>OX438710.1:10000000-14800000 GCA_949316375.1 Mythimna vitellina | reverse complement strand
AAATGCAATTTTACAGAATGGCTGGATTTTTGGGATGGATGATGGCAGAATGGTTTTTGTAGGTTCACTCAAAATTATCAAATTACTTCTAGTCATTTGATAATTTTTAACTAATAAATAAAAAAGTTGGCCGATGACCTGGTGAGGGTCGCACGAATTCGGTGAAACCGAGACACACAGGACCGGTCATTATAGCGACACTTGGGGGAGGCCTATATCCAACAGTGAATGTCTTTCGGCAAAAAAGATGATAATTCCACATTCAGACTGCGATTAATCATGGCTTTCAACACTGCTCAAGCGTAAGCTCTCACACACACGACACCCAAATTTAAAACAACTATCTATAGACCATACAAATATTTGTTCCGTAAGAGAATCGAACCCATGACACGCAGCGACCAATGGCTTAACCACTACACCAACCGTGACATCAATTGAATTAAACATGTATTTTAAAAACGAGTTTCAAATCGCAAACAGCATATTTCATAAAAGAACGGTATTTAAAAATATCAATAAAAAAAAGATACAAAAAAAAAAGTTTAAAATATTTACGAAAAAATTTAAATACACGGGCCCGAATGTAATAAAAACGAGAGGTGACGCGTTGACAGGGTTGAATGTCGTTTTAATATAACTCGGCATGTTTATTGGGATAGCAGGACGAGGGTTAGGCGTTTTAAGTTGGTATTTTGAATTTTTATGTAGTCTCCATAAAGGTTAACAGACACCAATGTCAATATTAAGCTCTCAAAACTGTAAAAAAAAAACATTTTACAAAAAAAAAATAACTTTAATTTCGGAAGTCGGTGTTAAAAGGAAATACCGAGAAACACCGACTTCCGAAATTAAAAAATTATTTTGATCCTTTTAGTGTTTTTTATTGGAGTCTGTTATTATTTTTTGTAATAAGTTTTTTATTTCACACTTTTTGGTGCGATACACTTATAACCAGAGTGCCTATTTCTCATGACAATTTGAATTAACCCCCAGTCAAACTTAAAGTCATCGCGTATATGTTTATAAATATAATAAGCAATTTTACTTTTTACGACACTTCTGCTGTGATCCTATGAAGAGTTCCATTCCATATCTTCGAAGTTCATTATCAGATCATAACAACATTTCTATGGGACCAACTCGGAAGTATAACCTATCAATCAAAAAAATAATTTTCAAAATCAATCCATAATTGACCGAGAAATCGGTGAACATAGACAAAAAAAAATACATACAGAAAATAGAACCTCTTCTTTTTGAAGTCGGTTAAAAACATGTCACAAGAAGCGTACAAAAAATACAAAAACTGTGTCCTGGCTTACAATAGTTCCGCATGGCCATTCCATAGGGAGTTCTTTGCCAAGAACCACAATAAAAACTATCAAGCCATATGCCAAAAAACATTACTGGAACATGTTTCTTTTTAAACAAAAAAAAAAACAAAAGAATGTCCGTATTAATCTTTCGGTGGAGCTGTCTGATTTTTTTTATCTTTTTTGAAATTGGAATTTATTTATTCTTTTAAAGGAGTTGGTACCTCATGGTTGTATTTGAGTTCTTTAGCCATCATCATCTGCCTGCCCTTGTCCCATCTTATTTGGGATCGGCGCAACACGTTTTTTTATTCCATTCTATCCTGTCAACCGTCATACTATCACTAACACTTCCTTTTCTTTCATATCACTGTTCACACAATCCATCCATCTTTTCTTTGGTCTCCCTCTTCCTCTCCATCCATCCACATGTATACTCACAACTCTTTTAGTAATTATTTTTAGTATATATAAAGTTATTTGAGTTCTTTAACCGTTTTTTAACTAAATGGAAAGAAACTACTATTATGTTAAATCTCGATTCAAGATGCCAAAAAAGGTGCATAGCATCTACAAGTAGCTTACACGTCTGAAAGGACAAAATAAAAAGCCTATGTTGCAAAATTGGTCTATTAGTTTTTGAGTTTATTCATTACAAAGAAAAATCTAAAAGTATATATGAAACTATAACACCTACAAACTGAAAATTTGGCAGGTAGGTTCCTTATAGGGTGTAGACATTCGCTAAGAACGGATTTTCCGAAATTCACCCCCTAAGGGATTGAAACGGGGATCCAAAGTCTGTATGGAGAAACCAACTTTCACGCCGGCGAAACCGCTGACAGAAGCTGGTACAAATATATAATTTACTTATTTAAATTATATATTGCATGTATATGCAAAGCCCGGACAGATCACTAGTAAATAATAAATTAGCCCCAGAATTAGGGTTCCCAGATCAAAATATCAAAAATCCGGAGAAAATTCCTGACATTCCATGAAATTTCCGGACAATCTTGTTAATTTTTTATTAAAATCGTTACGCATCGTGCAAGTAAATAAACTAACCAAATCGATTGCCAAATCGTTCGAATTTTGACACGCGCGCGGTGAAATGGTAAGGGGTGAGGGAAGCGCCTCTCTGTCGCCTGCGTTCGCCCGCGCACATGATACACCCGCGCACCGTGTGCTTTTGAAATTCTGTACGGTTTAAGATTCCTCCCGCATTCCGGACAAAGACCTATATTTCCGGACTTGTCCGGAAAATTCCGGACGTATGGCAACCCTACCCAGAATCAAGTTTATGGGACTATGTCAAAACCAAGGTGTTGTACAGAAGCCAACCCTCTGCCCAACTCTTTGGGGAAGATAGACATACTGCTTTAATATCTACAGATACCTTGCCTTTGTCATATAAGAGGGAGCGATCCGCTCTAGGTGGAGCTAGAGGAGGTGTCATACTTTTACTGATTAAAACAAACCTTTTTTTGAAAAATATCATTTATCTCCTACTCTAGGGTAAAGCGAGAAATCGTATCAGACTTTTACCGAATAAAACCCAGCCGTACTTCTTCAGTTACTCTTTGCTTTCTAGGACTGTGTTGACTCTTTCTAAAAATAATATTTCACAACTATTACACAACGCCATCTAGACCAAGGCTAAGCAGAGCTTGTGTTATGAGTACTAGACAACTGATAAACATACTTATATATTTCTAAATACATACAGAACAAATGATCGTGCTCATCACACGAACATTTATCCTGGGTGGGAATCGAACCCACGACCTGCGGCATAGCAGTCAGGGCCACTAACCACTAGACCAACAGGCCAGTCTTATATATAGAGTGGAGCTAGAACAATTTCCTATGCTTCAGCCTTTTTCTTTTATCTTTTGCTGTATGAATATATAACCCTGTTACCGCTTCAGTAGACCGTAACTCGCAGAATATAAAAAAAAAATCAGCTGCTCCATACATTTTGACGAGTTATGCGATCATAAACGTAGGGAACAGCTGATTTTTTTTTCGCGATTTCAGGTTTGGTCCCATAGTAAAAGTTATTCATAATGAGGAGTACAATGTCCCCTCGAAATTCTTAAAGTTAATTTTTTAACACCTTATATATTTGACTGGCCCGTTGGTCTAGTGGTTAGTGGCCCTGACTGCTATGCTGGAGGTCGTGGGTTTGATTCCCACCCAGGACAAATGGTTGTGTGATGAGCACGATCATTTGTTCTGTGTCTGGGTGTAATTTATCTATAATATGTATGAATTTAGAAATATATGTATGTTTATTAGTTGTCTAGTACTCATAACACAAGCTTTGCTTAGCTTGAGACTAGACGGCGTTGTATGATAGTTGTGAAATATATTATATTATTATATTAAGTTGGGGTTACTTTGAAGTCAGACAGATATAAGGACAGCTGATTTTATTTTCTAGCTGTTGCCTGTGCATCTTCGGTTACTGATTCGATCCTATTGGTCGTAGCGTGATGTTATATAGCACTTCTAGATTAACGGGTTCATCATTTTTGCAGAAAGACGTCCACTGTTGGACATAGGCCTCCCCCAAGAGTCGCCAAAACGACCCGTCCTGTGCGTTTCGCATCCATCGGATTCCCGCAACCCTCATCAGGTTATCGGTCCACCTAGTAGGAGGCCTTTCAACGCTGCGTCTTCCGGTACGTGGTCGTGGTACATAGGCGGACTTAATGCAACAAGGCATTCTCATTCAGTCAACCTTTTTAATCCAAAATTTATAATAAAAAAGCTCTTAGTATTGTAGCGTCACATCTATCTATAGGAGCTTACAATAAGCCCTGAGAATTCTATCTAAAAAAAACTTTATTCTCTTCCAAAACCTCTCAAATTCAAACAAACCTCCTCCAAATCTAGTTAACACTACCGATCCTCACGTACACTGAAAAAAGTATGTAACACGTACCAGTACGAAATTAAGCCTAATGTTACGGACTCGGGGTCTCTCGGACCCCTTCGGCGTCATTCGGAGGGTTATAACATCGTTAATTGATCGTTAAAGAGAGAAGATAAGAATTTTATATTGCAGCTTGTCCTCTTCGAAGATAGCGTTAAGGAACGTGATGCTGATAAGGGCTGGAAGTTGTAATAAAATTGTTAATTACTGGTGATGGTGGAATTTATTGGGTTTTCGTTGGTTTCGTGACAAATGGGAAAGGCTCTGATTTTGATATTAGAATAGGTAAGTTGACTGGTTGGTTCATTTCTTTTTTCAAATCACTATCCCATTGGATGAACAGTATCTATGTGATCTATGAGTACTCACTCTTGACCTAAAGATCCCCAGGTTGTAAATTCTACTCAATTTTTTTTTATTTTAGATACGTTTCCCTCACAACCCTCGGGCGTAAAAAACATGATCTTTTTTATTTTAAATACGTTTCCCTCACAACCCTCGGGCGTAAAAAACATGATCTTTTTTTTTATTTTAAATACGTTTCCCTCACAACCCTCGGGCATAAAAACCATGATCTTTTTTTATTTTAAATACGTTTCCCTCACAACCCTCGGGCGTAAAAACCATCATCGCAAAAATCTACTCACATATTTAAAACCGTACCAATAAACGCTGTAATTACGTATAACTTTCACCTTTTCCAATAAAGGTTTGCTCATAAAACGTCACTTTACATAATTATATTTTTGGGACCCGTCATGCATGTAGTAGGGTCCAAGAAATATCGCAGGTCTACGATTGGTTATAGGGCTTAGAAACGGCGAATTTGAATAAAAGGGTGCCGTAAAATAGAAGGTATTATTGTGATGGGGGTCTAGAGTGGTAGCGGTATCGATAAAAATTATATTTTGGGATCTGAAGTTTTTTTTTCAAGGGGAAAATCACCCAATTACTTTTTCCGGACTCTGACATCTCTTTAAGGCGCGTGTGGAACACTACGGGCCATCGACGACTGGAGCTCAGTCCGGACGGTTACCGGACGGTGAGCTATCCATTACTCGCCATCCGCAAGCCCACGCCTACGGTGGCTGGAAATTGGGGTCGGAATCGTGAGCTGTTTTAGGTTTGTTAAACGGATTTGTAGCGACATCTATGACACTGCGTAAGAACTAAAATTCAAAATACTGCGTCTCAATATTAGAGATCTCCGCGCGATTAGAACATATACAACAGCGCGAAATCAGCTATCGGGCAGTTGCCCTAACCAGACACAATACCGATCTGGTCGGAAGATTCTCCCTTTTCAACAGAGGTTTGCATAACTCTAAAGATTTTATGTTCCCAAACCATTCTGAACGACGTCCATTTCAAAGCTTGTAAAAAAAAAATACTAGCTTCACCCAGCTACTTTCTTACCCTCGTGAAAGTAGAGAATTATCCGAAGGAAACATACTCCAAGAAAAACTGGACAAGTGCGAGTCGGACTCGCACCCTGAGGATTCCATACAAACTTACCTATGTAAATATTTCAATTCCGGAATGGAGTCACGGAAGATTATATCGAATCGCAAAAAGAAAATTGTGACGTAACGACAAATTTACAGTTTTCAGATTTATTCCTATACTTGTGCTATAAGACCTTGCTTTATGCCAAATTTTAGGATTCTAGGATAACGGGGAGTACCCTATGTATTTTTTTATTACCTCGAGAGTGTCGAAATGTACGTTTTTGCCACATAAACCGAAGTATCTTTTTTTCTCGTTAACTTACAAGTTTGATTTTTTACAGCTTCAAGAATCCGCAGACTGGGATATATGGTTTATGTTAATTTCAACTGGATACCTCTACGCGTTCCCGAGATAAAGGGCCTTGACAGGCAGACAGACAGACAGACGGACGGACAACAAAGTGATCCTATCCTATTTTTCCTTTTGATGTACGGAACCCTAAAAAACAACTAACCTATGTACTATTCCAGGACATGATCTACCTATGTGCCGAATATCATCCAAATTCGTTCACCCGTTTCAGCTTGAAAGATTAATAAACATACGCACACATAATGCAAACTTTCAACTTTATATAATAGAAAAATCAAAGTATAGATAAGTAAAAAAAATAAACAAAATTCATGCCAAGCAAAATTGCACCTTAAACCATTCCAGCATCAAACCATTATCATTTGCCTCTCACATAAAAAACAATACACAACAATCAACCCTAAAAAGCATCGACATCTAACCCTTCTCTAACCCGAGCCTATCATCTTAACCCCCTATAAACCGGGCGGGTACATTTGACCCCGGCTGGGTTAAACCATTCTTATATGACATATCTTTAAGCGAAATTTTTGCGAGCCTTACTTGTAACAAGAGTTTTCGCTTACCGTTGTTGGCTTTTGAAAATTAGGGTTTTTCATTTGTTTTTCTGTTGGTTTTCGGGAAAAACGTAATTAGAGATGTAATTATATATAATATTATATGAAAAGGGAATGCTATGAGACTTAAAAGTGAGAATTTTATATTAAACTTTTCAAGCTCCGAGTAATTTTATAAGGTACTTAAAGGACGGTATGATTGGCTCAGTGGTCGAGCGTTTAACTGCCTCCCTATATGTCACGGGTTCGATTCCCGCAAGAAGCAATTATTTGATTGGTGTTTCGGATCTGGGTTTCTTTTGTATGTAAGTTTACATGTTTGTGAAGGCACAAATGATACAGGAGTAATTTCTAGTGTGAGGCAATGATTTTTTTTTTGTTTAATTTAATTTCTGAAAAAACATTTACTTTTTTCCAAAAGTCATGATAGAACCTTTTCTAATACGACTAGTTGCTGCAAGCGGCTCTGCTCACGTGTTAGTAAAAAATATCCCAGAGGAACAAACTCTCGGGATGAAAAGTATCCTATGTGTTATTTCAGGACATGGTCTATCAGTGTACCAAAAATCTGTTCAGCGGTTTGAGCGTGAAGAAGAAACAATAATACATACACACACAAACTCACAAACTTTCGCCTTTATAATATTCGTGTGATGTGATTCATTATGTATATTGCACATGTTTACCCCCACCATGCCTATTGAACAATAAATCCCGTTTTAATACATAAGAATTTTTTTCCACCACAACAAACAGGTATAATAGAAAGTTTTCACCGAAACCTTCCAAACCAGTGCACCCCTCAAATCATCTACTCGATTCAATCAGGAAAACGCCAGCCAAGCTATTCACAAAACACATGATACAGCTTTCGCCCCTCTGAATTTCCCAAAATCAGTCGCCCCGCTCGCTATAAACGGCCCAATTCACACATACACCTGAAAATATTTCACACGTATTCCGAACCTGCAACCCTTGGGGTTGAAACCAATAAACTAAGCGGGGTGAAAATAATAAAAAATTCACATCAAATTGAATGTCAACCCCTCTAGGATGTTATTAGGAAATTTACGACCGCTAGCCGAGTACCATATTATGTTTTATAACCACCCTGTATCATTGTGGGTTGGTTATACGGTGGCTATAAAATATATTATGCAGGCAATGTAGGTCTAAAAGATTGAAACGTCACTTTTTGCTTGTAATTGTTCGTAATAAGGGTTGAAATGTAACATCCCGGAATTTTAGGCGGGAATGTAAGAGGTAATAATAAATGTAAAGTTGTGCCGGGACAAGACGCGGGCACGGAAGGCGTGAGCGAGACAAAAAATGTTCGCCGCGTTATGAGTATCGTTGCACACTGTGTTTAAAACATAATTTTATGATATTTATGGTTTATTAGTATATCTATTCTTGTACCTATTCGCCTTTTCTATATCTTTTCTTGCACGTTTCTCTATTTATCTCTGCATCACCCTAAGGTTGACTGGTAGAAAATGCCTAAGGCATTAAGTCCACCGCTGTACGTTTGTGCATAAAGTATTTAATAAATAAATAATTTTTTCATGGTCCAACAAAAATGATTTTATTATTTTCTGACTCTCCTTAAGTTTTAAAGAAATCATGTCAATTGCAAAGCCTATGGCAACTTTGCCTATTTATCAACCCGCACTGGGCCCACATAGAAAATAATGGCTCATTTCCTCTCCTAAAGTGGAGACCTGAGTCCCAGCAGTGGGAACATTAAAAGGCTGAATATGCTATGCTACGCTATGTACCTATCTATAGATAATATTACAAGTAAAACATTCCTTATACCTAATAGCTCTAAAAAACTGTCCAAAGAGACTTTTGTAGGCTTAATTACTTGAAGATTAGTTTCAGATTTCAGCAGATAATCGAATCTTTATTGTGTCGAACAAACGAACTTGAGACTGCAAAATCATGATCTTCAAGTTAGAGAATTACATTTGGAAATAAATGGACCATCTTAATGTCGTTATATTGAGTACCATATAATAGTAATTTTATTTTATTGTTTTCATTATTGCCTATAATTTGACGAGACCTGTAAAAATTATGTATGCAAAATTTGAACATGATCCGTTCAGTAGTTTTTGAGCTCAACAATTTTATCTTATTTGGGGTCGGCGCAACACGTTTTTTTCTTCCATTCTATCCGTTTCTGTTTCATTATCAATATATATGAAAATCAATGTCACTTTTCGTTGTAATTTTATAACTCAAGAACGGGCTCACCTATCCAAACTAAATGTTTAGGCTTTGTTCGGAGTATTTAGTAGATGGTTTATGTGAAGTTTGCGCAAAATCGGTCGAGTTGTTCTTCATTTATCACATTATTAGGCGGTACGAAGTTCGCCGAGTTAGCTAGTAATGTATAAATATGGAGGATGGAATTTTGAAGGGTAGAGCAGTGCTATCCCAGTGGTGATAGCCCCGACTGACGAGTCGTGCTCCACGGGTTCAAACCCAAGCAAGCGATTTACTTTGTGTAAATTATTTCATCACCACTGCTCTGAAAATGGTGACGAAAAACATCGTGAAAAAGCGGCCTGTCTTAGAACCGAAAATTCGAAGATATGTGACTTCTATCAAGCTGGACTGGGCTCGCGTGGCGGTGGATTATAGCTCATTTGCTCTCCTAGAGAGGAGGGATGAGTTCCAGCACTTATAAGCAGCAGATTATGAGTTTTTTGAAAGCTTATGAATGTTTGGTTTTTTCTGGGTATCAAACCCGCGACACGCAACATTTCTTGCCGAATATCATTATTTTACTTTTTATTTATATTCGCTACTTCAACTTTTAAGTAGACGTTGAGAGTTTAGAGTTCTAATGGACCGCCTCACTGAAACAACCTTATCTTCCAAAATAATTAAAAAAAGGTAACATAATAAAATGTTATTTGGTCATTATGTACAGAAAATTGTTAAGTTTTTATGACGCTATAAAGAAATGACAAAAGGGGATGGGCAGTAAAGTTAATGAATCAAGAAGCTGCTGATTAAGGGTGTACCTCGGAAAGGTACCTAATTAATGTTATGGTATTAATTATACCTAGAGGTGGTAGTTATGACTTTTATTTATTTATTAACACTTCATGCAACAAATTTCGGCATTTAGCCTGTACGTTAAATTAACATAGTAATTAATTCATTTTTAGTTCATTATTGTATACCATGCTAAGTTACAAAATATGTGGATATCAGAGTTCATGTACAGTCACGGGTCAAAAGTGCAGTTGCACTTTACCAATGCTAAAGTACCTAAAATTTCTGTATAGTAGACGTTCAATGATCCATATGTCGTTTATTCAACACTTTAGATGCTACAAAATAAATAATTCATAAACCATTGACACTCTTCTATAAGGAAATGTTAGTCACTTTAGCATTACTAAAGGGCAACTGCACTTTTGACCCCTGACTGTGCATAGGCCAGATTAACTCAAAGTTGAGTTTTCTTCCAGAAAACCATTGAGTGATAGAGATCACAGTAGAGGGTATGATCCAGTGCGCAATTTAAAAATTACAAATAATATGAATAAAATAATACATACTTATATAATATACTAGCTGACTCGGCGAAATTCGTACCGCCTAATAATGTGATGAATGAAGAACCGCTCGACCGATTTTGTGCAAACTTCACATAAACCAACTACTAAATAGTCCGAACAAAGCCTAAACATTTGGTTTGGATAGACGAGCCCGTTCTTGAGTTATAAAATTACAACGAAAAGTGGCATTGATTTTTATATAGATAGACATTATTATTATAGACATTTATAGTTTTTTTTTAATTTTTTATACAGAATAAAGTCATTTTGTTTTCAATAAGAATGTCTTTGAAGTATTTGGTGGCAAATGCATCTAGTCAGCCTTCTTAGCAAGCTTCGCGGAAGCACTGATATACTCAATTCTACAATACATTTTTCAGCTCCATTTCACCGAGATCCAAGACCGAGATTTTTTTATTATTATTTATTTTGTTAACGTATCATTTATTAATAATTGTAATTATTTATTTTACTTGCTTTTATTCATATAGCCTCTTTTTTATAATGTGAACGTGAGAACACTGTAGACTCTACGAATTCTTAATTTACTTTTTATTATGATTATTTTTATTGTACTTTTTAGTACAATATTGACCAGTCTACACTGTCCTTACATAATATCTACTTATGCTGTAATATGGAAATATTGTAACAACATTTTTTTTTTTTAAAGTAAGCATGGAGTTTCTTGCCGGTTCTTCTCCATAGAACACGACCAATTTGGAACCGTGCACTAGCTTCTGACGTTTTATAAGTGCCCATGTAGGCCTATGTGAAATAAATAACTTTTGACTTTGACTTTGATCGCGTCTGTTTTAATGGTTCCACGTGTTATACAGTTGTGTAATACTTAAGACATAAAATTATATCAATTTTACATCACAATATTCACTAGGCATCAATTAGCGACTACTTAAAACAATCGTTGAACTTAACTTGAAAAAATTCTCAAAAACACGTCCGTTTTAGATTATAATATGCAATCATTTATAAGAAGAAAATAGATAGATTCTATCACAATCTAAATGATTTTCAACCCTTTTGCCGAACACATAAGTTTCATTTCACCATAACTTATAACTACCAATAAAAAAATTACAATCTAAGTACTTACATATAACAGTCAGGGAGGCGTTTGCTCTTATGACCTTGTGCATCTGCGCTGGTCCCACCTGGCACTGGTACTCAGCATCGTCTTCTAATGAGGAGTTCACTATCCGAAGGTTGTAAACGCCATGACGACGATCCCCGAACATCGTGTAGCGAGGGTAGCCGGGGATTACTGAGGAGAAACCTGGAGAAGAAAAAAATTGTGATAAAAATGGTGAATTAAAATGAATAATTAAAAGTTAGTGGTGTTTTAAATATTTAAAATGGATGTACTATGCATTCCAAATAGGATAAGAAAATCAATAACCTCGATTTGTCAAATATTGAGTGAAAATTACGGTTTGTAAAGAAAGCTTATTTGCATATCAATAAAGGGTTTGTTTTTGCTTTGTATTTACTAAGTCTTAGTTAAATATAGGTTTTTGTTTTTAATTGATATAAACCAGTGCTTGACTGCGATCCCACCTGATGGTAAGCGGAGATGCAATCATTGATGGTCAGGCGCACTAGTTTATTAAGAGCCTATTCACTCTAGCCTTGAAGACACCTAAATTATAGTTGGACGGGAAGACCGCAGCAGGCAGATTGTTCCAGTCCTTCGATGTACGCGGTGTAAACGACGAAGCGAAACTCGCCGTTTGTCGGGTTGTCCGATGGTAGAAAGAGATGGCGGAATCAAGTCATGCAATTCCCGCGCACACTCTCCAAAATGTAACCTGTACTATTACTGTAATTCTGTCTTAGACGAACTTACAATGCACAAGCATTCCTAGTTTATGTGATTTAACTACATCTTAATAGCACACTAACTCTAGTTTCTAAACTCACCATTTTAGTGCTTAATAAACTAAATCTCTGGACTGTTTAAGATACTGCAGTATGTCTTTACAAAGTGATATATTGTACGCAAGACGAGACGTAACACATCGGATCAACTCAGGATGGGTGAAATGGCGACAGGTCACTGTAACAACTTGTGACCCACGGATGCCCTTCAAGTTAAAGGTGAAAATCTACAAGTCCGTGATAAGACCTGTCATACTGTATGGATCAGAATGTTGGGGCTGTGAAAAAAAGGATGAAAATAGATTGCATGTAGCAGAGATGAGAATGTTGAGATGGATGTGTGGTGTGACGAGAATGGATAAAGTGAGAAATTAGTATATTAGGGGAAATTTGAAAGTGGCGCCAGTGACAGAAAATTTTAAAGAAAATTGTTTCTCTAGGAATGGCCATGCGAAGAGAGATAAAACGCTTGTTACTAAAAGAATTATGAGTATACATGTGGATGGGTGGAGAGGGAGAGGGAGGCCAAAGAAAAGACGGATGGATTGTGTGAGCAGTGATATGAAAGAAAAGGGAGTTAGTGATAGCGTGATGGGTGACAGGACAGAATGGAAGGAAAATAAAAATTAGTAAATTAGTAAAGTAAAAAAAACTTTTTAAAAACAAGCTTTTAATTAAATGTGCTAAAAAGAATAAAAAAGACTTTGGTTATCATAAAAAATTAAAGTACTCGTCAGTACGCCTCAAACGACCCCAAACTTGATGGGGTTGTGTCGTTTTATTGCGGAGTTCCTACGGCCACCTTGCAGCTCCTTCATCAGATCAGCTCCATGTCATCATAATATTGCATTGTCATACACTTTACACATGTATACAAAATTCCAGCTCAATCCATTGAAGATATCTGCTTCAAAATGGAGTTGCAAGATTTGAGCCGAACATGCATAGTTACATACATACATTGCAAGTTAATAAAAAGCTTGTAAAAACGTATTGTGCAGACCTCAAATAAAATGAAACTACGCTTCATAGCACGCTGGGAAAGAATACTCTTAATAATCATCATCTTCCTGCCCTTCTCCCATCTTATTTGGGGTCGGCGCAACACGTTTTTTTCTTCCATTCTATCCTGTCAACCGTCATACTATCACTAACTTCCTTTTCTTTCATATCACTGTTCACACAATCCATCCATCTTTTCATCCAAAGAATAATCTTAGCATAGCATAGTCGGCCTTATAATGTTCCCACTGTTGGGACTCAGGCCTCCTCTCTAGGAGAGGGAATGGGCCGTAATCCACCACGCGGGCCCAGTGCGGGTTGGTGGATGTCACATGTCTTCGAATTTTTGATTCTAGGGCATGCCGGTTTCCTCACGATGTTTTCCTTCACCAAGATTTCACCAAATATTTCAAGAATAATCTTCATAATAGAAAACCTAAATCCCAACAATCAGACACAACATCCCGACCGCAACAATAAAAAAATATCTTTTCACAATAAGACAATAGCTCAAAAAAATAGAAATCGATTTCGCAAGAATGGTAATTATAGACCGAATTATTATGAAGACCGAAACAATCAGTTTGCTACAGATGGCGGAGGAATCGTTACGATTCGCATTCAAATCGTTAATTGATGAAATGGTTACACCTACTGACACGCGATCGAAGATATCTAGACGTCCCAGGTCAGTGTGAAGAAACGGTTTCTTAAAAAGGTCATAAGATACAGTATGTAATATTATAGAGATACTAGCTGACCCGGCAAACTTCGGACCGCCTAATAGTCAATGAATATTGTGAAATCTTAGCTACAGTTTCAAAGAATAACGCCATCGCCAGAACCAGCTTAATTCATTTTAAAATGATATTTTGATGGCGTTGTATTCAGATTTTTTTCGTGATTTTTTCTATATTTTCTCACCGTTTCAAGTTTAATCCTTCCCTGGACTATCATGATTATTTCAAGACCAAAATAATCAAATTGGTCCAGCCGTTCTTGAGTTTTAGCGTGACTAAAGAACAGCTAAACATTTTTATATATCGTCGTAAGTTCAAAATTTCTAAGACATGTGACATCCACCAATCCGCACTGGGCCCGCGTGGTGAATTACGGCCCATTCCCTCTTCCTAGAAAAGAGGCCTGAGTCCCAGCAATGGAAATAAATTATAAGAATGATTATGCTATGCTTAGAGCGAGAGAGTTAAATTTTTACCGACTAAAACCTACACATGTTTCTTCAGTTGTACTTAACGTACCAGGATTGCGCTAACTCTTTCCACGAAGCATGCCGTAAAGAATCTTCGTTACAAAGCTGGGCAATCCAACTTTCAACCAAACTTGCTGACTAATCTATTATTCATCCAGTGGCGTAGCTAGTCTCAAAGGGGCCCCAAAAGTTTTCGAAGTTTTTTTCACACCGTAGGCCCTTTTTTTTGTTCTCAAGGGGAAACCTTCGAAAGGCACTAGTGCACTAGCTTCTGACGTTTTATAAGTGATGGGCACTTAGGCCTATGTGAAATAAAAAACTTTGACTTTGAGGCGCAGATATATGAGATGCTGTCGCGATAGGCCACGACAGAGATGACCAGACTAATCGGATTTCGTCCATGTAAAATCCTAGCCCGGTTATCCTCGTTTGTTTAAGTATTCTAGAATAGAAGAAAGGTTCAGTTTTTATTGTGATCTTAAGTAGAGAATGCTAGAACGAACAGAGCTATAAAAATGGAACATGGAACAGTCATTTAGTAATTATTTTATTCCTTAACTATGCACCTCTTACCAAATAGAGAATTGAAGGTTGTGGGTAACATGTTACGAATTTTTACACGGGGCCCCTAAACTTGGGGGCTCCGTATCATTGATACGGCGGTAGTTACGCCCCTGGGATTATCCCTACTAAAACTATTCTCACAACTCACGCCTCCAGCAAATTCAATTGCGTCAACGCTCACTTAGTGATCAATTATACCATTCGCCTAATTGAGTTCTAGTAACATTTTCAAGCTCCTACAGTACTCTGCTCCCCCAGTAATCTGCTGCATCGTATGTAGACATAAAGCTGATAAATCCTATTGAATCCGATGTCATGGCATACTGATGCTCTGACCCATACGACTGACGCAGTGTGTGGTGTGAGTTATAAGCGATAGCGGAGTGGAAAAAGTTTGTCATTGTGACCGAGGCGATTTTCACCCGAGCCTCAAGCGAGGGTGTTATGAAACCGAGTGCTGCACTGACAAATTTATACGTGCATAAAACGTCATTTTTTAATAATATGAAGCAATAAATAAACGTGGTTTGACCGGCGACTCGTTGGGGTCGCTTAGCTCCCAGCCTGATACGATAAATACAAGAAAATGTGTCAGGAGCCAGCTCGCGCACCTTTTTCGCACTAGTGCGGAAAACGCGTGCCTAAAAACGAGCAGATTTTCGAGTATGTACCCATTGGAAAAGAAATTGGTAAGCATCTTATTTCCCATCGTATTTTGGAACTGGTAGTTTGAAAACTTAACCTATATGTAATATCAAATAAGTTTTAGATATATCTAATTTGTCTTGTGACTGAACGAACATCATTATTTTGTTACTGTTCAAGACTTCACTAACTTTCATAATAAGATTTCGCTGGAGCAGCTTCCCAGAATGTACTTGCGAGATAAAAAATATCTTATGTACCACCAGTCTGCTATTAACTTTCATTTAAATCCATGTACCTGTTGAGGCAATAGAGATAAACCTCCATTAAAGAGGGAAGATCTTCGAACCAGATGCATGTTGTGTCTGGTCTGGGCAATTGCTCGCTAGTTGTTTTCAGACTATAAAAGAACTCTAATACTGCGATTTAATATTTTGTTTTTAAAGCCTACTGAAAGACACAGAGTTGGAAGGCATCCAGACCAATGACTTGATAAGGATCGCGGGAATTCGATGGATGCGAGGCTCACAGGACCGTTCATTGTGGCGACACATGGGTGGCCTATGTCCAACAGTGGAAGTTTTTTGGCTGAAATGATGATGATATACACAATGCATGTAGCTAATAGTTTTGAAATTACGAACTCACGCCGTACTCAATCTAAATCAACATCTAATGCCAGCACGACATGAACTAAATTTGATTCCTATAAGTGCTATGACACTGCGGGTACCTCAGCAGTGATATCCATTAGGAATATGAGCTTTTCTGTGCAGTCACGACTCTTGAGCAAATATTATGTTTACACACTGAGTAGGAACTAAGACAGTTTCAATAGAACTTAGGTATCTTCAAAAAATACGGTATATCTGTTTTGTTTCGTAGTTTTTTCATTTTTTCATATTTCTATTTTTTGCATGTTACATTTTTTTTTAATAATTTGCGATATCTTTATAACCCTGATCGGCTAATGGCGAGAGTTGATGTATCTGTATGTATATTTATTTATTATTATTTAATAAACTTCATGCAACATAAAGTACAAAGGCGGACTTAATGCCTTAGGCATTTTCTACCAGTCAACCTAGGGTGGTGAAGAGACAATATGGTAGGTGCATAAAAAGAAAATTTATATATATATTTGTTTGTATATATTTTCCTTTTTTGCTTTCTTTTTACACATTTCAACACCTATTCATATTTCCCAAATTTTGATATTATAGGACTCATCCCCAGGTTTCATACAAACAGTTGCCCCCTACAAGTTGGACCGATGACCTGGTGAAAGTTGCGGGAATCCGATGGATGCGAGACGCTCAGGACCGGTCATTGTGGCGACATTTGGGGGAGGCCTATGTCCAGCGGTGGACGTCTATCGGGTAAAATGGTGATTATGATGAAGAAAAGTTCATGCCACTTTCGATCAAAATTTAGACTTTTTTTTCCAAACTTTCCAGTATTCATCATCATTTCAGCCGTCCACGGCTGGACATGGGCCTCCCCCAGGTATCACCACAACGACCGATCCTAACGTCGCCATGTCATCGGCCCACCCTCTTGGTAGCCTTTCAACGCGGTCGCCACACTAGAACACTTCAGCTCCATCGAACATCTGTGTTTTGCATTAGCATAGTCGGCCTTATAATGTTCCCACTGTTGGGACTCAGACCTCCTCTCTAGAAGAGGGAACGAGCCGTAATCCACCACGCGGGCCCAGTGCGGGTTGGTAGATGTCACATGTCTTCAAATTTTTGGTTCTAGGACATGCCGGTTTCATCACGATGTATTCCTTCACCGTTTCGAGAGCAGTGGTGATGAAATAAATTACACAAAGTAATGCGCCTGGCTAGGTTTGAACGCGACCTACAACTCGTAAATCGGGGCCGTTACCACTCGACCACCACTGCTCTCATTTGCATTACACATGTTTAATTTACTACTTATTTTCCTTTCTCAAAAATATATTCCATAATATTGCACCCAAGGCTTTGCTGAAAACCTTTCAATACAACTTCATATACAGTTGTAGTACGTAGGCGGACATGTTACAACAAGGCTTTCTTTACCAGTCATCCCCTGCCTCTTGCGCTCACGTTTCACCCCCACTATCTAATCATTGAAGCATTGTATCCTGCAGGACTCCATGAGCCTCTCTCAGGTTACAAGGACGAAACACTGCGACGTCTACATAACGCTGATTTTCAATAGGATTTCTCGTTCAATCCAATGCCATGGAACAACAGAGCTTGTGACCTATACGGCCACCGCAATGTAGTGTGGTACAAAGTGTGAGGGACAGCGAGCGATCTTTGTTGTGTTCCCTACATCAAAAGGAAAAAACGGAACCCTTATAGGATCACTTTGTTGTCCGTCTGTCTGTCTGTATAACTGTCTGTCAAGACACTTTATCTCAAAAACGCGTGGAGGTATCGAGTTGAAATAAAAACCTTGCACCTTTATAATATCTAATGACCAATGGGTATGTGATTTATCGTAAGTTTATCTCCTAAAGCTTCTGCCAGCGGCTTCGCTTTCGTGAAAGTAGGTTTCTCCATACATAACTTTGGACCCCCGTTTCATCTCCCTAGGGGGTAAATTTTGGAAAATCCTTTCTTAGTGTTGGCCTACGTCATTAAAAGGAACGTTATGGAATATTTCACACTCTTAATCCCAGTACTTTCGGCTGCGTTAATATGTCAGTTTTTCCTTTTATATCTATAGATTTAAACATTATTCTAAAAAAATAATATTCCTTCATTTTTTATTCATTGTGCGTACAGCTAAGGAGTGGGATTCCTTTCCGGAATCTGTGTTTCCTGATGGCTACAACCCGGGAATCTTTAAGTCAAGAGTGAATAGGTTACTTCTAGGTAAGTGCGTTCCATCGTCGACCGCATCGTCGCTTTCCATCAGGTGAGATAGCGGTCAAGCGCGTACCTAACAAGAATAAAAAAAAATCCGTACATCGCTATCGCTTATTAATTAGCCCCCAGTAATTAGCATCGCTGTATACCGTCACCTCTTTGTTCTGTCAATTGACAGTTACTGTGAATGCTCATAAATGATTCCATGATACAGTTCAGTATCCTTATTGAGATCGAGAGACGTGAAGTGAACCATATTGTTGTGAGTGAATGAATGATGAAGTCGAGAGTTCACAATGTTGTCTATTTCCAACACTTTGAAATTGCTTTTAGTTTGACCTGGCTAATTAAACAGTTTACTTAATCTTTCGGTCGTAAGTAAAACTGTTTAGAAGGATTTACTAATATATTACTCACTGGCATGCCAGATTTACTAATCCGGATTACTCACTGGCATGCCAGATTTACTTATAGGGATTACTCACTGGTATGCCAGATTTACTAATCCGGATTACTCACTGGCATGCCAGATTTACTAATAGGGATTACTCACTGGCATGCCAGATTTACTAATAGGGATTACTCACTGGCATGCCAGATTTACCAATAGGGATTACTCACTGGCATGCCAGATTTACTAATCCGGATTACTCACTGGCATGCCAGATTTACTTATAGGGATTACTCACTGGCATGCCAGATTTACTAATAGAGTTTACTCACTGGTATGCCAGATTTACTAATAGAGATTACTCACTGGCATGCCAGATTTACTTATAGGGATTACTCACTGACATGCCAGATTTTGACTTAGTAAATGGCAGGCTAGTTTTTTCAATCAATTATATCACTACTTGTATTTGAAAGTCAAAACTCAAGAGTTTAACTACTTCTTTCAAATTGTGTATTTCTGATATGAGTAAATAATACTCCTAGACATTCTTTACTGTTAAACCCATCTGTGTTTCTCCAGTTGCATTTGACATTCCAAGGCCATGACAACTGTCTTGAATATTGCCGCAGCTCATGCTGAAAAATACCCTAGGAACAAAACTAAACCTGAGTCTCATCATGAAATTATCAGCGATTTAAAACTGTTCCCAAACCCGCTGCCACCTGTACCTTACACCATAGTAATTAGTCCACACTAGAACCAAATGCTGTCACCTAGCAGTTCACATTCAATTGAAGATGAATGTATATTCAGTTCCGATACATTCACTCATTCACTCACTGCTTGTTGGGTGTAGGACCGAATGATTTGGAGTCACGGATTAGGAGTGAGCAAGATGGATGGATGGCGCTGTGCATTGAATGGGGATTGACCTGACATGTCATTGGATGGCTGGGTAACCGATAATAGACTATGGAGGATGATGCAATTGAAGCAATTAATGCAATTAATCTGTTTACTTATTCTTCACTGCTTCATGTCAGATAGAAACAAGAAGAAGTAAGAGAGAAAGAAAAATAATTTAATTGGCACGCAAGACAACTTAAGATAAAAAAAGAAGAAAAAAAGAACACTGACACAATGTGTCTTACTGTTGCGCCAAATAGGTCCAGTTCAGCAAAAATGCTAGAAAACTATATGGTAGTCAGTGGTAGTTGCCTGACGCTGGTTTTCAACTGAACCATATTGAGAGTGAACGTCAGTTATTTACTTATTAGTTTTTTTTTATGTGGGAAAATCATCTAATGACAAATCGCGGGCTACCCATTGCTCACCGTCCGCAAACACGCGCCTACGGTGGCCGGAAATCGGGATCGGAATCCCAGCGGCGGTTGGGGCGTGAGGACCGTTGCCTCACGCGATCGGCCGCCTCCTTTGCAAGCATTACTGCTTCGCAGGACCGTCTGCTACTCCTCCTCGCTCCGGACCATGGCCAAGGCCAGGCTCGAGAGATCGCCGCCTCCGATTGCTCCCAAGAGGACACAGCGTTGCTCTGCCCAAGCGGGGTACACCTCCACCATGTGCTCCACCGTGTCCTCCAGGCGGTCCACACACACACAGTGGCGATACCCGGGTACTTATTAGTATTATGATCGTTTGGGTCGAGGAGTCAGAGAAATACTCTAATGGTTTCAAAGTTACCAGTATTTCTTACAGGCTGAACGATACTTTGCGACACCAAAAGGAAGGCCAGTTCTTTGCCAAAAAATTTATATTGCCATTCAACATGGCAATGCCATAAAAGTGAAAGATGCTGGCAAAGAAGAGAGCCAAGATGGTAACATTGTAATACTAACTGACTTGAAGAGTGCTTTACAACATGTATCGCGACAGTTCAAGGAATACGTATAGCGTACACAATAATTAATCAGATTCTGGAATTTCAACGAAATTCTAAATCAGTAATACTGCCGTGAATTCCGTCACACATCGGGTTTCATGGCAATGAAATGGTAGATTCAGTGGCAAAGCGAACCTTTGTTGAAGGTATTCAATTAATTATAGTTCCAATTTTCACAGATTAAAACATTGTCATAAACTGTGGAAAGAATTTCATGATGAGAGATCAAGAGAGAAAGGTATCTGGTACAACACCATCCAACCCGAACCATTAACAATTCCCTGCCCCCCTAGCCAAGTTACGATCGTTATGTTCGCGTCGAACGCCTCGAGTGGACCACGCCTTATAGACTGGCCTTAAAGACACCGAAATTATAGTTGGACGGGAAGACCACTGCAGGCAAATTGTTCCAATCCTTCGATGTACGCGGTATAAACGACGAAGCGAAACACTTGGTCTGGACCGTAGAGGTGTCAATCAAAAACGTAAGGGAGGACACTCGCCGTACTTCGGATTGTCCGATGATAGAAACGTAATGGCGGAATCAAAACTTGCCTCATTCGAGTAGTGTAAGATTTTCAGCCTGACATAATGACCCTTTCATATCAGCATAAAATAGAAAAAAAGCCCTTCCAATTAAGGCCCGTACCTAAATTCTATGTAATCTGGGATTATTCTAGGACCAAAGGATAATGAAGTCAATAAACATTTGAGAGAACAGTTAAGCCAAAACAATGGGCTAAGTTAGGTTTATAACAAATATCATTAACTTGCCTTAATGTTGATTATAATACGGACTTTATAACTAAGCTAGAAGGATTTGTGTGTTATAGGGCTGCGTTAATGGGCTTAATTATATGTGTGTGCCAAAGCGCTTGGATTGTTAGAAAGAGTTACCCTGACATGCGAAGGGCAACTGAAAGGATATTATAGGTTGTCTTGGGTAGCTCGCGGTCCGACCGTCCGGATCAAGCCCAAGTCGTCGACGGCGCGTACTGTTCCACGCGCGCCTCAAGGAGATGTCAGCAAACCGTAGGGGCCCAGCAGGATCGAAGCCTACTGGGGCCAAGTGTCTGATTCTGAAAGGAAGACTCGGCCCTGGTACGAAAGGCAACGAAGGAACAGGGGTGGGTTTTTAGTCAGTATAAGTCTGACACGACAGAGTGGGGGATTTCATTGGATGATTTTAACACCTACAAAAAAAAGGAACATTGTAGGTGGGTTTAACCCTCTTCGACTGACGTGGTTCAATTTTTACAATTATACTGTTGTGGTAGTACGCGAGCCACCATTTCAACAACAAATATTTTTACTGAATAAAATTATGCACCTATTTTATTTATTTGTATGGAGATTTATAGCTTATTTTTTATGTTAAATGACTTTTTAAAAAAAACTATTTATATTTCAAAAAGAGTTCGTGTTTTAGGGGCTTCGTTTGTTCGAAGGATTTGTCGCGGTCCTAGATCGCTAAGGGCAGGTCCCACCCACCTGTATTTTAGCCAGTAAGTCTGATAGAACCTTATAGTCAGTAAAAGTCTGACTGCCCCTGTCACTACAGATTTAAAGAAGGTTTGTTGATTCTCCACCTCAGTAAAGAAAAAAAAGGTGGTTGAAAGGCTCTGGTTTATATTGTAAGTCGTGTAAACTGTACACACAAAAAAAAATTTTTTTTTTCTTAGGCTCGCGTTTGACCTCTATTTCACCTCCAAGTTTTAGCGAGGTAATTTAAAACTATGACCACTCAAATAACGACTTTTAAGTACTCATTTGTTTTAAAATTGTCCTAAAAAAGTTGCAATAGAATTTCAACGATTCTGATCATCGATCCACCTTGTGGGATGTCTCCCAACGCTGGAAGCTACACGGTCGTCACTTCAGAACCAGTACCATATGTATTGGTACTCCCAGGTGTTGTCAGATTAACAGAAGTTACAACATTCATAAAAATCCCGAAGGATTTTCCGTCGAATATCGCTTACGTCCGAGCCGGACAATGCTACCGGTTTTAGGATCCGATTATTTTTAGTTACATCCTGGAGTTTAGATTGACTTCTACAAACAATAGGCTGAGTTCAGTCAACCACGATGGTGGTACACGTGCACTTACCAACCAAAGGCAAAAACTACGAAACAACACGTATTTTATGTGAAATCATCAAATTACTTATCGCCCTCTAGAGTTAAGCGAAAGGGTATTCATCATCATCATTTCAGCCGATAGACGTCCACTGCTGGACATAGGCCTCCCCCAAGCGTCGCCACCACGACCGATCCTGTGCAACTAGCATCCATCGGATTCCCGCAACCTTCACCAGGTCATCGGTCCACCTTGTAGGAGGCCTTCCAACACTGCGTTTTCTGTGTACGTGGTCATCACACCAGAACCTTTCGGCCCCAACGGCCATCTGTTCTGCGAGTAAGAGATAATAAGCAGTAACGCAATCGTAAATAATTAGGCGCACTAATTTATTAAGAGCCTATTTATTCGAACCTTGAATACACCTAAATTATAACCAGACGGGAAGAACGCAGCAGGCAAATCGTTTCAGTTCTTGGAACTAAGCGGTATAAACGATGAAGCCGTGTTTACCAACTAAAACTAACATATATTTCTTCAGTTTCCTTTTAAGTTCCCGATTAAGGGCATGCAACTCGACATACATTTTCACTGTTTTTCATACAACCGCTCTTACACGATTATGGCGTTATTACACATTCTTCATTAGATATATTGGAAATACAGTATTTTGTGAATATTATCTAGGCTTCTATTAAAATCAATTTATAAATTGGTGTTTTTTTTACTCGAGGCGATCGATGAAAAGAGAATCAAAACGAAACGGTTGTAACTTGGCTAGGGGGGCAGGACCCAAAGCATAGCAGTTACGCTTGTGACCACAAAACCAACCAGAACTTAATGATTCTCAATCTGAAAAACATTGAAAAGAATAAGAGTATAAAAATATTACTTACCAAGTGCAAAACCGTCTTTCGCCCACTGCACCTGGCCTGCTAGATTGGCGACAGCACATTCTAGAACCGCCTCAGCACCTTCCTGTACTCTTAGACTTCGAGGGACCACCCTGAAGTACTGCTGCTGGAAAGCGGTAGCTACCACCAACACTGTAACAAGAGAAATATGGGGGTTAAAAAATTGACAGTACACAAGTTTTTGCTTACAGTTGCACTTAAATGCGAATAATAATAATAATGTTCCACAACTATCACATAACGCCATCTAGTCTCAAGCTAAGTAGGCTTGGGTTATGAGTACTAGACAACTGATAAACATACTTATATATTTCTGAACATACATATTATAGATAAATTACACCCAGACAGAACAAAATGATCGTGGTCTTCACACAAACATTTGACCTGAGCGGGAAACGAACCCACAACCTCCGGCATAGCAGTCAGGACCACTAACCACTAGACCAACAGGCCAGTCAAAATGAATGTTCACACATTTTTATGTTTTTGCAATATTAGACAGAAAAAATATCCTAGTCAATTTTCTCAGCAGGCTACGATAAGGTAGTCAATATTAAGATTAAATTCTCAGCTTTATTTTAGAAAGATTACGTATGTTTCAATTATTTAATTCACATCATCATCATTTCAGCCGAAAGACGTCCACTGTTGGACACAGGCCTACCCCAAGCGTCGCCACAACGACCGATCCTGTGCGTCTCGCATCCACCGCATTCCCGCGACTCTCACCAGGTCGTCGATTCACCAGTTAATTAATAATTAATTCACATATGGCTATTTATTCCTTGCATCTTCTTAAGAACGGTAAATCGTGGTTGAACCAAAACCAAAAGTACTTTCGATCATTTTCCGAAGATCATTAGGATATTGCTAAGACGAAAAAGCTAGTATTAAATCAGTTTAGCATTCGTAAGTAATTTTTGAAACGCTAAAATTTTCTTTGAAAATCTACCGCTGTCGAATTGAAAATTTTGGGCCTAATTTTTGCGTTAGTAAAAATATAAATGAATAACATAAAAATCATTTACTATCAGACGACTCCATAGCCAGTAAGTACATAATGTCTCATATTAAAAAACCGGACGAAATTAAATTAAAGTGAAATCATAATAAATAAATTCATTCATATCATAAATTACAATTATAATAAATAAATCAAATCTAAAATTATTATTATTAAAATCAAAATCACAATAAATCAGAAATCAGAAACGTTTATTTCAAATAGACCAATTAAAGGCACTTTTGAATTGCCAAAATGTCGGTCAATCAAAAAAATTAAAAGTGAAGCTAAATTGCAAATATATTTAATCTGAAATTAACATTAAAATGTCAATAAATAAATTAAAACTAGGTCTAAAATTAAAATCATAATCACAATAAATAAATTAAAATCGCTATTACTATGTTGATCAGATAGCAAATGATTTTTCAGTTATTGAGTCACTGTGAACTAAGAACACAAAAGGCAACATGGCGAGGTTTTAGTCAGTAATAGTCCAACACTCCTTTTTTTATTCTTGATAGGTTAGCGCTTGACCGCTATCTCACCTGATGGAAAGCGACGATGCGGTCGACGATCGAGCGCGCTTACCTAGAAGTAACCTATTCACTCTTGACTTAAAGATTCCCGGGTTGTAGCTATCAGGAAACACAGATTCCGGCAAGGAATTTTACTCCTCAGCTGTTCGCACAATGAACGTGTTTCTTCTCGCTCGAACTAGAGCGCGAGAACTTATTTGATCATTTCTCACCTCAAACAAAAGAAAATGGTACGTGGCGGTTTTGTAATATCCTTGAATATCACAAACCTTTTCTGTGAAGATTTTTGTACTTTCAGAAAAAAAGGATTGTGTAGACTATTTCAGGTTATACAAATAGACACCGGCATAGCCTTTCCCAGACCTTTTTCGTATCATCAAAACGTGACGGCCGTTTTCAAGATACTTTGTCTCTTGCAAAACGTGTATCTACGCCGAAATTTTTTAAGACATAATATTTTTGAAGTCCAAGAACATTATACTAGGCGCGGTATACATTGGTTACCAACCCGCACTCGGCCCGCGTGGTGGATTACGGCCCATACCCTCTCCTAGAGAGGAGGCCTGAGTCCCAACAGTGGGAACATTATAAGGCCGACTGTGCTATGCTATGGTATACATTGGTGGTCTGAAAAGTTTTCGACCTAACAAAGATGCAAGACATTTTTTTTTACGATTTTTTTTCTTTTTTTGCATTCATTATCGTCATTTCAGCCGAAAGACATTCACTGTAGGACATAGGCCTCTTCCAAGCGTCGCCACAACGACCGATCCTGTGCGTCTCGTATCCACCGCATTCTCGCGACTGTCACCAGGTCGTCGGTCCACCGCGTGGAAGGGCTTCCAACGCTGCGTTTTCCGGTGCGCGGTCATCACTCTAGAACCTTGAATGTTTCTGCTCATCATCCAAACATTTGAACTAAGTTATCCAATTGGTTGCAGAAACTGTTTTATGATTATACCGAATCATTACTAACAATCATCGCATAACTATTCCCCTATACCTGTTACACGTCTATATAAAGGCTAACTTAATTGTACCTAACATCATTTATTTTTGATCATCTCTACGGAGGAACTGGCTCCTGAGATACAAGTATTTATTTTACTTAGTTTAGGAGTCAAATGTTCATTTTATTTCTACTGATCAGTGTTTTTACAAATATTATATCTGTTCATGTCATTATATACTGTGACTGTGCGTGTTAAACGTACAAAATAAAGATTTTTATTATTATTTGTCTTTGGTGGGAGTCAAACCCAAGACCTCCGGCGTAGCAGTCAGGGCCTATAACCTCTAGACTAACAGGCCAGTCAATATATTAGGATATTACGTAGGTTTTGAATTAATCAAGCGCCTTTTCTGTTCAGGGTCATAGATTCGAACTCACGCATAGAAACAAGCATTGAAATGGTTGACAGATGTTTAGTTTGTTATCATATATCTTTTTAATTACATGGTTTTTGATGGCCATGTGTGAGTTCTAAAGATTAAATGGCGCTTTTAAAAACTGTCATCGTCGACATGTCAGCTGCTATAGTTTTTTTTTTTTTTTATCAGTTGGTACCGGAGCTCATGGTTAAACGTAAAAAATAATAAATAGGTTTTTAAAAAAACAAGTCTACTTTTTCGTCAATTTAAACAAGATAAGGCCTGTGTTTCCTAGCCATCTGTCCTGAGAAGAAACACCGAAACAAACTCAGGGGTTTTTTTTTTTTATTGGGTGAGAAAATCATCTTATGACAAAACTCGCTCTTGGGCGGAACGGGAGATAGTGTCAGACTTTTACTGACTAAAAACCCACTCCTGTTCCTTCGTTGCCTTCGCCCCAGGGCCCCAGGTTTCGCTTTCACACTAAACAAACTCAGGGGTTAGAGTCTCTTTTAAAGTCCATACAGTAAATATGTAGTGAGCAAATCATATGAGGACCAAGCAGATTGGTATCTGAGATGGTCTTTTGAGGAAAGAACCACACAAATTTGAGTGGACCTGTCCAGTCAGTACAAACAGTGTAAGTAATTGTCAGTATTCGTATAGCCGACTTGACGAACAATACCAAAGAAATGACATGTTATTATGTCATCATGTGGTTAAGAAATAACAGCCACAAAAGTGAGGTTAAGCAACATCTATCGAGGTCAGCCTGTAGACTCGAACGGCGGTTGCTGAAAACCAGCACCGTAGATGGCTGGATTTGCCTAGCGTCACGGTATATGCTGAGCAGCGGCCTATTCTTGCTAAGATACGACGCACAACTTTGTTTTTTTTTTTTTTATTTGGTGGAAAATCATCCTTATGACATCCCCGCTCTTGGGCGGAGCGGAAGATAGTGTCAGACTCTTACTGACTAAAAACCCACTCCTGTTCCTTCGTTGCCTTCGTCCCAGGGCCCGGGTTCCGCTTTCACACTACCCGTGGCCCCAGTAGGCTTCGACCCTGCTGGGCCCCTACGATTTGCCTACATCTCCTTGAGGCGCGCGTGGAACAGTACGCGCCGTCGACAAATTGGGCTCGGACACTGTTTTTTTTTAATATGTTTTTATAAAGAAATATGTATTTAAAAATGTGAACGATATGTATAAAAAAATAATAAATGGAATAATATTTCACCACTTTCATACAGCGCTATGAGTACTAGACAACTGATAAACATGCTTATAATTATATTTCTAAATACATACATATATTATAAATTACACCTAGACACAGAAAAAACTATCATGCTCATTACACAAACATTTCCCTTGGGTGGGGCTACAACCCACGACCTCTGGTATAGCAGTCAGGGCCATTGACCACTAGCCCAACAAGCCAGCCTATGATTTTCTCCCTATCCTTTTCATAACCACCCACAAAACCACCTCCATTGACTTTTAAATGTCCTCCAGGCCATAAACCTCTTTCCATACAAAGAAGGAACCTTCAATGCCGTTATTATTAATAATTACTATTATTTGGCATAAACAAAAGAAACAATGGATGTATATTGGTGGCTAATTCGACACTGTCTGAAGTGGGTGTTGAGTCAAGTTAGCGGCGAGACTAACTAAGGTTAGTGAACTTTGTGGGTCGTACTGTTAGCGAGTAGCGACGAGCGGGGAGCTAGCGATTTGGGGAGTGGTACATAAGGAAGCATAATTATATAAAATAAGTATCTTGACTTGGCTAGCGAGGTTGTCGACATGTGGGAAATGGATAGATCAATCAATCAATCAATCAATCATTTTATTTGCGTAATATGGGTTTACAAAGATGTTTGCACAGTTACAGTTTCACCATATAGAGCAATCATTGTACCGATAGTCGTGACGGCCAATGGTTTAATATCAAAGAGCCTCGATCAACATCTGAGGGGGCTCTCGTTGAGCCGTTGGAACAAGGGCTTGATCCAGAAAGATGTACTCCTGGACACAGCGCGCATTGTTAAGAGATTCCTCTCTCAGGAGCCCTGACCACCAGTAATTTGAAACCTGTTTCAACAATTGAAGGAATACGGGTGTGTTATAACCTTTAAAACCCTTACACTTTTGTTCTTTCCTAAATGAAAAGAGAAGGTAGACATTTGTGGCATCTATTTACCCCTCGCGCGTATTACGTAATTGCGCGTTTTTACGTAAAATCACCAAAAAGAATTTAAAAAAATAAAACTAGATTTTTCTAGAAAAAACGAAGATATAGAGACCAAATAATCACGCATGTCGTGTCCTTCACCACTTGTAGATCAATTTATGCAAAGTCCTTAACCTTGAAAGCTTTGATTAATTCTACACTATGTTTGTCTCAAGTGGGTATTGAGTTTGTGGCGAGACAAGAGAGCTTACATACGTTGAATGTAATACTGTAAGCGATTAGCGGGAAGCGAAGAGCAAGGCCTGCTGGCTACGGACCCATAGCTTCACAGACGCGTATTCGTCATTGTACGTTTAGTGTATGCCTGCTCCCAGCTTACATACAAAGTTATGAAGCGACAACGACACGAGGATACGGTGTTGCTGCTTCAGCAACAGACTTACGACGAATACGCGTCTATGAAGCTATGCGTCCGTGGACTGTAGGCCTATGAAGTAAATATAGTAAGCACAAGACTGGTGACTATGGTGACACCTTAGGGGGCGTACTTCCAGCCGTTTTAGTCTTATAACTGAAAGGAAGATGTTGAATTTAGCTATTTCTTGTATACTTTGTGAATGATTATACGTGATAAAAGTTTTACACGTCTGACCGGACCAAGCTCAAATCGTCGACGGCGCGTAATGTTCCACACGCGCCGCGTGGAACAATACGCGCCGTCGACGACTTGGGCTCGGTCTGTACGGTTACCGGACGGTCGGTCGGCGGGCTACCCATTGCTCGCCGGTGCATTGTGGCCGGAAATCGAGATTGAAATCCCGGCGGCGGTTAGGGCGTGAGGACCTTGCCTCACGCGATCGGTCGCCACCTTTGCTAGCATTACTGCTTCGCAAAAGGAGGCGACCGCCTGCCACTCCTCCTCGCTCCGGATCATGGCCTGTACAAAGACCCGGCGCGAGAGAACGCCGCCACCGATCGCCCCCACGAGGTCACAGCGTTGAGCAAGGCACTCATCCTCCTCCGCACGAATCCGGTGCAGGAAATTTAAGGAAAGTTTGGTGAGAACCTGCGTCATGCGGAAGGTGAGGACACCGTCAGGTCTTTCCAACCACGGAGGCTCGGTCTATGTGGAATTTTTTTAGCTTAGGTTGATCCTATACATTTTGGACAGTTTACATAATTATCGCCGTTATAATTAGCACTTTATCACAGCCCTCAAATACACATTAAGCATAACCGTCAGAAATACTCTATTTACCAGAAAACAAGCGTAATATTATAATCGTGTTTACTGAGAACACTCAGCATATAAATATAATGAATGTTTGCAAAAAACATTTCACGCTTAAAATTACTGTGCAATTAAAATAATGAATTAAAACAAACATTTTCGCAGCTTCGCAAATAATTAAATTTCAGTTTGCATACGTTATTTCATTTGTATTGATATCAGTAGATTATAATGAATTCAACTTTTTATTTATTTGTTTGTAAGCCGAATAGCTATAGTGTTTGCACATTTATCAAACAGACTAAAAGAAAGAAATCATCATCATCATCTTCCTGCCCTTATCCCGTGTTATTTGGGGTCGGCGCAACACGTTTTTTTCTTCCACTCTGCCCTGTTACTCGTCATGCTATCACTAACTTCCTTTTCTTTCATATCACTCTTCACACAATCCATCCATCTTTTCTTTGGTCTCCCTCTCCCTCTCCATCCATCCACATGTAAACTCATAACTCTTTTAGTAACATGCGTTTCATCCCTCCTCTTCACATGACCATACCAAGATAAACGATTCCTTTTCAACTTTTCAGTCACTAAAAGAAAGAAATAGATAATAATAAATTTGTCTAATTCTCCCACAAGATTTATACGGCAAAATTACTTTAAACAATATTTTTGGTAGGGAGACAGGAGCCCATACTAAGAAAATTTGTGTTATGGGTCTCCTGGCCACCTGTACTCAGAACAGATCAAAAGAAAATAATAATGATTAGGAACTTAAAATTAAGGACGTGTGCTAGTTCAGAAAATATTGACATGCATTTGTGAATGTGTGTGTGTGTGCGTGTGACGGTGTGTTTAGGTTTGTGCGAGAGCTAGATAGATGATGCTCTTATGATGATGTTCTAGAATACTAGCAAAAGAAAGAGTCGAAAAAAAGAGGTCTAGATAGACAATGTATCAAAAGTTGTAGGAAAAACATAATATGTACTAGAAAAATAATATAACTTGGAATAATAAATGTAGTGTCTCTATACCGTACCAAACATACTTAAACGAAAAAGTACGCAACCTTCAATACTTTTACAAAAGGAAAAAGAAGCGAAAGCAAAAACAATCAGGGAGCAAAAATAAGGCAAGTTACAACCAAAATCCTATCTCACATAACGGCCTCATTTCATACAAAAATAGCTACATTAGATCCACGCCACGCAACGCGACTTTACTGACAAATAAGGCGTGGCCCACGTGTGCATCGGCGACGGTCAAATGCAGTGGCAAGTTACAACCAAAATCCTCATTTCATACAAAAATAACTACATTAGATCCACGCCACGCAACGCGACTCCACTTACAAATAAGGCGTGGCCCACGTGTGCGCCGGTCTAATGTAGTGGCAAGTTTCAACCAAAATCCTCATTTCATACAAAAATAGTTACATTAGATCCACGCTACGCAACGCGACTGCACTCACAAATAAGGCGTGGCCCACGTGTGCGTCAGTCTAATGTAGGCAAGTTTCAATCAAAATCCTATCTCACATAACGGGCGCATTTCATACAAAATGATGAAAAAGTAACTAGGTATAATTTCAACGTAAAACATAATCAGTCTTTGACTGTATAACATGTGGTTTTTTTTTTTTAAATCGCTACTGCTTATTGCTTACACCGCCAAGTGGCCCTACGTCACCGCCTAAGAGCCCCTCCACACTCGCGACTGCGACAAGTGCGTGAGTTAACACAAGACTGACATCTGTGCCTACCATGTTTGGCGAGCGCTAATTCAAAACATTTGTTTTACGAAAATACATTTCCTCTTTTTTTTGGTCTTAAAGTTCATAGACTCCAAATCAAATTTTAGTGTTATAGAACTTGTGAAATGAAGACGTTTTGACATGTACCTAAAATGGTAGCATGATTGAGAAAATATTGATAGTGTTGATACAATTGGAAAGTCGACGACGTGTGTCGACCTTTTTAGGGATGTTAAGTAAATCTCAGAAATACTTAGACGTGTTAATTGAATTTAGGGTGATAGATTGGGACGTGTGCCTTGTGTTTCGAGGTAGGAAATGATCTAATTACTTCTCTCGCTTTTGTCTGGAGGAGCGACAGAAATTGTCACAATTTTACTTACTAAAACCCGACCAAACGTAGAGCGAGAAAAGTCATTTGATGATTTCCCACCTCTGGTTAAAGAGTGGAATTCTCTATCTTTAATCAACCTTATAATGTTCCCACTGCTGGGAATCAGGCTTCCTCTCTAGGAGAGGGAATGGGCTGTAATCCTCCACGCGAGCCCAGTGCGGGTTCGTGGATGTCACAGATCTTCGAATATTTTGTTCTAGAACATGCTGGTTTCGTCACGATGTTTTCCTTCACCGTTTTAACTGTCTCCGACTTTACTCTAATTAGCGCATTATTTCTCATGTTTTATTGCATTTTTGTGTAAATTAACCTTACTCGTACACATTAATGAACGACAAAACAGTTGACTTGACTAAAGATTGTGCGTGATATTACACCTACTCCTTTGGGTACAATCTAATCGTTGTCACGAAATCGTGACGATGTCTAAACGATTGATCTGATACATATCTAATAGCTTTATGGCAGAGATGTAATAAGTAAGTATAACCGAGACTACTCGATACCCAAAACAAAAAAAAATTGAGAGATGATTTTATGACATTAATACTTTATTCTCAATTCTGAAAAAAACACCTTTAGTTCGTGTATCTATATATCCTACTTACATGTTTGTATTTTTAAAATTGACTGCCGATCGGCCCCCGCTTCGCATGGGTATTAAAAATCTTTGAAATTCAATCACTTTTGTTGTATGAGAACCCAACTTAAATATTTATTTTATTTTGTTTTTATTTATTAAATACTTTATGCACAAACGTACAGCAACGGACTTAATGCCTTAGGCATTTTCTACCAGTCAAACTTATGGTGATGTAGAGATAAAAAGTGATAGGTGCAATAAAAAAGAGGTAAAATGTGAAAAGGTACAAGAATACTAATAAATATCATACAATTTTATAATACATACATAAATTAAAATTTTAGTATTTGTTGTTATAGCATGGGAACATTATAAGGCCGACTACGCTATGTAGTCGGCCTTATAATGTTCCCACTGCTGGGACTCAGGCCCCCTCTCTAGGAGAGGGATTTGTTGTTATAGCGGCAACTGAAATACATAATCTGTGAAAATTTCAACAGTTCATGAGATACAGCTGTGTGTACAGACAGAGGGACAGTGCAGTCTTAATAATAGGGTGCCGTTTTCACCCTTTAGGTACGGAATCCTAAAAAGCAGTTTTTTAAGGAATTCTTAACCACAAGAAGGAAATTATTAATTCTAACTACTGAATGAACTAACCGACAACCACACTGTCATTATGGTACGGCAATCGAAATAATAATTATAGCAAGAAATTCTATAAGAAAACGATGAACAAACAATTTTATACTATATCTTGTCTTATTAAAGTGCATTATTGTAGGACACATTTTGATTAGTAATTTACTGGAGAGTTATTACGAAAGCATTTTAAACCTTACTTCAAGGTATTAAAGTGTATTATTGAAAGTTTGGTTTTACGTGTAGCTCCATTGAATGTATGGTCAAGCTAATTTAGACTATTTTAGGCAGATAATAAAGTAGGTTTTAAAACAACAGTAAGATGGTAATTGTGATGCAGTACAAAAATGCATTCAGTAGGGTTGTCAAATATTTGTATCGATAAATACCTGGTATTTTATAACTGTCACAGATATTTTATACCTGTTACAGATATTTTATACCTGTTACAGATATTTTAAGCTGGTTATAGATAGTTTATAAAAGAGCGTGTGAGTAAGTAAAACAGCCACACTGGTTATTTTCCAAAGTTAAGCTACGCTGGCCAAGCGGCCGTCCGCTAATTGACTGAACCGGGTCCAGTCATCAACAGCTCGTAGTGACCCACGCGCTCCTCAAAGAGATGTCAACAAACCGTAAGTAATTTTCTGAAAAAGAAACCCATAGTCCTAGAACATAAAGGGCAACTGAAGGACACAGGTGTCGTTTTAGTCAATGAAAATTATTGAACGATTTTCACCTTTAAAAAAAAAACCAAGTTGTGTATTGGTATCCTCTTGATATTTTAGTAAAATAAACTATTCATATTTTCTGGTTGAAGTTATTTCAATAAACGTACACTTCTTAATTTAAAAAAATCAGTACAAAAATAGAGTATAAATTTATTATGGCCGTGTCGCCCTACAGGTCTGAGGATATGCAAACTGTCCAGTACAGCCAGCACAGTTCCGCTGTTGCAAATTGATTTTGGATATCAACGGTGAAGTGTGCGGACGGCGAGCAATGGGTGGTTCGCCGTCCGGCCGTCCGGTAATCGGACCGAGCCCAAGTCGTCGACGGCGCGTACTGTTCCACGCGCGCCTCAAAGTTATGTCAGCAAATCGTAGGGGCCCGGCAGGGTCGAAGCCTACTGGGGCCACGGGTAGTGTGAAAGCGAAACCCGGGGCCCTGGGACGAAGGCAACGAAGGAACAGGAGTGGGTTTTTAGTCAGTAAAAGTCTGACACTATCTCCCGCCCCGCCCAAGAGCGGGTTTTGTCATAAGATGATTTTCCCAGCCAATAAAAAAATAAATTAAAAAAAAACGGTGAAGTGTCAATACCTTCTAACTGACATTTTTCGAGAAAATTACTTTTTAGCTCTTTTAATTCAAATATGTGTTTCCGCCTGTTTTTTGCTAAAAGCGAATATTTAGTTGCAACTCTACAAAAGTTAGTTAGTTTGGTCTTCGTCAGAATTATTATTAAGTTCTCTTAATAGTTTTATATTTTTCATAGTATTTATTAGTTTATAATTTTAGCATATATATATGTATTTTATTGTTATAAATAATATATTTTAATTTTATTTTTTCTTTTTGAATTATGTTATTTATTTATTGTGCAAGCCTACCACAGTGTAATCTTTTTAACCCAAAGGTTGACTGGTAGAGAATGCCTTGTTGCATTAAGTCCGCCTATGTACCACTACTGTACATGAAGTTTAAATAAATAAATAAAATTAAATTGTGGAAACACCTAACTAAACCAAAATGCCAATTTATAGTATTATCCCATAATGATTCTAAGACAGAAATTTTTTGACTTTGACAGTTAGGAGTTATTGGCACTTCGCCGACGATATAAGAAACGAAGATAAAAACCTTAATGCTCAAAACATAGATAAATTTTAAAAAAAAACAAACAAATATCGATTCAATGACGTAATTTTCTTGTACACAGAGACAAATTGCTTTTCAAATATTTTTGGCGCATGAAATGTATTGTATTATCTGCTGAGATAAAATCATGATTCAGTAAACAATCCCACATGCTCATATAATACTGTCTAATTTCCATGTTACATTGGCGTCGAGGTACGGGATTAGCATATTGCAATACTGTATTTAAATACAATATATTGGGTAAGGCCAATATTAAACTTTGACGGGTTCTTCATCAAAGGTATTGGTTTTCAATGATGAAGCTTTTAAGTCGGTTCTTGTTGCTTTATCACAGAGAATCTCTAACTGTGGTCCGCTTATGGGCTTTTTATTTTTTGGGTGGGTAAATCATCTAATGACATCTCTCGCTACTGGGTGGAGCGCAAGGGCTTATCAGACTTTGTTCCAGGGCCCCGGGGATCTTTTTCGCATCACCCATGACCCCAGTAGGCTTCGACCTTGCTGGGCCCCTACGATTTGCTGACATCTTGAGGATCCATCTTAACACTACGCACGGTCGACGACTTGGGCTCGGTCCGAACAATTACCGGATGGTCGGACGGCGAGCTACCTATTGCTTGACGTCCGCCAGCCCGCGCTAACGGTGGCACCTAAAATATGGACTGCTAAAGGACTAAAAATTTTAAACAGAACATTAAGATTAAAGTTGTTCAACATGTAGGATGTAGACTCGACGATCATTGTACCGATAGTCGTTTCAGCCAATGGAGTAATAACCATGAGAATCGATCACACCTCGAGATATTTTTTATTTATATAGGAAATCATCCAGTGCCTTCTCGCGATCTAGAGTGGAGCGAGAGGTATGTAGAGGTATGTCAGACTGTTACTGCCTAAATCCTACTCCTATGTTCCTTCTTTGCCTTGCGTTCCAAGACCCCGGAGTTTCCTTTCAGAAGTGAACCCATACCTCAGGATACTGGATTACGATTCAGGCTAGGGTTTGATTCAGAAAACGGTTTTCCTGGACAACACAAGAAGGTTTCTCTCCTTATAACATTCGCTGTTGATAACTTTAACCCCGTTTCCGATATCGATCCTATATAACATATATACAAAATTAAAAAAAGAAGGAAATTAATCATATCCCCTTTCTTCTATTTCTTTTTCCACTCAACCTATTAAAAAGCGGTACCTATTACAAAATAACTAAACACAACATACTAAAGCAAACTATTACTTCCATGCATAATACCTCTAGCTTAACTTAAGAGCTCAAAGACATTACTAAAACTCGTTCCGATCCAATCTACTTCTACTAATAAACTACATAATCCTAGGTCCTAGGCATTTCCTGGAAACAAGATTAGCATAGACAATTTAATCCCAAGCACACACGCATAAATTATAAAATACTGATACTTGGTCGTTATTTTGCTGTATCGGGGAGTATTCTTAGAAAAATACTAGGATAAAAGCTTATTACAGCATTCTTGGCTTTATTGAACGAGTATCCGGAACTGGTATTTAGTAACAGTGATAGGTATGATTATAAATGATACTTCAAGCATCGATAGATACTGATGACAGTATTAATTTTAATTATAACGGTTCAAGCTTTGAAGCGTTGACTCTAATGACGTCATCAGAACATTTTTGAACGCGAACGTAAAGTTCAACTGTCAATGTCAAGCAAGTGTCATTTATGGCCACCAACCTACCCTGCTCGGAGTTAGAGTTAGTTGTGTTAACTCTAGGGTAGCTACTCGAGTTATAAAAGAACGACTCTGGATAGTAACTCGAAGCATTTTTGAACGATTGTAGTAGCGACACTATCCTACTCTTTTTTTGAACGCAGGGCAAAAGTGTGCAAACCCACATATCATCAGTTAAATTTAAGTTATATTTAACTGAGAAATTTTAGGCTTGTTTTTCATTCATCATCGTTTTAGCTTTAAGACTAGTCTCGCATCCATCGGACTCCCGCAACCGTTACCAAGTAATCGGCCCACCTTGCAGGAGGCCTTTCAACGCTACGTCTTCCGGTACGTGGTCGTCATTACAGAACCTTTCGGCCCCAATGGCCATCCGTTCTGCGAGCAATGTGCCCTACCCATTGTTTGAGAGTACTTCAAGTATTTTCTAAATTTTAAACTAAACTAAGAGACAGCATATAGCATATAGCATAGTCGGCCTTATAATGTTCCCACTGTTGGGACTCAGACCTCCTCTCTGAGAGAGGGAATAGGCCAAAATCCACCACGCGGGCCCAGTGCGGGTTGGTGGATGTCACATGTCTTCGAATTTTTGGTTCTAGTACATGCTGGTTTCCTCACGATGTTTTCCTTCACCGTTTTGAGAGCAGTGGTGATAAAATAAATTACACAAAGTAACGCGCCTGGCTGGGTTTGAACCCGTGACCTACATCTCGTAAGTCGGGGCTGTTACCACTCGGCCACCACTGCTCGCTCGGCCACCACTGCTCAAGAGACAGCCCTATACCTAAAATGACCACTTATTTAGGACCGTTTAAGATGCAGCATTAAAATAAGGATGCCATGTAAACACGGTAGTGTTTATATTTAATGTATTAAAGAGAATCATGGTTAAAATTAAGTTTTGATGGCGTAATCGAAGATTAATTGGTGTTATGACTACGTTAAATAAAACAAAGGATTTGTTATTAATGAGGATCTGTACATATTTTATTCCTTAGTAGCGATCGGTTCTAGTTTGCGCGGGTGTTTCAAATCTTAGAAATTCTCGGCTTTAGAATAGAATGGAATAACAGCAGTCAATCAGCCTTTTTTAATGTTCCCACTGCTGGGGTTTCTATCTCCTCTCTAGGAGAGGGGATGGTCCTTAATCCACCACTCGGACCCAGTGTGTATTGAAGGATATTACATATTTTTGAAATTTTCGTTCTAAGACATGTCGGTTTCCCCACGATGTCTTTCGTCGCTCGCGGACGGAAAGCAATGGGTAGCTCGCCGTCCGACCGTCCGGTAACCTTCCGGACCGAGCCCAAGTCGTCGACGGCGCGTGGTGTTCCACACGCGCCTCAAAGAGGTGTCAGCAACTGTAGGGGCCCAAGAGGGACGAAACCTATTGGGGCTAAGGGTCTGATTCTGAAAGGAAGACTCGGCCCTGGTAAGAAAGGCAACGAAGGAACAGGAGTGGTTTTTAGTCAGTAAAAGTCTGACACTATCTCCCGTTTCGCCAAAAAAAAAACAAAAACGATGTTTTCCTTCACCGTTTTGAGAGCAGTGGTGATAAAATGAAATACACAAAGTAATGCGCCTGGTTAGTTTTGAACCCGCGACCTACAACTCATAAGTCGGGGCCGTTACCACTGCCATCATTACTCGATAATTAAGTTATAATTAACAAATATTAGCCATCCTGCGTGTTATTTTACCCAGTGTCCTAATTCTAGCTCCCGAATATGCCTCCCGCAAAGACCAATTCGACTCACGCTCCTGGGGGGATGTTATTGTGGAAATACCCACGCTTGGACTGACTTGGAACTAAAATTAACATTTCTTTGGACGCCTACTGTATCTTTGATTTTGGAAGATAAGGATATTGACCTATTTTGTGACACGTGTTTATTGTGAAGCGTAGTAGCACGTGCTTGTTTTTATTAGTTTTAATAACGAACGATGTACAATATTATCATTCAAAAACTTAAACTATCAGCGATGTTAGACCTTCTTTCTTTCTTTCTTTTCGTGTCGATGTACTCTAACAATTTTTTTTCTGACTAGTATTTGGCAACCTCTACGGCTCTGTTGTTGGCTTCGTATAGATCCTGAAAACTGCAGGTGGTTCTGCAGAATGGACAGCATAGCCAATGACGCATTTCCTGTCAGAGCTGTGTTATTAAAATATATATATATATATATATGTTGAGGAGCCCTTTGCCCTCAAAAAGGACGTGTTCCTTTTAAATGTTTGTTATTGTTTTCTTTTTATGTTACTTAATTTATTTACTAGTTTACATTTTTATTTTATTCTGTTGTTGGTCCTATGCACCTGTGTTTTTTCCTTTTGAGGTACACAGGTACACACCTGTGTGTGTGTGTATCTGCATTTTAACGGAAAACAAAGTGACTGCCTACCTACCTATCAAAAACTAAATACTGTCTAAAGACATTGGCGAAATGCGCAAACTGAGAAGTCAAAATAAAAAGAAGTCATATCTACAAATCTTCATCTTCCTGCCCTTGTCTAATCTTATTTGGGGTCAGCGCAACACTTTTTTTTTTAAATTGATATAAACAAGTGCTTGACTGCGATCCCACCTGATGGTAAGCGGAGATACAATCATTGATGGTCAGGCCATCCATTCAACATTCATTTTTCTCCCATTCTATCCTGTCAACCGTCATACAATCACTAACTTCCTTTTCTTTCATATCACTGTTCACATAATCCATCCATCTTTTCTTTGGCCTCCCTCTCCCTCTTCACATCATATCTACAAAGGTCACTAAAAATAAAGTTTTAACCTTTTTTCACAAATAAACCCATTAAACCACAAACCAAACCAATTTAATAGAAAATAATTTCTACAAAATGTGTGAGACCGATCATTAATAAATAGTTCTCTATTAATTGGTTTTCCAATTGCTCATAACTTTCATTATCGTGGTTTAATTAACTATGGTCTGGGTTAGTTTTTAAAGTTAAATAATATACGAGTTAGGTTGAATATTAATATAATAATATATACTGTTTTTTATGGATATTGGTTTTTTGTGGTTTTTATTATTGATAGGCTCGCGTTTGACCCCTTCTGACTTGGATGTCTGTGATTAGCAATGACTTAAAGAAAGCCTAAGTGAATGACTCGACGACCCAGAACTGAAATGTCTGGCGAAAAAAGACGAAGAGAGCCGACTCCAATTGAAATGGGATAAGGCTAGGCAAAGAGAGAGAGGCTCGCGTTTGACCACCATATCACATGATGGTAAGCAATGATGTGGCCGACGATGGAGCACGCTTTTCTAGAAGTAACCTATTCACTCTTGACTTAAAGACCCCTACGTTGTTAGCTATCAGGAAACACAGACTCCGGCAAAGAATTCCACTCCTTAGCTGTACGCATAATGAATGTGTTCCCAAAACGCTTTGTAGATACGCATGGGTGGGATGTTCACTATGTAACGATGGAAAGAAAAGAAGAAAGAAAGAAAGAAAAAATGTTTATTCGTGCCTCACACAATCGTATAAACTAATATTACACAATAAAAAAAGGTATAATCAGTGCGAGGTCAAAAAGGCACCTAGCTTAGCAACGCCGCAAGATGGCGCAACGCCGTACGTCTAATGGTCCGATGATGGAACAGACTTGGTGGAATTAAATTGTGCAATCCCAACGCACACTCCCCGTAATGTAATCGATAGAAAACCGACATGATCTAAAAGGAAAAGAGATGTCAGCAAAACCGAAAATGCCCAGTATGCCTTTGCCTGCTAGGGCTACGGGACAGCTCATCCTTTGAGAGTCTGATAAATTTCCAGTTCAAAAAAAGTAGGAGATTTGTAATTTGCTCGTAGAACTTTCTGGTTCTGAAGTAGCGACCATCTACTGGAAGACGCAGCGTTGAAAGGCGGGAGGCCTTCAACAAGGTGGACCGATGACCTGGTGGGGGTAGCGGGAATCCGATAGATGCGAAACGCACAGGACCAGTCGTTATGGCGACAATTTGGGAAGGCCTAAAGTGGACGTCTTTCCTACAGTGGATGTCTTTAGGCTGATATAATAATGACGATGAATGTTATTGTGTCTAGAAGTCTAGATCCTCAGTCAATATAATAATATTCCACAACTGTCACACAAAGCCATCTTGTGCGATGTGTACTAGATAACTGATAAACATACTTATATATTTCTAAATACATCCAAAATATAGATAAATTACACCCAGACACAGAAAATATGGTCCTGGATGAGAATCGAACCCACAACCTTCGGCTTAGCAGTCAGGGCCACTAGCCACTAGACCAACAGGCCAGTCAAACCTATTATGTCTATATACGAAGGTTCATCGACTCGCGTCCAATCACGTAACTACACCAAAAGTACATCGAAGCTGTGAAATAAAAAAGTTTCCGAATAGCATTCAGAAGAAAACCTCGCAAAATTCCTCCCTAGGAAACTTGGTAATATCTGACGAACTCGAGTATTTAGCTTCGAGGGAAGTTCTCAACTCAATTATGGTGACTCTCTAGGTACATATTGATTTTTTTTTAATTCGTGGCAAGCACGAGCTGGTTGAATTGGCATACAGGAATATAGGTATTTTGTTTTCCTCTGTATTTTATTATCTATCATTATAGATATTCAGCAATATGTTTGATAACGTAACATATTTATATGTAAGCTGTCCAGTGATTGTCGCCTTTAATCTTGTAGCCTCCTAAATTAAGTCTTGAGGAATCTTTGTTTTTAGTCTTCTTGCGACTGTTTAAGTGTCCATTAGGTTTACTATTAGCTTGTTTGGATTATTTGAGATAAGTTCGAATATAAATTTGAGAATTTTCTTTTTTTATATATTTTCTTGAAGTTTTTTTTGTCTAGAAACTTTATCTACTGACTGGCGTACGATGACTGCCTCACCTCTCCCCCTAGCCAAGTTACGATCGTTTTGTTTATGTCAAACGCCTCGAGTAGGCCACGCCTACGATTCCTTTGTTCTGACGTCATCTTAACGCTCAGTCTCATGTTCAGAACAAAGGAATCGGAGGCGCGGTATACTCGAGGCGTTCGACGCAAACGAAACGATCGTAACTTGGCTAGGGAGGCTGTTGATAAGCGATGATCTGGTCAACGATGGAGTACGTTTGCCTAGAAATAACCTTTTTATTCTTTACTTAAGACTTCCAAGTAGGCAGGTAGCTTGGAACTTTTCATTACATAAATTTTCTGTAACAGTCTCGGGCCTGAATGTATACTTAGTTTATTTATATCTAGATATTATATAGCTCAGCCTTTACTAGGGATTACAATCCAATCCGACGGATTCGGTAATCCAATGGATTTGGTACCATTTTTCTGCTTACCGGATCAAAAGTGGATCCGTGGAGCCTGACATAAACGCTAACAAATAAATTATTTTTGTGCAAAATTGTACTTTTTTTTTATCATTTCGATTTATTGATTAAATGGACGATAGCCGTTGGATCTGTATTCACTGAAGGTATACACGTAAAATAAAATCTAAAGCACATGATACAATTAAAATAGAGCAATGAAACAGTTAATCGTACTATTAAAACGTACAAGAAAATCCATTGAAAAACAAACGTGTACCCATTACAGTCCTCTTAGGGACCCCTAAAAGAAACTTCAAAAAGTATACTCAAACTTAATGAGCAGTTTTATCGAAAAGTATCGGAGCCTGACAACGACAATATATTTGAAGAGCCTAGAGGTACCCCCACCTTTTGGTGAAAAGGACCAGAATGAAACGGGGTCACTTTCTCAAATGCACTGTTCGAGATTAAACTAATGTTTAAGGGCAGGAATGCTTTTTAGGCAGGAATTTTAAGTGATTAGTAAAGAATTTTTTGAGTTAGGAATTTTTGGGTCGTTTTTAACAATATATACATCAACTGATAATATTATTTGTTGAGTCAAATGATGTCAGTGTAATTGTGAAACTGAGAAAATCGAATCATTAAATTCATACATTAATGCGTATACTGCTCTGCTCTCAAAACGGTGAAGGAAAACATCGTGAGGAAACCGACCTGTCCTAGAACCAAAACTTTGAAGAGATGTGACATTCACCAACCCGAACTGGGCCTTCGTGGTGGATTACGGTCAATTCCCTCTTCTAGAGAGGAGGCCTGAGTCCCAGAAGTGGGAACATTAAAAAGGCTGATTATGCTTTATGTTACTGGCGTAATAAATTATTTTGTAGATTCGATATTGGTGGGAGATAATAAAAAGCCTTATTCGTGTATTTATTCGTATGTAATTACTGGAGGAATCCCAATGAAGGGAAGTGCTTTTGAGAGCAAAATTGTACAGGTTTCTGTAACAAGACCCTGATCCAAAATCTTCATCATGATTGTCATTTCAGCTGAAAGACGTCTACCTACTGCTGGATATAGGCATTCCCCCAAATGTCACCACAATAACCAGTCTAGTAGTTAGTGGCCCTGACTGCTATGCTGGAGGTCGTGGATCCGATTCCCACTCAGGACAAATGTTTGTGTTATGAGCAGGATCATTTGTTCTGTGTCTGGGTGTAATTTATCTATAATATGTATGTGTTTAGAAATATATAAGTATGTTTATCAGCTGTCTAGTACTGATAACATAAGCTCTGCTTAGCTTGGGACTAGACGGCGTTGTGTGATATATAGGATTACCAAGACCTCACCAATGGTTTCGAAGATACCATCAATCATAATTAATTTAGGTCAAAAATTTACACCCGTATGACCATTCTTTACTCTTGTGACGTTGCCAGTCATCGATGAAACCTAAAGTAGTTTGCAAATAAACAAATGACATTATATATTTACACTGTCATATTTCACGTAAGGGTGTTTTACACAAATAATCGTGAATTTATCAAATGATTTTGTATGGTAAATGAAAAGAAAAACCAAAAGATAATTGAAAAATAATTCATATGCCAGTTGATTCTTTGATATGGTCTCATTCGTACCCTAGAGTTATGGAATATCAAAAAAGACACGTTGTATAAAGCTGTTCTTGACTGCGATCCCATCTTTTTTTTTTATTCTTGTTAGATTCGTGCTTGACCGCTATCTCACCTGATGGAAAGCGACGATGCGGTCGACGATGGAACGCGCTTACCTAGAAATAACCTATTCACTCTTGACTTAAAGATTCCCGGGTTGTAGCTATCAGGAAACACAGATTCCGGCATGGAATTCCACTCCTTAGCTGTACGCACAATGAATGTGTCTGATGGTAATTAGTGATGCAATCGTTGATGGTAAAGCGCACTAGTTTATCGAGAGCCTATTCAACGTGCCCAGCAAGATCCAATATCCTGAGGAAACTTTATTGATAACTTTCTTTGATTCCATCTAAATTAACACTTAATCACTTCCTCCGAACTAAAACTTCCAAACAATAAATTATTTCTCAAACATTGTATCAATAACGGAAAACTTCATGAGCATACTAACAAAACTTAATTAATTAATACATATTGCTATAACTAAGACAAGAATTCTGGTGAGTAATCTTCGAAGTTACTGTATTATAGACAACTTGGAGTTAAGTTTAAAGTTGGATCGATCGAAACAGATGGGTTAAAGATAGTTCGATTGAGTCTTGTATACAATGGACTAGCGTTACGTGGCGATGTGTACAATGAGTTATTACACGATGTAGGTACCTGTGTATATATCATGGTATATCATCACGTCTGTACCTTCTTAAAATCCACCCACACGACGCCAGTACTGAGGTTGGGTTTGAAAGAGATATCGCGGTCTTAGAACGTAAAAGGCAACTAAAGGAACACTATAGGTTTTAGTCAGTACAGGTCTGATATTCCATCCATATTATCATTGATTTCATAATTGATGATTTTGACAAGTTTGGTAATCTACTAATATAATGGCGTCATTATGACTTTCCAATGGTCTACCACTGACTACATTGAAAGAAATGGCACAGAATGGTAATCTCGTACATGAATCCAGTAATCTGCTAAAATTTGACAGTTCTTTAGATCAGTGACCTACCATTAAAACGTCACTGTGCAGTCATTACTTTGAATTCGTTACAAGACAGCTCATACCACAATTCTATTACCGTACTGGCTTACTGTAGGCGTGGGCTTGCGGACGGCGAGCAATGGGTGGCTCGCCGTCCGACCGTCCGGTAACCGTCCGGACCGAGCCTAAGTGGTCGACAGTGCGTACTGTTCCACGCGCGCCTCAAGATTTCAGCAAATCGTAGGGGCCCAGCAGGGTCGAAGCCTAATGGGGCCACGGGTAGGGTGAAAGCGAAACCCGGGGCTCTGGGACAAAGGCAAAGAAGGAACAGAAATGGGTTTTTAGTCAGTAAAAGTCTGACACTATCTCTCATTAGATGATTTTCGCACACATTAAAAAAGAAAAACACCTCACTGGCTTAACATGCTTTCTGAGGCACGGAGGAATCTCGACATATTAGGATAGTCACCCATCTACAAATCGGCCTTGACCAGTGTTGCTGAACCTAGGAGTTTGACCTAATGTGGTTGTTATGATTCTAGCCACTAGCTTCTGTAAATATAGTGGAATTACTTTTCTGAATATTTGCGAGTCCTTTCATAACCTTCAATGCTATCAAACAAAACCCCAAATTCATATTCTCATTATCCGAATTCGGTGTGAATGTCCCTGTTGTCGAAAACAAGATGGCGGATATTCGATCACTGACGTCACTTGACGGCGATACAGGGTGTATTATTTATCATTCGTTCGTTCGCTCGCTCCTAATTCCTGTATTAATGTTACTCCTGTAGATATGGAGTGAGTTTGTATCGCGTGCTACGGTTTGTTCTCGATAGAGAAAATTCGAAAAAAAAGAATTCAATACACTTACTCGAAAACCCGCCATTTACTGTTTTCCGCACTAGGACGGAAAAGTGGACGAGCTTGCCCCGCCACAATTTATTATATTTATCTTATTAGGCAGGGCGCTAAGTGCCACTCATTAGGGTCACCTGCATTTATTTATTTATTTCTCGGTACCTAAGTATTGAAAAACGTCGTTTGGTATCCAACGTATGTATGTACCAAACGACTGCAGCACACTTAAATTTGCCACTGCAGCACCGTTTACAGACATAACAGAATTCCACCTCAGTCGCTATGAACAAATTTCTCCACTTGTATCAAAATTTACTATTTGGATTAATTCAAACAGTCAATAAAAGGTTTATTGATTGATATAGTGCAACTTTTTTTTCTTTTTTTTGTTCTAAACTAGTGCTTGACTGCGATCTCACCTGATGGTAAGCAGACATGCAATCGTTGATGGTGAGGCACACTAGTTTATTAAGTGCCTATTCACTCTAGCCTTGAAGACACTAAACTCTTTTACTTTTCAATAAAAAACAATAACCTACGAAATAAAAAATAATCTAGTCAGACACAGTCGTACCCAGACAACACTAGAACCCACACCGCACCTCAACGGAGTTACCATGTCGTTCAAAGTAAGATTGTTTCATTCTTATTTCAGTGTGGGTAAGAGACAGAGCTATACAGGTGGTCTAGCGCCATCTCTTACCCACACTGGAAATAAGAATGAAACAATCTTACTTTAAACGACATGGTACAGGTCTAAGAAACAGTTCCACCATGAGAATGAGAACAAACGAACAATGAAACCGGAGTCCATTGATAAAAACGTATCGTTCTTATAATTTGTACGAGCGGTGAACTTTGACAATACTAGTATTGGTTCACTTAAAATAGAATTGATAATTATAAAAGGATGAGCAGTGCTAGTGGTGGACAAGTGGTAACAACCCTGACTTGGGGTTCAAACCCAGCCAGGCGCCTTACTTTGTGTAATTTATTTCATCACCACTGCTCTCAAAACGGTGAAGGAAAACATCTTGCACTATATACTACATTCTAGGACATGCCGTGTCCTAGAATCAAAAATTCGAAGACGTGTGACATCTACCAAACCGCACTGGGCCTGCGCGGTGGAATACGGCCCATTCCCTCTCCTAGAGAGCAGGCCTGAGTCCCAGCAGTGGGTACATTATAAGGCTGATTATGCTATGCTAATTATAAAATAACAATTAGATGTCAGGTACCTACTCTGTTTGCACTAAAAAGAGGTAGACAAATTATTCTCAAACGGGTGAGGGGTATAAGAGTTTTAAACTGCGTTTCCATAAGAGATGTTGTATGCAGCTATGCTACAAGGATGTAATAGCTATGCTGTCTTCTTCTTCTTTTCGATTCGATGGTAAACTCGTCAAACCTTTTGGGCCCAATAGGCGGCCACACTAATAGCAGCATCGGTAGCACTCATCAAATCCTCCAAAGTGCAGATATACGGACACCTGGGGCATTCCAACATGTGGCTCATGTTTTGAACAGGAGCTCCGCACTCACATTGAGTATTCGATGGGTCTATAAAACCCCATTTTGCCAAGTTGTGTTTGCAGCGGCCTACCTAGTTTCATAGCTATGCTGTGAAACTATGTGACCGTTTCCACTTATAATAAGCTATGTAGCGGTGGTGCGAGTAAGATGTGCTATGAAGATGCGCCGCTGCAAAGTAGCTGCGCGAGGAAGATGCGCAGCTACTGCAACGCATCTTCATCTTCATTGGCCGTATTCACATTCATTGGCCGACCAAATAGCTACTCCATATGGTCAGCTCTTCTGTCACCTATGGGGATTGAAGAGCTAAACGGGATGGAACTAACAAGGCTAACATTTTTAATTTTAGCTTGTACTTTACATTATTTGGATACCCATGTGATGGTTAAACATAGAGTACTTAATTACTTATATATATAAAAAAAACATCAATGTATATTTTACCCATGTTTGTAAAAAAAAGAAAACACTCAGCGGATCAATCCGACGCGGGTGGGGTTAAAACCAGTTGTTATCGACAGCAAAAATAACAACACTACCAACACGAAAAATCGCCATGCCTTCGAGAAATTCTCACTTGCACACTCACGTAACAGATGGTACAGGCCGCTCCCAATCCATCACTACCGTTTCGCCAGCCACCATAATTGATCACATTATTTTTCCTGTTATTATTAATTGTTCAGACTCTGTATTCAATCAAACAGCCTGTATATAGCTGGAATCTTTTAGAGCCTTTTTGGTGGAAGACTGATTGCTGGCTTTCAGGGGCTGGTGAGTGGAAAAAGGGCGTTTTTGCTATGATGATTGAGAGGCATATGAAAATATTGAACAATGTAATGACGCTTTTTAAAAATGTATTTTTGAGAGGGTCCGAAAAAAAGGGAAGAAAGTTAATTGATTAAAGATGATAGCGATAGAGCTCAATTTAATACTGTTCCTGCTAGCCAACATCATCATCATCATCATTTCAGCCAAAAGACGTCCGCTGTTGGACATAGGTCTCCTCCAAAGCGTCGCCACAACGACCGATCCTGCACGTCTCGCATCCACCGCATTCCCGCAACTCTCACCAGGTCGTCGGTCCACCTTGTGGGAGGCCATGAGGATTGGCTAGGTGTAAGGGCCCTCACTTACGTGTCCGTAGGTCGTGGGTTCAAACAAAATTAAGGAAAACATCGTGAGGAAAAAGGCACGTCGTAGAACAAAAAAAAATCGAAGACTTGCGACATCTACCAACTCTCACTGGGCCTTTTCATAGAGAGGAAGCCTGAGTCCCAGCAGTGGAAGCATTATATTTCAGGCTTTTGAAAAATACCCTAATTTGAAAGTTTAGCAACCTTTCTAATTTCTAAATAGGGGTAGCTGCTTTCCATCAGGTTGTAGCGACATCTATGGCGTCACATAAGAACTAATCCTGCATCGCGCAATTAAAGTTCTCCGCGCGATTGGAACATATAGAACAGCCCGAAATCATCTATCGGGCAGTTGCCCACCAGACATAATACCCGTCTGGCCGGAGGATCCACCCTTTTCAACGGAGGTTTGCGGGACTTTACTCTCTCTTATATATGACTATGCCTATAAGGTATGGCATACCTACAAAAGGTGAAAAAAAAACGTTGTCCAAATGAATTCTAAGAAAGAAAATTCTGAAAAAAATACCCAGAACATTAAAAATTTCCGGTAAATTAATAACATTCTCTTACAACAAAACCCGGCAAATTTTTTCAATGTTTAAAACCCCAAATATGTAATTAACTAAGGAAGTTTGGCAACGAAATTTACATTTTAATACGCAAGGCAAAGTCAGTTTATTAAAATTAGTTTGTTTACGGACCTTTTGACCGGCAAATATTCGTATTACCCGGGTAGAGTGTATTTTGGTTGTGATAAGCCTCAGTTTTAAAGATATTAAATTAATTTCTGGGAGCTAATAGAATAATTTTTAGGGATGGGATAAGTCGATAGTCGATAAATTGAGAAATACGGCTTAAATTTTCAAGAGAATTCATCATAATCACTATCATTATTTCAGCCGAAACATGTCCACCCTTGGACATAAGGCTTACCCAAGTCTCACCATAACGACCGATCCTATGCATCTCGCAACCACCGGATTCCTGCGACCCTCACTAGGTCATCGGTCCAACTAGTCAAGAGAATAGAACAATGTTTACTGACAAAATTACATATTATTTTAATTTTCTTATTCCATTATGTATTTTTGTTTTATACGATTGTCTAATGCTAAAATATAGCAGAAGCTTAAAATTAATAGGGTGTCACAATGGGCGGTCTTATCGCTAAAAGCGATTTTTTACAGACAACCTTTGGATGGATTTGACAGAAAAAGGAGAAAGATACGCACGTAGTTCGTGATATACATACCTAGTATCTACAATGTCGCATATTTTTGTTCGACCAACGCGTTCTGTGCAGCCAATTCTGCTACGAACCTCTAAATCACACATCCCCAATAAACAAACAAAACCTTACTCAAAAACTGTCAATCAAAAACATCGACATCGCCATTACGCAACTATCGATACATGCCCCATCCCTAACCGGGATTTGATTCGCTGTTCGGGATCAAAGCGTTTGAGAATAAGGTCATGCCCTTCCCATATAGAGGTCCCGGACTATCCCGGGACGATTTTATTACCGTCACTGATCCAGGACTATTGGTATTGCTTCGATTTCAACCTATTTTCATGCCGATAGGGTTTTGATAGGATTTTTCGGATATTGTCATCTAGATTTTTTGTGACAGATCCGCTTTATACAAAGGAGTATGTTTTAGGCTAGGATTTTGGGCCTCGCTTTAGGCACTAGGCGTCATCCCTGAGATATGAAAATTAAACATTAGTATTGAAATGTAGTGATGTTACTAGTACCTTAGAAAAACTACTTAAAAAAAACAACTGGTAATCAAGATAGCGATGACGTAAATTATATTATAAATTTCTAATTCAAACAAACTTTTCAAAGTCATTTTAATTTATTTTCAAATTTTCACATAGTCATTTTTACTTCTTTTTTATTTTCACATAGTCATTTTACTTTTTGTAATTTTCAAATAGTCATTTTTACTTTTTTACAAACTTGCAGGCAGCCATTTTAGAATAAGAAACAAAGCATAGCTCAAAATACCCCACCACTTCTCTACGAAATATTCTTTTTACAATTTAATAGCTAATTGACCGTGTACAATTTAATATATTCAACTAACTTGCAATTTTCCCTCGCAAACATTGACAATAGTATTTTCAAAAGTTAATTTTCAACACTGGTCAACTTTTAGACTACAGACTCAGTCGTACCTAATTTAAATATTTTAATTAAAGTGAGCTCAATTATATCTCACAGTTCAAACTACAATACACATACCCACGTTATTCGTTCAGTACATAAATAAATTACTTCGGCCAACACATATTTCCAATCTTAACTAAAATCTAGTCAAATCCCTTGTTTAATTATTGGATTAGGTCCCAGATTATTAAATTTCAGGCAAAATTTTAGACGTTACAGGCAATTTTATAGCAGCCATTTTGAATTATTCATCGTTATCTATTATACTATTATGAATACCTAATGACAGCCTGCTGAGAGGGGTCGAAGTGAGGCTAGGTGGGTCACAATTTTAGAGTGCAAGAGGTCTGAGTTCGCTCCTGACAGGTTGCCCGGAAAAGAGTAGACACAAAGATTGCTGGAAAGGCACGGGGAAGACTTTTGGCCAGCTGTTTGGCCATGTATCTTTGTGCTAACCCTCACTTACCATTTGTTTTACTTAACCTATGTAATACCACAGGGTAGGTAAAAAAATAGCATGTGAGAACCAGCCCAAAGACACATGAAAAATAAAATATTTTATGTGCTTTTAAAAGAATTGTAAAAAAAATAAATTTCCCATCGGTATAGTTGGTATCTATGCCAATTTTATGATAAATTTTTGATGAAAACAAAACTTTGAAAAATTGTATTTACAAACTTTATATTATGTCGTTTCTTTTACAGTTTTGACAATTAATTTATGAAAAAAATTACTCGTTAAATACATTGATTTAATTTCATCGTATTTTGGCATATGATACTACAGCACAGCATCAGCCTTTCCATGTTCCCACTGCTGGGAGTCAGGCCCCCTCTCTAGGAGAGGGAATGGGCCATAATCCACCACGCGGGCCTAGTGCGGGTTGGTGGATGTCACATGTCTTCGAATTTTTGGTTCTAGGACATGCCGGTTTCCTCACGATGTTTTTCTGCACCGTTTACACACCGTAATGATACTACATAGTTTTATAAAGATGTGAACAATATAATGAAGAAAAGAATGAAAAGTGAAGATCCTCCGGAAGGTCGTGATGCTGTATGAATCGAATGTAAGGCTCAAAAAATCAAAATCAAAATCAAATCAAAATAGCATTTATTCCAAATAAACCATTTACAGGCACTTTTAAAATGTCAAGAAGTCAGTCAGTCAGAAAAATAAAAATAAATGATGCTAATTGCACATTCCAAAGCGTAGATCTCTATGGAGAAGAATGTGCAAGAAACTCCATGGACACTCTTTTCAATCATATTTTGTAATTACAAATATCTCTGTTACATGTTTCTTGTCGCTATCATGTGAGAACAATGTAAATAAAAATAAAAACTAAATATAGATATTTTTTTTTTTTTTTTTTTTTATTGGGTGGGAAAATCATCCTAATGACATCCCCGCTCTTGGGCGGAGCGAGAGATAGTGTCAGACTCTTACTGACTAAAAACCCACTCCTGTTCCTTCGTTGCCTTCGTCCCAGGGCCCCGGGTTCCGCTTTCACACTACCCGTGGCCCCAGTAGGCTTCGACCCTGCTGGGCCCCTACGATTTGCTGACATCTCCTTGAGGCGCGCGTGGAACAAAACGCGCCGTCGACGACTTGGGCTCGGTCCGGACTGTTACCGGACGGCCAGACGGCGAGCCACCCATTGCTCGCCGTCTGCAAGCCCGCGCCTACGGTGGCCGGAAATCGGGATTGGAATCCCGGCGGCGGTTGGAGCGTAAGGACCGTTGCCTCACGCGATCGGCCGCCTCCTTAGCTAGCATTACTGCTTCGCAGAAAGAGGCGACCGCCTGCCACTCCTCCTCGCTCCGGAGCATGGCCTGAACCAAGGCCCGGCGCGAGAGATCACCGCCGCCGATTGCCCCCACGAGGTCACGGCGTTGCTCTGCCCAAGCGGGGCACACCTCCACCGTGTGCTCCACCGTGTCCTCCGGGTGGGCCACACAGTGGCGACACCCGGGCGTCGTTTCCGCACGAATCCGGTGCAGGAACCTCCCGAACTTACCGTGTCCGGTGAGGACCTGCGTCATGCGGAATGTGAGGACGCCGTGAGGTCTTTCCAACCACGCCTCAAAGAGGGGACTTACCGCCATAATTGTGGCGTGCCCAAACTAAATATAGATATTAAAATAGCAACTGGCAGCTAAGAGATGACCAGCCTCAACTGACAGCGCCCGTTCACGGACATGACGCTAATATTAGCACCACTCAGCTCAACCATTTTGAAGGGAACCGAATGATCCAACACCCGCGCCACCATCAGTGAGACATTTGAGTGAGCATGACAAACTCTCAACTGCCATGCTCATTTATGTCAAATAAGTCCAAGTCCAAGCTCCATGGTACTCACATTTACAAACTGTGGAAAAAATGCTTCTATACATAATTAATACAATACTTATATTAAAAAAAAAAAAAAACTAGGCTATTAAAAAGATGGCAGAAAAATGATTTCATGTAGCAGAGATAAGAATGTTGAGATTAATGTGACATTGACGAAAATGGATAAAGTGAGAAATGAGTGAGAAAATGGCGCCATAAACTGAAAAGTTAAAAGGAAATAGTCTCTCTGGGTATGGTCATATGAAGAGGAGGGATGAAACGCATACGTTTCTAGAAGAATTAAGAAAATATTGACACATGAATGGATGGAGAAAGAGAAGGAGACGAAGACCTAAGAAAAGATAGATGGATTGCGAGGAGTGATGTCAAAGAGAAAGAAGTTAGTAATAGCGTTGACTGACCACAGGACGGAATGGAAGAAAAAACTGACCTCCGATAATCATTACAATAATAACTAAATGCGTGATCGCGTCAGAAATGAGGATATCCGCAGGAGAACCAAGGTTACGGACATAGCCCGAAGAATCGCCAAACTTAAGTGGCAGTGGGCAGGGCACATTGCTCGCAGAACAGATGGTCGATGGGGACGAAAGGTTCTGGAATGGCGACCACGTACCGGAAAACGCAGCGTTGGAAGGCCTCCCACAAGGTGGCCGATGACCTGGTGAGGGTCGCGGGAATTCGATGGATGCGAGACGCACAGGACCGGTCATTGTGGCGGCATTTGGGGGAGGCCTATGTCCAACAGTGGACGTCTTTCGGCTGAAATGATGATGATGATGAATAACTAAACCACAACCAGCAATACAACCAGTACACAAGCAACACCCGTATACGAGCATAATGCTAAGATCAGCCATATTTATTCGTGTCATCGTCATCATCATACAGCCGAAAGATAGATAGATAGATATTCCTTATTGTACACCAAAAATAAAATTTACATTAGGAAATTAACATTAATAGGGTGTCACAATGGGCGGTCTAAAAAAAAAAAGACTTCCACTGTTGGACATAGGCCTCCCCCAAGCGTCGCCACAACACGGTCCTGTGCGTCTCGCATCCATCGGATTCCCGCAACCCTTACCAGGTCATCGCACCTTTTAGAAGATTTATCGGTTGATTTATCGTGATATCTCTGATAATCTCCACATCAAAATCATGCTATGTTATGACACACATGCCATTCCGTCGGTCTCTCGAACCAAAATCATTGTGATACATCGCACGCCCGAAACTTAATACGATCACGCCCACTGTTTTATCAATAGAACTAGGTCATGATTCATTATCAAAAACAGTTGTCCAAACTTTTACCAAAAAAAAGAATCACCAATCATTTTAAAAAGTATAAATCACCTAGCTTTTGCCCGCGGCTTTGCCCACGTACATAAAATATAGCCGTATGTCACTCAGGAATAAAGCAGCTTTCTATCGGTGGAAAAAATTTTAGCAATCGGACCAGTACTTAAGACACCTACAAACCAAAAAATAAATTTTACATCTTTATAATATTATAGTAGATAAATCAAAAAATAAAAAGCAGTGTGTCTATAAGGCCACACAATTGTTGGACACTCGTTCTGCATATAGCTAAAGAGTGGGATTTTCTCCAGTGTCTATGTTTCCTGATAGTTATAACCTAAAGTTCTTTAAGTCAGGAGTGAATAGGTTACTTCTAGGCAAGCGTGCTCCGCAGTGGAGAGCAGTGGTGGCCGAGTAAGCAGTGGTAGCCGAGTGGTAACGGCCCCGACTTACGAGTTCAAACCCAGTCTGGTGCGCATTACTTTGTGTAATTTATTTCATCACCACTGCTCTCAAAACGGTGAAGAAAAACATCTTGAGGAAACCGGCATGTCCTAGAACCAAAAATTCGAAGACATGTGACATCCCCAACCTGCACTGGGCCCGCGTGGTGGATTACGGCCCATTCCCTCTCCTAGAGAGGAGGCCTGAGTCCCAGCAGTGGGAACATTATAAGGCCGGGTATGTTTGTAGTAAGCGTGCTCTATCGTCGACATGTGGTCGACATCGCTTACCATTAGGTGACATAGTGGTCAAGCGCGAGTCTAAGGTCGGCCGACTTCAGCCGATCTTACCCGAACGAGCGTTACATACCCGAGCGTGACGGCTCAGTCTCATACAATACCCACAAATTACAGTGCATACCTAAAGAATTTTTCACTCGTTGACAGTGGAACCTGTTTTTTTATTATTTGAATTCCTGCGGTACATGGTGTTTAAAACTTCGTTTGAAAACTATTATAACGGTAAGGGGCTTATTACACCCCGTGACATTTAAGAAACTAAAAGCTTTTTCTGACTAAATGCGATACGAGGTCGAAGTGACCCCGTATTAAAGTACATACACCACTGCATTCTGTTTTAATACGGCCATCTTGGATATATATTCATCTCTTAACTAAACTAAACCAAATTAAAGTTACGGTCTCCGCACAGCTGAGAAGACGGTTTTTCTTAACCACACACGTACGAGGTCTATTAGACCTCGTTGCGCTCTGAAGCTATTAAAAAAAGAAAACAATATAGTTTTGAAATTAAGTTATCGACTTTTGACTCTCGCAACAATATGTCACTTACAACCCTAATAAAACAGTAGCACTTATAAAATCACACAGAAAACACTCAGTACCCACAGAAATAACTAACAATACAAATTACAAAGCCGAGGTAACAAACGTAGTATTTTAATGAAAGTTTAATTGGTGGCTGGCCAGCCCTATAAATAATGGTGGCCTACCTTGTTACGGTAGGGGTGGGCTCGTGTGTGCGGATATTTTCACGGATATTCGGATTTTAAAAAAATTTAAAGTAATTTTATGTAAAAATTATCTGGACGCATACTGCGAGGTCTGGTTTGAGATCGCGCGGGAGAAGAATGTTCGGAAGGACTTGGGGGAAACTATTGCCCAGCAGCAGGATAGTAAGGGCTATGTTAAAAAAAAAAAGTAAAAATTCTTTGCAAATTTTGGGTGACAGAAATTGTGCCAACGTTATAAATTTCAAATAAAGATGGTATTTTCATCCTGATATCTAAGGAGGCTTGTACCTTGTTTAGATTCTGAGCGAAAAACTGCATCCACTACTTTCCATTGCCAAATTGTCAATCGTTTGCTAAAGTTTTTTTTTTATAATTGTGATGGGAAATGATCAAATAACTTCTTCCGCTCATGGAAGAGTGAGAGTGTCAGATTTTTACTGTCTAAAACCTGCCTATGTTCCTCTAGTTGGGTCTTTGTGTTCCTGGGCTGCGATAACTCTGAAGCGAATCCCAAAGGCCCAGTAATAGGCTACACGTTGAACTAACTTTTAACAAATTCCTCAAAAAAGTTAAAATCTTAGAATTAAAAAAAACACAAAACTATCAACAATAATTTCATAAATGGCTTGGTTAAAATACACTAGAGTCAAATCGAAATAGGTTTAATTTTGAAAGCTTCCATAACATAATAATATCAATCTTAAATACTCATTAATTTTTATCTCAGTATTTAGCAACAAAGTTAGGAATTATCACAAATATTCTAAACTACAGAATCTCATTTTCATTAACGCAACATATGGTTATTATTGTTAGCATAAGGATCTTACTATGACATCTTAATACCTTCATGATTCTGTTATTAAAGAGAGATAGTGCTATTCGACTTGTATAGCTCCGTCTCTTTCACACAAGAACCATGATGGCTTTGAGACGTTATAGTGCTCGGATTAATGTTTGTTTATGATTAAATGTACTTATGTTTGGAGAACTCATCTGGCAAGTACGAAGGCGGAACAAAGCCACAACTAACGTACGTAGAATATTGGGTGATATAGGTAAACGTCACGGATATATAAATAGGTACATAGTTGTGCTATCAATTAATACGGAGATTGAAGTGGTTTAATTTCATATTGGATGTTTCCTGGAAATATTGATTGATGAATAGTTTATTATGTCATCAAAGTTGGTGTTGAATTTGTTGGCAAATATAGTATGTAGTTACATTTTCTTTAATTATTTCTACATTATAAAATTTGGTTGAAATGAGCGTACTTTGCGTAGATAAAATATCGTCACGATAAAAAAAGTTTTTTTTTTTATTTAGCTGGTGTTTGCAAAACGTTAAAATACATATTTTGATTTTTAAGTACAGCAAAATAGCCATTATTACTAAAAAAACGTTAATCCTTTCGCTCTGTCTTCTCACAGAATCGCAAACATTCTAATAATATTATTTTCCTTTCATCAGCAAACAAATCCAATCCAGGGTTGGTCTCCACGAGCGCGTTGAGCATCGTTAGCATACGCGGTATAGGGGAGGTGGATCGAGCTACAGTGCGACAAAATGGGACATTAAATAATTTATGTTTTCTAGAGCGATTGTAATTATTCGGAACAAATAATTGTTAAAAATATCAAGAAAAGAACTTATAATATAATTCTATCAATATCCGCAAAGATACGACAGAAAAAAAAAATCGGATACTTATCCGCACCGGCCATTGGACAACCCTATCAAAGCCCTACAGACGCAAACCCAATAAATACAAACTCCACAATAGAACTTTTATAAACGTGTGTTTTTTTTTTATTTTATTTGAAAATTCCTGTTAACACAGACCCAATAGCCGCCATATTGCCAAGTTTTGTTTACAGAAAAAAAAAGCTTTGAATTTTTCTGCTTTATTTGAACACTTTAGTCAGAAACAGCATTTTAGGTTTTAGAACTGTGATTTATTTTTTTGGGACTAGCATTAAAAATATTTCTCTTTTTAGGGCCAGTCGGGTAAATGACGCCCCCGTAGACAGATAAAACAAGACAATACAACCATTTTTTACTATGCTCTCTACAGATATGACGCGTAGAATTATTTCTATGAAAAATGTTTCACTGTCGCTACACGCCCGTCTACTGAAGCCTTGGGTAATGTCTCTGTCAAAGTCAAAGTCAAAAGCATTTATTTCAATTACACCATTTACAGGCACTTTTGAATAGTCAAATGTAGGTCAGTCCAAAAACAAAAAAAAAGTGAAGCTAAATTGCACATTCCAAAGCGTAGATCTCTATGGAGAAGAAAGTGCAAGAAACTGCATGGACACTCTTTCAAATTATATTGTGAGTTATTTCATATAATCTTGGTTACATATTTCTTGTTGCTTCTATTATATGAGCACAATGTAGATAAGTATTATTAAATAAAACTAATTCAAAGATAGAAATTGAATTAAGTCATTGGCAGCTAAGAAATGACCAGTCTCAACTGACTCAATCTGTTCAGAGCATGACGCGTGCATCAGCTCCACTCAGCTCAAACATTTTGAAGGGAACCGTCTGTAGTTTGACTAGCATAGCAATATCATAGTCGGCCTTATAGTGTTCCCACTGTTGGGACTCAGGCCTCCTCTCTAGGAGAGGGAATGGGCCGTAAACCACCACGTGGGCCTAGTGCGGGTTGGTGGATGTCACACGCCAGTGCGGGGTGGTGTAGTTTGACTGATCCACTTAAATCCACTGACTTTTGACGGTGGTTTTTTTCGTGCGAGACAGCGTCAGACGAAGCGTCACACAGAACCCAAACGTGTTCCTTCCACTGTTTCAAAATAAATTTTATTTCTAATATTTTTAAAACCATTACTCTACTTAACACTTTACAAGAAAAATAAGCTAAGCGCCATTGAATAAATTCCGTTTACATAAGTAAGTAGTTTTATCCTGATGGAATAATAAAAAGAGGGCAAGATAAATCTTAATGGCACTCACTATTATTTGATAATTCGCTTTTAAACTGAGCCAGAGATTTTAATACGTTGTTACATAGTATGAAAATGGACACTGTTCTTCAAAAGGCCTGCAGGAATGTTTGAAAGAATTTCCAGAAAATTCTGATACTTCCTTTCGCTCCCTAGAGCGGTTGAAGTTATTTCCTGGACTTGAAGATAGGCTCTCCGAAATCGATCTCCATAGCTTACAGATTTTCCCGTTGAATTATCTAGGCTTGTATTTCTCGTTTGCTTCGACGCGAATATGTACGATTCCGTTATCATAGTGTAGACTGCAAATCAATTAACGGTACAGAAAAGCTTCGTGATACAATTCTAACTAGGTTTTACTAGCGGCTTTGCCATCTTTAATGAGAATAAAAAATATATGAAGCGTCCACGTCTAGATCCGATAGCATCGTTGGAAGGAATCTCTCAAGGTGGACTGATTACCTAGTGAGGGTTGCGGGAATACGATGGGTGCGACACGTAAATGACCGGTCATTGTGGCGCTACTTAAGGGAGGCCTATATCCAACAATGGATGTGATAATGATGATGATGTCCAGGACTATTCATGTTTTTTTTTAAATACAACCGTTGCCCCACACTCGAAATTATAACATCTAGTTTCTGCCAGCGGCTTCGCCCGATCGGTTTCTCCATACATACTTTGGATCCCCGTTTGTTGAAGATCCGTTCTTAGCTGGTGTCTACTCCCTATAAGAAACCTACCTGACAAATTTTAGTTTTGTAGGTGTTATAGTTTCTGAGATTTCGCTTTTATATATATAGATAATAATAATACTATAATATACTTTTTTTATAATGTTTTTTTTTTTGTAAATTTTTGTTTAAATAATATTTAAAAATGTAATTTATGTGTGTTTATAATGAATAAAGAAAATAATAATAATAATATTCCAGAAGTATCACACAACGCCATTTAGTCCCAAACTAAGCAGCACTTGTGCTATGAGTGCTATATAACTGATAAACATGCTTATATATTTCTAAATAATCCCAGAATAAATTACACCCAGACACAGAACAAATGATCGTGCTCATCATACAAACATTTTTCCAGGAATCGAACCCACGACCTCTGGCATAGCAGTCAGGGCTACTAACCACTAGACCAACAGGCCAGTCAAAAAATATTAATTATTAGTAGCATAATATATGTACGCTTTTTATCACCAAAAATTGGAAAAGATAGACACTATGTTTCTACTACATATTTTAAAATCTGCGTCCGACCGTCCGGTAACCGTCCGGACCGAGCCCAAGTCGTCGACGGCAAGTATTGTTCCACGCGCGCTTGAAGGAGATGTCAGCAAATCGTAGGGGCCCAGAAGAGTCGAAGCCTACTGGGGCCATGGGTAGTGTGAAAACGAAACCCGGGGCCCTGGGACGAAGGCAACGAAGGTACAGGAGTGGCTTTTTGATCAGTAAAAGTCTGACACTATCTCTCACTCCGCCCAAGAGCGGGATTTTTCATTAGATGATTTTCTCACCTAAAAAAAAAGTACCTACTTGTAAGTACCTAAGTGAGAAATGAATATATTAGGGGAAGTTTGAAAGTGGCGCCAGTGACTGAAAAGTTGAAAGGGAATCGTTTGTCTTGGTATGATCATGTGAAGAGGAGGGATGAAACGCATGTTACTAAAAGAGTTATGAGTTTACATGTGGATGGATGGAGAGGAAGAGGGAGACCAAAGAAAAGATGGATGGATTGTGTGAAGAGTGATATGAAAGAAAAGGAAGTTAGTGATAGCATGACGAGTAACAGGGCAGAGTGGAAGAAAAAAACGTGTTGCGCCGACCCCAAATAACACGGGATAAGGGCAGGAAGATGATGATGATGATGATGGTCCATCTTTTCTTTGGCCTCCCTCTCCCTCTCCACCCATCCACATGTATACTCATAACTCTTTTAGTAACATGTGTTTCATCTCTCCTCTTTACATATATATACATACTTAAGATCCATATATAATTATAAAAACACTTACCACAAAAGACGACGATTAGATTCCTAATTTTGGCACACATTTTGATTTTTTATTATTAACAACACAGCACATAATTTAAATCAATAAGTCGTGAGAATCACCTCCACATTATGTCACTAAATCCGTTTTTACACTAGCACATCACTAATTGTCACTAAAGTACCACTGTTTGTTTTGTCACTTGGTCATTTTTGCCTTGTTACTCTGTCCACCGTGGATCTGTAAAGAGAATAAAATGTTAGTTGAATATTCCATAAAACAATTTTTTACCTTTCTGAAAACAAAATTTTATATTATGCTACGTTAATTAAAAAAATATAGACGGTCGGTCCAATATACCACAGTGTCTCAAGACGAAAGTTTATGACCAGTGCGTGTTGCCAGTGATGACATATGGTTCCGAAACGTGGTCGCTCACAATGGGCCTCATCAGAAGGCTCAAAGTCACCTAAAGGGCAATGGAAAGGGCTATGCTCGGAGTTTCCTTGCATGATCGAATCAGAAATGAAGATATCTGCAGGAGAACCAAGGTTGCCGACATAGCGCGAAGAATCGCCAAACTTAAGTGGCAATGGACAGGGCACATTGCTCGCAGAACAGATGACCGTTGGGGCCGAAAGGTTCTGGAGTGGCGACCGCGTACCGGAAGACGCAATGTTGGAAGGCCCCCTACAAGGTGGACCGATGAACTGGTGAAGATTGCGGGACCGTTCATTGTGGCCACAATTGGAAGAGGCCTATGTCCAGCAGTGGACGTCTATCGGCTGAAATGATGATGATAATAAGACGGTTGGAATTAATACAAAAGTTACATATTATAAAACTTCAATAGATTCAATAGATCTAAGAATATCTAATAGATACCTATAACGCAGCCATACTCAAAGTGCGCTTCGCGGAACCCCAGGGCTCCGCAAAGCCTCTTTTCGGGCTCCATGTGAATAGGAGTTATAATGAGAAAGAAAGTATAAAGACCAGGTGTTTTTATACATTTTTCCTCATTATTTCTATTGTTATTTAATTGTTAAAAAAATAAAGCAGTGTCCCTCACATTAGATTTTACAATGTATAGAAAATAATCGATACTATCAGAAAGAAGAATATTTTATTTGCCACACGTACACAAATACACACAATGTAGAAATAACATAACATAACTTAAGATAAAAAAAAATAGAATAACTAACATTGTGTGTCTCACGCCTGCACCAAATAGGTCCAGTTCAGCAAAAAAAATCACGTAGCATATCACGATAACTCATTAAAAGTAAATTTTGCACATAAACTATTTTTTTTTTATTTAAGGGCTCCGTTAAATATTTTGCCTTCCAATAGGGTTCCGATAGGGAAAAAGTTTGAAAACCGCTGCTACAACGAATCTAATTATTTGTTTAAACGCCAATGGCAAAAAAAGTTTACTAACTGAAAAGTTTTGTAACAAATTCACAAAACATAAAAAACACGTTTGGTAACCTAAAATCCTAAATAAACAACAGTAAAACGTTTTTTGCTATCTTAAAAAAACAACCTAAACATAAAAACTGTCACATAAAAAAAAAACCGGCCAAACTCACGAAGGGTCCCGTAGCATTATCTACACAACCTACACTATACATTGAAACGTTTTTTTTTTTTTAGTTTTACCTGTCCTGTTGTTTGTTCGTTGAAAAATCATGTTTGTTGTAATAATAATATATAATTGTAATAATAAATAAAAATATTTAAGTGGGGCTCCCACCACTGAAATTTTTATTTTGTTTTCAGTTTTTGTTGTTATAGCGGTAATAGGATACCCCCCCCCCCTCTAGGCCCTAAGATTGACTGGCAGAAAATGCCTAAAGCATTAAGTCCGCCGCTGTACGTTTGTGCATAAAGTATTAAATAAATAATAGAAATACATCATCTGTGAAAATTTCAAACGTCTAACTATTCGTCATGGTTCATGAGATACAGCCCGGTTATAGACAGACAGACGGACAGTGAAGTCTTGGTAATAGGGTCCCATTTTTATCCTTTGGGTACGTAACCCACAAAATTACAAAAAAACAACTCATTTCCCGCCTAAATGACGCTGATATGACAACAAAAAGTTTTGACAGTTTATTTAGACATATTAAACACCTTTTTTTATTAGAAAAAACGCGTTTTTTTTTTTAAATGGCCCATAAAAGAGTAATAAAACATTAATATTGTAGATAAAAGGTTCAAGCACGTTCGGGGTCATAGTTATAAAAATTGACATATAATATGCTACGGGTCTCCACGGGGTCGTAAAATATCATTGACTAATTGACTGATATTGACTTCGAATTTTTGATGCTCGTATTTTTTTTTTTTTTTAATGGCTGCAGATTTTTGTTTAATTTCGTATTTTTGCTTCTGATTTTATTATGACGAAAACATTTTTTTTTTATTAGTGATATACTCGCGTTTGACCACCATCTCACCTGATGGTAAGCGATGATGTGGTTGACGATGGAGCACGCTTGGCTAGTAGTAACCTACTCACTTTTGACTTAAAGACTCCCAAGTTGTAGTTGATTTTGTTTTAATTATTATTTTCTGACAATAATTATAATATTATGTATACTATACATAATTATATGGATTTTTTTCTCTGGCTTCATGAAAACATTAATTAGCCAATCAAAAACTTAAGTCACTTCTTCGTATGAATAGTTCATTGGTTTACCTATAGAACATAGATGTACACATTCTACTGTTTTCATAGTATTTGGCACCAAATATATCAAGTCAACCTTCTCGGCAAGCATCTTTGAGCTATCATCACTGTATTAGAATTTTCAGCTCCATTTTACTGAGATCGTGTCTGTTTCAATGATTGTACATACTGTCCAGTTGCGGAAACATTTGAGATACAAAACTACACCAATTTTACATCACAATATGCACTAGGAATCAATTTGCAAATAAATGAGTAGTTAAAATCTATTTGATTTATTTTTTATTTAATTTTATTTTATTGTATTCTTTTTTATGATTTTTTATAATTCAATTTTAATTTAATTTAGTTTAATTCAATCATTTAATTCAATTAGACATTCATGTATCTCTACATTGTCATGTAATTTAATCCAATTTTTATTTCTTGCTCTGTATTTTTGTGTTATTATTACTGATAATTCTAATTATTATTTTACTCCTTGACATCTTATGCAATGCTAATTAACTAATCTTATATGTTTTAAAATCAAATGTTTTGTGTTATGGTGTCATTGTCTTTAAGTGTTGCAGCACTTGAATAGTTTTATAATTGATCCTGTAAATTCCCAGTGCACGTAATGTTGACGATCCTAATAATAAATAAATAAAACAGCCACAGAAGTTCACTCGATAAATCCCGACAAAAACTATTTTTATTTATGGATTGTAGCTTAAATATTTTGAAAACGGAACTTCAAAAACAATTCCAATTTGATATCAGTGGCTAGAAAATAAACATTAGTTATTGAACATAGGCAATAATTCATTGGTTCACTTTTCAGGGTGATGGCACGTGAATATATTCGTAAGAAGTTGGTGTAATCATCACAGCGATGATTTGTTGGATACGTTTTTCATAATAACATTGTTAATTTGTATGTATGTATCAAGTATATACTATTTATTATTGTTTTCCTAATCTAGTTTACCATTATGTTGCACCTACCATGTTATATTTCTGCACCACCCTAAGGTTGACTGGTAGAAAATGCCTAAGGCATTAAGTCCGCCTTTGTACAGTGTTTTTTACTAATGCATAAAATTTTAATAAATAAATAAATAATTAGAATTCGTACAATAGTGGTATGGTATTTTACTGAACTGAACATTAGTATTTAGTGCAGCCGTGAGGCAGACAATATTATTGTTTTAAATTCAAGTTCATATTTATTCTTTTTTCGTAAAAAAAAATATATATTCTTGCCCTTCTCTTATGTTATTTGAGGTCACCGCAACATGTTTTTAGTTCCATTCTGTCAGTCACACGTCACGGTATCACCAACTCCCTTTTATTTCATTTCACTCCTCACACAATCAATCTTTACTTTGGCCTCCCTCGCCCTCTCCATCCATTCCCATGTATACTCATAACTCTTTTAGTCACATGCGTTTTCCTCTTCTTCTCATGATCATATCAAGACAAACTTTGTTTTTTTTATTTATTAATAAATACCTCACCATCATCATCTTCCTGCCCTTGTCCCATCTTATTTGGGGTCGGCGCAACACGTTTTTTTCTTCCATTCTATCCTGTCAACCGTCATACTATCACTTGCTTCCTTTTCTTTCATATCGCTGTTCACACAATCCATCCATCTTTTCTTTGGCCTCTCCCTCTCCACCCATCCACATGTATACTCTTAACTCTTTTAGTAACATGCGTTTAATCTCTCTTATTAATAAATACCTATGATTTTCAATTATTAAATAAGCGTTTCAATGAACAGTTTTTTTTTTGCGTAACATATAGTAGGTAGATTCAATAATAAAAATGACATTTACTATCATACAAAAATCATTAAAAACAGCAAAACCAGTAAAAATATTTTATTTCATCGCAAAAACTCTATGCAAATTCGTAGACTAATAAACTACAAATGTGTGAATAACATTAATTTTTTTTTGTCAGTCTGCATTAAATATGTACTGTGCTGACATCATCGTAGAATGTTGAATGGTTGTATCATAATTTTTATTATATTTTAAACGAATGTAACTCGTTAAATTCGGCACATTTGTAAAAAAAAATACTAAATTTTAATCGGTGTTGAATGTCATTCATTCATAAATTCGATGAGAAAAATATACTAACTTTGCTGTATAGAATATTATTTATTGAGACTACGTATATTGATAATAACAAGACCTTTTCTAATAAGCCCTGTAAATATTTGTACTAGTGTATAAAAAAACAATAAAAAATATCCGCTTAAAGAATGTTATATTTATGTATTTAGAAATATTTATGTATGTTTATCAGTTGTCCACACATAACACAAGCTCTGTTTAGCTTGGGACTAGACGGCGTTGTGTGATAGTTGTAGAATATTATTTTATAATATTATTATTAGTATTATACATTTAAATCTTCCTAATGAACCACTCTTCTGGCTTCTGCCAACGGCAGACTTTCAATGCTTGAAATTCGGTATCTCTTTACAAACTTTGGACCCCGTTTCATCCACTTAGGTCACCCCCTAAGGGGATAAAAAAAAATTGGAAATTCCTTTCTAAGTGCTCGCCCATAAATCATTAAAGTCATAAAAGAAAACCTTGGACTGGAACAATTCACAGGCTTTGGTGTTCCCGTCAGATTATAATATAGGTATCTTCAAGACTAGAGTGAATAGGCTCCTAATAAACTAGTGCGCCTCACCATCAACGATTGCAGCACTGCTTACCATCAGGTGGGATCGCAGTCAAATATTAGTTTATATTGATTTAAAAAAAATGTGAAGAGGAGGGATGAAACGCATGTTACTAAAAGAGTTATGAGTTTACATGTGGATGGATGGAGAGGGAGAGGGAGACCAAAGAAAAGATGGATGGATTGTGTGAAGAGTGATATGAAAGAAAAGGAAGTTAGTGATAGCATGACGAGTAACAGGGCAGAGTGGAAGAAAAAAACGTGTTGCGCCGACCCCAAATAACACGGGATAAGGGCAGGAAGATGATGATGATTGATTTAAAAAAAATACTTGTATAAAATTTTACGTTTTGTCCCAGTACTTTCAGATGTGCGTTGATATATATCAGTCAGTTTCTCCTTTTATCTATATACATACACATAGAAGACTTTTTTTTTAATTTTATTTGGGTGTGCATTTATAGATTTTCATGATATATATATATATACAAAATTATATAAATAAACACTTAACTAATTAAAACTATATATATATACTAAAGGCTGCTTCTAACTAAAAATATGGCATCATAAAACTCCTCCGCATCGCTGTCGACTGGAAGTGTGCCCAAAAGGCTGGCGGCATTACCACGTTGTATGGTAATGCTTAATCTCTGACCGAGGTAAAGCCAGCCCAGAAGACTGAGTAATCATTCATATTATAAATTTGATGAGAAAAATATAACAAGACTGAGTAAAATTTATGTTTCTTAATTTTAGCTTTTTTAAATGTAACGTCAATTATTTAGTTTACAGTCAATTTAATGAGAAAAATAATCTCATTTTATATTTTATTGCTAACCTTGTACTAAAATATACAAATCTATGACCAGTGCGTGTTGGCAGTGATGAATATGGCTCTGAAACACGTCACAGTGGGCCTCATCACCAGGCAATCACCCAAAAGGCAATGGAAAGAGCTAAGCTCGAAATTTCCTTGCGTGATCGTATCATAAATGAAGATATCCTCAGAAGAAACAAGTTACCGGCATAGCCCGAAGAATACCACCACCGGTACACGGTGGACATCCCACCTATACACACAAAACGTTTTGGGAACACATTCATTGTGCGTACAGCTAAGGAGTGGAATTCCTTGCCGGAATCTCTGTTTCCTGATGGCTACAACCCGGGAATCTTTAAATCAAGTGTGAATAGGTTACTTCTAGGTAAGCGCGTTCCATCGTCGACCGCATCGTCGCTTTCCATCAGGTGAGACAGCGGTCAAGCACGAACCTACCAAGAATAAAAATAAAAAAAAGTCGTGCTCATCGCACAAAAATTTGTCCTGGGTGGGAATCGAACCCACGACCTCCGGCATAGCAATCAGGGTCGCTAACTACTAAACCAACAGGCCAGTCAAAGTACCACCGTCTTAAATCTTAAGATTCGTGAGATCCTTAGTCAACTACTTTCTAAGCTGCATGAATGAAATCATCTAACCATAACAGTTTGGAGGGAGCCACTAGCCAGTGCCCACTCAAAAAAAAATCATTAAGTTAAAAAACTTGATTCTGCTTACGACACAACTTAACCCACGCTTAGCCCAGTTTAATTTTGACGTGTGGGTTAAGTTTTGAGCTTTTAGCGTTTGTCTGTAGAAAATATATTTTTTATTTAAGTAATATTCTGCCTTGCTAAGCCAAAAAGCAGTAAGTCAATGAAATTGATGAAGGTCAGATCAGAAAAGGCAAAAGCCGGCACCATCATAGGATCACTTTGTGGTCCGTCTGTCTGTCTGTCTCGGGAATGCGTGATGGTATCAAATTGTAATTAAAACAATATACTCAGGTTTGCGATCCCTTGAAGCTGTGAAAAAAATCAAACTTCTTAGTTAACGAAACTTCTGATTTTTTTTGTTGGTTGTTGCTTAGGATCAGGCAGAATTTCAGAGCTGTGAGACTGTTAAAAACTTTCACACAACGCCATCTAGTCTCTAAAAAAACAGAACTTGAGCTATTAGTACTAGGCAACTAATAAACATACTTATATATTTCTAAAAAAAATCATATTATAGATAAATTACACCCAGATACAGAACAAAAGATCGTGTTCATCACACAAATATTGGTCTTGTGTGGGATTCGAACCCACGACCTCCGGCGAAACAATCAGGTCCACTAACCATTAGACCAACAGGGAAGTCGTGTACAGTAATGGTAGCATTTTATTATGCAATTTTTTTTATCATCATCATTTCAGCCGAAAGACGTCCACTGTTGGACATAGGCCTCCCCCAAATGTCGCCACAATGACCGGTACTGTGCGTCTCACATCCATCGGATTCCCGCGACCCTCACCAAGTCATCGGTTCTTCTTATGGGAGGCCTTCCAACGTTGCGTCTTCCGGTACGTGGTCGCCATTCCAGAACCTTTCGTCCACATCGACCATCTGTTCTGCGAGCAATGTGCCCTGCCCACTGCCACTTAAGTTTGGCCATTCTTCGGGCTGTCCGTAACCTTGGTTCTTCTGCGGAAATCCTCATTTCTGACGCATTTTTTTTCACGAAGGAATTATTAATTGCAATGCCTGGATAATTAAAGTACCTAAATACTTAAAAGACAGCTAATTACTATATATTATAATTAATATATGTATGATTGATTGCAACCAGTTTCTCACTAGAAAGGATTTATTTAATTGTATAACTTATGAGCAGCTGATGTTTCTACGTTTTTGTTTCATTATAAAACAGAATTGATTGATGTATCGAATATGATATTTTATTTATGAAATACATTATGTATTTGTCAGAGCATCAATTTATAAACGTGAAGCTGAAAAATATGGTTTTGATTTTATGTTGAAACTTGGTTCTGCCCGCGGCTTCACCCGCGTGAAAGTAGGTTTCTCCATACAAACTTTAGACTCCCCGTTTCATCCCGTTGCGGGCTGAATTTTAGAAAATCCTTTCTTAGTGCTCGCTTACATCATAAAAGGAAGTCTTGTGCAAAATATCACATTCCTAGTCCCAGTAGTTTCGGCTGTGCGTTGATATGTCAGTCAGTTTCTCGTTTTATATATATATACATAGATTGATTATATATTTTTTTAAATTGATATTTAATACTAGTTGTTTGACTGCGATCCCACCTGATGGAAAGCTGTGATGCAATTGTTGATGGTAAGCGCACTAGCTAGTTTATTAAGTGTCTATTTACTGTAGCCTTGAAGAAACCTAAATTATAATCGGACGGGAAGACCGCTGCAGGCAATATTTCTTTTCATATATTGGTTACATTGTTTATGTTCTGTTTTTATTCTTTATGGCATTATTATTATTTTGTTGATAACAATATGGATTTAATCATGAATAGAATAGCATAGCTTAGTCGGCCTAATTATATTCCCACTGCGGGGACTCAGGCCTCCTCTGTAGGAGAGGAAATGGCCGGCCCAGTGCAGGTTGGATGGATGTCACACGTCTTCGAAATTTTTGGTTCTAGGACATGCCTGTTTCCTTACTGTGTTTACCTTTACCGTTTTGAGAGCAGTGGTGATGAAATAAATTACACAAAGTCTTGTGCCTGTCTGGGTTTGAACCCACGACTTACAACTCGTAAGTCGGGGCTGTTGCCACTCAGCCACCACTGCTCTTCTGCCCTAGTCATGAATGCTTCAATACTAATATAGTTTTTAAGCCCATAGTGAATAACATTATATGGACTTTTCGTTTCGTTCGAACTGCAGCCCTCGCAATAAAAAGCAAACGAAGACACACTGAGTTTTTAGTCAGTATAAGTCTAGCAATCCCCTCGCTCCACTCGGGAGAAGCTAGTTTGATAATTTCCCACGTAAAAAAAAAACGGTTGACTAGTAGAGAATGTAAATAAATGAAGTTAGATTAGTTTTTAAGGTAATATTTTTCCTCCCGCTACCGCTTATAACATAGACTAGCTATCTTCAAGTCAGGTGTAGGCGGTATAATGTTTAGTGGAGACAATTATTTTGTCTGTCTGTCTGTTCGGACGGCTTTTGTTTGCTTTCCGCGTGGACATGACGCAGACTGCTATTTTAAGGTGAAAAAGGCTTTTGGGCCATGTCTTTTACATTTACTTGCACTAGTGGCGGTTAGAAGTGTAGTTTTCAAAGTAATAGTGATGATATAATATCTCACGGGTAGCGATGATAGAAATAAACTGTAGATGATGATGATGATGACGATTTTTTTAATGATATAAACTAGTGCTTAACTGCGATCCCACCTGATGGTAAGCTGTGATGCAATCGTTGATGGTGAGGCGCACTTGTTTATTAAGAGTCTATTCACTCTAGCCTTGAAGACACCTGAATTAAGTCGCATTTGATCAAAATCTTATTTGATGGTAAGCGATGATCTGGTCGATAAGATAATAGTAATAAATAGTTTGATACATATGGAGCACGCTTGCCAAGAAGTAACCCATTCAATCCTGAGATTAATACCCCCAGGTTGTAACTATCAGGAAAGTCACTCTGGTCAGTCAGTAAAGGTTGCATGCTCCCTCTCGCCCTAACCAGAGCGAGAAGAGTTATTTGATAAATTCTGAACCCAAAAAAAAATCTAGCCAAAACTTTAAAATCCATTAAAAAAAATTAAGGTTTTTTTTTTTAATCTCTTATTTACTCGCGCTTGACCACTATCTCACCTGATGGTAAGTGACGATGTGGTTGACGATGGAGCATGCTTATCTAGACCCCTAGGTTGTAGAGCAGCAGTCAGGAAACACAGACTCTGGCAGGGAATTCCACCCCTTAGCTGTACGCACAATGATTGTGTTCCCAAAACGTTTTGTGCGTGGAATATCCAGCATGTTAGCTAATATCTTTTATCACCAATCCATTTGACTAAATATATCAATATTAGAGGAAGTTTGAAAGTGGCGCCAGTGACTGAAAAGTTGAAGGGGAATCGTTTGTTTTGGTATGGTCATGTAAAGAGGAGAGATGAAACGCATGTTACTAAAAGAGTTATGAGTACATGTGGATGGGTGGAGACGGAGAGGGAGGCCAAAGAAAAGATGGATGGATTTTGTGAACAGTGATATGAAAGAAAAGGAAGTTAGTGATAGTATGACGGTTGACAGGATAGAATGGAAGAAAAAAACGTGTTGCGCCGACCCCAAATAAGATGAGACAAGGGCAGGAAGATGCCGATTTGGCTAAATACATCTATATATATGGCAAAACATGGCGGTTACGACAAAATAAGCCCTTATTGTAAAACAATCCTAAAATGTCGAATCGCATTAAAATATATTTAAATACAAAATGCAACAATAAAAACATTCTGGAATGACACTTTAGTGCTACATATAATAATTTTATTAACTAATAAACTGCTTATATTGCCACTTTTTAGTGGCATATTATTGCTTTGTGTAATCTCCATAGTTTTATGCACAGTATAATTTGATTTAAATGTTTTATGGTGATCGTTTAACGATTTTGTATAGCGAGGTAACTATGAGTAAAGACAACATGAATGACATGCCATATGTCAAAAAGTAACAAAATCTACGTTCACTTTTTTGTGACATTTAGGTTCAACGAGCATCTGTCAAAACAAATGTCTGTTGCGTTTGGCCAAAGCGCCTTTTTTTTGTATGTGTGCATATGTGCCAAATAAAAGTGTTATTTTTCTTTCTTTTCTTTCCTATAAAGTTTTATGATTTCTCTCAATTTCTGGAAATATATATAATTTAAAGATTTATTCACGTCGGTTCATAAATATGTCGGAGTTCTGAGGTAAACAAACATAAAAATGAATTAAAAACCTCTTTTTAATTAAGCTGTTTTCTTACAATTATAAAGCACCTTTTATTCACTGACAAAACTACACCATTTAATAAGATTTTTTGTTGCTAAGACCTAATTGGTCCTAGATTGATTAAAATCAATCAGAGACTTATCCAGTGCCTCTATCTGCCTAGTCTTTGTGGCAACTAAGTTTGCGTCAATTTCAAGTCTAACTTGATGTACCTGACTTCCAGTATTTTCCTTTTATCTGAGATCTACAACCCAGTAATTTGGTAACAAGATATTCTTCAGCAAGAATGGTGTTAGATTTCCTGTTAATCCGTAGCTGCTGTCAAAAATCCATAAAAGAGAGCCCGGACAAGGTGCCTGACGGCACGGAGGAATCTCGATATGTTAGAATGTTTACCCATCCATTGACCAACCTTAGCAAGAATTGCTTAATATTGTAGATTACCCATGCAGAGAGAGGAGGCCAGAATCCCAGCAGTGGGAATATTATATGCAAACCCATGCAGCTGTTTTTATTTTAGCCACAAGCTACTTCTTTCACTAAAGTAAAGTAAAGTTTGACTCTATCTCACGCTCCACCCAAGAGCGCGGGATGTCATAAGATGCCACCGAAAAAAAAAAGCTACTTTTTTTAGGCACTAAATATTTATGTAAAGTGTACCCGCAGTTAAGTGGCGCTTACACCTATTTCCCATTCGAGCCAAGTCAAAATATCACACATCAAAATGTCACTGACACAAATTTACCTACTTCACTCTAAGCAACACTCGCATGCGCCCACGGGTCCACCCGCGTACAAACGACAGTGTTGCCCAACTTCCGACGACCGTGTCAATAGCGTGTCTACTTAAAATGTTAATTCTTGGAGAATATTGTGTTGTTGATAATAATTTTGATTGGTTAAGAAAATGGCATATAATTCAAATCGATCAGATTTTGTAAAGTGGTGACTTTTTTATAGTTACAGATAGGCTGGCGTTTGACCACTATCTCGTCTGCCCCCCTAGCCAAGTTACGACCGTTTTGTTTCGATTTTCTTGCTTCAAAAGCTTCGAGAAGGCCACGCCTCCGATTCCTTTGTTCTGACCACGTGATTGAGCGTTGAGATGACGTCAGAACCAAGAAATCGGAGGCCTGACCAACACAAAGCGTTCGACGCAAGAGAATCGAAACGAAATGGTCGTAACTTGGCTAGGGAGGCTGAATGCAAGCGATGACGTAAACGACCTCTTTCATCTTTTCTGTGTAGTGTAGAAGTAACCTATTCACTCTTGACTAAAAACCCTAGGTTGTAGCTATTAAGAAACACATACTTTGGCAGGGAATTCCACTCCTTAGCTGTACACACAAAAAATATGTTACTTTTTAGACTTTTTTCTTAAGGCTTCTACAGACAGGTGTGACATAAAACGGAAATTACTCTATCTGCGGATACTATCTAGTTGTAGGTACAGTGTGTTTGACAGCATGGCAGGCGCAATGAACAAGCGTTTGGCTACTGAGCTGCTTGTCGTGGGTTTGATTCCCGAACGGAACAAATATTTTGCCCGAATCAAACATAAATACATATAGTTGGGGTCCGAGTGGACACAAGTTCTATAAAGATCTGTCGAAACGTCTTGTTGACACTTTGCGTGACCCAAGGGCTGGCTTTTACCTCAGACAGAGGATATTGCCATACAGCGTGGCAATGCTGCCAGTCTTTTGGGCACTTTAACAGTCGACAGCGATGTGGAAGAGCTTTTTGACGCCATATTTTAGATTGAATTTATTTAGTTGTTATAAAAATAATATTCCACAACTATCACACATCGCTGTCTAATCTCAAGCTAAGCAGAGCTTGTGTTATAAGTACTAAACAACTGATAAACATACTTATATATTTCTAAATACATTCATATTTTACATAAATTACACCCAGACACAGAACAAATGATCGCGCTCATCACATAAACATTTATCCTGGGTGGAATTAAATCCACAAGCTTCGGCATAGCATTCAGGGCCACTTACAGGCCAGTCTTGTTCATCCAATTGTAATACATACACACATTGCAAGTTAAATAAAACCTTGTAAAAGAACAAACCCCCAACAAATCATTTGCCTTATAAATAATTGCCATTTCAACTAAAAAGTGAACGTAAAAGATGGGTCAGTAAACATCAAAAAAGTGTAAAAAAAATGTTGGTTCATACGCACATTCGCTTCGCAGATGTTTGCCGTTCACACGCGGTTAGTTCGTTTGTTTTAATGACCTATAGGGTTTATATGAGAGCTAAGTGTGTGAGCTAAACCGGGAGTCGAAGTAACATGGAAGATATTTCATAAATTTAATTACTCTGAACGCCAACGACGCTTACACGCGACAAACGTAATCGGTCGCTAGAACGCCACTGATGAGTTTAAGTGACAATCAGATCTGCTATATTATAATCTGATATTATAGAAAACTAGGTTTTGCCCGCGGCTTCGCCCGCGTACATAAAATAAAGCGCAGGTCACTTAAGAATAAAGTAGGTTTCTATCGGTGAAAAAATTGTAGCAATCGGACCAGTACTTTCAGAGATTACTTCCTACAAACAAAAAAACAAAAAGTCAAACTTTACCTCTTTATAATATTAGTGTAGATAGGTAAAAATGTGATTGAAAATACTCCTTTCCACCATCGAACAACCCGACGTACGGCCAGTGTCCACTATCATATTGTTAACACTTCTTTGGTCCAGACTAAGGGCGGAATTCACCAATAAAACTAATCGCGTTTTAACGTTTGGCTCGCATAATCGCGTTTAGCCGCTGTCACTAGTGTCACTTGTCTTTATTTTTCTTTTGTTGTATTTTTACAAGTGACACTTGCGACAGCGGCTAAACGCGATTATGCGAGTCAAACGTCAAAACGCGATTAGTTTTATTGGTGAATTCCGCCCTAAGCGTTTCGTCTCGTCGTTTACGCCGCGTACATCGAAGGACTGGAGCAATTTGCCTGCTGCGGTTTTACCGTCCGATTATAATTTAGGTGTCTTCAAGGCTAGAGTGAATAGGCTCTTAATAAACTAGTGCGCTTCACCAACGATTGCATCACTTCTTCGCAATGAAGCACTAGTTTAAATGATATTATCAAAAATGGCTTTTCAGTCTTTTTCTTAATTGAATTGAACCAAAATTAAGCTCAATCTTAGTAGTATTCATCTACTAAAATTTTGTACGTAAAAATGCTACACTCAAACCTCCAAAATCTTGGGAGCCAGATGTCGGAAGTGTTTCTTGAAATTCCATCGGCTGTCGAGGACGAGTCCCAGATACTTTATCGTCGACTCGACGCCGATGTGAACTCCTCCTAACGTTGTTTGGGAACCCGATGGTGGCGCGTCCCGAGGGCCGTGAAAACACAGGGCCTCGGACTTGTGCAGTGCTACCTGCTGGATCCTTTCCACGACTGTCGCAATCCAGCGAGTCGCTAGTTCAACCGCCGCATGGTACGACTCTCAATATGTCAGGACCAGCGTGTCGTCTGCGTAACTGACCACGCTGACCCCATCAGGGAGGTCGCCGCGCAGCACGAAGTCGTACCCAATATTTCCACCCCGATGACCAGGGTAGGGGCCTAGCAGGGGCAAAGCCTACTAGGGCCATGGGAAAATTAACCCCCGGGGCCCTGGAACGCAAGGTAAAGAAGGAACAAACAAGTGCGTTTTAGTCAGTAAAAGTCTGACACTAAAAAGGGCGGGAGATGTCATTAGATGATTTCCCAAATAAAAAAAAGCCTCCAAAATCTTGATTGTAAAACAATTTCGAACTACCTAGATTACCATTCAGGAAATATTCCAAAAATATTATATTTTTACATCCTCAAAACTTTACGGGGACATAATATCATTCCTAATTATTGTGAGAGAGGAACCCAAACTTTTTTATGATCAAACTTATGAAAAAAAAAAAAACTGTCCGCCATTTTATGTTTTCTACGTCAGAAAACTTTTTAATAGCGCTTGCCATCGATTTCTTCAGTAGGATGTTTTTTAAGTTATTTTATCGTTTTATTTAAGAATCGGGGCAATTTTATTATGTTTGCGTTAGGGATATTTAGTGGCAAGGCTTTTAGTAAAATTGGCTCGTTTGGAAAAGTATTGGCGACATTGTTTTGCTACCAAACAGTAACTAATGCTTGCAGGAATGTTTGGAAAAGTGACCGCAGACATAGAACATAGAGCACAACTGAGGGACATGGGTGGTCAGTAAAAGTCTGAGACGCCCTCTCGCTCCACCCAGAGCGGGAGAAGTTATTTGATGAAATTCCGCACAAAAAAAACTATCAATTTAATAGTAAATGACTATATCAACACATAAGCCAGTTTGTAGTTGTGCAGCAGTTATGCTAGCGAAAGAGGAGGCCGCACGCGTGAGGGAACGAATGTCTTCACGCTCCAGCCACCGAGATTCTGACCCCGACTACCAGCTGCGGTAGACGCGGGCTTGCGAACGTCGAGAAATGGTTAGCTCGCCGTCTGGCCTTCCGGTAACTGACTGGGCCGAGCCCAGTCGTCCAGCGAGTAGTGATCCTCGCGCTCCTCAAATAAATGTCAGCAAACCGTAGGGGCCCAGCAGGGCCGATGCCCGCTAGCTAGGACCGCGGGGATTTTCTGAAAAGGAAACCCGTATTCCTAGAACGCAAAGGGCAACTGAAGCACGCCCTCACGCTCCGCCTAGAGCGAGAGAGGTCATTGGATGATTTCCACCCTTAAAAAAAACACATGCCAGTTTCAGAGACAAATCGCCGTTATCAGAGTTTTTCAATCTTACACTTGACCAAGAACATATTTTTAAACGTTGCCCCACACTAAGAATTGCTTCTGTATTATGAGCACATTCACAAACAGGTAAACTCACATACACAAGACACCCGGAACATCTGTCTATCCTCCATACAAAAATTTGTTTCCGTTTTTTCCGAGCGAGAATCAAACCCGTGACCTGCAACGCAGCATCCAATCCCTCCACCGTAGGATTTCCAGCTACCGTAGGCTTGGGCTTACGGACGGCGAGCAATGGCTAGCTCGCCATCCTGCCGTCCGGTAACCCTCCGGACCGAGCCCAAGCCGTCGAAGGCGCATAGTGTTGCACGCGCACCTCAAGATGCCAGCAACGTAGGTGCCCAGCAGGGTCGAAGCCTACTGGGGCCATAGGTGATGCGAAAGAGATCCCCGGGGCCCTGGCACAATGACAAAGAAGGAACAGGGGGGATGTTTAGTCAGTAAAAGTCTGACACGCCCTCTAGCTCCGCCTAAGAGCGAGGGATGTCATTTAATGATTTTTTCCACTTAAAAAAAAATATCCAATCGTTCAATCACTATGTACTCACTTCTATTTTTTTTAGACGTGAAAAATCATCATATGACTTCTCCCGCTCTAGAGTGTAGTGAGAGGCGTGTCAGACTTAGGTACTGAGTTAAATCCACCTATGTTCCTTCATTTGCCCTTAGCGTTCTAGGGCCATGGTAGCTCTCTTTCAAACGTCCCTACAACTTTACCTACACTTCTGCCCACCCCTTGAAACCCACAAACACTGTAGGTACATTATCCTGCCACATCTGTGCGCTAAATATGGCCACCACATTGCGACGTGGGAGACGAGTTCTACCGAACATCTCCGAGTAACTCCGAGTGTTGTCGGGCGAATATACAGGGTGATTTTGTTAGGAGCATAATATATTTTATGGTTCGTAGGCCTTGGAAATGCAATTACGAGTTCGTATGGTAATCCATGGTGAAAGAAAAGATGTTTGAACTGTGGTAAGGTGTGTAAGAAAGTATAGGATAAAAATATTAGATGTTTTACGGCCGATCGTGTTTATTTTGAAAGTGTTTTTACGATATCAATGCGTGCTAAAATGCTAAAAAAAAATTGATACAAGTTCAGAAAGTTTCGTCATTGCAATTGAGGTGGATTTTTTGTGTTATAGGGCCGAGAGCTGCAGTGATAAATTTTCACGTGTGTCAAACGACGTTTTTCAATACTCTTATGAAGAAACAAATAAACGGGGGCTGCCTGGCGATTCATGGGGGCTACGCGACGCTTAGCTAATTAATACAATAATTTGTGGCGGTTCGAGTTCGCGCACTTTTCCGCACTAGTGGGAAAAACAGAAAAGTGCGTGTCTAAGAGCAGGTTTCGAGTAAGTAGTAAAAAATTAACGATCAGATTCGATAAACATTGACAATTGAGTCAGACTGAACGCGACTTCTATTGTGCACGCAATTAGGCTGGAGGCGACAACTGGATATTGCTATATTAACTAGTAAATCACAATTAGTTTCACGGCGTAACAAGACATTGTTTCGAAGCCAATTAATGTTGAACTAATTAATATTTTAACATATATCATTGCTTCGTTGAGTTTTAATACATACCTTAACTTAGAAGTAACTTAATTGAAAATTTTAGTGACTTTAAACTCGAAATGGGTCTGAAAAATTGACTTTGAAGGTTCACTTACTACATTAAGTTAAAAAAAAAAACTAAAATTATATATAAACGAATGGTCTAGTTGATTGAAATCTAAGCACATTTACTTACTTATAACTTCAATAGTGTACCTAAACAATGCCTTATCAAAGTCAGATGTAATTAGATTTTAAAAAATTGTTGAAGAATCTTCTGATAATTTATTTAAGTAAAAAAATCGAAGGGTTTACGAGTTTTTTTACGTTTAATTTTTAACAAGAAGGTTTATGTCGTGATTTTTATTTGCAAACTTTACGAAATTTAGGAGGCATTAGGAAAGAAGGGGGAAATTTAGAGGGAACGTAATTATTTTTCTTTTTAAGAGCCAGTTTTTTGCATAAAACGTATCTCCGATAAACTAATGCCTGAAGAAATCATGGACGTTTATAAAAAGTTAGAATAACGTAAACCTTAAAGCTGTAATTGTAATGTGTTTCTGAATGGAAGACTCGGTCCTGGTATTCCAACGAAGGAACAAGAGTGGGTTTTTAGTCAGTAAAAACCTGACACTATCCCCCACTCCGCCCAAGAGCGGGGGATGTCATTAGATGATTTTTCCACACGAAAAAAAAGAAAAAAAGCTGTAATTCATAAAATCAAGCGTTCAAAATATTGAATTACCTATCTTCCAAAATAACAGCACATATACAAATTATTAACCATTTAAACCGCTAATTCGAGCTTATTGCGTTATCAGTTCAAACACGCAACTTTAATAGAAATGCCCACAATCGAATCACTGTGAAAATGTTTTTTTATTATTATTATTTAAACTTCGCAACGCAGCAGTCGCACGTTTTTTTTATTTATATGGAGTAACAAAGCAGTGCTGCTGCCGCGCTGCCGTCGTGCGGCACTTTGTGCCTAATAATGTAGGCGCCCTTATAAATACTAAACTTTAAATGCAATTTCACGGTAAGTATCAAAGCTCCATTAAAATTTTTAAATAAAAGAAAACGAATATACTTCATCATCATCATCATCATCTTTCTGCCCTTGTCTTAATCGGGGTCGGCGCAACACGTTTTTTCCTTCCATTCTATCCTGTCAACCGTCATACCATCACTAACTTCCTTTTCTTTCATATCACTGTTCACACAATCCATCCATCTTTTCTTTGGCCTCCCTTTCCCTCTCCAACCATCCACATGTATACTCATAACTCTTTTAGTAACATGCGTTTCATCTCTCCTCTTTACATGACCAAAAAAAAAACGAAAATACTTATTTTTATTATTAAAAAAAATATGGTTATACCTATAAAACCGGTATGTAATTAAAGAATAATTAAAAAATATATTTTTTTTGTGACAAATTCAACACCACATCGCCCACCATCATATCGAAACACCTTGTATACATAAACAAGATAATATGACGGTCTCTTAATAAAAATATGAGTACCGACCAACGCGACACGACTCAAAAATATAATCGCACGTGGCAACGAACTAACGTATATAAAAAGTGCATTTCCCTGCCGGAGTCTGTGTTTCCTGATAGCTACAACCTAGAGGTATTTAAGCCAAGAGTGAATGGGTTACACATACACATATACCACAGTGTCTCAAGACGAAAGTCTGTGACCAGTGCGTGGTGCCAGTAGGTACTGAAACATGGTCGATTACAATAGGCCTCATCAGAAGGCTTACAGCCACCCAAAGGGCAATGGAAAGGGCTATGCTCGGAGTTTCCTTGCGTAATCGCATCAGGAATGAAGATATCCGCAGGAGAACCAAGTTCGCCGATATAGCCCGAAGAATCACCAAACCTAAGCGGCAGTGGGCAGGGCACATTGCTCGTAGAACGGATGGCCGATGGGGCCAAAAGGAACTAAAGCAACTGAAGGAGCAAGAGAGCCATACTTTTAGTGACTAAAACATATCCATGTACGTTTTCACAGTAGGCGCGGGCTTGCAGACAGCGAGCAATGGGTAGCTCGCCATCCGACCGCCCGGACTGAGCCTAAGTCGTCGAAGGCGCGTGTTGTTCCATGCGCGCCTCAAGGAGATGTCAGCAAACCGTAGGGGCCCAGTAGGGCCGAAGCGAACTGGGGCCACGGGTAGTGTGAAAGTGAAACCCGGAGTCCTGGGACAAAGGCAAAGAAACAGCAGGAGTTTTCAGTCAGTAAAAGTCTGATGACATTAGATGATTTTCCCATCTAAAAAAAACCCATGTAGGTTCATCATCATCATTTCAGCCGATAGACGTCCACTGCTGGACATAGGCCTCCCCCAAATGTCGACACAAAGAACGTTCCTGTGCGTCTCGCATCCATAGGATTCCCGCAACCTTCACCAGGTCATCGGTCCACCTTGTAGGGAGCCTTCCAACACTGCGTCTTCCGGTCATGTAGGTTATAATCACTAAAAGTCTGACTCACTCACTCCACCCAGTGTGGGTGAAATCATTTAACGACTTCCCAACGCAAGAAAAACGTTATATATGTACCTATAGTAAGACAGAAAGTTCATCAAAGATTAACAACCTCATCTTAGAACTTATAAGGCTAGAAAGGCGACAGAAACTGGTTCTTATTATATACCTTAAGGACTGAATCACTATGTGTGTGCGCACTAGCTGGACTCGGGACCGAAGGTTTTACTAAGACTATGTGAGCTTACACAATAGAGGAGACAAGAAATATGTAACCAAGACATAAAACTTGACTGGCCTGTTGGTCTAGTAGTTAGTGGCCCTGACTGCTATGGAGGTCGTGGGTTCGATTCCCACCCAGGACTAATGTTTGTGTGATGAGCACGATCATTTGTTCTGTGTCTGGGTGTAATTTATCAATAATATTTATGTATTTAGTATGTTTATCAGTTGTTTAGTACTCATAACACAAGCTCTGCTTAGCTTGGGACTGGGAGCGTTGTGTGATAGTTGTGAAATATTATATTATAAAAAAATAAAAAAACATAAAGTAAATACAAGTTATTGTTAGTAAACAAGAATGGAGAGCAGTGGAGGCTGAGTGGTAATATCACAATTTACGAGTTGTAGGTCGCGGGTTCAAACCCAGCCAGGAGCAGAACTTTGTGTAATTTATTTCATCACCATAGCTCTCAATTCGGTGAAGGAAAACATCGTGAGGAAACAAGCATGTTCTAGAACCAAAAATTCAAAGACATGTGACATTCACTAACCCGCACTGGGCCCGCGTGGTGGATTACGGCCCATTCCCACTCCTGAGAGGAGACCTGAGTCCCAGCATGCAGCAGAGGGAACACTAAAAGGCTCTTTAAACTATGCTCATGCTGAATAAAAATTAAGACTATCTTAATAAGACTTCAAATCATAATAAACTAGCTTTTGCCCACGGCTTCGCTCGCGTACATAAAATATAGTTCACGTCACTCAGGAATAAAGCAGCTTTCTATCAATCCATGGGTAGTGTGAAAACGCAACCTGGAGCCCTGAGACGAAGTCAACGAAGGAACAGGAGTGGGTTTTTAATCAGTAAAAGTCTGACACTATCTCCCGCTCCGCCCAATGCGGGATTTGTCATTAGATGATTTTCCCACCTAAAAAAAATATTTCTATCGGTATTTTTTTTTTTAATATTATATTTTTTTTTTAATATAAAAAAGTAGATATTTTACACTAATTTCAAAAAGGTTTACTAAGTATGAAAGATCAGCCGACATAACTTTTAATAATCCAAATACACGTAACATTATCAATGGTTGCTTTACATCCTTCGATTAAACGAACTACAAACAACCAAACACATACTAACAAACATAAAATCAACATTTAATAACAAACAAAACAACTTGCCATCCTGTTACAATAAAAAGCTCAACATGGGAACCGAACCTGCACTAATCTTTAAGTGGGAGGTACACCGGACGCGAAACTTGTCCGTCTTCGGAACAGGTTTGAAGCGGTTTGTACCAGCTAGCTGGTTTTATTTTTATAGAACGTAGACACCCTTCTTTGACCATTCATTTTGTAGGCTTTTTGTAGTGCACAGTGTTGCTACTTCAAAATACTTTACAGAACTTTGCTTTGTAATAATATTAGTGTAAACAATTATAACATATTAAATTATCGGGAAGCTGCGCGGTATCTTCTCATCCAATATACCACAGTGTCTCAAGACGAAAGTCTATGACCAGTGCGTGTTGCCAGTGATGACATATGGCTCCGAAACATGGTCGCTTACAATGGGCCTCATCATAAGGCTTACAGTCACCTAAAGAGTAATGGAAAGGGCTATGCTCGGAGTTTCTTTGCGTGATCGCATCAGGTATGAAGATATCCGCAGGAGAACCGAGATTGCCAACCAAGCCCGAAGAATCGCTAAACTGAAGTCGCAGTGGGCAGGGTACATTACTCGTAGAACGGATGGTCGATGGGGCCAAAAGGTTCTAGTTGGAAGGCCTCCTATAAGGTGGACCGATGACCCAGTGAGAGTCGCGGGAATGAAGTGGATGCAAGACGCACAGGATCGGTCGTTGTTTCGACGCTTGGAGGAGGCCTATGTCCAACAGTGGACGTCTTTCGGCTGAAATGATAACGATGATGATGAAATTATCTCAGGACCTTAGTGCCCTGAAAACGTACGAGAGGCTGAAGCCATTTCCCAGAGGCACCTTAAACACTTTTCATGGAACGTGGTACCAACCGACGATTATCCCTGTACACGCTATGCTAGTGCACCGAAGGACAAACCCTGGTAGGTAAAGAAGTACATAGTCATAGCATAGTCGGCCTTATAATATTCCTACTGTTGGGACTCAGGCCTCCTCTCTAGGAGAGGGGATGGGCCGTAATCCACCACGCGGGCCCAATGCGGGTTGGTGGATGTCACATGTCTTCGAATTTTTGGTTCAAGGACATGCCGGTTTTCTCACGACGTTTTCTTTCACCGTTCTGAGAGCGGTGGTGATGAAATAAATTACACAAAGAAATGCGCCTGGCTGGGTTTGAACTCGCGACTTGTAATTCGGGGCCGTTACAACTCGGCCACCACTGCTCTCAAAAGAAGTACACATTATTATTATAATTTTTTATTGTAAGCATTGAAATATACTTAGACAAGAAAATGAGGAAAAAATTGCCACTAAATTGCCATGATGATACTAAGGAAATAAACACAACAAAAGATCTAAACGCGCATTACATACTGCGCTAAATTTATTGTTTTACCACAAAAATTACGAAAACTTTGAAAGAAATATTAAGTTTTTCCTAAAACCACTACCAAATTAATGTACGAAATCTTGAATCATAATCTATAAATATAAAAGCGAAATACCACTCACTGATTAATGACGAAATCTCTGAAACTATAACACTTACAAACTTAAAATTTAGCAGGTAGGTTTCTTATAGGGTGTAGACATCAGCTAAGAACGGATTTTCAGAAATTCACCCCTTAAGGGGATGAAACTGGGGTCCAAATTTTGTATAGAGAAACTGACTTTAACGCGGGCGAAGAAGCTGGCAGAAGCTAGTACATTATGGAAAATTTGACGTATATTATGACACATAGGATAGGGAGTAGCGTAGCTCCCATCATCATCATCATCTTCCTGCCCTTATCCCGTGTTATTCTGCCCTGTTACTCGTCATGCTATCACTAACTTCCTTTTCTTTCATATCACTCTTCACACAATCCATCCATCTTTTCTTTGGTCTCCCTCTACCTCTCTATCCATCCACATGTAAACTCATAACTCTAGCGAGAGCTAGGAGTAGCGTAGTTCCCATTAAATAATTTTCTAAAATAACTCAGACGAAGCCATTATCAGCAGCTTGTAATGAATAGCAAGGAAAGACAATATCAATATCAACAAAAGCAAAATTTAAACATTATTAGCTATAGTGTAAAGTAAAAATTTTGCTTAAGTTAATTTTTATCTATTTTTAATTAGGCATATCTTATCTTTTTGATTAACTAAACTTTTCTGTCCATTCCCTGGAGGCCTGAGTCCCAACAGTGGTAACATTAAAAGGCTGATTATGCTATTATGCTATGCTAAAATTTTCTTAAGATTTGAATTGAATTATAATAATATTCCACAACTATCACTCAACGCCGTCTAGTCCCAAGCTGAGCAGAGCTTGTGTTATGTGTACTAGACAACTGATAAACATACTAATAACACATTATAGATAAATTACACCCAGACACAGAACAAATGATCATGCTCATCACACAAACATTTGTCTTGGGTGGGAATCGAACCCACGACCTCCGGCAAAGCAGTCAGGGCCACTAACCACTAGACTGACAGGCCAGTCAAGTCAGTCAATTGTTAGTACATCACATAACTTGTAAGTTTGAAAAAAGCGAAGTGCCTTAACACAGGCAATTTTTGATCTAAAAAGGTCATTTCCAGCACTAGATGTAACCTGTCTTAATTTTTCAAAGGTCACGGTAAATCACTATTTACCTTTCAAACCACAGCTCCTACAAATTCAATTCCGCTCAAACACACACATAAAATTTAATCGTGCATGTCATATTGATGATAATGTCCTAATCCGGCTGTTATGACATACAACAGGGCATGTGATTCTGGTGACGCCCCCTTAATTGATAGTTCGATCGTGTATAATGCCTCGATTGGAATAGGTTCACGTTTTTATTCGAAATATAGCATTTTCTTTAAAAAATCGAGCTTTGGTAGCAAATTATCTATAGAATAGCATAGTCGGCCTTAGAATGTTCCCACTGTTGAGACTCAAGCCTCCTCTCTAGGAGAGGAAATGGGCAGTGTGGGTTGGTGGATGTCACATGTTTTCGAATTTTTGGTTCTAGGACATGCCAGTTTCCTCACGATGTTTTCCTTCACCGTTTTGAGAGTAGTGGTGATGAAATAAATTACACAAAGTAATGCGCCTGGCTGGGTTTGAACCCGCGACCTACAACTCTAAAAAAAAATTATCTATATATCTTCTGAAAATATAAAAATCTCGTATCACAGTGTTTGTTATTTACTACGAAACGGCTTAACTATATTTTATCTCTTTTTTGTGTATAATATACTTAGTTATATTTGGTAGATTTGAGAATAAGGTCGTAGGCTATTTTTAGCTAATTTTTCTTTCTTTTTTGTTATTTTTTTATAAGTTTTCCTTTGTTGTTTTCTTAAAAGTACCTACAATAAAGAATATACTATATAATATTATTTATATAGCAAAACAACCTTTGCCGAGTAAGCTGGTAATTTATCTATCTTAAGTAATATTATAAAGAGGAAAGTTTTGTATTTTTGGATTTGTATTTGTAACTAGCTTTTGCCCGCGACTTCGTCCGCGTAGAAGTCGAAAATGGTTTTATTAGGTTTCTAGGGATCGACCGCAAAATTAAGTTTGTTTTTTATTGTATATACTTTTTCGGGATAAAAACTATCCAGTGTAGTGCCTAGGATATTAAAGGATAATTATACCAAGTTTTATCGTAATCGAACCGGTAGTTTTTGCGTGATGCCTGAACAAACAGACAGACAGACAAATTTTTTTTAATCACATTTTTGGGTTCGGTGTCGGTCTAGGAACACCTCCTGCCATTTATTTTTTTGATATTTTCAATGTACAGAATTTTCACTTCTACGGATTTATTAAAAGTATAGATGTATAAACTCAAAAACTCCTGGACTCATTTAGAAAAAAAGTTCATCAGTGAAATGCCACTTTATAATTAAGTGATATATCGGTGTCGTAGCCAGATCTTAGAATTGATCATTTCACAATATGGCCAACTAAAACTGGCCAGATCGTTGAAACGTTAACATTTGATTATATGTCAATCCTCGTTTGGTCATAACAACTATGATAATAAAAGGTCTAAAGAAAGTAGGCCTAACGAGGATTGATATATTATCAAACTTTAACATTTAAAACGATCTGGCCAATTTTAGTTGGCTATTTCATGAAGTGATAAATTTGTATGATTTGGCTACGACATAGGCATACATTATCTAGGGTCTGTAAACTTAAAGTAACGTGATGTACTAACAATTGACCGACTTGACTGGCCTGTTGGTCTAGTGGTTAGTGGCCCTGACCGCTTTGCCGGAGGTCGTGGGTTCGATTCCCACCCAGGCCAAATTTTAGTGTGATGAGCACGATCATTTGTTCTGTGTCTGGGAGACAGTGTCAGACTTTTTTTATTGACTAAAAACCCACTCCTGTTCCTTCGTTGCTTTTCATACCATGGCCGTGTCTTCCTTTCAGAAGCAGACTGGACTTGGCCCCAGTACAGAGTCAGACAAACAGAGAGCAGAGTTATACAGAATATAATCATCATCAATATGACTGGCCTGTTGATCTGGTAGTAAGTGGCCCTGACTGCTATGCCGGAGTTCGTGGGTTCGATTCCCACCCAGGACAAATGTTTGTGTGATGAGCACGATCATGTTCTGTCTGGGTGTCATTTATCTACAATACGTATGTATTTAGAAATATATATGTATGTTTATCAGTTGTATGAGTGTCTAGTACTCATACCACAAGCTCTGCTTAGTTCGGAACTAGATGGCGTTGTGTGAAAGTTGTGGAATATTATTATATTATTTTTATATTATAGTATATTCCCTTGAAACGATTTTCTTAACTCACGTGGGTGATGTAGCTGGCGGAAAATAGAGAAGCAATAATAAACGTATGTAAGTTACCTATTAATAATTTTATTCCAGTAAAAGCCAAGTTTCCAAGAACACAATATTGAATATCAGAAGTAAACTGGACCATCATCACCATCTTCCTGCCCTTGTCCCATCTTATTTGGGGTCGGCGCAACACGTTTTTTTCATCCATTCTATCCTGTCAACCGTCTTACTATCACTAACTTCCTTTTCTTTCATATCACTGTTCACACAATCCATCCATCTTTTCTTTGGCCTCCCTCTCCCTCTCCACCCAGAAGTAAATTGGACGATCCTTGTAATATTTTCAGTACAAAAATAAAGTACCAAACAAACACCTATCATATATCTGCAGTATTTCCGAATAACAAACACCATTTACGATGTTGAACCAGTTCGTCATGACGTTGAGTTTAAAATTTTATTTTTAATTTTATATTCGTCACTCGCAAACGATCGGAAATCGCGTAGTTTTAAAAATGTCGGTTAAAAATATTCTGTTTGTTTTTTGTTTAATATAAAATTAATAATGTTGGAGCTTTCTGCCGGGAAATGTATTCATTAAGGAAAAATGTCGCAATGTTGACATTTTTGTGAAATGAAATCATTTATGTTGACGTAGGTTAGAATTTTGGGACGGACATTCTCGTTACGTTGTAAAGCACAGTTCTTGTAGTAGAGAACGCATCATCATCATCATTTCAGCCGAAAGTCGTCCACTGCTGGACAAAGGCCTCCCCAAGTTTGGTTTTTGTAATTCACAGAGGATGCTGTCACCAACCCGCCACGCCACTGGGCCCGCATGGTGGATTACGGCCCATTCCCTCTCCTAGAGAGGAGGCCTGAGTCCCGACAGTGGGAACATTATAAGGCCGACTATGCTATGCTGCTGTCCATTCTCTGGTATGTCCCTTAGTCACCTCTTACGACACCCACGGGAAGAGATGGGATGGTGCTATTCTTTACGTCCGGACACCATACAGGACGATTGAGTTTAAGTTTCGGTAAATTTGATGAAATCACTTCTGGTTATCTAAATTTTCTTTTTTGTTTTGTACTCTGAACACACAGTTACATTATATATTTACTATTTTGCCATTTGCCACACATGAACACACATATCTTTTATTCACCTTACACCTGACACTGATTACTAAATATCGTTAAGTAAACTCATTTTCATCTGTACACTCTCAATAAGATTCAGTTGACAACCAGACAACTACCTGGTAGTTGTCTGGCATTTTCTCTGAACTGGACCTTTTTGGCGCTAACGTGAGACACATGTTAGTTTTACTGTTTTCAACATATTTTTCTACATATGTGTATCTATGTATATGCGCCAAATAAAATATTTTTATTTCTTTGTTTGACCCAGAGGGAAGAAAAGGATCATGCCAGGTGGCGTCTTTTAGTATTGCGTCCATTGCTGGACATGGACCTACCCTATGTGTCGCCGGACTACAACGACTGGACTTGTACCTCTCGCAACCATCGGATTCCCGCGAACCTCACCAGGTCATCTGTCCACCTTGTCGGATGCCTTCTAACGCTGCGTTTTCCGAAAAGTCGTAATATAATAATAATATTCCACAACTATCACACAACGCCGTCTAGTCCCAAGCTAAGCAGAGCTTGTGCTACGAGTACTAGACAACTGATAAACATACTTATATACTTCTTAATACATACATATTATAGATAAATTACACCCAGACACAGAACAAATGATCGTGCTCATCACACAAACATTTTTCTTCGATGGAAATTGAATCCATACCTCCGGCATAACAGTCAGGGCCACTAACCACTAGACCAACAGGCCAGACAATACGACTATATAATATGTATGTAATTTAGAATTATTCAAAAACTTATATGTGTGATTTTAAGCAGAAATTATTACGTGTAATTACGAAGCTACCGCATTAGTACCGCATGACATTTTCGCGTGCAATTCAGCGTGATTTTCACAGTGTTATACTAGAAACTACCTATGTATAAACATACATAGTTTATGTCATTTTACGCACTATATTTTAACTCAAGTTTTCTCGTTTACATAACTTATAGTTTCCTTGCGTGATCGAATCAGAAATGAAGATATCCGCAGGAGAACCAAGGTTGCCGACATAGCACGAAGAATCGCCAAACTTAAGTGGCAATGGCAGGGCACATTGCTCGCAGAACGGATGGCCGTTGGGGCCGAAAGGTTCTGGAGTGGCGACCGCGTACCGGAAGACGCAGTGTTGGAAGGCCCCCTACAAGGTGAACCGATGACCTGGTGAAGGTTGCGGGAATCCGATGGATGCAAGACGCACAGGACCGTTCTTTGTGGCGACATTTGGGGGAGGCCTATGTCCAGCAGTGGACGTCTATCGGCTGAAATGATGATGATGATGATAACTCATATTATCTACACTAATATTATAAAGAGGTAAAGTTTGTTTTTTGTTTGTACGAGGTAATCTCTGAAAGTACTGATCCGATTGCTGAAATTTTTTCACCGATAGAAAGCTGATTTATTCCTGAGTGACATAGACTATATTTTTTATGTACGCGAGTGAAGCCGCGGGCAAAAGATAGTGATATTATAAAAGTGAATGTTTTTGTGTGTGTGTGTATGTTTGTTACTCCTTCACGCTCTAATGGCTGAACGGTTATGGATTTTTTTTGTTTTTTTTTTTTCCAAAAATGGTAAACAAAATTATCCGAAGTCACGATAAAGAGTATCCTATGTGCTTTTCTAGGACATGGAAAGGACAGGACCGTTCATAGTGGCGACACTATACACACTAGTGGACCCCTATGTCTAACAGAGGGCGTCTTTCGTGAAGATGATGAAGTAAAATTATAAACTGAGCCCCACAAAACCATTGCAATGATTAAAACTGGAAAGGATATGCACAAGTGCACGAATTTAAAAGTACATTATTTTAACCTTTGCTTTATACAGTAACTTCAATAAAATGGAAAAAAAAAACCGGGCAAGTGCGAGTCGGACTCGCGCACTGAGGGTTCCATATAAACTTACCTATATACGAAGTAGGTATACCTAGTTACGAAGATTTTACCGAATCGCACAAAAATATTTTTTTTTTGTAAACTGCAAATTTACACTTTTCCTATATTTGTGCTACAATACCTTGCTTCATGTCAAATTTCAGAATTCTAGGTCAAAGACTATTATGAATTTTGATTCCCTTGAGAGTGGCGAAATATACATACATTTTTTGCGACATAAACGGCCGTATCTTTTTTTTCGTTAACTCAGAAGTTTGATTTTTTTTCACAGCTACAAGAGACCACAGATCAGAGTACCTATGTGTTTTTAATTTCAACACGATACCTCCACGCGTTCCCGAGATAAAGGGTCTTGACAGACAGATAGACAACAAAGTGATCCTATAAGGGTTCAGATTTTTTCCTTTCGAGGTACGCAACCCTCTACGCATTCACGAAACCAAACTATTGAATACATTAATGAGAGTAGAACGATGGCATAGGTACTTATTTTAAACAAAATCAAAAACTATTTGTTGGTTACACATTTTCAACTAAATTACTGAACAGATTCTGACGTAATTAGAGAACACGGCTGGTTTGTTAACTGTAAAAGCTGCTTAGTTTTAGGCGGGTAAAGACGGGCACAGCTAGTTCTGTTCGACTCAAATCATGACAAATAGTGTCTAAAACATTGGTTAAAATAACCCCTCAGGACGTTAGATATAGTTACTCCATATTAACGTATAAAATGTTCGTTAAAAATTGTTTCGTGACCCCATTTAATGCTGCATGAAGGCTGACAACATCCAGCATTTGCATAAGTAAATAAAACACAAAATGCTCGTCCCATCTCTACGAAAAGAGATCTTTGCAGTTGTAACTCTGGCTGATAATATTTTAAACAATTTAAATGTAGAATCAAAAAAAAAAAAAAAACGAACGACGCATTCTGATCAGAATTAAATATGGTTATGGAATTAGTAGTTTTAGCCTATGGTGTTCAAGTCAAGAGGGAATAGGTTACTTCTGGGCAAGTGTGGTCTATCGTTGACCACAGTTTTGCTCACCATTAGTGGTCAAAATCGAGTATATAAATAATTATGTCTGTTTTATTACTCAGATGGAACTGAATTCCTGAAGAGACTGCCTACCTATCTGATCTCCCTGTAGCTAAGTAAAAGGACACCCTTTGGAAATACTGTTAGTAAGACTTCATTTAAGTCCCTTAAACACCTAGTTTCATAATCATATCACAAATCTTTTTCATAAAAGATGCCAGGATGTTCTACGGTTGGAACTGAAACGGCTATTTGGGGTAAAGGTTGAAAGATACCAAAAACTTGAGCTGACAACAGCCTTACTTACAGTTTATTAGCTCAGATTCGCCTAAGCGAAAGTGAAATAAACGATTTCCCTAGAAATGTTTCCTACCTTTTTTAGGATTATTTTATACAACAATGTAGGTAGGTACGGAAAATCTTCCACTGATAACAAATGGAATAAATATGATGCGTAGCGGGTGCGTGAAACCATTTTTCCACGTAATAATCCGCATTTTTTTTCCGCATTTTCTGCATTTCAATGCATATACTGGCTGATTTTAAAAAAAAATATGAATTGTTCTTTTGTATTTTTTTAACACTGACACATTTGAAAATGGAACGCACCTATCAATTTCAAATCATTCCTGAAACTCGAAATCGTCACTTTTGAAAGAAAAAAAAACTACAGAACAAAGAGGTTTACCACATCCTAATCCACTTAAAAAAGTAATAATTAAACACTATCAAAATCCAGTTCCAAGCAAAAGAATTATAAAACATAGGCTTACTCCCACGAAACCCGTATCAGCGGATATCGGAACCGGTCCGCAGTCAAACCGTCCGGCAACCGGTTATGCACGATGATTTTCATTCATTCATTCATAAAAACACAGGGTTGCACACACTTCGGCACAATTTTTCACTGTAATCCGTAAACACTGGGTTCGGCGCCACAGGTGACCGCGACGGGAGGTACACGTGCGCTCTCGATGGGCGCTGGAAGCCGTCTGGCGGTTGGGGCGTGCGCTGTAGTCGCGGGGGGAGAGAGGGGATGATCACTACAGCGTCCTGACTCCCGGGAGCTATCGCAGAGCGAGCCTGCGTGTTCGGGCCTGACGTTGCTACGCCGGGCGCTTTCTGTTGCGTACTGATAATTTGGGGCTGAATTGCGTAGTGATTTCGTATTATCGTTGGAAATTGATCTTGTTAGCGTATTATTTTTTGATTTTAGACACCTTATTTCCATTTTCAAATGGAAAGAATACAGGCAAGTTCGTTTAGAGCGTTCGAAATTTTGAATAGAGTGAATTCGATTTTTTCCGTTCATTTTTAGTGATGTACCACGCTTGTATTTGAAATGTGGGCATCTAGTTTCTGGTCTCTTTTTCAAATGGACCCGTTTCGGATTCCTGATTCTTGTTGTTCATTTACAAATTGTAGGTACTGTTTACGCCTTTCGCCGTATCATGATTGATTACTAACAACTTCGATGTGTTTCTTGTTCGTTGTGATTATTGAACTGTTATGTTAGTCATGTATGTAGGTAAAGCTATTTATTGTTTTTTTTTTGTGTTGTTGGCCATTAGGGATCGAACTAAATGTTTGATTGCTTCTATATTTATGTTTTTTTTTCGAACTATTCATGGTTACACGATTAAGTACATGAACGAGTCTTAAAAAGAAAGCACGTAAAGCCTTTGGTCCCCGCTAGGGCCGCAGGAATTTTTGAAAGACGTGGCCTTGGAATGCAAAAGGTAACTGAAGGACACAGGAGGGTTTAGGTGAGTAAAAGTTTGACACGCCCTCTCACTCTACCCTAGTGTAGGAGAATTTAGTTGATCATTTTCCCTTTCAAAAAAGCTATTGGTCTTGGTTGTCATTTGTATATATTTGACAGTTGTATGATGGATTTTTTTTTGTGTGGGAAAATTATCTAATGACATCCTCCGCTCTTGGGCGGTGCGGGAGGGTGTATCAGACTTTTGAAAATGAAAAAATGAAAAATGTTTTATTTTTTTTACAAGTAAACTAAACAACTAGTGATTGGAGCCTCTTTTTAAGCAAAAAAGCCTTTAATGACTAAAAACTACTCCTGTTCCTTCTTTGACATTGTTCCAGGGCCCCAATAGCTTCGTCCCTGCTGGGCCCCTATGGTTGCTGACATCTCCTTAAGGCGCGCGTGGAACACTAAACGTCGTCGACGACTTGGGCTCGGTCCGGATGGTTACCGGACTGTCGGACGGCGAGCTACTCAATGCTCGCCATTAACATTTTTATAAAAGAGTAACCATGAAATTTCTTTCCGGTTCTTCTCCATAAGAAACGACCAATTTGACACCGTATACTAGCTTCTGAGTTTTTTAAGTGCCCACGTGAAATAAAAACATTTTTTTTTTATTTTCTCGTAAAACATAGACATAAGCCTGGATTTACATCATTCTTTAATTTTGTTCTTTTATCTTTTTTGATTCTTATTTGTTAGCTTAAATCGTTATTGTTTTAATATGAAACCGGCACTTTAAGACCCGAGAGAAAGCTCTCAACAAAACTCAACGCTAAGAGTCTATAATACATAATTAATTAACTTCACGATTTGACCTTATCTTTTTGTTATTAAAGATTTTTTTTATGAAATACTAGATTTTGTCCACGGTTTCGCCATTGAGGTTTAATGAACAAATTTACCTATGTAAATAGTCCAATTTTGGTCACACTTCCAGGCGCTATGGCGGTTCCTTTTCTGTAACTGCAGTGCGTCTCTGGAACTCTCTACCACACTCCCTTCGCGACAGCCCTTCCCTTGATGTCTTCAAGAAGAAACTCAAAGAGCACTTCCTTTCATTATTGACATAGTATATTAGTATGTATTTATATTATAATTATATATTAGACTTAGGTATAATATAATTATATTTTAGATTTAGTTATTGCAAGGATTATATTGTGCACTGGTTCCTACCCTCGAATGTGTTCTCACTCTGTAACTCAAAGGTTTGCTGGGAGAAAACTCATTGTTGAGTTAACTCGCCTTTGTACATAAAGTGTATTATCTCCATGTACTATGTATGTTTTTGTGTACAATAAAGAATTAAGAATTCCCGAATGGAGTCGAATATTTTTCCAAAACGCAAAAATAAGTTTTTTTTTGTGACCACCTTTGCTATAAGACCTTGCTTTATGTCAAATTTTGGGATTCTGGGTCAACGGAAAGTACCCTATGAATGTTGATTCCCTTGAGAGTGTCGAAATATACGTTTTTATATCTGTATCTTTTTTTTTCGTTAACTTAGACGTTTGATTTCTTTACAGATTCAAGGGATCATACATTTCAGAATATGGGTTTAATTTCTACTCGATAACTTCACGCGTTTCCGAGATAAACTGTCTTGACAGACAGACAGACAGACAGACGGACACCTTCCTTTTCAGGTACGGAAAACTAAAAACATAAAAACAAACTTCACCTCTTTATAATATTAGTTTAGATCAATCGCCGTTTCTAGTCTCCAGGCGCCTTACCATAACGTGTCGAAATGTCGATGGAAAAAGGGATGGAGCTATACACACTATATATCCATCCCTTTAACAGTTCAGATTAGGTCGTCAAATGGACCGCCACATGAGCTCGGGGTAGGGCCTCAGAAAGTCGATTACGATTATTTTATAAATCTCATGGAAATGAGGGTAGAGAACTCTCGATGGACCCTTGAGACAATGAATCCCTTTTTAGGTGGAAAATCATGATATTAACTCCTGTGTTCCTTCAGTTGCCCTTTGCATTTCAAAGCCGTTATAACTCTTTTGGACAAACCTAGCTGAGGCCAGGCTTCTGTAAGGTGAACAACCTAGGGTCTTTGAGTCAAGAGTGAATAGGTTACTTCTAGGCAAGCGTGCCCCATTGTCGGCCACATCATCGCTAACCATCAGATAAGATATTTATATTATTTATATATAAAGTATATATTGCATACCAAGATTACAAATTTACAAATTGAAATTGTAATACAACAAAAAAACATACAATTGGCGGCCTTATCGCACTCGGCGATTTCTTCCAGGCAACCCAGAATGGATAGAGACTGCCTGGATACAAAATGGGGTTGCACTTGGTGCAAATTTAAAAGTAAAAAAGTAGTGGTCAAACGCGAGCCTATCAATAATAAAAAAGGGGGAAGCGTAGCCTCAGCAGCATAGGCGAACATAGAGGGGGGTTCGAGTTGGCCGTAGTCACCTCAGTATGTTCTAGCGCCAACCCTAAGATGTTAGACTACCGATACGAAATTCTATTAATAACTTCACACAAAAGAACAGGGCATGTGCGAGTCGGTCTCGAGCACGAAGATTTCCGTACCTTCTGTTGGAAAAACGGCAAAAAAATCACGTTTGTTGTATGGGAGCCCCACTTAAATATATTTCTATTTCTGTTATTAGTATTTGTTTTTATAGCGGCAATAGAAATATATTTTGTGTGAAAATTTCAACTGTCTAGCTATCACGGTTCATGAGATACGGCCTGGTCACAGACGGACAGACGGACAGTGTCTTATTAATGAGTCTAAGTACCTAATAGGTTACGTTTTTACCCATGGGTAGCTCGCCGTCCGACCGTCTGGAAACCGTCCGGACCGAGCCCAAGTCGTCGACGGCCCGTAGTATTCCCGCACGCCTCAAGGAGATGTCAGCAAACCGTATGGGCCTAGCAGGGTCGAAGCCTACTGGGTACTAGACAACTGATAAACATACTTATATATTTCTAAATACATACATATTATAGATAAATTACACTCAGACACAGAATAAATGGTCGTGCTCATCACACAAACATTTGTCCTGGGTGGGAATCGAACCCACGACGTCCGGCATAGCTGTCAGGACCACTAACCACTAGACCAACAGGGAAGTCAACAAGGCATTCTCTACAAGTCAAGCTTTGATTTAAAAAAGACAATACTTCGAATACAATCAAGAATCATTAAATTAAGTGGCTTAAAATAATAAAATACATACATGATTATATGCTAAAATTATCATAGGTACCTTATTTACAATTATCACTCCTTAAGAGGATCCTTTTACACTCGCCTATCGTCAACATCGAGCATGGTTTAAAAACTTGTTACTTCATCTAACGCAATCCAACGTGATGTTTGATGAAGAGGCAATGAGAGAGATAACGCTTGAAAACTCTATTGGCATTCGGTAATTCCGTGATTTACTGTGTTACATGTGTAATATATGTTTTTTTTTAAATCATTAAAAGTTTTTCAGAAATATTGTCGACATTCAGAATCTCGATTGTGCAAGGCTTCTATTGATGTACTTTTTATATTTTTAATATATGAGTACATTATGGAGGGCAAAAGTATACGTAAAATAGCCGATTTTCAGAGGTCTATAGGAGCCTAGATAATATCCACAAAATAGCTGTGTATCCAAAATATCTAGAGAAAGATGTGTAATAACATCATTATCACGTAAAAGCGATTGTATGAAAATGTATCTAAAGGACGCTTTTAAACCGAATTTCGGCGATAGTTTTGAAAGTCTTTATTATTCATTTTGGTTTGAAATTGTGCTTTATATATGCGTTTGTTGTTTTTTGTCTACTAACCCGAGGAATTAGATTATTCCATACGACCTTTAGCTCCCCCTAATTCGTTTTATAAGGGTACTTTTGAAAAACGAATAATATTTGTTGTTTTTTATTTAACTTATTATTTATCCTAAGTTTTAAGTAAGAGGCACAGAATAGATAGGTACAGAAGTCAATCTTATGTATGTATTTCACTTTTCATACCTACACTCGGCGATCGCGCTAGGGTCAGCGCGTGGCGCCGAACTGTCCGAGTGCGACTGGGCGCGGTGATAAATGCCTACCTAATCTGAATTGTAAAAATATTACATGGCCACAATATAATCTTTTCTTTCTCGGCGCGGGGCCTGCCTTGTGTCGCATTAAAACAAACCGTCAAAATACAAGCAAATATCTACTTACCTCTCTCACACAACTGGTAGCCTAATAAAACGTCAATTCACTGTTTAATATTGAATTTAAACAACCGTCCACTAAACAGTTAAAATAAGGTTTTTTTGTTGGTCAATTTTTCCACAAAAAAGTTCTCAGACAGGTGTCTTAAACAGGTAGCACTCGAGCTCGCATTGAGCTGAATTGAGCCGAAAGAGCGGTGTCTGTGTGTGCGTTGCTCGAGCGCGCTTTGTAGATTGACTTCAAAATGGGCTCAAGGAATCAAATTTTAAACAAACAAATTTGCCCTCTTTCAGTGCTTGTTTATGCAGGCAGATTTGTTTGGCCACTACCTCAACTAATGTTAAGTGATAATATGGTTGAAGTTGAAATTTAGAAACAATCTATTCTTATCTAATATATTATTATTGGTAGGCTCGCGCTTGTCCACTATCACATCTGATGGAAAGCGACGATGTGCTCAATGATGGAGCACGCTTGCCTAGAAGTAACCTATTCTCTCTTGACTTAAACACCTTTAGATTTTAGCGATCAAGAAACACCGACTCCGGCAGGGAATCCCACCCCTTAGCTGTACATATAATGAATGTGTTGTGTGCGTTAGATCAGTTAAATTGGATTCTATGTAGTTTTCCTGAGATTTTTTTGGCTCGAATAGCCCGTTATGTACATTTATTTGCCACCTGCCATCATCATCATCTTCCTGCCTTGTCCCGTGTTATTTGGGGTCGGCGCAACACGTTTTTTACTTTCACTCTGCCCTGTCACTCGTTATGCTATCACTAACTTCCTTTTCTTTCATATCACTCTTCACACGATCCATCCATCTTTTCTTTGGTCTCCCTCTCCCTCTCCATACATCCACATGTAAACTCATAACTCTTTTAGTAACATGCTTTTCATCCCTCCTCTTCACATGACCATACCAAGACAAACGATTCCCTTTCAACTTTTTGGTCAATGAACCTTAAAAGTATGGTGATTGTTTGGGAGAGGCTTTTGAGGGGGACATGATTCTGTTGAAATAGCGATGACAAGGTGTACATTACCTATCCCCCCACTCCCATCCCCCCCAATTAAAAAAACTGATTTTGATACAAGCGTGGCTATTGCAAAACAGGCTGAAATTCGCAGACAATATGAACATTTGAATTGTTATGTGGCTTTAGTCCGCGAACTACCATTGTTCCATCTGAGGTTAGTTTCTGATGTTGATCAACTGCTTTCTACGAAATATACTCCAAAGTGTATTGTCAAAGGTTTCAGTCAATGAAGTTTGTCTCTGTACGCTGCTAGCCCTTCAAGTTCGGTCATAAATCATAATTAATTTAAAAGAGTTTCCATGTAGATTCTTGCACGTTCTTCTCCATAGAGATCTACGCTTTGGAACATGCAATTAACCTTCACTTTTTTTGACTGATCAACATTTTGACAATCCAAGTCCCTGTAAGTCCATCATCGGACCACCAGGCGTACGGCAATGCGCCACCGATACATGGTGGACATCCCACCTATACGCACGAAACGTTTTGGGAACACATTCATTGTGCGTACAGCTAAGGAATGGAATTCCTTGCCGGAATCTGTGTTTCCCGATGGCTACAACCCGGGAATCTTTAAGTCAAGAGTGAATAGGTTACTTTTAGGTAAGCGCGCTCCATCGTCGACCGCATCGTCGCTTTCCATCAGGTGAGATAGCGGTCAAGCGCGAACCTAACAAGAATAAAAAATAAAAATAAAATTAAGGCGAATTGTGGAAAATTCTTTCTTAGTCTGCATTTACGTCTTAAAAGGAAACCTGGTGCAACATTTCACACTACTGGTCCCAGTAGTTTCAACTGTGTGTTGATATGATGATCGTTTCTGATTTCTAATAACACCTGATTCTTCGCTCTTTAGTTTAGTTGCACGTAAGTAAAGCCATTGGTCTCGGTTGTCGTTCGTAGATCTTTGACAGTTATGGTATCCCATACACGCTAGGGTACACCTGACAGGTTTACCTACACAGTTATGCCTGTCAGGTAAGCTTGTGTGGAAACCTGTACAGTTGTGCAACATACACGCTCCAGTTTACCTGTATGACTCAACTGTACAGGCAAACCTGTCAGGTATACCCTAGCGTATGTGTGCTACCTTCAGAGGGCCGTCTGCTAGGACTAACCTCCTACAGTTTGCCCTTTTGTCACGACCCATACGTATTAATAATTATATAGCACTATCGGAGGATATATTTGTCCAAGACCTGCCAAAATTTGTAGAAGCGGCCCAAATAATTATGGAGAAAGGTCCTGACTTATTATATAATTTATAGTCATAGTCATAGTAATTTATTGGTAAGGGATTCTTACAAGTCATATACAGAATGTTACATTATACTTTGTCAACAAATGATTACATAACAATGTGAAATAATAAAAAATATCAAACAAATAAAAGAAAATACAAGAAAACAAATAAATCGAAGTTGAATCATAAATTAAAATAAAAACAATACTATTAAAAGTCACAATAATTTTTAGTCCAAATTAATATTCGCGTCAAAGTTAAATTAAATTTAATCATAAATTTGTCAAAAGAATAAAAAGCTTGCTCGATAAGTAATTTTTACAAACGAGCTTTGAAGCTCACTGTAGTTGGGCCACCAGAAATAGCTACAGGCAGCCAGGCACCATAATCATAATAATTAATTTAAGAATATCATAATTTGTATATATATTTTAAGTGTCAGTTATAACATCGCCTTGGACGCGTCTATAAAGGTGTTATAATTTAATAAATAATAATAATATTTTAAACTCTAAATGTACCTACTGAATTATCAAATCTTTTTTAGCTTTTTGCTGAGGTCTCTAATCTTTGGTATTGTTCGCGGGTCGTCGAGATTTTTAGTAGTCCTGATTTAGTCACTACACGAATACTGACAAATGCTTTCAATGACTGAACAGGTCCTCTCAAATCATTTTGGATCTTTTCTCAAAAGACCATATCAGACACTAATCTGTATGGTTCTCATATGATTTATTTGACCGTTATATGTTTACTGTATGGAATCTAAGAGACTTTGACGTACAAGTTTGCTAAGGCTAAGGGCTGCAGCTGAAAATCAGCGTCAGGTGGTGGCCTTGTGTTACCATTTGGCATTATGCTGAGCTGAGGCCCTTTTGGCAATACTCAATGTACCATTTGCTTAATTTTAAGGTGTTTTGTTTTTTTCTTTTTGTAATGCCAATAAACGCAATTTTCTTTCTTTTTTCTTCTCAGGGTAGTCAGCTAGGAATTATCATCCTCATTTTATTGAAATGGACATGAAAATTCACTAAATATTTATATGACCTATTTGTAAAATCAATGTCATAAATTTATCAATTATGTCATTTAGCAGGACTGTAGATTCTTATTGGCGAAATAAATAATTCAAAATCATAAATTGGTTTTCTTAAAACAAAAAAAAAAAATTGGGGTTCCGTGCTCGAAAAAGAATAATAATAATATTTTTTTATTTCTCACCACAAAAAAAGCCAAAAAATATTTACAATATAAAGCAAATGTTTTTTTTTATATTGTACTGCAGTATATAATGTGGTGGCTGTGATATGCCTCAAACAGTTTAGACACTATCTTCTGAACTAGGTGGTAACCTGTATCTCAGGGGATACTTTTCAGCCATTAGTGTGCATGATATTTACCGAGTGCCACTACATATAGATGAGTCGGTATTGTGAGTGAGAGTGGTGTGTAATTGCCAAGGTGTGGGAGATAGAATGTAGGAACGTATGTATATGTATGTGTATGGAAGAAGTTTGTTGTTAGTAATAAGGATTAAGAACGTCTATCTGTCCGTCTGTCTATCCGTCCGTTTGTTACGTAAAAGGTAAGAGACTAATTTTCACATTATGTGAGTTCATCGTAAGGTTGTCTATAAAAAAATCGCTTCTAGCGATAAGACCGCCCATTGTGACACCCTATTTATTTTATGTTCCTATTGTAATTTTAATTTCTTGGTATATTATAGAGTAGATCTAACTATCTATTTCTATTGCCATTACATCAACAAATAATACAATTAAACTAAACTTAAAAATTAAACAGAATCAGACGCAAGAAACGTTATTTTTTCGGTGATTTTTGTACGGTTTTTAATATTGTGCTACGGAAGCCTTCGTGTACGAGTCCCACTCGCACTTGGCCAGTTTTTGGGGTTCCGAACCCAAAGGTTAAAAACGGGACCGTATTGCTAAGACTCCGCTCTCCGTCTGTCAGTCACCAGTCTGAACCTTATGAATCGTGATAGCTAGACAGTTAAAATTTTCACAGATAATATATTTCTGTTGCCGCTTAGTGTATGTGAATTGACACGATACATACACTGTCTCGTGTGCTCATGTACAAGTGCCTACGGGGAGAGTCACCAGAGCCGCGGGCGAGTGTGGACGTAGTATACTGTGTACGCGTGCATTGTCGAGCCAGTGATCCAAACAGGTAGGAGAGGAATGAACCAAACACAACAAATGCAACAATACTAAAAACAGAATAAAATAGATATTTAAGTGTGGGTTCCCATACAACACAAGTGATTTTTTTTGCCTTTTTTTTATTATACGGACAGTACGGAACCCTCCGTGTTCGAGTCTGCCTCCTAATTGGGCAGTTCTTTACAATATTAGTTAAGATATCGCGAATCTATGTCACGAGTGTCATGAAACTGACAAATGTAAGGGAAAATTCTGATAATAAATCTGTATATTAAATACATTTTAAGTGCCCTATTCAATTATTTAAACAACCTTTGTCAATATTAAGGCTGATGTTGATACACCAGAACCCTTATCATGATTACCTCACGGCGTTCTCACCTTCCGCATGACGCAGGTGCACCGGATTTGGAAGAAACGCCCGGGTGTCACCATTGTTTGGACCACCCGGAAGACACAGTAGAACATACGGTGGAGGTGTGCCCCGCCTGGGCAGAGCACCGCCGTGTCCTCGTGGGGGTGATCGGCGGCGGCGATCTCTCGCGCTGGGCCTTGGCTCAGGCCATGGTCTGGAGCGAGTATAGGAGTGGCAAGCGGTCGCCTCCTTCTGCGAAGCAGTAATGCTAGCAAAGCAGTAGGTCACACGCGTGACGCAACGGTCCTCACGCCCCAGCTGCCGCCGGGATTCCGATCCCGATTTCCGGCGAACAATGAGCTCGCCGTCCGACCGTCCGGACCGAGCACAAGTCGTTGAAAGCGCGTAGTGTTCCACGCGCACCTCAAGGAGATGTCAGCAAACCGTAGGAGCCCAGCAGGGTCGAAGCCTACTGGGGCCAAGGATCTGCTTCTGAAAGGAAAACTCGGCCCTGGTACGTAAGGCAACGAACAGGAGTTAGTTTTTAGTCAGTAAAAGTATGACACTATCTCCCGCTCCGCCCCTAATGCAGGGGATGTCATAGAATGATGTTCCCACCGAAAAAGCCCTTACCATGACATGTTAAAATGTCAAGCGTGCGAGCGAGAAAGAGGGATGGAGCTATAAATATAGACATATAGCTCCATCCCTTTAACACTTCTGTTTAGATAAAATGGATCATAGCATAGCATCGGCGGCCTTATAATGTTCCCACTGCTGGGATCCAGACCTCCTCTCTAGGACAGGGAATGGGCTGTAATCCACCACACGGGCCCAGTGCGGGTTGGTGGATGTCACATGTCTTCGAATTTTTGGTTCTAGGACATGCCGGTTTCCTGACGATGTTTTCCTTCACCGTTTTGAGAGCAGTGGGCATATAATAAATTACACAAAGTAATGCGCCTGTAATGTGTGGACCGATGACCTGGTGAGGGTCGCGGGAATCCGATGGATGCGAGACGCACAGGACCGGTCATTGTGGCGACATTTGGGGGAGGCCTATGTTCAACAGTGGACGTCGTTCGGCTGAAATGATGATGATGACGAATGCGCCTGGCTGGGTTTGAACCCGCGACCTACAACTCTTAAGTCGGGGCCGTGACCACTCGGCCACCACTGATCTCCGCAGCAAAATGGATCGCGTTGAGAGATTGTAGTAAGGCCTCAGGGCTTCTGTATTTTCTGAGAAAATGAAACAAAAGCAGAAAAGAACGTTAATTAAAAGCTTCTCATAGATATGTTTCATTTTTACAACTTATTTTTATGCAGATATATTTTCAGAAAAACTTGTGAATTGAAATAAGATAATGTCCATTTGTGTGTGTGTTGGGTATGTGTGTGTGTTGACCAATTGTTTGACTTTATTAGTGTAGATATATGTAGATGGTTTATTAATTTGTGTATGTATTGTATAATTGTATGATATATATGGTTTGTAAGCCTTTCGAATACCGTAATTAGAGACACTATAGAAAGACAATGAGAGAACGAACGCCGGCATTCGCTTAGGGTTTAATGAATTAGTATAGGTATCTATTCTTGTACCTATTCGCCTTTTCTCTCTCTTTTATTGCACCTATCACTATTTATCTCTGCATCACCCTGAGGTTGACTGGTAGAAAATGCCTAAGGCATTAAGTCCGAATCCGCTGTACTTTTGTGCATAAAGTATTTAATAAATAAATAAATGTATCGTGGATGGGATTTTTTGTTTCCAACAACAACCTGATTTAAAATGGTATTTAATTTTTCGTATAATCATTATTCTTTACTGTGCGATGAGGTCGCTAAGCGTCAAAGCCATCTAATAAAAAAAAAATAACACATTTGTCTTTCTCTCATCCGAGGCCCGCTAGGGCCACACGGAATTTCTGAAAAAGAAACCCGTGGTCCTAGAAAAGGTAGCTGAAAGACATAGGTGTAGTTTTAGTCAGTAAAAGTCTGACACGCCCTCTTGCTCCACCGTAAGGCGGAAGAAATTGTTGGAAGATTTTCCACCTCAACAAAAAGGGTGTAATTGGGGCTGACTATGCACTGCAGCCCCCCTAGCCGAGTTACGATCGTTTCGTTTGCGTCGAACGCCTCGAGTAGGCCACGCTTCCGATTCTTTTGTTCTGATGTCATCTCAACGCTCAGTCACGTGGTCAGAACAAAAGAATCGGAGGCGTGGCCTACTCAAGGCGTTCGACGCAAACGAAACGATAGTAACTTGGCTAGGCGGGCAGTGCTTCCAGCATATTCTCTTTAGCGCGTATGGTATTTAGAGTGACCAGCAACCAAACAGGGGCCTAAGTCTGCTATTTTTTTTAATTCGTCGTTCCAACACGATTCCATTGTCATTTTGCTAAAAGTTCGTAATCTGCTAATTCATAATGGTAGATAGATAGATAGATATTCTATATTGTACACAGAAATAAAAATTACATTAAGAAATTAAAATTAATAGGGTGTCACAATGGGCGGTCTTATCGCTAAAAGCGATTTTTTACAGACCACCTTTGGATGGATTTGACAGAGAAGGAGAAAAAAGATACGCAGGTAGTTCGTGGTGTACTATTTACATATAGACAATACATAAACTAATAAATTGTATATAATATACATATATATATAATTATGAAAGCAAAGAAATGATGTACATAATGACGACGTTCAAAAGATAAGGTAGTAATCCTTAACCATATTTTTTAAAATTGTGAGTGTTAAAGCTTGCCTTACTGACACGGGCAAAGCATTCCACAGCCGCACTGCTTGAACTGCAAACGACTTGTCATAAAAATTGGTGGAATAGCTTGGCATCTCGAGCCTCAAGTTTTCCGACGACATGAAATATCTAGTATGTGTGTCATGAAGGAACTTGAAACGTTCTTTAAGGTAAGCGGGGGTTTTAGGATTGAACAGAACACTGTAGAGCAGAGACATGATTATCAATCAATCATTGATCGGTCAATGGCGAGACCATACTAGAGTTGTGGTAGAATAACAATATCGAGCTTATAAAAGCAATGACTGCACAATGACGTTCTAATGGTAGGTCACCGATTAAAGGAAATCTCAAAATTTTAGTAGATTACCGTATACGGCAGACATTCATTTGTCAATATGTACGAGATTACCATTCTATACCACTTCTTTCAATGGAGTGTCAGTGGTTTACTCGTAATAATTCTTGTTTAAAATCACATAAAAGTTTTTGAAAAATTGTAAATTACATACATACACTAGATATACGATCTTGTGGAAGATGCAGCGTTGGAAGGGCTCCCACGAGGTGGACTGATAACCAGGTGAGGGTTGTGGGAATCCGATGGACGCGAGACGCACAGGACCGGACATTGTCGCGACACGCGTGGGGAGGCCTATGTCCAACAGTGGACGTCTTCCAGCTGAAATGAGGATCATCATCATCTTCCTGCCCTTGTCCTATCTTATTTGGGGTCGGCGCAACACGTTTTTTTCTTCCATTCTATCCTGTCGACCGTCATACTATCACTAACTTCCTTTTCTTTCATGTCACTGTTCACACAATCCATCCATCTTTTCTTTGGACTCCCTCTTCCAGCTGAAATGAGGATGATGATGAAAAAACCGGGCAATTGCGAGTCGAAGTCGTGCACTAAGGATTTCGTACAAACTTACGTATGAAAACAGTTCAATTCCCGAATTGAGTTACGAAAAAATCAGATCGCAAAAAAGTTTATTTTTGGTGACGTAACTAAAAATTTTCAGGTTTTAGAATTTTCCTATACTTGTGCTATGAGACCTTGCTTCATGCCAAATTTCAGGATTCTAGGTTAACGGGAAATACCCTATGAACTTTGATTTCCTTCAGAGTGTCAAAATATACGTTTTTTGCGACATTCGACACAAGCGGCCGTATCTTTTTTATTTTTCGTTAACTCAGAAGTTTGATTTTTTGACAGCTTCAAGGGACTGTAGACTTGAGAATATGGTTTTAATTTCAACTCGATACCTTCACACGTTCCCGAGATAAAGAGTCTTGATAGACAGACGGACGGACAGCAAAGTGATCATGTAAGGGTTCTCTAAAAAATTTCAATTTGGTAGCCGATTCTGAATATACACTTACTTTCAGGATATGTGTTTATTATGATACATGTTATATATTTGTTGTATCCAAATCATGACCTTCCCGTGCACGAAGCCTCAGCCAAATCCGTTGAGCCGTTGAGGCTTGATAGATACACAAACACATCAAGTCTGTATACACATAGGTACGATTGGAAAAGGGTGTCATCAACCAGAAGCCTATCCAAGTTGGATTTGTTCATATGTACGGTATGTCATACTTTCTAAACATATGAAGACGAAACCTTCATCCTTCAGTATGTGAGGTATGTATGTGTGTGGGTGGATACATCCCACTTACACGCATTATGGTCTATTTCATTTTTTTTGCATTTAGTAGTTTTTTTTTTATTTGGGAAAATCTAAAAATCCAGTCCTGTTCCTTCGTTGCCTTCGTCCCAGGGCCCCGGGTTTCGTTTTCACACTGCCCATGGCTCCAGTAGGCTTCGAACCTGCTAGGCCCCTACGATTTACTGACATGTCCATGAGGCGCGCATGGAACCGCATTTAATAGTTACTTTTTTTGGTTTATTTTTCTTTTAAATATTGTTAACAAAGAAAATATTAATAGTAAAAATGTACACAATAGCTGTATTTTTATTTCTCCTTGTGTTCTTTATTCGACGATCACCCTCTTTCTCTGTTGGTTTAAGAGGTTGCAAACCAACGTCTCAACCAAGGTGACCTTGCTAATTTCAATCCGTGTAGACAGCAGTTGTAATCCATGGCCTTTAACGCCCTTGGTTGAAATGTGCGTTTTCCCAACTACCGAACGTGTTGACCGTGGTTTACTACCATGTAGCCGCAACACAAACCAAGGTCACCTTGGTTGGAACTCTAGTTTGCAACCGTCTGGTCAACCCTTTAGAATGAATACAGATTATTGTTATTATTTATCAGTAACCCACCCCAGCTCCGTACGAATGTTAGAAATCTTTGAAATTTTTACCTAGCAATCCCTGAAATCAGTATGTTCAAACAAACAAACCCACTTCAGTTTTAGAATATATTATACAATAACGGAGAAACTGACTGACTGACATATCAACGCACAGTTGAAACTACTGGGACTAGGAGCGTGAAATTTTGCACCAAGTTTCCTTTTAAGACGTAAACGTAGACTAAGAGCGAATTTTCCACAACTCGCCTTAACTTTTTTTATATTTTTCATTCTAGATATTTTCGCGCTTGACCGCTATCTCACCTGCCTGAAAAGTGACGATGCGGTCGACGATGGAGCGTGCTTACCTAGAAGTAACCTATTCACTCTAGACTTAAAGATTCCCGGGTTGTAGCCATCAGAAAACAGATTCCGGCAAGGATTTCCACTCCTTAGCTGTACGCACAATGAATGTGTGCCTAAGTGATATATATAAGTGATATAAGCATAGATAGTCCACCAAATAAACGACGTAATCTTAGGACTTCCAATTAAATAAAATACGTGTTGATACGAAGCTATAAAATGAATAAACAGTTACATTGAGATTGTCTAGACTCTTGATTGTATTTCAAACGATCTGTAGTAGCATTCTGATCCCACGTAATGTAGAAAATCCTTTGTTCTCTCACAAAAACCTATAAGAACCCCAAAAGACTAAAGTATTCCCAGACGTCAATTCAGCGACCTGTCAATATTTGTAATTTTACTTCGTGCGATTTGTTTCTTTGCCCATGTGAAGAGATGGGATGAGATGTATGTTATTAAAAGAGTTAAAAGTGTGGATGGAGATGGAGAGGGAGGCCAAAGAAAAATAGGTGGAATGTGCTTTTTTTTTTATTGGTTGGGAAAATCATCTTATGACATATCCCGCTCATGGGCGGAGCGAGAGATAGTGTCAGACTTTTACTGACTAAAAACTCACTCCTGTTCCTTCGTTGCCTTCGTCCCAGGGCCCCGGGTTTCGTTTTCACACTACCCATGGCCCCAGAAGGCTTCGACCCTGCTAGGCCCCTACGATTTGCTGACATCTCCTTAAGGCGCACGTGGAACACTACGCGCCATCGACGACTTGGGCTGGGTCCGGACGGTTACTGGACTACCGGACGGCGTGCTATCCATAGCTCGCCGTCCGCTAGCCTGCGTCCACATTGGCTGGAAATCGGGATCGGGATCCCACGGCTGGGGCGTAAGGGCCGTTCCCTCGCACGTGCGGCCGCCTCCTTTGCTAACATTACTGCTTCGCAGAAGAAGGCAACTGCCTGCCACTCCTCTTCGCTTCGGACCATGGCCTGTACCAAAGCTCGGTGCGAGAGATCGTTGCTGCCGATCGCTCCCACGAGGACACGACGTTGCTCTGCCCAAGCGGGGTAATGAAGCCTATGTCGCGGGCTTACGCAAAACTAGCAAAGGGTATCTCACCGACCACTCATCCTATGAGGACCGAGCCTAAGTGTTTCACGCGCGTCTCAAAAAGATGTCAGTAAACCATAGGAGCCCAGCAAGGACGATGCTTGCTAGGGCCATGGGGGAAGTATCTGAGGAATACTCGTGGTTCTACAACACAAAAGGCAATAAAAGAACACAGGTGTTATTTTAGTCAGTAAAAGTCTGACACGCCTTCACGCTCCGCTTTAGAGTGGGAGAAGTCATTAGATGATCAACCAACCCAAAAATTTAAATAAAAATCTGGGCAATTGCGAGTCGGACTCGCGTACTGAGGGTTCCATACAAAATAGCCTGTGTAAATAGTTCAATTCCCAAATGGAGTCTCGACAATTTTTCTGAATCGCAAAAAAGCTTTTTTTTGTGACGTAGACAATAAATTTACTGTTTTCAAATTGATTCCTATACCTGTGCTACAAGACCTTGCTTCATGCCAAATTTCTGGATTCTGTGTCAACGGGAAGTACCCTATGATTTCTTTGAGAGTGATGCAACATACGTTTTTGCGACATAAACGGCCGTTTTTTTTTTAAATCTTAAACTTAGAAGTTTGATTTTTTCACAGCTTTAAGAGACCGCATCGATACCTACACGTGTTACTGAAATAAAGGGTCTTAACGGACAGACTTCGGTCTTTTAATTTAGAGGTACTGAACCCTGAAAATGATACCAATTACGCAAATACCGATACCTAGTAACAATGGCTAGTATTTGTCTATACTCAACTGATAATGACAATTAAGCGTGTTTTGGTTGATTGCAATGTATTCGTGTTGACATTTGGATGCATGTTTCGGATTTAGAATTCTAGTGGATTTAATGACTAGTTAGTGTGCCTACGTGTCTACGATAGTAAAATCACTCCTGACCTATTTTAAAATAACGAAAAAAAAAATTGAGGTGTAAAAGTGTTTTTTTTTTGTAACATGTTAAGCCGTCCGAGGTCCGAGTGCTCATAAGCTTTTCAAAGAATTATCCAAACGCTTAGTAGACACTTCGCGTGACCCAAGGGCTGACTTTTACCTCGGTCAGAGATTAAGTATTGCCATACAACGTGGCAATGCCGCCAGCCTTTTGGGCACACTTCCAGTCGACAGCGATGCGGAGGAGTTTTATGACGCCATATTGTAGCTAGTAGTTTTTGGTTTCGTATTGCTAAGTTTGTCAGTCAGTCAATTTCTTTTTTTATTATTTATTTTAACTTTATGCACATTGGTGGTACATAGGTGGAACCAGGCATTCTCCACCTGTACAATAAATACTAGGATTATCAGCCTTTTAATGTTCCCACTGCTGGGACTAAGGCCTCCTCTCTAGGAGAGGGAATGGGCCGTTATCCATCACGCGGGCCCAGTGCGGGTTGGTAAATCTCACATGTCTTCGAATTTTTGTTCTAGGATATGTCGGTTTCCTCACGATGTTTTCCTTCACCGTTTTGAGAGCAGTGGTGATGAAATAAATTACACAAATTAATGCGCCTGGCTGGATTTGAACTTGCGACCACTCGGCCAACACTGCTCCAAAACCCGTAAAGAACCTCCAGAACCCGTACTTCCTGTAAATGAATTAAAATAAATATAATATAATAATGCTATAATATAATATTCCACAACTATCACACAACGCCGTCTAGTCCCAAGCTAAGCAGAGCTTGTGTTATGGGTACTAGACAACTGATAAACGTACTTATATATTTCTAAATACATCCTTAAATAGATAAATTACACCCAGAAACAGAACAAATGATAGTTCTCATCACACAAACATTGTCTTGGGTGGCAAACGAACCGACGAACACCGCCAAAAAAAAAAACTAACTAAATTGGTATAAAAAACTAGTTGCCTCTTTTAATTCTTATCACCTAAAAATAAATATCAAAAATACAAATTACTAATCGGTATGAAAAAAGATTTATTTACAAAAACAGGTCATAAACATTGTTTTGAATGCCAAGAAAAACGTGGTAGCTTCATATTCTGATTTTTTGTTCTCACACAACCCGTTCCAGTTTTTTTCGATACCCGTTTTTTTTCGGTACCGAATACCAAACAACTTTGGAGTTCTCCCATCACTAATGAAGGACTTATTTGGTGCGATTAAGAGTTGAATTTCGAACGCGTTTTTACTTTTTAGTGCTGTGATTAACTTGGTACTGGTATCCGACTGATGTCAAGTGGTATTTTGGTTTACTTTTTTTATGTTTTATGAACAGGTGTTTTCTGTGTAGGTAGTTGTTAATAATATCTTTACTGTATTTGTGTGCGACTTTTGTATGGGTCAGAAGGGAGGTAATTACATAATTGGTGTGATTTAGTGTCTGTAAGTTATGAACTGTGAACGCCACGTACCTACGTGATTATTTATCTTCGCACCATTTTCCTCTAATATCTAAGGGCCGAATTCACCAATAAAACTAATCGCGTTTTAACGTCTGGCTCGCATAATTGCGTTTAGCCGCTGTCACCAGTGTCGCTTGTAAAAATACAGCAAAAAAAAAATACAGATAAGTGACAAAGTGAGTGAGTGAGTGTGTGTGTGTTTAATTTAATTTTTTTTTGTTTTTTTTTTTGATTTTATATTTTCTTATCTCAAAAAACCTAATAGAACCATTTTCGACTTCTACGCGTACGAAGTCGCGGGCAAAAGCTCGTAATTATAATAAAATTGAAATATTGTTACAAACGGTACGTTAAATTAAATAATCTTAATGTAATAAAGATCTGTAAATAATTCCTGGCTTCAGTTGTGTAGTATACGGTGGTCCCCAAACTAGGCGGCGGCTGTGTCTTGGGGACCGGAGTTGAAGATAGTGAAAATAAAATTGCTTTTAGCCACTGGAGAAAATAACAAAATGTACATAAAAAGAATATAAAAAAATAAAATTTAAAATTAAAACAAGTTTAAAAGAGATCAAAGTAACTTAAAAACTAAAGGCTGAAAATAAATAGGTTGGCACTTGGCAGGGTTATTTGAAAGAGTCCTCACGGCCCGCAAAGGGCCACCAACAGAACAAAAGAATAAGGGTGGGTTAACTTTAGTCAGTTATTTTTGGTTGAAGGGTGACGACATCGAGGAGACGGTGGGGAGCAACCAGAAAGACCAGGCCTAGGACAGGAAAAGGTGGAAAAGGTTGGGGGAGGCCTATACCCAAAATGGGGTCCATAACCTAGATGAAGCAGATACATATAATAACACTAGATTTTAAGGTAATATATAAGAAAAAGAAAAAAAAATACTAACAACATTTGAAATGTTAAACTAAAGGGTTATACAATAAATGGCTTTATTATAATTATTATACCTATAGTCAGTAAAAGGTCACTCCATCTCGCTCCCGGAGCGAAAGAAGTATTTTATTGTGGATTTTAGTGCGGTAAGCGATGATGTGGTTGACGATAGAGAACGCTCGCGTAGAAGTAACCAAATAGATTTAGACGCAAATTAAAATTATATTATTTAGAAATGTTTTAAGTACATTTAAGCATGTCTAGAGACGCAGCGATCCCACAGTCAAACCATTGCAACGGTTTTGTGTTGCTTATCATATAAGTTACTTACCTTTTTGGATAAAGATAAATAAATAAATAATAATAATAATAAACCCATTCACACTTGACTTAGACCCCCAGGTTGTACATATCAGGAAAAACAGACTCCTGCAAGGAGATCCACTCCTTAGCATGTACTCACAAAACACGTAACGCGTATACGTGAAATTTATTGATATTCCACCAACTAAAATGTTTTATTTTGAAAGCTTTTTAATTTTATTTCACTGGGTTTATGAAGACCAGTCAAAATACAGGGTTATTACCTAGGTTATTACTTTTTCTGTGCCTAAGGCTGCAGTAGACAGGCGCGAACCGACGGTGCGACATTTTTCTTAAAAATTGTTCTACGTGCAATATCTGTAGAATTCTTGGTAAAACTGATAATTTTGGCGCGTTATGTCTGTGTACGGGAGCGTCATTTACTCGGCCTGCCCTAAAAAGAGAATAATAATAATAATAATAAATATCATTTATTTCTCTCATAAAGGTACATTGTAACAAGTTTATTTTATAAATTATGTCTTTTTCAATCGATACAAACTAGTGCTTGACTGCGATCTCACCTGATGGTAAGCAGTGATGCAATCGTTGATAGTGATGCGCACTCTAGCCTAAAAAAAAATAAATCTCTCTCGCTCCACCCACAGTTTGAATACAGTATCCTATATCCTATCTCAAGACGTGGTCTAGCCGTGTGCCAAATTGCATCCAAATCTGTTGAGCCTTTCGAGCGTGAAGAAGTAACAAACAAACACACACTTTCACACTTACAAACTTTCACCATTATAAAATTAGTGTAATGCATAGATACTTAAAATGGAATGTTTGAAATCTTATTAAAATCGCAAAAAAAACAATTGTCATTATTTAATTTGCTTACAGTTTTCAATTTCTCTTCACTCGTAAAAAAATATTTAAAAAAAATCTGTTTGAATATAAAATTCATCAGAGTTATTTAAATTTTAGGATCAATCATGAATTATGCCTCTCCAAACACAATTATAAGATCGAAACATATTACATTTCAAATATTAATGAAAAATTCCCGAGCTACGCAACATAGATTAAAAATTAAAATTCATTTTTAACTTTATACTCAAAACCTAATTTAAGTTTTGTAGCTATAAAAAGGTCTGAATTTCTGAAAGTTAAAGTTCACTCTAAAATGAAGTTATTAATAAATAAAAATAAATTGTATTTACCCATTAAATATTTTTATTAGAAAACTAGTTGTCCCCGCGGTTTCACCATGTCTTTGGTTACTGCTCCTCTCAGTTAAGTCGTACCGTGATGCTATATAGCCTATAGCTGTCCTCAATAAATGGGCTATCTTTGGAGATATGCGGAACAGAGCGTAAGTCCCGCAAACCTCCGTTGAAAAGGGAGCATCCTCCGACCAGACGGGTGTTATGTCTGGTGGGCAGCTGCCCGATAGATGATTTCGGGCTGTTCTATATGTTCTAATCGCGCGGAGAACGTTGATTGCGCGATGCAGGATTAGTTCTTATGTGACGCCATAGATGTCGCTAAAAACACTAAAAGATTTTTATAATTCGAAACATGAGTTCATGAGATTAGCACGTACAATTAAACAAACTCTTCAACTTTATAATTTTATATACCTACTTTATTATTAATCTAGTTGAACTGATGGACGTCGTCCTGATCGTAAGCTGGGTTTTCGTCAGAAAAAAAATTGAGATCCTAAAGGCTGGTGAGAAAGAAACATAATTTTATATACAACCTTATTTCTATTATTATTATGCGAAACCTAAATATACATAGTTTGTTCAGAATCAGTAACTGAATTAATTCCAATAATTTTTACACCGGTTTATATTTTTGCCCAATAATATTTCTAAATTAAAAAGGTCAAAAGTTGAACACCACCCACACAAGTCACAGTAGGTCATAGCGGGCATTAGGTGCACAGCTGGCTGCCCAGATGTCCCGGTGTTCACGTATTTGTGCGGACAACCAGTTAACATAACAAGCTAATAACTTTGTAATTTTTCATGATACGGTTTTGAAATTTTGTACATAGATTCTTTACATAAACATACTAAACACGTGTTTAATTAATGTTGTATAAAGATACGTAAATCTGTAGATCAGATTTTAAAAAAAGGGAGAGTTCAGAATATTTTTGGTCACTGTCTCAAAGGTCTATCTATCTATTGTGGTCTGGTTTCCGCACTTATTCCTTGGTGGACCATTGTGCGTGAGCCATGGCGGCCTTCACTCCAACCAGCCCACCTCACTCCAGAAACAAATGAGTGTTTTCAGTCTTCTCAGGGCATCTGTGAGTGAATTCGGTGCTCCCAAAGTTCGTGTTCTTATTTCGGTGACGGCTGTGTACCCGAGGAGCATGTGCGCGACAGTTTCCTTTGACTCCATGCAGCCTCTGCATGGAGGACAATCCGTGATATTCATTGCGAAGAAGTGTTTGTTCATTGAGCAGTGTCCGGTGATGGTCCCAGCCACCAGACGCAGGCTACCTCTGTCCAAACGCAAGAGGTTGCTGGTTAGGGTTGTCTCAAAGGTACTTTTGTTTCGAAATGTTCCACAACTGTTTCCGACCTTTTCCTCCTCTGTCAACCTTTGACGATTTTTGTAAGGGCTACAGATAGTCCTTCTGCGTCTGATTGTTTTGTATATGTTTGTGAACGCACCCACTAATCAAGATACTGGAGTAATTCCTAGTGTGAGAGCTAAGTTAAAAAAAAAAAAACAATCGTGCAAGCTATGAAGCGCAGTATCTTGGGTGTTCGAATTTCCGACCGCGTAAGGAACAAAACACTGCGCGCCAAAACTAAGATACAAGATGTTGCCCGAAAAGCTGCCACTCTGAAGTGGGATTGGGCCGGACATGTCTGCCGCATGTCGGATGAGCGGTGAGCTAAAAGAGCCACTTATTGGGTCCCACTAAACGCAAGGCGACACCGCGGCCGACCAAGGCGAAGGTGGAGAGATGAACTTGATAAATACCAGAGGGACTGGCCCGCAATGGCCGAAGACAGACTTGTGTGGAAAAGGGAAAGGGATGCCTTTGCTCAGCAGTGAGACATAAATGGGCTATAAAAAGAAAAAAATAAATTAATAATAATAATATAATAGTAATTCTGGGCACTTTTTCTATTGATATCGATGTGGATGATTTTTCTGATGCCCAATAATTTCTTTTTCTACCCGTTTGTAAATATTATTATTTTTAGTTTGTATATATTCTTATTACGTTATTAATTTTTATTAATTTATAAATTGATGTCAAATAATAAAAAAAATATTACAATAAAAAAAAGTAATGTGATTATAAGCCTATGTGTGTCTGTTTGATTTTTTGTAACACTCTAGAGACTAAACGCGTGGGTTAATCTTGTTGATTCTTATCTCGCCAATCGATTGTTCATCATATTCATCAATCGATTTGTCTTCATTCCGCGAGTGTCACTTAAGACATTGACAGTAATCAAAATTCAATATGGCGGCAACCAGACCCAATATTTTAAAAAACAAAAACGCGAAAGTCGATGAATAGTGCCAAATGGGCTAACTACAATTGAATTGGTTTTTGAAAATTATTAAAATATTTTTTTTTTTTCGGTGGTAAAATCATCCAATGAAGTCCCGGGCTTTTGTGCGGACCGGGAGGGTGTGTCAGACTTCTACTGACCAAAAACCCACTCCTGTTGCTTTTCATACCAGGGCCGAGTCTTCCTTTCAGAAGTAGACCACAGCAAAAAAAAAAAACCCTTGGCCCCAGTCGGCTTTGACCCTGCTGGGCCCCTACGGTTTGCTGACATCTCGTTGAAGCGCGCGTGGAACAGTACACGCCGTCGACGACTTGGGCTCGGTCCAGACGGTTCGTACATCGAAGGACTGTAACAATTTGACTGCTGCGGTCTTCCCGTCCGATTATAATTTAGGTGTCTTCAAGGCTAGAGTGAATAGGCTCTTAATAAACTAGTGCGCCTCACCATCAACGATTGCATCACTGCTAACCATCAGGCGGGATCGCAGTCAAGCACTGGTTTATATCTAAATATATAAAAATCAATGCCACTTTTCTTTGTAATTTTATAACTCAAGAATGGCCTCACCTATCTAAACCAAATATTTAGGCTTTGTACGGACTATTTAGTAAATGGTTTATGTGAAGTTTGCACAAAATCGGTCGAGCGGTTCTTCATTTATCACATTATTAGGCGGTACGAAGTTCGCCGAGTCAGCTAGTCATATAAAAAATACAAATTTAAAAGTGTTCATAGAGTTTCTTTCACCTTCTTCTTCATACAGCAAATGTGTAATTAGCATAATTTTTCTGTCAGAATGGCTTCTTGACGATTCAATCCTACCGTTCGTTGGGTCGACATTTGAGGGAGGCCTATGTCCAACAGTGGACATCCTTCGGCTGAAACGATGATGACAGAACAAGGGTTTTTAAATTGTCTATTTGTGCTATGTAATTTCTTTTTTATTTTCCTTCAATATCTACTAGGAATTAATTTGCGAATAATTATAACAGCCAGTAACTTTACTCTAAAAATCCCTTCAAAAACACCAAACATTTTTCAAATTTCGAATAACAGACTCACCTAGGTAATCCATCTCTTTCTATTTCTATATGCAAGACAGAGACAGCAGTAGTCTTGTCATTGTATAATTTCAAGGCTAATATTTTGCAACGATGTCATATTCATTCACAAATATTATTCGCATTAATAGGTATACATATTAATGAAGATTAAAATTTAAGATAGAAAACCAATAAAATTATCATTAATATCCACTCCCAAAAATTAAGATTAAATATCTACCTACCAAAATCATACATACACTCCCACGCATTACATATAAATTACATAGAATACCAAACTAACATGACCTCTTTTATCTTGAAAATTGTTCTACAATCTAGTTCTGTTAATATTGGTTGTATTTTCAAAGGCCCAATTTAGAAAGACCTCTGCTTTAAACCATTGACTGGGCAGTTAGAGGTTTTGTTTAAATGGGGTCTAGTTAAAAGTCAATGGCCTCATTTGATAATTTTATGCAAATAGTGTCTTTAGATATGAATGGCTAAGGACTGTCATAGTAATATAAGGTTAAAAATAAACATTACTTCATAGATCGACATTTTTTTTTTTGTCGTGGGTGTGTTTTTGAAGTTAATTGCGATCTCGGATTCTGCTAGACAGTTTATATACGACTGTCTCGTTGACCTAGCGGATTCGATTTTCGAGTCGAGCAAGGTGTTATGTATTCTTAGGTTCTTTTATCGGGAATTTCTCGATAATAGCTTTTTAGGGTTCCGTAGCCAAATGGCAAAAAACGGAGCCCTTATGGATTCGTCATGTCTGTCTGTCCGTCTGTATGTTAGAGCCACTTTTTTCCGAAACTATAGGAACTATACTGTTGAAACTTGGTAAGTAGATGTATTCTGTGAACCGCATTAAGATTTTCACACAAAAATAAATTGAAAACAATAAATTTTGGGGGTTCCCCATAGGGTTTTCTTCAAACCCATATGTGTGGGGTACCTATGGATAGGTCTTCAAAAATAATATTGAGCTTTATAATATTTTTTTTTTACTGAATAGTTTGCGCGAGAGACGCTTCCAAAGTGGTAAAATGTGTCTTCCTCCTGTAACTTCTAAAATAAGAGAATGATAAAACTAAAAAAAAAAATGCACATTACCATACAAACTTCCACCGGAAATTGGTTTGAACGAGATCTAGGAAGTAGTTTTTTTTAATACGTCATAAATCGTAAACCACAATTTACCTTTCAAGTTTGTACGGAACCCTCAGTGCGCGAGTCCCGACTCGCACTTGCCCAGTTTTTTAGGTGGGAAAGCATCTGACTTCTCCCAGTTTAGGGTAGAGCGGGAGGTCGTGTCAGACTTTTGATAACTAAAACCACATCTAACTTCCTTTTTTGCCTTGTTTTTCAGGACCTCGGAGTTTCCTTTCAGAAGTCAACCCATGGCCCCAGTAAGCTTTGGCCCTGCTAGGGGCAACGGTTTTGCTGACAGCGATTTATGGCTTGTCTGATGGAAATCAAGCCTTATTCGTATTACTTTCTACCTCAAAATCCTTCTACAAGCTGTCAAGCTGCACCAAGGTCGCTCAAATCTTGGTCACCCGGATTCTGAGTCAGCTAATCAGTTCAGCCAAGTTCCGTTGCTCTCAATACTAAAATAGTTAATGTTCGATAGTTGATATTGTTAATAACAAATAATAGTATAATGGTCTGTTAGTAGCCTTGGCGGGAGCAACACCTGTGGTACGAATGTGTTGGTTGAAGTGAGAGGGCTACTGCGACAGGCAAATTGAAGAAGGTTTATTTAAAAACTAAACTCTATTCGCACTCGAATAAGAACTTTGGGAAGCACTGAATGTGCTCATAGACGCTTTGAGTAGAATGGGGCTCATCTGGTTTTGGGAAGTTGGTTAGAATGAGGGCTGCCATACAAATCCACCAAGAACTAAATGTAGAAACCAGACCACAACAGACAAAGGACAAATACAAAATGTTTATTGTAAGAATATAATAAAAATAAGAATGTCTCTCATTTTTGAAAAGTACTTGAAGTTCTCTCAATCTTAGTTCGGTCTTCGTCATAATTGCTATATTTTAAGTTCTCTAAATTAGAATAATTTCTTATGTATCATAGTATTTATTAGTTTATTATATTACCATATATACGTATTTTATTATTATAAGCCACTTAATTTAATGATACTACATTCTATTTCAAAAATGTCTGTTATTTATTGTGCACACCTACCAAAGTGTTGTCTGTTTAACCCAATGGTTGACTGGTAGAGAATGCTTTGTGGCATTAAGTCCGCCTATGTACATGAAGTTTAAATAAATAAAAAAATAAATAAAAGTGTCTCAATTAGATTCTATAGTGCTAATAAACCACTAAAAATAACTCAAAATTTTTATTTAGTCTTTTTTTTATTCTTGATAGATTCGCGCTTGACCGCTATCTCACCTGATGGAAAGCGACGATGCGGTCAACAATGGAACGCGCTTACCTAGAAGTAACCTATTCACTCTTGACTTAAAGATTCCCGGGTTGTAGCTATCAGGAAACACAGATTCAGTCGCCCAAAAAATGCATTTAAAATTTACATTTTCAAATTTCGCGCGTATTTTTGATGGACATGTAGAAAGCAGTCTATGCCATATTTACTCTGTGGTCGTGACGTCAGTTGGCTGTGTAAACAAATGCGCTCAGTATGGCCGATCAGTTGACAGTTGCCAGCTGTCATTTTAGTTTACCCAGCCGAATGACGTAATAACATGATGGCTACTATTTCATGGCCATAAAGAACAGATAATAAAAACTGAAAACTTCGAACTGAATTTTAAAATTTAATTTTTTTATTTTATGAACTAAAACTAACACTTACCGACTACATTTTACCGCTATCTTAATAATATATTTTTAGATTTTTCTCTTATAGAGTAAAATACCCTAATGACTGGCCTGTTAGTTTAGTGGTCAGTGGCCCTGACTGCTATGCTGAAGGTCGTAGGTTAGATTCCCGCCCATGACAAATGTTTGTGTGATGAGCACGATCATTTCTTCTGTGTCTGGGTGTTATTTATCTATAATATGTATAGAAATATATAAGTATGTTTATCAGTTATTTAGTACTCATAGCACTAGCTCTGCTTAGTTAGGGAATACATGTCGTTGTGTGAAAGTTGTTGATTATTATTATTATTCATTTTACATACATATAAATTACATTTTTATATTATTTTTAAACAAAATCATATATAAAAACCTTAGCACTATTATAATCCTTTATTTATTTTCTATACATATTTTATACACTTTTAAATATTTCTTAAAACACATAAAAAAGCATTATTATTATTACACGAGTTGTGTGGGTTGCGAGTTCAAACCCAGCCAGGCCTATTACTTTGCGTAATTTATTTCATCACCACTGCTCTCAAAACGGTGAAGGAAAACATCGTGAGGAAACCGGCATGTCCTAGACCCAAAAATGCGAAGACACGTAACAATCACGAACCCGCATTGCCCCCGCGTGGTGATCACAATTTGGTCAAACGAAATGTGTGTTATTTTCATGAGAATGCGCTATTACGATAAAACTTCTGCAAGTTACCTGCACTACAACACACAGACAGATGACATTTCCATAGATTGGTGTCTAGTGAATGTTTGTTCGTCCTTCAAGACGTTCCTTTTACCTATTTTGTTTGTCAATAGACGTTCATCCTCTGCCGTACGCAACACGCATATTTTACTATTTGCTAAGAAGCCGTGGGGACACAACCTATGGCCTGAGGTTATGTGTAGCTTCTTTATCCGTGTTTGGATGACCTATCACTTATAAGGCCTCTCATTCATCTTAATGTGTAGATTTTCACACTATAAAATAACTCTTAAATCTATTTATTAGGTGTGCGAAAAGTTTCGAAACTGTAAAGGAAAATATTGGTAGAAAACCTTCTATGAATATGATAATAATAATATAATATAATATTGTCGTGACCGCCAATGTCCTTATAGCCAAAAGCTTCGACGACCATCTGTCGAAGCTGTCGTTGCACGGTTGGATCAAGGGCCTGATACAGAAGGCAGTACTCCTAGATACGGCCCGCATTGTGAGGAGGTTCTTGTCTCTGGAGCCCTAACCACCGGTAGCTTGGACCCTGTTCCCGACACCGGCGGACAACTATTTTTTTATATTTTTAAATGTTTTTTTATTTATATTTTTTTTTTTAAAGAAGTATTTAAAAATGTAACAAATATGTAAAAAAAAAATGAATAGAATATAATATCCACACTTGTCTTGGTTATGAGTATGAAGAAAAAAGAGTTATGAGTATACATGTGGAAGGGTGGAGAGGGAGAGAGAGGCCAAAGAAAAGATGGATGGATTGTGTGAACAGTGATATGAAAGAAAAGGAAGTTAGTGATAGTATCACGGTTGACAGGCTAGAATGGAAGAAAAAAACGTGTTGCGCCGACCCCAAATAAGATGGGTGAAGGGCAGGAAGATGCTGAATATAATATCCACAACTATCACACAACGCCGTCTAGTCCCAAGTTAAGCAGAGCTTGTGTTATGAGTACTAGACAACTGATAAACATGCTTATATATTTCTAAATGCATACCTATTAATACATACTAATGCTCGTGCTCATCATCATCATCATCATTTCAGCCGCTAGACGTCCACTGCTGGACATAAGCCTCCCCCAAATGTCGCCACAAAGAACGGTCCTGCGCGTCCCGCATCCATCGGATTCCCGCAACCTTCACCAGGTCATTGGTCCACCTTGTAGGGGGCCTTCCAACACTGCGTCTTCCGGTACGCGGTCGCCACTCCAGAACCTTTCGGCCCCAACGGCCATCTGTTCTGCGAGCAATGTGCTCGTGCTCATCACAAATACATTTGTCCTGGATGGGAATCGAACGCACGACCTCCGGCATAGCAGTCAGGGTCACTAACCACTAGACCATCAGGCCTGTCAAGGACAGGATGCTTTTTATGGACAGTCGCGAATAGTGTAGCTATGTCCAGGGCAGAGTAGGTGCTTTTAGTAAGCGCATCTTCCCTGCTGTCGAATCATCGCATAGCTAGAACTGCGCATCTTCCTCGCACGTCTACTTCGCGGCGGCACATCTTCATAGCACATCTTACTTGCTTAGTTACATAGCTTAAGGGTGCTTTTCCACCAAAGATGTGCTATGTTACGTTGCTATGGATGCGTTTGATATCCACCAATCATATTCATTGGTGAACATAGCTCAGCACTGGTTTTTTTTCGGTGGCAAAGTCATCTTATGATAAATCCCGCTCTTGGGCGGAGCACGAGATAGTGTCAGACTTTTACTGACTAAAAACCTACTCCTGTTCCTTTGTTGCCTTTCGTACCAGGGCCGAGTCTTCCTTTCAGAATCAGACCCTTGGCCCCAGTAGGCTTCGACCCTGCTGGGCCCCTACAGTCGCTGACATTGAAGCAGAACGCACCATCGGCGACTTGGGCTCGGTCCGTACGGTTACCGGACGGTCGGACGGTGAGCTACCCATTGCTCGCTGTCCGCAAGCCCACGCCTACGGTGGCCGGAAATCGGGATCGGAATCTTGGTGGCGGTTGGGGCGTGAGGGGCGTTCGCGCGTGGTTTGAACCCGCGACCTACAATTCGTAAGTCGGGGCCGTTACCACTCGGTCACCACTGCAATTAGGTGTACAATACTGTAGTACATTATTTTGATCTATCACGTAGGGTTCAGCTAGCGTTTACAATGTAAGCGCAAACAAATGTGTTTATTTACGACATCACATTAGAAACCTCTAAAATTATCAGTGTTTCTCCACTATATTATACATGTATGACAACCTTCCTCTTGAATCATTCTATATATAAAAAAAACTGCAATAAAATCCGTTACGTAGTTTAAAAAATCTAAGTATACATAATACATAGAGACAGCGGGAAGCGATATTTTTATAATATATAGTGAAGAAAGAACCAGCTTTGTTATTACGATACATAATAACTACTTTTTTGCGATTCGATAAAATCTTTGCTACTTAATTCATACTATTTACATAGGCAAATTTCTACGGATCCCTTGGTGCGCAAGACCGACTCACACTTGATCGGTTTTTTTGAAATAGGATATCATCCAATGATTTGTCCCGCTCTAGAATTTTTCTCGCAAGAGGGCGTGTCTGATTTTTACTGACTAAAACCACACCTGTGTTCTTTAGTTGCCCTTTGCGTTCCAAAATCGCGGGTTAGGATAAATTTAGAAATTCCCCGTGGCCTAAGCGGGTATCGGCTTTACGACTGATGCGAGGTTTTGCAGTTTTTGTGTTTATATTTATATTATATGCTTGCTCCTCCGTATGTCGTACTCTTCAATGCTGAGGGTTGTGACCTCCCTGCTTCATCACTTTTATTCGAAGTATGTTCCTACATCTGTTTCTGTCTCTGGCGGTGTGAAGGATGAAAGTGACCGAAGTATTGTAGAATCTTGTGTAGATACTCTGACGTCAACTGGGAATAGATATATGCTTACTAAACAACAAATAAGAAAAAGAAGAAATATTTGTCTGTAAATTGCATCGAAATTAGTTACTAAATGAAGCAACAATTAGCATTTCAAATATTAGTATTAAATTTTATTATTATTTATTATATTTTATTTCGTTTTTCTATTACTGGACAATTCCAGTAATAGAAAAACACAAACTTAAATGTGACGTCACCGCGATTAGGTTAGGCGTGTACAAAACTATCAATATATCAAGATATCCCCACCACACCCCCACTCTTCTTCATGACAATATTTGAAATGCTAAAACTTTTTAATCTTGTGGAATTAGACACTGGTCTAATTCCACAAGATTAAAAAGGTTTCAAACTTACTTAATTTTGAACAGATTCGAATTTTTGTTTTTGCATTTGTGATTTTGGATAAAGTCACTTTTTAAGACAAATAAAAAAATAATATGGAGTCGCGCACAACTAAGAAACGTCTTAGTTGTGCGCGCATCACATAAAATGTACGAAATCGATGTAGATACCTTTTACACATTAAAATTGTTTGATATATTACTTTGGGTTTATATCATAAAAAATCGGTTGACTATATCGAAAGATACATGAATTTATATCACAAAACACGCAATGTTCAGCATTACAAAGGAAACATACATTGAACACCAGCCGACAGCAGTCAACAAAAATAGATGTAAAAAAACTACCTCAAAACAAAACTATTTCAACTCAACAGACCACAATTTTAACGATACATTTTTTGTTTGAGCAGGTATCTCAAACTCGGCTCGGGTAGCATTCTCGCCAGCTGCCCCAACACCGGGTACCCGGCTAATGTATCAAAATGTTAATCATATGCTACACAGCTCCTAGATAACTGTCTACAGACAGATGCATTTCTGCAACAGTATAGATTGCTATTGAAGACTAGTTGGTGCCCTCGATTTGATCATAATCGATTTGGTTGCCCGCTCTTGGCCGAAGCGAGAGATAGTATCAGACTTTTATTGACTAAAAATCTACTCTTGTTCCTTCGTTGCCTTTCGTACCAGGGACGAGTCTTCCTTTCAGAAACAGACACTTGGCCCGCAGCTTCACAACATCTCCTTGAGATGCGCGTGCAAAAGTACGCGCCATCGGCGACTTGGGCTCGGTCCGGACGATTACCAGACGGTCGGACGTCGAGCTACCCATTGCTCGCCGTCCGCAATCGGGATCGGAATCTTGGCGGCGGTTGGGGCGTGAGGGGCGTTCGCGCGTGCGGCTGCCTCCTTTGCTAGCATTACTGCTTCGCATCACCTATGGCCCCAGTAGGCTTCGATCATGCTGGGCCCCTACGGTTGCTGACATCTCTTTAAGACGGGCGTGGAATACTACGCACCGTCGACGACTTGGGCTTGGTCCGGACGGTTACCGGACGGTCGGAATTCTGCGCTTGTGACTCGAAAGGAGCTTCTTCAGTACCTTAGTATAGGCAACTGTCCTCCGCGATTTCACCTGCATCTTTGGTTAGTGCTCCGCTTTTGACTAATGGCACGCGTTCCATAGGTTAGCCATCCCTGGTAGAAATATCTAGTATGAGTAGGTAGAGAAGTATCTATAGTATTGATATAACATAACAGTCCGGACTGTGCGTTTCGCCTCGTCGTTTATACCGCGTACATCGAAGGACTGGAAGAATTTGCCTGCTGCGGTCTTCCTGTCCAACTATAATTTAGGTATCTTCAAGGCTAGACTGAAAAGGCTCTTAATAAACTATTGCGCCTCACCACCAACCATTGTATCACTGCTTACCAGGTGGGATCGCAGTCAAACACTAGTTTATATCAATTGGCACCTGAAGATAAAAAACTACACATATTGTTTCTTCCCGTTTTAAAGATGGTCAGTCTTTTGTTTTTTTCTTAGTGAGGTCGGCAAATTGGTTCAGGTGGTTCGAAAGTGGTGTATAAATTGGCACCTGCAGAGCAATGATAGGCAGATGCCTTGTCAGTCATAAAGACTGACTTCAGAAATGTCACGTGCCTGTAATTAAATAGTTGTTTGTACATCTTTTAAACTGGATCACAGTAATGCTGGCTGATGACAAAAATAGTCGAGACTGGTGCTTCATTGGTACAACTTTACGAGTATAAGGCACTTTTATATTTTTTGAGTTGGGAAATAATAATATAACATCTCCCACTTTGTGTGTCTGTGACTGCTACTGACTAAACTGTTACAATTAAAGTTTGCTACAACCCGGGAGTCAAGAGTGAATAGGTTACTTCTAGGTAAGCGCGCTCCATCGTCCACCGCATCGTCGCTTTCCATCAGGTGAGATAGCGGTCAAGCTCGAATATATCAAGAATAAAAAAAATATATCTTTGCGTTCCACTGCCTGCCGACATCTCTTTGAGGTATCGAACGAAAATATAGAAAGCAGTGGACGCCATATTTACTCTGCGGTCGTGACGTCAGTTGGCTGTGTAAAGAAATGCGCTCAGTATGACCGATCAGTTGACAGTTGTCACTTTATTTTACACAGCCGAATGACGTAATAGCATGGTGACTACTACTTCAAGGTGATAAAGAACAGAAAATAAAAACAGAAAACTTTGAATTGAATTTTAAAATTTATTTTTTTATTTTATGAACTAAAACCAACACTTACCGACTGCATTTTACCTAAGCTATCTTAATAATATATTTTTAGATTTTTTCTCTTAGGGAGTAAAATACCCTATTGCCTCAAATTATATTTTTTTTTGGTTTTTAACAAACATTGTTTCATACTAGGAATTACCTACTCCTGTAACGTGGGTTTTTTTAAGGTGCAAAATCATTCAATGATTTCTCCCGCTCGGAGTGGGAGGGTGTCAGACTTTTACCACCTAAAAACACACATATGCTTCTTCTTTACCTTGCGTTTCAGGACCTTGAGCTTCCCTCTCGGAAGTCAACCCATAGTCTAGTAGGTTTCGGCCCTACTGGGCCCCTACGGTTTTGCTGACATATCTTTGAGGCGCGCGTGGAACACTACGCGCTGTTGACGACTTGGTTCCCAGTATCATGGGTACGTTCACAATCATGTAACCTCACATACACAAGACATCCAGACCCGGCACAACGGTCTTTAGGCCATACAAATGTTTTTTTACTGTGCGGGAGTCGAACCTACGACACGCAGTGCGGCAGTCAATTGCTTAACCACTACGCCAGCCGTGCTATATCGTGCTTGTTTTGATTTAGACGTATCATCTTCTACTTAAGCTGTAGGTTCCAATTACTGAGGTGAACCGATTTCCGAAGGTTACATTGCTTGTTACAATTTTCTTGGAACTTGAATATAGATCCTATTCTTAGAAACAGGAAAGGATATTATATTACTCCGCTTACTATGTACAGAAATACATTCATTTTTAGGGTTCCGTACCTCAAAAGGAAAAACGGAACCCTTTTAGGATCATTTTGTTGTCCGTCCGTTTGTCTGTCTGTCAAGACCGTTTATCTCGGGATCGCGTGGAGGTATCAAGTTGAAATTAAAACCATATACCATATTGGGATCAGGATCCCGGCGGCTGGGGCGTGAGGGCGGTTCACTCGCGCGTGTGCGTCACACAAGGTTCACTAAGATTTTTCCGAAATTCACCCCTTTGATGAAACGGGGGTCCAAAGTTTGTATGAGAGAAAACGACTTCCACGCGGGCGAAGCCATAAAATCTAAAGTCTTTATAATATTAAAATGATTCCTAACAAGACTGCCCCATGCGATCTCATAAGAAATCTAAAATACATTCTCCAAACCAATAGTCTCCACAAAACGAAAGTCCACAAGGTACTCACGATTCGATCAAACAAGTTGCTTGCTCACAAGTTCCTAACCGGAAGCCGATTAGCTTATCGGCTATTATTACTACAACCCAATTCCCATGGCTGACTTCCGACTTCCAACACGCTACTCGCGACTTCAGCTTTCCCATGTTAATAGGAATCGCTATTGATCGTAAATCTTCGTGTTTTGTTGACTAATTACCAGTTTCCTGTTAGTCACCGTTCACACCTCATCTTTTTTTTATGTTATTGCATACCTAAATGCCCCGCTAATGCAACCCGCACTGTGCCCGCGTGGTGGATTACGGCCCATACCCTCTCCTAGAGAGGAGGCCTGCGTACCAGCAGTGGGAACATTATAAGGCCGACTATGCTATGCTATACCTAAATGAGGAATCCAGTGATTCAAAAACTTTTTACTACAGACGTTTAGTGATAATCCTAGTGAGGTGATGGAGCATCCCTTAGTGTCGTTTTATTAGTGCCCATGTAGGCCTATGTGAAATAAAAAACTTTGACTTTGACTTTGTCCGTAATACAGGTTAACTCCTAGCACGGGACTGGGTCTTGCTTCATTATCCACTGTAGTCTTTTATCCGTCACTCTTATGTAGTATTAAGTTAATGTATTTTGGTTTTATTTCAATAAAGATTTTATTATCGTTATTATTCATCATCATCATTTCAGCCGAAAGATGTCCACTGTTGGACATAGGCCTCCCTCAAATGCCGCCGCAATGACCGGTCCTGTGCGTCTCGCATCCATCGGATTCCCGCGACCCTCACCAGGTCATCGGTCCACCTTGTGGGAGGCCTTCCAACGCTGCGTCTTCCGGTACGTGGTCGCCATTCCAGAACCTTTCGTCCCCATCGACCATCGGTACTGCGAGCAATGTGCCCTTATTATTATTATGTTATTAGAATCTAAGAGCTTGTCGTGGCTTAGTGATAACGACTTACGAGTATTAATGAAGTTCACAGGTTCAAATCCAGTCACGTGCATTATTTTTTTTATTTTATTTCATCACCACTGCTCTCAAAACGGTTGAGGAGAACATCGTGAGGAAACCGGCATGTCCTAGAAGCAAATATCCCATCAAATTCAGAAGCACAAGTCACCCATCCCCAGAACAAGTATCTGCAGGCCATACTATTAGCATAGCATAGCATAATCAGCCTTATAATGTTCCCACTGTTGGGACTCAGGCCTCCTCTCTAGAAGAAGGAATGGGCCGTAATCCACCACGCGGGCCCATTGCGGTTTGGTGGATGTCACACGTTTTCGAATTTTTGGTTCTAAGGCATGCCGGTTTCCTCACGATGTTTTCCTTCACCGTTTTGAGAGCAGTGGTGATGAAATAAATTACACAAAGTAATGCGCCTGGCTGAGTTTGAACCCGCGACCTACAACTCGTAAGTCGTTACCACTCGGCCACCACTGCTCCTCATACACTATTATTATTATTTATTTATCTTTATTCCAAAAAGGTAAGTAAATTATAACATAAGCCCCACAAAACCGTTGCAATGGTTTGACTGTGGGATTGATGAGTCTCTAGACATACTTAAATGTACTCAAAACATTTCTAAACAATATAATTTTAATTTGCGTCTAAATCTATTTGTGTGACTAGATCAAACATGACTGGCCTGTTGGTCTAGTGGTTAGTAGCCCTGACTGCTATGCTGGAGGTCGTAGGTTCGATTCCCACCCAGGACAAATGTTTGTGTCATTTGTTCTGTGTCTGGGCGTAGGTAATTTATCCATAATATGTGTGTAGTTATATATATATACAAATATTTGTTTCGAGCGGGAATCGAACCCACGCCATGCACCGCAGCAGCGTATTTCTCAACCACTGCACCAACCGTGCTATCCAACTATATTTATCACTAGCTTTTGCCCGCAGCTTCGCCCGCGTACATAAAATATATCCTATGTCATTTAGGAATAAAGCAGCTTTCTATCGGTGAAAAATATTTTGCAATCGGACCAGCCCCCCTTGCCAAGTTACGATCGTTTCGTTTGCATCGAACGTCTCGAGTAGGCCACGCCTCCGATTCTTTTGCTCTGACCACGTGACTGAGCGTTGACATGACGTCAGAATAAAGGAATCGGAGGCGTGGCCTACTACAAACGAAACAATCATAACTTGGCTAGGGGGGCTAATTAGTTTGGGACTAGATGGCGTTGTGTGAAAATTTGTGATACATTTTATATCTATTAAAAGAATTTTGTCAAATCTTAAAAATCTCTAACTAGCAACCATATTACCCGGCTACATTTTCACACAACACTCCCGTCTTATCCACTAGTTTACCTCGTTCACGTCTCATTACCAACACTGCACTGGATAAAGGCAAACGGACTAAGTATTTATAGCCCCCGTACTTTCAGAGATTACCTTCTACAAACAAAAAAACATAAAAACAAACTATACCTCTTTATTATATTAGTGTAGAAGACAGAAGAAAGTATCAATTGCGACTGATTCTCAGATTCCTAACGATGTTACTGTCTGTCCCTCGCTACCCGATTATGGAGGTATGCCAATTATTTCAAGGCGAGCTTTTACTACCTATGGGTCGTTGTTATGACAGGTTTTTATGAAATACTGGACTGGCAGAGGCTCTTTATGACTTTAAAGACCAGAAATGTTACACAGGTTCGATTTTAATTCCGAAACATCAGACTTTCGAGTGATATTTGAATCGGAACTTATATATAAAAAAAAAGAAAGAAAAAATGTTTATTTATTACAATCAAATACAAAAACTGGGCAAGTGCGAGACGGACTCGCACACTGAGGGTTCTGTACAAACTTCATCATCATCTTCCTGCCCTTGTCCTGTTTTATTTGGGGTCGGCGCAACACGTGTTTTTCTTCCATTCTGTCCTGTCACTCGTCACGCTATCACTAACTCCCTTTTCTTTCATATCACTTCTCACACAATCCATCCATCTTTTCTTTGTTCTCCCTCTCCCTCTCCATCCATTCACTTGTAAACTCATAACTCTTTTAGTAACATGCGTTTCATCCCTTCTCTTCACATGACCGTACCAAGACAAACGATTCCCTTTCAACTTTTCAGTCACTAGCGCCACTTTCAAACTTCCCCTAATATATTAATTTCTTATGGTTCCGTACACACTTACCTATATAAATAGTTTAATTCCTGAATGGAGTCTCGACGATTTTTCCGAATCGCAAAAAAGTACTGACGTAACCACAAATTTACCGTTTTTAGAGTTATTCCTATACCTGTACTAAAGTCCTTGATTTATGCCAAATTTCAGGATTCTGGGTCAACGGAGAGTACCCTAGGAATTTAGATTCCCTTGAGAGTGTCAAAATATACGTTTTTTTGCGACATAAAAGGCCGCATCTTTCTTTTTTTATTAACTTAGAAGTTTGATTTTTCACAGCTTCAAGGGAACACAGATTTGAGTATATGGTTTTAATGTCAACTCGATACCTTTACGCGTTCTTGAGATAAAGGGCCTTGATAGACAGACAGGCAAACGGACAACAAAGTAATCCTTTTGAGGTACATAACCCTAAAAAGGAAGTATTAAAAAAAAAAAGGAAAAAAATTGTTAAATAAAACTCAATTGACCAAGAATATATTTGAAATCAAAAAAGAAAAATGCCTTAGCGTACGCATACGATATTTGAACAATAAATAAGGCAGTGCGAGTATTCTGCTAGGCCCCGCTTTGATGCCATGGACAGCATAGCACATACCGATATTCAAATGGTAAAAAAATACATAAATATTGAAACAAAAACATGGCTTAAATTAAATGAGGTAGTATCCAACCCAAAAACATTAACAAAAATGAAAATAATTGGTAAGTTAAAAAGAGTCACCCATCCACAGACTAGCTTAGCTTAACCTCAATTTTCTCAAGCCAGGTGCTCGTTTTAATCCATATTATGTAGTAATTCAAACGCTAAGATTGTATCAACACATCTCGTCATTAAACAATCCCATACCAAACTAGTTTCATTCATAATTTCTTCTTTTTGAGATCCGGTGTGGGAGCTAAACGACCTACATCTGTCTCCGTCGCACTCTTACCTAAATGTATATTTCTCTCTCGCTCACACTTTGCGCGGGAGTTTAAGCGAGCTCCTAGAATCCGCCATGTTTTTTATTTGGCGTTTTTTTAGAGTTACGTGGGAACATAAGGCTTTGTTTTGAAGTCAGTTTTTAATGGAAGATTCACCTTTGAGATTGATGTTTTAAATGATTTGCTGTGTTCTGTCGTTTCCCAGTCACTGGATTTGTATTGGAAGCCATACTTACAAATGCGCTTCATCATTTCAGATGAAAGACGTCCACTGCGGGACATAGGCATCACCCAAGCGTCACCACAATGACCTGTCCTGTGCGTCTCGCTTCCATCGGATTCCCACGACCTGATGACGGTTTCATCAGCTCATCGATCCACCTGATGGTGAGCTTGATGCACTTGTGTCTATTTTTTTTTTCTGTAGGTTTAACGTTTCTTCACTATTTTTCTAGACTGGGAATAAATCATCAAAGATTTTCTTCCCAGTTAAGTTAAGCGAGAGAGCTAGATTTTTGCCGACTTTTTAGTTGCCTTTAGCATTCCAGTTCCACTTTTCTCTCTTTTAAACTATCTCGCAGCCCGAAGATCTCATCTCTTATGTCATATATTTCCCTAGTTAGTTTCTGAGTGAACCGTAATTCACTGAATCCATCTATCTGACAAGAGTACTGATAAAAATTGCCATACTTATAAATTATGGCTAAAAAGATAATAAAATAATAATTTATTAAACAAACACAGTTATTAATACATTAATTGCATTAATATGACACATTAAAACATCAATGACCATATAAAAAATAGCAATGGATCCCAAACTAGGCGCAGCCTGTATCTTGGTGACCCAACCCTTTCACCAAATTCATAAGATGTATTTTAGGAAAGAAAATAAAATTATCTTCTTGTGTGGTGTCAATGAATTCACTGACGTTCATACCTAAATGACAGTATAAATTAGGTGTGAAAGAAATTAACAATTTGCTGGTAAAATTGCAGTTTGCATAAGAGCCCAACTTTTGTCTCTAAGGAAGGTAATTTCTCGGCAAACACTTGGATTGGACGACGGCCGATTTCCACTAGAATACTAGAAGGTTGTTGAAGGTTGTTTTTTTTTTTATTTTTGTAATGAATTGTGCGTCTATTTAGGCAGAATAAACATGTTTTCTTTCTTTTTTTCTTCTTTAGAAGAGCGGGTGTCCCAAATTTGACCCATTTTAATATTCTTCTTGCTCTAGTTAATGTTATATAATGTTATAAGTGTAAAATCGCATTTGTTTTTATGACTTTTTATGATGTCAATAAAAAATAAAAATGTGTTTAATAAAAATTGCGTTTTATTATATTTACAGAACATCAAAATGGGTCAAATTTGGGACGCCCGCGCTTCAAGTGTAAAAAAAAAAACAAATCAATCCATATTAATTTATTTAACGGAACCCACACCGCTTCAAATCTCAACTCCAATTTAATTTTCTTTTTAGCGTGTAACGTAAGAACAAAAAGTACATGTTTATGAGACATCCGGCAGATCGGTCTCGAGAGGAAATGACGGCATAATAGTAAGATGGGCTTTCCATTCAAAATATAGGCACAGAAGATCAGCTCCACACAACGGTTAACCTTCAACCGCCTACGTCATATATATCGACTCATGTTATGGGTCCGACGGTTTATAATCAGCTACCTGTAGCTATTACAGGTGCCCCAACTATAGGGAGCTTCAAAGCACGTTTGAAAAAATGGCTTATCGAGCAAGCTTTTTATTCTTTTGACGAATTTATGATTTAATATAATTTAACTTTGACGTAAATATTAAGAAGAACCGAAGAATCGCCAAACTTAAGTGGCAGTGGGCAGGGCACATTGCTCGCAGAACAGATTGTCGATGGGGACGAAAGGTTCTGGAATGGCGACCACATACCGGAAAACGCAACGTTGGAAGGCCTCCCACAAGGTGGACCGATGACCTGGTGAGGGTCGCGGGAATTCGATGGATGCGAGACGCACAGGACCGGTCATTGTGGCGGCATATGGGGGAGGCCTATGTCCAACAGTAGACGTCTTTCGGCTGAAATGATGATGATCATGATATAAATATTAATTTTGGACTAAAAATTATTGTGACTTTTTATAGGATTGTTTTTTTATTTTAATTTGTGATTTGACTTCGATTTATTTGTTTTTCTTGTATTTTCTTTTATTTATTTAACATTGTTATGTAATCATTAATTTGTTGACTAAGTATAATTTAACATTATGTATATGACTTGTAAGAATCCCTTACCAATAAATTACTATGACTATCCTATTAATACTCTCGCGTTTATTCCCATCAGCTTTTCTGTCACCTATGAGAATTGAATAGCTAAACGAGATGGAGTACCCAGTCGCAAACAGACGACCTTGGTGAATTATAGGACACGAAAACACTCGTCGGATCAATCTGATGCAATCGGCTAAAGAGTTAAAACCAGGCCCACATAGACGTGTACGGCAATCAATCTGCTCAGACTTATCCCAATTTTGTTTTTTTTTTGGGTGAAAACATCTAAAAATCATTATATCATCATCATCATCTTCCTGCCCTTGTCCCGTGTTATTTGGGGTCGGCGCAACACGTTTTTTTCTTCCACTCTGCCCTGTCACTCGTCATGCTATCACTAACTTCCTTTTCTTTCATATCACTCTTCACACAATCCATCCATCTTTTCTTTGGTCTCCCTCTCCCTCTCCATCCATCTACATGTAACTCATAACTCTTTTAGTAACATGCGTTTCATCCTTCCTCTTCACATGACCATACCAAGACAAACGATTCCCTTTCAACTTTTCAGTCACTGGCGCCACTTTCAAACTTCCCCTAATATATTCATTTCTCACTTTATCCATTCTCGTCGTAAAATGATCAAATGATTATAAAAACTCACCTATGATCCTTCAGTTACCCTTTGCGGTCCACGATTATTCTTTTAAAGATTCCCGCATCCCTGGTAGGCATCGGCCCTAATTAGCCACGTCAATTTTGCTGACAGCTCTTTATGGCGTGCGTAAAACACAACACGCCGTTGAAGCGGGCCTTACTGGACGGCGGGCTACCCAATGCTCACTGTCCGCAAGTACACGCTTACTGTGGCCGGGAAATGCTCTGTGACTGCCGACGTCCGTGGCGTCTCCTGCGGTAGATATGAACTCCTCTAATACGGCCATGTCAAACAAATGCCGGTCCTGAGTACACTTGCTCTTGCTATACTTACCTAAAGCATGGCTATGCATTTTTTTTTATATGGCAAATCATCCAATGACATCTCTCGCACTAGGGCGGTGCGAGAAGGTGTGTCAGATTTTTACTGACTGAAACCCACTCCTATGTTCCTTCTTTGCCTTGCATCCCAGGTCCCTGGAGCTCGTTTTCGGACAACCCTCGGTCCCAGTAGGCTTCAGCCCTGCTGGGCCTCTACGTTTTTGCTGACATCTTTTTGAAGCGCGCGTGGAACACTACGCGTCGTTAATGACTCGGCCTCGGTCTGGACGGTGATCTACCTATTGCTCGTCGTCCGCAAGCCCACGTCTAGCGTGGCAATGTGTGTGTGTGTTCCCTTTCGCTCGTCGTTTGTTTTCGACCTTCTGTTCGTATTTACTCTGTGGTGATACTTAGTAACTATTACGGGTTTCTTGCTCTTTGAGGTCAGTAGAGGTTTAAGTATTAATGTTGTAGTAACTTTAATGGCTGGCTTGAATGAATTGATGATTTGAATCGGATTTGAATGATTATTTCCGTTCAATGATGTCAATTTTTAGAGTTCCGTACCTCTGAAGGTAAAAACGAAAACCTTATAGGCTCACTTTGTTGTCTGTCTATTTTGCTGTCAAGACCCTTTATCTCAAGAACGCGTGGACGTTTCGAGTTGAAATTGAAATCATATACGTGTCTGCGGTCCTTTGAAGCTGTGAAAAAATCAAACTTATAAATTAGCGAAAAAAAAATATCGCCGTTTATGTCGCGAAAAATCGTATATTTCGACACTTAAGTGAACCAAAATTCTAGACTGCTTCCTGTTGATCTAGAATCCTGAAATTTTGCAAAAAGCAAGGTCTTATAACACAAGTACAGGAATTAATCTGAAAACAGAAAATTTGTTGTTACATCCCTAACAATTTTTTTTTTTTTTGTGATTTGGAAATAACTTCGAGTCTCCAATCAGGAATTGAACTGTTTACATAGATAAGTTTGTATAGAACCCTCAGGGCGCGAGTCCGACTTGCACTTGCCCAGTTGTTTCTAATTTTGATTGACTGTGTACGTCATTTTGAATTCCCAGGATTTCAAGTTGTACTTTAGAAGTTATAACTTATTTGTATATAGCATAGCATAGCCGGCCTTATAATGTTCCCACTGTTGGGACTCAGGCCTCCTCTCTAGGAGAGGGAATGGGCCGTAATCCACCACGCGGGCCCAGTGCGGGTTGGTGAATGTCACATGTCTTCGAATTTTTGGTTCTAGAACATGCCGGTTTCCTCACGATGTTTTCCTTCACCGTTTTGAGAGCAGTGGTGATGAAATAAATTACACAAAGTAATGCGCCTGGCTGGGTTTGAACCCGCGACCTACAACTCGTAAGTCGGCACCGTTACCACTTGGCCACCACTGCTCTATTTGTATATACCGTTACGGAATGCTAACCCAATCTACTCTATTGAGACTAAAAAAAAAACAAAAGAAAAAGAAAAGGACATCACGGGTGATAATTTATGCAGTAATATTCTGATGAAGATATCCGCAGGATTTACTTATTTAATCTTTATGCAACCAAAGGTACAAAGTCGGACTTAATGCTTCAAGCATTCACTACCAGTCAACCTAGGGTAGTGGAGAGACAATATGGCAAGTGCTTAGAAAAGAAAACATTATTTAGACAACAAGTATAACAAAATTATATGTATATAAAACTAAACATACATACATGTTAAACCAATTATATACCTATACATACATACATATACGTATATACAGGATAACCTTGGTTCGCCAACCCATAACCCTGTCTGATAGAGCTGTCCAAGTGGCTTAATATTGGTTGGACAAAATTTGAGTCAGATTGACTCGAGAAGAAGTCGATAAGTTTAGCTAAAAAGTATACAGGCGTGTCGCCAATGATGACATATGGCTCGGAAACGTACTCGTTTACAGGCTTCATCAGAAGGCTTAAAGTCACTAAAAAGGCAATGGAAAGGGCTATACTCGGAGTTTCCTTGCGTGATCACATCAGATATGGCAATATCCGCACGAGAACCAAGATTACAGACATAGCCCGAAGAATCGCCAAACTTAAGTGGTAGTGGACAGGGCACATTGCTCGCAGAATAGATGGGCGATGGGGTCGAAATGATTGGAAGTTGAATGGATGGGGTTGGAAGCCTCCGAGAAGCTGGACTGATAACCTGGTGAGGGACGCGGGAATCCGATTGATGCACAGGGCCGGCCGTTATGGTAACGCTTGAAGGAGGTCTATGTCCAACAGTGGCCGTCTTTCAGCTGAAACGAATGAATAAATGGATTCTGATAGTTCCTCTCGCTCCACGTAGAGTGGGAGATATTATTTGATGAGTTTTCCATCTCAAACAAAGCTTAATAGAAATCGAAAAGTATTTTTTCGTTCAATTTGTAACGTTAAAACAAATATACGTTAGGAACTTAGTTCAAAAGCTAACCTTGAAACAAAAATATCTATCAGTATCTTATTATCAAAGTCTATATTTATTTTTCTTTCAATTTCGATTCACTAGTATTTAAGAAAAATTCTATTAGGCACTACTGGCTACTTCAAATACTGTTTCTACCTAATTTCCAAAGTCAAGTCTATATTTACTTTTCTTCCAATTAAATTTGCCTTGTGAAAAAGTTCCAACTAGGGAATAGCAGGCGGTCGCCTCCTTCTGTGAAGCTGTAAGGCTAGTGGAGGAGACGGCCGCACACGTGAGGGAATAAACATCCTCACACCCCAGCCACCGTTACCCTGACTACGACTACCAGCCACGGCAGGTGACGACGAGCAATGGGTAACTAGGCGTCGACGGAGCGTCGCGTTCCACGTGTGCTTCAGAGATGTCAGCAAAACCATAGGGAGGCAGGCTGATGCCCGTTAGGGTCACGGAGAAAATCTGAACCGGAAACCCGTTAGCTCGCCGTCCGACCGTCCGGTAACCATCCGGACCGAGCCCAAGTCGTCGACGGCACGTACTGTTCCACGCGCACCTCAAGGAGATGTCAGCAATTGTAGGAGCCCAGCAGGGTCGAAGCCTACTGGGGCCAAGGGTCTGATTCTGAAAGGAAGACTCGGCCCTGGTACGAAAGGCAACGAAGGAAGGAGTGGGGTTTTTAGTCTGTAAAAGGCTGACACTATCTCGCGCTCCGCCCAGGAGCGAGATATGCCATAAGATGATTTTACCACCGAAAAAAAAAACCGGAAACCCGTGGTCCTAGAACGCAAAGGGCAACTGAAGGACACAGGTGTACTTTTCGATAGTAAACGTCCGTTACGCCCTCTCGCCCCATCATAAGACGATTTCTCACCTCAAAACAAAAATAAAAACCTTATTCCCAAAGTCGATACCAATTCAATTTGCCTTACAAAAAGTTCGATCCAACATTCAAACTTACCTAAAGTTCTCCCCAGTTGTTTCTTGAGCGACCACCTGTCTTGTTAGTAGGTAGCGTGTTCCGTCAAGCGTGACTAGTGTTCACATGTGACTCATCGACCGTCTTTTAGGTCAAGATGTGTCACTAAGTTTTGAAGAGTTCACGAACAGACTGTTTCTCTGTTAACCAAAGTTAGACGCTAATTTTGTTATTTATTTCAGGTAAAATGAATACATAAAACACTTAACTAATTAAAACTATATATACACTAAAATCAAAAACTACTAGCTAAAATACGGCCTCATTTTTTTTTTTTTTAATTGATTACTGAAGCACTGGGTTTGACTGCGATCCCACCTGATGGTAAGCGGAGATGCAATCATTGATGCTAGTTTATTAAGATAAAACTCCTCCGCATCGCTGTCGACTGGAAGTGTGCCCAAAAGGCTGGCGGCATTACCACGTTGTATGGCAATGTTTAATCTCTGACCGAGGTAAAAGCCAGCCCTTGGGTTACGCGAAGTGTCTACTAAGCGTTTGGATAATTCTTTGAACAGCTTATGAGCACTCGGACCCCACAGCCCAAGAGTTTCAACCCCAAACGGCTCGGCTTTAACCAAAGATAAATTAATAATATTAGGTCTTTAACCATGAAATTACCGTTTTTTAAAACGGGTTGTTTTGAAGCCCCCTTATTATTAAAAAATAAATAAATATATATTTATTAATTTAGTGGAATGGCGTGCGAAGAGGATAATTGGGGATCCAGATTTGGTTAAGTCCAATCTACAAAGCCTCAAGCACAGACGCAGGGTAGACAGCCTTTCGGTATTTTACATGTTGCATTTTGAAGAGTGTGAATCGCATGCATATTCTGCGCCGCCGCGATAGGAGGCGCAGGCTTGCGGACGGTGAGCAATGGGTAGCTCGCCGACCGGTAAGGATCAAGTCCAAGTCATCGACGGCAGAAGGAAACTCGTGATCTAAAAACGTAAAGAGCAACTGAAGGACACAGGTGTGGTTTTAGTTAGTAAAACTCTGAGATCGCGCTCCACCCAGACTGGAAGAAACCATTGGATGATTTCACACATCGAAAAAAAAACGTACGTTTTTTTTGTTAATTTTTGAAGCTTGATCAAGTCACAGTGTAACTACAATTGTTGATATTTAGCGGCCACCTGTTTAAAATTAGCGTGTTTCTTCAAGCGTGACTATTATTTATGTTTGAGTCATGTATTTTAGATCAAGACATGTCACTTAGTTCTTAGAGTTCATGAACAGACATCTTTTTTCTATTATTCAAACTTAATTGTTTGTTATTCCCGCGACGACACGGTTGAAGCGTGCCCTGTTTGAGCAGAGCACCGCCGTGACCTCGTGGAGGTGATCAGCGGCAACGATCTCTCGCGCCGGGCCTTGGTACAGGCCATGGTCCGAAACGAGAGGGAATGGCTGGCCGTCGCCTCTTGCGAAGCAGTATTGCTCGAAAAGGAAAGAAAAAAGAATTTATTCGGAAAAGGAAAAAAGGCGAAAAAAAAAACAAAAAAAGACGACAAAAAAAGAAAAAGGAAAAAAGACGACTAACCAGACCTGTTTTTTGACCAGTTTTTTTGGAGGAAAAGGAGACGGTTGCATGCGTAAGGGAACGGACATCCTCTCTCCACAGCCACCGTGACCCTGACCCTGACCCCGACTACCAGCAACGGTAGGCGCAGGCTTGCGAACGACGAGCAATGGGTAGCTCGCGGTCCAATAATCGTCCGGACCGGGCCTAGTCGTCGGCAGCGTGTAGTGTATCACGGGCTCCTCAAAGACATGTCAGGAAACTATACAGGCCCAACAGGGCCGATGCCCGCTAGGGCTGTAAGGATTTTCCGTAAAAGAAACCCGTGGTTCTAGAATGCAAAGGACAACTGGACACGGGTGTGGTTTTAGTCAGTAAAAGTCTGAAACAATAGAGAGGGAGCTTAGTCACCTTAAAAAACGCCCTTCTAAACGCCCCATGCATTTGCTTTACAACATTCCCTTCATCCCATGAAGCAGCGGTGAGCAGTGGTGGCCGAGTGGTAACGGCCCAAACTTACGAGTTGTAGGTTGCGGGTTCAAACAAAGCCATGCGCATTACTTTGTGTAATTTATTTCATCACCACTGCTTTCAAAACGGTGAAGGAAAACATCGTGAGGAAACCGGCATGTCCTAGAACCTAAAATTCGAAGACATGTGACATCCACCAATCCGCACTGGGCCCGCGTGGTGGATTACGGTCCAATATACCCTCTCCTAGACAGGGTATATTGGGTCCCAGCAGTAGGAACATTATAAGGCCGACTATGCTATGCTATGCTTCATCCCATCTCTTTACCAGCATTACGTCATATTAATTTCAATAAATTCATATTACAACACCCTTCGGATCTTACCAGTACAAACGATTTTATTCGCATCGCACTTACGATGGCTTCTGAACCGTATCGAAGTGACTCAGTGCATGGGTCACTGGTTCTATGACTGCCGTGGGAGGCAGTTTTTATGGGCTTTTGTTTGTTAAGGGAACCTCCGGGTTTGGGCTTCAATTTGGAGTGAGATTTGTAGATGGTAGTGTAGTATTTTTGGTGAATATTTTGTTAAGAAATGACTAATACTGACTTCGATATTTACGGTTATTGACACGATGATTAACTTATGTTATTAATATAATAATTATAATGCTTTAACATTTATCATAGTATTTATTTTTTTATAATATTAGCATATAAGTATGGTTTTTAGAGTTCATGAACACACATTTTTTTTCTGTTATTCAAACTTGCTCTGAGATATTACGTTTCCTGCGAGTACCGCCGTGTCCTTGTGGAGGCAATCGGCAGCGCTCTCTCGCGCTGGCCTCTGTTGCAGGCCACGGTCCGTCACATCCACCAACCCGCACTGGGCCCGCGTGGTGGATTACGGCCCACCCCCTCTTCTAGAGAGGAGACCTGAGTCCCAGCAGTGGAAACATTAAAAGGCTGATTATGCTTATGCTATGCTATTAGCATATATACGTATTTTATTATTCTATGCAACTTAATTTAATGATACTACATTCTATTTGAAATATATGTTATTTATTTACTGTGCCCATCTACCAAAGTCTTATCTTTTTTTTAACCCAAAGGTTGACTGGTAGAGAATGCCTTGTTGCATTAAGTCCGCCTATGTACCACTACTGTACATGAAGTTTAAATAAATAATAAATATTACATATTCTCTCTCTTTAGGAGTGCCAAAAGGAGGTCTGAGTTCTAGCAGTAAGAATATTATCAAAAGGCTGATTATGCTATGCATATTATATATTCAACCATTTATCTATACAGTAAAGACAAGAAGAAAGAAATTGGAAACTAAATAAGTACTAAGGTAAAGCATGAATTGGTAGTATATTATAGTTCAGGAATTATAAAACAATCCAGGGATCAATCGGGATCGGAATCCCGATTATATGATAAACGTAATTTTTTTCGTCTGTTTAAACTAGATGTGGCCGGTAATTCCTAGCTGGCTTCCCTGAGAAAAAAACACCTGAACAGAGGTCAAAGTCTCTTTTAAAGTCTATACAGAAAACATGTAATGGTCAAATCATATGAGAACTACGCAGATGTGTCAATGGTTTTTGGAGGAAAGAACCACACAGATTTGAGTTGACCGGTACGGACAGTGCAAACATTGTTGCATTGAACAAAGCCTGTTGTATATTGGAAGTAATGAAAAATTGCCATCGCCAAGCTCTAGAGTCAAGAGAATATTGCCAGAGGCATGAGAGAGAAAAGCAATCTATAGTTTTACAACTGAAATCAAAATAAGCAACAAGTTTTTCATACATACCCAATACAGTGCAACAGAAGACAAACACGATTTCAAAATTGAGCTTCCGTACGAGTATGTTGTCGAAAATTTAAGTTTAAAATTGTAAATTTTCTTTGTCATCAAAACGCTGATTCATCACATTATGATTGTCCTTTTTCACTAGCCTATCGTCAAAATCGAGCATGGTTTAAAAGCTTGTTACTACATCTAACGCAGTCCAACGCAATGTTTGCTGAAAAGGCAACGCGAAAAAAGAGAGATAACGCTTGAAAACTCTGTTAGCATTCGGTAGTTCCGCGATTTACTCGAAAATTTTACAAAACATGCTCCAGGAAATACGTGTTTTTTTAAACCCTTAAGTTTGGGAAAAAAATTGTCGTTATTCAGAATCTTGATTAAATTTGCAAGGCTTCTATTTTTATATTTTTTGTTACATTTTTAATTTTTGAGTAAATTATGAAGTGATAAAGTTTATGCAAAATATCAGATTTTTAGAAGTCTTTACTGGATTAATTTTTCACAAAATTATAAATTGATTTCAATAGAATTGTAGATAATATCCACAAGATACTGTGTTTCCAAAATATCTGCTGAAAAATTTGTAATGACGTCCTAATCGCGTAAGAGCGGTTGTATGTGAAACAGTGAAAATGTATATCGAGTTGCATCCCTTTAATATTAGAACAGCGTTCGTTTGATAGAGTGTGTGCGTGTATATTTGTATGTTCGGTTTTCCTTCACGCTGAAACTGCTGAAGGAATTTGGATGTTTAGCACACGAGTAGACCGGTAGCCGTAATGGCTGTGAAAAAACTACAAATGACAGACGGGACCTATAGCTTAACGCGCTATCTGAGACTTGTTCATTACTCGATGGCAGTTGACCATCACTCGTCATCGTGTAACGCCCCTGCTGGGCCTCTATGGCTTTTGCTGAAATCAAGTATCGTGGCATAGCATTCCATAGCCGCAGTGCTTGAACTGGGAACGACTTTTCGTAAAAATTGGTGGAATGGCTAGTCATTTCTAGCCTGAAGTTTATTAATGACTTTGAATATTTAGTATATGTGTGTCATGAAGGAACTTCAAACGTTATTTAAGATAAGCGTTTAGTATTAAACTGTACGCTTTTGATATAGCATAATCAGCCTTTTAATAATCCCACTGCTGGGACTCAGGCCTCCTGTCTAGGAGAGGGAATGGGCCGTAATCCACCATGCGGGCTCAGCGCGGGTGGTTGAATGTCATGTCCATAGACATGCCGGTTTCCTCACGATGTTTTCCTTCACCGTTTTGTGAGCAGTTGTGACAAAATAAATTACATAAAGTAATGCACCTGGCCGGGTTTAAACCCGCGAACTCGTAGGTAAGTCGGGGCCGTTACCACTTTGTATAAGTTATCTTTAAAATTTTCTTAGAATTATAGAATCTGAAACTAGTTCCCATGAAGAAACAAGTCTAGAATTTATGTTGTTATTGACATTTACATACATAACATATTTGCATGTATGTTTGTTGCTATTTTTTTCTTAAATTCACACCTCGGTAACTGGTCAAGCGTGGTATTTCTTTACAGATGAATGGTTTTACTACAACTTTTTTTTTATTGATGTCTTTGATATTGTTTTGTATGCGAGTTTGTGTATCTCCCACGGTTTTATGTTGTTTGTTCAATGCAGTAGTATCTTTATCGTTTCTATAAATGGAATTGATATTGGCCACTTGATTGATTGTATTTTATTGATTGATAATGGTCTCTTAGGGGGATGCAACTCGACGTACATTTTTACTGTTTTTCATACAACCGCTCTTACGCGATTATGACTTTATGACACATTTTTCATTAGATATTTTGGAAACACAGTATCTTGTGGATATTATCTAGGCTTCTTTTGAAATCTATTTGTAAACTTGTGTAAAAATAATCCAGAGAAGACCTCCAAAAATCTGCTATTTTGTATGAATTTTGACACTTCATAGTTTACTCAATAAAACCTTGCAAATTTAATCAAGATTCTGAATGACGACAATTTTTTTTCAATAACTTTTAAGGTTTTGAAAAAATACACGTATTTCAAGTTTTGTAAAATATTCGAGTAAATCACAGAATTACCGAATGCTAACTGAGTTTTCAGGTGTTATCTCTCTTTTTTCATTAGCATTCAGTAATTCCGTGTTTAACTCGAATATTTCACAAAACTTGCTTCAGGAAATACGTTTATTCAAAATCTTGATTAAATTTGCTTCTATTGTAATATTTTTTTTACTATTTAAATTTGTGAGCATAGTATAAAGTGTCAAAGTTCATGCAAAAAAGCAGATTTTCAGAGGTCTTTACTGGATTAGTTTTACACATATTTACGAATCGATTTCAATAGAACCCCAGATAATATCCACAAGACACTGCGTTTCCAAAATATGTAATAAAAAATGTGTCATAACGTCATAATCGTGTAAAAGCGCAAACAGTGCAAATATATGTCGAATTGCATGCCCATAAGCCAATTCAAAACCCAACATATACAATAAGAAGTTCCTATTCAAAATTAATTAAATACACCTTACCACTAATGTCCACATTAAACTCCAGCCCAGGTTCCGGTTGTCCCCTCTCACGATAGCATCCTGCAATCACCATATAAAAACAACTGCCGACCGCTCGTAAAGGTCACACTGCAACGAGTCGTTATTTGCATAATTACTAATCGACTTTGTTGCCATTTAACGTATGAATATTGATAAAGAAAATTTAATTTGTCAACTGCATGGATGCATTTTATTATTTTATTAACAGATTATGGTAATATTTTTAAAACACTTACCCATTCGAAAAAGCGCTCATATCCCTACCAATTTTAGACACGCAATTCACTGTTTTCCTCACTACCGTCACCATTTTTTGCATCTATCATATCAGGCTGGTTGCCAAGCATCCCTTACGAGTCGCAGGGCAGACCCCGTTTATTTATTTCTTCGTAAGTGTAACACAATAAAAGAAAGTAAAAGAAAAGATGGTCCATGGGGCTAAAAGGGGCCGCGTACCGGAAAACACAGCATTGGAAGGCCTCCCACAAGGTGGCCGATGCAAGACGCACAGGACCGTTCATTGTGGCGACATTTAAGGAGGCCTATGTCCTATGGCCTATGTGGTAATTCTACCAACTTTGACACTCTAGGTCATACTGTATTTGTTTCCTTGTTTTTCATATGTTTGTAAAAAGTTATCTCTGGACAATATTATTCGATTATGAGCATTTATAGACAGCTATACCATCGGAAATCACAGTTCTTGTGGGCATAGTAGGACATACTACTAAAAATCTGGTAAGATTACAATATTTCAAAAATATTAAGCTATACAATATTTTAATGACTGTTTAAACTAAAAGGGTAGGCTGTAATTGATCATACTACAACTTTTATGAAGAAACTTTCGACATTATTAAAATTTATGAAGACATTATGAAAAAATATGGAACGTAAAGATTTAACGTTTATTTACTGAAGAAAATAAAAATAATCTGGTTTCTAAGCTTGTACAAGTGGCTTATTATTATTATCTTTATTTATTTTTTATACATATTTTGTAGATTTTTTAAATATTTCTTTAAACACACATGAAAAAAACACACTAAAAAATATAAAAAATAGTAGCCCACCGGCATCGGGAACAGGGTGCAAACTGCCGGCACGGCGGTCAGGGCTCCTGAGAGAGGAATCTCCTAACGATGCGCGCCGTGTCCAGGTGTACTGCTCATCAGGCCCGTATCAGGCCCTTGATCCAGCTACCTAACGAGAGCCTCCTCAGATGTTGTTCGAGGCTTTTTCTTTCTCTTATTTTTTATTTTATATTATTATGGTTTATATCAGATACATCCATATTATGTTAGTAGAACTTAAAACTATATTAGTATTTTTTTTTTATTCTTGATGGTTCACGTTTGACCGCTATCTCACCTGATGGAAGGCGACGATGCGGTCGACGATGGAACGCGCTTACCTAGAAGTAACCTATTCACTCTTGACTTAAAGATTCTCGGGTTTTAGCTATCAGGAAACACAGATTCCGGCAAGGAATTCCACTCCTTAGCTGTACGCACAATGAATGTGTTCCCAAAACGTTTTGTGCGTATAGGTGGAATGTCCACCATGTACCGGTGGAGCGTTGTCGTACGCCTGCAGTAACATAGCTTATTAAAACTAAATAGAATAAAATAAAATTAATTCATATACCTATACATATTATAACTGTGTCCGCTTCCTGCTGCACCAGACCTGCAGCTGTGCAAACAAGTCCAGTGCCCCAGGAAAGGGCAATCCGGCTTGCCCCTAATTTAATTGCCTCTAATTTTGCTGAAAGAGAAAGATTCAGGTAGACCGATGACCTGACGAGGGCTTTTGAGAGTCCACTGGATGTGAGACGCATAAGACTCGTCGTTGTGGCGACGCTTGGGGAAGGTTTATTTATGTCCTGCAGTGAACGTTTTTTGGGCTAAAATGATGTTGATTGTAGAATATCGGAAGCGGTAATGACTGACCTACGTAATTGCCACCTTGCAAGGGGCGATTCAATTGCCACAAAAACTAATTTGCCAATTTTTTTTAATCCTTGATAGGTTCGCGCTTGACCATTCCAATACTGTTCAAAAGCATATAATCTTTATAGTTCTTGTTAATATTTTTTGTTAAAGTTTTTTTTAGGGTTCCGTATCTCAAAAGAAAAATACGAAACCTTTTAGGATCACTTTTTTGTCCATCTGTCTGTCAAGACCCTTTATCTCGGGAACGCGTGGAGGCATCCACTTGAAATTAAAACCATATACTCAGATCAGCGGTCCCTTGAAGTTGTGAAATAATCAAACTTCTGAGTTAACTACAGAAAAGATACGGCCGTTTATGTTGCAAAAAGCGTGTATTTTGACACTCAAGAAAATCAAAATTCATATTGTACTTCCCGTTGAACTAGAATCCTGAAAGTTGGCATGAAACAAGGTCTCATAGCACAAGTATAGGAATAATACCTGTTTAACTGTAAATTTGGTGTTACGGACCCAAAAAAAAATGCGATTTAGAATAATCTTCGTAACTCAATTCGGGAATTGAACTATTTTCTTAGGTAAGTTTGTACGGAACCCTCAGTGCGCGAGTCCGACTCGCACTTTCCCGGTTTTTTGTTAAAACGAAGCATAATATATAATTTCTTATTTTCTCATGAATTAAATTCTGTAGCAGAATGCCTTGATCTTAGTGAACGACCCTTACGTACGTTCATACAGTCATGAATTAACGTAAAACTGCTTACGAAAGATTCCTGTTTTACTGCTTTATGGTTGTTAAGGGGACTATATAATAATAATATTCCACAACTATCACACAACACCGTCTAGTCCCAAGCTAAGCAGAGCTTGTGTTATAAGTACTAGACAACAAAAAACAAACAAACAATAAACATAAAAAAATATATAACATATAAAAATATTATAAATAAATTATACCCAGACACAGAACAAATGATCAAGCTTATCACACAAACATTTGTCCTGGGTGGGAATCGAACCCACGACCTCCGGCATAGCAGTCAGGGCCACTAACCACTAGACCAACAGGCCAGTCAATATATAATAGGAGATAATCGCGAGTTTTATAATCCCAAAGGTATATGACCCACTGCAGTAAATAGAATCAAAGAAATATATGTTATTCTTCAGAACAGTGAGCATTGGTGGCCGAGCGGTAACGGCCCCGACTTACAAATTGTAGGTCGCGGGTTCAAACCCAGCCAGGCGCATTCATCATCATCATCATTTCAGCCAAAAGACGTCCACTGCTGGACATAGGCCTCCCCCAAGTGCCGCCACAATGAACGGTCCTGTGCGTCTCGCATCCAACGGATTCCCGCAACCTTCACCTGGTCATCGGTGCGTCTTCCGGTACGCGGTCGCCACCCCAGAAACTTTCGGCCCCAACGGCCATCCGTTCTGCGAACAATGTGCCCTGCCCATTGCCACTTAAGTTTTCTTCGTGCTATGTCGGCAACCTTGGTTCTCCTGCGGATATCCTCATTTCTGATTCGATAAATAGATTCGCAGTAAATAGAATCAAAGAAATATGCTATTCTTGAGAACAGTGAGCATTGGTGGCCGAGTGGTAACGGCCCCGACTTACGAGTTGTAGGTCGCGAGTTCAAACCCAGCCAGGCGCATTACTTTGTGTAAATTATTTCATCACCACTGCTCTCAAAATTGTGAAGGAAATCATCGTGAGGAAACCGGCATGTCCTAGAACCAAACATTCGAAGACATGTGACATCTACCAACCCGCACTGGGTGTACAATAGATGGTCTTATTCGTATGGACTGAACGAAAGGAAAAGATTTGGGACTGTCAGTATACAACAATATAATTAATGTACAAAAAAATAATAATAATAAAAATACAGTAAAATATATATACATATATCCATCCATGATTGCATCATCGCTTACCATCAGGTGGGATCGCAGTCAAGCACTGGTTTACATCAATTAAAAAAAAAACATATAATATACAAACAGGTAAATTACCAAATAATAAACTCATCATCTTCCTGCCCTTACCCCGTGTTATTTGGGGTCGGCGCAACACGTTTTTTCTTCCATTCTATCCTGCCACTCGTCACGCTATCACTAACTCCCTTTTCTTTCATATCACTCTTCACACAATCCATCCATCTTTTCTTTGGTCTCCCTCTCCCTCTCCATCCATCCACATGTAAATTCATAAATCTTTTAGTAACATGCCAAATAATAAACTAATAAATATTAAAACATACGATAGAGAAAGAAGAAGAAAAATTAAAGTGATAGGTATATACATAAAAAAAAACAAATACATACCGAATATATAATGACCTCCTTTTTGAAGTCGGTTAAAAAGATCACCATGCTAATTGTTGTCCGGACCGAACCCAAGTCGTCGACGGCGCGTATTGTTCCACGCGTGCGCGCCTCAAAGAGATGTCAGCAAATCGTAGGGGCCAGGCAGGATCGAAGCCTACTGGGGCCACGGGTAGTGTGAAAATGAAACCCTGGGACAAAGGCAAAGAAAGAACAGGTGTGGGTTTTTTGTCAGTAAAAGTCTGACACTATCTCCCGCTCCGCCCAAGATCGTCGCATCCTTGTCCTAAGATGATTTTCCGACCCAAAAATAAAACCATGCTAATTGTTATTACAAATTTGTGATTTTACAGTTACTTGATGCATAAGCATAGCATAATCAGCCTTTTAATGTTCCCACTGCTGGGACTCAGGCCTCCTCTCTATAGGAGAGGGAAGGGGCCGTATTCCACCACGCGGGCCCAATGTCACAAGTCTTCGAATTTTTGGTTCCAGGACATGCCGGGTTCCTCACGATGTTTTCCTTCACCGTTTTGAGAGCAGTGGTGATGAAATAAATTACACAAAGTAATGCGCCTGGCTGGGTTTGAACCGGCGACCTACAACTCGTAAGTCGGATTTACTTGATAGTTAGTTATTTACTTGCTCACTTACTTGATGACATAGAACTAAAAAAATAAATAACTAAGTGTCTCACAGAGTAATGGTTGAAAACCCATTCGATTCTGCAAACCAAACCAATTATTATAGGTTTCCGCATTCTCAGGTAAAGGAAACGACAGGTTTTAACGTTTCATTAAGGAATACCTTCCCATAATGTTATGGTAGGTAAGCTAGCACACCGGCTAGATGAATAATTCTATGGTTACCGTTAGATGCGGTGTGTTTACAAAGGTATTGTTACCCACCTTCATGAAATATGTAGAACTAGCTACAGCTTACGACTTCGTTTGCGTGAATGTCGGTTATAAATAAATAAATAAAATATCTTTATTTCAGACCTAACCAGTCCATACGTAGTTAGTGGTTAGTAACAAACTGTACTTACATGCTATGTTATTGTTGTTAGTACTTAATTCTATTTAACATAAACCTATACCTAATTCTACCCAGTGCCTTTGGATGATAGAGCAGTGGTGGCCTAGTGGTAACGGCCCCGACTTACGAGTTGCAGGTCGCGGGTTCAAATCCAACCAGGCGTATTACTTTGTGTAATTTATTTCATCACCACTGCTCTCAAAACGGTGAAGGAAAACATCGCGAGGAAACCGGCATGTCCTAGAACCTAAAATTCGAAGACATGTGACATCCACCAACCCGCACTGGGCCCGCGTGGTGGATTACGGCACATTTTCCTAGAGAGGAGGCCTGAGTCCCAACAGTGGGAACATTATAAGGCCGACTATGCTATGCTATGCTATGCCTTTGAATGGGGCAGTCCACTCTGCTAACAATCATTTTCAGGATGCCGTTCCGAGTGCTACGCAAACGTTGCAGTAGGGAAGTCGCTTTCTTACGCATGATGGCGTGAAAGCCATCCGTGCTTCAGCAAACATTCCCGACGCACTGCAACGTCGCGGCAACCGCAACAGCATCCTGAAGGCATTGTTGTATTGCACGCGCAGGACGTTGTAGGCTCGGCTCGTATATGAAACCCATAGGCCGCTCGTGTAGAAGGACTGACAGAACACTTTAAATAAACTGACTTTGACGTCTGCCGTGCAGCGAGCAAACCTACGGGCGAGCATATTGCTCCTCACAGCCAACGCCCTGCGCTTTTTTGCTTGCTTGGTTATAACGCATGTGAAGTCGAAATTGAAATCAAATAAAAAGTACCACAAGTAGCTAATGACATCCCCGGGCTTGGGCGGAGTGCGAGATAGTGTCAGACTTTTACTGACAAAAAACCCACTCCTGTTCCTTCTTAAAAGTACCACAAGTAGCCACATAAAAGACCTTTTTTTAGGTGGGAAATCATTCAGTGACTTCTCTTGCTCTAGGGCAGGGCGGGAGGGCGTATCAGACTTTTACTGACCAAAACCTACTCCTATGTTACTTTTTGGCTTGTGTTCCAGTACAGGTGATCACCTTCTTCTGCGAAGTAATGTTAGCCAAGGAGGAGGCCGTACGAACACGCGCGAGTGCGCAGCCTTCACGCCCTAGCCACCGGAATCCTGATCCCGATTTTCAATGGCAAGCAATGGGTAGCCGTCCGATCGACCGGTAACCGTCCGGACCGAGCCCAAGTCGTCGATGGCGCGTGGAACAACGCGTGCCTCAAGGAGATGTCAGCAAACCATAGGGGACCAGACGGGTCGAAGCCTACTGGGGCCAAGGGTCTGCTTCTGAAAGGAAGACTCGGCCCTGGTATGAAAGGCAACGAAGGAACAGGAGTGGATTTTTAGTCAGTAAAAGTTTGACACACCCTCTCGTTCGACCCAAGAGCGGGAGATGTCATTGGATGATTTTCCAACCAAAAAAAAAAATGAATCGAGTAGGCTTTGGCCCTGTTGTGCCCCTACGATTTTACTGACATCTCTTTGAGACACGCGTGGAATACTTTGACCTATCGAGGTCTCGGGCTTGGTCCAGACTGTTACTGGATGGCTGGATGGCGAGCTACAAGTAACACTGGGCTTGCTTGTTAAATAAGTAGGTACCTATTCTCGCTTCAAGAGAGGTGTCTTGATTCCCAGCAGTAGGAACTCATAAGGCTAATCCAATTATATCTTTTATTTCATCATCATTCATGGGCAGGGCACATTGCTCGCAGAGCAGATGGCCTTTGGTACCGAAAGGTTCTGGAGTGGCAACCGCGTACCGGAAGAAGCAGTGTTAGAAGGCCTCCTACAAGGTGGACCGATGACTTGGTAAAGGTTGCGGGAATCCGATGGATGCTAGACCGTTCATTGTGGCGACGCTTGGGGGAGGCCTATGTCCAACATTGGACGTCTTTCGGCTGATATGATGATGATGATTTTATCGTCAAATATCTTCTTCCGCTTTGGGTGGAGAGAAAGCGCGTGTCAGACTTCTTCTGATTAAAACACACCAGTGTCCTTAATTTGCCCTGATCACTGTTACAAATGTTCCCGCAGCAAAGCAGGTATACACAACGTTTTTTTGAAAACCAATTAAAAATTACAACTCAGCAATTTTTAAAAATAAAACAACAACAGACAGCTACACTCTCTTTCATATTATTTCACCCACACTTCCTTCTTTCCAATATTGGTAACCCCTCAGTGCGAATTTCAAAACCACATTCGAAACTTAAAAAGAAAAAAGACGATGCTACTACCAACAGATCCTTTCTGTATCTATTCCAACAAAAAAATCTCCGGAGTCTCGCAAAATTTCGAATACACTGCGGGTTTTATTTAAAATATTTAAAATTTTCTCACAGTAAAGAAGAAATGTATTGTAAATTAATTTGAAACTCAACAGACACAGACGTTATGTGTCGAAACATACCCAAAGGGAACAGGTGGTGGGGTACACTTGCTGGCCAATGAAATTGGGACATCGTAAAAAGGTTTTTAAAATTATAAATTAAAGATTTTGTTTGATGTTTATGAGTGGGTTTATAGAAAGGGTTTTAAAGGTTCAAAATTCAATTGTTTTAAAGGTTTTTTTCGTTAAGGTTTACATTATTTTCTCCATGCAATTTATTTTTACTATTTTTATTTTATATTTACTGTAAAAAACATTAAAATGTTTTATTTTTTTTATGAAACATTCCTTTGTTTCTAAATCCAGCCATCCATCTCTAGTCTTTTTCTATAATTTGATGGAAACATTCTTTTAACCCTTCGACAAACAACCCAATTTTAAAAACCTTTCTACGCGAGATTTTTGTCACCAACAATTAAAAAGCCATTTGTTTGTCGTTGCGTGAATTTGATTAATTGGCAAAAAGGTTAGCCGGTGTACTCACCGAATTAATATGTTCATTAATTTATAATATGGTCTACAAACAACTCCTGATTTACATTTAAATGGAATTCGATTAAATATGTGTTTAAAAAGGGTTTTTCTTTTTACGGGAATTTTGTAATTTTTTCATTTATGTTTCATTTTGTGTGCGTGGTTTTTAACGTCCCTTGTAAGAGATCATCAAACCTCCACTTTGAATAAAACTTATCATAAATAGATGCTTTTAAACCCTTATCTATTTATTATCTAAATATACAAAAGGAGAAATTGACTGACTGACTGACATATCAACAGGGTTTTAGAAATTTTAACTCCCGTCACTCCGTTCAATAGTTTTTGAGTTAATCGCGAACCGACAGACAGATAAATGGGATGAGGGACTTAATTTAATATGTACGGATACTAAGTACCTACTAAGCTGGTAACTGGTATTATTATAAAAGCGATAGCAATTCTATCTGTAACTATTTTATCTATTATTTTTTTTTTATTGATATAAATCTGTGCTTGACTGCGATCCCACCTGATGGAAAGTTCCTTTATTTAATCTTCGTAGTACTTTAGGCATTCTGGTAGAAAATACCTAAATGTCTTATGCCTAATAAGTGAATAAAACTTAATATATTATTTAAAAAAAAACAAAAGTTACAAAAGTATATCCAAACATACAGACATGTTTAAAATCTATAGAAAAGCGAAATATCACTCACTGATTAATCACGAAATCTCAAAAACTATAACACCTACAAACCTAAAATTTGGCAAACAGGTACCTTATAGGGTGTAGACACCCGCTTAGAATGGATTTTACTAAACTACACCCCTAAGGCGGTTGGGCACGCCACAATTATGGCGGTAAGTCCCCTCTTTGAGGCGTGGTTGGAAAGACCTCACGGCGTCCTCACATTCCGCATGACGCAGGTCCTCACCGGACACGGTAAGTTCGGGAGGTTCCTGCACCGGATTCGTGCGGAAACGACGCCCGGGTGTCGCCACTGTGTGGCCCACCCGGAGGACACGGTGGAGCACACGGTGGAGGTGTGCCCCGCTTGGGCAGAGCAACGCCGTGACCTCGTGAGGGCAATCGGCGGCGGTGATCTCTCGCGCCGGGCCTTGGTTCAGGCCATGCTCCGGAGCGAGGAGGAGTGGCAGGCGGTCGCCTCTTTCTGCGAAGCAGTAATGCTAGCTAAGGAGGCGGCCGATCGGGTGAGGCAACGGTCCTTACGCTCCAACCGCCGCCGGGATTCCGATCCCGATTTCCAGCCACCGTAGGCGCGGGCTTGCAGACGGCGAGCAATGGGTGGCCCGCCGTCTGACCGTCTGGTAACCGTCCGGACCAAGCCCAAGTCGTCGACGGCGCGTTTTGTTCCACGCGCGCCTCAAGGAGATGTCAGCAAATCGTAGGGGCCCAGCAGGGTCGAAGCCTACTGGGGCCACGGGTAGTGTGAAAGCGGAACCCGGGGCCCTAGGACGAAGGCAACGAAGGAACAGGAGTGGGTTTTTAGTCAGTAAGAGTCTGACACTATCTCCCGCTCCGCCCAAGAGCGGGGATGTCATTAGGATGATTTTCCCACCCAATAAAAAAAAAAAAAAAAACCCCTAAGGCGGTAGAACGGGGGTTGGAAGTTTGTATGTATAAACCTACTTTTACGCGAGCGAAGCCGCTGGCAGAAGCTAGTTATATATATATACAGATATTATATATTTATAAAGTACAGGAAGGGGGTTTTTGATAACACAGCAAAAAATTTGAAAAACAAATTATAACCTAAAATATCACGCCACCTTAATCATAATTCTTATTGTCACATTTTATTACAATTCTTTTTTAACCGACTTCTAAAAAAGAGGAGGTTCTCAATTCGGATGTTTGTATTTCTTTTATGTTCAATTGGGAATAACTTCGGCGCTTGCCAACCGATTAGAAAAAATCTTTTGTTGTTAAAAAGGGTATACTTTTAATGGTCCCATAGTCACCAAGTCGGGATCTGATGATGGAATCTTGGTGGAATCGAGGGAACTCCTCAAATATTTTAGGCAATTGTATAGTGTTAAATAAGATACAAATAATACCGAGAAACACCGACTTCCAAAATTAAAGTTAATTTGATCCTTTTAGGGTTTTTTTTTTGAAGTCGGTTATTATTTTTTTGTAAAAAGTTTTTTATATACCATTAAATTATTACTCTCGCTCTGGCTCAAAAAGGTGTCAGACTTTTACTAACTCTAAACCACCCGTGTGCCTTCCGTTACACCACTTACGAACAATCCGGTAATTTTAAACCCAACTGGCTCCTTTTTTCCGCTCGCCAGTGTACTTGAGTCACGTCTCCCCATTGTCGGCACCTGCGCTGCCGGCTGCGCCTTCAACTAAACCGTTGACTTGACGTTACGGCTTTGTTGTTTATAAACTGTTATTTATTATTAATCTATTTATAGATTTACCTTTTCTGATCTTTGGCTGGTCCTTTAATGTTGGCCTAATGTGTACGAGAATAGTTTTTGATGACCACATCAATCGGAACACGGATATCTTAGGGAATTAGGTTTAGCTTAGTAGTTGAGAAACGGACTGTCGAGTGAGAGAGCAGTCAGTTCGATGCCCACCTGTTGCACTATTGTCGTCAAATCATCATTCAATATTTCAGCCGATAGACGTCCACTGCTGGACATAGGCCTCCCCCAAACGTCTCGCATCCATCGCATTTCCGCGACCTACACCAGGTCACATTTCCAACTTGTAGGAGGCCTTCCAACACTGCGTCTTCCGGTACGCGGTCGCCACTCCAGAACCTTTCGGCCCCAAAGGCCATCTGTTCTGCAAGCAATGTGCCCTGCCCACTGTCTGCCAATTGTCGTCTAATATTAAACACAAAAATATTTCAATTAATTATTAGTGTTTCGTCCAACTATAATTTAGGTGTCTACAAGGCTAGAGTGAATAGGCACTAAATTAATGCGCTCACAATCAATGATTGCATCACTGCTTACCATCAGGTGGGATCGCAGTCAAGCACTGGTTTATATCAATTAAAAAATAATAATAAGTACATGGACTTGTAAAGTTATAGATTACATGAAAACACCGTGATACATAAACAAAAGGCTCACCCAAAGGTTGACTGGTAGAAAATTCCTAAGGCATTAAGTCCGCCTCTGTACCTTTATGTGCATGAAGTATATAATAAATAAATAAATAAAAGGCTCTTTTAAGTTCAGTTTAGAACATGGTGACCGTGCATTGAAAGATATTAATATTTAGGTTCTTACCTATAAAATTGTCGTTTTTAGGGTTTCGTACCTAAAGGGTAAAAACGTGACCCTATTACTACGACTGTCTCTCTGTCGGTCTGTCTATCACCAGGCTGTATCTTATTAACCGTGATAGCTAGACAGTTGAAATTTTCACTGATAATATATTTCTGTTGCCGAAATACTATAACAGAATAAAATAAATTATGACCGACTCGCACTTGGGCGATTTTTTGAAACGGGTTAGTTGTGATATCTTCAGATTGCTTTGGAATTATAAGTTCAAATAAACTTCTCTACCAATCTCCGAAAACAATGCGCTCGCATTTCAAACGTTTACCGAAATTAATTTTATACCTATTCAGGAATTATAATATTTTCAAATTAAAGTCTACAGTTCTTAAATCTAGAGTGAGAAATGAATATATTAGGGGAAGTTTGAAAGTGGCGCCAGTGACTGAAAAGTTGAAAGGGAATCGTTTGTCTTGGTATGGTCATGTGAAGAGGAGGGATGAGACGCATGTTACTAAAAGAGTAATGAGTTTACATGTGGATGGATGGAGAGGGAGAGGGAGACCAAAGAAAAGATGGATGGATTGTGTGAAGAGTGATATGAAAGAAAAGGAAGTTAGTGATAGCATGACGAGTGACAGGGCAGAGTGGAAGAAAAAAACGTGTTGCGCGAACCCCAAATAACACGGGACAAGGGCAGGAAGATGATGAGTTCTTAAATCTAGTCCTTTGATAAGTCCCTAACAAGTACGGATCTCTATAAAGGTCTAAAACTATGCTAGTTTGTACTCGTAAAAGGTCTAACTCTATGCTACAAATAAACTATGTCATATCGCTCGCTATGACCGACTTTTAGACTGTAATAAAACTACATCATGCATTTCATCGATAAATACTAATACTACGCTACATGGAGCCGGAAAATGAGATTTATATGTTATGCGAGTCAGGTCAGCCAGGTACGTTTTATTTGATATAGTTTGCATTCTTCTCAGATAACTCTAGATCTGATAGACTGCTTTGTATTGCATTGTAACTTGAATATATCGATCACTTGCGGCCCGTTCACGACCTTGCCGCTGTGAGCGGTAGCTAAGCGCGGGGCGATCGAAGAAGATCTAAAGTATGAAAAAGTTTGAAACACGCCACGAGACGCCACGCCGCCCGCGCGGCAGTGTAACGATGCCGCCCCGCTCGCCGCACCGCTCGCCCCTAAGACCGAAGTCATGAACAGGCCGTAGTTCTTTATTAGTGATCGATGCTTGAATATGTTCTAAGATCTACACTGTTTTTTTTTGAGGTAGAAAATCATCAAATATCTTTTACTGATTAAAGATCATCTGTGTTCCCCCAGTTGCCCGTTTGCGTTCCAGGACCACGGACATTCCTGCTGCCCTAGCATGCATCGACCCTTGGTTACACCATAATTTTCGCTTTAAGTCCCCTCTTTGAGGAGTGGCTGGAAAGACCTCACGGTGTCCTCACCTTACGCATGACGCAGGTTCTCACCGAACATGGGTCAGTTCGGGATGTTCAAATCCGTTCAGCTATTCAAGCGTGATCTCTTGGATTCTTATCCAACAAACGAACTGTTTGCGGATGAATGGAAGATGATTTTATTTATATAACAGAAGTACTGTGAGAGGAATTGATGTAAGTACATGTTGTTACTGTTACTTTAGGATGCTGTTGGAGCTTGCTCGTACACTATGCAGCAATGATGCCGCCCTATTTCTCATGATGGCATATAAGCCATCAATCCGAGCTTCCAAAAACATGCCCGATGCACTGCAGTATCTCAGAAACCCCAACAATGTCCTAAGAACATTATACATATAGGTATTATGTGTTTATTTTTTAGTATATGGTATTTATAGTTATATAAGTATTTATTAGTTTGATTTAAGATTTCACAAACTCTTCTTTGCTTATTTCTACACACTATAGTCTACAACTTTTCTTATCTCTCCTTTCACAAGTCTGCTGAAAGAAATTTCTTTTTGAAATAAGCAGTACCTTTGTACAATTTTTTTTATTAAGATACCTGCCTTTACTGTATATTTGTGTGTACATAAATAATAAAAAAATGAAATAAAAATAAAATAAACATTATTATATTATTAATGTAGGGTATTAAATGCCCGCTGAGTACAACTGACCCACGGGGTCCCCACGGGCACGGTGCCCCGAAACATAGTGCACTTCACCAAACTCGAGCACTTTTTAAACCTGCGAGCCAGCATGTTCCCACGAACTGCCCTACCTTCCCTCTCAATGTCCATTGGGGTTACCATGACGTTCAAAGTAAGATTGTTTCATTCTTATTTCAGTGTGGGTAAGAGACAGAGCTATACAGGTTGTCTAGCGCCATCTCTTACCCACACTGGAAATAAGATTGAAACAATCTTACTTTAAACGTCATGGTAGAGGTCTTGGTTTATTCTCGTAATTTTTTCCACGTCATTAAGATCTAAGTAGAGATTATTTTTGAAAATTCAAATAGATTTTTTATTGAAAGGTCATTTAACATAAAAAATAAGCTATAAATCTCATAAATACAAATAAAATAGGTGCATAATTTTATTCAGTAAAAATATTTGTTGTTGAAATGTAGTCTCGCGTACTACCACGACACTATAATTGTAAAAATTGAGCCACGTCAGTTGCAAAGGGTTTAACCCACCTACAATGTCCTTCTTTGTTTTTCAGGTCCATGTCATCAGCGAAGTCCTCCGTGACCCAGTAGCCCAGGTACTTAACCTGATAATTAATATAAGTGCTATTATGACGTCTATATGTGGTTCTCACTACATGAGTACCAACCTCTTAATTTCGCAATATCTCAAGAAATCAAAAGCCAGTTTTATGATCTTTCAATCTCTCAAACAAACATTACCCAAGAAAATCATAACCACAGTATAATTTTACCAAAACAATTCCCGAGTCGTTTTCGGTCAATATTTCCTTAAAACGCTCATCTCAACGTTTTCTTTTATCTGTGCCTTGTAACCCCTAGGTTATTAAAACATGGCAGCTGTATGCCAAAGTTAAGAAAATAATCCATACAAATATTATTAACTGGCTTCGGCCAACAGCTTCGGGCATACGGACAGTTTTTGGATTCTGATAAATAAGACTAGATTTAAGACATACGATACATTTTACATTTTCTTTTTTTTATATTCCTTCTCACCGTACTGGATTTATAGCTAATTCTTACACAGTCTCTACCATAAAACTCTGGAATGTGCTTCCCCTTGACATCAAAAAAGCTGAAAGTAAATTTTCCTTCAAGCGTAAAATTCGGAACTACTACTTGAAGTTCTCTCAATCTTAGTTTGGTCTTCGTCATAATTGCTATATTTTAAGTTCTCTTAATTAGAATGATTTCTTATGCATCATAGAATTTATTAGTTTATTATGTTAGCATATATACGTATTTTATTATTATAAGCCACTTGATTTAATGATACTACATTCTATTTCATGTAGAGAATGCTTTGTGACATTAAGTCCGCCTATGTACCACCGCTGTACATGAAGTTTAAATAAATAAATTTATTGTTTTTCAAAGTATATTCCCTCGCAATTAATACATTTTTGCATTTGCTGAAACTACTGTACAAAGCAGTAGGACCAGTCTTCTTTAGGGACCTCTTCAATGGCTTTATGGAACGCATTCACCGCCAAGTCAGGGCTCGTAAAACGCGTGTCTCTAAGTTCATCTTTAATTTTTTGAAACAAATGGAAGTCGCAGGGTGCGAGGTCTGGGCTATAAGGCGGATGCCTCATCAGTTCCACATTTGAAGCCTTCAAATAGGCTTCTGTTACCTTAACAGAATGTGAGGATGCATTATTGTGGTGGAGATGTACATTGCTTCGAGGACGCTTTTCGCAAACATTACCTCAGACTCTGGGCAAGCTAGTGTTAACGTACCAATCTGATTTCACGGTCCTTTGATATTCAAGCGACACTGTAGTAATGCCCTGATTTCCTGAAAAAGGAAGCAACCATTTTTTTACCAACACTTCCACTTTTTTAACCTTCGTCAGCAAATCTTCAAAAGGAAAGACCCACTCTGCCGACTGGCTTTTTCTTTCGAGTTCAAAGCAGTATAGTCAGGTTTCGTCACCTGTCACGATGTTATAAACAGCCAATGACTGTCCTCCATCAGAGAGAACAGATGGTCGATGCGGCCAAAAGGTTCTGGAATGGCGACCACGTACCGGAAGATAAAGTGTTGGAAGGCTTCTTACAAGGTGGACCTGGTGAGAGTCGCAGGAATCCGATGGCAGCAAGATGCACTGGTCAGTTAGTAGCGGAGACACTTGGGGGAAGCCTTTGTCCAACAGTGGACGTCTTTCAGCTGAAATGATGATGATGATGATCCTTCAGTTACCCTTTGAGTTCCAGAGCCACCGCGACTCTTTTGAATAATCCCACCTTAAAGGCTATATTTCACCGGGACACCATGGCGGCACGATCAGTCGCCGCTACCTACAAATTGTATACAGCTCTATTGACACTCACCTGGTGTCTATTTGGATGCATGCACTTAAAGTCCATTTTGATACTGTATCAGTATAGTGTAGCGACTCTGGTGTAGGTTTGGTGTCTAGTTTGATAGCTTAAGGACACCATGGTGGCGCAACTGGTCACGCTGCCATGGTGTCCCGATGAAATATAACCCTAATACATATATACCCTATACATATAGACTGGCCTGTTGGTCTAGTGGTTAGTGGCCCTGACTGCTATGCCGGAGGTCGTGGGTTCGATTCCGATCCAGGACAAATGTTTGTGTGACGAGCTCGATCATTTGTTCTGTGTCTGGGTGTAATTTATTTATCTATAATATGTATGTATTTAGAAATATATAAGTATGTTTATCAGTTGTCTAGTACCCATAACACAAGCTCTGCTTAGCTTGGGACTAGATGGCGTTGTGTGATAGTTGTGGAATATTATTATTATTATTATATGAGTACTAACCTGTAGAGCAAGATCTACAGGATCTTTCAATCTCACAAAATACACATTAAAGCAGAGACCCTTTGCCCAATATTTTCTTAAAACCGTGGCCATTAATCTGTGCCCTGTAACCCAGGGCTATTAAAACACGGCAGCCGTGGGATCGTCCCACACTGGGCCTTGGACTGTGACGACGGGCGTAGGGTTACGGGGAGACGGAGATAGCTGGCCGATTGTAGCTACAGGGCGCGTCGAAAATGACCCGTTTCTTGAGATAGGGGAATTAATAGGTTTGAGTGAGCGACATCGATATAATTATAAAATTACGCAATGTTATATGACGGCCTTTTTTTTTATTTTTTTATTGGGTGGGAAAATCATCCTAATGACATCCCCGCTCTTGGGCGGAACGGGAGATAGTGTCAGACTCTTACTGGCTAAAAACCCACTCCTGTTCCTTCGTTGCCTTCGTCCCAGGGCCCCGGGTTCCGCTTTCACACTACCCGTGGATATGACGGCCTTTAGATTTTCATATTTAAGTTGACGGAATGTCTTTGGACTATTTTAACACAGTTTTTTTTTTTAATAATGTAGACTTTATATAGTGCTTGACTGCGATCCCATCAAGTAGTGATGCATTTGTCGATGGTGAGGCGCACTAGTTTATGAGGAACAATAAAAATAAAACTATATACTTATTGTACAAAACATTCAAAGATCAGGTTGCTCAAGCTTTTTTTTTTTTTTATTCTGGATAGGTTCGCGCTTGACCGCCATCTCACCTGATGGAAAGCGATGAGGCGGTCGACGATGGAACGCGCTTACCTAGAAGTAACCTATTCACTCTTGACTTAAAGATTTCCGGGTTGTAGCTATCAGGAAACACACATTCCGGCAAGGAATTCCACTCCTTAGCTGTACGCACAATGAATGTGTTCCCAAAACGTTTTGTGCGTATAGGTGGAATGTCCACCATGTACCGGTGGCGCTTTGCCGTACGCCTGGTGGCTAAAGTGTTAATTTGTGATTTCTTTTAATATTTCATTGCTTTTACGTGTTATGAAACTTTTGCACGATTACATTTCAATTTTAAGTTTTGTTTAATCTGTTTCAAACCGAACTATTCAACAAGAAAACTTAAATTAAATTCAATGTTTAAAATTCAGATAATACAATATTTATAATTATTTTTAATTTCCGTATATTTATGTAATAGTCTTAAAAAACTGGATTTTATTTAAAATCCGTTTTAACAAAAAAAAAAAGCAAAAAGCGTGCCTTCAAAAAAGTAACACCATGTATAGTAACCTCAAGACACCGTGGGCTAGTCATCCGCACATTACATTCACACGGAGTAATTGTTCGATTGTTACTAACTAGAGCGATATGATGTAATTACAAATATTGTTAACGTATGTCCGTTCATATACACGAGGGTTAAGAAGAAAATGAAATCAGGTCGCTTCCATCTAAAAAAATACATGTAGGTTAGCGGCGAACAAAAAAATATTGAAAAAATACTATTAATCTCGATTTCGTTCTGGAAAGTAATTATTGGAAACAGCGAACGTTGCATAAAAGAAATAAGCATGTTAAAGATCATGATACTAGTCGGTTTACTTCCCGTTCTAGGGTTGATCGGGAGTGTGTCAGAATTTTACTGACTAAAACCACACCTGTGTCCTTTGGCATTCTATGTCCACGAGGATCTCTTTCATACTTTTCTCCATGGCCCCAGTAGGCTTTGGCTAAAGATATATAGTCGTTGGCTTCGGCCCTGCTGGGCCCCTATGGTTAACTGACATTTCTATGAGGCGCGTGTGGAACACTACGCGTCGTCGACGACTTGGGCTCGATACCCATTGCTCGTCATCCGCAAGCTCGCGCCTGCGGTGGACGAAGTTTGCTCTGCGATTCCGGACGCCCGAGGCGTTTTCTGTCGCGGCGAATGGGGCGTACGGATGGGATAAGATGTACGTTCCCTCTCTCTTGCAGCCGCCTCTTTCGCTAGCCGTGGTGGATATTAGGGATGTAAAGTAAATGATTATATTATATAGACCCGAATCCGAAAGCGGAGTGTTTAAATTTAGTTCCCTTTTGACCACTATCTCACCTGATGGTAAGCGATGATGTGGCCGACGCTGGAGCTCGTTTGCCTGAAAGTAACCTTGACTAAGATCCCCAAGTTATAGTTATCAGGAAATATAGGCTCTAACTACATAAAATGTACCGAGGTTGCCGACATAGCACGAAGAATCGCCAAACTTAAGTGGCAATGGGCAGGGCACATTGCTCGCAGAACCGATGGCCGTTGGGGCCGAAAGGTTCTGGAGTGGCGACCGCGTACCGGAAGACGCAGTGTTGAAAGGCCCCCTACAAGGTGGACCGATGACCTGGCGAAGGTTGCGGGAATCCGATGGATGCGAGACGCACAGGACCGTTCTTTGTAGCGACATTTGGGGGAGGCCTATGTCCAGCAGTGGACGTCTATCGGCTGAAATGATGATGATGATGAAGTAAAATGTGCCTTTTAATTCATTCATTCATTAGTTTGATATTGAATTTAAACAATCTAATTTAATTTTTATTCATTCAAATTGATTTAATTTTTAATTTAATAATAATCGGATATTTTTAATTTTTTTGAGTTTATTTATTTAATGTGATGTCAACTATATAGCATAGCATAGTCGGCCTTATAATGTTCCCACTGCTGGGACTCAGGCCTCCTCTCTAGGAGAGGGAATGAGCCGTAACCCACCACGCGGGCCCAGTGCGGGTTGGTGGATGTCACATGTCTTCGAATTTTTGGTTCTAGGACATGCCGGTTTCCTCACGATGTTTTCCTTCACCTTTTGAGAGCAGTGGTTAATTATATAATTGCAATGAATTAATGAGTGTTATTAGTATGTTTTTGTTTGTGTTTCTGAGTGTTTCTTTCTATTTGTATTTATGTTAACCTATGGGTATCTTACCTGAAATAAATGCTTATTATTAATATTAAATCTCTCAGTGCTGGGGCTCAGGCCTCCTCTCCAGAAGAAGGAATGGGCCGTAATCCACCACGCTTGCCCAGTGCAGGTTGAAATGTAACATATCTTCGAATGGTTTAGTTCTAGGACATGCCTCAAGATGTTTTCCTTCCCCGTTTTGAGAGCAATGGTGATGAAATAAATTAAACAAAGTAATACACCTGGTTCTAGGACATGCCGGTTAAAAATTCGAAGACATGTGACATCCACTAACCCGCACTGGGCCCGCGTGGTGGATTACAGCCCATACCCTCTCCTAGAGAGGAGGCCTGAATCCCAACAGTGGGAAATTTATAAGGCCGACTATGCTATGCTATGCTATACACCTGGCTGGGTTTAAACTCACGACCTACGACTTATAAGTCGGTGTCGTTATCACAGCCTAACTAAAACTAAAATTCACCACACAGCAACAATTAAGATCTACATAAGACAAGAACATATTACCCACAAACTAATTCCCAAACAACCCCCAATGTTACCTGATGAAAAAAACGTGAAACGCCACTTGCCTTAATTAATAAATTTATGTCTGGCAAACACTGAGAAACTGCCATTACCGGCTCCATTAATTAATGTTTGCCATTTAGGGGATTTCCTTAGGGTCGTAGGGGGTAAATGGGGCATAAAAATTGGGTATTTTCTTGTTAATTTAAGTGTTGATTTTTCTTAGATGATGTTCTGGTAAATTACGTGGATGTGTGCCTCCAATGGCCACGGAGATTTCTGGTTTTATTTATTGCTAACCTTCCTTTTTCTTTCCTTATTTCTTTATTACCTACTAGCTTTTGCCCGCGTCTTCGTTCGCGTAGAAGTCGAAAATGGTTTTGTTAGGTTTTTTGAGATACGAAAATATGAAATATTATTTATTATCTTCGTCGTGTGTGATAGTCCATTGAATTGTATGGCGAGCGATATTGTATCTCAAGATCTTATTTTTTGTTCCGAGTAAGACCGGTCTAACCCTTATTACACTACGCGACATCGAATAAGACTGCCTGAATATCGAGTAGTGTAATAGGCCTTATTCATTAAACCCCGAGCGAACGCCGGCGTTCGCTCGATCATTATCTTTCTGTTGTGTCTCTAATCACGCTACTCAAAAGGTTAAGATAAAATATTATAGTATCTTAGCCGTGTGCAGCGCCCCTTAGTGAACTCCTCTGCGGGTGGTGTAACCTACGACAAACTTATTATTTACGGTTGGTACAGTAATCGGGTCTAGGGATCGAACCGCAAAATTAAGTTTGTTTTTTATTGTTTATACTTTTCCGGGATAAAAAGTACCCAGTGTGGTGCCCAGGATATTAAAGAATCCAAGTTTCATCGTAATCGAACCGGTAGTTTTTGCGCGATGCCTGAACAAACAGACAGATAGACAAAAATTTTTTTCATCACATTTTTGGGTTCGGTGTCGGTCTAGTAACACTAGCATTATTTTTTTTATTTTATTAGCATTTTTTTTTTTTCAATGTACACAACTTTCACTTCTACAGATTTTTTATAAGTATAGATTTGTGTAGGTTTTTGTTTGTCTAGTTTTATTTAGTGTGTAAATACATAGTTCTGTAGCTGTGCTGTCTGAAGCTGTTTTCGGACAACCCGATGTACGGCGGGTATCCACCCTTACGTTGTTGAAATTTCAACGGTCCGGACTACGCGTTTAGCTTCGTCGTTAATACCGCGTACAGCAAAGGACTGGAACAATTTGCCTGCTGCGGTCTTCCCGTCCAACTATTATTTAGGTGTCTTCAAGGCTAGAGTGAATAGGAATAATAAACTAGTGCGCCTCACCACCAATGATTGCATCACTGCTTAGAGGCCCGGGGCCCCGGGATGAAGGCAAAGAGGGAACAGGAGTGGGTTTTTAGTCAGTAAAAGTCTGACACTATCTCCCGCTCCGCCCAAGAGCGAGATTTGTCATTAGATGGTTCTCCCACCTAAAAAAAAAAATTAGGTAGGATCGCAGTCTAGCACTGGTTTATATATTTTTTTTAATGCTACAACCTGAGGGTCTAGTTAAAAGTGAATAGGTAACTTCTAGGTAAGCGTGCTCTATCGCTGACTAAATCATCGCTTTCTATCAGGTGAGATAGAGGTCAAGTAAGAGCCTGTCAATAATAATAATTTAAAAAAAACTCTAAACTCACACACCACTCTGGGTTTATCCAGTCCTCCTTCTTTGTCCAGGCGATCTCTCTTTGGAATGCTCTCCCGCCGAACATCAGGATGACGTCCAGTCGGTTCACTTTTAAGGTGATGGCACGTGAGCACATTCGCAGGAAGTTGGTGTAATCATCACAGCGTTGATTGGTTGGATTCGTTTTTCATAAATAGATTGTTAATTTGTATGTATGTATCTAAGTATATATTTATTATTGTATTTCTTTTCTATTTCTTTACCATTAAGCTGCACCTACCATGTTTTGTTTCTGCACCACCCTAAGGTCGACTGGTAGAAAATGCCTAAGGCATTAAGTCCGCCTTTGTACTGTATTTACTACTTGTGCATAAAGTTTTAATAAATAAATACACTATTCTTCTCCACTAAAATCATCTTTAAAAGAACCTCGGTCTACGAAAAGGATATTGTAACACAATATTTCAGCGGCATATTGTAATAATAAATCATTCTCCATACATTAAGTTTAAACCGAATATATTGCTTACAAATGAGTAACATATTATGAGCTGGAATATTTATCGTCTCTCCTTGTCTTGTTGCCCTAATTTTAATATTGCAGTGCAAACTTTGGGATATTTTTAAGTGTAGATATTTTCTGACACTATCTCCCGGTCCGCCCAAGAGCGGAATTTGTTATTAGATGATTTTCCCACCTAAAAAAAAGTGTAGATATTTTCATATGACCAATAGTGGCCCAGTAGTAACGGCTCCGACTGAGCAGTGGTGGCCTAGAGATTTACTCTTGACCCCTTTTGAGAACCCTTTTTTAGGGTTCCGTACCTCAAAAGGAACGAAGTATTCGTCCGTCCGTCTGTCTGTCTGTCTGTCAAGACCATCTTGAGAACGCGTGGAGGTATCGAGTTGAAATTAAAACCATATACTAAGGTCTCTTGAAGCTGTAAAAAAAATCGAACTTCTAAGTTAACGAAAAGAAAAGATACGGCCGTTTATGTTGCAAAAAACGTATATTTCGACACGATTATGTGAAAGTGAACCCCGGGGCAATAGAACGAAGGCAAAGAAGGAACATAGGAGTGGGTTTTAGTCAGTAAAAGTTTGACACCCTCTAGCACTCCGCCTAAGGGCGAGAGAAGCCATTGGATGATTTCTCACCTAAAAAAATAGAATCCCATTGCTCAAGGGATCACGCATGCATCCGTTCCCTTTGCTAAGATTACTGCTTCACAGAAGGAGGCGACAAGGTGGACCGATAACCTGGTGAGGGTCGCGGGAATCCGATGGATGCGAGACGCATAGGACCGGTCATTGTGGCGACATTTGGGGGAGACCTATGTCCAACAGTGGACGTCTTTCGGCTGAAATAATGATGATGATGATGACCGCCATGATTGTGGCGTGCTCAGGATCACTAGATACATATAATAGGAATAAAATAATCACACTCATTACGCAACATAATGACTTACCCTGGAAATAAACCTCTCAACCGTGAATAAAGGCTGCGGAGCACATTGTAGCATATTGTTAATAAATCATTCGCTTTTAAAGCTTGAATACACCACTGCAAATGAGACTCTTATTGTGAACGGCAGATAATTTATAGATATATTTTAACACCCCTTTCTCTGTAGGGGGTGAACAGGGAACGTTCAGGGGTAGTCGCGGTTTCCAACGTTAGAAACCTGTACATTTAAACAACGTAATGTTTTTAGGGTTCCGTACCTCGACAGGAAAAAAGAAAACCTTATAGGATCACTTTGTCGTTCGTCTATCTATCTGTCAAAACCTTTTATTTCGGGAACAGGTGGAGGTATCGAGTTGAAATTAAAACCATGTACTCAATTCTGCGAACCCTAGAAGCAGTGAAATAATCAAACTACTAAGTGAATGAAAAAAAAGATACGGCCGTTTATGTTGCAAAAAACGTATATTTCGATACGCAGAAGGGAATCAAAATTCATAGGGTACTTCCCGTTGATCTAGAATCCTGAAATTTGGCATTAAGCAAGGTCTTATAACACAAGTATAGGAATTAATCTGAAAACAGAAAATTTGTTGTTACATCGCTAAAAATATTTTTTTTGCGATTTCAAAAAACTTCAAGACTCCAATCAGGAATTGAACTCTACATAGGTAAATTTGTACGAAACCCTCAGGGCGCGAGTCTGATTCGAACTTGCCCAGTTTTTTTCTGTTTTTGATTGATTGTATGATTGAATTCCCAGGATTTTGAATTGTACTTTAGAAGTTATAACTTATTTGTATATACCCTTACGGAATGCTAATTCAATCTCCCCTATTGAGACTCTTGGTAAGGACATTATGGGTGAGATTTAGTCATCAATATTCTGATGAAGATATCCGCAGGATAACCTAAATCTTGGTTGGACAATATTTGAGTCAGATCGACTCAAGAAGAAGTCAAAAAGTTTAGCTAAAAGGTAATCAGGCGTGTTGCCGGTGATGACATATGGCTCGGAAACGTAGTCGTTTACAATAGGCCTCATCAGAAGACTTAAAGTCACTCAAAGGGCAATGGAAAGGGCTATACTCGGAGTTTCCTTGCGTGATCACATCAGAAATGATATATGTATGTATATATATATATGTCCGCAGGAGAACCAAGGTAACAAACATAGCCCGAAGAATCGCCAAACTGTAAATTTGTAGTTACGTAACAAAAATAAACTTTTATTGCGATTTCGAAAAATCTTCGCAAAACAATTCGAGAATTGAACTGTTTTCATTGGTAAGTTTTTACGGAACCCTAAGTGCGCGAATCCAACTCACATTTGCCTGTTTTTTTTTTCTGTCAGACTGATTAAAACTTGTGAAAAACAAAACATGAAATAAAACATGGTATTCTATGTGGTTCAGTGGCAACGATTCTGACTAGAGAACAATGATAGCCTAGTGGTAACGGCTCCAACTTATGAGTTGTAAGTCATGGGATTTTTTTTTTTTTTTTTTATTGGGTGGGAAAATCATCCTAATGACATCCCCGCTCTTGGGCGGAACGGGAGATAGTGTCAGACTCTTACTGACTAAAAACCCACTCCTGTTCCTTCGTTGCCTTCGTCCCAGGGCCCCGGGTTCCGCTTTCACACTACCCGTGGCCCCAGTAGGCTTCGACCCTGCTGGGCCCCTACGATTTGCTGACATCGCGCGTGGAACAAAACGCGCCGTCGACGACTTGGGCTCGGTCCGGACGGTTACCGGACGGTCAGACGGCGAGCCACCCATTGCTCGGCGTCTGCAAGCCCGCGCCTACGGTGGCCGGAAATCGGGATCGGAATCCCGGCGGCGGTTGGAGCGTAAGGACCGTTGCCTCACGCGATCGGCCGCCTCCTTAGCTAGCATTACTGCTTCGCAGAAGGAGGCGACCGCCTGCCACTCCTCCTCGCTCCGGAGCATGGCCTGAACCAAGGCCCGGCGCGAGAGATCACCGCCGCCGATTGCCCCCACGAGGACACGGCGTTGCTCTGCCCAAGTGGGGCACACCTCCACCGTGTGCTCCACCGTGTCCTCCGGGTGGGCCACACAGTGGCGACACCCGGGCGTCGTTTCCGCACGAATCCGGTGCAGGAACCTCCCGAACTTACCGTGTCCGGTGAGGACCTGCGTCATGCGGAATGTGAGGACGCCGTGAGGTCTTTCCAACCACGCCTCAAAGAGGGGACTTACCGCCATAATTGTGGCGTGCCCTGTAAGTCATGGGTTCAAACCCAGGCAGACGCATTATTGTGTGTAATTTATTTCGTCACCATTGAACTTTTTGAGAGCAATTGTGACGGAAACGGTGAAGGAAAACATCTTGAGGAACCTAGAACTAAAAATTCGATGACATGTGACGTCCACCAACCTGCACTAGGAACATTAAAAGGCTGATTATGCTAAATAAAACACAACTATTATGTTTCCACTGCTGGGAGTTGGGTCTTCTATCTAGAAGAGAGAAAGGGGCGTAATCAACAACGCGGACACAGAGGGTTGGTGGATGTCATGGAAGACAATTCTTCAAATTACTTTGTTCTAGGATACAATGGTTTCCTCACGATACTTTTTTGCTTTTTTGGCTGAAATAACAATAAATCGACTCAAGGTCGACTGGTAGAAAATGCCTAAGGCATTAAGTCCGCCTTTGTACAGTGTTTCTTACTAGTGCATAAAGTTTTAATAAATAAATAAATAATAATATAATATTCCACAAGAATCACACAACGCTGTCTAGTCCCAAGCTAAGCAGAGCTTGTGTTATGGGTACTAGACAACTGATAAACATACTTATATATTTCTAAATACATACATATATAGATAAATTACACCCAGACAGAGAACAAATGATCGTGCTCATCACACAAACATTTGTCCTGGGTTGGAATCGAACCTACGACCTCCGGTTTAGCAGTCAGGGCCACTAACCAGTAGAACAACAGGCCAGTCAAATAAATAATGCCAACGTAACTTTCTTATTGCCATAAAAACATCATTGGAAGCATCATTGCATTGTCACAAAAAAAAACCCATTAATGGATAAAATTACAGGCCGATATTCTCATCTGTCTGCCATACATACATCACTTCAATATAATTAATTATTGTTTTGTGTCATGAATACCCAAAATATTGATAAATATGAAAATTGGGGGCTTATTTTAATTGTTGAACAGTGTGTGTGACAAAATGCGATCCCATTATTGTTTGCGGCTAATTAATTTTGTTATCGTCGATAATTATAATTTATTTTTAAAGTGGGTTTAGTGCTCTTTACAGTCGTGGTTTTGGCAAAACTTTACCATTTAACCAACACCAAAAACCAATATTTAAATATTTTTTTTATTGACAGTTTATGCTTCCGAGTTGGTCCCATTGAAATATTGTTATAATCTAATGATGAACTTCGAAGATATGGAACAGAACTCCTCATAGGATTACAGTAAAACCGTCGTAACAAATAAAATTGCTTTGTTTATACATGTAGTCGATGACTAACTGAAAAAAGAGGGGAAATATATCGAACTGATCTGATGATAAGGCCTGAAGTTAGGCACCGGAACTATGTAATAAATTAATGTAATCTAACCGTGTTTGGGGTTTTGGAGGTATGCGGAACAGAGTGTAAAGTCCCGCAAACCTCCGTTGAAAAGGGAGGATCCTCCGACCAGGCAGGTGTTATGCCTGGTGGGCTGCAACTGCCCGATAGATGATTTCGGGTTGTTCTATATGTTCTAATCGCGCGGAGAACTTTGATTGCGCGATTCAGGATTAGTTCTTATGTGACGCGATAGATGTCGCTACATCACTCCCCTCCGGAGATCGGAGATCGATGGTTCTTGATGCTTCTTGATGCGTGCCAAGCCATTGGTAGGTTGGTTCCAGTGAGTCGGAACCGAATGCCGCATAGTTCTCGGTGAGTCGGAACTGTCTGCGGTGATGCCCCAGTGAGTCGGGGTGGTGCTGTCCCAGTGAGTCGGGATGATGCTGCAGGCTCCAGTGAGTCGGAGTAGTGCTGCTGGCTCCAGTGAGTCGGAGCGGTGCTGTGCGACGTAGTGGCTTGACTGCTTGCGTCGACCAGAAGAGGTTCTTCATTGCTATTCATGTGACTGGCCGAAGGTGCAGTGTGCTTCGCCAAGGTCGCTGATGAGGCTGAGGGTGATGACCAGGTATGACCATGTAGGCATGCTGGTGCTCAGGATACCCTTTATAGCCGTGGGTGCTGGCTGTATGGCTCGCTGCTCGAAAGCTTGAGGAAGTGATGATGACGTCACGAGGTAGTAGCTGCACGAAGGCTGCGCTGACGTTCTTTGTCGAAGGTCACCAGTTTGGAGGTAGGCGGAACAGAGAGTAAAGTCCCGCAAACCTCCTTTGAAAAGGGAGGATCCTCCGACCAGACGGGATGTTATGTCTGGTGGGCTACAACTGCCCGATAGATGATTTCGGGTTGTTCTATATGTTCTAATCGCGCGGAGAACTTTGATTGCGCGATTCAGGATTAGTTCTTATGTGACGCGATAGATGTCGCTACAGGGTTATTAGAATTGTCGTGAGATGCACTCTGGCTATAAGGTATTTAATTCATTAAACCCCAAGCGAACGCCGGTTTTTGCTCACTTATTGTCTTTCTATTGTGCCTCTAATTATGGTACTCAAAAGGTTAAGTTTGGCTGAGGGAAAGAACTAAAAAGTATAAAATAAAAAACCTTTACCTAAACAAGAAAAGTACAACCTACTTCAAAGTAAAAAAAAAAACACTGAAAAGTGCAGAATAACTTTAATTTCGGAAGTCGGTGTTAAATAATGAAGAGACAAAACTATTATAGAAACACTGACCGAGTCGGTTGCTTTTTTTTCGTAAAACGTTTTTTTATGTAAAGAATCCATCTACAATTTTTTTTCATTTTATTTGCAAACAAGTGTCACTATTTACATAAATGCTCTGCCTCCTGAACTAGGTAGTGAACCTGTATATCAGGAGACAGTTCCTTCCCTATACATATTACAATTTGTTTACAAACAAACAATGCCAATTAAGAACTTAAAAAAAAAAAAAATGTTATAGGATACGTGTCTTAACGTATATAAAATAAAAATAAAAATTGATTGTGATACTAATTGCAGAAAATGAATAAAAATTATAAGCTTGTTATGGTACCTGGTTTTCCTCAAAAAATACATGGTAACCGGGCCATCCGGACAACCGACGGGTCGTTTTGCTTCCGTAACCCGCTGTCAGCTGGCACCTAATGCCTGCTATGACCTTCCGTAACTGTGTTTTACTTAGTGTGAGTGGTGTCCAACTTGAGACTTTCATAAGTTATTTTTGTGAAAAAATATAACATGGTGTAAAAATTATTAGAATCGATTCAGTTATTGATTTTGAAAAACTATATTCAGGTTTCGCATATACTAAAAATAATGTTATATATCTAGCTGTAGCTTGTGGAACATGCCGTTTTTCTATTGGTTGTATTCCGAGGAACGTGCTTCAGAGAGCAGTGGTGGCCGAGAGGTAACGGCCCCGACTTACGAGTTGCGGGTTCAAACCCAGCCAGGCGCATTACTTTGTGTAATTTATTTCATCACCACCGCTCTCAAAACGGTGAAGGAAAACATCGTGAGGCAACCGGCATGTCCTAGAACCAAAAATTCGAAGACATGCGACATCCACCAACCCGCTCTGGGCCCGCGTGGTGGATTACGGCCCATACCCTCTCCTAGAGAGGAGGCCTGGGTCCCAACAGTGGGAACATTATAAGGCCGAATATTTATGCTATGTGTTTCAGAATGACGTAGTTCAATTCCGCCAACTGACAAGCCAATTCAATCATTGGACCACACATTGGAAATACATTTCCTGATAGCTTTATCCTGGGTATCTTTAGTCTCCCAAGCTAGTGTGCTTTATTATCGACCACATCATCGTTTATCATTAGGAGATAGTGGTTAAGTGCGAGTCGGACTCGCGCATTTACGTTTCCGTAGAAAGTTACAGTAGATAGTTCAATTTCTTTAATGGAGAAATCGAGTTTTTTTGTATTGTATGACGTAACATAAAATTTATTAAATAAACTGATTTATTCCTATACCTGTGTTACAAGACTTTGCTTTCAGGATTCTAAGTCAACGGTTGCCCTATGAATTTTGATACCCTTGAGAGTGTCGAAATATACGTTTTTTGCGACATAAACGGCCGTATCTTTTAGTTTTCGTTAACTTAATTTTGATTTTTTTCACAGCTTCAAGGGACCTCCACTCGTTCCCGAAATAACTTGACAGACAGACAGAAAGATAGACGGACAACAAAGTGATCCTATAAGGGTTCCATTTTTTCCTTTCAAGGTACGGTACCCTAAAAACTAACCTAAGTCCTAAGTACAAGTAAGTAGTAAGTACAAATCCTGAGGCTCAAACTTATTTTCAACGGACATTGCCAAGATTCAAAATTTGGGTTTCTTCCAATAATTTCCTAAGGTAAATCCTTTTATGATTCCATATAATTTATGTTTAGGGTACCCACAAAAACAAAATCGTAAAAAAAACAATACAACCTAAGTACCAAAAGATACCCTTATATTATTTCCGTTAGCCCTACTAAACTTTTCTATTCCCTTTTATTTATTTTCAGATAATTAGCCAGTTATAACCGGATTATGACCGGTCATAACTGGCTAGATCCGGTTACGTCCGCCCCAAACCATTGAAGAAAGGTACGGAATTAAATGTTAATTACTTTGTACCTTTAATTTATATCATTTTAGATTATGGCAGAGATTATCTTTTTCATTTTATAGTTGGTACGTGTTATGGCGTATTTTTATTGATACAAACTAGTGCTTGACTGCAATCCCACCAGATAGTGAGCATGCCCCGCCTGGGCAGAGTACCGCCATGTCCTCGTGGGGGCCATCGGCAGTAGCGATCTCTCACGCCGGGCCTTGGTACAGGCCATGGTCCAGAGCGAGGAGGAGTGGCAGGCGGTCGCCTCCCTCTGCGTAGCAGTAATGCTAGCAAAGGAGGAGGCCGCACGTACACGCGCGAGGCAATGGCCCTTGCGCCCCAGCCGCCGGGATTCCGATTCCGATTTCCGGCCATAGTAGGCGCGGGCTCGCGGACGGCGAGCAATGGGTGGTTTGCCATCCGATCGTCCGGTAACCATCCGGACCGAGCCCAAGTTGTCGATGGCGCGTCGTGTTCCACGCGCGCCTCAAGGAGATGTCAGCAATCGTAGGGGCCCAGCAAGGTCGAAGCCTACTGGGGCCATGAGTGATGCGAAAGAGATCCCGGGGCACGGCAACAATGGCAAAGAAGGAACAGGAGTGCGTTTTTAGTCAGTACAAGTCTAACACTATCTCACGCTCCGCCCAAGAGCGGGGGATGTCATTACACGATTTTACTATTCGAAAAAAAAACCAGATTGTGAGCAGTGATGCAATCGTTGATTGTGAGGCGAACTAGTTTATTAAGAGCCTATTCAGTATTCACTCTAGCCTTGAAGACACCTAAATTATAATCGGACAGGAAGACTACTGCAGATTTTTTTTTTCCAATCCTTCGACGTACGCGGTATAAAATACGAGACGAAACGCTTAGTCCGCACCGTAGAGGTTTCAACAACGTGAGGGTGGACACTCGCCATACTTCGGGTTGTCCTATGGTAGAAAAGTGATTGCGGAATGAAATCATGTAATTCCTGCGCTCACTCTTAAAAACTGCATCTTATAAAAAACCAAAAGTCTGGCTACGTGCCGTCTGTGCGCCGTGTGACTTTGTAGATTAATGTTAACCATATCTGCCCCCCTAGCCAAGTTACAATCGTTTCGTTCACGCCGAACGCCTCGAGTAGGCCACGCCTCCGATTCCTTTGTTCTGACATACGATTGTAACTTGGCTAAGGGGGCTGGATCACGAATTAGCCTCTTCGCACACCTTTGTACTGAGTCCAAAGCTGCTAGATGGCATTTTGCTGCACCAGCACCACCACCTATTGGAAGGAGTGGAATTCCCTGCTGGAGTCTGAATTCAAGAGTGAATAGGTTACTTCTAGGCAAGCGTGTTCCATCGTCGACCACATAGTCGTTTATTATCATGGGAGATAATGGTTAAACGTGAGCCTATGCAAAATAAAAAAAAACCAGGTAAGTGCGAGTCGGACTCGCGCTCTGAAGGTTCCGTACAAACTTACTTATGAAAACCGTTCAGTTTTCAGATTTTTTCCTATACTTGTGCTATGAGACCTTGCTTCATGTCAAGTTTCAGGATTCTAGGTAAACGGGAAGTACCCTATGAATTTTGATTCCCTTGAGAGTACCGAAATATACGTTTTTTTCAACATAAACAGTCGTATCTTTTTGTTTCGTTAACTCAGAAGTTTGATTTTTTCGCAGCGTCAAGGAACCGCAGACTTGAGTATATGGTTCCAATTTCAATTCGATACATCTACGCGTTCCCGAGATAAAGAGTCTTGACAGACAGACGGACGGACAACAAAGTAATCCTATAAGGATTCAATTTTTTCCTTTCAAGGTCATCATCATCATCATCATTTCAGCCGAAAGAAGTCCACTGCTGGACATAGGCCTCCCCCAAGCGACGCCACAACGACCGATCCTGTGCGTCTCGCTTCCACCGCACTCCCGCGACTCTCACCAGGTCGTCGGTCCACCTTGTGGGAGGCCTTCTAACGCTGCGTTTTCCGGTGCACGGTCGCCACTCTAGAACCTTTCGGCCCCATCGACCGTCCGTTCTACGAGCAATGTGCCCTGCCCACTGCCACTTTAGTTTGGCGATTCTTCGGGCTATGTCGGTGACCTTGGTTCTCCTGCGGATATCTTCATTCTTTATGCGATCACGCAAGGAAACTCCGAGCATAGCCCTTTCCATTTTTTCCTTTCAAGGTACGGAACCCTAAAAAAGAAGCTTACTTTTGCAAAAATGCTGAGTATCCTAACAGCTTCCTCCTTGACTTAAATTTTGTTTAGACGTTTGTTAATTGTTTGATTTACGAGTCACAAGCGTTTTCGGTACTTGTTTTATTTTGTTGATTTGTTTTGACACTTAATATTTGTAAACTGATGGACATGGAGAAGTCCTTTGGAAAGGTCGATGGCGTTGAGATCAATTTTCGTTAGTAAGTTTTTCTAAATTGATGGTGTTTTCTTTAATTCGCTGGAAGTACCATCAAAAAAATATTATTGATAAAACTGACTGGCTGCTCCTGTATTTTTAAAACATTGTCCAGTTTCTCTTCAACAATATAAAGTAGTGCTTGACTGCGATCCCATCTGATTGTAAGCAGTGTTGCAATATGTTTTTTTTTATTGGGAGCGAAAATCATCTTATGAAAAAACCCGCTCTTGGGCGGAACGCGAGATAGTGTCAGACTTTTACTGACTAAAAACCCACTCCCGTTCCTTCTTTGCCTTCGTCCCAGGGCCCTGGGTTTCACAGTGTTGCAATATGTAAGAATTATACACGTGAATACTTGTCCTAATATTCTATTGCTATATCGCAACTTAAAATGTGACTTCAGTCCTTTTTTTGTTGTCTGTAGCATAGCATAGAATAAAACAAATCGCGCCATTTTTAATTATGTTCTTGGGTTGCTACAAATATACAATTAATTAAAATGTAGCTAAGCACGTCTAGCTTTTTTCCTTGTTAGCAAATTGATGGTAAATATAATATATTTTTATTTGTTATTGATAAGCTCGCGTTTGCCCACCGTTTCACTTGATGGGAAACGACAATGTGGATGACGTTAGAGCATACTTTTCTAGTAGTACTTTATTTATTACTGACCTTAAGAGCCCTATACCTTATTCATCTGTGCTTGAGACAAAATTAAAACAAAAAAAACAATGTAGGTACCTTCAGTCAAGTTTCTTCGACATGTTTGAATACATTAATAACAGTTTCCTTTTCTGTTGAATGCATTAGCGTTTTATTTGCACCCTTTTTCTTTAGTGAATAACAAGAATTCATCGTAAATATCTGAAAGCGGCACTCTCGTATTAACAAGTTGATGTGAACAAGATGGCGGAGTATAACATGCCCGATGAAAAAACGTCACATTTTGATGTAAAATGTTTGCAGTATTTGTGGTCTATAATTTAGTAGTATATAATATATATGCTTTGTTTACCTTTTGTCTTACGGCTCCCTAAATAGGGTATAAGTTGTAGCTATCAGGAAACACAGACTAAGTTGGCAATTCAACTCTACGCACAATGAATGTGATTCCAAAATGTTTGTACGTGAGAGTGGAACATGGGCGGTATAATAAATTCATCATCATCTCAGCCAAAAGACGTCCACTGTTGGACATAGGCCTCCCCTAAGTGTCGCTGTAACGGTTAGTCCTGTGCGTCTCGCATCGATCGAATTCGCGCGACCCTCAACAGGTCATTGGTCCACCTTGTGGTAGGATTTCCAACGCTGCGTTTTCCGGTACGTGGTCGCCATTCCAGAAAATTTCGACTCCATCGACCATCTGTTCTGCGAGCAATTTGCCCTGCCCAATACCACCGATTCTTCGGGCTATGTACACTAATATTAATAAAAAGAAGTAAAGTTTGTTTTTTGTTTGTAGGAGGTAATCTCTGAAAATACTGGTCCGATTGCTGAATTTTTTTTACCGATAGAAAGCTGCTTAATTCCTGAGTGACATAGGCTTTATGCACAGAACATGCGTCATTTGCTATGCTGTCCATCCTGCACAACCACCTGCAGTTTTCAGGATCTATACGAGGCCAATAACAGAGCCGTAGAGGTTGCTAAATACTGGTCAGAAAAAAAATAGTTAGAGTACATCGACACGAAAAGTATATCCTATGTACGCCGGCGAAGCCGTGGGCAAATGCTAGTATTTAATAATTATTGCAATGAAAGCCTTTACTGTGCCCACTATTCGGCCACGGCAATACCGTCATTTGAAACTGTCATTAAGCCTTCGAAAGTGGCAGTATTGATGTAATACAGACAAATGAGGTACCTCAACCATGTGATGAGAAGCTTATTTCACGTAGAGAGCGCATCACTGTCAAAGCAATGAGATCACTAGTCATTAGCTAGGGCTATTTAAGTGTACCTGTATTTCAGCCAGAGCATTTTCTAGCTTTTTTGATCTATACATATAGTGGACACGAGCGTAATCTGTAAAAAGGAGACTCGCAGTTTTGGAACGCAAAGGACGACTGAAAGACACAGGTGTGATTTTAGTCAATCAAAGTCTGACACACCTTCCCTCTCCAATTCCAAAAAAAAAGTCCTTTTGATCTTTAAGTATAGTGGATAAAAAGACTCACAAAAGACTTTTTTTTTGGTGGGAAAATCATCCAATGAAATCCCCCGCTCTTGGGCAGAGCGAGAGGGCGTGTCAGACTTAGTTGACTAAAACCGACAAAACCCACTCCTGAATTCCTTCTTTGCCTTCGTTCCAGGGCCCCGGGCTTGTCTTTCGCACAACTCATGGCCCCAGTAGGCTTCGACCCTGCTGGGCCCCTACGGTTTTGCTGACATACTCTTTGGAGCTATGTTGAAATTTTCGTTAATTGGAGCTGCCTTCATTCACAGTATTAATTCGCAATCACCTAAAAACGGTAAACAACTAAAATAAATTTATTAATCCCCACAATTAGCTGCCTATTAACCAGAACGGCCATTATAATAATCCAGACAATTCAAATAATAATATAAACAATTAATATATTATCATTATTGTCCTAAACCTTGCATTTAGTTCCATTTAAACGCAATAATTTAACTAATAACCATTTTACGAGCGTTACGCTTATCGAAAGTGCCCGGGGGAGCACCGGTTAACCGGTTCGAACTGCATTAAACTGGTTTAATGTGGATTACAACCGGATATTGGTGTTTGGACGAATAGTTAGCATAATTGGTACAGGTGTTCGGTGACAACTAAAGTTTTGAGTGACAGCCCTGTTAATAGGGATGGCACCTTGATTTGTGACTGTAATGTTTGTTGGGATGTTTTATTAAACAGTTTAGTGTGGTTAGTTTGTTGTTTGTTGATGGTTTGACAGCAAATTATAATGCAGGTTTACTTACGATATTGACGGCAATGACCTCTCACGCCGGGCCCTGGTACAGGCCAGGTGCGAAGCAGTTTTAGAGGTATGTAGAACAAAGTGTATAGTCACGCAAACCTCCGTTGAAAAGGGACGATCCTCTGGCCAGACGGGTGTTATGTTTGGTGGGCAACGGCCCGATAGATGATTGCGGGGTGTTCTATATTTTCTAAAAGCGCAAAGAACTTTAATTGCGCAATGCAGGATTAGTTCTGACGACAACTGTCACGCCATAGAAGTCGCTACAAAGTAATGCTAGCGAGAGAGGCTGCACGCTTGCAGGAACGGACTTCCTCACGCGTCAGCCGGCCGGGACCCCAATCCCGATTTCTAGCCACCGTGGTGTGGGTTTGCGGACGACCATCAATTGGTAGCTCGCTGTTCGACCGCACGGTAACCGTCCGGACCGAGCCTGAGTCGTTGATGGCGCGTAGTGTTCCACGCGCGCTTCAAAGAGGGGTCAGCAAAACCGTAGGGGCCCAGCTGGACTGAAGCCTACTAGGGCCATGAGTCGTCCGGAAGGGAACCCCGGGGTCCTGGAACGCATGTCAAAGAAGGAATATAGGAGTGGCTGTAGTTTTAAAGAGATGTAGGCAGTAAAAGACTGATGCGCCCTCTCACACCACCTTAGAGCAGGAGACGTCATTGGATGATTTCCCACCTAAAAAACAGATTGATTTAGATTTATTTGTTTCTCGGTATTGTTTGTTTCTTAATAAGACCGACTTCCGAAATTAAAGTTATTTTGATCCTTTTAGTGTTTTTTTTTAGTGAAGTCGGTCATTTTTTTTGTAATTTTTTTTTTGAAGTCTGTTAAAAATAAATAATAAAATTGGTATAATAATAATACTTTTTTTTTATTGGTTGGGAAAATCATCTTATGACAAATCTCGCTCTTGGGCGGAGCGAGAGATAGTGTCAGACTTTTACTGACTAAAAAACCCACTCCTGTTCCTTCGTAGCCTTCGTCCCAGGGCCTCGGTTTTCGCTTTCACACTACCCGTGATAATAATACTTGCGTAGAAACACACATAAAAGGAATTCATTAGCCGTTTCATGAAATACTCATTCAACAAAGTAAGCTGAACTGAAAGGTGAGTACTGATGATTTTCATGAATATAATTCGGTAAGCAAACACGTGTTACGACCGCCAATCAAATTTTAATCAACATATAACATTACACTGACCTGCAAAATGCAAAATTCATTTCACCATCACCATTTCATCATCATTTCAGCCGAAAGATGTCCACTGTTAAACATATGCCCGAAGTGTCGTCAAGACGATCGGTCTTGTACGTCTGGCATCTATTGGATTTCCGTGTCCCTCACCAGATCATCTGTCCACCTTGTAAGAGGCCTTCTAGTGCTGCGTCTTCCGGTATGTGGTTGCCATTCTAAAACCTTTCGGCCCCATCGACCATCTGTTCTGCGAGCAATGTGCCCTACCATTGCCACTTAAGTTTGGCGATTATTTTAATTTTAATATTATTGATAGGTTCGCGCTTGACCGTTATCTCACCTGATGGAAAGCGACGATGCTGTCGACGATGGAGCGCGCTTACCTAGAAGTAACCTATTCACTCTTGACTTAAAGATTCCCGGGTTGTAGCTACCAGAAAACACAGATTCCGACAAGGAATTTTTTGGATTATGTTGTCAACCTTACAAGTGTAGCCTTTTCCATTCATTGCCTTTTGGGGGACTTTAAGCCATCTGATGAGGCCCAGTGTAAGCAAACACGTTTCTGAGCCATGTCAAGCATTGGTTATAGACTTTCGTCTTGAAAAACTTTTTTTTTCTAAAGTTAAGAAAATCATCCAATGACATCCCCCACTCTTGGGTGGAGCAGGATATAGTGTCAGACTTTTACTGACTAAAAACCTACTCCTGTTCCTTCGTTGCCTTTCATATCAGGGCCGAGTCTTCCTTTCGGAATCAAACCCTTGGCCCCAGTAGGCTTCGGCCCTGCTGGGCCCCTACAGTTGCTGACATCTCCATGAGGCGCGCGTGGAATACTGCGTGCCGTCGACGACTTGGGCTCGGTCCGGACGGTAACCGGACGGTCGGCGAGCTACCCATTGCTCCCATTGCTTGCCGTCCGCAAGCCCTTGCCTGCAGTGGTCGGAAATCGGGATTGGAATCCCGGCAGCTGGGGCGCGAGGGCCATTGCCTTGCGCGTTTACGTGTGGCCTTCTCCTTTGCTGGCGTTATTGCTTCATAGAAGGAGTCGACCGCCTGCTGTCACTCCGGACCATGGCAGAACCAAGGCCCTGCGTGGTCTTGAGACACTGTGTTATGTTAGACAAAACTTAGGTGAGCATCAAAAATTATTTTACGTTGTCAATAGTAAAAGTGCCTAGGACACTGACAGTATTAATGGTCTTGAGTTTGTCTCTATCACAATTACTATTATGTAGTGATTAAATTCACAAGCACGCACTTGTCTCGAAGTAATATATTCACTTGGAACTTGAACACTCAGGTTGTATCTATCGGGAAATTGAATTTCCCGCTAAGAATTCCTTTCTACCGCTATGTCTATTAGCTAAATCATACGGTATTCCTTTATATCCTGTCTATGATACACCTACTAAATAGAAAAGGCTATGATACATGCTTGGATAGGTTTTGAATAACCACAGAGATTCAAGGCGAAACGAAACGGTACAGATAAATCCATTTTTAGGGTTTCATATTTCAAAAGGTAAATACGGAACCCTTTTAGGATCACTTTTTTGTCCGTCTGTCTGTCTGTGTGTTTCTGTGTGTGTTTGAAAAATTCAAACTTCTGAGATAACAAAAACAAAAGATTACGCCGTTTATGTCGCAAAAAAACGTGTTTTTCGACACTCTCAAGGGAATCAAAACTCAAAGGGTACTTCCCGTTGACCTAGCAAAGCGTAGCATAGCATAGTCGGCCTTATAATGTTCCCACTGTTGGTACACAAGCCTCCTCTCTAGTAGAGGGAATGGGCCGTAATCCACCACGCGGGCCCAGTGCGGGTTGGTGGATGTCACATGTCTTCGAATATTTGGTTCTTGGACATGCCGGTTTCCTCACGATGTTTTCCTTTACCGTTTTGAGAGCAGTGGTGATGAAATAAATTACACAAACTAATGCGCTTAGTTGGGTTTGAACTCGCGACCTACAACTCGTAAGTCGGGGTCGTTACCACTAGGACCCGTTGTCCTAGAATCCTGAAATTTGGCATGAAGCAAGGTCTCATAGCACAGGTATAGGAAAAAATTTAAAACTGTCAAGCAGTAACGCCCAAAACATTCGAAGACATTTAACATCTACGTTCCCTTCCCTGTCCTACATATAAGATTTGAGTCCTTAATATCTATCGATAAAAAAAGCAAGGGGTGACTTAAACACTCAAAAAAAGGGCTACCAAAAATGGATTGATAGCATAAAGTAACAGCAACAAGAAAGCAACATATAAAAAATAAGTTCTTAATAAACTAGTGCGTCTCACCATCAACAATTTCATCACTGTTTACCATCATGTGAGATCGCAGTCACTATGCACTAGTTTATATCAATTAAAAAAATATATCCTGAGAGCAGTGAGTGTATATCACGGCTATCAAGACAATCCCGGAAGTACGGCCAAGATTTAGTACTAGCTTTTGCCCGCGACTTCGTCCGCGTAGAAGTTGAAAATGGTTTTATTAGGTTTTTTAAGATACGAAAATATGAAATATTAATTTTATATTTTCGTCGTGTGTCATAGTCCATTGAATTGTATGGCGAGCGATATTGTATCTTAAGATAAAATATTATAGTATCTTAGCCGTGTGCAGCGCCTCTTAGTGAACTCCACTGCGGGTGACGTAACCTACGACAAACTTATTATTTACGGTTGGTACAGTAATCGGGTCTAGGGATCGAATCGCAAAATTATGTTTTTTATTGTATATACTTTTCCGGGATAAAAAGTGGTGTCCAGTGTGGTGCCCAGGATATTAAAGAATAATTATACCACTTTTATCGTAATCGAACCGGTAGTTTTTGCATGATGCCTGAACAAACAGACAGACAGACAAACAAAAAAAATTTAATCACATTTTTGGGTTCGGTGTCGTTCTAGTAACACCCCTGCCATTTATTTTTTTCATATTTTAAATGTACAGAATTTTCACTTCTACAAATTTATTATAAGTATAGATTTGTACTTAAAGAGCTCAAGGTGGAATGTTTTCTTGGTATTGGCGTCTATAGACGCAGACAGTTATTTCCTTAGTCTATGCTGGTAACAATCTATATTTATCCACGTGCTATGAAGCGTTGCTGGTTACTTGGGACGTGCAACGGAAACCTGTTCTGTGATGGTAACTTGGATTGGAGACAGTGCAGGTTGATGGAAGTGTCAATACTTTAATAATAAAGAAGCAAAAGTGTAATTGTTTTAGTTCCTATTTTTAATCCAGCCTAAGGTTGTCTGGTGTATAGCTGTCAGCGGTAAGCCATTGTACGTATATATTTAAGTTTCAGTTAAATTGTTTGATATTAATTTGGTGTTCAATTATACATATATATTATAGTTTATACATATGTATATTTTACTCCTATTGAACTTCTTAGTAGTTTTGGGTTGAGCTTTACGAATACTGACAAATGCTTGCACTGACTGGACAGGTCCACTCAAATCTGTATGGTTATTTCTTCAAAATACCATCTCAGACAAATCTGCATGGTTCTCATGTGATTTAACCATTACATATTAACTGTATGGACTTTAAAAGAGACTTTGACCCCTGAGTTTGTTTCGGTGTTTCTTCTCAGGGTAGTCAGCTAGGAAACACGGCCGGTGTTTCCTAGCTCCTCTTTCCTGACTCATCTAGTTTAAAATGACGAAAAAAAATTGACGTGTAAAAGTGTTTTTTTAAACCTACTTACAAAATAAATATCATTTTTATTTACCTATATGTGTATGTTTTTTACTAAGCGCTCAAATTTTCGATTTGGGTTTGTTCTCAGATGCAGTATTAAATTAAATAGTTTAGTTGATTTTAAGTATATATATGTATATTATAATTAATTAAGTATTTGTGTGTATGTAGATAGTTTTACTCTAATATATTAAACGTGTTAGTTTTACATGTATTTCAAAGTTATCATCATAAAAACGTCAAATGCTTGCAAGCTTTTAGTAGACACTTGTGGTTTTTTTACGAGGTTCTCATGGTTCTTGATGGCATTACATGTTACTTAACTTTATTCCATAAAATTAGGGTGTCCGTCTTAAGGTTTTCTTTCTCAAAATGTAATAAAATATGGGCACATTAAGCCTTTGGTCCCGACTGTCATTTACATTGTACTTATTTAAATAATGTTATTTATTTTATATTTTATTTGGATAAAGTGAGAAATGAGTATATTAGAGGAAGTTTGAAAGTGGCGCCAGTGACTGAAAAGTTGAAGGGGAATCGTTTTTCTTGGTATGGTCATGTAAAGAGGAGAGATGAAACGTATGTTACTAAAAGAGTTATGAGTATACATGTGGATGGGTGGAGAGGGAGAGGGAGGCCAAAGAAAAGATGGATGGATTGTGTGAACAGTGATATGAAAGAAAAGGAAGTTAGTGATAGCATGACGGTTGACAGGATAGAATGGAAGAAGAAAACGTGTTGTGCCGACCCCAAATAAGACGGACAAGGGCAGGAAGATGATGATTTATTTATTTTAATTATTTTATTAATTATCGCCCTTCCTACTAGAAGGTTTGTAGAAGGGAAGCAATAAATAAAATATAAATAATAAATACAAAATTTATAAATGAGTCTTAGTTTTGCAAGTCGGGCACATTACCGACTGGGGCATTATTATTTATTTATTTATCTTTATTCCAAAAAGGTAAGTCAATTATAAGATAAGCCCCACAAAACCGTTACAATGGTTTGACTGTGGGGTTGGTGAGTCTCTAGACATACTTAAATGTACTTAAAACATTTCTAAATAATATAATTTTAATTTGCGTCTAAATCTATTTGTGTTTGTTTCACTCCTTATGTCTGCCGACAGACTATACAGATATATAAAAGAGAATACCATACCTATTGTTCAATATATGCCTGGTTTACCATAAACAATCTATTTGAAAGAATGCTTCAAGTTTTGAAAGTTTAAAATGTCACTGTTGCAATTAACTGTATTTCTACCAACTGTGTATAGGAAACATGACAACATATTAAAGCAAGTGGGCCCTACACATAAGTACTCACTTTCTAATAGAAACCTCTCTATATATAGACCTCTTCCTGTCTCATCATTAAGAACCAAATATATCTTCATGTTATTATCGATCATCTCTTCCGGACATACTACAGGCATTATCAAACTTGAATTTTGTTGCGGTAAAACTAAAATTTAAGATATTTTTCCGATTAGCTACAATGTTATTTGGATTGGCAGTTTTTTTTTTACATTGAACCATCTAGAAGATCATCTTCTTCTTATTTTTTTATTGTACACAAAAACATACATAGAACACGGAGATAATACAGTTTATGTACAAAGGCGAGCTTAACCCAACAATGAGTTTTCTTCCAGCAAACCTTTGAGTTACAGAGTGAGAGCACATCACACATACACACAAAACACACACACACATCACACACACACCACCACACATCAACATCATCATGATCATAATTTTTTTATAATTAATATTTTGAAATTTTGATTTCATTTTATTTATTGACTATCATATTGAATACCATATTTTTTGATGTTTTGTTGATTGATAACTGTCATCTAGTTTATTGTATTTCATTATAAGTATACCTTATGTAATGGAAAATCTTCTAAACTAACATAAATTGTAATTGTGGAGAGCAGTCGCGGGTTCAAACCCAGCCAGGCACATTACTTTGTGTAATTTATTTCATCACCACTGCTCTCAAAACGGTGAAGGTAAACATCGTGAGGAAACCGGCATGTCCTAGAACCTAGAATTCGAAGACATGTGACATTCACCAACCCGCACTAGGCCCGCGAGGCGGGCTGTGGCTCATTCGCTCTCCTACAGAGGAGGCCTGAGTCCCAGCAGTGGGAACATTAAAAAGGCTGATTATGCTTTTATGCTAACATAAAGTGTAGACCAAAAACTTGCCTATTGTAATAATACACTACTTATTGTACACCATAGTAACTTACAGAAGGGTGTAACACTACTGCGATGGCTGCGATGGCTGCGATGGCGCTAAGCAATGATCTTATTGCGTTTTAGTAAACGAGCAATTTTTAAAAGATAACCTTTTGGTGGATTTGACTGAGAAGGAAAAAAAATACGCAAGTAGTTCGTGGTGTGCAATACATACAACATACAATTAAAATTGAGGTGTCTATTTGTTATTTCAAATTAACATTCTGTTACTAATTATGAATGCGTATGAAAGTCGATACCTATAATAATAATGCAATTTTTAAAATTTTTGTCTTTCTGTCTATTTGTTCCGGCTAATCTCCGAAACTGGATGTAATTTATCTACAATATGTACGTATTTAGACTTATATAAGTATGTTTATCAGTTGTCTAATACTCATAGCAACAAATTATTCTCAATGGCGCCCAAACTCAAAATAGTAACTTCTTCATTTGCCCTACCTACAAATGTGCCTACTCCAGTCCTCACATCTGTCCGGTCGCGATGCACCTGCGGCTGTCGACCTGTTACTGTCGCTTTTTATAACCAAACCGGTTTACTCAGGCTCGGTAAAGGTTATGTGAGAAGGAGGCAGGATGAAAAATGATAAGTTATATTTGTAGTTGGAGAAATTGAAGCAAAAATATTAATCTTTATAATCTTATTAATATTATAAACGCGAAAGTTTAGATGTATGGATGTTTGCCCTTTGAAATGCATAGTTTCTACGTTGGAACTCTTAATATGAAAAATAAAACGTTTTTTTATTAGATTTCATGGTTATAAAAACTGCGATATTACAGAAAATACAAAACACAAAAAAACTAATAAATACCTAATTTCGAAAAAAAAAAATACGTACCTTTATTATAAAGTTTATTTGAACTTATAATTCTAAGTCAGTCCAAAGATCCACTTTTTAAGCAATCCGTTTTAAAAAAGGCAATTTCATACTTTAACCCCTATTATATCCACAAGTAGTGTGAAAGCGGAACCCGGGGCCCTGGGACGAAGGCAACGAAGGAACAGGAGTGGGTTTTTAGTCAGTAAGAGTCTGACACTATCTTCCGTTCCGTCCAAGAGCGGGGATGTCATTAGGATGATTTTCCCACCCAATAAAAAAAAAAAAACCCTATTATATAAAAGACAAAAAACAAACTCATGAATATTATATATATATATACATATTATATGTTACACAATTTCAAAGCAAGAAATGGAGAAAAAAAAATAGGTTCAAAAAGGTGAGTATGTTCTTTTGAGGTATTTGCAGGCGACGGCTAGTATGATATAAGCATAAAAGGCCTCTGTAATGTTCCCACTGCTGGAACTCAGGCCTCCTGTATAGGAGAAGGAATGGGCCGTAATCCACCACGCGGGCCCAGTTCGGATAGGTTGATGATTCCTTACGATGTTTTCCTTCACCGATTTGATAGTAGTGGTGATGAAATAAACTATACAAATTAATGCAACACACAATACACACAATAATTAATGTATTAATAATAAATAATTAATGTTTAATATACAATTAATGTTTGAACTCACGACGTACGACTAAGTAATTTGGGGCCGTTATCACTGGGCCAATACTGCTCTTTTTGTGCACTAGCTTCTGACGTTTTATAAGTGCCCATGTAGGCCTATGTGAAATAAAAAACTTTGACTTTGACTTTGACTTTAGTTTCTGACTGATCGTATCTCGCCATCTGTGACGTTTCTTGGCGTCACGAAGTGTGATGTGCCATTGCGACACTAGACACCTAAGTGGGTGCCTAGTGTGGAAAGGACCTGGTCTGCCCATCTTTTAGGGCTGCGGCTTATTGATCGTTTACCATCAACCATACCAGTTACCATGAGCTGCTCAAGGTTGTGGCCATTTTTCTAAGCCATATGTGTGTGTGTGTTTTGTTCATTCTTCCTTTCATATACAGTCCATACTTCTGTAGAATGCGCTTCCTCTTGACATCAGGACGGCCACCAGTCAATATGCATTTAAGTGGAAGTTGCGGCTTTATTTTCTACATAAATAGCGGAGTAGTCTCAAAAATCCTCTCATTTTTCCTTATATAAATAATATATATTTATGTGTATGTAGGTTCATATTATATTTAATATGTATGTTATTTTTTATATATATACATTTGATCCCTTGTTTTCCTATTAATCTTGTCTTTTTTTTTGTGCACCTACCATGTTTTCTCTTCACTATCCTTGGTTGACTGGTAGAGAATGCCTAAGGCGTTAAGTTCACCTGTGTACCTTTGTGTTGCATGAAGTTTTAATAAATAAATAAATGTGGCCAAAAATACTCTAGTGCTCTTTTAAAATAATCTTACACGAATTTATGCCACAAAATTGTCTCAAAATTATCACAGAAGCTATATTCAATTTCCTCAGTGATTGGCAACTTTCTGAACCTTTCAAGTTTGTAAATACTATCAACAATTTGCTTTACCTAAGCCCCTAAAAAGTAAAACTTAATATTCTACGCCTCCTCAATTTTGTTTCAGCCGCAAGTCATTACTGTTTTTGTTGAGGACATTAACAGAATAGAAAAGTGCAGAAAATCAACTTCATATATCGTGAAAACGGGCGCACGCACACATCGACGATTGCGTGCGGCTATTTGAAACAAATGCCGGTCGCGAGTGCAACTGTACTCGCTGTATGTGAAGCGTGTCTATGTGTGTGTGCGTTTTCATCCGTTGTATAAAACCGACCTTCTGGACCTGTATGTTTTGTGGACAAAACTGTCTTTGTCATGACTCGCTGTTTGGCTAGTGAAACATTCAAGAACAATGAAGAAATTTTTTTCTAATGTTTTGGGGTTTTCTTTAGTTGTTTTGACAGCCAGGTTTGACGTGAAGTTGTAATTAAAGGTAGGTTAAGGAGTTTATTATGCATGATGTCTAAAATCGATGTCTAATTACATAAATCATGTTCCGATGTTCCGGTGATTCCGAGATGATTCCGCCATCAACTTTGTCAAATGTCATCAGACAACCCGACGTATGGCAAGTGTCCACCCTTACATTTTTAAGAGGACAGTCCTTGAAAAACACCTCTTACAGTTTTCAAAATTATTAAAAATACACCGCACTGAATTACACAAAAAAAAAAATGACGAACCTGACTAGATGTGCCAACAGTTTCACCGCGAGATATTTGCAAACCCATCCTTAATTTTGAAAAAAAAAATTGTTCATATCTCTCAAAAACAGCTAAATCAATCTCCTTTTTTATTATTAAAAAATAAAAATAAAGCTGTAAGTGCCTTTTTAGGTGTTTCTTAAGGACACCCTACTTCCTCTACTGACAGTCCGCTAGCTTTTCACCACATCGTTTACACCGCGTACTTGAAGCAATCAAAATGTATCAAGAATTTATCAAAATATTTAAAAAAAGAGCTGAAATCGATGTAACCTATTTTGATTTATCAAGAATTTATCAAAATGGTTTATTATTTTAGGATAATAAAAAATAATACATGTTGTATTCTTGCCTCTCTCTGACGTATACCGTTCCCTAAGTGCATCGTAGACCGGACGCGACTCCGAACTATTTTTTTATTTCTCCACATCACATTATCTCTGTCTTTTTATTAACATTTTAACTAATAGTGAGAAACATTATTTTATTTGATACTAGTTGTTTTGTCTTATCAGCTAGGGTAAGCAGCATTAGTGACAATAGGAGATAATGTTTTCATCTTGTATATGTTCTTTTATTAGGGTTCCGCACTTCAAAAGGAAAAAATTATAGGAAAACCTTATAGGATCACTTTGCTGTCCGTCCGTCTATCTGTCTCTCTGTCTGTCTGTCGGTCTGTCAAGACCCTTTATCTCGGGAACGCGTGGAGGTATCGAGTTGAAATTAAAACCATATAGACGAGCAATGGTGGCCAAGTGGTAACGGCTCCGACTTACAAGCTGTAGATTGCGGGTTCAAACCAAACCAGGCGCATTTCTTTGTGTAATTTATTTCATCACCACTGCTCTCAAAACGGTGAAAGAAAACATCGTGAGGAAACCGGCATGTCCTAGAACCAAAAATTCGAAGACATGTGACACCCACCAACCCGCACTGGGCCCGCGTAGCGGATTACGGCCCATTCCCTCTCCTAGATTGAAGGCCTGAGTCCCAACAGTGGGAACATTATAAGGCCGACTAAGCTACTCAAGTCTGCGGTCCCTTGAAAATGTGAAAAATCAAATTTCTGACGAGAAAAAAAGATGCGGCCGTTTATGTCGCAAAAAACATGTATTTCGACACTCTTAAATGAATCAAAATTCTCAGGGTACTTCCCGTTGACCTAGGATCCTAAAATTCGACAAGAAGCAACGTCTCATAGCACAAGTATTAGATAAAAACCTGTAATAGTTACATCACGAAATTATTAATATTTTGCGATTCCGTAAAAATTTTGGAGATCTCGATTCGGGAATCGAACTTTTTACTATTTACTTGCATTTGACCGGTTTTTTACAAGGAGGGGGGCAAAATCGTAAAATAACTTCTCGACACTCCTGCTCGCTCCAGGTGGAGCAAAGTAGTGTCATAATTTTACTAATTAAAACCTAACCGAGATCTTTCAGTTGCCCTTTGTGATCCAGCCCACAGTAAAGCGAGAACTACATTAGACTGACGCATATTTAAGCCACGCCTGCCCCCTAGCCAAGTTACGATCGTTTCGTTTGCGTCGAACGCCTTAAGTAGCCCGAGCCTCTGATTCCTTTGTTCTGACGTCATCTCAACGCTCAGTCACGTGATCAGAACAAAGGAATCGGAGGTGTGGCCTACTCGAGGCGTTCGACGCAAACGAAACGATCGTAACTTGGCTAGGGGGTCTGATTTGTATGTAGCGTCGTGTTGCATGGCGTCGCGTGGCATGGATCTAATGTAGCTCTACAAGTCTAGTTGCCATATAAAATGTATGGAGACCGACACTCCCACAGCCTCCCCATATTACCAACGCACTTACCGGTTATAATCCAAACAACTTTAATTCCAATTCTATCATTAGAATCTATTTTGATATACAGATCCTTATAAGGGACTCCTTTATGCTAACACCGTGGGAATAAGCTAAAGATTACTGTGAGAAATTAAAATATGCATCTAATTGAATAAATTGTGAGCTTAGACCGGACGTGAGTCATGTTAGGGACTTGAGTGTGCATGATCCGTGTTGTTGAAGTGAAAACTTCTTAGTGCGCCCAACCTGAGTTACATTTCCATGCAACTGCACTTACGTGATTTTGATGTTATTACATATCTTTCTCTATATATTTTGGATACACAGATTTTTTTTTTTAATTTTGGAAATCATCCAATGACTTCTCTCGCTGTGGGTGTAGCGCGAGGGCGTGTAAGACTTTTACTGACTAAAACCACACCTGTGTGTTGCCCTTTGCGTTCTAGGACTACGGGTTTCCTTTTCTGAAATTCTTCGCGGTCCTATGTAGCGGGCATCGGTCAAGCTGGGCCCCTACGGTTTGCCTTGAGGAGCGCGTGGATCACTACGCGCTATTGACGATTGGGCTCGGTCCGATCAATTACCGGATGGCCGGACGGCAAGCTATCCTTTGCTCGACGTCCGCAAGCTCGCGTCTACCGAGCGGCTCGCGGCTGGGGCGTGAGGACATTCGTTCCTTCACGCGTGTGGCCTCCTCCTTAAGTCTATCACTTCTTAAGGGGATGCAACTCGACATATAGTTTCACTGTTTTTCATACAACCTCTCTTACGTGATTATGACGTTATCACACCTTTTTCATTAGATATATTTGATACACCTTATGGATATTATCCAGGCTTCTATAGGAATCAAAACATAAATTTGTGTAAAAAAATCTAGTAAAGACCTCTGAAAATCTGCTATTTTACGTGAACTTTACCACCTGCCATGTTATATCTCTGCACCACCCTAAGGTCGACTGGTAGAAAATGCCTAAGGCATTAAGTCCGCCTTTGTACAATGTTTCATTAGTGCATAAAGTTTTAAATAAATAAATAAATAAACTTTAGCCCTCCATAATGTACTCATATATTAAAAATATAAAAAAGTACATCAATATATATAATATAAAGAAGCCTTGCATACTTAATCGAGATTCTCAATGATGTCAATTTTTCGAAAAATCTTTTAAGGGTTTAAAAAGAACACTTATTTCCTGAAACAAGTTTTGTGAAATATTCGAGTAAATCATGGAATTACCGAATGCCAACAGAGATTTCAGGCGTTATCTCTCTTTTTTTGTATTGCCTCTTCATCAAACATCGCGTTGGATTGCGTTAGATGAAGCAGCAAGCTTTAAAACCTCACACAATGTTGACGATAGGCGAGTTGAAAAGGACCTTCTTAAGGCATACTGCGAGTGCTACCACGAGCTCAAAAAAACCTGTAACCCGGCCAATTTGATGTTATCTATATTATGATCCATAATTAATTATAAAACAATCATTTTGGGATGTCCACCGGTACATGGTGGACATCCCACCTATACGCACAAAACTTTTTGGGAACACATTCATTGTGCGTACAGCTAAGGAGTGGAATTGCTTGCCAGAATCTGTGTTTCCTGATGCCGATAAACCGGGAATCTTTAAGTCAAGAGTGAATAGGTTACTTCTAGGTAAGTGCGCTCCATCGTCGACCGCATCGTCGCTTTCCATCAGGTGAGATAGCGGTCAAGCGCGACTCTATCAAGAATAAAAAAAAATTATAACAAAAAGCTCAACAACATCACAGGAATATCATATAATAAGCATAATCAGCCTTTTGATGTTCCCACTGCTGGGACTCAGGCCTCCTCTCTAGGAGAGGGAATGGGCCGTAATCCACTACGCGGGCCTAGTGCGGGTTGCTGAATGTCATATGTCTTCGAATTTTTAGTTCTAGGACATGCCTTGTTTCCTCACGATGTTTTTCTTCACCGTTTTGAGAGCAGTGGTGATGAAATAAATTACACAAAGTAATGCGCCTGGCTGGGTTTGAGCCCGCGACCTACAACTCGTAAATCGGGGCCGTTACCACTCGGCCAGCACTGCTCTCACACACATATCATGTTGAAATAATTAAAAAAAGTAATTGTTAATTAAAAACTTAATTAGCTTCTGCTTTAATTGTGATTAAAATACGTCTGCTTTTCAATTTTATTTAATCATAACGTTATTGTAAAACCACTAAATGGTACTTGACATTTTATACCAGGGGATATTATCGCATTTCAGAGTTACTTTCATATTTATAAAATTAAAATGACAAACGTACGATATACATGACGAACATTCCACCCGCACGTACAAAACCTTTTGGGAAAATAATTATTGTGCGTTCATCTAAAGAGTGGAATTTCATTTTTTCCAACGACCTTACAGCCAGTAGACGCCTCATGCTTGAACTAGCGCACCAAAATAATTCTGTCAATTAGCCGAGGTACGGGGAGCTAAGTACTACGTTCTGATTGGTCGAGACATCAGATCTATAATCATATTTGTTGACAGACATGCGTCGCCTGTTATTAGATGTCTAGTGGTTGTAAGGCCGTTGTTATTTCCTGATAACTACAATCTAGGGGTCTTTAAATCAAGAGTTAATAGATTACTTCTAGGCAAGTATGCTCCATAGTTTACTATGTAATCGTTTACCATCAGGTGAAAAGATGGATGGATTGTGAGAACAGTGATATGAAAGAAAAGGAAGTTAGTGATAGTATGACGGTTGACAGGATAGAATGGAAGAAAAAGTGTTGCGCCGACCCCAAATAAGATGGGACAAGAGCAGGCAGATGATGATGATGAGGCAAGCGTGCTCCATCGTTTACCATATAATCGTTTACCATCAGGTGAGATAGTGTTCAAACTTGAGCCAACCAATAATATATATTTTTTTTCGATTTTTAAATTTATTTCAATAATTTTTATATATAATTTTTTATATATAAAAATATAATATGTAGTAAATTCTCAATAAGAAAAAAAAAAATTCTTTACACTTACTTCTTCTATTTTCTATCCTTTACGCCTACACAGCTGTACGTGAAGTAAGAGCAAATAGTTTGAATGCAATCTGATAAACCATGTTCTGGAATAGCATATAGCACACTTTTTATCCTGCGACTATATTTGATTAAGATGGTCCTTTTTCACTCGCCTATTATCAACATCGAGCATGGTTTAAAAGCTTGTTACTTTGCTGTGTTCCAAAATATCTAATGAAAAATATGTAATAACGTCATAATCGCATAAGAGCGGTTGCATGAAAAACAGTGAAAATCTATGTCGAGTTGCCCTTAAAATAATCTTCTACTTACAAAGCTGCTAGCAGCAAATAGTAAATAAATTAATATAGTATAACATAATAGCGTAATCAGCCTTATAATGTTCCCACTGCTGTGACTCAGGCCTCCTCTCTAGGACAGGTAATGGGCGGGTCCAGTGCATGGTTGGGAAGTCACATATCTATTTCCTCACGATGTTTTCCTTCACCGTATTGAGAGCAGTGGTGATAAAATAAATTACTCAAAGTAGTACACCTGGGGTGAGTTTGAACCCGTGACCTACAACTTGTAAGTCAGGACAGTTACCACTGAGCCACTACTGCTGTATACTCTATATATCTATATATGTAAAAGGAGAAACTTACTGACTGACATATCAACGCACAGCCGAAACTACTGGGATTAGGAGCGTGAAATTTTGCACAAGGTTTACTTTTATGACGTAGGCGAGCACTAAGAGAGGGTTTTCCAAAATTCACCCCCTAATGGGACGAAATGGGTCCGAAGTTTGTATAGAAAAACCTACTTTTATACCGGCGAAGCCGCTAGCAGAAGCTAGTGATAAATAAATAAAAAAACATTAAAAACTTAATCTATTCACCAACGAAATCAGCATGAATTTCCACTTACCCACAGGTCGTCCACATTCATTGAAAATGCCTAAGCAGCAACAAAAGCTACTTGCCCCAATAAAGCATAAAAGAACCCTTAAATAAATCTGCTCCCTAAGGGTAGGGTCCCTAATGAATCGAGTAATTAGCCTGCTTTGGGTTTTCTTTACATTTTATTTGGCTCCCAATGAAATTCGTTTTGGTCTCAATGTGCATTTACAGTATTTCGTAAACGTTCCTAAAATTAAATAGCTTCTGAAAGTGGCTACCTCGTTATCAGAAATGAAGATATCTGCTGGAGAACTGGGGTAACTGACAGAGGCCGAATTACCGAACTTAAGTGGCAGTGGGCAGGGCACATTGCTCGTAGAACAGATGGTCGGTGGGGCCGAACAGTTCTGCCCCCCTAGCCAAGTTACGATCGTTTCGTTTGCGTCGAACGCTTCGAGTAGGCCACGCCTCCAAAAAACTGAGTAAGTGCGAATCGGACTCGCGCACTGAGGGTTCCGTAAGTTCCGTCTAACTTACCTATATCTTACCTAAATAGTTTAATTCCCGAATGGAGTCGCGAAGAGTTATCCAAATCGCAAAAAGTTTTTTTTTTGTGATGTAGAAAAAAAAATCTGTTTTATGATTTATTCCTATACCTGTGCTATAACGGGAAGTAGGTACCCTATGAATTTTGATTCATTTGAGAGTGTCGAAATATACGGTTATTGAGATATAAACGGCTGTATCTTTTTTTTTCAATAACTTGATTTTTTCACAGCTTCAAGGGCTTGCAGACCAGAGTATATGGTTTTAATTTCATACCTTCATACTTGATACCTTTACGCGTTTCTGAGATAAAGGGTCTTGACAGACAGACTAAGACATACACCACAGACAGACAATAGAGTGATCTTATAAGGGTACCGTTTTTTCCTTTTAAGGTACGGAACCCTAAAAAAGATAGATGGTTCTAACCCCCCTAACCAAGCTACCAGTTAAATTTTGTTAAGACTTTGCTCAAATGACCAATTAAGAAATCGCCGAGTGCGATAAGGCCGCCAATTGTATGTTTTTTATTGTATTACAATTCAATTTGTAAATTTGTAACTTGGTATGCAATAAAGTAATATAAATAAATAAATAAACTTTTTTATTACATTAAAGAGAGACAGCTACACATTATAACACTATTGTTTACAAAAATACAGTTACATAGTCCTTTTCAGACAACTATTATAAAGCTGCCCGGTCCGTTTCGGAAACGGCGCAATAATACCAGGCAGGCAGGATTCCAACTGGTTTATTGTGGCATCATAAATAAGGCTAGGTCTTCCTTTATAAGGCTGTGTGTATGTTGAAGTTGAATATTGTGTAGGTTCAGTCGTTATGGTTCTTTATCTGGCGTCGGGAGCCACGACGACGAGCATTGGGTAGCTCGCCGTCTAATTTGGCTGTCCAGTAACAATCAAGTCCTAGTCGCGCGGCGCGTGGTGTTCTACAACACACCTCAAAGAAATTTCAGCAACAGAAACGTAAGTGTCTAGTAGGGCCTTACTAGACCCTGAAAATATATACGTGGATTTAGTCAATAAAAGTTTAACACGCCCTCTCGCTCCACCCTAGAGTGACAGATGTTGTTTTAGCTTTTACATACAGAGATATTACAGGAAATAAAAAACACAAAGAAACCAATAAATAATTAATTTCGAAAAAATAATAAAGTACGTTTAATATAATTATAAATCACAGTCAATCCGAAGATATCGCAGTTCAAAGTGACCCGTTTTAAAAAAAAAACTGGCCAAGTGTGAGTCGGACTCGCGCACGAAGAGTGCCTTCCGTATCGTTATCTCTAATAGACACTTATATATATATTTATATGGTGTATGCCGGGAGCTTCCCTTAAATATATATTTTATTTTAATTTAATTATTTATTTTTAAAGTTAATGTACATCTAAATATTCCGTGAATATTTAGATGTGTATTACCGCACTTATGAGTGTATTTTATTCTGTTTAGTTTGTTATTATAGCGGCAATAGAAACACATCATCTGTAAAAATTTCAACTGTCTAGCTATCACGGTTTATGAGATTCAGCCCGGTGACAGATAGACTGATAGTGTAGTCTTAAAAATAGGGTCTCGTTTTTACCCATTGAGTACGGAATCCTAAAAAACGCTAGTTTCATAGGTAGGTACCATTATCATCATTTCAGCCAAGCCGTCCACTGTTGGTCATAGGCCTCCCCCAAGTGTCGCCACAACGAACGGTCCTGTGCGTGTTGCATCCACCGCATTCCCGCGTCTCTCACCAGGTCATCGGTCCACCTTGGTCGATGGGGCCGAAAGGTTCTAGAGTGGCGACCGCGCCCCGGAAAAGGCAGCGTTGGAAGGCCTCCCACAAGGTAGACCGATGACCTAGGTACTAAAGGACCTAAAATAATTAAAAACACTTTGTAATGCAGAACATATCGGTGGCAGACCGGCAAACTAGTGTACATAAGCAGGGATGTTATTTATATGAACATTCGGATCTGGATTTTTGGATACGGTTACGGATATGAGAATATTTACTAGTTTCCACTGTGTGGACCGCACTGAGGACATGGTAGAGCACACGGTGGAGGTATGCCCCGCTTGGGCAGAGCAACGCCGTGTCCTCGTGGGGGCAATCGGCGGCGGCGATCTCTCGCGCCGGGCCTTGGTTCAGGCCATGGTCCATCGCGAGGAGGAGTGGCAGGCGGTCGCCTCCTTCTGCGAAGCAGTAATGCTAGCAAAGGAGGCGGCCGATCGTGTGAGGCAATGGTCCTTACGCCCTGGTTGCCGCCGGGATTCCGATCCTGATTTCCGGCCACCGTAGGCGCGGGCTTGCGGACGGCGAGCAATGGGTAGCCCGCCGTCCGATCGTCCGGTCACCGTCCGGACTGAGCCCAAGTCGTCGACGGCGCGTACTGTTCCACGCGCGCCTCAAGGCGATGTCAGCAAATCGTAGGGGCCCAATAGGGTCGAAGCCTACTGGGGCCACGGGTAGTATGAAAGCGAAACTCGGGGCCCTGGGACGAAGGCAACGAAGGAACAGGAGTGGGTTTTTAGTCAGTAAAAGTCTGACACTATCTTCCGATCCGCCCAAGAGCGGGTTTTGTCATAAAATGATTTTACACCCAATAAAAAAAAAGTTTATCTACTAGTTTCGGTTACGGATATTCATCATCATCTTCCTGCCCTTGTCCCATCTTATTTGGGGTCAGCGGTGCAACACGTTTTTTTCTTCCATTCTATCCTGTCAACCGTCATACTATCACTAACTTCCTTTTCTTTCATATCACTGTTCACATAATCCATTCATCTTTTCTTTGGCCTCCCTCTCCCTCTCCACCCATCCACATGTATACTCATAACTCTTTCGATTACGGATAATAGAATTCCAAAATTATAAAAGTAAAATACAAATAGAAATTTGACTTTTATTTCTAGTCTAGATAATCACTTGTTTGACTGGATAAAACGAACAAGAACCTGTCGTTTAGACTTTACTTTTATCTGAAACTTTTGTATCTGTTTACGGATATCTTTTGAGGAATCATAAGTCAAGCTACACATCCACGATTAGTGTGAAAGCGAAGCCCGGGGCTCCGGGATGAAGGCACAGAAGGAACAGGAGTGGCTTTTTAGTCAGTAAAAGTCTGACACTATCTCCCGCTCCGCCCAAGAGCTTGATTTGTCATTAGATGATTTTCCCACCTAAAAAAAAAGCCACACATTTCTGTATCAACTATGTGATCAAACTTCTCATTAACCAAGCAACGGGAAAATGAAATAGTTTTTAATAAACTAATTTGTCTTTTTTACGACGTTACCTAAATATTCTTAGTCCAAGAGAGAGCGAAGCGAGCTCGGAATTTGAGGCAATTTGACGCGGATAGATTAAGTTAGCAGGCTAAGGCGGGAGCTATGTTTCGCTCCCGCCTTAGTGTTGGTTATTTTTTTATAACAATTCAGGAAGTGGCTTACATAGAAGATAACTGGTTAATATAGTATCATTCAGACGCTCGTTATTTGTACCTGATTTAGTAATTTAGAAGGGAATGTAGACTTATAATTATAGGCGAATAATAAAATTAAAATAAAATGCCTTTTATTTCTTACCGATTGAAATATTAACATGGCATTGATGATAACAATAATATATAGTATTTAAAGGATTTTAAAATAAAATGATTATTGATAAATTTAAAGATTAATTGCATGCATTTTATGTACCTATTTCATTATAAATATATTATATGTGCATTAATTATAATATTATTATTTATTTTTATTAATTATACTAATTATTATTAAAATTCAACACTATTATTTTTTATATTATATTTACATAATTATTTTTAATCAAAGATCACTTTTAGGTAAAGGCCTCCACGTGTTCCTATCCTCAGAGGAAAATAATGCTATCAAAAAAATAATTCTATTAAAAAGAAATCTGTTTAGTTAGCACTCATTTTTTTCTGTTATCCGATAGTTTCGGATACTGTTAAGGAACTCTATAACAACCCTAACAAGTAGCAGCCGCGGTGATTTACTAATTGATTAATACGAGGTAAGTAGCTAACTAAGTGAGCGTGGAAGCAATTAACGCTAATCAGATTCTGTTGGCTTTTTCCCATGATATGTGGTGTTGCTTGCAGTTGGGTACAGTATTACGAAGATAGTTTTTAAGTCGTTGTGAGGTTTAACACCTGCAGCTTTGGCAGGCCGCCCACAATGTGGACTGAAGACTTAATAGGCGTCAAGGAGCAACAAACACACACACATACATACTAATTTAACCCTTTTTAATATTAATGTGATATAATAGACTGACCTGTTGGTCTAGTAGTCAGTAGCCCTGACTGCTAAACCGGGAATTGTGGGTTCGATCCCTATTCAGAACAATTTTTTGTGTGATGAGCACAATCATTTGTTCTGTGTCTGGGTATAATTGATCTATATTATGTTTGCATTTAGAAATATATAAGTATTTTTATCTACCATACATCACCGTCAGCAAAAAGACCGCCATTATTGTCATAGATTTAAGTTTGTGTAATATTTATGATTCTAATATAGTGTACAATAAAGTTCAATTTTCCCCAAACACTACGGTGTATTTTCGTAACGTGAAACATATTGTTGGACAATAATTTGACAGCGTTCCTTAATTCTTAATTCTTTATTGTACACAAAAAAACATACATAGTACACGGAGATAATACAGTTTATGTACAAAGGCATGGCAGTCATGTTAAGGGACATTTTGTCCCCCAGCTTTAATGAAATATTAAATATTTCATTTAAACTTTCTTTTTTTCTTTAAAGTGTTTTAACCTCTCAATGTGTACGTACCTTTACAAAAATAGTCCGCGACCACCTCGTATACTTTATATTATATCATTTCCTACACAGAATTGTTCTTAAGATTAATCTTGGCTCACATCGATTTTATTATGAAAATGTTGTGTTTTGTTTCCGTATAGCCCTTTTCCTTCACCTAATTAACAGTCCATGGATTAAAAAAAAAAGAAGAAAGATTCCCGGGTTGTAGCCATCAGGAAACACAGATTCCGGTAAGGCATTCCACTCCTTAGCAGTACGCACAATGAATGTGTTGCCAAAACGTTTTGTGCGTATAGGTGGGATGTCCACCATGTACCGGTGGCGCATTGCCGTACGCCTGGTGGTCCGATGATGGAACGGGCTAGGCGGAATTAGGTTATGCAATTCCGACACACGCTCCCCGAAATCCAACTCAGAAGTTAAACGACACAACATCACCGATTTTGGACTCGTTTAATACGTCTTGACGAGTATTTTGTTGCTGGATGGTAACCAGGGTCTGATAATGGAGCTGAAAGATGGCTATAGGAACTCCGTAATTAAACGACACAACCCCATCGAATTTGGGCTCGTATTAGAATAGAATAGAATAAACTTTATTGTACACCAAAATAGTAACAAAAACTTTTACATTAACTTAAATCTATGGGTACAAAGGCGGTCTTATCGCTGACAGCGATATCTACCAGACAACCTTAGGGTGGAATGTAAGAATTTGAAATAGAAACAAAGGGGGGTAGTCTGCGGTGTACAGCAAATTAATAATGTAAATATTAAATTAAAATTATATACTAGACTATACATATAAATAATATAGCTGTTACACATAAAAGACAATATATAAATATTATATATATATATATATATATATATATTATAAGTTAATTATTCTTCTTGACGAGTATTTTGGTGCTAGATGCTAAACCAGGACCTGATGATGGAACTGAAAGCTGCTTGGCTCAATGCTGGTCCAGCTCCACTACCACCGGGGTTTTAATTGATTCGTTTGGGAATTATTATTATTTTTTTATTATTATTTTTTAATGTTTTTTTTAAATTGTAAACTATTATAAGTATTGTATAATATGGAAGCTTTTTCTTTCAAAGTTTGTAAATGTGAGTACCATGGAGCTATTTTACGGTTTTTATGTTACTATTGGACTACATAAATGAGCATGGCAGTTGAGAGTTTGTCATGCTTACTCAAATGTCTCACTGATGGTGGCGCGGGTGTTGGATCATTCGGTTCCCTTCAAAATGGTTGAGCTGAGTGGTGCTAATATTAATGCCATGTACGTGAACGGGCGCTGTCAGTTGAGACTGGTCATCTCTTAGCTGCCAGTTGCTATTTTAATATCTAGATTTCGTTTTTATTTTTACTTTATTTACATTGTTCTCACATGATAGCGACAAGAAACATGTAACAGAGATATTTGTAATTGCAAAACTGATTGAAAAGAGTGTCCATGGAGTTTCTTGCACATTCTTCTCCATAGAGATCTACGCTTTGGAATGTGCAATCAGCATCATTTTTCTGACTGACTGACTTCTTGACATTTCAAAAGTGCCTGTAAATGGTTTATTTGAAATATAATGCTTTTAATTTTTGATTTTGACAGAAGGCCACAGGAACTTGGCAATAAACACAATAAGATAACCCTATCGTGTTTGAATTTTTTGGAATGGACTTGATGAGTATTAATTATATATAGCTACAGACCGCGCTATAAAAGCTTGCTGTGAAAAAATGAATTTCATTGAAAACTTGTTAACTTTAAATGTATTATATTTTCATTTTATATTATGATAATGTAATGTAATATTATTCTGATTTCATAATACAATTTAAAAATCATAATGTAATTTAATCTACAATTGAAGGTATTAATAATGTTATTTTAATTTATTTTTAATTTATTCTTAGTATATTAGTTTTTAATTTTAGTTTTTATATCGTAATGGCTATTTCCAGTTTTAACCCTAAACCTAATTATAATCAATCAATCAATGTTTGTGTGATGAGCACGATCATTTGTTCTGTGTCTGGGTGTAATTTATCTATATAAGTATGTATTTAGAAATATATAAGTATGTTTATCAGTTGTCTAGTACCCATAATACAAGCTCTGCTTAGCTTGGGACTAGACGGCGTTGTGTGATAGTTGTGTCAATCATTAATTAATAAGACCTAATGTAAATGCTGGGCATACCTATAAGTGACTTTTTTACATAGGATATCTTCGTAAATGTGTTGTAGTTAATGTTTAGTAAATAAGTCGTTGGTATGCCTATATAAATAAATAATTAAATAAATAAATATTATTTTAAAATCCTAAAGGAAATGGGACGACACTGCATAACAAAATAACTACATTCGTTGAATGTTTCATAATACTTATTGATTAAAGTATAAAACACATCGGAGGAGAGGAAGTGGTTACATTTTTATTATCATTACGGCTCATAACTGGTTCACGGACAGCAGAGGTTGTGGTACAAGGTATGGAGACGAGAGGTTTTAAATCGAGACTTGGAAATCATCCAATGACTTCACCCGTTCTAGGGCGGGGTGGGAGGGCGTGTCAGTTTTGCCGTCTGAAACCTACTCTTATATTCCTTCTTCACCTTGTGTTGACACACAAGAAGCCCAGACTCGGAATAACTATCTATAGGGTATTAAATAAACATTTGTTTCGTATGAGAACCGCACCGGTAAAAGTTTGATACTAATTATCTCACTACACTCAGAATGGGAAAAGTTGACTATTTCTCAACTCAAAAAAAACTGGGCAAGCGCAAGTAGGACTCGCGCCCTGAGGGTTCCGTAAAAATTTACCTATGTCAAGAGTTCAATTTTTGATTGAAGACTCGAAGATTTTTCCAAAACGAAAAAAAAAGACGTAACAACAAATTTTCTGTTTGCAGATTTATTCCAAAAAATAAAATTTCAGGATTCTGGGTCAACGGGAATTATATAAAAATATATATTTTTTTGCAACATAAACAGCCATATCTTTTTTTTTCCATAAACTTAGAAGTTTGATTTTTTCACAGATTCAAGGGACTGCAGACCTAAGTATATGATTTTAATTTCAACTCAATACATCCACGCGTTCTCGAGATAAAGAGTCTTGACAGACAAACAGACAGACAGATGGACGGACGACAAAGTCATCCTATAAGGGTTCCATTTTTTCCTTTTGAAGTACGAAACCCTAAAAACAACCTTCATTTGTTCGTTGAATCCACAACAACACCGCTTGTAACTTGCAGCTACTGTTAATGTTCAAACCGGTCTCAGTCGCCACGAGAATGAAGTAGTGAATGGAAAGGAAGCCAACGGTTTAGCGAGGCAGGCTGCTGTTACACCGAAGTGTATTCTGATGGGGTCAGCTGGTAGAGGTCAATGATTATTTGGAGAATAAGCGATGGTTGAGGACTTTACACGAATACTGCTTGCTGACTGGACAGGTCCACTCTAATCTGTGTGGTTCGGTTGTTGTAGTTGATCAAAAGATCATCTCATACATTAATCTGCATGGTTCTCATATGATTTGACCTCCGAGTTTGTTTCGGTGATTCTTAATAAAGAAAGAAAATATGTTTATTCTGCCCAATTTATTGTGCATCTAGCACAATAAATTATAAAAGATCACTTAGCATAGCATCATCAGCCTTATACCTCACCAACTCTCCTCCCACCTTCCCACCACCTTACCTTCCCGCTGCTGGGACTCAGGCCTCCTCTCTAGGAGAGGCAACGGGCCGTAATCCGCCTCGCGGGCCTAATGCGGGTTGGTAGATGTCACATGTGCACTAGGTTCTGACGTTTTATAAGTGCTCAAGTAGGCGTATGTGAATTAAACATATTTTGAATTTTTTGAACAGGTTTTTTTTTTATGTGGGACAATCATCTAATGACAAATCTCGCGAAATAGTGTCAGAGTTTTACTGACTAAAAACCCACTCTTGTTTCTCCGTTGCCTTCGTCCCAGGGCCCCGGGTTTCGTTTTCACAATACCCATGGCTCCAGTAGGCTTCGACCCTGCTAGGCCCCTTCGATTTGCTGACATCTCCCTGAGGCGCGCGTGGAACAATACGCGCCGTCGACGAATTAGGCTCGGTCCGGACGGTTACCCATTGCTCTTTCAATTTTTTTAGTTCTAGGACATTATTCCCTCACGATGTTTTCCTTTGTCATTTTGCTTCGCGAGCACATAGGACAAAACCGCTGCGTAGCACTGAATTTGCGTGAACTGTAATCGCCACTGCGTTAGGCATTCTCTACCAGTCAATTTCGTGTGGAAGCAATTACATTATCTTTCAACAGTTTGGCAAATTTGTTACGTGTTATGTTAGTAAACATCACGCTACGGTGTAACTGTAGCCATCGTGAGATTCATTCACAAGTCGACGACTTATAAATTAAGGTGTAGTGTGTATTACAATGTTTTTTTTTTCTTATTTCTTGGAACTATCGACAAACTGGTTGTACTACAACATGGCTGCTCAGTCAGAACAGTCTTTTTTTAATTATTTTATAGGCTCGCGCTTTACTACTATCTCATCTGATGGTAAGCGATAATGTGGTTGACGATGGAGCACGTTTGCCTAGAAGTAACCTATTCACTCTTGACTTAAAGACTTTTTAGTTTAGTAATATAGTTAGTAATGTATTTCATTACCACTGCTCTCAAAACGGTGAAGGAAAACATCGTGAGGAAGCCGGTATGTCCTAGAACCAAAAAATCGAAGACATTCACCAACCCGCACTGGGTCCGCGTGGTGTATTACGGCCCATTCCCTCTCATAGAGAGGAGGCCTGAGTCCCAGCAGTGGGAACATTGAAAGGCTGATTATGCTTAAAGCCATGCTATGCTGGGTAAATGCCTCCCCCAACTTCTTCCAGGTATTATTTTCTCAAGCCAGCTCAAGCCAGCCCTTGCGACAGCTGTCTAGGCCTTCTCGCCACTTCTTCCTAGGTCGGCCTCGGCGGCTTCCATCCTCAGGTTCCCACTTCATGAAGACTTTTGCCTAACGCTCAATGTTCATACGGCTAATGTGACCCACCCAATTTTAGCCTGGCAGCTTCAAGGTGAGAATTTTCTCTCTCAACAACTACCCTAATGATTACTGTCAATTCTTAGAAGGGGCGTTACCTCTTAAAAGACCATTCGGAAACCCCTTTGTACAACGCTACTTTTTTTTTATTAATGATAGGCTCGCGTTTGACCACCATCCCACCTGATGGCAAGCGATGATGTGGTCGACGATGAAACACGCTTGCCTAGAAGTAGCCCATTCACTCTTGACTTAAAGACCCCTAAGTTTTAGCTATCAGGAAACACAAACTCCGGCAAGGAATTCCACTACTTGGCTGTATGCACAATAAATGTGTTCTCAAAACGCTTTGTGCGTACTTAGGGTACATCCCCGAGGAGACTACTGTTGACCACTGTTACTGCCCGTGACTGCTAAGCCGCAAGTCGTGGGTTCGATTCCCACCCAAAATAAATGTGTGTGTGATGACCACGATCATTTGTTTTGTGTCTGGATATAGTTTATGTGCAATATGTATGTATTTAGAAATATATAAGTATGTTTATCAGTTGTCTAGTACTCATAGCACAAGCTCTGCTTAGTTTGGGACTAGATGGTGTTATGTGATAGTTGTGTAATATTATTATTATACCTACAATCACGGCCTGGTCACGATTTTGGTCTTAGCGAAGAGCGGCGCGGCTAGCGGGGCGGCATTGGTAAGTGCGCGCGTTGTCGCTCGCAGCGTCTTGTGGCATGCTTCAAATATTTTCATACTTTTGATCTTACCGCTCGCCGCCCCGCGCTTAGCTACCGCTCACAGCGGCAAGATCAAAATCAAAAGCATTTTATTTCAAATAAACCATTTACAGGCAGGAAGTCAGTCAGTCAGAAAAAAAAATGATGCTAATTGCACATTCCAAAGCGTAGATCTCTATAGAGAAGAATGTGCAAGAAACTCCATGGACACTCTTTTCAATCATGTTTTGTAATTACAAATATCTCTGTTACATCTTTCTTGTCGCTATCATGTGCAGCAAGCTAAGAGATGACCAGGTCAAGGTCCTGAAAGAGCCGTTACACTTAGAGAATTTCAATTTCCAAACGTAACATAAATGAAAGCGTTTCCGTTACACACACATTGAGTAGTTCCAGAATACATGAACGTGTATTGTTTTAGGGTCAACCACGGCCATTGTGAACCCTGCACTAATTATTTTGGGGTTCAAACTTCAGATATTTGTTACCAATAAATCTTTGAGGAAAGTTTGTGAAGTATTCGGTTTGGAGTTTGTTTATTGATTGCGAAGTTAAAGTAACCTTTCAACTTTTGAATTTAGGTGCTTCAAGAGTCTATTAATGGTAATAAAACATTGTTTTCTGTTAGAGTTTTTATTTTTTAAATGACATAAACTAGTGATGACTCTAGCAGCTTTGGACTCAGTGGAAAGGCGTGCGAAGAAGCTAATTGGGGGTCCAGATTTGGTTAAGTCCAATCTACAAAGCCTCGAGCACAGGCGCAGGGTAGCCAGCCTATCGGTATTTTACAGGTTACATTTTGGAGAATGTGCGCGGGAATTGTATGACTTGATTCCGCCATCTCCTTTTTACCATCGGACAACCCGAACAATCAGGTGGTATCGCAGTCTTTTTTTTTAAGTTAAATTGATATAAACCAGTGCTTGACTGCGATCCCACCTGATGGTAAGCAGTGATGCAATCGTTGATGGTGAGGCGCATTAGTTTATTAAGAACTTATTCACTCTAGCCTTGAAGATACCTAAATTACAGTCGGACGGGAAGACCGCAACAGGCAAATTGTTCCTGTCCTTCAATGTACACGGTATAGACAACGACGCGAACCGCTTAGTCCGGACCGTAGAGGTTTCAACAATGTAAGGGTGGATACTCGCTGTATCGGTTATCCGATGGTGGAAAGGAGATGGCAGGATCGAGTCATGTAAATCCCGCGCACACTATCCAAAATGCATCCTATAGAATACTGGAGGCCTGGCTACTCCACGCCTGTGCCATTTTCTCAGCAATAGCAATCAATGAATTTCGTTTTAGGGGGGGAGATCATCAAATAACTTCTCTCGCTCTTGGTGGAGCGAGAGGGAGTCTCAGACTCTTACTGACTGATACCCACCTGTGTTATTTCAGTTGCTTTTTGTGGAGCAGGGCCGCGGTAGCTCTCTCATATCATCCCACAGATGTTTTTTTTTATGGTGCGAAATCATCTAATGACTTATCTCGCTCTAGAGCGGGGCGAGAGGGCGTGTCAGCCTTACTGACTAAAACCACACTTACATATGTTTCTTCAGTTGTCCTTTGCGGTCTAGAACTAAGAGTATGTTTTTTTCAGAAGTTAACCCCTGGCTCTAGAGTAGGTATTAGCGCTGCCAGCTGGGCACTACGGTTTTGCTGACATCTCTTGGAGGCGCGAGTGGAACCTCGAACTCAGTCTGGGCGGTTACCGAATGGCCAGACGGCGATTTACCTATTGCTCGTCGTCCGTTAGCTCGCGCTTACGGTGGCTGGGGTGTGAGGTATGTCCGTTTCCTTTATTGCTAGCATTAAATCCCACATATGTTGTTCGGTACAGTTAAAAACAAGATATAATTTATTCATAATTATTACTAATTAATCACTTCAATATTTAAATCTATCAATTGTTTTTGTTTCTGCATGTTATAATCACATTATTATGTTAATGTAAACTCAATGTTAATTGTTGTGATTGATTTAACGTGGATTAAATTATTTATTCTTGACTGGCCTGTTGGTTCAGTGGTTAGTGACCCTGGCTGCTATGCTGGAGGTCGTGGGTTCGATTCCCACCCAGGACAAATGTTTGTGTGATAAGCATGATCATTTGTTCCATGCCTGGGTGTAATTTATCTATAATATGTATGTAGTTAAAAATATATATGTATGTTTAACAGTGTCTAGTACTCATAACACAAGCTCTGCTTAGCTTGGGACTAGACGGCGTTGTGTGTTTGTTGTGGAAAATTATTATTATTATTCTTTACATTACATTATTCTACAAAGTACTATACATATTACTATCGTCAAATCAATTAGTGGAAAGTTAAAAAAAAAATAGCATTTTTGCGATTTTTTTATTTTTTTTTTTATTCTGGATAGGTTCGCGCTTGACCGCCATCTCACCTGATGGAAAGCGATGAGGCGGTCGACGATGGAACGCGCTTACCTAGAAGTAACCTATTCACTCTTGACTTAAAGATTTCCGGGTTGTAGCTATCAGGAAACACACATTCCGGCAAGGAATTCCACTCCTTAGCTGTACGCACAATGAATGTGTTCCCAAAACGTTTTGTGCGTATAGGTGGAATGTCCACCATGTACCGGTGGCGCGTTGCCGTACGCCTGGTGGTCCGATGATGGAACGGGCCAGGCGGAATTAGGTTATGCAATTCCGACGCACACTCCCCGAAATGCAACCGGTAGAAAACCGACAGGCTAGCAACTCGGCGCCGATGCTCAAGACTTTGGAGCCTCGACTCAACGAGTGCATCATTGCCAATGATCCTCCTGGCTCGCCTCTCAATTGCCTCAAGTGCATCAAGCTGGTATCGGGCAGATCCGTCCCAAAGATGAGAGCAGTACTCCATACACGATTACCTGATAACTGCAATAATTTTATAAAAATATCATAATTTCGCGATATGGCTAATGCATTTTCACGTGTTAAAAAAGGCGACAAAATATTTTATATTATATAGAGATAAAGTATGCTTTTTTGGTTTGTAGGAGGTAATCTCTGAAAGTACTGGTCCGATTGCAAATTTTTTTTCACTGATAGAAAGCTGTTTTATTCTTGAGTTACATAAGCTATACTTTGTGTATGCGGGCAAAGCTGCGGGCAAAAGCTAGTTGAAAATGAGATTAAAGAGATACATTTAAACATACCTTTTTTACTGTCCGTTAACCGAATTAGACTAATATTCCGTAGACATAAGAGTTTTTTTTTTCGTTGGGCATATCATCTTATGGCATCCTCCGCTCTTGGGCGGAGCTGAAGATAGTGTCAGAATTTTACTGACTAAAAACCCACTCCTGTTCCTTCGTTGCCTTTCGTACCAGGGCCGAGTCTTCCTTTCAGAATCATACCCTTGGCCCCAGTAGGCTTCGACCCTGCTGGGCCATTACAGTTGCTGAGATCTTTTTGAGGAGCGCGTGAAACAGTACGTGTTATCGACGACTTGGCCAGTAACCACTGGACGGTCGGACGGTGGGCTACCCAATGCTCGCCGTTCGCAAGCCCGCGTCTACTATGGCCGGAAATCGGGATCGGAATCCCGGCGGCGGTTGGAGCGTGAGGACCGTTGCCTCACGCGATCGGCCGCCTCCTTTGCTAGCATTAGTGCTTCGCAGAAGGGGCCTGCCTTCTGCAAAGGGTGGTATTAAAAGCAATAAAGTGGTTACAATACCAACTATTTACTACAACCGCCATTTGCCATGCCACCAACGCATACACATCCCACCCATACGCACAAAACGTTTTGGGAGCACATTCATTGTGCGTACAGCTAAGGAGTAGAATTCCTTGCCTGAGTCCTGTACTTGTGCTATGAGACCTTACTTCATGCCAAATTTCAGGATTCTAGGTAAACGGGAAGTGCCCTATGAATTTTGATTTTCTAGAGAGTGTCAAAATACATGTTTTTTGCGATATAAACGGCCGTATCTTTTTTTCCACATCATCTACACGTTCTCGAGATAAAGGGTCTTGACTGACAGACAGGGTTCCGTTTTTTCCTTTTGAGGTACGGAACCCAAAACCGGGGGTCTTGGACCGCAAGGCAAAAATACACCCTTGCGCTCTGCCCGAGAGCAAGAGAAGTCATTGGATGACTTCCTACCCAAAAAATAAAAGTCAAGAGTGAATAGGTTTCTTCTAGGTAAGCATGCTCCATCATTGACCACATCATTGCTTACCATCTACACAAAACTATGCTTACTATTCTATAACACATCGAAGTACCCAACTAAAACATAAGTTACAACTCTACACACTTATTTACTTGTAAAAACAATTTAACAGAGTACAAGTATGCGATAAGACAATGCCTGCGGGCTCCACTGTGGAAATAGGTTACTTGTACACTGTAGTGCAGGAATTACGACACAGTTTCTGAGATTCGCGAGGAGGAGTGGCAGGTGGTCGCCTCCTTCTGCGAAGCAGTAATGTTAGCAAAGGAGGCGGCGGATCGCGTGAGGCAAAGGTCCTCACGCCCCAATCGCCGCCGGGATTCCGATCCCGATTTCCGGCCATAGTAGGCGCTGGGTTGCGGACGGCGAGCATTGGGTAGCCCGCCATCCGACCGTCCGGTAACTGTCCGGACCGAGTCCAAATCGTCGACAGCGCATACTGTTTCATACGCGCCTCAAGGAGATGTCAGCAACCGTAGGGGCCCAGCAGGGTCGAAGCCTAATGGGGCCATGGGTGATGCGAAAGAGATCCCCAGGGCCCTGGAAAAAAATGGCAAAGAAGGAACAGGAGTGGGTTTTTAGTCAGTAAAAGTCTGACACTATCCCCCGCTCCACCCAAGAGCGGGGATGTCATTAGATGATTTTCCAACCCGAAAAAAAAAAAGTTTCTGTGATTCAGAAAACCTCTCACTTAACTCTTCTGTCACAGGTCTGCTTAAATAAATTTATTTTGTAAATAGCAACATGCCCCGGCTTCGCCCGGGTGCAATGCTGATACCACCGCAACCGCTATGTCCCTGCATTTTAAATCTGTAATATCTTCGAAAATATTTATTTAAATTACATGGTGTAAGGGGCCATTTTGATCTACGTTAAATGCACAGTATATTTACCGTACTTAATAAATCGAATTTTTCTCTTGTTTCTGAAAAACACACTCAATAGATTGTTTTATCTCTTCTTCTACATTCATCTTTAAGAAGATCCTCAGTTTCATCGCGAATTATATAAAAAAAGGTCCTATTAGAAATTATGCTGCTAGCCTCCGACGTCTTGTTAATAAAAAAATTAACCAGGGATGGATAAAAAAACTTGAATAGAAAGAAATCTATACTATCTACATATAGTTGTAAACTAATATTATAAAGAGAAATGATTTCTATTCTTGTATTTTGAACTCAAAAATTACTAGACTGATTTAAAAAAATATATTTTATCAATAGAATACTATTTTACGTCTGTGTGTAATAAGCATAATTTTTAATTGTATTTTTGGTGAGAGCAGTGGTGACCGGTGTGACTTACGAGTTGCAGGTTGCGGGTTCAAACTCAGCCAGGCGCATTACTGTGTGTAATTTATTTCATCACCATTGCTCTCAAAACGGTGTAGGAAAACATCGTGAGGAAACCGGCATGTCTTAGAACTAAAAATTCGAAAACATGTGACATGCACCAACCCGCACTGGGCCCACGTGGTAGATTACGGCCTATGCCCTCTCCTAGAGAGGAGGCCTGAGACCCAACGGTGGGAACATTATATGACCGACTATGCTATTCTATTTTTGGTGAAGCCACAGGCAGAAGCTTGTTCTATGTACCCATTTCATTTTAATAATCTGATTCACTACGACTCATTTATCAATTATTTTTTTTACCATAAATTTTCTAAATATATTCCTCACTGTAACCCACTCACTCGGCCCGACAGTGTTCGGCTCTAGTAATTAATTAAACTTGTATAAGTCGTGTGTTTGTTTGAGAGGCTCCCCGGCGGTAAGTCAACCAGATCCGATGCAGCTCTAATTACAGTGGCCTGCCAACTTCTGAGGACACAGTCTTTGTTGGAGCAAGGTTTCTTAGAAAGACTAATAGATTGGATGAGAATTTAGGACTTGGGGTGATTTTTGGACGGGTAAAATGATGAAATTAGAAAAATAAATTTCAAAAGTGTTCTTACTAAGGATTTTGCATTTGGAAAAAACGGTCCCCCATCCAAAGACTGACCTCGGTAACTGTTACTTAACTTCGTTATTTGATTCATGAGATAGTATGGTCGTGAAAGGTGGACCATCCGGTGTTTTGTACCATTCCCTCTCCTAAATAGGAAGCCTGCGTCCCAGCTGTGAAAAGATTCCAAGGCTGATTAAGCTTATTATTATTACAAAACCTTATCTGGTCATCATTGTCCTAGTTACTTCCAAACTAAATTTGTTGGAGTCAATTTTAAATTTCACCAAATGTAGCTGAACTCCAAAATTTCACAAGAAGCAGCTGCCTACGACGAACAATGGGTAGTTCGCTGTCCGACCATCCGGTAACCGTCCAGACCGTGCACATGTCGTCGACGGTGCGTAGATTTCCACGCGCGCGTCAAGGAGGTATCGGCAACCATACGGGGTCCAGCAGGTTCGAAGCCTACTGGAGCCATAGGTGATGCGAAAGAGTTCCCCGGGGCCCAGGAACAATGGCAAAGAAGGAAAAGGAGTGGGTTTTTAGTCAGTAAAAGTCTGACACGCCGTCTCGCTCCGCCCAAGAGCGGGGAATGTCATTAGATGATTTTCCCAACCAAAAAAAAGCAACTGCCAATCTGTCCTCTATAACCTAGTAACTGGGTAAATGATACCGTAAAAGCTGCTAGCAACCAAAAACACATTTCTGCCCATCCCCTTAAAGGGATAGTAATAAAATAAATAGCACTATAATATCATTAGGGATATCGCAATGATCATCAATTATATTACAATTGGCACTGATAGCAATCAATTGGTAATCATCATTATTGTTGTTAATTGCAACCAGTAAATGTTACGTCAAGGCAAAGGACTATTCTCATATAGAGAAGAAAGGAAGCTGTTCCAGTGATAATAGATTAAGTGTCTTCTAGTGAGCAGTGGTGGCCGAGTGGTAACGGCCCCGACTTACGAATTGTAGGTCGCGGGTTCAAACCCAGCCAGGCGTATTACTTTGTGTAATTTATTTAATCGCCACTGCTCTCAAAACGGTGAAGGAAAACATCGTGAGGAAACCGGCATGTCCTAGAAGCAAAAATTCGAAGACATGTGACATTCATCAACCCGCACTGGGCCCGCGTGGTGGATTACGGCCCATTCCCTTTCCTAGAGAGACGAGGCCTGAGTCCCAGCAGTGGGAACATTAAAAAGCTGATTATGCTATGTCATGCTTCAAGGCTAGAGTAAATAGGCGATTAATAAAATAGTGCGCTTCATCGTCAACGATTGCATAATTTTTAGAGTGCTCCCCGTCGACCCATAATCCTGAAATTTGGCATAAAGCAAGGTCTTGTAGCACAGGTATAGAAATAAATGTGAAAACAGTAAATTTTTTGTAACGTCTCTATCCGTACCCGTTACTGAACACACTTTTGTAGTCAAAAGAATAAAAAAAGAAATCCCAAAATTGTCCACGAAACTCCGTCATAATTGGTAAACTCATAATTGAATCAATAAAAAAAAGTAAATAGTACGCAGTGTTTTTCCATCATTTATTCATTCATAATAGCCTGTACAATATTTCCATAAATTGAGTGATATTTTGGGACATAAACAAACGCTAATAACTTTGCTGTTTATGAATATAATTTATTGAGACTTTATTTAAATAATAACAAGACCTTTTCTAATAAGCCCTTTAAGTATTTGTACTTATTAAAAATTAGTGGTGTATAATAACATTTCTGTCTATAATTTGTTTTAGAAAAAACTATAGTTCAATTCTCAACATGTTAGTTTCACGTCTAGACCAATTAACGTGGCTCTAATTATAAAAGTGTTCCGTCGTTAATATCAAAAATATCTCAACAGACATGCGAAATTATTTTATACGACGTACTCTGAATTCATTAGTTTATGTTAACGTGGATACGCCCAACATTTATCGTTGTTTGATAACGTAAAAGGTAAACTTCAAAATCCTGTATTATAATCATTCGCATTTAGACGTATAAGAGAGTCACTCCTCAATTTGGGACGAGACCCACGAGGATCGGGTCAACTCTAGTCCGAGACGGACGACGGACGGATCCGTGTACGCTTGCTTCGCTCGCTCACTAGACCCCGCCATCCCTTTTTAACCTAATTTATATCCATCTCTCTACGTACATCATTATCTATCTATGAACAATTAGTAGTTTAGTGAAGAATAAGATTTTTGGTGCAAAGTTAAAATATTCCTTTTCAAACGCAATAAGTTTAGAAACAAGAATACATTTCTGTTTTATTTATGGTGGCAACACTTAATATGATCCGTTTGAGAACAACAAAGGGACAAATATAGAATTATGTCATGAAAGACGAAGTATATCAGACGAGTGTATGAAGTGAGCACTTTCTGTGTGAAGGAAAATGCCTAAAAAACATATCTGGTTACTCGGAAACTTAGTGTTATTGTAAGGTGCCAAGCAATGTCGAAGCCTACTGGGGCCATGGGCTCGCTTTGGTACGCAAAGCAAAGAAGGAACATGGGAGTCGGTTTTAGTCAGTAAAAGTCTGAGACGACCTCTCGCTCCGCCCAAAAGTGGATGATTTTCCAACTTTAAAAAATAGTGTTATTTTAGATTTTTCCTAATACAGAAGCTGTCTTGTTAGTTTAGTGACTACAAACGCGACTGCTGGGCATACAAATGTTTGTTCCGTGCGAGAGTCGAACCCACGACACGCAGCGCATTAGCTAGTCGCTCAGCCAGGGTGCCATCACTGTGTGGACCGCCCGGACTTGGGCAGATCACCACCGTGTCCTCGTGGGGGAGATCGGTGGCAACGATTTCTCACCAGGCCATGTTCCGAAACAAGGAGGAGTGGCAGGCAGTCGCCTCTTTCTGCGAAGCAGTAATGCTAGCGAAGTTATGCGGCCTCCTGGCCCCAGTTACCGGTAGCCCGATCCCGATTTCCAGCCACCGTAGGCGCGGACTTGCAGACGGCGAGCAATGGGTAGCTCGCCATCCTACCGTCGGGTGACCATCCGGACCGAGCTCAAGTCGTCGACAGTGCGTACTGTTCCCCGCGCGCCTTAAGTAGATGTCAGCAAACCTTAGGGCCCCAGCAGGGTCTAAGCCAACTGGGGCCAAGGATCTGCTTCTGAAAGAAAGATAAAAGGGGGAAGTGAGTTTTTAGTCAGTAAAAGTCTGATACTATCTACCGCTCCGCCCAAGAGCGAGATTTATCAGTAGATGATTTTTCCACCTAAAAAAGACGAATTGATTTTTTAAATGACTGGCCTGTTGGTCTAGTGGTTATTGGCCCTCACTGCTATGTCGGAGATTGTGGGTTCGATTCCCACCCAAAACAAATGTTTGTGTGATGAGTACGATAATTTGTTCTGTGTCTGGGTGTAAGTTATCTATAATATGTATTTACTTAGAAACATGTATGTTAAGTGTGTTTATCTGTTGTATAAGGTCTTTTTTACATAGTATGGGTTCGAAAATATGCATCTTTAAGATGAAAGAAATCGTATGAATCCGACAGCTGTCAAACGCACCGTTCTACAGCAATTTTAGTGCCACAAGTGTGTGGTACTCATACCACAAGCTCTGCTTAGTTTGGGACTACTAAAAAAGGGGAAAATTTGTGATACATTTTTACACATCCAAAAAACATCTCCTGCACAGAATACATTCTTAAAAATCTAACTAGTAACCATATTACCCCGCTACATTTTCACACAACTCTCCCGTCTTATCCACTAGTTTACCTCGTTCACGTCTCATTACCAACACTGCACTGGATAAAGGCAAGCGGACTATTTTAATTGTTCCTTCATACCCCATTAGCTCTCGGATCGGTTCGGAGCGTCAGAATGACCGTTCTACCCCAAATAGTGGGGCATTACGGTAATGTTACGTTTTATTATTAATTTTGGAGGGAGGTGAAATTAAAAGTGGGGGTGGATAGGGAAGCTAGCTCGGTGGGGCCATATAGTTGGAATAATGAGTCGATTTCTGTTGGATTCGAAGCCTGGGTTGTCTTAACAGAATGTTATGTATCGTTGAAAAATTAATTCTTCAACAATTTAATTTAACATTGCAATTTTACTTAATAATGTATATAATTGTGAAATTATTAATTTAATGTAACAAAATAATATACGGAATAATAAACTCAGTGTAATTAATTAATGTATGCAATTGTATTCATTATGTTTTGTATTAGAATAATAATATGTTGATGTACTCTACCAGGGTCCATGTTTGAAATACTAGAAACATGTAACATCGATTTAAAACGTGTATGAAATAAATAAACAAATTTTATTCGATTTATGTATTACACCACCCTTTGTTGTCTGGTAGAGAATGCCTAAGGCATTAAGTCCGCCTTTGTACCTTTATGTTGCATGAAGTTTTAATAAATAAATACATAATATACTCGAGAATTATATTTTAATCAACATACTTAATTTGACTGACCTGTAAAATGCAAAAAAAAAGAAAATAGGAAATTTGAATTTCTCGGTCTTTTTTAAGTTAATGAATAATGTCCCAACTCAAAACAAAAAAAAAAAACAAAAAAGCGTATTTTTGTGTTTTCAGTTTTCGGTGGGAAAATCATCTAATGACATCGCCCGCTCTTGGGCGGAGCTTGGTATTTTACTCAGTAAAAACCCACTCCTGTTCCTTCTTTGCCATTGTAGCGACATCTATCGCGTCACATAAGAAAATCCTGAATCGCGCAATCAAAGTTCTCCGCGCGATTAGAACATATAGAACAGCCCGAAATCATCTATCGGGTAGTTGCAGCCCACCAGACATAACACCCGTCTGGCCGGAGGATCCTCCCTTTTCAACGGAGGTTTGCGGGACTTTCCTCTCTGTTCCGCCTACCTCCAAACTGGTGACCCTCGACAAAGAACGTCAGCGCAGCCTTCGTGCAGATACTACCTCGTGACGTCATCATCACTTCCTTAAGCTTTCGAGCAGCGAGCCATACAGCCAGCACCCACGGCTATAAAGGGTATCCTGACCACCAGCATGCCTACATGGTCATACCTGGTCATCACCCTCAGCCTCATCAGCGACCTTGCCAAAGCACACTGCACCTTCGGCCAGTCACATGAAGAGCAATGAAGAACCTCTCCTGGTCGACGCAAGCAGTCAAGCCACTACGTCGCACAGCACCGCTCCGACTCACTGGAGCCAGCAGCACTACTCCGACTCACTGGAGCCTGCAGCATCATCCCGACTCACTGGGATAGCACCACCCCGACTCACTGGGGCAACACCGCAGACAGTTCCGACTCACCGAGAACTATGCGGCATTCGGTTCCGACCCACTGGAACCAATTTACCACAGGCTTGGCACGCATCAAGAAGCATCAAGAACCATCGATCTCCGATCTCCGGAGGGGAGTGATGTAGCGACATCTATCGCGTCACATAAGAAAATCCTGAATCGCGCAATCAAAGTTCTCCGCGTGATTAGAACATATAGAACAGCCCGAAATCATCTATCGGGCAGTTGCAGCCCACCAGACATAACACCCGTCTGGTTGGAGGATCCTCCCTTTTCAACGGAGGTTTACGGGACTTTACTCTCTGTTCCGCATACCTCCAAACCATCATTCCAGGGCCCCGGGGTTCTTTTTCGCATCACCTATGGCCCCAGTAGGCTTCGACCCTGTTGGGCTCCTACGGTTTTGCTGACATCTCCTTGAGGCGCTTCTTAGTGGTTCCACCTTAAGCAGTCTGAGAATAAAATGTTACGATAAAAAAAAAAACATTATACAATCGAAAAACGGTCGGACGCCACAGTTGGCGCAGAAGTTGAATTGACAGCAGCGCTATGTGTCGCGGGTTCGATTCCCGTACGAAACAAATATTTGTATGGTCTACAAGTTCTGGGTGTAAGCTTACATGGTCGTTAACGCACCTACGATACAGGAGAAATTCCTAATGTGAGGCAAAGTTTTAAAAAAATGGGCAAGTGCGAATCGGACTCGCGCACTGATGGTTCTGTATAAACTTACCTATATAGTTCAATTCCCGAATTGAGTCTCGTTGATGTTTCCGATTTTTTTTTTGTGACTGAACAATGAAACTGTTTTTTGTTTTAAATATTTATTTCTATATCTGTGCTATATAATAAGACTTTGCTTTCTGCCAAATTTCAGGAATCTGGGTTAACGGGAAATATGAATTTTAATTTTCTTGAAAGTGTTTTTGACGAATTTTTTTTTGACATAAATAAATAAAATAATGTTTATTTCATCTTTTACACAAAATAGTTACATGTAACAGCCATAAGTAAATCTTATCTTCTCACATAAACGGCCGTATCTTTTTTTTTCGGTAACTTAGAACTTTGATGTTTTCATAGTTTCAAGGGACCACAGCCCTGAGTATATAGTTTTAATTTCAACACAATAAATCCACGTTTCCCGAGATAAAGGTTCTTGACAGACAGACAGAAGAACAACAAAGTGATCCTATAAGAATTTTTCCTTTTGAGGTACGGAACCCTAAAAAATAACAACCCTTGTTTTGGCGTAGTTGGATAAAATGCAATCTTTCAACAGTTCCAATTGTTAGCAATCACACCCTCTCCAACCCCCACTCCACATAATTTGACATGTCATTACCCTGCCGCTGACGTCGACACCCTGTCACAATGAATTGATATGTCATGTCCTGACTCAGATTATGAAAGTTGATGGTTATGGAATATTGATCACCCTCATAAAGAGCGACTGAAGGAATACAGGTTTCATTTTTTCTTTTTTTAGGTGTGCGACGGCGTGTCAGAGTTTTACTGACTAAAGCCCACCCTTGCCCCTTCTTTGCCTTCGTTCCAGGGCCCCGGGGTTCTCTTTCGCACAACCCATGGCCCCAGTAGGCTTAGACCCTGCTGGGTCCCGACGGTTTTGCTGACATCACTTTGAGACGCTCGTGGAACACTACGCGCCGTCGACGACTTAGGCTTCGCCCGGACGGTTATCGGACGGTCGGACGGCAAGCTACTCAAAGCTCGCCGTCCGCAAGCCCGCGCCTACGGTGACTGGAAATCAGGCCGTTTCCTCGCACGTGCAGCCGCCTCTTTTGCTAGCATTACTGCTTTGCAGAAGGAAGCGACTCCTCGCTCCGGACCAAAGCCTGTATCAAGGCCCGGCACGATAGATCGCTGCCACCGATCGTCCCACGAGGACACGGCAGTGCTCTGCCCTGGCGGGGTACACCTCCACCGTATGCTCCGCCGTGTCCTCCGGACGGTTCACACAATGGTGACACCAGGGCGTTTCTTCGGAAAGAATCCGGTGCAGGAACCTCCCGAACTGACCATGTCCGGTGAGGACCTGCGCCATGCGGAAGATAAAGACGCCATGTTGTCTTTCCAGCCACTCCTCAAAGGTGGACTTACCGCAATAATTGTGGCGCGCCCAAAGGAGTATATCTGGGTTTCAGTCAGTAAAAGTGACTCTACTCCACTCAGAGCGGAACGAGTTACTTGATGATTTCACAGCTCAAAAAGGGGGCAGAGTTTGTCATTGCCGAAAGACGAAATATACGCCCGAGCCGAAGGTGATAACGTTTTTGAGCCGAGAAAATTACAAGAGAATGAGAGAGTAAAAATACGTCGTTTTGATTTTGATACACGTGAGTATATCGTAAGGACGATTTTCACACTCACTACTGGAAAATAATACCTAAGTAGGTAGTAACTATTGTGAGAAATGAAGGATTTCATTTTCATGCACCTTAGTGGGGACTGGTATACTAAATAAATGTAATAAATTTTGTTTAGGCCTGACCACCGCACGTTTCCATACTAGTGCGAAATACACTACATTGCGATATCTTAAAGCGGTAGACGTAGGAGCAGGTTTTGTTTGAGTGTGTTGAAACGTATTTTTTTGTTTTTATTTAGCCAGTCTCATATTTCGAAAGTTTAAGTTGGTTGTTGGTACAGGTTACAATAACTAGCTTTTCATTACATTGTAGATATAATGTTTTTGCAGTATTTGGCAGCAGATGTATTGAGTAAGCCTTCTCGGCAAGCTGCGACGAGGTAGTCAACACTACAATAAAATTCTAAGTTCCATTTTATCGAGATCGTTCCTGTTTCAGTAATTCCACATTTTATAGACTTTTTTTTATTTTCGGGTGGGAAAATCATCTAATGACATCCTTCGCTCTTGGGCGGAGCGCGATAGTGTCAGGCTTTTACTGACTAAAAACCCACTCCTGTTCCTTCGTTGCCTTTTGTACCAGGGCCGAATCTTCCTTACAGAGTCAGACCCTTAGCCCCAGTAGGCTTCGACCCTGCTGGACTCTTACAGTTGCTGACATCTGCTTGAGGCACGCGTGGAACAGTACGCGCCGTTGGCGACTTGGGTTCGGTCCGGACGGTTACCAGGCGGTCGGATGGCAAGCTACCCATTGCTCGCCATAGCGTGTCTGTATGTGCGTGACGAGATACCACTACAGATGCGCTAAGAATGTATGCGTCGATGCCCATATTATTTGCCTGAAATTAGGATAACTAAAACTTATTTGTCTAATTGGGTTTTATAGGGGTCTTTCTTTTTAAGTGGGAAAAAAAACCACTCCTGTTCCTTTTACTGACTAAAAACCCACTCCTGTTCCTTCGTTGCCTTTCGGACCAGGGCCGAGTCTTCCTTTCAGAATCAGACCCTTGACCCAATAGGCTTCGACCCTGCTAGGCCTCTACGATTTGCTGACATCTAAGTGAGGCGCGCGTGGAACAATACGTGCCGTCGACGACTTGGACTCAGTCCGGATGGTTACCAGACGGACCGGACGGCGAGCAATGGGTAGCCCGCCGTCTGGTCGGAAATCGGGATCGGAATCCCGGCGACGGTTGGGGCGTGAGGACCGTTGCCTCACGCGATCGGCCGCCTCCTTTGCTAGCATTACTTTGCAGAATGAGGCGACCGCCTGCCACTACTCCTCGCTCCGGACCATGGCCTGTACCAAGGCCCGGCGTGAGAGATCGCCGCCGCCGATCGCCCCCACGAAGACACGGCGCTGCTCTGCTCAAGCGGGGCACACCTCCACCGTGTGCTCCACCGTGTCCTCCGGACGGTCCAGGGTTATATATAGGTGTGTATTTATTCGAGTTCATCATCATCATCATTTCAGCCGAAAGACGTCCACTGTTGGACATAGGCCTCCCCCAAGTGTCACCATAATGACCGGTCCGGTTCTTCGCACCCCTTGCCTCGTCATGGCCTTGACCGCTACCGGAGTCAAGGGTAGACGGACTGCCGGCCACTAGGGGCTATTTTTTCGTTTTGATTTACATGTAGTATTATATTTACGTATATTACTCGAATTACATATTGTTTATGTTTCAAAATTACAACGCCCAAAGTACATACGCATAATTTATCTTCGATCAGACACTTACATAATTAAACACGTCATTATGACATCGTACACGTCAGCACTGTCTCAGTGACGTCACATTACCGTTTGTCCTGCTAATTACTAACTTAGTTAATAGCTAGGTTATGTAATATTTGATTGTAAGATATACATACATGCTAGAGTTGCGTGATTGCTCGTCAGAGTCAAAGGGTGGGTTTTGACATTTCAATTATGACATTGACAATTACTTATAGAAATATGTACATATGAATATATATATATATATACATATTATTATAATATTATTTTGATATATTATTATATATCACTATATTATATTTTATTATTATGTTTATATATGTATACATATATTCTTACAATTTGCAATTTTTAATTTTTTTGTAAGTTTTATTACTGTGAATGTGGGGACTATGTGGATTACTCTTTTTTTTCTTTAATTTTAACATAATGTCTGGCAGTTTTGTGTACTTTTTGCGGTCTACCCAAGTGTCGTTACTTTGGTATTGTTCGTCAAGTGATAGTAGTTCTGAGTTGAGCTACACGAATACTGGCAAATGCTTGCTCAGTGCAAGCTGGACAGGTCCGCTCAGAACTGTGTGGTTCTTTCTTCAAAAGACCATCTCAGACTCCAATCTGCATGGATCTCATACGATTTGACCACTACATGTTTGCTGTATGGACTTTGACAGATACTTTGTCCACTGAGTTTGTTTCGGTGTTTCTTCTCTGGGTAGTCAGCTAGGAAATACCGGTTTCATCTAGTTTAAATTGACAAAAAAATTGATTGAGTAAAAGTGTTTTAAAAACCTATTTGCAAAAATAAATATCACTAATTTATCATTTGCGAGCATATTTAAATTACAAAAACCAATCAAAATCAAAAATATTTTTATTTCACATAGGCCTACATGAGCACTTATAAAACGTCAGAAGCTAGTGCACGGTTCCAAATTGGTCGTTTCATGTATTGTATATAAGGGTGTGTATCATGGAAACAGGCGCGATCTTGGTAAAATGGAGCTGAGAATTTTATTTGTAGTGTTAACTGCCTCAGCAAAGTTTGCCAAGAAGGTTGACTTGATGCATTTGCTGCAAAATACTACAAAATCATTACAATGTGTACATCCATATTCTAATGGTAAACTAATGAACTATTCATACGAAGACATGGCTTAAAGGATTTAGTATTCAAGCCAAAAACATTAACAACAAAAAAAAAAATGTGGTTCGTGAAATCATCATCATCATTTGAGCCAAAGAACGTCCACTGTTGGACATAGGCCTCTCCCAAGCGTCACCATAACGACCGATCCTGTGCGTCTCACATCCACCGCATTCCCGCGACTCTCACCAGGTCGTCGGTCCACCTTCCAACATTGCGTTTTCCGGTGCGCAGTCGCCACTCTAGAACCTTTCAGCCCCATCGACCATCCGTTCTACAAGCCCTACCCACTGCCACTTTAGTTTGGTAATTCTTTGGGCTATGTCGGCGACCTTGGTTCTCCATATCTCCATTCCTGATGCAATCACGCAAGGAAACTCCGAGCATAGCCCTTTCTATTGCCCTTTGGGTGACTTAAGCCTTCTGATGAGGCCCATTGTAAGCGACCATGTTTCAATGCCATAAGTCATCACTGGCAACACGCACTGGTCATAGACTTACCGGACGAGAAGATACCGCGCAGCTTCCCGAACGAACGAAAGTCATGACTTTCGTTATTTACCATGGTAAATAACCATGTAGTACCTACTCCGATCAAGATCGGAGACTCTAGACTCGAAGTTGTTGACGATTACGTTTACCTGGGACAGACAATCTAGTTGGGTAGGTCTAACTTTGGGAAAGAGATCAATCGTCGAATGCGACTCGGCTGGGCAGCGTTTGTGAAATAATAGGAAGTAATTGTTGTTTCTCTATTCATGTTTTTTTTTTTTTATTGGGTGGGAAAATCATCTTATGACCAATCCAACTCTTGGGCGGAACGGGAGATAGTGTCAGACTTTTACTGACTAGAAACCCACTCCAGTTCCTTCGTTGCCTTCGTTCCAGGGCCCCTGGTTTCGCTTTTACACTACCCGTGGCCCCAGTAGGCTTTGACCCTGCTGGGCCACTACGATTTGCTGACATCTCCTTGAGGCGCGCGTGGAACAGTACGCGCCGTCGACGACTTGGGCTCGGTCCGGACGGTTACCGGACGGTCGGACGGCGAGCCACCCATGGCTCGCCGTCCGCAAGCCCGCGCCTGCGGTGGCCGGAAATTGGGATCGGAATCCCGGCGGCAGTTGGAGCGTAAGGACCGCTGCCTCACGCGAACGGATGTAAAATAATCTAATTAAATAAAAACTGGATGTAAAACACATGTATGTAGTATTCAACAAAATATTTATTTATTTATATATACTTTATTGCATACCAAGTTACAAATTGAATTGTAATACAATAAAAAACATACAATTGGCAATATCCGCTATTTCAAAGTTTCACACTATCATACAATATACCTATTCACAGAAAAACACTTTATAATGTATGTATTGTTTTTAATTCATATTAGAACAGAAATCACAGCCAGAACACTAAACCAATATGGCAGCTGCTTCAATATTGTGACAGGCTGTTGACAGAACTGACGCAGTAATGACTTGCTAAATTATGTGCATTCCGTATGACCTGGCGGGGCTGGGGGGCGGGGGGTTAGGAACTTAGTTTTGGAATATTGGAGGGTGTTTTAAATCGCATTAAGGTTTAGGATTATGCCTGTATTCTCTGTTAAATTTAGTTCCATATCTTAGCACACTAGACCTGGAAAAAACTGGACAAGTGCGATTCGGATTCGCACACTGAAGGTTCCGTACAAACTTGAAAGGTAAATTGCGGTTTAGGATTTATGACGTATTAAAAAAAGTACTTACTAGATCTCGTTCAAACCAGTTTTCGGTGGAAGATTGTATGGTAATGTACATCATATATATTTGTCATCATTTACCACTCTGGAAGTGTCTCTCGCGCAAACTATTCAGTTTCGAAAAAAATGATATAGAAACCTCAATATCATTTTTTAAGACCTATTCATAAATACCCCACATGTATGGATTTGATGAAAAAAAAATTTTTGAGTTTCAGTTCTAAGTATGGGGAACCCCCAAAATTTATTGTCTTTTTTCTATTTTTGAAAATCTTAATGGGATTCACAGAATACATCTACTTGGCAAGTTTCAACGGTATAGTTCTTATAGTTTCGGAAAAAAGTGGCTGTGACATACGGACGGACAGACTGACATGACGAATTTATAAGGGTTCCGTATTTTGCCATTAGGCTACGAAACCCTGAAAATGCAAGAAAAAATATTATTTTTTATTTATTTTTTTATTTTATTTCTCTCATACATTTTTAACATTTGTTTAACATATTTTTAGCTCGCTAAACTTTATAGTTTGATGGCGAAAAACGCTTGTTATACAATCACTTCTGTGACACCATAAAACAGTAAAAATATGAGTGGCTTTGCTGTCTCAGGATGTGTAAAATATGTCATTTAAACTTAATTCTTAGTTTATGTATATTAAAGTTGGTTATGTCAGGGACGCCGACTCCGTGGGTGTTCGGGGGCTCGAGCACCCATGAGAAATAAACAGTGGGTGCCGAGCACCCCTGAGAATAGAAATCAAGAATCACATTAATAATCGCCTTTTAGGTTATGTATAAATTATAATATTTCTTGATACAAAAAACTAGTTTCATGTTTTTAGGTATAATGGTTTCATTTTATATTTTTATCAAACATAATTAGTAATTAAGTGCGCAGTATGTAAGTAGGACATTTATTTATTAGTCGGTCTATCAGTGTGCATTTCTTTTCTCACACTTCACCACTTTTTTGAGTCCATCGAATGAGCACGAGCACCCATGAAGTTTTCTAAAAGCCGGCGCCCCTGGGTTATGTACATATATTGTTATTTACTTTTAAGTAATGTAAACTGCCTAGTGCTTGACTGCAATCATACCTGATGGTAAGCACTGATGCAATAGATGATGGTGAGGCGCAATAGTTTATTAAGAGTTCACTCATTCTAGCCTTGAAGACACTTGAATTATAATCGGACAAAAGACAGTGCAGAGGACGAGAGCTGCGCGCTATGGAAGCAGAAGCATCCAACTCCTACACATTTCATCACCCCGTCAGAACATCTCCCCCCTGGATGCGAATTGCAGTGGCCAATCCGGAAATCTCTTAACCGACTGCGGACCCAGGTTGGCCGCTGTAAAAACAATTTGGCCAAATGGGGCTTCCTCGACCCATCTCTAACACAGTGCCAGTGTGGAGCCGCTGCACAGGACATGCGTCATTTGCTATGCTGTCCATCCTGCACAACCACCTGCAGTTTTCAGGATCTATACGAGGCCAATAACAGAGCCGTAGAGGTTGCCTAATACTGGTCAGAAAAAATTTAGTTAGAGTACATCGACACGAAAAGAAGAAAAGAAGAAGAAAAATCGGACAGGAAGACCATAGCAGGCAAATTGTGCCAATCCTTCGATGTACGCGATATAAACGATGAGGCGAAACGCTCAGTCTGAACCGTAGAGGTTTCAGCAATGAATTCTGCGGGTTACTTACCATTTTTTTTTATGGTGGGAAATTGTCCAATAACTCCTATCGCTCTAGGATGAAACAAGAGGGCGTGACAGACTTTTTCTAACTAAAACCACACCTGTGTCTTTCACTGGCACTTTGAGTTCTAAGAGAAAATCCCCGCGGACCTAGCGGGCATCAGCCCGGCCCTGTTGGACCCGACGCATTGCTGACATCTCTTTGAGGCGCGCGTGGAACACTATGCGCCGTCGATGACTCGAGCTCGTCTAGACGGTTACCGGACGGCCGAAGGCGAGCTACCCATTGCTTGTCGTCGGTGGCTGGCAGTCGGGGTCGGGGTCTCGGTAGCTAGGGTGTGAGGATGACCCTTAAGCTTGCGGCCGTCTCACCTTAAACTATATAAGGCCATGATACTTCATTTATTTTCAACTAATGTAGTTTTTGGACAATCCGTCTATTTTAGAGGCTATAATGAGGTTAGTTTGTGGCCGATTTGAGGGTGTATGATGTATGACGGTCACGCTAATGTTTTTGGAGTGAGGAATCGAGGTAGAAATGTATTCAAATGCCATTCCATACTTATTGTTATATGTTTTTTTTTAAGGTATGGGTCCAGTGACTTCTCTCGCTCTAAGGTGGTGCGAGAAGGCGTGTCAGACTTTTACTGACAAAAACCACATCTGTGTTCCTTCTTTGCCTAGCGGTCCAGGACCCCGGGGCTCCTTTTCGGACTGCCCACGGCCCCAGTTGGCTTCAGCCCTGCTGATTAAAATCACACCAGTCCCCTTCGGTGGCCCTTTGAGTTCCACGGGTTTCATATATAGATTTAACACAAGCCTATAAAAATAAAATCATCATCATTTTCCTGCACTTGTCCCATCTTATTTGGGGTCGGCGCAACACGTTTTTTTCTTCCATTCTATCCTGTCAACCGTCATACTATCACTAACTTCCTTTTCTTTCATATCACTGTTCACATAATCCATCCATCTTTTCTTTGGCCTCCCTCTCCGACTCCACCCATCCACATGTATACTCATAACTCTTTTAGTAACATGCGTTTCATCTCTCCACTTTACATGACCATACCAAGACAAACGATTCCCCTTCAACTTTTCAGTCACTGGCGCCACTTTCAAACTTCCTCTAATATATTCATTTCTTACTTTATCCATTCTCGTCACACCACACATCCATCTCAACATTCTCATCTCCGCTACATGCAATCTTTTTTCATCCGTCTTTTTCACAGCCCAACATTCTGATCCATACAGTATTCCGTTTTAGTTCTATTCAATTTCAGGCCAACACTCTCCAGTCTGTGCCACCACACCTCCAATCTGTTATGGACCTATAAAAATAAAATACTAACGATAATTTTTGTGGACACAAGTTTATCTGGAAAGTTAAAAAGTCCCCATAATGTTTGTTGAACCTAAACCTTTAAAAGCCTTGCCCTTAACCCCAGGCTATAACGACAATTTAACATAAAAAACTCGTGCCGTACGCAAAACTTCAATATTTCAATGGAAAATGTTACACAGTTTTTAACGACATGAGTTATTATGCCCACTGCTGGCCGGATGGCGTAGGCTGGAGGTCAGTGGTCATGTATGGCCCAAGTTTGAAGAGACTTATGTCTTTTTACATACTGTTACGAACGTGAATAATTAAATGCCGGTTTACTCACCACAAACAATAACAAATTTGTCCATCATCTTCCTGCCCTTGTCCCGTGTTATTTGGGATCGGCGACGTTTTTTTTCTTCCACTCTGCTCTGTCACTCGTCATGCTATCACTAACTTCCTTTTCTTTCATATCACTCTTCACACAATCCATCCATCTTTTCTTTGGTCTCCCTCTCCCTCTCCATCCATCCACATGTAAACTCATAACTCTTTTAGTAACATGCGTCTCATCCCTCCTCTTCACATGATCTCAAACTTCACATGACTTTGTCCAATCAACGAATAACCAAATCACAATGTTCACTAGAGTTCCGTTTAGTATCGCTTAGGTCGTTAAGGATTATCACTTCACACACTTAGGTATCGCACTTGTTTAGCAGTGGAAGATCAAACAAACTGACTCACTTCCGGTCGGGAGGTTGTATTTATATGCGAAGCCAGGAACACTCTAGATACCGACATTTCGAGGGCATTCCAGAAAATTGTCGTCGAATCGCGGGGTAATAAATTATTTTTATTACAAACGTGTACCTCCCTCCTTTCACGCGAATTTCGACTCTATTATTAGTAAAGGAAGGTACGATTTCCCTTATCTACCTTTGTACCTACCTACTAAACCTTATTTAATAATAATAATGGTAGGTACTTTATGTCGGACTTTTCTAGAACTTGCCAGGCCTGGATGGATTTAATTATTTGATGCTACTGTTGATTTCATCGAAGATATGGCGTGTTCAAGTTTCACGGCGTACAATACATAGTTCGTTTGTTTGTATTTGCTAATCCTTTGCAAATAGATTGTATACTGATGTATGTTGAGAAGTAATGTACGTATTTAAATTTTATTTTTAAGTGTAATTACTAACAAAAATATGGATCTGTTTTGTATCTGAGACAAATACATTATGACTACCTTCTGCTAGCGGCTTCGCCCGCGTAAAGTTCGCCGTCTGACCCTCTGGTAACCGTCTGGAACGACCCCAAGTCGTCGACGACGCGTAGTTTCCACGCGCGCCTCAAGGAGATGTCAGCAACCGTAGGGACCCAGCAGGGTCGAAGCCTACTGGGGCCAAAGGTCTGACTCTGAAAGGAAGACTCGGCCCTGGTATGAAAGGCAACGAAGAAACAGGAGTAGGTTTTTAGTCAGTAAAAGTCTGACACTATCTCCCGCTCCGCCTAAGAGCGAGGGATGGTATTGGACGATTATCCCACCGAAAAAAAAAGAAAAAAAAACCCAAATTGCTTTTTGTTTTTCCCCTGCGGCAAAATCGGTAAACTAATTTCTCCTTTCAAAATTGATTGCCGCATCGTCGCTTATAACTTGCAACACAAAAAAATTATTAACTTAGGACCATGTAGGTGTTATTAAGTTGCTAATAAGCAAGCAATTGCTTAACTTTGCTTAATTATGACTTAACGATGAAGAGATAAATAAGATATTATAAATAGGCGTGGTTAGACGGCCTAGCTTTCTGCTTACTGTTTTGGGGTGAAAGCGAAATGGTTTAATAATAAAGTTAGTTTATTCACTGGCTAAAATGAAGATGTCTATAGGAGAATCAAGGTTACCGATATAGCCCGTAGAATTGCTAAGCTGAAGAGACAATGGATAGGGCAAATTGCTCGCAGAACAGATGGTTGACGTGGCTGAAAGTTTCTGGAATATGGTTCAGTTTACCACACACACAAAGTAATATTGTTGCAGCTTTGGAAGCGTTGGAAGGTCTTCCACAGGGTGGACCGACGATGTGGTGAGAGTCGCGGGAATGCGATAGATGCGAGACGCACAGGACCGTTCGTTGTGGCGACATTTGAGGAAGGCCTATGTCCAGCAGTGAACGTCTTTTGGCTTACAAAGTCATTGGGGTTGAATCGTTATTCTAATCAATCCCGATGACTCTTTTAATTTTAAAAGTATTTCATTGACTTTTTTCTCTAAAAATGTATAATATACGATTTTAAACAGTTTAAATTGAAAAAAAAACGTAGATTTAAAAAAAAATATTTGGAAAAAGCTGACGAAAAATTCCACCAAGGGGCGTCCAGAATCATATACTGGATCCGTGGCATTCGTATGTGCGTCGATGTCAAAGATACCCTGTATACTTACATATTATTACCGCCATTTTTTTTTTTTCAACTTCATGTAAAGTAGTGGTACATCTAAAAGCCGAAAGACGTCCACTGTTGGACATAGGCCTCCCCCAAATGCCGCCACAATGACCGGTCCTGTGTGTCTCGCATCCATCGAATTCCCGCTACCCTCACCAGGTCATCGGTCCACCTTATGGGAGGCCTTCCAACGCTGCGTTTTCCGGTACGTGGTCGCCATTCCAGAACCTTTCGTCCCCATCGACCATCTGTTCTGCGAGCAATGTGCCCTGCCCACTGCCACTTAAGTTTGGCGATTCTTCTGGCTATGTCCGTAACCTTGGTTCTCCTGCGGATATCCTCATTACTAACGCGATCACGCAAGGATACTCCGAGCATAGCCCTTTCCATTGCCCTTTGAGTAACTTTAAGCCTTCTGATGAGGCCCATTGTAAGCGACCACGTTTCGGAGCCATATGTCATCACTGGCAACACACACTGGTCATAGACTTTTGTCTTGAGACACTGTGGTATATTGGACGAGAAGACACCGCACAGCTTCCCGAACGCTGCCCAGCCGAGTCGGATTCGACGATTGACCTCTTTCTCGAAGTTAGGCCTACCCAACTGGACTGTCTGTCCCAGGTAAACGTAGTCGTCCACAACTTCGAGTGTAGAGTCTCCGATCTTGATAGGAGTGGGTGTTACATGGATGTTTACCATGACTTTGGTTTTGTCCATGTTTATTTTAAGTCCCACTCTTTCGGAAGCTCTACCGAGGTCACCGAGCATTGTACTGAGCTCCTCCGTAGTCTCAGCCATGACTACTATGTCGTCGGCAAATCGAAGGTGAGTGATGTACTCGCCATTGACATTGATGCCTAGCCCTCTCCACTCCAGAACCCTGAAGACATCCTCCATTGCGGCCGTGAAGAGTTTCGGAGAAATAACGTCTCCTTGCCTCACACCCCGCTGCAGGAGGATAGGTTTCGAGGTCCGGTCCTGAAGTCGGACTGACATGGTGGCGTTTTTGTATAAACACTTCAGCACTTCGATCTACCAATAGTCAATCTGGCACCGTTGGAGAGACTGCAGTACAGCCCAAGTCTCGATCGAATCAAAGGCTTTCTCATAGTCCACAAACGCTAAGCAGAGAGGCTGATTATACTCCTCGGTCTTCTGTATAACCTGCCGCAGCGTATGTATGTGGTCTACGGTGCTGAAGCCTTTTCGAAATCCGGCTTGTTCGGGAGGCTGGAAGTCGTCGAACCTACGCGAGTGGTACATAGGTGAACTTAATGCAACCAGGTAATTCTCTATCAGTCAACATATGGGTTAGAAAAGACAAAACTGTGGTAGAATTGCACAATAAATAAATAACAGATATTTCAAATAGAATGAAGTATCTTTAAATGAAGTAGCTTATAATAATTAAATACCAACATACTTAACTAAGCTAAAATTATAAACTAATAAATACTACTACCAGAGCAGTGGTGTCTGAGTGGTAACGGCCCCGACTTACGAGTTGTAGGTCGCGAGTTCAGCTCGCTGTCCGACCGTCCGGTAACCGTCTGGACCGAGCCCAAGTCGTCGACGGCGCGTACTGTTTCACGCGCTTCAAGGAGATGTCAGCAACTGTAGGGGCCCAGCAGGGTTGAAGCCTGGGGCCAAGGGTCTGATTCTGAAAGGAAGACTCCGCCCCGGCAAAGGCAACGAAGGAACAGGAGTGGGTTTTTAGTCAGTAAAAGTCTGAAACTATCTCGCGCTCCGCCCAAGAGCGGGGGATGTCATAAGATGATTTTCCCACCGGAAAAAAAAGGTCGCAAGTTCAAAACCTGCCAGGCGCATTACTTTGTGTAATTTATTTCATCACTACTGCTCTCAAAATGGTGAAGGAAAACAGCGTGAGGAAACCGGCATGTCTTAGAACAAAAAAATTCAAAGACATGTGACCTTCACCAAACCGCAATGGGCCAGCGTGGTGGATTACGGCCCATTCCCTTTCCTAGAGAGGATGCCTGAGTCCCAGCAGTGGAAATATTAAAAGGCTGCTATGCTAAATATTATGATTAATATCAAATCATGATTATTAAGAGAACTTAAAATATAACAATTATGACAAAGACCGAACTAAGGTTGAGAGGATTTCTAATAGATATGAATACTAATTTAAAAAAACACACAATAGAAATCGGAGTTTCTTTTTAATCTGGTTATTTATTAAAAACCCATAGAAATTCAAGTCGCAGACTATAAAACCTTCTAAAACCAATAAAAAGACAAAGGTATAATACATGAAGCCATTAAAATTGATTGATTATCGTATTGTATGGTTAATGATGGCACCTTACAAAAAAGATCAGAAGTTCTTCTGTGCACAAGACATGAAAGATTTAAGGTGCTTACCATATAAGGCATTGAGATAATTAACACAAAGTGGGGAAACTCAATCATTTTTAAAATTTCGTACATCAAAAGAAAAGAAACGGAACCCTTATAGGATCACTTTGTTGTCCGTCTGTCTGTCAAAACCCTTTGTCTTGAGAATGAGTAGAGGTATCGAGTAGAAATTAAAACCATATACTCAGATCTGTGGTCCCTTGAAGCTGTGAAAAAATCAAATTTTCAAGTTAATGAAAAAAAAGATGCGGCCGTTTATGTCACAAAAACTGTATATTTCGACACTCTCGAGGGAATCAAAATTCATAGGGCACTTCCCGTTGACCCAGAATCCTGAAATTTGACATAAAGCAAGGTGTCATAGCAGAGGTACAGGAATTAATCTAAAAACAGTAAACTTTTTGTTACGTCACAAAAAAAATTGCGGAAAAATCTTCGAGACTGCTCCTTTCGTGAAATGAACTATACACTTAGGTAAATTTGTACGAAACCCTCAGTGCGTGAGTTCGACTAGCACTTGCCTAGTTTTATTTAATAAAATCCACCCGTATATCTTCAGTTGCCTTTTGCGTTTACAGGGCCGTGTTGACTCTTGAAAAATCTTGCATATTGTAGAACGCATGCTTACTGGCATTATAGTATTGTAGAAGGCGAGAAAGTATGTGACCCCACCGAATGGGAATGAATACGTGATGACGTTTTCATTTATTCGCTTATTCACATACCTAGTCTGAAAATAATCCTCCCGAATAGATAAAATGTTTCGTAATACCCGTCCAATTTGTGAATATTGGGCGGGTATTCCGAACCATACTCGCCTAATATGGGGATATTAGAATAGAATAGAATAGAATGGAATAAATAGAATAGAATAGAATAGAATAGTTAGTATTTATTCGACGCAAGCAATACAATAGGCAACAACAGAAAAAAAAGTACAGATTGATTTACAGTAGTATAGTATATTAGGCGAGTGATTTGAACCATTTCACCTGTGTCCTTCAGTTGCCCTTAGCGTTTCAAGACCACAGGTTTCCTTTTCAGGAAATACCCGCAGCCATAGCGGGCATCGACTCTGCTGGACCCCGCTGTCAACGACTTGGGTTCGGTCTAGACCATTACTATTTTTATATTACAGAAAAGAGCGATCAGAGCTATATACAATCTTCGCCGCTGCGATTCACTAAAGGAACTGTTTAAGGAAATTAACATAATGACGGTGCCTTGTCAATATATTTATGCAAACATAATGTATGTTAGAAAAAATCTTAATCTTTTTAGCAAAAGAGGCGATAGACATAATTATGTTACAAGAAATAGGGACCAATTAGTTCAACCAAGTTTCAGACTAGCAAAAGTGGCCTCTTCTTTTATGGGGTACTGTTTGAAATGTTATAATAAAATACCTTCACGAATATTAGAACTCAATGAAACGAAATTTAAATCTTGTATTAAACGCACACTATGCAGGCAAGCATATTATAAGTTGGAGGATTATATTCAGGATAAAAATGCTTGGCTCAATGCTGGTCCAGCTCCACTACAACCGGGGTGTACAAATTGATTAATTAGTATGGAAATTATTTTTTAATGTTTTTTTTCCTGAAATTGTAAAATATAAGTATTGTATTATATGTATAGAAGCATTTTTTCCACAGTTTGTAAATGTGAGTACCATGGAGCTTTTTATATTTTTTATGTTGCTACTGGACTTATTTGACATAAATGAGCATGGCAGTTGAGAGTTGGTCATGCTCACTCAAATGTCTCACTGATGGTGGCGCGGATGTTGGATCATTCGGTTCCCTTCAAAATGGTTGAGCTGAGTGGTGCTAATATTAGCGTCATGTCCGTGAACGGGCGCTGTCAGTTGAGGCTGGTCATCTCTTAGCTGCCAGTTGCTTTTTTAATATCTATATTTAGTTTTTATTTTTATTTACATTGTTCTCACATGATAGCGACAAGAAACATGTAACAGAGATATTTGTAACTACAAAATATGATTGAAAAGAGTGTCCATGGAGTTTCTTGCACATTCTTCTCCATAGAGATCTACGCTTTGGAATGTGCAATTAGCATCATTTATTTTTATTTTTCTGACTAACTGACTTCTTGACATTTCAAAAGTGCCTGTAAATGGTTTATTTGGAATAAATGCTATTTTGATTTTGATTTTTTTGATTTTGATTTTTGACTAGACGGCCGGACGGTGAGCTACCCATTGCCCATCGTCCTTAAGCTCACGCCTACCGTGGCTGGTAGTCGGGGGACGCGGCCGCCGGGGCGTGAGGAAGTCCGTTATAGTGGACCGTATATACTTTTTTGTTTAGTGGCCATACTTCATATGGTATTTTTAAGCGAAATTATTTATAAGTATTTTTAATATTCATAGTGAGTTTTAAAATACAATAGCTTGTAGTTAGCATAGGTATCAAGTTTTATGTATCGTCATAATTATTGTGTTTATTAAAATATTTTATCATATTTGTGAATGGAAGTTCTTTTACTATGGGTGTGCTTAAGTATTATACTACTTGATATTATAATGAATATTAAATACCTACATAGTTTTTGTTATTTAAAATGTTAATTTGATGATTAAATTATTTTTTAATATTTTTTAAGATCGTTAAAATTGGATGGAATTTACTAATGCTATGGTATGATAGTATATCGTGCTTATGCAAGATTTAGTTTATTAGATCCACGCCACGCGTGGCCTGCGTAAATGTCAGTCTAAGTAGTTCTCGCTTTAATCTATATCATGTATAATGGTTTATGCTTTGTTGGTTCTCCTTAAATAAATAAATATATAGGAAACAACCAAATGGAACCATACAGTAACTTCCGAAAGAGAATCCCGTGGTCCTGGACCACACAGGGCAGAGAAGAAACATAGATGTGATTTTAGACAAATGAAATACCCACCTTAAAAAAACCAGTAGCTTTTGAAATTTAATTTAGTTGAGTCCCTAGATTTGTATATTTTGAATTGAATTGAATGGGTTTTTTATTTAGTTAGGAAATCATTAACAAAACTCCTAACTACTCTGGATGGAGTAAAAGGAAGTTCGATTTTTACTGACAAAAACCCACCTGTGTTCTTTCGTGTACGGATAACGCCATCTACTTGCATTACCAGAGCAGCATAATTCATTTTATAATGACATTTTATCTAGAGATGGCGTTGTATTCGGTTTTTTTTTCTCCGTTTAAACCTTCCCTGGACTATCACGAATATTTTAAGACCAAAATTAGCCGAATTGGTCCAGCCGTTCTTGAATTTAGCGAGACTAACGAATAGCTACTCATTTTTATATATATAGATTTTTTTCACTGTCGATTCGGAAAAGTATTGAAATATAAAATATATTTTATATTTTTTCCCATATATATATATATGGGAAAAAAGAGTTACCATAACTATTTTAGGGTATACTTAAGACAGCAACTTCTGGTAATATTTTTTAAAACTTTTTATTTTATATGACTGTATTAAACAGCTTCAATAAATTTGGCGATGTCCGAATCGTTAGTGAAAAAATATTTAAAATAAAATATGTCGCTTCGGACACTGTCCGAATATATTGTGTCCTAATCGTCAGCAACTCCAACGGTACACCTCCAACACCCTTTTAACAAGCGTGACCGTTATGCAAATGTGACATAAAAAACAAAATGGCTAGACACACATACATACATAGATCACCTGTCTTCGCCCACGACTGCGCCTACGCTTCTAACTTTATTACGCTTTAACCGCTGACCCTAGCTAACGAACGTGTCAAAGATATATTTATTATTCTGTGACCAAATAACATTGATTTGATGGCAAGATGGAAGCGCAGATATTTATAACCTACAATAATGGGAAAACTTGCAGAACCTGTTTATGCTACTACCATACAACAATACTTAGCATAGCATAGTCGACCTTATAATGTTCCTACTATTGGTACTCAGGCCTCCTCTCTAGGAGAGGGAATGAGCCGTAATACATCACGCGGGCCCAGTGCGGGTTAGTGGACGTCACATGTCTTCGAATTTTTGGTTCTAGGACATGCCAGTTTCCTCACGATGTTTTCCTTCACCGTTTTGAGAGCATTGGTGATGAAATAAATTACACAAAGTAATGCGCCTGGCTAGGTTTGAACCCGCGAACTACAACTTGTAAGTCGGGGCCGTTACCACTCGGCCACCACTGCTCATGATAATAATAATAACTTTTAATTCGGACCAATATCCATATTTTGTTAGTAGTACAAATTGCTTAATAAAAAACTTTTTACAAAAAAAGAATAACCGACTTCGCTAAAAAAAAAAAACTAAAAGGATCAAAATAACTTTAATTTCGGAAGTCGGTGTTACTCGGTATTATTTGTATCTTATTTAACACCGACTTCCGAAATTAAAGTTATTTTGATCCTTTTAATTTTTTTTTTTTTAGCGAAGTCGGTTATTCTTTTTTTGTAAAAAGTTTTTTATTTCACACTTTTTAGTTGCGATACACTTATAAACAGATGCCTATTTCTCTTAATAATTCCAATTAACCCAAACATTGCTAGGTTACATTGTGTTATTATGAAGTTCCTGTGTCTACCTTCCACCTTCCGGCCCCATCATCAAATCAGTTTGATAGTACCTTATAGCCAAAGTGCATCTCATGACAATTCTAATAAGCCCAAACACGGCTAGGTTACATTGATTAATTACGGAGTTCCAGTGCCTACCTTCCGGCTCCATCATTATTATCAGATCACTTCGATGATACCATTTTCAACGTAACTATTCAGAACCATTCATTTATTTGTATTGTCATAGTCGCATAACTATCTTCATTGTGATATCTATGCGAGTAAGAAGTTACGTTGACTATTTCTGGTCAGTTCCACTTTATCAAATGTTAGTTTTTGACTGTAAATACTTAAGTTCTCGATGAAAATACCAAAATCACTATATAGTTGCCAATAATATTTGAGGAGTTCCCTCAATTTCGCCAAGATTCCATCATCAGATCCCAACTTGGTGACTATGGGACCATTTGGAAGTATATCCTTTCTAACAAACAAAGAACTTTTCAAATCGGTTGGCAAGCAACGAAGTTATGCCCGAACAAACATAAAAAAAAAAAATACAAACATCCGAATTGAGAACCTCCTCCTTTTTTAGAAGTCGGTTAAAAACCTATGTTAGTAAACACCATTAATGAAAACAATAAATTATGTTGCTTATTAAGCAGGCTCAGTTATACATTTCACACTGTCTAACTAGAACCCGCATGAAAGCCTGCATTACTTTTGAGTCGACTTTGTCAGCGACTACCTTCAGGATGCTATTAGTACTGCCCCGCACTCTGCGCAGCAAGGAGGCGGTTCTCTTGCGTATGATGGCATGAAAACCATCAACGCTAGCCTCCGCAAACATGCTAGATGCACTACAGAAACGGGGCAGCCCCATCAACATCCTGAAACCGTTATTATATTGAACGCGCAGGGCACTGAGCGATCTCTGTGTATAACTAATCCACAGGCTGCTCGTGTAGAAGATTTGGCAGGTTTCGTGTACAATGTTTTCACTGTTGGAACTCAGGCCTCCTCTCTAGGACAGGGAATGGGCCTGAATCCACCACGCGGGCCCAGTGCGGGTTAGTGGATGTCACATGTCTTCGAATTTTTGGTTCTAGGATATGCCGGTTTCCTCACGATGTTTTCCTTCACCGTTTTGAGAGCAGTGGTGATGAAATAAATTACACAAAGTAATGCGCCTGGCTGGGTTTGAACCCGCGAACTAAAACTTGTAAGTCGGGGCCGTTACCACTCGGCCACCACTGCTCAACATAACTTATTTATTACAAACTGCTATCATAATAGAAATCCAATTTAACAGTGCAGAAAAGTTTATAATACATCATCATCATCATTTCAGCCGAAAGACGTCCACAGTTGGACATTGGCCTACCCCAAGCGACGCCACAACGACCGATCCTGTGCGTCTCGCATCCACCGCAACTCTCACCAGGTCCACGTCGTGGGAGGCCTTCCAACGCTGCGTTTTCTGGTGCGCGGTCGCCACTCTAGAACCTTTCGGCTCCATCGAGCATCCGTTTTACGAGCAATGTGCCCTGCCCACTGACATTTAAGTTTGGAAATTCTTCGGGCTATATCGGTTACCTTGGTTCTCTTACGGATATCTTCATTCTTTATGCGATCACGCCAGGAAACTCTGTGAAAGGGCTATGTTCGGCATAGCCCTTTCCATTGCCCTTTGGGTGACTGTAAGCCTTCTGATGAGGCCCATTGTAAGCGACCATGTTTCAATACCGTAAGTCATCGCTGGCAACACGCACTAGTCATAGACTTTCGTCTTGAGACACTGTGGTATGTTGGACCAGAAGATACAACCCAAGCCCAAGTCGTCGACGGCGCGTACTGTTCTACGCGCGCCTCGGAGAGATGTCAGCAAATCGTAGGGGCCCAGCAGGGTCGAAGCCTACTGGGGCCACGAGTAGTGTGAATGTAGTGTGATGAAGGCAAAGAAGGAATAGGTTTGGGTTTTTAATCAGTAAAAGTCTAACACTATCTCTCGCTCCGCCCAAGAGCGGGATTTGTCATTAGATGATTTTCCCACCTAAAAAAAATGTACCATAAGTCATCACTGGCAACTCGCACTCTACAATACATATTATTATATTCAATTGATAATAATAAAATACAATACAATGAAGAAATTAACAATCCTCCTCCTTGCGTCGTACTCTTCAATGCTGAGGACGATATTCATCCATCTGTTTTTGTCTCTGGCGGTGTGAAGGCAGTGTGAATCTGGGCTGACCAACATATTGGCCTGCATCCATGAGGCCTTTTCCAATTCACTTTACCGGTCACAATGAGCTTTTCGAGTTTGCCACCGTCATTTCTTGCAATGTGACCGAAGTATTGTAGAACCTTGCGTAGACACTCGGGCGAAAACCACGACGAGACGATGAATGCGACAAATTAACAACACAATAAACCATCATCATCATCATGTCACGTCCGCTGTTGGACATAGGCCTGCCCCAAGTGTCATAACAATTAACGGTTCCGTGCGTCTTACATCTATCGAGTTCCCGCACCAGGTCACCTTGTACACATTACACGCTTTTTTTTTGTAGGTTGGAAAATCATCTTATGACAAATCCCGCTCTTGGGCGGAGAGGCGCGGTAGATAGTGTCAGACTTTTACTGACTAAAAACCCACTCCTCTTCCTTCGTTGCCTTCGTCCCAGGGCCCCGGGTTTCGTTTTCACACTACCCATGGCCCCAGTAGGCTTCGACCCTGCAGGGCTACTACGATTTGCTGACATCTCCCTGAGGCGCGCGTGGAACAATACTCACTATGTCAACAACACAATAGATAAAATAGAGGTAACATTAGAATATAATTGAGCTTGTTGCACTTGCCATGCTCTATGGCAATGCTTATAGAGAATAAGTATTGCCATAGAGCATGGCAAGTGCAAGGTAAAAGCTAGCTCTTGGGTCACGTGAAGTGTCAACAAAGCATTTTGAAATTTCTTTAAATAATTGATGATCTTGTTAGGCTAGAACACCCCTTTTTAAAGAGAACGGATATTTTAATACAAAAATGATTTAAAATTATTCCAAGAAAATATAAAAATTTACTTTTGAATCCGACCACACACAATGTTTATGTTATAATATCTATAGTTTTTATTACACACGTTTTGTCCGTCTGTCTGTCCCTTGCAAGCTATAAAACATGACGATACATATAAACGTGTCGGACATGTGTCTGTTTGTGTTTTCTATCTGTTTTGTGAAATATAACTTTATTTTATTTTAGTTTCCTGTGATTATTTTGGGCGGGAGTTCATGTATTAATGGATTAATGTTTCAGAGGTTTTCTGAGAAAATTTGTCTTTTAGTTTGCGTTTGACTATTAACTGATGGTAAGCGATGATGTGGTCAACGGGAGTACGTTTACCTGGAAGTAACCTATTCACTCCTAAGACCCTACCATCAGCTATCAAGCACAATAGCATAATCAGCCTTTTAATGTTCCCACTGCTGGGACTCAGGCCGCCTCTCTAGGAGAGGGAATGGGCCGTAATCCACCACGTGGGTTCAGTGCGGGTTGGGGAATGTCATATGTCTTCGAATTGTTTGGTTCTAGGACATGCCGGTTTCCTCACGATGTTTTCCTTCACAGCTTTGAGAGCAGTGGTGATGAAATACGCGCAAGCTATTACCACCATCCACGATTTGATGACCTAAACTGAACTGTTAAAGGGATAGATCAATATAGGGCGTTTAGCTCCATCAGTTTTTCTCGCTCGCATGCCTGGTATTTTAAGACGTTAGAATAAGGCTCCTAAATTCTTCAATGCGTGGCGATAGACTCAATTTTTTTTTTCTGACCAATTTTTGGCAACCTGTACTGCTAGAAAGAAAGAAAGAAAAACATTTTATTTGGCGGAACAAAGCGCAAATTTAGAACAAACCAATTACAAGTATATTTTGTAAAAAAAATATGCGCCACATCCGCGCAAAACGGCCAAACGCTCAGCATAATGCCGTGACCACACGAAAAACAGTAAAGACGTCAGCACTGTATTGAGTGCTAATAGATTTCCCTCATTTTCCTATTAATCTTTTCTTTTTTTTATGCACCTACCATGTTTTCTCTTCACTACCCTTGGTTGACTGGTAGAGAATGCCTAAGGCATTAAGTCCGCCTTTGTACCTTTGTGTTGCATGAAGTTTTAATAAATAAATAAATTTGAATAAGTAACATGAATCAAAATAAATTAATAATAATATAATAATAATAATATCCCTGTTCCCGATGCCGGTGGGCTACTATTTTTTATATTTTTAAATGTTTTTTTATTTTTTTTTTAAGAAATATTTAATATGTGTAAGTAATTTAATAAATGGAATAATAATATTCCACAACCATCACACAACACCATCTAGTCTCAAGCTAAGCAGAGCTTGTGTTATGAGTACTAGACAACTGATAAACATACATATATATTTCTAAATAAATACATATTATAGATAAATTACACCCAGACACAGAAGAAATGATCGTGCTTATCACACAAACATTTTTCCTGGGTGGGAATCGAACCCACGACCTCTGGCATAGCAGTCAGGGCCACTAACCACTAGACCAACAGGCCAGTCAAGAAAAAAGAATTAAAAAGAAGAAAAACTATAATGAACTATACTATAATAAAGAGGAAATACGATATCATATTATGTATAAAGTGGCAACATTACGTTGCGTCTGTGCCAAAGGGCGCGATTCTGTTAACGTAACGAAAGCATGTAAAGGATATGATGCATGCCATGACGCGACGCGATTGTGACGAGTGTTTCTACGGAGATAGAAATTCAAAATTCTCGGCCTCGTAAGAATCCTAAAAGCTGCAGGTGATTGTACAGGATGGGCATCATAGCTGAAGTCCCATGTCCTGTGAAGCGACTCCACACTGGTACTGTGTTTGAGATGAAGCCCTCCCTCTCCTCTCCCAGTGTTAAAAATATCCTTCAGCAATTCTTAACGCTACATTCTAAGTCTATCCAAGGAGTATCGTGTTGCCCAGTAACTGGATTGTGGAAGTCTAAAGCAGTGTATCTATGTAATACTCAGGTGCATCTGGTTAGGTTATCTGAAGCGAGGAGAAGTGGCAGGCGGTCGCCTCTTTCTGCGAAGTAGTAATGCTAGCAAAGGAGGCGGCCGATCGCGTGAAGCAACGGTCCTCACGTCCCAACCGCCGCTGGGATTCCGATCCCGATTTCCACCGTAGGAGCGGGCTTGCGGATGGCGAGCAATGGGTAGCTCGCCGTCGGACCGTCCGCTATCCGTCCGGACCAAGCCCAAGTCGTTGACGGCGCATACTGTTTCACGTGCGCCTCAAAGAGATGCCAGCAACTGTTGCTTGGCCCCAGCAGGGTCGAAGCCTACTGGGGCCAAGGGTCTGATTCTGAAAGGAAGACTTGCCCCTCGTACGAAAGGCCACGAAGGAACAGGAGTGGGTTTTTAGTCAGTAAAAGTCTGACACTATCTCCTGCTCCGCCCAAGAGCGGGGATTGACTTATGATGATTGAAAAATAAATCTGGTTAGGCTGAAAACCGACCCCAAGCTAGAAAATGCTAACGAGATGGTGATGTTCCAAGCATAATGCTTGACTACTTTTTTGTTCCTACTTTAGAAAGTTCTAGCTTATGCCCACGGTTTCGCCTGCCTACATAAAATACAGCCTACGTCACTCAGGATTAAAGCAGCTTTCTATTGCTGAAAAAATTTTAGCAATCGGACCAGTACTTCCAGAGTCCAGTCTTCCAGTCCTCCTACAAACAAAAAAAAAACGATTTTTATCCATTTATACAAAAAGGAGAAACTGACTGACTGACATATCATGGCTCAGCCAAAACTACTGGGACTAGGAGCGTGAAATTTTGCACAAGGTTTTTTTTCATAACGTAAGCGAGTACTAAGAGACGATTTTCCAAAATTCACCCCCTAAGTGGAGGAAACGAGGGTTCAAAGTTCGTATGGAGAAACCTATTTTCACGCGTGTGAAGCCGCGGGCAGAAGCTAGTCTCCTTATAATATAAATGTAGATTACTAAGAAAATTAGTAACTCTTAACAGCTATACACAATAAAGAAATTAGGGTGTTAAATAAAATAAGTACCAATCAATAAGCTTGTGTAAACATGCACACAATTAATCGTACATTAGACGGAAAGTGTCGTGGGTGTCAATAACTCGATGAAATAATAATAAAAATACACACAACAGATGATCGTAAGGTTCTGGAGTGTGCCGGAAGATGCAACGTTGGAAGGCCTCCCACAAGGTGTACCGATGATTTGGTGAGGGTCGTGGGAATCCGATGGATGCTAGACGCACAGGACAGTTTGTTGTGGCGACAATTGGTGGAGACCTATGTCTAACAAAATGAGAATGACAGAGATGATTAGGACTAGTGGCGACTTCATTCGATCAGACTGAAAGCTGTCTCTATTCCTAGTTGAAAAAACGGGGCAAGTGCGAGCCAGACTCGCGCACTGAGGGTTTCGTACAAACTTACCTATGTAAATATTCCGATTCCCGAATGGAGTCTCGATGATTTTTCTAAATAGAAAAATAATATATTTTTTGTTACGTAACAACGAATTTACAGTTTTCAGATTTATTCTTATGCCTATACTATAAGATCTTGCTTTAAGCCAAATTTCAGAGTTTTGAGTTTACGGGAAGTACTATGAATTTTGATTATCTTGAGAGTGTAGAAATGTACGGTATCTGTATCTTATTATTTTTCGTTAATTTCGAAGTTTAATTTTTTCACAGCTTCAAGGGACTGCAGATCTGAGTAAATGGTATTAATTTCAACTCGATACCTCCACGCGTTCCCGAGATAAAAGGTCTTGACAAACAGACGGACAACAATTAAGAGATCCTATAAGGGTTTCGTTTTTTCCTTTTGAGGTACGAAACTCTAAAAAGACAACACAGGTGTAGGTCAGTCAAATTCTGACACGTCCTCACACTCTACCCAGAGGGTCCACTGAGGAGAATTATTTATTGATTTCAGTGGGCTTAACCAAGTTGATATTCTACAATCGTTAACGCTAGTAGCAAACTTCAATAAGGTTCAGTTGAAAACCAGCGTCAGGCAACCAAAAATGCCAGACAAATTCGTGGCACGAAGTTGTCTGACACTTTTCACACACAATGTTAGTTATTTTTTTTATTTTAGTTCTTTTTTATCTTAATTGTTTACATGTTGATATTACATTGTGTGTATCTGTGTAATTGTGCCAAATAAAAAATTTTTCATTCTGTCTTCTTTCTTTCTTTCAAAAATGTATGGTCATCCCAAAGCTTAGTCACAAGCCCCCTTAGCCAAGTTACGATCGTTTCGTTTGCGTCGAATGCCTCGAGTAGGCCACGCCTCTGATTCCTTTGTGCTGACTTCATCTTACCCTTCAGTCACGTGCTCAAAACAAAGGAATCGGAGGCGTACTCGAGGCGTTCGACGCAAACGAAATGATTGTAACTTGGCTAGGGGGGAGGTCAGAACAAAGGAATCGGAGGCGTTGCCGACTCGAGGCGATCGATGAAACGGTCGTAACTCGCCTATTGGCTTCCAAAAAAGGAAGGTATAGAAACAAGGACGGTTTGATACAATATTAACGAAACACTCTAAAATCATCATCAACATCTTCCTGCCCTTATCCCGTATTATTTGGGGTCGGCGCAACACGTTTTTTTCTTCCACTCTGCCCTGTTATTCGTCATGCTATCACTAACTTCCTTTTCTTTCATATCACTCTTCACACAATCCATCCATCTTTTCTTTGGTCTCCCTCTTCCTCTCCATCCCTCCACATGTAAACTCATAACTCTTTTAGTAACATGCGTTTCATCCCTCCTCTTCACATGACCATACCAAGACAAACGATTCCCTTTCAACTTTTCAGTCACTGGCGCCACTTTCAAACTTCCCCTAATATATTCATTTCTCACTTTATCCATTCTCGTCACACCACACATCCATCTTAACATTCTCATCAACGAAACACTCTAAAATATCGAATTAAAATTAAACATGATACTAACAGATTCAAGCCAAGGGAACTCAACCTTTCACGATCTAGCAGGTTACCTCGTAAATATAAAAGTTAAGTAACTCAACGCAAAGGTTAGGAGTGACGACTGATTTAATTACCTCGTTACAGTAATAGCGTGTGATTATTGCGACCAACGAGCAATGGGTAGCTCACCGTCAGGCCGTCCGGTGAAGTTGGTTTCCCGAATCGACGGCGCGTAGTGCTTCAAACGACTGCTCAGAGATATTTCAGCAAAATTGAAGGGGTCCAGTAGGGCCAATGCCTGCTAGGGCTGAGGGAACGTTTGAAAGAGTGAAAGGGCAATTGAAGGACACCGGTGGGTTAACCAGTAAAGGTCTAACTGTCATACGATAATTTCCAATCACAACAAAAAAAAGTAATATTATGATGATAATATAGAATTTTATCATCTATTAGTTAAACCATCAATGGCTGTTGATGACATCCAAATTCATCTACAAGCTCTAAGAGGCAGGTCTCCGCAAACTTTAAGGGCTTGCTCACTAGACGAAACTGAATAACCTTTGACAAGACTTTTCTTCGGAAACGAAAAAAAAAAATTTGCCCGCGGCTTCGTTCCCGTCAACTGACTACTCTATTCTGCTCTACCCTACTCTACCCTACTCTACCCTACTCTACCCTACTCTACCCTACTCTTTTATACTCTACCCTACTCTACCCTACTCTACCCTACTCTACCCTACTCTACCCTACTCTACCCTACTCTACCCTACTCTACCCTACTCTACCCTACTCTACCCTACTCTACCCTACTCTACCCTACTCTACCCTACTCTACCCTACTCTACCCTACTCTACCCTACTCTACCCTACTCTACCCTACTCTACCCTACTCTACCCTACTCTACCCTACTCTATCCTACTCTACCCTACACTATCCTACTCTACCCTACTCAACCCTACTCTACTCTACTACCAATTAAAAAATTTTGTCTTAGACATTACTATTAAAATAATCTTCGTATCAAAGATATTCCAGTCCCTTTAACACGATTTTTTTTCGAAACTTAGACAGGGCCATTAGTTTGTTTTTTTTAAAACTTAGTAAATTATTTCATCGGTATATATGTATCAAGGTCATCATCATCTTCCTGCCCTTGTCCTGTGTTATTTGGGGGTCGGCGCAACACGTTTTTTCTTCCACTCTGCCATGTCACTCGTCATGCTATCACTAACTTCCTTTTCTTTCATATCACTCTTCACACAATCCATCCATCTTTTCTTTGGTCTCCCTCTCTCTCTCTATCCATCCACATGTAAACTCATAACTCTTTTAGTGACATGCATTTCATCCCTCCTCTTTACATGACCATACCAAGACAAACGATTGCCTTTCAACTTTTCAGTCACTGGCGCCACTTTCAAATTTCCCCTAATATATTCATTTCTCACTTTATCCATTCTCGTCACACCACACATCCATCTTAACATTTTTATCTCCGCTATATGCAATCTTTTTTTTTTATATATAATTATGTATCAAGGTGATACTAAATAATCTCATCAACAATTTCCTCGTCGTCATTCTTCACAAAATTGTACTATGGAACCTAGTTTTCAACGGAACACAACATCTAGGCCGGTTTGTCTCAAGGCTAACGCCCTGTAGTGAGAAATTACTGGCTGTATAGAGCACATTATAACACGGTAATTATAAAGTAAAATGCAGTAAAATACTGATGGGTATATTCACACTAGCATTATAAAGACGAAGGGTTGTCAGTGTGTGTAATGTGAATGTTGGTAACTTCTTCAAGGTCGAACAGCTGAAAGGCTTTGAATGAAATTTCGCGCACGAGTAGACCATGCTCTGAAAAACAACCCGATGTTCGGCGAGTATCCACCTTTACGTTGGTGATACCTCTACGGTCCGGACTAAGCATTTTGCCTTGTCGTATATACAGCGTAATTTTTTTTAAAATTTTTATAGGCTCGCTTTTGACCACAATCTCCCCTAATGGTAAGCGACGATGTGGCCGACGATGAAGCACGCTTGCCTAGAAGTAACCCATTCACTCGTGACTAAAAGACCCCTAGGTTGTAGCTATCAGGAAACATAGACTCTGGCAGGGAATTCCACTCCTTAGCTGTACGCATAATAAATGTGTTCCCAAAACGCTATGTACGTATGGCTGGGTATGGGTGGGATGTCCACCCTGAAGGACCACATTGAAAGACTGGAATAATTTGCCTGCTACGATCTTCCCATCCAATTATAATTTAGGTGTCTTCAAAGCTAGTTTGGAGGTAGGCGGGTTGTGCTTCGCCAAGGTCGCTGATGAGGCTGAGGGTGGTGACCAGGTATGACCAGGTAGCCATGCTGGTGGTCAGGATACCCTTTATAGCCGTGGGTGCTGGCTGTATGGCTCGCTGCTCGAAAGCTTGAGGAAGTGATGATGACGTCACGAAGTAGTGGCTGCACGAAGGCTGCGCTGACGTTCTTTGTCGAGGGTCACCAGTTTGGGGGTATGTGGAACAGAGAGTAAAGTCCCACATACCTCCGTTGAAAAGGGAGGATCCTCCGACCAGACGGGATGTTATGTCTGGTGGGCTGCAACTGCCCAATAGATGATTTCGGGCTGTTCTATATGTTCTAATCGCGCGGAGAACTTTGATTGAGCGATGCAGGATTAGTTCTTATGTGACGCCATAGATGTCGCTACACTAGTCTTAATAAACTAGTGCACCTCACTATCAACGATTCCATCACTGCTTACCGCAGGAAGGCACTTGTTTATATCAATAAATAAAGGATGTTGGATTTTGACTTTTTATAACGGGAGTATATTTCGTAGGGATTATTTTCTACTATAAAGAGGGCGAAGTCGACCGCAGCAGCTAGTGTTATTCTATATTTAATTATCGGGAAGCGTGAAATTCCCATAGTACAACATACAAGCTATTGTTTTCTTTCGATGCTATATGATTTAGAAATAATTATTATTTTAGAAAGCGAACATAATCTTCTGCAGAACTACTTTTTCGCAACGCCTGATCTGATGGTCATCAGTTCATCTTGTGGGAGACCTTCCAACGCATTCCAGAACTTTTCGGCCTGATCTGCGATCAATGGACTGGCCTGTTGGTCTAGTGGTTAGTGGCCCAGACTGCTATGCCGGAGGTCGTGGGTTCGATTCCCACCCAGGACAAATGTTTGTGTGATGAGCGCGATCATTTGTTCTGTATCTGGGTGTAATTTATCTATATATATGTATTTAGAAATATATAAGTATGTTTATCATTTGTCTAGTCCCCATAACACAAGCTCTGCTTAGCTTGGGACTAGATGGCGTTGTTTGATAGTTGTGGAATATTATATTATATTATTATAATGCCCCACTGCCAATTAAGTTTGGCGATTTTTTGTGCTTTGAAACCGTAACCTATGTTTTTCTACGGATATCTTCATTCCTGTTTTGATCCTACAAGGTATCATCGATTTAATAATATATCGAGTAATCTCTCAAGCAGTCATTATTGTAACATTTGCGAAAAACCACTTCCACCCACAGACATAGTCATAGTCACTCAAATGTAAATATTTAATAGCATAATATAATGTCATTAAATTACCAGTAAGTAAGATCCCTTACGTATTTAAATTTAAGATAATATTAAGTTTTAGTTGTTTCTCATAAAAGTAAGTCAATAATGTAATAATAAATAAATTCTAAAAACCGAAACGAAAACATTCTAAAAAGTACCCACTACATACCCAGAATCCAAATTCAAAAAACTACAAAGCGATAAACAAAAAACTTACAAAGCATTTAACGCTTCGACAATTACAAAAAGAAAGAAAACTGGGTATGTCAAGGACCAAAGGACCAGTAGCTGGGAACAGGTTGCGAGCCGAAGTTAACCGAAGACGCCCGAGTCGGCACGAATGGTTAAAGGCGCGTGCCCCGTACGTGGGACGAAGAAAGCCGAGCGTTGACGTAAAAAGCCGAACGGTAGTAGCGTGGGATTCTTATACCATTGTCTATGGGGTACTTATTTTTTTTATGGGTGGCCATAAAGTTGAAAAGGGGAGCAAATGAGTGATAAGAAGACATACGTTGTGTTTTGTTTGAGTTTGAACGAGTATATTGTTTCTGTGGAATCAATATTTCAGTGGGTTATTAGGTCTCTTCAATTTGTTACTTTATTATTTCAGTGTGGCGGGAATTGAAGATGATGAACATAATTCAATTGGCCTATTTTTTTGAGGTGGAAAATTATCCAATGACTTCTCAGACGAGCGTGTCAGACTTATTTTATATTATTTATTTATGTATTAACACTTACAATTGTTTTAACAGGTAGACCCAAGATAGCAAAAATGTAGTCGCAAAATAGCCGCACTCAGAGACGCCTCACAGACTGATCAAGTATCCATTAGTGTAGTAGTAGGCAACATACATACATAATAATCGAAGGTCAGTCCCAAGCAGCGCCCTGGAGAACCGGCACAAGTTACACAGAGGACAACACACTTAGTGTCACCCTCTCGAATTCCGCAAAGTGCAAGAAAAAATATCTAACCGCAGAGAGACGCTATTAAGTTTTTCAACCGCCCGAGTCACGGGTGCCAACTCTAACAGATTGATCGTTATTTTAAACTAGATGAGGCCGGTGTTTCCTAGAACTACCTTGAGAAGAAACACCGAAACAAACTCATGATCAGGATCAGGTTTGGTGCGGGCTACCGGGACTTTAAACAGCCTTTCCCTCGGTCCCGAGCGGAACCTAGTGTTTGGAACGAGCAATCTCAATGAGAGCAGTGGTAGCCGAGTGGTAACGGCCCCGACTTACGAGTTGTAGGTTGCGGGTTCAAACCCAACCGCGCATTACTTTGTGTAATTTATTTCATCACCACTGCTCTCAAAACAGTGAAGGAAAACATCGTGAGGAAACCGGCATGTCCTAGAACGAAAAATTCGAAGATTTGTGACATCCACCAACCCGCACTGGGCCCGCGTGTTGGATTACGGCCCATTCCCTCTCCTAGAGAGGAGGCCTGAGTCCCAACAGTGGGAACATTATACGGCCGACTATGCTATGCTAATCTCAATGATTCTAGTATTTGTGGATTATTTAAGGTACCCCATAACACCAAAAACACATACTTTGTAAGAGCGAGATTGCGTCTTACCTCCAACTTATAGTAACCAACCATCCCTATAACAAAGAGGGTTGGATACATAAGCGGATAGAAAGGGTATACGCCAAATTGCCGCATGTATAAGAACCGAGTAAATTATTCTGCATCTTTTCCACCATCATGGAATATATTTTTACTGAAAACCAAATTCGTCCTCCTCCAGAAATTCTCCGTGGCCCTAGCTAGTATTGCTGACAGCTCTATGAGGCGAATGTGGTAGACTACGTGCTATCGACTGCTGGGGCTCGATCCTTACCGGTCGGGCTGAGGGCGAGCTACCTATTGCTCGCCGTTCGCAAGCCCGCGCCTACGGTGGCCGGGAATCATCCTGCGACTTCCGACGCCCGCTTGGTGGATTCTGCTGGATTCTGATGATGCCATCATTGTTGACGCCACCTAGCTGATTTTAGTGTCGCCACAATGATCGGTCCTGTGCGTCTCGCATCTCTATTTCTAGATTCCCACGACCCTCACCAGGTCATCAATCCATCTTGTAAGACACCTTCCAACGTTGCGTTACTAGAAGTCGCGGTCGCCACTCCCGAACCTAAATCCTGATTAAAGTGTATTTGAACCCTGTTTTGGAAGAAATATCCTAGACAAATATAGACTTTTAAGATTAAACACTATCTTTTTTTTTAAATTATATAAACTAGTGCTTGACTGCGATCCCACCTGATGGTAAGCAGTGATGCAATCGTTGGTGGTGATCGCACTATTTTATTAAGAGGTATCTAAATTATAACCGCAGACCAATTGTCCCAGTCCTTCGATCTACGCGGTATAAAGGACGAGGTAAAACGCTTAGTCCGGACCGCAGCGGTATTATTCTAGACAAAACTTTTAAATGAATTCCGCTATCTCTTTTTTACCATCGGACAACCCGACGTACGGCGAGTAACCACCCTTACATTGTTAAAACTTCAACGGTCCGGACTAAGCATTTTGCTTCGTCGTTTATACCGCGTACATCGAAGGAGTGAAACAATTTGCCTGCTGCGGTCTTCCCGTCCAACTATAATTTAGGTGTCTTCAAGGCTAGAGTGAATAGGCTCTTAATAAACTAGCGCGCCTCACCATCAATGATTGCATCTCCGCTTACCATCAGGAGGGATCGCAGTCAAGCACTGGTTTATAGCAATAAAAAAGATTTTTGTTCAACTCATTTAACATAAAATCAAACAGTTCCCATACACCACGGCTCATAATTATTTACTTGTAAACCGCACATGTGTACAAACCTTATTTTTAATTTTATTTGCAATGCTACTAATAAATCGTACATTTAAAACTGCCCTTATAAAATCACCAACTTATTTACACTCGGAAACAAATGAAAACCAACCTTGTAACTTAAACTGTAAGGTTCAACGCAAGTGCATGGTGAGTTGGGAAAAGTTAGTGCAAATGTTTCTCACGGCCTGTATCGTTTAAAAAGACCAATCACAAATACTGATGTTTGAAAGATTATTAAAATAAACTTTGTTATTTATTGATTATGGCGACAGTCTTGAGACAGATTCCATGTTGTGATAAAAAAATGGGCAGCAAGATTGTTCAAAAGAGTTGTTAAGGATCTGGATCGCAGAGAGCAACTGAAGGAACAACTATGGGTGGAGTACTGCAGCCTGGCCGTATTACGCGTACTGTTCCACGCGCGCCTCAAGGAGATGTCAGCAAACCGCAGGGGCCCAGCATTGTCGAAGCCTACTGGGGCCAAGGGTCTGATTCTGAAAGGAAAACTTGGCACTATTATGAAAGGCAACGTTGGATGCTCCGCCCAAGAGCAAAGGATGTCATTGGATGATATTCCAGCCGAAGAAAAAAAAACTGTTCAATCCAGAACTACCCTCAATTACAGCCCCGATCCTATTTTTCGTACGAATGCATCCCAAATTTCTGAAAGGAAGACTCGGCCCTGGTACGAAAGGCAACGAAGGAACAGGAGTGTGTTTTTAGTCAGTAAAAGTCTGACACGCCCTCTTGCTCCGCCCAAGAGTGGGGGATATCATTCGATGATTTTCCCAACTACAAAAAAAAAGGTTCACTTCAATTTACAAACTTCAAGTTAATATTATTTATAATTAAAAGTCATAAAAGACATAATTTTAATTCCTTACAAACCGTAATATACTAGCTCGCTTTTCTCTTAAAGGAAACTTGCTTCAGGACCGGTTTCAAAAGAAAAAGATAATTATCTAATGTTTCTGCTTCAGTCGTATATAGTTTATTTATTTATTTTCTGGGAAAAAATGTAGCTGATGCTATTATAATTAAGTTTTCTTTCCCTTTTAGGGTTCTGTACCCACCTAAACCTCCGTTGTCTGCCCGTCCGTCTATCTGTCTGTCTGTCTGTCAACGAGTTGCTTTTCATAAACCATTAGAGGTCCCCCTCCTTGCGACGTATTCCTCAAAGCTGAGGGTCGTGATCTCCCTGCTTCATCACTTTCACTTAATATATTGTGATATTCATCCAGCAGTTTGGCTCTAACAGTGTGAAGGGCATTGTAAACCGTAAAAGAGTTAATTTTTTTACAAAATATGTCAGAGTATTTTGATTACCACTACAACAACAAATAATAAAATTAAAATAAAGTTAAAAACAGTACTCTACAAATTTTTATTTTTAAAATGCAAGAGATAAGACCATGGGTATTTCGTAATTATGTATTTGAGGGAACTTCGAACTAAGGAGAGTTCGAATTATTAGTTTTTCAATTTATAGTATGTACTTACAATAAATAATAAATTTATTTTACACAAAAAAAACAGCATTTACATTATAAAACTATGAACATATTACAAGGTCACAAATATATAGGAAGGTACTCCGACTCTAGGTGTGGGCCTATAACTTAGCAGTCAGTGATTTTCCGTAACAAACAAAGCCATAATTATATTAAAAAGAGGAAAATTCAACAGTAAGTAAGTGGCGGCTAAGAAAACAGAAACTAATTTACTTAAGAAACAAATATAATGAGAAAAAAAATATATATTGAGAGTGAGTGTAGGTGTAAGTGTAGATTGTGTGTGAGTTTGTAGTGAGAAATGATTATATTAGAGGAAGTTTGAAAGTAGCGCCAGTGACTGAAAAGTTGAAGGGGAATCGTTTGTCTTGGTATGGGCATGTGAAGAGGAGAGATGAAACATATGTTACTAAAAGAGTTATGAGTATACATGTGGATGGGTGCAGAGGGAGAGGGAGGCCAAAGAAAAGATGGATGGATTGTGTGAACAGTGATATGAAAGAAAAGGAAGTTAGTGATAGCATGACGGTTGACAGGATAGAATGGAAGAAAAAAACGTGTTGCGCCGACCCCAAATAAGATGGGATAAGGGCAGGAAGATGATTATGTGTGTGAGTTTGTAGTGAGTAAATATAGGTATAATTAGAGCATACTAGTCAGTATGGACAAATTTGAATCAAAATAATACATATAAAACTTATATACCTAAAATTTAATTTGATCAAATCAATTGTTCAATTGACAGCCAGAGTTTATTAGTTTCAATAATTTTTACAGTGCGTTTCAGTACCGAGATAATATTTCAATGAAAACCTAAATTATGTGCCCACCTGGTTACACTGAGCTCATTCATCCAAACAGACCATAGATTACTTATAACATGAACTATTCAGAGGGTCAATTCCTTTTTTCTATATAATTTTAAATTTCTCCTAGATATACGAAATGTCTTTTTTAGGGTTCTGTACCGAAACAGGATAAAACGGAACCCTTATAGGATCACTTTGTTTTTCGTCTGTCTGTTTGTTTGTCTGTCAAGACCATCTCGGGAACTCGTGGAGGTATCGAGTTGAAATTAAAACCATATAATCAAATTTACGGTCCCTTGAAGCTGTGAAAAAATCAAACAAAAAAACAAAACCAAAAGATACAGCTTGCCCGGACAAGGCGTTGCCCGAGAACCCATCTTCCCAGAGACATTGGGATGCAGTTTGGTACGGAATAACCTTATTAACACGTCCACCAGTACTGCTGAGCGCGCCCGCCTACTAGCTGTGGGTGAATGGGAGTCGGGCCTCTGACTACAGACACTACCGTCACCCAACATAGGTACAATGCTGAGTGACACCACCTTCCGGATCGCTACATGCCTGCGACCGGGTGCTCCTTGTGGAGCCCCACATTGGCGTCAATGCGGTGAAGCAGTCGACCGCCTCGGACACCATGGCCTACCCTGCAGTAGGAGCACTGGTCGGATAGCTAGGCAAGCCAGCATCAATGACAACATCCTTCGAGCTCTTGTCACCGCCGGGTTGCAAGCTGTTCTAGAACCCAACAGCTTAGCATGTGACGATGGAAAGGGGCCAGACGGGATGACCATAACGACTAGTTCATCTAATGACAAACCTCGCTCTTGGGCGGAGCGGTAGATAGTGTCAGACTTTTACTGACTAAAAACCCACACCTGTTCCTTCGTTGCCTTTAGTACCAGGGCCGAGTCTTCTTTTCTGAATCAGACGCTTGGCCCCAGTAGGCTTCGACCCTGCTGGGCCCCTACAGTTGCTGACATCTCCTTGAGGCGCGCGTGGAACAGTACGCGCCGTCGACAACTTGGGCTCGATCCGGACGGTTACCAGACGGTCGGTCGGCGAGCCACCCATTGCTCGCCGTCCGCAAGCCCGCGCCTACGGTGGCCGGAAATCGGGATCGGAGTCCCGGCGGCGGTTGGGGCGTGTGGACCGTTGCCTCACGCGATCGGCCGCCTCCTTTGTTAGCATTACTGCTTCGATATGACATCCCCCGTCCAAGAGCGGGGGATGTCATATTTTTTCATAATGATTTTCCCACCGGAAAAAAAAAGTGTATCCAGTCTCCATCACAGTATTTATTCTTTGTCCCGAGTTCGCAGCATTCTGTAATCAACGGTCCGTCAGTAATTATCTAGCTATTGGATGGACGGTCTCATTTAAACGCATCTAATCGCACGTTCATTGCGAACAAAACCAGTAATATATACTCTAATTATCATTTCGTAAGCTGGCTATAAGTTTACCAAATCTTTTTTTTGTTAATATGGCTGGTTTCATATGAGCTAGAAGATATATTATAATCGGGAGATACATTTTCAGGCAGCTATTTTTTTTTTAAACAAGTGCTTGACTGCGATTCCACCTGATGGTAAGCAGTGATAAGTCTTACAAACTATCTCGCTCCATCCTAGAGGGAGAGAAATCTTTATGCTTTTTATTCTTTATTGTACATACAAAAAAAAACTTAACCTTAATACATTGATCTGATATATAATTTATGTACAAAGGCGACCTTATCTCAACAATGAGTTTTCGCCCAGCAAACCTTTGAGTGACAGAGAGAGATCACAATTTAGGGTAAGATCCAGTGTACAACATAAACCTACATAAATACCTTATGTAACAATATATACTAATTTTATGTCAATTGAGAAAGGAAGTGCTCTTTAATTTTTCTCTTAAAGACGTCCAGAGAAGGCCTGTCGGGAAAGGAATATGGGAGAGCATTTCAAAGACGCACTGCAGTTACAATAAAGGAGCCATCATAGCGGCTAGAAGTGTGAAGCGGAGTTCGAAGGAGAAGAGTATTGATAGTGCGACAGGGTTTACCCCTTGGCACAAGGTACTCAAAGCGTTCACGAAGGTATTGAGGAGCATTGGGATTGTACTGGATAGTAAAGAGAAAGATAGAATGCGGATATCTTGCCGTCGCCGAATTGGCAGCCACCTTTACCTGGTCCGAAACTCCGACACATGATCGTATTTGTGGAGGCCAAAAATAAAGCGGATGCACAAATTCTGCAGTCGTTGGAGTTTGTTTAGAAGTACCTCCGTAGCATCTAGAAAACAGACATCCACATAGTCTATGAGCGGTAGAAGAGATTGAGCAAGTCTCATGATTTCTCATATTAAAAAAAAAACCCTTTAAAGTCCCAATCAACGCAAAACCCTAGTCTAAAATTTCTATAATTTTCAGGTCTCAGCTGTTCATCTCTATATGAACCATTATTCATCCGAGGTTACACAAATAGATTAAGTCCTAGCGTCTAGATGACAGCCAGGTCGTCAATATACTTAGTGCTTCGAGTATTATTACGTACCGTGACTTTCAATGAACTTGAGTGTCCTCTCGTTACGTAGAAAAATATAAATAGGTATACCCATTTTCAGTCGTCTAGCTATTTTATAAGATATTACGAAATTATAGTAACACTTACCTGGTCCTGTCTGAATATTGCCTTTTCGTCATAAAAAAATCGGTTAAGCTGTTTAGGAGAAGTTAGTTGACAAACACATGAATAGAAGTATTGTATCATTAGCATCATCATCATTTCAGCCGAAAGACGTCCACTGCTGGACATAGGCCTCCCCCAAGTGCCGCCACAATGAACGGTCCTGTGCGTCTCGTATCCATCGGACTCCCGCAACCGTTACCAGGTCATCAGTCCACCTTGTAGGAGACCTTCTAACGCTACGTCTTCCGGTACGTGGAATTAAGAAGAATTATATAAAGATCCATGAAGATGCTAATGAAGGGTGATATGTCGATCTCCCTGAAGCGTAAACTCATCAACATGACGTGTTTCCTGCCCATCCTAAACCATGGTGCTTAGGCCAGGGCCTCAAGTCTGCTATTACAATAGTTTCCGAATGGTCTATCATTGACTTCATAATTGTTGATTTTGACAAGTTTGGTAATCTACTAATATAATGGCGATATCATTATGACTTTCCAATGGTCAACCACTGACACTACATTGAAAGAAATGGCATAAAAAGGTAATCTCGTACATAATGACAAAGGAATGTCTGACGTACTTATGCGGAAATCTGCTAAAATTTTGACAGTTCCTTTGATCAGTGTCCTATCATTAGAACGTCGTTATGCAGTCATTGCTTTTAATTTGTTACGAGACAGCTCGATATTGTCATTCTACCACAATTCATTCATTATGAGTTTAGCAGACTATGAATTTTTAGCAAAATTACAATGGGATCGTGTTGGAATGACGAATTTATAAAAATAACAAACTTGGGCCCTTGGTCACTCATCAATATCATCATCATCATTATCGTTTCAGCCGAAAGACGTCCACTGTTGGACATAGGCCTCCCCCAAACGTCGCCACAATGACCGGTCCTGTGTGTCTCGCATCCATCGGATTCCCGCGACTCTGACTAGGTCATCGGTCCACCTTGTGGGAAGCCTTCCAACGCTGCGTCTTCCAGTACGTGGTCGCCATTCCAGAACCTGTCGTCCCCATCGACCATCTGTTCTGCGAGCAATGTGCCCTGCCCACTGCCACTTAAGTTTGGCGATTCTTCGAGCTATGTCCGTAACCTTGGTTCTTCTGCGGATATCCTCATTTCTGACGCGATCACGCAAAGAAACTCCGAGCATAGTCCTTTCCATTGCCCTACTCCTACTCCCCCTATTGACTACGCCTTATAGTTGTACATCTGGTAAAATATTTCACTCTTCAACTTACCCTCTGTAAACTCGGCTTTGCTTTTAAAAGCAATACAGTAAACATTCCAGAACAACTCTCAAACTCTTTTACACATAGTTTCAAAGTTTAACTCGAAGTATTTTTTGGTTGTAGGTACACTTCTTTAAAGATACTTCGTGTAGATCGTCTGAGCTCAACATTTGTTACACTGGCGGTGTTTCTTGTTTTCTAGAGTATCAAGGTACTTGGTGAGACATTGTGGTTTTGACTGTGTTTAAAGTTATTTGTTTTTAGGCACTAAAAGTTTGTCCTTACTTGGAGACAGACTTTCTGTCCGGTTGAAGGTTATTTAGTCTTACATAGATTACATATTGCTACCAGTATTTTAGACATAAAGTTATTGTCTTATAATGGATGTTTTACATGGTGTGTCTGGCTGTCTGTCAAGACCCTTTAACTCGGGAACGCGTGAAGGTGCCGAGTTGAAATTGAAGCTGAAAAAAAAGATACGGGCGTTTATATCGCAAAAAAAAAAGTATATTTCGTCACTCTCAAGGGAATCAAAATTCATAGGGTACTTCCCGTTGATCTAGGATCCCGAAAAGTGGCATAAAGCACGGTCTTATAGCACAAGTCTAGGAATAAATCTAAAAACAGTAGATTTGTTGATAAGTCACAAAAAAAAACATTTTTGCCATTCTTAAAAATCTTCGAGACTACATTCGGGAATTGAACTATTTACATAGGTAAGTTTGTACGAAACCTTCAGTGCGCGATCCCAACTCGTACTTGCCCAGTTTTATAAGTATGTTGGCCTGTACCTATACATACATAAGCCCCGTATAACAATAGTCTTATCGCAGCTTACTTTATAACCTATTTATACTCAATAAATCAATCTAGGCTTGTAAGCGTTTATTGGTTTCCTAACGAGCTGATTGTTTTATATTATGTGATAAGATTTACTCTTTGCTGTTCAGCCAGATTGCTTGTGGATATGTTAGAGAAATTACAGTTATGCGGAACAAGGTGTAAGGTCGTGGGGCTCCTTGGACCGGGACAACGGTCCCAACTTCCACTTATAAAAATAGTTTTTTTTTTTTTTCTTAATTGGTTCGCGCTTGACCGGTATCTCATCCGATGAAAAGCGACAATGCGGTCGACGATGGAGTGCGCTTACCTAGAAGTAACCTATTCACTCTTGACTTAAAGATTCCCGGGTTGTAGCCATCAGGAAATACAGATTCCGTCAAAGAATTCCACTCCTTAGTATTTTGGGACCACGAATAAAATAAATACAGTTTTTTTTGTTACTGTAGGTACTTTAAACCTTTTACCTTGTGGTCCCTAAATACTACTAGGTGGAAGTAAGAACCGCGGTCCTGGTCCAAAGAACCCCACGACCCGTAAAGTTCCTCAAGCCACCGTTGAAGAAGGAGGATCTTCCGATCAGACGGTTATTGTGTCTGCTCCGAGCAACTGTTCAGAGGTTGATATTGGACTGTTTTATATGTCCCAATCGTGCAGAGAATTCTAATACCACGATGCAGTATTTTGATGCTACACATAGTTCCTATGTGTGGCATCATAAATGTCGCTACAATACTAAAGCATTGTAACCCATCTATGTCCTTGGGCACGCCATAATTATGGCGGTAAGTCCCCTCTTTGAGGAGTGGCTGGAAAGACCTCACGACGTCCTACGTCCTTACTTTCCGCTTGACCCAGGCCCTCACTGGACATGGTAAGTTCGGGAGGTGCTGCACTGCATTCGTGCAAAAGAAAAACCTGGGTTTCACCATTGTGTGGACCACCTGGAGGACACGGTGGAGCAGCGCCGTGTCCTCATAGAGGCGATCGTGGATCTTTTGCGCTGGGCTTTGGTACAGGCCATGGTCCGGAGCGGGGAAGAGTGGCAGGCGGTCGCCTCCTTCTGCGAAGCAGAAATGCTAGCAAATGAGGAGGTCGCACGTGCACGCGCGAGGCATTCCAGCCGCTTGGATTCAGATCCCGATTTCCAGCCAGAGTAGGCGCGGGATCGCGCCGCTCAAACCGTTTGGTAACCGTCCGGACCGAGTCCAAGTCGTTGACGGCGCGTAATGTTTCACGCGCGCCTCAAGGAGATGTCAGCAATCGTAGGGGCTCAGCAGGGTCGAAGCCTACTGGGGCCAAGGGTCTGATTCTGAACGGAAGACTCAGCCCTGGTATGAAAACCAACGAAGAAACAGGAGTGTATTTTAGTCAGTAAAAGTCTGAGATGTAAGAGCCATTAGATGATTTTCCCACCAAAAAAAAAACATCTATGTCTTTCTGTTGCCTTTTGAGTTATAGGGCCATGTTCACTTTCTTACGTTCCCGCATTGACCTTACAGGGCCCCTGCGGTTTTGCTGTCACTAAGTTTTTTTTTTTTTTTTTTTTCCCGGTGGGAAAATCATCTTATGACATCCCCCGCTCTTGGGCGGGGCGGGAGATAGTGTCAGACTTTTACTGACTAAAAACCCACTCCTGTTCCTTCGTTGCCTTTCGTACCAGGGCCAAGTCTTCCTTTCAGAATCAGACCCTTGGCCCCAGTAGGCTTCGACCCTGCTGGGCCCCTACAGTTGCTGACATCTCCTTGAGGCGCGCGTGGAACAATACGCGCCGTCGGTAACTTGGGCTCGGTCCGGACGGTTACCGGACGGTCGGACGGCGAGCCACCCATTGCTCGCCGTCCGCGAGCCCGCGCCTACGGTGGCCGGTAATCGGGATCGGAGTCCCGGCGGCGGTTGGGGCGTGAAGACCGCTGCCTCACGCGATCGGCCGCCTCCTTTGCTAGCATTACTGCTTCGCAGAAGGAGGCGACCGCCTGCCACTCCTCCTCGCTCCGGAGCATGGCCTGAACCAAGGCCCGGCGCGAGAGATCGCCGCAGCCAATCGCCCCCACGAGGACACGGCGTTGCTCTGCCCAAGCGGGGCACACCTCCACCGTGTGCTCTACCGTGTCCTCCGGGCGGTCCACACAGTGGCGACACCCGGGCGTCGTTTCCGCACGAATCCGGTGCAGAAACCTCCCGAACTTACCATGTCCGGTAAGGACCTGCGTCATGCGGAAGGTAAGGACGCCGTGTTGCCTTTCCAGCCACTCCTCAAAGAGGGGAATTACCGCCATGATTATGGCGTGCCCAGCACTGGGTTGCGACAGTCGCTGTCGCCATTCCACCATGAGACCTCGCCGGAACTCTGCCCGCCATGCCGCGACTTGTCGTGGCAGTGGAGTTTCGCCCCGACGTTGCATCTCCACGCGCAGATCGTGCATGTGTGCAAGGCCTGATGCTTCCAGATCCCATGGTGACTGGCCAGCAAGGAGGCTCGCCGCTTCGCGGGAAATCGTCCGGTATCCCCGCACCATCCGTATGGCCATGACCCTCTGGCACGCGTTCAGCTGGGCCGCCGGTCGCTTTCGCAGTGACGGCGCCCAAACCGGCGCCCCATAAAGGGCCATGGACCGGACGATGCCTGCGTAGAGCCTCCGGCGGGAGGCGTCTGGACCTCCGAGGTTGGGCAAGAGCCGCTTGAGGGCAGCCCCAGTCCGATTCAGTTTGGGGGCCAGACGTCGGAAGTGCTCCTCAAAATTCCACCGGCTGTCGAGGACGAGTCCCAGGTACTTCATCGTCGACCCGACGCCGATGTGAACTCCTCCTACCGTTAATTGGGAATGCCGAGGCGGTGCGCTCCGAGGGCCGTGAAAACACATGGCCTCAGACTTGTGCAGCGCCACCACGAGTCCCAACTGCTGAATCCTATCAACGACTATCGCAACCCCGCGTGTCGCTAATTCGACCGCCGCCTGGTACGACTCTCCCCGCGCCAGGACCAGCGTGTCATCTGCGTAGCAGATCACGCTGACCCCGTCAGGGAGGTTGCCGCGCAGCACGTAGTCGTAGCCGATGTTCCACAAGGGCGGTCCTAGTACCGATCCCTGCGGAACACCGCACGACATCTCTCGCCGTTTCCATTCTCCCTGGTGACTGGGGTAGATGATGTACCTGTCCGACAGGTAGGCCTCGATCACGCGACAGAGGTAGTCGGGCACCCGGTGATATCGGAGTACCGTCCTAATGCTACTCCAGGGCAGGGAGTTGAAGGCGTTCGCGATGTCCAAAGACACCGCCACGACACACCTGCCCTGGGACACCGCATCCCCCGTCGTGAGAGCTCGCACGCGCATGATGGCGTCCACCGTGGAGCGCCTCCTGCGAAAGCCGAACTGGCCGTCCGCCAAGTCCGGTCCCACCCGTGTTAGGTGCGCGACGAGGCGGTCTGCAATTACTCTTTCAAAGAGCTTGCCCACCTCGTCGAGCAGCACAATGGGCCGGTACGCGGACGGAGAGTCCGCAGGGCGCCCCGGCTTTGCGATAAGGACCAGTTTCCCCGTCTTCCAGCGAAGTGGGAACTGGCTCCTCTCCATGCATGCGCTGAAGAGCCCTCTTAATCGAGACCCGAGAGCCTCCATGGCCAGGACCCAGGCTTTACCAGGCAAGCCGTCGGGTCCTGGGGCGGTATTCTTGGCACTCAGCCTTCGTACCGCCACACTCATCTCTACCTCAGTCACCTCCGGAGCATTGTCATCGTCGTCGCCATCGTGATCCGCGTTAGACACCGCTGGTGGCGGAGCCATGAGCGGGGGAGAGTGTTCCCCTCGCGCAGGGAACAAAGTGCTCACCACACCCTCCACAATCTGGGGCCGAAGACTCTGCGTGAGTGGGGGAGCCCAGGGGCGGAGTTTGTCCCGCACCACCTTGTAGGGGCGTCCCCACGGGTCTCCGTTCAGAGTCCCCAGCCAAACGTTGTAAGCCTCCAACTTGGCCTGCTTTATTTCCGCTCGGAGGGTGCGCTTTGCCACTCTGTACCCCTCGTACAGCTCCGCCTCCCTGGCCTCTGCATCCGGCGGGCGGATGCGGCGACTGCAGTGTCTGGCGTACCGGCGCCGCGCGGCATTGCACGCATTGCGCAGTGCCGCAATCTCCGGCGACCACCAGTACACCTGGCGCCGGGCACGTCCTGGCCGGACTCGGGGCATTGCCGCGTCGCAGATTTGCGACATGGCCTCCCGGAACCACTCTGCCTCGACGTCTATTTCGACAGGCCTGTCCGGTGCTTGCACCCAGGCCTGTACCATCGCGGCTTCCAGGAGGAGCTCCCGGTCCAGCTGTTTCAGCGCCCAACGCGGACCACACGGGGTCTGTTGGACCGGCGCGGTCGAGGTCTGGCTGGAGACGTCAAACCGAATGTACTGGTGATCTGAGTACGTCTCCACCCCCTCCATGACGCGCCAGTCGACGACACGCGGTGACAGAGCAGGGCTGGCGAACGATATGTCCACCACTGACTCGCCCTGCATCCGCACACACGTGGGGACAGAACCCCGGTTTAGGACGACCAGGCCTGTCTCCAGAGCCCAGTCCTCCACCATCCGACCCCGCTGGTCTGTGTACCGGGAACCCCAAGCCAAGTTCTTGGCATTGAAGTCCCCGCAAACAACCACGGGGAGGGAACCAAACCCAGCGACGACGGCATTCAGCTCCATAAGGGAGATGTGGAGATCGGCGAGAGTTCTATTCGGGGACAGGTAGACGCCTACCACTGCAATGTCCCCGATGCTGTCACTAAGTGCCGTCGGCTCAGACCTGGTCCTTACCAGATGGGCGGGGCTATTATATATACGGGCTACTGATTGCTGGGTACCTACCAACGCCTGGGGCATTTCCTTTGGCTGCGACTGGGGCGTGAGGACATCCGTTCCCTAACGGTTACGGCCACCTTATTTGCTCGCATTCACTGCTTTGCAGAAGGAGACAACCGCTTTCCATATCCTCTCGCTCCACACCATGACCTGAACGCCGGCAAGGTGTGAGAGAGTAAGATGCCTACACAAATAATATACATACGAGTATTTGTAGCGACATCTGTTGCGTCACATAAGAACTAAACTACGAAATCTTGCATCGCGTAATTACAATTCTCGGCGCAATTTGAACATACACAATAGTCCAAAATCATCTCATCTATCGGGCAGTTACCCAAACCAGACATAACCCCCGTCTAGTCGGAGGACTCTTTGTGTGTGTGTTCTTTCCACCGTATTGTTTTGTTGTGTTGTGTGAGTATGACCGTGGCATCACCGAGGGCCCTAACGGAATACCACCGCTGCGTTATTTATCATTTTAAATATCGCAGCATATACTGAGTTAGGCGCCTTTTTGGCCTTGCACAGATTTTAAAGTTTTTTTTCCATACTTAAAATTCTACTGCATGTGTGAGGTACGAATAAACGTTTTTTCTTTCTTCTCTTTCTTTCTGTTGTTGTATATGCAACTACTACCGGGAGCAGTGGTGGCCGAGTACTAACGGCCCCGACTTATAAGTTGTAGGTCGCGGGTTCAAACCCAGCCAGGCGCATTACTTTGTGTAATTTATTTCATCACCACTGCTCTCAAAACGGTGAAGGAAAAACATCGTGAGGAAACCGGCATGTCCTAGAACTAAAAATTCGAAGACATGTTACATCCAGCAACCCGCACTGGGCCCGCGTGGTGTATTACGGCCCATTCCCTCTCCTAGAGAAGAGGCCTGAGTCCCAACAGTGGGAACATTGTAAGGCCGACTATGCTATGCTATATGCAACTATGACGAAATGATAAGTTAGTGTTTGTTGTGATAATTATTTGTCATTCAATTTCTCGTAATGGTTTCCTTTTACGTAACAACGCAAAACTTCTCACATCAAAATACCAAAGAAAATATAGTTCGCATAAAAGTTAATAGTCATAAATATGACATAAATCAATCAATGCCTATGATTGTTCTAATGTTTCCGTAATACTATGTTTTTATAGCCCATTGCGGCGGGCACACGATAACGCCTTAGACTGGGAGTTGGAACTCACATAAAAAGAGAGAAAACTACTTAATCTATCGTCAAATATAACCCCGCCCTAAATTAGTCGTTGTTCGCGACTTAATATAATAAAATTGTACAACAATGTGCCTATTTTTAGGGTTCAGTACTTCAAAAGGAAAAAACGGAACCCTTATAGGATCACTTTGTTGTCCGTCCGTCTGTCTGTCTGTGTGTCACCCTTTATCTCGAGAACGCGTTGAGGTATCAAGTTGAAATTAAAACCATATACTCAAATCTACGGTTTCTTGAAGCTGTGAAAAAATCAAACTTCTAATTTAACGGATAAAAAAGATACGGACGTTTATATCGTTAAAAACGTACATTTCGACAGTCTCAAGTAAATCAAAATTCATAGGGTACTTCCCGTTGACCTAGAATCCTGAAATTTGGCATAAGGCAAGATCTTATAGCACAAGTATAGGAAATAATCTGAAAACTACAAATTTGTATTTACATCGAAAAAAAAACTTTTTTTTTCGATTAAGAAAAATCGTTCGGGAAGTGAATTGTTTTCATAGTTAAGTTTGTAAGGAACCCTCAGTTCGCGAGTCCGACTCACACTTGCCCGGTTTCTTTTAAAACAGCATTTGTATGGCGGAACTTTTCAAGCCAATCCGATGAGCTGGTGAGAGTCGTGGGTACCCCATGGGTACGAGACGTATAGGACCGGTCGTGATGGTGACACTTCGGCGAGGCCTATGTCTAACAGTGGACTTCTTACGGCTGAAATGATTATAATCATCATGAATGTACAACAAAATTATATTATATTGAATATATACTAGGATGGATGAAATGGCGACAGGTCACGGTTCCCGTGACCTGTCGCTTGTGACCCTCGGATGCACCTCAAGTTGAAGAGTAAAATCTACAAGTCCGTGATAAGGCCTGTCATACTGTATGGATCAGAATGTTGGGCTGTGAAAAAGATAGATGAAAAAAGATTGCACGCAGCGGAGATGAGAATGTTAAGATGGATGTGTGGTGTGACGAGAATGGATAAAGTGAGAAATGAGTTTATTAAGGGAAGTTTGAAAGTGGCGCCAGTGACTGAAAAGTTGAAAGGGAATCGTTTGTCTTGGTATGGTCATGTGTAGAGGAGGGATGAAATGCATTTTGCTAAAAGAGTTATGAGTTTACATTTGGTTAGATGGAGAGGGAGAGGTAGACCAAAGAAAAGATAGATGACTTTAATGACTTTTTATGTATGGTAAGACGTTTTGTGAAGTAAGGAGGAGCTTGGGTCCTGCTCCAAGGTCAAGCAACGCTTCCAAGGTCATTGTCTGGATTGATGACCGTCAAAAATATCATGATTCATTGTGCGTACAGCTAGGGAGTGGAATTCTTTGCCAGAGTCTGTGTTTCCTGATAGCTACAACCTAGGAGTCTTTAACTCAAGAGTAAATAGGTTACTTCTAGGCAAGCGTGCTCCATCGTCGACCATATCATCGCTTATTATCCGGTTACAAGTAGATAGTGATCAAACGCGAGCCAAAAAATATCTGCTGTCTGATAACACGTTAAACCTTAAGTTCCGGGTGTCATTCGTAGATTTTTGACAGTTGTTATGGATAGTAAGAAGACGGAATATCTGATAACACACAGCCTTGCTAAAGGGTAATCAACCCAATTTTTGGGTTGTGAAGGCAGATAGGCTGACGATCTTTGTCAAATACTGTTATGATACCGGTATGATAACGGTATGCAACCGGTATGATACCGGTATGCTACCGGTACGCAACCGGTATGATACCGTTATTGTACCAATATGATACCGGTATGATACTGATATTTTACTAGCTGCATTCAATTTGATTAGAAGCTGATTTGACAGACTGTTTTGTAGTTCCTTTTTTATTAGTGTATTTGCATTTCCACGATTGAAAAGTAATTGACCGACTTCAAAAAGGAGGACATTCTCAATTTAACGGAATCTTTTTTGTTGTGTATGTTCCCCTATTATTTGTAGATTCATAGACGTCTGGACCGTCCTGGATTTTTTCTTTCTTTAAAAGAGTATACTTTCCAGATTTTGAGGAAATTATTATAGATAAAAACTATTGAATATTTATTTTGGATGAAGAGAAGATATGAGCCTTTTTGGCCTCGCACAGGTCTTTTATTTTTATCTTTTAATATTGATTTCTTTTATTTTTTTTATTTTAAGTTAAGTATTTATAAATTAAGGAGTTACTTTTTATTTTATTGTTTTTTGTCCTGTGCTAGTCTCAAATAAATATTTTCTTTCGTTCTTTATTATTATTATTATACTACAAGACACCGAGACACATAAAAAATATCTCCAAAACTAGTGATCATTGTAATCCCGTCTCCTGGTATATCATCGACTTATACACATTAACCGGTATGTTCCCGTCAATACCATTGTTATATTTCTATTGCTAATCGCTTCTTGTAGCTCTTGAACACTTAAGAGTACAGATTACATCTTTAGATTGGCGTCTTGGTCTAGTGGTTAGTGGCCCGGATTGCTGAGCCCAGGTCGTAGGCTCAATTCCCACCCAAGATAAATGTTTGTTTGATGTCGAACATCTGTTCGGTGTCTGGGTGTAATTTACCTATAATATAATAAATGTATTTTGATAAATATTTTTAGAGTTCCGTACCTAAAAAGAAAAAAAGGATCACTTTGTTGTCCGTCCGTCTGTCTGTCTGTTAAGACCCTTTATCTCAGGAACGCCTGGAGGTATTGAGTTGAAATTAAAACCATGTATTTAGGTCTGCGGTCCCTTGAAGCTGTAAAAAACTAACATCTGAGTTGACGAAAAAAAAGCTACGGCCGGTTATGTCACAAAAAACATGTATTTCGACACTCAAGGAATTCAAAATTCATAGAAAAAAAAAAGACACGGCCACTTATAATATGTGACAAAAAACGTATATTATTTTAATTCATTAATTTTGATTCCCTCGAGAGTATCGAATCTCGAGGGAATCAAAGTTCATAGGATACCCCGTTGACCCAGGATCCTTAAATTTGGAATAAAGCAAGGTCTTATAGCACAGATATAGGAATAAATCTGAAAACTGTAAGTTTGTTGTTACGTCACAACAAAAAAGTTTAAGCCGCAAGTCCGACTCGCACTTGCCAAGTTTTGTTTATGATTTTGTTATCTGACTGCTAAAGACAAAGCGTGTTTTTATAAAATATAAAACTATAAGCGAATACGGTTAGCGCAGTAGCTGAATGATTGGCTAATTGCACGGTGTGTCACATGTTTGTTTCTCAAACACGTGACACACCGTGCAATTAGCAACACTAATTGCACGGTGTGTCACATGTTTGTTTCTCAAACACGTGACACACCGTGCAATTAGCAACACGCTTTTTTCTTCGATTCTATCCTGTCAGCCGTCATGCTATCACTAACTCGTAATTCTTTCATATCACTTCTCACACACACTTTCTTTTTTTCTTTGGCCATCTGCCACAAAAATCAAAAAAATCAAAATCATTTGTTTGCGTAAATAAGATAAAATTGATCACTTATTCTGCCTTTAATTTCGTTCTGTAAATATAAAACAAAATAATTTAAACTAATTATGGATTAAAATTATGAAGTCATTACTTAGGTAATTCCATAGTCATAGTCCTAGTAATTTATTGGTAAGGGATTCTTACAAGTCATATACATAATGTTAAATTATACTTAGTCAACAAATTAATGATTACATAACAATGTTAAATAATAAAGAATGTCAAATAAATAAAAGAAAATACAAGAAAAACAAAAAAATCAAAGTCAAATCACAAATAAAAATAAAAAACAATCCTATAAAAAGTCACAATAATTTTAGTCCAAATTAATATTTGCGTCAAAGTTAAATTAAATTAAATCATAAAAAATCATATCAAATTATATCTATTAAAATTATATCGTTAAATTAAATAAGTGTCAAAATAATAATCCTCCTAAAACATTTTCTTCCACCCACAGGTATACTCATAACTCTTTTAGAAGGTAGCACGCGTTTCATCCCTCCTCTTCACATGACCATACCAAGACAAACGACTCCCATACAACTTTCTTTCACTGGCACCACTTTGAAACTTTCTTTAATATTCTGGCTAAAATAATGTAATCTCTAGAACTTCGACTGTGACACCGGACTGAATGCTTTTAAATATTGTCCCCTAATTCTTTCCAAAGAACCATGTTGCTAAATCGGCATCAATGGCAAAACTGATATACTAGATATGTTTTAAGCCCTTTATCTATGTACAAACTTCATCATCATTATCATTTCAGCCCAAAGACGTCCAGGGTTGGACATAGGCCACCCCCAAGTGTCGTCACAATGAACGGTCATCGGTCCACCTTTTTTTTTTAAGGTAGGAAAATCATCTAATAACAAACCCCGCTCTTGGGCGGAGCTGGAGATACTGTCAGACTTTTACTGACTAAAAACCCACTCCTGTTTCTTCTTTGCCTTCATGCTGGGGCCCCGGGCTACGCTTTCACACTACCCGTGGCCCCAGTAGGCTTACCTTACTCACCCAGTAACCCCACCCAGTTACCCAGTAGGTTTACCTTTTAGGCTTTCGAACGCTACGTCTTCTTGTACGTGGTCGCCATTTCAGAACCTTTCGGCCCCATCGGCCATCCGTTCTGCGAGCAATGTGCCCTGCGCAGTGCCACTTAAGTTTAGCGATTCTTCGTGCTATTTCGGTAACCTTGGTTCTCCTGCGGATATCTTCATTCTTGATTCGATCACGCAGGAAAACTCCGATCATAGCCCTTTCCATTGCCCTTTTGGTGACTTTAAGTATTTTTATGGGGCCCATTGTAAGCGATCACGTTTCGGAGCCATATGTCATCACTGGCAACGCGCTCTAGTCATATACTTTCGTCTTGAGACACTGTGGTATATTGGACGAGAAGATACCACATATACGCATGTACAAACTTAGCTAAACTGAAGTCTGGTTTACCTTGTTCCAACTTTTTAACAAGGGTAAATAAGTTATGAATTTTAGTGCTTCTATTGTCCTAAGTACAATGGGAACTATAATACAAGTCTAGCGTCCAGTTCCATATTTCTGGCGACTTATGAACACAGACAAAGGTTAATGAGTTTGTAGCGACATCTATGTCGTCACATAAGAACTAATCCTGCATCGCGCAATCAAAGTTCTCCGCGCGATTAGAACATATAGAACAACCCAAAATCATCTATCGGGCAGTTGCAGCCCACCAGACATAACACCCGTCTGGTCGGAGGATCCTCCCTTTTCAAAGGAGGTTTGCGGGACTTTACTCTCTGTTCCGCTTTCCTCTAAAAGTTCATGTTGAGTCATTTGTTTGGGGCAAGAGAACAAAGGCTACGGATATACTCCGATGAATCGCCAAACTTAAGTGGCTTACGCAGGGTGCATTGCTTGCAGAACAGATGGTCAATGGGGTCCAAAGGTTCTGGAGTGGCGACCACATACCGGAAGACGCAGCATTGGAAGACCTCCCAGGTTGACCGACGACTTGGTGAGAATCGCGGGAATCCGATGGATGCGAAACACACAGGGCCGGTCGGATTGTGGCGACACTTGAAGGGGGCTTATATCCAACAGTGGACGACTTTCAGCTGAAACTATGACCACGTTTTTTTTTTAAGTTGGGTAATCATTTATTCGGATCTTTTTCACATCACCTATGGCCCCAGTAGGCTTCGACCCTGCGGTTGCTGACATCTTCATGAGGCGCGCGTGGAACACTAAGCGCCATCAATAGTTTGGGCTCGGTCTGGACGATTACCGGACCGGACGGTCGAACGGCGAGCAATGCCTCGCGCGTGCGGTCGCCTCCTTTGCTAGCATTACTGCTTCGCAGAAGGAGGCCACCGCCTGCCACTCCTCTTCGCTCCGGACCATGGCCTGTACCAAGCCTCGGCGCGAGAGATCGCTGCCGCCGAGCGCCCCACGAGGACACGGTGGTGCGCTACCCGGCGTGGCACACCTCTACCGTATGCTCTACCGTGTCCTCATGATGATGTGTTTGAGGCCTTCATAATACACAATATCAGGCCTATATTGCTGGAATGGTTCGGTAGAGGTAGACTGCGGGATGGTTCCAAAGTGTTATCGTGCCGTAGAAACACAGGTGTGAAGTCAATAAAAATCTGTCTAAACACCTCTAAATCCCATATAAAAAATAAAAAAAAACCCTCAGAAAGCTAGATCACTACTCCTCTATACTGTAAAAGTATAGCATTAAACCCAACAAAGCAAGAAACCCCTTTATACAGAAGAATACACAAAATAGAATAACATCTAAGTGAGCCATCGCCGTGAAATGTATCCCTTTTATATACACCCGTGTATATTATATAATACATGTCGTTATTTACCTGGTTTGTCCGCTACTACCCTCTTACGCTTTGAGGGATAAATGCACCGGCGCCAGTAGGGGTGGCACTGCGAAAAATACTCTTGAAAATTTTCCTGTAATTTTTTAGCCGTGAGTGGTATTATGCTGTTTTATACGTGGGAAACTATTGTATTGATATCCATGGCACAATATATGAACTAAACTTCGAAGTCCTCTATCGCACAATTAGGGCTAACACTGCGTTGAGCTGGCGCATGCGACTCGCGCCCGTTTTGCTATGTAATAATATATTAAAGTTCTCCATCGGCACGACTACATGCACACCGTTAAAGTTGAAATAGCGACACTGCACAGGTAAAAGGCTGACGAGTGCCCACGCGGGTGCCCATACGTGCGTCAGCTTAACGCAGCGTTGGCCCTTATTACGTAGCAAATCGGTTATGGGGCGCGGCTCCACTCGACGGGTGCCCGCGCAGTGAGTCGCAACGGATCACTTTTGTATGGGACCGCGCAGGCGACCGTGTAACGCAACGTTGGCCCTTAGAGTTCTCCTTACGATTTGAATACAAACAACAGCACGAAACCATTTCTCAGGTAGTCATAGTCATAGTCAATCCCGAAATCATCTCTCGGGTAGTTGTCCAGATCAGGCAAAACATCCGTTGAAATGGGAGGATCCTCCGACCAGAAGGGTGTTATGTCTGGTGTGATGTATCGTCGTAGTGTCAGCGATGCTTGAACGACGACACGTTGAATTTTTCACCAAAATAAGTTTTTCCGATCCTGAAGAAGAAAAACTGATAAACTTTTCTCACTTGTTTTTCTTCTGCATGAAGAACCGCTCGATTTTGTTCAAACTTTACATAAACCATCTACTAAATAGTCCAAACAAAGCCTAAACATTTGGTTTGGACAGATTAACCCGTTGTTGAGTTATAAAATTACAACGAAAAGTGGCATTGATTTTTGTATATATAAATATATGTCATCGTCGTCTTTCCTACCCTAACAAAAGTTTCCCAAACAGGTCAGACGTCTGAACTAACTGGAATACGGCGCTACTTTCTGCTGCAGCCATCTTCAGTTGGGTTAGAAATCGGGACTGCAATGACGCGACGAGACGCTGCATCGTCTGCTGTCATCTTTAGATTTTTTTCTGATACTTCTGGTATATTTTTTTTTAAATTGATATAAACCAGTGCTTGACTGCGATCCCACCTGATGGTAAGCGGAGATGCAATCATTGATGGTCAGGCGCACTAGTTTATTAAGAGCCTATTCACTCTAGCCTTGAAGACACCTAAATTATAGTTGGACGGGAAGACCGCAGCAGGCAAATTGTTCCAGTCCTTCGATGTACGCGGTATAAACGACGAAGCGAAATGCTTAGTCCGGACCGTTGAAGTTTCAACAACGTAAGGGTGGATACTCGCCGTTCGTCGGGTTGTCCGATGGTAGAAAGGAGATGGCGGAATCAAGTCATGCAATTTCCGCGCACACTCTCCAGAATGTAACCTGTAAAATACCGATAGGCTGGCTACCTTGCGCCTGTGCTCGAGGCTTTGTAGATAGGACTTAACACACTATACAGCTGCATACCTGTTTTCAAAAAACACAATCTTTTAACATTTCCTTGCCTGTATATATTAGAAATAGCCATTTTTGTTAAAACAAACAATCACTTATTTCCAACTTTAAAAGATACTAGAAACAGGACTACCAGTTTAAGAACGCAATACGAAGACAAGTTATGCACAGGCGGATATAAAACTGCATTATTGAGAAAGAGTGTTATGTGTATGGCTCCTATCATTTATAACCATGTACCAAAAATGATTAAAGAGCAACCATTAATAAGATTTAAAAAGAACCTTAAAGAATTACTAGTAAAAAAATGTTATTATTCTGTATCGGATTTCTTAAATGATAAATCAATTTAATTGACAATGTTATGTAGCATCAAGTAATGAAATAGAATTATTGTAGTACCTAGTCATAAGTTCGTAAATTTTGCATGCCATCCAGGCGGAATGTACAAGGATTCCAAAATATTGTAACACCAAATTGTATTAATTACCTACATTCTACGCAAATAAATAAATCTATCTATCTATCTATCTATATAAAACACTAAACGTATTTTCTCTGCAGTGCCAACCCTTACACGTGCAGTTAGTTGAGTTCCGGTTCGCTGTACCTCCCTGACTCCGTGCAGTCTATAAATACTGAGTACGTACTACAAACCTTATAATTTTCACCTTTCTTTTGGCTTTAAACACTGGCTTAATATATCATTAATAAGTAGTATCGTGTTTCTCAGTAACTTGAAGATGAAGCAGGAGAACCAAGGTTACAGACATAGCCCAAAGAATCGCCAAACTTAAGTGGCAGTGGGCAGGGCACATTGCTCGCAGAACAGATGGTCGATGGGGACGAAAGGTTCTAGAATGGTGACCACGTACCGGAAGACGCAGCGTTGAAAGGTCTCCCGCACGGTGGACCAATGACCTCAGGTCAGGGTTGCTGGAATCCGATGGATGCAAGACGCACAGGACCGGTCGTTGTGGCGACACTTGGGGGAGGCCTATGTCCAACAGTGGACGTCTTTCGGCTGAAATGGTGATAATGATGACTCAGTAACTGGGTTCTGGAGGTTAGATAGGCGGCAGTCACTATATGCAACATACTGGTATTCAGGAACTGAGCTTTTTTTTTTCTACTACTCTCACTCTACCCTGGAGCGAGAGAAGACATTGTATGCAGGAATTTTTGGAAGAGTGACCGCAGACCTAGAACGCAAAGGGCAACTTAGAACTGAAAATCATTTTTTTTTTTCTTAAAACCCACACGTGTTATATGTATCTATGGATAGGTCTTCAAAAATGATATTGAGGTTTCTAATATAATTTTTTTCTAAACTAAATAGTTTACGCGAGAGACACTTCCAAATAGGTAAAATTCGTGTCCCCCACCCTGTAACTTCTAAAATAAGAGAGATCTAGTAAGTAGTTTTTTTTTAATACGTCATAAATCCTAAACCGCAATTTACCTTCCAAGTTTGTACGGAACCCTCAGCACGAGTCCGACTCGCATTTGCCCAGTTTTTTTTTTCTCTACCGTATCTTAATAATATCTACAATCTAATAAATATAACACCCATAACCCTTAACAATTCCCCATATCATGAACTAAAGATATAATAATAGTTTCATACGCTGTACCCCATTAATGGGGTCATTTGTGCCCCGTCTCGGGATAATCACGGTCAATTTGGTCACAATAATGTCGTGTGTTCGAACTGGGGTTACAGAGGTACCCCATGGTGTTTGTTAAATGATTTGATGGCGAAGGTGTTCATTTGTTTTTTGGTATTTTTATAGTGGGTTTTTTTTATGAAATAGTGTATAGAGATAGTGTCAGACTTTTACTGACTAAAAACCCACTCCTGTTCCTTCGTTGCCTTCGGCCCAGGGCCCTGGGTTTCGTTTTCACACTACCCATGGCCCCAGTAGGCTTCGACCCTGTTGGGCCCCTACGATTTGCTGACATCTCCCTGAGGCGCGCGTGGAACAATACGCTCCGTCGACGAATTGGGCTCGGTCCGGACGGTTACCGGATGGTCGGACGGCGGGCTACCCATTGCTCGCCATCCGCAAGCCCGCGCCTACGGTGGCCGGAAATCGGGATCGAAATCCCGGCGGTGGTTGGAGCGTAAGGACCGTTGCCTCACGCGATCGGCCGCCTCCTTTGCTAACATTACTGCTTCGCAGAAGGAGGCGACCGCCTGCCACTCCTACTCGCTCCGGACCATGGCCTGTACCACACCTTGGTGATATGAATAAGATAGATAAAACAAGTTTTTTTATTATTTTTTCTTAACTCTGAATAATAGAGATTACATGTTTTTAAATTATTACTCATTCTTAAGTTTTTTTAGTATTTTTCAGCAAAAAAAAAGCTTCTCGGTAAACTTTGCTGATGTAGTCAACACTACAATAAAATAGACAGCTCCATTTTACTAAGATCGCGCCTGTTTCAATGATTCCACATATTGTCCAGTTGCGCAGACAGTTGAGATACAAAACTACACCAAATTTACATCACAATATCTACTAGGAATCAATTTGTGAATAATTAAAATCGTCAAACAGACTACTAGTCTTTGAAAAAAAAAATGTGTCGTTATTTTACGGAAGAATAGGATTTATTATTAGGATTTTCATGGAAGCGTTCCATGGTGTGTACCTGCTTAGGCGTTGTTAATTTTATTATTTATTTATTTATTATTTATTCAACCAGAACGACAAAATGCCAATTACATTGATTACATTAGTTAGAAATAATGTTAAATACATTAAAGAAAATATAACACAGATAATATAACTAAACCTATTGATTTATTATTGCTATTTAGTGGTAATGATAATGATAATAATTTACAATAATTTTATTAATTAATTTATTGATGTAATTCAATAATTTTATCAGTGTTTCAATAGTTTTTTATAATCTAATTTATATTTACAACACAGTGCAACAACCAACATGCAATTCCCGCGCACACTGTCCAAAATTCGTCATGTAAAATCCAAAAGAGGTGTACCACTTTTCTTTCTACTTTCTGTTGTTATTTTATTCTTCAGAACATAGCCATTATTGGCTTATGTACTATTAGAGCTTGTGTGACGCTATGTATATTTCCTATTCATTTCTTGGTACATTGGTCAGCATTGGACATGTCCCACTAACGCCGGACTAGGTAGATGGCAGTGCAGTAAATTTGTGCGCGACTAACATGGGATAGCTCTCTCCTTTGGAGTTAGAGGTGGGTAGATACGGGGGTCTGTTGTGTCGAGCTTGTGGGGTACGGTTTTAAGCAAAATAGTAATAATACAAGCTTAGATATCTATCTTACTTATTCTTCTTCTTCTTCTTTTCGTGTCGATGTACTCTTAACTAAATTTTTTCTGACCAGTATTTGGCAACCTCTACGGCTCTGTTATTATCTTACTTATAACATGTCGTTATACATGCGTCTATCGTAGCAACGTGCATTCGTTGTGAAGAGTTTCCTATTAGTAAACATACGGGGTCGTGTTATTCGATATTACAGTTTTCTGAATCATGTAATTCGAGATCGCATGGCTACAGCGTTAAGGTTTTCGTGGTAACGTGTATTCGTTGTTAAGTGTTTTGAATTAGTGAACTATCGGGAACGTGTTATTCGAGGTTACACTTTTCCGAATTATGTAACACACCCGAAGAAATCATTTAAATCGGGCCAAAAATGACGAAGATACAGCAGTTTTAGTGTATTAGTTCCAGAAATGCGCCCGAGAATGAAGTGACTCGCTGTGATGTCATCTGTCATGATCGGTCTCCACCGGCAAATGAATACGATCAAGCCGTTCGTCGCACGGATCATGACAGATGACGTCATGGTAAACAGTCCAGCGAGAGCGCACGTTTAAACTTTAATAACCATTTCTTGACGGATTTCAATAATTTAAAAAATTAAATGTAAAGTAAAAATCGAATTTGTTAATATGTAATTGATCGTCATTGAGTTACGAAGATTTTTCCGAATCGCGAAAATAGGCGTGTCAGACTTTTACTGACTAAAACAACATTCAAACGTGAGAAATGGAATTTTAAGAACTTTAGAAACACTATTATAATTTAGGTGTCTTTAAGGCTAGAGTGAATAGGTTCATAATAAACTAGTGTGCTTCACCATCAACGATTGCATCGCTGCTTACCATCAGGTGGGATAGCAGTCAAGCATTGGTTTATAAAATTTAAAAAAAAAAAACTGAGCAAGTGCGAGTCGGACTTGCGCACTGAGGGTTCCATACAAACTTCTTATGTAAATAGTTCAATTCCCGAATGGAGTCTCGAAGATTTCCGAATCGCAAAGTTTTTTTTGTGACGTATCAACTAGTTTACTGTTTTCAGATTTATTCCTATATGCTTTAGGACCTTGCTTTATAAATTAAAAATTTCAGGATTTTATAAATTTACAATTTTCAGAATTTTTCCTATATTTGCGCTATAAGACCTTGCTTCGTGCCAAATTTCAGGATAATAAGGTCAACGGAAAGTACCCTATGAATTTTGATTCCCTTGAGAGTGTCCAAATATAAGTTTTTTGCGACATAAACGACCGTTTCTTTTGTTTTCGTTAAATTATGAGTTTGATTTATTCACAACTTCAAGAGACCGCAGACCTAAGTATATGCATTTAATTTGAACTCGATACCTCGACGCGTTCCCGAGATAAAAGGTCTTGACAGACAGACAGACGGATGGACAACAAAGTGATCCTATAAAGGTTCCATTTTTTCCTTTTGACGTACAGAACCCTAAAAACCATAGAAACGGCAACCCAAACGCGGTCGACTCAACGTCCGCCCGTATAACTCAAATATTCCAGTATTTGGATTAAATAATAGTAAAATGCTTGCCAACTAGTGATCCTGTGCTTTGCCAAGAGCCTGCGTTGCACAGGGACGTAATTAATTTGCAAATTGTGAACTCGCTGCACAGGACTTATTGTTTGTTAATTAAACATTTTAGTTTAGGTCAGTTATGGTGATGGCTGTGACTAGAGGACCTCATGGTTATAAATTATAGAACACTTAGGTTTCATAAAACACTTTTATACGACAATTTTTTCTTTAGTTGTTTCCTAGACTACCCAGAGAAGAAACACCGATGTAGCGTACTTCGAGTTGTCTGATGGTAGAAAGATGATGGCGGAATCAAGTCATCTAAAGTCGAAATTACACACACACACACACCACAGACACAGCTAAGACAGACAAATACACACACACAGACACAAACAGACACAGACACACACAGACATACACACAGACAGATACACAGACAGACAGATACAGACACAGACAACACAGACAGATTACAGATTTTTCAACCAATCTAATAGCTGTGCATACTGATAAATACATAAATGATAAACGATATTCATTTTGCTAGTTGGTTTTAACCTTTTGAATATCGTAATTAGAGATACAATAGAAAGACAATGAGAGAGCGAACCAGCGTTCGTTTGGGGTTTAATTATTTAAAAAACACATTTACACGTCAATTTTTTAGTCAGTTTAAACTAGATGAGGCCGGTGTTTATTACCTAGCTGACTATTCTGAGAAGAAATACCGAAACAAACTCAGGGTCAAAGTCTCTTTTAAAGTCCATACAGCAAACATGTAATAGTCAAATCATAATATATGAGAACCATGCAGTATTCTGCATGGTTACCCAGCAAGGCCGAAGCCTACTGGGGCCAAGGGTCTGATTCTGAAAGGGAGACTCGGCCCTGGTACGAAAGGCAACGAAGGAACAGGAGTGGGTTTTTAGTCAGTAAAAGTCTGACACTATCTCCCGCCCCGCCCAAGAGCGGGGGATGTCATAAGATAATATTCCCGCCGGAAAATTTAACATACACTGATTTTTATCAGTGTATGTTAAATTTTTAATATTATTATTTTTAACCGTGGAGGGTAGCAAGTGTTATTGGTGTGTTGTTGTATCTAGTAAAACTTTCTTCCCTTCTCTGTAAAAAAAATATTATTTTCAAGCACTGGTGTGCTTGACTTGAAAAGATGGATGGATTGTGTGAACAGTGATATGAAAGAAAAGGAAGTTAGTGATAGTATGACGGTTGACAGGATAGAATGGAAGAAAAAAACGTGTTGCGCCGACCCCAAATAAGATGGGACAAGGGCAGGAAGATGATGGTGTGCTTGACTGCGATCCCATCTGATGGTAAGCAATGATGCAATCGTTGATGGTGAGGCGCACTAGTTTATTAAGAGCCTATTCACTTTAGCCTTGAAGACACCTAAAATTAAATCTTCGTTTATGACGTACGTATTGGCATTGTGCAACCTTTAAATATCAACCAATTATGGTGATTTTTGGAATATGAACACTGCACAAGTGGTATCAAGAATTCGGCAAAAGTAAAATGAAAATCGAAAATTAAAAAAAAAGACATGAAACACTCTACCATGTATGCTATAACGTTAATCTGTCCACCAATTATTACAAATCCTCATAAACCCAAAGCGATGAACGATCGACTGGTATCTGAAAAAAAAAACGTAGAGAGCTGTGAAACTCATTTCATGAAAACTAAAACAACTTTCATCTTGCACCTCTTATTATCTTCAAAGGAAGAAAAAAATGAAAAAGGGATCTAATATCCATCCTGCACACAGTTGTTCATTTGAAAGCCGTTGGCTAAAGCTTTGTCGTAAGACTTCTTTTCATAACTTGTCAAGTGTGAGTTGGTCTCGCGCAAATAAAGGTTCCGTAGTCCGTATCAATTTTTTTTTACCTTTTTTTTCAGACGTGAAACCATCAAACAAGTTTACGCACTCTATGGTGGAGCGCAAAGGCGTGTCAAACTTTTACAGACCAAAACCCACTTGTGTCCTTCAAATTTCCGTTGCGTTTCAGGACCACGGTATCTCGGAAAATACCTGTGGCCCTAGTGGGCGTCGGCCGTGGGCTCCTACGGTTTTTGACATCTCTTTAACCATATTTGTACGCCGGAAACGGTAGAATATTATGATTATAATATATAAGCAAATAACAACTTTGTACAATATTCTGACAAATAAATACATTCTATTCTATTCTATTCTATTCTATTCTATTCTATTCTATTCTATTCTATTCTATTCTATTCTATTCTATTCTATTCTATTCTAAGGCGCGCGTGGAACCTCGCTTTGCACCTCAAAGAAATGGCAGCAAAATGAATAGGGACCATTCGATGAATAGAGTCACTTTTACAGACTAAAAATCACCCTTGTTTCTTCAGTTGCATTCCAGGATCACGGTTACTTTTTCGAAGAGTTCCATAGCCATGACAGGCATCCGCGCTAACGGCCCTGTCAATAAGACCTTGTGTCCAGCTAGAATTCTTTCGCCACGGAACTCTAAAAAGGCCACTGCGTACAGTCTACATTTTAAACTAGGTTATTTTTCTATCTCTTCTTTCTAGTTTGCCTAGAATAAGGGTGAGTATTCGTTTGAGATTTGAAGGAAATTTGCGAAAAATAAAACGGGGTTTCCTTTAAAGAATTTTTTTTTTAAAAGACTTTGCCTCACACTAGGAATTACTCCTGTATTGAGTTGATGAGGTTCTAGGACAATTTGTTTTCTTAAGATGGTTTCCTTTTCTGTTTTGAGAGTAGAGCTGATGAAATTTGAATAACACACAGTTAAGCACTTTGGTTTGAAACCACAATGTACCACTGGGTCACCACTGGTTCGACTGGCCTGTTTGGTCTAGTGGTTAGTGGTCCAGACTGCTATGCCGGAGGTCGTGGGGTCAATTCCCGCCCAAGAAAAATGTTTGTGTGATGAGCTCGATCATTTGTTCTGTGCCTGTGTGTAATTTATCTATAATATGTATGTATTTAGAAATATATAAGTATATTTATCAGTTATCTAGTACTCATAGCACAAGCTCTTCTTATTTTGGGACTAGATGACGTTGTGTGGAAGTTGTGGAATATATATAATCTGACCTTAGATGCTTATCTTTTCAAAGCGTGAGGAAGACACAACCGAAAGAAGCGGAAATACACATTTGATTGATTTCCCACGTACGGCAAGGACTCTTAGGTTGTTGACGAGGCGAACATCGAAAGGCTGGAACAATTTGCCTGCAACAGTCTTTTATTTGGGTGACTTACAGCTATCAATACAAAATATAACGATAAGGTAGATCATGATTTTAATTTAGGTTTCTTCATGGCTAGATTGAATAGGCTGTTGACAAACTAGTGCGCTTCACCATCAACGATTCCATCATTGCTTACCATCAGGTGGGGTCACAGTCAAGTACGAGTTTATATCAATAAAAACCAAAGATGTAAGCCTAGTGTAGCGACATCTATGGCGTCACATAAGAACTAATCCTGTATCGCGCAATCAAAGTTGTCCGCGCGATTAGAACATATAGAACAGCCCGAAATCATCTATCGGGCAGTTGCCCATCAGACATAACACCCGTCTGGTCGGAGGATCCTCCCTTTTCAACGGAGGTTTGTGGGACTTTACCCTCTGTTCCGTCAAACCTCCAAACTAGCATCTTTAGGAAAATCTTTACTACGACGGTCTCGCTAAACCAAGATCCCTGCTCACCCTACTTCCACCCGAGGCGAACAAAGTCGGCGCTGTCCTGCCCGCATGATGGTATGTTATGCACTAACCAGTTTTTGTTTTACATAGAACGTTTGTGTGACGGACGACAATTTGTTGTTTCACCCCACAAGGTGAATTCATTAACTAAAATATTTTGATGTTTACACAGTGAGGTGAGGTCAGTGAGTGAGTTTCACGGTTTTTTTTTGGTTTGGTTTGGTCTACAAAAGATATATGTAAGCCACCGAGACACGGTAGATATCCCACACATTAATTGTGCGTACAGTTAAGGAGTGGAATTACCTGCCGGAGTCTGTGTTTCCTGATAGCTACAACTTGGGGGTCTTTAAGTCAAGAGTGAATAGGTTACTTATAGGCAACCGTGCTCCATCGTCGACCACATCGACAGTTTCCATCAGGTGAGATAGTGGTCAAGCGCGACCCTATCAAAGGTATGATAATAAAAAGTAAGTAAAAGTCTGATGATTCTTGTCGCTCCCCCCAAAATGTCCTGTAGACTTCTGGCAGAGTCTATTATATGCAGGGCGCAAAATGGAAAATGTCCTGTAGACTTCTGACAGAGTCTATTATATGCAGGGCACAAAATGCAAAATATCCTGTAGACTTCTGACAGTCTATTGTATGCAGGGCACAAAATGGAAAATGTCCTGTAGACTTCTGACAAAGTCTATTATATGCAAACCACAAAATGGAAAATATCCTGTAGACTTCTGACAGAGCCTATTATATGCAGGGCACAAAATGGAAAATATCCTGAAGACTTCTGACAGAGCCTATTATATGCAGGGCACAAAATGGAAAATATCCTGAAGACTTTTGACAGTCTATTGTATGCAGGGCACAAAATGGAAAATGTCCTGTAGACTTCTGACAAAGTCTATTATATGCAGGGCACAAAATGCAAAATGTCCTGTAGACTTCTGACAGAGTCTTTTATATGCAGGGCACAAAATGCAAAATGTCCTGTAGACTTCTGACAGAGTCTATTATATGCAGGGCACAAAATGGAAAATATCCTGGAGACTTCTGACAGAGTCTATTTTATGCAGGGCATAAAATGGAAAATGTCCTGTAGACTTCTGACAGGGTCTATTATATGAAGGGCACAAAATGGAAAATGTCCTGTAGACTTCTGACAGAGTCTATTATATGGAGGGTACAAAATGGAAAATGTCCTGTAGACTTCTGACAGAGTCTATTATATGGAGGGTACAAAATGGAAAATGTCCTGTAGACTTCTGACAGAGTCTATTATATGGAGGGTACAAAATGGAAAATGTCCTGTAGACTTCTGACAGAGTCTATTATATGGAGGGTACAAAATGGAAAATGTCCTGTAGACTTACGGCAGAGTCTATTATATGCAAGGCACAAAATGCAAAATGTCCTGTAGACTTCTGACACAGTCTTTTGGCTAAAATTATGATAACGTTCTAATTTTAATGTCAGCATTGACGACACAGTTCTGCAGTGGTTAAGCGATTGGCTACTGCACTGCGTGTCGTGGGTTAGATTCTCGTACCGGAACAAATATTTGTATGGACTATAGATAGTTGTGCGGTCTGGGTGTCTTAATTGTGTATGTGAGTTTTTTTTTTTTATTGGTTGGGAAAATCATCTTATGACAAAACCCGCTCTTGGGCGGAGCGGGAGATAGTGTCAGACTTTTACTGACTAAAAACCCACTCCTGTTCCTTCGTTGCCTTCGTCCCAGGCCCCTGGTTTCGCTTTCACACTACCCGTGGCCCCAGTAGGTTTCGACCCTGCTGGGCCCCTACGATTTGCTGACATCTCTTTGAGGCGCGCGTGGAACAGCACGCGCCGTCGAAGACTTGGGCTCGGTCCGATTACCGGACGGTCGGACGGCGAGCCACCCATTGCTCGCCGTCCGCAAGCCCGCGCCTATGGTGTATGTGAGTTTACACCGTAGTGAGTTTACCATAGATATAAGAAAGAGTTTACATATTTGTGAACGCACCCACGATATAAGAACAATTCCTAATGTACAAAGCTTTGGATTTTTTTTTAATAAAAAAATAAATAACAAAAAAATTCATTTTAAAAAGGTCGTTAATAGAATTGTTCTTTTTAAAATTCTTATCTTATTTCCGATTGCAATACTTTTCTATTATCGAATTTGAAAACAGTTTATTAGCTTTACATTGTTATTTTTTAAGTAATTTAATTTAGACAAAAAATTAAAAAATGTTTTAAGTCATTATTGGTGCAAAGAAAACTGAACTATCACAGGACACATTAAAGTTTAAATTCGACTTACAATGCATGAAGATGTCATTCAAAATATATGTTCAAAAATGATAATATATCAGTATTTAGTTTTCTATTTTGGAATTAGTATATTGTTGAGCTAGTTTAATACAGATAATATTATCTTTTATATATAAAAGAACATGTATTGAATTATTTGGTCTCATTTCTAGTTTTTTTTATGCTATTAGTTTTTAGTGCTAAGGTAAATATCTTAATTCTTAGACTTACTAACATTTTCTAAAACTGTAATTTTTTAGGGTTTCGTACCTCAAAAGGAGAAAACAGAACCCTTAAAGGATCACTTTGTTGTCTATCTGTCTGTGTGTCAAGACCTTTTTTTATCTCGGAAACGCGTAGAGGTATCGAGTTGAAATTAAAACTATATACTCAAATCTGCGGTCCCTTGAAGCTGTGACAAAATAAGACTTCTAACAAAAAAAAAGGATCTAAATACGCGTTTTTTGCGACATGAACGCAAAAAACGTGTATTTTGACACTCTCAAGGGAATCAAAATTCAAAGGGTACTTCCCGTTGACCTACAATCCTGAAATTTTGCATGAACCAAGGTCTTATGGCACAAGTATGGGGAAAAATCTGAAAACTGCATATTTGTAGCTACGTCACAAAAAAAAAATGCGATTTGGAAAAATCTTCGTATCTCAATTCGGGAAATGAATTTTTTTTTTTCATAGATAAGTTTGTACGGAACCCTCAGTGCGCGATTCCGACTCGCGAAAAAAATTGGGTAATTTTTTATTTACTTAGCTCACTACTTATGTTAAGTGACAAGTTTATGCGGGATCAACGAATAAGATTTTGCACACAAAACTATTTCTCCCTTTTTGCCCTCTTAAAAATTGAATTTTCATAAATTCCTTCTTAGTGCTTGGCTATCATCTTGAAGGTAAGTCTCATGCAAAATTTTAGATTCCTAGTCCCAGCACTCTCGATTGTGACTTCTTATACACCACAAATTTTTAATAATAATAAAGTCTCATAAATAATATTCATAAACAGCAAAGTTATTAACGTTTGTTTATATCCCAAAATGTCACTCAATTTATGGAAATATTATACAGACTATTGAACAAGCGAATGGCGATAAAAATGGAAAAACACCGCGCGTAGTATTTTCTAGTAGCAATTGTTATGAATGATGATTTAATTATGAATTTACCAATTGTGATAAATTTTCGTGGACAATTTTGGGATTTTTTTTTTTACTTTTGAATACAGAAATGTGATCAGTAACGGGTACGGATAGAGCTCCATTTTTTTTGTACTAATTAAAATAATTATAGATTATGTTGTTGAGTTGAGACTTCTTGGGTCGTGTGGTTATAATTTTATTTTGAGTAGGGTCTTTGAACCACAAGGAAAAAGGCATTAAAGTACAGTTACCGAAAAAACTGTATTTATTTTATTTGTGGTTCCAAAACACTACATAAAAAAACCATTATTTTTATAGGTGGAAGTTGGGACCGCGGTCCCGGCCCCAAAGAGCCCCACGACCCCAGTGGTCGTGGGGTAATGAAAATACTGATTTTAACCACCTTGTATTTTCCTTTTTTCTAGCTTGAAGATGGGGGCCAGTTTATCAAATCAACTCTTAACACTCGCCCAGATCCCCTTCACAATGTTTACTACCTTTGGCTTGGATAAAAGCCTGTGGCCAAAACAGGCTACTATTGAAAGTAAGTTTCTGTTTTCATCATCATATCCAAAAAACAAACAACAAAGATATTTATTTTTTTTATCAACAAAGATATTTTTTGGCTTGGCACTGTTTATGACGAGTCACCATGGCTCTAGAACACAAAGAGCAACTCAATGCAAGGTCGAGTTAGTCAGCAAAAGTCTGACGCTCTAGATAGTGTCTCGTTCCACCCAGAGGGGAAAAGGTATTTAATGATGAGCGATGGATAAATCACAATTATGGCGGTAAGTTTTCGCGTTGAAGAAGTGGCTGGAGAGGCATCACGGCGTCCTCACCTTCCACATGACGTAGGTCCTCAACGGACTTGGTAAGTTTGGAAGGTTCCTATAACAGACACAGGTGGAAGAAACGCCCGTGTGTCACCATTGTATGTACCACCCATAGAATACGGTGGAGCTGCGGCGGAATTATGCCTAGTCCTCGTGGAGGCGATGAGCAGCGGCGACCTCTAGCACCGGCCCTGGTTCAGGCCATGCTCCGGAGCAAGAGGTAATTTTTTTGTGTTTGTGAGCCTTTGTGATGTTTATGCCAAATTAAAGTAATTTAAGATTTTTTTTATTACTTATTTCTTTCTTATCTTTTTTTTACTAAGCAAACACTAATATAATTGACTCAAAGCTTTACATCCTTTGAGCTTCAGTACAAATATTCTTGGGAAATGCCATTCTAATGTGTACTTAAATGACAAAGAAATATTTTAAAATTAATTTAGTTAGTCCATAATTATTCTGTGTCTATTTCAGATAATACGACATATGACTACATTGTAATTGGAGGTGGCACTGCTGGTTGTGTGGTCGCCAGCAGACTGGCAGAAACTGGGAGAGATACTGTAATGTTATTAGAAGAAGGTGGCGATCCTCCGTTTCTAGCCATGGTATGTGCACTTACTGTTTTCAGATTTGTTCCTATACCTGCGCTGTAAGACCTTGCTCCGGTCCGTTTTTTCCTTTTGAAGTACAAAACCCTAAAAAGGAGTCAGTGATAGCGTGACGGTTGACAGGAACGAAATGGGTGTCATGAGCATCGACGTCTAGGTCTTCCAGTTTTTTCAATTTCTTAAAAAACATTACCTAAGTGCATTTGAGTAATATTTCAGTGCTTGAATTATGATTATAACTCAATTTTCCCATTGGGGTGTAAAAAAGTATACAATTATATTTCAGTTACATATTGAATGTGTTTTTGTATATTTCTTAAGTTTCTTGATTATAGAGCAAAACAAGTATTTGTTAAATACACTCACCGATGCAGAAGGTTTTTTTTAGGTGGGTAATCATCTAATGACAAATCCTGCTCTTGGGCGGAGCGAGAGATAATGTCAGACTTTTACTGACTAAAAACCCAATCCTGTTCCTTCGTTGCGTTCGTCACAGGGCCCCAGGTTTCGTTTTCACACTACTCATTGCCCCAGTAGGCTTCGACCCTGCTGGGCCCCTCCGATTTGCTGACATCTCCCTGAGGCGCGCGTGGAACAATACACCTCGTCAACGACTTGGGCCCGGTCCGGACGTTTACCGAACGATCGGTCGGCGAGCTACCCATTGCTCCCCGTCCGCAAGCCCGCGCCTACGGTGGCTGGAAATTGGGATCGGAATCCCCACGGCTGGATTGCAAGGGCCATTGCTCGCGCGTGCGGCCGCCTCTTTTGCTGGCATTACTACTTCGCAGAAGGAGGCGACCGCCTGCCACTCCTCCTCGCTCTAGACCATGGCCTTTACCAAGGCCCGGTGCGAGAGATTGCTGCCGCCAAGTATCCACGAGGATACGGCGGTGCTCTGCCTAAGCGGAGCATACCTGTACCGTATGCTTCACTGTGTCCTCCGGGCGGTCCACACAATGGTGACACCCTAGCGTTTCTTCTTCACTATTGTCATTATGTTGTTATTAGTCTGTAAGCTTACTTAAAATGTAAAAAAAAAATATGAATACGACGGCGGTTTTGCCATAGATGGCGCTGATGTTTTAGAGTAAATTATATCACGTGACTGGCCACGACACTCTGACGCAACACTGGGTGCTGTTGGTGGGATATAGGTTGACGACGGAGGCGCAGTATTAACTGAGCCTCAGTCGGAGACACACGTGATCCCTACGCGTTCGGAGTGTCTTGATTGTGTTGCGTATTTTGTAGTAATAATTACTGCATGGTGATTTATCTATGGTGATTATTTTATGAGAAATAAAATTAAGATTATATTGAATTGGTAATATTAAGTGATTTGAATTGTAAGGAATGTCTATACCCTTCGCCCAAAAAACTGCGCCTTATTACAAATAGCTTTTTGAGCTTACAGATTCGATTAACATTGCTGATGGGGCACAAAAGCCTTTAAGTAATTAAATAAAAAAAATGTTTATACTCAGTATCAGATTTCATGTCAAATTATATAAAATAAATACTTACTCATAAAATAATACTATTCTACTGGACACGACAGTATTGAAACTTGACATTAACAATGTTTTAAGTTTGGTTAATCGCTTGACATTACTTTTGACAATATATCCGACATTTGACATTAAATTTATTTGTAGACATATTTTTAATGATTTGACTCAATATATAATACATTATTTAATTTAAATATTATAAATTGTTTTGCTTAAATGTAACAGTTCTATTTTAATAATATTTTAAAATGATGTAATATTCAACACAATGTTTATTGTTGTGAATGAATAAATGAATAATGAAAAATGAATAATAAGTAAAACTCATATGAATCTCCCAAAACCAAATGACATGAGTCGTCTGTACCTACATATCACGCACCATCTACCTGACTAATTACGTGCCACGTCAAACTGGCTCATCACGACATCAGATATCAACCTGACGTCATATGATTGACGCTCCATTTAGATTCTATAGTTCAGCACAGATTGCTTAATGGAAACTATCAAACGGGAATAGTACCTTCGAATATTGACGAGTACCTAATGTTTCATTCATACATTGTTTTAATCACACATCCGATATATCGACGGCAAAGTGCCAATAACTCCTAACTGTTGAAGTCAAAATATTGCAGAAACTTAAAAAATCTAAAAGAAAAACTATTTTATTTAAGATAATAATAACTTCTGTTTTAATTCAGTTTTAAATTATCATTATTATGTTTTATGATAGTATAGTGGCATCTCAAAAAAGTAATAAATTACCTCCCAATTTTTTTAAGACACCACTACCACCATAAATTGACAAACTGGTTTAGTTAGGAGGTGTTTCCATAATTTTATTTTGATGTAGTTGCAACTAAATATCTGGTTCGGAGATTTCATTAAAACATGCGGAAACACACACTTAAAGTATAAGCGCTAAAAAGTAATTTTCTCGAAAAATGTCAATAAGAAGGTATTGGCATTTCACAGTCGATATACAAAAACATAGTGTCAGGATCAACATTAGTTTGGAATGCCATGAGATCAAAAAATTAAAAATGATTATTATTATTTATCAGCTTCAAAGATTTAAAAAAAAAATGCATTATTGAGCAAGGTTTTTATTCTTTGGACGAATTTAAGATTTCATTTAAATTTGACATGAATATTTATTTGAACTGTAAGTTATTGTGACTTTTCTTTTGATTTAATTTAATTTTAATTTGTCATTTGATTTCGATTTATTTGTGTCTTGTGTTTTCTTTTATTTGTTTGAAATTTTTTATTATTTTTATTTGATATGGTAATGTGACATATTTACAATGACTTGTAAAAATCCCTTACCAATAAACTACTATGACTATGATCAAAATATATTCTGACAAACTTAATAAACCAGCAACGAATTTTTCTACATAATAGAAATAAAAAGACTGCGTTATCATTATTTTGCCCTTCTTCTTTTTTTCGCTTTTCGAGTCAATTTCTTTTCATTTATTCATAAATAATTTGTATTGTGTTGAATCCAGGTACAATATGCTCGCATATAATATACAATATAAGGAATAAACAAGATACAATTTTGAGTTATTGGTTAACATTCAAATAAGGTGTCAAACATTTACAAATATAATGTCAAGCGATCAAAAACAATGTCGAACAGTATTAATAATAATGTCAAAAATATATAAAATGTCGAAGCATGATTCTAAATATATACAATGTCAAAAGATAAATTAAAAGTCAAAATGTAATTCTAAGTTATATATTGAATGTCAAAAGATTACTAATCTTCTTGCAGTCGGATAAATAATGAAATACAATTAATTTATTGGTATATTTAATGTAAACTTCTCAAATTATTTGGATCATGAAGGCGGTTACGTTAATTGCAGCACCAATGACATTTATTAAGTCTTCCAAAGTGTAGGAGTAAGGGTACTTGGGGCAATCCAACGTATAGCCCATGTTCTTCAGAACAGACCCACCGAATACCCAATATGTATGCCCCTGTTCACAGGGGCATACATATTGGGTATTCGGTGGGTCTATAAAACTTCATTTCACCCAATTGTGTTTGTAGCGACTTGTTTGTATGGGTAACTGATTTAATGTTTGTCATTCTCACTTCACACATTCACTCATTTATGTCTTATAAGTTGGAGGATTATATTCAGGATAAAAATGCTTGGCTCAATGCTGGTCCAGCTCCACTACAACCGGGGAGTACAAATTGATTAATTAGTATGGAAATTATTTTTTAATGCTTTTTTTCCTGAAATTGTAAAATATAAGTATTGTATTATATGTATAGAAGCATTTTTTCCACAGTTTGTAAATGTGAGTACCATGGAGCTTTTTATAGTTTTTATGTTGCTACTGGACTTATTTGACATAAATGAGCATGGCAGTTGAGAGTTGGTCATGCTCACTCAAATGTCTCACTGATGGTGGCGCGGGTGTTGGATCATTCGGTTCCCTTCAAAATGGTTGAGCTGAGTGGTGCTAATATTAGCGTCATGTCCGTGAACGGGCGCTGTCAGTTGAGGCTGGTCATCTCTTAGCTGCCAGTTGCTTTTTTAATATCTATATTTAGTTTTTATTTTTATTTACATTGTTCTCACATGATAGCGACAAGAAACATGTAACAGAGATATTTGTAACTACAAAATATGATTGAAAAGAGTGTCCATGGAGTTTCTTGCACATTCTTCTCCATAGAGATCTACGCTTTGGAATGTGCAATTAGCATCATTTATTTTTATTTTTCTGACTAACTGACTTCTTGACATTTCAAAAGTGCCTGTAAATGGTTTATTTGGAATAAATGCTATTTTGATTTTGATTTGATTGGTTTTCCATAATAAGTCGCTGCTACTTACGTCCAGGTGGCAGATATTCCTGGGGTTTCAAAAAGTCGGATAGCTTTACGTTCTTATTTACTTCAGAAGTCACGGTATCGTGGCTTCTGAAGTAAATAAGATCTTATTATCTTCTCTATCCATTCAAGGAACGCTATCTGACTCTATAAGCATTCCTTAATCATTTGGCCTTCAATCGTCCCTTTCTGGTACAACATTAGTAGATATTCGAACCCGACCAGAAAACAGTTTTCAAACCATAATTTATTACTTAAATTCTTTTTTCAGATAGCCTATTTCTTCGACGAAATTCCGAATACTCCTGTGGACCGCAACTACACGTCAACTAGAGATCCTTACGCAGCGCGAAGTCAAAATAACTACACAAAGTTAACAGCAGGCAAAATGATCGGAGGTAGCGCTTCTTTCAACCATCTCATACATACTAGAGGGAGTCAATCAGATTATAACGGTTGGGCCAAACTAACTAAAGATAACTCCTGGAAATACGAAAATGTACTTCACTACTTCAAAAAAATCGAAAGAATTGTTGATGATGACGAAATTCTTAGCCAAAACTGTAAATATCATGGTACTAAAGGACCAATAGGTCTCACAAGACAACCTGAAAAAAAACTCGCTGGTGTATTAAAAGCTTTCGCTGAAGTCGGTAACCCTACTGTGCTAGACTTAAACGCTAATAAAGATGTAGGTTATACACAAACACAATATACGCTTGCTGAAAGTTTAAGGCAAACACCTGGTTATGTATACTTGAAACCAGTCAAAGATAAGCCCAATTTCCATGTTTCTAAACATACAAAGGTAACTAAAATCATTTTTAAGGGTAATGTTGCTGTAGCAGTTGAAGCTATATATAAAGGCAAAACTTATACATTGAGAGCTAAAAAAGAGATCATATTAAGTGCTGGAGTATTCAATACTCCTCAACTGCTCATGCTTTCAGGCATTGGTCCAAAAAATCACTTGGAGTCTTTCAAAATAAAAGTATTGAAAGATTCACCTGTAGGTGAAAATTTGATTGACCATGTCTCTGTCACAATGATTCATAAGATGAAAAAGTATCCAACAGCGTTTCCTGATGTATTTGCTGAAATACCATACCTTGTAAAATATCCACTACCAACTTTGACAGGAGCAGTTGCCTTTAACAAATCTCAGAAATACCCAGACTATCAGGCTTACAATTGGTTTTTGAGACATGACTTGCCATACTTAACGTTAATCTGTGAGAGAGTTTTTGGCATGCGACATGAAATATGTGAAAGATGGCAGAAACAGGTTACGAGAAGAGTCGCCATGTACTCAATTCTCTCTAACGTTCAACCCAAGTCAAGGGGTTCTGTCCGTTTGAGGAGTACAAATCCTTACGCTGATCCAGTAATAAAAACTGGATTTTATACAAATAAAGATGATTTAAAAACTATGGTTAAAATTATAAAAGACTTTTTAACTGTTGATGATACGAAATACTTTAGAAAACTTGATGCTGAACCAGCAGGGCTAGATCTTCCAGAATGTGCTGAGAAAAAAAAGGGCACAAATGAATTTTGGGAGTGCTATGTTTTGGAACATACTCACAGTAAGTATCACTCTGTTGGTACGTGTCCGATGGGGAAAGTCGTGGATAGTAAATTGAGAGTGGAAGGAGTAAAGAAGCTACGAGTAGTGGATGCCAGTGTGATGCCTACGATTCCTCGATCATCTCCAAATGCGGCTGTTATCATGGTGGCAGAGAAAGCATCGGATATAATTAAGAATGACAATAGAAATGTGTAGTTTGACAATCAGAACGTTATTGGATTGTCACAATTAAATGCATTGTCACTAATTATATACTTCGCACTTTCAAGCAGTTCTTGTTATGATGTTTTTATTCATTTATTCACACTTTATTGTTCTTTATAAGTCGATTGTTTTTGTCGGTTGTTTTTTGATTGTTTTGTTTTTTTTTTATTGTTGTTATTGTTTTGATATCTTCTAGAATAAACATTCTAAATTAGATGGTATTTCACGGCATATTGTAATATAATAAAATAAAAGAAATAAAGAATATGTTTGAACAACTTGTGTCTTTTAATCACCTCTTATTGATATAATTTGCTTATAATTATTTCCATGGAGAGAGCTCTCTTCGTATAGTCTTTGTAAAGCGAGAACATGCAGATTTACTAAATAGCGAAATAATAAAATAACTGCTTAATTGGTCTTGTGGTCACAAGCACGACTATTGAATAAGGGTACTTGAGTTCGATTCCTTGGTCAGACAAATAGAGCTATTAGATTATTATTTTTTTTGTAAAAACTACTCAGAAGCAGCTCGGAGTGAAAATTTTTGGTGATATACCCTTGTGCCTGAAAAGATGGATGGATTGAGTGAAGAGTGATATGAAAGAAAAGGAAGTTAGTGATAGCATGACGAGTGACAGGGCAGAGTGGCAGAAAAAAACGTGTTGCGCCGACCACAAATAACACGGGACAAGGGCAGGAAGATGATGATGATGAGACCCTTGTGCCTAAGGAAGCTCGTAAAGCCGTTGATTGCCTCTGATCTCTCTCCGGTCGTGTTGGATTGTCGCCAACAGAGAGTATACTTGTGTTTACGCACAGACTTGTGCACTACATTTAATATCTCCTACGTATTTGGCTAATCTCTGTTGAGATTGGTCACTGTGATTGGAATTCGAAACGATTAAACTTGCTACTTGATTGTCGCTTGCCCTTTTTGAATAGGTGTTTTAGTAAGGTTGCGTCAATAGACATTTTTTACCAGTCAACCTTTGTGTGATGCAGAGAATAATAGTGGTAGGTGCAATAAAAGAGAGAGAGAGCCAAAAAAGTTAATATAAAAAGATATACAAATTAATCACAGATACAATACAATATAGGTAAATATATACATAATTTATATTGAACTAAATATATAAAACCAAAAAAAAATTGGTCCATATCGACAAACAGAGAAACATTAACGTTGTGATGATACTACTGCCAACTTTTTACGAATATGCTCGCGAACCTCAATCTTGAATATTAGTCGGTTTGTAACCATCCTGACCTCACTCACTATATCTCACTGACTTCATCACTTCTCGCTATATCTCTCTTTAGATAATTATTTTTAATGGTGAAGGCATCTGCAGGGGAGAGCTCGAAAATTGCTGAATGTTCCATCGTGCTCAGGGTTTGTACTCTCATGCGGTTTGATAACAGTTCTCAAATGTTCCGTATGTACCTTTACTTTTTACTTATCTGATCTTGCCCATGTAACAGTATCAGTCTTAATCGGAGGAATTTGATCTGTGGGTTTTTTTAGCTTTTTAGTAACTTTCCATAATGAAAAATTTGAATTTATTTGGGTTAAGACTACTTAAACAAATTTGTCTGTATTTAATTTACTGTATTTGTTTTCAGGGGTATTTTTAAATCTATGTTCTTTTCGAGAAAATATCTACATAATTTCCAGTCGGTAGTTCAGTTGTATAATCTCGGAAATATATTGGAAATATAAAATCGAAAATCGTGGGCTGATGATAGAATCTTTAACAATGTTCAAATATGATGGGTGGGATGTTTTTATGATGAATAAGTCCAATAAATTCAGAATTCTATTTCTGTCGGTAGGCCAGTAGGTAGGAGCGTAGTAGGAGGTATAGTTAAGACTAATTTTATTAATGGTAGGAGGTAACTGTATAATGTGTATATATCTTAATAACAACCTGCAATAAAAGAGGATTGAGAAACTTTATTTTTTAAGGATTATGATAATATTCCTCAACTTTCACACAATACCATGTAGTCCCAAACTAAGCAGAGCTTGTGATATAAGTACTAGACAATTTACTGATAAACCTACTTATATATTTCTAAATACATACATATATTATTGATAAATTACACCTAGACACAGAAAAAATGATTGTGCTCATCACACAAACATTAGTCCTGGGTAGGTATCGAATCTACGACCTCCAGCGTAGAAGTCAGGGCCACTGATAACTAGACCAACAGGCCAGTTAAATAAGAGTAATTTGATTTTTTTTTCAAGCAAGACAAGTAATTGTGGATAAGAAAGAAGATCGTCTTCACTGCAATACAAAATTAATGGTTTCCAAACATGAACCAATCTCATATTCAAATAAAAACACAAAACTGTGCTTTTAAATACATATTTATAATCCAACATTATAGTGCTAAACTGCTAAATGGCCATCGATGTCAATTGGCATTTTTAATCATGTCTGATGCTTTCTCTGCCAGCATTATAACGGCAGCATTGGGAGCAGCACGAGGGATGTTTGGCATCACACTAGCATCAGCTATCCGTAGTCTCTCCACTCCTTTGACCCTCAATTTACCATCAACAACCTTTCCCATAGCACATGTACCAACAAAATGATAAGTGCTGCAAGTATGTTCTAAAATATAGCATTTCCAGAATTCCTTAGACCCTTTTTCTTTTCCAGCACATTCTGGAAGATCTAAACCTGCTTCTTCGGCTTCAATTTGTCTAAAGTAATTCGTATTGTCAACGGTAACATAATCTTGCACAATTTTTACCATCTCTTCCAAATCGTCATTGTTTGTATAATATCCCGTGGTAATAACTGGATCTGCGAAAGGATCTGTACTCCTCAAATGAACAGAACCTCTTGATTTTGGTTGTAGAAGAGTGAGAAGAGTGTAAAATGAATCTCTGCCTATAACCTCTTTCTGCCATCTGTCACATATTTCATTTCGCAACCCAAATACTGTTGCACAAGAAGGTGTCAGAAACGGTACATCATGTTGGAAGAATAAATTAAAGGTCTGGTAGTCTGGATATGTCTGAGACTTATTTAGAGCAACTAAGCCTGTCAAAATTGGAAAAGGAACTCTAAAAAAATCTATTGCAGCAGCAGGTAAATTAGGAATTGGTTTAGGATACTTTTTTAACTTATGCACCACTGTGACAGAAACATGGTCAATCAAATTTTCACCCACTGGCAAATCTTTCAATACTTTTATGTTGAACGATTCCAAGTGATCTTTAGGACCAATACCTGAAAGCATGAGCAGTTGAGGAGTATTGAATACTCCAGCACTTAATATGATCTCTTTTTTAGCTCTTAATATATAGCTTTTGCCTTCATAAATAGCTTCGACAGCTACAGCAACATTACCCTCAAAAATAATTCTAGTTACCCTAGTGTGTTTGGAGACGTGTAGATTGGCAAAGTCTTTAATAGGGCTCAAGTATGTATAAGCTGGTGTCTGCCTCTTCATGTCAGCATACATTAACTGTGATTGTGTATAACCTACAGTTTTATTAGCGTTCAGGTCTAAGACTGTTGGGTTTCCAACTTCAGCAAAAGATTTCAATATATTAACAACTTCTTCTTCAGGTTGTCTTGAAATTCCCATAGGCCCATCAGTGCCATGAAATTCGCCGTATTGATTGAGAATTTCGACATCAACAAGTCTTTCGCTTTTCTTGAAAAATTCAAGTATGTACTTATATTTCCAGGATTTGTCTTTAGCAAGTTTAGCCCAGCTGTTAAAATCAGCAGGTATACCCCTTGTGTGTATGAAATGGTTGAGAGAATCACTGCCTCCAAGCATTTTGCCTGCTGTTATCATTGTGTAGTTATTCTGACCTCTTGCTGCGTATTCATCTCGCGTTGACGTGTAGTCATAGTCCACAAAGGAATGCGGGAATAGAACGAAGAGAGAAAATATCTGAAATACAAATTTTATAAAATTATTTAACAGTTACAGTCACACCTTTTATTTAGTTAGAGAGAGACTGATTTATATAACTTTTCCCCTGGGTTGAATTTATGCTCAAAAAATGTTATAATGTTACGTTCTAAGAAATTGTGATTGGAAAAAAAACAATGAGATTTAAAAACGCGCTAATTACACTTAATTTGAGTTGAAGAATTAACAACTTTTAACTTAAAAGAGTTTTTGCTGAAACTTATCCCACAAGAACATACTCCTGGGATAAAAGGGCAAATTTATTCAAACGTAACGAGTAACAAACATACAAACATTCTTACCATGGCTGCAAGAGGAGGATTGCCGCCTGCTTCCAACACTAGAACAGAATCGCTTTTATTTTCTGCAAGTCTTCGGGAAACTACACAACCAGCAGAACCACCTCCAACCACTATGTAGTCATATGTCGCATTGTCTGTAATAAATTAAAAATGAATCATTATTAAAAAATATTTACTAATTGTTTTTTCCGAATCGCAAAAAGTTTTTTTTTTGTCATGTAACTACAAATTTACAATTTTCAGATTTTTTTCTATGCTTTTGCTATAAGACTTGGCTTCATACCAAATTTCAGGATTCTAGGTCAACGAGAAGTACACTATGAATTTTGATTCCCTTGAGTGTGTCGAGATACACGTTTTATTCGACATAAAGGGCCATATCTTTTTTTTTTTTGTTAAGTCAGATGTTTGATTTTTTTACAACTTTTAGGGACCGGCTGTACTTTGAAGAAAGATCAATCATCGTCATATACCGACTGGAGTCACCGATGTGGCTTACAGAGGTAGCAAACTGATGAGCTGATGGATCGGTGATATTTGTCCAAGGACCGATAGCTATAGCCATTGTAGTACACGAGTACAATAATAAATACCACTTAACGTCAAACGTAACGAAGGCTGCCCTTGAGCTTGAAAGACCGACGCCTTCAAAAGGAAGACTAGGACTGGCTAGATTAGGAAGGAAGAGGAGACTGAGGTGATGTGCCATAGCTTAGAAGAGGTATTCAGAAAAAAAAAGGTCCTCAGAAATTGTCGTGAGTTTACAAACCATCAAGTAATCCGACTTCTGTATAATACACTTGTTAGAAGTAAACTTGATTCAAGCTCTTGTGTTTGGAGTCCATACGAGAAATCCTATACCCTTATGATAGAAAAAGTCAAAAAGCATTCTTAAGGTATTTCTACAAACGTAGATTTGGATACTATCCATATTTATACCCAACCAAATTTCTGTTAGGTTGTTTGGGCTTTACTTCCCTTCAGGTTAGACGAGCTTTTGATCAGCTTATAACTGCCTGCAAGATCATACACGGAACCATCGACTCGCCTTGTTTGCATGGGGAGTTGTGTAAAATTTTTGTTCCCGATAACTACTGCCGGGCAAGACGACATAAATTATTTGTAGTGCCACGTTGCCGTACGGTTGCACGACGTATGTCACCTATTCCGAGAATGTTAATCACACTCAATGCTCTCCTTGAATCCAGTCCTAGACTAGATCTATTTGCTGATGAATGGAAGCAGATACTGACAGAATGTCTGGTGATTTGCGAGAAGACTGAGTGAGAGGTTTAGTTATATTATCTGTGTTATATTTTCTGTTTTTTTTATCTGTTTTTTATCTGTGTTATAATGTATTTAACATTATTTCTAACTAATGTAATCAGTGTAATTGGCATTTTGTCGTTCTGGTTGAATAAATAAATAAATAAATGACTAGTGGACTGTGACAAACTGAGTCGGTTGAAGACCCACATACCATTCAATGCTATCGGTTATTGCTGAAGTTGAGAAATGACTTAAAAAATGATTCCCTATACAGACAATAATTTCTCCTCAGCCCATCATAGCCTTTTAATTTAATATTGTAACGGGGGACTGCTAGCAATAGCAACATTGATATTCTGGAACGATTTCAAAGTTAAGATCCATGCTAGATATGCCATACTACGTGAGCAACCGATACATATAAAAAGACCTAAAGATTAACACCGTCAGACAAAAGATTGTTAGATATATTGAAAGCTATCAAATGAGAATATCAACTCACGTCAATAAACTGGCAACGAAACTAGTAGGCACAGGAAGTGTTACACACTTCCGACTGAAACGGCATAGTATCCCAAGCTTACCGCGAGATTTGATCAAACCAACACATGAACGGGTCTCTCAAGAACCCTTCTTCAAGAACTTATTTCTCTCAAGAACGCTAATAAAATGACGAACGTGACACCAAATCTGAATGGCTTATTATGTCCAATACAGATCACCAAGCTACAGAATAAACTTAAAGAAAAAAAAAATTGCATTTTATCCACAAGGTGGACCGATGACCTGGTGAGGGTCGCGGAAATCTGATGGATGCGAGACGCACAGGACTGATTGTTATGGAGACTGTTAGGAGAGGCCTATGTCCAGCAGTGGACATCTTTTGGCTAAAATGATAATCAACATTTTCAAAATGTCCATTGCTGGTCTTACCAGAATATGTAAAAGAAACTGATGTACAAAGAAATGAAGCATACCTTTAAGAATGGCCTGTTCTGGCCACAATTTTCCATCGAGTCCTGTTGCAGTCAGCACTTCAGATGGAATCTGAGCTGCTGATAGTAGATCGGATGATATACTGGACCCCATCTTCTAAAACAAAATATGAATATATATATACTTTATTTATTACAAACAATAGCCGAAAATATCGATGAATAACGTAAAGTTATCCGTTCACAGACAGACTGAAATAAAATATACTCTTTATAAGGTTGGTTTGTTTGATATGTTGTTTTCAGGCTCTTTAAATACAGTCAAGTTAGAATGCGTTGCACGACCTGTGGGTTCCGTCTGGGAGCTTCATGCAAGTGACAGATCGAGAAGATCGCTTGGAGATCATCTTCCTAGTTTAGGAGTCAGGATTCAATTTTTTAAATTGACTGTTGTATTTAAAGTTTTTTTGGTACTTTATATTTTATGTCAAACAAGCTAACTCGGCGAACTTCGTACCGCCTAATAATGTGATAAATGAAGAACCGCTCGACCGATTTTGTGCAAACTTCACAAAAACCATCTACTAAATAGTCCGAACAAAGTCTAAATATTTGGTTTGGATAGGTGAGCTCGTTCTTGAGATATAAAATTACAACGAAAAGTGATTTTTATATATATAAGATATGTATTTTTTATAATAAATTAGCATTATACTTGAATCAAAACATACAATTGGCGCAATGATCTCAATTTTTTATTTTTTTTATTTATGGTGTACCTCCAACATACGATTGTTGAAATGTACCTTGAACACAAAAAGTTGGCGGAACACGGCCGTATACAACAGATAAACCTAATTACTTATGCATTCATAATATTAGTAGGTATCTAGTATTCTTAATTACACCACACACTATAATTGTCTGAGCCCAAGTCATCGACGGCGCGTGTTCCACGCGCGCCTCAAGGAGATGTCAGCAAATCGTACGGGCCCAGCAGGGTCGAAGCCTACTGGGGCCACGGGTAGTGTGAAAGCGGCACCCGGGACCCTGGGACGAAGGCAAAGAAGGAACAGGAGTGGGTTTTTAGTCAGTAAAAGTCTGATACTATCTCTCGTTCTTGGGCGGAGCGGGTTTGTCATATGATGACTTTTCCACCCAAAAAAAAAAAAATTTATAGTGTATATTTTTTTTACTTTTACATACACATAAAATTCTGTATAAAAATTCGTCCCTGATACATAAATTAATGAGTAATAACATTCCATGCGTGACCCTATTTTTATGTTTTGTCTAATCACCAGACTTTATTACACTTTATCTTAGTCTGTTGCCGAAATAGTTTTGTGGAAAGTTAATTTTCCGTTTTGTGAAAATATACAATCAAACATAAGGTTTTTCAAACTCTTATCATTTAATTTATGAGAAACTACAGTTATATATAGTATATAATTGTATAATTTTACTAATTCTGGCATTTGTTTCGAAGATAAAATACTAAACAACCTGATAAGAAAATGAAGTTGCATTTTAAAATTGTGTTTTTTTCAATTATTGACCTCCAAATCGATTCAGTACGATTTTGTGCATACATACTACTTTCGGATATGCATTTAATCAAAATCATCATCATCTTCCTGCCCTTGTCCCATCTTATTTGGGATCGGCGCAACACGTTTTTTTTCTTGCATTCTATCGTGTCAACCGTCATGCTATCACTAACTTTCTTTTCTTTCATATCACTGTTCACACAATCCATCCATCTTTTCGTTGGCCTTCCTCTCCTATGTGTTTAATGTCTTACATAAAATAAAAACCCTTGAGAACTAATTAAGTTTTTTGTTTGGCGAATTCCAAAACACCTTGTTGACGCTTCGTTTGACCCAAGGACTAGATTTTGACTTGACAGCGTGGCAATGACGCTAGTTTTTTGGACATTACCAGTCGATGTAGAGGAGTTTATGAACGACATACATACATACATACTCGGCCTTATAATGTTCTCACTGTTGGGACTCAGGCCTCCTCTCTAGGAGAGGAAATGGACCGTAATCCACCACGCGGGCCCAGTGCGGGTTGGGGGATGTCACATGTCTTCGAATTTTAGGTTCTAGGACATGCCCGTTTCCTCACAATGTTTTCCTTCAACATTTTGAGAGCAGTGGTGATGAAATATTTACACAAAGTAATGCGCGCCTGGCTGGGTTTGAATCCACAACTTACAAATCGACACACTTCCACTGCTCCGCCTCGGCCACATACAACCTACTTATTTTAGACTAATTAGTTTGGAACGTAATTTTTTTAAATATGTAAATAGAAAGTGTTATGTAGTAAAGTCCACTAAGAATAGAAAAGAATAGAATAGAATAGTATTTATTCGACGCAGGCAATAACAAGACAAAAAAAAAGTACAGATTTACAATATAGTTGCTAAGTATGATCATAACAGCTTTTGGGAGATAGAATCCTCAAACACAATTTCAAAGTCTATACATACCTGAACTCCCGTCAAATCTTAATCTCAAACGACCATCGCTCTCACAACTTGAATGACTCTCAAGGATTCATCCGCAAGTTCTGATTTGACAAAGCAATTTGGTTTCATCAAAATTTGTGCGTTCATTACGAATACTATAACTGTATTTATTTGAGTTGCTGTTTAGGCGTCATGTCAGAAATGGTTTTACGTACTGTTTTGAAAGGTTTCAAGAATTAGGTGGTTTTTTTTGAGAGGGAAAATCATCTTATGACAGATCCCGCTCTTGGGCAGAGCACGAGATAGTGTCAGAATTTTACTGACTAAAAATCCACTTCTGTTCCTTCTTTACCTTCGTCCCAAGGCCCCGGATTTCGTTTTCACAGTACCCTGCTGGGCCAAACACGACTTGGATACATTTATTAATTACGGAGTTACCGTACCTACTTTCCGGCTTCATCATAATAAGATCAGTTCGAATAGTACCTTATAGCCAAAGTGCATCTCATTACAATTCTAATAAGTCCAAACACGGCTAGATTACATTGACTAATTACGGAGTTCCAGTGCCTACCTTCCGGCTCTATTATCATCATCAGATCACTTCGAAGATACCATTTTCAACGTAACTATTCAGAACCATTAATTTATTTGTATTGTCATAATCTCTTAACTATCTTCAATGTGATATCTATGCGAGTATGAAGTTCCGTTGACCATTTCTGGTCTTCTTCATCAGTTTCACTTTACAAAATGTTACTTTTTGACTGTAAATGCTTAAGTTATCGATGAAAATACCAAAATCACTGTATGGTTACCAATAATATTTGAGGATTTTCCTCGATTTTGCCAAGATTCCATCATCAGATCCCGATTTGATAACTACAGGAGCATTTGGAAAGAATACCCTTTCCAACAAAAAAATAATTTTTCAAATTGGTTTGCAAGCGACAAAGTTATGTGCGAACAAACAAAAAAATACAAACATCCGAATTGAGAACCTCCTCCTTTTTTAGAAGTCGGTTAAAAATATAGTATTCCTTTAGTTTGGCTTCACTTATACTTAGGAATTGATTGGCACTTCTAATTAATAGTTAAAAGTTATTTGTTTTAGGGTCCTAACCTCGTAAAAGAGATAAATAGTCCAGTCACTCTCGTAGCTCTACTAATATTTCCGAGGGTGGACAGAGAAATATTTCTTGTCCAAAATAGATGAGTTTGAAAGAAAATTTTCTGTAGTAATAATTGAATGTATTGGTTTTTCTAAGGCCCTATATTAATTCCAAAAAATGATGAGTATTCGTACTTCAATGAACCAATTGGAATATATAATAATAATATAATACAACTAGCTGACCCGGCAAACGTTGTTTTGCTATGTATATAATTTTTTTTTTTTAATCTAAAATTGAAAAAAATAATTCAGGGGTTGATTACCCTTAACATTTAGGGGGATAAAAAATAGATGTTGTCCGATTCTCAGACCTACCCAATATGCACACAAAATTTCATGAGAATCGGGAAAGCCGTTTCGGAGGAGTTTAACCACAATCACCGTGACACGAGAACTTTATATATTAGATATTCCACAACTATCACACAACGCCGTCTAGTTCCAAGCTAAGCAGAGCTTGTGTTATGAGTACTAGACAATTGATAAACATACTTATATATTTCTAACATACATATTATAGATAAATTACACCCAGACACGGATCAAATAAAATATGATCGTGCTCATCACACAGACATTTGTTCTGGGTGGGAATCAAACCCACGACCTCCGGCATAGCAGTCAGGGCCACTAACCCTAGACCAACATACCAGTCAAAACCATAATACCAAAGTTTTGTGCGTGTTTTAGGAAAACCAAATATAATTTCGTTCGTGTTTCGTACTTTTTCTACACGAGCATGATTACAACCTTTTTGTATTGTTAGGAAAAATTAAACAATAAATTTTAATAGCTTTAGCCAGCGGCTTGTCCCGCGCGATAATACCAAATTACCTCAAGGGAATATACCACCGGAATCAATCATCATCATGATCATGTCACATCTACTGTTGGACATAAGCCTCCCCCAAGTGTCGCCACACCTAACGGTCCTGTGAGTCTCGCATTCACCGTATTCCCGCGACTCTCACCAGGTCATCGGTCTGCCTTGTGGAAGGCCTTCTGACGCTGCGTTTTCCGGTGCGCGGTCGCCACTCTAGAACCTTTCGGCCCCATCGACCATCTTAAGCACTTAAGTTTGGCGATTCTTCGGGCTATGTCGGTGACCTTGGTTCTCCTGGTAACCAGTGGCTAACTAGGTAACATAACAAGCTTATTATTTCATGATATTCATCGTGGTTTTTTTTTCAGGTGGAAAAATCATCTAATGACAAATCCCGCTCTTGGGCGGAGTGGGAGATAGTGTCAGACTTTTTCTGACTAAAAACCCACTCCTGTTCCTTCGATGCCTTCGTTCCACAGCCCCGGGTTTCGCTTTCACACTACCCGTGGCCCCAGTAAACTTCGACCCTGCTAGGCCCCTACGATTTGCTGACATCTCCTTGAGGCGCGCGTGGAACTACTCGCCGTCGGCGACTTGGCTACCTATTGTTCGCCGTCCGCAAGCCCTTCATCGTACAGTTATAAAGAAAAGAAAGAAAGACAATATGTTTATTTGGCACACCATGATTAATTAACAAATAAATGATTTAAAACTAAAACAAAACAAAAAAGAAAGAAATAAAAAAAGAAAAAGAAAAAAAAGAAAGTTTAAAAAGAAACAGAAAAGATGAAAGAAAGAAAGAAAAAAGGAGGAAGAGGGGGGGAGGTGATGAAAGTTTTGTACACAGATTCATTACATAAAAATACTAGACACGTATTTCGGGTTTCGCATATACTAAAACTAATGCCGTATATGGCTGCCTACCCCATCCAGCAAAACAGGCTTGAAGTTTTGCTTTGTTAAAACATTCTAATAATAATAATTTAGATTAACCCAAACACGGCCCAGTCTACCCTCACCCCAAGTCAAAACTATGTGAAATTCCTTAAGAGACTAAGTTGGCGTTACCCTTTGATCCATGTTTCATAGCGGGACCCTTATTGTGGTCGCTAAGTCATTGTAATAGTTTCGAGGTTAAGCAACTTGAATTGAGGTCAGTAAAATGATGTATCAAGTGTCATGCCATGTGAAGAGGTAGGCGTGTGACGGCTGGGTGTCTTCTTTTTTGAGGTTTGAAACCATCTAATTCTTCACTTCAGTTTCTATATTTATTTATTTAATACTTTATGCACAAACGTACAACGGCGGACTTAATGCCTTAGGCATTTTCTACCAGTCCACCTTAGGGTGATGCAGAGATAAATAGTGGTAGGTGCAATAAAAGAAAGAGAAAAGGCGAATATGTACAAGAATAGATATACTAATAAACCATAAATATCATACAATTATACAATACATACACAAATTAATAAACTATCTACATATATTATCTACACCAATAAAGTCAAACAATTGGTTCAAATCGACAATTTGAAAACATTAACGCTGTGATGACACTACTGCCAACTTCTTACGAATTAGCTCGCGAACTTTGGTTTCTTTCACTCCGGCGTGGAGCGAGAGTTAGACTTTTATTGACTAAAACCCAATCCTGTTCCTTCTTTGCCCTTACAGGACCCTGGGATACAGTTTTGCACAACCCATGGCCCCAGTAGGCATCGGCCCTGCAGGGCCACTACGGTTTGCTGATAGATAAAATTGATCTTTGAAGCGCGCGTGGAACACTACGCTTCATCGATGACTCGAGCTCGATCCGGACGGTTACCGGACGGCCGGACTGCGAGCTACCCATTGCTCCTCATCCATAAGCCTACACCTACGGCGGACGACTGCTGTATGTGAGGTTCGATCAGGGTTGGTTTAGTTTTGGGGTAGGAAATCATCAAATAACTCATCTCTATGGTCAAACGTCAAGATGACTTTTCAAAATTTTCCGTATTTTTCAATTTCAATCAATTTTTTTTGTAAAAACTCATCGAAAGAGCTTTGACATTTCAAAATGTGTTCGATATGGGACTTGATACATGTGGAATCCTGGAGGAGTGATGGCTTGATATTGCGTAAGCGAGCGACGTGACCCTCCGCCGCGCCGCTCTTTTGATGATTACTATTCCACTGCGCTCACGATGTTGGAAATTATCAAATTCTGGACTAATTGTGATCTATTGATGTAATTGCTGCAAGGCGTTCCGATGTGCAGCGTTCGGGAAGCTGTGCGGTATCTTCTCGTCCAACATACCACAGTGTCTCAAGACGAAAGTCTATGACCAGTGCGTGTTGCCAGTGATGACTTATGGTACTGAAACATGGTCGCTTACAATGGGCTTCATCAGAAGGCTTACAGTCACCCAAAGGGCAATGGAAAGGGCTATGCTCGGAGTATCCTTGCGTGATCGCATAAAGAATGAAGATATCCGCAGGAGAACCAAGGTCGCCGACATAGCCCGAAGAATCGCCAAACTAAAGTGGCAGTGGGCGGGGCACATTGCTCGCAGAACGGACGGTCGATGGGGCCGAAAGGTTCTAGAATGGCGACCGCGCACCGGAAAACGCAGCGTTGGAAGGCCTCCCACAAGGTGGACCGACGACCTGGTGAGAGTCGCGGGAGTGCGGTGGATGCGAGACGCACAGGATCGGTCGTTGTGGCGTCACTTGGGGGAGGCCTATGTCCAGCAGTGGACTTCTTTCGGCTGAAATGATGATGATGATGTTCCGATGTGAGGATAAAAAAAATAAAAAATAAATGTCATTTTAGTTGATGTAAGATTTTTTTTTTGGAAAAGGCTATGCTCGGAGTTTCCTTGCGTGATCGCGTCAGAAATGAGGATATCCGCAGGAGAACCATGGTTACGGACATAGCCCGAAGAATCGCCAAACTTAAGTGGCAGTGGGCAGGGCATTGCTCGCAGAACAGATGGTCGATGGGGACGAAAGGTTCTGGAATGGCAGCGTTGGAAGGCCTCCCACATGACCTGGTGAGGGTCGCGGGCATCCGATGGATGCGAGACGCACAGGACCGGTCATTGTGGCGGCATTTGGGGGAGGCCTATGTCCAACAGTGGACGTCTTTCGGCTGAAATGATGATGATGATGATGAAGATTTTACTGAGTAAAACCTACCCGTGTTCCTCTAGTTACCCTCTGTGTTCCAGGGTGGCGGTTCTGCAGGGCCGCCTACTGGATCCAAATATTACACGAAAAGGCGAATAGGACACGAAACCACTCGTTGGATCCGACGCGATTTAAGGATTAAGTTGCTCTTTGTGTTCCAAAACTTCACTCTTCGACTATCGATTAAAAATAACTCAATTCCGCAACGTTAATCTTAAATCATTTATTGTACATTCAGGGATCCCTAAAAATCAAGCCGGTGGTTCCGCAGTATCAGATTAATAGTCACCATCGAGCTCGAAAGATTAGAGGATGTTAAAACCAGTTTAGGGGTGGCTTTGGTCGCCATTTGCATAATTACGGAAATTTTGGATGCATTCGTACGAAAAATAGGATCGGGGCTCTAATTTAGGATAGTTCTGGATTGGACAGTTTTTTATTCTTCAGCTGGAATATCATCCAATGACATCCCTCGCTCTTGGGCGGAGCATCCTGCGTCGCCTTTCATAACAGGGCCGAGTCTTCCTTTCAGAAGCAGACCCTTGGCCCCCATAGGTTTGCTGACATCTCATTGAGGCGCGCGTGGGACAGTGCTCACCGTCGATGACTTGGGATCGGTCTGGACGATTAGACAGCGAGCTACCCATTGCTCGCTGTCCGCAAACCCGCGCCTACGATGGATTGGACAGTTTGGGTAAGAAGACTAAGATTTATTGCAATACAAATGTGATTATTATTTTTTTTACTATGTATAGACTTGAGTATTACCTCTATCTCACCTGGTGGAAAGCGGCGATGTGACCGACGATGGAGCACGCTTGCCTAGAAGTAACTTATTCCCTTTTAATTTAATATAATATACACAACTACCACACCACGCCGTCTAGTCTCAAGCTAAGCAGAGCTTGTGTTATGAATACTATACAACTGATAAACATACTTATATATTTCTAAATACATAAATATTATAAATAATCCCCAGACACAAAAAAAATTGTCGTGCTCATCACACAAACATTTGTCCTGGGTGGGAATCGAACCCACGACCTCTGGCATAGCAATCAGGGCTACTAACCACTAGACCAACAGGCTAGTCAAAGACCCTAGGGGTTTTTGACCCGTTGTAGTGGTTGTAAATATTAGGAAACACAGACTCCATTGAAGGATTTTTTTAAACTATAGATAGGTTCGCGTTGCTAGCTTCAGCCTAAGGGTCTTTAAACCAAGAGTGAATAGGTTACTTCTAGGCAAGCGTGCTCCATCGTGACTGGTAAGGCGGGGCCGTTACCACTCGGTCATTACTGCTCTCTTAGTAGAGTTAGATCTTTTATTATCATAGAAATCCTTCATCAACAATATGGTCAAACGAGGATGGGATCGCAGTCAAGCACTGGTTTATATCAATTAAAAAAAAAAAAAAGGATTGACGATCATCAAATGTTAATGTTTAAAACGACCTGGCCAGTTTTAGTAGGCCATATCATGAAGTGATCTATTCTAAGATTTGTCTACAACATACACACAGTATCAGAAATAGTAATACTTCATATTATTGAATCTTTTTCTGACTATAATATTGCCAACATATTAAATGCGGATATCTATTGAGCTACTTCTAGGAATCTCAAAGCTTTACACTTCGAAATCTTTCGAATTTCGAAGAAAAGTAATTTCCCGTTCCTAACTCTGATATTTTGAAGTATAATAGACTTAAAGAAGATTCCCCTTTTCCATGAAATCCTACACTAAAAGCTTGATTTCATTATCTGCGATCTAAAACTTTTCGACCTTAGAGTTAAGATAGGTATAACTTGATACCCTCTCTGCGGACCTCCAAACTCCTCATAGTTAAAAGTTGAACTCTTTAATAATGCAGTGAAACAAATTTTGAACATGGATGCGGAATTTAACAGTTTGTTTCCTCTTAGATGAAGGTTTTCAATGTGTAGTTTGAAGTACTGGAAGTGACTATGCGTTTCGCCTTGTCGTTTATACCGCGTACATCAAAGGACTGGAAATTGCCTGCTGCGGTGTTCCTGTCCAATTATAATATAGGTGTCTTCAAGGCTAGGGTGAATAGGTTCTTAATAAACTTCTCAGCACAGCACCCAGCTCATAAACGATGTATTTTGTTCTCTATGTTACTAATACTAGTTCTTAACTTTGGCTATAATTTACCATAACAGTAACCGAAATAAACGTTTTTTATTATTATTACTAGCTGACCCGGCGAACTTCGTGCCGCCTAATAGTAAGGCTCGAAAGAAGTATGCTAAAGATCAAAAAATCAGACAAAATACGTCATACTAAAATAAGAAAAATAACCAAAGCAACAAACGCTTTAAGCTACGCAAAAAAATTGAAATGGAAGTGGGCAGGACATGTTGCCCGGCTAACTGATCATAGATGGACTAAAAAAGTAACTTTCTGGAAAGGCCCACTAGGCAAAAGAACAAAAGGTAGACCTATTACACGTTGGGAAGACGACATTAAAGCGATAGCTGGTCAAAATTGGAGTAAAGTAGCTGAAGACAGAGACAAATGGGCGTCACTGGAGGAGGCCTACACCCAACTTGGGGTTCCAGTAGATTAAAATATATATATATATAAATATATAGAAATTTAGGTACACATACAATTAAGTAAAGGAAAGAGAAACTATACTAACATAGATTAAACTACATGAACTAACACTAAAATAAATTGTAAGAAGTGTAAACTTTAAATACTGGAAATAAAAGGCTTTTTTATTTTTATTTTATTTATTTATTTTATTTAATAGTAAGGGTAACACCATCTACTGGCATTACCAGAACAGCATAATTCATTTTATAATGACATTTTAATTGGAGATGGCGTTGTATTCGGACTTTTTTTTCGTGATTTTTTCACATATTCTCGCCGTTTAAACCTTCCCTGGACCATCACGATTTATTTAGCCAAATCGGTCCAGCGGAATGATTGATGGTTGAATTTTAGCGAGACTAACGAACAGCTATTTCTTTTTATATACATATAGAATATATAGATAAGATATATATATAGATAGATTGTGACAAAATGTTCTCCACGGCCATAATCGATTCCCCTATAGCTTATAACTAGACCAGCTAAAGACAACAAGTCTCTTCAAAACTATAACTATTAGAACCACATAAACGCACATACACACACATGCACACATTTATTTATTTATTTAAACTTCATGTACAGTAGTGGTACATAGGCGGACTCAATACAACAAAGCATTCTCTACCAGTCAACCTTTGGGTTAAAAAGACAACACTGTGGTAGGCTTGCACAATAAACAAATAACAGATAATTCAAAAAGAAAAAATAAAATACATTATTTATAATAATAAAATACATATATATGCTAAAATTACACATTTACACGTTCTCATATACACTAAGCATATAATTTACTAACACTACATTTTTACTTAAAATAAAGCATGTTTTACTACATAGTCAACGCGTTAGACCTAGGTTATTTAAAAGTTGAGGGTGGAACCTGGTGTCCTGAAACACAGGCCTAGAGCCTAGCTTAGGCACCAGTCTCCTACAATATATTGTATTACCTGATTTGTTTTTTTTTTTTATACTCATTAAAACGTTTGATGATAAATGTATATTGTAGTGAGAATTTTTTTTTTTAAAGCCGCATCTAGCATCTCTAATTCAGAAACCAAAGCAAGTTTGTACTCCTCAAAGTTGTACTTACAGGTGTAAAGTTTTACCGTCTTTAGCTTCAACTTGAGAGCCGGTTTCTCTGGAAGCCGTTCATGCTTCATTTCATCCTAAGTTAGGGATTCGAATCCGACTTGTATATATTTTTTTTCGATCTTTTGTAAATAGTTTATCGGTTCCGTTTAGCTTGTTAGTGGAAAGAAGAAGCGAAGTAGAGTTCTTTAGAACTTGAAGAAAAAATAGTCCCTAAGGCCTTTTTATTTATTTAGTTATTTTAACTTCATGTACAGTAGTGGTACATAGGTGGACTTAATGAAACAACCACACCAGAATGGTAACAGTCGGCAGTTGCGACTTGACCAGGCCGGCAGAACCGACCATGGCAGGCTCACTTCGGTACCCGCGGGAAACTGCCTCGCGTCACAACGTTATTCTGAAGTGGCGACCACGTACTGGAAGATGTAGCGTTGGAAGGCCTTTCACAAGGTGGATCGATGACCTGGTGAGGGTCACGGGAAATTGATGGATGCGAGACGCAGACTAGAATCGTTCATTGGGTTGACTCTTGTGCAAGGCAGTATTTAGGCTGAAATTATGGTGATGAATTGTGCTTATACTTACACAATGAAGTCTCTTTAATCCATTTTTTTTTATCTCTAACACGATAAAAAAATTTGAAACGTAGCGCCAGTTACTGAAAAGTTCAAGTCGAGTCAAAAGTTTTTTATTTCACATAGGCCTACATGGGCACTTATAAAAAGTCAAAAGCTAGCGCACGGTTCCAAATTGGTCGTTTTCTATGGAGAAGAACCGGAAAGAAACTCCATGGTTACTCTTTAAAAAAAATGTTTGTTCTTACAATATTTCCTTATTACAGTTTATGTAGATATTATGTAAGGACAGTGTAAACCGGTGATGGCCAAGTGGTAACGGCCCCGACTTACGAGCTGTATGTCACGGGTTCAAACCCAGCCAGGCGCATTACTTTGTGTAATTTATATCATCACCACTGCTCTCAAAACGGTGAAGGAAAACATCGTGAAGAAACCGGTATGTCCTAAAACCAAAAAATTCAAAGACACGTGACATCCACCAACCCGCACAGGGCCGCGTGGTGGATTACGGCCCATTCCCTCTCCTAGAGAGAAGGCCTGACTTCCAGCTTAGGGAACATTATAAGACTTATTATGCTTATGCTATAATGCTAAATAATTCATACTACTCTGCGGCTGCTGTCTGTATCTCGATGTGGATTGATGGCTATCTAAACAACTAATATTATAAAGAGTCAAGTTTGTTTTTTTTAATGTTTTTTTGTTTGTAGGAGGTAATCTCGAAAAGTACTGGTCCGATTGCTAAAATTTTTTCCACCGATAGAAAGCTGCTTTATTCCTGAGGAACATGGATTTATGCACAGAACATGCGTCATTTGCTATGCTGTCCATCCTGCACAACCACCTGCAGTTTTCAGGATCTATACGAGGCCAATAACAGAGTCGTAGAGTTTGCCAAATACTGGTCAGAAAAAATTTAGTTAGAGTACATCGACACGAAAAGAAGAAGATAGGTATATGGCAATATTTTATTTACGTGGGCAAAGTCACGGGCAAAAGCTAGTAATAATTTAAGATGCAAGTTATTGAGTCTGGAATGCAAAGCGCAAATTAAGGAACACAGGTAGGTTTTAATGAGTAAAGTTCTGATACTCCCTCTATTTCCATCCAAAGTGAAAGAAGATTCCCCACCCAATAAAAAAAAAACGGGCAAGTGCAAGTCGGTCTCGTGCAAATTGAGTTACGAAGATTTTTTTAGAACCAAAAAAAGTTTTTTTTTGTGACGTACCTAAAAATTTACAGTTTTCAGATTTTTCCCTATACTTGTGCTATAAGACCTTGCTTCATGCCAAATTTCAGGACTCTAGGACACTCTCATGTGTGTCAATGATGATGATGCTTCCCGTTGAATCAGAATTCTGTTTTTTTTTTTTAATTCCTGATATGTTCGCGCTTGACCGCAATTTCACCTGATGGAAAGCGACGATGCGGTCGACGATGGAGCGCGCTTACCTAGAAGTAACCTATTCACTCTCGACTTAAAGATTTCCGGGTTGTAGCCATAAGGAAACACAGATTCCGGCAAGGAATTCCATTCCTTAGCTGTACGCACAATGAATGTTTTCCCAAAACTTTGTACAGCGTTTCTTACTAGTGCATAAAGTCTTAATAAATAAATAAACAAAAAAAAAACATGAAAAATAAGTTATTTATAACAATAAAATACATATATATGCTACAATTACAAGCTGATAAATACTATGAAAAATATCAAATCATTAAGAGAACTTAATAATAATAAACCTTGGCCAATTTTTTGTTAACATTTTACTTTAGAATTTTACAAGATTTTAGAGTTTTTTGTGTTAGAACTCTTTCTATGCAAAATCAGTAAGATTTTTATCAAAAATCCTATTGTTATCCCAAGTTACACGAACAAACAAATTAAGCGTTACCCCTTATAGATTGATAAAGATTTTATAGTGTCTCCATCCCGATAAACCTTTCTCCTATCTTTTATATTCAAAAACCTGCATTCACGAAACTTCGCCAGCGAAAGGGTTAAAAAAAACAACCTTAATTTTGCAGCTCCAAAAACATTTTCCCAAACAAATCTCAACTTTAAACTGTTTTCGTAAACGCACTCATAAGTTTGTTTTGCTCAATTTTTTACGTACATCCTTTATTCTGGTTGAAAAGCGATTGCGTTACGCAAAATTAGACTTTGTTGAATTGAGATAAGCGTCACTGAATTTGACACCCGCCGTCGCTGAAATTTCAACCTTATTTAGTTCAGTTTAGAGTTAATTTTAGCTTGATTCACGTTAATATTGTTGTTTTTTTTTTGCTTGAAGTTTGGCCATTGTCTCCAAAGTGTTAGCGTACACAAAATCGTCGGTAAGTCTATATTTGAAGTTTCGACTACTTTCCTGTTATTTTCTTGTTAAATTGGTTGGTAAAACAATTTTATCGAAGCGAAATAACAGTGAGTTTCCTTAAGCTCATTTTAGTGGAAAATATTACCTCGTGCAAAATAATGATTTTTATTTACCAGGTTTATGGATGGGTGACCAAGGATGTTGGATTGTTCGATAGTTACCGCGGCCTTAGAAACTAAAAGGCTAGTGGAGAACACGTGTAAGTTTTGGTCAGTAAAAGTCTGACACGCTCTAACAGTGGAGTGTGAGAGCGTTACAGAGCAGGAGGTGGTTTATTTATATATTTATTTATATATACTTTATTGCATACCAAGATTACAAATTTACAAATTGAAACCTTATAATACAAAAATAAAACATACAATTGGCGACCTTATCGCGCTCGGCGATTTCTTCCAGGCAAACTGGAATGGATAGAAATTGCGTGGACACAAAATGGGGTTGCACTTGGTGCAAATATAAAAGTAAACAAAACTTGATAGATATTTAGTTGAGAGTTTGTCATGTTTACTCAAATGTCTCGCTGATGGTGGCGCGTGTGTTGGACCATTCGGTTCCCTTCAAAATGGTTGAGCTGAGTGGTGCTAATATTCGCGTCATGTACGGTTTTTTGTAATGAAACAACAATAAAATTAACTGATATTTATAAATCACTATTTTTTAATTAGTACAAAAAAAATTGACTCTATCCATACCCGTTACTGATCATTTTTGTGTAGTCAAAAGCAAAAAAAAACGAAATCCCAAAATTATTCACGAAAATTTGTCATAATTGATAAATTCTTAATTGGAAAAACATTGATAACAATTGCTACTAGAAAATACTACGCGCAGTATTTTACCATTTTCATCGCCATTCATTCATTCAGAATCAATAGCCTATACCTACTATATTTCCATAAATTGAGTGAAATTTTGTGATAAAATCAAACGCTAATAACTTTGTTTTTTATGAATATTATTTATTGCGACTTTACTTAGATAATAACAAGACCTTTTCTAATAAGCCCTTTAAGTATTTGTACTAATTAAAAATTAATGGTGTAATTACTAGTCCCATCCACTTGCGCTATCGATATCAGTTAAGGCAGAACACATTACAAAACTAAAAAAAAAAAAACAAATTTAAAGAACCTAAGAAAAGCCGGACAGGCTGTACTCCGCCTGATTTGGCCGGACAGACCATCAAAAAATCAATCCATCAATTTTATTTACATAAAACATGGTGTGCAAAGAAGTTTTGTCAGAAATCATTAGAGCATTTTTTTATTATTATTCTTGATAGGTTCGCGCTTGACCGCTATCTCATCTGATGGAAAGCGACGATGCGGTCGACGATGGAGCTTAGATGGCGCTTACCTAGAAGTAACCTATTCACTCTTGACTTAAAGATTCCCGGGTTGTAGCCATCAAGAAACACAGACTCCGGCAGGGAATTCCAATCCTTAGCTGTACGCACAATGAATGTGTTTCCAAAACGTTTTGCATACACGTTTTCGGACGTAGTCGGTTTTCTATCGGTTACATTTTCGAGAGTGTTGGTATTTCGTCAAGCGTATCTAATCATCGGACGACTAGACGTTTGGCGACGCGCCAGGTTCCCGGAAAGACTTTAACTAACTAGACCCTACTCCTGTTCCTTCTTTTCCTTCGATCCAGGGCCCCGAGGTTCTCTTTCGCATCACCCATGGCCCCAGTAGGCTTCGACCCTGCTGGACCCCTACAGTTTGCTGACATATCCTTCTCCGATACATGGTGGACATCCCATCTCACACAACACATTAACTATGCGTAAAGGTAAGGAGTGAAATTCCTTGCCAGAGTCTGTTTCCTGCTACAAAATAGAGTTATTTAAGCCAAGAGTGAATAGGTTCCTCCATCGTCCAACTCAATCAGATGACTTAGTGGTCAACCACGTGCCTATCAATAATTATTTAAAAAAAAAAACGCCTCGCCATTACTTTCAGTTTTTCTCAAAAGTTCACACCTAATTATTATTTGCTAGTAAGTACATAGCAGAATCTGTGTTATAAAAAATGTATGGTACACATGTATAAATGCCCTTAAGTTCATATGGGAGGTCAATTGCCATTGTTTCTCATACCGTGGAGGAAAGGCGGTCTATAATTAAAAATGGGCATTTAGCTAATAACACATATTTGTGCTTTCCCAGTAGCTACCGAGCCGCTGGGAATTTTCGCCAATGGCCGACGTATTGTATTCTTTGGTAATTTCGCAGATATCAAAGTTCATGGTACACTGAAAGATATAAGATGTCTGCTATAATATGAAGAGTCATCATAGTCAAGTACTAGTTTATATTATTAAAAAAAAATATTTCTGCGTAGCTTTATTTCGTCTTCGGGGATGTGCGGTATAGGCAAAAGTTCGTCTAGAATAACAGTGACTTCATCCGTCTTTACTTACCCGTTTTTACACATAATCACAGAAATTAACAATCTTAAATTATAAGTTTTGATTAAAGCATCAAAAAATTTAGAATCGCAAGAACCTAACAATAATATAATATTTATAAAGAAAGAAAATTCATATATTATCTTTATTATATAAAGTAGTGATGAGCAGATGTGGTGGGTGGTGGGCAGTGGTGACCCAGAAGTGGTTACAGCTTCGACGTACAAGGTGTATTTTTTGTATAGTTTATTTCACCACCACAGCTTTCAAAACGGTGAAGGAAAACATCATGAGGAGTCCGGCTTAGAACAAAAAATTCGAAGAAATGGTGATCAAACGCGAGCCTATCATTAATAAAAAAAATATGACACTAACCAATCCGCACTGGGTTCGCGTGATGGAGTATGGCCCATGTCCTCTTCTAAAGTCCCAGCAGTGGGATTTTTAAGGCTGATTATGCTAAAATACTACATGTTAATTTAACTGCGTAAAAACAGTGAGCAAAATTGCATTATCATGTTTAGCAGCCCGTGCGGGATCTTTTTGTTAAGAGTGCCTTCAAATTAGCCGTAAAGTGCTGCGCGACGTCAGCGCTGCTGCACCACAACTTTGTTATTCCATATAAATAAAACGTGCCACTGCTGCGCTACATCCGCGCTGCGGCCGCACATTTTTTATATATAAAGAAAAAGAGATTCATTTATTTTTCGACATTGATGTAACACAGTACAAAAAGTATAATAAATGGAGTGGACTGGATTTTGACTGACCACTATACCACAACCCACGACCTCAATAGTTGTGGAGGTCATGGGTTCGATTCCCACCCAGAACAAATGGTTGTGTGATGAGCACGATCATTTGCTCTGTGTCTGGGTGTAATTTATCTATATATGTATGTATTTAGAAATATATAAGTATATTTATCAGTTGTCTAGTACTCATAATACAAGCTTTGCTTAGCTTGAGACTAGACGGCGTTTTGTGATAGTTATGGAATATTATTTATAATATAAAATTACAAAATGATAGCAAGCCGAAGCCGATTATCATTCAAAACCAAAGTTCGCGAGCTAATTCGTAAAAAGTTGGCAGCAGTATCATCATAGCATTATTTCTCCTTTCGCAGGTCTGCAGGAAGAAATTTCTTATTGGAAATAAGCAGTACCTTTATACAATTTTTATCAGAATGTATCTTCTTTCTTTTTTCTTGTGTGTACATAAATAATAAATAAATAGCCTTAATGTTTTCCTATTGTCGATTTGAACCAATTGTTTAAGTATTTTAGTGTATGTATGTAGTGTATTAGCTTGAGTATATATTGTTTAATTGTATTATATTTATTCTATGGTTTATTAGTATATCTATTCTATCATCATTATTTCAGCCGAAAGACGTCCACTGTTGGACATAAGCCTCCCCCAAATGTCGCCACAATGACCGGTCCTGTGCGTCTCGCATCCATCGGATTCCCGCGACCCTCACCAGGTCATCGGTCCACCTTGTGGGAGGCTTCCGGTACGTGGTCGCCATTCCAGAACCTTTCGTCCCCATCGACCATCCGTTCTGCGAGCAATGTGCCCTGCCCACTGCCACTTAAGTTTGGCGATTCTTCGGGTTCTATTCTATGGTCGTTAAGTAAATCTATTCCTGTATTCGCCTTTTTCTCTCTCTATTATCGCACCTACCACTACTTTTCTCTGCATCACCCAAAGGTTGACTGGTAGAAAATGCTTAAGGCATTAAGTCCGCCTCTGTACTTTTGTGTGCATCATTATCTTCCTGCCCTTGTCCCATCTTATTTGGGGTCGGCGCAACACGTTTTTTTCTTCCATTCTATCCTGTCAACCGTCATACTATCACTAACTTCCTTTTCTTTCATATCACTGTTCACACAATCCATCTTATTTGGGGTCGGCGCAACACGTTTTTTTCTTCCATTCTATCCTGTCAACCGTCATACTATCACTAACTTCCTTTTCTTTCATATCACTGTTCACACAAAGCATTAAATAAATGATAAATATAGTTTTATTTTAAAACCCTCACAAGCCACGACAGCGTTTTCATCATGTTTTTCACGAAAACATCGCTCGCTTCGCATAGCTCCACATACAGCACAACCACTAACACTCTCTATTGTACCTCAGACTTTTGTTTTGACATGGGAACCTTCCTAATGGGCGCGTCGTAACATTTCCTATCATATACAGACAGACAATAACATGGTTTACTCTATATTTCTTGTTGGAATTAGTTGGCCGATATCATACCTATGTTTATGGAAATATGGATATTATGTTTGTTTTTTGTATGATTACTAAATAGCGATTATTGATATTAAAATAGCAATAATCGCTGTTTTAATATTTATATTTAGTTTTTCTTTTTACTTTATTTACATTATAATATAATATAATATTTCCACGCGTGCCTCAAGGAGATGTCAGCAACCGTAGGGTCGAAGCCTACTGGGGCCATGGGTGATGCGAAAGAGATCCCCGGGGCCCTGGAAAAAATAAATGGCAGAGAAGGAATAGGAGTGGGTTTTTAGTCAGTAAAAGTCTGACACTAACCCCCGCTCCGCCCAAGAGCGGGGATGTCATTGGATGATTTTCCCAAACAAAAAAAAAAATTAATTAAAAAAAATAATAATAATATTCCACAACAAACACACAACGCCGTCTAGTCCCAAGCTAAGCAGAGCTTGTGTTATGAGTCCTAGCCAATGATAAACATACTTATATATTTCTAAATACATACCTAAATAGATAAATTACGCCCAGACACAGAACAAATGATCGTGCTCATCACACAAACATTTGTCCTGGGCGGGAATCGAACCCACGACCTCCGGCATAGCAGTCAGGGCTACTAACCACTAGACCAACAGGCCAGTCAGAATACACACACATTGTTCTCACATGATAGCGACAAGAAACATGTAACAGATATATTTGTAATTACAAAACATAATTGAAAAGAGTGTCCATGGAGTTTCTTGCACATTCTTCTCCATAGAGATCTACGCTTTGGAATGTGCAATTAGCATCATTTTTTCTGACTGACTGACTTCTTGACATTTCAAAAGTGCATGTAAATGGTTTATTTGAAATAAAATGCTTTGAATTTGCCTTTGATTTATCTAGCTCCAAAATGGGGCGAGAGGACGTGTCAGACTAAAACCTTTGTTTTTTCTTTATCTTTTGTTTCCTGAAAGTTTTGAAATGGAACCCCTGAGTCCTGACCACGGGGTTCTCTTACGGAAGTCATCCCATGGCCCCAGTAGGCTTCGGCCCTGCTGGTGAATATTACTTCATACATAAAATATTTTATTTAGTAGTTAGTTTATGTATTGAATATATGTAAAAAATTAAAATGTTTAAAAAACCCTGAACGCAATTTTTATTTATTAAAAAGTAAAAAATAAGTTACAAAATTACACATTCAACCTTTTCCACTTCATTAAAAGAACTATATTTTAAAGATGAGTGTCGCTAAGTAGGGGGACCACAAGTGTTCAAACCTGGATAGATCTGTATAATTGTATCTAAGAACCATCTCGATTACTGTACGGCCGTTTTAATTTGGCGAGCCTGAACTTTGCGCAGAAGGCTGCGCACGGACGTTTTTTAGGAACAAAATGGTGGCATGAGGCGACGTGCGCGGGGCGGAGGTGTAAGCTAGAGATTGACTCTATGTAAACACAATCGACCCTTTATTCAATCAAATATTGCAATCGATTTTTATCGATTTGGTATTTATTGATTTTTGTTTATAAGACATATTGAACGAAATAGATTTACGAACATAGTAAATGTTGTCGTTAGTAAACGAAATTTCGACTTTAATAAAAAAAAAACTAATAATATTATATTTTCTTGGTTGAAATATATGATTTAGTTAAATATCAGTTAATTATAAAAGACTACTACAAAAATTCAATGACTCAATAAGTATCGAGGGTTAATACCGTTGGCCGGACGGCGAGCTACCCATTGCTCGTCATCCATGTCACGCCTAAAACACAAAAAACGGTATGTTTATTTTTCCAGGTGTTTCATTTAAAATGCTGCTGTCCAGCTGCATTTTATTTGACTGGAAGCCGACTTCAATATACTTGGTAAAAACTGATGCAGATGATGGAAATTTCCTACTCATCTTTGCAATGTCTTAATAAACTCGCCATCTATTGTCCTAAAGCACAGAAAATCTGTACCTAACTATAATTATTAAGCAAGAGACTGCTACAAAGAAACCTATTACCTCTGGCTATCCCCTTTGTGCTACAGCGTTAGTGTCATGGATTCATGAAATATGGATAAGTAGTGGAATTCTTACATTCCACCCTAAGGTTGTCTGGTAGATATCGCTGTCAGCGATAAGACCGCCTTTGTACCCATAGATTTAAGTTAATGTAAAAGTTTTTGTTACTATTTTGGTGTACAATAAAGTTTATTCTATTCTATTCTATTCTATTCTAAGAAGTGTAGGGCAATGTTGTCTTTAGCTTGCTGGTCGGCCATGCGTTCAAAAATAAGTAGAGTAGAGTCGCTACTCCGATCGTTCAAGAATGCTTTGAGTTGCAACCCAGGGTCGTTCTTTTATAACTCGAGTAGCTACCCTAGAGTTAACACAACTAACTCTAACTCCGAGCAGGGTAGGTAAGCGGCCATAAATGACACTTGCTTGACATTGACAGTTGAACTCTACGCACGTGTTCAAAAATGCGAGCGTAGAGTATCTAACCTGATGACGTATTAGAGTTAACTCTAACCTCATTTTTGAACGCAGGGCGGCCGTCTCGGCAAGGACCGGGCCCTGGTAGTCGACGTAGTGTTATATGTACGTGTAGTGTTCTACGCGCACCTCAAAGAAATGTCAGCAAACCGTAGGGACTCAGCAGAGCCTATTGGTTGTCTGCCAAAAGAGAACCCCAGGGTCCTGGAACACTAGACAAAGAAGGTAAATAAGTGTGTTTTTAGTCAGTTAAAGTATGACACACCCTCTCGCTTCGCCCTAGAGCGAGAAAAGTCATTAGATGATTTCGCATCTTAAAAAGAAAAAAAAACATTTGAATTGACCTTTACATAAAATTATATGGTGACTACCCATATATGTACCCGACACCATTCGTGCTAAGTATACTTACCAAAAACTCGAAGTAGGGAGTAATTTTTCTCTGGTTTAGTATTTTATCTGCCTAATATGTGGTACCCACTACAATTCTTAAAAAAATATGTATATATACAAATAAATAAACTTATTATCAAATGTGATCGTGGAGAGCGGGTAAACACACGATAATTAATTATTTAATAAGTCATCGGGGTACATAAAATCATTATTCTAATCAATCCCGATGACATTTTTAATTTTAAAAGTAATGAATTAATTTTTTTAACTAAAAATATTAGAATAACGATTATATACAGTATATAAAAAATAAAGATTTTTTCAAAAAATTAGGAAAAAAATTCCGAACAGAAATTCCACCACTGTGGGGTCCAGAATCATGTACTGAATCTATGGTATTCGTTTGTGCTTATATAAATAATTTATATAAATAAATTAAAAAATAATATATATACTATGTCATCGTGAAAGGAAATGCTCTTTTATTTTCCTCTTAAAGACATCCAAAGAAGGGCTGTCATGTAGGGAGTGTGGGAGGAAGTTCCACAGGCGCACTGCAGTGACAGAGAAGGATCCATCATAATGGCTAGAATTATGAAATGTTTATTTATTTATCTATTTTATAATTTATGTATACACATAAATAAAGAAAGAAGCTACATTCTGATAAAAATTGTACAAAGGTACTGCTTATTTCTAAAATAAATTTCTTCCAGCAGACCTACGAAAGGAGAAATAGGAAGAAATGTAGACAATAGTGTGTAGAAGTAATAAAAGAAGAGAATGTGAAATCTTAAATTAAAATAAAAAAAATAAAACTGTTTTTCTTTTTAATCAGTTTTATTTTTAAGCTGTAAGTTCTTCAAGCTGTAATAAATAGAAACCATATCCACAATTTCTATTATCATGGTCCAAGCTAAACTGGGTTGCACACATTTAATTATTCTCTGGGTGAAATTATTTGACGCTTATCCGGGAACAAACGGGGCGGGAATTTAGTTCCAGCCTTAAATTTAATTTTTTAAGCATTTTTTTTATGCTGTTGTTTCTTGTACGGACGGAGGATGGAGTGTTAGATTTTAATGAAGGAAAATATTGATTTTAGTTATTTTAGGTTTTCCGGTAATGTAATAAATTTTTTCGATGATAAATGATATTTATTTTGTAAGTATAATAAGGTGATATTTATTTATTAACAGAGTAATATAATTCTACATTTATATATATACAAAATTATATACAAAAATACTTAACTAATTAGAAACTCTTGGGCCGTGGGGTCCGAGTGCTCAAACCCTTTTTAAAGAACTATCCAAACGCTTAGTTGACACTTCGCGTGACCCAAGGGCTGGCTTTTACCTCGGTCAGAGATTAAGCATTGCCGTACAACGTGGCAATGCCGCCAGCCTTTTGGGCACACTTCCAGTCGACAGCGATGCGGAGGAGTTTTATGACGCCATATTTTAGTTAGGAGTAGCCGTTAATGTATATATATAGTTCTAATTAGTTAAATGTTTTTGTATATAATAAAATATTATAAATAGATCTCACATCAAAACTTACTTTAAAGATCTGAACTACGATGACACAGAGAAACTGCCAACTATATAATAATAACTTTATTGACTTGGCTCGCGAGGTTGTCGATATGTGGGATGTGGACTCGGCGATCATTGTACCGATAGTCGTGTCGGGCAATGGCTTAATAGCCAAGAGCCTCGACCAACACCTTAGGAGGCTCGCGTTAGGCGGCTGGATCAAGGGCTTGATTCAGAAAGCGGTACTCCTGGACACGGCTCGTATTGTTAGGAGGTTCCTTTCTCTGGATCCCTGACCGCCGGTAGCTTGGACCCTGTTCCCGATACCGGTGGGGTACTATTTTTATATTTTTAAATGTTTTTTGTTGTATCATTTTGTTTAAGAAAAATATTTAAAAATGTAATTAATATGTGTTTACAGTGAATAAAGGAAATAACTTTGTTTAACCATTGTTACAAGTATTTTCTTAAACATAGGTATAACATATTTGCATATCGGTAACAGGAGTTATGTTTTACCAGAATTATTACAATGGCCCCCAAACTAGGCGGTGCCTGGATCTTGGGGACCTGAACTATTTATTAACACTATATACTACTTGTTATACTCTGTCATGATAATGCTATTAGTTCTTGAATACATGACACGCGTACACACATACACACATGCACCCACACAACAACACACACACATACACGCACTAACACCATACAACTTACTTTTTTACACACTCTGTCAGAAGCCATAATATTGATTTCTTAGTTTAATATACCCCAAGTTCTACATAATCAATTTTTTTTTCGGGTGGGAAAATCATCTAATGACATCCCCCACTCTTGGGCGGAGCGGGGGATAGTGTCAAACTTTTACTGACTAAAAACCCACTCCTGTTCCTTCTTTGCCATTCTTCTGGGCCTTTACGGTTGCTGACATCTCCTTGAGGCGCGTGTGGAACAGTACGCGCCGTCGAAGACTTGGGCTCGATCCGGACGGTTACCGGACGATCGGACGGCGAGCCACCCATTGCTCGCCGTCCGCAAGCCCGCGCCTGTGGTGGCCGGAAATCGGGATCGGAATCCCGGCGTCATGTTCTACATAATTTATTTGTTACATTGTATTTTTTTTAATTTTATTTCTTTTTGAACCATGATGAAAGATGTGGTCTCCACGACACAAGGAATCCTAGTGTGGAGACCAGTGAAGTATTAGATGTTAAATTGTATTTTTCGTAAACGATAAACCATTATTATTATTACCTTGTGGTAGCTATATTTTCGAGCTGTTTGAGGTAGAAACTCTAGGGTCGTAGGGACCCGAGTGCTCAAAGATTATTTAAAGAACTTTCCTAACGCCTTGTTGACGCTTCGTGTGTCCCAAGGGCTGGCTTTTACCTTGGACAAAAAATAATTATTGCCATACAGCATAGCAATGCCACCAGTCTTTTAGGTACATTACCAGTCGACAGCGATGCGGAGGATTTCTCGACGCCATGCTTTAGATTACTTTTAATTAGTTCTTAAGAGCTTTTTTTATTATAGATTCGCTCTTGACCGCTATCTCACCAGATGGAAAGCGACGTTGCGGTCGACGATGGCACGCGCTTACCTAGAAGTAACCTATTCACTCTTGACTTAAAGATTCCCGGGTTGTAGCCATCAGGAAACATAGATTCCGGCAAGGAATGCCACTCCTTAGCTGTAGGCACGCATGAATGTGTTCCCAAAACGTTTTGTGCGTATAGGTGGGATGTCCACCATGTACCGGTGGCGCATTGCCTTACGCCTGGTGGTTCGATGATGGAACGGGCTATTTGTATTTAGTTTAGTGGCTTTCCTAAACAATGTGTTTGCATGGTTGAGACGAAAACATGCGAGCAAATTCTATACTATATGTAGTATTATATCAGAATGACAACGGGGCTATAGAACATAAAATACAAGCAAGCTATTTAGTTGAAGGAATGTGGTAAGACAACTTATTCAAAGAATAATACACACCTTAATAATGCAACTGTTTATTCCTTCAGTTATATCACACTGTTTCTTAATATTAGTTTTTTTTTTTTTTAATTGATATAAACCAGTACTTGACTGCGATCCCACCTGATGGTAAGCGGAGATGCAATCATTGATGGTCAGGCGCACTAGTTTATTAAGAGCCTATTCACTCTAGCCTTGAAGACACCTAAATTATAGTTGGACGGGAAAACCGCAGCAGGCAAATTGAGTACAAAATATAGACTGATAAGTAGATAAACTTATCTTAGTTGCCACTAGAACTTACGTCTGAACGCTACGAGTGCTCTCGACTGTCTGCCCAATACCCCGACTCAGTGCTAGCGCAAGGAGGAGACATCCCCCCTTTAATATTTTAAAATCGTTATTTAAACGTCATCCGGTTTAGCATTCAAATCAATTTGAATGTTGCCACATAAAATAAACGTGAAAATTAAATCAAATACTAGGCTTTTATTGAAACCTAACATATATAAAAATCGTGTTAACTTTAACCAACAACTTAATTTACTTTAGAAACGAAACTGCGAGCATATCAGGAATGCGCCAGAAAATTGTGCAAAGGTATGGGACACACGAAGAAAAAGAATAAAGTAACAGCTCGCGGACCAACAATAAAATAATTGTAAATTCTTCGCAGTAGAGATAGCAAATGAAATAATGTGAAACTATCTCAATTATTGATGTTTTTAGTTCTTGTTGCTGGGTTTGCTTGATTTTTTTTTATAAGATTTGTAATCGTTTCTGTTAGGGACCCAAGTAAAGACTAGATTTAAAAGCAAATGGACTGTAATTGAAATGAATATAATCTATATAAATATATATAGTGGCCCTGACTGCTATGCCGCAGGTCGTGAGTTTGATTCCCACCCAGGACAAATGTTTGTGTGATGAGCACGATCATTTGTTCTGTGTCTGGGTGTAATTTATCTATAATATGTATGTATTTAGAAATATATTAGTATGTTTATCAGTTGTCTAGTGCTCATAACACAAGCTCTGCTTAGCTTGGGACTAGACAGCGTTGTGTGATAGTTGTGGAATATTATTATATTAAAGCGAAATACCACTCACTGATTAATCATGAAATCTCAGAAACTATAACACTTAAAAACTTAAAATTTAGCCAGTAGGTTCCTTATAGGGTGTAAACATCTGCTAAGAACGTATTTTACGATATTACACCCCTAAGGGGGTTAAACGGGGGTTGAAAAATTGTACGGAAAAACCGACTTTCACGCGGGCGAAGCTGCTGTCAGAAGCTAGTAGACAATAAGTACAATAATTGATATTGGTAAGCGTTTGGAGTGCGCGCGTCATCTTCGGAGATCAGCCCCCCTAGTCAAGTTACGATTGTTTCGTTTGCGTCGAACGCCTCGAGAAAGCCACGCCTCCGATTCTTTAATCTGACGTCATCTCAACGCTCAGTCACGTGGTCAGAACAAAGGAATCGGAGGCGTGGCCTACTCGAGACGTTCGACGCAAACGAAAAGATTGTAACTTGGCTAGGGGGGCAGTTGCGAAGTGAAGTCTCGCATTCCGCAAACACGGTAATATTATCTATTATTACCGCGCCGCAACTCTTGTCGCCGCCGCCTACACTCGTCGCCTTCCGATGTCTCACGACAGCAAACGAAGATTGCCGAGTAGCCAAAGGCACCCGAACATTTCTTTGTCACTGGTAAGTTTTTGTAACAAAAATATTCCCTTTAATGGGACATAATTATGGTCAAAAGCAAATTGCTGCTGTAATTGCTTGAATAATCTATCAACAGACAATCACGGTTCCAAAATCTAACTACGACACGGCGTAGTGGTTAAGCGATTGGCTGCTGCACTGCGTGTCACAAGTTCGATTCTCGCATGAAGCAAATATTTCTCAGGCAGGGTCGTTCCAGGCCTGAGTGTCTTTAGTAAGTGAGTTTAAATGTTTGTGAACGGACCTACTATACAAAAGTAATTTCTAGAGTGAGACTATGATTTAAAAAAAAATTGTAAATGAATATTTTTGGTAATTTTTTATCCAATTGTTAATAAATAATAATAATAATCCTTTTATTTCAGATAAACAGTCCCCACATCATAAATACCTTATTGGATAACATAAACAACTATATTAAATTATTTGTTATTTAGTTAGTAGGTACGTAGGTGACCTGGTGAACTCGAAAGATCTTTCAATATAGTCGACCTATTGCGATGAAACAAAGCCTAAGTAACATATCAGGTTTTTTTGGTGCCATTGTGACATCATCTCCTGGTTTGGGAATCAAGGTTTATTCAATATGTCTGACCTTTAATTCACTGTGAAATTATTCTTATTGACGTAATATTTAAGCCATGTTATAAACCAAAGATTATTATTATTCTCTTTATTTATTGTATACACATGAAACATATTTTAAATTATTTTTTTAAACCATATCGTTTTTTTTATATAAAAAATTATAATAGCCCATCGGCATCCGGAATAGGGTCCAAGCTACCAGTAATCAGGACTCTTGAGAGAGGAATCTCCAAACAATACGCGCTGTGACCAGGAGTAGGTACTGCCTTCCGCCAAAATTATTATTATTAATCTTATACAAATAGTTGCAGTGGATCTTTCATTGTTCGAGCTGTGTGCCTGTGGAATTCTCTTTCACACGCACTACGGGCTCCCGGAGGACACGGTGGAGCATACGGTAGAGGTGGCCCCGCCTGGGCAAAGCACCGCCGTGTCCGCGTGGGGGCGATCGGTGGCAGCGATAGGCCATGGTTCGGAGCGAGGAGGAGTGGCAGGCGTTCGCCTCTTTCTGCGAAGCAGTAATGCTGGCAAAAGAGGAGTCCGACCGCGCCAGGCAACGGTCCCCTCGCCCCAGCCGCCGGGATTCCGATCCCGATTACCGGCTACCGACAACGAGCAGTAGATAGCTCACTATCCGACCGTCTCGTAATCATCCTGACCGAGCCCAAGTCCTCGACGGCGCGTATTATTCCACGCGCGCCTCATGCCTGCCATGATGTTAGCAAATCATAGGGGCCCATCAGGGTCCAACCCTACTGGGGCCATAGGTAGTATGAAAGTAAAACCCGGGGCCCTGGGACGAAGTAATAGTAATAATAGGTTAGCTATAAGAAAACCCAATTTTGGGTTAAGCTTGACCGTGTACGTCACCTGTTCTATTTTCTATTCATTGTATAATTTATGTACTTACAATAAAGAATATAACAAAATATATATAAGAATAGTAAATTACCTAAGTAGTCACATATGTTTGCTGAATAATATTTAATCCACCCACTCCTAAAGTATTCTGAGAACTGCAATCATAGAAAACTTTGATACTTTAGCCAAAATAAAAATTCTGCCTGCAAAACATTTCCACAGTCACAGAAATGAAGAATTGTCGCTCAAGGATAAAAGAAATAGCTGTTTGGTGTTATATTTGTTCAAAAACTTTATATTGGGCCTTGCGCTTGTTTATTCTGCTGACGGTACTCGCAAATACTGAGATATAAAGGTGAGTTTAGAGGCAGCGGTCTTGATTTTGTAACATGAAATAACGCAATCTTTAGATTAACTTACAAATTATACACATTCTAATAAAACAAGTGCCACGTTTGCGCAAAACGTCGCTCAGCATATCACTTAGTGGCGGGTTTTTTTTTTTAATATTTACTATATATCTTAATGATATTTACTCGGTTATTAATTTTTATATTAATATTTAAGTTATATAGTCTTAATTATACTTTATTTATTTAATATGCACGATGTCAAGAAAGAAAGAAAAAACGTCTATTTGAGACTCGCATCGGACAAACAACAGAATAAAATAAATTGTTGAATATAATGTTTAACGAGTAACTTAAAATAAAAATACTATCTACATATACACTAAAATTTTGTCACCGATAGAAAGCTGCTTTATTTCTGAGTGACATAAGCTATATTTTATGTACGCGGGCAAAGCCGTGGGCAAAAGCTAGTAATTATTAACACGAAAAAAGACCTGTGCAAAGCCAAAAAGGTAGTTTTATCTTTCGCCCAAAAGTTGACTGGTAGAGAATGTTTTGTTGTATTAATACATAAATAGAAATAAGTATTTCTTTCTTTTCTTTCTTCACCACAAAAATCAAAGTTTTTGTTTCTTTGTTATTTAATAATAATAATAATTTTCACTAAAAATATCACTTATTTCTATGTTAGTTCAGAAATACAATAATATTTTACAATTAAAATTTGATTTTCTTACAATTGACACTAAATTAAATGTAATAGAATAAAAAAAAATAACAATAAAAAAATTAAAAAGTTGCAAGGTTGAATTCCTTCTTTATTTCTTTATAAAGTCTAATTAAATAAATATTGTTACACAGACGAAGTCACGGGTACAATTACTATTTAACATGATGCACGCGCCCTAAGCGATACGGATTGCTCTACAAAGGAAATGATAATCATGTCAAAGTGAAGAAATTCCTCACATATTCGCTAGAATTTAGCTCAGATATAGAGTTAAGTAAATGTTGCTTATTTTCATCTTTTATATATATATATATATATAAAAAGAGAAACTGACTGACTGACATATATATATTTTTCCTGATGGTAAGCGGAGATGCAATCATTGTTGGTTTTTTTTTTTGTGTGTGGCCTCTCGCAGGTCACCTAGGAGGTTGTCGGCTGCTTAACCGGTCTTGCCTGTGGCGGCCTCGATTAGAGAATCAAAGCCTCCAGCCAGGGCTTACTTAAACTACTTAAAACTAAGCGACTACACGCTAAGGGCACCCCCTGTGGGGTACGAACCCCAGCTTAGGGCGTCGCTGGGGGGGGGGCAGCAAGGGACGAGCTGGATCGAACAGAAATCATTGTTGTTGAAGCGCACTAGTTTATTAGGAGCTTATTCACTCTAGCCTTGAAGACACCTAAATTATAGTTGGACGAGAAGACCGCAGCAGGCAAATTGTTGTTGTCGTTATGTATTTATTTATTAAATACTTCATGCATATAAAGGTACAGAGGAGGATCCAAAATTCAGCCCCTAAAGTGATGAAACGGGGCTCCAAAGTTTGTATGGAAAAACCTACGCTAACCCGGACGAAGCCACTGGCAGAAGCCAATATGAACTTCTATAATAACATTTTATAAAATAATCTATACTTATAACAGAATTATAAAGCTGAAGTGTTTGTTTGTTTGAACACGATAATCTCAGAAACTACGGGTTCACTTGTCGAGGAAAACTATAAGCTATTTAACATCACGCTGCAACCAATTACGTCACCTCATAGTGGTATAATTAGTATTAGTCATTACATCTCGTCACAACCTTTTTAGATCACGTCGGGGTCACCAATTTTTTGTGCGTGTGTATAATATTCTTTGGAACTGTGTACGGACAGAAATTAAATGACTATTTGTCTTGGCTGAAGGTTTACTTTCGATTGCGGGAATCCGATGGATGCGAGACGCACAGGACCATTCTTTGTGGCGACATTTGGGGGAGGCCTATGTCCAGCAGTGGACGTCTATCGGCTGAAATGATGATGATGAATGTTTACTTATACGTTAGCGCGTCTATAGGTGGTCGTGGCTACGGGCAGACTGAAGCCCGGGCACTGCGCACTCTACTGGGATACAAAATGCAGCGTCAGCGCCCCTACAAACCCATCATAATTCCACACACGAGTATAATTCCGGCTCCCGTAGGTGCGGGCTTGCGGACGGCGAGCAATGGGTAAGTCGTCGTCCGACCGTCCGGTAATCGTCCGGACCGGACTCAAGTCGTCGACGGCGCGTACTGTTCCACGCGCGCCTCAAGGAGATGTCAGCAAACAGTAGTGGCCCAGCAGAGTCGAAGTCTACTGGGGTCAAGGGTCTTCTTCTGAAAGTAGGACTCGGCCCTGGTATGAAAGGCAACGAAGGAACAGGAGTGGGTTTTTAGTTAGTAAAATTCTGACACACCCGCTCGCTCCGCCTAAGAGCGCGGGATGTCATTGGATGATTTTCATACAAAAAAAAACCCGTAGGTATAATAAAACTCGGTGACGACCTCTCGCTCCGGGCTGTGGTTCATCGTCATTTTTTTTTTGTCATTTTAAACTAGATGAGGCCAGTGTTTCCTACCTGATTACCCTGAGAAGAAACACCGAAACAAACTCAAGGTATTCTGGCAATAACTAAAAAGTGAGAAATAAAAAACTTGACACAAAAAAACCGACTTCCCAAAAAAAAAAACACTACAACGATGAAAATTACTTTAATTTCGGAAGTCGGTGTTAAATAAAAAACAAACATTGCCGAGAAACACCGACTTCCGAAATAAAAGTTACTTTAATCGTTTTAGTGAAGTCGGTTATTTTTTCTTTGTAAGATTTTTTAAATTGAATTTTGAGTCGTGTGAGCGAGAAAGAGGGATGGATCTATAAACCCTATATAGCTCCATCCCTTTCACAGTTCAGTTTAGGTCGTCAAAAGGATCGCGCCCCTAACATAGTCGGCCTTATAATGTTCCCACTGCTGGGACTCAGGCCTCCTCTCTAGGAGAGGGTATGGGCCGTAATCCACCACGCGGGCCCAGTGCGGATGTCACATGTCTTCGAATTTTTGGTTCTAGGACATGCCGGTTTCCTCACGATGTTTTCCTTCACCGTTTTGAGCAGTGGTGATTAAATAAATTACACAAAGTAATGCGCCTGGCTGGGTTTGAACCCGCGATCTACAACTCGTAAGTCGACCGCGCTCCTACCATGAGCTATTAAGCTCATCAGGGTTGATACTTGCTATGGCCACAGGGAATTTCGGAAAGGGAAGCCGTGGTTCTAAAAAAACTGAAGGAACTAAGTGTAGTTTTAGTCAGTAAAAGTCTGACTGGCTCTCTAGCTCCACGCTGGGGCGCGAAAAGTCACCCTTCACGGCGCATTTTTTAAGCTGCAAACTACCCGAGACAGCTAATATCCCCATTGTAGGTTGAAGTCTCTAAGTGTGGCTAAGTACGTGAAGTTTCGCGCATCTGCTTCTAGTATCAAAGCTGGTAGCTACTTAATTCGTATATGTATAGATAAGTAAAGGTGATGTAGTTGGCATAGATTAAGTTGATGCACGAGTTTTCTGAAAAAGAAACCCGTGGTTCTACAACGCAAAGGGTGACTGAAGGACACAGGTGTAGTTTTAGTCACCCTAGAGCGGGGCTATGCCCGGAGTTTCCTTGCGTGATCGAATCAGAAATGAAGATATCCGCAGGAGAACCAAGGTGGCCGACATAGCACGGAGAATCGCCAAACTTAAGTGGCAATGGGCAGGGCACATTGCTCGCAGAACGGATGGCCGTTGGGGCCGAAAGGTTCTGGAGTGGCGACCGCGTACCGGAAGACGCAGTGTTGGAAGGCCCCCTACAAGGTGGACCGATGACCTGGTGAAAGTTGCGGGAATCCGATGGATGCGAGACACACAGGACCGTTCTTTGTGGCGACATTTGGGGGAGGCCTATGTCCAGCAGTGAACGTCTATCGGCTGAAATAATGAGAGCGGGAGAAGTCGCTGGATGATTTCTCTATGACAAATCCAGCCCTTGAGCGGAGCGGGAGATAGTGTCAGACTTTTACTGGTTAAAAACCCACTCCTGTTCTTTCTTTGCCTTCGTCTCAGGGCCTCGGGATTCACTGTGATACTACCCGTGGCCCCAGTAGGCTTCGACCCTGTTGGGCCCCTATGATTTGCTGACATGAGGCGCGCGTAGAATAATACGCGCCGGCAACGACTTGGGCTCGGTCCGGACGGTTACCGGACGGTCGGACAGTGAGGTACCCATTGCTCGCTGTCCGCAAGCCCGCGCCTACAGTGGCCGGTAATCGGGATCGGAATCCCGGCGGCTGGGGCGAGAGAACCGTTGCCTGGCGCGGTCGGCCTTCTCCTTTGCTAGCATTAGTGCTTCGCAGAAGGAGGCGACCACCTGTCACTCCTCCTCGCCCCGGACCATGGCTTGTACTAAGGCCCGACGCGAGGCAACGGACACGGGACACGGCACGAGGACACGGCATAGAGCACTGCCTAGGCGGGGCACACCTCTACCGTATGCTCCACCGTGTCTTCTGGGCGGCCCACACACTGGTGGCACCCAGGCGTTTCTTTCGCACGAATCCGGTACAGGAACCTCCCGAACTTACTATGTTCGGTGAGGACCTGCGTCATGCGGAAGGTAAGGACGCCATGTTGTCTTTCCAAAGTAATATGGGATAAAGCAAGGAAGAAGAATGTTTGATTTACAGTTAAACAGGGTGAATAGAAACAAAAATTTAATGGGGATTTACCCGTTATTAAAAAAAACAAATCCCAACATTTAAGTGCTCCTATTTGTTCATTAATTGTAATAAAACGAATGATTTGATTGAAATTAATATTATAAATATCTACCAAAGTGTAAAAACTAATCAAAGTTTAGTTCCCATTCACCCCTGCGGTCCTATTCACCCCGTTTGACGGTACTTAAGCAAAGCCTCACAGAGGTTCAAACCAAAAATCTGTCCCATCTCACCCCACATACTCTATGACACTGCTCTCCCTCAAACAAAACGGAATTCCGTTGCAGACGGACGGTAGTTTAAGGAAGGAGCTACTAGTACAAAGGGGTGAGAATTAACCCCCACTGTTTGCCAAGTACCCCAACCTGTACGTACACAGCCTATATATACGGCGCATAGTGAACACCATATATAGTGGCTGTAGGTTGAACATTCTGTGTAGACTCGAGTGAAACTTATCTGGTGTCAGTTGCATTTTTGGATTAACATTCGAAATTGAGCCCTGTTGAAATATTATTGATAAATCATAATAATAATAATATAGTAATAGCACACGAGGTTGTCGACATGTGGAATGTGGACTCGGCTATCATTGTGCCGATTGTCGTGACCGCCAATGGCCTTATAGCCAAAAGCTTCGACGACCATCTTTCGAAGCTGTCGTTGCGCGGCTGGATCAAAGGATACAGAAGGCAGTACTCCTAGATACGGCTCGCATTGTGAGGAGGATCCTGTCTCTGGAGCCCTAACCACCGGTAGCTTGGACCCTGTTCCCGACACCGGCGGACAACTATTTTTTTTATATTTTTAAATGTTAATAAATATGTATAAAAAATAAATGAATGGAATAATATAGTAATAATATTCACACAACTATCACACAATGCCCTCTAGTCCCAAGCTAAGCAGAGCTTGTGTTATGAGTACTAGACAACTGATAAACATATAGATAAATTACACCCAGACACAAAACAAATGCTTGTTCTCATCACACAAACATTTGTCCTGGGTGGGAATCGAACCCACGACCTCCGGCATAGCAGTCAGGGCCACTAACCACTAGACCAACAGGCCAGTCATTTATGTACATTATGTTAAAAGACGGTTCAAAAGCCACTAGCACCACCAATAAAAAAAAAAACTTGTAATTATAAAAAGCAAAATTTGGCTCATAAAAAGAATGGAAAAAGCAATTTTGTATGACACATTGTCAACGCTATAAATTTTATCGTTTAGTTTAATCGTGCACTTGAAATATAAACGGCCGTTTTTGTTTAATTTTTCTTTGTTTAATTATTTATCTTTACTTCAGGTAGGTTATTCATAAATTCGTTACTATTATTATCTATGCTTTTGAATGCACTATTTAGCAATCAACGGAAATGTTTTTTGCTCTCTGTGTTGACGTATAGACAACTACTTAAGGCGACACTAAAAGCCATCGACATTGAGCAAAAAAATAAACTTTTTACAAAAAAAAAAATAACCCACTTTACTATAAAAAACATAACACAAAAACAATCAAAATTACCTTAATTTTGGAAGTCTGTGTTAAATAACAAGAAAACAATACCAAAAACACCGACTTACGAAATTAAGGTTATTAAGATCGTCGGTAATTTTTTTTTTTTGTATTTTTTTTATTTTACATGTTTTAGTTGTGATACACTTATAGTCAGAGTACCTATTTTTCATGACAATTCCAGTTAACCCAAACACTACTAGGATAAATTGTTTTATTATGTAGTTCCCGTGTCCACCTTCCAACTTCCGTCTCCATCATCAGACTAGTTCGATATTACCTTATAGCCAAAGTGCATCTCATTACAATTCTAATAAGCCCAAAGACGGCTAGGTTACATTGATTAATTACGGAGTTCCAGTGCCTACCTTCTGGCTCCATCATCATCATCAGAGCACTTTGATGATACCATTTTAAACATAATTTTTCTAAACTATTTATTTATCTGTATTGTCATAGTTGCTTAACTAACATCACTGTGATATCTATGTGAGTATGAATTTCCGATGGCTATTTCTGGTCTTCTTCATCAAATGTTACTTTTTGACTGTTAGTTCTCGATGAAAGTACTAAAATCACTATATAGTTGCCTATAATATTTGAGGAGTTCCCTCGATTCCTCATAGAACCCATCATCAGAACTGAATTTTGAAAAAAAAACACTAATCTGGAAGCATATTCTTTAAGGCGATGTTTTTTTCCAAATTGGTCTATAAACGACGGATTTCTGAGGTAACAAACAAAACAATACAACCGAATTGATAACCTCCTCCATTTTTTTGAAGTCGGTTAAAAATAGAAGTTAGCGTCACTCCCCGCACATCAAGATTATTCGAATAATAATGTGTCCCTCATTTATTAAACACAACACGAATAAAAATCGTACCTATATCAAAAGATTGGTAATTAAATTATCTTTTAGTTTGCGAAAGTTGTAATGATCGAGAATCGGTCAATCAATTTCATAAAAATACACCCAATTGTTTTGGCGTGATCTTTGCTTGCCTATATTAGACTTTGAAAATAAATCACACAAAGTTCTTTAAAAAAATGTATATATTCATATTTGAAATTATTAGGCAGTTATTCTAATTTACTGTATATTTTTTTTTTTCAAAACACACGGACTAGCCGTTTAGACGAGATGTTGAGTTTAAAATCATCAAAAAATCATAATATCTGCCCCTTAAAATGCAAAAGATACGCTAAGGTGCGGGGTTACCATGACGTTCAAAGTAAGATTGTTTCATTTTTATTTCAGTGTGGGTAAGAGACAGAGCTATACAGGTTGTCTATCGCCATTTCTTACCCACACTTGAAATAAGAATGAAACAATCTGACTTCAAACGTCATGGTACAGGTCCTGATCACATTTACGCAAATTGAAAACAAATAAAAGACGGTTAAGTCTGTCTGTGCGTTGATTTGTCAGTCAATCAGTATCTCCTTTTTTACATACATAGTGGTTTTAAGTTAGCCACTTTAATCTCGCGTTCGCCATTTTGCCTCGAGCCTCATTTCCAACTAAATTATCAACCTTTATGGGCATAAATTAGTTCTAGTAGCATGCATAGAATTACTATTACTCGACACGGTGTAATTTTTTCCGATCAGGAAGAAATTCCTAAGCTGAGGCGCGGCGACTTGTAATAAAAAAAATCTTCTATAATTAATTGAGTCTTTTTATGTATATACTGATAGGATAGAATAGAATAAACTTTATTGTACACCAAAATAGTAACAAAACTTTTACACTAACTTAAATCTATGGTTACAAAGGCGGTCTTATCGCTGACAGCGATATCTACCAGACAACCTTAGGGTGGAAGGTAAGAATTTGAAATAGAAAAAGGGGGGTAGCCTGCGATATACTGCAAATTAATTTTTGGTAGTTTGATAATAATAATAATACTTCTTTATTGTTGTAGTACATGTAAAAATAAGTGAAAACCCTGACTCCTGAGCTAGGTTAGGTGCCTGTATTTCAGGAGACAGTGACTTCTTCCATTTTAATTATACTATTGTACATTGAAATAAATATAGACATTAATATAAAGAAACGATTTAGGTAAAACATTATTTGCACAACTTGAATATAAAATTAATTATATATTGAATAATTCTACTTTATATACCTGTTATACTTGCAAACCGTAGTACATACCATAAAACTACACTTATTTTACATCACAATATTCATTAAGAATCAATTTGCTAATAATTAAAACAGCCGCTGATCTTCACTCGAAATAATCCCGACAAAAATCTATATTTAAATAAAAGGAGAAACTTAAATAAATAAATATAAATTCATTTATTTTTCCACATTGATGTACAGAAAGTATCGAGTGTCGAGGCGAGTGAGTTCGTTACAATTCATTGGTGGATGCAATGTAATCAATGTATATATTAGGTGTCTATGCGTGAGTGTGTGTGTGTGTGTGTTTGTGCATGTGTTTTGGTGTGTTTGTGTATGTATTATGGTTTGTCTGTGCGTGTGTGTGTTGTGTATGTGATGTGTGAGAGTTTGGTTACTCGCGTCTGTTTATGAGAGTATGCATTATGTATGCTAAACTGACTAACTGACATATCAACGCACAGCCGAAACTACAAGGCCCGGAGGTGTAGCGTGGACTAATTCAGACGTGGGTGAAGGCACATTCTTCATCTTCTTCTCAATCGGTACACTCTTGCCAGATTGGTCGTGGTCATCACTGTGAATCACGATGAGTGATCATCTTGGTAACACGGCGCTATTCATCGGGTTCCAGCTTTCCGGGCACATTCATAAACCGAGCACTTAGTTGCGGCCTTGAAAATCTTTATAGAATATACATAAAACCTTGAGTTATGAGATATCAAAAACAACACATTGTTTAGATTATTAGCATAGCATAGCATAGTCGGCCTTATAATGTTCCCACTGTTGGGACTCAGGCCTCCTCTCTAGGAGAGGGAACGGGCCGTAATCCACCACGCGGGGCCAGTGCGGGTTGGTGGATGTCTTCGAATTTTTGGTTCTAGGACATGCCGGTTTCCTCACGATGTTTTCCTCCACCGTTTTGAGAGCAGTGATGATGAAATCAAAGTAATGCGCCTGGCTGGGTTTGAACCCGCAACCTACAACTCGTAAGTCGGGGCCGTTACCACTCGGCAACCACTGCTCGATTGCTCGATCGATGCTTTAGATTATTATAAATGATCAACTAGTGCATTTATTAAAAGGTAACCTTATGCAGATGCATTCCATCTTAATATGTTTTATAAGGAATTAAGATTACCATTTGCGATGTTTTAAAGATGCCCATAACAATTACCTGACATCTGCTTTAAATGCCAAAGAACTACTTAAAATAACCCTGCACTCATCTCCAAGCGAAATGAAACTTTTATGCAGTAAGTTTAAAATTGGAAATCAAATGGTAAAGGTCTACAATAAATGCAAGGTGTCAAATGATGTAATGAAGGTAAGTTGTCTAACGCACGCTCCAATTTGGTACGACGGATTTGGTCTGTCCGTACCAAGGTCGAGCAGGACTAAGCGTAGGTTGGGCTCGTCGTACCAAGCTCGAGCGCGTGTTAACATTTTAGAGGTAAGCGGAACTGAGTCTAAAGTCCCACAAACGTAAGTTGAAAAGGGAGGATCCTCCGACCAGACAGATGTTATGTCTGGTAAGCAACTGCCCGATAGACGATTTCGAGCTCTCGCAAATAGCGCAGAGAACTTTAATTGCACGATGCAGGATTTAGTGTTTCTTGTAGTTTTTATGTGGCGCCATAGATGTTGCTAAATCACTATTACGAGCACCATAGGTGTGAGCTTGTGAACCACGAGCAATGGGTAGCTCACCGTCCGGCCGTCCGGTAACCGTCCGGACCCAGAAGGGACGATGCTCATTAGAGCCACGGGGAAATTCTGAAAAGGAAGGCCGCAGTCCTAGAATGCATAGACTATTGCCGGGTCAACTAGTAATTATTGTGATTCCGATTCACTCGCTCGTTGAGGTGCAATAGCGATTGGTGCACTACTCGTATACGCCTTTGGACATAGTTGCGAGGAACTCAATCGTGATTGCGACCACTAGATCAAACGGGCCCGTGGACAATTATGTCTCATCTCCGCTCCGCTAGATCTGATTTTTTTGTTCTAATATCAACAACTAATACCAGTGGTATTTCATTCAACTCAAATTTGTTTTCTATTCCGAACGAATACCAACAACTTAAAGACACAGTCAGCTTAGGTAAAAAAATAATCCAGTACCACCACCAGTAGGTACCTGTATATACAACATTAGTTTTGGTATATGCAAAACTCGAAACACGTGTCTTATTAAGTAAAGAATCTATGTACAAAATTTCATAACTAAATCATTAAAAAATCACAAAGTTAGAAAACCTGTTTATTTTCCCCAAATAGACACACAATAAAATACAGCAATCTGTCGGGCCATGTGTGAGCCTTGCTTGTTATGTTACCTGGTTGTCTGCAAAAATACATAGTCACCGGGCCATCCGGGCGACTAAGGGGTTATTTTGCCCCCGCACCAAGCTGTACGTTGGCGCCTTATGTCCGCTATGACCGGTGGTGTCCAACTTATGAAAAAATATAACATAGTGTAAAAATTAATGGAATCGATTCAGTTACTGATTCTGAACCAACTATATTCAGATTTCGCATACCTACACTAAAAATAATGTTGTAAACCAGTGGTATTAGTTTTTGGTATTAGAATAGAATAAATCCTCGCTCTGCTCCGCTTAGATCCGGTCTACAACTAGCTTTAATATAGAGAATTCCAGAGCATTTACTCGAAAATTAATTGGATTTATACCACCCTTTGTTTTTGTCAAGAGCCCATCTTTTTTTCAGTTTAATTAAGTTCTCTAAGACGAGGGTATGTCTGTAAAGAGAGTATTTTTTCAGCTGTTTCTTTATTTCTGACTCGAGAAGGAATCTTCACAGGAACTGAGGAATTGTTCGTCTTGCAATCTTGCTTCCTTTTCTTTCGTTTCTTTTATGTTGATATTATTATACCTAACGTAAATTGTGTCATTTATCACGATTGCATTTATAAACAGAAATTTAATAAAATAAATTTACAGAGTTAATGTTGTGAGAGCAGTGGTGGCCAGTGGTAGTTGCCCCGACTTACCGAGTTGTAAGTCGCGGGTTCTAACCCAGCCAGGCGCATTACTTTTTGTAATTTTTTTCATCACCACATTTCTCAAAATGGCGAAAGAAAACATCGTGAGGATACCGAGATGTCCTAGAAACAAAAATTTAAAGACATGTGACATTCAACAATCCGCACTGAGCCCACGTGGTGGATTACTGCCTATTGCCTCTCCTAGAGAGGAGGCATGAGTTCCAACAGTGGGAACATTAAAAGGCTGATTATGCTTAGATATGCTATGTTGTTTTCTTTTGACAGATATTTTTAAGAATAGGCTCCTATTAAACTAGTGCGCCTCACCATCAACGATTGCATCATTACTTACCATCAGGTGGGATCGCAGTCAAGTAGGTACTAGTTTATATTTAAAAAAAAAAAGTTGAAAATCATCATCAGGCATTAGTTGTCTGCCCTCCATGCTGAACTTGATCAATTTAGCGCAGCCGTGAGCAAAACTATATTTTGTTTATTGATCGATTAATTTCAAACTTATTTGTACCTAACCACATTATTTTATTTATTAATTTATTTATTTTACTATTTGTGTACACAGAAAAAGACAATACAAAGTAGACAAGAGAACAAAGGTACTACTTATTTTGTTATTTATACCATCGTTTCATTTTAACTTTCACTATTGTTGTATCGGTGTGCCATTACTTTTTTTTTGTACCAATACAGAACAACCTTAATAACCAGATGTAGGTAATAAAAAACCTGTAAGGTCATCAATGTTGAGAGTATGTAGTGGCCCAGTGGTAATGGCCCTGACTTACGAGGTCGCGGGTTCGAACAAAGCCTGGCGCATCACTTTGTGTACATTATTTCATCACCACCGCTCTAAAAACGTTGAAGAAAAACATCGTAAGAAAACCGGCATGTCCTAGAAACAAAAATTCAAAGACATGTGACGTTTACCAATCCGCACTGGGCCCGCGTGGTGGATTACGGCCCATTCCCTCTCCTAGAGAGGAGGCCTGAGTCCCATTAGTGGAAAAATTATATGGCTGATTTGCCCTATCCTGTCCTAAGGTGACCAAAACAATTTTAACAAGGATACAAACATCACTAAAAAAATCTCGCCATCATATTATCAACACCAGATGTTAGATCCTTATTAGAGTCTAGATGACGTCTGAGGTGTACCTAGAATATGTCCCAGGATACCTATCTCGAGGTACCAGGTGATGTTGTAAGAACTAATTAGGTTTTTGTAGTGGTTAACGGTACTTTAGATGCTAGGTGTGCGTGGTGCGTGGAATGAGCGGAAGCGATTTCAATCTACATTTTTACCCGACTGCAAGAAGGGTTATGTTTTTCGCGCGTATCTTGTATGTATGCAGGGGTGCTCGTAGGCTCGAAAAAATTAAAGAAAAGAGTACGGCTTAGATTGATACGGCTCTCTTGCCAAAGTCCATACTACACAATAGATGCGTTCAAAAAGAAATTAAAAAGATTCTTTGTTAACTAAATGTTACTATAGTGTTCAAGATTATTTAACGGAGGATGTAAGGACATATTAAGGTAACTAGTGCACTAATTAAATATTAATATTTGATATACTTTGACATTTACTTTGACATATATTTACAGATATATCTTGACATTCTCATTTAATACATGACATTTCAAATTTTAATTAACTATTGACATTATTGTTTTTCATTGTGAGCTAAATTAAAACATTAATTGTAAAATTTTTTGCATGCATTATAACAATAAAAAAGCTTGTGATTTGCATACCTCAAGGTATAATATGGTTGGACTGTGCTATACTTTTAAGAACTTTATGTAATTACCCATATTAGCAAATAAATTATTATTATTAATTATGATATTTTTTGGGGCTTAAGATAATGTTCGTGCAGTCTAAATGTTGGGTCAACTTGTGCGCCAATAAAGCCAGTGCTGTAAAGTAAGTCAAACACTTCATATGTAGATAAGAGAATTCTGGTGTGCCGCAACAAATGTCACCAATGTGTATAAAAAAGATCTCAGTTTTATCAACGATAACAATAAAAACATTTATGGGATTGCTACCGAAATATCATGAGATATTTCATAAAAAATTGGAATGGGCCATGAGGCCCATTCCAATTTTTTCTCATTTCGACAATCAGTACAGCCTACATAATTGCGTTTTGTTTTTTCCTTTACTATAAATTGAATACAAAAAACCACACATCTGCTATCTTCTATATATATAAAAATGAATAGTTGTTCGTTAGTCTCGCTAAAACTCAAAAACGGCTGGACCGATTTGGCTAATTTTGGTCTTGAAATATTTGTGATAGTCCAAGAAAGGTTTTATACCTTCCATAAGAAAAAATGGAAAAAAATCACGAAAAGAAATCCGAATACAACGCCATTTCTAATTAAAATGTCATTACAAAAAAACTTTTTACAAAAAAATGTATTTATTTATTTGTTATTTAACACCGTCTTCCGAAATTAAAGTTATTTTGATCCTTTTAGAGGTTTTTTTTTAGTGAAGTCGGTTACATTTTTTTGTAAAAAGTTTTTTATTTCACACTTTTTAGTTGCGTAGTAGCGATAAACTTATAAACAGAGTGCCCGTTTCTCATGATAATTCCAATGAACCCAAACACTGCTAGGTTACATTGTTTTATTATGAAGTTCCTCTATCTACCTTCCACCTTCCAGCTCCATCATCAGATCACTTCGATAGTACCTTATATCCAAAGTGCATGCAAAATGCACAATTCTGATAAGTCCAAACACGGTTAGGCTACATTGATTTATTACGAAGTTCCAGTGCCTACCTTCCGGCTCCATCATCATCATCAGATTACTTTGATGATACCATTTTCAACACTATTCAGAGCCATTAATTTATTTGTATTATGATAGTCGCTTAACTATCTCCATAGTGATATCTATGCGAGTATGAAGTTCCGTTGACCATTTCTGGTCTTCTTCATCAGTTCTACTTCATCAAATGTTACTTTTTGACTGTAAATGCTTAAGTTCTCGATAAAAATACCAAAATCACAATACAGTTGGCTATAATATTTGAGGAGTTCCCTCGATTTCACCAAAATTCCATCATCAGATACCGACTTGGTGACTATGGGACCTTTTGGGAAATATACCCTTTCCAACAAAAAAGAATTGTTCAAATTGGTTGCCAAGCGTCGAAGTTATGCGCGAACAAACATAAAAAAAAATACAAACATCCGAATTGAGAACCTCCTCCTTTTTTAGAAGTCGGTTAAAAATGAATTATAATATTGTTTGGGCAATGCCAGTAAATGGTGTTATCTTTACCATTAGGCGACATGAAATTCGCCGGGTCAGCTAGTTTAATAAAAATATAAAGCATAGTTAATACAGTAGACAATAACACAAAGTACTTTACCGTGTTAAAATGACAAGCGTGAGAGCGAGAAAGAGGGATGAAGTTATACACCCTATATAACTCCATCCCTTTAATAGTTCCGGTTAGGTCATCAATTAGATCGTATGAAGAGCTCTTGGTAGGTCCTTAGCAGTTATGATATGATATAATGCCGTAATAGTTTTATTTTAAATCGTTATCATCTAGGTTCTCCTTAGCTAGACAGACAATTCTAAAGCACAATTCGCTCATGTATTGCGTCGCATACAATATGAGCTCGTTGAGATGCAGCCTCCTGGCACGCGACGCCGACAGGTGCGCGGCGCGTGCGCCGTTAAGGGGGAGCGAGTAACAATATACATACAACATTATTTTTAGTATATGCGAAACCTGAATATAGTTTGTTCAGAATCAGTAACTGAATCGATTCCACTAACAATTTTTACACCAAGTTGGTCACCAACAACACTAAGTACAACACAGGTCATGGCAGGTCATAGCGGGCATTAGTCACCAGGGTACAGCTGGGTTCGGGAGCAAAAAAACCCCTCAGTCACCCGGATGGCCCGGTAACCATGTATTTTAGAGGACAACATAACAAGCTTATAACTTTGTGATTTTTCATGATATAATTATGAAATTTTGTACATAAATTGTTTACATAAAAATACTAGACACGTGTTTCGGGTTTTTTTTAAAGGTTATTTATGGCAGTAAAACAATAAACTGACCCCATACGTACAAAGCGTAGTTAAGGAGTGGAATCCCCTGCCGGAGTCTGTGTTTCCTGATAGCTACAACCTAGAGGTCTTTAAGACAAGAGTAAATAGGTTACTTCTAGGCAAGCGTGCTTCATCGTTGGCCACATCATTGCGTACCATTAGGCGATATAGTGGTCAAACGCGATACTATCCATGAGAAAAAAGAAAACGTAAACCGGGATGGACTTCTAAAGTAACAAAATATCACAGTTTTTACATGTGAGAAGAAAAAGTTTTTCAAAGACATTTCTCCTGATAGCCGCTCTATTGTATCTCTTTAAATCTCTTTGGATTAAGTCAACATGTTCTCCGCGTTTTAAAATTAATTTATTACAACCAAACATAAAATTAACTTCGGTGCAGCTGATCGTAACCCGCTTTTTTATTTCGGGGTACTATGAAATAGCTTCTCCCGCTCTGGGTGAAAAGAGAGGGAGTGTCAGATTTTTACTGACTAAAGCAACCCCGCTAGATCCCGATTGTTTTCGAACAATTCCGCAACCTAACCCTTTTTTTTTCGGTGGGATAATCATCCAATGACATCCCCCGCTCTTGGGCGGAGCAGGAGGGTGTGTCAGACTTTTACTGACTAAAAACCCACCCCTGTTCCTTCGTTACCTTTCATACCAGGGCCGAGTCTTCCTTTTAGAAGCAGATTCTTTGCCCCAGTAGGCTTCGACCCTGCTGGGCCCCTACGGTTTGCTGACATCTCCTTAAGGCACGCGTGGAACACACACAGTTCGCGCCGATGACTTCAAATCGGTCTGGACTGTTACCGGACGATCGGACTGCGATCTACCCATTGCTCGCTGTCCGCAAGCCCTGCCTAACCTTTTGTAAATAAAGTCTGCTACTATTATCCAGCTGCAGATGCAAATGATCAGTGGTGGCCGAGTGGTAACGGCCCCGACTTACAAGTTGTAGGTCGCGGGTTCAAACCCAGCCAGGCACATTACTTTGTGTAATTTATTTCATCACCACTGCTCTCAAAACGGTGAAGGAAAACATCGTGAGGAAACCGGCATGTCCTAGAACCAAAAATTCGAAGACATGTGACATCTACCAACCCGCATTGGGCCCGCGTAGTGGATTACGGCCCATTCCCTCACCTAGAGAGGAGGCCTGAGTCCCAACAGTGGGAACATTATAAGGCCGAGTATGTTATGCTATGATGCAAATGTCTTATAGAAAATGGTTGAGACGGGTCATCTCTTAACTGCCAGTGGCTTATTTCATTTTTTTTTAATTACTTTTTTTTTCATTATCTATCTATATTGTGCTCACATAATAGAAGCAATAAGAAATATGTAACCAAGATCATATGTAACGCATAATATGATTTAAAAGAGTATCCATAAAGTTTCTTGCACTTTCTTCCCCATAAAGATCTACAATTTGGAATGTGCAATTTAGCTTCACTTTTTTTTTTGACTAATTGACATTTTGACTATTCAATAGTGGTTGTAAATGCTCTATTTGAAATAAATTCTTTTGATTTGATTCAATAACTTACACAGTTCCAATGATACGCAATGCAGAGCCCTACCACAAGCTTTTAACGCATCTATTTGATGACCTAAACTGAACGATCCTCCTAGCAAAGTTACAACCGTTTCGTTTCGACGAAAAAAGAATTCTTTGATCGCCTCGAGTCGGCCACGCCTCCGATTCCTTTGTTCTAATGTCTTCTCAACGCTCAGTCACGTGGTCAGAATAAAGGAATAGGAGTGGCCGACTGTTGTCATTCTGTACACCCTATATATATAGCTTCATCCCTTTAACAATTCAGTTTAGGTAATAAAAGGATCGCGTTCAGAGCTCGTAGTAGCACTGCAGGCATCGTGTCGTATAACATTCAGTTTGTAAACAATATTTTTTTCAATACTCCTTTACTACCTGTCATTATTTTTAGGGCTCCGTACATCAAAAGGAGAAAACGGAACCCTTATAGGATCTTTTATCTCAGAAACGCGTGGAGGTATCGAGTTGAAATTACAACTATATACTCAGGTCTGCGAGATAGAAATTTTATATTAAAACAAAACGAAAAGTAACTTTGTGTGTCAAACAGGCCAGTCAAACACTGACGATCTAAGCCGTTCAAAAGATTTTCTGATCGACCTGATTTATAGATTATTGTCTACCTAAGTCAGACTTAAGCATCCCTCAAATCACCTCTCCCCCTTAACCTACCAGTAAATAACAGTAGTAATTATTAACTCAACAGCTGAAGACGTAAGAATTAATACCTTTTTGTTGCTCTGCTTATCCACCTGTCGCAAGGTGGGATGAGCACCTGCGCGTGTATTTGTGTCATTTGAAGGAATGAGAGTCGGTCAGCAAATTAGGTTGGAAATGAGCATAATAACGCTTCTGTATCCACACAGCGAATCGTCTTTTTAGGGTTCCGGTACTAAGCCGGCAAAAACGAAAGCCTTGCAAGATCACTTTTTAGTCTGTCCGTCTGTCTGTCTATTCGTCTGTCCGTCAAAGTCAAAGTCAAAAGTTTTTTATTTCACATAGGCCTACATGGGCACTTATAAAACGTCAGAAGCTAGTGCACGGTTCCAAATTGGTCGTTTCCTATGAAGAACCGGCAAGAAACTCCATGGTTACTCTTTTAAAAAAAAAAATGTTGTTACAATATTTCCATATTACAGTATAAGTAGATATTATGTAAGGACAGTGTAGATTGGACAATATTGTACTAAAAAGTGCAATAAAAATAATCATAACAAAAAGTAACCTAAGAATTCGCAGAGTCTACAGTGTTCTCACATTCACATTATAAAAAAGAGGCTATATAAATAAAAGCAAGTAAAATAAATAATTACAATTATTTACAAATGATACGTTGACAAAATAAATAATAATAAAAAAAGTATTGCAAAAGCAATGTGTTGGAAAGAAAAAAGTATATATTACAACAAATGTGGAGCAATACCTCCACGGGTTCCCGAGATAAAGGGAAGGGAGGGTCTTAACAGACAGACAGACGTTTTTTGGTTGCGGGTGGTTTAGAGGTACGGAGGTTTGAGGTACGGAACCCTAAAAATAACCTGCCTTATTATTTCTATTTCTTTAGTTAACTTTCTGTCTTTCAAACAATAGGGGTCTTTGAACTAATCACCCTTATAGACCAAATGTATAGTGTGACAAATTTACAATGGGTTCACAGTTCGATGCCTGGCCAGTGACTTATTGTTCGTTATGGGGAAAGTGACAAAGCATGGCGTTTTTTGTCATGTCATGGTGTCGCGGAAGACTTGAATTAGTGGTTGTATAATCGTTTAAAAGTGTTGTGTTTTTCCGGAGAATTGGTTACTCTGATGAACCATTACGAAAATATGAAAGCTTTGGACTCAGTGGAAAGGCGTGCGAAGAGGCTAATTGGGGATCCAGATTTGGTTAAGTCCAATCTACAAAGCCTCGAGCACAGGCGCAGAGTAGCCAGCCTATCGGTATTTTACAGGTTACATTTTGGAGAGTGTGCGCGGGAACTGCATGACTTGATTCCGCCATCTCCTTTCTACCATCGGACAAGCCGACGAACGGCGAGTATCCACCCTTACGTTGTTGAAACTTCAACGGTCCGGACTAAGCGTTTCGCTTCGTCGTTTATACCGCGTACATCGAAGGACTGGAACAATCTGCCTGCTGCGGTCTTTCCGTCCAACTATAATATAGGTGTCTTCAAGGCTAGAGTGAATGGGCTCTTGATGAACTGGTGCGCCTGACCATCAATGATTGCATCTCCACTTACCATCAGGTGGGATCGCAGTCAAGCACTGGTTGGTATCAATTAAAAAAAAAAAAAAAAAAATACAAGCATGATCTGATCAGCCTTTAATGTTTCCACTGTTGGGACTCAGGCCTCCTCTCTAGGAGAGGGAATGGGCCGTAATCCACCACGCGGGCCCAGTGCGGGTTGGTGGATGTCACACGTCTACGAATTATGGTTCTAGGACATGCCGGTTTCCTCACGATGTTTTCCTTCACTGTTTTGAGAGCAGTGGTGATGAAATAAATTACACAAAGTAATGCGCCTGGCTGGGTTTGAACCCGCTATTTACAACTCGTAAGTCGGGGCCGTTACCACTCGGCCACCACTGCTCACGGGTGCGACATGTTGTATAATAAATTGTCACCAATACTTTTCCAAACTACATACATATTTGAAAACCGAACAATACCGACGCTATCCCGAACCGGATCCGGCTCCAGGTAATAATGACGCTCCTACAATATGGGGTCGCATTCCGGTTGTCCAGTCCTGTCCGGCATTTGGTAGGTTTTTAAAACTATTTCGAATTGAATCGCTGTTCGGAGTTACGAAATACAGAGTGAGCTGTAATATTTTTCCAATACACCTACTCGAAGAATCGCCAAACTTAAGTGGGGCCGAAAGGTTCTGGAGTGGCGACCGCGTGCCGGAAGACGCAGTGTTGGAAGGCACCCTATAAGGTGGACTGATGACAGTGTGAAGTTTGCGGGAATCCGATGGATGCGAACCGCACAGGACCATTCATTGTGTTGACATTTGGAGGACGCCTATGTCCAGCAGTGCACGTCTATCGGCTGAAATGATGATGATGATGATGATGACCTACTCGAAAAAACACTCCTATCGCTTTTACGCACGCAATTCACTGTTTTTTGCTCTAGTGCAGAAAAGTGCGCGAGCTCGCTCCCGTCGCAATTTATTACATTTATCGTATCAAGTTAGGTAGTAAGCGACGCCGACGAATCGCCGGTCAACCTTCCGTTTATTTGTTTCTTCGTAAGTGTATTGTACAAAAATACGATGCTTTGAAACAAGAAATAAAAGATATCGAGAATAAATTCGGAAATATCAAAGTTCCAATAGACAAATTAGGTCCAGAAGGAAAACATTTAGTCGAACAAAGAGTATTACTGTTTAATGATAGGAAAAAGAATAAAAAAGATATAATCTAACTACGTAAAGAAATCAATCTATGCATCAGAAAACACGGGCAAAAAATGAGAACTGAAACAATACAATTTTATATAGAAAAAGAAAAATCTGGAGGAATTGCAAAGGCATGGAAGGAACTTCAAGGAAACCTAGTTTGCATCCGCAGCATGAAACATTACAAGAACAAAAGAGAAAAAACGAAAAGAACCGCAATAATAAAAGCAGCTGCCGATTATTTTCGCGAACTTTATTTATATAATACGTGATAATAAAACAACATCATCTGAGTCCTTTAAAAGCACGTCCACCGATGACGAAGAATCGATTCCATATATTTGAAAAGAAGAAGTTAACAAAGCTATTAAATCACAAAAAAGAGGGAAAACATTTAATGAGTACACCTAAGATGGTATCTCAAACAAAATTCTAATGGAAACATCTCAATCTACTCTAAATACAATAACGGACAACCGAATGTGGACCACTTACACCATAATACACATAAAAGGAAAAACCGATGACATTGCAAACTATAGACCCATTTCACTGATATCTAACGTGTATCAAATATTTCCCAAAATACTACTAGAACGTATAACGAAGACTTTGGACGAACATCGACCCAGAGAACAAGCTAGCTTTCAAAGTGATTTCTCAACCATTGAACATATTCACACAGATCGTACAAAAATGCAACGAATACGAGATAAGATATTACCTAGCATTTATAGACTACTACAAGGCTTTTGACTCACTAAATTATGCAAAAATATGAAAAGCTTAATAAATAAGTGAATTTGACTTAAACATTAATAGCATCCTGTCAAATCATCTACGTTTCACAGATCTTAAATTAATCTGCAAAGACCCAAAAAGCTTTCAGGAAATGATTGAACAACTCACCTGTGAAAGCGAAAAAGTCGGACAGTTAATGAACGTTAGCAAAACTAAAATGATGACAAACCATACCAAAATACCAATCCAGCCAAATAACATTACTGTAGAATATGTAGACTAGTACAGATAATATCCCTAGCAAACCTCACGACGAAGGAAATTAACAATAGAATTAACATCACTTAGAAAAAGTACTGGCCACTTAATTTATTTATTTAGTACAGCGACAAATAGCCATTAATACTAAAAAAAAGGTAATCCTTTCACTCTGTCTTCTCACAAAATCGCAAATTTTCTAATAATATTGTCTTCCATTCATCAGCAAACACATTTAATCCAGGGTTGGTCTCCACGAGCGCGTTGAACATCGTTAGCATACACGGTATAGGGGAGGTGGATCCAGCTACAGTGCGACAAAATGGGACATTAAATAATTTATGTTTTCTAGAGCGATTGTAATTATTCGGAACAAATAATTGACACAACTCTGCATGTAAGTCGGACGCATCAGTGTAACCATTAATAATTTTACAGGCTTTTGTAATTTGGTCAACAGCCCGCCAATCCTTTAATGAATTGCAATTTAAGCATTCTAAAAAATAAATAAACACATTTAAGGAAATAATAAAAAGCTCTGATATACCAAGAAAATCTGAGCCGAAAAATTTTAACACATGCATTCTGCCGAGTATGATCTATGGTTGTTAGATATGGAATCTAACGAATCAAAACATGAAAGCATTGGAAACTTGCCAACACAGCATAGAAAGAAGCATGCAGATTATAAAATTAAAAAACAAATTGAAACTGAAGTCAATAAGGCAACGATTTAAAGTCGAAGATATGTAAAATATTGTATCGGAAAATTGAAGTGGAAATGGGCAGGTTACTCTTAATCTACACTAACATTACAGAGAGGTAAAGTTTGTTTTATGTTTTCTGATCCGATTGCTAAATTTTTTTCACCGATAGAAAGCTGCTTTATTCCTGAGTGAAATAGCCTATATTTTATGTACACGGGCGAAGTCGCGGGCAAAAGCTAGTAAGAAATAATAAAGATAAATAGGCAAAAGATGTCACAGAATGGTGTCCTAGGCAGAACAAGAGAAGGAAAGGTAGGCAACGTCGTAGATATGAAGACGACATTAAAAAAGTAGCAAGACCAACATGGACGAGGACAACAAGAGACCGATCGATCTGGAAAATTCTTGGGGAGACCGAATGCTGAAAAACAAGACAGTCAGTAAATGATTTATAATTATTAGAGAAATTACCAGTGTCGATACAGTACACAGGAACTTAAATTTACTTTTTTTTTTTTCATAATCATGCACAAGACGTAAGACTACCTTGTTAAGAATCTGATTGTTAATAAAGGCTATTATTATTATTATAAGTTTATTGAAAAATGTCCTTTGTTACACTCATACCAATCCCTGCAGCACTCGGCTCCATAACACCCTCGTTTGCGGCTCAGGCGAATTCCACCTCGTTCGCAATGACATCATTTCTCTACTTGTATCAAAATGTATTATTATATTCATAATAATAGAACGCCTACATTTCCCAAAAGGTTAGGCACAAGTGTATAATTTCAGTCATGTTGATTTATGTAACAAGTCGGCGTCTTTGTTGCTGGTCGTCCTCAACCAGAACTCTTCCAGGCTACTGGAGGTTCCACCTAGCGGAGACAGACAACTGTGGTCTCGTGACGGCGCAGTTGTCAGCGCTGTGTAACCTCACAGTGAAGCGCCTACAGTACTTAAGCACCATCACACATCGGAGCGACTTTGCTATAAACTTTCTGGCAGGCTCGCGCCAAAAATCACCAGTCTAGGCAACACAAAAATAGGCCAACCTATATCCCTTGCAGAGTCGTTGCGACTTTCACTGGATCAGAGGACTTAGTATTAAATTGTCCAGTTCATATGCAGATAAGCTACTTACCTATCACTGTAACATTACCCCAAGTTGGTCCGACAGAGAGAATTGTTCATAATCTTAAGCATTGTAAATCCTCCTTGCGCCCCTCTTTACTTCAAGAATCGTTTTCAGTTTCTTAGAAATTCCTTCTTTAGATCATCAGATATCTTGTGACTTAAAATGCTATGCATTCCACAACTTTTTTGGATAAATCCTTTATTGTCCAGGTTGCTCGTCTGTGGAATACTTAGGCCTACTATCCGTACGGCTACGGCTTTATAGACGCGTATTCGTCATTATACGCCTGCGTGAAGCTTACGTATACAAGCTTCACGCAGGCGTACACCAAGCGTATGACGTATGACGAGTACGCGTGATACGCGTCTATGAAGCTATGCGTCCGTGGTCAGTAGGCCTTAACCCAATCCAATAAAATTCGCTAAATCACATTCAAAAGACTTGTTAAAGGAGAATACTTGTCGCCTTCCATTCCAGGTTGCCTGGAAGACATCGCGAAATGCGAGAAGGCCGCTCATTGTATGTGTTCCAGATACAATTTTTCTTTCATATGTATCGTGGTGAATGAACAATAAATTATATAAAATAATAACGAAAAATAAATCTATAACGAATTAAAATTCAGCTTTTATACGAAGCCGTTTCCTTCCTATTTATGTTCGTAGCTCCACAAAAACCGGATGCAATTCACCAAAATCGTTGGAAATTGAAATTTTCAGAATTCCCTTTGACATCCAGCGGATGTGAGGTAACAGAAATAAAATGGTGTTCAGTATCACGTTATTATTTCAAATAAACCTTAAACAGGTATTTTTGAACTGTCAAGAAGTCAGTAAAAAAAAGAGATGCTAATTGCACATTCCAAAGCGCAGATCTCTTTATTCTTTATTCTTTATTGTACACACAATTTTATACTAACAATAAAAATAGGACAGTTGATGTACATAGGCGAGCTTAACCCACAACTGGGTTTTATGGATCTGGATGTTACTGGATCTCTATGGAGAAGAATCTGCAAGAAACTTCATGGACACTCTTGTCAATCATGTTATGTATTACAAATATCTCAGTTACATGTTTCTTTTTGCTACTATTATGTGAGAACAATGTAAATAAATAAAAAAAAACAAATTTTAAATAATATAATGCCACTAAAATAAGCCACCGGCAGCTAAGAGATGACCAGTCTCAAACAATATCGCCAATTCACGGACATGCACGGAGCTATCATTTCTAGGTCTTTGACAGTGGTTATGGGTTGTCAGAAATCAGGAAACCTGGCACCAGTTCTTGCTACGGGATATCGCTCCATGAAGCTGTTTGCTTGCTGAATTCTGATATTCCACTGCATCTGGCAAGGCTAGGAGCCAACTACATCATAGATGGAAAAGATTACGTTGATTTTTTATTGTATTTTTTTTTTATTTGATATTTGTAATTTGTTTTATTGACTTTTTATTTTATTTCAATGTTTTAGTTATTTAATTTAATTTATTGGCATTTATTGCATTGACATATTATAAATATTATTGTTTGTATGAGTTTAATGATTGTTTTAAATAAATAAAAATAATTTGAATTCAAAATTGCATGCTGACTAAAAAGCAGAACGCGAAGAACCTTGTACCTGTTGTATTTTAAGATCTGTACCAACACGTTTCAGGCAAATAAATAAATTATTATTATTTCGTTTATTCATTAGTATATACATATAAATTGTATTTTTAAATATTTCTAGGGCCGAATGGTTCTGGAGTGGCGACCGCGTACCGGAAAACGCATCGTTGGAAGGCCTCCCACAAGGTGGACCAACGACCTGGTGAGAGTCGCGGGAGTGCGGTGGATGCGAGACGCACAGGATCGGTCGTTGTGGCGTCGCTTGGGGAAGGCTTATGTCCAACAGTGGATATCTTTCGGCTAAAATGATGATGATGATGAGGTGCGATATTTAGTCAATAAAACTCTAAAACTACCTCTCCCTCCAACCAGATTGGGAGAAATTATTTGATGATATACCACCTCAGCAAGAAAAAAGAAACCGGGCAAGTGCAAGTCGGACTCGCGCACTGAGGGTTCCGTACAAACTTAACCATGAAAACAGTTCAATTCCCGAATTGAGTTACGAAGATTTTTCCGAATCGCAAAAAAAAAGTCCTTTTTTGTGACTTTACTACAAATTTTAGTTTTCTGATTTTTCTTATACTTGTGTTATAAAATCTTGCTTCATGCCAAATTTCAGGATTCTAGGTCAACGGGAAGTACCCTATGAATTTTGATTCCCTTCAGAGTGTTGAAATACATTTTTTTGGTGACATAAACGGCAGTATCTTTTTTTATGTTTTCACAACTGCAAGGGACCCCATACTTGAGTATATGGTTTTAATTTCAACTCGATAGCTCCACGTGTTCCCGAGATATAGAGTCTCTTCAGACAGACAGATAGACAGACAGACTAACAATAAAGTGATCCTATAATGGTTCCGTTTATTCCTTTTGAGGTACGGAACCCTAAAAATGGTTATAGATTTAAAAAAAAAGCTTTTAATTCAGGCAACTAATAGCGCCCATACAACAATCACAAAACAGAACACACACACACTATCGGACATAGTTAGCAACATGTCTGCTACAGCAATGTCCGATATATTTTGGTAATTCCCAAAGAATTTAGCCTTAAATTTTTAGCGAGAACAGAAAGTAAAACGAATTATATTTCAAGTAATAACTTTAACTTTTATTTGACAATATTTTTTGGAAACCGACACAATTTATTAAAAAAAAAATGGAAAACAATTTACAAATAGTACATAATAATTTTTTATTTAACATCTTTCAGCAAACTAAATATAGCAAAATTTTCTCTCATTTCCAATAATCGATATTTCAGCAATAATATTACGTTAAATATTGCTTATCATTCAGTTTCCGAGGCCATTATCACTTTCATCATTTTTAGTTTTGATCTGATCAGCAATTTTCTCAGCTACTGCTATTACAGCAGGATTAAAAAGGCTATGCATAGGTTGAGGAAACACACTAGCGTCGACAACACGGAGATTTTTGACACCTTTTACATTCAAGTTACCGTCAACAACACTACCCATCGCACATGTGCCGCTATAAAAGAAAGAAGCGATATTTCTATGTAAAATGTAACATTTCCAATATTCAAAGCTATTTTCTTCATATTCAGCACATTCATCAGCGCCAACAATATCAGCGTCCAACTCGACCATGGAGGAAGAATTCACAAATGAAGTAAAGTCTATTATAATTTCTACAAATTTTTCCAAATCTTCAGGATTGTTGTAGAATCCTGTCGTGATGATAGGATCGTCATTTATATCAGTTGAGTTCAAACGAACTGAGCCTGTTGATTTAATTTCTAAGTTCACTATAACACTGAATATTCCATCATGGCGTATTAATTCTTTTTGCCAATTTAAGCAAATATCAGTGTTATATCCATAAACCGATTGACAAGCTATTAACTCGAATGGTGTGCCATGAGGAATTATTAAATGGTAGCTTTGTTGATTAGGGATATTACTAGACTTGTTCAAGGCTGCAGCACCCACAATAACTGGGAAAGGCAGCTTGAAAAGATTCAATGCTGGAAGAAGACCTGGTATATTTATAGGTAACCAATGCTTTTTAGTTTTAGTAACTATGACGGTCGCGGGTGCTATTATTAAATTATCACCAACAGGAAGATCAGCTTTAACTTCTATTCCAAGTGATTCAAGATGTTCTTTAGGACCAATGCCTGACAGTTGTAATATTTTAGGTGAATTAAAGGTTCCTGCACATAATATGACTTCTTTGTTTGCTTTAAAAATGTAAGTTTTTCCATCGTAAACAGCTTTTACACCAACAGCGGTGTCAGCTTCAAAAATAATTTTCTCTACTTTAGTTTTTGTAGATACATATAAATAAGGCGAGTCTTTAATATCCTTGAAGTATGAATAAGACGTCGTTTGCCGTACTCCACCAGTTTTATTCTGGCCATCTCTAGCTATAGTAAATTGTGGTTGTGAATAACCTGTATTGGTTGCACTGTTTAAATCTTCAACTATTGGATTTCCAGCTTCGGCTTGAGCTTTTAAATAAGTAAGTACCTTCTCATCGTCACTAACTAGTCTCGATATACCAATGGGACCTCCAATGCCGTGGTAATAACCATAGTTTTCAGCTATTTCTAGATCTTTCACATTTTCACTTTTTTTGAAATATTGTAGTAAGTTTTCGTACTTCCATGAGTCGTCTCCAGTAATTTCTGCCCAAACATTGTAGTCTACAGGTGGAGGTCGTACATTTAGAAAGTGATTCAAAGCACTACTGCCTCCAAGAACGTTTCCAGATGTTATTCTTGTTTTGTTCCCTTGGGCACCAGCTGCATAAGAATCATAAGTCGATCTGTAGTCATAATCAATGGATGTTCCCGGCAGAGTAAAAAACAATCCTGGTGCCTAAAAAGAAATAAACGGCGTAAAGTTGGTTTTCTAGAATATTTCTTAAAAAGTAATAAGGAAAGAGTTGTATTTTTTTTTACGGTTGAGAAACTATCAAATAAGTGCTCCCGCTCTGGGTGAAGCAAGTAGTAGTGTCAGACTTTTGACTTAAACCCACCCGTGTTTCTTCAATTACCGCGGTGTCAGTGAGTTTAATATTACACCCACATTTTGTGAGGAAGCACACAAGCACATGGCAACATTTTTGAGTATTATTTTGGCTCTATTTCATTTAATTTGTCTTTGAAATTGATAAGTAACTTAAGGGAAAGTGACATTTAAAATATAAGGGACACCAGTTCCGCCGCCATGGTGTCCCGGTAAAATATAGTCCTAACATACTCTTTGGTGGGGGCGTCACTGGCGGCCGGACTGGCGTCCAAGCTGGTTGCGCCACTAAATTGGTTGGGCAACCAAACGGACACCAGGTGAGTAACTCTCAATAGAGCTATATACATTTTGTTGGTGGCGGCGGCTGTTCGCGCCGCCATGGTATCCCGGTAAAATATAGCCCTAAAAATGTACCTATAGGATTGACATATCAATCCCGAACGTTTTGTATTTGTTGTTTAAAGAAATTCACTTAGCCCTTGCGTTCTGAATCTTACCATTGCAATTGCATTTGGAAGTCCGCCATCTTCTAATACAAGTACACTATAATTCTTTTCTACCAGTCTCCTGGCAATAACACATCCTGCCGTTCCGCCTCCAACGATGATGTAGTCGAAACTTGTGTTATCTGAAATAGAACAATTTTGGTTATTTTACTAGGAGAGTAGTAGACCAGTGGTAACGGCCACAATTTACGAGTCATGCGTCGTGTAACTCAAGCAGGCGTTTTACTTTATGAAATTTGTTTCAAAAGGCAAGATTATCTAATGGTGGACAGATTCGTCATCTACTCGGAATACCAGGGAGAATTCAACCAACGTCGAGAGACGTTGCACGGTGTCCCGCAGGGACCTGTACTGGGGCCGCCTTTGTGCAACATAGGTAACGACTGTTTACGAAAGACGTGGGGAGGATCCGGTAGTTGGGACTCAAAGTGGCCCTGTAAACCTGCACACTCCCGAACCACTACCACAGGTCGCGCCCCGGGCGTCGAGTGTCGCGTTAACATTCGGACCGAGCCCAAGTTGTCGACGGCGCGATTTTCCCACCGAAAAAAAACCACGGGCGCGGGCTTGTAGACGGAGAGCAACGGGTAGCTTGCCGTCCGCAAGTCTGCCAGTAAGGACCAAGCCCTATTACCGATTAGTCGATGGCGCGTTGTGTTCGACGCACGCCTCCAAAAGGTATCAGAAAAACCGTACGGGTTCAGTTGTAGGCCAGTCACGGGGAATTTCTGGAAAGGAAACCTGTGGTCCTAGAACCAAAAGGCAACTGCAGAACACAGGTGTAGTTTAGAAGTCATTGGATGATTTCCCACTAACAAAACAACCTGTGCGAAACTGGGGCTGGTAGTAAAATATAAAAACCTAAACCATGAAATCATACGTACTCGTTAACTTCGCTTGAGGTGGAAATAAGATTCCACCAAACGCCGCTAACGCCAAGGTGAACACTGATGAAAAATCGAAAGCCATCGTCGCTAAAACAAAAAATATATCAGATTAGATTATACATAAAAATGTTGATGCATGTTACTAAAAGGGTTATGAGTTTACATGTGGATGGGTGGAGAGGGAGAGGGAGACCAAAGAAAAGATGGATGGGTTGTGTGAAGAGTGATATGAAAGAAAAGGAAGTTAGTGATTGCATGCCGAGCGACAGGGCAGAATGGAAGAAAAAAAAGTCTTGTGCCGACCCCAAATATCACGCGACAAGGTCAGAAAGATGATAACTGGCATAAAAATAAAAATATGTGCTTAAGAGGACTGCAGGAGCGAAACGCAAGTTATATAATGCACAAAAGTATATGATCCACTGCAGTAAACAAAAATAAAAAATGTATATGTTATTTTTCAGGATAAATGCTGGCTATATAGTGTGTTCAAAACTTATCACAGCTCATTTAGTATGATAGAAAAAACCACGAAGATGCCTCTAAAAATTACTTTTATCGATTAAAACTGGACTAATACACATCATTACTATTATTTGTTAGATCATTCTACAAGCAAAATTTTATCGTTATAGTATTTTAATTTTATAATCAAATTATAATTTATTAGTTTATGTATTGTACATATGTAAATAGTACACCAAGAACTACCTGCGTATCTTTTTTTCTCCTTCTCTGTCAAATCCATCCAAAGGTTGTCTGTAAAAAATCGCTTTTAGCGATAAGACCGCCCATTGTGACACCCTATTAATTTTAAGTTCCTAATGTAATTTGTATTTTTGGTGTACAATAAAGAATATCTACTTATCTATCTATCAAAGCTGTCGATTACAACACTAGAACAGTAGATTTTTAATATATTGCTTAAATACTTAATATTTTGCAAGCATTTTATCTTTCCGGTGCGCGGTCGCCACACTAGAACCTTTTGGCCCCATCGACCATCCGTTCTACGAGCAATGTGCCCTCCCCAGTGCCACTTTAGTTTGGCGATTTTTCGGGCTGTGTCGACGACCTTGGTTCTCCTGCGGATATATTCACTCCTTATGTGATCAGGCAAGGAAACTCCGAGCACAGCCCTTACGCAGCGTTGGAAGGCCTCCCACAAGATGGACCGACGACATGGTGAGAGTCGCGGAAGTGCGGTGGATGCGAGACGCACAGAATCGGTCGTTGTGGAACACGCTTGGGGGAGGCCTATGTCCAACAGTGGACGTCTTTCGGCCGAAATGATGAAGATGATGATGATTGTATTTTTGCGTATCTCTTTCTTTTATATGCAGTTCGGTAGTGACTGCGCGTTAGGTCCTTTAGACCGCTTAATAAAAATGTATATCTTACCTGGAGTCTATTTACACTTTTTGATGTTAATAAAAATATAATAAGCAATACAGGTTACCTTTTGACTTAGTCAAAAGGTATATTTTTCCGTCCTTCTGCTGAATGATATGGCAAATTGTCTCAATTTATATACACACTTAAATAAATACGAAATTGAAGAATAAGTATTTGAATTGGAAATTAAAATACATTTTTACAGACTTCCACATTAAGGCTGAGTTTTGATAAATCTTTAAACAATATTAAAACTTAAAACTATTTTTTTTTCTCCAAAATTTCGCTTTAACGTGCAAGGTTTGTACAAATATATTTTTTTTTTACATTTTTAATTTCATAATTTCAACCGAAAGTCGTTGGAGACAGGCTTCCTCCAAATGTCGCCATAATGAATGGTCCTGTGCGTCTCCCATCCATCGAATTCCCGCAACTTCAATGGTTCGGACTAAGTGTTTCGTTTAGTAAATAAGCTCTTAATAAACTAGTGCGCCTCACCATCAATGCTTCACTGCTTACCATCAGGTGGGATCGCAGTCAAGCACTGGTTTATATCAATAAAAAAAAAAACCTTTAATAACAGGTCATCGGTTCACTTTGTAGGAGGCCTTCCAACGCTACGTGTTCCGGTACGCGGTCGACACTCCAGAACCTTTCGGCATATGGGCCTTCTGATAAGTGTCATCAATAGTGATGTAACGATTGTTAGATTTCTCACATTCGCGAATGCGAATATTGACTTTCAAACAAGGTGCGCGCAAAATGTCATACAGGTTTGGACATTTCGTGTCAGCCCAGTTTAAACAGAACATAGCAGAGCCGCTCCTGTGCGTCTCGCATCCATCGAATTCCCGCGACCCTCACCAAGTCATTGCTCCATCTTGTGAGAGGCCTTCCAACGCTGCGTCTTCCGGTACGTGGTTGCCACTCCAAAAACTTTCGTACCCATCGACCGTCTGTTTTGCGAGCAATATACCCTTACAATATGGCCCTACCCAGGACCGGTCACTTGGGGCTGCTTATGTCCAAATTTGGACGTCTTTCGGCTGAAATGATGATGATAGCAGAGCTGTTACAGGTTGATTGAACAAAGCTTCATTCGAAAATATTTGTTATGATTTAATTTTGAGGTTAATTACTATTATTGTATATTGTTAAATTTAAGTGACATAAAAACAGGACAATGACTCCAAACTGTAACATGTTGTTACACAATTTTTAATACTGAAAATGTGAAAGGCAAGTGGTGTGATAGAAAAATATTAAAGTAACTATAATGTTGCCATCCATTCAATCAATCACATGTTCCTTGCGAATGCGAGTAAAGAAAAGAAAGAAAGAAAAATATTTATTTGGCACACGTACACAGATACACACAATGTAGAAACAACATGTAAACACTATGAATATGCGTATTGAATATGCGTTATATCACTATTATAGCTATTACTGTCAACACGAACTGGTAATAGACTTTCGTCTTGAGACACTTTGGTATGTTGGATGAGAAGATACCGCGCAGTTTTCCGAACGCTACCCAGCCGAGTCGGATTCGACGGTTGACCTCTCTCTCGAAATTAGAACTAACTAAATGAACTGTCTGTCCGAGGTGTACGTAATAATATGTGTGGACATTCATGTAGACACTTCGAGTGTAGAGTCTCTGATCTTGATAGGAGTAAGTGCTACATGGCTGTTTATCATGACTTTGGTTTTGTCCATGTTAATTTTAAGACCCACTCTTTTGGAAGCTCTGGTGAGGTTATTGAGCATTGTGCTAAGCTACTCCGTAATTCAGCCATGCCGACTAAATCGTCGGAAATGCCTAAGAAAATGATGTCGTCCTGTCTTACACTCCGCTGCAGGAGGATAGGTTTCGAGGTCTGATCCTGAAATCGGACTGACATAGTTGCGGTTTCGTACAAACACTTCAGCACTTCGATTCACACTGTAGACTCCACGAATTCTTAGATTACTTGCTATTGCAACGACTCACTTTTTTATTATAATTATTTTTATTGTGCTTTTGGGTACAATATTGACTGGTCTACACTGTTCTTACATAATCTCTATTAATACTGTAATATGGAAATATTGTAATATCAACCACTTTATTTTTTAAAAGAGTAACCATGGTATTTCTTTCCGGTTTTTCTCGGTTTTATAAGTGCCCATGTACTTAGGCTTATGTGAAATAAAAATATTTAGATTTTTTTTTTTCTTTAGGATTGATTTCCCACTCGCCTTTAGGAGTTCGGCCGTAAATCCGTCATCACCCAGCACCTTGTTTGTTTTTAAGCTGCTTCAGAGCCATCCTTATCTCAGACAGGCTGACATCCAGGATATCTTCGGTATAGTGTCGGGTCAGTCTAGCTCTTGAGTCGTTTGCTAGATTTGCAGCGGGTTTAGTAAATTACTTGTCCATAAAATGCGTCGATCTCTCCCAGGAGCTCCGATTTGGCGGATATGACTCTGCTATTTTCGGTCATCAGCTTCGTGAGCTGGCTCTGCCTAATAGGCAGATCTCTTGCAAATAACTTGAAGCCCTTATTTCGCTTCATTGCTTCTTTAACCTTTCCGGTATTAAAGTAATGGAAGTCGCGTTTCATAGATTTAGAGATCCGTTTATTGAGTTTCCAATATATGCACGCAACATGATCATGAGCTCGAGAGTTGGATCAGGGAGCCTCTTGTTCTTGTTTGTGCGAGTCTTAAAGAGTTTACACCCGACTGCATGGACTATTTCCATAAACCCATAGTTGTATTCATCCACGGAGCTTCCTAGGCACTCGAAACGATTTTGAAGTTCGAGCTGAAACTCTTTGAGTTTTGGATTTGGATCTGTGCTGGACGGAGCGCAGATTTCATCAGTCGAGATCTTTCAAGCTTGACATTGATATTCAATGGACGTCTTACCACGCAGTGGTCACTTCCATTTTTCACTGCGTTGATCACAGAGACATAATTGAATATGTACTTCTTCGTCGAAATGATGCAAGTCAAACTCATATCTAAATGCACCATCAGGGCTTTACCGACATACCTTGTGTAACATGCTTAAAATAAGTAAGTCACCTTATTTCTTGAACAAATATTTAAAAAAAAATTGAATTGTTTCTATGCTGATGGAATTTATTAGTCATATTGTTACCTTACAAAAAAGCATATAATCGGGTGTGTAAATATATAAGTAAGTACATATTATGTGTAGTGGCTAGCACTAGTTGTGTTTTTCTCTCACGGATTCCGCACATAAATACCGATACCAGGTATCGATACCGTAATATATTTCAGTTTCAGAGTACAATCATCATCATCATCATCATTTCAGCCGAAAGACGTCCACTGCTGGACATAGGCCTCCCCCAAGTGTCGCCACAATGAACGGTCCTGTGCGTCTCGCATCCATCGTACTCCCGCAACCGTTACCAGGTCATCGGTCCACCTTGCAGGAGGCCTTCCAACGCTACGTCTTCCGGTATGTGGTCGCCATTCCAGAACCTTTCGGCCCCAACGGCCATCCGTTCTGCGAGCAATGTGCCCTGCCCATTGCCACTTAAGAGACTTCAGAGTACAATAATAGATTATATATTTTTAATTGATATTATTAAACCAGTGCTTGACTGCGATCCCACCTGATGGTAAGCAGAGATGCAATCATTGATGGTTAGGCGCACTAGTTTATTAAGAGCCTATTCACTATAGCCTTGAAGGCAGGCAAATTGTTCCAGTCCTTCGATGTACGCGGTATAAACAACAAAGCGAAACGCTTAGTCCGGACCGTTGAAGTTTCAACAACGTAAGGGTGGATACTCGCCGTTCGTCGGGTCGTCCAATGGTAGAAAGGAGATGACGGAATCAAGTCATGCAATTCCCTGGCACACTCTCCAAAAAGTAACCTGTAAAATACCGATAGATAGATTGGAGTTAACCAAATCTGGATCCCCAATTAGCCTTTTCGCACGCCTTTCCACTGAGTCTAAAGCTGCTAGATGGCATTTTGCAGCACCAGCCCATATGTGACTGCAGTACTCCACACACGATCGGACCTGTGCTTTGTATAACATTAGAAGCTGTCCCGGTGTGAAGTACCGTCGGACCTTTGTAAGACTATGAACTCAAGTCTACGGTCCCTTGAAGCTGTGAAATAATTAAATTTCTAAGTTAAAACATACAAAAGATACGGCCGTCTGTGTAGAAAAAAACGTAGATTTCGAAACTCTCAGGAAAAACAAAATTCATAGAGTACTTCTCGTTGACCCAGAATCCTGAAATTTAGCACAAAGCAAGGTCTTATTGTAGCACAGATATAGAAATAATTCTGAAAACAGTAAATTTGTTGTTACGTACGTCACAAAATGGCGATTCGGAAAAATCTTCGAGAATTGAACTATTTACATAAGTAAGTTTATACGGAACCCTCAGGGCGCGAGTCTGACTCGCACTTGCCCAGTTTTTTTGTTTGTAGGAACTAAAGTTTTCACCGATAGAAAGCTGCTTTATTCCTGAGTGACGGGCTATATTTTATGTACGTGAGCGAAGCTGCGGTGAAAAGCTAGTTTTAAATATTGATATCTAGCTGTTTTCAATTTGCCACTATTACGAAGACCAATAACCAAGACCGTGAAGAAAGAAAGAAATAAAGAAAGAAAATATGTTTATTTAGCACACCATGATTAATTAATCAACAAATAATTGATTTACAACTAAAATTAAACTTAAAAAAAAATAAAAAAAAAATAAGGATAAATAAAATTAACAATAAAAAAAACCGTGCAGTGGTGATCGAGTGGTAACGGCCCCGACTTACGAGTTGTAGGTCGAGGGTTCAAACCCAGCCAGGTGCAATACTTTGTGTAATTATTTCATCACCACTGCTCTCAAAACGGTGAAGGAAAACAACGTGAGGAAACCGGCATGTCCAAGAACCCAACATTCGAAGACATGTGACATCCACCAACCCGCACGGGGCCCGCGTGGTAGATTACAGCCCATTCCCTCCTAGAGAGGAGGCCTGAGTCCCAGCAGTGGGAACATTTTAAGGCCAACTATGCTATGCGACCGAAGACCAATTACGCACTACTGAACCCCAAAAAATTCGGCGCTCAAAGATGGTGTATTGAATCTATTGTAACAACTGTTTCTTAGTTAAATATAATTAATGATATTTTTCACATTAAGCATGTCATGAATTTTTTTCAAGGCAAGCGTTTAAATGTTTTAATTTTTTTTTTTGTATTTTTTTTTTCATAATTACTTGTAAAATAGGACAAAATATGATGTTTCTAGGGTTATGTGCCTATCTATAAAGGAAAAAACAGAACCCTTTTAGGATCACTTCGTTGTCCGTCCGTCTTTCTGTCTGTCTGTCAAGACCCTTTATCACAGAAACACGTTGAAGTATCGAGTTGAAATTGAAACCGTATACTCAGGTCTGCAGTCCCTTGAAGCTGTGAAAATTAAATGAGAAAAAGAGATATGGCCGCTAATATCGCAAAAAAAAACAACACTCTCAAAGGAATCAAAATTCATAGTGTATTGGGCCGTTAACCCAGAATCCTGAAATTTAGCCTAAAGCAAGGTCTTGTTGTATAGATATAGGAATAAATCTGAAAACTGTAATTTTGTAGTCGTAAAATAAGTTTTTTTTTGTGACGTATCACAAAAAAAAACTTATTTTACAATTCGGGAAAATCTTCGTAAGTCAATTCGGGAATCGAACTGTTTTCATAGGTAAGTTTGTGCGGAACCAATAGTGTGCGAGTCCGACTCGCACTTGCCGTTTTCTTTTGAAGTGGGAAATCATCCAATGATCCTCTCTTGGGCGTAGCTAGAGGGTAAGTCAAACATTTACTAACCCACTCTTATCTCCCTTCTTTGCCCTGCATTCCAGGGTCTCGAGTTTTCCTTTCAGAAGCAAACCCATGTCACCATTGGTCTTCGACCCTGCTGGGCCCCTACTTGTTTGCCTTGTGAATCACGTGGAACGTTACGCGCCATCGACGACTTAGGCTTGTTTCGAGCGGTTACCAGACGGCTGGACGGCGAGCTACTCATTGCTTGGCGTCCGCAAGCCCGCGCCTTCGGTGGCTAGAAATCGGGGTCGGGATCTTGGCGGCTGGGGCGTGAGGGCCGTTGCTTCGCGCGTGCGGCTGCCTCCGTTGCTAGCATAACTGCTTCATACACTGAGGCGACCGCCTGTCATTCCTCCTCGCTCCGATTCATGGTCTGTACCAGGGCGAGGCGCAAGAGGCCATTGCCGCCGATCGCCTAAAATATGATGGATGGAATGTGTAATTGTGCCCTAGCCGTCGAGACCTCCCCAAACTACCAGCCACTGTAGGCGTGCGCCTCACAGAGATCTCAGCAAGACCTTAGTGGCTTAGCAGGGCCGATGCCTACTAAGGCCATGGGTTGACTACTGAAAAGGTTGCCTAGTTCTAGAAAGCAAAGGGCAACTGAAGCAATATAGGAATTGTCTTAAAAGGGTCCTTTTCCACTCGCCTGTAGTCAAGATCGAACATGGTTTAAAAGCTTGTTACTTCATCTAACGCAATCCAGCGCTATGTTTGACGAAAAGGCAACGCGAAAAGAGGGAGGGATAACGTCTCAAAATTCTGTTAGTGTTCGGTAATTCTGTGATTTACTCGAATATTTTACAAAACCTGTTCCAGGAAATGTTTTTTTTATAAACCCTTAAAATTTTTTGGAAAAAAATGGTCGTTATTTAAAATCTTGATAAAATTTTCAAGGCTTCTATTGGTATACTTTTTAGACTTTTTAAATTTTTGAGTAAATTATGAAGAGGCAAAATAGCAAATTTTCAGAGGTTCTTACTTGAATAGTTTTACACAAATTTTTAAATTGATTTCTATAGATGCCTAGATAATATCTACAAGATACTGTGTTTTCAAAATATCTAATGAAAAAAGTGTAATAACGTCATAATCGCTTAAGAGTGGTTGTATGAACAACAGTGAAAATGTATGTCAAGTTGCATCCCTTAACAGTAAAAGTCCCCCTCCCGCTTAGCTTTAGAGCGAGAGAAGTTATTATTGTGTTAGCACTTTTACAGGAAAGAAAAACACTCAAGTCGTACGGTTAAGTATTTTAATATATTAACGATTATTTAGTAAAAGGATCTGTTTTTACTTTAGTAACCCGGTGTACAACAAGAACCTGGGGTACCTGGGGTAATTTACAGCATGACAGTCAGAGAACACCAGCTGGTGTATACAGGGTGACTTTCACCTTTTACTTGAGAAAAGAAAGAATTATTTCCTTCTTTCTTACACGATAGAATAGAGTAGAAAAGAATTACTAATAATAAAAAAAAAATTATATTATACACCAAAATAATGGCATAAGGGCAATGGAAAGGGCTATGCTCGGAGTTTCCTTGCGTGATCGCGTCAGAAATGAGGATATCCGCAGGAGAACCAAGGTTACGGACATAGCCCGAAGAATTGCCAAACTTAAGTGGCAGTGGGCAGGGCACATTGCTCGCAGAACAGATGGTCGATGGAGACGAAAGGTTCTGGAATGGCGACCACGTACCGGAAAACGCAGCGTTGGAAGGCCTTCCACAAGGTGGCCGGATGACCTGGTGAGGGTCGCGGGAATTCGATGGATGCGAGATGCACAGGACCGGTCATTGTGGCGGCATTTGGGGGAGGCCTATGTCCAACAGAGGACGTCTTTCGGCTGAAATGATGATGATGATGACCAAAATAATTACAAAACTTTTACACTAATTTAAATCTATGGGCACAAATTTTACATCTTTTTATTATGATTACTAAGCCGTATTGTCCCACAGATAGAATAAAGCCTCTCTCCATTTATTCCAATGATCATGATTCCTCAATTTCTCTTTCCGATTCCCAAGGAAAACATACAGGTCATTCCGCCATCTTTTTCGTCGGCCGCGGCCCCGTGTCGCTGTCTAGTCACAAATCTTGTGTTAGACATGCGGTAGACATGTTCTGCCCAGAGATCCTGCAGAGCTCTTAATGCGATCTATTTGACGACCTAAACTGGACTGTTAAAGAGATGGACCTATATAAGGTAGCTGGAGCTACATAGCTCTATCCCTCTTTCTTTCTCGCATGTCTGAAGTTATAATACTTCATGGTAGGCACCAGTTCTATTTAATTTGGGTAGCATTTTCAGCCATATTAACGATTTTTGTTTTGGAACGCATAATGTTTCGTACGTAATTTGTATTTTTAGGTTTTTGTACCTCAAAAGGAAAAAAAGGAACCCTTATAAGATCACTTTGTTGTCCGTCCGTCTGTCTGTCTGTCAAGACCCTTTATCTCGGGAATGCGTGGAGTTATCAAGTTGAAATTAAAATCATATACTTACGTTTGTGGTTCCTTGAAGTTGTGAAAAAATAAAACTTCTAAGTTAGCGAAAAAAAAGATTGATAGGACGTTTACGTCGCAAAAAATGAATATTTCGACACACTCAAGGAAATAAAAATCCATAGGGTAGTTTCCGATGATCTAGAATCCTGAAATTTGGCAAAAAGCAAGGTCATATAGCACAGGTATAAGGAAAAAACTGAAAACAGTATTTTTTTGTAACGTCACAAAAATACTACTCGTGACTCGTAAAAAACTTGGAGATTCCATGCGGGAATTGAACTGGTAAGTTTGTACGGAACCCTCAGTGCGCGAGTCCGACTCGCACTTGCTCAGAGTTTTTATATATTTTAAAAATTCGCTCCACAAAGATGTATATACAAGATACCCTGGCCTGAAACACTTATCTATAGGCCATACAAATTTTTGTCCCGTGCGGGAATCGAATCCGCGACACGCAGCGCAACTGCAGTCTATCGCTCAACCACTGCGACAGCCGCACCGTCAATTTAATTTAACATCTATTTATAAAAAACAAATTACATTTAATGTGTTAAAAAACCCCATCCTGTACATTTCTAGTCGTGGATAACTAGTAGGTACATCGTTCGGAATTCCTCGGAGTTATTCGGTCTTAGCTCAAAGATATTGCATTCCAGAGCGAATCGACTGTTTCTATGCTGCTTCGCGTTTCTCTCTTATAGTGTAGGTGGGGGTCTCTTAAGAATTGTCAAGATTTTTATTAATTTTTATTCTTTGGCATTGGCACTTGAGGCATAATAAAAAATTAATAATAATATAATATTCCACAACTATCACAGAACACCGTCTAGTCCCAAGCTAAGCAGAGCTTGTGTTATGAGTACTAAGACAACTGATAAACATACTTATATATTTCTAAATATATACATATTATAAATAAATTACACCCAGACACAGAACAAATGATCGTGTTCATCAACATTTGTCCTGGTTGGGAATCGAACCCACGACCTCCGGCATAGCAGTCAGGGCTACTAACCACTAGACCAACAGGCCAGTCAAAGTCAGGCCAGTTTTTGTTTATTTATTTTTAACCTCGAGCGCCGATTGTACATACGTCTGTGCAACTTGAATGACCTTGAAAAACGCTTGATTTTCTGTCTTTGTTTTTTCTAGAATAATCCCGAAAAAGAATTTTTAGTTTTTTTTTTTGGTGATTTACGTAAAAACACGCAATTACATAATAATAATACCCCGGGGCGCCCCAGGGGTTGAATCATATAAACCAGTGCTCGGCTGCGATCCCACCTGATGGTAAGCAGTGATGCAATCATTGACGGTGAATCGCACTAGATTATTACAAGCCTATTACCTTGAAAACACCTAAATTATAATCGGACGGGAAGGATTGCTATGAAACTGCATGTTTTTAGGTGGCCATATTATTAGGGACAGCACCTAGATTTTTATATTATTTCATCATCATCATGATGCTCCCCCAAGCGACGCCACAACGACCGATCCTGCGCGTCTCGCATCCATCGCACTTTCGCGACTCTCTCCAGGTTTTCGGTCCACCATGTGGGAGGCCTTCCAACGCTGCGTTTTCCGGTGCGCGGTTGCCACTCTAGAACCTTTCAGCCCCATTGACCATCCGTTCTACGAGCAATGTGCCCTGCGCACTGCCACTTTAGTTTGGCAATTCTTCTTTTCGATTCGAAATGTTCACAGCTGATGTATTTCTGTTGCAACTATAACAACAAAAATACTAAAAACAATAAAATAAATATTTAAGTTGAGTTCCCGTATAACAAACGTGATTTTTTTGTAGTTTTTTTTTTGGTACAAACAGTACGGAACCCTTCGTGCGCGAGTCCGACTCGCACTTGCCGGTTTTACTTTACTTTCAAACATACAAACTCCAGCCGTTATAATATTGAGTTTGATGGCATAAAATCAGCCATTATGTAGTCCAAAATCAAGGGGCAAAATCCTAATATCATTAACAGTGATCCTACTATTTTCAAAGTCGAAGTCTTAGAATGCCGTCTGAGCCGCAAAGCGAAAATGTCACCGAAAATATGTCCACTGGGTTAACACAACAAACTAGTTTGTTTGGCATTTCATAAATACATAGTTCTGTAACCGCTGGAAGTTTTACTCGTAAATATGGGTACTGGTGAAACTCGAACGACATTCTCAGACTAAACTTTTTAAAGGGGATGCAACTCGACACGACAGATTTACATAATTAAGAATCATTAGATTTGTCTTGATAACCAAAACGTTCTTAGATCGGTGACGACCCATTAAAATAATCTAGACTAAATTTATCTCATCTGATATGGGTCCCGACTGTTGCAGTCTGTAATTTTTTCCATATTAGAATTTATCACATATTTGTTTTATTTTATGTGCTTAAATTAATGATAAGCCGCTACCATATAATATCAAGGGCATGCAATTCGACATAAATTTCCACTGTTTTTCATACAACCGCTCTTATGCGATTATGACGTTATTACACAGTAAGAAATACAGTATCTTGTGGATATTATCTAGGATTCTATTGAAATCAATTTATAAATTTGTGTAAAAGTAATCCAGTGAAGACCTCTTAAAATCTGCTATTATGCATGAACTTTGACGCTTCATATTTACTCAAAAATTAAACAAGTCGAAAAAGTATAACAATAGAAGCCTTGCAAATTAAATTAAGATTTTAAATGACGACAATTTTTTCATAAAAACTTTTTGTAAAACATTTGAGTAAATCACGGAATTACCGAATGCTAACAGAGTTTTCAGACGTTATTTCGCTTTTTTCGCGTTGCCTCTTCGTCAAACATCGCGTTGGATTGCATTAGATGAATCAACAAGCTTTTAAACCATGCTCGATGTTGACGATAGACGAGTGAAAAAAGGAGCCTCTTAAAGAGGGAATATTCTAATGATTTCTCGCGCTTTTGGGTGCCTTTTGCCTGCCAGGATCACAGGTTTCTCTTTCAGAAGTCAACCCATGACCCCAGTCGGCTTCGGCTCTGATGGGCTCCTACGGTTTCGCTGACATTTCTTTGGTTTAAATAGATACTTAATTGTTATGTGATTGTGCGAAACTGTGTGGTGATGAATATGAGATTATGTACAGAATTAAAAGAGCAAAGAAAATAAAAAAGCATTATTAGACAATTTATTTGAGTCTTCACTTCAGTCTCCACTTTCACTTCAGTTTATGCATAGTTTTGTTGAGATAACCGATTCATTAACTTAGCTTTTAATTCTAACTTATTGAAATCGAGTATATATGTTTAGCAGAATATACCTATATTTTGAGCAGTGGTGGCCGGGTGATAACGGCTTCGACTTACGGATCTCGGGTTCAAACCCAGCCAGGCGCATTACTTTGTGTAATTTATTTCATCACCACTGCTCTCAAAACGGTGAAGCAAAACATCGTGAGGAAACCGGCATGTCCTAGAACCAAAAATTCGAAGACATGTGACATTCACCAATCCGCACTGGGCCCGCGTGGTGGATTACGGCCCATTCCTTCCCAGAGAGGAGGCCTGAGTCCCAGCAGTGGGAACATTGAAAGGCTGATTACGCTTATGCTTATATATATTTAGCTCTTTATAAATTATCTGATGATTATTATTTAATTTTAAGAATCAGTCGAGAAACTATAGTAGTATATTGACGTGACACATTCTACCCTCGTAGTTCAGTGTTTATTCAAATACTATGTTGTAAGGGATACACGTAATAATATATGTACTTCATAATACAAATAAGTAGGATATGGGAACGCATCGCGACAACCTAGTACCTAGCCAATGTAGAGCATAAATAAAATTAAAAAAAACTGTCCAAATCAAATCAATAAAAGGAGCGATGTATAGTGACAAAGACGCGGGTGAATCCACGGGACAGCTAGCAATCTATATATATAAAAGGAGAAACTGACTGATTAACATATCAACGCACAGCCGAAACTATTAGGACTAGGAGCATGGAATTTTGTACAAAGTTTCCTTTTAAGATGTAAGGGAGTACTAAGAGAGGATTTCCCAAAATTCGCCCGTTCACGACCTTGCCGCTGTGAGCGGGAGCTAAACGCGGGGCGGCAAGCGGTAAGATCAAAAGTAAGAAATTGATTGAAGCACGCCACGAGACGCCGCTCATGGCGAAAATGCGCGCTAACCGATGCCACCCCGCTCGGCTCGCCGCACCGTAGGCCGCTAAGATCGAAGTTGTGACGAGGCCGTAAAGTGATGAAATGGGCATCCAAAGTTTGTATGAAGATGAAGAAATCTGCTTTTACATGGCGTAATAAGCGTGTTGAAGCTGTCCCAGAATTTCACCAGGGACTGTAGTGTGAGGTGTTTGTGTTATCCAGGCGATAGTAAGCGTTTGGATAACCAGTAGGTAGATGGTAAAGGTGTGCGCTGTTTCGAAAGGCGGAAAACAAAAATGAAGTGATTTTATTACTAGATATTCACCACTGACAGCAGTGGTGGCCGAGTGGTAACGGCCCCAACTTTCGAGTGCAGGTCGCGGGTTCAAACCCAGCCAGGCGCATTACTTTCTGTAATTTAGTTCATCACCACTGCTCTCAAAACGGTGAAGGAAAACATCGTGAGGAAACCGGCATGTCCTAGAAGCAAAAATTCGAAGACATGTGACATTCACCAATTCGCACTGAGCCTGCGTGGTGGATTACGGCCCATTACCTTTCCTAGAGAGGAGGCCTGAGTCCCAGCAGTGGGAACGTTGAAAGGCTGATTATGATTATTATTCACCACTGCTGTTTATTAATTTAAAATATAAGTACATAAATGTGAGGCTTGATATTCACAACTGCAACAGTAGTAGTACCGAAATAATCATCACTCTAAAATCCAAACAATAAACAGCTTATTCAATTAATTTAAAATCCCAATAATAATAAAACCACATCGTATATTCATAACATAATCCCACCGGAAGTGCGTCACCCGACACGTGACGTCACGGGAAATCCAACCGGAAGTTGCGTCATAAAGGCTTAAGCGTTGGTGAAAAAAATTACGCGCTTTTTTCGGGTGGAAACGAGTGACTTCCGGATCCGGGACGCCTTTAAATGCGAAGGTGTTGAATTGTTAGAGATTTGTGTTTTCCGAATAAGGGTGGGATATGCTGAGCTGCAGGATTCTTTGAAGGCCCTGGAACACACGGAGGAAGGAGGCAACTGAAGGAACACATGTAGGTTTTAGTTGCCTCTCGTATCGGGCTTTGGTATAGGCCATGGGCTGATGCGAGGGGGAATAGGCGACGGTTGCCTCTTGCTGTAAACCAGTAATGTTAGCGAAGGAGACGGACCTCCTCACCTTCTAGTTGCTGTGACCCCCAACGTCGACTACTAGCCAATATAGGCGTGGGCTTGCGATCGACAAGCAGTGAGTAGCTCGCCGTCCGATCTTCTGATATCCGACCGGACCATGCCTGAGTCGTCGCCCTAGGTCGAAGGCAACTGAAGGAACATAGGTATTAGTCAGTAGAATTCTGACACGCGCTCCCACTCCACTCTAGAGCTGGAGAATGCATTCGATGAGTTCCCACCTTAAAAAAAAAAAGTGTAGTTGGCTTATTTCAGTACAAGCCGCTATCAATGGCTTCACCCGTACGAAAGTACAAAATTATCCCAAGGAAACATATTCCCGGGACAAGAAGTATCCTATATGCTATTCCAGGACGTGGTCTACCCGTGTGGTACATTTCATCCAAACCCGTTCAGCCCTTCAAGCGTGAAGAAGTAACAAATGTACACACACAAACACTCACAAACTTTCGCCTTTATAATTATTATATACTAGCTTTTGCCCGCGGCTTCACCCGTATACAAAATATATCCTATGTCACTCAGGAATAAAACAGCTAACTATCGGTGAAAAAATTTGAGCAATCAGCCAGTACTTTCAGAGATTACGTCCTAAAAACAAAAAAAAACTGGGCAAGTGCGAGTCGCACACTGAGGGTTCCGTACAAACTAACTTATGTAAATAGTTCAATTCCCGAATCGAGTCAGGAAGATTTTTCCGAATAGAATAAAGTTTTTTTTTGTGACTTACTTAATTACAAATTTTCAGTTTTCAGATTTATTTTAATACTTGTGCTATAAAACCTTACTACATGCCAAATTTCAGGATTCTAGGTAAACGGGAAGTACCTTATGAATTTCGATTTCCTTAGCAGTGTCAAATTTACGATTTTTGCGACATTAACAGCCGTATCTTTTTTTTCGATAACTTAGAAGTTTAATTTTTTCACAGCTTCAATGGACCGCAGATCTAAGTATATGATTTTAATTTCAACTCGATATCTCCACGCGTTCTTGAGATAAAGGTCTTGACAGACAGACAGATAGACAGGCGGACAACAGACATCCTATAAGGGTTCCGTTTTTCCTTTTGAGCTACGGAACCTAAAAAACTTTACCTCTTTATAATATTATAACAGCTAGCCCGTATTGTCTCAATGTTGGGAAAAGGTTTCTCTCCATTCTTTCCAACCATCACGGTTCCTCACTTTCTCATTACAATTCTCAAGGAAGCCATCCAGGTCATCCCGTCATCTCTGTCGTGGCCCCGCGGCGCTGTATCCGGGCACCAATCTTGTGTTTTACGGGCCCGCAGCTCGTTAGGCATGCGGCAGACATGTCCTGCCCATTTCCATTTTTTTTTTTTTTTTTTTATTATTCTGGGTAGGTTCGCCCTTGACCGCCATCTCACCTGATGGAAAACGATGAGGCGGTCGACGATGGAACGCGCTTACCTAGAAGCATAGCATATTTATAGCAAATTCGGCCTTATAATGTTCCCACTATTGGGACTCAGGCCTCCTCTCTAGGAGAGGGTATAGCCCGTAATCCACCACGCGGCCCCAGTGCGGGTTAGTGGATATCACATCGAATTTTTGATTCTAAGACATGCCGGCCGGTCTCCTCACGATGTTTTCCTTCACCGTTTTGAGAGCAGTGTTGATGAAATAAATTACACAAAGTAATGCTCCTGGCTGGGTTTGAACCCGCAACCTACAACTCGTAAGTTCGGGGCCTTTACCACTTGGCCATCACTGCTCTAGTCCCATTTATGTCTTTGTAATATTAATTGTTATATGTTATTTAATGACTTATCCCTTTTTACTTTACCGATAATAAATGTATCTATCTGTTAGAGTGTGGAGACCTGGTGACCTAAAATACAGGCCCCTAAAGCCTAGCTTAGGCTTTAGGCTTAGAAAGTCTCCCACAATAAACTAAAATAAAACATCAATTGTATATAAGCGGTTCTCCAATGTTTGTAATACTTATTGTGCTGAGAAAATAAATAGTTATTTTTATACTTTTGGGCACGCCACAATTATGGCGGTAAGTCTGTGAGGTGAAGTAGACTTTGAGGAGTGGCTGGAAACTGGATAAAATGGCGTCCTTACCTTCCGCATAACGCAGGTCTTCACTCGCATAACCAGATTCGTGCGGAAGAAACGCATGGGGTTCACCATTGTCCATTGTTGTGTTGACCGCCCGGAGGACCCAGTGGAGCATCACCGTGTCCTCGTGGCGGCACTCGGCGGCAGCTATCTCTCGCGCCGGGCCTTGCTAAAGGCCATGTTGCGGAGCAAGGAGGAGTGGCAGGTGGTCGCCTCCTTCTGCGAAGCAATATTGCTAGCAAAGGAGGCGGTGGACGCACGGGCGATGCCACGGCCCTCACGCCCCAGGCGCTGGAATTCCGATCCCGATTTCCGGCCACCGTAGACACGGGCTTGTAGACAGCGAGCAATGGGTAGCTCGCCGTCTACCGTCCGGTAAACGTCCGGACCGAGTCCAAGTCATCGACGACGCGTAGTGTTCCACGCGCGCCTCAAGGAGATGTCAGCAACCGTAAGGGCCTGTAGCGACATCTATGGCGTCACATAAGAACTAATCCTGCATCGCGCAATCAAAGTTCTCCGCGCGATTAGAACATATAGAACAACCCGAAATCATCTATCGGGCAGTTGCAGCCCACCAGACATAACATACCGTCTGGTCGGAGAATCCTCCCTTTTCAATGGAGGTTTGCGGGACTTTACACTCTGTTCTACATATCGCCAAAGGCCCACCAGGGTCAAAGTATACTGGTGCCTTAGGTTATGCGAAAGAGAACCCCGGGGCCCTGGAATAAAGGCAAAGAAGGAACAGTAGTGAGTTTTAGTCAGTAAAAGTCTGACATGCTCTTTTACTTTGATACCACAAAATTTATGAATCATGAAATAAAACATGTTTCAAACTTTGTCCTCATGACTTTCTTATACCCAAGGACAGTACCGACCAATTGTTGTTAAATGAATATTTATAAGTATTCAAATTGTTATGTTAATATTTTCCGACATGGTTTTTGAATAAAAATTGAGACATTATTTAGCAAGTTATTGAACAGCTGTTTTGTAATGATATTGTAAATAACTTTAATTTTTAGGGTTCCGTACCTCAAAAAGAAAAAACGAAACCCTTATAGGATCACTTTATTGTCCGTCTGTCTGTCAAGGCCCTTTATTCGAGTTGAAATTAAAACCATTTACTCCGGTCTGTGGTCCCTTGAAGCTGTGAAAAAATCAAACTTCTGAGTTATCGAAAAAAAAGATACGGCCGTTTATGATGCAAAAAACGTATATTTCAATACTCTAAGGGAATCAAAATTGATAGGGTACTTCCCATTGACCTAAAATCATGAAATTTGGCATGAAGTAAGTTAAAAAAAAAACCTTTTTGCGATTCGGAAAAATCTTCATATCTCGATTCGGGAATTGAACTGTTTTTTTTTTGGTAAGTTTGTAAAGAACCATCAGTGCGCGAGTCCAACTTGCATTTGCCCGGTTTTTTTTTATTATTGTTATATTTTTTTTTGAGCCCGTTTTGTCCACCATAAGGCAAAGGTCTCCCTTCCGTTCTTCTACTCTTTTCTGTCCTTAATCTGCATGGTTCTCATGTGATTTCATCATCATTATCATTTCAGCCAAAGGACGTCCACTATTGGACACAGGCCGCCTCCAAGCGTCGCCACAACGACCGGCTCTCTGCGTCTTGCATCCACCGCATTCCCACGACTCTCACCAGGTCATCGGTCCACCTTGTGGAAGGCGTTCCCACACTGCGTTTTCTGGGGCGTGGTCGCCACTTTAGAACCTTTCGGCCCCATCGACCATCCGTTCTACGAGCAATGTGCCCTGCCCACTGCCACTTATTTTGACGATTCTTCGGGCTACGTCGGCGACCTTGGTTCTCCTGCGGATATCTAGACTGGCCTGTTGGTCTAGTGGTCAGTGGCTCTGACTGCTATGCCGGAGGTCCTGGGTTCGATTCCCACCCAGGACAAATGTTTGGGTGATGAGCACGATTATTTGTTCTGTGTCTGGGCGTAATTTATCTATATATGTATGTATTTAGAAATATATAAGTATGTTTATCAGTTGTCTGGTACTCATAACACAAGCTCTGCTTAGCTTGGGACTAGACGGCGTTGTGTGATAGTTATGGAATATTAGATATTATTATTATCTTCATTGCTGATGCAGTCTGGCATGGAAACTCCGAGCATGACCCTTTCCATTGCTCTTTGTGTGGCCAATTGTAAGCGACCATGTTTCAGTGCCATATGTCATCACTAGCAACACGCACTGGTCATTGACTTTCGTCTTGAGACACTGAGGTATGTTGGACGATACCACACAGCTTCCCGAACGCTGCCCAGCCGAGTCGGATTCGACGATTGACCTCTTTCTCAAAGTTAAACCTACCCAACTGGATTAAGTTAGACCTTATGTGATTTGACCATTACATATTTACTGCTCGACTTCAAAAGAAACTTTGACCCCTAAGTTTGTTTATTTATTTATTCTTTATGCATACAAAAGTACAAAGGCGGACTTAATGCCTTAAGGCATTTTATACCAGTCAACCTTTGGGTGATGCAGAGACAAATTGTGGTAGGTGCAATATTAAGCATTACATATTGTTTATATATATTATAGAACTATATATATATATATAATAAGAATTATATATTATAGAAATAAATACTTAAATACTATAAATACAATATACATAATATCTGTACACAAACCAGAAAGAAGGAAAAAAAGAGAATACACGAATCTAGTAAAACAATTCGGTGTTCGGTTGTTTCGATGTTTCTTCTCAGGGTATTCAGCTAGGTAACAGCGGCCTCATTTACAATTGATGTGTAAAAGTGCTTTTTTAAATCTATTGGCAAAATAAATATCTTTTATCATTTCGTGTTCGATGTAACATGTTGGCTCGCAGGTTTGCACGGTGTAGCAGACCAGTTAAAATACAGTGGGATTATGGTTTATTATAAATAAGAAATAATTATAAATACACTGTCCGTGTCCGTGGTCCCAATGAATCCGATTTATTGTTCGTCTTTCGGCATTGAGACGGTGAATTTGAAACTTTACAAAGTTATCCTATCTACGCTAGTGTTAAAAATGTCAGTGGATGGGCGAGTTCGCTAATTATACGCGTAAACTAAAACAGTGTGTGTAAAAAGCCTAAATCGAATAATGTTCTAAGAAGGACGCCGGCAGAGGATTGCCCCTACCTACCTACTCGCGAACAGAAACTCTGATAAAAGTTCATGAGGAATTATAACTATCTGCTATGAATCTAACGCAGGACGACCGAGAATTTAGAGCACGACGCACTTTTGAGCCCGTCGAAATATTCGAATGACGCAAATCGTCGCGCGCAAGTCAGTCCCGTACAAATCCTGTCGATATTATAGTATAGAGTAGAACGAAAAACACTTTTTAAAGCCTACTGTCAAGTGTTTTATACGTGCAGTCTGTGGACCAAATATACTCAGCGGACTATCAGTGCCTTGCGGGTCCAATATAATAACGGTTTCAGGATGTTGATGGGGCTGCCCCATTTCTGCAGCGCATCAGGTATGTTCGCAGAGGCTCACGTCGATGGCTTTCACGCCATCGTCAGACAGAAATCTGCCTCTTTGCTCTGCAGAGTGCGGGCTAGCTCCAACTCCATCCTGAAAACCATAGCGGGGAGGTACGATTGTCCTCTGTTAGGTGAAGTTGTTCAAAGATGCATCATGAACAACCACCTTGTTTTAAAATAAATATATAGATAGATAATAAGTTTACTAACATAGGTTTTTTTTTTTTTATTGTTTACTAACCCATATGGATGTAACTTATCCGAATTAAAGATTATTTTATTTTATTTATTTCACTTAGCCACTTCTGACCAATCCTTGAACTGGGAGTACAAATTGTCACGCCATCTCCAACTTTCATTTATCACGCGTCGCTACATATGAACTTAACTAGAAAATCCTGCATCGCGCAATTACTTTTCTCCGCGCGATTTGAACATATAAAAATCGCTTTTAGCGATAAGACCGCCCATTGTGACACCCTATTAATTTTAAGTACCTAATATAATTTTTATTTTTGGTGTACAATGAAGAATATATCTATCTACTTAACGGCCCGAAATCATCTCTCAGGCAGTTGCCCAAACCCAGACATAACATCCGTCTAGTTGGAGGATCCTCCCTTTTCAATGAAGGTGTGCGCGGGAATTGCATGACTTGATTCCGCCATCTCTTTTCTACCATCGGACTACCTGACGTACGGCGAGTATACACCCTTACGTTGTTGAAACTTCAACGGTCCAGACTAAGCGTTTCGCTTCGTCGTTTATACCGCGTACATCGGAGGACTGGAACAATTTGCCTGCTGCGGTCTTCCCGTCCAACTATAATTTAGGTGTCTTCAAGGCTAGAGTGAATAGGCTCTTAATAAACTAGTGCGCCTCACCATCAATGATTGCATCTTTGCTTACCATCAGGTGGTATTGCAGTCAAGCACTGGTTTACATCAATTAAAAAAAAGGTATGCGGGGCTTTACACTCTTTTCCACTAACCTCTAAAAGGTTCTGAAATGGCAACTGCGTACCGGAAGACGCAGCGTTGAAAGGCCAACTACAAGGTGACCGATAACCTGGTGAGGATGCGAGACGCTAAAAACCGTTCATTGTTTCGACATTTGGGGAGGTCTATGTCCAACAGTGGACGTAGTAATAATGACAGTATATATAAATACTGTACAGTCTTTTTTATGGTGGGAAATCATCTAGTAACTTCTCGCGCTCTAGAGCGGAGCGAGAGGGCGTATCAGACTTTTACTGATTAAAACCACACCTATATACCCTCAGTTACCGTTTGCGTCCCAGGACTACGGGTTGCTCAATCAGGAGTAGACTTTTGGGCCTAGTAAGTAGGCTTCGGCCCAGCTAAAAAAATTTCAGTGACGTCACTTTTAAAAAACACTGCAATGTGAATAAGGTCGCATTAAGCTTCGCAAGCTTGAAAGTAGGTTTTTCCAGACATACTTTGAACTCCCGTTTTATTTTAGGATAAAAATTACCTATTTTAAAATAGGTGGATTCGATTCATTAGCCGATTATCAACATACTACATTCAACATAGCATAGCATAGTCGGCCTTATAATGTTTCCTCTGTTGGGACTCAGGCCTCCTCTCTAGAAGAGGGAATAGGCCACAATCCACTACGCAGGACCAGTGTGGGTTGGTGAATGTCAAATGTCTTTGATTTTTTGGTTCTAGGACATACCGGTTTCCTCACAATATTTTCCTTCACCGTTTTGAGAGCAGTGGTGATGAAATAATTACACAAAGTAATGCGCCTGGCTGGGTTTGAACCCGCGACCTACAACTCGTAAGTCGGGGCCGTTACCACTCGGCCACCACTTCTCTACATTCAGGATGTGTGTTTATTATGTTGCCTAGTTTTTGTATTACGTGAGACTTAAATATTATATAGATAGCAAAATGAGGGTGTATGAAAAGAACAAAAAAAAAAAATCATCAACTAAAAAAACGAGGCCATTTCTATTTTGATTATTTTTTTATGACAAGCGTTATCAACATCGTAACGGAACCCTAAAACAAGATGGCGTACGCAAATATCAATCTCTACCCCCTCCAGAGGAACCCATCATCGCTCCATAAAAAGTCATAAAGAACGAATTCACTCCAACTAAAAAATAAGGTAGGAAAAAAATGGCCGCCGTACCCGCCCTTATAAATCAATTACGATATAAATTGTAGAATCAAAGTCAATAATCTGGAGTTACGAGATAACTTTGCGATAGGGCGACCGTAAATAAAAAAAATTGAGCCAAAAGTGGGTATATTTGAGAAACTTTCGTGGTTTGTCATTACGCCCTAGAGGGCAGTTGCATATAACAGATATGTACAGAAGTAGTGGCAGTGGTAGTCGAGTGGTAACGGCCCCGACTTACGAGTTGTAGGTTGCGGGTTCAAACCCAGCCAGGCGCATTACTTTGTGTAATTTATTTCATCACCACTGCTCTTAAAACGGTGAAGGAAAACATGGTGAGAAAACCGCCATGTCCTAGAACCAAAAATTCGAAGACGTGTGACAACCACCAACCCGCACTGGGCCCGCGTGGTGGATTACGGCCCATTCCCTCTCCTAGAGAGGAGGCCTGAGTCCCAGCAGTGGGAAAATTATAAGGCCGACTATACTATATACAGAAGTCAATCTCATGTGTGTACTTTAAGTTTTTAATATTTCGGCGGCGCTCTGCCCGCGCGCGCGCCCCCATTTGCGGTGGCGGCGGTGTTCGCTTTCTCGGCGCGGTACCTAACTCTTCTGTGTTTTGTTAAAATGAACCATCAAAATTCAAGCAAATATAGATACCGGCACGGATCTTGAGCGCTGACTTCTACAGTTCTACTTGCGCAGAAGCACGCAGAAGTGAAATATTGGGTCTATGTAGTTGTATGAAGAGAGATGCGGGGGTGGGGAGTGATATCCTTGTACAGTGATTGGCTCGCCGATATTGTACGATGCGCAAAACGATTCCCGGGCTTTCGCCGAGCGCTCAAGATTCGTGCCGCTATCCTACTATACCTACTTACGTCACTGACACAACTGGAAGTTTAAAAAACGACAATTCACCATTTAATGTTGAATTGAAACAACCGTCCACTGAACAATTATAATATTTATTTTTATTGCTCCATTTTTACACAAAAAAGTTTATAGATGAGTGTCTCAAATGGATGGCTCTCTCACTCGCACTGGTCTCAACCAGACCGAGATATCGTGTCCGTGAACGTTGTCTATGTGTGCGTTGCTCGAGCACCCTTTTTAGGGTTCCGTAGCCAAATAGAAAAAAACGGAACCCTTATAGATCCGTCATGTCTGTCTGTATGTCCGTCCGTATATCACAGCTACTTTTTTCTTAAATAATAAGAACTGTACTGTTGAAATTTGGTAAGTAGATGTATTCTGTGAACCGCATTAAGATTTTCATACAAAAATAGAAAAAAAAACAATAAAATTTGGGGGTTCCCATACTTAGAACTGAAACTCAACATTTTTTTTTTTCATCAAACCCGTACGTGTGGATAGGTCTTAAAAAATGATATTGAGGTTTCTAATATCATATTTTTCTAAACTGAATAGTTTACGTGAGAGACACTTCCAAAGTGGTAAAATGTGTCCCCCCTGTAACTTCTAAAATAAGAGAATGATAAAACTAAAAAAAATATATGATGTACATTACCATACAAACTTCCACCGAAAATTGGTTTGAACGAGATCTAGTAAGTAGTTTTTTTTTTTTTTAATACGTCATAAATCGTAAACCGCAATATACCTTTCAAGTTTATACGGAACCATCAGTGCGCGAGTCCGACTCGCACTTGCCCAGTTTTTGTGTAGTTTGACTTCTGTACCTATCTCTCTTTTGTGGCATTTGGGTGTCGAAATGGAAAATAGTATGAGCTGTGTGCTTTTGAACGGTTTTTGAGCTTGACAAAAGAGGCCAGATCCTGGGCATTTGAGTACCTTTTCAAGAGGGGTCCTTTTATTCTTGAGCGGTAAGTAATATAAATCCCTTTGACTGTGGAAGGTGTTGATTATGTCCGATTAGTAATCCATTTTAAGAAATGTTCTCTATAGTTAGTTGATCATTAATAAATCTTACATTGAATTAGGCAAACCAATGGTTGAGCTGAGTGGTGTTCATTTACGCGTCATGTCAGTGAACGGGCGCTGTCAGTCAATACTGGTCATCTCTTAGATGTCAGCGGCTTATTTTAATTTCTATACTTAGAATTCTTTTTTTTTTTACTCAATTTACATTGTTCTCACATAATAGAATAGAATAAACTTTATTGTACACCAAAATAGTAACAAAATTTTTACACTAACTTAAATCTATGGGTACAAAGGCGGTCTTATCGCTGACAGCGATAAGACCGCCTACCAGACAACCTTAGGGTGGAATGTAAGAATAATAGTAGCGACAAGAAACATGTAACCGAGACATTTCTAATAAATGAAAAAAGTATCCATGAATTTTCTTGCACATTCTTCTATTAGGGAATTGAACTATTTACATAACTGGTTGACTGGGCTGTTACTCTAGTGGTTAGTGGCCCTGACTGCTATGTCGGAGGACGTGGGTTCGATTCCCACCCAGGATAAATGTTTGTGTGATGAACACGATCATTTGTTCTGTGTCTGGGTGTAATTTATCTATAATATGTATGTATTTAGAAATATATAAGTATGTTTATCAGTTGTCCAGTACTCATAACACAAGCTCTGCTTAGCTTGGGGCTAGACGGCGTTGTGTGATAGTTGTGGAATATTATTTTTATTATTATAGATAAGTTTGTACGAAACCTTCGATGCGCGAGTTCGATTCGCACTTGCCCAGTTTTCTTTTGTAACAAAGAACCGATAAACGTTATTATTGTTTCTATTCTTATATTAAACAAACGTACCCATTAAAATGTAACATCTTAACCCCATTAATTCCCCTACACCACGACTGACCCTCAATGAAACGGAACAATATCAGCCTTCAGCCGTTGGCTCGTCGCCAGCTCACAAGAATCCAATCATTCGCTTCTAACGCTCAGTAATCAATCGCTAATACATTCAGCTAAAGATGGATACTCAGGGTACTGCGAGATGACGAGCTTGCTTGAAGCATTGCTTGGAGCCAACATGCTTGGGGTTTCAATATTTTTAAACCACAAATCCTGTAAAAAAAATTTGGAGGTAAGCGGAACAGGAGAGTAAAGTCCCGCAAACCTCCGTTGAAAAGGGAGGATCCTCCGCCAGACGGGTGTTATGTCTGGTGGGCAACTGCCCGATAGATGATTTTGGTTTTTTTTTTGTGTGTGGCCTCTCGCAGGTCACCTAGGAGGTTGTCGGCTGCTTAACCGGTCTTGCCTGTGGTGGCCTCGATTAGAGAATCAAAGCCTCCAGGGCTTACTTAAAGATGATTTTGGGCTGTCGTATTTATATTCAAATCGCGCGGAGAACTTTAATTGCCCGATGCAGGATTAGTTCTTATATGACGCCATGGATGTCGCTACACAATCGTCATTTCAGCCGAAAGACGTCCACTGTTGGACATAAACCTCCCACAAGTGGCCGTAGGAGCCCAACAGGGCCGTAGCCCGCTAGAGCCACAGGAAATTTCTGAAAAGGAAACCCGCGTTCCTTGAACTCGAAGGGCAACAGAAGGATTCAAGTGTACTTTTACTGACCAAAACCCACTTGTACTCCTTCAGTTGCCCTTTTCGTTCTAGAGCGGTCGTGGCTCGTCAAACTAACAGCTTCTATGTAGTCTAAAGAACATTGGAAAGTAGAAAATGGACGACAAAAAAATCGGTATACAATTCGGCAATTTAATTTCAATTAGTAAATGGCATCGCCAGTGGAAAAGGTTTATGAATCGCTAATTCCTTTGCATCCGATCAATGGAATTGGGTTTTTTTTTTCATAATCTATATACCTATATGTCGGCTGAGGATGACGATCACCATCGAAGCTCTGTCCAGGGACTCTGTTTTGAGGGCGATGACTGGGTAACGAGAAATAAACAAACTATTCCAGATCACACAACTGATTTATTATGATGCAAGCTTTAGGTATTCACTTCACACCACGAGCTCTGAGACAATCTCCGAGACTAGACGTTGTTCGCACGGCTGCCAACAGAGGTAAGAGCACCGCACCTTTGCAGTCGGCACCTTTATCTGCTCGGTTCGTGCAAACGTCTGCCTGAATTCTGTCAAAGTGACTTTTCACCTAGCTTGTTCATTCGTTCTCAAGCTTCCGTACTATTGACTTCACCGACGTGTATAAAAGGGGAGAAACTAACTGACTGATATATCAACGCACAGTCGAAACTTCTGGGACTACTAGCGTGAAATTTTGCTTAAGTTTTCCTTTTATAACCTAGGCTATAACTAAGAGAGATTTTTTCCAAAATTCCCCCCTAAGGGGATGAAACGGGGTTCCAAAAATTGTATGGAGAAACCTACTTTTACGTGGGCAGAGCCGCTGACACAAGCTAGTGTGTTTATATTAATGTGTAGAAAATGAAAATGATAATAAATAGACGTTTAGTAATAGATGTATAGGTTTTTTTTTTAATTCTTTTAAACCAGTGCTTGACTGCGATCCCACCTGATGGTAAGCAGAGATGCAATAATTGATGGTGAGGCGCACCAGTTTATTAAGAGCCTATTCACTCTAGCCTTGAAGACACCTAAATTATAGGTACGTAATCGTTCCAAAGCCGAGGTGGCTCGTCAAACTAACAACTTCTGTGTAGTCTTAAGGACATCGGAAAGTAGAGAATGAACGAAAAAAAAAAATCTGTATACAATCTGGCAATTTAATTTCAATTAGCAAATGGCATGGCCAGTGGAAAAAGTTTATGGATCGCTAATTCCTTTGCATTCATCCGATCAATGGAATTGGATTTTTTTTTGTTCATAATACCTATATTACTTTTTTTAAAAGCTTTAGTTCTTATTAGGCTGCGTGTTGATATTTGTTTCGAAGGGTTTTGATTGAAAGACGTATTGGGAATTTTTTGATTATTACAAGCATAGCATAAGCAGCCTTTCAATGTTCCCACTGCTGGGACTCAGGCCTCCTCTCTAGGAGGGAATGGGCCGTAATCCACCACGCGGGCCCAGTGCGGGTTGGTGAATGTCACATGTCTTTTAATTTTTGGTTCTAAGACATGCCGGTTTCCACACGATGTTTTCCTTCACCGTTTTGAGAGCAGTGGTGATGAAATAAATTACACAAAGTAATGCGCCTGGCTGGGTTTGAACCCGCGACCTACAACTCGTAAGTCGGGGCCGTTACCTCTCGGCCACCACTGCTCTCTTATTTACTTTTTGATTGCTACTTCTTTATTTCATTAATAATATAATAGTTACATTTTTTAAATATTTCATAAATTAAAAAAAAACATTTAAAAAAATATATCACAAGTATCGAGAACAGGGTCCAAGCTATCGGCGGTGGACGCAATCTGCGCCAGCCCTGGTTCAGGCTATGGCTCGGAGCAAAGAGGGATCGCAGGCAGTCGCCTCCTTCTACGAAGCAATAATACTAGTGAAGTAGGAGGCCACACTCGTGAGGGAACAAGCTCCCTCACACTCCAGCCGCCGTAACCCCGACCCCGACTACCAACCATGATACACGCGGACTTGCGGACATCGCAATGGGTAGCTCGCTGTCCGGCAATCCGGTAATCGACCGAACCTAGCCCAAGTCGTTGACAGCACGTAGTTTTAGAAAACAAAGAGCAACTGAAGAACACAGGTGTGGTTTTAGTCAGTTAAAGCCTCGCCAATAACTTTTCGCGATTTCTCACCCAGAACGGGAAAAGTCATTGGATGATATTCCACCTTAAGAAAAAGCTACCGTCAGTCACGGTTCCAGAAAACGACCTAACTTAGCGTAGCATAGCATAGTCGGCCTTATAATGTTCCCACTGTTGGGACTCAGGTCTCCTCTCTAGGAGAAGGAACGCGCCGTAATCCACCACGCGGGCCCAGTGCGGGTTGGTGGATGTCACATTGTCTTGGTTCTAGGACATGCCGGTTTCCTCACAATGTTTTTCCTTCACCGTTTTGAGAGCAGTGGTGATGAAATAAATTACACAAAGTAATGCGCCTGGCTGGGTTTGAACCCGCGAACTACAACTCGTAAGTCGAGACCGTTACTGTTCGGCCACCACTGCTGACTCCTAGACCTAGACCTAACCTAACATTGTTAATTTTCCTGCCTCTGTCCTGTGTTACGGTCACCATGAAACATAACAACCAGGTTGTTGTGCTCAATGCCTGTTACCCGTCGCGTTAACACCGAGTCCTTTTTCTTTCATATCAGTGGTCATTGATAATCTCTACCATTAAAATTAACTTAGATAAAAACTACAACGTAAGTCTTCCGGGACACGGTGGAGGTGTGCCCCGCCTGGGCAGAGCAACGCCGTGTCCTCGTCGGGGCAATCGGCGGCGGCGATCTCTCGCGCCGGGCCTTGGTTCAGGCCGGTCCGGAGCGAGGAGGAGTGGCAGGCGGTCGTCTCCTTTTGCGAAGCAGTAATCCTAGCAAAGGAAGCGGCCAATCGAGTGAGGCAACGGTCCTCACGCTCCGACCGCCGCCGAGATTCCGATCCCGATTTCCGGCCACCGTAGGCGCGGGCTTGCGGACGACGAGCAATGGGTGGCTCGCCGTCCGACCGTCCGGTAACCGTCCGGACCGAGCCGTAGTCGTCGACGGCGCGTACTGTTCCACGCGCGCCTCAAGGAGATGTCAGCAAATCAAAGAGGAATGTGTGAAATCGTAAGGGCCCAGCAGGGTCGAAGCCTACTGGGGCCACGGGTAGTATGAAAGCGAAACCCGAGGCCCTGGGACGAAGCCAACGAAGGAACAGGAGTGGGTTTTTAGTGAGTAAAAGTCTGACACTATCTCCCGCTCCGCCCAAGAGCGAGATTTGTCATAAGGTGATTTTTCACCCAATAAAAAAAAAACGTAAGTCTTGTAGCAACCCACTCTTAGTGAGTCTATGATATACAATCAGATGCAACAAAATATCATTGTTTTGTCGTTGCACCGGGAACTAGTAATATATTCGATTTGAACCGCACTATTATGCGCATAATAAATGATCTGTTTCCAATACTATTATCATCCATTTCACCACTTTTCAAACTGGCGAGGGCTGACGAGAATAGGGAATTGGAATGCAATTTTTTTTTCTAAATTTTATAATTAACCAACTTCAAAAAGAAAGAGGTTCTATGTTCGGCTGAATGTATTTTTTTAATGTATGTTCACAAATTGTGGACCGATTTTGAAAATTACTTTTTTGATTGAAAGGTTATACTTCTGAGTTGGTCCTATAGAAATATTGTTATGATCTGATGAGGAACTTTGAAAATTTGGTACGGAACTCCTCATAGGATCATAGCAGAACTGTCGTAACAAGTAAAATGGCTTTGTTTATACGTGTAGTCGATGACTGACTGCAAGAAGGGGGGAGAGGATATATCGAACTGACCTAATGGTGAAGCTGGAAGGTAGACACTGGAACTGTGTAAAAAATCAATGAAACCTAACCGTGTTTGATATTATTACAATTGTATGTTTGTTGTCATGGGATGCACTCTGGCTATAAGGTACCATCGAGCTAATCTGATGATGATTATCTGAGGGGTACTTATTAATTATGCTACGATAACTAAAAAGTGTAAAAAACTTTTAAAAACACCAAAATAGTACAAAATAACGTTAATTTCGGAAGTCAGTGTTAAATAACGAAGAGACAAAACTATTATAGAAACACCGACTTCCGAAATTAAAGTTATTTTGTACTTTTTTAGTGTTTTTATTTTACATTGAAGTGGGTTGTATTTTTTTTTTAATAGTTTTGTTTTTTAGCAAATATGAAAGATTTTTGAAAAATCACTATACTTACTACATCACTATCAACAACGAAGTTATAAAGCTTCAAAGCTGCTAATAAGAAAAAGAAGTTCGATGTGGTTTTTGACTTTAAATTTCATCACGCCCGTCACAGAAAATGTTGTTTTTACGACAAAGACAGACATCATCATCATCATTATCTTTTCAGCCGAAAGACGTCCACTGTTGGACATAGGCCTCCCCCAAGCGTCTCCACAACGACCGATCCTGTGCGTCTTGCATCCACCGCATTCCCGTGACTCTCACCAGAGGTAAACATATATACATATTTAAAATTGTTATATCTCGTTTACTTTTCTACCAATTTTGATGTTGTTTTCACTGTTAATATTCTCGGAGCGAGGTGGAATGGCAGGTCGCCTCCTTCTGCAAAGCAGTAAAGTTAGCGAAGGAGACGGCCGCATGGGTGAGGGAACGGACATCCTCACGCCCAGTGGGGCGTGAGGTGGGTCGTCGTCGACGACGACAACGGACGAGAGGTGCGGACTTGGGATATTCCTTCAGTTGCTCTTGGCGTCCTAGGTCCTAACGGATTGCTGACCTGTCTTTGAGACGCGCGTGGAACACTACGCGCCTGTCGACAACTCGAGCACGGTCCTTACAGGACGGGCAGACGGCGAGCTATCCATTGCTCGTCATCCACAAGCTCACGCCTACTATGCCCAGAGATCGCTCTGCGATTCTCAACGCCTGAGGCGTCTCCTGTCACGATTTGAGACTTGTAGGACTGGTCGTTGTGGTGACACTTGGAAATATTCATCAAAGGACAATGTGAAAGAAAGAAAAAGAGTTTACCTACGTCAAACATGGCGCATATCTTAAAAATAAAAACAAATAACAACAACGAATTATATTATAAGAGGCAGGACATGCGCCAAAATGCTGAGGCTCGTGTAAGACAGAACCTGATCACTTATTTTCAGCACCAACCATCGTCGATGGTAAGACGTTGATCGGCCAACAAGGATTATAATTATATTATACACTTAAAATCACTGAATAAACAAACCAAAAACATTTTTTTTTAATTCTTTATAGGTTCGCGCTTGACCGCTATCTCACCTGATGGAAAGCGACGATGCGGTCGACGATGGTGCGCGCTTACCTAAAAGTAACCTATTCACTCTTGTTTTAAAGATTCCCGGGTTGTAGCCATCAGGAAACACAGATTCCGGCAAGGAATTCCACTCATTAGCTGTACGCACAATGACCATGTTCCCAAAACATTTTGTGCGTAGGTATCATAGGTGGGATGTCCATAAATAAATAACAATAAACCATTATAAATACGTAAAGGGGTACAAAAATAAATCAACAAAACACAGTCGGCAAAAAAGCATTGACGTAGTCGATTATTATAGTCAATCGATAAACGATCAAACTTAAAACTAGAATTGTCAATACTTAGTCACATTTTGAGTCTGTAGTAACAATAAAGAAAAAGATGGCTGATCGATGGATCACAGGGGCAAGGTTTAGGCGTCCATTACACAATAGGTTTTGATGTCAGTTCTGCCACAGTCAAATAGACAGATTTCGAGGCATTCCTCAAAAGATGTCCATATGTGCTTGTTGATCATTACGAACGTTCTTTAAATGTTTATAATATAATAAATTTAGTTCGTCTCTGTTAAGGCCGGCGTCAAAATGCAACAGATAATCTAGACAACTGTGTTGTCTATGGTCATATAGAGCAACACAGTTATACCAGATACACATATGGCCTGTCTGGGAACTTTGTTTTTATATTTTTGTAATGAATTGTGCGTCTATTTAGGCAGAATAAACATGTTTTCTTTCTTTCTTCTTTCTTCTAAATGCCAACCAAACATGCTACAACACGAAAAAAAACCACCTCAGATCTCCATTTTTCGACTTAGATCAGCATATGCAATGACGTCACATAATATAAAAGGCGGATATTCGGCGTAAGGCTGATAACGGGTATCCGGGACATCGATAGAGATGTAGTCGATAAACGCACATTCGTATACGGACACCTAATCAAAGCACGAAAACGGATTCATTTCTGATATTACATCGCGTTCGGTAGGGCTGGCAGGAATACGGGTAATTTGATTTTAGTGTAATATTATTTTTTGTTAATTTGGGGTAAATAAATATTGGTAAAAACATACAGTAAAAAAACTGACTTCAGTATAAAAAAAACACGCTAAAAATTGCAAAATAACTTTAATTTCGGAAGCAAATGTTTTTAGTTTTGTTTCTTCATTATTTTACACTAACTTCCTAAAGTAGGGTATCTATTTATATTTATATTTGATTTATTACGGTGTCTACCATCCGGCTTCATCATCAGATCATTTCGATGTACCCTCTCTCTACCTTCCTTCAATCAGTCATCGATTACGCGTTAGTTCATACGTGTGCTCGATGACTGACAACTGATAGTTGCACAATCGATGAAAGTCTCTATATGATGCGAAGTTCTTTCATAATGGAAACTTTTGTGTGGTGAGCAATCCATTTTATCTTCAGTAGACGCGTCCAGCACCACAGCTCAATTGCATCAACATTTTGACGGTGCTTTTGTTGGGTTGTCCATGTTTTAGCTGCATACAGATAAACTGGTGAGATAACAAATATTGTTTTCATGTTTTAAGATTTAGCCACGACATATACTTATACATAGACTTGTTTCTACCAGTATCGCCCGCATCAGAGTACAAAATAAATAGCCTATGCTACTCAGTGAAAATATAACTTTCTACTGGTGAGTGAAGGGTTGTGCAAAAGAGAACCCTTAGCCCTGAAACCAAGTCAAATAAGGAACAGGAGTGGGTTTTAGTCAGCAAAAGTCTGATACGCCCTCTCGACCCGCCCACAGGCGGGAGATGTCATTGAATGATTTTACACCTAAAAAATAAAAATGGTGAAAGAATTTTTCAATTCGGCCAAGAAGTTTTTAAGTTAAATCGTAACATACACACAAACAAAAAATCAAAACATTCCTCTTTATAATATTAATATAGATAGATATAAGCTACGTATTTCTCATAACTCATTCAATATTTCGACAACCCTACCCAAGATTCGGCAGCCATATTGCAACAATTCCAACATGGAGACGTTCACAAATATTATTATTACAATTTGTTGTGTTTTTATGAATCTGCCTTCGCGCGAGAACACAGCTTTCAATTATGAAAGGAATTTTCCTACGCAAGCTTTTCAGGGTATATGTTTGTTTTATAAGTAGGCGGATTATTTGTATCAAAATAAAATGTGCGGGGAATAAGAGGACCGACATTGTTTGAAGGAGTCACCGCGTCCTTGGAACGCAAAGGGCAACTGAAGGAACACAGGTGGTTCTAGGACCACGGGTTTCCTTTTCAGAAATTCCCCGTGCCCCTTTTTTCTTTTTTTTCTCTTATGCCAAATCCCGCTCTTGGGCGGAGCGAGAGATAGTGTCAGACTTTTACTGACTAAAAACCCACTCCTGTTCCTTCGTACGTTCGAACGAAGGCACGTTCCAGGGCCCCTACGGTATTGGTGACATCTCCTTCAGGCGCGTGTGGAACACTACGCGCCGTCGACAACTTGGGCTCGGTCCCGACGGTTACCGGGCGGTCGGACGGCGAGCTACCCATTGCTCGCCGTTCGCAAGCCAGCGTCTACTGTGGCTGGAAAGCGGGATCGGGATCCCGGCGGCTGTGGCGTGTGGGCCGTTCTCTCGCGCGTGTGGCCGCCTTCTTTGCTACCACTAACACGGCGAGATTACATTGATTAATTGCGGAGTTCCAGTATCTACCTTCTGGCTCCTTCATCATCAACAGTTCACTTCGATGGTACCATTTTCAGCATAACTATTCAGAACTATTTATTTACTTGTATTGTCATAGTCGCATAACTATCTTCATTGTGATATCTACGTGTGTTTGAAGTTCCATTGGCCATTTCTGGTCTTCTTCATCAGTTCCATTTCATCAAATGTTACTTTTTGACTGTAAATGCTCTCGTAATAGTTTTCGATGAAAATACCAAAATCACTATACGGTAGCCTATAATATTTGAGGAGTTCCCTCGATTCCTCATGGATCCCATCATCAGAACTGGATTTTAAAAAATGGGACTAATCTGGAAGCATATCCTTAAAAAAAAAATTGCAAATCGTTCCATATACGACGGAGTTCTGAAGTACACACATAAAAAAAAAATAAAACCAAATTGATAACCTCCTCTTTTTTTGAAGTTAGTTAAAAATAAAGATGCCACTAAAAATTACTTTTGCCGATTAAAAACCGGACTTATTTATTTATTTATTTATATACATACAATCATACTGATCTGAAACTGAAGTGGCAATGGGCAGGGCATATTGCTCGCAGAACAGATGGCCGTTGGGGCCCAAAGGTTCTAAGACACAGTGTTGGAAGGCCTCCTATAAGGTGGACAGATGACCTGGTGAAGGTTGCGGGAATCCGATGGATGCGAGACGCACAGGACCGTTCACTGTGGCGACATTTGGGGGAGGCCTATGTCCAGCAATGGACGTCTATCGGCTGACATGATGAATTATACTCATTGTTTATTTGATTTTAGTTTATAGTAATAATAATTACTTCGACGTCATCTCAACACTCAGTCACGTGGTCAGAACAAAGGAATCGGAGTCGTGGCCTACTCGAGGCGTTCGGCGCGAACGATACGATTGTAACTTGGCTAGGGAGGCTCGTCCTAACCAGACCGAGATATCGTGTCCGTGAGCGGTGTCTATGTGTGCGTTACTCAAGCGCGCTTTGTATGTAGATTGACTTCTTTATGTACCTATTTTGTGGTACGAGTATAGTATTACACCGCATTAATTTATTATCTCCTTGGGATATGTCCTGAAGGCCGACCAAAGGCTATTCCTCCAGATATAGTCTCAGCAACGTGTTTGATGTAACTCGATAGGAATAACCTTGGGCTAGAGCTTGTATCCACGAGGCTACATATACAACTAAGCATGAACAGTAATAAATAATAAAACAAATAATAAGGATAGGTAACTTAATAACTCACTTATATTCCTAGATATATGGGTCAGAGGTTTTTTAATATTTTTGGGGTTCCGTACCTCAAAAGGAAAAAACGGAACCCTTATAGGATCACTTTGTTGTCCATCTGTCAGTCAAGACCCTTTATCTTGGGGACTCGTAGAGGTGTTGAGTTAAAATTATAACTATATACTCAAGTCTGCAGTCTCTTGAAGGTGAGAAAAAAATCAAACTTCTGAGTTAACGAAACAAAATGATACGGCAGTTTATGTTGCAAATAAAACGTGTATTTGGATACTCGAAGGAATCAAAATTGATAGAGTACTTCCCGTTGACCTAGAATCCTGAAATTTGACGTGAAGCAAGGTCTCACAGCACAAATATAGGAAAAAATCTGTAAAAAGTAAATTTGTTGTTATGTCACAAAATAAATAATTAGCGTAAAATTCGGAACTACCATTTGAAGTCCTCTCAACGTTAGTTTGGTCTTCGTCAGAATTATTATTAAGTTCTCTTAATGATTTGGTGTTTTTCATAGTATTTATTAGTTTGTAATTTTAGCATATATATGTATTTTATTATTATAAAAAACTTATTTAATATTTTATTTTTTCTGTTATTTCTTTATTTTATTGTTTTTTTTTTTTATTGTGCAAGCATATCACAGTGTTGTCTTTTTTAACCCAAAAGTTGACTGGTAGAGAATGCCTTGTTGCATTAAGTCCGCCTATGTACTTCATGTAACTACTGTAAATGAAGCTTAAATAAATAAATAATTTGCGATTCGGAAAAAAATCTTAGTAACTCAATTCGGGTATTGAACTGTTTTCATAAGTACGTTTGTACAGAACCCTCAGTGCGCGAGTCCGACTCTCATTTACCCAGTTTTTTCTTTACGGTTGATAGACACGTTTGGCCTTATGATGTTTTGGGCACGTAATGCGCAGAAACGAAGACCACACGACCCATCGCGTTTTAGCCATAGAAGACGGCCAAAGAGGAAGAGTTAGGCCACCGACTACCTGGGACCCAAGTCTGCTATTTTTATAAATTCGTCATTCCAATTCGACCCCATTTTCATTTTGCTAAAAATTCGTAATTGGCTAATTCATATTATATAGTATATATATATATATATATATTCGGATTTATACTCTATCTGAGTATAAGATAAAATTAATATTCTTGCACTTACTTATACTAACCACGGTAACGAAACCATAGCGACTTCTAAATCGACTCCAACACCATCTAGTTACGTTTGTGGTAACTTTTAAATTATTTTCTGGCAAACAAAATCTTACTTATGCGAAAGTTAAAAATACTCTCAAGAAGTACCCCTCGTGCATATAGGGGTATTATTATTACTTAATAGTGTGCTTAGCGGGGCTCCTGCTTCTGGGTGGTTTAAAAAAAAATACACGATGGGGATGGCGGGGGCTGTGGTCGCTCGCTTTGCTCGCCCACTAGACCCCTCCATCCCCTTCCAACCTAGCCTGTCCGAGCCGGTGTGACCCTAGTCCCGGTCTCACTTCGCTTGCATTTGTATCATAACTTCTTTGTGCCTTTTTTACTAAGTATGACAAGAAAAAAACACTCTATTCAGGGTAGCTTACTAAAAGGTTACCTATCATAAGTTCGAAAAATATTTGACCTGATTTCATTTCACCTAAAACTTTTTAACTATTTTCGTTTCGTTTTTTTTTATTTCATTGATGTCACGTCTGCCACTGTATCAGTTGACCTATTATTAATTTATTTATTTATTTTATTTTATTAAAACTTTATGCACTAGTAAGAAACACTGTACAAAGGCGGACTTAATGCCGTAGGCATTTTCTATCAGTCTACCATAGGGTGGTGCAGAAATGTAACATGGTAGGTGCAACATAATGATAAACTAGATTAAGAAAACAATAATAAATATATACTTAGATACATACATACAAATTAACAAAGTTATTATGAAAAACGTACCCAACAAATCATCGCTGTGATGATTAATTCGTTTTTTTTCGTTACTTTGATGTTTCAATTGGTCGAAAAACTTTTCACCGATGTTACACTTCGCCGAAACAACATTTGTTCGAAGTATTATGTTTCCGAACATTCATTATATCACTGTTTTAATTACCATATTTTCATTTCGCCAAACGCCTAGAAATGTAGGTAATTATTACACTAGCATGATCGAGGCAACAAGAGCTAATTTCAGATTAGTTTAACCTAATATTTTGTTTAATTAATCACTTAAATGTAAATGGCACTTAATGATATAGTTAATTATGAACAAAAGTGGTTCGTGAGGAAACCACTAACTTGCTGATTTTCTCACGATGTTTTCCACGATGTTCACGTTGTTTTTTATTTCGAAGATGGAATGGGCCGTAATCCACCACACAATTTAAAAAGAAATTGGGTGGTGGATTACGGCCCATTCCCTCTCTTAGAGAGGAGGCCTGAGTCCCAGCTGTGGGAACATTATAAGGCTGATTATGCTATGCTTATGTTATTCAATAAATTATCTAATAAAATGTATCCCACCAAAAACATTTCATGTAAAATGTTGCCAAGACGACCACATAAGGTTTGCCCTGTGAAAAAGATATCAGATCTCATGTAGAGCCATGCTTCTGAATCTACACGGCCTAACTCTACCGACCCTAACTTCACAAATTCTACATATCAGTAAAAATGTATGCCTTCTCTGTTTCGCTACCGTCGTGGAGGTGATGCGAATATTTAGTTTTTGAAGTAATATTTTTCGATTTAATTTAATTTATCTGTATCTTTTTTGTATTTAACAATTTCATTTATTATGGTTCTACAGGTTAATTAATGTCCGAAATAAACAATAAATAAAAGGGATTAGGTAATAAAATCACGCTACGATCCACAGGACCGGAGCGCTAGTAGATATATATTTGTACATGTGATAGTTACATGGTTTCAATTAAGTTTCAATTAACTGACGAAAAGCAATTATTAGACACCGTAGCTCCATCTCACAGCCATCACAAAACGGCCAGCCCATTCACAACCGCCACGGAACAACAAACTTAATAACGGACGCCCTTGACACCTCTCAAACTAAAGGATGCCTAAACCACTGAAGCGAGAGCCTGGAGGATGCCTTGACAAACTTATGACAAAGGCGCTAAATCCAACAGAAAGGGATGTTGAAAGGCTTATGGCCGAGTGTTTGAGAGGGCAGAGGCTAAAGTTCCAGCTTCCTGACAGCCTTGATCTATAAACTTATATCGGGCAATCAGCGTTCGAGTGCATTTAGTGTGAAATAATTTTATAGTACTTAAAACTCGGGTTAATCTATTTTGGGAATAATGACACACCAATTTTTTTTATTAGTACAAAAAACCCGACAGCGTAAAAGAAACTTTAAATAAAAACTAAAAAGAAAAAACAAGTTCAGTCCAGTAGCATAAAAACCAATTTAAATAAAACAAATAATAAATTTTAATACGGATCATAGTGACTGCAACAGTCGGGATCCATATGAAATCGAATTTTAATGAGTGAAAAAAACTTTTTTACTCTAATATAGCGTCCCACAGTCGTTATGTTGATTTTTTTTCAACGTCATCTATCTAAGAACACTTGCGTAAGTTAACAAGACTAATCTAACGATATGCTAATTATGTAAATCCGTTCAGCGGTTTGGAAGATATGAGGTAATAAAGAATATTACATACATACATACATACATACAAGATACGCGCGAAAAACTTTCCCCTTTACCTTCTTGCAGTTGAGTCAAAAATGGGGCTCTATCCGTAGGTACCTGTAACTGTTCAAATTATTGTAGTCAAAAGTAAAAAAAAATGAAATCCCAAAATTGTCCACGAAAATTTGTCATAATTGGTAAATTCATAATAGAATCAATCATTCATGACACCGACACATGACACATGACACATATTCTTGGGGAAGGCCTATGTCCAGCAGTGGACGTCTTTTGGCTGAAATTAATGAATGTATGATTCATGACAATTGCTACTAGAAAATACTACGCTGTGTGTGTTTGTTTTTCCATTTTGATCGTCATTTATTAATTCATAATAATCAATAGCCTGTACAATATTTCCATAAATTGAGTGACATTTTGGGATATAAACAAACGCTAATAACTATGCTGTTATGAATATTATTTATTGAGACTTTACTTAAATAATGGAGTGGAGCAGTGGTGACCGAGTTTTAACGGCCCCGACTTACGAGTTCTAAGTCGTGAGTTCAAACCCAGCCAGGTGCATTACTTTGAGTAATTTATTTTATCACCGCTGTTCTCAAAACGGTGAAGGAAAACATCGTAAGGAAACCGGCATGTCCTAGAACCTAAAATTCGAAGACATGTGACATTGATCAAACCGCGCTGGGCCCGCGTGGTGGATTACGGCCCATTCCCTCTCCTAAAGAGGAGGCCTGAGTCCCATCAGTGGGAACATTATAAGACCGACTATGCTATGCTAATGACAACTGCTCACTAATTCTACAATTTTTTCCCATTCATGTTTATGGTCACTTGTACCCTAACTACCATCATCAAAATAAAACCTGCAAGCACTATACACTAACCAGCTACTAGTGACGTGACGTCATTGCGCAGTATTCGTTTATTTTTACAGTTTGCAGCGATCGCAAGCGTTTAATTGTCCCTATGACGTCAGAGCTTGCGTAGTGTGGACCTGACGAATTTATGGTCTGTCGGCCTTTTTAGAGAGGAATGTGAGAATTTGTGGTTGTTTATGGTCAGGGTGGAGTAACTGTGTGTTATCTGTGGAATTGGGGAAGTGAAATCGGTCAAGTGAGAGGCAGTTGTAATAAAATTGCCACGTTTTTGGAGTCTGGCGTTCGAATTTTGAATTGTATTCTGTTAAATGTCACGTGAAAAATAAAGGTAGAACTAGATTGGGCACACGTGGGTAACGTTCGCCGATCTGGGCTAGTAAACTCTGTGCAAAGGCGGCCTTAACGCCGTAGGCATTTTCTACCAGTCGACCTTTAGGGTGGTGCAGAAACATAACAACTAAAGAACTAGACTTGTAGCGCTACATTAGATCTCCACGTACAAATCACGTGGCCCACGCGTGCGTCGGTCCAATGTAGTTCCCGCTTATGGCTTATTGTTCACGGACGCATAGCTTCATAGACGCATATTCGTCATTATACACTCTTGGTTCGTCATAGTCGTCATTATACGTCGTGTCGTTTCCGCTTCGTTGACAGAGTTTTATAGTTTTGTATATAAGCTTCACGCAGGCGTACACCAAGCGTATAAGGATGGCAAGCTGAACACATGCCAAAGGGTGGTCATACGGATAGTGCGGGGATACCGCACGGTTTCCAGCGAAGCGGCAAGCCTCCTTACTGGCCTACCACCATGGAATCCGGAGGCAACAGTACTGGCGCGCATGCAGGAATTGCGCGTGAAATGCAACGCCGGGGCGACAAGTCGCGGCATGGCAGACAGAGTTTCGGCGGAACCTCATGGCGGAATGGCGACAGCGACGGTCGCAACCCAGTGCTGAGCACGGCTTAATTATGGAGGTAAGTCCGCGCAGGTCAATTCGAGCGGTTCCTGCACCGGATTCTTGCGAAAGAATCGCCTGGGTGTCACCACTACGCGCTAGGTGCCGCTGGGTGGGTATACGCGCCGTCGACGACTTGGGCTCGGTCCGGACGGTTACCAGACAGTGGTTTGATCTACCCATTGCTCACCGTTCGCAAGCCCGTGTCTACGGTCTACGGATCCCGATAGCTGGGGTTTGGGGGCCGTTCCCTTGTGTATGCGCGTGCGGCCGCCTCCTTTGCTAGCATTACTGCTTCGCAGAAGGAGGCTACCGCCTGCTACTACTCCTCGCTCCGGATCATGGCCGAAGCCCGGCGCGAGAGATTGCCGCCGTCGATCGCCCCCCCGAGGACATGGCGTTGCTCGTCGCTTCCGCACGAATCTGGTGCAGGGACTTCCCGAACTTACCGTGTTCGGTGAGAACCTGCGTCAACCGGAATATGAGGACGCCCAGATGTCTTTCCAACCACGCCTCAAAGAAGGGACTTACCGACTGATTCATCATCATCATCATTTCAGCCGAAAGACGTCCACTGTTGGACATAGCCCCCCCCTAAAGTGCCACCACAATGAACGTTCCTGTGCGTCTCAAATCCATCGGTCTTCGGCAACCGTTACCAGGTCATCGGTCCACCTAGTAAGAGGCGTTCCAACGCTACGTCTTCCGGTAAATGATCGCCATTCCAGAACCTTTCGGCCATAACGGCCATCCGTTCTGCGAGCAATGTGCCCTGCCCATTGACAATTAAGTTTGGCGATTCTTCGTGCTATGTCTGTGACCTTGGTTCTCCTGCAGATATTGAGGATATATACAGAGTGGGACTTAAAATGAACATGGACAAGACCAAAGTCATGGTAAACGGCCATTTAGCACCCACTCCTATCAAAATCGGGGACTCTACACTCGAAGTTGTGGACGACTACGTTTACCTGGGACAGACGATCCAGTTGGGAAGGTCTAACTTCGAGAAAGAGATCAATCGTCGAATCTGACTTGGCTGGGCAGCGTTCGGGAAGTTGCGCGGTATGTTCTCGTCCAATATACCACAGTGTCTCAAAACGAAAGTCTATAACCAGTGCGTCTTGCTAGTGATGACATATGGCTCCGAAACGTGGTCACTCACAATGGGCCTCATCAGAAGACTTAAAGTCACCCAAAGGGCATTGGAAAGGGCTATGCTCGGAGTTTCCTTGCCTGATCAAATCAGAAATGAAGATATGGGCAGGGCACATTGCTTGCAGAACAGATGGCCGTTGAGGCGATCACGTACTAGAAGACGCAGTGTTAGAACGCCCCCTACGAGGTGGACCGATGACCTAGTGAACGTTGCGGGAATTCGGTGGATGCAAAGGACCGTTCATTGTGGCGACATTTGGGGGAGGCCTATGTCCAGCAGTGGACGTCTGTCGGCTTAATGATAATCTAACTAAAGTGCTTAAAATTTCTTCAAAAGGAAAGCTTTGAGCTTTGATTTAAACGAGCTCGTGTAAATTATACTCTTTAAGTCCAAGGGCAACCTATTCAAAATTCGCACTGCTTGATATTAAGGACTATGTTGAACAATGACTAAGTTGAGGTATTATTTTGTTTTTTAAATCTTTCCTACGCGTATTTTCCCTTAACTGTCTCTCCTCATTTGTTTCATAGTCATGTAGGTATTTTTTTAAATTTACCAACAACACCAAAATATAGAGGCTTGGCACAGTAAGAATTTTCAAATTTATAAAGTGTGGCCGACCGCTATCTCTTTGTGATATTCGTGTAACAGTTCCCAACTAACCATCTTATCCACGTTATCCTGCCCTGTCCCCACCATTGGGAATTCAAATAATTTCGTGAAAACAATAGTCCCCGCTTTAAAGTAACAATGTTACCAGTTTTTTTTGCAGTATCGATGAAAATGCAATCAAAATGTATTTTCGGCACCAATTATCTTGGTAACTCTAGTTTTTTTCTCTCCATTTTTTTCATTGAAAAATACGGGTTTCATTTTGAAATATAAAGCTAAAACTCGGAATCAATTTTGTTTGTTCATTTCGTCAGATTAATTTGAAGTTCGGTATTTCATCATGTGAGAAAGTACTTACTACTGCCATACTTTTCTCTACCGCCAATCAACGCAAGTCTGCTATTATAATAGTCTCAGAATGGTCTATCATTGATTTCATAATTGTTGTTTTTGACAAGTTTGGTAATCTATTAATATATTGGCGTCGTTATGACTTTTCAATGGTCAACCACTGACACTCTATTGAAAGAAGTGGTATAGAATGGTAATCTCGTACTTATTGACAAATTAATATTTGACGTATGCGGTAATCTGCTAAAATTTTGACAGTTCCTTTGATCAGCGACCTACCCTAAGAACGTAATTGTGTAGTCATTGCTTTTAATAAGCTCGATAATGTCGTTTTACCACAACTCTAGTACGAGATCATTTACCGATCAATGATCGATCATTATGAATTAGCAGATTAGCAAAATGTTAATGGGATCGTGTTGGATTGACGAATTTATAAAAATAGCAGACTTAGGCCCCAGCTGGAAGACGTCCACTGTAGATGCAACATCTGGACGTCCAAGCGCTACCACAACGGCCGGTCCTGTGCGTCTCGCATCCATCGAATGTCGGAAACCCTCACCAGGCCTGCACGAAGGAGGACGGGGCAGCAGCTCATCTGCTTCTAATCTGCTAAGTGGTGGCTTTTTTTTCTTTTTTTTCGGTGGGAAAATCGTTTTATGACATCCTCGCTCTTGGGCGGGGCGGGAGATAGTGTCAGACTTTTACTGACTAAAAACCCACTCCTGTTCCTTCGTTGCCTTTCGTACCAGGACCGAAACTTCCTTTCAGAATCAGACCCTTGGCCCCAATAGGCTTCGACCCTGCTGGGCTCCTATAGTTGCTGACATCTCCTTGAGGCGCGCGTGGAACAGTACGAGCCGTCGACAACTTGGGCTCGGTCCGAACGGCTACCGAACGGTCGTAAGGCGAGCCACCCATTGTTCGCCGTCCGCAAGCCCGCGGCCCAATGGTAGCTGGATACAGGCAAAGTACTTTAGAAACACAGGTACCCGCCGTGAAATGATCAGTAGCGCTGCCTTGAGAAACTGGGTGGATCGAATCCGTACCCAAAATATGCGATTTAGTCGTGGACTTGCGGACACCAGCCCGAAATATAAATACAAATACCCTTAGCAGTCATCAGTCCACTTTGTGGGAAGCCTTCCAACGCTGTGTCTTCCGGTACCAAGCAAGCTATCTTTCAAGCACTGTTACTATGTTTACATTTAAAAAGCAGGGCAGCCGGTGTTAATGCACTTGCAATATGTTGGTATAGTTTCTTTATATTTATTTTTTAGGGTTCCGTACCTCAAAAGTAAAAAAAAAAATTATTTCGCTCCGCTCAAGAGCGGGGGAAATCATTGGATGATTTTCCAAACAAAAAAAAAAGTTCTTGTGATGCGTCGTGTGAGCTCGCTGATTTTTCCAATGCGACGTCGCATCGCAGTTTTGTGTTTGGACTCTAAGTATCCTGCCTTTCTACCACACTTTTCTGTCCTTGAAAAAGAAAGAAGGAAAATACATTAATGTTTGTTGTCTATGTTTTCCTTAGTCTAGTTTTCTAATCCTTTAAATATGAATGGACAAGTGGTTATTGTTTTCATCTCCTGTTGGTTCTGCAATCTGTCGATTTGACATTGAACGGGAAATTAAGTAGTTCATTCATGGATGGAACAATATACGAGTACATTAATATACATGTGCTGAATTCCTCTCAACTTTAGTTTGTTCTTCGTCAGAATTATTATTAAGTTCCCTTAATGATTTGATATTTTTCATAGTATTGATTAGTTTATAATTTTAGCATATATATGTATTTTATTATTACAAATAACTTATATTTTATTTTATTTTTTCTGTTTGAATTATCTGTTATTTGTTTATTGTGCAAGCCTATCACAGTGTTGTCTTTTTAACCCAAAGGTTGACTGGTAGAGAATGCCTTGTTGCATAAGTCCGCCTATGTACCACTACTGTACATGAAGTTTAAATAAATAAATATACATACTTTAAATGGCTTATTAGAAAAGACCTTGTTATTATTTAAGTAAAGTCTCAATAAATAATATTCATAAACAGCAAAGTTATTAGCGTTTGTTTATATCCCAAAATGTTACTTAATTTATGGAAATATGGTACAGACTATTTATTGATTATGAATTAATAAATGACGATCAAAATGGAAAAAAACACTGGGCATAGTACGAGTATTTTCTAATAGCAATTGTTAGAATGATTGATTCTATTATGAATTTACCGATTATGACAAATTTTCGTGGACAATTTTGGGATTTCTTTTTTTTTAATTTGACTACAAAAATATGATCAGTAACGGGTACGGATAGAGCCCTTTTTTGTACTATATTAAAAAATAGGGGTGTATGTAAAGTTTGTCCATCAAATCATTTGCCAGGCAGTTTGGATACATCAGCATATCCTTTTTGTAAGTTTTGAGAGAATCAGGTTGTTAAAAAAGAGGAAATCTACCAACAAAAAACATAGGGTTCCGCATAAAACAAACAAAATCGTATACCAAACACTTTCACTTGCAAGGCAGTAAATTAAAATGTAAAAAATTCATATGAGATCTCTCAGCAAGGTAGAGGGCGATACAAATTATTTATTTACAAGTACTGAACTCTGTGTGCTATAAATGTTTCTTTTTAGATACTATATTATTTTTAGTCTTTTTAAGTAAGCAATGTTTGCTGAGGTCACTTTGTGAATGGGTGACCATCTTAACGTACCAAGACTCCTCCGTTCCTCAAAAAGCATATCAGTCGTTACAGACAAAGTATTCTACATGAGCGATTATTTTCGATATTAGTCGATCTCATGTAGTTCGACAAATGTTCATAAGAGTCTTTCGTCATTATTGCATGTACCGTAGAGAGCAGTGGTGGCCGAGTGGTAACGGCCCCGACTTACAAGTTGTAGGTCGCGGGTTCAAACCCAGCCAGGCGCATTACTTTGTGTAATTTATTTCATCACCACCGCTCTCAAAACAAACGGTGAAGGAAAACATTGTGAGGAAACCGGCATGTCCTAGAACCAAAAATTCGAAGACATGTGACATCCACCAACCTCGCACTGGGCCCGCGTGGTGGATTACGGCCCATTCCCTCTCCTAGAGAAAAGGCCTGAATCTCAAAAGTGGGAACATTATAAGGCCGACTATGCTATGCTATGTAATGCATGTATAGAAAGACTGACAGTACGCTATAAACAGCGTAGCCTTTATTTGTTTATTTATTAAAACTATGCACTAGTAATGAACACTACAAAAGCGGACTTAAAGCCTTAGGCATTTTCTATCAATCGACCTTAGGGTGGTGCCAAAACATAACATGGTAGGTTCAGCTTAACGGTAAAAAAATACAATAATAAATATATGCTTAGATACAAAATAACAATCTAATTATAAGAAACGAATCCAACAAATCAACGCTGTGATGATTACACCAACTTCCTGCAAATGTGTTCACGTGCCTTCACCTTAAAAGTGAACCGACTGGACGCCATCCTGATGTTCAGCGGGAGCGCATACCGAAGAAAGATTGCCTGGACAAAGAAGGAGGACTGGATAAACCCAGAGCGATGTGTGGGATATCGCAGAAGACGATTATTGGTAGATCGAAGATTTTTTATTTATTTATTTGATATAAGTCAGCTTGACTGCGATCCCACCTGATGGTAAGCAGAAATGCAATTATTGATGGTGAGGCGCATTCACTCTAGCCTTGAAGACACCTAAATTATAGTTGGACGGAAAGACCGCGGCAGGCAAATTGTTCTAGTCCTTCGATGTACGCGGTATAAACGACGAAGTGAAACGCTTAGTCCGGACAGTTGAAGTTTCGCCGAACTAGCCGTACGTCGGGTGGTCTGATGGTAGAAAGGAGATTGCGGAATCAAGTCATGCAATTCCCTCGCACACTTTCCTAAAAGCAACCTGTAGAATACCGATAGGCTGGCTACCCTGCGCCTGTACTCGAGGCTTTGTAGATTGGACTTAATCAAATCTGGATCCCCAATTAGCCTCTTCGCACGCTCTTCCACTGAGTCCAAAGCTGCTATTATGACCAGAGCAAATAAATTGGATTTGAGAAGTCAAGTAAGAAGGATAAGAAGGTTTATCCAGAAAAGAAAACAGGGTAGTCAAGCCTCTTAGCGCTCTACGCTGACGGATGGGTAACCATTTTAAAAGTGATTGTTGCTCTGATACATGATCATAGTTACGAAGGTTGAAGACAAATCGAATGCAATTATTCAGAAGGCGGTCAATTTTATTGAGGAGATCTGCATTCAGGTCATAGTAGCACACATCACCATAGTCAATATTAGGAAAATTAGGGACTGATCAACCAATGCCTTAAGTGGGTCCTTTTCCACTCGCCTATCGTCGGCATCGAGCTTGTTGCTTCATCTAACGCAATCTAATGCGATGTTTGATGAAGAGGCAAAAAAAAAGAGAGATAACGCCTGAAATCTCTGTTGGCATTCAATAATTCCGTGATTTACTCTAACATTTCACAAAACTTGTTCAAAATACGTGTAATTTTTAATTCTTAAAAAAAATTGTCGTCATTCCGAATCTCGATTGAAGGAGTGCAAGGCTTCGATAGATGTACTTTTTAAATTTTTAATATAATGAGTAAGTACATTATGGAGGGCCAAAGTTCACGTAAAATAACAGATTTTCAGCGGTTTTTACTAGATTAGTTTTACATAAAATGTTTAGCTGTGTATTCAAAATATCTAGAGAAAGATGTGTAATAACATCATAATCACGTAAGAGCGGTTGTATGAAAATGTACCTCGAAAAGGACGCTCTTAATGTGAGCTGAAAAAAAATTTATATCATTTTTTATGTCAATCGAGCATTTTTCTAATCTTAGATCCAACATATTATTGAAGCAGACATCCAAAGCTCTACGTTCATGCTCAATAATGAGATTTTCTTTGAAGTCATTCATTGTGCGTACAGCTAAAGAGTGGAATTCCTTGCCGGAATCTGTGTTTCCTGATGGCTACAACCCGGGAATCTTTAAGTGAAAAGTGAATAGGTTACTTCTAGGTAAGCGCGCTCCATCGTCGACCACATCGTCGCTTTCCATCAGGTGAGATAGCGGTCAAGCGCGAACCTATCAAGAATAAAAAAAAATAGTCATCAGAAACCCAATGACCCAGATACTCGAAGATTGAGACTTCCACAAAGTTTTAAGTGTGCTACTATCGGGTAGGTTTTAGTGTCTGCCTTAAAGACTAGTAACTCACTTTTCTTAAGATTGTATGTGAGCTCATGAGGCTCCGCCTACCTCTCACGTATCATAAGCAGACTCTTATACAGTCATAAAGGGAAGTGGTCAGTTCCCAGTATTGGTTTGATTATCACATCTGCAATGCCTCAGAAATTGCAACGGTCTATAGGAGGTTATGGCCATTCACCATCTTCATTGTCAACAAACAAATTAAAAGTCTACGGTCCGGACTAAGCACCTCATCGTTTATACTGCGTATATCAAAGGATTGCAAAAATTTTACTTCTTCCCATCCGATTATAATTTAGGTGTCTATTAGTGCGATTCACCATCAACGATTGCATCACTAGTTACCATCAGGTGGGATCGAACTCAAGCACTGGTTTCTATCATTACAAATAAAAAAGTTAGCAAAGGCAGATTAGAACTTTTCGACCGGGTCTAGAACGAAGCATGGTCAAAATCAGAAAAAAAAGTAAGACACTCAAAAATAAGAAGCGTAACCGATGTCTTGAATAAAAGAATGATTTATAATATGAAAGAATACAAGCACTTAATGGTGGTACTTAACGATTTCAAATGAGTTCCTTGTATTCGACTTTTAAGTCGAGCAAATATTTAAATTACTTATATTGTAGGGACAATTGAGCATAGTCACATTGTAGAATAACATTAGTACATGATATAGAATTGATTTCATTATTACAGTCGAAGAATGGCTGTGAACCTGTTTTTTCGGTGGGAAAATCATCCTCTGTATTCCCCCGCTCTTAGGCGGAGCGCGAGGATGTCTCAGAGTTTTACTGACAAAAAACTCTTCGTTGCCTTTCATACCAGGGCTGAGTGTTATTTTCAGAAGCAGACCCTTGGCCCCAGTAGGCTTGGACCCGAATACGAGTATATTGTAGCGACATCTATGGCATCACATAAAACTAATCCTGCATCGCGCAATTAAAGTTCTCCGCGCGATTTGGTGATATACGACAGGCCGAAAATCATCTATCGGGCAGTTGCCCACCAGACATAACACCCGTCTGGTCGGACGATCCTCCCTTTTCAACGAAGGTTAGCGGGACTTTACTATCTGTTCCGCATACCTCCAAATTGGTGACCCTCGATAAAGAACGTCAGCACAGCCTTCGTGCAGCTTGTACTTCGTCACGTTATCATCACTTCCTCAAACTTGCGTGCAGCGAGCCATACAGCCGGCACCTACGGCTTTAAAGGGTATCCCGACCACCAGCATGCCTACCTGGTCATACCTGGTTATCACCCTTAGCCTCATCAACGTCCTTGGCTAAGCACACCGCACCTTCGGCCAGTCACATGAAGAGCCATGAAAAACCTCTCCTGGTCGACGCCAACAGTCAAGCCAATACGTCGCACAGCATCACTCCGTCTTACTGGAGCCGGCAGCACTTCTCCCACTCACTGGAGTCTGCAGCAGCGTCCCGACTCACTGGGACATCATCACCCCGACTCACCGAACTATGCGGCATTCGGTTCCGACCCACTGGAACCAACCTACCACTGGCCTGGCACGCATTAAAAGCATCAAGAACCATCTTTCTTCGATCTCCGGAGGGGAGTGATGTAGCAACATCTATGGCATCACATAAAACTAATCCTGCATCGCGCAATTAAAGTTCTCCGCGCAATTTGATCATATACAATAGCCCGAAAATCATCTATCGGGCAATTGCCCACCAGAAATTACACCCTTTTCAACGGAAGTTTGCGGGGCTTTACACTCTGTTCCGCCTACCTCCAAAATATATATAAGACGAGTGACCATAGAGGCACATAAGGGCAACTCGTTGGAGAGGTCTAAGTGGGAAACGATACAGAGGAAGATCGCATATAAGATGGGCGGACGGCATCATAAAAACGACTAGTTCTTACTGGATGCAAGCAACCCAATCAATATAGAGAACGCTGGAGTTCCTTGGAGGATACCTTCACCTGCGAAAATACCTATTTATATTGTATTGGGATTAAGATTAATTTTGATTTAGGATTGTGTTTAGTTCTATTTTGTTTGTTTTTTGCCAGATACAAAAGGCTTTTATTTTATAATTATTTTTATGATTATTTTTATTGTACTTTTGGGGTCCGAGCGCTCATCGAGTTGTTCGGGATATCAGCAAACAGCTGGTCGACTCTTCGCGTGACCAGAGGGCTGGGCTTTTCTTTGGTCAACGAATTAACATTGTCATCCAGCGTGGCAATGCTGCCAGCGTTCTGGGCACTTTTCCCATTGACATCGATGTGAACGAATTTTTTGATGCCCTATGAGTTCTTTTTCTACCAGTTTGTACATAATATTATTTTCAATTTGTTTAAATATTTATTAAGTTATAATATTTATTAGTTAAGATGTATATAACATAAAAAAATATACTATATTATCTAACTTAAATCATATAATACAAAATTGTACTTTTTAGTACAATATTGACCAGTCTACACTCTCCTTACATAATATCTACGTATGCTGTAATATGGAAATAATGTAACAACAATTATTTTTTTTAAAGAGTAACCATGGAGTTTCTTGCCGGTTCTTCTCCATAGGAAACGACCTATTTGGAACCGTGCACTAGCTTCTGACGTTTTATAAGTGCCCATGTAGGCCTATGTGAAATAAAAAACTTTGACTTTGACTATAAGCAAAGTCAGAATACTGAATTGGTGTAAAAAGCAATTTTAAGAGTAACACAAAGTAAATAAATTGACTTTATGAAACTCTCAAAATAAACTGTAACTCTAAACAGACTATTAAACACTACAATGTAAATTAACTATTATTTTACACTCTCTCTCAAGACAAAGTATGGAAATTTTAACACAGTCTCCGAGTTTTTAAACACAGCATACTACACTCAAAGTTTCACTGCCTCATTGATCTTATGTTCTCTCTCTTGTTTTACTCCACGCGACTTAATAAAATTTATACTTCATGTACAGTAGTGGTACATAGGCGGACTTAATGCAACAAGGCATTCTCTACCAGTCAACCTTTGGGTTAAAAAGACAACACTGTAGAAGGCTTGCACAATAAACAAATAACAGATAATTCAAACAGAAAAAAATAAAATAAAAATAAGTAATTAATAATAATAAAATTGGAGTTATTTTCTCCACTCGTCTTAATATGAAAGTTTCTTCTGTTATCATCTATACGTATAATAAATCTGTAGAAGTGAAAATTCTGTACATCGAAAATATCAAAAAATAAATGGCAGGGGAGGGGGTGTTACGAGACCGACACTGAACCCAAAAATGTGATTAAAAAAATTTTTGTCTGTCTGTCTGTTTGTTCAGGCATCACGCAAAAACTACCAGTTCGATTTCGACGAAACTTGGTATGATTATTCTTTAATATCCTGGGCACCACACTGGGTACTTTTTATCCCGGAAAAGTATAAACAATAAAAAACAAACTTAATTTTGTGGTTCGATCCATAGACCCGATTACTGTACTAACCGAAAATAATAAGTTTGTCGTAGGTTACGTCACCCGCAGTTGAGTTCACTAAGGGCTTAAGATACAATATCGCTCGCCATACAATTCAATGGACTATCACACACGACGAAGATAATAAATAATATTTCATTATTTCGTATCTCAAAAAACCTAATAAAACCATTTTCGACTTCTACGTGGACGAAGTCGCGGGCAAAAGCTAGTAGCAAATGTTTTGATTGGAGGGGAGAAAGTTTCCTAGAAAGGACTGAGGGCGGAATTCACCAATAAAACTTTAATGCGTTTCAACGTTTGGATGGCATAATCGCGTTTAGCCGCTGTCACTAGTGTCACTTGTATAAATACAACAAAAGAAAAATACAGACAAGTGACACTAGTGACAGCGGCTAAACGCGATTATGCAAGCTAAACGTTAAAACGCAATTAGTTTGATTGGTGAACATAGGTTTAATTCTGGATTTGTGCCTGGTTGATGACAGTAAGCTTATGACGTCATCTTTTTTTTGTGATGGCCTATATTGTGTGCTATGTGTGTGTGATAGCAGTGGTAACCGAGTGGTAACGGCTCCGACTTACGAGTTGTAGGTCGCAGGTTCAAACCCAGCCAGGCGCATTACTTTGTGTAATTTATTTCATCATCACTGCTCTCAAAACGGTGAAGGAAAACATCGTGAGAAAACCGGAATGTCCTTGAACCAAAAATTCGAAGACATGTGACATCCACCAACCCGCACTGGGCCCGCGTTGTGGCTAGCTGACCTGAACTTCGTACAAACGATACGATTATTACGATATAGTCAACCGATAGTGATAAAACAAAGTCTAATTAATATAATTAAAAAAAGTAATATAATTTCGGAAGTCGATGTTTATATAAAAGTTTTGTCTCTTCGTTATTTAACACCGACTTCCGAAATTAAAGTAATTTTGCACTTTTTAGTGTTTTTTTACAGTGTAGTCTATTGTATTTTTTTTTGTAAAAAGTTTTTTATATGTATACATTAAAATTGTGTGTAACTGATGTATTACTTAGGGTTGTATCGCAATCGGTCGAATATATCGAAAGATATACTAGGTGGTACAGAGTTCGCCGGGTCAGCTAGTACATAATACATATTATCTAAACTGCCGCCTCTAGAACATCATGTGATGCACTTGAATACCAGTGTTAGCAATTGTTTTTACGGGAACATGTATGTAGTTTTACCGAGGCCCTAGAACGCAAAGGGCAAAAAAAGTAACATAACGACGGTGAAGTGCCAATACCTTCTAACTGACATTTTTCGATAAAATTACTTTTAAGTGCTTATATTTTAAATGCGTGTTTCCGCATGCTTCGTAAAATATCCGAAGCGGATATTTAGTTGCAACTGCATCAAATTAATTTGTGGAAACAAACACCTAACTAAACCAACGTGTCAATTTATAGTATTACTTCCTAACAATTTTTGACAGATAATTTTGACTTCCGACAGTTAGGAGTTATTGGTACTTCACCGTCGATAAGTAGGCTTCAGTCAGTAAGTCTGATACGCTCTCTTAGAGCGAAAGAAGTTACTTGATAATTACCCAAAACAAAAAAATTAAAACTCCCGTCTCTCTTAAAACCTCCATACAGTCTTAATTTTTTTTTTTATCAGAATCTAATGTAACTCAATATAACATTTAACCTTCAATTGGGGGTGAAAGTGGAACCCCGTACGGATACCATAGGGGTTGGGCGGGGTAGACGTATTAGTGAAATTCCGCTAGGGGGCGAGGTTGTCGACTTTCCGAAGGTTTAATGGGCTAAATATCTTGAGCCCAGATAATTCGAAGATAGGAGCGTTAGCAAAATAACCTTAACAGTTTTTTTTAATATTGTAAGTTGGTTTTTTATGAGAAATGTAGAAACTAGTAATTACAATTAACATTAAGTCAAATTGCAATTCGTTTTATATACAAACGCATATAGTATATTATTATAAATTATAATAATAAATGTATTTATTGGAACATAATAAATTTTACAATATATAATGCTCGTTAACAGTTATGTTAGTTTAAAATAAAACTGTGTCGCAAAAAAAGACAACAAATAATGATAATATCTTAAAAGTTTAACAACCATTATGACAAAAAATTAAACAACAATTATTAAAATAAACATTTCGTGTTTCTTTCTTTCCGTTCTTTCTATTATTAATTCTAGTTTGATCAGTAGAATAAATTGTGACGGATGCTTATTTCGTACGCAATTTAAAAATAAATGTTTTCATTCATTTCGCGTGGCGCGTTTGCGCACATACCAGCGTCTACACTCGTCTCGACTGGCCATCGTGGTGAAATTCGGTATTATGTTTCTGTCTTAAGGGTGCAGAGGGAAAAATCATTTAATGCGAGATAATCTAGACAAAATAATACTAAAAGCAGAATAAAACAAATATTTAAGTGGGGTTCCCATACAAAAAACTTTTTTTTTGGCGTTTTTTGCAACGGACGGTACGGAACCATTCATGCGCGAATTCAACTTGAATTTGGCCGGTTTTTGTTTTCATACCGTAATTAAATTTACAACATTTATTTATTTATTTAACACTTCATGCACATAAAGGTACAGAGGCGGACTTAATGCCTTAGGCATCAGTAAAAATCAATATCGGTCCACAATTGCCCGAGAAAAAAGGTGAAAATACTTAAAAATAGAACATACATTCAACCGAATATAAAACCTCCTAATTTTTGAAGTCGGTTAAAAATAAAACTTTTATCTTTATGGACAAAAAGTAAAAGAATAGAAGCTTTGCAAATGTAATCAAGATTTTGAATGACGACCATTTTTTTCAAACACTTTTAAGGGTTTATAAAAAACACGTATTTAATTTTTTGTAAAATATTCGAGTAAATCACGGAATTACCGAATACTTACAGAGTTTTCAGGCGTTATCTCTCTTTTTTCGCGTTGCCTTTTCGTCAAACATCGCGTATTGAGTTAGATGAAGTAACAAGCTTTTAAACCATGCTCTATGTTGACGAAAAGCGAGTGAAAAAAGACTCTCTTAAAGAGGGAATATTCTAATAATTTCTCGCGCTTTTATCGTGTTAGACTTTTACTGACTAAAACCACACCTGTGTTCCTTCAGTGGCCCTTTGCGTGCCAGTAGCAAAAGCTGGTTGCTTTTAAACCATGCTCGATGTTGACGATAAGCGAGTGGAAAAGGACCCTCTCAAAAAAACAATCCAGCCTTCTTGTGCTGACCGTACAACGCTCGCTAAAGTATTAGTAAAGATTGCGCGTAAGTCCCGCCATTTGCCGAATCGCGAGCAATCGACGCTAGAGATACAAGCCTACTGATCGTTCACTATTGTATGTGTAACATAGTTGCTATGCGACTTCCGACATATTGTGATGCAGGAACACACGGAGAAAAACCCTGTGGATACTGAGAAAATGCCTGTGATTTTGAGTCGTGACCTTTGCCATTGTGAGATTTTACAGTCAAAATCAAAACCTTTTTATTTCACATAGGCCTACATGGCACATACATGGGCACTTATAAAACGTCAGAAGCTAGTGCACGAGAAACAAGATGGAACCGGCAAGAAACTCCATGGTTACTTTTTTGAAACAAATAATTGATTTATAATACTTCCATATTATAATGTTAATAAGTATGTGAGGACAATGTAGACCAGCCTCCCTAGCCAAGTTACAATCGTATTGTTCGCGCCGAACGCCTTGAGTAGGCCACGCCTCCAATTCCTTGGTTCTGACGTCATCTCAACGCTCAGTCACGTGGTCAGAATAAAGGAATCGGAGGCGTGGCCTACTCGAGGCGTTCGGCGCGAACGGAACGAGTGTAACTTGGCTAGGGCAATATTATACCCAAAAGCTCAATATTACACCCAAAAAAATAATAATAACAAAACCAGTAGAGCCACACCTCTGCCACAATATCAGGATTGTTCAAAAGAGACACCGCGGTTGTAGAACCCAAAGGGCAAGTGAAGAAACACAAGTGGGTTTAGTCAGTAAAAAATCTGACACTCCCTCTCGCTCTATTTACAGTCGGAGAAGTTATTTAATAACATTTCTTAGTAATTCACAATATAGAGCAAAGTTCTTGAGATGCAACACCGGGGCGAAACTCCACTGCCAGAGGGATCTCATGGTGGAATAGCTACAGGCGTAGGGTAAACAGCCTTTTGGTGTTTAACAGGATGCATTTTGGAGAGTGTGCGCGGGAATTGCATCAATTGATTCCACCATCTCATTTCTACCATTAGACGACCCGAAGTACGGCGAGTGTCTACCCTTACGTGGTTGCCCAGTCTGCGGTCCAGACTAAGCGTTTCGCCTCCACGAAAAGTTGTTGTGTTAAGCGTTTCATACTACGTACATTGAACGATTGGAACAATTTACCTGCTGTGGTCTTCTCGTCCGATTATAATTTAGGTGTCTTCAAGGTTAGATTAGGTTAGGATGAATAAGTTCTCAATAAACTAGTGCAATTGATTGCATCAGGTAGCATTGCAGTCAAGCACTAGTATTTTATACCAATAAAAAAAATATCTCGTAAAAAAACACCACCCCAAAAGCATCCAACTAAACCCCATACCCCAGTCACTAAAGTACGGTGTTAACCCTTGCCCGGAACAGCTCAATCACAAACAAAGCTATTATCAAAACAATATAAATCTACTATTCACTATAACAATAATCAAAGCCACAAATCGTAGCTAGGACGCCAATCGAATTATAGAAGACTTTAATGAAGACCACACTCATAAATAATTCATATTCAGCCATTTTGGTTGTGTATCTGATGGGTGGACCTATTGAGAACCTCTTTTGTTTGAGACTTATGGCTTTAAGATGGTAAGGGATCTTTGTGAGAGAATTTAGATAGGTTTATATGATGATAATAATAATAATAGAACCTCGTGAAAGCTGAGAAAGATAAGCAAATTAAGTATCTTGACATACCTCGTGAGGTTGTTGACATGTGGGAAGTGGATAGAGCAATCAGTGAGCCGATAATTGTAATGGCCAATGAATAACGAACAATATCTGAGGAGGCTCTTGTTAGGCAGCTGCATCAAGGGCTTGATTCAGAAAGCAGTAGTCCTGGACACGGCGCGTATTGTTAGGAGATTCCTCTCTCAGGAGCCCTGACCGCAGGTAGCTTGGACCCTGTTCCCGATGCCGATGGGCTACTATTTTTTATATATTTTTAAATGATTTTTAATGTGTTTTTTTTAAAGAAATATTTAAAAATATAATCAATAGGTATATAAATTGAATAAATAGAATAATAATATACGACGAGATGAATTATTTGGTTGTGGACGTGCAACCCTAGCTGAATAACAAGAGTGTTTGGCAAGATATCGCATTGCATCTCCGCTTACCATCAGGTGGGATCGCAGTCAAGCACTGGTTTATATCAATTAAAAAAAAAAAAAAAAAGATAAAATATTTATTTTGCAAATATGGGTACAAAAAACGGTGACATAAAAACATAATAAGGATCAGCCATATTTAACCTGAAGGCATGCAAAAGTACAAACTACACTGGAGATTCTAAGATTAAAGGAATTAAAAAAAAATTGAAATTAAATAAAACAAAAATTAAAAATGTCACATAAGAACTAATCCTGCATCGCGCAATCAAAATTCTCCGAACGATTAGAACATATAGAACAGTCCGAAAATCATCTATCGGGCAGTTGCCCACCAGACATAACATCCTGTCTGGTCAGAGAATCCTCCCTTTTCAACGTAGGTTTGCGGGACTTCACTCTCTGTTCCGCACACCCTCCAAAAAAAAATTAAAAATTCAATAAGAATTAAAATTAAATTAAATAAAAAAAATTAAAGCATGTCATAACAATCTAAATAAATTTAGAATTTCACAAAAATTAAATTAAGTTTGTCGGATACACATATATCCGATAAATGAGAAATATGAGAAATGAGTATATTAGAGGAAGTTTGAAAGTGGCGCCAGTGACTGAAAAGTTGAAGGGGAATCGTTTGTCTTGGTATAGTCATGTAAAGAGGAGAGATGAAACGCATGTTACTAAAAGAGTTATGAGTATACATGTGGATGGATGAAGAGGGAGAGGGAGGCCAAAGAAAAGATGGATGGATTGTGTGAACAGTGATATTAAAGAAAAAACAGTTAGTGATAGCATGACGGTTGACAGGATAGAAAGAAGAAAAAAACGTGTTGCGCCGACTCTAAATAAGATGGGAGAAGGGCAGAAAGATGATGATGATGATGATGGATATACATATATCCAACGTAGGCGGTTAAAAACCTTAACTATTGACAGATAGTTACGCCAACATAACTTTGTTTACAGAAATTAATTTTTATTTCCCTGACTTGCTCGTTACACGGTTGTCAACCAACTGATGTGTGCCAAATAAGAGAAAGTGGGGAGCGAATCTAGCGCGCCGCTTCAGCAGAAAGAATAAACTATTAATTCAAATCAGTTCACGTTAAAAACAACCAAAACGATTTTTACCAAAATCTATACATTATAAATCTGTAGAAGTTTTTAATTGTGCGCGCATCACGTTAAAAGTAGAACTTTTATACATTAAAATTAAAATTGTGTGTAACTTGATAATTACTTAGGCTTTGTTTCATCACTCATTGACTGTTACGCGGTACAAAGTTTGCCGAGTCAGCTAATATTAAATATTAATATCCATTGAATCGATGTGCCCCAAACCGAAACAAAATAATGCAAGGATGGTTTATGACCATTAAAACAATGCATTTAAAAAAAACATCAAGTAACTTAACTCTGTTCTTTCAGTTGCCCTTCATAAGGCCACGTTAACTCCCCGCTGGAAACACCCGGGCATCGGGACATCACAGAGCCATTCCCGGCCGCCGTAAATACGTGCTTGCGAAAGACAAGCAATAGGTAACTCGTCATCCGGATGTCTAAAAAGGGCCAAGCCTGGGTCAACAGCGCGTTGAGTCCCAAGCGTGCCTTAATGAGATATCCGTAAAATTAACGGTGCCAGTTAGGGCCGATGTTCACCAGGACTGCGAATGGTTCAACATTACTGTGCCCCTTGTAAAAGGCAACTGAAGGATTACTGTGAGTTTTATTCAGTAACAGTATGACGCTCTCTCTCACTACACCAATGTACCTGCTACCATGTGGAGTACCCAGTCGCAAACACACGACCGCAGTGAATAGGATACGATAGGATACGTTTCGCTTCGTCGTTTATACAGCGTACATCGAAGCACTGGAACAATTTGCCTGCTGCGGTCTTCCCGTCCAACTATAATATAGGTGTCTTCAAGGCTAAAGTGAATAGGCTCTTAATAAACTAGTGCGCCTCACCATCAATGATTGCATCTCCGCTTACCATCAGATGGGATCGCAGTCAAGCACTGGTTTGTATCAATTAAAATAAAAAAATATCTCATCGGGCCAACCCGACGCAAGCAGGTAAAAGTTTAACAAGAAACCCCATGGTTACTCTTTTATATCCAAACCAGAGGTATCGACATCCTCACTCCATAAAGCTCGAGATAATCCCACAGCATCCCGTATGCGAGCTTTCAGCACGTAATGGTGGAGTTTATAAAATTCCCTTTCAGAGGTCAAGTCAATTTGAACCGGTGCTGTTAAACCAATAAACTGGTTACATCCGGTTTCACGGATACTGCTGGTGGGACAAGGGAGGCCTTGTAGCGATTTATTTATTTATTAAAACTTTATGCATTAGTAATTGACGCTGTATGAAGGCGTACATAATGCCTTTGGCATTAAAAGTCGACCATTATTTATTTTTAGGGTTCCCTCAAAAGGAAAAAACGGAACTCTTATAGGATCACTTCGTTGTTCGTTCGTCCGGCTGTCTGTCAAGACCCTTTATCTCACGAACACGTGGAGGTATCGAGTTGAAATCAAAACCATATACTCAAGTACCGCAGACCTGAATAAAAAATACATTTTGTGACGTAACTACAAATTTACAGTTTTTAGATTTTTTCCTATACTTTTGCTATAAGACCTTGCTTCATGACAAATTGAAGGATTCTAGATCAACGGGAAGTACCTTGTAGGTTATAATTTTCTAGAATGTCGCAATATGCAATATGAATGGAGCATAAACGGCCTTATCTTTAGATTGCGTTGATTTAGAGATTTGATTTTTTCACTGCTGCTTGAGAAAGCAGGCTTTAGTATTTGATATTAATTTCAGCTTCATACCTCTACACGTTCCTGAGGAAAAGGGTCTTGCAAGCAAGGCAACAAAATGGTCTCACAAGCGGAACCCTTATGATTTTTGCCAACTTAGTTATGTTACCGTAAAAATTAAAAAAAAATACGACCAACAATGACATCTATGGTGCCACATATGAATACGATAAACTGCATCAAGCAATTAGAATTCGCCGCGGATTTTAACATATAAAACAGCCCGAACTCATATAACAGGCAGTTGCTCGAATCAGACATAACACCCGTCTGCCCCCCTAACCAAGTTACAATCGTTTCGTTCGGGCCAAACGCCTCGAGTAGGCCACGCCTCCGATTCCTTTGTTCTGACGTCATCTCAATGCTCAGTCACGAACGAAACGATTGTAACTTGGTTAGGGGGGTTGGTCGGAGAATCTGTGGCGATCGGGATAAATTACGAATGTAGCCGAGCGCTGTCTGTCGCTAGTCGCCGAAACACTCGAATGCCCGTTCGTGCAACATTGGGAATCATCACGAGCCGCCGTCAGTCATCTCGAGTTCGCGACGCCGAGAGGTTACGTGCGCGCTCCTAGAACTCCGACGCAGAAATCCCCTGTACGTATTAGCTAAATAACTATCCTACAGATCCTCCCTTTTCAACAGAAGAATGTGGGGCTTTACACTCTGCTCCGCATACCTTCAAAACATTTTCACATGCAGTTCTCGCTATCACTCATCTCTTGGACCCAACACCAACCGCACGGGGAGTGATTGGATATGAAAGTTTAATGCTTTTGTAGTGCAGCCTCCCAATCACTTACAGTGGATAACCAACTGATTAATACATCAATCGTTAACAAGGTATTCGTCATATGAACGCGATGTATTGAAGGGATCTTTTTTTGTAATTGGATTTGTAAAAGGATTGTATTTTCATGTGGAGTGACAAAAAATTGGTGCTTTTGTTGAAAAATACACTCTAGCTGCTGACAGCGACTGCACCCATGTGATAGTTTAAAATTATGCCGAAAACATATTTCAAATACAAATACAAAAAGTTTATTTGTGTACACAGGTACAATTTAGTTCTTACAAATGTGTTAGTGTCTCTGTGTTCTACCACAAAGTGGCATACAAATATTATTATAAGCCCCTAAATAAAATCTTGATTAAAAAAAAAAAACAAAATATTATTTAAATAAAATATTAGTTAATATCTAATATTTACAAAAGATACATATTTACTTTATTTATTACATGCCCATTAATTTTACTTTTTACATTATATAGGTTCTATTCACATGATTATGTTATTTCTTAAAATATGGATACTTTATTTCATAACAAAACTAAAATTAATTTACTGGTGTAGCTTACATATACCTATGAGATAAAGTGTAGTTGTCAGTCTCATAATCCGACAGGAATTCATTTACAGAGTTATATGTATTCTTGATCAGACCAGGGAGACCAAAGAAAAGATGGATGGATTGTGTGAAGAGTGATATGAAAGAAAAGGAAGTTAGTGATAGCATGACGAGTAACAGGGCAGAGTGGAAGAAAAAAACGTGTTGCGCCGACCCCAAATAATACGGGATAAGGGCAGGAAGATGATGATGATGATGATGTATTCTTGATCAAAAATAATTTCTGGGATGAAAAGTATTATGTGTTAATCCAGGATAGTGTTTACCCATTCGTTAAACATTCAAGTCTATAAGCAGTTTTTTTTTTTAAGTTTCGCATATGTCTACTATCACACCTGATGGCAAATGATGATATGGTCGACGATAGAACACGCTTGCGTAGAAGTAACCTATGCACTCTTGACTTGAAGATCCCTGGGTTGTAGCTGTCAGAAGGCACCAACTCCAACAGGTACTCGTAATTCCACGACACGGCGCGAGCTTGCAGACGGTGACAGCGCGTAGAGTTCCACACGCACCTCAAAGAGACGGCAGCAAAATCGTAGGAGCCCAGCTGGATCGATACCCGCTAAGGCCATAGGGAATTTAGGGTATAGTTTTAGTCAGTAAAAGTCTGACACACGGTCCCACTTCACCCTAGAGTGAAAGAAGTTATTGGATGCCCTTCAAAAAAGAAACCTATACGCACAATGAATCGATATAGCTCCGAAACGTGGCCACAATATGTCTAATCAGAAATGTAAAAGTCACCCAACGGGCAATATAGAAGGATATGCTCGGAGTTTCCTTGCGAGATTGAAGACATCCGTAGGAGCATCAAGGTTACCGATACAGACCAAAAATCGCCTAACTTAACTGTCAGAGGACCAGGCACATTGCTCGCAGAACAGATGGTAGAAAGTTTCTGGAGTGGCTAGCGAGAACCGGAAGACGCAGCGTTGGAGGACCTCCAAGGTTGATCGATGACCTGGCGAGGATCGCAGGAATCCGATGGATGCAAGACGCACAGGACCTATTGTTATGTCGACGCTTGAGGCAGATCTTGTACAACAGTTGTCGTATTTCGAAAATGATGATTTATTTATTTATTTTATTTATCCAACCAGAACGACAAAAAGCCAATTACACTGATTACATTAGTTAGAAATAATGTTAAATACATTAAAGAAAATATAACACAGATAATATAACTAAAGCTCTCACTTAGTCTTCTCGCAAATCACCAGACATTCAGTCAGTATCTCCTTTTATTCATCAGCGAATAGGACCTGTACCATGTCGTTTAAAGTAAGATTGTTTCATTCTTATTTCCAGTGTGGGTAAGAGATGGCGCTAGACAACCTGTATAGCTCTGTCTCTTACCCACACTGAAATAAGAATGAAACAATCTTACTTTGAACGTCATGGTAACCGTAGATCTAGTCTAGGACTGGATTCAAGGAGAGCGTTGAGCGCGATTAACATTCGCGGAATAGGTGACAATGATGATAAAAGGAGGTCCGTGTGTTAACTGTAGGTGCTTAATTCATGATATGTGCTACTTGCCATGCTCTGAAAAAATATTAATGGGTCCCAAAACACCCGTATCATCACTTTTATCACAGCCCATCATTTAACATTCATAAATCGCTTAAAACCCGTTGATTACACCATAAAACATTGCACAAGGAAAAACCTTTAAATATTCAAATAATTTTGTTACCGTGATCTCTATCCAATTGCTAAGCATATGGAATTCGGTCGGCACTCCTGAAATGAAAATCTTTTGTTGGTTCTATTACGTGTTCCTGATTAGTTGCTATGACTTGCTTTTGCAATTTTTTTATTATTATTGACTATTATTGACTACCTACGTCTTCCGGTACGTGGTCGCCATTTCAGAACCTTTCACGTACCGGAAGACGAAGCGTTGGAAGGCCTCCTACAAGGTGGACCGATGACCTGGTAAGGGTTGTAGGAATCCGATGAATGCGAGACGCGCAGGACCGTGATGCTGATGGTGATCACCGGGGTGGTTTTAGTGCGGTAAAAATCCCACACTCCCCGGACTTATCCCTAAAGTCCGGGCGCCTTTCGAAGGTTTCCCCTCGAGAACAAAAAAAAAGGACCGTTCATTATGGTGTCACTTGGGGCAGGCCTATGTCCAACAGTGGTCGTCTTTCGGCTGACTACCTACGTCTTCCTGTACGTGGTCGCCATTCCAAAACCTTTCACGTACCGGAAGACGAAGCGTTGGAAGGCCTCATAAAAGGTGAACCGATGACCTGGTAAGGGTGACCTGGCAGGAATCCGATGAATGCGAGACGTGCAGGACCGTTCATTATAGCGACAATTGGGGCATGCCTATGTCCAACAGTGGACGTCTTTCGGCTGAAATGATGATGATGATTATTGACTACAAAGATGCTATACGAAAAGCTGCTACTCTAAAGTGGGATTGGGCTGGACCTGTCTGCCGCTGTCAGATGTACTGTGGGCTAGAAAAGCCACTTATTGGGTCCCATTAACTGCAAGGCGACATCGCAGCAGACCAAAGCGAAGGTGGAGAGATGCGGAGGAAATCGTCCGCTATAAATGAGGACAAACGTGTATGGAAAAGTGAGAGGAAGGCTTTCGCCCAGCAGTGGGATATAATAGGCTAACAACAACGAAATTATTGACTAGCTGTAGCCGGCAACTTTGTCTTCATCAGATTTGTAACACAACGCAATGCCATTTGGTCACAATTTCAAGAAGTTCTTTTGATGACATGGAACCCTGATTCTTTTTATAAATGAAAGTAGCCTAAGTTATTTCTTATAACATCAGCTATCTACCAGTAGTCCCGTCAAATTTGACCCTGTCGTTTCGAAGATTAGCCGGAACAAACAAACAGCATTTTTGATATAGGCATCGAATATACACCGTATAATTTGAGCTTCACAAATAATAATGTAACAATAAAATACCAGACGTCTAATCTAATTAACCCAAGAGCGAGCAAAGCGAGCTGAGAATTTAAGAGCACCCCGGTTACTTTAAACCCCTTAGAAATAACATTCCATACCGTCCCGTAACGCCATACGGTGTCTTACCGTCCGTATCATATTGGTTGTATAGCCCCCATCAATATTTATTTTATTCTGTTTTTTAGTATTTGTTGTTATAGCGGCAACAGAAATACATCATCTGTGAAAATTTCAACTGTCTAGTTATCACGGTTCATGAGACCTGGTGACAGACGGACAGACAGACAAACAGCTGGACAGACAGCGGAGTCTTTATAACATAGACCCTTTGGATACAGAACACTAAAAACAAGCATTTCATTCATTCTGTCAACATGACCAAACCAACTTAGCATGTTAGATAATTCCAATACGGGAATAAAAACGTACAAACGCTACAAAATGTTACATTCAAAAATCCACATTTCACAATCGGCATTTGTCAAAGCGTGTTTGCCGCACATCAAAGGGTCAACCGCGCGAATACGATGCAACATTCCGTTTTATGTAACCGCTAATGTTTTTATCCCGTTTTATTTTGTTTGTTGGTATAATTTGTTTTTGGAAGAGCTGTATCAAGTAATAATAGCCACACGAGTAGACGGTTACATCCTTCTGCAAAGAAGTAATACTAGAAAAGGAGGCGGCCGCACGCGCGAGGGAATGGTCCTCAGGTCCCAGCAGCCGGGATCCAGATCCCGATGTCCAGTCATCGTAGGCATAGGATTGCGGACGGCGAGCAATGTGCTTCACGCCGTCCGGCCGTCCGTTAACCGTCCGGACCGGGCTCGAGTCGTCGACGGCGCGTAGTGTTCCACCTCAAAGAGATGTCAGCAAACCGTAAGGGCCTAGCAGGGTTGAAGCCTATTGGGAACATGAGTTGTGCCGAAGCGTACGTCGGGGCCCTAGAACGAAGGGGAAAGAAGGAACAGGAGTGGGTTTTAGTCGGTAAAAATCTGACACGCGCTTCCGCTCCGCCGAAGACAGTGAGAAGTCATTAGATGATTTCCCACTTAAAGAAAAGGACTTACATCCTAAAAGTAGGTACTAGAAACAACAAATACCAAAGAGATTCACCCCCACATCTATTGCCATCATTTGCTATCACCACGACACGTAATAGAGCGGCACTGCCACCCCAGGTGGGAACTAATATCGCGCCAATTTTAATTACGCACACTTCAAACAATGGAACTAAGGAAGGGGTGGAGACTTCAACATTTTTACATTTTTTTTGTAAGTATAATCTTTTATTTGATTAGTCATAAGGGAGAAGAATTTCTAGAAGGACTCGGGGGTGAGCATTGCTTAGCAGTGGGACAGTAAAGGCTAGAAAAAAAACTCGTCAGGGAAAGCGTATATATACTCTAGGCATAGTCTTCTTTCGGTGAAGGAAAACATCGTGAGGAAACCGGCATGTCCTAGAATCAAAAAATTCGAAGACATGTGACATCCACCAAGCCGCACTGGGCCCGCGAGGTGGATTACGGCCCATTTCCCTCTCCTAGAGAGGAGGCTTAAGTCCCAACAGTGGGATCGTTATAAAGCCGACTATGCTATGCTATAGTCTTCTTTAAGCCTACCTGGACCTGTACCATGACGTTTAAAGTAAGATTGTTTCATTCTTATTTCCAGTGTGGGTAAGAGATGGCGCTAGACAACCCGTATAGCTTTGTCTCTTACCCACACTAAAATAAGAATGAAACAATCTTACTTTGAACGTCATGGTAACCCCGCTGAAAGTTTTCCAATTCTGTGCTACAGTCAGAGGTAACAAAAAACATTTCATTAAGTCGATGTAGTTTTAAGACAGTTTTGCCTTTATTTATTTACTTTTTCGTATACCAAGATTGCCGGCAGGAAAAGTAGATGGAAAAAGACCTAGTGGCAAGAATCCACTACATTGGTCAGACCAAATCTGTGGTACACCGAGACCATAGTCTGCAACGCCATCCACATCGCCAAAGATAGGACAACATGGCGAAATATAGTCCACAAAAATGTTATTCGTCGATGTCTAGACTCTCAGCATTGAGGATAAAAGATTCAAGGAGGTTACCAAGATAATTATTTTTGTAATGGAAACTTTCCTTATTGCATGTCACGAGGTATAGAAAAAATGGAAGTCTATCAGCGATGACGATGGCCAAAAAAGTGTTCAAACCCTAACAATTTTTGACTTCTTCGAACGAATTTTATACCTCTGATTAATTTTATCTTGTATTTAGTCTATTTATTTGAGTATCCAGACATATTATAAATCAAACTCCTCACCGTATCTGTCTGCCTGTATGAACGCGATAAACACAAAAAATAAAACAGAGATTTTTCGGAATACCTAACAAATTAAACACATAATACTTTTATACAATATTTTACTAAAAGAGTTATGAGTTTACATGTGGATGGATGGAGAGGAAGAGGGAGACCAAAGAAAAGATGGATGGATTGTGTGAAGAGTGATATGAAAGAAAAGGAAGTTAGTGATAGCATGACGAGTAACAGGGCAGAGTGGAAGAAAAAAACGTGTTGCGCCGACCCCAAATAACACGGGATAAGGGCAGGAAGATGATGACGATGATGACTTTTATACAATATTTTGAACACATATAGTTGGGGCGGTTTAGAACAGCCCTGCCCCAGACCACTGTCTTACTGTAAAGACACGGACTCCCCCTTAAGTTTGTCACTGCAGTTTTGTGTGAATAAAGATAAATTAAACAGATAGAGCCCAAATTATTTCAGTTATAATAAGCTACTAGTAAACACTGTCGGCGCCGAGTTGCTAGCCTGTCGGGTTTTCTACCGGTTGCATTTCGGGGAGTGTGCGTCGGAACTGCATAACCTAATTCCGCCTAGCCCGTTCCATCATCGTACCACCAGGCGTACGGCAACGCGCCACCGGTACATGGTGGATATCCCACCTATACGCACAAAACGTTTTGGGAACACATTCATTGTGCGTACAGCTAAAGAGTGAAATCCCTTGCCGGAATCTGTATTTCCTGATAGCTACAACCCGAAAATCTTTAAATCAAGAGTGAATAGGTTACTTCTAGGTATGCGCGTTCCATCTTCGACCGCATCGTCGCTTTCGATCAGGTGAGATGGCGGTCAAGCGCGAACCTATCGAGAATTAAAAAAAAACTGTCTACAATATCACAAACTAAAATAATATAATCAAAAATCAATTTCGAAAGGCGACTCCACTGCTCTGTCCAACCACCGAATGTCTATCGGATCCCGGCTATAATTTGAGCTGAAAATTCACCGACGCCAATAAAACTCAGAGCCATTGGCATGTAGCCAACCTACTAATAGCCCAGGATCTGGGCTATTGTAGTCCATAATGAGATTTTGAACAATCTATAGACCATTGATTGTGAACGCTGAAAACTTATAAGGATTTATTAAAGTTTTGTAGTTTAGTCTATTATTCTATTATCTTTGGTACGCTTTACGGTGTGAGGTTCGAGTTGATTAGATTTTAAATAGGTGAACCAACCTACAGTTAGGTGGAGCAATCAATTTGCCTTCTCTTGTCCTATTTTTATCAGGGTTGGCCTACAGGCTAACCGTATTTTTTTGTGCAAAATCCTCAAATAACCCGCTTGCTGGATCCGCTGTGAGTTTTATTTTTAAATATAAAAAAGAAAAAAAAAATATTCACACAACTATCACACAACGCCGTCTAGTCCCAAGCTAAGCAGAGCTTTTGTTATGAGTACTAGACAACTGATAAACATACTTATATATTTCTAAATACATACATATTATAGATAAATTACACCCAGACACAGAACAAATGATTGTACTCATCACATAAACATTTGTCCTGGGTGGGAATCGAACCCACAACCTCCGGCATAGCAGTCAAGGCCCACTAAACTGACTACTAGGCCAAGTATTTAAAAATATTAACAAAAACCGGCCAAGTACAAGTCGGACTTGGACACGAAGGATTCAGTACCGTCCGTAGCAAAAAACGGCAAAATGTCAAGTTTGGAAGCCACATTCTAATATTTATTTAATTTTGTTTTTAAAAACCCTACACTTATTACAACTAACTAAAATCAAACTAAAATATGGCGTCAAAAAACTCTTCCACATCACTATCGACTGATAATGTACCCAAAAGACTGGCGGCATTGCCACGCAGTATGGCAATACTTATCCTCTGTCCGAGGTAAAAGCCAGCCCTTGGGTCACATTACCCATTGACGCCATATTTTAGTTAGTGTTGTAATTAGAGTAGAATTTTGATTATTATTATTTTTTATTTTATGGTAATTATAGTTAGTATTTTCAAATGTTAAAAAACTACCTACGTAAAAAATAAAAAACAAATGTTTTTAGAGTTTGTTGTTATATAAGTGGCAACAGAAAATACCTTCATCATATGTAAAAGTTCCAACTGCCTAGCTACCACGGTTCGTGATATACGACCTGGGAAAAGACTGTAATTGTTAATTTTTCTTAACTACCCTCAAAGCACGTGCACGTGCACTGCACGTGTTGGTTTCGACTGTAAGTGCCGAGAGTACCTGTTATAAATAAAGAAAGGGTTGGCAATGATGCACTCGTTGAGTCGAGGCTTCAAAGTCTTGAGCATTGGCGCCGAGTTGCTAGCCTGTCGGTTTTCTACCGGTTGAATTTGCAGTGTGCGTCGGAATTGCATAACCTAATTCCGCCTAGCCAGTTCCATCATTGGACCACCAGGCGTACGGCAACGCGCCACCGGTACATGGTGGACATTCCACCTATACGCACAAAACGTTTTGGGAACACATTCATTGTGCGTACAGCTAAGGAGTGGAATTCATTGCCGGAATCTGTGTTTCCTGATAGCTACAACCCGAAAATCTTTAAGTCAAGAGTGAATAGATTACTTCTAGGTAAGCGCGTTCCATCGTCAACCACATCGTCGCTTTCCATCAGGTGAGATGGCGGTCAAGCGCGAACCTATAGAGAATAAAAAAAAAAAGAAAAAAAAAGGGTGTTAAAATTTTTATGAAAACATTGTCGCTAACGAAGTCACTGGAGTGCTAGTTACTTTATATTAGTGTGATCACATAAGATTTGACTGGCCTGTTGGTCTAGTGATTAGTGGCCCTGACTGCTATGCCGGAGGTCGTGGGTTCGATTCCCACCGAGGACAAATGTTTGTGTGATGAGCACGATCATTTGTTTTGTGTCTGGGTGTAATTTATCTATAATATGTATGTATTTAGAAATATATAAGTATGTTTATCAGTTGTCTAGTACTCATAACACAAGCTCTGCTTAGCTTGAGACTAGACGGCGTTGTGTGATAGTTGTGGAATATTACTATATAATTCCAAGAATACAATCTCGTTGCACCGTGTGCAGTCAGGTCCAATAACGTCTTGGCTGACTTGGTAATTTTCTAACGTGACAAACAATTTTATTTTAAAATGATATAAACTAGTGCTTTACTGCGATCCCACCTGATGGGAAGCAGTGATGCAATCGTTGATGGTGAAGCGCACAAGTATATTAAGAGCCTATTCAGTCTAGCCTTGAAGACATCTAAATTATAATCGGATGGGAAGATCGTAGTTGGCAAATTATTCCAGCTCTTCGATGTAGTACGTGGTATAAAAGATGAGGCGAAAGGGTGGATATTTGCCTTACGTCGGGTGGTCCGATGGTAGAAAATTCTGCATTTTATTTTCACTGCAAAATTGTTCATAAAAGTCACTGCGGCCCTGGAGCGAGGATAACTGAAGTAACATATGTGTATTTTAGTCAGTAAAAGTCTGATACTGTCTCTCGCCTCCATCTTGAGCGGGAGGAATTATTTAATGAATTTGCGATTTTCCGAACGTAAATATAACGCTAATATTTCAAAGAAGAAAAATTGTTTACGTTTTTCATCATTAAGAGGGTCCTTTTCCTCTCGCCTGTCGTACACATCGAGTATGGTTTAAAAGCTTCTTGCTTCATCTAAAGCAATCCAACGCGATGTTTGATGAAGAGGCAATGCAAAAAAAGAGGGATAACGACTCGAAATTCTGTTGGCATTCGGTAATTCCGTGTTTTACTCGAATATTTCACAAAACTTGTTTTTTTTTTTTGTTCCAGGAAATACGTGTTTTTTTAAACCCTTAAAAGGTTTTCAGAAAAATTGGCCTCATTCAGAATCTCGATTAAATGTGCAAGGCTCCTATTGATATACTTTTTATATGTTTAATATAAATGAGTACATTGCTGTCGGCTTACATCAAGGGTCGGCTCTCAGCCCTTACCTCTTCCTGATGATAATGGACGCTCTGACGTCGGACATTCAGGAAGAGGCTCCCTGGTGTATGCTGTTTGCCGATGACATTGTGTTGGTTGCCGAGAGTGGCCTAGAGGTCCAAAACAGATTGGAGGTGTGGTGGCACACTCTGGAGAGTGTTGGCCTGAAATTGAGTAGAACCAAAACGGAATACTTGTTCTGCGATTTCGGTGGTCTCTCCGGTCCTATGCCCTTAGCTCTCGCTGGAACGCCCATACCAATCTGCTCCGACTTTCGGTACCTCGGGTCGCTTATCCAAGGAGATGGCGAGGTAGACCGAGACGTATCACATCGGATCAATACAGGATGGATGAAATGGCGACAGGTCACTGGAACAATTTGTGACCCACGGATGCCCCTCAAGTTGAAGGGTAAAATCTACAAGTCCGTGATAAGACCTGTCATACTGTATGGATCAGAATGTTGGGCTGTGAAAAAGACGGATGAAAAAAGATTGCATGTAGCGGAGATGAGAATGATGAGATGGATGTGTGGTGTGACGAGAATGGATAAAGTAAGAAATGAATATATCAGAGGAAGTTTGAAAGTGGCGCCAGTGACTGAAAAGTTGAAGGGGAATCGTTTGTCTTGGTATGGTCATGTAAAGAGGAGAGATGAAACACATGTTACTAAAAGAGTTATGAGTATACATGTGGATGGGTGGAGAGGAAGAGGGAGGCCAAAGAAAAGATGGATGGATTGTGTGAACAGTGATATGAAAGAAAAGGAAGTTAGTGATAGTATGACGGTTGACAGGATAGAATGGAAGAAAAAAAGTGTTGCGCCGACCCCAAATAAGATGGGGCAAGGGCAGGAAGATGATATGAAATGAGTACATTATGGAGGGCCAAAGTTCACGTAAAATAGCAGATTGTCAGAGGTCTTCACTAGATTAGTTTTACACAAAATGTTTTGATTTCTATAGGAGCCTAGATAATATCCACAAGATAGCTGTGTATCCAAAATATAAAGAGAAAGATGTGTAATAACATCATAATCACGTAAAAGCGGTTGTATGAAAATGTACCTCGAATAAATACTTCAAAAAGCATAATAAAGACTTTAAGAAATACAATCCCTCCGGTATGAGACAAGGCTGTGGATCTCTCAGAACTATACTAAAGAGACAATGAATAGGATTCCAAGGCTTTGACTTCAATTTTCAGCTCTTTCATTGAAATCAGCTATAAAGCAAATAAGCAGCAATTGACATCAGCCACCGGGACCCGAACTGCAGTGGCCTATCTGGAAATCTTAGAACTATCAACAATCATAATACACGATCTATGGCTGCTGGTAGATTCAATGTACCCGGAGTCACCAATTACTTTGGTGACAGAACACTAAACAAGAGAATACCATACCTATTGAACAGTTTGCCTGCAGACATAAGGAGTGAAACAAACACAAATAGATTTAGACGTAAATTAAAATTATATTATTTAGAAATGTTTTAAGTTTTGTGTAAGTTTAAATAATATTATTATTTAGTTTTAGTACATTAAAGTATGTCTAGAGACTCACCGACCCCACAGTCAAACCATTGCAACGGTTTTGTGGGGCTTAACTGATAAGTTACTTACCTTTTATAAGTTACTTACCTATTCTATCAATGAGTTTTTAGATGATAGAAGCCTAAAATAAAAAATGTCCGATCCACTTGTTATTCTATCTTGTTTGCGACGTTACTTGTTTGAAATAGTTTTGTTTAGTTTGTAGTTTTTTTACGCCTAATTTGTACGCCTTGCAAGGCAAAACATAGTGATACAACGCAAATTTTATACCATGTACCTTATAACCTATGTTTAACAAATAAAATACTTTGACTTTGACTTTGACTTTTTGGAATAAAGATTAATAAATAACTGCGGGCTCAGGTTGGCCGCTGCAGAGATAATCTGGCCCAATAGGGTATCCTTGAACCATTGCAAATACATTCATTATGCGTATAAGGAGTGCAATTCCCTGCCCGAGTCTGAGTTTTCTGATAGCTACAACCTAGTCCTTAAGTCAAGGGTGAATAGGTTACGTCTAGGTAAGCGTGCTTCATCGTCGGCCCCATCGTCGCTTACCATCAGGTAAGATAGTGGTCAAACGTGAGCCTATAAATAATAAAAAACTGGACAACTGCGAGTCGGACTCGACCACTAAGGGTTCCTTACAAACTTACCTATGAAAACAGTTCAATGCCCGAATTGAGTTACGACGATTTTTTTCGAATTGCAAAATAAAATTGAGACGACAAAACGAAATTGACAATATTTAGTTTTCAGATGTTTTCCTATACTTGTGCTATGAGACATTGCTTTATGCCAAATTTCTGGATTCCATGTCAACGGGAAGTACCCTATGAATTTTGATTCCCTTGACAGTGTCGAAATACACGATTTTTGCGACATAAACGGCCGTATCTATTTTTTTTTCATTAACTTAGAAGTTTGATTTTTTCACAGCTTCAAGGGACCGTAAACCTGACTATATGGTTTTAATTTCAACTAGATAACTCCACGCGTTATAGAGATAAAAGTCTTGATAGACAGACAGACAGACGGACGGACAACAGATCCTATAAGGTTCCGTTTTTTCCTTTTGTGGTACGGAACACTGAAATATAAAAAATACAGTATCAGCGTAGAGCCCCTTAACAGGATATGCGTCACCTCATTTCTTGCCCAGCATGCGAACGATGGAGCTGTCGAGGTGGCAGTTTTTTTTTAATGATATTAACCAGTACTTAACTGCGATCCCATCTGATGGTAAGCAGTGATACGATTTGCACCAGATTTAAGTATCTGACTTACGACACGAAAAAAGAAGAAAACTTCAATTTTCAAATTCTGAACCCTAAAGTTCGCTAAACCTAATAAACCATTAAGGAGTCATCTCAATACCTAAATCTACTTCATCATGGCACAGGACCTGTGTAGAGGCTCAGTAGAGGACTCTGGCTGTAAAGAGGCGAAACAATATGCAATTACACGGCAATGGCCAAGATTAATACTCCTTCAAGACAACTGATTTCATAATAGACGGATGTTAGAAGGCTTGGAGGTGGTACAATTTTTAAGTTGTCCAAATCTTTTTAGTGTAACACTAAAGAGAAAAAAAAATAACAAACACACAAAACAAACAACAACATAATAATTTGCAGTACACCGCAGACTACCCCCCTTTTATGTTAAGTTCTTACAGTCCATCCTAAGGTCGTCTGATAGATATCGCTTTTAGCGATAAGACCGCCTTTGTACCCTTAGATTAAGTTAATTTAAAAGTTTTTGTTACTATTATGGTGTACAATAAAGTTTTATTCTATTCTATTCTATTCTATACTGTTCTGTTCTGTTCTGTTCTATTCTATTCTATTCTATTCTATTCTATTCTATTCTATTCTATTCTATTCTATTCTATTCTATTCTATTCTATTCTATTCTATTCTATTCTCTTCTCTTCTCTTCTCTTCTATTCTAAAGTAAATATAAATTGGTGCTGGATACGCACAAAACTTTTTGGAAATAAGTTCATTGTGCGTACAGCTAAAGGGTGGTATTTCCTGCCGGAGTCTGTGTTTCCTAATCGCTATAACCTGGGGGTCTTATGTCAAGAGTGATTAGATTATTTCTTGGTAAACGTTATATCGTCGCTTTCCATCAGGTAAGATAGTGCACATGCTTATAAAGAAACTTAACTCAAAAAAGAAGACATTTTAAAATTGGACTGTATTATTGAAACATATTTTTTTTAGATTCAAATACCATCTTTCTTTATTTCATCGACATTGGTTGACTATAGCATAGCATAGTCGGCCTTATAATGTTCCCACTGTTGGGACTCAGGCCTCCCTCTCTAGGAAAGAGAATGGGCCGTAATCACCCACGCGGGCTCAATGCGGGTTGGTGGATGTCACATGTTTTCGAATTTTTGTTTCTAGGACATGCCGGGTCCTCACGATGTTTTCATTCACCGTTTTGAGAGCAGTGGTGATGAAATAAATCACACAAAGTAAAACCTCGGCTACCACTGCTCTCGGTTGACTATATCGAAAGATATATGAGTTTAAAATGTTCAAGAAGTAAAATATCACACAACACGCAATTCAGATACTCGCAACACCATATAAGGACTCAAAGTAGAACTAATGATGACAGTTGAACCTCATATTGACATTCATTGACTGTTACCAGTGGTATAAAGTTCGCCGGGTCAGTTAGTTCTAAAATATATTCATAGAATTGATATTTATTATTTTAACAATTTAACGTTTGTGGCAGAAAGAACTATGTCTATCGAGACAAAAATTAAATTACCACAAAAAAAGAACCATAAATTAAATTACCACATCAACCCCTTACACCATCCTACCCCCCAACTTCCCCAAAAGATCCGGCACAATTCCGGCCGTCATTTGCAGCCGTCCCTATGCCAACACAATAAGGTCCACAATCGCGTAATTTCTCCCTATTGTTATGCGACTAAGTTATTTACGTTCTTAGTTAATAGACGCCTCTGTTCAGTTTCCTTTTGTCTTAAAACACTGCTCTTGGCTTGATGGATGCTGTTTCTTTAATCTTAAGTTTTGTACTGGAATACACGTTTGGTGTGGCTACGTAACAATATCTCAGGACAATTGTTAGAGTTTCCTTGCGTGATCAAATCACGAATGAAGAACCACGGTTGCCACAACACACTCTATACTTCATCATCATCATCATTTCAGCCGAAAGACGTCCACTGTTGGACATAGGCCTCCCCCAAATGCCGCCACAATGACCGGTCCTGTGCGTCTCGCATCCATCAAATTCCCGCGACCCTCACCAGGTCATCGGTCCACCTTGTGGGAGGCCTTCCAACGCTGCGTTTTCCGGTTCGTGGTCGCCATTCCAGAACCTTTCGTCCCCATCGACCAACTATTCTGTGAGCAATGTGCCCTGCCCACTGCCACTTAAGTTTGGCGATTCTTCGGACTATGTCCGTAACCTTGGTTCTCCTGCGGATATCCTCATTTCTGACGCGATCACGCAAGGATACTCCGAGCATAGCCCTTTCCATTACCCTTTGAGCAACTTTAAGCCTTCTGATGAGGCCCATTGTAAGCGACCACGTTTCGGAGCCATATGTCATCACTGGCAACACACACTGGTCATAGACTTTTGTCTTGAGACACTGTGGTATATTGGACGAGAAGACACCGCACAGCTTCCCGAACGCCGCCCAGCCGAGTCGGATTCGACGATTGACCTCTTTCTCGAAGTTAGACCTACCCAACTAGACTATCTGTCCCAGGTAAACGTAGTCGTCCACAACTTCGAGTGCTGTGTGTGAGTGTGAGAGCACTCTATACTTACCCGCAGTGAACTCTCGCATCGGGCCCTGATACAGGCCATGATCCGGAGCGAGGACGAATGGCAGGCGGTCGCCTCCTTCTGCGAAGCAATAATGCTAGCGAAGGAAGCGGCCACACGCGCCTGCCTACGGACATCCTCACGCCCCTACCGGTATACTGACCCCGATTTTCTGACCCGACTGAAGGTATAGGCTTGCGGACGAAGTTATTTATAATAATAAAATTCATGTATATGCTAAAATTATAAACTAATGAATACTATGAACAATATGAAATCATTAAGAGAACTTAATAATAATTCCGATGAAGACAGAACTAAAGTTGAGAGGACTTCAATTAGTAGCACTAGTAACTATAGAGGTTTTGTTTTGTTATTATTATGGTACCTACCAAAGGGTGTAACGCCGTGACGTCATTTGTTTTGGCGCCACGTGGGCAGAGTCATATTAAAGGGGCTGGTTCCCGGTAAGCGAGGGCAGTATCGCTTGCACAGTTTTGAGGGCCGAACCTTTGATACGAAACTGTCGGTTAACCCGTATGTTTGTAATTATTTAGTATAGGTACTTACAACACTATTGTGAACTGTAAAAGTGACATTATAACTAATTGTTAATTGTGAAACTGACATTATAACTAACGGAAAAACTCAAGCGCATAGTTATTGAAAATCCCTTCGAAATGAACCCAGTACCACTGAATCAAAATGATGACGGTCATATCGCTCAGCCACTCCTGGCGCCGTCATATATATTTATTATAGCAGGTGAACAAAAAAAAAACCAGCCAAGTTCGAGTCAGACTCGTGCACTGAGGGTTCCGTACAAACTTACTTATGAAAATCGTTCAATTCCCGAATTGAGTTACGAATATTTTTGCGAAACGCAAAAAAGTTTTTCTTTGTGACGTAACTACAAATTTACAGTTTTCACATATTTTTCCTTTATTTGTATTATGATACCTTGCTTCATGCCAAATTTCGGGATTCTAGATCAACGAGAAGTACCCAATGAATTTTAATTCCCTTGAGAGTGTCGAAATACACGTTTATTGCGACATAAACGGCCGTATCTTTTTTTACCGTTAACTTAGAAGTTTGATTTTTCCACAGCTTCAAGAGTCTGTAGACTTGAGTATATGGTTTTAATTTCAACTCGATAACTACACGCGTTCCCGAGTTAAAGGGTCTTGACAGACAGACAGACGGAAAACAAAAAGATCCTATAAGGGTTCCGTTTTTTCCTTTTGAGGTACGGAACCCTAAAAATATAATAATCAAAACTTGGGTAATTACATATAGTTATAACAAATCACATTTTTAAAGGCAAAAGTTAATGAGTGTATACATTTTTTTATTCTTTCCTCTCGAACGGCTGAACTTTGGCAGACGGATAGACCATGTCCTCCTCGGAAATACGTTTACTTGGAAAAGATTTCTATTTTCACGCGAGCGAAACCACTGGCGAAAGTTAGTATCTCATATTAACTGCTCACAGTATCATTAAGACAAATATTAGTAAAATTCTGACTTTAAACGCTACGTTTATCTTTCATTCGCGAAACGTATAGAAAGAAAACATTACCTCCCTCGATGCTGAAAAGAAAACTTTGTATTTATTAAGAGCAGCCAACCCGACATACATTTTTACTGTTTTTCATACAACCGCTCTTACGCGATTATGCTGTTTTTACACATTTTTCATTCGATATTTTTGAAATACAGATATCTTGTGGATATTATTTAGGCTTCCATTAAAATCAATTTAGAAATTTGTGTAAAACTAATCCAGTAAAGACCTCTGAAAATCTGATATGTAGCATGAACTTTGACCCTTCATAATGTACTCAAAAATTAAAAAAAAAATATAATAATAGAATCCTTGTAAATTTAATCAATATTCTGATTTACGAATTTTTTTGTTCAAAAACTGCTTAGTTTAAAAAAAAACACGTATTTTTTTGGAACAAGTTTTGTGAAATATTCGAATTATTACTGAGTGCAAGCAGAGCTATCTGGTATTATCTTTTTGTTTTAGCAAGCCCTTAATATTAAACATGGCATTGGATTGCGTTAGAAGATCCGGCGAGCTTTTAAACCAAGCTCAGGTTGACGATAGGCGAGTGGGGAAGAGTCCTCTTAATTGAAACTATTATAGAAAGTGAGTTATAACAGTAATGATACAGTATTGTAAACTGGATCCTACCCTCGAATGTGATGGTTCGGAGCGAGGAGGAATGGCAAGCGGTCGCCTCCTTCTGCGATGCAGTAATGCTAGCAAAGGAGGCCGCACGTGCACGCGCGAGGCAATGGCCCTCGCGCCCTAGCCGCCGGGATTCCCATCCCGATTTCCGGCCACCGTAGGTGCGAGCTTTCGGATGGCGAGCATTGGGTAGCTCGCCGTCCGACCGTCCGGTAACCGTCCGGACCAAGCCCAAGTCGTCGACGGCGCGTAGTTTTCCACGCACGCCTTAAGAAGATGTCAGCAACCGTAGGGGCCCAGCAGAGTTGAAGCCTACTGGGGCTATGGGTGATGCGGAAATGATCCCCAGAGCAATAGCAATAACAATAGCAAAGAAGGAACAGGAGTAGGTTTTTAGTCGGTAAAAGTCTGACACCCCCTTCCGCACCGCTTAAGAGCGAGGGATGTCGTTAGATGATTTTACCCACCCAAAAAAAAAAAAACCTTCGAATGTGATCTCTCTTCCTGCGTCACTCAAAGGTTTGCTAGGAGAAAACTCATTGATGAGTTAAACTGGTACATGAAGTGTCAAATCACTGTTTTTTTTGAACATCTAATCGCATGTCGCGCTCTCGGACGGAGCGCGAGAGCGCGTCGTGTTCTTTGCCTTGCATTCCAGGACCCCGGGTTTTCCTTTCAGAAGCGAACCCATGGCCCCAGTAGGCTTCTCTTTGAGGCGCGCGTGCACCACTACGCGCCATCGATCGTAGGGACCACACCAGGGCCGATACCCGCTAGGGCCACAGATAATTCCGAAAAAAAACCTCGTGGTCCTGGGGCAGCTGAAGGATACAGGTGTGGTTTTAGTCAGTAAAAGTCTGGCACGCCCTCTAGCTTCACTCTAGAGTGGCAGAAGTAATTGGATTATTTCCGACCCTAAAAACAAAACCACGTGTTGTATCAACAAGATACATTGTACATTTTTTTTAGTTCTATCATCTAATTAAGTCCACAGTTTTGTTGCAAACTCCTAACAAATAGTACGAGTGTGACTTCAGACTAAAACTAAGAAAAAACATCGACACGTTACAAAAGAAAACTAACTCGTAACGTAAACCTTTACAGAGTAGCTCGAACTTACAGAACACGGAATGAATAGGTTACTTCTAGGCAAACGTGCTCTTTTGTTGACCACATTTTTGCTTACCATCAGCCCCCCTAGCCAAGTTACAACCGTTTCGTGTCGAATTCCGTTCACCAATCCGTATCGCCTCGGTGCCAGCAATTGTAGAAAACGATAAGTTAGTAGCCATGTTGACGCGCCTGAGTCGGCCGCTCGTTCTACAATGTCGTTCTACAATAACAAAGGATTTAGAACATTGTAGAAACGATAACAATTCATTCTATCATTTTGAACGATGTGAACTTGGCTACGAATTTTCTATTCGTTTTTCTGACCACGTGACTTAACGTTGAGAGATGTCATTCCCATACATTTGATTCGTTTTCGACTAGCGTTAACGATTGCAGATTATCAGCTTGGCTAGGAGTGCGGGTGAGATAGTGGTCAGGGTATGTGTGTGTGAAAGATACAGAAATATTTCGTTTTTACTAACGTATTGTTACAAACGTGAGTAAATAAATCCGGTTTTCTAGCAGAGAAATTTATTCAACACAAACAATAACAAATTTGTCCAATCAACAATAACTCATATCACAATGTACACTAGTTCCGTTTTAGTATTGCTTAGGTCGTTAGAAATAATTCATACACTTAGGTATCGCACTCATTTCGCAGTCGCAAACAAACTGACTCACCTCCGGTCAGGAGTTTGTATTTATATGCGAAGCCAGAAACATTCTAGATACCGACGTTTCAAGGCCATCCCAGAAAATTGTCGTCGAATCGAGGGGTAATATATTAATTATTTTTATTACAAACATGTACCTTCTTTCGCGCGAATTTCGACTCTATTCGAAATTACGGATGGTACGAATTCCCTTATCTTTCTACGTACTTACCTACTAAACCTTATTTAATAATAATAATGGTAGGTACGTTATGTCGGACTTTTCTAGAACTTGCCAGGCCTGGGTTCGTACTTTCATTCTAGAAGTTGCGTACAGCAATGCGTTTTAAATATTTGATGCTACTTTAGATTTCATCGAAGATATGGCGTGTTCAAGTTTCACGGCGTAACAGTATCATCATCATCATTATTCCAGCCAAAAGACGTCCATTTTATTAGACATAGTTCTCCCCCAAGTGTCGCTGTAACGACCAGTCCTGTGTATCTCGCATCCATCGGATTGCCGCCACTCTCACCATCACCATCTTATGGAAGCCTTCCAATGCTGCGTTTTTCGGTACGCGTTTGCTACTCCAGAACCTTTCAGACCCATCGACCATCTGTTCTACGAGCAATGAGCCTGCCACTTAAGTTTGGCGATTCTTCGGGCTATGTCGGTAACCTTGGTTCTCCTGCGAATATCTTCACTGATTCGATCACCTTAGTGTCCTTTGTGTAACTTGTGGAAGTATAGTTTACGGAAATGCGTGTAAATGCAAGCATCACTGCAAATATCTTCGATGCGATACAGAAGCCAAGTGGCACCATCCACACAATTTTTTTATTGTGTGGGAAAAAAAATCAAATGATTTCTCCTGCCCTGGATAGAGCTAAAAGGAGTGTCAGACTTTTACCAACTAAACGCCACATATATTCCTTCAGTTGCCCTTTGCGTTACGGGGGGACGATGACTCTTTCGAACAGCTTTGCAGCTCTTCATCTACAACCTGAAGGTATTATCATAGTGGACGCGAAGGGACTGTACGATTTTTTTTTACATGACTCAACACAGACATTTGTTACTCTGTGGCAAAACTGCAGGACTCAATCAGAATAACACAGAACTCATTCCGACCAATGAGGACAAAGTTCTGATCCAAGTTCGAAATCGGACTATTTGTAAAATTACTGGCCCGAGGCTAAGAGATAAGGAGTGGGTTTTTGTCGAAACTTTCTGAACTTTAGCTCGGTCATTGCATTCCGATTTCAAAGGCGTTTGAGATTGGATTAATTATTTTTCTTGAAGGTTTTTCGTGAAAGGTTAGATTAGATTTTGAGGGAAATTGAGGTTTGGGTTGTTTGTATTGACTTCTGAATATTTCAATAAGGTATTTTTACCTTCTCAATAGGGAATAAAAAATAATTACAACCAACTCCCATTTAAACTAAACTGAAAAGTACGAATTATTTATCTTAACTTTTTTTTATTATTATTTGATATAAACTAGTGCTTGACTGCGATCCCACCTAATGGTAAGCAGTGATGCAATCGTTGATGGTGAGGCGCACTAGTTTATTAAGAGCCTATTCACTCTAGCCTTGAAGACACCCAAATTAAAATCGGATGGGAAAACCTCAGCAGGCAAATTGTTCCAGTCCTTCGATGTACGCGGTATAAACGACGAGGCGAAACGCTTAGTCCGGAACGTAGAGGTTTGTTTTTCTGTAGGAATCTATTGTTTTGGTACCCCAGATAGCTAACCCAAATCGTGTACAAGTTATACATATTAATAAGATACCTGTAGATTATAACCACTAAAATGACTTAAAGCCAGAGTGCATCTCAGGATGATTCCAATCAACCAAAATACGTTTAGGATACCTTGCTTTATTGTGTAGTTTTGAGGTAAAAAACTCGACAAGTGCGAGTCGGACTCGCACACTGAGGGTTTATATAAACTTACCTTTAAAACCGTTCAATTCCCAAATCGAGTTACAAAGATTGTTCCGAATTGCAATTTTTTTGTGACGTAAATACAAATTTACAGTTTTCAGATTTTTTTATATACTTATTTATTTATTTATTTATTTATTTATTACGGCACTCCAACGAATAGTTCGCCGATACATTTACAATAAAAAAGTCTTATTAATATGCAATTAACCCAGCGAATTCTTCACTTAAAGGTGTGCACAGCACTTACAAGGTTTGGTAAGTTAATAATAATAATTACATTTTAAATTAATTGTTCTACATTATATGTTCATGCAATAATTAATAAAAAGGTACAGATAAAAATAAATACAAGGCAATAAAAATTTATAAAAATAATACAGAATAAGGAATTATTAATAATCAATTGCAACTTGTGCTATGAGACCTTACTTCATGCCAAATTTCAGGATTCTAGGTCAACTAGAAGTACCCTATGAATTTTGATTCCCTTGAGAGTGTCAATTTACGTTACTTGCGACATAAACAGCCATTTTTTTTTTTTTCGTTAACTCAGAAGTTTGATTTTTTCTCAGCTTCAAGGGACCGCAGGACTAAGTATATGGTTTTAATTTCAACTCGATACTTCCACGGGGTCTCGAGATAAAGGGTCTTGACAGGGAGACAGAGAGACGGACAGACATACAGACAGACAAACAGACAGACGGACAACACAGTAATCCTATAAGGGTTCCGTTTTTTACTTTCGAGGCACGAAACCCTAAAACCAATGAACCCTAGAACCTAAAACCAATTAAAAACTACAATTGAAATAGGAACCTCCTCCTATTTTTGAAGCAAATTAATATTAAATATTTAACTAACCATTAATTAGAAGCTGGCTCGTTGTCCAAGTGGTTGTAAATGCCACTGCTGACCACGAACGGCTTCGATTCCTAGGTCGGGTGAAGTATTTGCGCGATTGTTTGAAACATGAACATAGGTGTAGTATGACACTCCCTCTTGCTCCAACTAGAGTCAGTTTATGAGTTCGACTTACCTAATTTATTTTATGTTGTTATTATTGTACGTGTTGACATTATAATTAAACTATTAATCTAAATAGAAAGAAAAAAACATGTTTATTCTGCCGAAATAGACTCTTAACTATATTACAAAAAGTAACAATCACCAACCAAAAAACCAACCAATCCAAACCAATCAATAAATCTTGTCCAATCTCTGACATAACTTAATTTTCAATTGTAATTTTTGTAATGTATCTTTTTAAATTTAGAACGCCAAAATTGGTAGAACATAAAGAACTACGCATTCAAATAACGCCCAGAAATGTTTTTAAATGTATTTGTGTTCAATGACAAAGCTTAGACTTTGACTTTGTTATTTACTATAAAAAAATAGGTAACTTATGCTTATTTATTTATTTTATAATTTATGTACACACATAAATATAAAAGAAGATACATTCCTATAAAAATTGTACAAAGGTACTGCTTATTTCTAAAAGAAATTTCTTCCACAGACCTGCGAAAGGAGAAATAGGAAGAAATGTAGACAATAGTGTGTAGAAGTAATAAAAGAAGAGAATGTGAAATCTTATTAAGATAATAAATACTTTTAGACCTATATATATCTTATACTAAAAATAAATACATAATGTATATACATATATAATTATCACACTAGAGAGGAAAGATAGTACTCTTTTACTTTAGATTTGAAAAGTAAAATCTTCGTGCTTCTTGTTTGTGTTGCTGACAAATTTCAATACCCTAAACTTTCGATCTAAAAATTATACAGAAACATCTGTCACTCATTTCATTTTCGAATCCGGATAAAAGTCGAACAATTTCTAGTTATAATTCCCTTTCAAACGGACGCCTCTAACACCCGCAAAAGAAAAACAAGCAGGCGGTTAAATAAGCAGTAATTTGCTAAGTTTCCTGATTCGGACCGTTATCTACGACGCAACTCTACGATTCAGCAATAGGAAAAGGAAAAAGGGATCCCTATGAAATATAATCAAACTTTGTCGTAGACTTATATCAATATATGCCTATCTACACTAATATTATAAAGAGGAAAACTTTGTTTGTTTGTTTGTAATGAATAGGCTCAAAAACTACCGGACCGATTTTAAAAATTCTTTCACCATTCGAAAGCTACATTATCTACAAGTAACATAGGCTATATTTTATTTTGGAAAAAAGTAGGGTTTCGTAAGATATTTGAGTTTTTCGGAAAGAAGGTGTAAAAAGTCAACCAGAAAAGTTACTTATTTTGCGTACGCTGCCTAAACTATAAAAGATAGAACCATAAAATGTTCTAATTAATTGTAGATCTTATAAATATCTACCAAAGTTTGTTAGGAGAAACCTACTTTCACGCGGGCGAAGCCGCTGGCAGAAGCTAGTATATTATATTTTCTTAACTTATGATATGATATGCTTACCTTAGTATGAAGTTGGGGTGGAATATATTTTTCTATGTGCTAAATTTTTTATATTATAACTAGCTTTTGCCCGCGGCTTCGCCCGCATTACGTAAAATACAGCAGCTTTCTATTTGTATAAAATTTTTCGTAAATTATTAAAAATAAAAATCGCGATGGTAAAATAGGGGTTGATTGTAAATGGTTGAAAATTCAGGGTTATATGTATTTACTAATGCTGTATCATAAAAAAAATATTTTTTTTTGTCTAAAATTGAAAAAAAAAATTTAGGGGTGGATTACCGTTAACATTTAGGGGGATAAAAAGTAAATGTTGTCCGATTCTCAGACCTACCCAATATGCACACAAAATTTCATGAGAACCGGGAAAGCCGTTTCGGAGGAGTTTAACCACAAACACTGCGACACGAGAATTTTATATATTAGATACAGTAGTATAGAGTCGATTAAGAGGCGAGTCAAAAGAATCATCAGAAATGATACACTTGTTGCGTCGAAGCTCCAAAGCCTTGGGCATCGCCGCCGAGTTGTTAGCCTGTCGGTTTTTTCTCGTTTACATTTCGGGGAGTGTGCACTGGAATTGCACAATCTAATTCCGCCAAGTTCGTTCCATCATCGGACCACTAGACGTACGGCGTTCCGCCATCGGTACATGGTGGACATCCCACCGTATGGCACAAAGCGTTTTGAGAACACATTTATTATGCGTACAGCCAAGGAGTGGAATTCCTTGCCGGAGTCTGTGTTTCCTGATAGGGGTCTTTAAGTCAAGATTGAATAGGTCACTTCTAGGCAAGCGTGCTCCATCGTCGACCACATCATCGCTTACCATCAGGTGAAACGGTGGTCAAATGCGAGCATATCATTAAAAAAAAAAACAGTGTGTGTGCGACATCGACGCAAAAATGTGTAATATGGATCCAATACATGACTCTGATGATTCTAGAACCCTCAGTGATGCAATTTTTCGTCGGGGTTTTTCTAAAATAATTAGAACGTTTCCAGAACAAGCCTTTCCAGAATCTTTCGTCCCCATCGACCATCTGTTCTGCGAGCAATGCGCCCTACCTACTGCTATTTAAGTTTAGTGATTCTTTGGGCTATGTCTGTTACATTGGTTCTCCTGAAAGGATATCTTCAATGTATAAAGAAACAGCATCCATCAAACCAATAGCAATAGGGTGGCCTTTGCGTGTCTTTAAGCCTTCCAATGTATCTCATTGCGAAAGACCACAGACCTCATCATCATCAGTTCAGCTGGAAAACGTCCACTGTTGGACATAGGTGTCCCTCAAATGCCGCCATAATGACCGGTCGTCTGCGTCTCGAATGCATCGGATTCCCGCGATCCTCACCAGGCCATCAGTCTACCCTATACGAGGCCTTTCAACGCTGCGTCTCGTGGTTGCCATTCCAGAACTTTTCCATTGCCTTTTGAGTGACTTTAAACTTTCTGATGACGCCCATTGTAAGCGACCACGTTTCGGAACCATATCTCATCACTGGCAACATGAAATGGTCATTTTCAACACTTTCGTCTTGAGACACTCTGGTATATTGGACGAGAAGACACCGCGCAGCTTCCCGAAAGCTGTGAAATTGAGTAATGAATGTGTTAAGGCGACGCCCATCACCTGCCTAGCTTTTTACCGAATTTATGTTATAGTCGACTTCCATTTCAGCAGAATGTAGCTGAATACCAATAATTTAGATAAACTTCATTCACCAGATCACCAAACTATTTTTTTAAGGCCATGGTCCGACATCGTATCATCGAAATAATAATGTTTTTTTATTTTTTCAAAAGTACACAATTACAGGTGACACTTAATTTAGGGTACAATTGGCGAGGTACAAGATAAATTATCAAGGACCCCTGTGCTAGGTAAACCTGTGTTACAGGGGTCATCCATCCGTCCGTTCTGTAGTTACAAAGCTTAGATTCGTAATGTGCACTTATATCATCATCATCTTCCTGCCCTTGTCCCATCTTATTTGGGGTCGGCGCAACACGTTTTTTTCTTCCATTCTATCCTGTCAACCGTCATACTATCACTAACTTCCTTTTCTTTCATGTCACTGTTCACATAATCCATCCATCTTTTCTTTGGCCTCCCTCTCCCTCTCCACCCATCCACATGTATATTCATAACTCTTTTAGTAACATGTGTTTCATCTCTCCTCTTTACATGACCATACCAAGACAAACGATTCCCTTTCAACTTTTCAGTCACTGGCGCCACTTTCAAACTTCCTCTAATATATTCATTTCTCACTTTATCCATTCTCGTCACACCACACATCCATCTCAACATTCTCATCTCCGCTACATGCAATCTTTTTTCATCCGTCTTTTTCACAGCCCAACATTCTGATCCATACAGTATGACAGGTCTTATCACGGACTTGTAGATTTTACCCTTCAACTTGAGGGGCATCCGTGGGTCGCAAATTGTTCCAGTGACCTGTCGCCATTTCATCCATCCTGTATTGATCCGATGTGATACGTCTCGGTCTACCTCGCCATCTCCTTGGATAAGCGACCCGAGGTACCGAAAGTCGGAGCAGATTGGTATGGGCGTTCCAGCTAGAGCTAAGGGCATAGGACCGGAGAGACCACCGAAATCGCAGAACAAGTATTCCGTTTTGGTTCTACTCAATTTCAGGCCAACACTCTCCAGTCTGTGCCACCACACCGCACTTATATAAGAAAAATAAAAAATAAACTAGTAAGTACCATTTGGGGATTAGGAAAAATGCAAAAAATAAACTGAAGGAAGGGGGAATTTTTGTGTCGCGTGTATTGTACCTGTGTATGTCAATGCCTAACTGGTTAGGGTTTACGAAATTCTTCTGTAATATCATAGTTGAGGGTAAGCAGAAATTCTTTAACTTTGGACTTACATTGGAACTTGTGTAAATTGTGTATATCTAGTTTATTGTGGAGTTTATTATAGATTAGTGCAAAATGACCGGGTAACAATATAATCCTAGGTAAAACACTCAATCAATCTATAGGTGCAGATTCAAAATCATATTCCCGCCCACACTCACACGATTAAGTTCAATGCCGTTCAAAGTTCATTCAAATTCATTCGTTCTTTCATTCGCGACCGATATACTCCGTGCATGTTCTTGAATAGACGCCAGGCAAATCACTTTTTGATAAAATCCATTCGTTCGTGCTTCTACATAGTCGGAATACGTTTTCATACCCTTTGCGGATCTGTGAAACATGAGTTCTGTTCTATTTGAAGTACAATAGGTGGGATAGGGGATGGGATTATTTTAAAAGGTGGATCCGTGAAAGCTTGCATACATACATATGCGTTTTGCAAAGGTATTATGTAGAACTAGTTCCTGCCAGTGGCTATGCTCGCGTGAAAATAATAAATTGTCCTAAAGGAACTTATTCCCGAAATAATAATAACAATAATTAATAATAATATTCCACGACTATTACACAACGCCATCTAGTCTCAAACTTAAATAAATGATATTTATTTTTTATTATTTTAACTTATATTTACTTATATATTTCTAAATACATAATATTATAGATAAAAAGTGTCCTGTGTGTTATTACAGGAATATACATAATTGATGAATATAATTATCCTGGGACAACTTGTGACCCACGGATGCCCATCAAGTTGAAGCGTAAAATCACCAAGTCTGTAATACGGCCTGTCATACTGTGTGTGTGTTTTTTTATTTATTATTTTCAATCGATTATGAAATAAGTTAGACAACCGATGAATTTATATTTTACTACCATTTTTTTTATTTTATTTTTTATTAATCTTTGTTGTTATTTTTTAGTGACTAGTGGTTGATGATTTAATGAAGTTGTGATATTATTTCTTATTATGTTAATATTGTTTTATAAATGTGTTTTTTTTTTAAATTTATTTTATTATTGTTTTTTTTTTTCAATATATTTTTCGTTTATTATTCATTATTTCTTTATTATTTATTTTGTAAAACATTCAGACACAATGTAAAAAATTGTTATTGAATAAATAAAATGAAATGATCAGAACGTTGGGCTGTGAAAAAGATGGAAGAAAAAAGATTGCATGTAGCGGAGATGAGAATGTTGGGATGGATGTGTGGTGTGACGAGAATGAATAAAATCAGAAACGAGTATATTAGAGAAAGTTTGAAAGTGGCGCCAGTGACAGAAAAGTTGAAGGGGAATCGTTTGTCTTGGTGATGCCAATCATGTGCTATTCCAAGATATGGCCTACCGGTGTTTCAATTTGTATCGAAATCCGTTCAGCGGTTCAATTGTAAAAAAATAACAAACATACACTTATAAACTTTTGCCTTTAATATTAGTGTAATTACAGATATGTATTTTCTTGGATTAATAAATTAATTAATCAATAGATTAAGATGAAACATGGAACGGGAATAGTACATACTCGTATGACAACTTTAATCCCTGTAATTCGTTCCCATGGTGTCTGTCATATTCGTTAACAGGGTCCTTTTTCACTCGCCTATCGTTAACATCGAGCATGGTTTAAATGACTGTTACTTTATCTAATGCAATCCAACGCGATGTTTGACGAAAAGGTAACGCGTAAAAAAGAGAAATAACGCCTGAAAACTCTGTTAGCATTCGGTAATTCCGTGATTTACTCGAATATTTTACAAAACTTGTTCCAGGAAATACGCGTTTTTTTTTTAAACCCTAATATTTTGAAAAAAACTCTTAAAAATTTTTCTTTAAATTCAAAATCTTGATTAAATTTGCAAGGCTCCTATTGTTATACTATTTTGCCTTTTTTAATTTTTGAGTAAATTATGAAGTATCAAAGTTCATGCAAAATAGCAGATTTTCAGTGGCCTTTACTGGATTAGTTTTACACAAATTTATAAATTAATTTCAATAGAAGCCTAGATAATATCCGCAAGATACTGTGTTTCCAAAATATCTAATAAAAAAATGTGTAATAACATCATAATCACGTAAGAGCGGATGTATGTAAAACAGTGAAAATGTATGTCGAGTTGCATCCCCTTAAGTGTACCTCGTACATGCGGGCACTGTACTTACAAAACTGTAATGTATAGATTAGAATATACAATATATTATGTAACACACAGTTTTGATACTTAATCAAATTATTTACTCGGCTACTAATCATGAAATTTTATTTAATATATTTACAGAGTTTCTGGTATGAGTACTAGACAACTGATAAATATATTTATATATTTCTATAAATTACACCCAGACAAAGAACAAATAACCGTGCTCATCATACAAACATTTGACCTGGGTGGGAATCGAAAATACGACCTTCTGCATAGCAGTCAGGACTACTGACCACTAAACCAACAGGCCTGGCTGAATTTAATTTATTTTGTGTTCGAATTTAATAGCAATCGACTAATTGTGCTAGCAACACCGAAACTTATACTGTGATGAATAAAAATGAGTGGGTTTTTAGTCAGTAAAAGTCTGACACTATCTCCCGCTCCGCCCAAGAGCGCGGGATGGCATTGGATGATTTTCCCACCGAAAAAGAAGGACGAAAATATGCATTACTAAGATGAGAAAAAAGGATAGGTAGGTAGCATTGTATGAATCTGACAGCTGTCATCCGCACCATCCTATAACAATTGTAGTGTAGTGAATATTTATCAAATATTAAACTTTATATTAAATATATTCATAATTATAAAAATATTTATAAATAATCAGTGGAAACATTGGGACAGCGATTGTCGCCCAGCGATGGGCACGCCAAGATTGCGGCGGTAAGTCCCCTCTTTGAAGAGAAGCACCATGGCGTTCTCACGTTCCGCATGACACAGTTCCTCACCGGTCATGGTAAATTTGGAGGTTCGTATTCCGAATTCAGGCAAAAGAAGAGGCGCCCGATTGTCATCATAGCCCAACAATTATTGTGATTAATTTTATACATTTATTCATCTCAGGACCCTAAGGTTCTGGACCTTTAGAAGGCGTACGAGGAGCCGTAACCAACTCGCAGAGGCCTTTTTAGACGCTTTCAATTGAACGTGGTACCAACCGGTAATGTACGGCGCTATGCTAGTGCATCCAAGGACAACTCCCGTTTGGTTGGGCACGCCACAATTATGATGGTAAGTCCCCTCTTTGAGGCGTGGTTGGAAAGACCTCACGGCGTCCTCACCTTCCGCATGACGCAGGTTCTCACCGGACACGGTAAGTTCGGGAGGTTCCTGCACCGGATTCGTGCAGAAACGACGCCCGGGTGTCGCCACTGTGTGGACCGCCCGGAGGACACGGTAAAGCACACGGTGGAGGTGTGCCCCGCTTGGGCAGAGCAACGCCGTGTCCTCGTGGGGGCAATCGGCGGCGGCGATCTCTCGCGCCGGGCCTTGGTTCAGGCCATGGTCCGGAGCGAGGAGGAGTAGCAGGCGGTCGCCTCCTTCTGCGAAGCAGTAATGCTAGCAAAGGAGGCGGCCGATCGCGTGAGGCAACGGTCCTTACGCTCCAACCGCCGCGCGCCGCCGGGATTCCGATCCCGAATTCCGGCCACCGTAGGCACGGGCTTGCGGACAGCGAGCAATGGGTGGCTCGCCGTCCGACCGTCCGGTAACCGTCCGGACTGAGCCCAAGTCGTCGACGGCGCGTACTGTTCCACGTGCGCCTCAAGGAGATGTCAGCAAATCGTATGGGCCCAGAGGGGTCGATGCCTACTGGGCCACGGGTAGTGTGAAAGCGAAACCCAGGGCCCTGGGACGAAGGCAACAAAGGAACAGGAGTGGGATTTTCAGTAAAAGTCTGACACTATCTCCCGTTCCGCCCAAGAGCGGGGATGTCATAAGATGATTTTCACACCCAATAAAAAAAATAAAAAACCCCCGGTTGGTGGAAAACTATTGCGACATATGGAAAACTAAGATATAAGGCTATGGTTTTTGGAGTCTTAAGAGGACTGGTTACCAGGACCTATATTAATACTATGGCCCCTGCCTGAACAATGTTATTAATTTCCACTGATAAAAAGGCAGGGGGTAACTTGCACACTCAATAAATGGGCCCCCAAAAACGGTCGCTTGCACGAAGTGACGTAGCAACAATTATTATTATTATTTATTATAGCACAGATCACTCGAAGAACACAGTGAAGCCTACGGTGAAGGTATGCTCCACTATGATGGAACACCGCCATGTCCTAGTGGAGGCGATTGGCGGTAGCGCCGGTCATGGTCCGGAACGACAGAGAATGGGACGCAGCCGCATCCTTCTGCGAAGCAGTAATGCTAGCGAACAGCCCGTAGGACACGGTGGAGTTATGCCTCGCTTGGGCGAAGCATCGCCGTGACCTCTCCCTCCAGAGCGAGAGGGATATGGCCTAAAAACAAAACCATCCAGTACATATTCAAGTAGCCCCTCTGTTTCCGACATTGTTGTATACCACTTCAATTACACTCTACATTTGGAGTCCCACATAACGACCGGCGCCGAGTGAAATAACATGAGTCTGAATTGAGGACAATGTTTCAGCTTGTTGATTGGCGATGTTTTTGATTGATATTCGTTCATCTGGGTATTGTTACATTGGTTTAGTGATTGTTTTTTAGTATTGTTTATTTTTGCTATCTGCCTGCATCAGGGAATTTAGCTAGAGGTCACGAAATATCACTTTGTTTTGAATAAACTAAGCCCAGTGACTAGTCCATCAGCTTTTGCCAAAAAGTCGTATGAGATCTTAAGGTGTGTTTAATTTCGTGCGGTTTTGATCACGCATGCGGGATTGCTCCGTACGTGTATCCCCCGCAAGTATCCATTTCATACAAATATTTATTGTAATGCGTGGACTACAAACGCAGGACGTGTTTTTTTGCATTTTGAAATTTTCTGCATGCGGAGCAAACCCGCATGGGTTAAAAAATACCTATTTTAATTGATTCTTGATAAATTTTGATTGCGCTACTGGCGTATTTGTGCGTACGTACGTAGATGCCAATACCAATACGCTACCAACGTAGTGCATCGATTCCCATATTATTTGCCTACATTTAAGGTATCTAATCTTTTAAAGAAACACCACATTTCATTAAAATTTCAGTGCTTGAGTAATGATTGAAACTTCATTTTCTAATTATATAATATAATAATAATATAATATAATATTCCACAACTATCACACAACGCCGTCTAGTCTCAAGCTAAGCAGAGCTTGTGTTATGAGTACTAAACAACTGATATACATATATATTTCTAAATACATACATATTATAGATAAATTACACCCAGACACAGAACAAATGATCGTGCTCATCACACAAACATTTGTCCTGGATGGGAATCGAACCCACGACCTCCGGCATAGCAGTCAGGGCCACTAACCACTAGACCAACCAACAAGTCAGTCAACAATTGGTGTATAAAGGTGTGTATTATTTTAGTTACATAATATTGTATATCGACTTTAAGTCATACAGAAAGATACACATATCAACTTCTAATAAACATAGATTTATTTTCGCGTGAAAGAGGTACGCATGTATTTCGATCTCTTTTTTTATGAAAAGTCTATAGGCATGTTGATTTTCAGTGATCCTATGACTTGGTAGTCGAAATATAAAAATTTTAGATTAGCTTTCTATTAATCTAAGGATGCGTATAATTGTCGTCCATGTCGCATTTCACGATTTTGACAAAGCTTGAAGAAACTTGGATAAATCCTTCATTTTAAGGGTTCCGTACCTCAAAAGGAAAAAGCGGAACCCTTATAGGATCATTTTGATGTCCGTCTGTCTGTCTGTCCAGATCCTTTATCTCGGGAACGCGTGGAAGTATCGAGTTGAAATTATAACCATACACTCAAGTCTACGGTCCCTTGAAAAAAATATAAGGCAGTATATGTAGCAAAAAACGTGTATTTTGACACTCTCAAAGGAATCATAATTCATAGGGTACTTCCCGTTGACCTAGAATCTTGAAATTTGGCATGAAGCAAGGTCTCATAGCACAAATATAGGAAAAAATCTGAAAACTGTAAATTTGTAGTTACGTTACAAAAAAAAAACATTTTTTGCAATTCGTATCGCGATTTACATAGAAAAGTTAGTACGGAACCCTCAGTGCGCGAGTCCGACTAGCACTTGCCCGGTTTTTTTAACCATAATCCTCTTCCTAAAATATTTCCTCGACCATTGACACCATAAACTACAACATAAGCTAGCAGCCACTTGAACTCGACCCCATAACTCAACACCCGACCTCGCCATAGATGATAAATAAATTGCCTCAACCATAAACAATATACATCATGTTATACATACTCTATGGCTTGACCGGTCATTTCCGGTCACCGATAACCGGCCGGGTGTGACGTCAGTTGTCTGCAATATTGTATATAGTGGGGTAGTCTCGTCCCCCTTTCTGGTATCAGTACATATGAGGGTAGGTAGGATTGTAGATATGTGACTTGCGTATGATAGAGTGTTTAATATTTTTGTTAACTTATGATTTTTAACTGACCTCTACAGAAGGAAATTCTGTACCTAAATGATATTTATTTATTTAATACATGAAGGACTTAGCATAGTAGCATAGTGGGCCTTATAATGTACCTACTGCTGGGACTCAGGCCTCCTCTCTAGGAGACGGAATGGGCTCTAATCCACCACGCGGGCCCAGTGCGGGTTGGTGGATGTCACATGTCTTCGAATTTTTGGTTCTAGGACATGTCGGTTTCCTTATGTTTTCCTTTACCGTTTTGAGAGCAGTGGTGATGAAATAAATTACACAAATTAATGCGCCTGGCTGGGTTTGAACCAGCAACCTACAACTCGTAAGTCGGGGCCATTACCAGTTGACCACCACTGCGCTAGAATAGCACATAGGATGCTTTTTATACCGGAGGACTATCACGCGAGTGAAGCCACTGACAACAGTTAGGACGGAATAATAAATTATTATTCCATTTATAAATACACTTTATTAATATATCTTAATTATTAAATATCGACGGCTGCAAAGTAAATACAGATATCTGCAATTATTTATATAATTAGTATTAATGAGTGTATAATAAGCAGTTGTTAAGTAATTTTTTTTTTCCAAAAATATTGTTGAAAAAACAACTATCATTTCTGCATTTTTGACACTTGAAAGACGAGTTTCCATTTCTTAAAATATTTAGTAAGTTTCTGCAACTATCAGAAAATCGCAAAATTGCAGATAACTTTATTTACTTTGCACCCGTCGATATTATTACTTAATAGGTATTTAAACAAACTGAAAATAATAATATGAACGAACGGGTAGAAAAAGAACTCATAGGGCAGCAAAAAATCCGTCAACATTGATGTCAATAGGAAAAGTGCCCAGAACGCTGGCAGCATTGCCACGCTGGATGGCAATGCTGATTCGTTGACCGAAGAAAAGCAGAGTCCTCTGGTCACGTGAAGACTCGACCAGTTGTTTGCTGATATCCCGAACAACTCGATGAGCGCTCGAACCCCATGGCCCCAGTGTTATGGTAGTGTTCCATTTATTCAATTACATATAAACTTATTGAATTAAATATAGTCAGCAAGGTTCAGTTGGAAACCAGCGTCAGGCAACTGCTACATAGTGCCTGCCATTATGCTGAACTGAACCTATTTGGCGCAGCCGTGAGACACACAATGTTGATGTATTTTTAAGTGTTAGTATTTAGTAACGCATGTTACTATAAGAGTTATGAGTTTACATGTGGATGGATGGAGAGGGAGAGGGAGACCAAAGAAAAGATGAATGGATTGGGTGAACAGTGATGTGAAAGAAAAGGAAGTTAGTGATAGCGTGACGAGTGACAGGGCAAAGTGGAAGAAAAAAACGTGTTGCGCCGACCCCAAATAACCCGGGACAAGGGCAGGAAGATGATGATGATGATGAGTATTTAAGTTTTTATTTTATTCTATATTATAATTGTTGTCTCATTCATCACCTGTGTGCCAAATAAACGTGTTTTCTTTCTTTACATAACATACGTTTTACATTTTTTAAATGTTTTTTTTTTTACTAGTTTTGTATAAGATTGATTTGAGATGACGCGGGATCTTGTATGGAGAAAGCTACTTTTAGGCGAGCGAAGCCGGTGGCCGAAGCTAGTCGCTAATAGAATGTCACATTGTCAAACGTCAAGAAAAAGTTCTTTTTTTTACGCGAGAAATTATTAAATGACTTCCTTCTTCTACTCTGGATGGAGCGAGAGGGAAGAGTCAGAATTTTACTGAGTACTCAGAGTTCCTTCTGTCGTGCTTTGCGAGGGCCAAGGTGACTTCTTCGAACCATCTGCAGAACTGGCGGGCGCACGTGGAACAAAACATGACATCGATCTGGGCTTGGTATTTATGTGACGGACGGACGGATAGTGCCTACTCATTGTTTGGTGTCTTTAAGAGCGTCCTTTTCGAGGTGCATTTTCATACAACCGCTCTTTCGTGATTATGATGTTATTACACATCTTTCTTCAGATATTTTGGATACACAGCTATCTTGTTGATGTTATCTAGGATTCTATAGAAATCAAAACACAAATTACAAAAAAAAAAACAAAAAACTAATCTAGTAAAGATCTCTGAAAATCTGTTATTTTACGTGAACTTTGGCCCTCCGTAATGTACTCATACATAAAAACATAAAAAGTACATCAATAGAAGCCTTGCACAGATTCTGAATAACGACAATTTTCCTGAAAAACTTTGAAGGGTTTTGAAAAAAATACATGTATTTTTTGGAACAAGTTTTGTGAAATATTCGAGTAAATCACGGAATTACCGAATGCCAAAAGAGTTTTCAGGCGTTATCTCTCTTTTTTTGCATTGCCTCTTTATCAAACATCCCGTTGGATTGCGTTAGATGAAGCAACAAGCTTTTAAACCATGCTCGATGTTGACGATAGGCGAGTGGAAAAGGGAGAGTCCTTTTAAGTCCGCGCCTACAGTAGCCAGGAATCGCTCTGAGACTCTCGACCCCTGGAATGTCACTGGTGGTGGCCAGGCATGAGGCTCGTCTCTCCCCTCCTCGGTTTCAGACACCGTCTATACTTGCATTACTGCCTTGCTAAAGCAGGCGACCGCTTTGAACTAAGAATATTTAGTTGGCATTGGAAAAAAGAAGAATTAGCTTATTAGAGGCTATCTCATTTTCCCGTTACTTAGTTATAAAATGAGAAGTTTGCTAATAAAGAAATAAGTTGCTTGACTTATAATATTTCTCTATACTAAATCAGTCTTGAAACATTGACAACACTTTAGTATGGGCACTGCACTTTTAACAACTGACTCTACATATTTTTTTTATTTAGCTAGGTACAGTCAAGTCGAAGTTGTGGACGACTACGTTTACCTGGGGCAGACGGTCAAGTTGGGAAGGTTTAACTGCGAGAAAGAGATCAACTTGGCTGGGCAGCGTTCGGGAAGCTGCGCGGTATCTTCTCGTCCAATATACCACAGTGTCTCAAGACGAAAGTCTATGACCAGTGCGTGTTGCCAGTGATGACATATGGCTCTGAAACGTGGTCGCTTACTATGGGCCTCATCAGAAGACTTAAATTCACCCAAAGGGCAATAGAAAGGGCTATGCTCGGAGTTTCCTTGCGTGATCGAATCAGGAATGAGGATATCCGCAGGAGAACCAAGGTCACCGACATAGCACGAAGAATCGCCAAACTTAAGTGGCAATGGGCAGGGTACATTGCTCGCAGAACGGATAGCCGTTGGGGCCGAAAGGTTCTGGAATGGCGACCACGTACCGGAAGACGTAGCGTTGGAAGGCCTCCTACAAGGTGGACCGATGACCTGGTAACGGTCGCGGGAGTACGATGGATGCGAGACGCACAGGACTGTTCATTGTGGCGGCACTTGGGGGAGGCCTATGTCCAGCAGTGGACGTCTTTCGGCTGAAATGATGATGATGATGATAATGAGGGATCAAAAGTGCAGTTGCACTCTACCAATGCTAAATTGTCTAAAATTACTTTGTTATAGAAGTTCAATAGTCCACAACGAATTTATTCAATACTTTAGATTCTATGCTACAAATTAAATCACTCATGAACCATTGACCCCCTTCTACAAATTAGACATTTTAGTATTGGTAAGGTGGAACTGCACTTTTGACCTCTGACTGTATATGAATACCTCAATTATTGGCATGCAAGTCACGGGCGGGTGAACAAGCGAAACAATTATTTCTCGCACATCAACCGCTGTTGTATGACCGCTGTACGAACAAGTAAGGACTTATACACTATGTTGTTTAACCGACTTGTTTGTGACTGAAGGGGTCATGTGTTTTCCGTTATTATTATCATTTCGTTTGTTCACATGTAAATAATATTTTTAAATGTTTCAATAAAAAATAAAATAAAACATTTAAAAATAGTGTTCCACCGGTATCGGTAACAGCGTCCAATCTACTGGAGGTTAGGGCTCCAGAGAAAGGAACCTCCTAACAATACGAGCCGTATCTGGAGTTCCGCTTTCTGAATCAAGCTCTCGATCCAGCCGCTTAACGCGAGCCTCCTAAGGTGTTGAGAGAACTGGGTCGGGCCTGTAGGACATACCTGTAGTATGGCATATATTATTATCATCATCATTATTTCAGCTGAAAGACGTCCACTGTTGGACATAGGCTAACCCCAAGTTTCGCCACAATGAACAGTCATGTGCGTCTCGCGTCCATCAGATTCCCGCAACCCTTACCAGATCATCGGTCCACCTTGTAGGAAGCCTTCCAACGCTGCGTTTTCCGGTACGCGGTCACCACTCCAGAACTTTTCGGCCCCAACGGCTATCTGATCTACGAGCAAAGTGCCCTGCCCATTATCACTTAAGTTTGGCGATTCTTCGTTCTATGTCGGCGACCTTGGTTCTCCTGCAGATATCTTCATTCCTGATAGGGTTCTAGGACCCCGCTTCATCCCCTTAAGGAGTGAATTTTGGAAAATATTGTATAGATAATCCAAACACGAGTGGATCTATTAATTTAACTCCTAGTACAATACTCCAATTCATAAATCGCCATTAACACCCTATGGGCCCACAATGCCTGAGAATAACTTTTTTTTATTATTAATCTCAAAAGACCAGTGTTCAAATCTTCAAACTTTCATCGTGTAGTCTTGCACTAATAACAGACAGCACGAGTATACAACATTGGTTTCTGTGCACCAGTGTGTCCTGGGCACAATTGTTTATTGCGCGTATGCTGATAATTGTTGCGTGTATGTAAATTTGGAGGGGTTTTGAAGTGGAAGGCTTGAATGTGAAATCTATTCGTGGATACATACAAAATAATAGTTGTCTTTTTGCAATTGGATATTTTATTACATTACTTTTTATTACTTTTGCCCGCGACTTCGTCCGCGTAGAAGTCGAAAATGGTTTTATTAGGTTTTTTGAGATACGAAAATATGAAATATTATTTATTATCTTCGTCGTGTGTGATAGTCCATTGAATTGTATGGCGAGAGATATTGTATCTTAAGATAAAATATTATAGCATCTTAGCCGTGTGCAGCGACCCTTAGTGAACTCCACTGCGGGTGATGTAACCTACGACAAACTTATTACTTACGGTTGGTACAGTAATCGGGTCTAGGGATCGAACCGCAAAATTAAGTTAGTTTTTTATGTATATACTTTTCCGGGATAAAAAGTACCCAGTGTGGTGCCCAGGATATTAAAGAATAATTATACCAAGTTTCATCGTAATCGAACCGGTAGTTTTTGCGTGATGCCTGAACAAACAGACAAACAGACAGACAGACAGACCGACAAATTTTTTTTAAATCACATTTTTTGTGGTTCGGTGTCGGTCTAGTAACACCCCCTGCCATTTATTTTTTTGGATAATTTCAATGTACAGAATTTTCACTTCTACAGATTTATTATAAGCATAGATAGTAATCGTAACTAGGAGTTGTACCCATGGCGTGTGTTACTACGCTAAAAAAAGAAATATTTAATAACTTGGTAACCCGACGAACTTCGTACCACCTAACAGTCAATTAATGAAGTATATCTTTCGATATATTCAACCGATTGCGATGAAACAAAGTTTAAGTAATATATCAAGTTACACACAACCTTAATGTATAAATATAATATTGTGGAATATATATTATATGTATAGATAATCCACATCATCATCATTTCAGCCGAAAGACGTCCACTGTTGGACATAGGCCTCCCCCAAGCGTGGTCACAAAGACCGATTCTGTGCGATCCTCATCAGCAGAAGGCTTACAGTCACCCAAAGGGAAAGGGCTATGCTCGGAGTTTCCTTGCGTGATAACAACAAAACGGGAACAGGTGTTGTTACCTTTGCACGGACCGTTCGGAGGACGCAGTGGAAGATACGTGTCTTAGAAGCGATTGGTGGCAGTGACTTCTCGCGCCGAGCCTACGGAACAGGCCATGTTCTGAAGTGAGAGGAAATGGGATGCCGCCACATCCATCTGCGAAGCAGTAATGTTAGTGAATGAGGCGGCCGAAAGAGTGAGGGAACGTACAGGTGTGATCGCAGTCAAGCACTGGCTTACATCAATTAAAAAAAAACCCCACGACCAAGCTGCCGCGGCACACAACACCCTGGGCATCAAGAATCGCAGAGCGATCTCGGTCACCGTAGGCGCGGACTTGCGGACGACGAGCAATGGGTAGCTCGCCGTCCACTCATCCTATAAGGACCAAACACGAGTTTTTTTCCCCACTCGGGTTTTCCACGAGCGCCTTAAAGAGATCTGCAACATAAACGCAACTGCTCAGTTTTAGTTAGTAAAAGACTGACACTCCCTCCTGCTCCACCCTAGAGCATGAGAAGTTATCAGATGTTTTCCCACCTAATTTTTTAGGTGGGAAATCATCTGATAACTTCTCGCCCTTGAAGCCCTTGAACGCAAATGGCAACTAAAAGAACACAGTTGAGTTTTAGTCAGTAAAACCCTGACTCCCACACGCTCCACATAGAGTGATAGCAGTTATTTAGTGATTTCATAAGCTGATAATGTAAATGAGTTCTAAACCACCATACATTCAAATCAAAACCGTATATATAGACAATATACCTGCGCTCTAAACTAGAGGTGACCGAGTCAACGACTCGATGGCTTCGCGCCACTAAATTATCGGTTACGATTCATTCGGGCGACGCTGAAATTTACGGGTTGCGATGTAACCTGTTCGTCATTTTGTTTGAGAGGATACGGGGACAAAGTGCGGACGGGAACGCTTGAGGACGCGCTTAATTTATGAAGATACTATTGCTATGAAACCTTATTTATTTAAACTTCATGTACAGTAGTGATACATAGGTGGACTTGATGCAACAAGGCATTCTCCACCAGTCAACCTTTGGGTTAAAAAGACAACACTGTGGTAGGCTTGCACAATAAACAAATAACAGTTAAATTAAACAGAAAAAATAAAATAAAAAATAAGTTATTTATTAGTTTAAGTGTTTTTAAGTTGTTGTTTTTTTTGTTTGTTTTTTTTTGTTTCGTTGTTTTTGTTTATTTTTAGTTTGTTGTTTTTTTGTTTGTTTTTTTGTTATTCTTTCTAATACTTTATTGCAATCCATATGTATACTGTATAGATGGTGTTTAAAATTGGCATACATCAATATGGACCCTGTCGGGCACAGCAAAGTTAGGAGAAAGAAAGAGAGCTAAGTGGTAATTTACGGAATGCAATAGAATTGTAGATCCAATGTGAAGCGTTTAATTATGTATCTACATCATTATATTAATTATGTCTGTGTATAAATAAGTATGAGCAAATTATGTCAGGTATTTTTGTTTATCTTGTGTCGTCATTATCATAAACACACACATAAAATTATGCATGCATATTATTTTATTATGTTTGCGTATAATAAATAGGTTTATGTCAGATAGTTTTATTAATTTTTATCGTCATTATTATTAAATTATGTTCTTATTTAAATTAAATTATGAAAACTTTTAAAAACATTACTCTTACACTTTAGTTTTTTTGCGGGAATTATCCTTACATGTTTGCTGTGTGGACTTTAAAAAACCAGGCAAGTACGATTTGGATTTGCGCATTGAGTGTTTCGTACAAACTTATCGATGAAAAAACTTTTTACAAAAAAAAATAACCGACTTCACTAAAAAAAAACACTTAAAGGATCAAAATAACTTTAACTTCGGAAGTCGTTATTCTCGGTATTGTTTGTTTCTTATTTAACACCGACTTCCGAAATTAAAGTTATTTTGATCCTTTTAGTGTTTTTTTTAGTCCTCATCATCTCCCTGCCCTTGTCCCTTGTTATTTGGGGTCGGCGCAACACGTTTTTTTCTTTCACTCTGCCCTGTCACTCGTCATGCTATCACTAACTTCCTTTTCTTTCATATCACTCTTCACACAATCCATTCATCTTTTCTTGTGAATTGAATGAAGTGAATTCGGTTTTTTTTTTTGTGAATTTGCTATACTTATAAACAGAGTGCCTATTTCTCATGACGATTCTATTTAACCCAAACACTGCTATTTTTTTATTTTTTATTATAAACGCCATTGATTGCTTACAGAGTTTTCAGGCGTTATCTGTTTTTTCGCGTTGCCTTTTCGTCAAACATCGCGTTAGATTGCATTACATGAAGCAACAAGCTTTTAACCATGCTCGATGTTGACGATAGGCGAGTGAAAAAGGACCCTCTTAAGTGCTAAATTTCTCTTTCATTTTATATAAGATTTGCTGTAAAAAAAAAACAATTATAGGTTAAACTTGTTTGTGTACATCAGCTGTCCTATTTGTACTACAGTTTTATAAAAGTTGTGTGTACAATATCCGTTTGTTGTCTGTCACCAGTTAAATGAAATTTTCACAAAATAGTTTTGATCGACATTTGTTTACATTTACAGTATGCTTTTTTTATTCGATCGACTTTTTTTATTCGACAGACATGCTTTTTTTACTCGATCGACTTTAAAGTCGATTGACAGACTTTTTATTCGATCGACTTTAAAAGTCGATTGACAGACTTTTTATTCGATCGACTTTAAAAGTCGATTGACAGACATGCTTTTTATTCGATCGACTTTAAAAGTAGATTCACAGACAAACGAATAGAATATGAATTGAATCAAACTTGCATTCATAGTGAGTAACTAACAGATAAGCGCAAAATTCTCCCCCGTGTCTTCGAATCATAGTTTCAGAACAATTTTGTGCCAGATAAGCGGATTTGCCGATAGCTCATGTTGCCAGCTCTAATATAAGTAATTGCTTTTCACTATAGATCCGAACCGTACAATAAGACTGATATATTATATTGTGAGGTTGTAGAACATTAGTTATTTGCGTGTATATCGAAATCAGTATCTAACAATGTTCGAAACTAAAAGGATTTTTCTTGGAAAATATAATATGATATTTATGGGCAGACGCCCTTCATCAGAATTGGCTATATTTTCAATAAGTGGTATGTGTATAGCCAAAGACATTCAATATATACTACCAATAGACAGGACAGACATAGCGAACAAAATCATAATCTGATACTTATCTCGTGAACCTAGTGTTAATAAGTCACTCAGTCTAGTATGACACCCCTACTCGTCAAGTCGTGTTTGTATCCGCTCTATGTACTAAAAGAAAATTATTTTCTGAGAAATTATGCCAAACTGCGCATTACACCATTGCAAATCTTGTTATGGTAAAATGACTGGACCTAACTTCGGTTTATTGTCGCAAATATTTTTGGTATTTACGAAGTATTTAATTAGAATTCAATTATTTTTATAAATAGCTCCAGAACATTTTTGGATTTTGTGTTAACGTCATCTATTACTGAAAAGCTTAATCTTACCATTATCACACACTGAGGCTCTACCACGAGCTTGTAACGTGATAAATTTTTCGACCTAAATCGATCTGTTAAAGGGATGGAGCTATATATAGTGTATATAGCTCTATCACTCTCTTTCGCTCGTACGACTAACATTTTAACATTATCATGGTAAGGCCCCTGCCCACCTACCAAGCGATAGTTAAATCATTATAAATTGTTTGATATTATCTATTTGTTATTATCTATATCCAAGCCAGATGGCGTCACTGAGGCATGGGATGACAGTTTTTCTAAGACAATTATTCTGATAGCCGCTCTATTGTATCTCTTTAAATCTCTTTGTGTATAGCACTCGGTTCACAATCAAAAATTATTTAATATCACAAAATATCATCCTTACAGAATTTCACTAAAATCCATTCACTACTAATTAAAAATACACTTATTTTATGGTACTAATTTATTTTCGAAACGAAAAGAGGCACGATTACTTCGAAATAAAGCGATTCGTCGGACACGTGGTGCGCTGCATGACCGTTGACGTTTCGGAAAAACTACCGTTCAACATGGCCGCGCTGACTGACGTTCCGCCAGACTGACAGCTGTCAAATCTCGTTCCGAAGTTTTTCTCTATCTATGCGCCGTCATATTAATATTTCCCAACTATCACACAGCCATCTAGTCGCAAACTAAGCAAAGCTTGTGCTATGAGTACTAAACAAATGATAAACATACTTACATCTATATAGATAAATTACTCCCAGACACAGAACAAACTGATCGTGCTTATCACACAAACATTCGTCTTGGGTGGGAATCGAACCCACAATCTCCGGCATAGCAATCAGGGCCAGTAACCACTAGACTAACAGAAATGAAAGAAAGGAAACTGCGTTTATTAGCATTACAAAAACGGAAACACTAAAATTAAACAGAAAGTACATTGAGTAATGACAAAAGGGCCTCGGGTCAGCATAATGCCAAATGGTAACGCAAGGCCACCACCTGACACAGACCAGACAAGCCAGTCGATTGGTCAAGTGTGACCGTGGCCCTCACAAAGGGTACCTTTTTTACGGTTCCGTACCTCAAAAGGAAAAAAACGGTACCCTTACAGGATCACTTTGTTGTCCGTCCATCTATCTGTCAGGACCCTTTATCTCGAGGACGCGTAGAGGTATCGAGTTGATATTAAAACCATATACTCAAGTCTACAGTCTTTTCAAGCTGTGAAAAATAATACTTCTAAATTAACGAAAAAAAGATACGGCGTTTTACGTTTATGTCACAAAAAACGACACTCTCAAGGAAATCAAAATTCATAGGTTACTTCCCGTTGACACAGAATCCTGAAATTTGGCATGAAGCAAGGTCTCACAGCACAAATATCGGAAAAAATCTGAAAACTGAACTAGACACATCACAAAAAAAAATTGTTTTTCGAAAAAATCTTCGTAACTCAATTCGGGAATTGAACTATTTTCATAGGTAAGTTTATACGAAACCCTTTGTTTGCGAGTCCGACTCGCAATTAGCCGTTTTTTTTTAATTGATATATACTAGTGCTTGACTGATGGTTAGTAGTCCAGATCCCACCTGTCCCTTCCGCTGTGAGTTTTATTCAGTAAACGTCAGTCACTCCCTCTACCCTTACCCATAAAAATAGTACATTTTTTATTTGTACAAATGAAGTTTATTCAGTTCCTAAACTGTTTCTGACAGTATTTGTTTGAAAGTAAAAGTAGTTTTCTTGTAAGAAAAAAGTTTATTTAATTTATTTTACTGACAAAACAAATATACGTTTAACCAGTTTAGATCTAAATCATGTCTACTAGACACGATGTAGATTGGTATTAATATACTAGCATCTGTCAGCGGTTTCGTCCCCGTCCCACAACTCTCACAGGTATCTCACATCGAAGGACTGGAACAATTTTCCTGCTGCGGTCTTCCCGTCCAACTATAATTTAGGTGTCTTCAAGGCTAGAGTGAATAGGCTCTTAATAAACTAGTGCGCCTGACCATCAATGATTGTATCTCCGCTTACCATCAGGTGGGATCGCAGTCAAGCACTGGTTTATAACATAAAAAAAAAAAAATACGGGTCCACCTCGAAGGATGCTTTGGTGGTACGCATCGACCATCTGTTCTGAGAGCAAGTGTCCTGCCCACTACAACTTAAGTTTGGCAATTAAGTCGAAAACTAACTTAAGGCAAGAAGCGGGTATCTCATTTTTTTATTTCGAAAATAGTTTTTTTTTTGCATCAAGTTGAAGGGTAAAATCTACATGTCCGTGATTAGGCTTATCATACTGTATGGATCAGAATATTGGTGTGTGTGCACGTAGCGTAGATGAGAATGTTGAGATGGATGTGTGGTGTGACGAGAATGGATAAAGTGAGAAATGACATTAGGGGAAGTTTGAAAGTGGCGCCAGTGACTGAAACGTTGAAAGGGAATCGTTTGTCTTGGTATGGTCATGTGAAGAGGAGGGATGAAATATTGATGCAGAGGGAGAGAGAGGCCAAAGAAAAGATGGATAGATTGTGTGAGAAGTGATTTGAAAGAAAAGGGAGTTAGTGATAGCGTGACGAGTGACAGGACAGAATGGAAGAAAAAACCGTGTTGCGCCGACCCCAAATAAAACGGGACAAGAGCAGGAAGATGATGATGTCTTATTGTTGCATCGAAATTATTAAAATGCTCCGTATCACAAGGGCTACTCGAAAAATCCGTATCTTTATTCGTGCCGTGCTCCATCGTCGAAAACATCATCACTTACCATCACGTGAGAGAAAAAGTATTGAATATAAATGAATAGATAGTAGTAAAGTATATCATCATCATCATTTCAGCCGAAAGACGTCCACTGCTGGACATAGGCCTCCCCCTAGTGCCGCCACAATGAACGGTCCTGTGCGTCTCGCATCCATCGGACTTTCGCAACCGTTACCAGGTCATCGGTCCACCTTGTAGGAGGCCTTCCAACGCTACGTCTTCCGGTACGTGTTCACCATTTCAGAACCTTTTGGCCCCAACGGCCATCCGTTCTGCGAGCAATGTGCCCTGACACTTAAGTTTGGCGTTTCTTCGTGCTAAGTCGGTGACCTTGTTTCTCCTGCGGATATCCTCATTCCTGATTCGATCACGCAAGGAAACTCAAAAGTATATAAGTAGAATTAATAAAAAATGTAATAGTTTATACTTGACGCTATAATCAAGCGCAATTATACATTTTCCAACTAATTACAACCGAAAAACGATATAATTTGTCATATAGTGCAAAACTATAAATATGAAACCTCCTTAAACATAAGCATGAATAAAAGAATATGCCAGCTGGCAACCCTGTGAAGGCGAGTAGTTTTAAATCGCAGAATACCATTTTTAAATTCCATTTTTATATGGCAACACTCGCTTTAGCCGTGTTCAAATTTGTAATTCGAATTTGCTGAGAATCGCAAACAGTTTTTAACGGTTTTTCTTTTAATCCATGTTCTTGTATTTAAAATTATGTTCTGTTTGCTTTAGTAATGAGTTGGCTGCATAAATCTTCGAGTTAGATTGTTTTTCTTTAAGTAATGAGATCTTGGAATTCTGTATAGTGTAATTTCTTTCGTATTTTGAAAAGAAAAAACCCAGGATCCTGGAACGCAAGGCAAAAAGGAACATAGAAATATTTTTAGTCAGTAAAAATCCTGAAACGTCTTCCCGCTCCACACTAAAGCGAGAGAAATCATTGGATGATTTCCCACCTAAAAAAAAATTAGGCACTCTAAGCACCTGGTGGTGTGTCAAGGCCTAGCGAATGCGACGCTCGCGAGCCGCTTGCGAACTGTGCGCGTGCATTTCATGTTCGTACGAAGCCTCTGCACCGCCCACGTGCCGGTCGTGCGCAAGCTACACGCCGTACTCATGCGGCGGAGTAAGTGCGTGCGTGCTTTTTTTTTGTGAGTGGCCTCTCGCAGGTCAACCTAGGAGGTTGCTTAACCGGTCTTGCCTGTGACGGCCTCGATTAGAGAATCAAAGCCTCCAGCCAGGGCTTACTTATACTAACTTAAAACTAAGCGACTACACGCTAAGGGCACCCCCTGTGGTGTACGGACCTCGGCTTAGGGCGTCGCTGGGGGGGGGGGGGGGGGGGGGCAGCAAGGGACGAGCTGGATCGAAAAGATTTAATTATTATTAATCGGGGAATTTTTAAACTACAGGCTCAGTGACGCGGTCTGGCTCGAGCAAGGGACGGGGCGTGCGTGCGTGCTGCGCGCTATACACATATATAGTTTAAACGTGAAAGAAGTTATATGCGCGCGTGCTGAGCGCCTCTCTCGAACCTTGCCATAACTGCACTAGAGCGGCGCACCAAACTTAGGCTGTAACCGTACGCGAGCAACACGCGCGCAGCTCGCAAACGGCGAGCGGCACACAGCCGGTGGAATTTCGAGGAGCACTTCCGACGTCTGGCTCCCAAACTGAATCGGACATGGGCCGGCCTCAAGCGGCTCCTGCCCAACCTCGGGGGTCCAGACGCCTCCTGCCGGAGGCTCTACGCAGGCATCGTCCGGTCCATGACCCTTTATGGGGCGCCGGTGTGGGCGCCGTCACTGCGAAAGCGACCGGCAGCGCGCGCCTCAAGGAGATGTCAGCAAACGTAGAGGCCCAGCAGGGTCGAAGCCTACTGGGGCCAAGGGTCTGATTCTGAAAGGAAGACTCGGCCCCGGTACGAAAGGCAACGAAGGAACAGGAGTGGGTTTTTAGTCAGTAAAAGTCTGACACTATCCCCCGCCCAAGAGCGGGGGATGTCATAAGATGATTTACCCACCGGAAAAAAAGGGTCTGGACGCACCATAAAGAACAAAACGATCGTAACTTGGCTAGGGGGGCAGGAGTGGGTTTTAGTCAGCAAAAGTCTGACTTCCTCTTCGCTCCGACCAAGAGCGAGAGAAGTCATTCGATGATAAACACACTTTTTCACAATTTTTCGTCTTTATAATATTAATAATATGATTACCGTGATGTTACGGATCTATAACATTGTTATTTTGTGTATTTTCGGTCGACCAAAACAGTCAACATATAAGATGTTTAAGTAGAAGGGATGAAAGTTGGAGTATTTCATTCGGCGACGGGTCGCGGCCGTCAAATAGACGCTCGTAAACGTGCGTAATATCCTGCACATGTCAAATGCTGTCAGTTGTAGTGCTGTGTCCATGGTCACACGGGAAAATATTACTAGGCTTAACTTAGAGCAATGGTGGCCGAGTGGTAACGGCCCCGACTTACGAGTTGTAGGTCGCGGGTTCAAACCCAGCCAGGCGTATTACTTTGTGTAATTTAATTCATCACCACTGCTCTCAAAACGGTGAAGGAAAACATCGTGAGGAAACCGGCATGTCCTAGAACCAAAAATTCGAAGACATGTGACATCCACCAACCCGCACTGGGCCCGCGTGGTGGATTACGGCCCATTCCCTCTCCTGGAGAGGAGGCCTGAGTCCCAACAGTGGGAACATTATAAGGCCGACTATACTATACTATAACTTAGAGCGCAATTCAAGTCAAGTCAAAAGTTTTTTATTTCACATAGGCCTACATGGGCACTTATAAAACGTCAAAAGCTAGTGCACGGTTCCAAATTGGTCGTTTCCTATGGAGAAGAACCGGCAAGAAACTCCATGGTTACTCTTTTAAAAAATGATGTTACAATATTTCTATATTACAGAATAAGTAGATATTATGTAAGGACAGTGTAGACTGGTCAATATTGTACTAAAAAGTACAATAAAAATAATCATAATAAAAAGTAACCTAAGAATTCGCGGAGTCTACAGTGTTCTCACATTCACATTATAAAAAAGAGGCTATATAAATAAAGTAAAATAAATAAAAACAATAATTAATAAATGATACGTTAACAATATAAATAAAATAAAAATATTGCACTAGAAAGAAAAGAATTATATATTACAACAAATGTGGAGCAGTTAATAGATACATTTACACAATATTATGAGCTACCAGGGGGCCACATGTGCAGAAGCAGTCATTGCCAAACAATTCACCAATAAAACTAATTGCGTTTAGCCGCTGTCACTAGTGTCACTTGTCTGTATTTTTCTTTTGTTGTATTTTTACAAGTGACACTAGTGACAGCGGCTAAACGCGATTAAGCGAGCCAAACTTTAAAACGCGATTAGTTTTATTGGTGAATTTCGCCCTTAGACTTTCTAGTGAAAAGTAAACTTAGTTAACGTAGTGCATTACTGGCAGTAGTACGGCTGCTGGGATGGATTCGCACAACTGTCACAAACAGAAAGTACCCGTAAAAGAGATTGTTAGGGTTCTGTACTCGAAAGGTGCCAATGGGACTGTTACTCAGCCTTTATCTGTCTATCATAAAATAAAGTCCAAAATCAAAATAAAGTTAAAAACCAAAATAAAAACAAAAACCAAAAAAAAAAAGTCAAAAATGACAGAGTACAAGAAATGTTATTTTGTCGGAGTTTTTATTTATTTATTTATTATATTCTTTATTGTACACCACATAGACAAAAATACAGACAAACAATTAAAAATAAGTGTACAATGGGCGGTCTTATCGCACAGGGCAATTTTTTACAGACAACCTTTTTATGGACTTAAAGAAAGGAGATATATATGACTGTCAGTGAAATAGGGTGATATAGGGCTGTCAGTGTACAACATAAGAGGACTACTAATATACGAAAAAACATACTAATAAATATTAAATATATGAATAATTGAGCCAGGAGAAGAAAAAATCAAAGTGAAAGGTAAGGCTCCTTCACCATTTTTGCTCCAATTTTTTTGTTTTTGCTGATTTTTAATATTGTAGTACGGAACCCTTCATGTGCGAGTCCGACTTGTAGTTGGCCAGATATAAGGCAGTATTATACTTATCTATCTCCTAAACACTAAACTGATCTCCGTTGAGTTCTAAAACTAGTACCTACTGATCCGTAGGTGCCATATGTGGAATAGCATAATCGGCCTTATAATGTTCCCACTGTTGGGACTCAGGCCTCCTCTCTAGGAGAGGGAATGGGCCGTAATCCACCACGCGGGCCCAGTGCGTGTTGGTGGATGTCACATGTCTTCGAATTTTTGGTTCTAGGACATGCCGGTTTCCTCACGATGTTTTCCTTCACCGTTTTGAGAGCAGTGGTGATGAAATAAATTACACAAAGTAATACGTCTGGTTGGGTTTGAACCCGCGACCTACAACTCGTAAGTCGGGGCTGTTACCACTCGGCCACCACTGCTCCATATGTGGAATAAAATGATAAATAATAAAGTATTCCACTTATGGCACCTGCGAAAAATATTAATAGATGCCATATGTGGAATACCTCAAGTGCCATTTACTCAGGTCAAAAAACGTATATTTCGACACTCTCAAAGTAATCGAAATTCATAGGGTACTTTCCGTTTGACCTACAATCCTGAAATTTGGCATGAAGCAAGGTCTTATAGCACAGATACAGGAATAAATCTTAAAACAGTGTAGTTACGTCACAAAACAAAAAAATACTCTTTTGCGATTCGGAAAAATCTCCGAGACTACATTCGGGAATTGAACTATTTACATATATGTAAGTTTGTAGAGAACCCTCAGTGTGCGAGTCCAACTCAGACTTGCACAGTTTTTTTTTTATTGTAGAAGGTAATCTCTGAAAGTACTGGTCCGATGGCTAAAATTTTTTCATCGATAGAAAGCTTCTTTTTTCTTAAGTGACATAGACTATATTTGATGTACAAGAGCGAAACCTCGAGCAAAAACTAGTAAATAATTATAATAATAAATAATAAGATTATAAATAGTGGAAACGAACCCAACCCCAAAGAAAGCGAATCTCATGAAAATAAAAGGTCTCCGCGGTTTTATGTAAGTTTTACTCCACCCCCATTACATTGGGGTTGTTCCACCCCAGCCCCAAGCGTCAAGTGTGTTTGATTTTATTATTGACCCCATGGTTTTTTGATACGATTGATAGATTGCGCGGTCAAGAAGTCAATGGAATCGTTTGTTAGGACACGTTACAAGATCAGGCGATAGACCTACGAGGAAATAAAGTTTTTTTACGTGACCGAAATGCGATTCGTTTTTTTTTTTTCATTTGTTTTATTTGTAAAAAAAACAGGTATTTCAGAGTGTGGTATAAATGTACAGTGCGCTATGTTTTGCCGAATATTGGCATACAAATTTATAGTACCTAAATCTCAGCATGCAGCAGCATAGTAAAGAATATTTAAAATCATAATATAATGTCAAAAAATTAAGTAGTGCATTCAAAAAATAAAAACAATATAGGAGAATCGAAGCAGAATAATTGAAATGTCACAAACATTAAATAGAATGTCAAAAATCAAATAGAATGTCAAAAGAATTAAATAGAATGTCAAAAAATTAAATAGGATGTCAAAAAATAAATAAATAGAATGTCAAAAAAATATTTTAATTTCGATATTATTTTCTAGAAAAAAAATCGGAAAAATTTTGGAGACAGAAAAAAAAGTAGCTAATTCTCATAACTGTATCAATATTGACATAAACTGAAGCCTGTGCGTGGCCAAAACGGCTCCTATTTCAGCGTATGCTACAATATTAAAAAAATATGCAGCTTTGGTACTCTGATACTGGTTATGCCACAGATCATAAAAACACAGCCTAAAGATAATAGACAGGTAATAAAAAATAAACCAAAATACAGGGTGTTTGGTACATCGTGTGCCAAATTGAAATGGCCGACGGGAGGGCTCCTGTGCTGTCCTTTCAGGCCCCTAAACACTTCTCATGCCCTGTGGATTTCTTTTCATCGACTTTTTATTGTTTTGTCAAAATAAGACCCAAATTATTCATTCAAATACAAATTTAAAAAAATATATTAGATGTAGACTCTGAATTTTAATTTTATTTAGATGCGTATTATATTAGAGTACTTTTAAATTTAAAATTAGTGACATTAGCTATCTATTTTTTTTTAAAACTTACTCGCAAAGTTGTGGACTTAAATTAAAGCTAAATGTTTCAGCTATTTACATGGCTATAAAAAAAAAAACCAATTGCGATCGGAATCTTCCAAGTCCCTCAAAAATTTTCTAGTTTATCCTCTTGCTAGTAATGTGCTACATGCCATAAAAATCTTTTTATAAGTTTGTGAATTCGTTAGAATTGTGAATCGAGTCACATAAGACTAATATTCAAAATTATGATTTAAAAAATATTTTAGCTTAAATGATACCTGAAAAACCTATTAAAAATGCTATCTCACTCTTATAAGGTAAAATCTGTCTCGTATCTCTCTTTTCTTGGGATTTACTAGAAAACAAAAAATGAAATTGCATTTTTAACATTTATTTCATAATTTTTACAAATCCTGCTCGAATTGTTGGCCTCTGTTATGAATGCAGGGCCGACATCTGTTTCGTATTTCGACAGTTGATGTACGAAGTCGTATTTCCTCCTTAATTGTATTAAAAGCCGTTTCAGTGCATTGTTTGCAATTTAGTCTTGTGACTCATTCACAATTATAGCGAATTTACAAATTTGTAGCCGTTGTTGTGCTGTGATGATAGTTGGAAACTATGGAGGGAGGTACTAGTAGTACTAAAAATATTTTATTTGGCGAAACAAGGCGCAAATTATATGTATTTGTTACTTCTAAAAAGAAAAATGTGAGCCAGATCCACGTAAAACGGCCGAACGCTCAGAATAATACTAAAAAAACACATACTGCTCCCGCTCTTGATACAGCGAGGAATTTTTTTACTTCCCCCATTCAGTCTCATACAGGCCATGGTCCGAGCGAGGAGGAATTCAGGCAGTCGCCTTCTTCTGCGTAGCAGTAATGCTAGAAAAGGAGGCGGCCGCACGCACTAGGGGCATGCCAATCCCGATTTCCAGCCACCGAAGTCGTGGGCTTGCGGACGGCGAGTAATGAGTCCTCCTTCCGGCCGTCCGGCAACCATCCGGGCTGAGCCCGTATCGTCAACGACGCGTAGTATTCCACGCGCGCTTCAAGGTGATGTCAGCAAAACCGTAGGGGCCCAGCAAGGTCGAAGCCTACTGAGGCCATGGGCTATGTGAAAGTGAACCCCGGAACTCTGGAACGAAGGCAAAGAAGGAACATAGGAGTGGGTTGTAGTTAGGAAGAATCTGACACACCCTCTCGCTCCACCCAAGAGCTCGAGAAGGCATTGGATGATTTCCTACCTAAAAAAATAAAGGGCCTCTTTGTCGATTAATCCCGCAGCGATGGCAGGTATGAGTCCCAGCGGGCCCCGTCGATTCCGTAGCGCGTGGAACACAAAGCACCGTAGTCTCGGGCCATCACGGACGGCGAGCTACACATTTCCGCGGTCTGCAAGCCTGTTCCAACGATGGACAGGAATCGTCCTGTAACAGTTGAAGATTGCCCCGTGAGGCTGTTCGTAAGACATGAACTTTATCAAAATTTCTAATAAATACGAAATAATATTATTGTATTTTTAATTTTTGTTGTGTTATTATTATTTGTCTTATGTACTCGTATAAAAGTGAAACTTCTGTGGGCCTAGTTACATGAAATAAATGAATTTAATTTAAATCAATTGATCCTTGTGCTCCTGATTATTTAAAACAATATTTTAAAGTGTTGGGCAGTTCTCATAATCTTAACCTTCGTGCATCCAAAAACATGCTTCTTCATATTCCTTCTCACCGTACTGGCTTTATGTCCAATTCATACGCTATCTCTACCATAAAACTCTGGAATGTGACATCAAAAAAGCTGAAAGTAAATTTTACTTCAAGCGTAAAATTCGGAACTACTACTTGGAGTCCTCTCAACCTTAGTTCGATCTTCGTCAGAATTATTATTAAGTTCTCATAATGATTTGATCTTTTTCATAGTATTTATTATTTTATAATTTTAGCATATATGTGTTTTTTATTATTATAAATACTTTTTTTCTGTTTGAAAGTATCTGTTATTTGTTTATTGTACAAACCTACCACAGTGTTCTCGGCGGCGGCGATCTCTCGCACCGGGCCTTGGTACACGCCATGGTCCGAAGCGAGAAGGAGTTGCAGGCGGTCGCCTCCTTCTGCGAAGCAGTTATGCTAGCAAAGGAGGCGGCCGATCGCTTGAGGCAACGGTCCTCACGCCCCAACCGCCTCCGAAATTCCGATCCCGATTTCCAGCCATAGTAGGCGCGGACTTGCGGACGGCGAGCATTAGGTAGCTCGCCGTCCGACCGTCCAATAACCGTCCGGAACGAGCCCTAGTCGTCGACGGCGCGTACTGTTTCACGCGCCTCAAGGAGATGTCAGCAACCGCAGGGGCCCAGCAGGGTCGAAGCTTACTGGGGCCAAGGGTCTGATTCTGAAAGGAAGACTCGGCCCTGTTACAAAAGGCAACGAAGGAACAGCCTTGGGTTTTTAGTCACTAAAAGTCTGACACTATCTCCCGGTCCGCCCAAGAGCGAGGGATCTCATATGATGACTTTCCCAAAAAAAAAAAAAATACGCACAGTGTTGTTTTTTTTAACCCAAAGGTTGACTGGTAGAGAATGCCTTGTTGTATTAAGTCCGCCTATGTACCACTACTGTACATGAAATTATTTCTTGTCAGCCCACAAACCAAATACTTAAAAAAACCCAGAACTTAACATAAAGGTACTAAACTAAAACGAAATTTAACTAGACAATACAGGGAAAAGTTGCGCCACTATCGCCCGACAAACGAACACTTTATGATAAATTAGCTCGGTAATTAAGAAAAATTTAAAAACTTCCCTCTCCTTCGTGTCATTAATCTTCAATGAGAAAAGAAGGGTGTTGTTGAGAAAATATAAATTCACTTACTTTAGCTCGCGGGTTTGCCCGCGTGATTGTTGGAAATTTTAACAACGTAATAAACGGCCGGGACTGGTCTGTTGGCCTAGTGGTTAGTGGACCTGACTGCTATGCCGGAGGTCGTGGGTTCGATTCCCACCCAAGACAAAGGAGAGGGAATGGGCCGTAATCCTCCACGCGGGCCCAGGGCGGGTTGGTGGATGTCACATTTCTTTGAATTTTTGGTTCTAGGACATGCCGGTTTCCTCACGATGTTTTCCTTCACCGTTTTGAGTGAGCTGACTGTACAAAATTCAACTTTTTGGTATTCGTTCGGAATGTAAAATAAATATGATTTCAAAATAATACAAGTGGTATTAGTTTTTGGTATTAGAACGGAATACATCAAAATAAGAAGACCACTTAAGAAGACTTAAATTCACCCAAAGGGCAATGGAAAAAGCTATGTTCGGAGTTTACTTGCGTGATCGAATCAGAAATGAAGATATCCGCAGGAGAACCAAGGTTGCCGACATAGCACGAAAAATCGCCAAATTTAAGTGGTAATGACCAGGGCACATTGCACGCAAAACAGATGTCCGTTGGAGCCGAAAGGTTCTAGAGTGGCGACCGCGTACCGGAAGACGCAGCGTTCCAAGGCCACCCACAAGGTAGACTGATGACCAGAGACGAGACGCACAGGATCGTTCGTTGTGGTGATGCTTCGGTCGTTGCCTATGTCCAACAGTGGACGTCTTTTGGCTGAAATGATGATGATGATGATGAAATCAAAATTGGCTTGTATAAAGGGTGTTACAAATTGTATAAACGTACAGACAGACCTCGACATTTATAACATTAGTAGAATGAACTTCCCCATTCTCCCCCTTAATGAGTGAAACATTTTTGGAAAGATTTTTAATCGCAACTTTGTTTCGATGGAGTTATAATATTGTTTTGTTTTAAATGCAACAACAGTGACAGGTTGACTGATGGTTAAAGATTCAACTGTTTTTTTTTTTAGGTTGTATCAATTACTTCTCTCGCTCTAGGGTGGAGCGAGAGGGCGTGTCACAGTTTTACTGACTAAAACTACACCTATGTTCCTTCAGTTCTTCGACAGTCGGGCAAAACAGATCCTTCATAAGATCATTCTGTTGTCTGTCTGTTAAGACCTTTTTCTCGGGAACACGTTAAGGTATCAAACCGAAATTAATATCAAATACTCAAATCTACTACCCCTTTTTTTGGTGGGAAAATCATACTTTGCTTTGCTTTGCTTTTCGGTGGACCGTAAGGGTGTGACAGACTTTTACTGAATAAAAACCCACTCCTGTTCCTTCGTTGCCTTACATACCAGGGCCGAGTCTTCCTTTCAGAAGCAGACCCTTGGCCCCAGTAGGCTTCGACCCTTCTGGGCCCCTGCGGTTTGCTGACTTCTCCTTGAGCCACGCGTGGAACATTACGCACCGTCAACGACTTGGACTCGATCCGGACGGTTACCAAACGGTCGGACGGCGAGCTACCCATTGCTCGCCGTCCGCAAGCCTGCACCTACGGTGGCAATCTACTACTTCTTGTAGTATTGAAAAAATCAAACGTCCACTTATGCTCCGTTTAGAGTAGTTCCCGTTGACCTAGAATCCTGTCAATCAAGAAACAAGGTCTTAATAGCACAAGTAATGAAAAAAGTCTGAAAACTGTAAATTTGTAATTTCCATTGAAATTTTATTTATTTATTTAAACTTCATGTACAGATGTGGTACATAGGCGGACTTAATGCAACAAGGCATTCTCTACCAATCAACCATTGGGTTAAAAAGACAACACTGTGGTAGGTTTGCACAATAATAATAAATAATAATACTAATATATTCCACAACTATCACACAACGCCGTCTAGTCTCAAACTAAGCAGAGCTTGTGTTATGAGTACTAGACAACTGATAAACATACATATATATTTATATATAATAAACAAATAACAGATAATTCAAACAGAAAAAAAAGCAAATAAATTCTCTGTCAAATCCATTCAGAAGGTTTTCTGTAAAAAATCGCTTTTAGCGATAAGACCGCCCACTGTGACACCCTATTAATTTTAAGTTCCTAATGCAATTTGTATTTTTGGTGTACAATAAAGAATATCTATCTATAAAATAAAAAATAAGTTATTTTTAATAATAAAATACATATATATGCTAAAATTATAAACTAATAAATACTATGAAAAACATCAAATCATTAAGAGAACTTAATAATAATTCTGACGAAGACCAAACTAAAGTTGAGAGGACTTCAAGTAGTAGTTCCTAAATTTAAACAGATTATGTATTTCTGTTGTTCACCACTAATATTAAAAACAGAATAAGATACATATTTAAATTGGGCTACCACTACGTGGTTTTTCAACAAACAAACACCGAAAAAGATTATATAGTGTCTAATATTGTGTAGATTTATTTCATCACCTCTGCTCTCAAAACGGTGAAGGAAAACATCGTAAGGAAACCGGCATGTCCTAGAACCAAAAATTCGAAGACATGTGACATCCACCAACCCGCACTGAGCCCGCTTGGTGGATTACGGCCCATTTCCTCTCCTAGAGAGGAGGCCTGAGTCCCAACAGTGGGAACATTATAAAGCCTACTATGCTATACTATGCTATTGTGTAAATAATGGTACAGAACCATTCGTTCGCGAGTCTGACTCACACCTGACCGCTTTTTTATAGCTACTTTACCGTTTCATAGCTTTTTATTTTCTGATTGTCCCCATATTATCATCATAAAACCAATTTAAATATCACACCAATACAACCTTTAAACGCCTACAACGAATATTGCCGACAGCTTAGTCAACCCCCCGAGGAAATAACTTCGAAGCATCGAGATAAGCGTTCTCTGATCACCAGAGCGTAACGTAGGTACCCAATATAGGACTTATTAAACTACCTACGTCTTTGTTATTTCGCATAAAATCGCTTGCGATCAAATATATTAAGTGTTTGACCTTGTTTGAAAGGGCGCGTAAAGGTGTACTGATTTTTCGGGATTGATTGAATATTGTCTTGATTTAAATAGCTAAGGTCACGGTTTATATAAAACCCGTCCAAGGGCGAGTATTTTTTTTAAGGGTGTGAAAATCATCTTATGTGTCAGACTTTTATTGACTAAAAACCCACTCCTATTACTTCTTTGCCATTGTTCCAGGGCCCCGGGGATTTCTTTCTTTACCCATGGCCCCAGTAGGCTTCGACTCTGCTGGGCCGCGTGGAACACTACGCGCCGTCGACGACTTGGCTTTCTCCGGAGGGTTACCCGACGATCGGACGGTGAGCTACCCATTATTCGCCGTCCGCAAGCCCGCGCCTACGGTGGCCGGAAATCGGGATCGGAATCCCGTCAGCTGAAGCGTGAGGGACATTGCCTCGGGCGACACGTGCAGCCGCCTCCTTTGCTAGCATTACTGCTTCGCACGAGGAGGCGACCGCCTGCCACTTCTTCTCTTGTTCTTCTTTCTTCCGCACGAATCCGGTGCAGGAATCTCCCGAACTTACCATGTCCGGTGAGGACCTGCGTCATGCGGAAGATAAGGACGCCATGTTGTCTTTCCAGCCACTCCTCAAAGAGGGGACTTACCGCCATAATTATGCCGTGCCCAGTCCAAGTCCGAGTGGTACTTGCGCAAGAACGGTTCCAAATAGTCCGTAACAAAAAACGAGCAAAAAGAAAAACACGTTTGTTGTACGGTAGCCCCCTTAAATATTTAATTTATTCTGTTTTTTAGTGTTTGTTGTTATAGCGATAATAGAATTACATCATCTGTGAAAGTTTCAACTATCTAACTATCACGGTTCATGAGATACAGCCTGGTGACAGACGGACAGCGGAGTCTTAGTAATAGGATTTCGTAGGGACCGTCGAAAGGAAACTTTGAATACGGGACCCTAAAACTCACGAGACATATCTTCACCAATCATCATTCATCAACATTTCATCCGAAAGACGTCCACTGTTAGACATGGTTCGTCACTGTTCGGCAACGGTCGTATTCCCCGAGCGTCGGAAGACGATATGTATCTTACGATTCAATGATTCGGGTGTTCCCGGGAATACGACAATTAGCGAAGATCTGCATGCGCATTATTAATTTGGTAATACTGTACTTTAGTGGGACCCAATAAGTGGGTCTTTTAGTCCACCGGTCATCTGACATGCGGCAGACATGTCCGGCCCAATCCCAATTCAGAGTGGCAGCTTTTCGGGCAACATCTTGTATCTTAGTTTTGGCGCGCAGCATTTTGTTCCTTACACGGTCGGAAATTCGAACACCCAAGATACGATACCCAACACGCAAGACGACACCGCGGCAGACCAAGGCGAATGTGGAGAGATGAACTGGATAAATACCAGAAGGACTGGCCCGCAATGGCCGAAGACAGACTTGTGTGGAAAAGGGAAAGGGAGGCCTTTGCTCAGCAGTGGGACATAAATGGGCTATAAATAATAATAATAAAACTGTACTTTGTTTACTGCCACTATGTTTGGCGATTCGTCGGGATATGTCGGCGAGCTTAGTTCTGGCAAATACATAAGTATTGCGTATTTTTTAGAATATGTGCACAAATTTTTAATTAGTACAAATACTTAAGGCTTATTGGAAAAGGTCTTGTTTTTATTTAAGTAAAGTCTCAATAAATAATATTCAAAACAGCAAAATTATTAGCGTTTATGTGTTGAGGTTATTTTTTTATTGGGTGGGAAAATCATCTTATGACAAATCCCGCTCTTGGGCGGGGCGGGAGATATTGTCAGACTTTTACTGACTAAAAACCCACTACTGTTCCTTCTTTGCCTTCTTCCCAGGGCCCGTCAGGCCCCGGGTTTCGCTTTCACACTACCCGTGGTTATGTGTTTGAGTTATTAAAAAGTTAGTAAATATTTACAAAAAGATAAATTAGCTGTGTTGTCTGAAACTATGAAAAAAAAAGTGCGAGTCGGACTCGCACACTGAGGGTTCCGTAAAAACTACAATACCCGAATGGAGTCTCGAAGACTCGAAATGCAAAAAAGTATTATTTTATTTTGTTCGTTAACTCAGAAGTTAGATTTTTTCAGTTTCAAGGGACCGCAGACCTGAGTATATGGTTTTAATTTCAAATCAATACCACTACACGTTTCCGAGATAAAGGGTCTTGACAAACGGACGGACAACAAAGTGATCCTATAAGGGTTCCGTTTTTTCCTTTTTGAAGTACGAAACCCTAAAAATGGTCCAGACATTCTGGCGTCAGAATGACTGGCCACTTTCTGCAAGCGTTTTCACGTTGTCAATAGAGATACCTTATATTTAGACCTGTACCATGACGTTTAAAGTAAGATTGTTTCATTCTTATTTCCAGTGTGGGTAAGAGATGGCGCTAGACAACCTGTATAGCTCTGTCTCTTACCCACACTGAAATAAAAATGAAACAATCTTACTTTGAACGTCATGGTAACCCCGATGGAGGTTGGTACCAACTAGTTTTAGTTTATGGAAAGTAATTGTTTATCTTATGTCCGAATAAAAGGCTTTATTATTATTATTATTTTTATAACTAGTAGCAAAAAGGTAATGAATTTTTGGTATTTTCCAAACATCAAATATCGCTAGTGGTTCAGGGTTTTACGTTTGTTTATGTACCAAAATGTCACTCAATTTATGGAAATATTGTACAGGCAGGTATTATGAATGGCGATCAAAATGGAAAAACACTGCGCGTAGTATTTTCTTGTAGCAATTGTTTTGAATGATTGATTATGAATTTACCAATTATGACAAATTTTCATGGACAATTTTGTTTTTTTGGTTTTTTTTTACTTTTGTCTACACAAATATTATCGGTAACGTGTGCGGATAGAGCCCCATTTTTTTTGTACTAATTAAAAAATAATCAGTGGGAGCAGTGGTTGCCGAGTGGTAACGGCCCCGACTTACAAGTTGTAGGTCGTGGGTTCAAGCCTAGCCAGGCGCATTACTTTGTGTAATTTATTTCATTACCACTGCTCTCAAAACGGTGAAGGAAAACATCGTGAGGAAACCGGCATGTCCTAGAACCAAAAATTCGAAGACATATGACATCCACGAACCCGCACTGGGCCCGCGTGGTGGATTACGGCCCATACCCTCTCCTAGAGAGGAGACCTGAGTCCCAACAGTGGGAACATTATAGAGCCTACTAAGCTAAGCTAAAAAATAGTCGTGTATTTCGGAACGCCAAGTTCATAGTTGCCAACATATATTTTGTTTTACTGACTTTTACTACATGACATTTTTATTTATTGATCGTTTTAGTCTATTTTATTTTATTGTTTTCGTGTAGTATTATTTAAATTTGATGATGAACTAATGTACATATAAGAGTTACTAACAGATATTGTGGACCAAATGTTTTCTTATTAATAAATAAATTATTATTTATATTTTGACCGTACTGTTACTTACCTATTTGCCAGTAAAAAGTAAAAATAGACTTAACCAAAGAGATTTAAAGAGATACAATAGAGCGGCTATCAGAAAAATGTCTTAGAAAAACTGTCATTCTATGCATCAGTGACGCCATCTGGCTTTGAATAGCAAACTCGCGAATTAAAATTGTCAAAATTTAAAATTATTTAACTATCGCTCGGTAAGTGGCCAGGGGCCTTACCATGGTATGTTAAAATGTTAGTCATACGAGCGAAAAAGATTGATGGAGCTATACACCCTATATAGCTCCATCCCTTTAACAGTTCGGTTTAGGTCGAAAAATTTATCACGTTATAAGCTCGTGGTACAGCCTCAGTGTCTGATAATGGTAAGGATAAGCTTTTCAGCAATAAATGGCGTTAACACAAATTCCGAAAATGTTCTGGATCTATTTATAAAAAATATTGAATTCTAATTAAATACTTCGTACTACGAAAATAAACCGAAGTTAGGTCTAATCATTTTACTATAGCAAAATTTGCAATAGCGCATATTTTCTCAGAAAATGATTTTCTTTTAGTGCATAGAGTGGATACAAACACGACTAGACGTGTAGGGGTGTCATACTAGACTAAGCGACTTATGACCACTAGGTAATAAGTATCGGATTACAATTTCGTTCGCCATGTCCTGTCTATTGGTAGCATATATTTAATGTCTTTGGACTTAACCGACCAGACCTACGACAAATGACACAAAGTCTTAAACATAAGAAAGACTAGAAGTTAAAAGAACAGTTTTTCGGCCATAAGATCAGGTTCAGATGCGTCCGCGTTTACACTGGTCATACTCGTAAAGACGCAACGTCGTACGATCGTCTATAAAGTGCGCGGGACACAGAGCAGGAGTAAACAGTAATGCTACTGGAATAAAATCTTCATAAATAAAAAACTTTTTACAAAAAAAATAATAACGACGACTTCACTAAAAATAGCACTAAAAGGATCATTACACCATATACATACCCTTTCCAACAAACAAAGAATTTTTCAAATCGGTTGGCACGCGACGAAGTTATGCGCGAACAAACATAAAAAAAATACAAACATCCGAATTGAGAACCTCCTCCTTTTTTAGAAGTCGGTTAAAAATCAATCAATCTAAATCATCATCTTCCTGCCCTTGTCCCATCTTATTTGGGGTCGGCGCAACACGTTTTTTTCTTCCATTCTATCCTGTCAACCGTCATGCTATCACTAACTTCCTTTTCTTTCATATCACTGTTCACACAATCCATCCATCTTTTTTTTGGCCTCCCTCTCCCTCTCTACCCATCCACATGTCAATCAATTTAAATTATAAATGATATTTATTTTGCTAATAAGCTTTAAAAAAAACACTTTTACACGTCAGTTTTTTCACTTTTTACCTAGCTGAATACCCTGAGAAGAAACACCGAAACAAATTCAGGGGTCAAAGTCTCTTTCAAAGTCTATACAGTAAACATGTAATGGGCTTATCATATGAGAACAATGCAGATGAATGTCTCAGATGGCCTTTTGAAGAAAGGACCACACAGACCTGTCCAGTGCAAGCATATGTTAGTATTCGTGTAGATCAAACTTGGGACTACTAAGGAGTCCAACGACTTGACGAACAATACCAAAGAAAGGAGATTTGGGTAGGCCGCGTCAAATACTCAAAACTGCAAGACATCGTGTTAAAATTACAAAAATGGAAAAGTAATCCACATAGTTTCCACATTCACATTAAAAAATAAAATTTACAAATTTGCCCATTATCTTCACTTCAGACAAAAGACCACAGTTGGACATAAGTCAAAATATCTTTTTTTTAATTTGATTTTTTCAAAGCTTCAAGGGACCACAGATATGAGTATAAGGTTTTAATTTCAAGTCGATACCTCTACGCGTTCCCGAGATAAAGGGTCCTGAAAGACAGACAGACAGACAGACGGACAAAAAAGTGATCCTATAAGGGTTTCGTTTTTTCCTTTTGAGGTACGGAACTCTAATAAGTGTTATCATAATGGTATATAATTAAGAACTAGTCAGGGGCGCCGAGTCCGTGGGTGCTCCGGGGCTCGAGCACCCATTAGAAATAAACAGTGGGTGCCGAGCACCCCTGAGAATAGACATCAAAGAAAAGATCAGTAGTTGCCTCTTAGGGATGGGTGTTTTTTCATTACGCGACGACCTGTTTAGCGTAGTGGTTCAGAGAGCCGATTGAGACACAAGGGTCGCGGGTTCGATTCCCGCACCAACACAAATGTTTCTTGATGAAACTAATATTTGTGTTGGGTCTGGTTATTTGTGGTACCTTCGTTGTTCCTGATTTCCATAGTACAAGGGAAAACCTTAATTTGGGACCAGGACAATGTATGTGATGTTTTTTCAATTTATTATTTATTAACGACGCGGGAAACGGATGCCACGGATGTTACTGATCCGTAATCAAAATGTCGATCAGTGTGCATTTCTCTTCTCACACCTCGCCACTTTTTCAAGTCATCAAATGAGCCTGAGCACCCATGAAGTTTTCTAAAAGCCCGCGCCCCTGGAACCAGTAGTTCCTGAGATTAATGCGTTTAACCAAACAAACTGTTCAGTTTCATTATATTAGTGTAGACTAACTGGAGCATCCTGCGACAGCATCCGAATCAAAAAAAAAAATTTCGGGAGACAGTAAAATACTATGTGGTTTTTTTTGTTTTGTGGAGCTATTTTTTTTTTCTATAATAAAAGTAGCCTAAGTTACTTCTTACAATATCAGCTATCTGCCAGTGAGAACCCAGTCAAAATCGATCCAGCCGTTACAGAGATTAGCCGGAACAAAAAAAGAGACAAAAATTTTCAAACTTACATTTTTATTACAGGCTCCGATGGTGTTCTTATTATGTATTTAGTAAAAAAAATATTATTTAATTATTACAAACAGACACTTCAATTTTATTTATGTGTATATATGTAGGGATTGTCTTACTGTATCCCAAGTGGCTATGTACCAAGAACATCAGAACATGAAAATTTGATGATCACCCACAGCGGCCATAATACCTTTTGTAATAAAACCCCCGTGATGTCAGCCCTTTTGTCTTTTTACATACTTGCAGTTTTGTTTAGCGGGATGGGACTTGGAGCTTAGGGGTTAGAGGTGAGAACTCAATTTGGACGATTAGATAAAAACCTGCTTTTATTTTAGATGAAAATACCTTTGGTAATGTGGTTTTCAGGGTTCCGTACCTCAAAAAGAAATCCGGAGCGAGGAGGAGTGGCAGGCGGTCGCCTCCTTCTGCAAAGGAGGTGGCCGTGAGGCAACGGTCCTTACGCCCTGACCGCCGCCGGGATTCCGATTCCGATTTCCGGCGACCGTAGGCGCGGGCTTGCGGATGGCGAGCAATGGGTGGCTCGCCGTCCGACCGTCCGGTATCCATCCGGACCGAGCTCAAGTCGTCGACGGCGCGAATTGTTCCACGTGCGCCTCAGGGAAATGTCAGCAAATCGTAGTGGCACAGCAGGGTCGAAGCCCACTGGAGCCATGGGTAGTGTGAAAACGAAACCCGGGGCCCTAGTACAAAGGCAACGAAGGAACAGGAGTGGGTTTTTAGTCAGTAAAAGTATGACACTATCTCTCGCTCCGCCCAAGAGCGAGATTTGTCATTAGATGATTTTCTAACCTAAAAAAAAACCACAAAAGAACACAAATTCAATATATATTTTATGATAAATAGCATGATATATCGACTGTAAGCAAGCAACAAATTCGGCGAACTTTAAGTAATGTTTTGTATTGCAATAAACGTAAAATGTCAAACATGTGTTGCATAGAACACAATAACCAGATGTGTTGCGTTGCTGTTTTTGTCTAACAAGGTAAATACTGTATCTGTGCATCTCGCTTGCACATAAATAGTGTGAAGTTGGCTAGCATAAACCACAGATACTACACAGTTATTACACAATTGAAAAACTGAAAATATTTATTCACCTAATAAACAGTCTGATAATTTTGCTGACCAGGTAGCAATTCGACGACTTAATTGAAGATTGAAAAACTCGGCCCTGCCCCCCTAGCCAAGTTACAATCGTATCGTTCGCGCGGAACGCCTCGAGTAGGCCACGCCTCCGATTCCTTTGTTTTGACCACGTGGCTGAGCGTTGAAATGACGTCAGAACAAAGGAATCGGAGGCGTGGCCTACTCGAGGCGATCGACGAAAAGAGAAACGAAACGAAACGGTTGTAACTTGGCTAGGGGGGCTGATTACGGGATTCAAAAGGTTAAATATCAAGCGTGCGAGCGAGAAAGAGAGATGGAACTATAAACCCTATATAGCTTCATCCCTTTAACAGTTCAGTTTAGGTCGTAAAATGAAGCGCTAAGAGCTTGTAGTAGGGCCTCAGATTTTTCTGAATACCTAAACACATAGCGTTGGAAGGCGTTTCGATTCCATACAATTCTTTTTTTTTATTCTTGATAGGTTTGCGCTTGACCGCTATTTCAATAAAAAAACGAAAAATCGAAAATATTCATGATTTTTGCTAATCGCCGTCTTCAACCATGCTCTGCTGATACTTGTGTCGAAGTTCTGGTTCTGTGTTCCATGTTTCATACAGGCGTATAAAAAACCGAGGAGGTCCCATTTCTGGGCACTTTCAGGAGTTTTCTATGTTTTTTTTAAATCGAACATTGAAAATATTCATGATTTTTGCTAATTGCCTTCTACAACCATGCTCTGCTGATACTTGAAATCAATTACCGTTATATTTCGCTTTTTTTTGCTTAGTTATCATCTGAACTACTGATAATATTCAGAATGATATGTGAAAACCGTCGTATTGCGTAATTATCTTTAGTTTTATGATTATTACTCGTTTTTTTCCTGTTATTAGATTTATATGTTTTTATTTTTTTGTGAGCTCTAATTGACAGAACTATCACTCAAAGTAAAAAGGAACTATAGAACTCGCCTTTCTGTACCTAAAACACTTTTAAATTTTGTTTTTGAAAAAAATAATCTGCTACCGAAAGTTAGCAGATCATATTTTCATTTTATATTTTTCCAGGAAAAACACCAGAACTTTTTCTAAAAAGTATCAGGAACTCCAGAACTATGCTGCATGCGAGCAGAACTCTAATTTTTTTATGCTCTGCTGGAAAATGATCTGCTAAGTTCACGGCCATCTTTTGATAGAGGTTGGGTCCAAAACGCCCATTCTCTTTTAATAATAAACCAAAAGTTGGAGTGGAAGCAAGAAATCTTCATCCTAATTCATGTTCGTTCGGAGGCTAGAGTTTACACGTGAATTTCATGGGTGTAATGAATGGGGGCGCCGTAAATTAGGGCTGTAGACCTCTGCAGTCTAGCAGGGGGTAAAGCCTGTTGTACAGTGGAAGCTAAACTACGGCGTTGACGAGCGATTTTTCTAGAATAGGGACAGAATACAATTTCTACATGACTCATATTTATTTATTTATTAAAACTTCATGCAACACAAAGGTACAAAGGCGGACTTAATGCCTTAGGCATTCTCTACCAGTCAACCAAGGGTAGTGAACAGAAAACATAGTATTTACTATGTTTTCTGTTCACTTATGCATTAAAAAAAAGAAACGATTAATAGGAAAACAAGGGATCAGATGTATATATATAAAAAATAAACATACATAAATATTTAATATAATATGAACCTACATATATATAAATATATATTATTTATATAAGGAAAAATGAAAGGATTTTTGAGACTACTCCGCTATTTGTGCAGAAAATAAAGCTGCAACTTCCACTTATATGCATATACTGGTGGCTGTCATGTTATTATTTGGTTTTTATATTTTTTTATACTAAAAAAGTGACTTTGTCCAATTTTTATTTTTATTCTATCACAATTATGCAAGTTTATTTTATTATTTACTATAATTTAAAACGGCCAAAGGCCAATTACAATATCTACTTAAAGACATTATACACCGCAGTCATACACTCATCTCATAATATATTTAGCATATAGTCGGCCTCATAATGTTCCCACTGTTGGGACTCAGGCCACCTCTCTAGGAGAGGGAACGGGCCGTAATCTACCACGTGGGCCCAGTACGGGTTGGTGGATGTCACCATATCTTCGAATTTTAGGCTCTAGGACATGCCGGTTTCCTCGATGTTTTCCTTCACCGTTTTGAGAGCAGTGGTTATGAAAAAAATTACACAAAGTAATGCCCCTGGCTAGGTTTGAACCCGCGATCTACAACTCCTAAGTCGGGGCCATTAACACTCATCTCATAATACTCCAGACAAACCAGACGTTTTTCATCAAGAGGAATATCAATATGTTATGACTCCACCACAGTCACCCATCCACAGAATAACCTCAGCATACTTTACTTAACCTTAGAAATTAAATCCTGCTGCTAAAAGTCGCTCTCAAAATCATAACATAGCTTAAATCCAACACTGGAAAACATACCCAAATCACACATCGAATAGCAGAGTGCGGGTATTAGAAGGTTTTAGTCATATCTATTGAGCTCACGTGAGCATGGTTTTTGTGGGCCAACGTGTAGTACACAGAGCACTGAGACGCCACCGACGGGCGCTACGCCACTGACAAAAGGAGAACGCCCATCGCTGAAATAGACATGAACTATTAATAGTCCTAAATTCTATCTATACTTCTCTACATATAAATAAAATTTAACTGTATGTTTATAACATCAAAATATTTTGTTTATTAAATGAAAGTATAATCGACAGCTGGAGAAGTCATTGGATTATTTCCAACCAAAAAAAAAAACAATTTTTTTTTTTCTGTTTGTTCCTGTTAATCTTCAAAACGGCTGAATATAGCTAAAATTTTATGTGTGAATTAATATCCAGAAGGTGAGATCTTCCCAATATGGATGATGATCTTAGATCTGTTATGTTATAAGAACTAATAATGTAGGCTTTTTTTTTTATTGGGTGGGAAAATCATCTTATGACAAAACCCGCTCTTGGGCGGAGCGAGAGATAGTGTCAGACTTTTACTGACTAAAAACCCACTCCTGTTCCTTCGTTGCCTTCGTCCCAGGGCCCCAGGTTTCGCTTTCACACTACCCGTGGCCCCAGTAGGCTTCGACCCTGCTGGGCCCCTACGATTTGTTGACATCTGTTTGAGGCGCGCGTGGAACAGTACGCGCCGTCGACGACTTGGGCTCGGTCCGATTACCGGACGATCGGACGGCGAGCCACCTATTGCTCGCCGTCCGCAAGCCCGCGCCTACGGTGGCCGGAAATCGGGATCGGAATCCCGGCGGCGGCGGTTGGAGCGTAAGGACCGTTTCCTCACGCGATCGGCCACCTCCTTCGCTAGCATTACGGCTTCACAGAAGGAGGCGACCGCCTGCCATTCCTCCTCGCTCCGGAGCAGGGCCTGAATTTGGTTCAGGCCCTGCTCCAGGCACGAGCAGGCCCGGCGCGAGAGATCGCCGCCGCCGATTACCCCCACGAGGACACGGCGTTGCTCTGCCCAAGCGGGGCACACCTCCACCGTGTGCTCTACCGTGTCCTCCGGGCGGTCCACACAGTGGCGACACCTGGGCGTCGTTTCCGCACGAATCCGGTGCAGGAACCTCCCGAACTTACCGTGTCCGGTGAGAACCTGCGCCATGCGGAAGGTGAGGACATAACGTCTTTCCAGCCACTCCTCAATGTAAGTACGCTATAATTATGGCGGTAACTCAGAGGGGACTTACCGCCATAATTATGGCGAACCCAATCCGGTTCGGGATTACGTGGGAATTGTCCGATTTTCAAATATGTGTGTAGTTTGGAAAAAATATTATCTACCTACATTTGTGCGGTTTTACAAACTTGTCGCGAACAAAGTCGCGAATAACAGCTAGTTGATAATAAATAAATATCAAAAATATTGATAAAACGTCACTTGTTAAGCGCCTTTGTACTAACCCATTCTGTGCCTACCTGTGCCTCTGTCCTATTTTGTTTGGGGTCGGTGCAACGTTTTTTTTTCTTCCATTCGGTCCAGTCACCTGTCACTCGCCACACTGTCACTACTGGCCTATTCTCCTATCCACCAGTAATTTAGTGACAGCAATATTGCTCGTCTTGAAGTTAAATCGACGTACGCAGGCAGTTAGTTACGTGGGACCTAATGTCCGTTTTATTGGTGTCTACTACGTGCCAGGTTGTGGGTTATAGAGTGGCGTGGAGTCGCTTAAGGATACATTTTTTTTACCCTAAATTTAGATGAAACAACCAAAGTCGGTGAAGTTGTTTGAAGACCTCAAAAAAGTAGGAAAGTAAAGAGCAATGAAATAAAAAAAATCATACAAAATATTTACGAAAAAATCTTATCTACTAATTAATTGAACATCCAGCAGCCAGGGCTGTTTTAAAGTAGAAAATCATCCAAAAAAGCAGGGGAAGCTGCTTTGGGGGGAGCGAAAAAGCGTGTCAGACTTTTACTGACTAAAACCACAAACCACACCTGTTTCCTTTAGTTACCCTTTGCATTCTAAGACCACGGGTCTCCTTTTTAGAAAATGCCTATAGCCCTAGTGAGCCTCAGCCCTGCTGGATTCTTGCGGTTGCTGACATCTATTTGAGGAGCACAAAGAACACTACGCGCTGTCGACGACTTGATCTCGGTCCGGTCGATTACCGAACGGCCAGACACCGAGCTACCCATTGCTCGTCGTCCGCAAGGCCGCGTCTGCCATAGTTGCTAGGGCTACGGGAATGTTCTAGTGCTACGGGAATGTTCTAAAGAACACACGTGGGTTTTAGTCAGTAAAAATGCGACTCCCTCTCACTCCACAATTCCACATAGAGCTGGAGAAGTTATTTAATGATTTCTCATCCTCAAAGAAAAAATAAAAATACTCCAGCAGGCTTGGACCACGTAAACAATTTTACAAAAACTTAAGTACACAGCGACTCTACCCACCTGTCTATTCCTTTAGGCGTGAGAACTACATACCTACAGTGCCCATGAGATATTGAGTCTAACACATCACCTGCAATACTTTATAGTGTAACAACTATTATGTGCCTTTATTTACTTTCTCTTTATTATGGCACAAAATACATGATTATTAATGTGAAGTATTGGTATTTAGCTAAAAAATTAAAAAGCGTATTACAAGGTCAAAGACTATGTTGAAGACACGCTTGTTTGGCAATGACTTGTTTTGCACATGTGGCCCCCTGGTAACTCATTAGTATTATGTAAATGTGTCTATTAACTGCTCCGTGACTGGTCTACACTGTCGTTACATAATATCTATTAATACTGTAATATGGAAATATTGTAAGAACAACCACTTTTTTACCATGGAGTTTCTTGCCGGTTCTTCTTCATAGGAAACTGCCAATTTGGAACCGTGCACCAACTTCTGACTGTGAAGCAGGAATTCTAGCAAAGAAGGAGGCCGCACGTACACGCGCGAGGCAATGGCCTCCGCGTCCCAGCCGCCGGGTTTCCGATCCCGATTTTCGATCACAGTAGGCGCGGGCTTGCGGACGGCGAGCAATGGATAGATCGGCCGTCCAACAGTCCGGTAAACGTCCGGACCGAGCCCAAGTCGTCGACAGCGCGCAGTGTTCCAAGGGTCTGATTCTGAAAGGTCTGGCCTGGTATGAAAGACAACGAATGAACAAGAGAGAGTTTTTGGTCAATAAAAGTCTGACACTATCTCCCGCTCCGCCCAAGAGCGGGGGATATCATTGGATGATTTTCCCACCGGAAAAAAAGCTTTTGACGTTTTACTAAGTGCCCATATAAGCCTATGTGGAATAAAATTATTTGGTATTTTTTTAATTTTTCAATTTCAATTTTTATTTTAATATGGATATATTGGAGGCCGATCCCAGCATACGCACATCGCCGTAGGCATCTGGGGCCCAAGTCTGCTATTTTTATAAACTTGTCATTCCAACACGATCCCATTGTCATTTTGCTAAAAGTTCGTAATCTGATAATTCATAATGGTCGATCATTGATTGGTCAATGATCTTGTGGTAGAATGACGATATCGAGCTGTCTCGAAATAAATTAAAAGGAATAACTGCACAATGACGTTCTAATGGTAGGAAAAAGGAAATAAAAAAGGGGATCAAAGGAACTGTCAAATTTTGGCAATTATTTATTTATTTATTTATTTATTAAAACTTTATGCACTAGTAAGAAACACTGTACAAAGGCGCAAGGCGCTGTCGGTGTAATTATCCGCATACGTCAAATATTCATTTGTCATTATGTACGAGATTACCATTCTATGCCATTTCTTTCAATGAAGTGTCAGTGGTTGACCATTGGAAAGTCATAATGACGCCATTATATTAGTAGATTACCAAACTTGTCTAAAATTAACAATTATGATGTCAATGATAGACCATTCTGACACTATTGTAATAGCAGACTTGAGGCCCTGGGGTCATGTGTTTACCGTTTGGCTTCCAAAAGGAAAACCCATGATCCCGGAATAGCTCTAAAAAATAAATGTTCCTTATATAGGTGTTATTTTAGTCAGTAAAAGTCTGACGCGTCCTCGCGCTCCGTCCTAGAACGAGAGTAGTTATTAAATGCATTCCCACCTTAAAAAAAATGGCTTGGGGACGGCGAGCAATAAGTTGCTTACCGTTCTACAAGGACCAATTTGCATAGCCTACAAATAGTTATTGCGGGTCTGAGTGAAGGTACCCATAATAAAGAAGTACTTTCTGGTGTAGTACTTATAAAGTTAACAAAAAAGATTTTGATAATAAAATAGCAGGAGGAACAAGATATACTATCACGTCGAAATTCAGGGTATGTTGTTAAAATAGTTTAGGTAGAATATACCCTAATGTTCCCAGTGCATAATCAGCCTTTTTTAATGCTCCAACTGCTGGGACTCAGGCATCCTTCCTCTAGGAGGGGGAATGGGCCGTAATCCACCACGCGGGCTCAGTGCGGATTAGTGAATGTCACATTTCTTCGAATTTTTGGTTCAATACAACATGCCGGTTTCGTCACGATGTTTTCTTTCACCGTTTTGAGAGCAGTGGTGATGAAATAAATTACATAAAGTAATGCGCTTGGCTGGGTTTTAACCCGCGACCTATAACTCGTAAGTCGGGGCCATTACCACTCGGTCACCACTGCTGAATACACCTTACTATACCAAAATTCTGACGCAACTCTTTGGTAAAATTGCTAATTTTAAAGGCACAATGGCGGTCCATACTCTAGAGAATACGCTCGTGTTCAGGAAATGCCAATGCTAATGTTCACTAACATACTTTAAATATGTAGTTACTAATAAATTCAAACTTCACAAACTGGATATTCGCCTTTATTAGTTTCTCTACAATATTTCTAACAAAATAACAAATAACTTATTTTTTACCGACTTCAAAAAGGAGGAGGTTCTATGTTCGGCTGAATGTATGTTTTTTTTATGTATATTCACCGATTTCTAGATCAATTGTAAATCGTTTTTTTTTGTTTTTGCCGATAATTTATGCTTCCAAGTTGGTCCCAAAGAAATATTGTTATGCTCTGATCATGAACTTCGAAGATATGGAACAGAAATCCTCATAAAAAAACACAGCAGAACTGTCGTAATGAGTGAAATTGCTTTATTTATACGTGTAGTCGATGACTGATTGAAAGAACAGGGGGAATATATCGAACTGATCTGGTGATGAAGCCTGAGGTTAGGTACCGGATCTCTGTAATAAATTAATGTAATCTAACCATGTTTGGGATTATTAGAATTGTCATGAGTTGCACTCTGGCTATAAGGTGTTTAAGTACGGCTGAGGGGTACTTTTTAGTAGTGGTACCATAACTTAAAAGTGTAAAATACGTCGTCACGCTATCACTAAGTTCCTTTTCTTTCATATCACTTCTCACACAATACATCGATCTTTTCTTTGGCCTCCCTCTCTCTCTTCATCAATCCACAAGTAAACTCATAACTCTTTTAGCAACTTGCGTCTCATCCCTCCTCTTCACATGACTATACCAAGACAAACGATTCCCTTTCAACTTTCCAGTCACTGGCGCCACTTTCAAACTTCCCCCAATATACTCATTTCTCACTTTATCCAATCGCGTCGCAGCACACATCCATCTTAAAATTCTCATTTCCACTACGTGCAATCTTTTTTTATCCGTCTTTTTCACAGCCCAACATTCTAATGCATACGGTATGACCGGCCTTATCACGGACTTGTAGATTTTACCCTTCATCTTTAATTTATTTCATCACCACTGCTCTCAAAACTGTGAAGGAAAATATCGTGAGGAAACCAGCATGTCCTAGAAGCTAAAACTCGATGACATGCGACATCCACCAACCCGCACTTGGCCTGCGTGGTTTTTTTTTTGGGTGGGAAAATCATCTTATAACAAGTCCCGCTCTTGGGCGGATCGAGAGATAGTGTCAGACTTTTACTGATTAAAAATCCACTCCTGTTCCTTCTTTGCCATCGTCCCAGTGCCCCGCGTTTCACTTTCATTCTACCCGTGGCCCCAGTAAGCTTCGACCCTACTGAGCCCCTACGAATTGCTGACATCTCCTTGAGGCGCGCGTGGAACAGTACGCGCCGTCGACGACTTGGACTCGGTCCGGACGGTTACCGGACGGTCGGACGGCGAGCCACCCATTGCTCGCCGTCCGCAAGCCCGTGCCTACGGTGGTCGGAAGTCGGAATCGGAATCCCGGCGGCGGTTGGGGTTTGAAGATTATGGCCTTGTCCCTCTCCTAGTGAGAAGGCCTGAGTTCCAGCAGTGGAAATATTATAAGGTTGATTATGTTTACGCCTATTTTAAATACAGGCAAATACGTACCCAATCGTAAAACAATAAAGTTGCTAATTCTATGGATATAATGACGGTCTGTTCTCTTGAGAATACACACGTGTACACAGAGCTAAGGTTAATGTTTACCATTATACTTGAAATATGTAGGTACTATTAAATTCATACCTCACAATTCACAAATAGCGATTTGCTGACGATACGGACACAATATATTCGGACACAGTGTCGAATCGACCCATTTTATTTTCAATGTTGGATCATTCGGTTCCCTTCAAAATGGTTGAGCTGAGTGGTGCTAATATTAACGTCATGTCCGTGAACGGGCGCTGTCAATTGAGACTGGTCATCTCTTAGCTGCCAGTTGCTATTTTAATATCTGTATTTAGTTTTTACTTTTACTTTTCTTACATTTTTCTCACATGATAACGACAAGAAACATGTAACAGAGATATTTGTAATTACAAAACATCATTGAAAAGAGTGTACATGGAGTTTCTTGCACATTCTTCTCCATAGAGATCTACGCTTTGGAATGTGCAATTAGCATGATTTTTTCTGACTGACTGACTTCTTGACATTTCAAAAGTGCCTGTAAATGGTTTATTTAAAATAAAATACTTTTGATTTTGAATGTTTTTTCACTGACTTTTCGGACACCAATAAAATTGAAGCTGTTTAGTAGTCAGAAAAAAAAGTTTTAAAATATAAAATAAAATAAAAATATTACTCGAAGTTGCAACCCTTTCTACCCTATATATTATTCATGGTGGAATGGCGACAGCGACTGTCGCAACCCAGTGCTGGGCACGCCATAACTATGGCGATAAGTCCCCTCTTTGAGGAGTGGCTGGAAAGACCACACGGCGTCCTTAACTTCCGCATGACGCAAGTCCCAACCGAACATGATAAATTCGGGAGGTTCCTGCACCGGATTCGTGCGGATGTAACGCCCGGATGCTACCGTTGTGTGGACCGCCCGGATGACACGGTGGAGCATAAGGTAGAGGTGTGCCCCGTCTGGGCAGAGCACCGCCGTGTCCTCGTGGGGGCGATCGGCGGCAACGATCTCTCGCGCCGGACCTTGGTACAGGCCATGGTCCGGAGCGGGGAGGAGTGGCAGGCGGTCGCCTCCTTCTGCGAAGCAGTAATGCTATTAAAGGAGGCGGCCGATCGCGTGAGGCAAAGGTCCTCACACCCCAATCGTCGGCGGGTTTCCGATCCCGATTGCCGGCCACCGTAGGCGCGGGCTTGCGGACGGCAAGCTGGGTGGCTCGCCGTCTGATCGTCCGGTAACCGTCCACACCGGGCCCAAGTCGTCGACGGCGCGTACTGTTCCACGCGCGCCTCAAGGAGATGTCAGCAAACGTAGGAGCTCAGCAGGGTCAAAGCCTACTGGGGCCATAGGTGATGAGAAAGAGATCCCCAGGGCCTTGGAAAATTGCAAAGAAAGATTAGGAGTGGGTAAGTCAGCAAAAGTCTGACACTATCCCACGCTCCGCCCAAGAGCGGGGAATGTCATTAGATGATTTTACCACCCGAGTATATTGTCCCATAAATTATATTTTAAAACTTTTTATCTGATGGTACTAAACAGTGTGCGTACCAATCTTCAGTGAAAAAAATATTAAAACAAAAATGTGTCAATTCGGACACTGTGTCCGAATCGTCAGTAACTCCATTTATCACCCCCTGAATATATATGTAATCATCCTTATTTTACGGAATCAATTCTTGTTTCCTCAATAAGAATTCTCGAAAACACAAATTATAGACAGTCGCTTATAATAACTAGGGATGGGACAGGTGAACCGATGTCGATGAAATGAGTTACTAACGATTCGGACTCAATATATTCTGACACAGTGTCCGAATTGGCACATTTTTATTTCAATATTTTTTTCACTGACGATTTGGACATAATTATACTGAATTTAGTACCTACAGTCTGATAGAAATATTTAGAATATAATAAATAGGGAAAAAAGCGTATTACCCAAAGTTACTGTCTTAAATCCACCCTAAAATTGTTTTGTAACGTATAATATTGTATATTTATATATTACACGTTAGAGCTAATACTAGCTAATCTCAAGTTGAAGGGTAAAATCTACAAGTCCGTGATAAGGTCTGTCATACTGTATGGATCAAAATGTTGGGCTATGAAAAAGACGGATGAAAAAAGATTGCATGTAGCGGAGATGAGAATGTTGAGATGGATGTGTGTGACGAGAATGGATAAAGTGAGAAATGAGTATATTGGGAGAAGTTTGAAAGTGGCGCCAGTAACTGAAAAGTTGAAAGGGAATCGTTTGTCTTGGTATGGTCATGTGAAGAGGAGGGATGAAACGCATGTTACTAAAAGAGTTATGAGTTTACATGTGGATGAATGGAGAGGGAGAGGGAGACCAAAGAAAAGATGGATGGATTGTGTGAAGAGGAAAGGAAGTTAGTGATAGCATGACGAGTGACAGGGCAGAGTGGAAGAAAAAAAAGTGTTGCGCCGACCCCAAATAACACGGGACAAGGACAGGAAGATGATGATGACATATTACACGTTTATATTTAGTAACGTTTTTTTACGAGCTTTTATTTTAAATAGTGATATTAATTGTTTGTGCCCAATGATTATATCATCGCAGAATATACCTGCCGGACCTACGAAGTTATCTAGATGCCATCACCTAAGTATCATATTATTCTAACAGGGTGAGCACTGGCACCTAGAATTCTCTGCCCTAGACATTAAAGTCAAAGTCATAGTTAAAAGTTTTTTATTTCACATAGGCCTACATGGGCACTTATAAAACGTCAAAAGCTAGTGCACGGTTCCAAATTGGTCGATTCCTATGGAGAAAAGTCGGCAAGAAACTCCATGGTTACTCTTTTATAAAAAAAAATTGTTTTCAAATATTTCCATATTACTGTATAAATAGATATTATGTAAGGACAGCGTAGACTGGTGAATATTGTACTAAAAAGTACAATAAAAATAATCATAATAAAAAGTGAGTCGTAATAGGAAGTAACCTAAGAATACGCGGAGTCTACAGCGTTCTCACATTCACATAAAAAAGAGGCTATATAAATAAACGCAAGAAAAATGAATAATTACAATTATTAATAAATGATACGATAACAAAATAAATTACTAACGAATTTATGGTGGTTGGGGTGTAGTAATATAAAAAATATTGCAAAAGCAACGTGTTGGAAAAAAAATGAAAAAAAAAATATTACAACAAATGTGGAGCAGTTAATAGATACATTTATACAATATTATGAGTTACCAGGGAGCCACATGTGCAGAAGCAAACATTGCCAAACAAGCGTGTCTTCGACATAGTCTTTAACCTTATAGTACGCTTTTTTAGTTAGGACGCGCTTAATATGGGTTTTGAACTTTCCCTGGCTAAGGTTAGTCGTGGTGACTTTGGCAGCTAAAATTGACTTGCTGGTCTTAGCTAATCTCCATTTGGGTAATACAATTTCGTGTTTACTACGCATATTTATGTTATGAAAATCGCTTCTAATTTTGAAGAGTCCTAAGTTTTTACGAACATACAAAATACTTCCTAAGATATAAAGAGAAGGCAGAGTCAGTATATCGATTTCTTCAAATTTATTGCTGAGGGACTCGCGAGGACCCTTTTTAAGTAGCCCGGATTGCTCTCTTTTGCAATATGAAAATTGAGTCTAAATCAGCTGCAGATCCCCACAGTAAAATGCCATAAGACATAATTCTGTTGAAATAAGCATAGTAAACTAACCTAGCTGTGGCTACATCTGTCAGTTGCCCTGCCCATTGCCACTTTAGCGATCACGCAAGGAAACTCCGAGCATAGCCCTTTCCTTTGCCCTTTGGGTGACTGTAAGCTTTCTGATGAGGCCCATTGTAAGCGACCACATTTCAGTACCACATGTCATCACTGGCAACACGCACTGGTTATAGACATTCGTCTTGAGACACTGTGGTATGTTGGACGAGAAGATACCGCGCAGCTTCCCGAACGCTGCCCAGTCGAGTCCGATTCGACGATTGGTCCCTTTCTCAAAGATAGACCTACCCAACTGGATTATCTAAAAAAATGGCCCTAAACATTCACCCTGATCAAAATATACGTATAAAATATGTGTAATAAATTTTATTCGATACGTGCCTCGATAATATGCGGCCTCTATCTAACGAGACAGTTTTCGGCCACTAACCCGTGCTGCGACATACTAGGGCTACCACCAGAAGATACCTCAATATTATACATAATAATAATAATAAATTCTTTATTTGCGTAAAACATGGTATTAAATGGTGTTACATAGAATTGAAATGGTGCAAACATGTTTAGTTATTTTATGATATAGCATGCAAAATTTTAAAGTTTTATGAAAGTATCTAGGTACATAGTTACAAGCAAAATGTTGAGAGGCAATTAATTCACATTTCTTATCCATAATTTTTTTTAAATTGTAAAAATTACATTCATTTAACCACTTGTGCAATTTAATTTTCAACGATCTTAGACTTAATGTTTTGAAGTAGCTTGGAATATGGTTATAAATACGTACACACATTGCTAGGCAGTTTTTGTTATATTTGGTAAGTCTTGGGATATCATTCAAAACCAGTTTATAGGGATCTCTTCTGTGTCGAGGGCAAATTTCGTTTGCTGACTTAAACAGTTCCCTATTCTTCACTACAAACACACAAGTTTCATATATGTAAAGAGATGGTAGCGGCAGCAAACTAAGTTTTTTAAATATTGGTCGACATGTTTCATCAGGTTTAAGTCCATTCATTGCTCTTAAGCATACCTTTTGAGCGACAAATGCTCTGTTTAGATCAACGCTATACCCCACATAATAAGTCCGTAACGTAGTAATGATTCTACATATGCATGGTATGATATAATAGCAATTTTTATATTAGTTACATTTTTAACCTGTACCATATATACCATCTATATATACATATATCAAGCGTATTATGTAAATAAGATTATTAAATGCTATAATAACCTCTTGAACCTAAGATTTATTTGTTTTCATTTACTATACCAAGTACAGATATCAAGTCGAAAAATCAAGTTTAATGAACTGTGAATAAAAAAACTGTTATATTGTTGTAAAACAGGTTTTTATCGTTTTTATTTATGAAAAACCCCAGATAAATGCAATCATTTGCCTACTTGTTGTGTGAGAGCAGTGGCGGAGTGGTATCGGCCCGTTACGAGTTGTAGGTCGCGAGTTCAAACCCAGCCAGGTGCATTACTTTGTGTAATTTATTTAATCGCCACTGCTCTCAAAACGGTGAAGGAAAACATCGTGAGGAAACCGGCATGTCCTAGAAACAAAAATTCGAAAAAAGTCTGACATTCTGCACTGGACCCGCTTGGTGGATTACGGCCCATTCCCTCTCCTAGAGAGGAGGCTTGAGTCCCAGCAGTGGGAATATTAAAAGGCTGATTATGCTATTATGCTATGCCTACTTGTATAGGTCATGTTGATGACCATAAAATGGAATATGAAATAAATTAACATTCGTACAAAAGGTTTAAGGAATGCATTTATTGTGCGTACAGCTTTTTTTTTTAATTTAAGGTACGAAATCATTTAATGCCTTCTCCCGCTCTAGGGGCTAGGCTTTTATTTTTATCTACAACTAGCGGTCGCCCGCGGCTCTGCCCGCGTGGATGTCGGTAAGATCTACAATTAATTAGAACATTTTATGGTTCTATCTTTTATAGTTTAGGCAGCGTACGCAAAATAAGTAACTTTTCTGGTTGACTTTTTACACCTTGTGTCCGAAAAACTCAAATATCTTACGGAACCTTATTTTTTCCAAAATAAAATATAGCCTATGTTACTCGTGGATAATGTAGCTTTCTAATGGTGGAAGAATTTTTAAAATCGGTCCTATAGTTTTTGAGCATACTCATTACAAACAAACAAACAAAGTTTTCCTCTTTATAATATTACTGTAGATAATTCTTGATTATTTAAGAATATAATAATAAAATTACCTATTTAAAAAATGGCTGAAATCGATTCAATAGCCCTTTCTAAATCAAGATGTGCATTTATTATGTAACATGTTGTATCATTATCATTATTATTCTAACCGAAAGACGTCCACTGTTTGACATAAGCCTTCCCTAAGTGTTGCCACAGCGTACAGTCCTATGCGCCTCACATCCATCGGATTTTCGTGAACCTCACCAGGTCCACCTTTTGGGAGGCCTTGCAACGTTGCATCTTCTGGTACGCGGTTACCATTTCAGAACCTTTCGACCCCAAAGGTCATCTGTTCTGCGAGCAATGTGCTATGCCCACTGCCACTTAAGTCTGGCAATGCTTCGGGCTATGCCGGTAATCTTGGTTCTGCTGATCTATTGCATTGCCTGTCTGCATTTCTGATGTGCTCACGCAAGAAAACTCCGAGCATACCCCTTTCCCCTATAAAAGAATGCTAAAAACCTATATAGAAAGAAAGAAAAGGAAGAAAGAAAAGTAAGAAAGAAAAGAAAGAAAAGAAAGAAAAGAAAGAAAAGAAAGAAAAGAAAGAAAAGAAAGAAAAGAAAGAAAAGAAAGAAAAGAAAGAAAAGAAAGAAAAGAAAGAAAAGAAAGAAAAGAAAGAAAAGAAAGAAAAGAAAGAAAAGAAAGAAAAGAAAGAAAAGAAAGAAAAGAAAGAAAAGAAAGAAAAGAAAGAAAAGAAAGAAAAGAAAGAAAAGAAAGAAAAGAAAGAAAAGAAAGAAAAGAAAGAAAAGAAAGAAAAGAAAGAAAAGAAAGAAAAGAAAGAAAAGAAAGAAAAGAAAGAAAAGAAAGAAAAGAAAGAAAAGAAAGAAAAGAAAGACAAGAAAGAAAAGAAAGACAAGAAAGAAAAGAAAGAAAAGAAAGAAAAGAAAGAAAAGAAAGACAAGAAAGAAAAGAAAGTAGAAAGAAAAGAAGGTATAATTTGGTTTGAATACCCCTGCAATTCTGGTAGTATATCTTGATGTTTTTATTAGACATTGATAATATTAAAATCTAAATGTGTATTTATTATGTGAGTGTGTTCAGGTAATAAGATTATGGTAAATGTTACAAACAGAATAGATGAGATTAAATTAATAATATTTGAAGTTACATGACCGCTCCGGTAACAACACATTAAGAAATAGACAGCAACATATTTATCAGCCGAATAAATTTGCAATTTATTAAGTTTGAAGCCATGAAATTAAAGAATACTGACGGTTTATGTAAAATACAATAATTACTAATAAAATTGATAAACAATTGGCAAACATTACAATCAATCTTTTTAAATATAAAAGGATAATTGATCTGACAAAAAACAAAAAATACAATCCAGTAGTTGACAATAATTTGTGAAAGGACATAATCGCAAAAAATACTAAATAATATTGGACTTATTAGGAGCACTTTTATCATCATTTTTAATATTGCTATTAATTCTTGCAACATCAGCTTCTGATCTAATAGCGAACGCGGCAACACCGTCTTTTTTACGAACGAGGATAGTGCAATTTTAATCCAGACATAGTTAAACTGATGAAGTTTGGCTGCTTCCTTACATTTGCGAAATAAAATCTTATTCTTTAAAGTTAAGTGTTCATTAATGTAAATATTTGTAGACGACCCGGGTATTCCCACTTGATCAGTTTTCAATGACCTAGCCAGCCGATAAGCATTAAGAACATTATCGCGTAATATGCGCGTGGAGAATTTCACAACTATGTTCTTTGGCCTGTTTGTTTGTTGGTGGGCGTTAGGCACTCTGTGGATGGAGATAACGTCTTTTTGAGGGATGGGAAAGTTAATGGCTTCTCCAATTGAACCCAGCAGTTGCAACAGATTTTCACCACGCTTGTCAGGTATGTGGCAAATCTCAAGATTGCACTGTCTCGCCTGTTATTCGAGTGCCTCTATTTTGGATTCCAAATAGGTTGTTGAAGTGGCTGATTGTTCTGTCTGTAGACGTGACATGCTTTCGACACGCTTTTTGAAGTCAATTTGTTCGTCTGCTATTTAGTTTATTAGTATCTCAACTAGATTTTAATGGTTTTTAGTGTTTTTTGCGAACTCAATTCGTTAATACAATGGGCATGCCATAATTATGGCGGTAAGTCCCCTCTTTGAGGAGTGACTGGAAAGACCTCACGGCGTCCTAACCTCCCGCATGGCGCAGGTTCTCACCGGACATGGTAAGTTCGGGAGGTTCCTTGCCCAGCAGAGTCGAAGCCTACTGGGGCCATGGGTTCGCTTCTGAACGGAAAACCCGGCCCGGGAATGAAAGGCAAGGAAGAAACTAGGAGTGGATTTTAGTCAATAAAAGTCTAACACGCACCACCCAAGGGCGGGAGATGACATTGGATGATTTCCCAGCTAAAAAAAAATTCGTTAATACAATGTCATATGCACTCAATAAAATCACCGTATTGTATTGTTGAGAATTCCAGTTGAGAATTGGTACAACAATCGATTCGGTACTTCACATGTGAAACATTCTGCGGGTTGGAATACACTGGGCTTACTGAGAAGCCGCTGAGTTACCTAAAATCAAAGTCATCATAAAACCCCTCGCGTTCTGAGTGAAGCGTGATGGACTGTCAGATTTACTCACTAAAAAACACTTGTTTTTAGTACATGCGAAACCAGAATATAGTTTGTTTAGAATGAGTTTATTTATTTATTTAAAACTTTATGCACTAATGAAACATTGTACAACGGCAGACTTAATGCCTTAGGCATTTTCTACCAGTCGACCTTAGGGTGGTGCAGCTTAAAAAAAGACTGACAGAGAGGAAATAAGAACAATAACAAATATATACGAATACAACAAATCAAGAGTGTGATGAATCTACCAACCTCTTGCGAAAGTGTTCTCGGGCTTTCACTTAGTTAGTTTCACTTACTGAATCAATTACAATAATTTTTACACCACGTTATATTTTTTCCTAAAAATATTTAAAAAAAGGTCACAAGATGGATACCGCCGAAACTAAGGACAACACAGGTCACGGCAGGTCATAGAAAGAAAGAAAGAAAGAAAGAAAACCTTTATTTGAGACTCGCATAGGACAACCAACAATAAAATAAAAAGTAATTACTTAATCTATAAGTATAGCATAGCATAATCGGCCTTATAATATTCCCACTGTTGGGACTCAGGCCTCCTCTCTGGGAGAGGGAATGGGCTGTATTCCACCACGCGGGCCCAGTGCGGGTTGGTGGATGTCACATGTCTTCGAGTTTTTGGTTCTAGGACATGCCGGTTTCCTCACGATGTTTTCCTTCACCGTTTTGAGAGCAGTGGTGATGAAATAAATTATACAAAGTAAAGCGCCTGGCTGGGTTTAAACCTGCGACCTATAATTTGTAAGTCGGGGCCGTTACCACTCGGCCACCACTGCTCAATCTATAAGTACTTAGCTTAAAATAAAAAATAAATAAAAGAAAACAATATTAAAAGATAAAAATAAAAGACCTGTGCGAGGTCAAAAAGGCCCCTATCTCAGCATATGCTGCGATATTTTACAAAAAAGTAAAAATAACTCAGCGCTGGTATTTTGATAGGGCCTGGTGAAGCCACGGACACATTCACGGAACACAGAGAAGGATAAGATAATATATAGATAATAAAAGAATAAAATAAATTGTCATCATCATCATCATTTCAGCCGAAAGAAGTCCACTGCTGGACATAGGCCTCCCCCAAGCGACGCCACAACGACCGATCCTGTGCGTCTCGTATCCACCGCACTCCCGCGACTCTCACCAGGTCGTCGGTCCACCTTGTGGGAGGCCTTCCAACGCTGCGTTCTCTGGTGCGCGGTCGCCACTCTAGAACCTTTCGGCCGTCCGTCCGTTCTACGAACAATGTGCCCTGCCCACTGCCACTTTAGTTTGGCGATTTTTCGGACTATGTCGGCGGTCTTGGTTCTCCTGCGGATATCTACATTCTTTATGCGATCACGCAAGGAAACCTCGAGCGTAGCCCTTTCCATTGCCCTGATAAAATATACTAAACATTTAAACAAATCTATTAATCTTCAAAAAAGTGTAAAATAAAAGTACTATTTAACCATTCATACACCCGATGCTCCGTTAACATTTATCATAGCGGGCATTAGGCGCCAGCGCACAGCTGGGTGCGGGAGGAAAACAACCCCTGAGTCGCCCAGATGGCCCGGTAATCATGTATTTGTGCGGACAGCCAGGGAACGTAACACGCTTATAACTTTGTGATTTTTCATGACACAGTTATGAAATTTTGTACATAAAAATACTAGACACGTGTTTCGGGTTTCGTATATACTAAAACTAATGTTATATAATAAAAATGGCTGGTAGTTGGTTAATGGTTTATTAGTATATCTATTCTTGTACCTATTCGCCTTTTCTCTCTCTTTTATTGCACCTACCACTATTTATCTCTGCATCACCCTAAGGTTGACTGGTAGAAAATGCCTAAGGCATTAAGTCCCCCGCTGTACGTTTGTGCATAAAGTATTTAATAAATAAATAAAAAACATAGTAATTTATTTATTTAAAGACAAGACGTTTTTGGTCAACATTATAAAATATGTTAAAATCACTTATTTCTACGTTAATTCAGAAGTTCAATAATATTACACTGAAAATTTGGTATTCTTACCATAAAACAAATAACATATTAAAGTACAATTGTCACTATAGTAGACACTTTGTATTGCCATACAACGTTGTATTGCCATACAACGTGGTAATGCCGCCACCCTTTTGGGTACACTTCCATTCGACAGCGATGCGGAGGAGTTTTATGACGCCATATTTTAGCTAGTAGTTTTTGCTTTTAATGTATATATAGTTTTATTAGTTAAGTGTTTTTATTAAATCATATATAATCATTATAATAATAATAATAAATTTATTTGATCCAAAAACATCCAATTAACACACAAGAGCTAAACAATTTCGGGTTATAGGTAACATAGTAAATATAAACTGTCGACAAAATCTTGTGTACAAAATTGTTGTATCTTTTAGTTTAGTCAGTACATATATTTAGTTGAGACCATTTAGACCCCAAATTAGGCAAGAAATGCCTGTTGCTTTTTATTGACACCAACTTGTCCTTCAGTTGTTTCGTTGTGTAATTTCTAGTGGGAGGGAAACGTTTTTAAAAAAAAAAAAAACATTTCATCACTTGAATCAAAAACTAGTCACGCATTTCCAAAACACTTACGCCAGACTGTAAACAATCAGACACACGCCTGACACTTCTTTGTGTCACCCCACCATCACTTAAAACCACATGTAAAAACATACAGAAAAAAACCTAAAACACCCTCTTCACATAGTCGGCTAATAACAAAACCTTTTCCCCCAATGTGCCACCATCTTTAACAGCAAACCGCCATTCTTTAGTGTTGCAAGTTTTTTCTTTTTAATCCTGTATCCTCTGCTTGTTGGCTAGCTAAGGATTAGAAAGTATCGATAAACTTTTAGTCGATAAACTTCTTTAGCGTAGTAGTATCGATACAATGAAGAAGTAGACTGAGTGGCTGCGAGTATATTCGATTTGGTTACTCAGCCCTGGAACGCAAAGAGCAAATGAAGGAAGATGAGTGGGTTTTAATCAGTAAAACTCTGACACGCTCTCTCGCACCACCCAGAGTGAAAAGAGTTATTCATTGATTTTCGACAGCTATACTATTGAATTGCTTTTGGCTGTTTTAAAATAGGCATTTTTTATGTTAAAATAATCAACAATTAAGATAAAATTATTATTTGTTTTTTAATAAGATAATTGCGTGACTAGCGTGTTTCGGAGTGTGGTAGTGATAATGATAAATGCAGTTTTATCTCGCAAAATACTTAATTACTTTTTTTAAATAAAAGAAAAATCAAGTTCATAATAATCAATGCACACAAGAGGTTAAAATAATATTTACTAATAGCCACCTACCTATATGTATCGCCAGGTCTTGGTTCAGGCCATGGTCCGGAGCGAGGAGGAGTGGCAGGCGGCCGCGTCCTTCTGCGAAGCAGTAATGTTACCAAAGGAGGCGGCCGATCGCGTGAGGCAACGGTACTCACGCCCCGACCGCCGCCGGGATTCCGATCCCGATTTCCGGCCACCGTAGGCGCGGGCTTGCGGACAGCGAGCACTGGTTGGCTCACCGTCCGACCGTCCGGTAACCGTCTGGACGAGCCCAACTCGTCGACAGCGCGTACTGTTCCACGCGCGTCTCAAGGAGATGTCAGCAAATCGTAGGGGCCCAGCAGGGTCGAAGCCTACCGGGGCCACGGGTAGTATGAAAGCGAAACCCGGGCCCCTGGAATGAAGGCAAAGAAGGAACAGCAGTGGGTTTTTAGTCAGTAAAAGTCTGACACTATCTCTCGCTCCGCCCAAAATCAGCCTAAGACAAATCCCACTTGTCTTAGGCTGATTTTCCCACCCAATAAAAAAAAACCTATTATATGTATCGCACCCTTAATAATATAAGGGCTCAAGTCAAAACTTTTGAAAAGTTTGATTTTGAATGCTAAGGGCACAAAACGAAATTATCTACCGGCTACCGCTGACAGAGAGAGAAAAAAAACGTTAACGACTCTGTAACTATAAAGGCCTAACTTGAAAGTGTTTTTTCAAATACGTATAATTTATCGAATTTCATATTATTATTTATTTTTATTGATGGCTACATAAGTAGTAGTTTTCTTCAGATTTATACACGATAGACTTTATAGTCTGAAGAAAATCACATTTACAACTAAAATATTAAGCATTTTATTAGAAAAATAAACTGAAATGTTATAATTCAGAATCTTTAAACACGTATTCCCAAAAAACTACTTTTTTGTTTCAAGCCTATCTTAATTCTAATCAGAAACCAGAAACGTTTATTTCAAATAGACCAATTACTCGTACAGGCACTTTTGAATTGGCAAAATGTCAAGTTACAACCGTTTCGTTGGATTCTCTTTTCGTCGATCGCCTCGAGTAGGCCACGCCTCCGATTCCTTTTTTCTGACGTTATCTCAACGCTCAGTCACGTGGTCAGAACAAAGGAATCGGAGGCGTGGCCTACTCGAGGCATTCGATGCAAACGCAACGATCGTAACTTGGGTAGGGGGGCTGCTCTCAACATCACCGCGAGCTGCCGCCGGGAGTAAACGAGGGGAGCGGGTGCAGCGGGGAGTTAGCCAGCCGGCGACAGCGGCCCAGCTCGTCCCGCGCCCCGCACCGCACGTCGACCGTCAATCAGCTGTTGCACGCCTCCACGCACAGCTGCGCTTGCGCATTTCTGCCAAATTGCATTTCATATTTTCTTACTTACGTAACTCTTTACCGACTCTTGTAATTTCTTTTTATTTTAACATTATACCTGTTATACAGTCCACTTATCTCTTTTATTTGCTCTACCACGACCTATCGTCGCGCACACACACAATTAGCAACTTTATTGTTTTGTAATTGGGTACGCATTTGCCTGTATTTAAAATAAACATTCCATAATCAGCTTTATAATGGTCCCACTACTGGGACTCAGGCCTTCTCACTAGGAGATGGAATGGGCCCTAATCCACTATGCGGGTCAAGTGCGGTTTGGCGGATGTCACATATCTTCGAAGTTTTAGTTCGTAGGTTCAAACTCAGCCATTATACTATACCCATATTTTTTGGGATTTGTTTCATCACCACTGCTATCAAAACGGCGAAAGAAAACATCGTGAGGAAACCGGCTTGTTCTAGAAACAAACCAAGGTGACCTTGGTTAGAACGCTAGATTGTAACCGTCTGGTCCACCTTTTATGTTTATATATATATATATACTTGAAATGGGTCTACCTTTTGTTGACTGGCCTGTTGGTCTTGTGGCTAGTGACCCTGACTGCTATGCCGGAGGTTGTGGGTTCGATTCCTACCCAGGACAAATGTTTGTGTGATGAGAACGATCATTTGTTCTGTGTCTGGGAGTAATTTATCTATAATATGTATGTATTTAGAAATATATAAGTATGTTTATCAGTTGTCTAGTACTCATAACACAAGCTCTGCTTAGCTTGGGACTAGACGGCGTACTGTGATAGTTGTGGAATATTATATTTATTTATGACAGAACTTTTTATGTCATAATATTATTTTGCATAACAGCGGATAGCATAAACTTCATTTCGCAGAAAATCATTTCGCATATACTCATTTGTCATACATCAAGACTCATAATTTTATTAGTCAGAATCATCTTTAAGCATATATTTCATATCCATAATAATTAAAAAGCAGAACCCTAATATCTCAGAAAATTCACAGTCAAGATCAAATACGAAATGTTTTGGCATACATACATAAGGCATACATACTATAATTTAGGTGTTTTCAAGGCTAGAGTGAATAGGCTCTTAAAAAACTAGTGCGCCTGACCATCAATGATTGCATCTCCGCTTACCATCAGGTGGGATCGCAGTCAAGCACTGGTTTATATCAATTAAAAAAAAAAACATTTTATATCGATAGTCATTATTTGCGGTGGTAATTATTATCATCAAAACGATAACCTAAAAACTAATAACAAAACAATGTCAGCTTGGATAGGGTCGACGGAGGCCCCCTTGGGGGCCTCCTATTTCTAGTTACCTATCATAAATTCGACAAATATTAAACCGACTTATGTTACTTATACTTATTATGTTTCCGAACATTCATTATACCACTATTTTAATTACCCTATTTTCATTACCATTTTTTTAAGGATGATTGCTTTAAGTATGCGCCATGCAAGCAGGCATGTAGCTTGCAAGAAGGCATGCAGCATGCAAGAAGGCATGCAGCATGCAAGCTGGCATGCAGCATGTAAGCAGGCATTCAACATGTAGCAAGCTTTGTTTCGGTCACGGCTCTGGTGCTGCAGGGTTTTGGTGGCCCTACACCTCCACGCCTACGCGGGGTTGAATTACACTCTAGAGGTAAGGCAGACAAGACTGTGTGAAATCGATTAAGCCTCGTTTCGGTACCGTTATAGCAACAACAACATAATATTTTGACTTTTTATGACACTATAGATATATACTTTAATATTGAACATGCTACCAAGTAACCGTCTATAAATGTATTTATATTCCAAAATTCCGTTAAAATGTTGTTTCAGTATGGTGAAAATATGGCAAATAAATCATTAAGCAAATGAATAAAAAGTTCAAAAGAAGCTTCGGCCAATAGCAAAAAGTTATTTTTTAAATCGGTGAAATATAGTTCGGTAAAATAATACCTATGACACAAGATACTACGATGATCTAAAATATATATATGTCAAATAATGCATATAGCAAAAAATACGTCGTTCAATAGTTTTCGGTAAAATTAAATTCGAACAAAAAAAATCGGATAAGTGATCGACTCCCCAAATAATTATATTATAAAATTCTGCCATGATAAAAGTATGCCATTGTAAATTCGGACACGTAAACATTTTGCCAAACAATAGTAATGCTCAATCATAAAAATGATTGAAAATATTCAAATACAAATGCCTTAAAAATATTCGATTAAAAAAGTTTATGCCAAGTGTGTTATGCCAAATATTTTTTGGAATAGCTTCTAAAACATTTAAATTGAATTAAGTTCTTTTAATTCAAAAGGTTCAGCAATACAAAAATGTGTCACTTAACCGCCCTCATAACTTTTCCGACTACTTTATAGTCAGGTCGTATCAAGATTCTGCCAAATAGAAGGAACCCGCTTGAAATACATACGTAGGTACTAATCAATTACAAACTTCACAATTTTTATTTATCCCTCGCCTTAATATATCTGCAATCATCCTTTTTTATAGAATCTATTGTTTCTTTAATAATACAAAGATTTTTCGAGAACACAATATAGACAGTCGCTTTGTAATGGTTATAATAACTAAGGATGGGACACGTGATTCGATGTCGATAAAATCTTGTGCCTTTCTTGATAAAGTCTTCAGCATCGACGCCGAGTTGCTAGCCTGTTGGTTTTTTACCGGTTGTATTAAAATTTCGTGGAGTGTGCATGGGAATCACGCAATTTAATTCCGCCAAGGCCGTTCTATTATCGGACTACTAGACTTACTACGTTGCGCCACTAGTAGGTAGACGACCATGCAAAAGTGCCTGGATAGTACAGAAATAAAATCGTGTGAAGTGAGAAATGACGCCATCTAGAGCAAAACCAGATTGAAATGTTGCTATCGAAAATATTACGGTACTCCCTTTCGTCTCCTAAAATTGTTTGTCCAAAAATCATTATCCATAACAAGTTTGCTATAAACTTCAGCAACCATAATGTACAAAATCCCGAAATTTTGTGTAACATAATTATCTTTAGTTCAAAAAGTATTCTGTTATAATGTCGAGTACTATAGTAATTGAATCTCCTAATTTTACATGACCTAAAGTCATATGTCCTCAGTTTTGTGTTAAATTATGTGTATTATTCCGTATGTGTATTTATAATATTTTTTTTAGTCCTAAAATATTTGCTAAAAATTAGGTTTTTAGTGACAGAAACGAATCGCTGTAAATCCAACTCCACGCAGTTTTGTCTGCTCTTCCCCTAGAGTGTAATTTAAAATCACGTAGGCGCGGAGGGCCGATGCGGCCCGTGAGTTGAGGAGCAAGTGGTTATAACACTAACCCATCTGCGACGATAAACTCGCGTGGGACCGCCGCAGCCCCGCAGCGCTGGAGCCCCGCGGCGCCAGAACCATGACAGAAAATATGCCAGCTGCCATATATGTTGCATGCTTGCTTGTATGCTGCATGCTTGCTTGCATGCTGCATGCTGCGTGCTTGCTTGCATGCTGCATGCTGCGTGCTTGCTTGCATGCTGCATGCTGCGTGCTTGCTTGAATGCTGCATCTTTGCTTGCATGGTGCATGCTTACTTGCTTACAAAAATCACATGTTCAACTACTTGTTTTGCTTGCTTCTTTTGTTGATTAATATATTGAAAACGGTTTTATGTCTTTTGTATATTATTGATTGTAATATTTTTGACAAACGGGTTTAGTATATATTATATTTAGGGATTTCAATTTTATGGCATGTGATATTATATGATATTAATGTCGGGTATATTATCATTCGGACAGAAAAGTTTAAGCCAATTTAAATTATGGATAAAAAAGTTAGGTGACACATTAGAGAACCAAACATTACATTATACTGTTAATAGCTGTGTTTTAAATAATTAATGCTTAATAATGCTTATTTTTGTGGTTTCTTTTTGTTTTTTCAAACATTTTAATAATTTATAGTTTCTTTTAAAGCGATGAAGATATTAAAATAGAATATCAATTTATAAATATTTGAATATCTATGTGTTAGTTTTCAAACTTGAGAGGGTAGGTTGAATATGGATTTATAAATAATAACTAGTGGGTAGTATAAATAATACTTAGACCAAAGAGTTATGACATAGCTCAATTGATTGTTCGCTAAGTTAATTTCGATTATCTCGTTCCAGCGCCTTTCATTCAATTTTATTTTTAATCAGGTATATTGTCTACTTATTTTACCAAAATGAGTATGCATTGTAATATAGATTTAGTAAAAAGAACTCAAATAATAGCTGTGCATATTAATCAAGGTAAAAACATATCAGAAATCGCCAGAGAAACCAGTGTAAACGTACAATGCGTTCCAAATAAGAATAGGATCGATTGCCATGTTGTGATTTCTTTTGTTTGTTATTCATAACTTACAAAAAGTGTAAGTACTACGTGAGATTTGAACTCACGGCTCACTGATTCACGCATCTATCTGCACATGCAAAACCGCTAGGTCATCATGACTCTAATTTTAATGATGAAATTATGTCCTAGAATCAATTGTTGACGACAATGATGACGCATGTGTCTATTTTCTGTTAAACTAAATATAATTTGTGTCTTTACTTTCCTATGGTCGCCACTTAGCTGTAAAGAAACCAACGCCATCTAGTTTAATTTTCGAAAACTTGAACTTTAACGTGCAAAGAGAAATAGGCGTTAAGGTATCCAGGCACTTTTACTGGCCTGTGTACATGGTGGATATCCCACCCATATACAAATCATTTTGGGTAAATATTGAATGTACAGTATCGGCCATAAATCCATTAGCAGTTTCACAAATATTTCGCATAAAAGTAAGTCGCGCTTACGACCTTTTACCGTACAAACAAGGCGCGCACCCTCCGAGGTTTTTTGATATTAACTCATGGTGAGAACACTAATCAGTGGACTAGAGTCCAATAATGTTTCCAAGTTGACGGCGCGTAGTATACTACGCGCGCCTCAAAGAAAGGTCAGAAATCCGCAGGGGTCCAGCAGAGCCAATATCCGCTAGGGCCACAGGGAATTCTGAAAAGGGAACCCGTGGTCCTAGACTGCAAAGAGCAACTGAAAGAACATACCGACGGTGAAGTGCCAATAACTCCTAACTGTCGAAGTCAAAAATCTTCTACCTTAAAAACGTCAGGAGGTATGAATTGACATGCTGGTTTATTTAAGAGGTGTTTCCACAATTTAATTTGATGCAGTAGCAACTAATATTCGCTTCAAGAGATTTCACAAAAACATGCAGAAACACACATTTGAATTAAGAGCGCTAAAAAGTAATTATCTCGAAAAATGACAGTTAGAAGGTACTAGGTAGGTTAGGCACTTCACCGTCGATACGTATGTTTCACGCCGAAAAGTCATTAAAAGATTTCACATCTCTCAAAAACAAAATTATGATTATACAGTTAGACTTGAAGTTGACCGTAAAGATGACCTACTGGCCTTGTGATTCAACAAAGATATTGTAAATTCCTACTACGTGTGTGTTTTATGGAATACTGTTTTTCCCAATGAGAGCTCTTATCGGAGAATATGTTATCTTTAGAGTTAGAGGTGATGCGTATGTACCACCAGTACCAATACTCATGAACTGGTTAGTACTATTTACTTATTTATTTATTTAAAACTTTATGCACTAATGAAACATTGTACAAAGGCGGACTTAATGCCTTTGGCATTTTCTACCAGTCGACCTTAGGGTGGTGCAGAGATATAACATGGCAGGTGCAGCTTAAAAGAAGACTGACAGAGAGGAAATAAGAACAATAATAAATATATACTTAGATACATACATACAAATAAAGAATGATATTGAGAGAAAAACGAATACAACAAATCAAGAGTGAGAGAGTACTAGAGTACTAGTACAGATATTGACACCTGGGTAGTATGAAAACGAAACCCGGGCTCTGGGACGAAGGTAACGAAGGAACAGGAGTGGGTTTTTAATCAGTAAAAGTCTGACACTATCTCCCGCTCCACCCAAGAGCGAGATTTGTCATTAGATGATTTTCCCACCTAAAAAAACCTGATGTTAAGAAGTGCGCTTATGGTTTTGCTTACAACTCTTTTAGGCGACGACCCGGGCTCGGTCCGGAAGGTTAACGGCGAGCTACTCAAGCTAGAACTACATTAAACCGATACACACTTGTAACACGCCTGGTACGTATTACTACGTCGCGTGGCGTGGATCAAATGTAGCTCTACAAGTCTAGTTTCCGTATAAAATGTGGTATGGTAAAATCATCATCTTCCTGCCCTTGTCCCATCTTATTTGGGGTCGGCGCAACACGTTTTTGTCTTCCATTCTATCCTTTCAACCGTCATACTATCACTAACTTCCTTTTCTTTCATATCACTGTTCACACCATCCATCCATCTTTTCTTCGGCCTCCCTCTCCCTCTCCACCCATCCACATGTATACTCATAATTCTTTTAGTAACATGCGTTTCATCTCTCCTCTTTACATGACCATACCAAGACACACGATTCCCCTTCAACTTTTCAGTCACTGGCGCCACTTTCAAACTTCCTCTTATATATTCATTTCTCACTTTATCCATTCATCATTGGTATGGTAAAATACAATTTAAAAAAAAAACAAGTACTTTCCAGTATGCAACTAAGATATCAACTAAAATATTGGGTACATAATTTATATTAAAAGTATGACGTCATAAATTTTTTGTTATACTGAAGGGTTTCATATGTATGTTGAAGTTAGAGAATATTATAGCGTTAATGTATTTTAATCGATTAATGTATTTTAATATAAAAATTATTATTACATTTATTTGAATCTTAATTTTATACAATTTTTTTGACTGACTGACATTGTAATAAAATTCAATTTAATTTAATGACAACCCAATGTAATTTAATGATAATCCAATGCAGTCTAATTTAATTTAATTTTGATTTTAACATTCCATTGTATGTAATTTTATTATATGTATTGTCTGCATGTGATTATGGAACTAAAATGAGTCTTTGGTACTCGAAATAAATAAATAATAATAATGAAGGAATTTTAAAATTTACAATGATTAGTGTAGAGATGAAACGTACCTGCTAAACTTAATACCCGGCCTTCAAGGTATAGTTATCGCATAGGTTTACGAATCGAGATCATACATTAATACTTACAAGCAGATACTTGGAAGTATTTTGTAACGCGTTATTTTGTATTCAATTCAATTCAGTTCATTTATTAATTTTGTAAACAAAGGGTACAATGATCTTATATATATATATATATATAATGTTTGGTCCATCCTATTTTCCGCCGAAAGGCATACAAAATAGCAATGCAAAATATGTATAATCTCAAAATTAAACTAATTGTGTAAAATAAATGTATAAAATCTCATAAAAACAATGTCCACAAATGATAATTGTCAAAAAAATAAAAATCATGCAAAAAAGATAAAACAATGTTATTGCTAACAAGATCAAATCAATCAAAAAGAAGAAGGTTAAAAAGGAAAGAAAGAAAGAAGGAAGAAAAAAAAAGGAAGAAAGGTTTGTTGTCAAGATTAAATCAATTAAAATATATATAAAAAATTAATACAATGTCAGAAAAAAAAAATCAAAATTTACTCAATTATAATTGTCTCAAATATCTCAATAATGCATTATCACCAAATACAAAAATTGTCAAAACTAAATCGAATTGTATGAAATTGTTATGTCAAAATTTGTCATTATGGTATTCATCGACAGAGTAATAAGTTGTACCGGGTATTTCTCGATACCCATACCTTAAAAACCGGGTATTGAGATTAGCAGTTATGTCTCATCTCTATTTAGAGTGCCTAAACTTGAGCTATAAATATGACGAGCGGTTGTAATTAACTTTAATATTAAAAAAGTATCGTCGATTGTTGAAATAAAAATTTATAATTTTTATGTAATAAATTTGTACATACAAAATGTACAAAACGCTAATTGTGCTAGAATTACTTGTGCTATACGTGGGGATATCACACTCTTGGAGTAAGTTGTTTTTTACAAAATAGTAAAATAGTTTTTTATCTTCTATTCTTTTTCTTTGTAATAGATATATAGATATTAATATTATGTCATCATCATCATCATCGTTTCATAGGCCTCCCCCAAGTGTCACCACAATGAACGGTCCCGTGCGTCTTTTTCTTCCACTCTGCCCTGTTACTCGACATGCTATCACTAACTTCCTTTTCTTTCATATCACTCTTCACACAATCCATCCATCTTTTCTTTGGTCTCCCTCTCCCTCTCCATCCATTCACATGTAAACTCATAACTCTTTTAGTAACATGCGTTTCATCCCTCCTCTTTACATGACCATACCAAGACAAACGATTCCCTTTCAACTTTTCAGTCACTGGCGCCACTTTCAAACTTCCCCTAATATATTCATTTCTCACTTTATCCATTCTCGTCACACCACACATCCATCTTAACATTCTCATCTCCGCTACATGCAATCTTTTTTCATCCGTCTTTTTCTATATGCTATGCTTATATATAAGCGTAGGTATATATTGTAAACTGTATTATATTGTTTCAGGTATGGCTGTAGCTCATCAAGATTACCTAGAATTTTATACAAACATTAGCAAAATCATCACCCTGAGATTTCATTCTTTTCCCAGAGCTTTAACTTATGATGAAGTTCATGATATGATGCTGTATGTCGACAAACAGACCAACAACGATACTATATATGGTTTAGATTTATCTTTGCTTACAAGCCAACGTCTCCTTCAAAGAAACTGCAGAAACATTCATGGGCTCGCCTTCGATCCCGTCACAGAATTGCTGTTCTTCAGTGACACAAACGAAAGAACCATTAATTGGATCTCTGTAGAACCTGATAAGCCTGTTAGAAATACTACAAATCTTCTGATCAAGTTGGACGACGGGATCCCCACGGATATTGCCGTAGACAGTTGTAGAGGGTATGTTTGCAAATAACTTGTACTTAACAAAATTGTTGTTTTTATTTGTGATAGTCAAAATATGTGTTCTTTATTTCTTTCCAAAACGGAATACTTGTTCTGCGATTTCGGCAGTCTCTCCAATCCAGTGCCTTTAGCTCTAGCTGGAACGCCCATACCGATCTGCTCTGACTTTCGTTACCTCGGGTCACTCATCCAAGGGAATGGTGAGGTAGACCGGGACGTAACACATCGGATCAACGCAGGATGGATGAAATGGAGACAGGTCACGGGAACAATTTGTGACCCACGGATGCCCCTCAAGTTGAAGGGTAAAATCTACAAGTCCGTGATAAGGCCTGTCATACTGTATGGATCAGAATGTTGGGCTGTGAAAAAGACGGATGAAAAAAGATTGCATGTAGCGGAGATGAGAATGTTAAGATGGATGTGTGGTGTGACGAGAATGGATAAATTGAGAAATGAATATATTAGGGGAAGTTTGAAAGTGGCGCCAGTGACTGAAAAGTTGAAAGGGAATCGTTTGTCTTGGTATGGTCATGTGAAGAGGAGGGATGAAACGCATGTTACTAAAAGAGTTATGAGTTTACATGTGGATGGATGGAGAGGAAGAGGTAGGCCAAAGAAAAGATGGATGGATTGTGTGAAGAGTGATATGAAAGAAAAGGAAGTTAGTGATAGCATGACGAGTAACAGGGCAGAGTGGAAGAAAAAAACGTGTTGCGCCGACCCCAAATAACACGGGATAAGGGCAGGAAGATGATGATATTTCTTTCATTTAAGTTTTTCTTTTTTTAGGTGTAAAATCATCCAATGACATCTCCCACCCTTGGGAGCGAGAGGGTGTGTCAGACTTTTCCGGACTAAAACCCACTCCTATTTTCCTTCGTTGCAGGGCCCCAGGGTTCATTTTCCCTTAACCCATGGCCCCAGTAGGCTTCGACCCTGCTGGGCCCCTACGATTTGCTGACATCTCCTTGAGGCGCGCGTGGAACATTATGCGCCATCGATGACTTAGGCTCGGCCCAGACGGTTACGAGACGGTCGGACGGTGAGCTACCCATTGCTCGCCGTTTGCAAGCCCACGCCTGCGGTGACTGGAAATCGGGATCGAAATTCCGGTGGCTGAGGCGTGAGAGAGCCGTTTCCTCTCGCGTGCGGCAGCCTCCTTTGCTAGCATTACTGCTTCGCAGAAGGAGGCCGCCGCTTGCCACTCCTCCTCGCTCCGGACCATGGCCTGTACTAAAGCCCGGTGCGAGAGCTCGCTGCCGCTGATTGCCCCCGCTGAGGGCACGGCGGTGCTCATCCAGTTTGAAAGTCAGAAGTCGGAAGTGCTCCTCAAAATTCCATCGGCTGTCGAAGACGAGTCCCAGGTGGTCAATCGTGGCGCGTTCCGAGGGCCGTTATAACACAACTTGCAACTGAATTTAGAAACAATTATTCTGAACCGACTGAGCTAAAATTTTGCATACACGTTTGATTTAGATGTTCATGCACGGCTAAATTCAATATGGCGCCCTCCTAAAGATGACTGACAGAGTTGAAAAGGACCAAACATAAAAAAGGCTTCGTTCGCTCGTCTTGCTCGCTCACACAATGCCCCCATCATCCCCTTCGAAACTATCCTAACCGCATCGGGGAGCCATGAATTCTCGGATTACAATTGTGATCTTGCTGACTTTATAATAATTTTCTACTTCCTTGGATCAGCTTTACCATTTTGTGCTTGTTGCTGTAAAGACTCTGGGCAGTTGGAGTACGGAGGCAAAGTGTTTTGTGGGGGATTTGGGCCATAGGCTCGGGGAGGCAATGGGTGACTTCCGGTCCAGGTCGTTCTTGGTGCAAAGGATGGCCATCGCTATTCAGCGAGGTAATGCGGCCAGTATTATGGGCACTTTTGCACCGGGAACGATCAGGGGCGGGTTGTTTATTGATGTTTGACATTTAATTTAATTATGAGTTATGAGTATACATGTGAATGGGTGGAGAGGGAGAGGGAGACCAAAGAAAAGATGGATGGATTGTGTGAACAGTGATATGAAAGAAGGAAGTTAGTGATAGCATGACGGTTGACAGTATAGAATGGAAGAAAAAAACGTGTTCCGCCGACCCCAAATAAGATGGGACAAGGGCAGAAAGATGATGATAACATTTAATTGTAAAATGATAATTCTTTTGTATTGTGTTTTTTGTGAGTAATTAAAAATTAAGTTATTTAGGTTTTAAACTTAAAACTTATTTGCTACTGACAAATTAACTAAATATATATATATTTATTACAGGTACGTTTACTGGATCAACACAAACCTGACGACACCTAAGATCGAGAGGATTCGTTTCGATGGGTCCGAGAGAGAAGTTATTATTGATCTTAATTCATTATATATCAACTCGTCTTATAAACTGGAGCCGCATAGCCTGGTTATTGACCAAAGGACACAACAAATGTACTGGATCGAGCCTACAAATAGTTCAATGTATACTGTTTACTACGCAGACTTGGATGGCGAGAACAAAACAGTAACATTATATATAGATTTGCTTAATTATAAGTATGCCAATCCAGCATCTAATATGATGACCATTTCTAAAACACACCTCTTTGTAAACGCATGGTGCTCTGACTGTGAAAGGGTGATTTTGAAATCAAGAAAAAATGAATATGCATGGGGAGCAAAATACTATCATATGATGTTTAAAAATGAAGTTTTCAGTCTTGTCGCCAAATACCAAATGAGAAATCAGGACATCGAAAATTGCGAAGCATTGACGTGTCTTGAAAGAAAAAGCTCTGTTGAGCCCTATTGCGTTCATGGTGAGAAACTGTTTGGACGGTGTCTTTGCAAATGCGCGCCTGGATACATCGGTAAGCGATGTGATGTATCCGTATGTGATAATTACTGTTTACAAGGTTCCTGCAGCGTCAATGATGAGGGACTACCTAAATGCAGGTAACGCTTGTTTTAATGGTTGAATTGTTTTCCTTCTTTGAATACACTTATTCACATGATCATTATTTTAGATGCAATGCCGGTTATTCCGGGGAGAGGTGTGGCAACTCTGATGGGTTGTATTGTGTCCATGGTGAAAAACTTATTGGACAGTCTGTTTGCAAATGCGCTCCTGGGTACATCGGCGAACGATGTGATGTATCAGTATGTAATAATTACTGTTTCCAAGGCAACTGCAGTGTCAATAATGAGGGACTTCCTAAATGCAGGTAAGACATATTTTAATTTTTAATTAGTACGCCACTTTGCTTCTCTAATGTGATAAATCCCATTAATAATATTATTATACTTATCACATTGTTGAAGCAAAGAGGCGAGTTTTCCTTTTTTAAGTATAGTGCACTAATTAAGCTCGACAAATGGAAGTGCGATTCACGCTTGTGCGACAATACTGTACTGCGACTCATCTTATTTCGAATGCACGCTTGTGCGACACAATGAAGCTTGACGTCACGCTGGTGTAACAAACAATTGTGCAATTGTTCGTCGACACTTCGGTAGTGCGACCAACAATTGTGTGACTACTATTTGTGTGATACAGGTACAGTATTACAGTAGTTTGATACTACCTTACCTGCCAAGATAGCTCCGCAGGGCTCCTGCTTCTGCCCCCCTAGCCAAGTTACAACCGTTTCGTGTCGAATTCCGTTCTCCAATCGGTAACGCCTCAGAACCAGCAATTGTAGAAAACGGTAAGTTGGTAGCCATGTTGACGCGCCTGAGTCGTCCGCTCTTTCTACAACTTTAGAAAAACCACCTATTCTTTGGTCTATGGCGAGCGTCCCTGCAAACGTCAAACAGGTTAAGTATACAGGTTAAGTATACAAATGATGTAGCGTTGAACATTGTAGAAACGATAACAATTCATTTTGAACGATGTGAAGTTGGCTACGAATTTTCTATTCGTCTGTTCTAACCACGTGACTTGACGTTGAGATGATGTCATTCCCATACATTTGATTCGTTTTCGACTAGCGTTAACAATTGCAGATTATCAACTTGGCTAGGAGTGCTGGGCCTCAAGTCTGCTATTAAAATAGTGTCAGAATGGTCTATCATTGACTTCATAATTGTTGATTTTGACAAGTTTGGTAATCTACTAATATAATGGCGCCATTATGACTTTCCAATGGTCAACCACTGACACTTAATTGAAAGAAGTGGCATAGAATGGTAATCTCGTACATAATGACAAATGAATATTTGACGTATGCGGATAAATGCCAAAATTTTGACAGTTCCTTTGATCAGTGATCTACCATTATAACGTCATTGTACAGTCATTGCTTTTAATTTGTTTCGAGACAACTCTATATTGTCATTCTACCACAAGGTCATTGACCGATCAATGATCGACCATTATGAATTATCAGATTACGATCTTTTAGCAAAATGACAATAAAATCGTGTTGGAATGACAAATTTATAAAAATAGCAGACTTGGGCTCCTGGTCTCTGGGTTATACAAAAAAGTCCGTATCAAGGTGCCCTAAGATATTTTAATTCTTCATGTCGCACTGGAGTAAGAACTGAGAAGTGTCGAGCTTCAGTGTGTCGAACAAGCGTGCATATGAACTATGGTGAGTCGCAGTACAGTTTGTCGCACAAGCGTTAATCGCACTTCCATTTGTCGAGCTCACGTAGTACACTTCTTTAAGTACCCGTCACGAGAAGCTATAAATTATGTAAACAATTAACTTATGTATCTTTTACTAAGTAAACATTTTATACTGCGAGATAATAATAAATTGACCATATTCAATCGATATGAAAATAACAACCTATTTAATTTAATCGGATCATATTACAACGACGCTAAGCGCTATCGTTTGTGTTTCTTGGTACCGGAACGCGTCCGTCGCAGGGATTGTAAAGTATCGGGACGCCATTTTGAAATAAACGCGTCATTCGAGTTTCGAATGCGTACGAGTTTGTTTCATTGCTTCAATGTTGTGAACTCCTGAACACTTGTTTACAAAATTTATAGCTTCTCATGACGGGTACTTTATTCACATGGTCGCTATTTCAGATGTAATTCCGGATATTCCGGGGAGAGGTGTGAAATAGACGCGTGTCATGGTTTCTAACAACGGTGTCTGTTCTCTAAACAAGAAGGACGAGCCCTCCTGTGAATGTGTTGAAGGATACGAGGGATCAAGATGTGAAGTTTCTCCTACTCCGTAGAAACAAATCCAACACGTTCTACTTAATATAAATGAAATAAATAAAAAACCATTTATTCTACGACACAATTACATAATTCATTTTAAAATTTATATTATTACAATAAATCCATGTTATTATTATTAATCAATAAAATTATTTAGGTAAAATAAATTATTTATAATTACTTTATTTCCTTTTTGTTTATAATTTTACTAGCTTCTGCCAGCGGCTTTGCCCGCGTCAAAATAGGTTTTTTCTATACAAACTTTAGACCCTCGTTTCACCCCCTTGGGGGTGAATTTTTAAAATCGTCTCTTAATGCTCGCTTACATCATAAAAGAAAACCTTGTGCATAATTTCACGCTCCTAAGCCCTGTAGTTACGGCTGTGCGTTGATATGTCAGTTAATCAGTTTCACCTTTTATACATATAGATCAGTTCATTTTAAGTTTTATCACAGTTGTTTTAAATTGTTATTCTCATTTATTCATCTAAATTTAAAGTATATCTTAGAGGGGACGTCTCTGCAGGTGAATTATCAGACCTTTTACTTCAATTAGGAAACGACAAGTACCAAGAATCAGATGGCGTTATAGTCCACAGTTGCTGGATGTCACATGTCTTCGAGTTTTAGCTTCTAGGACATGCTGGTTTCCTCACGATGTTTTTCTCATAATTTTGAGAACAGTGGTGATGAAATAAATTAAAGTTGAAGGATAAAATCTTCAAGTCCGTGATAAGGCCTGTCATACCGTATGGATCAGAATGTGGGCTGTGAAAAAGATGAAAAAAGATTGCATGTAGCGGAGATGAGAATGTTGAGATGGATGTGCGGTGTGAGGAGAATGGATAAAGTGAGAAATGAGTATATTAGGGGAAGTTTGAAAGTGACGCCAGTGAATGAAACGTTGAAAGGGAATCGTTTGTCTTGGTATGGACATGTGAAGAGGAGGGATGAAACGCATGTTACTAAAAGAGTTATGCGTTTACATGTGGACGGATGGAGAGGGAGAGGGAGACCAAAGAAAAGGTTGTGTGAGAAGTGATATGAAGAAAAGGGACTTAGTGATAGCGTGACGAGTGACAGGACAGAATAGAAGAAAAAAATATAAATGAGAAAGAGCTATATTGACCCCTAAGAACGACAAAACAGCAGTTATTGTTGAAAATAACAAAATACAGGTAGACACTAATTACTAGCGGCATCTAGTGTTCCATAGATAAAAATATATGTAATGTCTCTATGTTCAGTCTGTTCAGTCACTCAATAAAAATTTCATTCGCTCGTTTTGTGTTCACAAAAGTTCATGTTGTTTTATTTTTTAGTTATCAACGATATTTTGCTGAAACCATTAGAAGCTGAAGAAATATTCATTTGGCATTCTTTTTGTTGACTTGCGAAAACAAAACCAATCATTAAACTCCACGTTTATCGGCCATGACTCTGGTTGATTTAAATTAGCAAAACATTGTTTAGACACTGTTTTTTATTGGGTGGGAAAATCATCTTATGACAAATCTCGCTCTTGGGCGCAGCGGGAGATAGTATCAGACTTTTACTGACTAAAAACCCACTCCTGTTTCTTCATTGCCTTCGTCCTAGGGCCCCGGGTTTTACTTTTACACTATCCGTGGCCCCAGTAGGCTTCGACCTTGCTGGGCCCCTGCGATTTGCTTATATCTCCCTCAGGCGCGCGCGGAACATTACGTGCCGTCGACGATTTGGGCTCGGTCCGGACGGTTACCAGACGGTCGGACGGCGAGGCACCCATTGTTCGCCGTCCGCAAGCCCGCGCCTACGGTGGCTGAAAATGGGGATCGGAATCCCGGCGGCGGTTAGGACGTGAGGACCGTTGCCTAACGCAATCGGCCGCCTCCTTTGCTAGTATTACTGTTTCGCAAAAGGAAGCGACCGTCTGCTACTCCTCCTCGCTCCGGACCATGGCCTGTCCCAAGGCCCGGCTCGAGAGATCGCCGCCGCCGATCGCCCCCACGAGTACATGGCATTGCTCTGCCCAAGTGGGGTACACCTCAACCGTGTGCTCCACCGAGTCCTCCGGGTGGTCCACACAGTGGCGACACCCGGGTGCAGGAACTAGGACACAAATCCGGTGCAGGAAATTCCCGAACTTACCGTGTTCGGTGAGAACCTGCGTTATGCTCATAGAGGGGACGTGCCGCCATAATTGTGGCGTGCCCAAGTGTTCAGAAACTGCGGTGACAAACGACGAGAAATCCTGCTCCGTCTTATACTTGACATAATAATAATAATAAACAATAGCTGGCAACACCCAATGTCAACAAGTTGTTTTTTCTTTGACGAAAACCTTAAATATTTATTTCTGGACCCATTTTTACACAATTTTTACTGTAATAGCTGGTAATATCCAACAAGAAACAATAGTCAATAAATACTCATCAAAACCGGAGTAAATAAAGCGAAATCAACAAGAAAAGAAAAAAATATGAATACCAGACAAATGACAGATGTCATCAACATCAATAACACAATAAAATACACAATGAAAAAACGTTTATGATTATGTTGACGAGAGCAGCTAGCCGACGCGCACGCCCTTCACCCCCGGGCTCGTCGCTCAGCTCCGCCTCGCCGCCGCCGGACCTCGGAGCACCAGTGTCACCGACGGCTGCAGTTGCGTCGAGCTCGAGCGACGAGTATTTCTCCCCGCCGACGTCGCCAACACCTGTACGTCGGGCGGGGAGAGGCCGGCCACCGAGGAGCTTAGGACCTAGGGGCCAACCGGCCCCGAGCCGGGTCCCCGCTGCCGGTGGTTGTGTGCAGCGCATGAGATGGACTCAGTCTATGAATGAGAACGTCATGCGCGCATATTACGGGTCTACAGAGGGGGGAACTAACCTCACTGCGTACCGTGAAAGGATGCTGTCTCTTTTTCAGGACCTGGAACCAACCGTGAACGTCTCGGCCCAACGATTGTCGGATCAGGTGCGGGTTATCCAACGCAACCACAGGTTGGACGACGCTGCACTTGATCGGCTGCGCTCAGAGGTACTGAGCAACCAAATCGTCTCGACATCTACAAGAACACAGACCGCGGCAACGCCGACTACTAACCCAATCTCGCCGCGGTCCAATCATAACAACGATGATGCAGATGATAGGGTTGTCACAGTAAGTAGCCAGTGCAATGATCGACTGAGGAGCGCACTGGAGGATGCGCTTCGCGAGTACAGATCAACTCCGACTGAGCTTAGGCCCCGTTTGCCACGGTTACCCATGCACAAAAAAAATAGGGCGCTGGTGTGTGCTTTGGACTCGCTGCTTAAAAACATCTTTGAGAGTAGCGAGAACCTCGTTGATACGCACTCAATCCTGTATTGTGGGGCTGTTGCGGCATGTCGTTTAGCCAAAATCAAGTTTCCTAATTCTGATGGAACTATTCGACCAAAGCCTGCTGTACCAGCCTGGCAGTGCAGGATCGAGAAGCGTATCGATGGGGCCAGGGTACTCATCGGCAAACTACACTGCTTCAGGGAGGGTAATACACGACCACGAGTGATGCGCTTTGTGAGACGTGCGTTTTTGGGGACTGGTATCAGCCCTCAAGAATACATGTCTCGTGCCACAGAGCGCATCGACTTCCTGAAGCAGAAGGTTTGTGCATGGGCGAGCCGCATTCGCCGGTATAAGCGGCGGGTTGATCGGTACTCGCAGAATCGCATGTTTCAGAGCGATGAGAGGTGGGTGTATAGAGCTTGGGAGCGACCTGATCATAGTGTGATTGACGTGCTCCGCCCGGATGATGCCACCACGAATGCATTCTGGCGCAGCATTTGGTCGGTGCCCGTCTGTCACACTGAGGGTGACTGGATGCGTGATGTCGAGCGCGTGTGCGTAGCTGTACCAGAAATGGAAAAAATTGTGATTACCCCATTAGACGTAGCCAGTGCAGTTCGTCCGTTACCTAATTGGAAGAGTCCAGGTACGGACGGACTGCACAACTTTTGGTTAAAATGGTACAGTAGCTCACACGCGCATCTAGCGTCGCAATTCCAGTCATCTTTAGAATCTGGGTCGCTACCTCAGTTTCTAACAACTGGTATTACCCACCTGCTCCATAAGACAGGTAGTCCCACGGAACCCAAGAATTATAGGCCGATTACATGTTTGTCGACGGTCTATAAACTTCTTACATCCATTCTGAGAGCAAAAATTAACGTACATATAGAGAAAAACTTTATTATGTCTGCCTCTCAGAACGGATGTAGGAATGGGTCCCGTGGTACTAAGGAGCTACTCCTCATTGACATGGCCATAAGCCAACAGGTTCGTCGATCTCGCAAGGATCTGTCGACATGCTGGATAGACTATAAGAAGGCCTATGACTCTGTTCCCCATACATGGCTCATGAGGGTGTTGGAGTTGTATAAAATAGATGCAACTCTACGCACCTTCCTTGAGTCATGTATGAGGCAATGGAAAACAGTCCTTCGCTATCCAGGATATCGACCGATCCAAGAGAATGATGAACCAATATGGATTAAACGGGGAATATTCCAGGGCGACAGTTTGAGTCCACTTTGGTTTTGCTTAGCCCTGAATCCTCTAAGCACGTTGCTGGAGAATTCAGGTCTAGGCTATCGGTTGAGAAGAGGTGGTCAGGTTCTATCTCACCTTCTTTACATGGATGATTTAAAACTTTTTGCCCACAACAATTTGCAACTGATGGAACTACTGAAGGTAACTGAAACTTTCAGTAGTGCCATCAGGATGGAATTTGGTGTGGATAAATGTGCAGTCATGCATGTAAAGCGAGGGAAGATTATGGAATCTGAGGGGATTCAACTCTCAGATTCCATATACCTTAGATCCCTCTCCTCGACCGAGACCTATAAGTATTTGGGTATGTCGGAAGCGTTAGGCATTAACGTTGCTGACATGAAGCAAACGTTGAAGGAGCGTTTCTTTGGCCGCCTGAAGAAGGTTCTAAACAGCCTTCTGTCAGGTGGAAATAAGGTGCGCGCCTTCAACGGTTGGGTCATGCCGGTTTTAATGTACTCTTTCGGCATACTCAAATGGACTCAGACCGAGCTAGAAGCTCTGGATAGACGGGTCCGTACATTGCTGACCGCAAATCGGATGCATCACCCACGATCATCGGTGATGAGACTGTACATCCCGCGGAAGTGTGGAGGTCGAGGCTTTTTGAACGCAAAGACTCTACACAACCGCGAGGTGTGCAGCCTCAGAGAATACTTTCTCAAAACCGACGTGGGTATACACCGCGATGTGGTCGCAATGGACAAGGGACTCACCCCGTTATCCATGGCTAAAGAGAACTGGCGCAAACCTGTGGTACTTACTACTGATGACCGCAAGGAAGTGTGGAAAAGCAAGGAGCTCCACGGGCGCTTTTATCGGGCTCTTCATGAGCCTGATGTAGATTTCTCGGCATCCGTGGCCTGGTTACGTTTCAGCGACCTCTTCGGAGAAACTGAAGGTTTTGTCTGTGCAATTATGGACGAAGTTATCTTAACGAACAACTACCGGAGACATATTATGAGGGACGGGACGGTTGACGTGTGTCGGGCATGCCATCGTCCTGGTGAGTCCATCAGACATATTATCTCTGGTTGTTCTCGTCTGGCTAACGGCGAGTACTTGCACAGACATAATCAAGTAGCCAGGATTATTCACCAGCAACTTGCTTTGAAATACAACCTTGTGGATTCGGAGGTACCATACTACAGGTATGTGCCCGACCCAGTTCTCGAAAATGACCATGTCACGTTGTACTGGGATCGGTCTATCATTACTGACCGGACTATTGTAGCCAATAAGCCGGATATGGTGGTGATAGACCGATTAGCGCGCCGCGCAATGATAGTTGACGTCACCATTCCGCATGACGAGAATCTCGTGAAAGCTGAGAAAGAGAAACAAATCAAATATCTCGACTTAGCACACGAGGTTGTCGACATGTGGAATGTGGACTCAGCTATCATTGTGCCGATTGTCGTGACCGCCAATGGCCTTATAGCCAAAAGCTTCGACGACCATCTGTCGAAGCTGTCGTTGCACGGTTGGATCAAGGGCCTGATACAGAAGGCAGTACTCCTAGATACGGCCCGCATTGTGAGGAGGTTCCTGTCTCTGGGGCCCTAACCACCGGTAGCTTGGACCCTGTTCCTGACACCGGCGGACAACTATTTTTTATATTTTTAAATGTTTTTTTTATTTATATGTTTTTTAAAGAAATATTTAAAAATGTAATAAATATGTAAAAGAAATAAATGTATGGAATAATAAACATTTTATTTTCAGGCATCAGAGGCCCATTAATTTTTAACATAATGTCATTGTGTAAATCGTATTTGTACTGTTTTTTACTTACACATTATTATGAAACATGCTGGTCTCTGTGGTACATTACCAACGAAGCTCCTTCTCTGTATTTACCACTTATTACTTGGCAATATTGCTTTATTAATTGAACCTTCTGTACATATATTTTTCTGAATTAATAAACTATTATTATTAACATTATACTGTCAAAAGTGAGAAAAAATACTTCAATTTCTTTATCATGCATGAATCCTAACAAAATTGGAATTGAATCACTTCAATTTTCTTTTGTATGTTTATTTTTAATAAAAATGGATAGGTATATTGAACAAAGTATTATTGTAAACAATGTTCAGAATCGAGGCTAAGTTTTAATTATACGCAGGTTGTTACACGCCTTCAGGGTCTCAAGTCTGCTATTACAATAGTGTCAGAATGGTCTATCATTGACTTCATAATTGTTGATTTTGACCAAGTTTGGTAATCTACTTATATAATGCCGTCATTATAACTTTCCAATGGTTAATCACTGACACTTCATTGAAAGAAATGGCATAGAATGGTAATCTCGTACATAATGACAAGTGAATATCTAACGTATGCGGTAGTCTGCTATAATTTTGACAGTTTCTTTGATCAGTGACCTACCATTAGAACGTCATTATGCAATCATTGCTTTTAATTTGTTTCGAGACAGCTCGATATAGTCATTCTACCACAAGATCATTGATCGATCAATGATCGACCATTATGAATTATCAGATTACGAACTTTTAACAAAATGACAAATTTATAAAAATAGCAGACTTGGCCCCCAGTTTTGTATCACGAGTGACGATTTGTCACGAGTTCACAGACTGCGCTTAACCACTAACATGCGAGCTCAGTTGGGCGGACACACGCTTAAAAATTCTCGGATGTTCTTTCAGAAGTTGGTGAAGGCACTTTACCTGAAGAGAGCGGTGAAGTGCGCCTACCAGACTCTTAGCAAAGTAGTTCCCACTATTGAAGAACTAGGAGGAGTGGCAGGCGGTTGCCTCCTTCTACGAAGCAGTAATGCTAGAAAAGGAGGCGGCCGATCGCGTGAGGCAACGGTCCTCACGCCCCAACCGCCGCTGGAATTCCGATCCCGATTTCCAGCCATAGTAGGCGCGGGCTTGCGGACAGCGAGCATTGGGTAACTCGTTGTCCGACCGTCCGATAACCGTCCGGACCAAACCCAAGGCGTCGATGGCGCGTACTGTTTCACGCGCCTCAAGGAGATGTCAGCAACTGTAGGGGCCCAGCAGGGTCGAAGCCTACTGGGGCCAAGGGTCTCATTCTAAAAGGAAGACTCGGTCCCGGTACGAAAGGCGACAAAGGAACAGGAGTGAGTTTTTAGTCAGTAAAAGTCTGACACTATCTCCCGCTCCGGCCAAGAGCGGGCGGAAAATCATAAGATGATTTTCCCACCGAAAAAAAAAACTATTGAAGAACTAATTTGTCTGGTGTACGGGGATGTCAATCGAATACCGCAACAAGAGAATTCTTGGGTGTGAGAACGGGCCATTTTAACACCCAAAAATGATCAAGCTGTAGCAGTTAACGAAAGCATTCTCTCACAAATTGATGGGAACGAAGTGGTATACCTACACCTCTTTATATACTAACGGCATAATGTGTAATGTGTGTGTGTCCCGTAGAGTTTCTAAATTCGCTTACGGCAAGTGGGCTACCGACGCACACTATCCAGCTAAAGGTCGGTGTCCCGATCATGCTGCTACGGGATTTAACTCCACCTAAGCTATGTAACGGGACCCAGCTCAAAGTCTTCTCTTGAATATTATTGAGGTGGAAATTCTAACGGGTTGTGGCGTCGATGAAACAAGGTTTTTGTACCTCGCATACCACTAATCTCTGCTCTCAAGCGTGTGAATACATACCCTAGCATAACATAGTCGGCCTTATAATGTTCCCACTGTTGGGACTCAGGCCACCTCTCTAGGAGAGGGAATGGGCCATAATCCGCCACGCGGGCCCAGTGCGGGTTGGTGAATGTCACAAGTCTTCGAATTTTTGGTTCTAGGACATGCCGGTTTCCTTACGATGTTTTCCTTCACTGTTTTGATAGCAGTGGTGATGAAATAAATTACACAAAGTAATGCGCCTGGCTGGGTTTAAATCCGCGACCTGCAACTCGTAAGTCGGGGCAATTACCACTCGGCCACCACTGCTCTGGTTATAAATAAATTACACCCAGACACAGAACAAATGATCGTGCTAATCTTACAAACATTTGTCCTGGTAGGAAATCAAACCCACGACATTCGGCATAGCAGTCAGGGCCACAACCACTAGACCACTACTGTGAATACGCTCACAGGGAACTGCACACTCTTGGATTGCTTCGCAATGACAATTAATAAATCTCAGGGGCAGACACTCAAGGCTGCAGGTGTTGATCTCAGGACCAGCTTCTTCTCACACGGACAGCTGTATGTCGCTTGCTCCCGCGTCAAAAGTCCTGAATCTCTGTACATTTGGCTTGGCTCCTAAAAGTAGGACTAGAAACGTAGTTGATAGAAAAGTTTTATATGAAAATTATTTTTTTCTGGTTTATGATTTATCCGCAAAAACAAATAGTGTTAGAAAGAAGAATCAAAGATGTTAGAAGTCGCGGGTAACAGCTAGTCTTCTATACTTATAATAAATCTGTAGAAGTGAAAATTCAGTACATTGAATATATCAAAAAAAATAAATGGCGGAGGTTGTTACTAGACCGATACCGAACCCAAGAATGTGATTTAAAAAAAAATTGTCTGTCTGTTTGTCTGTCTGTCTGTTTGTTCAGGCATCACGCAACAACTACCGGTTCGATTACGATGAAACTTGGTATAATTATTCTTTAATATCCTGGGCACTGGGTACTTTTTATCCCGGAAAAGTATATACAATAAAAAACAAACTTAATTTTGCGGTTCGATCCCTAGACCCAATTACTGTACCAACCGTAAGTAATAAGTTTGTCGTAGGTTACGTCACCCACAGTGGAGTTCACTAAGGTGCGCTGCACACGGCTAAGATTCTAAAATATTTTATCTTAAGATACAATATCGCTCGCCATACGAAGATAATAAATAATATTTCATATTTTCGTATCTCAAAAATTCTAATAAAACAATTTTCGACTTCTACGCGGACGAAGTCGCGGGCAACAGCTAGTTATAAATAAATTACACCCAGACACAGAACTAATGATTGTGCTAATCACACAAACATCTGCCCTGGTAGGGAATCAAACCCACGACCTTTGGCATAGCTGTCAGAGCCACAACCATTAGACCAACTGTGTCATAATCGGGGTTACCATGACTTTCAAAGTAAGATTGTTTCATTCTTATTTCAGTGTGGGTAAGAGACAGAGCTATACAGGTTGTCTAGCGCCATCTCTTACGCACTCTGGAAATAAGAATGAAACAATCTTACTTTAAACACACTATGAGCACTTCCTTTCATTATTGACATAATATTGATATATATTAGTATGTATTTATATTATAATTATATTTTAGATTTAGTTATTGCAAGGATTATATTGTGCACTGGTTCCTACCCTCGAATGTGTTCTCACTTTGTAACTCAAAGGTTTGCTGGGAGAAAACTCATTGTTGAGTTAAGCTCGCCTTTGTACATAAACTGTATTATCTCCGTGTACTTACTATGTATGTTTTTGTGTACAATAAAGAATAAAGAATTAAGAATTAAACTTCATGGTACAGGTCAATGACCTGATATCGTCAATCCCCATTTAATTACTTTTTCTGACTACAATAATAAATAATGAATCTATTAGTTCTACCAACATTATAGCACCATATTTATTTATACCACAGCTAAGCAATATCGTAGTGATGTGACAAACGAGCAGTAATTTGTAAGCATCGATTCATCGTAGTGCGGCGCTCATATCGATTTATGAGCCGTCATTAATCGATAGTCTGATACTGATTTGTCGATGTTTGAGATTGCAGAATTAATATCGATGGCAGGAATATGTTAGATGTCATGGCCTAGGTGTCTATGGTATGTTGTCTACGCAGATGTGGGATTAATACATTATATTATTATTAATCTATCTTATAATTTAATTTGTGACGTAGGAATCGTCTTGTGTCTTTTTCTTATAGTTCTTCAGGGGCGCCGACTCCGTGGGTGCTCGGGACTCGAGCACCTATGCGAAATAAACAGTAGGTGCCGAGCACCCCTGAGAATAGACATCAAGAAACAGATCAGTAATCGCCTTTTAGATTACGTATAAATTATAATATTTCTTGATACTAAAAACTAATTTAATTTTATATAATGGTTTCATTTTATATTTTTATCAAACATAATTAGTAATTAAGTACGCAGTATTACATAGGACATTTATTTATATCATCGGTCGATCAGTGTGCATTTCTCTTTTCAACTTCACCACTTTTTCGAGTCATCAAATGAGCATGAGCACCCATGAGGTTTTCTAAAAGCTGGCGCCCCTGAAGTTCTTTATTATTAGATTATGATATAATAATAATAAAAGCCTTTATTCACTGACCATATTAATTATTGGCGCAGTGGTTGAGCGAATGGCTGCTGCGCTGCGGGTCGGGGGTTCGGTCCTTGTACGGAACAAATATTTGTATAGCCTTAGCCTACAAATATATTTTACTTGTGCTCTCAACTTGTGACCCACGGATGCCCCTAAAGTTGAAGGGTAAAATCTACAAGTCCGTGATAAGGCCTGTCATACTGTATGGATCAGAATGTTGGGCTGTGAAAAAGACGAATGAAAAAGATTGCATGTAGCGGAGATGAGAATGTTAAGATGGATGTGTGTTGTGACGAGAATGGATAAAGTGAGAAATGAAAATATTAGGGGACGTTTGAAAATGGCGCCAGTGACTGAAAAGTTGAAAGGGAATCGTTTGTCTTGGTATGGTCATGTGAAGAGGAGGGATGAGACGCATGTTACTAAAAGAGTTATGAGTTTACATGTGGATGGATGGAGAGGGAGAGGGAGACCAAAGAAAAGATGGATGGATTGTGTGAAAAGTGATACGAAAGAAAAGGAAGTTAGTGATAGCATGACGAGTGACAGGGTAGAGTGAAAGAAAAAAACGTGTTGCGCCGACCCCAAATAACACGGGACAAGGGCAGGAAGATGATGATGATGATGAGCCTACAAATATGTTTTCCGGGTCTGAGGGTCTTGTGTAATACATGTTTGTAAACGCACGCACAATACAGGAGTAATTCCAAGTGTGAGACAACGTTTTAAAAAAAGAAAAAGCCGGCCAAGTGCGAGTCGGACTCGCACACGAAGGATTCCGTATCGTCTGTAGAAAAAAAACTGCAAAAAAAGAATCACGTTTGTTGTATGGGAGCCCCCTTAAATATTTATTTCATTCGGTTTTATAGTATTTGTTGTTATAGTGGCAACAGAAAAACATCTTCTGTGAAAGTTTCAACTGGGATGGATGAAGAGAAGGGATGGAGCTATACACCCTGTATAGCTCCATCCCTTTAACAGTTCAATTTAGGTCATTAAATGGGTCGCCTTAAGTGATAAATGATATTTATTTTGTAAGTAGGTTTAAAAAAACACTTTTACACGTCAATTTTTTTTTTGTCATTTTAAACTAGATGAGGCCGGTGTTTCCTAGCTGACTACCCTGAGAAGAAACACCGAAACAAACTCAGGGGTCAAAGTCTCTTTTAAAGTCCATACAGTTAATATGTAATGGTCAAATCACATGAGAGCAGTGCAGATTTGTCTGAGATGGTCTTTTGAAGAAAAAACCATACAGATTTGAGTGGACCTGTCCAGTCAGTGCAAGCATTTGTCAGTATTCGCAAAGCTCAACCCAGAACTACTAAGGAGCTCAACGACTTGACGAACAATACCGAGGAAAGGACATTTGGGTAGGCCGCAGAATATACTCAAATTGCCAGACATACGTTAAAATTACTGAAAAGGGAAAAATAAAAGGCAATCAACATTGTTCTCACGAGCTTGTGATAGGGTCTCAGATCTTCATTCGTTTTTAATAATGTGCTCTTATAATGAATATAAATCTAATTACAAGGTATTTCTCATTTGACTGCAGTCAATTAGTATTCCCGACCATTCAATGAACAGTTTTCCGCTAAAATATGCAGTTTCATTAAAAAAAAATCACAATAAAAACATGTCTAGAATAATTAAACGCAGAGTTTACGGCGCGCTGAAATATTGCGCTCAAACTTTGGGCGCATTAAAAGTTTTCGGTTTCAGGAACCCTACTAATGGAGCTTGTGGAATGGATATGTGTGTCGAATATATGAGTTTCAAAAGTGAATTGTTTGTAGCGACATCTATGGCGTCACATAGGAACTAATCCTGCATTGCGCAATCAAAGTTCTCCGCACGATTAGAACATATAGAACAGCCCGAAATCATCTATCGGGCAGTTGCCCACCAGACATAACACCCGTCTGGCCGGAGGATCCTCCCTTTTCAACGGAGGTTTTCGGGACTTTACTCTCTGTTCCACATACCTCCAAATGTTTCCAGCTTTGAAAGAGATTTTTTAAATATTTGAGTTTAGAACGTGAATTATTAATAATTTTTAAAGAGGTTTTTAAATATATGAGTTTCGAACGTGAATTGTTAATAATTTTGAAAGAGGTTTTTAAATATTTGAGTTTCGAACGTGAATTGTTTATAGCTTTGAAAGAGATTTTTTAAATATATGAGTTTCGAACGTGAATTGTTAATAATTTTGAAAGAGGTTTTTAAATATATGAGTTTCGAACGTGAATTGTTTATAGCTTTGAAAGAGATTTTTAAATATATGAGTTTCGAACGTGAATTATTAATAGCTTTAAAATGAGATTTTTTAAATATATGAGTTTGGAACGTGAATTGTTAATAGCTTTGAAGGAGATTTTTTAAATATATGAGTTTCGAACGTGAATTGTTAATAGCTTTGAAAGAGATTTTTTAAATATATGAGTTTCGAACGTGAATTGTTAATAGCTTTGAAAGAGATTTTTTAAATATATGAGTTTCGAACGTGAATTGTTAATAGCTTTGAAAGTATTTTTTAAATATATGAGTTTCGAACGTGAATTTTTAATAGCTTTGAAAGTATTTTTTAAATATATGAGTTTCGAACGTGAATAGTTAATAGCTTTGAAAGAGTTTTTTAAATATATGAGTTTCGAACGTGAATTGTTATTAGCTTTAAAAGAGATTTTTAAATATATGAGTTTCGAATGTGAATTGTTAATAGCTTTAAAATGAGATTTTTTAAATATATGAGTTTGGAACGTGAATTGTTAATAGCTTTGAAGGAGATTTTTTAAATATATGAGTTTCGAACGTGAATAGTTAATAGCTTTGATAAAGATTTTTTAAATATATGAGTTTTGAACGTGAATTGTTATTAGCTTTAAAATAAATTTTAAAATGTATGAGTTTCGAACGTGAATTGTTAATAATTTTGAAAGAGGTTTTTAAATATATGAGTTTCGAACGTGAATTGTTTATAGCTTTGAAAGAGATTTTTTAAGATACCTTGGTCTAGCATTGCTGCCTGCGGTTTCGCCTGTGTTATAGTAGAAAAACATTCCAAGGATACAAAGTATTCGATGCGCTATTCCAGGACAGCTTTATCTGGGTAACAAATTTCATCTAAATAAATTCAGTTTTTTGAGCGAGAAGGAGTAACATACATATATACAACATTAATTTTAGTATATGCGAAACCCGAAACACGTTTCTAGTAATTTTATGTAAAGAATCTGGGAACAAAATTTTATAACTGTGTCATGAAAAATCACAAAGTTATAAGCTTGTTATGTTACCAGGTTGTCCGCACAAATACATGGTCACAAGGCCATCAGTGCGACTGAGGGTTTGTTTTGCTCCCGTACCCAGCTCAACGTTGGCAACTAAGGCCCGCTATGACTTGCCGTGACCTGTGTTGTACTTAGAGTCGGTGGTGGCCAACTTGTGATCTCTTTTAAATATTTTGGAAAAAACATGAAATTACGTAAAAATGATTGGAATCTATTCAGTTACCGATTCTGAACAAAATATATTCAGGTTTCACATATCGTATGCTTACTCATAAAAAGACCTAACTAAAAAAGAGGGTGTTTGAATTTGAAAACACACATTTCAAAAATAAGGTTCTATTTTCAATAACCTCTTTATTGAGTTACGTCTCTTTTTGATGAAGCGTGCGATATACTAATAATAAGGTTGTATAACCTAACTACATACAAACGGTTAACCACATAAGGATACCAACGACATAGTGCCCAAAGAAAAACCACACTTAATGGCTCGCAGAACAGATGGTAAATGGAGCTGAAAGGTTCTGGAATGACGACAACGTACTGGATGACGCAGGCCTGCTACAAGGTAGACCGATCGCCCGATGAAAATTGCGAGAATCCAATGGATGCGAGACCGTTCGTTGTGGCGACACAAAAAGGAGGCCTGTGTCTAACAGTGGACGTCTTTTGGCTGAAGTGATGATGACATACATTTACTTATATATAAAATAAGACAGAAACAAACACTTAGGTGTCGAAGTTCTGTTCCACATCGCCGTCAAAAGACGTGCGGCATTGCCACGTTGAATGGCAATGCCTAATTATTTAGACAAATAACGAGCCAGCACTCTTTTCACACAAATTATTTATTTATTCATATAACAATTAACTTTGTATTTGAATATTGTCGTAAGTACATTAATTAATTTATAACTGCTAAGAATAAGAAATAGTGTATTTCAAACAGTAAATTAACACAAAATAAACACTAAAAAAATCAATAGTATAAACACAAAAAAATAATCAATAAAGAATTCACTAAAGCGCAAAGCGTCGTTCAGTGGGCGATCTGCCCCCCTAGCCAAGTTACGATCATTTCGTTTGTATCGAACGCCTCGAGTAGGCCACGCCTCCGATTCCTTTGTTCTGACATCATCTCAACGCTCACTCACATGGTTAGAACAAAGGAATCGGAGGCGTGGCCTACTCGAGACATTCGACGCAAACGAAACAATTGTAACTTGGCTATGGCGGCAAAAATCTTCCTTATTCAATTGTCGATGCAAACTCGCTTCAGAAACCCCCGGTAGGGGATCCCACATTAAAACCCAACTGCGAGTGTTATGAGCCCCCAATATGGTTTTCACAAATCGCTCGCCGTCTGTCTGTCTACACAATAAGTTAATCCTTGTTTAAGGACGAGTTTTACGACAAATTTTTCAAAATTTTGTTTTTATAAATTGACGCACTGTGTGAGTGAAAGTTGGTAAGTATATGACGTTTCTGAATTAAATATTCAACCTTAAATGTACCTTAAGTCCCCTCTTTGACATGGTAAGTTCGGGAACGGTTCGGACACGGTGGAGGTGTGCCCCGCTTGGGCAGAGCAACGCCGTGTCCTCGTGGAGGCGATCACGAAACGGCTGTGATACGAAACGTTCAGTGCGCGAGTCTGACTCGTAAATGCCGGTTTTTTTTTTAGTTCACTTGCAAGCTTGACCCACGCAGTTAACTAACACAGCAAGATCGAAAAAAAGCTTTTAAAATGTAAATAATCATCATTTCAAATCAATGACACAAACTAAATTGTAATGTGTAATGTAATATTCACACAACTATCATACAACGCCGTCTAGTCCCAAGCTAAGCAGAGCTTGTGTTATGAGTACTAGACAACTGATAAACATACTTAAATATTTCTAAATACATACACATTATAGATAAATTACACCCAGACACAGAACAAGTGATTGTGCTCATCACACAAACATTTGTCCTGGGTGGGAATCGAACCCACGACCTTCGGCATAGCAGTCAGGGCCACTAACCTCTAGACTAACAGGCCAGTCAAAATTATCTGAATTAATCTGAAGTTCGGCCATTTTTCTTTGAACCGTTTTACTACAGTCAAGAGAAGATACTGATTAATATCGTTCCAACAAACAAATATCAAAGCTGTCAGAGTTTAGTAATTAAATGATGGATCCCTACGATTAACTGAGAACAATTAATCACACTAATATTTTAATGGCGTAAGTTTGTATCTTTGTGTGTGTATTTGTTACTCCTTTACGCTCAAACAGCTAAACTTATTTGAATGTTTGGCACACAGGTATGCCTGGTCTGTATGTTCCATTGAGATAATTTTCTACTTTAGGATTTCGTTCCTTAAAAGGAAAAAACGGAACCCTTATAGGATCACTTTGTTGTCCCTCTGTCTGTCTATCAATCACATTTATCTTGGGAACACTTTTTTTGCGCTTCGGAAAAATCTTTGTAACTCAATTAGGGAATTGAACTGTGTGTGCAAGTGCAGTGCGCAAGTCGGACTCGCCAGTTTTTTGTTTTATATATTTTAATTCGATAATAATATCATTTAATGAAGTTTTTTTTTCTTGATTAGGTTCAGGTTCAGCTTCATAAAAAAAAAAACTTTAACCACTCGCGTTTATTCCACGACTAAATACTCCATTCCGTCAGCTCTTCTGCCACCTATGGGGATTGTGTGTCTGGAAAGGCAACACGGCGTCCTTACCTTCCGCATGACGCAGGTCCTCACCGGACATGGTAAGTTTGGTGCCGCCGTAGGGGCACAGCTGGGTCGAACCCTACTGGGACCAAGGGTCTAATTCTGAAAGGAAGACTTGGCACTGGTATGAAAGGCAACGAAGGAACAGGAGTGGGTTTTAAGTCAGAAAAATCTGACACTATCTCCAGCTCCGCCCAAGAGCGGGGGACGTCATTGGATGATTTTCCCACCGAAAAAAAAAACCTATGGGCATTGAAGAGCTAAGCGAGATAGAGTACCCAGTCGCAAATACAACCCCGACGTGAAAACACTCGCCGTACAAAACTACTAAAGGACTAAAGAATAAAGATACATTATTGGTGTTGATTACTGTGATTTGACTTATTTGTAATCCACAACTATCACACAACGCCGTCTAGTCCCAAGCTAAGCAGGGCTTGTGTTATGAGCGCGTTGTGTTGAACGCGACGAACGCGATCAACACAACGCAACACAACGGCCTACCCTGCTTGCGCCCTTTATGGCAGTCTGCGGCGAGATGCCACGTAACGCGTACTTGTTTTGAAGGCGGAAGCGTTGATCGCAGCAATGCGTGAACAAAGATTGTAGTAGGGCCAAAAACATTAACATTAATAGGTATTTTCAGTATGGCGCCGCGTATATACAATCACTTGCCAAAGTCTATAAATAACTTCATCAATAGATGCGTTCAAAAAGAAATTAAAAAGATTCATGTTAACTAAATGTTACTATAGTGTTCAAGATTGTTTAATGGAGGATGTAAGGACATATTGATGTAACTAGTGCACTAATTAAATATTAATATTTGATATACTTTGACATTTACTTTGACATAAATTTACAGATATATCTTGACATTCTGATTTAATACATGACATTTCAAATTGTAATTAACTATTGACATTATTGTTTTTCATTGTGGACTAAATTGAAATAATAATTGTAAAAAAATTTGCATGCATTATAACAATCAAATCAAAAAAGCTTGTGATTTGCATACCTCAAGGTGTAATATGGTAGGACTGTGCTATACATTTAAGAAATTTATGTAATTACCCATATTAGCAAATAAATTATTATGAATTATTAATTTATCGTTTGGAAGAATGTAGCCAAAGCAAAATTGAACTGTACTTCTCCATGATTCAAGGAGTGACCAAAATCACGTAGGACATTTGTGGCGACCAGACGATTGCAAACCAACGTCCCAACCAAGGTGACCTTGCTAGTTTCGGTCCGTTTGGACAGCAGTTGTAATCTATGACCTTCAAAACCCTTGGTTGGGAGGCGCGTTTTCCCAATCGCCGAACGTGTTGGCGCGTGGTTTACATCCATGTAGCCGCAACACAAACCAAACACATAAATCAAGGTCACCTTGGTTGGAACGCTTATTTGCAACCGTCTGGTCACCCCTCACACCGTGTCTACATCTCTCACCTAACTCTCTTGACACAGGTCTGCTGAAAGAAAGTTTTGAAATAAACAGTCCTTTTGTCGGACCACTAGATGATCATCATCATCATCATCATCATCATTTCAGCCGAAAGAAGTCCACTGCTGGACATAGGCCTCCCCCAAGCGACGCCACAACGATCGATCCTGTGCGTCTCGCATCCACCGCACTCCCGCGACTCTCACCAGGTGGTCGGTCCACCTTGTGGGAGGCCTTCCAATGCTACGTTTTCCGGAGCGCGGTCGCCATTCTTGAACCTTTCGGCCCCATCGACCGTCCGTTCTACGAGCAATGTGCCCTGCCCACTGCCACTTTAGTATGGCGATTCTTCGGGCTATATCGGCGACCTTGGTTCTCCTGCGGATATCTTCATTCTTTATGCAATCACGCAAGGAAACTCCAAACATAGCCCTTTCCATTGCCCTTTGGGTGACTGTAAGCCTTCTGATGAGGCCCATTGTAAGCGACCATATTTCAGTACCATATTTTATCACTGGCACCACGCACTGGTCATAGACTTTCGACTAGATGATACATGCAGGAAATCCCACCAGTACTTACAATTTTTTTTTTCTGAATATCCGATCTTTCAAAATCGGAATCAGACCTCCGTAATACCTCTGCTACACACATACATTACCTGCTACATAGATACAATTATTCGTCTACCCTTAACTACATACAACAAAAGAGCGAGCAAGACAGACATATCAAAACTGTAGCGAAACAGAAAGAGAGAAGATGCCGTAGTTTCATATTGTCCTCATCTCAATATTGAGATTAAAAGTGACGCTTCGCTTGGTGCAAATTATTAGACGGAGGGTCAGCAAAAACGGGCGATGTGAATATTATCTTATTATTATGTGGATAGTTTTGTTTTGTGAGGACAAAAAGAGGGTTAAGGGTAGATTGTAATGTTGAGGGACTAATATGAGCTAATGCGTTTTGTTAGACATCCATGTTTCGTGTAGTTTTAATGAGAGCATTTAGAGACATTTTTTGTGATATAAGTGTGGTTCTCTGAAGTTTTGATGTCATATTAATGTTGTAAACTAGCTGATCCGGTGAACTTCGTACCGCCTAATAGTAAGGTTAACGCCATCTACTGGCATTACCAGAACAGTATTATTCATGTGATTTAATTACATTCACACACATTTTAATTAGAGATGGTGATAATAATTAGATATTTGCACATTTTAATTAAATATGGTGTTGTATTTGGATTTTTTTTTTTCGTGATTTAAAAAAAAAACATCTCATATAAACCAGTGCTTGACTGCGATCCCACCTGATGGTTAGCAGAGATGCAAACATTGATGGTGAGGCGCACTAGCACATTAAGAGCCTATTCACTTTAGCCTTGAAGACACCTAAGGCAGCAGGCAAATTGTTCCAGTCCTTCGATGTACGCGGTATAAACTACGAAGCGAAACACTTAGTCCGGGCCGTTGATGTTTCAACAACGTAAGGGTAGATACTCGCCGTTCGTCGGGTTGTCCGATGCTAGAAAGGAGATGACAGAATCAAGTCATGCAATTCCCACGCACACTCCAAAATGTAACCTGTAAAATACCGATAGGCTGGCTACCCTGCGCCTGTGCTCGAGGCTTTGTAGAATGGACTTAACCAAATGTGTGTGTATTTCCCCTCTATTTATTTATGACTGTTATTTCCATTTATGACTTTGTCCTAAAAAAATATTTATATTTATTTTACTCAAATCTATTGGTACACAATACCGTTGCCGACGTCTGTTAGTCGATAACGTCGACGGCCTACGCTGAAAACCAGCGCTGTGGACTCGTCGCATTTTGCGTGTGGACACGGCATTATGCTGAGCGTAAGGCCGTTTTGCTCGGAAGTGGCACATATATTTTTTTTTTAATCATGTTTTTGTCATGCAAAATGTTTGCTATATGTTAGTTTTAAGTTTGCGCCTTTTCCGGCAAACAAAAAGTTATTCTTTCTTTTTTTTTATTTCCATTCAACGTGAATTGCCACGTTGAATGCCCTGCCAGGCTTCTGGGCACATTTCCAGATGACAGCGATGTGGAGGAGTACTTCGAAGCCTGAGCGTATTTATACATAATTCTCTTATATACATCAAAGTCAAAGTCAAAAGTTTTTTATTTCACATAGGCCTACATGGGCACTTATAAAACGTCAGAAGCTAGTGCACGGTTCCAAATTGGTCGTTTCCTATGGAGAAGAACCGGCAAGAAACTCCATGGTTACTTTAAAAAAAAAAATGTTGTTACAATATTTCCATAATACAGCATAAGTAGATATTATGTAAGGATAGTGTTCTCTTGGAAAAGAAAGGAAAGAGCTCAGACACCACTCAAAAAAATTTAAAATTTAATTCACTCCTCTGCTGACGGTACCGAGTCAGAGCTCACTTCACTGAAACGTAGCACTGCAGGCGACGTTTTTGCACACCCTACCTCTGACACAGACACCTTTTTATGTAAAGACGGGACCAGATACAGCGTTTCTAGATAAGATCCTGCTACAGCTGAGAGACAAATTAAGGTTTAGATTCTGTAATTGGAATTTAAATTTCTTACATCTTAAAGGTACTTGGATGTTACCCGTCTATATTGTTATGGATGGGTTTTTTTTTGGGTGGGAAAAGCATCTAATGACATCCCCCAGTCTTGGGCGTAGCGGGAGATAGTGTCAGTCTTTTTTTGACTGAAAACCCACTCTTATTGCTTCATCGTTCCAGGGCCCCGGGGATCTCTTTCGCATCACCCATGGCTCCAGTAGGCTTCGACCCTACTGGGCCCCTACGGTTTGCTGACAACTCCTAAAGGCGCGCGTGGAACTCTACGCACCGTCGACGACTTGGGCTCGGTCCCGATGTTTACCGGACGGTTGGACGGCGAGCTACCCATTGTTCGCCGTCCGCAAGCCCGCGCCTGCGGTAGCCGGGAATCGGGATCGGAATCCCAGCTGCTGGGGCGCGGGGGCCATTGCCTCGCGCGTACACGTGCGGACTCCTCAAGGAGGCATTGTTATGGATGGTTAAGTATAATAAAAGTAGTGTCCCACCAAAACCGAAACTTTTCTTAGTCTCATGAAAAAATTTGCTGAAAAACTATTTTTTTTTTACAGTTAAAAGTGTTAAATTCATTTGATTGAGAGCAGAGTTTTGGTGCCCCTGAAAGTTAGACAGTTTACTACTCTATATTATGATCTCTCTTTATCTCTCACGTTTTCTGTAAGCCTAAAAACTCAACTTTGCGTTAATCTCGCCTATGTACATGAACTCTGGTATCCATTTCTGGTATTCATTTCATTATAAATAAAGAAAAAAGATTTGATTTTTTGTTTGTTTTTATGTTACAATTTAACTCAAAAACTACGCACACAACTACACTGAGTAACATAGGCCAATATTTTCTATTTGCACACGAGCGAAGCCGCTGGCATAAGCTAGTGTGTTGTGCGTTTTTATGGTGTACAATATAGAATTAAAGAAGCCTTGGGGAAAATACCACGTCCTGAGTTCTAATAGTTTCGACTGTGCGTTGATATATGTCAGTCAGACAGTTTCTCATTTTATATATATTTTTACGAACGTGAGTAATTAAATGCCGGTTTACTAGCAGAGAACTTTAATCACCACAAACAATAGCAAATTTGTCCAATCAGCAATAATCCAAATCACAATGTACACTAGAGTTCCGTTAATTATCGCTCAGGTCTTTAGGTAAGATCACTTCACACACCTAAGTATCGCACTCGTTTCGCAGTCGAAAACCAACTGAGTCACTTCCGCGAAACCAGGAACATTCTAAATACCGAAGTTTCCAGAAAGTAAACGTCGAATCGCGGGGTAATAAATTATTATTATTATTACAAACATGTACCTCTCCTTTCACGCGAATTTCGACTCTGTTGTTAATTACGGAAGGTACGAATTCTTTTATCTACCTACGTACCTACCTAGTAAACCTTATTTAATAATAATAGTGGTAGGTACTTTATGTCGAACTTTTCTACATCTTTCCAGGCCTGGGTACGTACTTCCATTCTAGAAGTTTCGAGCAGCAATGGGTTTTAATTATTTGATCCTACTCTTGATTTCAACGAATATATGGCGTGTTTAAGTTTCACGGCGTAACAATATATAAGGTGTTAAAAAATAAACTTTAAGAATTTCGAGGGGTCATTGTACTCCTCATTAGGAACAACTTTTACTATGGGACCAAACCTGAAATCGTGAAAAAAAAATCAGCTGTTCCCTACGTTTATGTTCGCATAACTCATCAAAATGTATGGAGCAGCTGATTTTTTTTTACGATCGGCGACTATGACAGTCGCCGATCGTACCGACGAACTACGTTCTGCCTAAGAGTCACTTCCAGAGACAGTAACATCTGTCCGCCATCGGAACACAGAATACGTCTTTCTTTGCCTCTGTTTGACTATTTACTAACTTTGAATACGACTGTTGTTAATATCATTCAAAGAATTCTTTGTACCGTGAAAATATTACGTCTTATGTACAATGATATTGTATGAAAAGATCGACTTTTTACACGATTTTTATGAAGTGGTATCAAATATATATGGCTTAATAAACGGTGAGTAAGTAATTGTATTTTAGACAGTTTCTGTTAAGAATTCATAATTTCAGCCGAAAGACGTTCACTGTTGGTAAACGTTTATTGCGTCTCACATCTATCGAATTCTCGTGACCCTCACCTGGTCACCGGTCCACCTTGTGGGAGACCTTCCAACAGCCTCCTCTCCAGAACCTTTCGTCCCCATTGATTATCTGTTCTGTAAGCAATGTGCCCTACCCTATGGATCCATTTTTTTTGGGTGCTTTGTTGACCGGTCTACACTATCCTCTCATTCCTATTAAGTAATATTGAATGTAAATATTAAAAAAACTGGGCAAGTGCGAGTAGGACTCGCGCACTGAGGGTTTCATACAGACTTATCTATGTAAATTGTTCAATTTTCGAATGCAGTCTCGAAGATTATACCGAATCGCAAAAATCACTTTGTTAAGTCGTAAAGAGTTTTTTTTCTTCTTTCTTTAATTTTTAATTTTTGATAACTTAGAAGTTTGATTTTTTCACAGCTTCAAGGGACTGCAAACTTGAGTATATCATTTTAATTTCAACTCGGTACCTCCACACGTTCGCGTGACAGGCAGACAGACAGACTTACAGACGCACTAAAAATTGATTCTATAAGGATTTCATGATTTTCCTTTTGAGGTTCGGAACCCTTAAAATCAATTAATTTTTAAAAGAGTAACCATGGATAAGAAACGAGCAATTGCAACCTTTTTTTTAGTTGAAAAAACATCCTTGATCCGTGGAACGCATCACACTTTTACTGATTAAAACCACACCTGTGTCCTTCAGTTGCCATTTGCCTTCTAAGACTGCGAATTCCCTTTCCAGAAATTCTCCATGGCCACGACTAATTGGAACCATACACTCCATACACAATTGTTTTTTTTTTCATAACTATCACAACACAACGCCGTCTAGTCCAAAGATAAGCAGAGCTTGTGTTATAAGTACTAGACGACTGATAAACATACTTATATATTTCTAAATACATACATTTTATAGATAAATTTCATCCAGACCACAGAACAATGTTCGTGCTCATCACACAAACATTTGTCCTGGGTGGGAATCGAACCCAAGATCTCCGGAATAGCAATCAGGGCCACTAACCAATAGACCAACAGGCCAGTCAAAAATTGACAGGACAGTATTAAAGAAAAATACATGTAGCACCGGCCCCCAGTAAATTGGGACGAATTGGAGTGTCATCATCATCATCATCATCATCAGCCTGTGTCAATCCACTGCAGGATAGGCACTTCTCAACTTTCAAACGTTTTCTAACCTTATACACATCGCATAGCAGAAGGCGTGTAATGTCCATTCATGATTTTTGTGGAGTATGCAGACTTCAACAGCGTCAAAAAAAAACAGTAAATACTGTAAAGATTTTTTTTAATTCGGACCAAAAATGATGAAGATACATTAATTTTACTGTATTTGTTCCAGAAACGCGCCCGAGAATGAAGCGACTCGCTGTGACGTCATCTGTCATGATCGGTCTCCACCGGCGAATGAATACGATCAAGCCGTTCGTCGCACGGATCATGACAGATGACGTCGTCGTCAACAGTCCAGCAAGAGCGCGCGTTTCCAAGTAGCCGTTCAGAAAAACTTTAATAAATCCACCATTTCTTACACATACGATGTACTTAGTAAAAATCGGATTTGCTATTATGTGATTTATTTATTTATTTATACTTTTACATTTTCTACCAGTCAACCTTTGGGTGATGCAGAGAAGAATAGTGGTAGGTGATATATTATATTTACCTATATTGTATGAATCACAGATACAATACAATATAGGTAAATATAATATATACATAATTTACTGAACTAAAAATATAAAATCAAAAAAAAAATGGTCCAAATCGACAAACAGAGAAACATTAACTTTGTGATGATACTACTGCCAACTTCTTACGAATATGCTCGCGAACCTCATGCATCTTGAATCTTAAATCTTATCTTGTGATTGATCCTCATTAGCTATAATTAGTTTGTAATTTGTCCAACCTCCATGACATCTCACTTGTTCAAAAAACCTCTTTACTGTTAACACCGAACTAAATTTCATATAACTTGCATTGAACATCCAGAGTTTATTTTTCCGGAATATGCCTTTATTCTTGCACAATAAGATGTTGATGATGACCTACCTATGTATATCTTTATCATTTAAACCAGTAACCAGCTCTCAATGACGCGTAATCCGCTATATAACTAATGCATAGTTAATTCACCGAATCCTAGTTAGTCTAATTGGCTTCCAATCGGGCCTCCACGTCCGATAATCTAGATTCTGAGCCTGTCCTAATTACTTAAGTACTATTAGATGAGCGAATTGTTAGCAGAAGGTCCAATCAAACTATTTATCTTGACGACTGGCGATGTTTCTAGATTCTGATACGAAATATCGGATACGAAAATTGAACTGGAAGGAAAAAGCTTAAAAAATAATAATAATTAATCTTTTAACTGTAACTTAGGGCACATTTCACATTCACAATAAAGTATATTAAATATTAATTATAATGCATAACCTAATTCCGCCTAGCCCGTTCCATCATCGGACCACCAGGCGTACGGCGATGCGCCACCGGTACATGGTGGACATCCCACCTATACGCACGAAACGTTTTGGGAACACATTCATTGTGCGTACAGCTAAGGAGTGGAATTCCTTGCCGGAATCTGTGTTCCCTGATGGCTACAACCCGGGAATCTTTAAGTCAAGAGTGAATAGGTTACTTCTAGGTAAGCGCGTTCCATCGTCGAGCGCATCATCGCTTTCCATCAGGTGAGATAGCGGTCAAGCGCGAACCTATCAAGAATAAAAAAAGATATTTAATATTCTATTATATTCTAAAAAAAAATTACATAATTCTACCACCTGGGAAGTATGGCCTGTCCAATAAAAAGACTTTCGAATCGCTCTAGGTGTATACGAGTACCTAATAGGATAAAAATACATTAAAAGAAAAATGATTTTGACGTATTGAGAACCTCCTTCTTTTTAATATCGGTTAAGAACCGCCTGATAATAATATAATATTCCACAACTATCACACAACGCCATCTAGTCCCAAACTAAGCAAAGCTTGTGATATGAGTACTAAACAACTGACAAAAATACTTATATTTTTCTTAATACATACATATTAAAGATAAATTACTCCCAGACACAGGACAAATGATCGTGCTCATCACATAAACATTTGTCTTGGGTGGGAATCGAACCTACGACCACCGGCATAGCAGTCAGAGCACTGACAACTAGACCAACAGGCCAGATAACAACAGACTCATTCACGACCTCCTTTCGGGAAAATAAGTAATGTAAAAAAATAAACTCTTTCTATACAGAGTTTTCAAGCAAGAGTGAATAGGCTCTTAATAAACTAGTGTACTTCATCATCAACGATTGCATCACTGCTTACCATCAGGTGGGATCGCATTCAAGTATTAGTGATTCAAAAAAAGTGGGAATTCTGCATTTGCCTGTCCATTCCAGATCCTCGAATGCCGAATCCCGATAGGCGGGAATTTAATTTCTTATCGAGGCTTATAAATGGTGATTAGGTTATCTTGAAATCTATCTGTGATCTTGAAAATACGACTTTTGCTTTTACGACAAAGGTTAGAGAAATGTCTGTTTCGGCATATTTTATTAAGAGAATTTATACTTTTGGAGGTAGGCGGAACAGAGTGTAAAGTCCCACATACCTCCGGTGAAAAGGGAGGATCCTCCGACCAGACGGGATGTTATGTCTGGTGGGCGACTGCCCGATAGATGATTTCGGGATGTTCAATATGTTCTAATCGCGCGGAGAACTTTGATTGCGCGATGATGCAGGATTAGTTCTTATGTGACGCCATAGATGTCGCTACATACTCATCATCGTCATTTCAGCCGAAAGAGATCCACTGTTGGACATAGGCCTCCCCCAAGTGTCACCATAACGACCGGTCCTGTGCGTCTCGCGTCTATCAGCTTAGTACACCTTATAGGAGGCCTTCCAACACTACGTCTTCCGGTACGTGGTCGCCACTCTGTAATTTGTACTAATTATTACTTATTTTTAAGGAAATCCTCAGCCCCAACTGGCCCCATCAATCTTGCTGTCATCTCTTTAAGGTGCTTGGCTGGCTTGGTCTTTACTCCACGGCGAGCTGCACATTGCTCGCCGTCCGCAACCCCGTTCCTATGATGGCCGCGAATTACCGTGTGTAATAGCATAGCTACCAAAGGGCTAGGCGTGAAAGTACCCCGGGGCCCTTGAGGGGCTTCCAAAACCTGAACCATCTCTTATCTACTCTCTAACGAAAAATTTTACCACTTTCGGAATCTAAATAAAAGAGGTTGCACACTATACTTTAATTATGACACGCTGGAGCATATGATGGAGGTGTGCCCCGCCTCGGGCAGAGCACCGCAGTGTCCTCGTGGGGGCGATCGGCGGCGGTGATCTCTCGCGCCGGACCTTGTTACAAGCCATGGTCCGGAGCGAGGAGGAGTGGCAGGCGCTCGCCTCCTTCTGCGAAGCAGTAATGCTAGCAAAGGAGGAGTCCACACGTGCACGCGCGATGCAATGGCATCGCTCCCCAGCCAGCGAGATTCCGATCCCGATTTCCAGTCACAGTAGGCGCGGGCTTGCGGACGGCGAGCAATGAGTAGCTCGCCGTCCTACTGTCCAGTAACCGACCGGACCAAGCCCAAGTCGTCGACGGTGCGTACTGTTCCACGCGCGCTTCAAGGAAATATCAGCAACCTTAGGGGCCTAGCAGGGTCGAAGCCTACTGGAGCCATGGGTGATGCGAAAGAGATCCCCGGAGCTCTGGAACAATGGCAAAGAAGGAACAGGAGTGCTGCCCAAGAGCAGGGGATGTCATTTTTTTTCCCACAAGAAAAAAAAACTCTACTTTAATTATGGCTACTCGTTTTAGTCAGTAAAAGTTTGACACTCCCTCCCGCTGAACCCAAAGCAGGAGAAGTAATTTAATTATTTCCTACGTAAATATAGAAGCCCCAGTTTTTTATGCCCCATGGCCAATGGTTACCAAGCTACGCCAGTGTGACTCCTGATACCCGGAACTTCTCTGGTGGGGGCTGGGGCGTGAGGCTTATCTGCGCCACACGATTTCATATCACGCCGAGCTTCTCCATTTGGTTAAAAGACGCGGTCCCAATTGGTGCAAAGAAACGATTACAAATTTTCATAAGCATAGATTAGTGGATTTCGTAGCAATAATTGCTACGCCGTAGCACCAACGTCTACGCCGTAGACTTCAAAGCTACGGCGCGGCGCGGCGCGGCGCGGCGTATAGCTCACGGAAATCTAAACTAATAATAAAAAAAGAGGAAAAAATTATTTTTTGTTTATTTGTATTATTTCCATTTAACTCAAAAACTACTCAACCGATTTAAAAAATTCTTTCACCATTAGAAAGCTACATAGCTACGCCTATGCTACGCCTCGAAAGCTACGCCTCACCATCAATGATTGCATCTCTACTTACCATCAGGTGGGATCGGAATCGAGCACTGGTTTACATCAATTTAAAAAAAATACATCAACAGTGAAAATTTCAACTTTGAACACGTATCTGTAGGCTTTACAAATATTTGTCCCATGTGGGGATTGAAACCGCGACCCGTAACGCAATAGCCAATTGCTCAACCACAATGTACCGTCAAAATTATACGGCTGACTATGTTTATGCTAAAAATATATATCTTGAAAGCCTGAACTTTAGCCATAAATTCTTTCAAACCTCTTTTAATTCCTTCCCATAATATTTATTGGTGTTGCCTATCTTAATATTTCCGACCTTACATTAACAGTATTGCCGTAGTTAATATTATACGGAGCGTGTAGCTGGCTGGTCACGTTTCAGCCATTAGAGGAAAAGTTCTAGGTACATATATGTGTGGGTAGGCTACAAGTAGGAAGATATAAGGATAAATATAGGATAGGATATATTTATTTGCTCAAACATGCGTACACATACAATAATAAAAAGTGCATGTAACATAACATTGGGAAAATAAATGGTTCAGAGATGTTGGTGATGCAGATGTCGCTCAAACATAAAATTCTTGTTTATGTGCCGCAAAATGCGATTATGATTAAAAGGGTGTGAGCCTGGAGATCTGTCATACAGGTCTCGAACCTAGTTCAGACTCCAGATCTCACAAAGGTTTTTAGCCTTCAGGCAGAATTTGTAAAATATACTTGTTACAATGTACCTTTATGAGACAAATAAATGATATTTATTATTATTATTATTGTTTGCCACATGACTGGCCTATTGGTCTAGTGGTTAGTTGCCCTGACTGCTATGCCGGAGGTCGTGGGTTCGATTCCCACTCAGGACAAATGTTTGTGTGATGAGCACGATCATTTGTTCTGTGTCTGGGTGTAATTTATCTACAATATGTATGTATTTAGAAATATATAAGTATGTTTATCAGTTGTCTAGTACTCATAACACAAGCTCTGCTTAGCTTGAGACTAGACGGCGTTGTGTGGTAGTTGTGGAATATTATATTATTATTATACTATGGCGTTCAAATGTTTTGAATACTAAAAATATTTTTACTATACATGATTTTTTTTTTGCGTGGGAAAATCATCTAATGACATCCCCGCTCTTGGGCGGTGCGGGGGATAGTGTCAGACTTTTACTGACTAAAAACCCACTCCTGTTCCTTCTTTGCCATTTTTTTCCAGGGCCCCGGGGATCTCTTTCGCATCACCCATGGCCCCAGTAGGCTTCGACCCTGCTGGGCCCCTACGGTTGCTGACATCTCCTTGAGGCACGCATGAAACAGTACACGCCGTCGACGACTTGGGCCCGGTCCGGACACTTACCGGACGATCGGACGGCGAGCCACCCATTGCTCGCCGTCCGCAAGCCCGCGCCTACGGTGGCCAGAAATCGGGATCGGAATCCCGGCGGCGAATGGGGCGTGAGGACCTTTGCCTCACGCGATCCGCTTTACTATACATGTTGTTATACGACTACATGCTTATCCACCAAATCAATTTTACGACAATATAAATGGCCTCTTTAAACACTGTAATGTCTTACCAGTTCATACTCAGTTTTTTGTTACTTAAAGAACTATTTTACAATAAAAATCTAATAAACAAAATCGAACATCCTGTATGCACTCGGGCAATTCTGAGAATAAGCTTCGTACACAGCGCGCCAACAATACGTATGGCGAGCGAACTACCGGGTATATTGTACCGAGACTTACTAATATATATTAAAAAAAAACCTTAAGGCATTAAGTCCGCTTCTGTACGCTTTTATGCATAAATAATTAAATAAATAAACGTCCTGCCTGAAACCTAGCTTTTCATCAGACAAAAAAAATGAGAACCTGATTGCAGAGCCAACTGACGGCTTCAATTTTATTTTCATCGAAATGGATCAAGCCGTTTAGAAGGAGTCAGGTGATAAACGCAAGTACTCAAGAAATTGTATATTTACAAATATTATTTTTAATTCCCCGACATACATATTACAAGCTCTTTCAGCAACGATCGTCAATTACTTATTGTAGAACTAGACAATGGTTGCGAAGCTAATGAGTCGAAACTGCGGACTGCACAATGAGCGCGTGATTTATGGTGTCCCCGTACAAGTTGGAAGGGAAGGCATTTTCGGAAATGACTGGAAACTGCTTTTATCTCTCAGCTGCCAGTTGCTATGTAAATAAAGTAAAAGCTAAATATAGATATTAAAATAGCAACTGGCATCATCATCTTCCTGCCCTTGTCCCATCTTATTTGGGGTCGGCGCAACACGTTTTTTTCTTCCATTCTATCCTATCAAAAGTCATACTATCACTAACTTCCTTTTCTTTCATATCACTGTTCACACAATCCATCCATCTGCCTCGATGGATGGAAAAAACGTGTTGCGCCGACCCCAAATAAGATGGGACAAGGGCAAGAAGATGATGATGCCAGTTGCTATTTTAATATCTATATTTAGTTTTTACTTTATTTACATTGTTCTTACATGATAGCGACAAGAAACGTGTAACAGATATATTTGTAATTACAAAACATGATTGAAAAGAGTGTCCATGGAGTTTCTTGCACATTCTTCTCCATAGAGATCTACGCTTTGGAATGTGCAATTAGCACCATTTTTTCTGATGCACTGACTTCTTGACATTTCAAAAGTGCCTGTAAATGATTTATTTGAAATAAAATGCTTTGACTTTTGATTTATTTATTTAATTAATGATAGTCTCGTGTTTGACCACCGAGATGGTAGTCAGTAAAAGTCTGGCAGGCTCTCACGCTCCACCCTAGAGCGCGAGAAGTCATTGATGATTACCAATCTCCGATTCTGATTGCTTAGAGCTCTTATCGGGAGCAAAAAGGCCTTATGAAACTCGCAAGATTTTTATCAAAACACATATCAATTAAAAAAGCTTTAAAAAAGCAACGAACTTTTTTTTACACTTTTAAAAAAAGAACTCAGTAATACCAAGCGAACATCTTCATACAAGTTTGTTATCTTCAGAGTTAGAGGTTATGCCTACATCGGTACTAGTACAGGTACAGAAAACAAGTATATGCGTTCCAGTACGGACCAAAATATTTGGTACATACCTGCTACAGGCCAGAATAAACCACTGCCACAAGGTAGCCGGTCGGACCGGCTTGATTTCTCACCTCAAAAAATGGGGTAGAATAGAAGAGAATTTTGTATTTTTTTTTTAGAATATAATAGAATATTAAGTATTTTTTTTATTCTTGAAAGGATTGCGCTTGACCGCTATCTTACCTGATGGTAAGCGATGATGTGGTCAACGATGGAGCGCGCTTGCCTAGAAGTAACCTATTCACTGTTGACTTAAAGACCCCTAAGTTGTAGCTATCAGGAAACACAGACTCCGGCAAGGAATTCTACTCCTTGGCTGTACGCATAATAAATGTGTTCTCAAAACGCTTTGTGCGTATGGGTGGGATGTCTATAGTAGACATCCCAGTACCGGTGGACAACACCGTACGTTTTATTAATACTTTTTGGTTATTTATAATTTTAACCAATCAAAAGCTGGAATGTTATTAAGCTCCGTAGCCGTAACTGAAACTATAAAATATCCGAAATAAAAAAAATATCCGTAACCGATATAAAAGTATCGGATAGTTTCGGATAAAGGCAGTCTAAATAACAGGTTGTTTTTTCGGTTGGAAAATCATCTTATGACATTCCCCGCTCTTAGGCGGAGCGCGAGATAGTGTCAGACTTTTTCTGACTAAAAACCCACTCCTGTTCCATTCGTATCGGGGCCGAGTCTTCCTTTCAGAATCAGAGCCTTGGCCCCAGTAGGCTTACCCTGCTGGGGCCCTACAGTTACTGACATTCTTCCTGCATGAAAACCCTGTCCAAACCTGTCATTTATCGCGTGAGGCAACAGTCCTCGCGCTCTAACCGCCACCGGGACTCCGATCCCGATTTCTGGATATAGTAGGCGCGGGCTTGCGGACGGCGAGCATTGGGTAGCTCGCCGTCCGACCGTCCGGTAACCGTTGGACCGAGCCCAAGTCGTCGACGGCGCGTACTCAGAACACTTTTAGTAATATCCGCTTTATCCCTCATCTTCACATGACAAATGCCGCGACTACAATTTCGGTTTTGCCTTTAATGACTTCCCTCGCTCTAGGGCGAAGTAGGAGGACGTGTCAAACTTTTACTGACTAAAATCCACTCCTATTTTCTTTAGTTGCCTTGCATTCTGGGGCCTTCCTTTTAGAAGCGCGCGCGTGGATGACTATGCGCCGTCGACGGCTCGGACTGGACTCGGTCCGGACGGATACCGGACGGCCAGACGGCGAGCAATGGGTAGCTTGTCGTCCGGCCGCAAGCACGCCTTTAGATGGCTGGAAATCGGGGTCGAATCCGGGACCTACAACTCGTAAATTGGAGCTGTTACCACTCGGCCACCACTGCTCATATCTCGTTTAATTAAGGGTCCGCGCAACACATATTTTTCGTCCATTCTGTCCTGTCACCCATCATAATTCCCTTTTCTTTCATATCACTTTTCACACAATCCTTCCATTTTTTCTTTGGCCTTCCACTCCCTCTCCAACCATTCATGTATTCTCTCATATACACTCATAACTCTTTTAGTAACATGCGTAAGTAAGACATATTTTTAGACTGACCTCTTGGTCTAGTGGTCAGAGACCCTGACTGCTAAGCCGGAGGTCGTGGGTTCGATTCCCACCCAAGACAAATGTTTGTGTGATGAGCATAATCATTTGTTCTGTGTCTGGGTGTAATTTATCTATAATATGTATGTATTTAGAAATATATGAGTATGTTTATCAGTTGTCTAGTACTCATAACACAAGCTCTGCTTAGCTTGAGACTAGACGGCGTTGTGGTATATTATTATTTCCCTTATATTATTACTATTTCCTTTATATTTATGCAAAAAATATACCTCAGTGCTATTAGGCACCCAAATGGAAACCCAAAAATATAGGGCATTCAATAGAATTCCTAAGTCATAATTCCTAAAACGAAATATATTATTACGTATATAAAAGATAAATATTGTACCTTTACATAAAACGTGTCGGAACCCACGCAAATGTGACTGAAATAGAAACCCTACCGAGAAAAGGATTATTTATATTTAATTTTAAATGTTGTATAGGTGAGGATTTCAGGGAAATTCCTTTCAGAGGAACATAGGAAAATTCATTTGGGTCGTTTTGTTTAATTTCATTTGATTCTAATATTAAAAGGCATTGGACTGTTCAGTTGTTTTGTAAATGTCTGCTATTAGAGATGACCAGATTCTAGTTTTAGGTTAGTTCAGGACCTGTACCATGACGTTTAAAGTAAGATTGTTTCATTCTTATTTCCAGTGTGGGTAAGAGATGGCGCTAGACAGCCCGTATAGCTCTGTCTCTTATCCACATTGAAATAAGAATGAAACAATCTTACTTTGAACGTCATGGTAACCCCGCAGTTGTAGGCGTTTTGGCGTTCGGTACCTAAAGGGTAAATACGGGACCCTATTGCTAAGACTCCGCTCTCTGTCTGTCGCCAGGCCGTATCTCATCATCATTTCAGCAGAAAGACGTCCACTGCTGGACATAGGCCTCCCCCAAGTGCCGCCACAATGAACGGTCCTGTGCGTCTCGCATCCATCGTACTCCCGCAACCGTTACCAGGTCATCGGTCCACCTTGTAGGAGGCCTTCTAACGCTACGTCTTCCGGTATGTGTTCGCCATTTCAGAACTTTTCGACCCCAACGGCTATCCGTTCTGCGAGCAATGTTCCCTGCCCATTTCCACTTAAGTTTGGCGATTCTTCGTGCTATGTCGGTGAACTTGGTTCTCCTGCGGATATCCTCATTCCAGATTCGATCACGCAAGGAAACTCCGAGCATAGCCCTTTCCATTGTTCCTGTATCTCATGCACCGTGATGATTGATGATTGATGACGCTTGGGTCATGGGGTCCGAATGCGCGTCTCCTTTTTAAGGAAATTTCACGCCGACTGATTGACACTTTACGTGACCAGAGGGCTTCTTCGCCCAAAGAATTAGCGTTACCATTCAACATGGCAATGCCACCAGTCTTCTGGGCACATTTCCGGATGACAGCGATGTGGAGGAGTTTTTCGACGCCTGAGTGTACTTTGTGTTTTTGTATTATATTTTTATGTACATAGTTAGGTTTTGGTATAGTTTAGTTAATATTTAAGTTAAGAGAATGTCTACAATTTGCAAAAAAAATATATATAATAGTAATAATTATTTAAATTTCATTTCAGACGAACGTCTATGGTATTAGCCATAGAAATTTAAAAAAACAGGAGAAATGGCAAGGAGGCGTGTGCATGTCCGCGCGACTTGCGCAAAATGCACACGATCGGGCAAACGGCCGTCAGTTACAAACTTGTGAGATACGCGATACGTGATCGTAAACAAATTTAAAATGCCGTGTTGTTCAGTGGTTTCATGCAAGAACCGAAGTGATAAGAGAAGCCTGGGTCATCATGGAATCTCTTACCATATGGAAGTACAAGTTTAATACTATATTTATCTTTAAAATCAGTAAAAACAACAAATCTTATAATATCCCTTGCTGCTACTACGTTATTTTTGTTTTCAAATATCAAGGCGACTGTATTACTCTTACAGTACATACATTGCTCTTTAACCACTACTTAATTTTAACGCTCAGTAACGGAACAAGCAATGTAAAAATAACATAACGATACTTTATCAGTGCGGTGTATTTCATAATAAAGCCGCTGTTAGTTGCGGCGAGTTAATGATGTGCCTGTATGATCTACTAATATAGACTATCGACCATAATATCGATTGGTTGGATATCCGAAGTAAAATAATGTAAATATTTTTATTTATTTTGATTATTTTACAGAGTTGTAAAGAAATAGCATAATTCAGAATTTAATAACGACTTTTGCTTTTTTTTTTTTTTTTTTTTTTTAATTGATATAAACCAGTGTTTGACTGCGATCCCACCTGATGGTAAGCGGAGATGCTTAAAATAAGGCAACATGTTCTAGCTCTTTATTTGTTCTCTTTATTTAACAAGATAGAATTTTTTTTTCAAAACTTTATTTTGTTAGAAAAAAAATAGTACAGTATTTTTTTTTTCTAACAAAAGCCTTACATGGTGAGGTTTAGCAGTAAGTTAGGTAAAATGATAACTACAATTTTACTTTATGTTTTCAGTTTCCCGAAAGACGTAATTTTAATAAAGCAATGGATTGATGGAAGGCCACCTAATGGGTTCCCTAAAAAAATATAGTACTATATGCTCATTCCACTTTCAACCAGAAATGCTTTAGCCTCTAAAATAAACGCAGTCTTTTTGAATGGGCAATCCTTAAATTAAGACTAGACCTGAGTTAAAGTTTTTTTAGTAACTGAAAGCTTTTTCATGCAATAATTCATAATACAAGTTATTAAACTTTTCAGGATTTTAGAGGGCCAGGACATGTACTTGGCCGATTTTTAGTATTTGATATTGACGTTCTGAAATGACGTATATAATGGCCTTATACGGGTAAATGGTTAGTTTTTGGGTTTTATGAAAACAAATTAATAAATAATTTATTATTATTATTATTAAATTATTATTATTAACATTTTATGATTTTGTTTTTGGGACCCAAAAGAAATAGCACGACAAAAAAAAATGGAAAAATCGATAACTTTTCTATTTAGTCAATCACTAGCGTAAATGTAAAATAAATTGCTTTTGCATAGCACATCGACATTTAATGTGTGCGTAAGTTGTACGGTGCATGGAAAATACACGCTGTTTTTAGGGAGGTAAGGTTTATAATTGACTGTGTAGTATGGACTGATTTATGATTTGCGGATGTGTGCGCGACTGCGTAAATATTACTGCAAATGTAGTAGTTTCGGCGGTGGTAGGGAAACTGGAGACATCGTGTTCCGGTACAATTTTTACTTCTTAACATATCTCCTCCCTTCTTAAATCTGTGGTATTAGCAGTCACCATTTTCTTAATATCTAATGTTGTAATAGCTAGACAGTTGAAATTTTCACAGATGATGTATTTCTGTAGCCTCTATAACAACAAATCATCAGAACCCATGACGACTAATGCCGGAGTTCCACGGGGGTCAGTTCTATCTGCAACTCTTTTCCTGCTGCATATTAACGATCTGCTGATGCCCGGTATCTATGGGTATGCAGACGATAGCACAGTTGTAGAGAGATACCTGCCAGGTCCCCGGGCTAGTAAGGAGCTAATTCGGTCTGAACGAAAGGCTATGGTAGAGCGTACGAATGTCTCACTTCAGGCAGTCTCCAAGTGGGGCGAAACCAATCTGGTAAGATTCAACGCCGCCAAAACACTAGCGTGTCTGTTCACCGCTAAGAGGAGCCAGTTCACTTTGGCTCCTGCTTTTCAGAATGAATCCCTGGAGTGCAGCGACCGCCTTCAGCTCTTAGGAGTTGAAATTTCCTCAGACCTCAATTTTGGGCGGTTCATTGAGTCCAAAGCCAAGGTAGCTGCTAGAAAACTAGGTGTTCTTGCAAAGGTCCGACGGTACTTCACACCGGGACAGCTTCTAATGTTATACAAAGCACGGGTCCGATCGTGTGTGGAGTACTGCAGTCACATATGGGCTGGTGCTGCAAAATGCCATCTAGCAGCTTTGGACTCAGTGGAAAGGCGTGCGAAGAGGCTAATTGGGGATCCAGATTTGGTTAAGTCCAATCTACAAAGCCTCGAGCACAGGCGCAGAGTAGCCAGCCTATCGGTATTTTACAGGTTACATTTTGGAGAGTGTGCGCGGGAATTGCATGACTTGATTCCGCCATCTCCTTTCTACCATCGGACAACCCGACGAACAGCAAGTATCCACCATTACGTTGTTGAAACTTCAACGGTCCGGACTAAGCGTTTCGCTTCGTCGTTTATACCGCGTACATCGAAGGACTGGAACAATTTGCCTGCTGCGATCTTCCCGTCCAACTATAATTTAGGTGTCTTCAAGGCTAGAGTGAATAGGCTCTTAATAAACTAGTGCGCCTGACCATCAATGATTGCATCTCCGCTTACCATCAGGTGGGATCGCAGTCAAGCACTGGTTTATATCAATAAAAAAATAAAAAAATATTCCGCCAAGTCCGTTTCACCATGGGGCCACCATTTACGGGTGACATCCCACCCATACGTATAAAGCGTTTTGGGAACACATTAATTGTGCGTATATCTAAGGAGTGGGATTCCCTGCCGGAGTTTGTTTCCTGATTGCTACATCCTAGGGGTCTTGAAGTCAAGAGTGAATAGATTACTTCTAGGCAAGCGTGCTCCATCGTCGGCCACATCATTATTTACCCTCAGGTTCGATAGTAGTCAAACGTGACCCTATCCATAGTAATAAAAAAGATGACATAACAAACAATAATCATAGTCATAATTTACCGAAAATCTGGACATTCACATAAAAGTCTTATTTCAAACTTGCCCAGCAACACGAAGCTTAATAGGTGGAAATGCTATATGCGCACATTTGCGATCTGTTTGACTGTAACACGGTTTGTTTACGTTTTGTCCGAATTTGCATCTTACGTACACTTTAAATTGTTTTTTGAAAATACGGGAAATGTTCTGGAGTGAATCATTTTCAATGTTGTAGGTATTTGAGGTTTTTTTTTTCGGTGGGAAAATCATCCAATGACATTCCCCGCTTTTGGGCGAAGCGCAAGATGGTATCAGACTTTTACTGACTAAAAACCCACTTGTGCTCCTTCCCGAGTCTTCCTTTCGGAAAGAGACCCTTGGCCCCAGTAGGCTTCGACCCGGCTGGGACCCTATGGTTGCTGACATCTCCTTGAGGCGCGCGTGGAACACTACGCGCCTACTACGACTTGTGCTCGGTCCGGAAGGTTACCGGACGGTCGGACGGCAAGCTACCCCCAATGCTCGCCGTCCGCAAGCCCGCGCCTACGGTGGCCGGAAATCGAGATCGGAATCCCGGCGGCGGTTGGGGCGTGAGGACTGTTGCCTCATGCGATCGGCCGCCTCCTTTGCTAGCATTACTGCTTCGCAGAAGGAGGCGATCGTCTGCCACTCCTCCTCGCTCCGGACCATGGCCTATACCAAGGCCCAGCGAGAGAGATCGCTGCCGCCGATCGCCCCTATGAAGACAGGACAGGTTTGGTTAATTTGAGGTAGGTAATTTAAGACACTACTGTTATTTAAAATTTTATGAGACACAATCATAAGTTAATATTATTTTCAACGAGCATAAGCGTAATCAGCCTCTACTGGGACTCAGACCTCCTCTCTAGGATAGGGAATCAATCAATACATATAAAAGGAGACACTGACTGATTGACGTATCAATGCACAGCCGAAACTGTACGGGGACTTCGAGAGTGAAATTTTGCACAAGGTTTTCTTTATGATATAGGCGTGCACTAAGAGAGAAGACTTAAAATCACCCAAAGGGCAATGGAAAGGGCTATGCTCAGAGTTTAACATCTGAAATGAAGATATCCGCAGGAAAACAAGTTTACCAACATAGCTCGAAGAATCGCCAAACTTAAGTGGCAGTAGGCAGGGCACATTGCTAACAGAACAGATGGTCGATGGGGACGAAAGGTTCTGAAGTACGGAAGTCGCAGCGTTGGCGTGGCTTCCCACAAGGTGAACCGACCACCTGATGACGATCGCGGGAATCGGGATGCGAGACGCACAAACCGATCGTTATGACAAAACTTGAGGAAGGCATACGTCTTTTTGATGAAATGATGATGATGATTAATGAATAGTAACATTGTTTCTACATGTGTGTGTATCTGTGTGCCAAAAAAAAAATTTTTCTTTCTTTCGTATCTGGGGATCACAAACAAACAAAGAATTCATAGAACTCTTCAAAACTTATGGTTTTAAACCTAGAAACTCGAGTGCTTAACAAATGCTACAACCTCTATTAATCAAAAATTGAAAACAATGGCATGGGATCACTATAACAAACGATGTGTTGGTGGGCAAGCGGGCGAGGTAAGCGGGGAGGCGAGCTACTAGCGCTAGTTGTACTGCCGTGCTAGTGCCAGCGCTGAGTTATAGTAGATGGCAGGAGTTCGCGTCGCGCCATTTATATTGTGGGACGGTACTACTGGTTTTCAGGGTGAGGTTATTGAATTTTATGCTTCTTAAAGCTTTAGCCAAATTCTCGATGTATTTTTAGGGTTCCGTAACTCAAAAGGATAAAACAGAACCCTTATAGAATCACTTTGTTGTCCGTCCGCCTGTCTGTAAGACCTTTAATCTCGGGAATGCGTGCGAGGTATAAAATTGTGTTTTTTTTTTAATGATATAAACCAGTGCTTGACTGCGATCCCACCTGATGGTAAGCGGAGATGCAATCATTGATGGTCAGGCGCACTAGTTTATTAAGAGCCTATTCTCTCTAGCCTTGAAGACATATTAAAACCATATACCATATATGTCTGCGGTCCATTGAAACTGTGAAAAAATTAAACTTGTAAGTCAACGAAAAAAGAAACGATTTATGTTGCAAAAAGCGTATATTTCGACACTCTCAGGGGAATCAAAAATTCATAGGGTACTTCCCGTTGTCTAGAATCCAAAAACACGATACTCAAAAATATAAGAGTATCCCATGAAAATAAAATGAAAACACTTCGTACCTTTCAAAATCACGTGAACAAGTAGTAAAAACAAAATCAGATTGTAAAATTTTCCCACTTTTCGCTCTCTGGACGTCAAATCGATTTATTTTTATGTAATCGCGCAATATCTCCAATCATATTATAGTTTTCGATCAAACTGGCGAAGTTTTGCATACAACGACTGTATTCCTGCTTTCAGAATTTGTGAAACTATTTTCAGATGTTTATATGTATGTCCATCCTTACGTTGTTGAAACCTCTACGGTCCGGACAATTTAAAAAATTACATGTCAATAATAATGGATTTACGTTCCGTTAAACGTTTTGGGAACACATTCATTATGTGTACAGCTAAGGAATGGAATTCCTTGCCGGAATCTGCGTTTCCTGATGGCTACAACCCGGGAATCTTTAAGTCAAGAGTGAATAGGTTACTTCTAGGTAAGCGCGCTCCATCGTCGACCGCATCGTCGCTTTCCATCAGGTGAGTTAGCGGCCAAGCGCGAAGCTATCAAGAATAAAAATAAAATACAATTATTCATTAATATGTAAAATTAAAAGGCTGCTAATACTTATGCTTAGAGTAGAAAAGAAGAAGAAGAAGAAGCCTTGTTCCCGTAACCAGTGCGGTACCGCACCGAGTGGTCCGAACATGCTGCTGCGTCCTGCTGTGCCTACGACGCAGCTATACATTTCGCGCCTGCATCACTTCACGAAGGTTGAGGAAGTCGTGGAGTATTTGAAGGTGAAGACCAACTGGACTCTGAGGGTCGTAAGGTTGGAGGCACGCCACGACGTCAACTTCAAGTCATCGCTACAGACCTTTTTAAAAGAGGACTTCTGGCCGAAAGGTGTCGTTTACCGACGTTTCCGAGGACGGTTATGCGACACCACGCAGCGCAACACGACGTCGACTACATTACGTGTTTAATTACAGTTAAATAAGTATTGTTTTTATAATATGTATTAGTTTATTATTGTTTAAGATTATTTTGTCTATAGGCTTCTGATGCCTGAAAATAAAATGATTATTATTATTAACCCTGTGTCAGTCACAAAAAATGAAGTATCAGCATGCAATTGAAATTTCAGTACACAGCTAATATCTAAACCAAAATAATTTCGAATCACACGCGTATTCTGTATACGTAATTATCCGTTTATTTCGTTAATCAATTCGGATTGCCTTGATTTTAGGTTAAATACGACTAAATTCATCTAATTAGGACTTTAGTGATTAGGTAATCTCCAATTAAACCACATGACATCTCCAATAATGACAGTTTATCTATAATACAGTACTAATAATACTGTTGCCTATACAGGCCTTTTTTCTTTGTTTTTTAAGGTGCGAAATCATCTAATGACTCCCGCTTTCTAGCTCAGAGCTCACTAAAACTACACTAATGTTTCTTTTGTTGCTCTTTGTATCCCAGGACCACGGGTAACAGAAGACCCTCAGTAGGCTAGGGCCAATGGTCGACTTCTGAAAGCCTACTTCGGCCCTGCTGGGCCCAAACGGTTTTGATGGCTCTCTTTGAGGCGCGCGTGGAACAATACACGCGTTGACGACCTGGGCTCGGTCCGGACGGTTACCAGACGGTCAGACGGCATGCCACCCATTGCTCGCCGTCCGCAAGCTCGCGCCTACGGTGGTTGGAAATCGGGATTGGAATCCCGGGGTTGCCTCACGCAATCAGCCGCCTCCTTTGCTAGCATTACTGTTTCGCAGAAGGAGGCAGCCGCCTGCCACTCCTCCTCGCTCCGGACCATGGCCCGGCGCGAGAGATCGCCACCACCGATCACCCCCACGAGGACACGGCCTTACTCTGCCCAAGCGGTTTTTTTTTAGGGTGAGAATAGAATAAATAAATAAAAAATCATAAAATAACTACTCCCGCTCTAGGTGGAGCGAAAGGGTGTGTCAGACATATACTGGCAAAACCTCCTTACGCTACAGATTATTCAATTATGCGATTGAAGGAAATGGCCCAGAAAAACTGGGAGCTCTATTTCACTATAAGGAACCACTATAAATCTTGAGAAGACAAAAAATGTAGCTGGCTAACTATCACACTGTGGCGTAACACGTAATATTGCGAACACTTTTCTGCGAGTCCCGAACACTTTTTTGCGAGTCCCGAACACTTTTCTGCGAGTCCCGAACACTTTTCTGCCCCTCATGTTGAAGGAAGACTTTTGGCCGCAGGGCGTGGTGTTCTGTCGCTCCCGCAGACACGTACCATAGAACAGCACCAAGTGAATAAATGCAGTATGAAGTGTTACTAACATAGTCATAATAAAAAAAAGCCTTTATTTCCCATTACCCTTAACATAATATTATAAAGTTTAAATCCAAGCACTATTTTTATTTCTTATTTGTTAGTAGTTTTTCCTTATTTGACTGGCCTGTTGGTCTAGTGGTTAGTGGCCCTGACTGCTATACCGGAGGTCGTGGGTTCGATTCCCACCCAGGACAAATGTTTGTGTGACGAGCCCGATCATTTGTTCTGTGTCTGGGTGTAATTTATCTATAATATGTATGTATTTAGAAATATATAAGTATGTTTATTAGTTGTCTAGTACTCATAACACAAGCTCTGCTTAGCTTGAGACTAGACGGCGTTGTGTGATAGTGTGTGAATATTATTGTTATATTATTATTATTATCTAAGTTAGTAAGTTCGTTGGGAAATGGGCCCCTCCACGGGTGAAGGCCTTCTCCAGTTCCTTCCATTTGTCCCTGTCGCTTGCTATATTTTGCCAATCATTTCCTGCTGTATCAATTATATCGTCAACCCACCTTCTTACAACATAGTCATAAGCGTGTCTTATTTATTAACAATAAATTGTATTTAAGAGGGTCCTTTTTCACTCACCTATCGTCAACATCGAGCATGGTTTAAAAGCTTGTTACTTCATCTAACGCAATCCTACGCGATGTTTGACGAAAAGGCAACGCGAAAACAGAAAGATAATAAGGAAATACGTATTTTTTTAAACCCTTAAAAGTTTTTGATAAAAATTATCGTCATTCAGAATCTTGATTAAATTTGCAAGACTTTTATTGTTATACTTTTTGACTTTTTTAATTTTTGAGTAAATTATGAAGAGTCAAAGTTCATGCAAAATAGCAGATTTTCAGAGGTTTTTACTGTATTAGTTTTACACAAATTTGTACATTGATTTCAATAGAAGCCTAGATAATATCCACAAGATACTGTGTTTCCAAAATATGTAATGAAAAATGTGTAATAACGTCATAATCACGTAAGAGCGGTTGTATGAAAATGTACCTCGGGTTGAAAATGTATGTTTTTTTTTTTAAAAAAATTGGTATAAACCAGTGCTTGACTGCGATCCCACCTGATGGTAAGCGGAGATGCAATCATTGATGGTCAGGCGCACTAGTTTATTAAGAGCCTATTCACTCTAGCCTTGAAGACACCTAAATTATAGTTGGACGGGAAGACCGCAGCAGGCAAATTGTTCCAGTCCTTCGATGTACGCGGTATAAACGACGAAGCGAAACGCTTAGTCCGGACCGTTGAAGTTTCAACAACGTAAGGGTGGATACTCGCCGTTCGTGTTGAGTGGCATCCCCTTAATTACTTTATTATATGGTGGTTCAAGATGCCTGAAAATAAATCAAGTATTATTATTATAATGTTTTATCAAAATGGCGAGTAGCGAAGCGTATACCAGAAGATACAGTGTTGGAAGACATACCACAAGGTCGACTGATGACCTAGTGAAGGCACCGGGAGTCTGTTGAAAGTCAGTCGCAAAAGACTGATGGATATGGTGACACTTGTAGAGGCCTATGACTAGCAGGAAAGGATGAAAGGGCTATGCTCTGAGTTTCCTTGCGTGATCACATGAGAAATGGAGATATCCGCAGGCGAACCAAGGTTACAGACATAGCCCGAAAAATACATTGCTCGCAGAACAGATGGTCAATGGGAACGAAAGGTTCTATAATGGCGACCACGTACCGGAAAACGCAGCGTTGGAAGGCCTCCCACAAGGTGGACCGATGAACTGGTTGAGGGTTGCGGGAATGCGATGGTTGCGAGACCCACAGGACCGGCCATTATGGCGACACTGGGGGGAGACCTATGTCCAACAGTGGACGTCTTTCGGCAGAAATGATGATGTCCAGCAAGGACGCCTTTCGTTTGAAAGAGTGAAATTTCATGGTAGTAATTTATTTATTTATACTTCATCATTCATGCACATAAAAGTACAGAGGCGGACTTAATGCCTTAGGCATTTTCTACCAGTCAACCTTTGGGTGATGCAGAGAAGAATAGTGGTAGGTGCAATAAAAGAGAGAGAAAAAAAAAGTTCAATATAAAAAAGATATACAAATGAATTACAGATACAATACAATATAGTTAAATATAATATATATGTCGGCGCAAGGATGCCGATCATCATTGAAGCTCTGTCCAGGGACTCTGTTTTGTGGGCGATGGCTGGGTATCGAGCAATAAACAAACTATTCCAGATCATACAACTGATTTATTATAATGCAAGCTTTAGGTATTCACTTCACACAACGAGCCGTGAAACAGTCTCCGAGAGACGATGTTGTTGCCACGACTGCCGACACAGGAAAAAGCACCGCCCCTCTGCGGTCGGCACTTTTATCTGTTCGGTTCGTGCAAACGTCAGTGCGGATTCTGTCAAAGTGACTTGTGTCACTTTTCACTTAGCTCGTTCATTCGTTCTTAAGCTTCCGTACTATTGACTTCTCCGACACGGCCATCCTGCAGAACACACGTCCCTGTGTGTTAGTCTTCATCGCCACATTAGCTGGAAGATGTCCATTGACGAAATGTCCCAACAAGCCATCCGTCGCACTGTGTTCATTATCACCACCTCAGCCGGAAGACGTCCACTGACGAGACTTCCAAAAAGACGTCCTCCTCTGTGTGTTACTCATCGCCACATCAGCTGGAAGATGTCCATTGACGAGATGTCCCAAGAAGCCATCCATCGCACTGTGTTCATTATCACCACCTCAGCCGGAAGACGTCCACTGACGAGACTTCCAAAAAGATGTCCGCCTCTGTGTGTTACTCTGAAACAACAAATCTAGCACAGTACTTGTTCCACTCGGCCATTTCTGACCATCATGACTTCAAACCTTTCTCATGAGAAAACTAATATTCTCTAACGTTCAATGTCACAACAAAACTTTACTCAATAAGCCAAATAATTTAAAAAAATGGGTAATAGAAATCGTCATCCAGTCATGTACCAACGTTCCTTGTTCTCATCTTAAAGCCTTAGGAGCCCCCCACGAGTAAACTACTCTAACACCACGGCACTCATTGCCGAACAGCAATCACAATTGCTCTCTCACATGTGCATCCACCACCCGTGGATCACATTAGGTATCACTCACTGACTACCCACTATGACTTCCGTCAGAGCTAAACGCGCTAGCTACTGGAACCGTCAACTTTACTACGGCTGACAGAGAACCTTACTCGCGTACTCCCCACAACTTAGGCTTGTTTATCACCACTGTGATCACTATCTACTTCGACTGGTACACGACTTTCAGGCATCTATCTCAACTATAGACACAACTAATCAAACTAAAACAAAACATTAATCATTAAGCTCTACATGTGATCTCTGGCTACTAATAGCCCAGTAACCTCAAGTTACTCAATCATTCTGCGCATCCCTCCAGGATTGCCAAGCCTCTCACGTCTTAAAGGTTTCCCACATTACGTCCTAGGTTTGACCGCAATACCGCGTACCACGGTGACTACTGTTACCAATGGATACCGCTTCCTATTAAGCTACGGCTACAAATCAAATCTGGTATAGTCCGATCATCATGTAATCTTAATAATGTCATTGTCTCGACTACTAAATGTTGAGTCTAACTTAGTTTAACCATGCTCCTCGTTTATAATCGATACAAAGTCTCCCAACGAAAATTTATGGAGTTTTGCCTTCGTCAGATCAAACCTACACTATGTTGCGCAATGCGTCATCATCTGTTCTTTAACGATTGAGAACGAACGACTAAAATCGATGAGTAATGATTTCGTGACAAGAGGTCACACGCGGCACTATTATAGGGCATCATCCGCTTTGGATCCAGCCATATCCCATGGTCTCACCCGCCTTGGATCTAGCCTCCTCACTCGGCATCACCCGCCTAGGATCTAGCCACACTCTATGGCATCACCCGCCTTGGATCTAGCCTCGCAACCTGGCATCACCCGCCTAGGATCTAACCATACCGAATGGCATCCGCCACGGATTAAGCCTCGCAACTTGAATTGCATTATCTAAAACGACCACTTTTTCAAAACTAACGTTAATCCGGCTTTAGTCGTCGTTCTCAAAACTACTTCAAGTCTCCCGACACGATTGCGATCTCAATAGTTTTCAAAATAAACTCAAACTACGTTGTAAGTAGGTATTTACCTATTCGCTTAAGAACATTATCAATCTTCCGTTGGAAAACTCAGATCGTATTTCGAAACCGAATGGCATAGTCAAATGTTTGTATCGACTGTCCGCTGTCATAAACACTACTGAAAACCTGATACACAATCTAATTTTGTAAAATAAACGCGCAGTATGTAAACGAGTTATTTTGTCCAAGTGGTAACGAATACAGGTTGGGCACGTTGTTATTTAGTTCACAACAATCTTTGCACATTATATCTGACTGGTCGAGTTTTTAAGTTAAAAGAGCCAAACTAACAAACACCAAATTACTCTGACGAATAATATTTGCACGCAACAATTTATCTACCCGCTCATGCATTATTTTTAATTTTTCCGCGCTAGACCGTTATGGTCGTCTTTATACAGTCAAAGATGAATCAATTAAACGGATACGTTCACTTTTTGTAACACGCGTTTGTAGTATACCGATAATAAAATAGTCTAATTATCCAATCAACGTAGAAACAATCGCAGATTTATATTCTAGGCACACGTCACTGTCTATAACGTCAAAATTATCTATGGAGGAATTAGAACTGTCATAAAAAATCGAAACGGTATCTACTGGATCTCATGAGGGTAGTTGTAATTACAATTGCTTACGTTGTGAAATTTAGCGATTTTTCAAAAAAATGTATCGTGGTCATACTATTTGAACTGAACCCTTGCAACAATATTTCACGGCCAAAATATCACTTCGCAAATAGATCTGATGTTGGGCAAAGCATGAAATAAAATCTCAATTAAACTATGCAAGTAATCTGAACACACTAAACTAACCCTTCAATGTAACAACACTGTGTTTACATTTGCCGTGAAATAGTGATGACAGACTTTAAAGTGAAAGAGAGACAACACTCAGCACCAGAATTAAAATGGAATGTGAATACCTGACCTTGTTCCTGGTGGAGAATCGACATCACACGTCACTCAACCTCTCGCTCGCTACGTGATGCCTTGGCGTCACCGTCACCGCTGAGTCACTTTCATCAGGACACCGGAAGGAATGTGACCTTGCATATTGCCACATTTGCAGGATACGATGTGGCTGGCCATGGGATTGAATATTGAAGCTTGAATATCACGTTATTCTGTCAGTTTCCTACTGTTTCTTGCTTATGAAAACACAGCCTGCTTCGTCCAATTTTTCCACAGTGGAAACATTTGATAGGTGACGTTTGAGATGTCTTCATACGTTTTGTGTCAAATGTTTTCTGATCTGGTAGCAGGCATGCACACATACGCACTGCACTTTGCATTTTACACTTCAGGTAAGTAAAAGTTTGTAATTCTTGCTGTATTCACTGGTGACTTCGGATTATCAGCAAAGCACGTATCGGAAAGTTGTACATCGTGGACGTGCTTTTGCGTCGGTCTTGTCCCGGTCACAATCTGGGTAGTACACGGTGATTTACTCAGTTCCTATTTCTCTCTGATGAAACAATGTCATCATGGTCCAACATTCGTTGCTCAGGATTAGGGAAAAACCCCAGAAAAAACCTAATCAGACCAAAACTGATAATGACATTGATTAACGGAACTTCGAATCTTATTCGGTCCAGTGCTTCATTCCAGGTCTTCACTTTCTAATTTTCTATTTCAAATAATGACCACCACTTGTCTTCGCTCTTGCCATTTTCTTCATGACCGACGTTACGTAACCTTCGTGCTGCGCTTGTTTATTTGCTCGGAATCCCAATTCTGATGTCGGCGCAAGGATGCCGATCATCATTGAAGCTCTGTCCAGGGACTCTGTTTTGTGGGCGATGGCTGGGTATCGAGCAATAAACAAACTATTCCAGATCATACAACTGATTTATTATAATGCAAGCTTTAGGTATTCACTTCACACAACGAGCCGTGAAACAGTCTCCGAGAGACGATGTTGTTGCCACGACTGCCGACACAGGAAAAAGCACCGCCCCTCTGCGGTCGGCACTTTTATCTGTTCGGTTCGTGCAAACGTCAGTGCGGATTCTGTCAAAGTGACTTGTGTCACTTTTCACTTAGCTCGTTCATTCGTTCTTAAGCTTCCGTACTATTGACTTCTCCGACATATACATAATTTAATGAACTAAATAGATATAAAAAAAAAGTCAAACATTGGTCCAAATCGACAAACAGAGAAACATTAACGTTGTGATGATACTACTGCCAACTTCTTACGAATATGCTCGCGAACCTCAATCTTGAATCTTAATCGGTTTGTAACCATCCTGACCTCTTGGGGGAGCGCATTCCACAGAGAAATAGCCTGAACAAAGAAAGAACAGTGAAGAAAGTCAGTGCGATGAGTAGGACATAGTAGAAGACGGTTATGAGATGAGCGTAGATTGATAGTAATTCGTGTGTGAATGAAATAAATAACAAAAAATGATATCTGGACAGTTAAATATGAAAGGAAATAAATAAAAAAGCTAGCACGCAATGTGTAACGTCATTTTGAGGACGCTCTCTGCTTAAGCAACGATCATAAACCTTGAAAAACACTACCTCCTAAAACCCTCCCAACAGCGGCAAAAACACAGTAGGTACCAACATCAGCATCATGACGAGCATGCAAATCTGACATCTATCATACGTCACCCGCCATCGCGCAATATGTACCCCAACAAAAAACATTGCGTTGTTTATTGAATCAAATAAATCGGGTTACCGAGCGAAGTAAATGCATAAGCCAAGGTGGGAAAGACATCTAATGAGTTCTTTCTTTACTTTATATTAATATATATGTATATATATTATATTAAATATATATGTATGTGCATTTTAATTATATGTATACTTTTTGTTTTTTTTTTATCTTGTTTTTCGTGTAAAATTACACTTTTATGCACCTACCATATTGTCTCTTCACCACCCTAGGTTGACTGATAGAGAATGCCTAAGGCATTAAGTCCGCCTTTGTACTTTGTGTTGCATGACGTTTAAATAAATAAATAAGACATCCCCCGCTCTTGGGCGAATTAAGAGGGCGTGTCAAACTTTAATGGCTAAAAATCCACACCTGTTCCTTCTTTGCCATTGTTCCAGGGCCCGGGGATCTCTTTCGCATCACCCATGGCCCCAGTAGGCTTCGACCCTGCTGGGCCCCTGGGTTTTGCTGACATCTCCTTGAAGCGCGTGTAGAATACTACACGCCGTCGATGACTTGAGCTCGGTCCGCCTTGGATTGTACGAAAGAGAACTTCGGGGCCCTGGAACGAAGGCAAAAGGGGTTTTAGTCAATAAAATCAGTAAAAGTCTAACACGCCCTCGCACTCCACCCTAGTGTAAGAGAAGTTATTAGATGATTTCTGATTTCCCACCTAAAAAAAAAACAGCTAGTATTTCATTAAAAAAAAATGGAGAACCAGGTCGATGAAGACAAAATCCCTACCCCATCTTGAGAACAATTCACTATAATGCACAAAAAACCACTATCCCATTACAGTACCCTGGAAAACCCAGTGAAAAAACCCAATATATCGGCACACAATATGACGAGCATGCAAATGTGACATCTTTCATACGTCATCCGCCACCGCGCTCAATATGTACCCTAACAAAAAACATTGCGTTGTATATTAAATCAAGTAAATCGCGTTACAGGTACGGATTTATATCGTACGAACATCGCTTGCTAAATTGCTGTTATACGCCTGTTGTGGGCTGTGGTGCTGATCGGTGTGATTGAGGACAAAATTTGAGTTTATTTTTTTTCGCTTATTTAGTTCTGTGTGAAGTTTTCTATGGTTTCTCGATGGTTAAATTTGTGAATGTTAAACGTAAGGTGCAAAAGAGAAACTCGTGGTTCTGGAACGCAAAGGGCAACTGAAGGACACAGGTGTAGTTTAAATCAGTAAGTCTGACACGCCTTCACGCTCCACCCACGCGAGAAAAGACTTTTTTTATGTCACAATTAAAAAAGAACTGGGCAATTGCAAGTCCGACTCGCGCACTGAGGGTTCCGTACAAACTACAATTCCCGAATGGAGTCTCGATGATTTTTTCGAATTGCTAAAAAGTTTTTTTTTGTGTCGTGGGTAACAACAAATTGTCTGTTTTTAGAGTATCGAAATATACGTTTTTTGTGACATAAACCGCCGTATCTTTTTTATTCGTTAACTTAGAAGTTTGATTTTTTCACAGCTTTGGGACCGCAGACCTGAGTATATGGTTTTAATTTCAACTCGATACCTCCACGCGTTCCCTAGATAAAGGATTTTCACAAACAGACATATAGACAGACAGACCGACAGACAGACAGACAGAGAGACAGACGAACCACAAAGTGATCCTATAAAGTTTCCTTTTTTCCTTTTGAAGTATGGAACCCTTATAGGAACACTCCCTTATGTGCGATTTGGAAAAATCTTCGAGACTCCAATGAAGAATTGAACTCATTACATTATTAAGTTTGTACGAAACCCTCAGGACGCGATTCCGACTCGCACTTGCCCAGTTTTTTTTTTTAAATTAGATCTGCTATTATGCTGTGAACCGCCTCTCAAGTCTGGAGTGAATATGTTACTTGTAGGCAATCAAGCTCCACAGTAGCCCACTATCATAATCGATAAACAAAAAAGAAAACCAAATGAAGACTCAGAGAAAATTAAGGATTATTTATTATTTAAACTTCATGTACAGTCGTGGTACATAGGCGGACTTAATGCCACAAGGCATTCTCTATCAGTCAACTAATGGGTTAAAAAAGACAACACTGTGGTAGGTGTGCACAATAAATAAATAACAGATATTTTTGAAATCGAATGTAGCACGTTAAATTAAGTAATTAATTACAAGCCAGTAATAATAAAATACGTGTTTAAGCTAATATAATAAACTAATAAATACTATGATAAATATGAAATCATTGTAATTAAGAGAACTTAAAATGTAACAATTATACGATTATAATTATAAGATTGTATTTGTCTCAAAATTATTAAGGTAAGCTGATTCTTGGAACATATAAAAAAAAAGAAAATATATATCTACGGTTGAACAAAACTTCGTCCTTTTTGAAATCAGTTAAAAAGTAAGTCTATAATTAAAGTATACGTGTATAAAGCTTTTAAAAACATTTTTGATTAAAAATCTAACATTGCTTCCTCATCAACCCCCGTATATGCCCACTGTGCACCCGAAATACTACACATTTGTCAGAGGGTGAAATTCCCTGAAAAAATGGCGACCCGCCGAATGAAAGCGATGTGAAAAGTGCGCCTATTTCGCGGTAAAAAATAAACAGCCCATAGAGTTATGAGATTATTTTTTAATAAAGTATTAATACCGTGGCTTTTGGATTTTTTAGAGTAAAAATGTGAATGCCGTGCTTAAAATGAGAGCTAATTATAGCAATATACTTGGATAATACTTAACCCATATTTCGCCAGTCAAAAGGCCGGGGTACCACAAGGAAGGGAGCCACTTGACCTCAGATGGAATGCTCTGCTCTTTTGTGGGGAAAACAAAAGATTATTCTATAGAGCACGTACTTTCATCTTCCTTTTGACGGACTTGTTAAAAAAAAGTGGCAAATGAATTGACAGTAGGAAAAAAAACAAGAACGTGACTTTAGCCATTGATTTGATTGATTTCTGATTAAGATTTTTTCACCTTTACGGTACAGGCACACTCGGTACAATGTTATTGTATCATTCATTACTTTTTTTTTTTTTATTCTGTGTGGTTGCCGTTGTCGTCGTGTTACACACACATGAGTCGAATATTCTCTATTTTATTCTAAAAAACGGTTAAGTGCGAGTTGGACTCGCGCACTGAGGGTTCCGTACAAACTTACCTATACCTATCGCAAGAAAAGTTTATTTTCGTGACGTAACTATTTTTTTTATAATTTACAGTTTTTTGATTTTTCCCTATACTTATTTATTTATTTAAACTTCATGTACAGCGGTGGTACATAGGCGGACATAAAGCATTCTCTACCAGTCAACCATTGGGTTAAAAAGACACCACTGAGGTAGGTGTACACAATAAATAAATAACAGATATTTTTGAAATAGATCATAAAAAAAAATCATAAATAAAATTTATCATTAAATTAAGTGGCTTATAATAACAAAATACGTATATATGCTAATATAATAAACTAATAAATACTATGATACATAAGAAATCATTCTAATTAAGAGAACTTAAAATATAGCAATACTTGTGCTATGAGACCTTGCTCCATACCAAATTTCAGGTTTCTATGTCACCGGAAAGTAACCTATGAATTTTGATTCCCTTGAGAGTGTTACACGTTTTTTGCGAAACGGCCGTATCTTTTTTTTTTGTTAACTAAAAAGTTTGTTTTTTTTCTCAGCCTCGTAAGACCACAGAACTGAGTATATGGTTTTAATTTTAAGTCAATACCTCCTTGTGTTCCCGAGATCAAAGGTCTTGAGAGACAGACAGACGGACAACGAAGTGATCCTATAAGAATTCCGTATTTTTCATTTTAAAGTACGTAACCCTAAAAACGACCCCTCTCAATTTCAAACATAAAAGCAGCGAAACAACTATATCCTTGCCTTTTTCTTTTCCAGAAAACAGAAATTAAATTACATTTTACACTCACTTAGTCCCATTAAAACGTACTTTTCCTCAAAGCACACTAGCGCCAGACGCTAAGCAAACTATTTACACAATGGGAACTAAAATAAAGCTCTAATTACAATCCTTAGTCGCACGACAAAATAATACACCAGAGACAACCAGGTAATACTTTACCTTTTGATAAAAGTCCACAAATAAAACAGTAAAAAAAAATACCAACTTTCAAAGACAACAATCAACAGACGAGGCAGCCCAGTTGATTGCCTGTGCCTTCACTTTAACGAACTTAAAAAAAGAAGGAAAAAACAAAACAGTGAGGCAAAGCCATCGCAACTTCTGCCTCTTGATTGTTGGACAACAAGTCAGGCAAAATGGCGGTAAGTCCGAAATGAGTCTCGAATTATACATGCGTAACGTCTGTTGAATTGAAACTGTGTACAAAAGTTGGAAAAAAAAAGCGGGAAAAAAACCCGCGAAAAAAGTCCTTTGCTTTGTTTAAGCGGCGATCATATTTAAGTATGATAAACAGTTTTTTTACAAAAGAGATTCACGATTCGGGATAAATGAAAAGTGTACTGTATTAGCGCTTGTTAGCAAGCACAAGTTGGATTCATGTTTTATTTTTGCATTTTTATTGCCTTCGTTATGTTGGCAGAATTGTAATTTATATCAGTATTTTGAGAACAATAACGATGGAGAGACAAGAGACAAGACTAGACTCTCTAGTCTAGTCTCTGGTCTAGTCAATTCGCAAATTCTTGCTAAGTAGTTCTATCTTCAGGTCATGGTGTATGAAGTTTTAGTTTTATTGATCGTGAAAAACTTGCGTTTGACGACTTTCGGTCAGTGACTCGTCAGCTCAGTAGACGATTTTAGGGTCCCTTTCTAGACAAATCACTTTCCAAACTGTCCATACATTTCTTTACTTTCCCAACCTTTGTCAAACTCTACATCGAATCCTTACCTTACATACCGAAGAAAAGGCATCTGCGAATAATATCTTTACCTATATTTCTAATTTGACTGGCTTGACTGTCTTGACTGACCTGTTGGTCTAGTAGTTAGTGGCCCTGACTGTTACGCCGGAGGTCGTGGGTTCAATTCCCACCCAGGACAAATGTTTGTGTGATGAGCACGATCATTTGTTCTGTGTCTGGGTGTAATTTATCTATAATATGTATGAATTTAGAAATATATAAGTATGCTTATCAGTTGTCTAGTACTCATAACACAAGCTCTGCTTGAGACTGGACGGAGTTGTGTGATAGATGTGGAATAAAAAAAATTAACATTTCTTGTAGGTTGTAAAATCAAACAGCAGGGTCGTGTTTTCTCCATAATTCAAGTAGCAGATGTTGGCGAAAAAACCACCAGGCTGAAGTGAGAATGGGCTGGTCACGTCGCACTAATGCACCCGAACTGACGCTCGAAAATTCTCACTTAATGGACGTATTCGAAGACATGTGACCTTCACCAACCCGCACTAGGACCGCGTGGTGGATTACGGCCCATTCCCTCTTGCTAGAGAGGAGGCCTGAGTCCCAGCAGTGGAAACATTAAAAGGATGATTATGCTATATGCTATGGACGTCTTACGTAGGACGTCGCGCCGAGGTGGACTGCGGTGAACGAGTGACCATGTTCAGGGGGCAAACTTGGCCAGAGATCCCCTAAGACAGACAGGTTTTGAAGGAGAATGGGGAGCCCTTTGTCCAACACAATACGCTAATGTAATAAAATAACACAAGAAACACTGGTTAAAAAGAAAGAATTAAGCTATGTAAGCTATCCTGTTCCCTCTGTATTTTCTCTCTCCTAGAGAGGAGGCCTGAGTTCCAACAATCGGAATATTATAAGGCCGACTATGTTATGCACATAGCTCATCATGTGCTATTCTGTACATTTTCGCTCGATCACTAGAACCATAAATACGTATGGTATCTATGGCTGTACCCAATATTTTGTCTATGGGATATTTTTTCGCACAAATCTTATCTTTGATTAAACATCAGGTGCCTAGTGGTGGGGTTTTATAAATCGCAAGTTTCTATACAACTAGATTATATGTAGAATCATTGAAACAAGCGATTTCGGTAAAATGGTGCTAAGAATTTTATTGTGGTACTGGCTACCACAGATAAGTTTACCGAGAAGGCTTTTTTTTTTATTATTATTTATAGCCCATTTATGTCCCACTGCTGAGCAAAGGCCTCCTTTTCCACACAAGTCTGTCTTCGGCCATTGCGGGCCAGTCCTTCTGGTATTTATCCAGTTCATCTCTCCACCTTCGCCTTGGTCTGCCGCGGTGTCGCCTTGCGTTTAGTGGGACCCAAAGAAGAAGGTTTACTCGAGAAATTTGCTACCAAATTAACTCACGTATACAATAATCATAATACACGATTTATGGTTGCTGGTAGATTCAATGTACCCAGAGTCACCAATTACTTTGGTGACAGAACACTAAACAAGAGAATACCATACCTATTGAACAGTCTGCCGACAGACTTAGAGTGAAACAAACACAAATAGATTTAGACGCAAATTAAAATTATATTATTTAGAAATGTTTTAAGTACATTTACGTATGTCTTGAGACTCACCGACCCCACAGTCAAAACAATGCAACGATTTTGTGGGGCTTATCTTATAACTTACTTACCTTTTTGGAATAAAGATAAATAAATAAATAATACAATAAATACTGAGAAAGATTAGAAAATATAACATCCGTATTCTAATTTAACGCAAAAGGATAAAAACTAAAGAGTTTCTCCGTCGTCACACTCCAATAATTTTGCCAAGTGCCACTACAATCAAATTTTAAATACCTTGCCCCACACTAGGTGTGTGTAAGTCTTTACTGAACCGACTCACTGTTCCGAAACATTTTAGTGTTCCGAAATATTGGAACATCAGTAATGTTTTAAATGCATCATTTGGAACAATTGCAACACTGAAACACTCTTTACTTTAAGTGACCAGCAGTCTTTTTAAAATTCAAATTATAACGTAAATAGTGTAAATATGACCTGACCTAAATGAATGACCTGAACTAAAAACATCTGCTTTAAATTATTTTCAAATCAAAATTCAATTAAATAAAACTTTTAGTGTATCTGATGCAACGTAGTAGTTTAACTTGTACAACAGATCACGATTCACAACAGTCAGTGTCTGTATGTATCTTTTGAGCCGTTGTTCCAAATGTCCCGTTTGTATCTTGTGAGTCGATGTTCCAAATGTTCCGTTTGTAACTTGTGAGCCTATGTTCCAAATGATACATATCACTGTTTCGGAACATTTCAGTGATTCAGATGCAAATGTTCCGATCGAAAAGATGACACACTTTTCCCACGCCTACCCCACACTAAGAATTACTTCTGTATCATGGGTGCGTTCACAAACTCGCCCAAACCCGGAACACCTATCTGTAGACCATACAAATATTTATTCCGTGCGGGAATTGAACCCGCAACCCATAGCGCAGCAGCCAATTGCTTAACCACTGAGTCACCCGTTCCGTCAATAATTAAAACAGCCACTGACTTTATAGTAGATATAATTTATAAATAGGAACGTAGAGATGGTATAGATTTAGATATCCCTTGATAACAACTCACCGTGAAATATCTTACCCGCGATTTTTGATTGAAGTATTTAAAGTTGAGTATTTCTCAAACTCTGCTTTAGCCTAGATTTGAGGCTTAATTTAAAAAAAAAACCATTAAGAAACCCGCCCATTGTCATAGAAAAGTTAAATGTCCTACAATATACACTACTAATTTATAATTAGTACAAATACTTAAACGGCTTATTAGAAAAAAAAAAAATTCATTTATTGTTTGTTACAGGTGTATGGTCAGTTCTTATAATTATTTTTTGTTTATCGCTGTAACATGAGGCTTACAATATTAACATGTCAAAAATTTCATAAAATAAAATACGATACTTACTGGTTATAATTAAATTGGTTACAATATTCATAAACTGTCATTTTCAATTAAAATTAAATAAATTAATGGTCACAATGACACTGGTTACAATATTTATATGTCATTTTCAATTAATCTAAAATACATGCTTGGTTACAATACTATTTATATGTCCATTTCAATTAAAATAAAACAAAAATAAAATAAACGTCACCTATTTACTTTTACATCGTCAGATTCGTTTTGGGTTCAAAAGGTCGTGTATAAAAAAATTAAACAAAAAACAAAAAAAAAAATTGTTATAAATAAAATCTCAATAAATAATATTCATAAACAGCGAAGTTATGAGCGTTTGTTTATATCCTAAAATGTCACTCAATTTATGGAAATATTGAACAGGCTGAATGAATGAATGGCGATAAAAAATGGAAAAACTCTGCGTGTAGTATTTTGTAGTAGGTAGCAATTGTTATGAATGATTGATTCAATTATGAATTTACCAATTAAGACAAATTTTCGTGGACAATTTTGGGATTTCGTTTTTTTTTAACTTTTGACTACTCAAATATGATCAGTAACGGGCACGGATAGAGCCCCATTTTTTTGTACTAATTAAAAAGTAGGAGTGTATATAAAAGGAGAAACTGACTTTTTTTTTATTGATATAAACCAGTGCTTGACTGCGATCCCACCTGATGGTAAGCGGAGATGCAATCATTGATGGTCAGGCGCACTAGTTTATTAAGAGCCTATTCACTCTAGCCTTGAAGACACCTAAATTATAGTTGGACGGGAAGACAGCAGCAGGCAAATTGTTCCAGTCCTTCGATGTACGCGGTATAAACGACGAAGCGAAACGCTTAGTCCGGACCGTTGAAGTTTCAACAACGTAAGGGTGGATACCTGCTGTTCGTCGGGTTGTCCGATGACTGACTGACATATCAACGTAAAGCCGAAAGTACTAAACGTGGAACGTGAAATTTTGCACAAGGTTTCCTTATAAAACACATGCAAGCACAAAGGATTTTCCCAAATTCAGCCCCTAAGGGGATGAAACGTAGGTCTAAAGTTCGTAAGGAGAAACCCACTATCACGCTGGCAGAAGCTAGTGTACATAAAAATCCAGATCGCAATTTTTAACTTCGATGAACAAGAAATGCGGAAAATATTAAAAGAAAGTTATTCAAGTTATGAGAATGTCTGAAGTTTGAAAGTTGTTACACCTGCATTCCTAAAAAGAAACGCGCGAAAGAGGGACGCCATTTTGTTGTGAAATAAATCTACACTAATATTATAAAGAGGTAAAGTTTTTTTTTTTTGTTTTTTGTTTGTAGAAGGTCATCATCATCTTCCTGCCCTTGTCACGTCTTATTTGGGGTCGGTGCAACACGTTTTTTTCTTCCATTCTGCCCTGGCACTCGTCATGCTGTCACTAACTTCCTTTTCTTTCATATCACTCTTCATAAAATCCATCCATCTTTTCTTTGGCCTCCCTCTCCCTCTCCACTCATCCACTTGTATACTCATAACTCTTTTAGTAACATGCGTTTCATCCCTCCTCTTTACATGACCATACCAAGACAAACGATAGCTTCCTACCTTGCCCCCACCCGGGATGGTGCAACAACCCTGGTCCGTTTCCCACAGGAGCCTGGTGCTGCCCCTGCGCGTCGCCTGTGGGGTACGCCCTAACCCTATCGCGCATTCCATTTAAACCCAACATATTACAAAAGATATGGCTACTGTTTTACTTCGGCCGCCTGCCTGACACTAACCCTCCTTGGGAATGCTGTTGCTGGTGGTTTACTCACTACCACGCGGTGACCTAAGCTGCTTAATAGTACGCACGGTCTCAAAATGTCCCTTAGTCGCCTCTTACGACACCCACGGGAAGAAATGCGATGGTGCTATTTTTTACGTCCAGACACCGTACGGTAGAGACTTTGATGTAGGAGGTAATCTCTGAAGTTACTGGTCCGATGAGCAGTGGTGACCGAGTGGTAACGGCCCCGACTTACGAGTTGTAAGTCGCAGATTCCAACCCAGCCAGGCGCATTAATTTGTGTAATTTATTTCATCACCACTGCTCTCAAAACGGTGAAGAAAAACATCGTGAGGAAACCGTCATGTCCTAGAACCAAAAAATTGGAAGACATACTCCCCAAGGGAACTCTTGGGATCATTTTCCTGGCAACAGCTAGTTTATTAAAATAAATAACAGAATGACATATGAATTTGTGCAGTTTGTTTGAATTAAGAACGTAATTTATTCCATACTAGCTTTTGCCCGCAGCTTCGCCCGGGTACATAAAATATTTCTATCGGAGAAAAAATTTTAGCAATCGGACCAGTGTATAAAATTAGCATAATCAGCCTTTTAATGTTGCCACTGCTGGGACTCAGGCCTCCTCTCTCTAGGAGAGGGAATGGGCCGTAATCCACCACGCGGTCCCAGTGCGGGCTGGTGAATGTCACATGTTTTCGAATTTTTGATTCGAGGGCATGCCGATTTCCTCACGAAGTTTTGCTTCACCGTTTTGAGAGCAGTGGTGATGAAAAAAAATTACACAAAGTAATGCGCCTGGCTAAGTTACTACAACTCATAAGTCGGGGCCGTTACTACTCGCCCACCACTACTCTAGCTTCAGCTGCCGCGGTGACTTTTTCCGACAATCCCAAGACCCTAGCAGGCATATCATATTCACGCCTTAAAATCTCAAAAAAAAAAGAAAACATTAAAGAAGCTTGACGTGTATTTCAGCATTTTCAGCGAAGTGGATTCGGAAATAGGGGAGGACAGTTATAAACAAAAAAATAATGAAAGCCAGGGGAAGCTCGACAAATAAATAGGTGGGGGAATAAAGTAATTTGTCTTTGCCGCCCCCACTTGCGCGGCTCTGGAGACTGTGGATTTGGCAAAAATGGCCTGAAAACATACTGAAAATAAATGATTGTTTTAAGGAATGTGTGGTGAAGGAACTTTAGTTTTTAGATACTTGTAGAAAATTACAATTTTATGTTACATTGACTTTCAGGGTCATTTTATTTTTCAAGTGGGAAAACATCACCCTCACCTCTTCCTGATGATAATGGACGCCATGACGTCGGACATTCTGGAAGAGGCTCCCTGATGTATGTTGTTTGCCGATGATATTGTGTTGGTTGCCGAGAGTGGCCTAGAGGTCCAGAACAGATTGGAGGTGTGGTGGCACAGACTGGAGAGTGTTGGCCTAAAATTGAGTAGAACCAAAACGGAATACTTGTTCTGCGATTTCGGCGGTCTCTCCGATCCAGTGCCTTTAGCTCTCGCTGAAACGCCCATACCGATCTGCACTGCCTACGATTTCTTTGTTCTGACGTCATCTCAACGCTCAGTCACTTGGTCAGAACAAAGGAATCGGAGGCGTGGCCTACTCAAGGCATTCGACGCATATGAAACAATCGTAACTTGGCGAGGAGGGCAGACGCGACACCACGAACTACGAAATGATTGATTCAGAAGCGTTGATAGCCGCCATAGATATCCGATCGCCGCAGTGCGTGAGAAAAAAATGTTGTAGGACAAAAAACATTAACATTGTAGGAATCCCTTATTAATACAAAGAAGTTGGAAGAAATCAATAATTCGAGGAGTGACCAAATTCACATAGGACCTTTGTCACGTGTAGCATCGCGTCGCATTGCATCGTGTCGCGTCGCGTTGCTTCTTATATTAATAATACAATAATATTCTACAACTATCTACACACAACGCCATCTAGTCTCAAACTAAGCAGAGCTTGTGCTATGAACTGATAGACATACTTATAATATTTCTAAATACATACATATTATAGATAAATTACACTCATCACACAAACATTTGTCCTGGGTGGGAATCGAACCCACGACCTCCGGCTCAGCAGTTAGGGCCACTAACCACTAGACCAACAGGCCAGTCAATATTAATAGTAGGGAATCCAATCCCACTAGAACGGCTCCCGTTCTGTGGGAGCCGTTCTAGTGGGATTGGATTCCACGCACCTTTTTTTGCGGGATCGCAAATATGGGATCACTCATGAGGGATCCCGCACACTTGCGGGATTACTTCCCGCACACTTGCGGGCCCTCGTGACTTTTTTGTACATAAGGAAAATAGTGTTGTATTTAAATTTAAAATAAAAAAAATAAAACAATCCCGCAATCCCCACGGGATTGCTGACTTCAATCCCGCCAACTTGCGGGATTTCGATTTTGATGCGGGATTGGATTCCCTAATTAACAGTATTCATCGCTCAAGCAGGACACGCTAGCATCACTAACATTTTGCTAAAATCAAGCTACAAAATTAACGTAAATATGTTTAATGTTAAATTCTGTTTGTCCAAATATTATGTTCGGTAAATATTTGTGTTTATTCTTATTCCATTCTGTGGTTTAATTATTAGCTGTTAAGACGTATACAATAGTGCATGTAGTGCTCTTTTTAGGGATCCGTACCTCAGTAGGAAAAAACAGAACCCCTATAGGATCACCTTGTTGTCCATCCGTCTGTCTGTCTTTCTGTTTGACAAGACCCTTTATTTTGGGAACGCATGGAGGTATCGAGTTGATATTAAAACTATAAACTCAAGTGGAGGCTTGTAATTAGCGATTTGAAAATATCATACTTTTTGTATCACTCATTTTGTTAGTCTTTAAGCCTTCTTAAAAATAAATTAAATAAATAAATAAGTCTGCGGTCGCTTGAAGCTGAAAAAAAATCAAACTTCTCAGTTAACGGAAAAAAAGATATGGCTGTATATGTTGCAAAAAACGTACATTTCGAAACTCTCAAGGGAATCAAAATTCATAGGGTACATCCCGATGACTTAGCATCCTGAAATTTGGTATGAAGCAAGGTCTCATAGCACAAGTTTAGGAAAAAATCCGAAAACTGTCAATTATAGTTACGTCGTAAAAAAAAACTTTTTTGCGATTTGTAAAAATCTTCGTAACTCAATTCGGGAATTGTACGGTCTACTGTTTTCATAAGTAAGTTTGTACGGAATCCTCAATGCGCGAGTCCGACTCGCACTTGCCCGGTTTTTTAAGTGATGGGGCACTTAGACTTAAGATCGAATTGTTTTCCTTTACATATAATAGTGCACTTATGAGTGCTCAGATGAAGAGCCAAATAAAAAATAACAAATAAAAAAATTTACTCACTCTATGACAACCAAAAAAAGTGCCAACTCCACAGTCCTCTTCCCCACCGCCACAGTTAACAAATGATTCCATCCATTGTGAAATTATTAATTAATTCCTTGAGACAAAAATACAAACTCTGTCGCAGTAGGAAAGCCAGCCAAACGATCATATCCCGTCATCTGTCGGGAATTAACTCAATTATAATATACAATTGATTAATGTAGCACTGTTCTGCCGTTTTGTTAGCGTCTACAGCTAAGAATTCAAGATAAATTAGTATTTTTGAATTGGTTTTAGTTAATAAATAAGATGGTAAATTCGGTGTGCCCAGACGATATCGCTGTGGAGGGATACTTTGACGCCTAAATATACTTTTTTGCTTTTTAATTTATTTGCCAAATGCCAAGGAAGGGTGGTTTGTTTTTCGAGCGTATCTTGTATACATAATGTAAATGGAATAATACACCCTTATACACCCCAATTAGAGAATTAACTCAGTGGGGGACGTCTCTTTCGCCAGCATCGTTCTGCCGCGTCGTCGTCACATACGCCCAGACCTCCACCGCACCGGTCTGACAGAACCCTTGTGGTCCTCGGTGGACGCTGAGGCAGATGGACCGGGAGCTCCTCCTGGAAGCCGCGACGGTACAAGCACCGGACAGGCCTGTTGACACCGACGTCGAGGCAGAGTGGTTCCGGGAGGCCATGTCGCAAATCTGCGACGCGGCAATGCCGAGTCCGTCCAGGACGTGCTCAGCGCCAGGTATACTGGTGGTCGCTGCAGATTGTGGCACTGCGCAACGTGTGCAATGCCGCGCAACGCCGGTATCCCAGATACCGCAGGCGCCGCATCCGTCCACCGAATGCGGAGGCCAGAGAGGCGGAGCTGTACGAGAGATACAGAGAGGCAAAGCGCACCCTCCGAGCGAAGATAAGGCGGGCCAAACTAGAGGCCCGCAACGTGTGGCTGGGGACTCTGACGGGACAAACTCCACTCCTGGGCTTCCCCGCTGACGCACAGTCTCCAGCCCGAGCTTGTGCCAATCGGCGGCGGCGATCTCTCGCGCCGGGCCTTGGTTCAGGCCATGGTCCGGAGCGAGTTGGAGTGGCAGGCGGTCGCCTTCTGCGAAGCAGTAATGCTAGCAAAGGGGGCGGCCGATCGCGTGAGGCAACGGTCCTTACGCCCCAATCGCCGCCGTGACTCCGATCCCGATTCTGTTCGAAGATTGAAAATCTTGTTTCATACTTTTTCAGCGTCGTTTTTTTTTTGTCGAAGTCGGATTTTAGTTTTTTACTTTATTTTTATTTAAATAAATTTGGTGTTAAATTTAACACATGACTTTTTGTCCGCCAGAAGGCGCCATATCGAGTTTTGTGACACGTCACGTAGCCTATGTTCAGCGGACAATTAAGACGGTTCTAACGATACCTCATACGTCGACTTCCGATAAGTAGATTAGGAGCTATGAGGGAACTGATGAACACACATACATACATAGCCTGTCAAAATCATAACCCTCCTTTGGCTTTGCCGTAGTCGGGTAAAAATGAATAATGCTGTTCTGGTAATGCCAGTAGATGGCGTTATCCCTTGACAGTTTAGCTAAAAGGTTGTTCATTGACTATTACACGTTACGAAGTTCGCCGGGTCAGCTAGTAGGTAATAAAATTAGTCAAAATAAGTAGCCAATTCCTAAGGAAGACATGTAAGTCATCCTACACAGTATAGTCCTTACAGAACAGTATTTAACTCGACACAATCAGCAATTCTGATTGATTGACTCAATACATCAGTAAATAAACAAGCCTACATATTGATCCAGCGGCATCTGAGCCCTATACTCCTAATTAACCCGTCGCCGGCCACTGCGGTCGGACTCGTTAGTACAATCAAGTGCCCTAAACTTCGCAGTTTGGCAGCGCTGGAGGGTTGACGGGTGCAAGTGTGGCAATTAGATGGATGATAGATTGGGTATGAAGGGATGTGTGTTTAATTTTCAAGAGCAGATATTTTTTTATGACACTATCAGAAATAGGTATAGCAGAAAAAAATCTTCCTGCATTAATGATGAGGAGCAAGATGTTTTTCAATGAAAAATACTAATAAAAATTGTATGTTAATTACTCGTATCTTTGTTTTTTTTGTCTCATCTATCTCTAGAGGTTTTTATTATTATTTATTTTTAATTAATAATTTTTGGCCACGTGAGATTTTTCATTAGAAATCCCGGGAAGATCCATATTAATATCAACATTTCGATGCAAGTACATAAATAACTCTACCTAATTCCGATTCCTCAGGTCATTTTATTATTATCAAACCAGGAACCAGGAGAACCAAGGTAACCGACATAGCACGAAGAATCGCCAAACTTAAGTGGCAATGGGCAGGGCACGTTGCTCGCAGAACAGATGGCCGTTGGGGCCGAAAGGTTCTGGAATGGCGACCACGTACCGGAAGACGTAGCGTTGGAAGGCCTCCTACAAGGTGGACCGATGACCTGGTAACGGTTGCGGGAGTACGATGGATGCGAGACGCACAGGACCGTTCATTGTGGCGGCACTTGGAGTAGGCCTATGTCCAGCAGTAGACGTCTTTCGGCTGAAATGATGATGATGATGATTATTATTATATTTTAGTTTAGATTATATGTGTTATACCTAATATTATGTCCTGCACATAGGATACTGTACTTTTTATCCCTCGGGAGTACCTATGATCCTTTGAAATAATATAGGCAAACAGAAGCAGCAGGTAAGTACTTAAATAACAATGGCAAACAATCATACCTTTCTATAAGCGGATGGAGCCTGCTGATACTTAAGCCGCAACAGGGAACGCCCTCAAAGAAAATACCTTAAGGTCATTACGAGCCAGATCTTCACAAAAAGATGAAACATTTGTATCAAAAGTAAATAACCCGATACTACAAATCATTAACTGAAGGTTATTTCTCTTTTAATAACTTACCTGAATAAATAATGCTGTAGTTAGGTATATAGGTATCTTTCAAACGTTTTTTTTCCTCCAAAAACTCTATCGTAAATGTAATTATTGACTCTGAGTGGCTGAGGTTCGGTCACGTTGAAGATAAGCAGAAGGTCCAGTCCGTACGACCTGCGAGCTGTTGCTGAAATAATTTAGTAATTGTTGACACCTCTTTTTTTTAGGTGGGAAATCATTTAATGAAATCTCTCGCCCTTGGGCGGAGTGCGAGGGCGTGTAGCTTTTACTGACTGAAACCCACTAGTTTGTTCTTTCTTTGCCTTGCGTTCCAGGGCCACGGGGTTCATGGGTTTCGACTCTGCTGGGCCGACGACATGGGCTCGGTCTGGACGGCTACCGAACGACCGGACGGCGTGCTACCCATTGCTCGCCATCCACAAATAATTGTTGAAACCTCTACGACCCAGACTAAGCGCTTCGTCGCGTACATCGAAGGTTGGAATAATTTGCCTACAGCGGTCTGCCCGTCCGAATAATTTTAGTATCTTCAAGGCTAGGCTCTTAAAAGGGTCCTTATTCATCTAACGCAATCCAACGCGATGTTTGACGGGCAGAAGAGACAACGTTAAAAAAGAGAAAACGCCTGCAAACTCTCTTAGCATTCGGTAACTCCGTGATTTACTCGAATTTCACAAAACTTGTTCCAGGAAATACGTGATTTTTTTTTAAACCCTGTAAAAAAATGTCGTCATTCAGAATCTTGATGGAAGCAAGGCTTCTATTGTTATATTTTATTTTGCCTTTTTTAATTTTTGAGTATGTTATGAAGTGTCAAAGTTCATGCAAAGTAGCAGATTCAGAGGTCTTTACCGGATTATTTTTACTCAAATTTATAAATTGATTTCAATAGCAGCCTAGATAATATCCGCAAGATGCTGTGTTTCCAAAATATCTAATGAAAAATGTGTAATAACGTCATAGTCGCGTAAAAAAGATTGTATGAAAAACAGTTAAAATGTATGTCGAATTGCATGCCCTTATGCACTGACTGGTGGCCATCCTGTTCTCGACTGGATTACCTGCCTATACTCATCATTTTAGCCGATAGACGTCCACTGCTGGACATAGGCCTCCCCCAAATGTCGCCACAAAGCACGGTCCTGTGTGACTCGCATCCATTGGATTCCCGCAACTTTCACCAGGTCATCGGTCCACCTTGTAAAGGGCCTTCCAACACTGCATCATCCGGTACGCGGTCGCCACTCCAGAACTTTACGGCCCCAACGACCATCTGTTCTGCGAGCAATATGCCCTGCTCGTTGCCACTTAAGTTTGGCGGTTCTTTGTGCTATATCGGCCACTTTCGTTCTCCTGCGGATATCTTCATTTCTGATTCGATCATGCAAGGAAACTCCGAGCATAGCCCTTTCCATTGCCCTTTGCGTGTCTTCTGATGAGGTCCATTGTGAGCGACCATATGTTGAAAACTCAATCCCCAAGTTATCAGGTAAAAATATTACGGGCAAATCAAAATGGGTGAAATCAATGCTTTCTAACGTGAAGACTGGTTAAATTGGACTTTCTGTTCTTCTTTGTCCTGTGATCATCAACTAGGGTTCCCTCTTAACAGTAGGTACGTTACCAGAGTGCCTCAATAAAATATTTATTGGAATTAAATATGGCGTCCTCCGGCAAATGGAGGTCCCTTATAACGTGAGGAGCCCAGTTAGTACAGATTTACTTGAGATAAGGTCAATCAGCAATTGATTCTTGTGGAGGTTTGAATTCAAGTAAAATATCTTTTGTTATACTTAGTAATTACCTTGCAGTAAACAAGTACTACTCTGTCAAGAAAGTACCGGGAAAAGATCAATAATACACAAAATGTCTGTTATTCATCCAAATTTATTTTATCACCTTCAAAGTATGCTCCTTTAGAAACGATACACTTGCGCCAACGAATAATCCATTCATCAAAACATTTTTTAAACGCTGCTTCCGGAATTGAGTTCAGTTCTCGCCGCGAATTCTCCTTTATGTCTTCTATCGATTGAAAACGGGTGCCACGAAGTGGTAATTTGAGTTTAGGAAAAAGAAAAAAGTCAGCAGGTGCCATATCTGGTGAATATGGTGGTTGCTGGATGGTATTTGTTGAGTGTTTGGTCAAAAATTCGTTCACAATGATAGCCTTGTGCGAAGGCGCATTGTCGTGGTGCAAAATCCAAGAATTTTCTTTCCACAAATCTGGCCTTTTTCGTCGAATTCGCTCTCTTAAACGCCGCATAACGCTCAAATAATATTCTTTATTTACCCTTAGACCTTCCGGTAAGAATTCAGAGTGCACAACACCGCGATAGTCAAAGAAAACAGTCAACATGACTTTGACTTTTGATCGACTTTGGCGTGGTTTTTTCGGTTTCGGTTCAGTTGGAAGGCGCCACTCCGAAGCTTGTTGACTAGTTTGCATGTCAAACTCGTAAACCCACGTCTCGTCACCAGTAACAATGCGTTTCATGAATGTTGGGTCCGAACTGACTCGTTCTAGCATGTCCTCAGCGACTTTCATGCGATTGAGTTTTTGGAGAAAATTCAGATCTTTTGGGACTAGCCGAGCAGCAACATGGTACGGATCGACTCGTGAGATACAGAAAGTTCGGCGGCTATCTCTCTCAGAGTTGAATGGGGATTTTCAGTCACTATTTTCTTCACTTTTGCGATGTTAACTTCAGTTGCAGACGTTGACGGCCTACCAGAGCGAGGCAAATCTTCCATCACATCTCGACCGCTTTTGAACGCTTTGAAACACTCATAAGCACGAGTTTTTGATAAAGTCGATTCACCGTAAGCCTTCTGTAACATTTTCAGTGACTCCGAACACGAAATTCCATTGGCGATGCAAAATTTAAGACAAACTCTTTGTTCGATATTTTTGTCCATTATGAAATTCGCAATACATACTATATATGATATTACTAAAACCAGCACTGTATTTAATATAAATAACAGATGCAACTCAAACTCCGCGCCAAAATGGAAAACAGTTGTGCCAATCTAACAACTACAAAAAAACAAAAATTTGAATTTGGAACCATAAACAAATCATCCATTCCCGATACTTTTTTGACTGAATGTATATCATCATCATCATCATTTCAGCCGACAGACGTCCACTGCTGGACATAGGCCTCCCCCAAATATCGCCACAAAGAACGGTCCTGCGCGTCTCGCATCCATCGGATTCCCGCAACCTTCACCAGGTCATCGGTCCACCTTGTAGGGCCTTCCAACACTGCGTCTTCCGGTACGCGGTCGCCACTCCAGAACCTTTCGGCCCCAACGGCCATCCGTTCTGCGAGCAATGTGCCCTGCCCATTGCCACTTAAGTTTGGCGATTCTTCGTGCTATGTCGGCAACCTTGGTTCTCCTGCGGATATCTTCATTTCTGATTCGATCACGCAAGGAAACTCCGATCATAGCCCTTTCCATTGCCCTTTGGGTGACTTTGAGCCTTCTGATGAGGCCCACTGTGAGCGACCACGTTTCGGAACCATATGTCATCACTGGCAACACGCAATGGTCATAGACTTTCGTCTTGTATATCTATACCAATTGCCTCTTCAGTTTGCCGATACTTCGGACGTTGTCCGTTTCTTTTTTTTTTAGGGTGGGAAATCATCCAATGATTTTTCCCGAACTAGGGTGGAGTGGCAAGGCTTGTCAGACTTACCTACTCACTAAAACCACACCTGTGTTCCTTCTTTGCCTTGCGATCCAGGACCCCGGGGTTACCCTTCGGAAGAAGTTGCCTAAGCCTACTGCGACATCTCAGTAGGCTTTGGAAATCTCTTTGAGGTGCGTATGGAAAACTACGCACCATCGACGAACTGGGTCTGTCCGAATGGTTACCGGATGGCCGGACATCACAAAGCCACTGGGTAGTGATCGGATAGACTGTAGCTCTATGACAAATTCTGCCCCCCTAGTCAAGTTACAACCGTTTCGTTTTGATTCTTTTGTCGTTGATAGCCTCGAGTCGGCCACGCCTCCTATCCCTTTGTTCTGAACATGTGACTGAGCGTTGAAATGACGTCAGAATAAAGGAATCGGAGGCGTGTCCTACTCGAAGCGATCGACGAAAAGAGAATCGAAACGAAACGGTTGTAACTTGACTAGGGGGGCTGGTATTCAGTTGCATCTTTAGTATACCGATGGGTCCTATGTATATGGGCCAAAATGCAAAATTACAACTTTACAGGAGAGGCTTCCAAAGTTTAAATTTACTATAACTTCAGATTGATAAAACTGAACTTTACGATTATTTGCTTGTTTGCTAAGACAACTATCCTCCTCATTTATACTATTGTATTTTATATATACATATATAGGTTTTTTTTTAACGTCACATTGACCCTTCTACGTTAGTTTTTGTTTAAATTATTTTTATTTAAAAACACCCTAAAAGGGCCAATGTGTCATATTGGCCATTATACGCGTATTACGCTAATTAGCATAAAGTATATATTTTTTACATTTTTTACCTATACAATCAAGTAACAATTGAAGTAGTTGATAATTAATTAATAAGAATATAAGCTATTTAGATATTTAGTTATTTATGTCACATTGACACTTATACGTTTTACAATCTGCTAACCTACGAACTGAGATTTCATTTAGATCATTTGATTAATAAAAAAACACGCAGTAGTTTTATTCATTTATTGAAATAAAAATTGAATTAGCCTTAAAACTTCACTCATGGACACGTATTCAGTCTTTTTGGTATTTTCATGATAAAAAAACTAACAAAAAAAAAGTAATAAGGAAACTGTAACTGGAGATCTTAGTTTGATTAACAAAATAATGTACTTCACATTATTATTTTCTTAATAAAATTACAAAAAAATAACAAAATTTTAAACCTATCTGGTGAAAAACAAAATTAAAAAAATCTCCGTAGTATAATCAAGTAAGTAATAAAATTATCAAAATCAACAGTACTAGAAATTCTTAATAAGTCTTCATTAATTTTCTTCATTATTGTTTTCATATAATAATGTCATCATCTTCCTGCCCTTGTCCCATCTTATTTGGGGTCGGCGCAATACGTTTTTTTCTTCCATTCTATCCTGTCAACCGTCATACTATCACTAACTTCCTTTTCTTTCATATCACTGTTCACACAATCCATCCATCTTTTCTTTGGCCTCCCTCTCCCTCTCCACCCATCCACATGTATACTCATAACTCTTTTAGTAACATGTGTTTCATATAATAATGTACTTCACATTATTATTTTCTTAATAAAATTACAAAAAAATAACAAAATTAAAAACGTATCTGGTGTAAACAAAATAAAAAAAATCTCTGACGTATAATCAAGTAATAAAATTACCAAAATCAACATTACTATAAATTGTTAATAAGTCTTCATTAATTTTCTTCATTTTCGCTTTCATTAATTGACACAATGGCATTCGTTGCTACTAAATTTTCATAATAACTGTGGTATGCAGGTGGGATAATATTTTTTCGACATAAATCAAGCAAGTCTTTCTTTTTGGAAGGTTGTATTGGTAACAGCTGATTGTAACATAGTTGCAGAGGAATATCTGTAGGTCTATCGGCAATTTGCCTTCTTGTTCGTACTGGCTGATCTAAGATTTTAATATGATTTTCAATAGCATCTTCACTTAAATCATTTTTATAGTATAAAACGTATGGTTCATCTCGGCTTACACGAATTTGTTTTATTTTAGACCAAAAAACTTTTTGTCCTTCTGAGTTTTTAGTCCAGTTTAAGTGTGTATTTGTCTGCATCTTTTTGAAGTCATAAATCATATTTTGAGCTACGTCTATGACGTTATAAGGACTTCCTTTTGATTTTGCCCATCGAATCGATGAGCTCTATTCAGAGGGTGTGTAAATATTCTTATATTTTGAAGCTCTTTCAATAGTGGCGTGTATGGAGTCGCCTTCATTTTGAGTGTGGCCTACTTCAAGAAAAGTATGCTTTATATTCAAATTAAACTGTTTAGCAGCGTACAGATACATAAAAAACATAATCCTGTTTCGGTTTTGGCCAGTACAATTGTCTGACCAAAATCTGAAGTCGTCACAACCTTCTTGACTTTTTAATTTAATTATATCATAGATACAGCTCGCTATTTCGTTCGAACCCTTCATTGCAATTTGTGCATTCCATAAGTAACAGGTACCAATTAACTTCCCAATATCAAAAATTGATAAGTTATGTACTTTCAATCTTTTACTGTAATAAAATAGACTAATTTCACCACTTGGGGACAACAACACTTTTTGCAAATCAAAAGTAGCGCAGAATATTTTCGTGTCATTTTGTGAATCACGTTTATCCTTTTCTTTTAAGGATCTAGCCTGATTTTTGCTGATTATATGATTATCAAAAATATTTTATTATCAGGAGTCACAGAACCGTTTTTAAAAGAATGACAAACATGGCATTTAAAGTGTCAAATCAGCTGATTGGTCCAAACTACGAAACAAACGCGCGGGAACTCCCCACGTATAAGTCTCTAACTACTCTTAGGACCTTGTACGTTTAAATTCATGTTACTTATGCCGTTATACTGTAATAAAAAATCGTGTTTCTATGCAGATTTTTTTTTTTTTTAATAGCTCACTTAATTCATTACATCTATAAGATGCGTTTACCATAAAAAAGTCAAAATGCCCAAATTGTTAGTTTGGCCCATATACATAGGACCCATCGATACAGAGCCCACGTTGAAAAGGTAGGATCTTCCGACCAGACGGGTGTTATGTATTATGTTCTAATCGCGCGAAGAACTCTGATAACTCGCTGCAAGATTTTTTGGTTAATTTCGAGTTCTTATGTGGCGACTAGGCGTGTGTAACTCTTTACTGAACCGAGTCTCTGTTCCGAAACACTTTAGTGTTCCGAAAGATTGAAACAGCAGTAATGTTTTAAATGCATCATTTGGAACAATTGGAACACTGAAACACACTACTTTAAGTAACCTGCAGTTTTTTTAAATTAAAATTAAAACGCAAATAGTGTACATTTTAATGAACTAAAATGTCTGCTTTAAATTATTCTCAAATTAAAATTAAATTAAATAAAACTGTTGGTCTATATGGCGCAACGTAACAGATCACGATTCATAACAGTCAGTGTCTGTGTTTGTATCTTTTGAGCCGTTGTTCCAAATTTTCAGTTTGTGACTTTTGAGCCGATGTTTTAAATGTTCTGTTTGTGTCTTTTGAGCCGATGTTCCAAATTTTCCGTTTGTATCTTCTGAGCCGATGTTTCAAATGATCCTTCAAAAGATACTTTGAGCCGATGTTCCAATTGATACATATCACTGTTTCGGAACATTTCAGCAATTCAGATGCAAATGTTCCAATCGCAAAGTTGACACACTTTGCACACGCCTAGTGGCGACACAGATTTTGCTCTACATCCAATCGGACAGCAGGCTGAAGTACACAAAGTTTGGAAGAGCTTAGGTAGATAATTATAATCTTCTCGACCAAATTCCGATCACTACGGCCAATCTCAATCTTAACAGAGATTAGCCATGTAGTTGTGTGCGCAAACTCAGGTGAACTCTTCTTTTATTATTATTATTATAATAAAGGCTCGCATTTGACCACCCTCTCACCTGATGGTACGCGATGATGTGCCCGACGATGGAATACGCTTGCCTAAAAGTAACCTATGCACTCTTGACTTAAAGACCCCTAAGTTGTAGCTAGCAGGAAATACAGGCTCCGGCAGGGACACCACTCCACTCCTTAGCTGAAGACGACGACGCACAATGGTGATATTTTGAAACGCAATTACAAACTAAGGCTCATCTCGTCATCCCAATTAATATCCATAGCTTTTCCCAATTTATCAACCAAAAAATATAATACTACAATTCGATTATAAAATTTCCATTAAAATCAGACTGTACGCCTCAAAAATAGATAATATTCACTCTTGACTTAAAGACCCCTAAGTTGTAGCTTTCAGGAAACACTGACTCCAGCAAGGAATTCCACTCCTTGGCTGTACGCACAATAAATTTGTTCCCAAAACGCTTTATCCGTATGGGTGGGATATCCACCATGTACCGGTGGCGCAACGCTGTACGTATCTGTACGTACCTGATGATGGAACGGACTTGGCAGAATTAGATTGTGCAATTCCAGTACACACTCCCCGAAATGTAAACGACTCTCTCTCTTAAGTCCGATGGGACTGCAGTCCGACACGACCTGGGAGTGGTCCAGCATAGGACCAAAGATTAGGTACCTACTCGTTATCCGAGGCGCAGGGGTATGACACCACCAACGTCTAAACTGCTACAGAGAAATTCTCAATGGAAAAACCCAATAACACTCTTTGCCCGACCTGGGAATCGAACCACATACTCAACAGTCACGTGTGCTACCACGAGACCAGATGATCTGAGTTTGATGAGACTTTCATCGACTGATAGTTTTTCTTAAGCTGGGATATTATCTAATGGCTTTTCCCGCTCTGTGTACAGCTAGGTGTGTCAGACTTTAATTGACCCAAACCACACTTTTGTCAATAATTTGCCCTTTGCGTTCTAAGTGCCGACGCCGCGTTAAGCGGACGGCCGCGCGGTCCCATAAAAATGTGCTCCGTCGCGGCTCCCGCGCCCTTTTAGCTACGTAATAATACACAAAAGTTATCCATCGACACGACTACATGCACACCGTCAAAGCTGAACTAGCGAAACTGCGCAGGTAATACTCTGGTTTCCACGACGGGGACCTGAGCACACCACACACACACGCATAGTCACGCGACGGATGCCGGCGCGGGCACACGCGCAGACGCAGCGTTGACCCTAAGACTACGGGTTTCCTTGTCAGAAAATCCCCGCGGCACCGACTGATAGCTGAAGTACTTTTCATTTTCCTGCGGGAACGGGATTTGATAAAAAAAAGCAAATCTTATGTGTCTTAAAAATATTTTTATTGAGTTATAAATAAATGTTCTCTTATAAGTATTCTTAAAACTAAAATTAACTATCTAAATAATAAAAGTATTCCAGTATCATCGATTTACAATAACAGGTAACTTGTGTATGAGTCTAGCTAGACTATAAGTAGGTTATAACTTGGCTTATAGAATATTACAGAAATCGTATTCATGTCATCCCATCAAAAACTCTATTTAATTAATAATCTATACTTATATCATCATCATGTGATTTGACCATTACATATTAACTGTATGGACTTTAAAAGAGACTTTGACCCCTGAGTTTGTTTCGGTGTTTCTTCTCAGGGTAGTCAGCCAGGAAACACCGGCTTCATCTAGTCTAAAATGACGAAAAAAAATTGACGTGTAAAAGTGTTTTTTTAAACCTACTTACAAAATAAATATAATTTATCATTTATAATAAATCTGTACAAGTGAAAATTCTGTACATTGAAAATATCAAAAAAATAAATGGTAGGGGGTGTTACTAGACCGACACCGAACCCAAAAATGTGATTTAAACATTTTTTGTCTGTCTGTCTGTCTGTTTGTTCAGGTATCACGCAAAAACTACGGGTTCGATTACGATGAAACTTGGTATTATTATTCTTTAATATCCTGGGCCCCACACTGGGTACTTTTTATTCCGGAAAAGTATAAACAATAAAACACAAACTTAATATTGCGGTTCGATCTCTAGACCCGAGTACTGTACCAACCGTAAATAATAAGTTTGTCGTAGGTTACGTCACCCGCAGTAGAGTTCACTAAGGGGCGATGCACACGGCTAAGATACTATAATATTTAATCTTAAGATACAATATCGCTCGCCATACAATTCAATGGACTATCGCACACGACGAAGATAATAAATAATATATTTCATATTTTCGTATCTTATACAATCATTTTCGACTTCTACGCGAACGAAGTCTCGGGCAAAAGCTAGTAATATATTATAATAATATTCACACAACTATCACACAACGCCGTCTAGTCCTAAGCTAAGCAGAGCTTGTGTTATGAGTACTAGACAACTGATAAACATACTTATATATTTCTATATACATACATATTATAGATAAATTACACCCAGACATAGAACAAATGATCGTGCTCATCAAAAGAAAATGTCATGAGGAAACCGGCATGTCCTAGGATCAAAAATTCGAAGACATGTAAACCCATGAGGTGGATTACGGCCCATTCCCTCCTGGATTAGAGGCTAGAGTCCCAGCAGTGGGAACATTATAAGGCAGCCTATGCTTATTGTCTTCCTAACCTAATCCGCCATATTCATATCCAAAAACTTACTTCACAATATTTTAGACCTTATTACTAGAACACTAAGGCTGTATTTCCAATTCGGGCGGTAGTGGAATGTTCTTCATAATGGCGAAGCGTTTCAAAGCGTCGTATTTTCCTCTTAAAGCTTCCACTTCATCTCGGATTCTGTTATTTTCATCCTGCATCAGTTCCATATCGCGCCATTCCTGAAAGTTAAAGAAGATTGATAAGAGATGGCGCTGATTGTTATTAGATAGGAATAATAGATGGCGCTAGCTGCTATCGTGTTTAATTACGGAGTTCCGACGCATATCTTCCGGCTCCATCATCATCAGATCACTTCGATGATACCATTTTTATCATAACTATTCAGAAACATTAATTTATTTGTATTATCATAGTCGCTTAACTATCTTCATTGTGATATCTATGTGAATATGAAGTTGCGTTGGCCATTTCTGGTCTTCTTCATCAGTTCCACTCCATAAAATTTTACTTTTTGACTGCAAAGTCCTCGATGAAAATACCAAAATCACTATAGTTGCCTTTATTTGAGGAGTGCCCTCGATTCCTCATGAATCCCATCATCAGAACTGGATTTTGAAAAAAAGGGACTAATCTGGAAGCATATCCTATATGCGAAAAAAAAATTGCAAATTGGTCCATAAACGACGGAGTTCTGTGCTAGCAAACATTAAAAAAAAACACATCCGTATGATAACTTCTTCCTTTTTTTGGAAGTCGGTTAAAAACATCTTTGTTGGTTATTTAATATTTGTTTAATCTTTAAGTTCGGATTCCTAAAAATAACGTATTATCAATGATTTTTTTATGATATAAACTAGTGCTTGACTGCAATCCCACCCTGATGGTAAGCAGTGATGCAATCGTTGATAGTAAAACGCACTAGTTTATTAAGAGCCTATTTAGTCTAGCCTTAGTATTTTGTCCATACCTGACTCTTTTCAGTCTCCAATTCATCCTTCTGCTCTATTCGCTTGATGCGGCACGAGGCAGCGTAGCCACGGTTTTTCAAAGTCCTGCGACGCTGTTTCATCCTGAAATAATATAAAAATAAACACCATTTGGTTGTCAGTCTGCAAAACCGAAACCTTTATAGGATCGAAACCCGGGGCCCTGGGACGAAGGCAACCGAAACCCGTAGCCCTGGGACGAAGGAACAGAAGTGGGTTTTTAGTCAGTAAAAGTCTGACACTATCTCGCGCTCCGCCCAAGAGTGCGATTTGTCATAAGATGATTTTCCCACCCAATAAAAAAAACCCTTATAGCTTGGTTGTCTCTCATCATCTTCATTTCAGACGACATCATGTCAGAGGAGGCCTGAGTCCCAGCCAGTGGGGAACTTTTAAATGCTGATTATATGCCAACAGAAACACACTCACCTAACGATCTGATCTCTAGTCAAGCCCCTCATCTTGAGCTGCCGGTTGAGGTCTCTCACTGAGATGGAGACCAGCTCGTCGTCACTTATCTCTGCGCAGGGGGTCGGGGATAAGGGAGCCTGTAACAAACATCAGATACTATTATCATTTTGCTGTGTAAAACAAGCTTAACACCTTCAATGCCGCCGACACGCCTAGCGTGTTCTTGCTAATTTCTATAACCACGCCTTGAACACGCCAGGCGTGTCCTAAGGCGTAGGCGTACGCGGCATCGCTATGAACTTCAAAAAAATTGTGGTGGCAGTGAACGTGTTAAATAAAAGTATTGTTATTTCCAGAAGACGCAGCGTTGGAAGGTCCCCAACAAGGTGGACCGCGAGACGCACAGGTCACAGGACCGTTCATTGTGGCCAAACTTGGGGAGGAAGGCCTATGTGCAAGTGGAAGACTTTCGGCTGAATTTTGATGATGATGATTTCATAATCATTGCAAAGTCATAGGTATAGACCAGTACGAGCGACTGTAGCATTAGCATCCCACTGTTGGGACTCAGGCCTCCTCTCTAGGAAAGTGAGCAAGTAGTAGGCGAGCGAGTGTATCGTGGAGATATTATAGTCCTTTTTTGAGGAGGTAAATTATTCAATGAATTCTCTCGCTCTAGGGTGAAGCGAGAGAGCGTATCAGACTTTTACTAAAACTACAACTGTGTCCTTCAGTTGTGATCTAGGACCAAGAGTTTCCTCTTCGGAAATTCTCCGATCATTCTGGCTCTTGCGGACCTTGGACCTGCTAGGCCGGTTTGTTGATATTTCTTTGTGGCCAGCGTGGAACACTAAGCGCCGTCGACGACTCGAGCTCGGTCCTTAATGTACGACCGGACGGCGGGTTACCCCTTGCTCTTCGTTCAAATATTATCATCCTGACATTTTATTTTATATCTGTTACCGACCATTATTTATAATGAATCGCCTAGGCCAAACCAGTTATCTCTACACGCACGGACCCTATTTGTAGGTTTGATCGAATTAGACTACGAACAGTTGCCCCACCCTCCGTATTTTCCAGATTTGGCCCCGTGCGACTTCTTTCTATTTCCAAACTTAGAAAAGTCACTCGCCAGCAGAAATTTGATTCAAATGAGGACGTTATCGCCACCATAGAGGCTACTTTGCAGAGTCAGACGTCCATAAAACGTATTTTTTTGCCTGGTTAAAGAAGTTAGATCATCGCTGGATTAAGTAAAGTAATTTTTTTCTTTTTTTAGGGTTCCATACCTCAAAAGGAAAAAACGGAACCCTTATATGATCACTTTTTTTGTCCGTCTGTCTTTTACCCTTTCTCTCGGGAACGCGTGGATATATCGAGTTGAAATTTAAGCCATATACTCAAGTCTGCGGTCCCTTGAAACTGAAAAAATCAAACTTCTGAGTTAACGAACAAAAAAGATACGGCCGTTTATTTTGCAAAAACGTATATTTTGACACTCTCAAGGGAATCAAAATTCATAGGGTACTTCCCGTTGACCTTGAATCTTGAAATTTGGCATGAAGCAAGGTCACATAGCACAAGTATAGAAAAAAACCTGAAAACTGTAAATTTGCAGTTACATCATAAAATATAAGCTTTTTTGCGATTCGGAATAATCTTCGTAACTCAATTCGGGAATTGAACTATTTTCATAGTAAGTTATATGTTTATATGGAACCCTCAGTGCGCGAGTCTGACTCGCTCTTGCCCAGGAAAAAGAATAATTGATATGCTTGCAGTCGGATATCTATGCTTGAACTAGACCACTATCTCACCAATTGGTAAGTGATAATGTGCCTGACGATGGAAGACGCTTGTCTCTAAGTAACCTGTTCACCCTTGACTTAAAGACCCCTAGGTTTTAGCTATCAGGAAACACAGACTACGGAAGGGAATTCCACTCCTTAGCTGAAGACGTCGACACACAATCATTTAAACAATAATATTTTGAAAATCAATTAAAAACTAAAGCTCACCTCGTCATCCCAATTTATATCCATGGCTCTTCCCTGTTCATCAACCAAAAAATTTAATATTACAATTCGATTAAGAGTAAAATTTCCATTAAAATCAGACTGTACGCCTCAAACATCAAGAGTGCTGTGTGCCAAAATATCATTTACGAAGCATCACAGCAAACAATTTTGCAAGTCATCATGATTTATGAAGAATTCTAGTCCGTTATAAAATTATCTTGTCGTATCCAAGTGTTTTCGGAAACTGCGACGATTGAATCGTATTAATATCATTGATTTGTTAAACGGAAGATAATTGAGAAAAGGACTATTTTTAACTTATAATGACTGCTGCCACAAAACGTTTTTTTTTATAGAAATTGTTCGATTTAGAAGACATCGCCTTTTTTTAAATGGGTAATCACCCACTTACTTTCTTTCACCCGCCCTAGGGTGTTGCGAGAGGGCGTGTCAGATTGAAAGGGCTGTACGGTGTACGTACATGGAAAAATAACTTGATTATTGAATTAGTTAAATTAGCCGAATGTAGGCTCATGTAAGTGCACTTTGAACGCGACCTACATTCGGAGATGCATTGACATAAACAGAGCAAAGACTGCATGCATTTATGTAAATTATTTTTACTTTAGTGTTCAATTAGACGTGGTTTGCGTCGGACTACTGCTACTACTGCATTTTTATTTAGACTCTTCCCGTTAGATACTTAGTGACATTTCTGCACTTTATTACACTTGCTTTTGCATTGCATTGACATCATATTTATGTTAGGATTGCATCCTTACAAGGGCCTAGTAGGGCAGCTGCTTATAGAGTTCTTTTTTTAGTTGGGAAATTATCCAATGAATTCTTTCGCTCTAGGGTGGAGTGAGAGGGCGTGTCAGACTTTAACTGACTAAAACCCATCTGTGTTCCTTTATTTGCAGCTAGGCAAAGATAGGTGTGGTTTTAGTCAATAAAAGACTTACTAAACACGCCCTCACGCTCCATGGAAGAAGTCATTGGATGATTTCCCACCTTAAAAAAACCCCTTTAAGCAAGCATCGGCCCTACCGGGACCTTTCAGTTTTGTTGACATGTCTCTGAGGCGCGTGTGGAACACTACGCTGCGTCGAACATGAATGTAGATGACTGCGTCCAAATATATGTACTGTGTGAGTTTCAACTATCTATCTATTACGGTTCATGAGATACAACCCTCTAGCAAACGGACAGCAGAGGCTACTTCTAAGAAGTATTTTTGGGTACGGAGCCCTAAAAAGTTACTTGGACACCAACGAACTTCTCTCAAACCATGTCAACTCATCAAGTTGCCTGCGGTCAGTCGTTAGAGCGGCGAGATGTTCGCCTAGCTTTTAAAAATCGAATATGCGATTAAATCGTGGAGAGATCGATAAAAAGCGAGAGGGACCCTTTTTGCAGACTAGTTTTTCGTAGGGACATCAGACAGAACAGTGGTGGCCGAGCGGTAACGGCCCCGACTTACGAGTTGTAGGTTCAAACCCAGCCAGGCGCTACAACGTACGGCGAGTATCCAAATCGCCGTACATCGGGTTGTCCGATGGTAGAAATGGGATGGCTGAATCAAGTCATGCAATTCCCGCACACATTCTCCAAAATGCAACCAGTAAAACACCGAAAGGCTGGCTACGCTACGCCTGTGCTCAAGGCTTTGAAGATTGGTTTTAACCAAATCTGGATCACCAATTAGCCTCTTCGCACGCCTTCCCACCGAGTCTAAAGCATCGATGCAAACGCACCACTATATTGATGCTGCATCGATGCAAACACGCCAATTTATTGATTGGAAATTACTCCTGTGTCGTAGATGCGTTCACAAACATGTAAATTGTAAACTCAGATATGTGCCATACAAATATTTGTTCCGTGGGGGAAACGAACCGCGACGCGGAGCTCAGCAGCTAATCGCTTAACCACTGTGCCAACCGTGCCGTCAATGAACTCAATATTGATAATGCATCTGTATAATTTTGGCGCGAAAAGGATTATTTATAAAAAAAATTTTTTTCGGTGGGAAAATACCACGACTTTCTACGACAAATCTTTCACTGTCCAGGCTGCTCGTCTGTGGAATGAGTTACCAGACACAATTAAACGTGCTCAATCGTTGCCTGTTTTTAAAAGACTCGTAAGAGAACATTACCTGTCGCTGTGAGTATCGATAGTCATGTTTTATATTTCTGTCTATAGTTTTCAATGGTTATATATGTATATATGTATCAATTATATAGCATATGTATGTATTTGTGTATCTATTATAATATATTATGTTTAATGCTGGTTCTGTCACACCAATGACAGCCCCATTTCTTATCCAGGCAATTTACTGTCCATTCCAGGTTGCCTGGAAGAGATCGCGGAATGCGATAAGGCCGCCTATTGTATGTACGTGTCTTAGTTTAGTGTCCTTTTGTAATATGTATTGGTGTACAAGAAAGAATATAATAAATAAATAAATAAATAAAATCATCCAATGTTATCCCCCGCTCTTGGGCGGTGCGCGAGGGTGTGTCAGACTTTTACTGACCACCCACTCCTCCTGTTCCTTCGTTGCCTTTCATATCAGGGCCGACTCTTCCTTTCAGAAGCAGATCCTTGGCCCCAGTAGGCTTCGACCCTGCTGGGCCCCCTACGATATGTACTTAGATACAGAATCTTGATGCCGCAGGTGAGCAACGATTGCAACGCGACTGTATCGCCATCTTTTTGCGATTGTATTACTACTAAAAATTCGCTGTGGATGATCTCTCCAAAATAAGCCACTTAAATAAACAAATATAAAAATAGCATAAACCTTCATCAATACTTATCCGACATAAAACTAAAAACTTTTCAATGAACTGGCCATTTAAAAAAATTAAAATATTTCTTCTATTGTCAATGTCACATTTTGAATTAGCAAATGTCAGTTTTTTGACATTTACAAAAATGGAACGGAATAGACAAAACTGCGTCTGTAAGGCAGTAAAGCAGATTATTTCGTGAACAGACCAATCAGAAACAGTCGTTGAAAGTGACAAACCATTTTTTTACGATGACTTTTTTTGCACCAACCGTTATTCTAGGTTCCTAGGGACTAGCAGGACACATGGAAGCATCCTCTGCAAGGGTAAGCATAAAAAAAATACTTTTGTAAAAAAAAACTAGGCTTCTGCACCAGATGACTCTGGAAGTCGATTCCAACATGGTTGGAAGCTAGACAGATTGACAGATGACATATAAAAATTAAATATTCACCTTTATAAAATTTCGGCCGCTTGTACACGCTAAGAAATTTCACCGTGTCTGCGACAGATAGGTCCAATTCATCACACGATAAGAATTTTATCGGATCTAGGCACGAAAATTTATTGTGACACCTACCCCGCCGTGCTACCGTACCGTACGTACGCAACTTCACGCGTCTAGCGCAGACAAGAATTTTTTCTTGTTCAGCGCTAAACACACGAATTCTTGAATAGGCCCGGCGACTTTTCCTTACGTGTACTGCAGCCTTATTTTATCAGTAGTCAGAATATTTGGGTAATAGGTAAACTAAACCACAGAGTTGAAACAAAACCAATTTGGGCTGGCCTCTTAGGTTATAAACAACACACCATCAGCTGAGAAAAAGTCATTATTAAAATACAGATATGAAACTGCTACAAAAACAATTATTTATTAGCTAGCTTCTGTCAGTGGCTTCACCCGAGTGAATGTCTAAAATTATCCCATGAGAAATTACTCCCGGCAAAATGCATCCTATATCCTATTCCTGGTCTACTTGTATGCCAGGTGTCATCTAAATCAATTAAGTCACAAAGAGATAACAGATGATTTAGCTAAAGGAAATATGAAACATGAAAAAAATATTTGTTATCTAACCAGTTTAACAATAAATATACAAAAATAGAATAATAATTGTGGAAACTATATCAAAATTGGTAGGAAAGCAAACATGACAAAACAATTTTTCAACAATTATATCTGTCTCTCTTGCTACGAGGCCGTTTGCTATGGCAGCCGTACCTATGACATCAAACACCATGTTGGATTTCTCTGGCTTATTAGCAGCTTTGAAGCTTTATAACTTTGTTGATGCATATATTTTCATTGTTTTTTTCATATTCCTTATTCATCATCTGTCAAAATCTGCACTTGAGTACAGCAGCACTCAATTTATTGAATCATTCCTACAATTCTGTGCAATAATTTGTTGATTATGTTTCAATTGGCCCATTAACTATTGAATGACTATTTATTATATTATAGATTTCCTTAACCACAAATGTGATTGTCACTTGATTTTTGTGCTCTTTTAATTAGATAGTTGCCTAATTGACTAATGAAGTAATGATTCACTATTTTTTTATAGTCATTATGACTTTACTTAATCACAGATGTGATTGTCACTTGATTTTGTTGTTCTTATAGTGCTATCTTCTGCCAGTGGATTCACCCACATCGTCTTCTTTTTCTTCCTGCTCTTATCCCCTATTACTTGGGGTCGGCGCAACAAGTTTTTTTCTTCTATTCTGTCCTGTCACCCGTCACATTATCACCTCACACAATCCATTCAACTTTTCTTTGGCCTCCCTCCCCATCCATCTACATGTATAATCAGAACTCTTTTAGTAACATGCGTTTCATCCCTCCTCTTCACACGACCATACCAAGAAAAAAGATTTCCTTTCAAATTTTCAGTCACTGGTGTCACTTTCAAACTTCCTCTAATATATTAATTTCTCATTTAATCCATAAAAGTAGAAACTTATCCCAAAAGAAAATACTCCAGTGACAAAACATATCCCAAGTGCTATTTCAGGACATAGTCTACCAATTTGCCAAATTTCATCTAAATCCCTTCACCAGTTTCAGTGTAAAGGAGTAAGAAATATACGCACATACTCACAGACTTACGACTTTATAATGTTAGTGTGATCTTATAGAAGACTAGTTTCTGCCAGCGGTTTCACCCACATAAAAGTAGGTTTCTCAATACAAACTTCCAACCCCCATTTTACCCCCTTAGAGGTGTAGTTTCGTAATATCAATTCTTAGCGGATGTCTACACCCAAAAGGAACCTACCTGCCAAATTTTAAGTTTGTAAGTGTTATAGTTTCTGAGATTACGAGATTAATCAGTGAGTAGTATTTCACACTGACTCGCTTTTATAATGAGGCGTTTTTTTTTTGGCATTGATAATTTTGCACTTGACCACAATCTTACTGGTATGAAATGATATATATTCTATTCACTCTTGATTTAAAGACCTGAGAGGCAGAATTTACATATTTTTAGAGATAAAGTTAAGACTAGCTTTTGTATAGACTAACAAAAAGTAATTGGTTACAAAGGATAGTTTTTAAGAGATGAGCCTGCCAGGGTCCTGTATGACTGATGGGCCTATAAAGAGAACTTAGGAGTTGCATTGTGGTTGCACAGTAGCGGTGAATCACTTCTTACACATCATATTATTATTGCAATAAAACTGTTTTTAAAATAATTTAGTTATAAATTAGGCTGATGGTAAAAATAAGCTTTATAGAAGTACAGTATGCCACCAAACTGCTAAAATAGACCTTTAATGTAAAATCGCTCTGAGGCCACCATATACCAATTTATACATTATTTTATTCAATTCTACTGTTTGATTATTATTGTAGAAAGCGCGCGTAAGATAATGTAAAATTGTTAGTCTATGATTCAAACATAGAATTATGTTAATCTCAGAAACACGAAGGTCAAGGACTCATAGAAGGCCAAGGACTCATAGAAGACCAGTATGCCACCAGACTGCAAAAATAGACCTTTACTGTAAAATCGCTCTGGGACCACCATGTACCAATGTATACATTATTTTGGTAAATTCTAATAACTGATTATTATTGTAGAAAACGTGCGTAAGATAATGTAAAATTGTTAGTCATAGACTAACAGAATTAAGTTAATCTCAGATACACGAAGGCCAAGGACAAATCTAACAGAGCCTAAGATAGCGACGTAATCACAAATCTTTATAGGTTATTTACATTGATAACTTAAAAAACAGCTTATTAACATAATATTAAGACTTCAACTTACCATTACTACTGGTTTCCTTCCACCCAACTCCTTTAGATCATGAGGCATAGTAAGTTTTTGAAGAAATTGTTAGAATAACGGGAGACCCCGTTACAGCCTAGTTTCTACAATGATTTGCACTTTCACCCTGGATTGCAGCAACTACTGATCAAATATTGATAATATTACAGGTACTTAAACAGGATACAGGTATATTCTAGAATACCTATTTATTTACGATAAAAAATAAACAATGGCACAGCCTCTGCTTCGCAGAAAAATATTTTAATAGTGATGGGCCCACGTTAGTTTTGTCGTCGCCATCGATGTCTGACTTCTACTTTTACCACAGCACTATTTTAGTTTTGTTGGCAAAATACCACGTACGGTACGTATGTCTATAATTCAATTTCCACAATCTTTATTGGATTAATTACAACCTGCAAGATTAATACTGTCTTGTGATGTTTTAGATAAAATAATACAAATTCTAGAACATTCATAATTTTGACTTTTTTTGTTGTCCTGTCTACGAAGGTTACAAGGAAAAAAAACGTTTTATTCTTTTTAGTCTGTGGTTGATTGACGACTTCGTGAAGAAGGAAAAAGCGAGCAGACGCATTTAATTATCGTTTTCCAGTTTTATATTAGTGAAAAATGGCTAAAAGGAAGAATAAACCATTGATAGATTCCGACTCCAGCAGCGAGTGCTCAGATTTGGACTCAGTAAGTTAATTTTCTTTAAAAACCTTAGGTTATAAGTTCACGTCCGTACGTAACGATTTTGACGGCATTCTTCATTAATTTGACTGCGTAAATAGGCCAAGATCAATGTTCCTTCGTTCTAAATTGATCTTTTGCGCATTAGACTAAAAACAAGTATATGTAGCAAGTTTTAGTATCCAAAATATATCTTCAAAATTGTCCCTTATCTTTTTCTAAGAAATCGTCGTTGTTTACGTTACAGCTTTATTAAATGGCTTCTGTTGCGTGAGTCATGTAAAAATGAATGAAAGTCTACGTTCCCGCCTATATATTATCGCAAATTTACTGTAAAATTCAGATAAAATTGAAATAAATTCAAAACAGATGTTTTAGAACACAGTTCAAAGTTATGGCAGGTTAAAAAAAAGTTTTGATCTCATCATGGCATTTTTGCTAAGTTATTCAGCCAAGAAATGTCCAATGGTTATATAATTTTTGGTCTAGACTTTCTCTTTTGATCATACAACTGGTATTTATTGCTTATTCTTACATTATATTATGTTTTATTTGCATATTGTTACTTTTTCTCAGATAAATAAATGGCATCTCGTGTTATTTATTATTCTTGTGTTATTTCTTACTCTTAATTCAAAAAATTATAAAAAATGATCTGAGGAATCATTAAATTCTTTACTTTGTAGTTGATGACCTATGACCTAAATAACCACACCTCTATATCCGAAAAATGACAAAAAAAGAGTCTTATTTTTTTCATTTTATAATCAGGAGATGAGTCATTAAAATAAGAGAGTTCATTACTTTAAACAGAAATGTGATCCTGTATCACCAATGGGAATAGTGGTATCTAGTAACTGAGATGAGAGAGGTCTGAAGCCTTACCTTGACATGTTCACTTTTCAAATACCGTAATTAGAGACACATTAGAAAGACAATGAGAGAGTGAACGCCAGCGTTCGCTTAGGGATTAATGAATTCAAATGTTGAGTGTGCAAACGAGAAAGGGGGATGGAGCTATATTCCCTAAATAACTCCATCCCTTTAACAGTTCAGTTTAGGTTGTCAAATGGATGTCCTTAATTCATTAAACCCCGAGCGAACGCCGTCATTCGCTCGGTCATTGTCTTTCTATTGTCTCTAATTACGCTACTCAAAAGGTCAAGAGCTTGTGGTATGGCCTCAAACAGGAAAACACTTCATACAAAAAAATGGTATTTAGTCCTTACTATAAAATTAGTTATTTTGGTGGGTTACTTTGATTGAAGACAATCTTCAAATGTACTTAAAATTATAAGTTCTAATACACCTTTAGTAAAGGTATGTTAATTTCTTTTTTTGTCGAAATTAATTAATTAATTGGTTTCTTTGTGTTTTGAATGAACTGTATTTTTAAATAGTAGCATTTATAATCATGTATCGAATAAAAACTATTTTTAGGGTTCCACATCTCAAAAAGAAAAAATGGAACCCTTATAGGATCACTTTGTTGTCCATCCGTCCGACAGTCTGTGTGTCAAGACACTTTATCTCGGGAACTCTTGAAGGTATTGAGGTGAAATTAAAATTTAAAATTATATACTAAGGTCTGCAATCCCTTGAAGCTGTGAAAAAATCAAACATCTGAGTTCATAAAAAAAAAGAGACTGTTTATGTCGCAAAAATCGTGTATTTCGACTCTCTCAAGGATTCAAAGGAAGAAATCAAAATTCATAGGGTACTTTCTGTTGACCTAGAAGTTAAATAGAACAAAAAAACTTTTCTGTGATTATTCGGGAATTGAACTGTTTTCATAGTTAAGTTTGTACGGAATCCTTAAATGGAAACATGAGCGAGTCCAACTCGCACTTGTTTCATAATAGGAATTCCAACATGGAAACTATGCATTTCAAAGGGCAAGCAAGATCAAATTATGTATACCTACTTCTTATAACAAACTGTATTATTGGTTTAATAGAAGAGAAAAATTATTTGTGAGATAATTTCCCTGGTGAAACCATATGAATCAAAATAAAAATACACACCCCATTCATTAGCAGTCCTAAGTCCGTATATGTCATCAATATTGCATACTGTTTGAGATACATTGTTTCTATAGTAGAACTCATATTAAAAAATAATAAGAGTTTTTTTCGATTTTATACAGAAATACTAATAAATCAGCAATATTACAGACTTAATTTAATTTTAATTACACACCTTTTATATAAAGTTTATTCGAACTTATAATACAGACTCTGAAGATATAACTATCATACTCAGTTGCAAGTAATCAAAGAAACAGTAACCATAAAATTTGTTGCCGGTTCCTCTCCATAGGAAATGTCCTATTTAGAACCGTTTTCACTAGCTTCTCAAGTTTTATAAGTGCCCATGTAGGCTTAAGTGAAATAAAAACTTTTGAATTTTTTTATTTTGTATCTGTTTCATAATACGTCAATTTCACAAGTAAGGCTATTATTTAGATGCAACCGGTCATAATGGCTAGCACATACCTGATAACACATTAGATGTGATTTTTATTTCTATATTTGAAGATTACAGAAGAATCTCACTAATCTGGCACTGTTAAATACCAGAGGGTGCTGGATTGTTGGAATGTTCAGATTATTGGATTATATAGAAAAAATATTTTTTAAACTTCAGACAACAGAGTTCATTGTCGACGTTGTACATGGTCATAGGGAGGGTGCCGGATTATTGGATGTGTCGGTCTATTGAAGTGCCAATTTGGATAAAATTCAAAAATGTTTTTATTTCACATAGGCCTACATGGGCACTTCAAAACGTCAGAAGCTAATGCACAGTACCAAATTGGTTGTTTCCTATGGAGAAGAACTGGCAAGAAACTACATGTATACTCTTTTAACAATAAATTGTTGTTCTTATAATATTTCCATATTACAGTATTAATAGATATTATGTAAGGACAGTATAGACCAGTCAATATTGTATTCAAAAGTACAATAACAAGTGAGTTGTAATAGAAAGTAATCTAACAGAGTCCACAGCATTCTCACATTTATGTTATAAATATGAGGCTATATAAAGAAAAAGCAAGAAAAATAAATAAATACAACTGTCAATACAAAATAAATTATTAACAAATATATGGTATGGTATGGTGGTTGGGGTCTAATAATATAAAAAATATTGCAAAAGCAATGTTAGATAAAAATATATATATTAGTAGTACTACTGTATTACATATTTTAAACATACAATTCCAAACCTGAAGATAACAATTCAAATTAATCCATTTCAAAAAACGTCAATTTCAAAGGTAAGGTACATAGTATATGGGTGCAACCGATTAGATTATATGCTGACTCCTACATATTTGGTAAAGGCTAGCAGATGATGACTAATTAAATGTATTTATTTAAACTTCATGTACAGTAGTTGTACATAGGCGGACTAAATGCAACAAGGCATTCTCTAGCAGTCAACCTTTGGGTTAAAAAAGACAACACTGTAGTAGGCTTGCACAATAAACAAATAACAGTTACTTAAAACAGAAAAAATAAAATAAAAATTAAGTTATTTATAATATAAAATACACATATATGCTGAAATTATAAATAAATAAAAAATATAAAACTAATAAATACTATAAAAAATATCAAATCATTAAGAGAACATGTTATGATTCCAATAATCTTGCACTTTTACATAACTATTACTGAATTTTAGAAGAATATGTTGCAGAAATAAACATAGAAAAAAGAAATTAAATCTAGGAAGTAATGCAGTTAACTGTGTAGGTAGACCTGAAGCCCTACCACAAGCTCTTAATGCGGTGCATTTGACGACCTAAACTGAACTATTAAAAGCAGCTATATAGGGTGTATAGCTCCATCCCTCTTTCTCGCTTGTATGCTTGACATTTTAACATGTCTTGACAAGGCCCCTGTCATCACCGTCTAGTCCCAAGCTAAACAGAGCTTGTGCTATGAGTACTAGACAACTGATAAACATACTTATATATTTCTAAATAGATACATATTATAGATAGATTACACCCAGGCACAGAACAAATGGTTGTGCTCATCACACAAACATTTGTCTGGGGTGGGAATCGAACTCACGACCTCCGGCATAGCAGTCAGAGCCACTAACCAATAGACCAACAGGTCAGTCAAAATTTGGCTATTAGTGTATAATGTTTTCTGAAAGCAGTAGTCACAAAGCTTCCACGAGTGCAATGAATTTTGATTCATTTTTATTTATTTTGCTGCTGATATTTAGCATAAAGATAATCAAATCAAAGAAAAGTCACATTAATTACAGTATAAATTAATATTCGTGTCAAAGTTTAGATCAACTTAAACGTCAAAGGAATAAAAAGCTTGCTCAACAAACAGACATTTCAAATTTTACATGAATGTATTGAGGTAGATTGTAAGACTGAAACTAAAATCGAATTAATTAACAATGAACAAATTTCATTTCAATAAATCTATTTTAAGAATAGTAATGTGAATAATGGCCTAATTAGTCTGTGCTCTTTGCTGACTAGTCGCAGACTTAAAATGACTACTAAGTAATAGTGGGTACCTACATCACTAAACAAAAGTGATGAAAAAAATTACACTAAATAGAATGTGTTTCTTAGTTTATATCTACTAATTATAACATGTAATGAGCAAAAACCTCTAGAACAGGGTTTCTTAAAGTGGAGACTACATATATATATATTTATTTATTTAAAACTTTATGAACTAATGAAACATTGTACAAAGGCGGACCTAATGCCTTAGGCATTTTCTACCAGTCGACCTTAGGGTGGTGCAGAGATATAACATGGCAGATGCAACTAAAGCACCTATAGGTGTAGCTAGCTATATATATATAGCATGTGTATCAGGGGTCCGCTGAAAGTCAGTCTGTAAACATATTTATTAGTTTTGGTGTTCTATGAGTCAAGCTTATCCTCTTCTTGTCAAGCAAAGGTCTCGGTTCTGGTTTCAATAAAAGCAAAAAATCACAATTGATTGAACATCGCAGATGACATGCACTTTGTCTTGTCAAAGACACTCCCACAGTTTAATGTTCTCATTGAGGCCAAACAGGAGCACCCCTTTTCATTAAAGCGCCTATAACACTACTCGATATTCAGACAGTATTAGTCTATGTTTATCTATTTATATCATTGTTCTGTTTATTTATTTATTTATTAAACTTCATGCAACATAAAGTACAAAGGCGAACTTAATGCCTTAGGCATTCTCTACCAGTCAACCTAGGGTGGTGAAGAGATAATATGGTAGACTGTTTCATTCTTTTACACGACATTGGCGTAAGTTGTTCTTTTTCTTGTGTGACGCTACTTAGACTATGACTGCCGGAATATCGAGTGGTGTAATAGGTCCTTAACTTTGTAGTAAGTGTAATGAAAGTAGCAATTACATTAAGGTGATTGCTACGGGTTGTTCGTGGCCATTTTCCCGCTAGATGGCGCTGAAGTCAACATTTTCAGTTTTATTTTGTTTTGAGTGTAATTGAAACAATATTAAGTCACAGAAATAGTACAGCGTAAATCGGACATTCCACTTTATCGAAGTTAGTCAAATTATAGTCTCAAAACCCATCCGATTCGCCATTTTTCGAAATACTAATATCCAACTCTGCTTATAGTATCGTTTACACACACATAGACACGAACGACTACTTTTAAAATCTAACAAAATTACCACTAGATGGCGTGCATTTAAAAGTTATAAGGCAGGTTTCTGTAGAAATTATAATTATGTCTGGGGAGTACCTGTTACGATAATATTATAAAAATAAAAGGTGGTATTTCATGGGTGATGTAAACTATTTATTTTGGGAATCAAATGAATGTCAAGAATGCAATGTAAGACGGTTTTATTATTTACCTTATACATTATAAGAACATATGTACCAACTAAAAATTATTACAAGTATTTATAGTGACATAAATGCTTGATACATGACCATTTACTAAAAAACAATATTTTTCAAAATATTTAGTCACAATGCAAATTTGAAGTATTCAAGGTACATTATTTACAACAATTACACACCAGTACAAGACAAACGCAATGAACTATAATTCATAAACAAGAGAACAAATTTAAAACACATATTAGAATAAGAGATTACAACCAAGAAGGTGGAAAAATGTTTGATAGTATCTAAGCATCCATAATCACATATGTTTAGGTTTTTAAACATAACTAACAAATGGTTATAAATATCTGCTAAAGTATTGTTTTAATTGTAAAGGAAATAAAAAAGCAACAAATTTATTTTTATTCACTCTATGATTGTAAACATTGATAATATAGATTCTAAACAAACTACTATAAAAGTACAATTAAAACAAAAATCATTTGATGTGTTTTCACTCTTCCTAAAAGTTCTTGTCTGGATCCCACCGCTACACAGCTGCTGCGAAAGAAAATGACTATGCTTAGTATATTTTGTGTGTAAGTTTTGATGTGGATGTTGAAGAAAAATTTCCCAAAAGAAAAATATAATATAGACTGAAATTTATGGAAATTATAAAGTAAATGAAAAAAAAAACGTTTAGTGTACCTTTCATATCTATACATTTCGCATTTTTTTGAACACGTCTCAAAATTATTTCTGGCAGAATACAATATTTAAAAAAGTCTAATAGCTTTGGCATCATATTGCTGATAAATTCATTGTCTCGACAAACTTCTATAACAGTCAAAGGTTCATTGACTGAAATAAAACATATGAAGTAGCATTTATCCATGTTACTGACACGCATTTGTCCTTGAACCTGAAATAGATTTAATATTATAGTAAGAATAAATAACATGCTAAAATAAATTATAAAGTGGACATGCAATAGAATTATTAATTTACTTGATAGTAATAATCATGCTTTTTATTCATATGTAGAACATTATTATCCAATATTAGAGCAAAGTTTTTCTTTTCTAGTGCAGCTGCTTCTAGGGTTTGGTTTTTCCTTGCCAATGATGGAAAACACTTGATTTCAATTACAGCTCTCTCATTTTCAATTACACCTATAACAAATTTATACAAGATTATAAAATAGTAAAATGGAGCTCTTTATAAGATTTGAAACGGGTAAAGTAATCGCATATCGTGCTCGTAATCCTTGATCCGTCGTGATAATAACTAGTGTTATAATTTTCGATATTTATCAAATATACACAGCAGTGGTGGCCGAGTGGTAACAGCCCCGACTTACGGGTTGTAGGTTGCGGGTTCAAACCCAGCTAGGCGCATTACTTTGTGTAATTTATATCATCACCACTGCTTTCAAAATGGTGAAGGAAAACATCGTGAGGAAACCGGCATGTTCTAGAACCAAAAATTCGAAGACATGTGACATTCACCAATCCGCACTGGGCCCGCGTGGTGGATTACGGCCCATTCCCTCGCCTAGAGAGGAGGCCTGAGTCCCAGCAGTGGGAACATTATAAGGCCGACTATGCTATGCTATCAAATATATAGGTAAGATCCAACTTATACACATATGACGAATATTGATAAAGAAAACTTACCATCTGGACTGCCAGCTAAACATCCAAATTCTTCATCAATAAAAAGACCTGAAGGCCTTACAGTTTTATTATACTGTTGCATAAACATACTTTTCGCCACATTTTCATTTTGCTGGCCATATAACATATCTTTTGTACAAATATTCTTTTTATATAGAATATCCTTGACATGATTGTGACATGGTGTTGTAATACGGCGTTTGCAAACCTGTAAAAGTAAGATAAAATAAATATGTGTTGTGAATATTTTTTATATATGCATTGTCTGCATAGGTGTTCTATAAAATACAGAAACTGATTACATTACCATTCCAAATTGACTAGCAGTCAGACGGTCACGCCTATGAGTAATGTATAAATCATTTTCATGCTGCCCTATTGTAGACATTTCAATGAAAGCTATGTCTTCTGGTGACTTTTGGAACTCTGCTAACCGTTCTTCACACAATATTTTCAATTGTACTTCATCAATATCAATTGGATCACTAGCTTCAGGTCCATAGTTCTGGTCTGGTTTGTTTTTTTCTCTTGGAACAAACAATCGTTTGCGTGTTGACGATTGTTGTCGTATTCTGCTCTGCTCCTTTCGCTTTATGTATTTTTTAAAATGTGTTCCTGGGCTCTGTGTGGTCTGCTTTTTCCATGCAGTCTCATGCCATTTGTGTCCAGTAGCAAGTGATAGCCCTGAAAATAAAATATAATTTTACTAGGAAATATTAAAAAAGATAGCTAGAAATTGTATGTTACGTACAATATAAATATAAAGAAACAGTACTGATAAACATAACGTTTCTTTTCAACTTCTGTTCTAATAGGAAATTAAATGTTTATACTATTTACCTGCCACATGAACACGTCGCTGGTACGATCCCCCTTTACCTAGACTAATTCGTTTTCCGCAGCTGAATTTATTTATTACACTCATAAAGTTTTCTGCCACATTTGTTGTTTCATTTGACAAACGGCCTGCCTTCAATGCAATTTTTTCATTGGCAGCATAAATCAGAGCCCACACTTCTGGGGCATCCTTTTTTAGAATTTCTACGAGATTTTCTTCCTTCTTTTCACTTTCATTGACATTACAGTAATAGTCCTTGCAGTTTCCATGTACTCCAAATACGTGAAGTGGGCCATTTCTCAAATCTGCAGCGTTAACAGTATTATCACTACTATACATAATGATTTTCCGTGCCACTAAGGTTAGCTTCATTACCTTGGGTTTCAAAATATTTCTCCCACGAAGTGGGAGCTTAGTGTTGGCTAAAATCTGAAAGTGTACAAATATAAATATAGAATATGATTCAATGGTTATGCATTTACTAACATATAAATTTGCATACACAAGACACCCAGATCCGGAACAACTATCTGTAGGCCATACGAATATTAGTTCCTTGCGGGGATCGAACCCGCGTCACCCAGCGCAGCAGTCAATCGCTCAGCCAGTGCGCCAACCGGATTAAAGGTATATTATTTATTCTGCATTTCTGTTATGATGTATGTAAAATTTCATGGAAATCAGTTCAGTAGTTAAGACGTGAAAGCCAAACAAAGAAACTTTTGCATTTACGAGTATAATATTAGTAAGGATTTACCTTGTAGAGTGCACTGGTATAGTTTTTGATTACATGATTCTTGCATTCAATTTTTTTTATTATGTTTCCATATGACACTTTTTCTTTCAAGTTTGCAAACACAGAGGAATCTCCGTCACCAATAAAGCTCAAATAGCGAAGTTGATGTGTTTCTTCACTCTTTTGAAAGCCTTCCACAATAATTTGTGATTCCATTCCTGTAGACGGTCCAGTAAAATTTTTGCAACAATTATGTGGTTTCATATCAATATTTCTCCTTTCATAATATTGACATGTATAACAATATTTATTTCGAACACCAAGAAATAGACATTTCTTAGTTTCTTTCCCAATAATGCAGGCCTGGAAGTGAAATACAACTCTTGAAAATATTGCACATTATAATTGTTTGCATTCAATTCAGTTCAATTATAGAAAATAACAAAATTTAACAACATTGCATAATTGTTTGTTGTGTTACATTGTTTTGACAATAAATAAATTTGTGTTTAGTAATAATTTATCTTACCATACCAGATGATGAATCAAAGTTATGCCCGTATGATCTCTTCAACCATCCTCCATCCACATACACAGTAATAAATGGAACACCGTCTGAAGACACATGACCTTTTTCAATGGCAATTGATCTTTCTTGTTCACCAGCAGTCTTAATTTCCTCTGTCAAATGTTCTAACCAAACATTGCCTAATTTTTTTTCAATACGTCGAAATTTATTAGGTGACATTGTTGGAATATCCATCAGACTTGTTATATGAGCTGCTTGAGTGTAGTAGCTACCAGAAGTTACAGTTGCCCATACAAATGCAGTATTTATTTTGTCTTTGCTCTCTGTGCAGTGTTCCCATGCTTTTTCACACATACTGCACTTGAATTTTAATGCACTTCGAAATCCATCATGCCTTTCACTAACAAATTCAATTTGTGATGATTCACAGATATTTCGGTGTCTTTCCATAAGGAAGGCCCACTCAATAACATGCCTAAGGTCCACAATGCGATACCCAGATATTCCAGATAATCCTGTATTTGGAACAGTTTCCACAGTCAACGGAAACGACTCGATTTCAGGATCTGCTTGCGGCCAATTTATGTCTACCACAGGTTCAACCACAGGTTCAGCCGTCACTGTGCTAGTACTAGGAACACTGTAGGTGGCCTCTAAGCGAATTTTTGGTTTTACACGCGCATATGTTCTCGGTTGTGTATTCTGGGTACTGAAAGAAATAAATCAATAATTATGTAATGCCATAATATGTACTTTTACGATCAGCGACCACAATAAATAATGATTATTTCGTACATACACTACAGAATTATCAGGGATGGTTTGTTCATTCGTTAATTTTTTCTTCATTTCTTCAGAACGCCAAATTTTCACGCGGCTGTAATACGATACGGCTATAAATTTTTGTGAACAGTAAAAGTATAACAGCCATTTGCCGGCCATTTTGATTCAACTTATTTTGCCGCGTATTCTACCTACTTGAAAACTGGAGATTGAGAATTGAGTAGTTATAATTTACATGTATGCTTACTTTTCGTCTCCATGTAATCGTTTGAATACGCTTTTCGCTCTTTTTGACGATTTACGGACGCCTGAATATTCATGGCGTTGGTACGCGATCTTTCTCGCAGCACCAGACATAGTTGGAACCTAGATGTAAATCTGAAACACACAAAAACAAATGATATACAAGACAATATGTTACTTTTATAAACTCGGAATTCGAATAAAATTGAATAGAATCATAAAACAACCAGATCAGATAGCTTCGAAATGCAGTCATAAGTAATGCAAATTGCAAACTAATGCAAAGTAAATATCCACAGATAATATTACAAACTGACGTTCCAAATTACGTTCGAGTAATCTCGAACGTAATTAAAATATTAAATTCGCATTTTGAAAAAAATATAGCAGTAAAATTTTACTTACCCAAATAATTGTGATATAATATTGATTGACAACTTATCGACAATTAAGAAAATAATATCTTGTGGGGATAAATCCCTGCAGAACAACCATAAATAATACATCATATTACATAATTATAAATTTTGATGTAACTGTAACGAAATGCACCGCATTCACATAAGACGTGATATGGTATTCCAAATAAACCTAATGTTTGTTTGTCCGTCTAATAATAATGGTCCGTGGATAACTATTTGTATTACTAATCTGAAAAAACAATATGACAGGAAATATATATAGCGACTTATAAATTTGGTTTACTGATAGATAACATATTATCAAGTAAATAAAATTTTGTAAACTCACATGCTGACCACCAAAAGATTGGTAGGTACTTTTATTTTAAAATAAAATTGCGTATAAGCAACTTATAAGTACTACAATATCTTGCAATTGGAATAATATACATACAAGAAATTACTTCGAATCAATGAAAAAAAAAAAATGCATACAAATCAAAACATACAAGAAATTCCGCGCGTAAAAGCTAGCTAGCTCTGCACAAGCTAGCCTAGAGCTTCAAAATGTATTTTATTTCAAGTCAATCGAATCGTACGAAGTTTGGCAACGGTTTTTCTTAGAAACATTACAGGTCAAAGGGTCAAGCAGGAACTAGCTAACTAGGAAGTACGGCAACGTCGCGTTTTATTTTTCGTAGACCAGGTACGACATATGATGATATTGTTGCTAGTAACAATAATAATAACTAACGCTAACAATTTTTGATAACAACAACGTTTTATGTTTTCGTTTATGATAGTTAGTTTTACGTTATTATAATGTTTTTTTTTTAAATGAAAACCATTATTATAAATTTAGTAATGATTTTTCAAATTTACAATATCGATTGCACGCCATCTAGCGTTAAGTATTATAATCTACCGCATTCATGGCGGCAAGCTTGGTTGTCAAATCGCACTCACACTAGTAAACAAAATGTCTAATTTTGCCCGGTTTTCTAGACTGTTTTTCTCAATATATAATGCAAATTATTTACCAAAAAGTTACACGCGGAACTATTTCATTGTAGAAAAGTGATAAAGTGATTCGTTTTGAGCAAAAAGTGTCTATGTACGGAGTATAGTTCGAACGAAAAATGTATGAACAGGCCAGCGGAACATTCACCTTAAAATAAATAAATTTGTAAATAGTACACCACGAACTACCTGCGTATCTTTTTTTCTCCTCTGATAAATCCATCCAAAGGTTGTCTTTAAAAAATCGCTTTTAGCGATAAGACCGCCCATTGTGACACCCTATTAATGTTAATTCCCTAAGTTAAAATGTATTTTTGGTGTACAATAAAGAATATCTATCTATCTATCTACATTATTTTTTATCAATATGAGTAAGGCTGTTTTTCATTTCCAAAAATATTTTTTGCCAGTGGGTTTGTTTAAATCGGGAAATGCAAAAAGTTTAAGAAACCCTGTTCTAGACTACCACTACACAAAAGTGTGACCAAAGATAATTATTATTATTTATTTACTTTTTACAGCAATTCCTGAACTTAGCTAAGAAAAAGAAAAAAACCGGAGATTCCCCTCCTCCATCAAAATCTAAGAGATCTGGCTCGGGATCTGATAGTGAATCAGATTGGGATGACGATGATAATAAAAAGAATAATTGTAAGTATTATTTTATTAGTTTGTTTAATTTAAAATTTAATGCCCCGTTTAAACGTGGGCCCAGCCTCAGCCAATTGCCATCCCTAGTCATTGTGTAAACGGGGAAACACCATAACTCACGCTTTATCATAAAAAGATCTAAGTCAAAAAATGATGTTTGAAAATTGAACCATAAATGATGTAATTTACATGTGGATGGATGGAGAGGAAGAGGGAGACCAAAGAAAAGATAGATGGACTGTGTGAAGAGTGATATGAAAGAAAAGGAAGTTAGTGATAGCATGACAAGTAACAGGGCAGAGTGGAAGAAAAAAACGTGTTGCGCCGACCCCAAATAATACGGGATAAGGGCAGGAAGATGATGATGATGATGAAATGATAAGAATTAAGATTCAATTTTCAAGTACCAGTTTTTGACTTAGGTCTCTTTATGATCAACCGTGGGATAAGGACGAGAGCAGTGGTGGCCGAGTGGTAACGGCCCCGACTTACGTGTTGTAGGTCGCGGGTTCAAACCCAGCCAGGCGCATTACTTTGTGTAATTTATTTCATCACCACTGCTCTCAAAACGGTGAAGGAAAACATCGTGAGGCAACCGGCATGTTCTAGAACCAAAAATTTGAAGACATGTGACATCCACCAACCCGCACTGGGCCCGCGTGGTGAATTACGGCCCGTTCCCTCTCCTAGAGAGGACGCCTGAGTCCCTACAGTGGGAACATTATAAGGCCGACTATGCTATGCTATATGCGATAAGGCCGATACTAACGACTCCAAAAAAATACTTTCCATGTTTATAGACATTTAAAAATGAAAAACTGTCACACACTAGGAATTACACACAATTACCTAAGGCCCCTCGCCCACGGCGACTTTTTGTTGCGATGCTGTAGCGCGTTCGCATCGATACAGTCGCGATGCTGTAACGCGTTGGTATTTTTTCTATAGCGGTTGCAAATGCGACTAACGCGCGTCTACAGCATCGCTACAAAAAGTCGTCGTGGGCGAGGGGCCTAACATACATAAGTGATAGTTGTCAAGTGCGAATCTATCGATAATAATAAAAAAAGGATGCAATATTTTGCAAATTGTATTACTGTCCTTGTTACCCTGGGTGTCGAGACTAGCAGAGCGATATCCGACTATTGTAGGCACGTGCTTGCTAAGTAGCTCGCCGTCCGCTAAAAACGAAGCACCAGTCGTCGACAGCGCGTGGTATTCTACGCGCGCTCCTAAGAGATGGCAGCAAACCGTAGAGGCCCAGCAGTACCAAAACTCGCTAGGGCGGGCCATAGGGAATTACTAAAAAGAAAATCCGTGATCCTAGAACGTAGAGAGCAACTGAAGGAACATACTCTCTGCACGTGTTGGTCTCGACCATCAATGATTGCATCTCCGCTTACCATCAGGTGGGATCGCAGTCAAGCACTGGTTTATATCAAATTAAAAAAAAATACTTACTGCAGAGAGAGTACCTGTTTAATTTATGTCAGTAAAAGTCGGACACGCCCTCTCACTCTACCTTAGAGCGAGAGAAATCATTACATGATTTTACACATCCCAAAAAAAAAACAACTGCCTTTGTTATCTGGTAATGACTCATGCTGTTATTTTTAACTCTTTTTTCTTATTTCAGCAAAATCCTCATCATCATCAGGCTCAGATTCTGAAAGCGATGCCAGAAGTGATACTTCAAAAAAGAAAGAACCGGCTCGGACGAGCAGAAAGACATCTTCGGACCATTCAGACGACAATCGGAAGAGACCAGAGCCTAAAAAGACAGAAACTAGAAGAAGTACTGATAGTGCAGGGTCGGGAAAGAAGAAGGAGAATTATAGTGAACCTGAAGAAGGTATGCAGGATCATATTATACTGGCTGCTACCAGCAGCTTCACCCGCATGAAAGTGCAAAATCATCCCAAGGCAACATACACCACTACACTACACTGAGAGCAGTGGTGGCCAAGTGGTAATGGCCCCGACTTACGAGTTTTAGGTCACGGGTTCAAACCCAGCCAGGCACATAACTTTGTGTAATTTATTTCATCACCACTGCTCTCAAAACTGTGATCTACCTTAAACATTCAATATTTTTTCTTTTTGTTTTCAGGCGAAGTATCATCACATTCATCAGACAATGATTCCATTGATTCTGAAGAAGAATTTGATGATGGGTGAGTACGTTATCGCCAGTTTACGAGTTGTGAGACATTGAAATCTTAAAATAACGTTGAAAAGAAGGAGGGTTGTAAAAGACATTTTTCGCCCATCTTATTTGCCTTTTTTTTTAAATAAATTTTGTATAGTTCAGTTCAGTTAATTTTTATTCAGTGACATCTAGGTAATAAATAATATAGTAAGATAAAGTAATTGGAAGCGTTGGAGGGTCGCGGGAATCGTGGATGCGAGACGCACAGGACCGGTTGTTGTGGCGACGCTTGGGGGAGGCTCATGTCCAACAGTGCACGACTTTCAGCTGAAATGATGATGAAAGCAATTTTTGCCCAAACAGAAAGTGTTACGCCTTTTTTGTAAATTATTATTATTAGAGTCTATGCACACAGTGAACTAAAAATAATTTAGTACTTTTACAATCTTATTTTTAGTATATGCGAAACCTGAAACACCTGTCTAGTATTTTTATGTAAAGAATGTATGTACAAAATTCCAAAACTGTATTATGAAAAATCACAGTGTTATAAGCTTGTTATGGTACCTGGTTGGCGACATAAATACATGGTCACCGGACCACCCGGGCGACTGAGGGGTTGTTTGGCTGTCGCACCCAGCTGTGCGCTGGCGTTTAATGCCCGCCATGGCCTGCCGTGACCTGTTTTGTACATAGTGTCGATGGTGTCCAACTTGACCTTTTTTACATATTTTTGGGGAAAAAGTATAACATGGTGTAAAAATGATTGGAATCGATTCAGTTACTGATTCTGAACAAACTGTATTCAGGTTTCGCATATACTAAAAATAATTTTGTATAAAAGTTTATTAAGAGTCATAATGAATATGGCTTTTAATTTATATAAATTCTCATTCAACAATCATTGCACTCTCGGCTCTAACGTCGCTAATCCCGCCTCGGCTGCATTTCGGTCACTTTCATCCACTATGGCATACCACCTTTCACAGTCATCTTTCTTTGCAGATACGACGAGAACCTCATGGGTGATGAAGATGACAGGGCTCGTCTGGCAGCCATGTCGGAGAAAGAAAGGGAACAAGAGATCTTCAAACGTATCGAGAGGAGGGACCTTATGAAAACCAGGTTGGTACATCACAAAGTTAAAACTAAATCTTGCCTATGAAACTACATCTTTCTACACAGTGATTTTCATAAACGCAATCAAGATATTGTAAAAAAGGCCAATGCAAACTATTGGCTTGTTTTACTTTTTTCTTTTCGCCAGGAATTAAAACTAGGTTTTATGTTAGAGACCAATACGAGGAATCAATAGCAAAAAGAATCAGGTGTTTAAATCGTAACCGAACGAAGATACGTAAGAAGCATTGCTAATATATTTTTGTAAGGCGTTACCTATTTTCGTTATATTAATATGAAATTGAAATATAATAAGTAATATTTTGAAGTTTCCATTGATAAACAAAAAAACGTTTTTATATTAATATGAAATTGAAATATAATAAGTAATATTTTGAAGTTTCCATTGATAAACAAAAAAACGTTTTCCTATTTTTGACTCTTTTTGTTCATTTTAATAAAATGACCAAATACAAAAAATCAAATATTCCAAGTTGTCAAACCGTTTCTGAGTTTTAGCGAGACTAACGAATAGCAATTATATTTTTTTAAGTTTTAATAACAATTATTCAATAATAACTATTCATAAATTCTCTATCTGTTTACTATAGATGGGAAATAGAACGCAAACTTCGCTTGGCGAGGCGCTCTGCGGCCGAACGTTCAGCGTCCCCTGGAGAAATACAAAGAAGAAGAGAAGCAAGGAGACGGAGGCGAGCGTTGAGGGAACAGAGACAGAGAGAGAGGGAGAGGGAACGACAAGAGAAACGAGGTGAGTGAGGGAGATAGTAGCTTACTAAGTTAGTATAGAAATGACTAGGAGATGTATTGAAGGATGAGATACAGAGGGAGGGAGAGACAAGAGAAACGAGGTGAGTGAGGGAGATAGTAGCTAGCTAAATTAGTATAGAAATGACTAGGAGATGTATTGAAGGATGAGATGGAGAGGGAACGACTAGAGAAACGAGGTGAGTGAGGGAGATAGTAACTTGCTAAGTTAGTAGAGAGATGACAAGGAGATGTATTGAGAGATGACAGACAGAGGATTAAATTTAATTAATTTTTAATTTAATTAAACATAAAATGGTTCTCTTTGCAGACGACAGCACAGCCATAATAGAATGCAATGACTTAAATAATTATGAAAATGACATTAATGAATCTCTGACTAAAATAATGAAACTGGCTTAATGACAATAATTTGAAAATTAATTTAAGTAAAACCAACATCATGCAATATCACCAACGTCGTGAAAATAATAACATTTTAATATTACTTATAATGACTATAAAAAACAGGAAGTTGATAATACAAAGTTTTTAGGAATCACGATTGATAATAAATTGACTTGGAATACTCATACCGATATAATATGTAAACGATTAAGTAAATCTGCGTATTTATTTATTTATATATACTTTATTGCATACCAAGTTACAAATTTACAAATTGAAATTGTAATACAACAAAAAACATACAAGTGGCGGCCTTATCGCACTCGGCGATTTCTTCCAGGCAACCCAGAATGGATAGAGATTGCCTGGACATAAAATGGGGTTGCACTTGGTGTAAATATAAAAGTAAACAAAACTTAATACTAAAATAGATACACATATACATACACGTATACGTATGCACTATTCCAACTCTCAAAAAAGGTTAATATTGAGACATTGCTAACAGCATACCACGGCCTTGTAGCTTCTGTTTTACGATACGGTATTATTTTCTGGGGGCAAACAGCTAACAGAGAGGTCGTATTTAGGGTGCAGAAACGCCGTGTGATCTATGTGTGGTTTAAAAACGACAGATAGCTATATTCCACATTTCAAAAAACTAAGAATATCTATTTATTAAAACTTTATGCACTAGTAAGAAACACTGTACAAAGGCGGACTTGATGCCTTAGGCATTTTCTACCAGTCGACTTTAGGGTGGTGCAAAAATATAACATTGTAGGTGCAACATAATGGTAAACTAGATTAGGAAAACAATAATAAATATATACTTAGATACATACATACAAATTAACAATGTTATTATTAAAAACGTATCCAACAAATCATCGCTGTGATGATTACACCAACTTACGAATGTATTCACGTGCCATCACCTTAAAAGTGAACCGACTGGAAGCCGTCCTGATGTTCAGAGGGAGCGCATTCCAAAGAGAGATCGCCTGGACAAAGAAAGAGGACTGGATAAACCCAGAGCGATGTGTGGGACATCGTAGTAGGCGATTATTGATAGATCGGAGATTTTTATTATGACCAGAGCAAAGAAATTGAACTTGCATTATTCGTGAAAAACAACCCGCATTTACCTGAAGTCAGAAGAAATCCATTGCATACTCAATATTTTAATAAACTTAGTAATGTTAAGTGTAAAACATCTTTAATGCGTAAAGATTTTTCGGCATCCATCTTCCTGCCCTTGTCCCATCTTATTTGGGGTCGGCGCAACACGTTTTTTTCTTCCATTCTATCCTGTCAACCGTCATGCGATCACTAACTTCCTTTTCTTTCATATCAATGTTCACACAATCCACCCATCTTTTCTTTTCGCAATGCTTTTTCGGCAATGATCCAAAAATGTATAACAAAATACCGAATGCCATTAAAAATATGCCATACAAAATTCAAAAAGCACTTAATATGTTGCTTTGTGAAAAATATTACTACACATTGGATGAATTTTTGAATGTTGGCTCAATATAAACAAAATAATGTTACTATTTATAATGCGTGTGAATTTTTTCTGTCTTTGTTTTTATGTTTTAAACTTAAATTATGAAATGTTTGGAATTTTTTACTGTTGATATTGACATTTAATATTTTTTTCGACATTTTGATTATTTAACTTACTTTGATTTTTTGACATTTTAAATATTTTGGATTAGATAGTTATATTTTTTTACTTTTAACTTAAATTATTAATTCATCATAAATGATGAATTATTTACTGTTGATATTGACATTTAATAATCTTTGTCATTTTAATTAGATACTTAGATTTTTTTTTGACATTTATAACTAATAATAAACCCATGACTTCGTTGACGTTGTAGTCGTCTTACGAATTCGGACGCCGGGAGCGTCTAAAGCGGGTAAATTAGGTATATCTACGTAATTTGAATGCCGATGCACTAATACGATACACCATGGAGCTGATCTGATGATGCGAGTTGGATCGTGAGCATAGGAACTACTGAGTGCAACAAGATAACCTAGTATATAAATTAGTAAGCGTTTTGAAGTCCTAATAGTTGATAAGGTGTTCTGCTTCACTTTTATTAGGTTGCGATGGGGCTGGCATGGTCTTACTGTGACCAAAAGTCCCTAAATTTATAAAAGACAAGCTTCTGTCAGCGGCTTCGCTCGCGTGGAATAAGGTTTCAACTTAAAAACTTTGGACCCCCGTTTCAACCTCTTAGGCGGAGAATTTTCAAAAATCCTTTCTTAGTGCTCACCTACATCATAAAAAGAAGTCTTGTGCAAAATTTCACGTTCCAAGACCCAAGAGTTTCGGCTGTGCGTTGATATATCAGTCAGTCAGTTTCTCCTTATATATATATACCATTCTTTATTTGTATGTATGTATCTAAGTATATATTTATTATTGTTATTATTTCCTCTCTGTCAGTCTTCTTTTAAGCTGCACCTGCCATGTTATATGGTCTTGGGTGATTAAGGTCGACTGGTAGAAAATGCCTAAGGCATTAAGTCCGCCTTTGTACAATGTTTCATTAGTGCATAAAGTTATAAATAAATATATAATTTAAAAAAAAATTGATAACCCCATCGTGTTTGAGCTCTTTTGACTGGTCTTAATGAGTACTATATTGCGCGATAAACGTTCGTTATAAAAAATGGTTTTTTAATTTAGACTTATTTTTAAACAATTAATAAAACTTACTTTTGTATTATTATAGTACTAGCTGCTGTTACTGGTTCTCGTGAATTTTAAACGAGGAAATAAACTGGTTTTAATAATGGACTTGAGTTTTAATTTTATTTATAGAAAAATCTTTGGGTTTGGAAATCGTCAATTTTTAATAACTTCTTCCTCTCTACGTGTAACGAGAGGAAATGTCAGACTTTTACTGACTGCAACCTTTACTTACACACATTAATAGCAATAAATCGGTTGCGCAGCCAGTTACGCCGCGCTATATACATAACGGGAAATACCTAAAGTGAGTGTGGTGGCCCCTCAAAACAAGCCACACATTGAGTTCTTTGGAGCAGTACTTGGGTACTTGGGTACCCATGGATATCTTACAATCACCAAAACACTGTTTTTTTACATTCGACAACAAATGAAATAACAAACAATTATGGCGGCGCGGGGCACATGACGCCATTTTACAGTTTCACTTTGATAGAGTATAATTTACCGAAAAATAATTCGTTAAATTGTAAGCAGTATGTTACGGTTTACAATCTCGCGAGATAGATTAATCATAGTATAGTCTAAGGGTATTTACAATTTTACGGTGACAGATATATCTGCACAAACTATTTAAGGAGTTTTTATTTGACTCGAAAGAAGACGCAATCCTCTACTTACTGAAACCCACCTGTGATCTTTCAGTTGCCCTTTGCGGTTACCTTTTCTAACAGTCGCGCAGTCCTGGCAAGCCGATGCTCTAGGGGCCTCCATCAATATTTTTAACAGCTTTTTAAGCGCGCGTGTACTCAGTTTTGGTCCTTATCGGACCCCGCAGAAGCCCGCTCTTACCGGGGCCTGGAATCACCCTACTACTTCCGATACCCGAATTTTTGGGATGAAAACATGACATCCACACCGGGTGCTACCCACCCGTACTAGCTATTTCACTACCTCGATGCATTCGCCTCTTATATTTTTTTCGGGCACATCGATAAACAGCCAGTAGACCAAAAAAGTAAATGTTAAGTGCTCGGCCAGACTGGCGCGGCGCGGGCAGCGATGTGGGTACGCGGAAATCGCGCGATTTTCTTGGCCAGACTGGCAGCGCGATTTGCTTGGCCAGACTGGCAGCACGGTGCGAGGAGCGGAAGTTTCCATAGCATGGCTCGAATTAGTTTGAGATCCTTTGCTTAAGTTGGCCGCCCGCGTCTCGCAGGCCGCACCGCTTCCCGCTCCCGCGTGCCCTCTATGGACACTCAAAGTTTATATGTTTGAGATTGCCGGGCCGCCCTCACCCTGCTCCCGCGCTACCAGTCTGGCCGAATACTTTTTGTTTTCAATCGAACTTTTTTTGAAAATTCTTAAACGTCAAAAAGTGACATGATCAAAATCGAAACAATGCGAATTCAAAAGTTGAGTTGTCAAAAATAATTGTTTACGTTCTGTGAATTTTCTTTTGAATGTGAAGTGAATTTGCTGGTTTTTAGTGTAGCGTTTGATGGTCCATCTTATGTGATACGGACTAAATTGTGGTTCTTTTTGAGTCTCCTTTAGTAAAACTGTTGTAGAATTGAATTTGCTAAGATACAACTTATTTTAACTTAGTCATATATTCACAAACTATTTACGTACAAAGAAACGTTCATCGTTGCCCAGTGATTGAAGCCTCGCCTCTCGTGCTTGAGGTCATTGGTTCAAATTCGGGCAAGTACAAATGTGACTTTTTCAATTCATATGTACTTTCTAAGTTTACCTTGGTGAACTTTAAACTTGTATGGTTAGTAAATGCAAAAGTTAACGCCTTTTTTCTATGGGGTAAACAGCAACTACAGGTCACCACCCACCGCGATCCTTTTTTATGGTTACAACCCTACCTGAACCCTGAACCCGGACTCTGTTACAAAGCCTCCATCTGTCCGTCTGTATCTATCCGTACGTCTGTCTGCGAACGGTATCTCGTAAAACGTAAGAGGTAGAGTTGAAATTTTCACAGAATGTGTATTTCTATTGCCGCTATAACAACAACAAATAATAATAAAATCAGAAATTAAAGGGGGCTTCCGTAAAAGAAACGTTATTCGGTCGGCGTTTTTTGTTATTTTTTTTTTTCTGTTTAAACTAATTCTGAACTGAAATACCACCTGATAGTATGCAGTGATGTAATCGTTGATGGTGAGGCGTAATTTTAATATTGTAGTACGAAAACCTTTGTGTGCAAGGCCGACTCGTATTTAACCAGTTTTTTATTTTTTGTGGTGGGTAGTTATGAAATTAGTTCTACCGCTCCGGATGGAGCGAGAGGGAGTGTCAGACTTTTATTGACTGAAACCCACCCGTGTTTCTCGGGTTGCCCTTTATATTTCAGATCCGCGGTGGTTCTTTCGAATAATCTCTTTGAGTTTGTGGTGATGGATTCAAATAATTTTAAATGAAATTAGGTACAAGCGGTCGCATGTGACTTTGTTTGAATGGAGGGTCACATTTTTTAAGGCAGTAGAGTAAAAAAAAAAAAAACGATTATAATCGGTCCAGCCGTTTCGGAGACTGCTGAAACAAACAGACAGACAATTTTAAAAATTGCATTTTTTAAATTCAATTTATTTTCTCGAGTGGTAACGGCCCCGACTTACGAGTTGTAGAAGCTGGTTCAAACCCAGCCAGGCGCATTACTTTGTGTAATTTATTTCATCACCACTGCTCTCAAAACGATGAAGAAAAACATGGTGAGGAAACTGGCATGTCCTAGAACCGAAAATTCGAATACATGTGACATCCACCTACCTGCATTAGGCCCGCGTGGTGGATTACGGCCCATTCCCTCTCCTGGAGAGGGATTTCGAGATTCCTTTGTTCTGACCTCGTGACTGAGCGTTGAGATGACGTCTGGCTGTAGTTTTTGCGTGAAAAAGTAACAAACGTACATACAAACTTTTGCGTTTATAATATTAGTAGAGGATGAATGATTTACTCCCTAACAACAACACACAAGAACAACAATGATTCTTATAAATCTTCTTATCTTCTTTAGAAGCTGAAGCGGAACGACCAGAGCCCAAGGAACCAGAAAAGGAGAAGGAACAGACGCCTCCCAGTCCTGGGGAAATCCTAGACGATCCTAAGGATGCAGGTGAGGATGGAGGTACTAGCTGTTCCAATTTTAGTTATTTTTTGGTTTGTTCTGTTTGGTTTTTTTTTTGTTACCTCTAACTATACTCCTGTAGCGACATCTATGGCGTCACATAAGAACTAATCCTGCATCGCTCAATTAAAATTCTGTGGTCTGGCTCAATTAAAAAGTCTGGAACATATAGAACAGCCCGAAATCATCTAACGGGCAGTTGCCCACCAGACATAACACTCGTCTGGTCGGAGGATCCTCCCTTTCCAACAGAGGTATATGGGACTTTACTCTCTGTTCCACATACTTTCAAACTCCTTTTAAATAAGCTAGAACTACGCAGCGCACTCGTGTGCCACACACGCCGATCTGGGCGCGTCGGTCTCCATTCATTTTAATATGGCAACTAGACTTGTAGAGCTACACTTGATCCACGCCACGCGACGTCGTTCTACGTACAAATCAGGCGTGTTACAAGTGTGCGTCGATCTAATGTAGTTATATTTATAGATTGAACATTTGAACAAACATTTCTTCAAACTGTCCGTTTTGCGATATTAATTTTATTTTTTACTGAATTAGTAAACTAATAAATAATTTGATAAATAACAAATCATTATAAAGAAGAGAACTCAAAATATAATAATTATGACGAAGACTGGCCTAAGATTGAGAAAACTTAAAGTTCCGAATTTACCTAAGAATTTTTGAAACTGTCAACTTTATCATATCTCTATTGACAATTTTTTTTTCATATTCATTAAGATTTTTCGTTAGTTTTTTATCTTATTTTATTTATATTTTGTACTGGCCTTTTTCGTTTTATCAGTATCAGTGTATCCTTTGATTTCAATTATTCCAAAGAAAAATATTTGGAACTGTAAAACGGTTGCGAATATCTTTTTTGTCTTTTTTAGGGTTCCATACCTCAAAAGGGAAAAACGGAACCCTAATAGAATCACATTGTTGTCCGTCCGTCTGTCTGTATGTCAAGACCCTTTATCTCGGGAACGCGTGGAGGTATCGAGTTGAAATTAAAACCATACTAAAGTCTGCAGTATCTTGAAACTGAAAAAAATATATACGGCCATTTATGTCGCAAAAAAAACGTGTATTTCGACACTCACGAGGGAATCAAAATTCATAGGGTACTTCTCGTTGACCCAGAACCCTGAAATTTTGCTTAAAGCAAGTTCATATAGTTGGGAATAAATCTGAAAACTGTAAACTTGTTGTTACATCACAACAAAAAAAAAAATTGTTTCGAAAAAATCTTAAAAAACTCCATTCGGGAATTGAACTGTTTATGTAAGTTTGTACGGAACCGTCAGTGCGCGAGTCCGACTCGCACTTGCTCATTTTTTTATTTAACCTTTACTTTCCCACAGCTGAGCAAAGGCCTCCACCAATATCTTCCAGGTATTCTTTTCTCGAGCCACTTCGATCCAGCCTTACCATGAAGTGTTAATATCTCAGTCGTGCGAGCAAGAGAGAGGGATGAAGCTATACACACTATATAGATCCATCCCTTTAACAGTTCAGTTTAGGTCGCCAAATGGATCGCGTTCAGAGCTCATGGTATAGGGCCTGTAGGAAAATGACCTAGACGCTTATCTAAGTCATCTCATTACCTCTTCTCAGGTCGGCCTCAGCGGTGTCGCCCATTGTAAGTCCCGCACTTTGTGGTGACTTACCCAGCGATCAGTATGCATGCAGCTGACGTAATTCTGATCATCCAAAGTTTTTCCTCCATTCCAGACCCCTCTGAACGTTCCGCCTCCCCGCTCTTCGGCGCCAAAACAGAACGCAAACGCAACGTAGACGATAAGAGACAAAACGCGATGGCCGCACTCCGAGCTCAGCGAGACGCCAAAGCTAGCAGGGTGGAACAGCATAAGCAGAAGAGACGCCTTGAAGAAGAAACCAAGGACAAAGATGATGATGACGTAAGTACTGCTTTTTGCAGGAATTTGTTAACCCTGGTGGTGGTCAATTGGTCAAACACGAGCCTCATCATCATTTTAGCCGAAAGACGTCCACTGTTGAACATAGGCCTCCCCCAAGCGACGCCACAACGACCGATCCTGTGCGTCTCGTATCCACCGCACTCCCGCGACTCTCACCAGGTCGTCGGACCACCTTGTATAATAAATTTAAAAAAAGAAACTCTAGGAACATCTACCACTTCGAGACGGGATCTGCAGTGGCTTATACAACATTATTTTTAGTTCATGCGAAACCTGAATATAGTTTGTTCAAAATCAGTAACTGAATGGATTCCAATAGTTTTTAAACAATGTTATATTTTTTCCCAAAAATATTTAAAAATGTCACAAGTTGGACACCACCGTCACAAAGTACAACTCAGGTCAGGGCAGGTCATAGCGGGTATTAGGCGCTAGCAAACAGCTGGGTTCAAGTCCAAAACAACCCCTCAGTCGCCTGGATGGGCAGGTGACTGTGTATTTTTGCTGACATAACAAGCTTATAACTTAGTGATTTTTCTTGATACAGTTATGAAATTTTGTACACACATTCTTTACATAAAAATACTAGACACGTGATTCGGGTTTCGCATATACTAAAACTAATGTTGTATTTAAAGCGATCAATAGATTGTGCACCTAGGCCTTTAGGGTGCGTTTCCACTGAAGCAGAGTTAGATTTGAGCTGCTCTCCACTTTGTCCACCCTTACAAAAACAAAAAACGTTACTATTACCAGGACTGAAAGGTTTAAGGCCTGCGCAGACAACGGAATTTTGTCCGCGGACTTCTTTGTCCGCTAAAATAGATCGCTTACAACTGTATCGAGTAACGCAAACGAGGGATCAAAAGTACCGCGTACAAAAAGAAAAAGTCCCCCGAATTACCGAGGACATGCAGAGAGCGGACCGGACAAAAGTACGGGGAGTCCCCAAAGAAAATAGAACTCGCACGAGTTCTATTTTTTTCGGGGACTCCTAGGCGAAGCAACGCACATGGCAGAGTTTAGTCCGCGTTGTGCGCTCGAAAGAGACGTACGTATGCACGATGATAAACACGCACACCGTGTGCGTTGAGTTCGCGGTAAATCCGCGGCGGACTTTTTATTCGCGGAGCGTACTTTTTTCTCTGACGCGGAGATAAGTCCGTAGTCTGCGCAGACTTTTATAGTCAAATGTAGCGATAATAGACAAGAATCTGCCCCATTCCCAGATAATATTGCAGTAACACTGCACCTCCTGTAAATTGTCTTCTATCCTACTTGTGACCTTGAAGGTCAAGGTCACAGTATCATCTTTCTTCGAAAATACCGCAGGAGCACTGCATAGCACACACACCATAAAAAAATCACCTCATGTAAATTATCAACTATCCTTGTTGTAACTTCTCAGCAGGTCAAGATCACAGTGTTCTCTTTCCGAACACTGAAGGAGCACTCTTCAGCTCAGACATACCATAAAAAATCACCTCCAGCTTTTGCCTGCGGCTTCGCCCGCATACATAAAATTCAGCTTAGGTCACTTAGGAATAAAGCAGCTTTCTATCGGTGAAAAAATTTCCGCAATCGGATCAATACTTTCAGAGAGTACCTCCTACAGACAAAAAAACAAACTTTACCTCTTTATAATATTAGTGTAGATAAGGTCAAGATCACAGTTTCACCGCAAAACACAGCATACATACCATAACAAAATCACCTCCAGCAAATACTTAGTAAATTATCCTGTATCCTTGTTGTAACCTCAAAGGTCAAGGTCAAGGTCCCCGCTTGTTCTCAGGACGCGGACGCAGAGATCATCGGCGGGACTAGCAAACAGAGCGTCAAGTTGAAGGCCTCGGATATCTATTCTGATGATTCGGGGTCGGATTCTGATGATAATAAGTCTCAAGGTAAGATTTTTGTAGTCTTTCATGGTGGTGGAAAATTCTGTGTAGATATTAGAAGAAAACAGACATAAAGAAAAATGTATTTGTGAAGTAACATAATCATTTCAGCCGAAAGACGTCCACTGTTGGACATAGGCCTCCCCCAAATGTCGCCATAATGACCAATCCTGTGTGTCTCGCGTCCATCGGATTCCCGCGACTCTCACCAGGTCATCGGTCCACCTTGTGGGAGGCCTTCCAACGCTTCGTCTTCCAGTACGTGGTTGCCATTCCAGAACCTTTCGTCCCCATCGACTATCTGTTCTGCGAGCAATGTGCCCTGCCCACTGCCACTTAAGTTTGGCGATTCTTTGGGTTAATCTATAAATACTTAACTTAAAATAATAATAAAAAAACAACATTAAAAAGATAAAACAGGCCCTAACTGCTGTGTAAGAATACCAAGAAGTGGATCACGTAAACTAATTTGACTGGCCTGTTGGTCTAGTGGTTAGTGGCCCTAACTGCTATACCGGAGGTCGTGGGTTCGATTCCCGCCCAGGACAAATGTTTGTGTGATGAGCACGATCATCAAATGATTTGTTTTCAGTTGTCTAGTACTTATAGCACAAGCTCTGCTTAGTTTTGGACTAGATGGCGTTGTGTGATAGTTGTGGAATATAATCTATCGGGATCGGATATATTAAGGTGATTGCTACGGGTTGTTCGTGGCCATTTTCCCGCTAGATGGCGCTGAAGTCAACATTTTCAGTTTTATTTTGTTTTGAGTGTAATTGAAACAATATTAAGTCACAGAAATAGTACAGCGTAAATCGGACATTCCACTTTATCGAAGTTAGTCAAATTATAGTCTCAAAACCCATCTGATTCGCCATTTTTCGAAATACTAATATCCAACTCTGCTTATAGTATCGTTTACACACACATAGACACGAACGACTACTTTAAAATCTAACAAAATTACCACTAGATGGCGTGCATTTAAAAGTTATAAGCCTGGTTTCTGTAGAAATTATAATTATGTCTGGGGGAGTACCTGTTATGATTATATTATAAAAATAAAAGGCGGTATTTCAGGTGTAAACTATTTAATTGACCTCTAATTTTGTGAATCAAATGAATGTCAAGAATGCATTATAAGACAGTTTTATTTTATTACCTTTTATTACATTATTTAAAATAACATATTCCAACTAACAATTATTACAAGTAATTATAGAGACATAAATGCTTGATACATGACCATTTACTAAAAAACAATCTTTTTCAAAATTAATTACACACCAGTACAAGACAAACGCTAGAAACTCTATTTCATAAACAAGACAACAAATTTAAAACACAAATTAGAATAAGAGATTGCAACCAAGAAGGTGGAAAAATGTTTGATAATATCTAAGCATCCATAATCACATTTTTATTCTTGTAAAACTTAAACATAACTAACAAATGGTTATACATATCTGCTAAAGTATTGTTTTAATTGTAAAGGAAATAAAAAAGCTACAAAGTTCTTTTCATTCACTCTATGATTGTAAACATTGATAATGTAGATTCTAAACATACAATTAAAACAATCATTTGATCCTGAAGTTCTTGTCCGGAAAACCACCACTTAACAGCTGCTGCAAAAGAAAATGACTATACTTAGTATATTTTGTGTGTAACTTTTTATGTGGATGTTGAAGAACAATTTTCCACAAGAAAAAATTAATATAGATTGAAATTTATGGAAATTATGAAATAAATAAAAAAGAGTAATAATTTAGTGTACCTTTCATATCTATACATTTCACATTTTTTTGACCATGGTTCAAAATGATTTCTGGCAGAATACAGTATTTTAAAAAGTCTAATGGCTTTGGCATCATATTGCTGATAAATTCATTATCTCGACAAACTTCTATAACTGTCTAAGGTTCATTGACTGAAATAAAACATTTGAAGTAGCATTTATCCATGTTACTGACACGCATTCATCCTTGAACCTGAAATAAATTTAATATTATAGTAAGAGTAATTATCATGCTAAAATATAGTGGACATGCAATAGAATTATAAATTTTATTAATTCTGCTAACCATTCTTCACACCATATTCTCAATTGTAGTTCATCAATATCAATTGGATCACTCGGTTCAGGTCCATAATTCTTGTCTGGTTTGTGTTTTTTTCTCTTCGAACAAAAAATTGTTTGAGTGTTGACAAATCTTATCGTATTCTGCTCTGTTCCTTTCGCTCTATGTATTTTTTTAAATGTGTTCCTGGACTCTGTGTGGTCTGCTTTTTCCATGCAGTCTTATACCATTTGTGTCCAGTAGCAAGCGATAGCCCTGAAAATAAAATATAATTTTACTAGAAAATATGAAAAAAATAGATAGAAATTATATGTATGTTATGTACAATATAAGTATAAGGAAACAGTACTGGTAAACATAACATTTCTTTTTGGTTCCAACTTCTGTTTGCTCTAATAGAAAAGTAAATGTATATAGTATTTACCTGCCACATGAACACGTTGGTACGATCCCCCTTTACCTAGATTAATTCGTTTTCCTCAGCTGATTTTATTTATTACGCTCATAAAGTTTTCTGCCACATTTGTCGTCTCATTTGACAAAAGGCCTGCCTTCAAGGCAATTTTTTCATTGGTGGCATAAATCAGTGCCCACACTTCTGGAGCATCCTTTTTTTAGATCTTCTACGAAGTTTCCTTCCTTGTTTTCAGTTCCATTGACATTGCAATAATAGTCCTTGCAGTTCAGTCACCATATAATCGTTTGAATGCGCTTTTCACTCTTTATGTCAATTTACGGACGCCTGAATATTCGTGGCGTTTGGTACGCTATCTTTCTCGCAGCATCAGACAGTAGGAACCAAGATGTAAACCTAAACTGAAATACACAAAAACAAATGATATACAAGACAATATATGTATATATGTGAATATGTTAGGTACTTTTATAAATTCGGAATTCGTTCGAAATGCAATCTCATGTCATGCAAAGTAATGTCCGTAGATAATACAGAGTATTACAAATATTGACGTTCCAAATTACGTTCAAAATTACATTCGCATTTTGAGAAAATTATAGCAGTAAAATTTTACTTACCCAAATAATTTTGATATAATATTGATTGACAATTAAGAAAATAATATCTAGTGGGGATAAATCCCTGCAGAACAACCATAAATAATAAATCATAATCCATAATTATATGTAACGGAATGCACATTATGACGCGATATAGTTTTACTTGGTACATACCAAGTAAAACTAATGTTTGTTTGTCCATCGATAACTATTTGTATTACTAATCTGAAAAAAGAATATGACAGGAAATATATATATTTAAAGCGACTTATAAATTTGATTTACATATGATAGATAATATATTATAAAGTAAAAAAAAAAATTATATACTTGATATTAATTAAGTATAACTTAACGAATCAGTTAATAATATCGATTGGTGATTTCTATGAGAAGATTTTAGTTTGTAATAAATAGCCAGCTAAACTCACGGGCCGACTTGCTAATACCACCGAAAGATTGGTACCTACTTTTATTTTAAAATAAAATTGCGTCTATGCAACTTTTACTACAATACATTGCTATAATTACATTAAATTGGAATGAAATACATACAAGAAATATTTGTTCGAATCTATGAAAATGCATAAAATTCAAAACATACAAGAAATTCCGCGCGTAAAACCTATCACTGCTAGCCTAGAGCTTCAAAATGTATTTTATTACAAGTCAACCGAATTATCGAATCGAACGAAGTTTGGCAACGGTTTTTCTTAGAAACATTACGGGTCAAAGGGTCAAGTAGGAAGGAACTAGGAAGTACGGCAACGTCGCGTTTTGTTTCTCGTAGGTTTCGTTTGACGAAATTGTTGCTAGTAACAATAATAATAACTAACGCTAACAATATTTGACAACAACAATGTTTTATGTTTTCGTTTATGATAGTTAGTTTTACGTTATTATAATGCTTTTTTTAATGGAAACCATTATTATAAATTTAGTAAAGATTTTTCAAATTTACAATATCGGTTGCACGCCATCTAGCGTTAAGTATTATAATCTATCGCATTCATGGCGGCAAGCTTGGTTGTCAAATCGCACTCACACTAGTAAACAAAATGTCTAATTTTGCCCGGTTTTCTAGACTGTTTTTCTCAATATATAATGCAAATTATTTACCAAAAAGTTACACGCGGAACTATTTCATTGTAGAAAAGTGATAAAGTGATTCGTTTTGAGCAAAAAGTGTCTATGTACGGAGTATAGTTCGAACGAAAAATGTATGAACAGGCCAGCGGAACATTCACCTTAATCTATCGAGGAAATCTCTCACTCTCTCTAAAGTGCATAAATTGCCCCTCCGTCTTACAAAACCTTTACCATCTCAGGGCGCCGCAGTTCCTCAAGTTCCTCATCATCTGGTGGCGAAGAAGAGGTGAAGAAACGAGAACGTGAGGAAGTCGAGATCAAATACGCTGACTCCAAGGACCAGATTAACAAACTTAGACTGAGCAGGTAAACTACGAGAGAGAATTGTTTGACTGGCTTGAAAACACTAAGAGCAGTGTTTAGAACATATGTCATAAAAATTATCTCCTGTATACTCTCTTCTTCGCTGGCCTTAAAAGTAACAAACCTCTAAGGCCAGCGCGCCTCAGCATCGCTACTAACGCGCGTTAGTCGCATTTGCAAGCGCTAAAGAAAATATGCCAACGTGCTACAGCATCGCGACCGTATCGATGCGTACACGCTACACCATCGCTACAAACAATCGCCATAGGCGAGGGGCCTTAGGGCAAGGTCACAGGACCCTCATTTTATTAAAAACACTGCAGGAACACATACCATAAAAACTCATACCCTTATTAAATTATCTTTGTTGTAACCTCTAAGGCCAGCGATGCTGTCGCGCGTTTCGTAAACGCGCCACAGAATCGCTACTAACGCGCATTAGTTGCATTTGCAAGCGACTAACGCGCATTACTCAAATGCGAATAATGCGCGTTATTCGCTTAATCTTTAATCGCAAGCGCTATAGAAAATATGCCAACGTGCTACAGCATCGCTACAAAAAGTCGCCGTGGGCGAGGGGCCTGAGGTCAAGGTCACAAAACCCTCATTTTATTAAAAACACTGCAGGAAATTCTCTCTCATTCCCTCTCTCTCCTCCTGTAAATTATCTAGAATAAAATAAGATAATTGATAAATTCATTAGAAAATAATTTACAGGTTTTTCCTTGTTTATTGTAACCTATAAGTTCAAGATCACAATGCCCCTTTCACCAAAAAAACTGCAGAGAGCTGCAGTTTTTTCGACTGGTCTGTTGGTCTAGTGGTTAGTTGTGTCACTGACTGCTATTCCGGAGCTCGTGGTGTCAAAACAAATTTGTGTGATGAGCACGATCATTTGTTGGCGTAATTTATGTATTATGATATGTATGTATAGTCCAGTCAAATTAGAACAAAAAATTGGGCTAAGGTTACAATAAGTCGCACCCAGTTGAAAATTGGTAGGATTGTTCAAAACACTATCATAAATGAAATCTAAAAAGTCCTCATCAATCCGACACATGCAAAAAAATAAATTCGGGGTCAAACGTCACAAAAACGATTCGCGATTTTCAGACAAAACTAAGTTTTATCAAAAAATTAGCTCAAACAAAAAATGTAGATCAGATAATTATTTACAAAAATGTCTCAATACTTTTTTCCTAAGAGCCACCATTTTTTGAGATATACCCCGAGTATCTTTTTTTTTCCAGCTGTCGTATCGATGAGGATCCCTGAAGGAACGACCTTCCATTAACTCAATTCAATGTTTGCTTTGTCTTTGTGTTCAGGTTTAAACTGGAGCGCCTCGTGCACCTTCCCTTCTTCGCGCGCGTCGTCAACGGGTGCTTCGTGCGGATCGGCATCGGGAATAATAACGGGAATCCTGTTTATAGGGTGAGTTTTGTTTAAATTTATTACTTGTGAACTAGCGGATACACGGCGTGTGCAGTTACGCTACAAAAAAAAAATTAAAAAAACGAACGTTTTATTTTTTAGAAAATAATATTTATAAAATATATTATGAGCTATTGTGGAGGCCGAGACCCAAAACATACGTTAAATTATTTATTATACTAGCTTCTGCCAGCTTGTGTAAATAGGTTTCTCTATACAAATTTTGGACCCCCGTTTCATCCCCTTAGGGGGTGAATTTTGGAAAATCCTCTCTTAGTACTCGCCTACATCGTAGAAGGACCTCGTGCAAAATTTCATGTTTCTAGTCCCAGTATTTTCAGCTGTGCGTTGATATGTCAGTCAGTCAGTTTCTCCTTTTATTTAGATAGATTATATTGCTAGAAGCACTCTTTATGTTATAGTATTATATGAAAATAACATCAGCCTATATTTTTCTTATTTGACATTTAAAAAAACAATCTTTCATCTCAATATGAAACCTATGCTTTTTTTTACCACAAACCTTAAAAAGTAACATTACTTTGCCAGTTTGCAAGTTAATGAGTATGTGGCCTTCTTAGACGCCACACTATCTAACCAGTTTTTAAATAAATATACAACAAAATTAGAATACTGGGAACACAATATTAAAATTGAAAAGTAAACGAGATGTAACGGTCAAAGTCCATATCAGACTTCTCTTTTTTATTAATAGCCTTGAAGCTTTATAACTTCTTTTCTAATGAAGAGATTTTTTTAAATTATTTCATATTAGCTTTTGCCCGCAGATTCGCCCGCGTAAAATATAGTCTGTCACTCAAAATAAAGCAGCATTCTATCGATAAAAAAAAAATAGCAATTTTAGAAACAAAAAAATAAAATAAAAAAAAACTTCACTTCTTTATAATATTACTGTAGATTTGTTTAATAAATCCTAATACAAATTATTTGTATACTTTGCAGGTAGCAGAAATCATAGACGTATATGAGACGGCGAAAGTATATAATTTAGGAAACACTAGAACCAATAAGGGACTTAAGTTAAGGCATGGGACACAAGACAGGGTGTTCCGGTTGGAGTTTGTTAGTAATCAGGTGAGTTTTAACTGTTTCTTATATTATACATAAGCTACCTTATAAATGTTCTCACTGCTGGGACTCAAGCCTCCTCTCTAGAAGAGGGAATGGGACGTAATTCACGTGAGCCCAGTGCCTTTTGGTGGGTGTCACATCAGTACATGCCGGTTTCCTCACGATGTTTTCCTTCATTGTTTTGAGGTGTGAAATAAATTACACAAAGTAAAATGCCTGGTCTAGGCAGGCGCTAACCGAAATAATGCGCCTATACCCTATTCACTTGGGCTTGAGACAAAGTGTAAACAAAGAAAACAACGTAGGTACCTTCGACCAAGTTTCTTCGACGTGTTTGAATACATTAATAACAGTCCCCTTTTCTGTTGAATGCTTTGGCGTTTCCTTTGCACGGTTTTTTTTTGAGAATAACAAGGATTCAACGAAATAATCTCGTTTCGACAAGTTGATCGATAGTGAAAAAGATGGCGAATTATAACCCGCCCGATGACAAAACGTCACATTTTTGTGTAAAACGTTTGCAGTATTTGTGATCTATAATTTAGTAGTATTATAAATGGTTTCTTTACCTTATATCTCACGGCTCTCTGAATGGGGTATTGACTTGAACTGCTCTTCAGTCAGGACCTCTGGGCAACCACTGCCGATGATGCTGAAACATACTGTTAAAACTAAATGTTTCACCACAAAATTTTTCCCCAATCTGTTCAACCATTCGAGAGTGAGAGAGTAAAAAATATTCATACAAACTTTCATCTTTATAATATATGTGTGATATTCACAGGAATTCACGGAGAGCGAATTCCAGAAGTGGAACAAAGCAATAAAGGACGCGAACAAGAAACCACCGACCATGGAGTTTGTTAGGAATAAGATACAAGAGGTTAAGGAGGCGCTCATGTATGAGTTTAAGGTGAGCTAGCATTTTAATACTTTTGCATGTTAATTTTCGGCGAAGTTTCGGCTTCGGCCAAAAAGACTAGTTTCGGCACAATCGAAACTAATAATAATAATAAATCATCATCATCATCATCATCATCATCTTCCTGCCCTTATCCCGTATTATTTGGGGTCGGCGCAACACGTTTTTTTCTTCCACTCTGCCCTGTTACTCGTCATGCTATCACTAACTTCCTTTTCTTTCATATCACTCTTCACACAATCCATCCATCTTTTCTTTGGTCTCCCTCTTCCTCTCCATCCATCCACATGTAAACTCATAACTCTTTTAGTAACATGCGTTTCATCCCTCCTCTTCACATGACCATACCAAGACAAACGATTCCCTTTCAACTTTTCAGTCACTGGCGCCACTTTCAAACTTCCCCTAATATATTCATTTCTCACTTTATCCATTCTCGTCACACCACACATCCATCTTAACATTCTCATCTCCGCTAAATGCAATCTTTTTTCATCCGTCTTTTTAATAATAATAATAAATAATAAACATAATAAATATTAAACTTTTATATTTGCAGACCTTAGTCCATAGTGTTAGTAATACATAAAATAGACTTACTTAACTAATATTAGTAACACACATAATCAACAAATACAATACAAACAATAACAGATAATAACATACGACACAAAGTAGAAATGGACATAAAACCAACTGCACGACACAGGTCGACTCAAAGTATCTATTTTGAGTCGACCTGTGTGTGCAGTCTCATCCATCGACCAAGCATAGGGCAGTCCCACCGGTCACTCAATGCCCTCAACATGCTGTGGGAGCTGTCATCAGTTCTGCGCCGCTTACGAATGATGGCATAAAAATGATCTATTCGCGCATCGGCAAACATACCCGAAGCGCTACAGAAACGCGGCAGCCCCACAAGCATTCTGAAGGCATTATTATATTGGACACGCAGAGCACTGTATGCTTTCTGTGTATACTTGACCCACAAGCTGCAGGTGTAAAAAGTCTGACAATAGGCTCTAAAGAGCGTCATTTTTACCTCACAAGAACACCGTGCTTGTGCTAATGCTTTGAGCTGACTGTTGTGATAGAAAGCTAAAAACTGATTGTTTGGTTCGTCTACAATGCTTTTCATATAAGAATAGGATCGACTTAGCGCCATGTTGGGACGTCATAGCTGTCAAATCGAATAAATTCGGTAGGGTGAGCAAAACGAGATATTTTTCAAATAAACATTTTGTTCTATACAATAATCACGATCGATCACGTTTTGCATGAGTATACGTGTGGATGGGTGGAGAGGGAGAGGGAGGCCAAAGAAAAGATGGATGGATTGTGTGCACAGTGATATGAAAGAAAAGGAAGTTAGTGATAGTATGACGGTTGACAGGATAGAATGGAAGAAAAAAACGTGTTGCGCCGATCCCAAATAAGATGGGACAAGGGCAGGAAGACGACAACGAACATTTCATTTTATGTAATTTTATGATATGTATTGTCTGTATGTGATTATGGAACTGAGTCTTTGGTACTCAAAATAAATCAATAAATAATCACGATCGAACACGTTTTGCTGATCTAGCTAAACAATTACGCGGCGCTAAGTGCGGCGCGGTGACAGTACATATCTAACGTTCCTATTCTTATTTGAATTACATTATATGTTATATTATCATTTTTGAGGTATTCGTTGATTTAATCATTTATTTTAGTACTAGCTTTTGCCCGCGACTTCGTCCGCGTAGAAGTCGAAAATGGTTTTATTAGGTTTTTTGAGATACGAAAATATGATATATTTGGCGCAGCCGTGAGACACGCAATGTTGATGTATTTTTAAGTTTTAGTATTTAAGTATCTATATTGTAATTGTTATTTCATTGTGTGTACCTGTGTTCCAAATAAACGTGTTTTGTTTCTTTCTTTCTATATATTATTTATTATCTTCGTCGTGTTTATTGACTTGTATGGCGAGCGATATTGTATCTTAAGATAAAATATTATAGTATCTTAGCCGTGTGCAGCACTCCTTAGTGTACTCTACTGCGGGTGACGTAACCTACAAACTTATTATTTGCAGTTGGTACAGTAATCGGGTGTAGGGATCGAACCGCAAAATTAAGTTTGTTTTATATTGTATATACTTTTCCGAAATAAAAAGTACCCAGTGTGGTGCCCAGGATATTAATGAATAATTATACCAAGTTTCATCGTAATCGAACCGGTAGTTTTTGCGTGATGCCTGAACAAATAGACAGACAGACAAAATCTTTTTTAATCACATCTTTGGGTTGGGTGTCGGTCTGACCCCCTGCCATTTATTTTTTTTATATTTTCAATGTACAAAATTTTCAATTCTACAGATTTATTATTAGTATAGATTTCTTTAAACTATAGAAACAAAAATGGGGAGTGGTGGTAGAGGAGTAAAAAAAATAGTCTTAACAGACCTACAATACATACACAAAAAAAAATCATAGAAATTGGTCAAGCTATTTATTATACGAGATTTTTTATACATAAGATATAATTTAAATTTACAGCATGTATGTGTGCATGTATCTAATCAAAACCATTCATCATTTCAAGACAACCTTTTACAGGAAGAAGATATTGCTGTGATAGTAGCCGAGAAGGATCGCTTCAGGTCTCACCCCACCAACTACGCCATGAAGAAGACGCAGCTCATGAAGGAACGGGACGTAGCACAACTCAGGTGAGCATATTGCTATAATATTAAGGTCTGGTAACCGTCCGGACCGAACCCGAGTCGTCGACGGCGTCCATGGGTTCACTTCTGTAACGGGAAACCCGTGGTCCTTGAACGCAAGGCAACAAAGGAATATTGGAATGGGTTTTAGTCAATAAAAGTCTTAACACGCCCTTGCGCTCCGCCCAAGGGCGAGAGATCTCATTAGATTATTTCCAACCTAAAAAAAAATATGAACTAGTGATTGCAAGTAAGTGATGAAATCGTTTGATAGTGAGGCGTTTACTAGTTTATTATGAGACTTGAAGACACCTAAATTATAATTGGACGGGAAGACCGCAGCAGGCAAACTGTTCCAGTCCTTCGATGTACGCGGTAGAAACGACGAATAGCTCAATGCTCGGAGTTTACTTGCTTGATCGCATCAGAAATTAAGATATCCTCAGGAAAACCAAGGTTACCGACATTGCTCGAAGAATCGTCAAACTTAAGTGGCAGTGAGCAGGGCACAAAGGCCGAAAGGTTCTGGAGTACACGTACTAGAAAACGAAGCGTTAGAAGGCCTCTTACAAGGTGGACTGATGACCTGGTGAGGGTCACGGGAATCCGAGGACCGGTTGATATGGCGACATTTGGGGTAGGCCTATGTACAACAGTGGACGTGTTTCGGTTTAAAAGATAATACAGACATAATATGTTTTATTAATCATTATATTTATCAACAGAGGTGACGACGAAACAGTAGTAGAACTGAACGCAAAAATCCAAGAGTTGGAAGAGCGAGCGAGCCAACTGGACAAGACGCGGACGTCTTCCATCCAGAGCATCTCGTACATCAACAACAGGAACCGCAAGCTCAATGTGGAGACTGCAGAGAAAGCCATCATGGAAGAGGTAATATTGTAGATGCATTTAAATAAGGTGCCGTTTTGAATCTGCAAAAAAATCAGGAGGCAGTTATAGCAAATTTGTTATATTAGGTTTTTTAAATTTTATTCTTACGGAAATCGGTAGAGTAAGTGGGCGGAGCCTCATGCAGGATGTCGGACTCACGCAAAAGTCAGCTCTTAGGCTACGCGAATTGTAAACAAGGCGTTTTGAGAGATCTTTATAGAACTTGTGTTCATTTAGAACCCCCACAATCTGGGAGTTTCTACTCCTTAATGGATCCAAAAAATATGAGTGCCAATTATTATATTTTCACCGCTTGAGATTCTTCGCAGCCGCAGCGGCACACGACAACGATCTAGTAAGATAGAATTACATAAAAGTATATGTTTGCGTGGTTAAGTAGAAAAATATTTCTACTGAACCGCAATAGCGAACTATTTGACATCTGGCTTGTTACACGGGTATGGAACTAAGAGTCGTGTGGCAAAACTTCGTGCCTTAAAAGGAAGGTTAGCACAGTACCTGATTATCTTGGGCATATTTTAGCATGTTTAGCACACACAATGTCACTCTTTTCAGGGCACAAACACCAAATTTTATACGATTTACGGTAAAGGTTGTTAAAGGTTGTCTTTAAAAAATCGCTTTTAGCGATAAGACCGCCCATTGTGACACCCTATTAATGTTGATTTCCTAATGTAAAATGTATTTTTGGTGTACAATAAAGAATATCTATCTATCTATCTACGAAACAGTAACAGTAAAAAAATACATTGAATTAGGTTTAAAAAATCTTAATTTCTCAAAAGAACATATTATAAACGTTCACTTAAATGAGATTTAAAATTTTGGTTAAATGTTTGTCGTCTAGTGACGAAGCATGCAATACACTTTATAGTAAAATTACAATTATGTATACACAATAGGCTTACAACATGTAAAACTACGATACAGTATAACAGGGCAAAATCATAGAAGCCAAACATGTAGGTACATCTGACACAATATGGCACAGCTGACTGACTAGACGTCTCCGAGGTACCCTCATAATTTGCTTTGTGATGACCGATAAGGATACCACTTGTGTGTTTGGGGGTAGGCGGAACAGAGAGTAAAATCCCGCAAACCTCCGTTGAAAAGGGAGGATCCTCTGACCAGACGGGATGTTATGTCTGGTGGGCTGCAACTGCCCGGTAGATGATTTCGGGCTGTTCTATATGTTCTAATCGCGCGGAGAACTTTGCTTGCGCGATGCATGATTAGTTCTTATGTGACGCCATAGATGTCGCTACATGTGTATATGTAGTTTATTAATTGAATTTGCGGGTGTTAACGAAACTTCATTCTATAGTCGAAAACGCGGATAATTCCCACTCGATAGATATCAGCAGGAAGAGAAAGGATATAAGAATGCAACCAACAACCAAAAAATAAAATGAATCTATCGCACATAGAATCATATAATTTAATTATACACTGTTTAACTGTAAAACATTTATTTTGAAGGTAAAAGCGATGAAAGGCAAGAAAACAGACGACCCTTTCACGAGACGGAGTACCAAGCCGGTGATGAACTTCAAATGTGGAGCTAGCAAAGCTTCGGTAAGTTATTTTAGCTCTTAAAATGTAACATGAACATGTGTGTACAATACGCGGCGTATAAGTTAAAACATTTATTAATAATTGTAATTATTTATTTTACTTGCTTTTATTTATATAGCCTTTTTTTATAATGTGAATGTGAGAACACTGTAGACTCCGCGAATTCTTAGGTTCCTTTTTATTATGATTATTTTTATTGTACTTTATAGTACAATATTGACCAGTCTACACTGTCCTTACATAATAAATCCAATATATTGTAAACAACCAGAAAATATTGTAACAACAAATTCTTTTTTAAAAGAGTAACCATGGAGTTTCTTGCCGGTTCTTCTCCATAGGAAACGACCAATTTGGAACTGTGCACTAGCTTCTGACGTTTTATAAGTGCCCATGTAGGCCTATGTGAAATAAAAAACTTTGACTTTGACATAATGGCGCTAGACTTTCAATGCGTAGTAATAGATTTTCGGGTCTCAATCGAAGTGGGAGGCAGCGCGTAACCATAGCAAAGACGGCCATTTTAATTTGCTGCGTACTATAAAAATTTTCATCTGTATCAAAATTAGGTGGTCTTAAATTAAAATGAAAGTTAAGAGCCCGAATGTGGCCATATTCTCGCAAAGGTCAATATAATTATATATGTACTAGCTTTTGCCCACGGCTTCGCTCCCGTCAACTGACTTATTCTATTCTACTCTACCCTACGCTACCTACCAGCACTACCGCAATTATGTTTTTTTTTTCTTTTAAACGTTCCCTGTATGCTGGTGAACAAAACAAAAAAAAAAAGAATTGTTAAAATTGGTTTCGCCGTTCCTGTCTCTTAAGTGATCAGCGACTTCCCCAGGCTTCCAAATTCACTAGTCTAGACAGTATTTGTTACCTTTTCTTCATTAATACTAAAAAAACCCACGATGATTTAAATATTACTGTATTGGTGGATTTTCAAACATCGAGAGTGTTAAAAAAAATCGTCTTTTTCAGGACATAGTCAGAACTGAAGAAGAAATAGCGGAAATAGTGAAATTAAGAGAAGAGGAGGAAAAAGCAGCTCAAGAACAGAAGGAAAGGGAAAGACTTGTAAGTGTCCAACAAAACATGATGCGAAGTCTCCGAGCAATAAGTCGGTAATCGCAAAAATCTGTTTTTCGATTTACCGTCTTATTGTCCGGTAATAAAGTTTGTAATCGAAAAACTATTTTTTACAATTAACGACTTAATGCCCGTCGACGGGGACGTCGATATATAGATACACAAATGAATATTATTTAACGAATAAGACCGCGTTACAACTTTATCGTGACAACAGATAATTGTGTAGATTTAAGTGGCGTGGCTTATATTTCTGTGTTCACATATAGGACGACACGATTAAATGACGTCTACGACTCTTTGCGGTGACAACAAATTGTCATGATAGTGGGAATGGCTAAAACGACTGTTGTAAAACGATAAAAAATTGTCAAGTGTCAATTTATGTGTCGTTATTGCAACTATCTGTGGTGGCCACGCTGAACAGTGATTATAATGGGAACAGCTAGACACAATAGTCGTCCAACCATTTAGGGAGGTCGCCCGACGTGTATATGTATGTTAAAGTGTATCTTTTGTTACACAGCAACAAATCCAAGAAGCTGAGAAAGCGAAGCGAGACAAGCCGGCCGCCAACGACACGAGTATGTACTCGCTACACGACTTCGATATCAACATCGAGCTGGACCTGCCTATTGCTAGTAAGTACCTTTTACCCGCTATAGTACTGTTCCACGCGCGTCTCAAGATGTCAGCAACTGTCCAGCAGGGTTTAAGCCTAATGGGGCCAAGGGTCTGATTCTGAAAGGAAGATTCGGCCCTGGTACGAAAGGACACGAAGAAAAGGAGTGGGTTTTTAGTCGGTAAAAGTCTTGACACTATCTCCCGCTCCGCTCAAAAGCGGGGGATGTCATAAGATGATTTTTCCACCGAAAAAAAAAACCGCTACAGTCATTTATACATGACAAAGAAAGATGATCCCCGCACGCCACGGTCACGATTACATGACAGACATAAACGCTAATAAATCTTATAAGAAAGTATTGTTTTTCTTATTTGTGTTGTTAAAGGATGACATCGCTTGAGGGTGGTTCTTTGAAACCGAAAGAACTTCTCATTCGTCTGGCCTAGTTTTTTCGTACCTATCTATTTTGTGTCGTAAGCCACTTGGCGCAAATGAGTGCTTTTGATACATTTAGTGAGAGGGGAAAACTAATATGCAAATAAAAATATCAAATTGTAAAGAAAAAACTAAGTCAGACGAATGAGACACTCTCTGTTTCAAAGATTCACCCTTGAATCGGTCTCAGTGTCGGTTTATGTTTTAACACTAGAAGCATGGAATATCAATGTCAATTATGGCCATTTTAGTTTTACATTTATTTTGGTGTACATTGTGAACATAGGAAAATTTGGGTCGCCCGTACTTCTAGTGGTTTTTTTTTTTTTGAGGTGGGAAATCATCCTATGACTCTACCGATTTAGGTGGAGCGTGAGAGCGTGTCAGACTTTTACTGACTAAAACCGCACCTGTAACCTTTAGTTGCCCTTTACTTTCTAGGACTACCCTTTTGAGATTTCCCATTCAGAATCAAATCAAATCAAATCAGTTTATTGCAAACATGTCGTACAGTGGTTGGAATAAAAATTAAAAGTTTCAAACATGCACCCTGTAAGGGCACTGCAAAAACAAACAAATAAATTTCAATAAAATAAATACATTTCAAAATACACATTAAAAACACATTTACATTTAAAAAGGAAAAGCAAAAATTATTAGTATTACATCTATTAAAATAATGTCAAATCAATAAAATGTCAAAATAAATATTAATGTCAAAATAAATGGAAATAAAGATGAAAATAATGATGATGATGATGATGATGATGATGATGATGATGATGATATCCCCGCTGGCCGCACTTCTAATTTTAAATTTCCTTCCTTTCCACGAAACAGAAGTAGGTAATGCTAGAACTACACACACGTGTGCCACACACGCCTTTCTAGGCGCATCGGTCGTCGAAACATCTTATATGGCAACAAGACTTGTAGATCTACACTTGATCCGCACCTCGCGACGTCGTTCTACGTAAAAATGAGGCGTGGTCCAATTGTGCGTCGGTCTAATGTAGTTCTAGCTTTATTCTTAGTGTGAGGCAAGGTTTACCTACATACAAAATAATTCGGGCACGTGCCATAGGTTCACCACCCTTTAGTCTATATCATAGTCATAGTCATAGTAATTTATTGGTAAGGGATTCTTACAAGTCATATACAGAATGTCACATACACACACACATCACATCACACACACACACATTCTTTGTATCACATGTGAAGCCCCGAATATTTGTTAATTTATAAACCTACATTTATTTCCAGAATCAGTCTCATCGCAGCCGAAACAAGTGACAACCAAAGTGAAAGAGACGGGCCCCAAACGTTCTCTCAACCTGGAAGAGTACAAGAAACGCCACGGACTCATATGAGTGTTGTTCTCACACAGACTGACTGAGTGCTTGTGATCTAGTTCCCGGGAGTATTGGTGTTATAGTGTTTGTGAAGTGGAAATTTGTGTTTTTGGTGATATAGAAACGTAAGCGACATTTGATTCGTGTTTTTAGCAAATATAACGTATTGGCAATAATGTAAAATGATGGTGAAATCACACTTAATATTATAAAGGCAAACATTTGTAAGTGTGTGTGTATATTTATTATTCCTTCACGCACAAACGGCTGTACGGATTTGGTTGAAATTCGGCACACTTGTTGACCATATCCTAAATGTGATTTCATTTTTAGGCACAACTGAAAAATATTTGTTTTGTGGAAAACTTGAACACTGTGTAAAAAGTGTATTGCAAAGATTGTAAAGCTTATAAAATGTGTGAAAATATTAAAACTAGAGCATAATCTGCTTAACAGAATTAATCTGTAGCTATAAGCGACAGGGTAGCTCGTGATATTCAAATTTTCTTAAGTATTTTTTTTGCATTTTGCTAGGTATTGTCAAGTTGTTTTCAAACTATACTATATACTTCGAGCGCCGGTTGTACATACGGTTGTACAACTTGTATGACCTTGAAAAACGCTTAATTTTCGTATTGTACACACGGTTGTACAAAATTTTGGTCTCTATATCACCGTTTTTCCTGGAAAAAACCTGAGTGTTTTTTTTTTTGTTGATTTTACGCAAAAACGTGCAATTACGTAATAATAGTACACCCCGTCGCGCGAGGGGTTAAATGAGTTTTTCATGAAATAGCCATTCAATAGGGTAAGACCGACTGAGATGGTTGTATTAATGATTTTCGTGATTATAGTTCTGTCAATAAATACGTGTTACGCCCGCCATACAACTTGACTTTTTCCAAATTGCAAAAAACTTAAGAAAATTTCAATTTCGCTGCCTACCCTGGAGCATGAGACGTTTAAACCGCTTACGTCGGATATAATCGACAAACACTCTAGCGTTTATTCCGCCAGGGTCGCACATTCTTCCTCAGGGATGTGCCCTAACAGGCGTTGCACTAAGGGGGTTCCGGAATGGTCTATGGTCTTTTAAGAGGTAACGGCGCCCCTTCTATATGTGCTGATCGTGATCACCGGGGTGGTTTTAGTGCGGTAAAAATCCCACACTCCCCGGACTTATCCCCAAAGTCCGGGCGCCTTTCGAAGGTTTCTCCTCGAGAACAAAAAAAAAAAAAAAGGGTCGCACATTCATGAGCAAATACCATCATCAGCTCTTCTGTCACCTATGTGCATTGAAGAGTTAAACGAGATGGAATACCCAGTCGCATATACACGATCCTGCCAAATAGGACACGTAAATACTCGTCGGCCTAATCCGACGCAAACGGTTCAAGGGCTTAGTTCTGTATTGGTCAAATTACTAATTCATCATCATCATCATCATCATTTCAGCCGAAAGACGTCCACTGTTGGACATAGGCCTCCCCCAAATGCCGCCACAATGACCGGTCCTGTGCGTCTCGCATCCATCGAATTCCCGCGACCCTTACCAAATCATCGGTCATCGGTCCACCTTGTGGGAGGGCTTCCAATGCTGCGTTTTCCGGTACCTGGTCGCCATTTCAGAACCTTTCGTCCCCATCGACCATCTGTTTTGCGAGCAATGTGCCCTGCCCACTGCCACTTAAGTTTGGCGATTCTTCGGGCTATATCCGTAACCTTGGTTCTCCTGCGGATATCCTCATTTCTGACGCTTTTTATAATTACTAATTATAATTTACCAAAATCATTTAAATAAGCAATAATTTACTAATCTACCATACCATACTGATGATGATGTTTGAAATCTATAATTTAAGTAATCAAAAAAATATAGTGAAATTGTTAAAAATGTTAAAATCTTTTAACCAGTTGCGTCAGAGTGGTCCGACGAGTGTTCTCGCGTCCTATTCACTAGGGTATTGTGTCTGCGACTGGGTACTCCATTTCGTTTAGCTCTTCAATCCCTATAGATGACAGAAGAGGTGACGAGATGGAGGATTTGGCCGTGGTTAGAATAGAATAGAATAAACTTTATTGTACAACTAAAATAGTAACAAAACTTTTACACAAACTTAAATCTGTGTTTGTCTATCTGTGTTTTGTTAAATGTATCTGTGGTTGTGCGACCCTGGCGGAATAAACGCATGAGTGTTTGTCGGAAATATCCGACGTAGGCGGTTCAAATGTTAATGTGATTTTATTAATATTACATACTGAAATACACTACCTGGACGTTTAATTAACACATCGAGTTTCAGGCAGGTCTAGTAAACAAGCATTACTACTGAGTATATTGTCCTGGGTTTCATTCCCGAGTCGGGATAAGTGTTATTAGAATTTTTCCATATGGAATTTCTTAATAGCAGCCTTTTTTGGCATTATTTTTCCGATTATTAAATAACTTCTCTATTGGTGCGAGATGGAGATTCTGTTTTACTGCCTAAAACCCACCCAAGCCTGCTGGAAAGCAAAGGCCAAAGATGGGTTATAGTCTGTAAAAGTCTGACACTTTCCTTCTAATTGAAAGTACAGGAGAGGTTATTAGATGATTTCTTACAATAAACAAAATAGGAGTTACTACACCTCTAATTCTGGATTAATACCAGAATTAATATTTTTTGGTTTCCACACTCAGTCCAAGATGTACTCTTGCATCATTCGGTCGGCTTCATTCTACCCAGCCCACCGATCTCCAGAAACAGATGAGGCCACCCGCGGTGTTCAAGGCATCTATGAGGATATTCCGTGATTCTATGTTCGCATGCTTATTTCGGTGATTGCCTAACAGGCGTGCCCTGCAGCCACTGTTCCGTCACGGAAAGTTTTATGCCCATCATCGTGACCTCTGAATACTGGTGTACTCTCTGGTGTCTCTGTAAAACTTGATGTGTTATTTTGACCTTTGAACCGCTTACGTCGGATATATCCGACAAACACTCACGCGTTTATTTCGCCACGGTCGCACATCCACGACCAAATACTCCATCTCGTCAGCTCTTCTGCCACCTATGAGATTGAAGAGCTAAACGAAATGGAGTAACCAGTCGCAAGCACGCCCGTGGCGAATAGGACACGAAAGCCCCCGTCGGAGCAATCCGACGCAACCGGTTCAAGGGTTGAACGCCTGGGTTTTTTTTGTATATAGTATTAAAACAATGGTGATGGAGACTAATAAAAGTAATTTTGCCGCAACTCGAATATTTCTAAACAACATGTTTCAGTATCAAAACAATGTGCTACCAATACTCCGGGACGAAATATTAATTAATAATAATAATTAATGTATAATTAATACTGTTTTTCATTATACAACATGTTATGCTGTTCTTAATTTTACCCAGAAAGTAGTCAATATTATCAATATAAATAGTTAATTCTCTTTATTGTACGTTACATTAACTTGTATTAATACAAAACGCGTGAGCGTAAACGCAACTGTAACGCTGCGTCAACGCAACGTAGTATTCGATACCTACGTATTGAAAACGACGTTCCGTCGAAGCAACGATACGGTCACTAGACAAGACATTTCTAGTAATCATAAAATCAATGTGTTTTAGAGCCTTCATTTTGACATCGCAAGAAAGAGATGGCGTTATAGTTGTATAACGCCATCTCTTTCTTGGAGAAAGAGAAGCTTATATATGTTGATAGAGAAGCTTCTCTTTCTCCCCTACAGAATAAATATGGCTCTCAAAATAAGTCCCGGTAAATTCTTCGATAAGGTAGAATTATTGAAGAATTTTGATGTTGTTTTTCTACAAAATATTGCCTTAACAATTATCGCCCTTCAATGAGTAGAAAAACGCTAGGTCCCTGTAGTTAAAAAAATCTGCAATAATAATCTATTTGAGTCTATAATCGGGTAAAATTTAAGTTTCACGTGTAGAAAGTACCTAATTGAAATGTGGAGTGTAAAATAAAAGGGCAGGCTTTCTTGGGAAGTTCTTCAACATTACTCTGTGAGAATGTCTTATCTCCTCTTATACATATTGTCATCACCTCTCCCCTTTATTGGGGGGAAATCATCGAATATCTTTTCTCGCTCTAGTAATCCCGAGTGTCAGACTACTAAAATCCCACAGTTGCCATTTGCGTTCCAGGGCTGCGGTGACTTTCAAATAATCCTACATCCCTATAATAATGGACTAAGCGTTCCTTACATAGGTATGAAGTGGATACGGGCAGAGAGTGGGAGAGGTGAAGCTATCCACGTCTAGTTGTTTTTGCCTATTATATTGATTGGGCCTATTCAACTGGTCTGCTCCTAATATTTGAGACCTTGCCACACCTCTATCTATAAATAATTTCGAGTAATGATGGTGTAATGTTATGTGATCGTTCATATCGAAATACTGGCGAGAGAAAGTCCTACAAACTTTTACACTCTACATTTTGAATCACGGATGTAATAAATAGCAAATGGAATGTCAATAAGAATCAAAATTCGAGCTTCTATAAATGATGCAAATGTCTGTAAAAAAGGAAGGATCGCTACCGCCATTGTCGTAAACCACTGTCAAACGAGGTGAATAGATATTCAGATGTGAATAAAAACAAAACTTAAATATTGTTAGTAGCATAAATATAGCAATTAATCATTTATAATTAGATAAAAATCAATGCTTTGTTTGAATTTTATAATATGGTATCTAAGCGAAAAACGTAGGTAATCAAAAGTTTTGTTTCTATTCACCTGTCCTTTTTTTACACTTGTGTAACTATCAACCGACTTCTCCCGTTCTGGGAGAAAGGAGGGCGTGTCAGATTTACTGACTACCACCCACAATGCTCCTTCAGTTGCCCAGTAACTCTTTCGAACAGTCTACAGCCTTGGCATGCGTTGGTCCTAAGTAAATTGACTGTCAATTTCTATTCACCCCGTTTCAGATGATTGTGATAAACTCGCTATACCACAAGATCATAAGTACTAAAATAACTTCAAATGATCGATTTTAATTAATACAAAACAGTTATTTATAGAAAATCAATATTTTTATAGTTTTAGTTCTGTATTCATGATCATTTATTTTTTCTGTTTGTTAAAATCAATATGGTCCATTGGGGGTTGTGAAGACACTTGTACATACTTTTTAATTACTTAGTAATAATATATAATGCACACTTGCTTTTCTAACTTACTCTAAGATTTTGGCAGAATAGTTGACATCGAATTTACTTGACAGATCGAAATATAGAAGCGTTAGCATTCCATTTGTTCTTACTCCGAATGACAGTACCTAGCTGAAAATATACTACATCGAGTTTTATAAATAGTACACCTTACAGTGTTGTCTTTATTACTCATAACGTCAAAACCTATTTATCTCTTTTTTTTTTACTCGGTTGTCATATTCACCGGGTACTGTATTAGATTTAGGATATAAAATAATTAATTACCTCCAATACGGCGGATGCCTGTTAGCCTTAATTATTATTAAGTAGTTGTTATTACTTATTTATTATCGATCCTGTTTCTTGTTAGAACGCTGGGATGACGTACGATGGTCCGCCATTTTGGTTAACACAGATATGTGTGTACTAGATGTTCTAGAGGAGGGCTTCAATTATTGAAGTGTTATTGATGGTCAGCCTTATCCAGTCTAGGTATATCTTTGGCGTAATGTAAATGTGTCGGTCCAGCGTACTAGTTAAAAAACAGTGTTTTAGTATTCTTTTTACTGTATATCATTAAAATTGAAGTTGCAGAAGCAATAAAAATGTATTTAAATAAAGAAAAAAAGTTCGCACTCGTTTGAAGACTAGATTTATTATTATTACTGATATGCCATGCCGCAAAAAAAATACGAAAACGAACTAAAAATGTATAGTTCTCGAATAGATCGTCGGTTTTATTCATAAGCGTGTATTTTGCCCGTAAACTAAGAATAATGCCCAATAGGTAAACATACCTTTTTTAAAACTACGCCGATACGGAATACGTCGATCCACAATTTTAAACATAGCACTATTTTTTTACTTATTCACACCGCAACTTTTAAAGCTCTATGCTGAATTTCTTCAGACTACGGAACGGCGTATTCTGAATTGGCGTAGTGGACAGTTCCTTGCAATACGACGATTCGTATCCATTTGTACCGTTGTAACAGTACTTTTAAATTATTTGACTATGAACAAATTAATAATGGTTATTACTTAATTCATTGTAAATGAGAAAGCTCAAAGGCTTAATAAAAAAATGATAAAGCGATTTCTTGCGTTTTAATGATACCTTTTTTATCCCATTTTATTTTTGAGTCGAATGAATCTCTGGCGTGTCAGACTTTTACTGGATAAAAGCCTGTCCCTTAGTGTGCGTCCACACTGCATGCCTAGCGCGGTTGCGATGACGGGCGCGAAATATGAAACAAACACGCTGTGTCCATAATGCAATGTTGCGACAGCGGTGTTTCGCTCCGGCGTTGCACCTCTACGCGCCACTTGTGTGCGTGTGCAAGGACTGTTGCCTCCAAATCTCACGGTGGCAGACAGGCAAAGACGCTTCACGGTAGACCGTACTTCATCCCCGCACCTTTTTCTCCCATGGAGATAGGTAGAAATTACTATTCTATTGGTATTTATAATTAAAAAAAAAATAGTTACATAAATCGTTTATTATCACAATATCCACAGAGAAATTACAAAATATTGCAGGTATACATATATATATTTCAAAAGATACAACTTTTGGTAGGTAAATGTCCCAGCTATCACAAAAATATGGGCATTACTTAGTTATGAAACTAGATATCATAAAAAAATTGCGTGTAACTTTTTTCCTATAGGCAGGTACTTCAAGTTGTACCTACTCAAAATCATTGGTATCTTTCGGAGGCCAGCCTGACTATGACCTGTACCATGACGTTTAAAGTAAGATTGTTTCATTCTTATTTCCAGTGTGGGTAAGAGATGGCGCTAGACAACCTGTATAGCTCTGTAGCGACATCTATCGCGTCACATAAGAAAATCCTGAATCGCGCAAGCAAAGTTCTCCGCGCGATTAGAACACATAGAACGGCCCGAAATCATCTATCGGGCAGTTGCAGCCCACCAGACATAACATCCCGTCTGGTCGGAGGATCCTCCCTTTTCAATGGAGGTTTGCGAGACTTTACACTCTGTTCCGCATACCTCCAAACTGGTGACCCTCGACAAAAGAACGTCAGCGCAGCCTTCGTGCAGCTACTACCTCGTGACGTCATCATCACTTCCTCACCACTTCCTCAAGCTTTCGAGCAGCGAGCCATACAGCCAGCACCCACGGCTATAAAGGGTATCCTGACCACCAGCATGCCTACATGGTCATACCTGGTCATCACCCTCAGCCTCATCAGCGACCTTGGCGAAGCACACTGCACCTTCGGCCAGTCACATGAAGAGCAATGAAGAACCTCTCCTGGTCGACGCAAGCAGTCAAGCCACTACGTCGCACAGCACCGCTCCGACTCACTGGAGCCAGCAGCACTACTCCGACTCACTGGAGCCTGCAGCATCATCCCGACTCACTGGGATAGCACCACCCCGACTCACTGGGGCATCACCGCAGACAGTTCCGACTCACCGAGAACTATGCGGCATTAGGTTCCGACTCACTGGAACCAACCTACCAATGGCCTGGCACGCATCAAGAAGCATCAAGAACCATCGATCTCCGATCTCCGGAGGGGAGTGATGTAGCGACATCTATCGCGTCACATAAGAAAATCCTGAATCGCGCAAGCAAAGTTCTCCGCGCGATTAGAACACATAGAACGGCCCGAAATCATCTATCGGGCAGTTGCAGCCCACCAGACATAACACCCGTCTGGTCGGAGGATCCTTCCTTTTCAACGGAGGTTTGCGGGACTTTACTCTCTGTTCCACATACCTCCAAAGCTCTGTCTCTTACCCACACTAAAATAAGAATGAAACCATCTTACTTTGAACGTCATGGTAACCCCGTATATCTTTACCTATAGACTCACTAACTTACTACATATGTAGGAACTATTTAGGAATATAAACAAGTTTTATTTTGAAACCCATACAAAAATAGCAAAAGAAAACCCGCAAGTTTTGCACATATATTTAGATTTACTCAACATTTTTGTATGAAACAGCAGATATTTTTTCGAAATGCCAGTTTATGTCACAAAATAAAAGTTGTTAGTATTCTCGAGAACTTTTAATCCCCTGCAAAGATTCCAATGATTTCAATTAGATTCATCTATATATAATATAACTCTAAAAACATTTATTTATTTATTTCAAAAATTTACTGTACCCTTACAGGCTAGACGAAGTAGAAGAAAGTTAGAAGTTATGATTAATTCACTCGGATAGCTATCCGAGTGAATGAATCATAACTTCTTTAGCCATTTCCCTCAATTTCTTTGAATTTTCGTTTTCACTCTGTACGACAATGTCAAAAATCAAAAGCTTGAAGCTATCTTTATCGCATACAATTTTAGTAAAAACCAATTTTTCTTAATATTTATCTAATGTCTCTTTCCATTTACAAGAAGCAATTAAGTTGCTTGTTGAATGCAATAATTGAGAGCAATATTAATAGTAAGATCAATCTCACATACATAATACATACACATACATATTAATACATTTGATCCCTTGTTTTCCTAATAATGTTTTCTTTTTTCTTATGCACCTACCATGTTTTCTCTTCACTACCCTTGGTTGACTGGTAGAGAATGCCTAAGGCATTAAGTCCGCCTTTGTACCTTTGTGTTGCATGAAGTTTAAATAAATAAATCTCGGAACACTGATGCACTATACTTGGTGTATTTGATCAGATATTGTTGTTATATCGCTACTAAAAAATACACCCTTAGCGTATTGGAAGAAAGTATATTATCTAACAGTGAATAAACGTAAATATTTGACTAAATAAGACTAGTAGAATATCTGTCCTGCATTGAACTAACAATCAAATTACTATTAGTATTTAGTAGTAGTGTAAATTAAAAATCCATTTCATTCTAAACTTACCTGATAGATACGAGGAGTTTCTGAGATAGGGATGCAGGACGAAAACTTCAATAAATCATGAAAAATAGAGCAAAACAAATTACTCAGTTTACCATTATTTTAGGAAAAATTTACAAAAAATATGGAATACCTCTTTCCTTGATCTACACATAGTATTTTTCAAAATAAATACCTAAATGCCGTGCAACTTTTTTCCTATGGGTAAGTAAGTACTTCAAGTTGTATCTAATTAAAATCATTTGTATCTTTCCGAGGCCGGCCTGAGTATATCTATACCTTTAGGTACTCAGGAATATGAACAAATTTTATTTTGAAACCCATACACAAATAGCGAAAGATAACCGTAAGTTTCATACACAAATATTTAGATGTGCTCAACATTTTTGTATGAAACGGCAGATATTTTTTTGATATTCTAGTTTGTGGCACAAGTTAAATGTTGTTAGTATTCTCGAGAACTTTTAATCCTCCACAAGGATTCAAATGATTTCAATTAGGTTCATCTTTATAACTCAGAATACATAACTTCTTTGGCTACTTTTCCCAATTTCTTTAAATTCTTGTTTTCGCTCTGCATGACAATCTCAAAAATCAAAAAATTAAAGTTATCTTTATCGCAGACAATTCTCATCTCCTCTAATATTTTGTAATATTAATCTAATGTCTGTTTTCATTTACAAGAAGCATTATCGTTGCTTGTTTAATTCAATAATTGAGAGCAATATTAATAGTAAGCCAAATCGCGGAACATTTTGCCGCACTATACTCGGCGTATTTGGTCAAATATTGGCGTTATTTCACGGATAAAAATGACACCTTCCCCCCTAGCCAAGTTACAATCGTTTAGTTCGCGCCGAACGCCTCGAGTAGGCCACGCCTCCAATTCCTTTGTTCTGACCACGCGTCTGAGCGTTGAGATAACGTCAGAACAATGGGATCGGAAGCGTAGCCTATTCGAGGTGTTCGGCGCGAACGATACGACTGTAACTTGGCTAGGGGGGCTTATGGCTTATTCGTAAAAAGTTCTATCATCGAATAAACGTGAATATTTTCTTAAATAAGCTTAGTAGAATACCTGTCCTGAATTGAACAACTGTTAATATTGTCTCAGAATTGCGTTAAAATAGCAATCAAATTAATGAGTCCAAATTAACCTAAAAACACATTTAAAAGACCAAATTGCTTGTTTTAAATGTTCATTTAAAAGAAGCAATTTGGTTATACATCTCGATCCCTTAAAATTAATAAACCTGCAAATAAATGTTGAAATCATGAAACCCTCCAGAATAAAGAACTAACTCTTCTTGATCTTCGATATAACACATTCACACTTTACAGTTTTGAGTTAGAAGCATACAAAATGTTAGTATCACAAATCAGTATTGAACTCTTCCATTACATCTATAATGCAATCTGCGAGGCTATTTAATATGGCATCTCATAATTTCGGCACAAAGCCTATTTTTACGTCTTTTATAATAAATATTTCCCGGCCATCTTCTTTAGAGCTCGTGTTATCTTCTTTAGAGCTCGTGTTATCTTCTTTGAAGACAGGGCTATCTTCTTTGAAACTAGAGCTATCTTCTTTGAAGACAGGGCTATCTTCTTTGAAACTAGAGCTATCTTCTTTGAAGACAGGGCTATCTTCTTTGAAGACAGGGCTATCTTCTTTGAAACTAGAGCTATCTTCTTTGAAGACAGGGCTATCTTCTTTGAAACTAGAGCTATCTTCTTTGAAGACAGGGCTATCTTCTTTGAAACTAGAGCTATCTTCTTTGAAGATAGGGCTATCTTCTTTGAAACTAGAGCTATCTTTTTTGAAACTAGAGCTATCTTCTTTGAAACTAGAGCTATCTTCTTTGAACACAGGGCTATCTTCTTTGAAACTAGAGCTATCTTCTTTGAAGACAGGGCTATCTTTTTTGAACTGGAGCTATCTTCTTTGAAGACAGTGCCATCTTTTTTGAATTAGAGCTATCTTCTTTGAAACTAGAGCTATCTTCTTTGAAGAAAGGGCTATCTTCTTTGAATCAAGAGCTATCTTCTTTGAAGATAGGGCTATCTTCTTTGAAACTAGAGCTACCTTCTTTGAAGATAGGGCTATCTTCTTTGAAAATGGGACTATCTTCTTTGAAACTAGAGCTATCTTCTTTGAAGACAGGGCTATCTTCTTTGAAACTAGAGCTACCTTCTTTGAAGATAGGGCTATCTTCTATGAAGCTAGAGCTATCTTCTTTGAAACTATAGCTATCTTCTTTGAATATAGTGCTATCTTCTTTGAAACTAGAGCTATCTTTTTTGAAGATAGGGCTATCTTCTATGAAGCTAGAGCTATCTTCTTTGAAACTAGAGCTATCTTCTTTGAAGGCAGGGCTATCTTCTTTGAAGCTAGAGCTATCTTCTTTAAAGGCAGGGCTATCTTCTTTGAAACTAGAGCTACATTATTTGAAGATAGGGCTATCTTCTTTGAAACTAGAACTATCTTCTTTGAAGATAGGGCTATCTTCTTTGAAACAAGAGCTATCTTCTTTGAAGATAGTGCTATCTTCTTTGAAGATAGTGCTATCTTCTTTGAAGATAGTGCTATCTTCTTTGAAACTAGAGCTATCTTCTTTGAAGACAGGGCAATCTTCTTTGAAACTAGAGCTATCTTCTTAGAAGACAGGGCCATCTTTTTTGAAACTAGAGCTATCTTCTTTGAAACTAGAGCTATCTTCTTTGAAGATAGGGCTATCTTCTTTGAAACTAGAGCTATCTTCTTTGAAGACAGGGCTATCTTCTTTGAAACTAGAGCTATCTTTTTTGAAGGCAGGGCTATCTTCTTTGAAACTAGAGCTATCTTCTTTGAAGATAAGGCTGTCTTCTTTGCAACAAGAGCTATCTTCTTTGAAGATAGGGCTATCTTCTTTGATACTAGAGCTACCTTCTTTGAAGATAGGGCTATCTTCTTTGAAAATGGGACTATCTTCTTTGAAACTAGAGCTATCTTGTTTGAAGACAGGGCTATCTTCTTTGAAACTAGAGCTATCTTCTTTGAAACTAGAGCTATCTTCTTTGAAGACAGGGCTATCTTCTTTGAAACTAGAGCTATCTTCTTTGAAGATAGGGCTATCTTCTTTGAAGATAGGGCTATCTTCTTTGAAACTAGAGCTATCTTCTTTGAAACTAGCGCTATCTTCTTTGAAGACAGTGCTATCTTCTTTGAAACTAGAGCTATCTTCTTTAAAGACAGGGCTATCTTCTTTGAAACTAGAGCTATCTTCTTTGATGATAGGGCTATCTTCTTTGGAACTAGAACTATCGTCTTTGAAGATAGGGCTATGTTCTTTGAAACTAGAGCTATCTTCTTTGAAGACAGGGCTATCTTCTTTGAAACTAGAGCTATCTTCTTTGAAGACAGGGCTATTTTCTTTGAAACTAGAGCTATCTTCTTTGAAGACAGGGCTATCTTCTTTGAAACTAGAGCTATCTTCTTTGAAGACAGGGCTATCTTCTTTGAAACTAGAGCTATCTTCTTTGAAGATAGGGCTATCTTCTTTGAAACTAGAGCTATCTTTTTTGAAACTAGAGCTATCTTCTTTGAAACTAGAGCTATCTTCTTTGAACACAGGGCTATCTTCTTTGAAACTAGAGCTATCTTCTTTGAAGATAGGGCTATCTTTTTTGAACTGGAGCTATCTTCTTTGAAGACAGGGCCATCTTTTTTGAATTAGAGCTATCTTCTTTGAAACTAGAGCTATCTTCTTTGAAGAAAGGGCTATCTTCTTTGAAACAAGAGCTATCTTCTTTGAAGATAGGGCTATCTTCTTTGAAAATGGGACTATCTTCTTTGAAACTAGAGCTATCTTCTTTGAAGACAGGGCTATCTTCTTTGCAACAAGAGCTATCTTCTTTGAAGATAGGGCTATCTTCTTTGAAACTAGAGCTACCTTCTTTGAAGATAGGGCTATCTTTTTTGAAAATGGGACTATCTTCTTTGAAACTAGAGCTATCTTCTTTGAAGACAGGGCTATCTTCTTTGAAACTAGAGCTATCTTCTTTGAAGATAAGGCTGTCTTCTTTGCAACAAGAGCTATCTTCTTTGAAGATAGGGCTATCTTCTTTGAAACTAGAGCTATCTTCTTTGAAGACAGGGCAATCTTCTTTGAAACTAGAGCTATCTTCTTTGAAGACAGGGCTATCTTCTATGAAACTAGAGCTATCTTCTTTGAAGACAGGGCTATCTTCTTTGAAGACAGGGCTATCTTCTTTGAAACTAGAGCTATCTTCTTTGAAGACAGGGCTATCTTCTTTGAAACTAGAGCTATCTTCTTTGAAGACAGGGCTATCTTCTTTGAAACTAGAGCTATCTTCTTTGAAGATAGGGCTATCTTCTTTGAAACTAGAGCTATCTTTTTTGAAACTAGAGCTATCTTCTTTGAAACTAGAGCTATCTTCTTTGAACACAGGGCCATCTTCTTTAGAGCTCGTGTTATCTTCTTTAGAGCTCGTGTTATCTTCTTTGAAGACAGGGCTATCTTCTTTGAAACTAGAGCTATCTTCTTTGAAGACAGGGCTATCTTCTTTGAAACTAGAGCTATCTTCTTTGAAGACAGGGCTATCTTCTTTGAAGACAGGGCTATCTTCTTTGAAACTAGAGCTATCTTCTTTGAAGACAGGGCTATCTTCTTTGAAACTAGAGCTATCTTCTTTGAAGACAGGGCTATCTTCTTTGAAACTAGAGCTATCTTCTTTGAAGATAGGGCTATCTTCTTTGAAACTAGAGCTATCTTTTTTGAAACTAGAGCTATCTTCTTTGAAACTAGAGCTATCTTCTTTGAACACAGGGCTATCTTCTTTGAAACTAGAGCTATCTTCTTTGAAGATAGGGCTATCTTTTTTGAACTGGAGCTATCTTCTTTGAAGACAGTGCCATCTTTTTTGAATTAGAGCTATCTTCTTTGAAACTAGAGCTATCTTCTTTGAAGAAAGGGCTATCTTCTTTGAATCAAGAGCTATCTTCTTTGAAGATAGGGCTATCTTCTTTGAAACTAGAGCTACCTTCTTTGAAGACAGGGCTATCTTCTTTGAAACTAGAGCTACCTTCTTTGAAGATAGGGCTATCTTCTATGAAGCTAGAGCTATCTTCTTTGAAACTATAGCTATCTTCTTTGAATATAGTGCTATCTTCTTTGAAACTAGAGCTATCTTTTTTGAAGATAGGGCTATCTTCTATGAAGCTAGAGCTATCTTCTTTGAAACTAGAGCTATCTTCTTTGAAGGCAGGGCTATCTTCTTTGAAGCTAGAGCTATCTTCTTTAAAGGCAGGGCTATCTTCTTTGAAACTAGAGCTACATTATTTGAAGATAGGGCTATCTTCTTTGAAACTAGAACTATCTTCTTTGAAGATAGGGCTATCTTCTTTGAAACAAGAGCTATCTTCTTTGAAGATAGTGCTATCTTCTTTGAAGATAGTGCTATCTTCTTTGAAACTAGAGCTATCTTCTTTGAAGACAGGGCAATCTTCTTTGAAACTAGAGCTATCTTCTTAGAAGACAGGGCCATCTTTTTTGAAACTAGAGCTATCTTCTTTGAAACTAGAGCTATCTTCTTTGAAGATAGGGCTATCTTCTTTGAAACTAGAGCTATCTTCTTTGAAGACAGGGCTATCTTCTTTGAAACTAGAGCTATCTTTTTTGAAGGCAGGGCTATCTTCTTTGAAACTAGAGCTATCTTCTTTGAAGATAAGGCTGTCTTCTTTGCAACAAGAGCTATCTTCTTTGAAGATAGGGCTATCTTCTTTGATACTAGAGCTACCTTCTTTGAAGATAGGGCTATCTTCTTTGAAAATGGGACTATCTTCTTTGAAACTAGAGCTATCTTGTTTGAAGACAGGGCTATCTTCTTTGAAACTAGAGCTATCTTCTTTGAAACTAGAGCTATCTTCTTTGAAGACAGGGCTATCTTCTTTGAAACTAGAGCTATCTTCTTTGAAGATAGGGCTATCTTCTTTGAAGATAGGGCTATCTTCTTTGAAACTAGAGCTATCTTCTTTGAAACTAGCGCTATCTTCTTTGAAGACAGTGCTATCTTCTTTGAAACTAGAGCTATCTTCTTTAAAGACAGGGCTATCTTCTTTGAAACTAGAGCTATCTTCTTTGATGATAGGGCTATCTTCTTTGGAACTAGAACTATCGTCTTTGAAGATAGGGCTATGTTCTTTGAAACTAGAGCTATCTTCTTTGAAGACAGGGCTATCTTCTTTGAAACTAGAGCTATCTTCTTTGAAGACAGGGCTATTTTCTTTGAAACTAGAGCTATCTTCTTTGAAGACAGGGCTATCTTCTTTGAAACTAGAGCTATCTTCTTTGAAGACAGGGCTATCTTCTTTGAAACTAGAGCTATCTTCTTTGAAGATAGGGCTATCTTCTTTGAAACTAGAGCTATCTTTTTTGAAACTAGAGCTATCTTCTTTGAAACTAGAGCTATCTTCTTTGAACACAGGGCTATCTTCTTTGAAACTAGAGCTATCTTCTTTGAAGATAGGGCTATCTTTTTTGAACTGGAGCTATCTTCTTTGAAGACAGGGCCATCTTTTTTGAATTAGAGCTATCTTCTTTGAAACTAGAGCTATCTTCTTTGAAGAAAGGGCTATCTTCTTTGAAACAAGAGCTATCTTCTTTGAAGATAGGGCTATCTTCTTTGAAAATGGGACTATCTTCTTTGAAACTAGAGCTATCTTCTTTGAAGACAGGGCTATCTTCTTTGCAACAAGAGCTATCTTCTTTGAAGATAGGGCTATCTTCTTTGAAACTAGAGCTACCTTCTTTGAAGATAGGGCTATCTTTTTTGAAAATGGGACTATCTTCTTTGAAACTAGAGCTATCTTCTTTGAAGACAGGGCTATCTTCTTTGAAACTAGAGCTATCTTCTTTGAAGATAAGGCTGTCTTCTTTGCAACAAGAGCTATCTTCTTTGAAGATAGGGCTATCTTCTTTGAAACTAGAGCTACCTTCTTTGAAGATAGGGCTATCTTTTTTGAAAATGGGACTATCTTCTTTGAAACTAGAGCTATCTTCTTTGAAGACAGGGCTATCTTCTTTGAAACTAGAGCTATCTTCTTTGAAACTAGAGCTATCTTCTTTAAAGACAGGGCTATCTTCTTTGAAACTAGAGCTATCTTCTTTGAAGATAGGGCTATCTTCTTTGAAACTAGAGCTATCTTCTTTGAAACTAGCGCTATCTTCTTTGAAGACAGTGCTATCTTCTTTGAAACTAGAGCTATCTTCTTTAAAGACAGGGCTATCTTCTTTGAAACTAGAGCTATCTTCTTTGATGATAGGGCTATCTTCTTTGGAACTAGAACTATCGTCTTTGAAGATAGGGCTATGTTCTTTGAAACTAGAGCTATCTTCTTTGAAACTAGAGCTATCTTCTTTGAAGACAGGGCTATCTTCTTTGAAACTAGAGCTATCTTCTTTGAAGACAGGGCTATTTTCTTTGAAACTAGAGCTATCTTCTTTGAAGACAGGGCTATCTTCTTTGAAACTAGAGCTATCTTCTTTGAAGACAGGGCTATCTTCTTTGAAACTAGAGCTATCTTCTTTGAAGATAGGGCTATCTTCTTTGAAACTAGAGCTATCTTCTTTGAAGCTAGAACTATCTTCTTTGAAACTAGAGCCTTCTTCTTTGAAGCTATAACTATCTTCTTTGAGTATGGGCTAACTCTATTTTTACGTCACGAAAAAAGAGATTTATACTTTGAAGTCAATTCAAATGATTTGAATACAACTGGTCTTAATTTTCCAGCTGACAATATAAAATTTCTAGCCTGGGAATAGATCAAAATTGTATGCAATCATCTTCCAATTCAATTGGTCATGTAAAAAGTTGGAAGACATCTTATCCATAATAGTTTGATCTTCATACTCGTGTACTTTCTTCATTTTCAGGGGTTTTGGTAGTCTGGCTGTTCCTGTCATAATAATCAGGTCTTCGAAATCAAGCAGGTTCTTTCCAACTAACTTTCTTATTACCTTTGGAATAGAAGTCGCAAACATAATCAAATCTTTGTCTATATATACAATCTTTTCATTAGTTATTCCGCCTTTTCCCATATCCTTATCAGTATCTTGGTTTATCATTGTAATGCTGTTATGGTATTTACAAATAGACCGTTCAGCTTCATCTAAACAGTCAAAGGATATGTCTGAAGCATCCACGTCCACAGTAGACAAAATTGCACTTTCGTATAATATCAAGGCTGAATTGTGATGCAGTGGACTGTAACAAATGAGACAGTTATTTTAGTTAAAATTCACAAAATAAAAAGGGAAGTGAATGAATTAAAATGCGATGAAGTGAATGATGAGTTGTGTATTCGTCTGCCAAATTCAAAATTTGCCACCAGAAACATTTTTGGATTGCATACAAAAGAAAGAGACGCGCAAAGACGTACCAAATTTTTGCAAATATGTATCATTTTAGAAATTTACTAAAAATCTACAGATTTGATTATAAAATTAATACCCTATAACGGTGAAACAAGGTGGACCGACAGAGTCGCGGGAGTGCGGTGGATCCGAGACGCACAGGATCGGTCGTTGTGGCGACGCTTCGGGGAGGCCTATGTCCAACAGTGGACGTCTTTCGGCTGAAATGATGATGATGACAGAATAATAATAAAAAATGACAATGATGTATGAAGTAGAGCTATTTGGTCTGGAGTTTAGAATTGAATTTTCCTTGTAGGTACTTAACTTATATTTGTTTATTAACAATTTAGTTCAAGAATATTATTTAGGTAATAAAAAAATACTCACACAAAATATTATCATGACACTATTTCCACACACTACACTCAAAAACTTTTATTTTAAATTTTTTATAAAACTTTGAACTGAATCAGGATCTACCGTTTTCACTGTCACACTTTACAGTTTCAATAGATCACTGAATGATTGACCAATACGTGAATCCCCTTTTATTTAGACAATATTGTAGTGAAGTTAGCTGCATGAGAAACTAGAGTGTCCATGATTTATGATTCTAAAATCCAGGAGATACAGAGCCGGTTGAGAAATTTTTCAAAGAGTCACCATAGCCTTTTTTTTTATCCCGCTCTTGGGCGGAGCGCAAGATAGTGTCAGACTTTTACTGACTAAAAACCCACTCCTGTTCCTTCTTTGCCTTCATCCCAGTGTCCCGGGCTTCACTTTCACACTACCTGTGGGACCATAGACTTGGATAGTTAATGTGTTTGTTACTTCTTCACGCTCTAACGGCTGATCGGGTTTGTATAAAATTTGTCATAAGGATAGACCTGGAATAAAACATAGGATACTTTTTATCCGGGAAGTCTCTTGGGATAATTTCAGGTGAAGCCGCAGGCAGGAGCTAGTCGTCAATAAAAACAAAGTTTAATTCATTAAAAAGATAAAGCGTTAACATTTTGTGCTACGGAAAGGCAGAATATTTTGAAATCATTCAAGCTTAAACCTAATAAGAGATTAATATAATATTCTACGACTATCACAAAACGCTGTCTAGTCCCAAGCTAAGCAGCCACTCACTGCTGTCAAGTGTTCAGAACAAAGGAATACGAGGCGTGGCCGACACGAGGCGATCAACGAAAAGAGAATCGAAACGAAATGATTGTGACTTGGCTAGGAGGGCAGAGCTTGGGCTACGAGTACTAGACAACTGATAAACATAGTTATATATTTCTAAATAAATACATATTATAGATAAACTAGCTTCTGCCAGCGGCTCCGCCCGCTTGAAGGTACATTTTCACTGCTCTTTTGATGACTACCATTCCACTGCGCTTACAATGTTGAAAAGTAGCAGATTCTGGACTAATTGTGCTCCATTGGTGTAATTGCTGCAAGGCGTTCTGATGTGAGGACAAAAAAATTCTCCATACCAACTTTAGATCCTCATTTCATCCCCTTAAGGGGCGAATTTTGGAAAATCGTCTCTTAGTGCTCGTCTACATCATAAAAGGAAACCTCGTGCAAAATTTCACGCTCCTAGTCCCAGTAATTTTGGCTGTGCGTTGATATGTCAGTCAGTCAGTTTCTCCTTTTATATATATAGATTACACAGAACAAATGAACGTGCTCATCACTCAAACATTTGTCCTGGGAATCGAACCCACGACCTCCGGCATAGCAGTCAGGGCCACTAACCACTAGGCCAACAGGACCAGCCAAATCACTATCATGTACTAGCTATCCTCCGCGGATTAACCCGCGTCTTTGGTTACTGCTCCTCTTCTATTGATCGTAGCATAATGTTATATATCATAGCCTTCCTCGATCTATCGGCTATAGATTCGAATAAGTAGTTCCGGAGATAAACGCGTTCAACCAAACAACCAAACTCACTTCAGCTTTAACACAAAATAGATAGGTACAGAAGTCAATCTACATACAAAGCGCGTTCGAGCAACGCACACAGATCAATGCGAGCTCGAGTGCTATCCGTTTGAGACACGCGTCTGTGAATTTTTTTGTGGAAAAATGGACCAACAAAAAAAACCTTATTTTAACTGTTAGCACACAGGTAACAGTGTACGGTAATTTAAATTCAACGTAAACTCTTCAAAAAATTATCCAAACGCTTAGTAGATAGACACTTCGCGTGACCCAAGGGCTGGCTTTTACCTCGGTCAGAGATTAAGCATTGGCATACAACGTGGCAATGCCGCCAGCCTTTTGGGTACACTTCCAGTCGACAGCGATGCGGAGTAGTTTTATGACGCCATTTTTTAGTTAGTAGTTTTTGCTTTTAATGTAAGTATATCTAGCTTTAATAAGTTAAGTGTTTTTATTGAATTATTTTTTAAGATTTATGGTTTAATTCAACATTAGACAGTAAATTTACGTTTTTTAGGTTACCAGTTGTTTCAGAGAGGTAAGTAGATATTTGCTTGTATTTTGATAATTTGTTTTAACGTAGCACAGAACAGCCCCGCGCCGAGAAAGAGATGATTTTGAGTCCATGTAATATTTTACAATTCAGATTAGGTAGGCATTTCTAACCGCGCGCCCCCCGGTCGCACTCGGACAGTTCGGCGCCACGCACCGACCCTAAACCTTCCTCACGAATCAATTTATCTATTGGGGAAAACCCATTTGGAGGTATGCGGAACCCAGTGTTAAGTCCCGCAAACCTCCGTTGAAAAGGGAGGATCCTCCGACCAGACGGGTGTTATGTCTGGTGGGCAGCTGCCCTATAGATGATTTCGGGCTGTTCTATATGTTCTAATCGCGCGGAGAACTTTGATTGCGCGATGCAGGATTAGTTCTTATGTGATGCCATAGATGTCGCTACACCCATTTAGTAGTTTATCGCGTTCATACAAACATATAGAGGCGGGGACTTTATTTATATAATAAACTAGCGGTCCCGCCAGATGCTGTTCTACCCGAAAGCTGGCTTTTCATTTAAAAAAAAATGATGACCCGATTGCACCGCCACCTAAGGGTCCAATTTTATTTATAAACCATCCAGGGACTCACTCAAATATACCATCGAAATGTCACCTAAATCGGTCAAGCCGTTTAAGAGGAGATAGGTGACAAACATACCGAAGAATCTATATCTATATATTTATATCTAGGCTAGTTTTGGTCTTGAAATATTCGAGATAGTCCAAGGGAGGTTTAAACGGTGAGAAAATATGGAAAACTTACAAAAAAAAAATCGAATACAACGCCATTTCTAATTACAATGTCATTATAAAATGAATTATGCTGTTCTGGTAATGCCGGTAGATGGCGTTATCCTTACTATTAGGCGGTACGAAGTTCGCCGGGTCAGCTAGCTTCTATACGAGCTCAAGTCGTCGACGGTGCGTCTGTTCGATCCAGCTCGTCCCCTACTGCCCCCCCCCCCTGCGACGCCCTAAGCAGAGGTCCGTACCCCACAGGGGGTGCCCTTAGCGTGTAGTCGCTTAGTTTTTAAGTTAGTTAAGTAAGCCCTGGCTGGAGGCTTTGATTCTTTAATCGAGGCCGCCACAAGCAAGTCCGGTTAAACAGCCGACAACTTCCTAGGTTGACCAGCAAGAAACCACTCAAAAAAAAAAAAAAACGACGGCGCGTACTGTTCCACGCGCGCCTCAAGGAAATGTCAGCAACTGTAGGAGCCCAGTAGGTTCGAAGCCTACTAGGCGACGAAGGAACAGGAGTAGGTTTTTGGTCAGTAAAAGTCTGACACTATCTCTCGCTCCGCCCAAGAGCGGGGGATGACATAAGATGATTTTCCCACCGTAAAAAAAAGCTAGTTTATATTTATAAAGATATGTAAGAAAAAGGAAGAATAGATTTAGTATTTACAATATGGTCACACTACTAAAGCAAGCAACTTCATGTATATATAGTTTCAGTGAACGACAATGATGAAATTGAATACAATATTAACCTAATAATTCCTTGAAAATGATTCAGAAAGGGAATTATGTTTATCAACGAGTGTTTCATGCAATTCTGTGATAATTCTTTCCAATGTGATGTAATTCATGTAATGTGATGTAATTTTTAATGTTTTTCGAGTATTTTCAAAGTCAAAGTCAAAGTCAAAGATTTTTATTTCACATAGGCCTACATGGGCACTTATAAAACGTCAGAAGCTAGTGCTTAGTTAGTTGCTTTTCTCAAGGATCACCGCAAATTACAAACGAATGTAGATTCATTAAAGTTACATGCGCCACCTGTACATGGTGGCCATCATATATATACGTGCAAAGCGTTTTGAAAATGATTCAGAAAGGGAATTATATTTATCAACGAGTGTTTCATGCAATTCTGTGATAATTCTTTCCAATGTGATGTAATTCATGTAATGTATTAACTAATACTTTAACTGTATAGTGAAACGACTTGGGTCATGAACAAAACTATAATAATATAAATTACAGTGACTGTCTTACACAAAGGTTAGTTTAAAACTGAACTAATAACATCTTAATATTTGGTGGAGCACTGGGTCTTGCTACAGTTCCCATGCTTAAGTCAAGAGGTTAACGGATGTTTAGTCTGGCTCGGAGTACCGCAGCTCGAACACTTGAGCTGCCATGCCGATCCCGTGACGTCACCCAGCATTCCAATGCCGTCGCCGTCCGTCGATCACCCTTAGCCTCGCCAGCACAGCGATCGCCAACAAATGTGATGTAATTTTTAATGTTTTTCGCGTATTTTCTCAAGGATCACCGCAAATTACAAACGAATGTAGATTCATTAAACTTACCTGCGCCACCTGTACATGGTGGCCATCCAATACGTGCAAAGCGTTTTGCAAACACATTTATTGTTTTTAGGGTTCTCTACCTCAAAAGGAAAAAACGGAACCCTTATAGGATCACTTTGTTGTCCGTCCGTCTGTCTGTCTGTCTGACCCTTTATCTCAGGAATGCGTGGAGGTATCGACTTGAAATTAAAACCATGTACTCAGATCTGCGGTCCCTTGAAGCTGTGAAGAAATCAAACTTCTGAGTTAACGAAAAAAAATATACGGCCGTTTATGTCGCAAAAAAACGTGTATTTCGACAATCACAACGGAATCAAAATTCATAGGGTAATTCTTGTTGACCTAGAATCCTGAAATTTGACATGAAGCAAGGTCTCATTGCACAAGTATAGGAAAAAATCTGAAAACTAAATTAATTAATTAATTACGTAACGTAATTCAGGAATTGAACTGTATTCACAGGCTTGTAGGTACAGAACCCTCAGTGCGGGAGTCCGACTCGCACTTACCCGGTATTTTTTATATATATCAATGGCGTACAACTAAGGTATCGAATTCCCTGCCGGAGTCTTACGTTTCCTGATAACTACAACCTAGGTGTCTTTAATCTTTGTCAAGAGTGAAAAGGTTACTTCTAGGCAAGCGTGCTCCATCGTCCATCATATCTCGTTTACTACCAGGTGAGATAGTGGTTAAACGCGAGCCTATCCTTAACAAAAACGATTGCATACTGCATACTATCAAACTGGGCAAGTGCGAGTCGGTCTCGCGCACTGAGGGTTCCGTACAAATTATTTTAACAAATGTTACTTTAAGTGAAACTAATTTAGTCATGAACAAACACTATAAGGTGTTAAAAAATTAACTTTAAGAATTTCGTGGGTACATTGTATTTCTGTACGTTCTCTACGTTTATGTTCGCATAACTCGTCAAAATGTATGGAGCAGCTGATTTTTTTTTTCGCGATTTCAGGTTTGGTCCCTTAGTAAAAGTTGTTCATAATGAGGAGTACAATGTCCCCTCGAAATTCTTAAAGTTAATTTTTTAACACCTTATATGTATATTGATACAGATCACAACGACTATCTTACACAAAAGTTAGTTAAAAACTGAACGAATAATCTCTATATTCGTGGGAAACGCTGGTTGCGCTAACACTCCCATGGCACTTGAGCCCGAAGGTTATCGGATTTTTACGTCTGGGCTCAGGGTGGCGCAGCACAAGTACTTCAACACCGTCACAGTGGCGACCAGCATACCGATCCCGTGACGTCACCCAGCGGGGTTACCATGACGTTCAAAGTAAGATTGTTTCATTCTTGTTTCAGTGCGGGTAAGAGACAGAGCTATACAGGTTGTCTAGCGCCATCTCTAACCCACACTGGAAATAAGAATGAAACAATCTTACTTTAAACGTCGTGGTACAGGTCCAGCACTCCAATATCGACGATGACTGTGATGCCAATCTGGTGACATCACCCATACACGGCACAGCGATCACCAACACTTACCAGTTCAATTCCCGAAAGGAGTCTCGAAGTTTTTTCCGAGTCGCCAAATAGGTTTTTTTTTTTGTGACGCAACATAAAAATTTCTGTTTTCAGATTTATTCCTATACTTGTGCTATAAGAATTTTCTTTATACCAAATTTTAGAATTCTAGGTCAACAAGAAGTACGCTATGAATTTTGATTCTCTTGTGTATGTCGAAATATACAATTTTTATGACATAAACGGCCGTATCTTTTTTTTTCGTTAAGTTAGAAGTTTGGTTTTTTCACAACTTCAAGGGATCGCAGACTTAAGTATATGGTTTTAATATCAACTCGATACCGCCACGCGTTCCCGAGGTAAAGAGTTTGATAGACAGACAGAAAGATGCACATCAAAGTGATCCTATAATGGTTCCGTCTTTTATTTTGCGGTACGGAACCCTAAAAAACCTATAAGTAATGAACGTCGAATGTACCTACCATTTTATTCAAGGTGGGAAATTTTCAAATAAGTTTTCCTGCTGACGACATGACATTTCACTTCAATTTCACTCTCTTCTCTCAGCCTCCTTTCAATAACTTTCTTCCAGACTTTTATAGTATGTGATTTACATTAGCTTCATTCATCTATAATTGTTGCATTCAAGCACATCACCCTTGTTTTTAAAGATGGGCACCAGTTCTCTAAAATCCCCTTTCAGTTGTTTTCCTCATTCATCAGTCTTTCAAAATAGTCCTTCCAACTCTCTTTGATTTTTTCATCTTCTGACAGAATCATTCCTGTTTCATTCCGTATACATCTTATCTGATAAACATCTCTCGCATTTCTCTCTCTTGCTCTAGCAAGTATAGATCTTTCTGGCCTGCCGGACTATCTAGTGTGTCGTATAGTTTGTCCTGCGCTTTTGCTTTCGCTATTGCAACGGCTTTCTTGGCTTTTTCTTTAAAGTATATATTCCCTTTTTTTACTGATTTTAAGCTAGCGATTTCTGGAACCAAGTATTGCCTACTGCCAGATCAAATGCAGTAGCGGATTGCAGCAGTATCTCCCCTTCACTGTTCGGACTTCCAAAACCCCATCCCCAATGTACTCTTTCATAAACACCTCTCATTCTTCCCACAGGTCCATTAAAATCACCTCCAACAATCAATTCCTTATATACAGGGGTGGCCATTAAAGCTCTATCAAAATCCTCCCAAAACTTCTCTTTCACCGTTTCATCGCATCCTACTTGAGGTGCATACACACTAACTACATTCAACATTACATTCTCTAACATAGTCTTCACAACTATAAGCCTATCATTAATCCTTTGTACTTCCATCACGCTTTCTTTCAATTTGCTGTGTAACACTATTCCTACACCATTTCTTTTACCATCACTTCAACAGTAGTAAAACTTATATCCCTCACCAATTTCTCTTGTTTTTGTTACAACAAATCTAAATGGAGAGACCATTAGAGGCAAACACGCTACGTTTATTCGTCTTCTTTTTAATACATCCGCTAACTCTCTGGCCCTTCCAGTCATTGTCACAACATTCCAAACCTCAATGTCATTTCCTGAGCTAGCTTTTTACGTTACCTCCGCCCGTGATGGTGCAACAACCCTAGTCCATTTCCCACAGGAGCCGGGTGCTGCCCCTGCGCGTCGCGTGTGGGGTACGCCCTAACCCTATCGTTCATTCTATTTAAACCCAACATATTACAAAAGATATGGCTACTGTTTCACGTCGGCCGCCTGCCTGACACTAATCCTGCTTGGGAATGCTGTTGCTGGTGGTTTACTCACCACCACGCGGTCACCTGATGTGCTTAACAGTACGCACGGTCTCAAAATAACCCTCAGTCGTCTCTTACGACAGCCACGGGAAGAAATGGGATGGTTCTTTACGTCTGACACTATACAGAATATTATTATTATTATTACTAATAGACTCGCTTTTGACTATTAGGCATGGGTAGGGATGGGCATATTTTTTGTCATTTTCATCGAAATGAAAAATATGTATGAAATATGAAAAATTTCACTTAGACGTAATCATTTCAAATTGAGTGAAAAATATTTTTGTATTATCAAAATCTGAACTAAAGTGTGATTTTATGCAGAATCAACATAACGTTCGTTATTTTATTCAGTTTTTATCTAAATAAATACGTTTTATTCTAATAGTGGTCATTATTTTTGCTAAGTACTCTATCTAAATAAAATAGATAAGTTGGAAATTGTTTTTTTTTTTTTATTCAGTTTATTCAACTACTGGCTAATGCGCCCCAGGCCTGGAGTAGAGCTGGTGTGGTGGTACTCTACAGGGTGACAATACCCTGCTTAATCAGTCGGCTGTGTTCCGTAATTGCGTAAGTCAACAATGCAATGTGAAAGTTCGCGATTTATTCGCGCGCAAATTGGCGCGCCTTACTAAAACGATGATATCTTCGAAACTATGTAAATTAGCTGGCTACGAATTATATCATTAGAATCGTTATTAAATTACCTAACAGGATAGTAGATGGATTAGAATAGTTTTGCCTTGTAATGTATTAGTAATGGTCATGTATGTTCAGTATGAGGGAATTTTTACCAGTTTCTTGTAGTAAAGTAATTATAATTAAAAAAATGGACCATTAATTCAAAAAGTTATTGTTTTGTTTTACAAATACACTTTAGTTCACTTATAACAAACAAAAGAACAGACCTCACTGTAATTTTTTTAAGCTGTAAGCTTAACATGACGTAAATTACAAGTACCAAGTTCAAAACAAAAGAATGCGTTTGTTTACGGTTCTATTCTGAGAACGATAAACGTCTAGTGGCTTGGGTTACATTTTGTAATTATGATTGGTTCACATTCATGACACAGACAGAGTCCCAGCTGTTAGAAGTGTTTAGTTTATTAGTATTGGATAACCAAACGAACCACTTGAGAAGGGGCGCAAAAAACACCTACTCGAACTGTGGATCACTGTTTAAATTCTGTTGACTAAATCTGAAATCTAATTTAACATTCTACATCTTGAAGATGTTTACAAAACGGTAATCACATAAAAAAGGCATGCTGCCTAAAAAAAACATTACACAAATCAACAATCAAAACGAACAATTTCACTAAAAAGTACAGGCAAAACATAAGTACTTGATCCAGGATTACACAAAATATAGATAAACCAATACTGTCACATGTAAACAAGACAAAAAATAAATTATTCTGTGTTACTTTTTATTCTGCATCGCCCTGTGACCCCCGACGTCCGGGGCGTCTCCTGTGGCGGCGGCTGGGACGTGAGGAAGTTCGTAGCCCTGATTTTGAGGCGTTGCTTCCGCACGAATTTGGTACAGGAATCTTAATCAAAACTTACCATGTCCGGTGAGGATACCTTCATAATACTTTTATCTCTTTGAGGTGCGCGTAAAATACGACGCGTCTTGTCAGAATATTTTTCAGAATGGCATTTTTTTTGTGACGTAACTACAAATTTACAGTTTTCAGATTTTTTCCTATACTTGTGCAATGAGACCTTGCTTCATGCCAAATTTCAGGATTCTAGGTCATTGGAAAGTACCCTATGAATTTTAATTCCCTTGAGATTGTTGAAAGACACGTTTTTTGCGACATAAACTGCCGTATCTTTTTTTTTCGTTAACTCAGAAATTTGATTTTTTCAGAGCTTTAAGGGACCGCAGATCATATACTCAGATCTGCTCTGGTTTTATTTCAAGTCAATACCTCCACGCGTTCCCGAGATAAAGAGTCTTGACAGATAGACCGACAGACAGACCCACGGACAGATCGTTCCGCTTTTTCCTTTTCAGATACGGATCCTTACAAAACAATAAGTTGTAAGTGTTGGTGGCGGTGGTAATTTTAATGTACCTACATTCGTATGTAATTTGCAGTGATTCTTGAGAAAATACGCAAAAATATGAAAAATTACATCACATTGGAAACTGTTATTAAATCATAGAAATTGCATAAAACATACTGTAAACACCACACTATGTATGTTGATAAAAATAATTCCTTTTCTGAATCATTTTCAAAGAATTATTAGCTTAATATTGTATTCAATTTCATCATTGTCGTTCACTGAAACTATTTAGACATGAAGTTGCTTGCTTTAGTAGTGTGACTATATTGTAAAAACTGATGTACGATCGAGACTTGGGATATTCTGCAGTCTCTCCATCCACCATTGACTATCCGTACCTACATCGTAGCACTAAAGTTTTTTTACGAAAACACTACCATGACACTCCTGGGCACGCCACAATTATGGCGGTAAGTCCCCTCTTTGAGGCGTGGTTGGAAAGACCTCACGGCGTCCTCACCTTCCGCATGACGCAGGTTCTCACCGAACACGGTAAGTTAGGGAAGTTCCTGCACAGGATTCGTGCGGAATAAACGCTTGATTTCTGGGGCTATTGTGTTAAATTTGGATAGAGTCAGTTGTCTGTCAGTACTGACAGATAAGAATAACTCACATTTAGAAAAAATTAGGTCAAGACCTATTGATATTTTATATTTTACTTTATTTTACATTCTTCTCACATGATAGCGACAAGAAACATGTAACAGAGATATTTGAAATTGCAAAACATGATTGAAAAGACTGTCCATGGAGTTTCTTGCACATTCTTCTCCATAGAGATCTACGCTTTGGAATGTGCAATTAGCATCATTTTTTTATGACTGACTGATTTCTTGACATTTCAAAAGTGCCTGGGAATGGTTTATTTGAAATAAAATGCTTTGACTTTGAGTCCTAGGCAAAACTTCTGCAACTCGGTGAGCGACCAGTCCTGAGCACCTTGAAAAAATTTCATGACATTTGCCCATCTGATGACCATCATCTCATCTAATGTCGTTGACGATGAAGCACGCTTGCCTATAAGAGTTACTTTGTTTTTGACTTAAGACTCCTAGATTATAGCATTCAGGAAACACAGACTCCGGCGGGGAATTACACTGCTTAGTTGTACTGTACGCACAATAAATGTATGTCATATTTAAGACGGATAAACCAAAAACAGACCTAACAGGAAAACCACATTAAGACATAATATTAATTAATTAAAACTATGAACGCGTATGTTATGACACTTATTTTATGGTTATCACTGTGGGACTTTGGTTTCTAAGTTTGCATCATGAATTATTGTCTGATGTAAGTTTGTTATTTATGTCTACTTACATTGGGCATGCCGTAATCATTGCGTTAGTGTTTTACAAAGCCTCGAGCACAGGCGCAGGGTAGCCAGCCTATCGGTATTTTACAGGTTACATTCTGGAGAGTATCAGCGGTAATTGCATGACTTGATTCCGCTATCTCCTTTCTACCATCGGACAACCCGACGAACGGCGAGTATCCACCCTTACGTTGTTGAAACTTCAACGGTCCGGACTAAGCGTTTCGCTTCGTCGTTTATATCGTGTACATCGAAGGACTGGAACAATTTGCCTGCTGCGGTCTTCCCGTCCAACTATAATTTAGGTGTCTTCAATGCTAGAGTGAATAGGCTCTTAATAAACTAGTGCGCCTGACCATCAATGATTGCATCTCCGCTTACCATCAGGTGGGATCGCAGTCAAGCACTGGTTTATACCAATTTAAAAAAAAAAAAACTGCATCCGTAAGTATAGACTTGAACCCAACCCCTAACATGTAGATGTAGACAGTAAGCTTTAACAGACAGTTCAATTCAACCACTAGTTATTGGTTTTTAGATTAAGAGCGGCTAACTCGAGATACCTTTCAATACAACCCCTCTTACGTGATTAAGACATATAAGGCAGGCCATAATTGAGGAGGTTATTTTTTTCCGGTTGGAAATTCATCTTATGACATCCCCCGCTCTTGGGCGGGGCGGGAGATAGTGTGAGACTTTTACTGACTAAAAACTCACTCCTGTTCCTTCGTTGCCTTTCGTACCGGGATCGAGTCTTCCTTTCAGAATCAGACCCTTGGCCCCAGTAGGCTTCGACCCTGCGGGCCTCTACGTTTGCTGACATCTCCTTGAGGCGCGCGTGGAACAGTACGCGCCGTAGACAACTTGGGCTCGGTCCGGACGGTTACCGGACGGTCGGACGGCGAGCCACCCATTGCTCGCCGTCCGCAAGCCCGCGCCTACGGTGGATAATTGAGGAGGTTAGGAACAGAAGGTGTCATTTACGTATTTGGCTATTCTTGTTTTTTTTTTTAATCCGGCTCAAGGTTGTTTTTTATCCGAATCTGCAATGATAAAGGTCAACGGGGTTACCATGACGTTCAAAGTAAGATTGTTTCATTCTTATTTCAGTGTGGGTAAGAGACAGAGCTATACAAGTTGTCTAGCGCCATCTCTTACCTACATTGGAAATAAGAATGAAACAATCTTACTTTAAACGTCATGGTACAGGACCAGAGCACGTTTTTCATGGAAAAATCAACCCGAAAAGCTTCTTTTAGAACAAAAATCATTTTTATTCAACCACGGTAGGACTTGAGTTCAATATTAAAGTATCATTTTTCTAAATAAACTAGTTCGCTTCACCATCAAAGATTGCATCACCGCTTACCATCAGGTGGGATCACAGTCAAGCATTACTTTACTTTATTAATAATAAAGTAAATACGTCCGATGGCATTAGGTCGGATCTAAACGTATATATTTTACTAAAAAAAATTAATTTCAATTGTTTTGTGACGATTGAAATTAGATTTTTAATTTTTATATATACGTGCAGCTAAGGAGTGGAATTCCTTGCCGGAATTTGTGTTTCCTGATGGCTACAACCCCTGAATCTTTAAGTCAAGAGTGAAGAGGTTACTTCTAGGTAAGCGCGCTCCATCGTCGACCGCATCGTCGCTTTTGATCAGGTGAGATAGTAGTCAAGCGCGAACCTATCAAGAATAAAAAAAAAGATTACATCGATATTAGTATCTTAACTTTAGTTTACTAATATCGATGTAATCTTTTTTTTTGAAAAAGATCCGTCCGTTTCCGTTGATCAAGTGTTTTATCAAGGAGATGTCAGCAACCGTTGGAGCCCAGCAGGGTCGAAGCCTACTGGGGCCATGGGTGATGTCAAAGAGATCCCGGGGCCCTGGAACAACGGCAAAGAAGGAACAGGAGTGGGTTTTTTGTCAGTAAAAGTCTGACCCAGACATTCGCTCCGGCTAAGAGCGAGGGACGTCAACAGATGTTTGTCCCACCTAAAAATAGAACATTTTTTCTTTGGTCTAATAACTCTTTATGTAAAAACGATTATAAAGTTAATAAATAGTAATAGTTAAAAACATTAGCGGTTAAACTAAATACAATTTTAATGCTTTTTCTTGTGATAACATTTAGTTTCGAAGATTTATAATACTCTCGAAAGATCGTCGGAATTTCATTTGGACATCCAAAGCCAATCAGGTAAGTTCTAGCATATTTTCTATTATTTTTTAATGCTTATTCCTACATAGCATAATGGTAAACGACGCTCAAATATTAACTTAGTGATTTATTTTAAATATTAGGTGTAATAAACCGAGCAGTGGTGGTTATAAAGTCAAAGTCAAAGCATTTTATTTCAAATAAACCATTTACTTTTGAAATGTCAAGAAGTCAGTCAGTCAGAAAAAATCATGCTAGTTGCACATTCCAAAGCGTAGATCTCTATGAAGAAGAATGTGCAAGAACTCCATGGACACTCTTTTCTCTTTTCTCTTGGCAAATAACAGCCCCGACTTACGAGTTGTAGGTCGCGGGTTCAAACCCAGCCAGGCGCATTACTTTGTGTAATTTATTTCATCACCACTGCTCTCAAAATGGTGAAGGAAAACATTGTGAGGAATCCGGCATGTCCTGGAACCTGAAATTCGAAGACATGTGACATTCACCAATCCGCACTGGGCCTGCGTGGTGGATTACCCATTCCCTCTCATAGAGACCTCTCTTTAAGAAGGCCTGAGTCCCAGCAGTGGGAACAGAAGTGGAAACATATGTTATGCTAGTAAACCGTTATATTATAACATCTGACTAATTAAAATGCATGCTGGGAGTGGTAGTAGAATGGTGGGTGGTGGTAATAGACAGTTATTATAGCATAGCATAGTCGGCCTTATAATGTTCCCACTGTTGGGACTCAGGCCTCCTCTCTAGGAGAGGGTATGGGCCGTAATCCACCACGCGGGCCCAGTGCGGGTTGGTGGATGTCACATGTCTTCGAATTTTTGGTTCTAGGACATGCCGGTTTCCTCACGATGTTTTCCTTCAGCGTTTTGAGAGCAGTGGTGATGAAATAAATTACACAAAGTAATACGCCTGGCTGGGTTTGAACCCGCGACCTGCAACTCGTAAGTCGGGGCCGTTACCACTCGGCCACCACTGCTCCAGTTATTATGGTTAGTTAATAATTTATATTATTTCGAAAATACAGGGTCATGTTTTTGAAATAGTTTGCAGCAGCACAATCGCCCAGTTATAAAAAGCTTTAAGAAATTTAACCAATTTAATATTATTATTTGTATATTTAATTATATCATTATATTATGTGTATATTTTTATATGATTAACTGTTTGAAATATAATAACATATTATTCTTTCTTTTTTTACAATAACTAACTTAGTTTAGCTAAGCTGGCATGTGGACTAATTTTGCATACAGAATATGTTTTCCAATTGTGTAGACTGCAAACACGTTAATCAATTATGAAAAATCACCACATCTCTGCAAGCTAAGCTTAGTCTGCAACCGTATACTTATAGCTGAGATAGGCCCTAAAACTGTCCTCATTTCGAACTCCCTAATCACCAGCATGATATTTCCACAGGTCACAAAGATGTCCAAATACCTCCTTCTTCTCTTCTTACCAGCCATCTACGCCCGCATAGGAATCAAGATAACAACAGGAGAAACCGAGGCAGATGTTTCAGTAGAATATACTGGAGAAAATGTAGAAATCATCAGCGACAAGGAACGACAAACATGGAGAATTGGAGACGAAGGACTGAAAAAAGCTTGCGAAAAATTCGCAGGAGCTAGACCAGGGGATGTGTATGTTAGAAGCCCTACACCCTGGAACGATGTCTACCGCAGATTCAATTGGGATCAGGTGAAAAGAACACTTAAACCTGTAAAATCGAGGGTCTTAGGTATCCATACGAAGCCTGTCATTGTAGCTACGAGAACATTCAAGAATAACAACCATAAAACTGGAGCAAAGGTGAAATATAACGCTGCCATCGCTCATCAAATCGAAGAGACAGTTAGCAACACCTGGTCTATAGGAGGAGAGTTAACAGTGGGACAGGAGATCACGTATAGTGTCAACTACGGAGCCGGAAGTGTTGGAGGAGCTACCAGTCTGTCTTACGCAGCCAACTGGGGTAATGATACAAGCAAAGCCAAAGCGGTCACTCTAGGAACTACTACAAGTGTCGAAGTTGAATTGAATCCAGGACAAGCAGTAGTAGCAACACTTACAGCGACACATGGAACCTTAGAGATGGAAGTAGACTATGAAGCTGAACTGTCAGGCTCTGTCTTCGCTAACTATCCTAAGAAACTCAACGGTCATTATTTCTGGGCTTTCGACGTAAATGCTGTGTTACGAGCAGCTGGGTTACCTACACATGTTAAATCCACTGAGAAGATTTCTGTCGGGTTCTATACTAGTGCCACTGTCGAGATCAATGACAAGATTATGGCAAACCAACCGAATGTGAAGCCTATGAAAGTAGTGCCGGCAGGAATTATCAGTTCGAGGAGCCATTTCATGTAATAGGGTTATTATTGAAAATTGTCTCAATTCGATCCTATAGAGGTAATAAACTATTAAAAAACAATAAAAATGCATTTGAATTTATTTTTTTTACGTTCGCATGTAATTTGGACGCTGTGATTGCTCTGTGGTTATTACGTAGTTTTGTCATGTAAACAAGTGCGCTAACAATAAAACTTAAAATAACATAGTACAGACGTCAGTTCTTCAGCTGACGTTTTATTTATATAGTAAAACTTCTTGCAACACGAAGGTAAAAAGGCAGAAAGGTGAAAACATGGGGACACGACACGACTACATGCACACCGTTAAAGTTGAAATAGCAATACTGCGCAGGTAATAATCTGGTTTCCGCTACGGGGACCGTAGCACACGACACACGCGCGACGTCACGGGACGAGTGCCCGCGCAGGCGCCCACGCGTGCGTCCGCATAACGCAGCGTTGGCCCTTAGGTTTCCGTTTTTCCTTTTAAGGTACGAAACCCTAAAAAGAAAAGATTCATAAAAAAATAAGGGTACAAATGTATATATATAAAATAAACATTCATGTACATATTTATATAGATTAGTCACTTTTTAGTTTACATGACCCTATATCGTAGGTAATATGATGACGGCTACTATTTTAATAAAATTTTTGTTTTTTTTCCTGCATTTTGTTTTTACAATAAGTGTCGCCGCACATGGGCCACATGCCACTGCCACAAACGCCGCCACGGCTACTACTTTTTTTAACCCATGCGCGCTGTATCATAATGGACTCTGACGAAGAAGGTTTAAATGCGCGAGTAGCGTGTGACGGCGTTTTGTATCGGCGTTTAGTGGTCTGGACTTGTACCACGACGTTTAAAGTAAGATTGTTTCATTCTTATTTCCAGTGTGGGTAAGAGATGGCGCTACACAACCTGTATAGCTCTATCTCTTACACTGAAATAAGAATGATACAATCTTACTTTGAACGTCATAGGAACCCCGCAGTGCGAGCCACAAGAAGCGAGCAGCGGCAATTTGTAGCGTGTGGTGGACAGCGGAGTCAACCGTGTGCGGCGAATCCATATAAAATGTGATGAAACCTACAGGAAATATACCGGTGATGGCATTTTGTGGTTGTGGCCGGTGGCCCGTGTGCGGCGACCCTAAAAATGTATAGTAGGCAGCATCCTTTTCTACGTGAAGGTTTTTCTATACATAGGTGCATCCTTTTTCTTTACTTATTGCATAAATGTGAACGCAATTATGCACCTTAGATTAAGGCATAGACATCCGTAGATTAAGGCCCAGGTACATACAACTGCAAAGATACGACGGCACAACATTGCCGCTTCATCAAAATCAAATCAAATCAAAATTATTTTTATTTCACACTAGGTTTTGCCCGCAACTTCGTCCGCGTAGAAGTCGAAAATGGTTTTATTAGGTTTTTTGACATACGAAAATATGAAATATTATTTATTATCTTCGTCGTGTGTGATAGTCCATTGAATTGTATGGCGGGCGATCTTGTTTCTTAAGATAAAATATTATAGTATCTTAGCCGTGTGCAGCGCCCTTTAGTGAACTCCACTGCGGGTGACGTAACCTACGACAACTTATTATTTACGGTCGGTACAGTAATCGGGTCTAGGGATCGAACCGTAAAATTAAGTTTGTTTTTTATTGTAAATACTTTTCCGGGATAAAAAGTACCCAGTGTGGTGCCCAGCATCATCATCATCTTCCTGCCCTTGTCCCGTGTTATTTGGGGTCGGCGCAACACGTTTTTTTCTTCCATTCTGCCCTGTTACTCGTCATGTTATCACTAACTTCCTTTTCTTTCATATCACTCTTCACACAATCCATCCATCTTTTCTTTGATCTCCCTCTCCCTCTCCATCCATCCACATGTGGTGCCCAGCATATTAAAGAATAATTATACCAAATTTTTATCGTAATCGAACCGGTAGTTTTTGCGTGATGCCTGAACAAGCAGACAGACAATTTTTTTTTTTATCACGTTTTAGGGTTTGGTGTCGGTCTAGTAACACCCCCTGCCATTAATTTTTTTGATATTTTCGATGTACAGAATATTCACTTCTACAGATTTATTATAAGTATAAATTACTACAAAAATGTATGGGCTAATTCTAATTCATGTAATTTCCAGTAATTCTAATTCCATAGTACAATTTAAAGTTCGCCCTTTTTACGAAACTTGAGCTAAGTATCTGGCGATTGACGGCACTTGATGATTTTTTTTTTCTTTTAAGCACGCAGTTTTGTTGACATCGTTTCGTACGTCGTTCTGTCGCCTTCGTACGTTCTATATTGTTGCTGGTCGCAACGGAACATCGGTTGTTGTCGGGTATGGTCGGGTTTATTCGGCATCGCGTTGAGTTTGTTGGGTGTTACTCACATCGGTTGGCCAACATCATAGACTAACATCGTTGGCCACCAGTGTTTTTTTAAAAACAATCACCTTCCCACCCGAACGAACGTTACACAGCCAAGCGTGACAGCTCCGTTTCATTCAATGTACCTACCAACAAAATAAAGTACTCAGCGTGCCGAAAGTAATTCTCACTCTAACAACTTTCAACCCTTTTTTAACCCTAGACAAGTTACAATCGTTTCGTTGACTGAGCGTTGAGATGACGTCAGAACAAAGGAATCGGAGGTGTGGCCTACTCGAGGCGTTCGGCGCGAACGATACGATTGTAACTTAGCTAAGGGGGCAGGTTTTTTAGGGGAATAAATAAAAAGTTATGCTCATCTTACTTTAATTAAAAATAATATTGTACAGCACGACATATTGTGTGTTATTTACTAAATAAATTATTGTTTATTACTTAAATAAATAAATAACTAAATTTTTGTTCCGTCTTGCATGTGAATAAAGTTGCAAAAATATTATGTAAATAATACAAACAAAAAATGTGTTCTCTAGTGATCATTTATTACTGATTATGTATCTTACATTAATATGTAAAGAACTTATTTTTTCAATATTCATGCAAAACTATTGATGTAATTTCAGTAGTAAGTTGTACTAACAACAACTGTTGTTGTGTTGTGTTGTTTGTTGTTGTTGTGTTGTATACTGGATTGTTTCATCACCATCCAAAATTTTTCTATGCATATCAATCAAAGAAAACATTCAAACAAAAATTAACTTATTGAAAAGATAAAAATAATGTTTTCATTGATACTTATAATATCCATTTTTTTTTACTATTATTATTAATAGGATCGCACTTGAGCACAGTCTCACCTGTGCGCTGAGTGATAGTATATATATGTCAACGGGATCGACACCTTTATGACGTTCGATGCTCCAATTGGCTCGCTCCAACCTCTTAACCAATCAGAGAGCTAAACGCAGCAAACGATTCCATCGCGTTGACGTAAAAGAATTCAAAGTGCCTAGCTCTGATGGTAAGCAATTCCTAGAAATACTTTGGAAGGTGACCAGAAAATCATATTGCATAGCATTATGTGGGATACTTTTTTTAAACTATTTACATACTGAATTTTAATCATTATAAAATGAAATTACATATATGCAGGTATTAAAAAAACTGTAACTTTGGACTTAAATTAATTAGTGATAAATCAATAAAGTATTTATAATAATTGTACAAAATAATTACATAAATTATAAATATGTCTAAATATTTAACTGCCATAGGAAGCCATAAGTTAAAATCACAAATATTTTTAAAACTTATATTTTATTTTAATTATTTTTTGGACATAAAATTATTGACTTAACATTATTTTTACAAAACGAAATACAATTAAAATAATATTTTATAGTAAAAGATTATTGAATTGTGATATGTATACAATTATACTGAAAAATTACTAGGGTGGAGCGTCCAATTGTTGTCCGACAAAATGATTATTACAAATCATATAGATATTTTATTTTTGTCAAAAAAAAAAGCTTAATACTAAAAACACTTATACAGTAAATAAACAAGTTTTTAATAGTAGAAATGCCAAAGTAGCTGCCATATTATGGTTTTATATTATAACAATTGAATGCTCCGTTTAGTAAATGTTATTACAATGTAGAAACACGAGCATATTTCTTAAATATTACATGAACAACTGGCAAAACTTTCGATAAATGCTATAACTTACTTATTTTATTAAATATTTACCGTTATTTTGTTGATTTTTGTATAAAAGCGCTTAACTTTACTTTCATAAATGGTTTCGTCTTACAAACAATAATCCATCTTGTCGACAAAATTTATCGTTACAAAAAAAAAAATTAGGCTCTCAGAATAACTAGGAAAATCTAATCAAAATTATAATAGTATGTTAATTGTATTTAACTGTTCCTCAATTTATTCTATTTTTCTTTTACAAAATATGCTGCCAACGAAAATACTGTGCGCCAAAATAAGCTCTTCTGGGTGGTTAAAAAAAACTGCAATCCCCTTAGTAATAGTAAACAGACCATTAATATTTGGTATACAATTAGTACTTTTAGTGAAGAATAAAACTTTTGATGAACAGTTAAAAATATCTGTATTGTAATTAATTATACATGAAATTTATTTTTTTGTTTAATTTTACCTATTCTGGAAAAAGACTAGACCTCGCGTGCAGATTTTAATAAAACAAAAAAAAAAAATTTTTTACATTCTTAACAAAAACAGTTTGATCATTATCTCAGATATCTGTTTCTATTAACCTTTATTAATTGCTAAATTAATTCTTAAAACGCGCCAGTAGCTGACGATTAGATTGTCAAAGAAGATATGATCTAAAGGTCAAAACGATGATTTAAAATCGTCAAAAAATTCAACGATTAGAATCAATACGCGTATTAAAGAAAGCTATTGGTAGTTGGTTGGTAGTTAAAAAATAAAGTAGCTACGATTATCTGAGTCCTTATTTGGTTGAGCACGGTTGATATAATTGTCTGATTTCCATATTTTTATAGAATTACCATGCGTCGCCTACTTTTAGTAATTTGAATGTTTATTATAATTAGCGATGTAGAACATTATGTTAATTAGTATGGAACAAGCGATTATTAAGTGTGTGGTTATTTATTAGACAGATATTGAGACTAGTTTTAAATTGTGTTTTTATCAATTATGTTTTTGTTATCAGTGATCTGTGATCGTTTTGATTATGAAGTTAGCTGTGTTATAAATTGATGCATCCTACGCAAAAGTCGTAATATATATTTATCCGGTGATAAATATATTAGTACTACTATAATCATTTAGCGCTTAAATGATATTGGGGACAAAAAAGTGGTCTTTAGAAATTGTAGCGAAAAAATTCAAATGTTGCTCAAGCGCCAAAACTTCCTTGTATTTATGTGAATTTCTACATCACAATCAATTACAGTAAAACCTCCTTATTGTAAAAGGTTAATACAAAATTCATGGTTCACTATTGTAAGGGGAAAAAAGTGAATATGCAAAAATAGTTTAAATGTTAAGTGACTTTTATAGCCTAAACAAATTAAATAACTGGATATGAAAGTACATCAATTGGTGGTTCCACCCTATTTTTAATCAAACTGGTAAATTATGTGAAAAATTATTTCAATACTTACAATGAAGATAGTTAAATATTTGTTATTAACTAAACTATACAAATTATAGATACAAAATAATTATACTGTGGTCCTATACAACTTAAATTATGTGGTTTATAAATATACCTAAGCAAACTGCATTCGGTTTAAATCTTATTTATTAGTTATGTCTAAGTTCAATTGATAAATATTAAATGTAGCTGAGACGTTCTTGTTTTTACCGACAATCGCTTATTCCACTCAGGAAATAATGTAAAAAATAATAATATTGTTTATTTGTGTAATATAAATGGTTTAGTTTGTTACACTTGAAATTTTTAAGTATCTCAATATTCTTTTTTTTTAATCTCATTTTATTTGCGGGGTTTTTTCTATTCAGAATCATCTATATATCACCCCGATGATTTAATAAAAATATTTTAAAGACTTGATCTCAATATTTTTCTATTTTAAGATTAGTATTAAAATACTATTATTAAAGGCTTTAAATTGTTTTTACTTTTTTTTAATTTGTTTAACAGTGTCTCGATCTCGACCACTATCTCACCTGATGGTAAGCGATGATGAGGTCGACGATGGAGCACGCTTGCCTAGAAGTACCACTAACCTTAAGACGAGTCTAGATTGTAGCGATGTGATCGATGTCGATATAAAAGAAGAACTTCCCGGCTATGATATTAGTAAAAAAAATATCCTGAAAATGTTGAAGGGCAAGATACGGGCTGCTGTCCTAATCATACTCACACGGAACGAACTCGTCAGCTTTATATTAAGGATCTCAATGGAGTTACTTTTTGTGTATAAGGTAAAAACGCCAGGGTCGACCGCGAATGATGGTATGTAGATACGCCATAGATTGTTCGTATAAGGAATACTCCGGATTTAGTGTTGGAAGAGTGTGAGGCGTAGGCTTGAATGCTGGAGCGTTGCTATCCTGGTCTGAGTGGATGTTCGTATATGGGATACAGCGAATGTGGTGTTGGAAGAGCGTGCGACGTGGGACCGTGTGCTGGAGAGTTTTTCTTGGTCGTCATCTATCGACGAGTTTCTAGAGATCAGTATAGGATCACGAGTGATGGTACTGTGGATGTGCTAGAGGATGTTCATATGAGGGATACTGCTGATGTTGTGGTTGGCCGTGTGCTGGAGCGTTTCTGTCCTCGTCTGTCCACGAGTCTAGTTCCTAGAGATCGGTGTACGGTCACGAGTGATGGTACTGTAGATGTGCGAGTGGATGTTCATACAGCGGGTAGAGCGGTTGTGGCGCGTGTGTAGGAAGAGCGTGCGGCGTGGGGCCGTGTGCTGGAGCGTCGCTGTCATCGTCTGTTGACGAGTCTAGTTGCTTGTCGCCGGTACCGCCGCTGGAAATAAAGAGAATTAATGTTAGAAGTGGAATGAATAAAATAATAATCCTGCCAAATGAATTTCTGTCATGGTGCCCAATCTCAAGCGAGATTAGACCAGTACGCAGGAAATGTTATAATGAACAAGTGTGTGCACCAACACAGAGGCACTCTCGGTTTCTTTATTCTCATGGTCCATTAGGGCCCAACCCGGAGAGATAAGGCGAAGGTTTACTTGCTTAGGCACGAGGGTATTAGTCACACCATCTTCCAAACTCCGGGCTGCAGACTGAGTAATTCCTAATGGTAAAGCCTAAAAGCATTTTTTGCCTGAATCGGGAATCGAACCCAGGACCTCACGCTCAGCAATCGCGCTTACGACCACGAGACTAATGAGGCAGTTGAGAGTAAATACATATAGGGTCGAAAGCTTGACTGACAGAGGAAGGCGATGCTGTCACTTTATGATTGGTGGTACCAGATAACGCTTTCTGTAAGGATATTGCAATGTTACAGTTATAACAAACCACTGCAGTAAATAATAGAGACAGACCAAAGATTCGGTTACAGCCAAAATGTGGCCCATTCGGCTCGACTGGAACTAGCATCTTTGAGCTGACGGTTGTGATAGATATCTCAAAATTCGCTAAATCGTTCATCTATGTGTGTTATAATTTTCATGTAATCGTCGATTTATTCCATAATATAATATTTTATGAAAGTTTTATTTTAGAATAACTGTATCGAAATATTATTTTTTGTCAGTTTTTCTGTTACCGCGTCAGTTTCGGTTACTGCTGAAATCGGAAGAGGAACCGCCCAATCAAAATTGTGGTTTTTGTCGATAGTGGACTAATAAATAACAAACCTAATTCTTTTCTTTATAAATTAAGAAAAGAACAACGCCCACCCATCGCCTTTACCCAAAAACAACACTACACACTAAAAACAACCGCGCTCCTAGTCGGTAACTCGTAGCCAGAGCCAATGAAGGGGAAGCACATCAGGACATATCGCCGATGACAGCCAGCCCTCCAAACTAACGTAACCTGATATGAGAGGGTCCGTTTTTTTTGTGTTTCGCTAGACAGACCGTGAGCTGTTGTTGTTTTTGTGTGCTTTTACAGTGTGAGTGGTTTGTGTCAGCGTGAAGTTTGTAAATTAAGCTGTTAGATTGACTGAAATAATTTGTCGTAGTAGAAAATTATTATTGCTCTAAGTGTCTTTTATAATAATAATAAATATTGACCCTGTTCCCGATACCGGTGGGACACTATTTTTTATATTTTTAAATGTTTTTTTTAATTTTTTTTTGTTGTAATACAAAAAAATATAATTTATATGTTAAACTAATGAATTAACGAATAAATATTTATTTCAAATACCATCGTCTCATATAAAAAAAACAAAACATTCATTTAAATCACAATTAAATTATTAAGACATAAAATATTCTAATTATAATTTTATTTTAATTAAAAAAAAAATATGTGGTTGAAATTCATATTTTTATTATGCTCGAAGTCAAAATTTATTTGAATGTTGTGTTATATTCGTTAAGCAATTACTTAAATTGATATAGGGTACGATTTTAGTATCTAATTCAATATTGTATTGTCTTGTAATAAGTTCATCTTCTATCTATTTTTATTTTATTTGATAATTGAATAATGTAATTAATTCTTAATATGTAAATAATACTGCTCATTCAGTGGCACGTCGTTACCAATCTTGTTTTTTTTTATGATTTGTTGATAATGCAGTAAACTGTTATAATGATAAAATTATTATTATATTCATAAGAAAAGATAAAAAAAAACTATTTTCATTTTCAGGTTTCTAAACCAAAAACGCATTTAGATATGCCTGATCAAAATCGAATGACGTTCGCCGGAACAACAAAAGTTAAAAAACTTTAGTTTGCACTTGAAACTAATAGCAGAACGTGACAGTTCACTATATCTAAGTCTCAAGCTGGAAACATAGTGAGACGAAAACATCGAATGTTTCAATACTCAAACGATCATGATTTTTTCTAGACGATTCCATTAAATCTTCTAGGTACTACTTCATTAGATCAAAAATTCACTCCTGTATGTGAATTTATGGGCTCCCACAATAAAACCGATTTAGAAGAAAAAACTGGGCAAGTGCGAGTCGGAGATGCGCACTGAGAGTTTCATACAAATTTATCTATTTAAACTTTCGAATATCGTAATTAGAGATACAATAGAAAGACAATAAGAGAGTTAACGCCGGCATTCGCTTGGGGTTTAATAAATTAAATATATGTAGTTCAATTTCCGAATGGAGTCTCAATGATTTTTCTAAATAGTAAAAATTTTGTTTTTGTTTTAAGACGTAACAACGAATTTACTGTTTTCAAATTTATTATAAATATGAATTATGAATTTTAATTCCTTGGGAAAGTAGAAATATACGTTTTTTGCGACATAAACGGTCGTATCTTTTTTTTTTAATAATTAGGAGTTTGATTTTGTCAGTTTCAAGGGACCGCGGACCTGAGTATATGGTTTATTCAACACGATACCTCCACACATTCCCGAGATAAAAGATCTTGACAGACAGACAGACCAACAGACAGACAACAAAGTGATCCTTATAGGATCCGTTTTTTCTTTTTGAGGTACGGAACCCTAAAAATAGCATAATTATAAGCATAGCATAATCAGCCTTGTAATGTTCTCACTGTTGGGACTCAGGACTTCTTTGTAAAGGGGATAGGCTAAAACCCATCACGCTGTCCCAGTGCGGGTTGGTGGATGTCACATAGCATAGCATAGTCGGCCTTATAATGTTCCCACTGTCGGGACTCAGGCCTCCTCTCTAGGAGAAGGAACGGACCGTAATCCACCACGCGGGCCCAGTGCGGGATGGTGGATGTCACATGTCTTCGAATTTTTAGTTCTAGAACATGCCGGTTTCCTCACGATGTTTTCCTTCACCATTTTAAGAACAGTGGTGATGAAATAAATTACACAAAGTAATGAATGAGCCTGGCTGGGTTCGAACCCGCGACCTACAACTCGTAAGTCGGGGTCGTTAACACTCGGCCACCATTGCTCAAGAAATAATGTGAGCATATAAATATCCATAAATAGCAGAAAAATAGCGTTTATATAATTACCAAATGTAGAGTTACACTTCCCAATACCATCCCGAGACACAAGAAATGACAAGGCCTGACATCTTACAATCTGGTTACAAATGAAAGCCTAGATGGGACGTAGTCAAACGGGAATAGAACCCGGAACCAATCGCTTGGCAGCTAAACAGTATGCCGTTTGTCTCTCAAAGGTCGTTTAAGTAGTAATTGTGTTAATAAATATAAATCTAGTTAGTTAGTCAGTATTGGATTTCGTTTGTGAAAATTTATCGGCCATGTTTTTCTACCGATCCAGAGTATTATTGTAAAATATCTGTATTTGTTTTTGTTTTACATTAAAAATACTATTATTGTTGAAATAAAGTAGGAGGGTACGTTTTTTTGCTGTGCCATTGAAATATTTTCTCGCACATAATTGGTGTTTTTACCCTACAACTAGTGCTTTGAAATACCGGATTTTTTTAAATACCTGTATCAAAACTGTATAATAGATATTCCGTTTTATGGTTACTGTATAGAAGGTATTGGGTCCCTGAAATAAATGCTTTATATTTATTTTTATTATTACCGATATTAGTGTAATCAATACCGTATATTGGTATTAAAAAAAGTCAATTTATATCCGTGATTACGATATTACGAAAGACGGAATACCGGTATTGAAAGCCTACCTACAACTAATTACTTGCAATAGCTTGTAAAAATGTCTGGCAGAATATTTTACGACCAATAAAAGTCGATACTTATGCAAATATTGATAAATATTAAAGTTTAATTATTTATAGCTTAGATTTAAATTATTTTAACATTTTTTTTTTATTTTAAAACCAAATCATTATAGTTCCTACTGTAATTTTATTAAGTAATGGTGTAAGTACAATAAATAGTAGGTATATCTAAATGTGCTGTGCTCTAACAGAGTCCATAATATATATTTACTCATTGGTTCATAATAATGCTTAGCTTATAAGCATTTATACCATTTATAAAAAATCGAATGCAATACATGTATATCAGTTCCGTAAAACACGTAATTAGTACGAAAGCACGACGCCGTCACTTTGTGTGCAATAATTTATGATTGTTTACTATGCATTCGTTTATTATTTTGATATGATTAATTATTTATATTTTGGCTATGGGCCTTAGTTGCCTGATAATAAAGGATTATTATTATAATTAATATTTAAAAAATATTTATTAATTAATTATGTAATTCTATAAAAAATAATTTAAGTAAAATAAATTGAACACCTTGACAAAAAATCGTGCCAAGACAATTTTTCATTTTTTTTAATGTTTTTGCCTTGGCTACTAAGTCCTTTAAGTCATGTCTTCGTGTGAATAGTTAATTAGTTAACCATTAGAATTTGAGTACAACATATTCTAATGTCTTTGTAATATTTGGCAGCAAATGTATCGAGTCACCATTCTCAGCAAACTTCGCTGAGGTCGCCAAAACTACAATAAAATTCTCAGCTCCATTTTACCGAGATCGCGCCTGTTTCAATGATTTCACATATTGTCCAGTTGAGCAGACACTTGAAATACAAAACTACACCAATTCTACATTACAATATCCACTAGGAGCCAATTTGCGAATAATTAAAACAACTACTGAAGAAAGCCCGCCAAAACCCGGGCCGAGACAAAGCTTTTGTACTCCACAGATTATAAAGATTGTTTTTTTTTTAAGTCGGCAAAGATCCAGGTCCCTTGTCCATTGAGCCGAAAGGCTTCCACTTGATCAAATAGGAACAGGATTTAAGGTATTAGACCTTTTTGTTTGAAACTTGGAAAAATGTTCATTTTGTTTGTGGTAATATAATACTTTAGTTGTTTTTGCGCCATTTTGTGTTTGATAAAAAGTGTGTTACTACTGTAAGGGCTAGGGCAAATCAGATATAATGACATGTAATTTTTTAACTAGCTGTAGTATAAATTAATATATAAACAAAAAACTTACTACACACAGTACTAGGTACTTTTACACACTATTGTCTACATTTCTTCCTATTTCTCCTTTCGTAGGTCTGCTGGAAGAAATTTCTTTTAGAAATAAGCAGTACCTTAGTACAATTTTTATAAGAATGTATCTTCTTTCGTATTTATTTGTGTGCGTAAATTATAAAATAAATAAATAGATAAAAAAAAAACCGTGGTTTTTTAAGGAGGGAAATTATCCAATAAGTTTTTTTTTTTTTTTTTTTTTATTTATCCTCCCGCTCTAGGGCGGGGCGCAAGGGCGTGTCAGACTTTCACTGACTAAAACCCACACCGAAGATACAACTTTCCGCCTAGCTGTTTCCCTACGGCTAGGCGCTCCTTGCTGTTTTCCTCATCGCTGCCACTGTGACGAAGTTGTCAACGGGCTCGATCACAACGGCCTGTCATGCAGTCGAAGCGCGGGACGCATATCACGGCACGCGACTAATTAACGACATCATCCGACGAAGATACTACTTTCCGCCTAGCTGTTTCCCTACGCCTAGGCGCTCCTTGATGTTCTCATCATCGCTGCCACTGTGACGAAGTTGTCAACATCCTCGGTCACAACGGTCTGTCATGCAGTCGAAGCGCGGGACGGATAGCACGGCACGCGAATATTAACGACATCATCCGACGAGCCCTTGTCACCGTCGGCGTTTCGACTATTTTAGAACTTCATGGCCTGGCACGCGACGATGGTAAGAGACCGCACGGTATGTCTTTATTTCCATGGAAGATGGGTAGCCCTTTAGTGTGGGACGCTACCTGTGTCGACACTCTTGCGCCATCCCATCTTCTTAGACCGTCCTGCTGTGCTGGTGCTACCGCTGCGGCTATGGAGAACCTCAAGCAGCGGAAATATAAACCTCGTCGCCAGTTATGTTTTCGAGCCGTTTGGAGTTGAAACTTTTGGGCCGTGGGTTCCGAGTGCTCATACGCGTTTTAAAGAATTATCCATACGCCTAGTTGACACTTCGCGTGACCCAGGGGCTTTTTTTTTATTGGGTGTGAAAATCATCTTATGACAAATCCCGCTCTTGGGCGGAGCGAGAGATAGTGTCAGACTTTTACTGACTAAAAACCCCCACTCCTGTTCCTTCGTTGCCTTCGTCCCAGGGCCCCGGGTTTCACTTTCACACTACCCGTAGCCCCAGTAGGCTTCGACCCTGCTGGGCCCCTACAGTTGCTGACATCTCCTTGAAGCACACGTGGAACAGTACGCGCCGTCGACAACTTGGGCTCGGTCCGGACGATTACCGGGAGGTCGGACGCAAGCCACTCATTGCTCGCCGTCCGCAAGCCCGCGCCTACGGTGGCCGGAAATCGGGATCGGAATCCCGGCGGCGATTGGGGCGTGAGGACCGTTGCCTCACGCCATCGGCCGCCTACTTTGCTAGCATTACTGCTTCACAGAAGGAGGCGACCTGCTACTTCTCCTCGCTCCGGAATGTCATACCATTAAAGAAACCCGATATTTCACTTGAGCGCTGATTTACACTTAAGTCAGCGCTCAAGATCCGTGCCGGTATCTGTACTAAGTTACATCGAAATCCCAGCGTGAGGAAGTAACAAACATACACTCATACACTCACAAACCTTCGCCTTTGTAATATTACTAGCTTCGGCCAATGGCTTTCATAGTCTTTCGGGAAGCTGTTAAGAGTGAATTTTGAAAAATCGTCTCTTAGTGCTCGCCTACGTCATGAAAGGAAACCTTGTGCAAAATTTCAAGCTCCTAGTCCCTGTAGTTTCGGCTATGTGTTAATATGTCAGTCAGTCATTCGGTTTGTCCTTTTATTTAAATAAATTAGTATAATGGACATTTTCAAAATTATTCTTAATGCCAACAGCTTGGCAATAACGGCTTTCGTCGAAGATTTGAAAAGTGTCAGCATATGATGCACACGAGAAGCTCAGTTGACAGTTTCACTTGATTGACAATTTGACACCATGATGGCTGAGCATTATATGTAACTAGCATCTGCCAACGGCTTCGCCCGCGCGAAATTTGGTTTTTCCATACAAACTTCCAACCCCCGTTTTACCCCCTTAGGGCTGGAGTTTCGTAAAATCCGCATCTTAGCGCACGTCTACACCCTATAAGGCACCTACCTGCCAAATTTTAAGTTTGTAGGTGTTATAGTTTCGGAGATTCAGTGAGTAATATTTCGCTTTTATATAAATAGATTACTGCTCTATGAATTGAGTTCATGATTTCAGCACTACGAATAATCGAGGCTCGAGGCTCTTATTGTCTGTTTATTATATGTGTGTAGGTACATCAATTTGGCACCTATTATGATAATAACTTAAATTTCAGTAAAGTCACACCGTAAGGGCGGAATTCACCAATAAAACTAATCGCGTTTAGCCGCTGTCACTAGTGTCACTTGTCTGTATTTTTCTCTTGTTGTATTTTTACAAGTGACACTAGTGACAGCGGCTAAATTACAATAAAATAATAATAATAAATACCCTATGCTAATTATCTTTCTTATCTTTTTTATTATCTTTCTCAATACCTAAATCAAAAATGCAATCTTTAGAATTTTAGTCTGTTTTTTCTTTGGTTCTGGATAATCTCCGAAACGGCTAAACCGATTTTTACTGACAGATAGCGGATATAACACTTAATATTGATATTGGAGCTATCGACTAGACATAAGATACATTAAACGCACAGGACCACGTTTAGGGAAAGCCTCATTCCATTGAAGCTTTTCGGCTGAAATAATGACTTTGCTTAAAAAATCATCTGAAAATCTTAGTTAATATCCGTCCCATTTAGGTTAAAACCAGCAGCTGATCCAACATACCTCCATCAAACCAATTCAGGAAGTCAAGTCAAATAAAAATACCAAAAAAAAAACACAATTACAACAATACAGATCCCAAGTACGTCCCTGTACGCTTTTAGACTGCAGATGTGAACGTATCGGGTTACATATTGCTGTCCCTTTCGCACTTGTCGTATTGTCTCGCTCTTACATGCGATACGTCATCGGATGGTATCCAATATAGATATTGCAGCCCACAGCTGGACAAAGTCTGGTGATTGTTGTGTTTTATTTGGTAGGAAGTGATTAAGGGTTTTTTTCAGGTTTTACAGACTTGAAACATGAGTTTAGGTATTTTTGTTTCAACGTGTGTGACCAAAGTAAAACTAATCAAAAATTTTGTTTGTCAGAATATGGTACAATACATGTTCCAATTTTGGTTCCAGATTTCCAGCATATCCTGGCATACTGTGGCATATAAATATAAGATTGATGAATGATAATTATATTAATTAGTAATTATGAATCAATTAAATAAATGTAATATTATTGTAATAAAGATTGAAATTTTATTTTATATCGGACATTGCTGTAGCAGACATGTTGCTAGCTATGTTCTATGTTGTAATATGTATTTCCTTATGTGTGAGTGTTCTGTTTTGTGATTATTGTATGGGTACTATTAGTTGCTTGAAATAAATGCTTTTTATTTTATTTATTTAATAAAAAGGTGAACCTTTTGGTAACACATTTATTGTGCGTACAGCTTCTTCTTCTTTTCGATTCGATGGTAAACTCGTCAAACTGTTTGAACCCAATAGGTGGCTACATTAATAGCAGCATCGGTGGCACTCATCAAATCCTCCAAAGTGCAGGTGTGTGGGCACTTGGGGCATTCTAATGTGTGGCTCATGGTTTTGAACCGCACTGACATCGAGTATCCGACGGGACATGGATGCTTACAGCTAAAGTGTAGAATTCGCAGCCGGAGTCAATGTTTCCTGATAGCTACAATATGGGGGTCTTTAAATCAAGAGTGAATATCTTACTTTTAGATACACATGCTCCATCGTCGACCACATCATGGTTTACCATCAAGTGAGACAGTGGTCAAACGCGAGCTCATCTATAATACCTATAAATAAAAAACAAAGGCCAAAGTTTGTAAGTATATTTGTGAATGTTTTTGTTATATATACACGCTCAAACAGCTGAAGAACAGTGGTGGCCGTGTGGTAACGGCCCCGACTTACGAATTGTATGTCACGGGTTCAAACCCAGCCAAGCGCATTACTTTATGCATTTATTTCATCACCACTGCTTTCAAAACGGTGAAGGAAAACATCGTGAGGAAACCGGCATGTCTTAGAAGCAAAAATTCGAAGACATGTGACATTAGCCAACCCGCACTGGGCCCGCGTGGTGGATAATAGCCCATTCCCTCTCCTAGAGAGGAGGCCTAAGTCCCAGCAGTGGAAACATTAAAAGGCTGATTATGCTATGCTATATGCAAGCAGCTGAACGGATGTGAATAAAAATTTGACTCCAACTAGACTATGTCCTGGAATATATTCCTTTGTGTTCAGCTAGTATCGTAATATTTCCAATAAAGAATGTTATCCTGAAGCTCGAAAGCTTTTTGACTACGCGAAACATGACATACTCGTACCTACACACATAACTATGAAATTCAGGTCTGTACAAATTCTCCCAAGAACTTGGAATGACTTAGCCAACTTCTTCGAAATAGTTAAGTCAAATCAGTACAGCCATTCTATTACCAACAATTACATCAACAGCTCATACAATACAGATTTCTTGTTGATTAAAATCTCCGCCTCCCGTAAAATTAACATTCCAATCAACTAAAACCTAACATTACATTCTGCCGCCAAAATGACAATTGCATGATTTGACGTAACACGGCAGCCATTTTGAGAATAAACAGACTCTTCAATTAATATTTCGAACGCAAAAATTCAAATATTCGAACCGTAATGGAAATTATTATAAAGTAACCGTTGGATGTACTATTTTCATCGATTTATTTGAATTTCAACCTTGGGATTCATGAAATAAGGTTCGTTTTTCCTTGTAAAGGGCCTCATTTCCAGGGATGTACTGCGTAGGATATCGGGTTTCGTTCGAAGCCAGCCAAATGGATAGGCAAACGTGTACTCCCCTCTTTGTGTGTTATTGCGCCTGTATATGTATGTGTATTTGTGTACTGTTGGCTTTGTCGAGGAATAATTTGGAAAAATATAGTATGGTAAAGTTTAACAATGGTTTCGCTGTTTTTCATGAACTTTAGGTAAGTACGAGTATATTACATTACTTACTCTGTGAAACTTTAATTTTTTTTATTATTATTAATAGTATTACGTTTGACCACTATCTCACCTGATAATAAGCGATAATGTGGTCGACAATGGAACACGCTTGCTTAGAAGTAACATAATAACTCTTGACTTAAAGACCCCCCGGTTGTAGCTATCAGGAAACACAGACTTCGGTAGGGAATTCTACTCCTTAGCTGTATAATTATGTTACCGTAAAATTGTAAATACCGTTAAATTACATTGTAAACTGTCGAAAGATTGTTAACCGTAACATGTGTTAAATTATAATCTTTCGCGCGTTACCTTTTCACCATATACCAGTTTCAATTCGATATATTATAATCTAACGGTATTTACAATTTTACGGCGACATATAAATAAAAATGTGTTTAGAAACCTTCCTAAATATTTATTTATAAATATAATTTGACTCAAAGAGATGTCAGCAAAATGGATGTCTGCTAGGACGGCGGGATTGTTCGAAACAGTTACTGGGGCCCTGGAACGCAGAGGGTAAGTGAAGGAACACCGGTGGGTGTCAGTACAAAAAACCCTAACATTCCCTCTCACTCCACCCAGAGTGGGAGTAATTATTTGATTATTTCACACTTCAAAAAAGAAACATAATTTACTTTAATTAAATATAGCAAAGCAGGGAAATATTTTGTGTAACACTAATAGTACTAATAGTACCACTATAGTGTGTAGTACACCCTATCGATACCTCTATGGTCCGAACTAAGCTTTTTGCCTCGTTGTTTATACCGCATACATCGTAGGATTGGAACACTTTGCCTGCTGCAGTATTTCCGTCCGATTATAATTTAGGTGTCATCAGGGCTAGAGTGAATGAATAGTGCGCTTTACCATCTACGATTGCATCACTGCTTACCATCTGGTGGGACCGCAATCAAGCACTAGTCTATATTATTATTAAAATAGAAATAATAATTAAAATAATGGAGATGGATTTTCAGATCAAATAAAAAAACAAAGAGATATATTGTCAGTCTGACACGTCAATCGATGACCCAGTTTTGGTAAAATTTCGCGAAGTTGTAATTTAAAACCCAGTCAGTATCTACCTAAAGAACTGACAGTTAACACCGAAAAAGAGATTGAAAATTAATATCTGTTAAAGACTGAAGATAATTACTGAATTCAAAACAGACACGCTCGATGCTGTTGCAAGAAATGCCTTTTACAATGAAAAAAAAAAGCTGGTAGTCGAATCAAATCAAAAGCATTTTATTTCAAATAAACCATTTACAGGCACTTTTGAAACGTCAAGAAGTCAGTCAGTCAGAAAAAAAAATGATGCTAATTGCACATTCCAAAGCGTAGATCTCTATGGAGAAGAATGTGCAAGAAACTCCATGGACACTCTTTTCAATCATGTTTTGTAATTACAAATATCTCTGTTCGAGTAATGTATAACCAATCATTAATACTAAAAATCTTTTCTATTTTATTAGAGAAATTATTTCATACTTTATCCTTGCTTTATATTATACCTACATACAAAAAAAGTACAGAGGCGGACTTAATGCCTTAGGCATTTTCTACCAGTCAACTTTGGTGCAATACTAAGAGATAAATCTATTTCTAAATTAAAGACAAACGATTGCCTTTCAACTTTTCAGTAACGGCCCGGGTGCCACTTTCAAACTACTAGTCTTTCAAAAGTTTGAAAGTGGACCCGACAAAACTGTAAACTGTAAATATTTTCATGGTTAAGTCTATTAACCATTTTTTTTTTATTGTGTGGGAAAATCATCTTATGACTTCAGGTGGGATCGCAGTCAAGCACTGGTTTATATCAATTAAAAAAAAAAAAAAAATGACAAATCCCGCTCTTCAGCGTAGCGGGAGATAGCGTCAGACTTTTACTGACTAAAAACCCACTCCTGTTCCTTCTTTGCCTTCGTCCCAGGGCCCCGGGTTAAGTCTATTAACCATGAAAAATTTACAGTTCCTGTCTGATAGGCCATGGGAGAATAATAAATTAAAATCTTTTCTTTCCTGAGTTTTTGGCAGTTATATTTTCGTGTGAAGTTTAGCGCGGCTGTTTTAATTATTCTCTAATCGATCCCTAGTGGATTGTGTTGTAAAATTGGTGTACATAATATGTATTTTTAGTTGTGTCTACACAACTGGACAATATGTGAAAAAGGCGCGATATCGGTAGCATGGAGCTAATAAACAATTTCATTGCAGTATTAGCTATCAGCGAGGCTCGCCGAAAAAGCTTTTCGACGCACACGTGGACCACGCCTGATTTGTACGTACCGGCGCGTTGCGTAGCGTCGCGTGGCGTGGATCTAATGTAGCTCTACAAGTCTAGTTGCCATAAAAAAAGGAATGGAGACCGACGCGCTCAGATCGGCGTACGTGACCTACGTGTGTGTAGTGTAGTTCTACCTAAACTCGACACATTTGTTGCCGTTACAAATTCCTACTCCAAAAAATGAACATCCGCATTCAAAACAAAGTGAGACTGTACAGACATTTTGAACTTGACACTGGCACAATGCTCAAACCGTGTTAAGCTAAAAGAAAAAAAACCCTATTCCTTTCCAACTCTAAAACCTCTCACGCTTAACCAATACCGTTTGGGCGGTCAAACCTCGGGACTTCTGCACCAGTGGACCGAAACAGATGCATCAAATTAAGATAAGAGCCGATTTTACACGCCGATAACTTGACAATTTGAGATAGATGCTTGTGTTCGTAGATAATTTGGGTTGCATGTGTAATGAAAATAGTGGGTTAATTTTTAAATGATAATAATGTGATGGTGTGGTACCATCTGGTTCTACCGCTCTAGGGTACAGCGGGAGGGCGTGTCAGACTTTTGCTGACCAAAACCCACTCCTATTTTCCTTCTTTGCCTTCGTTCCAGGGCCCCGGGGTTCTCTTTTGCACAACCCATGGCCCCAGTAGGTTTCGACCCTGCTGGCCCCTCTGGTTTTGCTGACATTTCTTTGAGGCAGGTGTGGAACACTACGCGCCGTTGACGACTCGAGCTCGATCGGGACGGTTACCAGACGGCCGGACGGCGAGCTACCATTTGGTTAGACTGAAGCTAACTCGTACACAATACCGAATTAAGCCAGCGTGGTGTCTGAGATCAGTGGTGGCCAAGTGGTAAGGGCTCCGACTTACGAGTTCTAGATCGCGGGTTCAAACCCAGCCAGGAGCCTTACTTTGTGTAATTTATATCATCACCACTGCTCTCAAAACGGTGAAGGAAAACATCGTGAGGAAACCGGCATGTGTGACATTCACCAACCGGCACTGGGCCCGCGTGGTGGATTACGGCCCATTCCTTCTCTTAGAGAGGAGGCCTGATTCCCAGCAGTGGGAACATTAAAAGGTTGGCTATGCTATGCTATGGCAGGGCCTCTAGTCGTACACATGTCTTTAATGACTAACCTACAAACCTAAACCTCATTACGAGCGAATGTTGTAACAGTATATTATTATGATGAGTCGACGAACAGCCAGACATTCGATCGTCAGCGGTTATTGTAATAACAATATTAACTGTTGGCAGGCCAGCTAATTTTGAGACATGCATAAATGCAATGAGTTTGCTGACTGGGTAATGAAAGATGTTAATTTATCAAATTCATTCCAAACTTACATTTTTTTTTTATTGATATAAACCAGTGCTTGACTGCGATCCCACCTGATGGTAAGCGGAGATGCAATCATTGATGGTCAGGCGCACTAGTTTATTAAGAGCCTATTTATTCACTCTAGCCTTGAAGACACCTAAATTATAGTTGGACGGGAAGACCGCAGCAGGCAAATTGTTCCAGTCCTTCGATGTACGCGGTATAAACGACGAAGCGAAACGCTTAGTCCGGACCGTTGAAGTTTCATCAACACAAGGGTGGATACTCGCCGTTCGTTGGGTTGTCCCATGATAGAAAGGAGATGGCGGAAACAAGCCATGCAATTCCCACAATATTATTATTATACTAGCTTTTGCCCGCGACTTCGTCCGCGTAGAAGTCGAAAATGGTTTTTATTAGGTTTTTTGAGATACGAAAATATGAAATATTATTTATTATCTTCGTCGTGTGTGATTGTCCATTGAATTGTATGGCGAGCGATATTGTATCTTAAGATAAAATATTATAGTATCTTAGCCGTGTGCAAAGTGTAGTGAACTTCACTGCGGCCACTGCGGGTGACGTAACCTACGACAAACTTATTATTTGCGGTTGGTACAGTAATCGGGTCTAGGGATCGAACCACAAAATTAAGTTTGTTTTTTATTTTCCGGGATAAAAAGTACCCAGTGTGGTGCCCAGGATATTAAAGAATAATTATACCAAGTTTCATCGTAATCGAACCGGTAGTTTTTGCGTGATGCCTGAACAAACAGACAAAAATTTTTTTAATCACATTTTTGTGTTCGGTGTCGGTCTAGTAACACCGGGTGCCATTTATTTTTTTGATATTTTCAATGTACAGAATTTTCACTTTTACAGATTTATTATAAGTTTAGATGTATTAGATATTCTTAATACTTATTACATCCAGCGTCTGGTACGTATCGATTAAATAATACAAATACATCGGTTAAAACGATTTTCACAAATTACTAACATAATTAACAATTACAAAAACGCTTCTCCTGAAAAAAAATGCGATTTTTGCCTTACGGCCTTATACGGAGGTGTCAAATTGTACTTAGGCATGTATCTATGTCAATATGACTCACCTGTCTTTATGTTCGGCCTGTCTGTCTCGCTGCCGCCTATTTTTGAACCAATTTGATACCTGCAAGTATTAAAAAAAGCATTTAAATAATGGTATTCTTTATTTATTACATTTTAACATATAAATAGCGCAACATTTGTCTAAAACGTCACACGTCAATATACAACCCGCCCCTGATCGTTCCCGGTGCAAAAGTGCCCATAATACTGGCCGCATTACCTCGCTGGATAGCGATGGCCATCCTTTGCACCAAGCATTTAAATAAAATTGAAGACATGATCATGGTCACAATCCCTCTCTATCTCTCCTTCTTGATTGTAATTAAACATAATGGCAATCTGAAATACATATTTGACTAGTTAGGTTGACCATGAAATGGTTTTTTTTTGTGGTGGGAAATTATCTAATTACTTCTCCAGCTCTAGGGAGGAGTAGGAGGGCGTGTTAGACTTTTACTGACTAAAGCCGTACGAGTATCCATGGAGTTTCTTGCGCATTGTCCTCCATAGAGATCTACGCTTTGGAATGTGTACCTAATTAGTATCATATTTTTGATTGACTTCTTGAATATTCAAAGGTGCTTGTAAATAATAATATGTATAATAATATAATATTCCAAAACTATCACACAACGCCGTCTAGTCCCAAGCTAAGCAGAGCTTGTGTTATTAGTACTAGACAACTGATAAACATACTTATATATTTCTAAATATACACCTATATAGATAAATTACACCCAGACACAGAACAAATGATCGTGCTCATCACACAAACATTTGTCCTGAGTGGGAATCGAACCCACGACCTCCGGCATAGCAGTCAGGGCCACTAACCACTAGACCACCAGACCAATCAATAGTCAAATAAATGGTTTATTTGAAACTAGGAATAAGTCCTGTGTGCATACAAACTTTGGGCTCCCGTTTCATTCCCTTAGGCTGCTTGTACACACACGTTTTTTTGACGTGAAACGCAACAGTTAACTCGCCGAGTGTAGGTACGGTCATAAGTGTTGTATAGATCACTGTGAAAGCTTGTTGACAAAAAAGGTGCATAAATCGCGATGTATCGTGCCGGAGACAAAACGTTTGTGAACAACTACGCACGGTCAACAAACCATAATTTTTTTTTGGCGAAAAAACGTGTGTGTACAAGCGGCCTTAGAAGGTGTATTTTGGAAAAACCTCTCTTAGCTCTCGCCTACGTTATAAAAGGAAACCTTACGCAAAATTTCATGCTCCTATATAGGCCCTGTAGTTTCGGCTGTGCGTTGTTATGTCAGTCAGTCAGTTTCTTTCAGTTTCTCCTTTTATATATGTATAAATGCTGTGATTGATTGATAGAGAAGAACGTCAAATAATTATGTATGTATATATGTATCTATAATATAGCATATGTATATATTTGTGTATCTATTATAATACAATTTATTTTAATGCTGGTTTTGTTACACCAATGACAGCCCCATTTCTTGTCCAAGCAATTACTGTCCATTCCAGGTTACCTGGAAGAGATCGCGGAATGCAATAAGGCCGCCCATTGTATGTACGTATGTGTTTTAGTTTTTAGTTTCGTTTTATTTTTGTATTGGTGTACAATAAAGGATACAATAAATAAATAAACGTCCCAAATATGCTCAAAGCCATCGCGAGAAAATTGACAAAACTCATCTGAGAATTTTGTTATAAAATGAACTTCTTTAATTTTAGCAAGACATTATTTTTTATATAGGTATTTAAAACATTGTATGAGTATATCATGCGTATATCTTCAGTAACCCTATCCCCTCAGTTTGAGGAAGTGGTGTCGGGTTGCGTCGACCGCAACGTCATCAAGTGACCGTCTGAACGGTGCAGCCACTGCCAACAGTCACTTGTATGAGTTTTTTTGTTCATTATTATAATAGTGGTTGTAATTATTTTGAGGTGAGCAGAAACGTCTTTTTTTTTCGGTGGGAAAATCATCTTTTGACATCCCCCGCTCTTGGGCGGAGCGGGAGATAGTGTCAGACTTGTCAGCCCTTTCTAAAAACACATGTATTCTCTCTATTTCATAGTGAAAAACATTGTAAAATACTGCTTCCGGTGTGTTTATTGTTTCATGTTTGAGACCTTTGGGATTGAAATACTAGGGCCATAGGGTCTTTTTTTTTTATTGGGTGGGAAAATCATCTTATGAGATATCCCGCTCTTGTGCGGAGCGAGAGATAGTGTCAGACTTTTACTGACTAAAAACCCACTCCTGTTCCTTCGTTGCCTTTAGTACCAGGGCCGAGTCTTCCTTTCAGAATCAGAACCTTGCCCCAGTAGGCTTCAACCCTGCTGGGCCGTGCGCTTAGTATTTTCTGGTAGCAATTGTTATGAATGATTGATTCAATTAAGAATTTACCAATTATGACAAATTTTCGTGGACAATTTTGGTTTTTTTTTTAACTTTTGACTACACAAATATGATCAGTAACGGGTACGGATAGAGCGCCATTTTTTTGTATTAATTAAAAAATAGGGGTGTATAAATCAATACCAAAGTGAACATCAAAGTTTTGTATACATCTATTCACCCCTGCGATCCTATTCATACCGTCTGACCGTCAATCTGACTTTCATAACCAAGAAACTGGGAAAGGAACTAAGCAAGACTGTCAGCACAGGTCATAGTATACTGGTTGCTGCTAGCGGCTTCGTCCATTTGAAAGTACGTTTCTCCATACAAACTTTGGACCCCCATTTCATCACCTTAGGGCGTGAATTTTGGAAAATCCTCTCTTTGTGCTCGCCTACGACATAAAAGGAAACCTTGTGCAAAATTTCGCGCTCCTAGTTCCAGTAATTTCGGCTGTGCGTTGATATGTCAGTCAGTCAGTTTCTCCTTTTATATAAAGAAAAGATATAGAGTTGCTGGCCTGACGGTTTTCTATCGATTACATTTCGGGGAGTGTCCGTTGGAATTGTACAATTTAATTTCACCAAGTCCGTTCCATCGGACCACTACACGTACGGCGTTGCGCCATCGGTACATGGTGGACATCCCACCCATACGTACAAAGCGTTTTGGGACCACATTCATAATGCGTTCAGCTAAGGAGTGGAATTCCTTGCCGGAGTCTGTGTTTACTGATAGCTACAACCTAGTGGTCTTTAAGTCAAGACTGAATAGGTTACTTCTAGGCAAGCGAGCTCCAACGTCGGCCCACACATACGTACAAAGCGTTTAGGGAACATATTCATAATGCGTTCAGCTAAGGAGTGGAATTCCCTGCCGGAGTCTGTATTTCCTGATAGCTACAATCTAGAGGTCTTTTAGTCAAGAGTGAATAGGTTACTTCTAGGCAAGCGAGCTCCAACGTCGGCCCACACATACGTACAAAGGCTTTTGTGAACACATTCATAATGTGTTCAGCTAAGGAGTGGAATTGCCAGCTGGATTCTATATTTCCTGATAGCTACAACCTAGGGGTCTTTAAGTCAAGAGTGAATGGGTAACTTTTTTTAAATTGATATAACCCAGTGCTTGACTGCGATCCCACCTGATGGTAAGCAGAGATGCAATCATTGATGGTGAGGCGCACTAGTTTATTACTTCTAGGCAAGAGTGCTCCATCGTCGGCCTCATACTCGCTTACCATCAGGTGAGATAGTGGTCGAACGTGCGCCTATCAATAATAAAAAAAGTATCAGAGAGACTCCTATTTCATTTTCCAAAACTCCTAAAATAGCTTTTACATGCGCAGGTTACATAGGTAGGTGAAAAAATGGTACCATATAAAGATAGTTCCTACGTCAACATACAATTGTCTTTGTAGCCCTTTTTGACAACTATTAAGCCATCTGGTTGGTGGTGGTGGTGGTTCTGGTCTGGTCTGATGGTCTGGTCTGGTCTTAAATCATACATAGACTTACTTGTACAGTTGTAAGACCGGTGGTCTCTGCTAGCTCCCTCTTCTCTCTCGGTGAAGGGTATGGGTTGTGGAGGTACCAGTCTCGAAGTACTGACCGGGACTTTTCCTGTACAAGACGAAAACAGTATATAAATATTTCTGCAAACAGAAACCTCTAGGCTGGCCTATGTTTTCTTTTGAGTGAAGCGAGGATGGAGAGGGTCTGTAAGACTTTTACTGGCTAAAACCGACACATGTACTTCAGTTACCCTTGGTTTTCCAGGACCACGGTATTCCTTTCAGCAATTTCACGAGGCCGAGGTATACGGTACGGTTTGCTGACATCTCTTTGAGTCGCGCGTGGAACACTACATGCCGTTGACTCGTCCTAGGTCCTTATCGGACGGCACTGCCGTGGCCGAATACTGGGCCATACAAGGAATTTGACTAGTTTTGCCATCGATACGCTAAGAAGAAGATCGGACGGGTGAACGGTTGCGCCCTTATAGCTTCAGATTCTACAGAATGTGAAGCTCTAAAGGGCTTCAGACCGACGTAGGTACTTACTTTAAAACAATAAGAGGTTTCCTCGCCATCCCAAATGGTTCTAGGTAGCGGGAACTTGCGCCGCACTCGGTATTTGCCGACGGCACCCAGCGGCCTGCCGCGTAACCTCTCTGCTTCCAAATAGTGTGCTGGGTAAGAGACAAATATTCATATATTATCCGGCCTAATAAACCGTGTCTGTGGCATCGAGGCAAAAACGTGTAGGTACCATGGATCCAGGATGGATTCAGTAACAGTTACCAAGACTGGTGTCAGATTTTCTGGCTCAGTCAGTCAGAAGCCAGAAAATCTGACACCAGTCTTGGTAACTGTTACCCAATTACCAGGGGCGTAGCTAGCGCCGTATCAGCCGTATCAATGATACGGAGCTCTTGGACTACAGGGACCCGATGTGTGCGAAAATTCATAAAATTCACAACCTTAAAATCCTTAATAATCAACATCCAACATAATAATACCTGCACCATAGGTTATGAAGGTCATTGTTAAAGATACGATGAGATTCACAGGTGAATACAAACGAAAAGGAAAGAAGTTCAACAATGCAAACTTTAGGATAGTCGCCTTGATACATGTACTTAACTTTGGAATCCAAAATAGAGCCAATAATAGAGAGATAATGGAACAGTCTTAAGATGGAGAAGATTTTGACGACATTGTGGAACTCACTAGTAACAGTTATATTAAAAATGTCTCCTATAAAGAAGATGACAAGACACGACTTAAAGTTTGCCATTCGGTGCCCCTGAGACTTAATAGTCGTAAAAGTTTTGTTGCAAGCGTGAGCCCATCTCAAGGTAACAGCACCTCGGAGAGATGCGACCTCTGGCGGGAGAAGTTTAAACCTCCTGATGATTTTAGCGAGCCGTCGGAGAGCCTCTCTCCTGGACAAGAATTGCCATGGCCCACCTGACAAACTCTAAACCGACTCCGCACCCAAGTTGGGCGCAGCAAAGACAATCTCTTCAGATGGGGGTTCTCGGACGGTTCCGATCTACATTTTTTGTGCGGCGTCTCACCGCAGACCATGTCCCACCTTCGATCCTGCATCACGTGCCCTGTTACCTGTTCACATAGGGACCTAATGATAGAATCAGCGGACGGCACTGCCGTAGCCGAATACTGGGCCAAGCAAGGGATTTAACTAGTTTTGCCATCGATACGCTAAGAAGATGACTTAAAAACTCTAGGAAACTATACATCACACATTCTTCAGGTCAGACTCCATCAGTCTTCTTAATAACTAGGCTTGTGTAGTCTTTTGTTTATCTCACCTTTAAGCCACAGGTTCTGCAGCTTGGGATGGTTGTGCGGACTGAAGGTGTGCGACTCCAGAAGCCGATACAGCTCCTTGAAGTTCCCTCTGTGGAACGCCACCATCGCCTTCGCTTTGAGGACTGATTCATGTGCGTGGAGCCTCTCGCACGCTGGGAGGGACCATAGAAACCGACCCAGGCGTTCGATGTTACCCGCTTGTTGGAGGACCTGGGGAGAGAATGGTATGTTTGAAAAATCGGTGAAAAATGTATAGGAATTCGGTCCTTGGGTCCTGTCCCATCTTTATTTAACTTCTTAACGTAATAAAGGTAGAAAAAAAACCGACTTAGGTAGTCATGATTCTCAAAGTACCTGTGATAAAATGGTTATTTTTGTAGTTTATCATATCGTAATCCGTCGTCTTCCACAGGATATCAATTTAAAAGAATCACCCCTTTTTTTTAGGTTCGAATAGCATCCAATAAGACCCTACGGTTTGCCGACATCTCCTTGAGGCGTGCGTGGAACAGTACGCGCCGTCGACGACATGGGGTCGGTCCGGACGGTTACCGGACGGTCAGACGGCGAGCTACCCATTGCTCGCCGTCCGCAAGCCTACGCCTATGGCGGCCGGGAATCGGGTTCGGGATCCCGGCGGCTGGGGCGTGAGGACTGTTCCCTCGAGCGTCCTCCTTTGCTAGCATTACTGCTTCGCAGAAGTAGGCGACCGCTTGCCACTCCTCTTCGCTTCAGACCATGGCTTATACCAAGGCCCGACGCGAGAGATCGTTACCGCCGATCGCCCCCACGAGGACACGGCGGGAGACACCTCTACCGTATGCTCCACCGTGTCCTCCGGGCGGTCCACACAGTGGTAACACCCGGGTGTTACTTCCGCACGAATCCGGTGCAGGAACTTTCCGAACTGACCATTCTCGGTAATAACTTGCGTCATGCGGAAGGTGAGGACGCCGTGAGGTCTTTCCATCCTCTCTCCAAAGACAGGACTTACTGAAGGAATCACCCCTAGTAAAAAGACCTTTTAGTGAAGTTGTATGCGAATATTTTTGTCCCACTATAGGAATTACTATAGGAATTTAATACGTTGGTAGTAAGTAGATCAGATGATGGTTTAAAATTGGTTGTAGGTCGGGTTGCGGTTTATGAAACCTTGATGGCATTCGATTTTCGTGAGAATCTGATTTGTTATTCAATGAATAGGCCTCCCACAAGGTGGACCGATGACCTGGTGAGGGTCGTGAGAATCCGATGGATGCGAGACGCACAGGACCGGTCATTGTGGCGACATTTGAGGGAGGTCCAACAGTGGACGTCTTTCGGCTGAAATGATGATGATGATGATGATGAATTTCGTGATATCAGCAAACGACACTTCGCGTGACCCGAGAGCTGGACTTTTCTTCGGAATAAGAAACGGCATTGCTATCCAACGTGGCAATGCTGCCAGCGTACTGGGTACCTTTCCCATTGATATCGATGTGGATGATTTTTTTGATGCCCAATAATTTCTTACCCGTTTCTAAATATTATTATTTTTAATTTGTTACACATATATTTTTAGTTTTGATGTTTATAAGAAAATAAAGATTAAAAAGCTAACAAAAAAAAATGAATGAGAAGAATTTTTTTTTTCAAATACACAACCGTCATCATCATCACCATATCAGCCGAAAGAAGTCCACTGCTGGACTAAGGGCCCAAACACAAAACTGCGATGCGACGTCGCAGTGTAAAACTCGACGAGCTCGCACGACGCATCGCAAGATCTTGCGAATTGATTCGCATCGCACATTGTATGGTCACCTGAACCGAAGCTTTGCCGTATAAAATCTCATCGCAGCTTTCTGCAATGCGGCCTCGTATCGCTTCGTATCGCAGTTTTGTGTTGGGGCCAATAGACTTTCCAAAAACATCATCGGTCCACTTTGTAAGAGCCCTTCCAACGCTGCGTCTTCCGGCTCGCCATCACCACTAAAGAACCATTCGGCCCCATCGATCATCTGTTTTGCGTGCAAAATCCTACTACAACTTAAGTTTGACGATTCTTCTCACGAATGTGGATTAAAAGTATTATAAACAGTCATATAGGTAATGTTCCCACTGCTGGGACTCAAGGCTCTCTAGGAGAGGGAATGGGCCGTGACCCACTAAGCGGGCCCAGTGCAGATTGGTGGGTGTCGCGTGTCTTTGAATTTTAGATTCTAGGACATGCTGGCTTCTTCACGTTTTCCTTAACCGTTTTGAGAGCAGTGGTGATAAAATAAATTAGAAAGAAAGAAGAAAGAAAAAACTTTACGTTTGCCAGAAAAGGCGCAAACTTAAAACTAACATATTGCAAACATTTTCCATGAGAAAAACATAATTAAAAATAAAATATATGCGCCACGTCCGAGAAAAACGGCCGTACGCTCAGCGTAATGCCGTGTAAACACGCAAAATGCGACGAGTCCACAGCGCTGGTTTTCAGCGTGGGTCTGTGACATTATCGACTAACAGACGTCGGCAACGGTATTATGTACCAATAGATTTAAGTAAAATAAATATAAATAAATTTTAGGCCAAAGTCATAAATGGAAATAACAATATCAAAGTATAGCATAGTCGGCCTTATAATGTTCCCACTGTTGGGACTCAGGCCTCCTCTCTAGGAGAGGGAATGGGCTGTAATCCACCACGCGGGCTCAGTGCGGGTTGGTGGATGTCACATGTCTTTGAATTTTAGGTTCTAGGACATGCCGGTTTCCTCACGATGTTTTCCTTCACCGTTTTAAGAGCAGTGGTGATAAAATAAATTACACAAAGTAATGAATGCGCTTGGCTGGGTTTGAATCCGCGACCTACAACTCGTAAGTCGGGGCCGTTACCACTCGGCCACCACTGCTCAAATATTAAATAAATAAAGAAGAAATATAATAATCTACATACGAGTACGTATAAAATGGCAACAACACGCCACGTCTTCAATAATTACACAAAGTTATTATACCCTGGTTGGATCGGAACTCGCGACCTACAATTCATAAGTTACCACTGGGCCAACATTGCTCTAAAAAGTATTGCACATTCTTCTCCATAAAAATCTACGCTTTGGAATGTGCAATTATCATCATTTTTCTGACTGACTGACTTCTTGACATTTCAAAAGTGTCTGTAAATGGTTTATCTACACTATATTATTATTATTTGTAATTTTTTTATTGTTTTTTTTTGTTCGTAGGAGGCTCTGAAAGTACTGGTCCGATTGCGAAATTTTCTTCACCGATGAAAAGCTATTTTATTCCTGAGTGATAAAGACTATATTTTATGTATGAGGGCGAAGCCGAGTGGTAACGGCCCCTGACTTACGAGTTGTAGTTCGCGGGTTCAAACCCAGCCAGGCGCATTACTTTTTGTAATTTATTTCATCACCACTGCTCTCAAAACGGTAAAGGAAAACATCGTGAGGAAACCGGCATGTGCTAGAACCAAAAATTCGAAGACATGTGACATCCACCAACCCACACTGAGCCCGCGTGGTGGATTACGGCCCATTCACTCTTCTAGAGAGGATGCCTGAGTCCAAACAGTAGGAACATTATGAGGTCGACTATGCTATGCTATGGGCGAAGCTGCCGGAAAAAGCTAGTTTGAAACAAAATGCTTTGAATCTTATTATGAAAATGCAATTCATTAATTTTATTTCTACAATTCTCTACAATATTAAAAACAAATCACCGTATTTTAGACACAAACAATTTATTCTTGTCTTGACAGTAGTAAAAAAAATTGGCAAAGATCCCATGAATTCCCGTGCAAGGCGCCATATTTATTTAGAGTACAAAGTATTGATTTAGGCACCGGATGTCCTTACTCCTTGCACATGTGCGCCTACGCAAATAGCTGATACGGCTGTTTGTGACCACCCCTGAACTGTTGACGAGTTGAAATCGTTTTTGGACGATGTGTTGCAAATTCCATTTGTAAATTTTTATTTAGTTCAGCAAATTAGCCATTAATACTAAAAGTCATGCAGCAGTGCATGAGCAATGGTAGCCGAGTGGTAACGGCCCCGAATTACGAGTTGTAGGTCGCGGGTACAAACCCAGCCAGGCGCATTACTATGTGTAATTTATTTCATCACCACTGCTCTCAAAATGGTGAAGGAAAACATCGTGAGGAAACCGGCATGTCCTAGAACCAAAAATTCGAAGACATGTGACTTCCACCATCCCGCACTGGGCTCGCGTGGTGGATTACGGCCCATTCCCTCTCCTAGAGAGGAGGCCTGAGTCCCAGCAGTGGGAACATTATAAGGCCGACTATACTATGCTATGCTATACTAAAAGTCATTAATCTTTTCACTATGTCTTCTCACAGAATCGCAAACTTTCTAACAATGTTGTCGTCCATTTTTCAGCAAATAAATCGGGTTGGTCTCCACGAACTTGTTGAGCATGGTTAGCATACGCGGTATAGAGGAGGTGGATCGAGCTACAGTGCGACAAATATGTTTTCTAGAGCGATTGTAATTATTCGGAACAAATAATTGTAAAATCTGGACGCATCAGTGTAACCATTAATATATAATTTTATAGACTGTTGTAAAATTATCAACATGTTTTCAAATAAGCAACGCGGTAGAAGATTTGTGTTACTGAGGGTTTTTTTTTCTTGTATTTTGAGAAGCTGAATTTTGCAATGGTTTTTTTTTTAAATTGATATAAACCAGTGCGTGAATGCGATCCCACCTGGTTTTCACTATTAAGATCCATACACAAGGGTAGCCCGTAAAAAAAGTTTACTCATTCAAATCATAAACATGAGGGACGCGCGACGATGGATGCGAGATGCACCGGACCGTTCGTTGTGGCAACACTTGGGTGAGGCCTATGTCGAACAGTGAACATCTTTCGGCTAAAATGATGATGATAAAATCATTAACATAAGCTCTCTAAGGGCGGAATTCACCAATAAAACTAATCGCGTTTTAACGTTTGGTTCGCATAATCGCGTTTAGCCGCTGTCACTAGTGTCACTTGTCTGTATAATTCTTTTGTTGTATTTTTACAAGTGACACTAAGTGAGAGTGTCAGACTTTTACTGACTAAAACCCACTCCTATGTTCCTTCTTTGCCTTTCGTTCCAGGACACCGGGTGTCCCTTTCAGAAGCGAACCCCAGGCTGGCTACCCAGGAGCATGATTCATCTAAAACACTTCGTTATATTTTCCAGATACACGTGCGCAGTCGTAAATAATTTGACATGGCTGTTTGTTAACACTAAAGGGATGACCAGATGGTTGCAAACCAACGTTCCAACAAAGGTGACTTAGCTAGTTTCAATCCGTGTAGACAGCAGTTGTAATCCATGACCTTCAACGTCCTTGGTTGGGAGGCGCGCTTACCCAACCACCGAACGTGTTGGCGCGTGGTTTACATCCATGTAGCCGCAACACAAACCAAACACATAAACCAAGGTCACCTTGGTTGGAACGCTAGTTTGCAACCTTCCGGTCACCCCTTAAAGCTATAATTGGGTAACAAACAAAGGAAAGTTTTTGAACACTGTTGCACAAAATGTATTGCGAATGCTGTTTCTGAATTAGCACGGCAACGTGATAAAGAAAATAACATAAGTACGTAGTTGTGTCGCAGAGAGATTTTAGTTCACATTATTTCTTGTAAGAAATTAAATCATAATTCTAATTCTTTGGGCAAAGAACGAGCCAGCCCTCTGGTCACGCAGTGTCGATCAGTCGGTGTGAAATTTCCTTGAAAAGGAGACGTGCACTAGGACCCCATAGCCCAAGCAATTGGATGCTAAACGGTTCAAAACTGTAATTACCAATAACGTTACAGTATTTGCGCCGTTTGAGGGTCTAAGCAGCCGCATCAGCAGCCCCGGCACAGCCCACTGAACTAGGAACATGGAATGGCGCAAGGGTGTCGACACAGGTTGCGTTTCACACAAGAGGCCTACCCACCTTCTACGGTACTAATGTCATACCATCTGACCTCTTTCCATCGTCACGTACCGCTAGGTAGACAGTCGGCAGGTACACCGGCTGATAAGAGCTTGACGAATAATGTTGCTGATGCTGGCGTGCCATGCTATGCGGCCTGCGCTCCTGCAGCAGGACAGGGCATGGTGCTGCCATGCCATGACAGCGTCGGAGGCTGTCGACATCTTCGCCACAGTGATTCCGATGTGGAGCAACACAAGGAGCGCCTAAGCGTAAACAGATTGCGAGCGTAGTGCCTATGGTGGATGACGGAAGTGCCTGAAGCCACAAACCCGAACAAAAGTAACATTTGATGAAGTAGACCTGGTGAAGAAAATCAGAAATGGCCAACGGAACTTCACCCTCACATAGATATCAAAATGAAGACGGTTAAGCAACTATGACAATACAAATAAATAAATGGTTCTGAATAGTTATGTTGAAAATGGTATCATCGAAGTGATCTGATGATGACGATTGAGCCGGAATGTAGGTACCGGACCTCCGTAATTAATATAGATAGATAACAGCTACAACAGCTTGCTCTGTATAAAATTACTGTTTTATTATTTGTTTGCACGTGTTATTGGCAAAATTGTGGTGTCTTTTCCACAAATGCCATTAATGAAGAGTTGAAGTTGAAGTTGTTTTAATTATTTATAAAATCGTGATCGGTGCCGATATAAAGACAATTGAGTGAGTTTGGGTGACTGGTGTTTGCGTGCGCTGAAAACAAGTCACTAAGCACTCGTGAACTTTTGAATAGTGGCCAAAACGCGAGAATATTGCGAATGCACTTCATAAACACAGTTGGATCGAGGCGCCTGTCGGAGCGGCGCTTGAGGCAGTGAGCGCGACGGGAGGTCTGGCAGCGCGTCAGGGTGCGCACATTGGTGCGCGAAGGGCGCTCCTCGAACATCACGCTGTGGAACCTATAGTATGGAGGCCTGAGTGAAGTGAGGAGTTCGGGCCGCTCAGGGCAAGGACAGCTTTATCTTCGTGTTGGATGTTCTACTTTTTACACCATCTGTGAGATAATTGAGAGACTAGCCTGAAAATACACTAAATCAAATTACATACAGCCGGGAACCAGAGTAGACATTCTGAATTATTGAAATGCTGATTTTTAAATTATTTATTGTAACTTAAATTATGTATTGTTTGTTGTTGCCACTTTATTTGGGTATATTTTATCACTGTTGTAATTTATAGGTATTTATTTGCATTTCCCTATTTCCGAGCGCTATATTTATTATTGTACTAAATGAGTTTGCCTTCATTTTTAACTTGTCCCCACTGCCCAGGTTCTTCTCGATTTTTCTCTGCGCACGGGCTGAAGGTGCACATCGGACGCATGCACAAACATGCCCTACGTTCGGGTGCTGTTTCACAGGTCCCGCCGGTCGGCACAATTAACACCTCTTCGTCAGGACAGGTGACCCCGACGCATTCGCCGGCCCAGAGTCCCTTGGATAGGCTAGCTTCTTGCAAAGCAAGTGTTCCCGTTCTTCGGCATATACCTAAGGGTGCCCGGAATCAGGCGGCAGGGAAACTCTGCGACATTATAGACTCTTGTGTTGCTGGTAATGGGGTAGATGAGTGGAGTGCTCTTCTTTCGTTTGCTTACACGTCTTTAAGAGTCCCAGCAAAAGAGTTGCCCGGTAATGTGACATCTAAAGTCAAAGCCAATATAATGTCACCTGGGCATTGTCATGACGGTGTAGTGGGCGCAAAAAGAAGGTCGGGTGACCGGTCTATAAAAAAAGTATCGAAACAAAGGTCTTTGAGGGCGATTTAAGAGGGGCAGTACGACTATTGATGTCCGACGACTCGTTTGCTCGGGGGGATGCCGACACCCTTGCTGCGTTGAAACTTAAGCACCCCAATCCTTCACGTCCTCTCAGTTTTCCACCAGAGCCTGACCGTTCATTTACGGCATTGTCAGTCACAGAGGAGGACGTAGTATCGGCGCTTGGTTCTTTTTATACTGGATCAGCAGCGGGCTTGGACGGGATCCGGCCGGGGCACCTCAAGGAGTTGATTTCGGTGTCGGCGGGGGAAAGTGGAAGGCGCCTTGTGGGGGGTCTGACTGGGCTGGCAAATTTCTTGCTAAGTGGTCAGTTGAACCCATGCGTTTGTCCGTTCCTATACGGGGCATCACTCTTTGCACTGGAAAAAAAAGACGGCGGAGTAAGACCAATTGCAGTCGGTAGTGTCTTTCGCCGTCTTACTGCAAAATTGGCTTGTCGTGCAGTGAAAGAGGATATGTCCCGCTACTTGCAGCCTCATCAGTTGGGTTTTGGCACACGTCTGGGATGTGAAGCTGCCATCCACGCTACGCGAGCATTTGTGATGGATCCGCAGAACGAAGACTCGATACTGCTGAAGCTAGATATTCGCAACGCGTTCAATACTTTGGAAAGAGACGTTCTGTTGAGCGAGGTCAAGGAAAAAATCCCATCTTTATACCCCTTCCTTCATCAGGTTTATAGACTGCCTTCTAATCTTTTCTCCGATAACAGTCTTATTCTTTCAAAAGTGGGAGCCCAACAGGGGGACCCGCTCGGGCCACTCGTTTTCAGTTTGGCCATTCATAAGACGATTGTCGAGGTGAAATCTGGCCTAAATGTGTGGTACCTTGACGATGGCACTATCGGGGGCAGACCGGAAGATGTTTTTCAGGACTTAGAGGCTCTAGTCCCTCGCCTCAGAGACCTGGGTCTGGAGTTGAATCCCTCGAAGTGCGAATTTTTCCCCTGTAGTATTGAAGCTCGTACACACTTTTCTCGCTTTAACTCCTTTCTTCCTGGCCTCCGAGAACTTTCATGCTCCGACTTCTATCTCTTAGGATCCCCTATCTTCCTTAGTGCAGTTCCTGAAGCCATTACGTCTCGAACTCGGCTCCTCCTTTCTGCTCACGAGCGTCTTAAAGATCTTTCCGCGCACGTTGCGATTGTCCTATTGCGCATGTGCTTCGCTCTCCCAAAAATCACATATATGTTGCGGACCACCCCTACTTGGTTATGTCCCGAGGAAGTTTCCTCGTTTGACGATGCCTTGAAGATGGTGGTGGAGTCTGTTCTCAATGTCTCCCTAGATGGGCCCCAGTGGAGGCAGGCAGCTCTACCTATCCGTTGTGGTGGTCTCGGGGTGCGGTGCGCACGGGATGTGGGTCTGCCGGCTTTCTTGGCGTCTGCGCATGGGGTTGCCAACCTAGTCACTGTATTACTCAATACTAATGGTGACGGGGGAAGCATGCCCTTTGCGTCAGATGCTGTCTCAGCTTGGTTGACCCTCAACTCGGGTGCGACAATCCCCGAATCAGAACATGTTCAGCGGGCGTGGGATGACATTGGGGTGAAGCTGCTTCAAGAGCAATTGTTAGAGGGTGCATTGGGAGTCGATAAGGCCAGACTACGAGCAGTGTCGCAACCCGAGTCCGGGGCGTGGTTACAGGCGATTCCTTCGCCTCATTTGGGCACTCTACTCGACAATGACTCTTTGCGTGTGGCGGTGGCTCTCCGCCTAGGCTGTAAGGTGTGCGAGCCTCATATATGCACCTGCGGTTCTTTGGTGGAGGCCGATGGCCATCACGCACTGAGCTGTCGGCGCTGCACAGGGAGGTTCCCGCGTCACCACGCCTTGAACGACATTGTCCGGAGAGCCCTTATATCGGCAAACATCCCCTGCGTGCTTGAGCCTCCAGGTCTTAGCAGGTCTGACGGTAAGAGGCCGGATGGGCTGACTCTGGTGCCGTGGAAGAACGGGAAGTGCCTGATCTGGGACGCAACTTGCGTCAGCACTGTCGCCGCCAGTCACCTGAGTCGCACCATGCACACTGCTTCTGCCGCCGCTGAAGACGCCTGCTTTAAAAAAAGGCTGAAGTACGCTTCCTTGGTGCAGCTTTACCATTTTGTGCCTGTTGCTGTGGAGACTCTGGGTAGTTGGAGTACGGAGGCAAAGCGTTTTGTGGGGGATTTAGGCCGTAGGCTCGGGGAGGCAACGGGTGACTCCCGGTCCGGGTCGTTCTTGGTGCAAAGGATGGACATCGCTATCCAGCGAGGTAATGCGGCCAGTATTATGGGCACTTTTGCACCGGGAACGATCAGGGGCGGGTTGTATATTGACGTGTGACGTTTTAGACATATGTTTTTGATTTAAGTGTATATATAGTTTTAATTAGTTAAGTGTTTTATGTATTCATTTTTTAAGGCTTAGTTGTATAATTTAAAATAATTACTTAGAGATACATTTGATAGATAGATATATTCTTTACTGTACACCATAAATACATTTACAGTAGAAGCTTAAAATTAATAGGGTGTTACAATAGGCGGTCTTATCGCTGAAAGCGATTTTTTACAGAAAACCAATTAATGACCAACCAATCCAACCAACTAACCAACCACCACCAACCACCAAGATTGTTTTAATCAATGTGTCCCAGCCGTGTTTGAACTTATTAGAATTATCGTGAGATGCACTTCGACTATATGGTACCATCGAACTGATCTGTTGATGGAGCCGGAAGGCGGAAGGTAGACACGGGAACTTCATAATAAAACAATATATCCTAGCAGTGTTAGGGAGAAATAGGCACTCTGACTATAAATGTATCACAACTAAAAAGTGTGAAACAAAAACCAATTTACAAAAAAATAAAACAATGTTCAAAGTATGTGGTCTGCTGGAAGAAATTTATTTTAGAAATAAGCAGTACCTTTGTACAATTTTTATAACAATGTTTCTTCTTTCGTATTTATGTGTGTACATGAATTATAAAATAAGTAAATAATGTTTCTAGTATTGTTGGTATGCTAACACGTTGATTATTTTAGTGTTTTTTTTTTACGTTTTTTCTGGGTCCCTGGGACGAAGGCAAAGAAGGAACACGGGTGGGTTTTTATCCAGTAAAAGTCTGACACTATCTCGCGCTCCGCCCAAGAGCGGGATTTGTCATTAGATAATTTTCCCACCTAAAAAAAAACTATCCCGAACAATTCGATGAGCATTCGAATCCTGTGGCCCTAGTATTGCAATACCAAACGTCTCAAACATGTAACAATAAACACACCGGAAGCAGTATTTTACAATGTTTTTTATTTATGAAATAGAGAGAATACATGTGTTTTTAGAAAGGGCTGACTGACAAAAACCCACTACCCCCGGGCTGTTGACGGGTAAGCGATAAGAACATTTGTGTTAATGTGGCTTATTATGTCGTGATGGCTCATAGTGGTTAAGACACCCACCTCTCATCCATGAGGTTGCTGGTTCGAAAGCGGGCAAACACCAATCTAAACCTTTCAATTCATATGTTCATACTTTTCTAAGTTTATCTATGACATTACTGACACACTGTGACTTGGAAACCACGTAAAAGCGTTGGTCACGGTTGTCATGTCATCTACGAATTTTTTTGACAGTTTTTATAGTTAGTCAGACGCCAGAAAGTCTGACCATCAGTCTATCCAAGGAGTATCGTGTTGCCTGATGACTGGATTGTGGAGGTCTGTAGGCAGTCGCTTTAAGTAAAACATGGGTACTGAACCGCAACCGGTTAGACTGGTAACCGACTCCAAGCTGGTAGAGAAAAGGCTAAGGATGTGATGATTTAGTTTACGAATATTATTTTACTTCTCCCACTGAAGTTATTAAATACGTTGTGTATTTAATAACTACTTAAGAGAATACAACTCGACATATATATTGTCTGCGGGGTTACCATGCCGTTCAAAGTAAGATTGTTTCATTCTTATTTCAGTGTGGGTAAGCGACAGAGCTATAGAGGTTCTCTAGCGCCATCTCTTACCTACACTGGAAATAAGAATGAAACAATTTTACTTTAAATGTCATGGTACAGGTCCTGTTTTTCATACAACCGCTCTTACGCGATTATGACGTTATTGCACAATTTTCATGAGATATTTTGGAAACACAGTATCTTGTGGATGTTATCTAGGCTTCTATTGAAATCAATTTATAAGTGTAAAACTAATCCAGTTAAGACCTCTGAAAATCTGCTATTTTGCATGAACTTTAACACTTCGAAATTTACTCAAAAAGTCAAAAAAGTATAACAATAGAAGCCTTGAAAATTTAATCAAGATTCTAAGTGGCGATAATTTTTATCAAAATCATTTAAGGATTTAAAAAAAAACACGTATTTCCTGGAACAAGTTTTGTAAAATATTCGAGTAAATCACGGAATTACCGAATGCTAACAGAGTTTTCATGAGTTATCTTTCTTTTTTCGCGTTGCCTTTTCGTCGAACATCGTGTTGGATTGCTTTAGATGAAGTAATAAGCTTTGAAACCATGCTCAATGTTGATGATAGGCGAGTGGAAAAGGTCCCTCTTAAGTAGCAACACTCATAGTCACAATGTAGTCTTTTTTAAACTAAAGATTGACTGGTAGAGACTACCTTGTTGCATTAAGTCCGCCTATGTACCACTACTGTACATGAAGTTTAAATAAATAAATAAATTTGCTGTAAAATCATGTACAGTAGTGGTGCATATTAAATTGTGTACATAGGGATAACAGCGGATTTTCGAGTAAGTGTAGTTAGTAAGTGTTGAAAAAACCTGTAAAATGTGTACATCCATATTCTAATGGTAAAAAATCAACTATTCATACGACGAAATGGCTTAAAGTATTTAGTCATCATCATCATCATTTGGAGGTGGGCGGAACAGAGTGTAAAGTCGCGCAAACCTCCGTTGAAAAGGGAGGATCCTCCGACCAGACGGGTGTTATGTCTGGTGGGCAACTGCCCGATAGATGATTTCGGGCTGTTCTATATGTTCAAATCGCGCGGAGAACTTTAATTGCGCGATGCAGGATTAGTTCTTATGTGACGCCACAGATGTCGCTAAAATCATCATCATTTCAGCCGAAAGACGTCCACTGGCACATAGGCCTCCCCCAAGCGTCGCCACAACGACCGTTCCTGTGCGTCTCGCATCCATCGAACTCCCGCGACTCTCACCAGGAAAGAAGAAGGACTTAGTATATATTACTAAATAAAAAATAAATAAAAAACAACACCCGGAAGGCCCTTTCCACACCATAGTTAACAAAACCAACCCTCTGAATCTCATTACCACACCGGGCGCATCGCAAATTACTTGTAAGCGATACCCGGCCATTAGAGGGTGGATCCCATTCAATTTGTGAGTTCGCCATGACGACCGAGTTATTGATGGAATAGAAAATGAAAGGTGATGGTTGATAAAATTATTAAATTAAATATGTAAGGGATGGTTAGGGATTATTCGGTTTTTTATACGATCTTAGGACAAAAAAAGCATACCTAAACGCTTTAATTTCTTTGGGATATTGCAAGATGTGTAAAAATTATATTTTTTTTTTTAATCTTGATATTATAATCAGGGCACATTGCTCGCAGAACGGATGGCCGTTGGGGCCGAAAGGTTCTGGAGTGGCGACCGCGTACCGGAAGACGCAGTGTTGGAAGGCCCCCTACAAGGTGGACCGATGACCTGGTGAAGGTTGCGGGAATCCGATGGATGCGAGACGCACAGGACCGTTCTTTGTGGCGACATTTGGGGGAGGCCTATGTCCAGCAGTGGACGTCTATCGGCTGAAATGATGATGATGATGATGAATCTTGATATATTCGCGCTTGACCGCTATCTCACCTGATGGAAAGCGACGATGCGATCGACGATGGAGCGCGCTTACCTAGAAGTAACCTATTCACTCTTGAATTAAAGATTACCGGGTTGAAGCTATCAGGAAACACAGTAAATTTTTTTTTTTAAGTGGACAGTGTCAAAAAACCCCGCCCGGAAAAAGCAACTAAGAAGTTTGAAACCAGTCACTTTAAGCAATTTGGTGGAATATGGCGTTTTCTACATTTTTGAGTTTGTCTAAAAAGTCGAACGACTTGGGAATTTTTGAACGAAATAAAAAATCTGTGGTTGGCAACGCGAATTTTGGATATATTTAAAATCAGATTTCTCTTACGATTCCTGATTTATGTTATTACTCTATACTTACTAATGACACTATTATATCTTTGCAAATGTATCCTATTTTCCTATAAAATAAATATCATAAAATAGACTGTAACATATTCTAAACGAAAATCTATTGTTTTTTTTTTGTTAAAAAGTTCCCCAAAAATATTAAATCATTTAAAAAAATAGGTATTTATATTCGATACGTTTTCTAAGGTTCTACTAGTAAACAACGATCAAGACCTCTTAATCAACCTTGATTATTCAACCAGTGTTGATTACATTCGACTTTATTGTACCCTAATAATTACGCAAGTCGTTTGACTTATTAGACATACTCTAACGAGTTATTTATACTTTTGAAATCGTCTCCTTGCTACAGCCCTTTACTTAGATACTCTTCATGACTTTCACGAAAAAACTTATCATTTGGCGCCAAAAATTCGTTATTTTAATTTTTTATAATATTTGTACCCAGTGTCACTTTCACAACTAAGACGATTCTAACGAGACGCAACTAGTCCTAGGCTATAGGGCCGCGTACCAAAGAAATTAACATAACACACTCAAAAATATAACTCTAGAAACACAATGTAAGTAAGGCAATAGGCAAATAATTATGGAGCAAGTTAATTATATTATGGACATGTGACGAGCTTTTTTTCTCTTTTTTTCGGGGAATGTCATCTAATGACATCCCCCGCTCTAGGGCGGAGCAGGGGATAGTGTCAGAGTTTTACTGACTAAAATCCACTCCTGTTCCTTCTTTGCCATTTTTCCAGGGCCCCGGGAATCTCTTTCGCATCACCCATAGCCCCAGTAGGCTTCGACCCTGCTGGGCCCCTACTGTTGCTGATATCTCCTTGAGGCGCGCGTGGAACAGTACACGCCGTCGACGACTTGGGCTCGGTCCGGACGGTTACCGGACGATCGGACGGCGAGCCACCCATGCTCGCTTTCCGCAAGCCCGCGCCTACGGTGGCCGGAAATCGAGATCGGGATCCCGCGCGGCTGTGGCATGAGGCCCCTCCCTTGCGCGTGAACGTGCAGTGACGCGGGGACGCAGCAGACCACGAAGGAGATGGCGGTACGACCTGGATGTCTTCTGTAGAAATTGGGAAGAGAAAGCGAGGAACCGTGATCGTTGAAAAGAAAGGAGAAAGACCTCTGCCAGCAGTGGGGCAACTAGATATAATAAAACTAATAACAAATAACTATAAACTCCGAAACAAGTAAATTTCAAGCAATCTGATGCAGTTGGTGATATCGAAGCAGAGATTGAACTAATAAAATTGCCACGAACTGCATCAGATACCATTTGTGATCCATAAATAGAGCTATTGATGAAATGTGAAATGAAAGATGATGGCTGATAAAGTAATGGAATTATAATGAGTGTGGTAGAAAGGGGAATGCAAAGAATAATTTTGGTTTGTAATTTAATGACATGACGCCTGTATTCCCTGAAGGGATTAGGAGAGTAACATATAATAATAATGATATTCCACAACTATCGCACAACGCCGTCTAGCCCCAAATTAAGCAAAGCTTGTGTTATGAGTACTAGACAACTGATAAACATACTTATATATTTCTAAATACTTCAATTACCTACTTAGGGGAGGCCTATGTCCAACAGAGGACGCCTATCGGCTGAAATGATGATGATGACATATTATAGATAAATTACACCCAAACACAGAACAAATGATCGTGCTCATCACACAAACATTTGTCCCGGGTGGGAATCGAGCTCACTACCTCCGGCATAGCAGTCAGGGCCACTAAAAACTAGAGCAACAGGCCAGTCATATGGGCAAGATAATATTGAAAATTAAACTCGTATGAAAAAGAAACGTCCTGACAAACTCATCAACGCCCAGGATAAACCGTTACACCTAGAGAGCTGGAATTTTACACAGAGGTTTCTTTTTGATGCTTTCATGTAATAAGAAAGAATATCTTAGAATTTAGACCTTAAGGAGGTTAATAGGGGTAGCAATCGGATTCAGACAGTAGAAACGCCCGGGTGTCATCATTGTGTGGACCGCCCGGAGGACACGGTGAAGCATACGGTGGAGGTGTGCCCCGCCTGGGCATAGCACCATCGTGTCCTCGTGGAGGCAATCGGCGGCAGCGAACTGTCGCGCCGGGCCCTGGTTTGGGCTATGGTCCGTAGCGAGGAGAAATGGCAGGTAGAGGCTTCCTTCTGCGAAGCAGTAATGCTAGCGAAGGAGGAGGCCGCACGCGTGAGGAAACGAATTTCCTCACGCCCCAGCCTCCAAGATTCTGACCCCGACTACCTACAAGAAGTCATTAGATGATTTCCACACATAAAAAAACGACTAGCAAAGTTTGTAAAGAATATTTCTGTTTGTGGCCAGATTTCACACAGGTGATCTTGGGCAGAAGCTAGTTCATTTATGTATAAACAAATTTAAAAAAAATTGTCAATACAAACTAAAAATTTTGAAACAAGTTAATTTTTTAAGCTGTCGATTTGATTTGATTGTTTTCAAATTCTGACTGACCGAATATTATTGCTATTTACATATGCATATCACTCTGTCTAATTTCTTCTACCTGAACACTCAGTTAATGATGAAAAATGCTTAATTTAACATCATTGTCGAATGAATAGCTATTGAGATCCTCCAAGGCTTTTTGTAGGGCTAGATAATTATCAATTAATTTCTCCGGCTCTGGCCGGAGCAAGATGGAGTGTCAGATTATTACCGGCTAAAATTACTGTTTTTCTCCAATTTCCTTTGCGTTTCAGGACCGCGGTGACTCGTTCGAACAATTCCGTAGCCCGGGCAGGCTCCGTCAAAGTTTGCGCTACAGTATGAATGCAAGGTTTACATTTGATATCTAAACTCGAATTTTGTTGAAGCTTGATAATTCTTGTTTATGTCAGGGATAAGCGAACTATGTTATATGTATTTTGTACTTTGAGATGTATTTTTAGGCCAAGCAGATTAAAGTCCCAACCGCATGGTCGCGATTCTCTTTCTCTGTCGGCACTCGTGGAAAACAGCTCATCTAAAAACTGCCTATATACTTGGAGATTCATTAAATAATTAAGATGCTCATCATATAAATACAACTTCATTTATTAAAACCGATCAAGTCGATTTTTAACACAGACATACCTACTCCAGTTCTCCAAATCATCACTCCCAAATTAAATTACTCCGAGGTACTTCATTGGTGCTCCGACCCCCAACTCCGGGCCTTTGCCACGCCCCTCGGTAACCGGATATCCGGGTGGAAGCCCTGTCGTCAAGGTTACCTACCCTGTTTGTTTTGTCTAACTTCCGAGTTTTAGACTTATATTGAGGAAGAAATTGTGGAGAGGATCGTGTTTGTAGTTAGTTTCGGTTTAGACGATGCCGATAATTGATTATAGTGACTTTAACTACCGTGGCCCTTGAATGCTAAGAACAACTGAAAGAACACAGGTTGGTTTAAAAAAACCGAGTAAGTACGAATCGAGTAAGTACCCTCGCGTATTGAGGGCTCCGTATAAACTTACCTAGGAACACAGTTCAATTCCTGAATTGAGTTACGAAGATTTTTCCGAATCGTTTTCTTTTTTTTTGACGTAAATAAAAATTTACAGTTTTCAGATATTTTCCTATACTTGTGCCTTTGTATGTGACCTTGCTTCATGCCTAATTTCAAGATTCTAGGTCAACGGGAATATTAAATTTTGATTCACATGAGAGTGTTAAGGAATGTAATTCCCTGCCGGAGTCGTGTGTTTCCTGGTAGGCTCTATAAATAACCTGAGTATTTAAGTCAAAAGTGAAAAGGTAAGTTCTAAGTAAGTGTACTCCATCGCCCACCACATCATTGCTTATCATCAGGTGCGGTGTAATCAAGAGCGAGGCTATCAAAACTTGATAAAAAAAGTAAAAGTTTTTATACGTACTTATGTATATCTTTCTATATCCATGATTTAGTGCGCGTGCATTGAAAGATAATGTGGTACAGAAATAATTTGAAAACGAGTTAAGTCTGTGACATTTCTTATCTATTTTTTTTCTAATTAACTAATACTGCAACAAGAAAAATAACTGATAAAAACTATATACATTATATTATAATATACACAAGGCTAAAATTCCTAACTAAAATATGGCGTCCAAAAAATTCTCCACATCCCTATCGATTGAAAGTGTGCCCAAAAGCCTGACGGCATTGCCACATTGTAAGGCCTTTGGCCACCTTGGATACTTATTGTACACCAAATATTAATGGACTTTTTACAATTATTAAGGGACCAGGGGCACCCTGACTCGAATAGATTAGGTTAGAAGGGTCGAGCGAAACGAGCAAACACAGACCCCGACATCTCCTTCGTGGTTATTTTTTAAACCACCCAGAACTGCCCAGAAGAGCATATATACATAGAACATTCAGTGCACAATTAATATTTTTGAAGGAACAAAAGCGTATTTTGTAGTAGAAAACAGGAATACATTGGGGAACAGTGGGCTCTACCGGTGGACAATGATGATCACATCATGAAATGATCAATTCTAAGATCTGGCCAACGACATGTATTTCATAACTAATATAAAGAAGTCTTCTACTTTTCATAGACACTCATGAGTAAGGAGACTGACAGCTATGCCCTTATTAATGCTTCTTAAGGCGTATAGTCCCTTGAACATCTGACCGGAGTTTAATGCATAAGTACTGCCGCCTGCTCCCGTATAGAGCCTCGCTGACCTTTAAAAGCATTTTCTTTGCGAAATATTAATTGATTTACATATTATTCTATGCACATTAAAGTGCATCGTTAAAGTGAGAAATGAATATATTAGGGGAAGTTTGAAAGTGGCGCCAGTGACTGAAAAGTTGAAAGGGAATCGTTTGTCTTGGTATGGTCATGTGAAAAGGAGGGATGAAACGCATGTTACTAAAAGAGGTATGAGTTTACATGTGGATGGATGGAGAGGGAGAAGGGGACCAAAGAAAAGATGGATGGATTGTGTGAAGAGTGATATAAAAGAAAAGAAAGTTAGTGATAGCATGACGAGTAACAGGGCAGAGTGGAAAAAAAAAACGTGTTGCGCCGACCCCAAATAACACGGGATAAGGGCAGGAAGATGATGATGATTATGCTATGCACATTATAAAGAACACTTAAACAGCATTTTTTTGTGTGTATACCATATTTCTAAAGATCAAAGCCGTTTGAAAGGAGTAGGGAAAACAAGCGAAAAAAATAACCAAGTTGTTAATTTTTTTTTTTGCAAACGTTATATTAGTCATACGAAAAAATCGTATGTTGATACTGTTATATATATATCTATAATAAATATTTTTCAGATCTATTAACCCAGCTGTTACCGAGGAGTAGGCTTCGGAAAGTCACTGTTTTATGACACTAAATAGGAGCAAGGGCCTTAAACTCACATAGGTAAACGACTGACGTGACGTGACTGCAAGCAACGTGGACGGATTTAGATTATCGTAGTAAGTACACATTCGCAAGTGTACACTGCGTACAGAAACAATCGTAAAATAAAATCGTTTCGCGAACCGTGAGCAGTGACGTCTTTAAGAATGACGGTGGTTAAGTTAAGTCTAGGTTTAGCTTTTTTTTCGGCTGGGTGTTTCATCTAATGACATCCCCCGCTGTGGTCGGGGCGGGAGATTGTGACAGACTTTTACTGACTAAAAACCCGCTCCTGTTCCTTCTTTGCCATTTTTCCAGGGCCCCGGGGATCTCTTCCGCATCACCTATGGCCCCAGTAAGCTTCGACCCTGCTAGGCCCCTACGGTTGCTGAAATCTCCATGAGGCGCACGTGGAGCATTACGCGCCGTCGACGACTCGGGTTCGGTCCGGCCGGTTACTAGACGATAGGACGGCGAGCTATCTATTGTTCGCGGTCCGCAAGCCTGTCGTAGGCACAGGCGTGGCCGGAAATCGGGATCAGAATCCCGGCGGCTAGGGCGCAAGGGCCATTGCCTCGCACGTGCATGTGCGGCCTCTTCCTTTGTTAGTATTACTGCTTCGCAGAAGGAGGCGACCGCCTGCTACTCCTCCTCGCTTCGAACCTGAATGTACCAAGGCCCGGCGCGAGAGATCGCTGCCGCCGATCGCCACCACGAGGACATGGCGGTGCTCTGCCCAGGCGGGGCACACCTCTACCGTATGCTCCACCTTGTCCTCCGGTCGATCCACACAATGGTGGCACCCGGGCGTCTCTTCCATGTCCTTGAGGACCTGCGCTATGCGGAAGGTAAGGACGCCGTGTAGTCTTTCCAACCACGTCTCAAAGAGGGGACTTACCGCCATAATTGTGGCGTGCCCAGTCTGGATAAGTTCAGAATTCTGATTTCTCAGTTCAGAAATCAGCTAAATCTTGACTTGGGGCACGCCATAATTATGGCGCTAAGTCTCCTCCTCCTAGTCGTCAGACGCAGGCTCTCACCGGACACGGTAAGTTCGGGAGGTTCCTGCACCGGATTCGTGCGGAAACGACGCCCGGGTTTCGCCACTGTGTGGACCGCCCGGAGGACACGTAGAGCACACGGTGGAGATGTGCCCCGCTTGGGCAAAGCAACGCCGTGTCCTCGTGGGGGCAATCGGCGGCGGCGATCTCTCGCGCCGGGCCTTGGTTCAGGCCATGCTCCGGAACGAGGAGAAGTGGCAGGCGGTCGCCTCCTTCTGCGAAGCCGTAATGCTAGCGAAGGAGGCGGCCGACCGCGTGAGGCAACGGTCCTTACGCTCCAACCGCCGCCGCCGGGATTCCGATCCCGATTTCCGGCCACCGTAGGCGCGGGCTTGCGGACGGCGAGCAATGGGTGGCTCGCCGTCCGATCGTCCAGTAATCGGACCGAGCCCAAGTCGTCGACGGCGCGTGCTGTTCCACGCGCGCCTCAAAGAGATGTCAGCAAATCGTAGAGGCCCAGCAGGGTCGAAGCCTACTGGGGCCACGGGTAGTGTGAAAGCGAAACCCGGGGCCCTGAGACGAAGGCAACGAAGGAACAGGAGTGGGTTTTTAGTCAGTAAGAGGCTGACACTATCTCCCGCTGCGCCCAAGAGCGGGTTTTGTCATAAGATGATTTTCCCACCCAATAAAAAAAAAAACTTATCCAGACTCTATGGGCCCAGCAGTGCCGAAGCCTACCAGGGCCATAGGTTAACTTCCGAAACCCGGGGTCCTGGAACGCAAAGAAGGGACATTGGTGTGGTTTTAATCAGTAAAAATCTGACACGCCCTCCACTCTAGGCGTGAAAAGCGATTGTATGATTTCCACATGATTTCGCACCTAATAAAAACAGACTCTAACATTAGTTAACAAACTTAAACTATGCCTCAAAATACCAGTAAGTTTTTTGATAATACGGTGTTAAAAATTTCGACGATAGACGGACCGGGAAGCACCCTCCCGGTAGTGTCGCCAGAGGCCATGACATGTTAAAATGTCAAGCGTGCGAGCGAGAAAAAGGGATGGAACTATACGCCCTATATAGCTTCAACCCTTTAACCACGGGCGCAGCTACCGCCGTATCAATGATACGGGGCCCCCGAGCTGCAGAGGCCCCAACATTTGCCTAAATTCGTAACATGTTATCCAGAACCTTAAATTCTCATAATGATAAAAGACCAGGAGTGAATGAATATTGACTATATGATACTATGTAAATAGTTATTAGCACGCTCCTCTCGCTTTAGCATTTTCTACATACAAGACGACAATAAAATAAAAACTCAACCTATTTTAGTAGGTACCTTTTGAATGATCCATTAAATGGGCTCATTTTGCACTATTTCTTTGCTAATAGAAGCTTTTTCGTACCAAAAAACAAACTTTCAGAAATATTTGATATGGGGCCCCAATAGGACTAGCTACGCCACTGCCTTTAAAGGTTCAATTTAGGTCGTAAAATGGATTGAGCTAAAAGCTCGTGGTAGGGCCTCATGTGTCACGATTTGTGCGGGAAGTACCGATGTCGATGGGCCTGCTGACACGTCCCGATTAGCCCTTGATCAGGACGCCCCAAGTCCCGATTTTTCAGTAACCTCTTTAGTCTGTTTGATCTCAATTTTTCATGGGTCCACTTTTGTATATTAAAGTTTTAAGTGGGAACCGCATTAGACTTACGCACACGTGGGCCACGCCTGATTTGTACGTAGAGTTGCGTCGCGTGGCATGGATCTAATGTCAAGCTCTACAAGTCTAGTTGCCATATAAAATATATGGAGACTGACGAGGCACCCAGATCGGCGTACGTGGCCCACGTGTGCCCAATGTAGTTCTACCTTTATATTTGTAAGTCTGGTACTTCTGTATGAATGGTGAAAAGAAATCTTAGCGTTTCTGTGGTAGAGTGGTAAATTTTTTTTTGAGGAAGCGGTGCATTTAATTTTACTGCCTCCGTTCCCCGACAGGCTTAAAAACAATAAACATACGGTTTATAGGTTTTATTTGTAGCAATTATAGTAGCGGTCCCTATTTGACTCCAGGTTACTCCCCAGTAACGAGCCATAGCTTAATCAACCTTTTAATGTACCCACTGTTGGGACTCAGGCCTCCTGTCTAGGAGATGGAACGGGCCGTAATCCACCACGCGGGCTCAGCGCGATTGTTGGGTGTCATATATTTTCGATTTTTTTCTTGAGTTTCATCACGATGTTTTCCTTCACCATTTTTAAGAGCAGTGGTGATGAAATTAATAAAACAAAGTAATGCGTGCCTGGTTAGGTTTGAACCCAAAACCGACTCGCAAGTTGGGGCCGTTACTACTGGGCTATCACTGCTATAACAAGCCATACAAAGTCCAAAACAATATATTTAAAACACTATAGGTACCATCAGTGCCGTAACTAGTCCTAATGGGGCCCCATATCAAATATTTTAGAAAGTTGTTTTTTTGTACAAAATAGCTTCTACTAGCATAAAAAATAGTGCCCTTGAAAATGAAAATGAGCTCATTTAATGGATCATTCAGAAGGTACCTTCTAAAATAGGTTGAGTTTTTATTGTCGTCTTGTATATAGAAAATGCTAAAGCGAGAGGAGCGTGCTAAAAACTATTTACAGAGTATAGCCATTATTCATTCACTCCTGGCCTTTTATCTCCATGATAATTTAAGATTGTGGATAACATGTTACGAATTTAGGCATATGTTGGGGTCCCTGTAGCTCGGGGGCCCCGTATCATTGATACGGCGGTAGCTACGCCCCTGGGTACCGTCTGTACCTAAGGTCTTTTACTCTTTTTAAGTGCTTACGTTACTATAAGTAGAACTACTTAATTTACTTTTCCCAGAATGCTTACCCACTTAGTATGAACTCAAAACATTGTGAGCAGCAGTTTTGAGTTATTCATTTTCATAACAAGATTGATTGATACGTGATTATGTGGTGTAGGCAGTTTTGTAGGAACAAAGACCAGTTTGAAGTGACCCATTTCTACCGTTCTACACGGATTAGAATTACTAGCATTTTTCTCAGTGTAAAGTTCGAAAGGAGTGTATTATAATTGATCTTTAAAGGTGAGTCGAAGCCGAGCACAAGCGACACTGTACGAATTCGAGCTTGCTCGTGATCCGTTCGTTCTCGGCTCTAACGTAAGACCCACCGTAATAAACTAGTAGGCCTGGGCTTGCTGGGAGGGAGTCGTCGGCCGCAGGTAGTGTTCGACATGTGTCATAGGGGCCCAGCAGGGCCGAAGCCTACTGGGGCCATGGGTACTCTTCTGAAAGAAAAACCCGTGGCCCTGGAACCCAAGGCAAAGAAGGAACATAGAAGTGGGTATTAGTCAGTAAAAGTCTGACACGCGTTCTCGCTCCGCCCTGGAAGAAGTTATTTAATGATTTCCCAACTAAGAAAAACCTTAATAAACTAAAGCGGCAATTAATTTTATTTTAACTATAACACATAAACACCATAACTCGACGAAAAGAGGTCCTTATGACATCTATACGACCACTACATGTTCAAATAGTGATTAATACGACTGCTGTGTAACTCTATTCGACACTGATTCGTATAAAATGGGCGTGATAGCGACTAGCGTATACAACCAAAAGTTAAAATCAGCACGTCGTGGCGACCGATCAAATGTTTTTTGGGATGTCTTTGGATTGACTTAGAATTATAAGTTCAAATAAATATATTTATTTAAATTAAAGAAAAAACAAAAAAAAAATCTTATTTCAAAAAAAGAATAACGTACTTATTCTTTTTTCGAAATTAGTTTTTTTTTGTTTTTTTTTTTTTTGTTAAGTACATGTATTTTATGAAATATACAGTTAATTTGAACTTATAATTCTAAGTCAATCCAAAGATACTTCAAAGCAAACCATTTAAAAAAAACGGCAATTTTATAGGTTTATAGGAGACCTATTAAATGCATGGTTTTCTACTAGATTCATGTGTAAAAATTTTAGGAACCTGCCTCGAAAGGTTTAAATTCCACAGACGTTGAAACGTGGCCAATTTCGGCCAGTGCGTACACAAACGCTGAAATAACGAAAATACTCGAGGTTATGTGCGTCCATCATAAAAACACACAGTTACGTAAACAAAACAATGAATTCCACTGCCCGAGTTTAGTGGAATGTTATGCAAATAAATACTCACTGAAGTTTTCTGTAAGATCCAAATACATAGGTATGTATATATTCTTTGGTTATTTGGTAACGTTTGGCTGAGATGAGAGCCAAAGAGCCATGTCGATGGGTGGAGAGGGAGGCCAAAGAAAAGATGGATGGATTGTGTGAACAGTGATATGAAAGAAAAGGAAGTTAGTGATAGTATGACGGTTGACAGGATGGAATGGAAGAAAAAAACGTGTTGCGCCGACCCCAAATAAGATGGGACAAGGGCAGGAAGATGATGATGGCTGAGATGAGAGCCGATTGCAGGTCAAGAGTAACTTAGAAGCTATTTAATCCCTTGCGTCAGATTGGCCCGACGAGTATTTTCGTGTCCTATTCGCCAGGGTCGTGTATTTGTGACTGGGTAGGTACTCGTTTAGCTCTGCAATCCCCATAAGTAGGTGAAAGAGTTGATGAGATGGAGTAGGTATTTGGTACTTTTGAACCCTGGCGATGGCGGAATAAACGCCAATGTTAAATAAACACACTGATACACACAAATTCACTCACAGACACACCATTACACACACTTTCACACCACCATACACAAAACTCATACACACACTCATGCTTTTCTACTTTAAATTTAAAAAAAATTGTTTTTCTTTTAATAAATTCATTTCTCAACACACTCTGTCTGACGTAAAATTAATGTCACTTTATTGTAGGGAAGACACTAACACCTGCAACACAGTTTCTACTAGCGCAGGCGTTAGGGAATCCAATAATTCAAATATTGTAAATTATGTCAATAAAGAATTATTATTATTATTTTGTTTGTTGGACATATCCGACGAAAAGGATATAGATAAATAAACGAGCTGGTTAGCTCGTGGTCTATAAATTCACAATCGTAGTAAACAAGTCAATATTTTCGTAAACAAAAATGTTAGTTCGTAGACGAAAAAAGCGCGCCAGCATCTTTTTCTAATTGCACCGCGTTTTCCCGCTCAAATTTTGTCTCGAGATATGGAATTAACTCAATTAATTATGTCCAAAAAAATGATTATCTACTCGCTACTCGTCTCTTAGACGTCCAACAGGAATATGTTTCAGACACCGAACATAAATTTTTCTTGTTAATATAATTATCGAAATTTATAGACTGTAATAAAATTTAATGTTAACCAATTACATCATAAGTTTTATTTACTGTTTACAGTTATTGGAAAAAGCTTACCTCGCAAACGCACGCCACTTGCTCCTGTGTGAAGCCGAAACTCGGCAGGGGAGCATCTCTAGGGGGGCTGGACTCCCGCTGACCCCATTCGGGGCCCCCCAACATGTCCAAATGCTCGTCTCCAGCCACTTTGACACAATTTTACACCGATTTATGCGAGAAACCACCAAAAATGGCGAGCAAACAACACAAATTCACGAAGTGTCATTCACTTTCCCGCGCTTTCACAGAAGTTCACTATTTTTTTTTTAATCTATGGTTGTTTTGTTTAACGACGAGAATATCGTTGCGTTCAATACTCGAGTGTTTGCACTCCCACTGTTTTTTTGAAAATACTTAAAACGGTAAATAAACATAAAAAGGCGGCAGTCCCAAAAATGTTTAAACAAAAGCGATCACCTTTTAAACGTCGATTACTTATTTGTGTTCCGATTTCGAAAATGGCCTGAAGTTTGTTTATGAATACGAGTGAGTTGTATTTAGAGTCAACTTATTTTTAATTTTATTTTTTAAATTCACTCCCAGTCTCTGTCTGGATAAAGTCCGTTTACACCATGCGTTATTTTTGTTTAAAATAAATGCTTTTAAAATTATTATTTGGTTGATGTATTTCACTTCGTTATTGGTTTTCTCTTCTTTTTCATTTTACTTTAATTACTGCAGACGTTCGCTGCGTTCACCTGTAACAACAGAAAGTCATTTTAATTAATGTTGCAATTCAGAAAAAAACACTTCAACAATAAAGTGCATTACAATACACATACAAAAGCAACTCAATGTATAATGAAAGGTAAATGAATTATAGGAATTATTATGTAGATTTTTACAAAAGCAATACAATAATTAAATAAAATCTAAAATAAAACCACTGCAATGAAATTATTAACATCATTTTTAGCCGTTGAAAAGTAAAAATCTTATCATAGTATATAATAGCCTTATAATGTTTCCACTGTTGGGACTCAGGCCTCCTCTCTTTGAGAGGAAATAAACCGTAATCCACCACGCAGGCCCAGCTCGGGTTAGTGAATGTCACATGTCTCCGAATTATTGGTTCTAGGACATGCTGGTTTCCTCACGATGTTTTCCTTCACCGTTTTGAGAGTAGTGGTGATGAAATAAATTACACAAAGTCATGCGCCTGACTGGCTTTGAACCCGCGACCTACATCTCGTAAGTCGGGGCCGTTACCACTCGGCCACCACTGCCCTAAAAATCTTATAAGTAAGATTAATTTGGTAATTTAGTCAAAAACAACGAAGTAATGAAAACCTCCAGACTTGCTCACAAAACATAAATTGCCAAAAATAATAATTTGCACTTTAATAAATATTTATTGCAGTGCAAGTGGTGTCCAAGTGGTAATGGCCCCGACTTACGAGTTGTAGGTTGCGGGTTCAAACCCAGCCAGGCGCATTACTTTATGTAATTTATTTCATCACCACTGCTCTCAAAACGGTGAAGGAAAACATCGTGAGGAAACCGGCATGTCCTAGAACCTAAAATTCGAAGACATGTGACATCCACCAACCCGCACTGGGCCTGCGTGGTTGATTACGGCCCATTCCCTCTCCTTGAGAGGGGGCCTGAGTCCCAACAGTGGGAACATTATAAGTTCGACTATGCTATGCTATGTAGTGCAAGTCCTAAATATGTCTATCGCCTAAAAATGTCTGATACGAAAGATAAAAAAAATGTTTACATAAATTTTGTCGTGTGCTTAAACTTCCGGACTACTCTGGGTAGTTAGATTTGCTTAGCTACTAACCTTGCCACTAAATTTACTACTATTTGTCATATAAAATACTTGTTGACAGATAGGGGGGAGGAATGGGAGATGTAGTTCGAATAAAATTATAGCCAGCGATTATTCGAGCAGCCATGGTTATATCTTGACCATTTTTTGTATTGTCTTGATTTCTGTCTGAAATATTTTCTTGTTTCATACTTTTTAGTAACTTGTATTTTTACGTATAGTAATATATATAATAGCTTATATTTTTGGTAGATAGATAGATATTCTTTATTGTACACCAAAAATACAAATTACATTAGGAACGTACTTCCCGTTGACGTAGAATTCTGAAATTAGGCATGAAGCAAGGTCTCACAGTACTTGTACAGGAAAAAAAATTAAAACTGTAAATTTGTAGTTACGTCTCAAAAAAAAACTTTTTTTACGATTCAGAAAAATCTTTGAAGCTCAATTCGGGAATTGAACAGTTTTCATAGGTATGTTTGTACGGAACCCTCAGTGTACGAGTCCGACTCGCACTTGCCCGTTTTTTTTATACCAAACATTGCTTAAATATCTCAATTTTATTTTTATTATAGTTAGACGCTTACGTCTACTATACAACATTTATATGTGTAGCCTATACCACCCATTATTACAAATAGTATTGATACATCATTCATCAAAACCGGTTCAGCAGTTTAGGCGATACGGTAGAACACATCTACATAAAAAGGTACGTGCATACACACATAGGCTGTTTTTTTTAAATCGTTGAAAGGCTCACGCTTGATCACTATCTGCTATTAAACTTAGCTTGACCACTGCTAAAAACATAACTCTTTCTTTAGGCTTTGCCGTAGACGGTTAAAATTAATAATCATTTATTAAGTCTGTTGAACAGCGTAGTTAATTTCTATCTACATGACAATTATGTAATTTTAAATCTTCCAGTAACCTAAATAAATTAACAGAAAGCCATTTTTAATACAAATATTTTTTTTTATAAAAATGTCCTAAAGCCTTGTTAATGCTAAACTACGTGCGAAATGTTTAATGATTTGCAGTTCGTTACTACTGCCGTATTAACTAATAATAACGAGATAAAACCTATGCAAATAACACTATCTCAACAGAATCTTTTATAAGATACGGTAGTTCATTAATATTGATGAGAATTAGGAAAGGGCAGAGAATTGACCCTTGGGAAACTCCCACAGGTTCGATGATAAGTTCCTATTGAAAGAGATGTTTAGGGAGTTTATCTTACATAAATGTATTATTTTTTTATTTGAAATTTAATCTGCTCTGCTATCTGTATAACTTTGAAAAACCATAGGTGGAGAAGAATCAGTTGTGATTGATGTTAACATAGGCCTAATCTATTTCCAAAATTGTGATAAACTTGATTATAATTATGCATAGGCGGAGTACAGTGAGCCGATTTTGATTATTAATTTTTACAAACATAAAATCGTGACGTTAGATTTGTCAGCAAATCTTTTCAAACGTACTTAATATTGAAGTAGAAAAAATACTGTTCAACTAATAAGTTAAATTATTTTGTTAGGTTTAGATATATCCTCCTTAAATAAAAACATTATCTGTAAAGAAAACGTTTATTTTTAAGAGGAATCCTCTTAAACTACATAATAATTTACAATGAATTCATTCCCCTCATAAAACTCCCAGTGTCAACCACATTAAATCAATTTCTCATCGCAATCACCCACAAAATCTTTTGAAAGGAGGCCCCATCATCAATTTTCCATATTTTTATCACCAAAAAAACATACCATCACGTACTTTGAAGCATTACTAAGATTCACTGACGCGACAACGTAAGATTTAGTACAAAATTCTATAAAACAATCCAAAATTTTGTGTTACAAAGCCTAAAATACTCTTTAAAGACAAAGCTTATGTATATTGCTGTCTCTTTCTATTTTATTTGTGTAACAAAGCGTGAGAGAGATGCAGTAGGGTCGTCAGGGGGCATGATGTTAAATGTTTGGTGTTTTAAGTAATTTTTATCATCGACACGATCGCAAGGGAGGCCTCCTTGATATATGGAGTTGACGGGTTAACAGTGATGTACATTTATTGTCGATGGTTCTTGTTTATTTTTTTGTTGTGTGCCAGTTCGTGTTTAGCGAATGAATTGTGTCATAGAGACGATGAGACATTTTTCGTTGTTTTTTTTTTGTAAAGTTCGTTGACACTATTGGTCGAACAATTTGAAGTTCATTATTTTGTCTTAAGAACTAGTTGTAACCCGATTTTCGACCGTTCTTCCATAGATATAATTTAATATTACAAACTATTTCCTCAGCAAAACAGGTGGGAAGATGATCATTTATAAAAATAATAATTGGGCAGCTTTAGAAGTTTCTAAACGTGAGAACTAAAAACAAATAAAAAGCTCATTCCCCGTAATAGGGTCACTTTGAGAAAAACATCGGACGTCAGAAAACGTTCGGAACAATCCGAAACGACTTCAAAATAATTTAAATTTAGAATCATTGAAGAAATTTAGGTTGCGTTTTGTATTTAAATTGTAACGTATTTGGAAGCGTTCCAAATGATTCTATTCGTCAACGCGAATACTTTAAGATACTCATATTCCTATATTTCTAAATAGTAGGTATGCAAAAGATATTCAGAATGAGAAAAAATGCTGTTTTTCTTTGTCATTTAAATATTTAAAACCGGTCAGGGTTATTAGTTTCGATTTAATTCCGCTAGCTCTATTATCTATGATCAAAAACATAGAGATCGTAATCAGAATGACACAAACAAGGTTCATTATATTTTAAAAGATAATTAACTTATAAAATGCAAAGGAGATGAGATAACAATCTCTAAAGATGATCTAAAGTTCAGCTCCTGATACAAGAATAGATAAAATGCGAATATTTTATCATAATGAGATTCCGACTCCTTAATTTTGCAAGGAGGAATATTTTCGAGAAGAAATACACAGTGCTAGAGACGTTCCGTCATAAACATACGATAAAACTGTAATTCTCCAATTAAAATTCCCTTAGTCCGGTTTGTAGGCGCCACTACTCAATATTTTACGTTAATAACGACAATCGACATCGCAGGCCGCATCACTATTACCCCACGTGGTGTCCGCTCCGCGATCCTTATCGCACAACACCAGCTGTAAAACGCAAGATTTATCGATATTTTACCACTCCTCGATGGTCGAACAAATCACGGCACTATTTAGCGATTTGATTTTTCGATATACCAATTATTCGGTTGTGAGGTTTGTCGACTGATTTTATTCAAGATAACATTCTGTTTTGACCGATTTCGTTTTGATAAAATGTCTGAATTAATTAATTGGTTTCTTTAAATAATGGTAAGTGGGAATGTCGATCTATTAATTTAAAGTTTAGTTCATTATAGACTGATAGAAAAGTCAAGATTTTGATAAATCTGTCTACCTCGAGAGTTCTCTTCAGGTAAGGAGTAAATTCCGTACCGAAATCTGTGTTTCCTGAGAGCTACAAGAGGGGTATTTAAGTCAAGAGTGAATACTTGTATTACTTCTAGGCAAGCGTGCTCCATCGTAGAGCACATAATCGCTTACCATCAGATGAGATAGTAGTCAAGCGCAAACCTACAATAATAATAAAAAAGTTCTTCTCTTTTAAACTTCCAAATAACGATTTCTTAAATCAGTCCATATTCGCCTTAGACTTAATTTTAACTTCAAGACATAATAAGAACTTCAAATAATTCTACGTCATTAACTTTTTAAATCAGAAAATAAATCTTATCGATTCCAATAAATTTGAATTCTCTAAGCCTAAGCATTTTATGATATTCTTAACATTCCTTACTGGTTTCTTTTGATTATTATTATGTTCTGTTTCACTCTTTTAAGCTGCTGTTTTTTTTTAAAAAAAAACATATCTATTAGACCAACGCACGGCAAACAGAAAATACGGAGAGTATTTACAACGAAATATAATCAGAGTTCGTGAATCAAGCCAAACCGCGGCTCCACGTGTTTTTCTTTTCGTCTTCCTAAATAAGGGAAGTAGTATTTTGAGCCCTACATTATTTTTAATTTACATTAATGACCTATGTAGTATAGTCCTTCGTAATGGGCTAATATCATCATATCCGGATGACACGGCTCTATTGTTTTCTGCTGAGTCCCGAGGTGAAGCATATGAACATGCCCAAAACGGATTTAATGTTGTGTCTAATTGGTTACATCAAAATATACTAATATTAAATATAGATAAAACAAAATACAAAAAAAAAAAAAAAAACTGGCAACTGGCTGGCTGTCTGGTAGAAAATGCCTAAGGCATTAAGTCCGCCTTTGTACAATGTTTCATCAGTGCATAAAGTTTTAAATAAATAAATAAATACCTAATGCTTATTCTGCTTCAGTTTTTGTCTACAAATTCGATGTCTAGTAACGGTTACCTCTTTGTCAGTATATTTGTCATAAAAAAACTAGAAGTACTTAAAAATAAAATAATACGAACAAATTCCTAAATTAACGCACACTTACCTACCAACTACGCCACTTAAATTCAAATTAAAAAGCTTTAAAATCTCGAACTGCCTTCGCCCATTTGACAAAACTATCAATTAAGAAAACGTTCCAACACTGCGCTCAGATAGGCCTAACACAATTGGCCCCAGATTTTATCGAGGGCCCATAAAATGGTACTTTTATGTTCCAAGACCTGCAGGAGGTTAATTAATGGCCGTGTAAGACCATATTACACCACGACATACGGCCCTGAGCTTATAATAAACTAAGAAACATTCGTAACATATGTTTTTAGGATAATATTATTGAAAAATTTAATTAATCGCCCGATAAAACTCCGTTTGATGGCTTTACGGAGATCTCCATCTTTTTTTTTTGTCTTTTGGAATCGTGTTTAAAAAAAGAACGAGATTCAAATGTATCGAGGGATAGTTTCGAAGTGACACGTCATAGTTTTTACGAGTAATAAAATATTTGGAAAAGAATGTCAACGTACCAAAGACAACCCCTTTGACAGCCTGTGTGTTTGTCTTTAAAGGTGGCAAGAATCATATTGGAAAACGTCATCTATACCGACCATTACTACGTAGAGAATCTGAGGATCATTTAAACGTAGTTTTCTAGTCGTAATGATTCATCACAGAGGAAATAAATCGCAAAATGGAGGGAAATTAGAGGCATTTTAAACAGATTAACTCTGCGATCCAAATATTCGCATTTCCCTAAAAATACGCGAATTGCAATCTGACCACCGACCCCTCTGCATTGCAGGACATAAATTAAATCATTATTTTGTATTTGGGAAATCTATAAACAACTCTTTCCACTCTAGGTGAATTGAGTGGAAGTGTTAGACTTTTACTCACTAAAACGCACCATTGTTCCGTCAGTTGCCCTTTGTGTTGCAGGGCCATGGTGACACTTCAAAAAATCATGGTAATTGTCGTTTTTTCGGTCAACTAACACCAAAACCTAACATAAGATTTGACAGGTTTTGTTCTCTGAAAGGGCAAGACCTGTCAAATCTGTGAATCTATAAAAACTGTAGAATATCGTACAATATGTATTTTTTTCAGTCACGCGGGCGAAGTCACTAGCAGAAACTAGTTAAAATTCGGTGAAAATAGAAATAAAATACACTTTTATTTTTTAAATCTTACGTAAGATTTGACAGGTCTTGTCCTCTGACAGGACCTGTCAAATCTTATGTCAGGTTTCATCAAGGTTTCAATAACACAAATCACCACTTTATGACTCCTATATTCAGTTGGGTCTTCACTTCAATACAAGATATTGTTGATGCTACTTCAAAAATTATCACCGAGACACCAAACCTTTTTCTCCATGACCTTTACAACGATTAAGTTACAAAATACATTTTATTTCGTGAGGCAACACTGCTATAATTTCATATGAGCCATTTATCGAGCTCGCCGTGTGGTCTCGACTTCGAAAGGGCCACCCTATTACTTCTTGACGAGTTATATGAACGAAAGAGGGTTTATATAAAGAGGAAGAAAGGGAATACTTCCTTTCTTCGTTCTTTCTCATTTTGGCTAAATGACAGTCAAGTGAAATGATTCGTCAGTGAGCAAAGTTAGTCACTTTGCTGAAACTTGATAGGTACCTACTTGAAATAAAGTTAAAATAAATTGTCGTATGGTTTTTAAATTGAATTAATACATCTATATCTATCCTGTACTAATATTATAAACAGAAAACATTAATTTGTATTTTTGTAATCTTTCAGCAGTATAATAGTGACACCGACGCGGCTTCGCCTTGATTGCTCCTCTGGGGCCATTTTGGATAGGCATAATAAATAATAATAGCATAGTAGCATAGTATAGTCGGCCTAAAAATGTTCCCCCTGTTGGGACTCAGGCCTCCTCTCTAAGAGAGGGAATGGGCCGTAATCCACCACGCGGGCCCAGTGCGAGTTGGTGGATGTCACATGTCTTCGAATTTATGGTTCTAGGACATGCTGGTTTCCTCACGATGTTTTCCTTCACCGGCCTTCCTTCAGGCAAAGAATTCCTTCTTTGCCTTCTGCCTAAAAATAAATGTCCTAGAACCAGGTATTCGAAGACATGTGACATTTACCAACCGCACTACTCTTAGAGAGTAGGCTTGAGCCCCAGAAGTAAGTAAGTAGGTCGCGGGTTCAAACCCAGCCAGGCGCATTATTTTGTATAATTTATTTCATCACCACTGCTCTCAAAACAGTGATGTGTGTTCTGTCTTATTTTTTGTTCCGAGTAAGCAAGTAAGACCGGTCTAACCCTTATTACACTACGCGACATCGAATAAGACTGTCTGAATATCGAATAGTGTAATAGGCCCTTTAGGAAATATAGTAATAAAAATAAACTAAGTGCCATAAAAACGAAAGGATGCTTTTAGTCACGTATCTACATGACGACACACGAACCTGTATTAAAACATCAGTCTGTCTCTACACTGACATGTCTGCCAAATACAAATGAGTCATTGGATTGGGAGCATTTGGCACGTCCCCTCGTACTGACCACCGTTTGTGAAGCTACAAGCATATAGGAGAGGCCGATGATCTTATTTATTTTGACAGGAAGCTAATTACTACACAACATTTGGTTTTTTTTTTGAGGTAAGAAATAATATAAAATAATATTCTACCACTATCACACAACGTCGTCTAGTCCCAAGCTAAGCAGAGCTTGTTTTGATTTGTGATGAGTTCTAGACAACTGATAAACATACTTATATATTTCTAAATAGATAAATTACACCCAGACACAGAAGAAACGATCGTGCTCATCACACAAACATTTGTTACAACTGTCACACAACGTCGTCTAGTCCCAAGCTAAGCAGAACTTGTATTATGAGTACTAGATAACTGATAAACATACTTATATATTTCTAAATAGATAAATTACACCCAGACACAGAAGAAACGATCGTGCTCATCACACAAACATTTGTTACAACTGTCACACAACGTCGTCTAGTCCCAAGCTAAGCAGAACTTGTATTATGAGTACTAGATAACTGATAAACATACTTATATATTTCTAAATAGATAAATTACACCCAGACTTAGAACAAACGATCGTGCTCATCACACAAACATTTGTTACAACTGTCACACAACGTCGTCTAGTCCCAAGCTAAGCAGAGCTTGTGTTATGAGTACTAGACAACTGATAAATATACTTATATATTTCTAAATAGATAAATTACACCCAGACACAGAACAAATGATCGTGCTCATCACACAAACATTTATCCTGGGTAGGAATCGAACCCATGACCTCCGGCATAGCAGTCAGGGCCACTAACCACTAGACCAACAGGCCAGTCAAATTACGTCTCCTGCTCTGGGTGGGGCAAGAGGGAGTTTTGTCAGGTTTTTTTTAATCATACTTTGCCCTACACTGGGAATATCTCCTATACCGTGGGTGCATTCACAAACATGAAGATTCACATACACAAGAAACCCAGACCTCATTCAAATATGTTGTTCCATTGGAGAATTGAAAGTGCGACACGCAGCGCAGCAGTCAATTGCTGAACGGTCGCCCTTTGCATTCTAGGTTCATGAAAGAGTTATTCTGCAGCCGTAACGAGCATTGTTGTTTAAATTTATTTAAACCTGTGCTTGACTGCGACTGACTGCTGCAGTCAACTAGTAAACTAGTGCGCACTAGTTTATTAAGAGCCTATTCACTCTAGCCTTGAAGACACCTAAATTATAGTTGGACGGGAAGACCGCAGCAGGCAAATTGTTTCAGTCCATCGATGTACGCATCGGCTCTAGTGGGTGTTATGTCAGTTTCTGTTGAGAAGTCAGTCAGTCAGTTCAGTCCTCTTATACTAAATATTTTATAAATTTTTCATTATGAATTGTTTTAATTTTGTAATTAAATTGAGTAACACATTTTTCTTTTATAATTCAGGAACAACTAAATCTGGTGGGGATTGTCACTTATTTTTCCAGAATTCCCTACTAGGCTGATATTGTTTAACTCGTGGGGATTTCTGTAAAAAAAAAGTAACGTGGTGGGGATTTGTCAGTGGGAATTCCTGGAATAAACCATCTTTGAGGCGCGCGTGGAACACTCCGCGCCGTCAATTCAGGCTTGGTCCTTGTCAGATGGCTGAACGGCCAGCTACTAGCCTTTGCTTATCACCCGCAAGCCTGCTCCTACGTTAGTCCGAAATCGCCCTGCGTTTCCCGACGTGACATAACATACCATCGCGTTTGTACTCTCTGAAGCGGATAGCAGATATTTATTTTACAAACCCATCACATTATCCCCAACCACTGGAACTCCTGAACTTCCTGATGACCACAGACACAGCGCCAAATTTAATGAAGCTGAACAAATCTAAGAGAAAGGATTCAAATTATTTTCGATCATGTACCGACATTAATCAGAAAAGAACACCAGCAGACCTAGCCAAGTTACGACGTTTCGAATCTCTTTCTTTAGTCGGTAAAGCTTCCGAATACTTTGTTCTGACCACGTAACTTAAAGTTGAGATGATGTCAGCATACATTTGAAGTTTTCTACTAGCGTTAAGGACATCCAACTAGACATACATTTTCATACAACCCCTCTTTCGCGATTATGACGTTATTACACATTTTTCATCAGATATTTTGGAAACACAGTATCTTGTGCATATGATCCAGGCTTCTATTGAAATCAATTTATGTAAAACTAATCCAGTAAAGACCTCTGAATTCGAAACGAACGCAAAGAGCAAATGAAGGAATAAAGGTGGGTTTTAGTTAGTAAAAATCTGACCCTCCAGCTTTCACTCCAGTGAGACCAAGAAGTTATTTGATAGAATAGTAAAACGTTTATACTGGTTAAATACAGCACAACGGTTAAAAAGACAAAGTAAAAAAAGAAGTGTACAGATTTCGCTGTGCTTGCCCTTACCTTTAAGGTTCTCAGCATATGCTGGGCGATATACACACAGTGATGGTTAAATTACTGACATAGAACTTTCTGATATCTATGGATTCCTATGAGAACGAACTGAAGACAGGTATTTACAGTCATTTACAGTCTTATTTATACCGCGTATATTGAAGAACTGGAACAGTTTGCCTGCTGCGGTATTCCTGTCCGATTATAATTATGGGTCCTCAAGAGAGTGAATAGGCTCTTAATAAACTAGTGCACCTTACCATGTACGATTGCATCACTGCATACCATCAGGTGGGATCGCAAACACTAGTTTAATTTTATTAAAACGGGGCAAGTGCGAGTCGGACTCACGCATTGAGGGTTCCGTAAAAACTTGAAAGGTAAATTGCGATTTACGATTTATGACGTATTAAAAAAAAAACTACTCACTAGATCTCGTTCAAACCAATTTAGGGTGGAAGTTTCCATGGTGTACATCATATATTTATTTTAGTTTTATCATTCTCTTATTTTAGAAGTTACAGGGGAGGACACATTTTAACACTTTGGAAGTGTCTCTCGCGCAAACTGTTCACAGAATACATCTACTTACCAAGTTTTAACAGTATAGTTCTTATAGTTTCGGAAAAAAGTAGCTGTGACATATAGACGGACAGACAGATATGACAATTCTATAACGGTTCCGTTTTTTGCCATTTGGCTACGGAACCCTAAAAATAGCCATTTTTAGGGTTCCGTATATATGTAACAGTTTTAAGGTTCTGAGAATACACAAAAAGAAAAATCCAATAAAATTTAGCCTGACTTAGGAATAGCCAAAGATTCAGCGGTCAGCAGTTTCACTCGCGACCAGCTAGACAAAATCAACGAAGCACTAATTAGGATGATTCATCACTTATCAGATTGTAAAGTGTCCACTGCTGAATTAATGTGTCAATCTATAATGACTCGTTTGAACTGTAATGGCGGCCATGTGGCTGATGAAAAACATAAGCTGATGTGTATGTGTGTGTTACTTTAGAATACGTACAGATAGTACTAGATATTAGAGTATAATCATCATCATCATCATTTCAGCCGAAGAGCATCCACTATTGGACATAGGCCTCCCCCAAGTGTCGCCATAACGAACGGTCCTGTGAGTCTCGCATCTATTGCACTCCCGCGACTCTCACCAAGTGATTGGTAAGCCTTGTGGGAGACCTTCCAGAGCTGTGTCTTCCAGTGCGCGGGCGCCACTTTAGAACCTTTTGGCCCTATCGACCGTTCGTTCTAAGAGAAGATACAATACGAGTAGGTTAAACTAAAGTTGAACCGACGGAAGAGCTGTGACAGACTTTAAATCTTTATCAGCATGCTATATCTAGGGAGCAGTAGCGGCCTAGTGGTAACGGCCCCGACTTACAAGTTGTAGGTCGCGTGTTCAAACCCAGCCACGCGCATTACTTTGTGTGATTTATTTCATTACCTCTTGTGTGCTCTTAAAACGGTGAAGGAAAACATCGTGAGGAAACCGGCATGTATTAGAACCAAAAAATTCGAAGACGTGTGACATTCACCAACACGCACTGGGTACGCGTGGTGGATTATGGCCCGTTCCCTCTCCTAGACAGGAGGCCTGAATCCCAACAGTGGGAACATTAAAAGGCTGATTATGCTTTGTTATGCTATGCTATATCTGCATACAGCGGGCCCTAACAGAATACCAGCGCTGCGTTATTTATCTCTTTAAAGAACGCGGCATATGCTGAGTTAGGTGCCTTTTTGGCCTCGCACTGATTATACCTTTCTTTTTTTTAGTGTGTAATTTTAGTTTATACGATTGTGTGAGGCACGAATAAACAATTTTTCTTTCTTTCTTTCAAAACACGAAAGTGAACTCCTCCAGGATGGCAGTGTCCGCGTATGCAATCCAATAATATATGCAAAGCAAGTGTTCATAAGCATAATCAGACTTTTTTATGTTTCCACTGCTCTGGGACTCAGGCCTCCTGTCTAGAAGAAAGAACTGGTCATATGGAATCGACAAGCATAAGCATGATCAGCCTTTCAATGTTCCCACTACTGGAACTCAGGCCTTCTCTCTAGGAGAGGGAATGGGCCGTAATCCACCACGCGCGCCCAGTGCGGGTGACTGTCAAATGTCTTCGAATTTTTTGTTCTAGGACATGCCGGTTTCCTCACGATGTTTCCCTTCACCGTTTTGAGAGCAGTGGTGATGAAATAAATTACACAAAGTAATAAGCCTGGTTGGGTTTGAACCCGCGACCTGCAACTCGTAAGTCGGAGCCATAATTATTATTTCGGCCACCATTGCTCAATCGGAATCGACAAATCATACACATATTATAAAGGCAAAAATCTATATTTGTTACTCTTTCAAGCTCAAACGGCATCACGAGTAGGGAGACTATGTTATGAAATGCCACGCAGGACATTTTATAACCAGGGAGTATGTTCCTTTAGAATAATTTCCTACTATCATACGGATGAAGACGCTAGTAAAAATTTTAACATGATTATATTGATAAAGAAATATCCCATGTGCTATGCCAAGACACGGCCGGGTAGGCCAAATTTGTAATTTTCAACCAATTCCGTTCAAACGTTTGAATGTGGAGAAGTAATAAAAACACACATATACAAGGCTTCAAGTAACTCAATATAGAAAGAAAGAAAGAAAGAAAGAGAGGAAGAAAACATGTTGGTTTTGTGTTTGTGTTATATATATGTATGTGCATTTTAATTATATGTATACTTTTTGTTTTTTTTTTATCTTGTTTTTCGTGTAAAATTACACTTTTATGCACCTACCATATTGTCTCTTCACCACCCTAGGTTGACTGGTAGAGAATGCCTAAGGCATTAAATCCGCCTTTGTACTTTGTGTTGCATGAAGTTTAAATAAATAAATAATGTTTATTTGGCAAATAATAAACAAACAAAGTCCACAGTATAATGTAGGTATATGTTTTACTATTTCCAAATGACAATTGCAGCACTGTTAGTGGGTTACTAAGGGAGAAGATGTGCTTGGATTCTGTTTATTAGTTTAATATCTTAAAATAGAGCGATATGTTTCAAAAGCTGTACTGTTTAGAAATCCTCATGCATAGCCTTGACCTAGGATAGCTGAGAAAACATTGTCGGGCTTACACTGATTAAAAGTAACCGACAGACGCCCTTTATCAACAGTAAAGACTATTCGACTATTGAGAGCAGTTGTGGCCGAGTGGTAACGGCCACAACTTACGAGTTGTAGATCGCGGGTTCAACCCCAGCCAGGTGCATTGCTTTGTGTAATTTATTTTATCACCACTGCTCTTAAAACGGTGAAGGAAAACGTCGTGAGGAAACCGGCATGTTCTAGAACCAAAAATTCGAAGACATGTGACATTCACCAATCCGCACTGGGCCCGCGTGGTGGATTTCGGCCCATTCCCTCTCCTAGAGAGGAGGCCTGAGTCCCAATAGTGGGAACGTTATAAGGCCGACTATGCTATGCTATACTAAAGACTATTCTATAGTTTCTAGAAATCATTAGATTTCTTCGTCAGTCTTGTCACTCTCCTGCGTCCTTCGACCTCCTATCGCAGGTGTACTGGAAGAAATTCCTTTTGAAATAAGTATCACGTTTGTACTCTTCTATCTGTATTTGTTCTTTCAGTTTTTAAGTACATATATGTCATTATCTCCCCAGCTTTTTCCGAACTGCTTGGGGTTGGCTTCCAGTCGAACCGGGTGCTGCTGAACACCCGTATTTTACATGGAGCGACTGCCTATCAGGCCTCCACAACCCTCTCACTAGGCAACGCGATACTCCTTCGATAGATTGATGATCAGACTTTCTGGCTTCTGACTACCTGTAACGACTGTCAAAGATCTACGAATGACAACCAACCAACGGTTTTATGTGCTTTCCGAGGCAAGAGGTGTCAGTAGATAATGTTATAGATAAACTTAGAAGAGTTTTTAAGTGTATGTCGTGGCCAGATCTTAGAAACTGATCACTTCATGATATGGCCAAGTAAAACTGGCCAGATCGTTTTAAACGTTAAAGTTTGATGATATGTCAATTCTCGTTTGGCCATATCATTGATGTACAATATCTTTAATAATAAAGGCGAAGAAACTCTTCTAAAAATATTGCTCAGTGAGTTAAGCCTAGCCAGCCAGTCTTCACAGGACGTAGAGTAGACTCTCTATTGTCAACACACGTAGAAGAAACTCGTCTAAAAATATTGCTCCGTGAGCCAAGCCTAGCCAGCCAGTCTTCACAGGACGTAGACCCTATATTGTCAACCCACGTAGAAGAAACTCGTCTAAAAATATTGCTCAGTGAGCTAAGCCTAGGCATCCAGTCTTCACAAGACCTAGAGTAGACCCTATATTGTCAACACGCGTAGAAAAAACTCTTTTAATAAACCTCATCAGCTTTTCTGCTACTTCATCATTTTCCTGCCCTTGTCCCATTTTACCAGTACTCGGCGCAGCATTTTTTTTTTCTTCCTTTCTGTACGGTCAACTCATAACTCTTTTAATAACATACGTTTCATATCTCCTCTTCACAAGATGGCAAGACCATCGGGGTTATCATGACGTTCAAAGTAAGATTGTTTAATTCTTATTCCAGTGTGGGTCAGAGACAGAACTATACAGGTTGTCTAGCACCATCTCTTACCCACACTGGAAATAAGAATGAAACAATCTTACTTTAAACGTCATGGTACAGGTCCCATATCAAGACAAACGATTCCCTTTTAACTTTTAAGTCTATAGCACCACTTTCAAACTTCCTCTAACACACTAATTTCTCACTCTATCTATTCTCGTTACTCTACACATCCACCTCAACATTATCATCTACGCTACATGCCGTCTTTTTTAATCCGTTTTTTTTACAACCCAACATTCAACTGTTTATTCTTGACAATATACTTGTCTAGTCTATAATCTACCTGTATTTAATAAGCAAGATCAACTGTAAACAATATGTATATTGTCCTCTGTCCTGAGAGATGATGCGGACATAGAGTGAGAGCGCAGGGCGTTGTGTTAGGGCGAACATGTTGGCTCGCAGGTTTGCTCGATGTACTACTGAAGTTGAATCAACATTGTTCAGAGCATATTGTACATCGTTTTACACGAGCAGCCTGTGGGTCTCATGCACGCGCAGACAATACAACGCCCTGCGTGTACAATATAATAATGCGTTCAGGGTGCTGACGAGGCTGCCACGATTCTGTAGCACATCGGGGATGTTCGCAGAGTCGCAAGTTGACTGCTTTTATATGACTATGCGTAAGCGGTGCACATCCTTGGTGCGCAGGGTTCGTGCCAGCGCCAACGGCATCCTGAGGGCATTCGCACAGAGGTTTGATTGCCGGTACGTGAACCATTGCTGTATGATGAGCAATCGGAGTTTGTAAGTGTGAAGTGTGTGTATACTATGTGTGTGTACCAAATGTTATGTGTGTATTGCTTTCATATGTTGTGTGTGCATTGTTTTTATATGTTGTGTGTGTAAGAAAATTATTATTGATGTTGTTTGATCCATGTTGGTCGAAATAAATTATATTATTAGATATTTCTTTGCGCACAGAGCTGCAAGATTTACGCCTATGTTGCTATGTTATGTGAAGCGACATCTTTGATGTTTCTTGCAAATCTTGTACCTTGTTTGCTCCTTCCAAAGGTTTTCTGTAAAATTCGCATTTTGGGATAAGACTGTCCATTGTTACACCCTATCAATTTTCAGCTCTTACTAGGCATGTGTAACTCTTTACTGAACCGACTCACTGTTCCGAAACATATTAGTGTTCCGAAAGATTGGAACACCAGTAATGTTCCAAATGCATCATTTAGAACAATTAGATCACTGAAACACTCTTTACTTTAAGTGACCTGCAGTCTTTTTAAAATTCAAATTAAAACTTAAATAGTGTAAATATACTTACTGACCTGAATTAAAAACATTTGCTTTAAATTATTCTCAAATCAATACTGAATTAAATAAAACTGTTAGTGTATATGACGCAACGTAACAGATCACGATTCATAACAGTCAGTGTCTGTATCTTTTGAGCCGTCGATGCTCCGTTTGTATCTTGTGAGCCGATGTTTCAAATGGTTTGTATCTTTTGAGCCGAAGTTCAAAATCATACATATCACTGTTTTGGAACATTTCAGTGATTCAGATACAAATGTTCCAATCGCAGAGATGAAACACTTTTCCCACGCCTAGCTCTTACTGTAATTTCATATGGAGTACTATACAGAATATATATAAATCTATCTATCTTGCAATATTTGCAACAGAACTAGTTTTTTTTTTTTTTGACTGGCCTGTTGATCTACTGGTCAGTGGCCCTGCCATGCCGGAGGTCGTGGGTTCGATTCCCACCCAGGATAAATATTTGTGTGATGAGCACGATATTTGTTCTGTGTCTGGGTGTAATTTATCTTTAATATGTATGTATTCAGAAATATATAAATATGTTTATCAGTTGTATAGTAGTCTTAACACAAGCTCTGCTTAGCTTGAGACTAGACGGCGTGTGTGATAGTTGTAACAAGAAAAAAATTGTCTCGCCTTTGTACATCAGCAGTCCAATTTTTAATTAATGGTAAAATTATGTATAATAAAGAAAAAAAAAACATATTTTGGTTTTGGTGGTTTTATGGGTTGTGACTCCGTCAAGTCTGTTCCATAATCGGACCCCTAGACGTAGGGCGTTGAGCCACCGGCACATGGTGGATGTCCCACCTATACGCACAAAGCATTGTAGGAATACATTTATTATGCGTACAGCTAAGGAGTGGACTTCCCTGGAGTCTGAGTTTCCTGATAGATAAATCCTAGGAGTCTTTAAGTCAAGAGTAAATACGAGTAGATTACTTCAAGGCATGCGTGCTTCATTGTCGGCCACATCATCGCTTACCATCTGGTGAGATAGTGGTCATAACCGGGCTATCTATAATAAAAAACTGGGCAAGTGCGAGTCGGACTCGCGCACTAAGGGTTCCGTACAAACCTATCTACATATGTAATAATTCTTGAATAGAGGTTTTTTTGTGACGTAACTACAAATTTACTGTTTTCAGATTTATTCCTATATCTGTACTATAAGACTTTGCAATATGCCAAATTTCAGGATTCTGGGTCAACCAAAGGATACCTTTGATTTTTGTGTTCCTTGGGAGTGTCGAAATATACATTTTTTGCGACACAAACGACCGAATCTTTTTTTTTCTTTAACTTAGATGTTTCATTTTTTCACAGCTTCAAGAGACCGCAAACTTGAGTATATGGTTTTTATTTCAACTCGATACCTCCACGTGTTTCCGAGATAAAGGATCTTGACAGACAGACGGACAACAAAGTGATCCTATAAGGATTCCGTTTTTTTTCTTTTGAGATACGGAACCCTAAAAAAACGAAATCATGAAATAACTGGTTCCATTCTAGCCTGCCAGTGGAAGTGTCATATATTTACTGACTAAAACCCGCCCGTGTTCCTTCAACTGCTCTTAACGTTGAGGAGTCTACGAGCCTAGGAAATGACTAATTTATAATTTTCGGAAAATCTAGCAAGTAAGATGCATGCACGAAAAAGTTACTTTACTGTCTGCATTTCCTGCGAGGGGGCTCTATCACAGGAAATGCGTTACCTGTTTTGTTGCCCGTCCTGCACAGTCCTTTGCACTTTTCAGGATTTATACGAGCTCAATGTTAAAACTAAACAGAGCCCATGAACATGTTACCGTAGGGGCCCAGCAGGGTCGAAGCCTACTGGGGCCATGGGTGATGCGAAAGAAATCCCCGGAGCACTGGAACAATGCATAGCATAGCATAGTCGGCCTTATAATGTTTGCACTGTTGGGACTTAGGCCTCCTCTCTAGAAGAAGGAATGGGCTGTAATCCACCACGCGGGCCCAGTGCGGGTTGGTGGATATCACATGTCCTCGAATTTTTGGTTCTAGGACATGCCGGTTCCTCACGATGTTTTCCTTCACCATTTTGAGAGCAGTGGTGATGAAATAAATTACACAAAGCAAATTATACACAAAGTAATGCGCCTGGCTGAGTTTGAAACCGTGACCTACAACTCGTACCTTTACCACTTTACTACTGCTCTTAAACAATAGAAAAGAAGGAACAGAAGTGGGGTTTTAGTCAGTAAAAGTCTGACACTATCTTCCACTCCGCCCAATATCGGGGGATGTCATTAGATGATTTTCGCAGCCGAAAAAAAAAAAACCCATGGCGTGTTAAAATGTCCGTCATGCGAGCGAGAAAGAGGGATGGAGATATACACCCTATATAACTCCATCCCTTTAACAGTTCAGTTTAGGTCGTCAAATGGATCGCGTTAGGAGCTCATGGTAGGGTCTCTAGTTGCTTAATACAGGTCAGAGAAAAATAAATTTGAGTTTATTGACAGGAAAGGAAAAATAAAACTCAACAATTTTAAAGTATTGGGCAGTTCTCATAATTTCAACCTTCGAGCATCCAAAAACATGCTTCTTCATATTCCTTCTCACCGTAGTGGCTTTATCGCTAATTCTTACACTGTCTCTACCATAAAACTCTGGAATGAGCTTCCCCTTGACATAAAAAAGCCGAAAGTAAATTTTCCTTCAAGCGTAAAATTCGGAACTACTACTTGAAGTCCTCTCAACCTTAGTTCGGTCTTCGTCATAATTGTTATTTTTTAAGTTCTCCTAATTATAATGTATTTATTAGTTTATAATATTAACTATAAGTATTTCATTATTGTAACTTAATTTATTGATACTATATTCCACTTGATATATCTGTTATTTATTTATTGTGCACACCTACCACAGTGTTGTCTCTTTTAACCCAAAGGTTGACTGGTAGAGAATGCTTTGTGGCATTAAGTCGTAAGAAGTTGGCAGTAGTATCATCACAACGTTAATGTTTCTCTGTTTGTCGATTTGGACCAATTTTTGTTTTTTTTTTGAATATGTATATTTAGTTCATTAAATTAAGTATATATTATGTAATATATATTATATTTATTGTATTGTATCTGTGATTCATTTGTATATCTTTTTATATTAACCTTTTTTTTTCTCTCTCTTTTATTGCACCTACCACTATTCTTCTCTGCATCACCCAAAGGTTGACTGGTAGAAAATGCCTAAGGCATTAAGTCCGCCTCTGTACCTTTATGTGCATGAAGTATTAAATAAATAAATAAATAAGTCCGCCTATGTACCACTACTGTACATGAAGTTTGAATAAATAAATAAATATAAGTTCTTTCATACAAAGATTAACGTCAAAGACATCACGTTCCTTTAACAAATCTATGAAAATTAATAGACCGATAGACGTTAATGTCCGTCTGTCACGGTCAATTTTACACGGTAGCCATAAAATAAACCAAAACAAAGATATTAGGAAAATAGAAGTACAAAGTTTCTCTATGAAGTTTAACACCAAATCTCCAAAGAGGTTTTTAATAGCAATCGAGCGGAAGTTATGTGCGTTTTTATTTCGGAATGTTTCTGTTTTGTCTTTTTTTTTTTGGAATGTCTATATTATTCTCTTTGATTATGCGTTGTTGTATTGGGCTGTATAAAATCTTTGGACCATTTGTCAATGTGTCCTAAAATATTTATTCATTTAAACTTCATGAACAGTAGTTGGACATCTTCATCATCGTTATTTCAGCCGAAAGACGTCCACTGTTGGACATAGGCCTCCCAAGTATCGTCATAATGACCGGTCCTGTGCGTCTCGCATTCATCAGATTCCCACGATCTTCACCAGGTCATCGGTCCACCTTGTGGGGGCCTTCCAACGCTGCGTTTTCCGGTACTTACGTGGTTGCCACTCAAGAACCTTTCGTCCCCATCTACCATCTGTTCTGTGAGCAATGTGCTCTGCCCAGTGCCACTTTTTGGCGAATCTTCGGGCTATGTCGGTAACCCTGGTTCTCCTGCGGATATCTTCATTTCTGATGTGATCACGCAAGGAAACTCCGAGCATTGCCCTTTGGGTGACTTTAAGTCTTCTGATGATTCTCCTCATCTATTGTAAGCGACTACGTATAGTGGTACATAGGCGGACTTAATGCCACAAGGCATTCCCTACCAGTCAACCATACATTCTTATACTATTCGATATTGTTTTTATTTTTCCGATATCTTCTTTTATGTTTGGGGTAACATGGAAATATGTAGACACATTTAGAATTTTACAAAATGTCTTAAATTTCTGATTCATATTCTTGTTTTTTTTTTATTCTTCATAGTTTCGCGCTTGACCGCTATCTCAGCTGATGGAAAGCGATGATGCGGTCGATGATGAAGCACGCTTACCCAGAAGTAACCTAATCACTCTTGACTTAAAGATTCCCGGGTTGTAGCCATCAGGAAACACAGATTCCGGCAAGGAATTATACTCCTTAGCTGTACGCACAATGAATGTGTTCCCAAAACATTTTGTGCGTATAGGTGGGATGTCCACCATGTACCGGTGGCACATTGCCGTACGCCTGGTACTCCGATGATGGAACGGGCTAGCTTATATAATTTTATAAATAAGGGCCTGAGTGTATTAGGTGTCTACAAGCCTAAAGTGAATAGACTTCTTAATAAACTAGTGCGCTACACATTAACGATTGCATCCCTGCTTATTATCAGGAGGGATCGCAGTCAATCAATACTTTATGTCATTTAAAAAGAAAATATATATTTTGGCAAACCGTTGTTTTAATTTTCCGGTTCATGCGCTATTATTCTTGATGTTACAATTGTCAACCTTAGTTATGAATGCCTTATAATATTTATTTGTAGAATTCAAATCAAAGCTAAACAACCGGTCGTTGTAGCTACTCTTAATAAAGTCCTATGGCCAGTAGTGAATGTCTTTCAACCAAAATTATATTCGCAATCCTAGTATTAGTCGAAATTTCGGCGCAATCTATTCAGAGTGCGTTTGCTTAATGAATTTCAAACAAAGCTGCATTGATTCATAGATAGGTCATGTCTTCTGCAAAACGTTAAGTTTGGATATCAATGTCTAGGTATATTGTGTAAATTATAATAGCATAAGCTGATTTTGAAAGCTGATTAACCTTATGATGTTCCCACTGCTAGGTCTCAGGCCTCCTCTCTAGGAGAGGAAATGGGCCTTAATCCACCAGACGGGCCCAGTACCAATTAATAGACGTTACCTACATGTCTTCGAATTTTTGGTTATAAGGCAAGCCGGTTTCCTCAAAATGTTTTCCTCCACTCTTTTGGGTACAGCGATGATGATAAATAGCCTGCCTGGGTTTATATCCACGACATACAAGTCCTAAAATTCGAGGTCTTTACCACTGGACTACATCTGCTAGGTTATAATAAAGAGCTATTAGAAACCTAGCATCAGACGGCTTCAGTCGCTCTGATATTACAACTGATAACATATGTTACTATTTTAAAGCATAGCATAGCACAAATAGTCTACAATGTTTCCACTGTTGGAAACATTGTACCAACACAGGCCTCCTCTCTGTGAGAGGAAGTGGTCTATAATCCACCACGCAGGCCCATTGCGAGTTGGTAGATATCACAAGTCTTAAAATTTTCAGTCCTTAGATATGCCATATGCTTTCACACCATATCTAAATTTTATGTTTGTATTTCATTAACTGTTACCTGTAATAAGAATTGACGTAAGGGACATTTCGCTCAAAATGTCATAAAAATAGATTTGTTTTCAGAATTTTCAGCTCTTTCTAGTGGTATAATTGAAATATTTTTATCGTTAAAAAATTTCGCATACGTTTCAGATTTATACTTCACATAAACATTATTTTTTAACTTCAATAGACACATTAGATAATTTTAATTATTGCCAGGTCGTAGTCTTCTTGTATTCCTTCTTCGTTAGCGTAACCATGGTTATGTTATATCAACAAAACAAATTCAACTCAAATGTCCAATTATATTATTATTTAATTATTGACTTCTTATATCTGTAATAGAATGTGATAATGTCACTAGACACCTGTATGTTCTTCATCTTTCTCTAATCCTATTCGTCTCTTATGAACTCAATGGCAATTTTTTTCAAACAACATTCTTCAAACACTGTGTTTTCAAAGTTTATATGACTCATAAATCTGTTTACAACATCATAATGATCACTGGTATTCTGCGCGAATTGTGCGCAAGAGTTTTATTAGCTTTATTTATTTCTAATAAAGTTTTTCTATCATATTTGTTAAATTTTCTTTTAGAATCTTTTGAGAGTGTCAATTTTGAACCTAATTGTCATAAATTTCTTTCAAAATTGTGAATTTAGGGTACAAATAAAGTAAAAAATAAGTCGCACTCTCTATTTTAAAACTAAAAATGTGGCGCTAAACAAACACGCTAGCCGTCGGCAGGCGAGCTTTAAAAATAAGGAAGACAGGCCGTGGCATACTCACACTCATGTGCACCGCTAAATTAAGATCCGTCTCACATCACACCAACAGCTTTAACAAGCTAAATGCTAAAAATAATACCCCCACCAATGACGAAACACAACCTATTTACGATTTACTATTCAAAACTAACAAAACCGTTACGAATTTATATATCGAACACAGTGAAACACCGGTAACTAAACACACTGGCATACAACACGAAATGAGTTCGAAATCCGAATTTTTTTAAATGCCGTCAATACCAAATTTGAAACGCGTGCGCGTCGCTCGAACGCTAAAATGGAACTGGTTTGACTTGAACTTCCGCCGGCCCCTGCGATTGGCTGTCATGAATTAAAGAGATGGAATCGTCCAATAGGGTTGTGTTAAACCATTGAAGGGTACCGCCTCCTATTGGTTGGTGTGCAGGTTCGCCATTTTTCAGTTTCGTGAAACAATTGGGTTTGTTATGTAGGCGGATTCCTGACTATCACCGGTTAGCGGTTTATGAGACAGTGTGGATATTTTCGTTCGTCCCACAATACTGGTTTCAGCTGGCATGATTAAATCATCCGGTGTTGATGATGTAACTGGGGTGAAGAAAGTCTTTCTCGGTCAATTATTTGGTTGGCTGCTAATTCTGAATGTGGCAGACAGAGTGGGCGATGCGGGTCAGGAGTTGTTGGCCTTTTGTTAATGTTTTCATTTAGTTTGGTTAAATGTTTTGGTTCGGGGAGATATTTAAATTGCTATGCTTACTGATAGTGCTACTGGGAGCGAATAATTTCTGAGGTACTGCATAACTAGATCAATAGGACTACACAGGCTGTATATATAAAAAGTTTTTAAAATTTTGACATTTTTGAGTCAGAACGTTTGTTGAACTGTGTGATTTCAACACAAATAAAATTTGAAAATCATGTTGATGATTTTAACGCAAGTCAAAACTTAGGGATATTAATATGATAAGTTTATCAACAAAAATATAATAAAAACAAATATCACAGTTTTGCTGTAGAACATTTATAAATATGTATAAATACACCAAGAATTAATTTGCCATTAAGTAACATTAAGTAGCCACTGAAATTTACTTGGAAAAATCCCGCCCAAAAACTCCCGAGTCCGCCTTCTCGCCAAGCTTCACTAAGGTATTCAATGCTTCCCTCAAATTTCTGATTTAAGCATTTGAAGTTGAGTATTTCTCAAACTCTAAATTAGCGTGCAAACCTGTCAAAATTTTTCATTAAAGTAACCCTACTTTAATATAAAAAACATTTAGACACGTTCTTGACTAAAAATTGACAATTCAATAAGGGTGGGTACCCTTAACACTAAAAGCGCACCGTAGGCGCGGGCTTGCGGACGGTGAGTAATGGGTGGCTCGCCGTCCGACCGTCCGGTAACCGTCCGGACCGAGCCCAAGTCGTCGACGGCGCGTATTGTTCCATGCGCGCCTCAAAGAGATGTCAGCAACTGTAAGGGCTCAGCAGGGTCGAAGCCTACTGGGGCCACGGGTAGTGTGAAAGCGAAGCTCGGGGCCCCGGGATGAAGGCAAAGAAGGAACAGAAGTGGGTTTTTAATCAGTAAAAATCTGACACTATCTCCCGCTCCGCCCAAGAGCGGGATTTGTCATTAGTTGATTTTCCCAACTAAAAAAAAAACACTAAAAGCGCAGGAGTCCCAAAGACCTATTCCTATGTTTTTCCTTGTCTAGTTTTATTATGTATCGTAAAGTACACAAAAATATGTGTAAAACATAATAAAAATATTGTATTATCAGTTACTAGTTTCATTTGTATATCTCTCATTTCTCTTAATTACTGTAGAAAAAATAAAATGTCAAAATTGACTCTGATATTCTGCGCTCCTAGTGTAATATAAATTAGTCATAAATTGCGATGATTGGTATAGCTAAGAAAATACCCGCTGCAAACCTCCGACTACTAGAGTAAATACACTAGAATTATTTTTTAAACAAACAAAAATTGGGTCACAGCTAGATTTATTTAATTATAGAAGACTAGATTTATCAAGAATAAACTCAAAATTATAAGGTTCACAAAAAATACTATGTTTGAAAGCATCATCTTCCTGCCCTTATCCCGTGTTATTTGGGGTCGGCGCAACACGTTTTTTTCTTCCACTCTGCCCTGTTACTCGTCATGCTATCACTAACTTCCTTTTCTTTCATATCACTCTTCACACAATCCATCCATCTTTTCTTTGGTCTCCCTCTCCCTCTCCATCCATCCACATGTAAACTCATAACTCTTTTAGTAACATGCGTTTCATCCCTCCTCTTCACATGACCATACCAAGATAAACGATTCCCTTTCAACTTTTCAGTCACTGGCGCCACTTTCAAATACTATGTTTGAAAACGTAATATAAAAATGATTTTATCACAATCTAGTACATATGCATTTATAATGTGGGTAAATAAAAATTATTAAACTTTAAACCATAATTATGACAGAACTCTTTACTCTCTGCCTAAACTCCACATTTGTTACCAGCCAGACACAACACAGCGCATAGTCATCCTACTTCATTCAATTGCACTTGATTAAGACGTTCGCTCATTAAATCATGAGCCCCCAATGACCACGTGAACAAATATTAACACCAAGCTTTTTGGTTGGAAATTTAAATAGGGCCATTTACACGATATGGGATACCGACTAGACAGTTGTGAGTTTTTAGATTTTCGTGCCTCAAAGGAAAAAACGGAATCCTTATAGGATCACTTTGTTGTCCGTGCGTCTGACCCTTTATCTCAGGAACGCGTGGAAGTACTGAATTGAAATTAAAACCATATATTTAGGTCTACTGAAGTATGAGTATCCTGATAGTTATGCAGGTGTATTTAGTCAAAAGTGAATATGTTACTTCTAGGCAAGCGCGCTCCATCGTCGGCCACATCATCGCTTATCATCAGGTGAGTTAGTTGTTAAAAGCAAGCGTATTAATAATAAAAATATTGCTTCTTCCACTCTGGGTAGAGCGAGATGGAGGGTCAGACTTTTGTTGACTACATCCCACCAATGTTCTTTCAGTTACCCCTTGCTTTCCAGGGCTGCAGTAACTCCTTCACATAATCTGACAGAGTGTGTGTGATACGTATAGCCATGTGACCATCATTATCTTATTCTTATACATTTACATTTAAATCTTACATTAAATAAACTTAAACTAAATCTCATTAAAACTATATTTAATTAATATCACTCATTTGTATCAGATAATCTTACAGCTAAAGTCAGCACTTATTATTATTGTATGTCACTTTCATTCTGACACAGCACATGTTCGCCACTTCAGCTGTTTCTATAATTAGGACATCCTCTGCCAGTTTAATAATAGCACTGTTAGCAATAATTGTAATTACTATCGCATATGCTTATCAAATGTTTTCAAAACGTGCCTACATTTTCATATGGCATTATTCATATAAAAATATAGGCCACATTATAGCTCCCTGGGGGACTCCTATATCTATTAGAACATTTTTTTTACAATTCTATGTTGATGTCAGTTTCAGGACCGGACTAACCCAGCGTGGAGTCTCTAGCATATTCTCCAAATGGCCCCCTAACTTTTTATCATAATCTTTACTTTATTTTTTATAAATTATAATAACGAATTGAAACCAGGGAGGTTAAGGATTCTAAATTAAATTTTTGATTGCCCTAGTTTCGGACTGTTTCGATTACGGATATAAGAAATTTAAAATTATAAAAGAACAATTAAATAGCAAGATATTTGTTTGACCAGGCAAAACAAGCAATAATAATCCATCATAACCTGTCATTTAGTCTCAGCTTTTATCTGAAAATTGTAAATATTTCGATTTCGAATATTTTTTTTATTTTTACTATCCGACAGTTTTTTTTTTCGGGTGGGAAAATCATCTAATGACATCCCCGCTCTTGGGCGGAGCGGGGGATAGTGTCAGACTTTTACAGACTAAAAACCCACTCCTGTTCCTTCTTTGCCATTTTTTTCCAGGGCCCCGGGGATCTCTTTCGCATCACCCATGGCCCCAGTAGGCTTCGACCCTGCTGGGCCCCTACGGTTGCTGACATCTCCTTGAGGCACGCGTGGAACAGTACGCGCCGTCAACGACTTGGGCCCGGTCCGGACGGTTACCGGACGATCGGACGGCGAGCCACCCATTGCTCGCCGCCCGCAAGCCCGCGCCTACGGTGACTATCCGACAGTTACGGTTATGGAGCTCCATAACATCCCTAATGAAAACTTCTTTGACGTATTTTTCAAACAGGTAGTGATAGGTCTTGAGCAGGCTTACATTGTCTTTATAGAAAATCCTGAATTGGTTAGTAGACTTGGAGAGTAGCTCCACAAGTACACAGGTATTCAAAGCATGTGAGACGTTACTGAGAACCTAAGGTTTCATCCATGTGAAAATAAGTTATGTCTGACAGCTCTGGGATCTAAGTATATAGAGTATACTGGCAGTTTTAGAGCAGTTTGGCAGCTTTAGAGTTTATAGATATCTTAACTATTTGATATACGTCCAAGCGAGGTCCAACCTAATGCGCGGACATGTAGCATTTATTAGTCTTGCCACGTGGCCCTGGCACTTTTGTATTTTTATTTCAAGAATTTTGCTATTTGGTACACTCACCTTATAACAGAAATATACGTCATGCTCGTGAACGGATGCCGTCAGTTGAGACTGGTCATCTCTTAGCTGCCAGTGGCTTAATTCAATTTCTATTTTTTTTTTATTAGTTTTTTATTTAATTATTATTACATATCTACATTGTGCTCACATATTAGAAGCGACAAGAAATATGTAACCAAGTTTTAGTAATTCATAATATGATTTGAAAGAGTGTCCATGGAGATTCCTGCACGTTCTTCTTCAAAGAGATCTACGTTTTGGAACGTGCAATTTAGCTTCACTTTTTTTTTCGACAGACCGACATTTTAAAAATTCAAAAGTCCTGTAATTGATCTATTTGAAATAAACGTTTCTGATTTCTGATTTAGATAGGTACAATAACAACAATTTTTTCACTTGCTTCGATGAACTGAACATATCAAAAGTCGTATCGGAATCGTCCCGTCAGTTCTTAAACCCTTCAATACAAAAGAACTTTTACTTCAAATATCAAAGAAGGCGAACGTTTGCTCATTTCAGTTCTATTCTTTTTATTGAATGCACCTTTGGAAAACAATTGACCTTTTTTCTTTGCTTAATATGGCGCCGTACTTACTCAGCCATTAAAGGTTTTCTTTGTTTAGTTCATTATTGATTTGCCAGCCGAACATAGTAGGTAGGTAGTAAAGTAGAGTTTAGGAATCTATTTTTTTAATTGATATAAACCAGTGCTTGACTGCGATCCCACCTGATGGTAAGCGGAGATGCAATCATTGATGGTCAGGCGCACTAGTTTATTAAGAGCCTATTCACTCTAGCCTTGAAGACACCTATATTATAGTTGGACGGGAAGACAGCAGCAGGCAAATTGTTCCAGTCCTTCGATGTACGCGGTATAAACGACGAAGCGAAACGCTTAGTCCGGACCGTTGAAGTTTCAACAACGTAAGGGTGGATACTCGCCGTTCGTCGGTTTGTCCGATGGTAGAAAGGAGATGGCGGAATCAAGTCATGCAGTTCCCGCGCACACTCTCCAAAATGTAACCTGTAAAATACCGATAGGCTGGTTACCCTGCGCCTGTGCTCGAGGCTTTGTAGATTGGACTTAACCAAATCTTATCTATTGTAAATACAAGAGAAGATTTTTTTGTTATGAACCGGGCAAGTTCTAAAGTGATTTTTTTATTCGTTTATTTATTAATCCTCTTTACAGGCCTTAACCTAATGCAACAGTGCAGCTATCAACTAAATATTATAAAAATATTTTTATGTAATCTAATAAAACAAAACAGCAGTACCTTTGTACAATTTTTATCTGAATGTTTCTTCTTTCTGTATGTATTCGTGTGTACATAAATTATAAAATAAATAAATAAATAAAAATACTTAAACATAAATAATATTTCGCACTCTCATTCATTGTCTTAATTATCTAACTATATTTAATTATATGTAGATACCTACTTTTTCAATTCATATGTATAGGTACTTTTCTAAGGGCGGAATTCACAAATACAACTAATCGCGTTTTAACATTTGGCTCGCATAACCGCGTTTAGCCGCTGTCACTAGTGTCACTTGCCTGTATTTTTCTTTTGTTGTATTTTTACAAGTGACACTAGTGACAGCGGCTAAACGCGATTATGCGAGCCAAACGTTAAAACACGATTAGTTGTATTGGTGAATTTCGCCCTAAGTTTATCTAAGACATTACTGACTACCCGTGCCTCGGAAAGCACGTATTTTTATTTCTAAAGCCGATGGTCCCGGTTGTCATTCGTAAATCTTTGACAGTCGTTACAGGTCAGATACCAGAAAATCTGACCATCAGTCTATCCAAGGAGTATTGTGTCGCCCAGTAACTGGGTTGTGGAGGTCTGATGGGCAGTCGCTCTATACAACATGTCTATTCAGCCGCATCCAGTTAGACTGGAAGCCGAACTAACTAATGGTAGTTGGGAAAAAGGTCAGGGAGATATTGATTATGATCCGAATGACTAGCTGTAGTCACATACTGCATTGGGCGCAAAGAGAGATAAGATATATTTGCTGAACCAACTATTTAAAACTGAGTCTAGCAAGTTAGTGAGAGCACTGGTGGCCGAGTGGTAACGGCCCCGACTTACGAGTTGTAGGTCGCGGGTTCAAACCCAGCCAGGCGCATTACTTTGTGTAATTTATTTCATCACCACTGCTCTCAAAACGGTGAAGGAAAACATCGTGAGGAAACCGGCATGTCCTAGAACCAAAAATTCAAAGACGTGTGTCATCCACCAACCCGCACTGGGCCCGCGTGGTGGATTACGGCCCATACCCTCTCCTAGAGGGGAGGCCTGAGTGCCAACAGTGGGAACATTATAAGGCCGACTATGCTATGCTAAGCTAGCAAGGTATAACCTCTTTGTTTATAAATTTAGGTTCGTTTGTTATCCTATATTTTCTTCGAAAAATTTCAAAAATCACAAATGGACAGAGTTTAATCTATTGTTTACAGATTACTGCAGCATCAAACTTGTAATTTACCTAAATATTACAATTATGTATCTGTATTGTTGCCCTTTTGTTTTAGAGCCACGGTAACTCTTAACACTTTCGTAGGTACAATACCTACCTAGCTATCAGTCCAATGATGGACATGAGTTTTCTACCAGGTTTCTAAAACAGGTGTCTTAGTACAAACTAAAAACAAAAACCAGACTGATCAAAACGAAGTGAAAAATAAAGATATTCATAACACAATAATGACAAATTGATAGAGAACCCATGAATTAAAAACTCGCCCTCAACGCACAGAACTCTATAAAAAAATCAAAACCATAAACTACTTACCACAAATCTAGACTTTATAGTTACCGCCATAAAGTTGACAAAAACAGTTAAATATCTCTTGTTATTTGTATAATGCATTGAATGCGATCATTATACGCTTGTTTGTTCCTTTGTTGCCTTTTGTATTCGCCCGCCATTGTAGTTTGACGTTTAGCGGTAGCCATCTTTTTTTTGGCGGGAAACGGATGACGTTTTTGGGGGTCCGGGTGATTTTTAAAGGTCGTTTTGGTTATATTTTTTTATGAGATGTTTGAATTATTGTTTGAATAAAATAGAGAATTATTTATTATTTTAAGATTTATTGCAATCGCTTAGAGAGGCTTATGGCCAGAAGTGGACTGCTATTTGGATTGTGATGATGATGATGATATTCTATTCAAATGTCATAGCAACAACTTTGTATTGGAAATTCTTCTGTACGTGTCTTTGTCACCTAACTCCTCCTAAAAGGCTTGAGCGATTTGGGAACTAAAGCTAAGGACTTATCCTTGGATTGTTTGAAAATATAATTGAAACGGGTAGGTTGACGGTAGTGGGTGGTGTTTTCTAAGTTTCAACATGTTTTTCTATATTGTGTGTATCTATGTATGTGCGCCAAATAAAATATTTTTCTTTTTTCTTTTTTAGCGCTGTAATCGGGTTCTATTTTTTTAAATTCTGTCAGAATTCAGCTTTCGGGATGGATAAAGTCAGTCGGGGCCACTTTTTTTTTAGGTGAGAAATTATCCAATGACTTCTCCCGCCCTTGGGCGGAGTGCGTGGGCGTGTCAGACTTTTGCTGACTAAAACCCACTCCTATGTTCCTTTAATGGCTTTCCATCCAGGGCCCCGGGTTTTACTTTTAGAAGCGGATCCATGGCCCCAGTAGGCTTCGACCCTGCTAGGCCCCTACGGTTTACGGAGCCGCTAATTAGACTATAATTTTTTATATAAAATAATATTAGGTACAATAAAAAATAAAATCCTGACAACTGTCAAGGACACCAAAACCTTATCAAAACTTTCGCCCCCCAATAAAAACGCACCGGAACCCATTTCAAAACCGACATAAATTCAAGCACCTTTTGAAAGACCCTTCAGCAGTCAAGTACGACTCAATACAACACAATACTCTAAGATCATTCATAAGATAAAGCTATACAATAGTGAAAGCTGTACGGTACAGATTAGAAGGGGTTTGAAAAATAAATAGGATGTTTATTTAGATATACTGAGGGATTAACATCTTGTTACAATCTGCGGGATTAATCGAAAGACGCAAACGGAAATCACCAAAGTTAAAATATTTTTTTTTTACTGGGTGGCAAAATCATCTTATGATAAATCTCGCCTTGGGAGGAGCGGGAGATAGTGTCAGACTTTTACTGACTAAAAATCCACTCCTGTTCCTTCGTTGCCTTCGTCCCCTGTTTTCGCTTTCACACTACCCGGGCTTTTTGGTAATACAGCAGGTCTTATAGTACGGTATATTTCACTTTCACATAACCCTTGGCCCCAGTAAGTAGGCTTCGACTCTACTGGGCCCCTACGATCTCCAACAGGTATTTAAATCAAAAGTGAATAGGTTACTTCTAGGCAAGCGTGCTTCTTCGTCGGGTAGTGGTCAAGCGTGAGCATATCAATAGTAAAAAATAAATAAATAAAAATATAATAATATAACAAAACAACAACAACAACAATACAACAATATTGACAACAACAACAACAACAACTAACAATATTAACAATATTGTGGCATTGTATTCAATTACATGTCGAGAGGAATGCTTAATTAATAATATTTTCTTTGATTATTTAATTAAATTGTCCATTGGTTATTATTGTTTAAAATTATTATGTATTTTTTCTATGGGCCTCTGATGCCTGATAATAAATGTTTATTATTATTATTAAAAAGGTCTCCCCCAAGTGTCACCACAACGACAGGTCCTACACGTCTCGCATCCATCGGATTCCAGCAGGCCTCAGGTGATCGGTCCAGCTTGTGATGACATCCCACAAAAACAAAAAAAAATTGAAGGACGTGTCATTCACCACATGTTAAAAATGTGATGAATGACACACGCCGCGGACATAAAGATAGATTATGCACAGCAATGAGCCAAAATTAAGTGTGCACGTTATGATGAACTAAGAGTATTACCTACAGAAGAGACTGTAAATAGGCCATTCAGTTACTTTGTAAAATAATAATCTACACTAATATTATAAAGAAGTAAGGTTTAATTTTTTATTTTTTTGTTTGTCGGAAGATATCTCTGGAAGTACTGTGGCATGATGATAGAAAACCTGCAAACCGTCAATGAAAGCAATAGTTTTAGCTTATTAGTTTGGAGGTAAGCGAAACAGAGTGTAAAGTCCCGCAAACCTCCATTGAAAAGGGAGGATTCTCCGACCAGACGGGTGTTAATGTCTGGTGGGCAACTGCCCGATAGATGATTTCGGGCTGTTCTATATGTTCTAATCGCGCAGAGAACTTTGATTGCGCGATGCAGGATTAGTTCTTATGTGACGTCATAGATGCGCTACAGATGGCAGAAAAATCCATACTAAAAAACTCTTTGATAGATAATCAAATGCTAGTGGATATGCCGAATAAATAAAAAGACAGAATACAGACAGGACACTGGCGGCGGCGGTGTTTCTGAATAGGTAATTTTACTCTATATGATTTCTCACAAATCTATAAATATGTTATTAAGACAACTCAGGTAAAATGCAGTCGGTTAAGTGTTAGTTTAGTTCATAAAATAAATAAAATAAATTTTAAAATTCAATTCAAAGTTTTCTGTTCTTCATCGCCTTGAAATAGTAGCCACGATAGATATATAGCCATGTTATTACGTCATTCGGCTGTGTGAACTAAAGTGATAGCTGTCAACTGTCAAATGTGCATTTGTTTACACAGCCAACTGACGTCACGACCAAAGAGTAAATATGGCGTCCACTGCTTTCTTCATTTTCGTCAAATACGCGCGAAATTTGGAATATTAAATTTTAAATGCATTTTTAGGGCAAAATTTTTAGTGGTTTATTATTACTAAAGAATCTAATTGAGACACTTTTCAAAAATGAGTGTAGTACCCTATTGAGAATTTTAAGTTATAAAACGTATGAAAACTTACTCAAAAGCCAAATTGCGAAAGTTTTTTTTGATTATTTCTCAAATCAGAAATCGGGGGTCCATCTCTCACGGACCACCTTGTTTCCCATCTTCAGTCTATTGTTGTAACCTTGTAATAAAGTGCACAATGTAAGTACAATGCTACAATTACTGGGTGTTTCTGGCACTCTTAGTGCAGTCAATAGGGTGAGCAGTGCGGTTGGTTCCGTAGTGATTAATGTGTAGCAGAGGCTTAAGATTTTCGATAAAAAAGAAATAAATGTAGCGACTACAATTAACCTTTCTTGGCAGTCGGGTTAAAATAAAACATTTAGGTAATGATGGCTCCACGGCTATACAACAAACTCCCTGAATCTTTGCTAGAATGCAACGATTTTGACGTATTTAAAAAAAAATTGCACAGTTTACTCATAAAAAAAAACGTACTATATCATGAGTGAGTACCTCTCAGACAGGAATTTATGTGTTCAATTATGATAATGGTTACTTCTTTCTAAGTCCGTTTTACTTTACATAATCGATTTATTGTATTTATTTTAATTTTGTTTTTTATTTTGTGTTGACATTGTCATTTGACTCTATAAATTTTGTTTTTGTTCTGTGTTGACATTATCATTTAGTATTAATCTCTGACACATATTATGTATCTTACTCGCAAAATGTTTTTTTGAATTTACAAAAATTTTGCATACCAAATTTTTTAAAACACATTTAACTAGAGTCTTCAAATGACATCCAGAAATGTAAAATTTATTGTATTGTGTTCTGCAATAAAGATTTGACTTAGACTTTTATTTTTTTTAATTGTTGTTTGGCTCGCTTGACAAAACAGCTATCTCACCTGATGGAAAGCGACGACATGGTCAACGATGGAGCACGCTTGCCTAGAAGTAACCTGTTCACTCTTGGCTTAAAGATCCCTAGGTTGTAGCTATCAGGAAAATAATGTGAAAAACTGAGATTCCTCCGTGCTTAGGAAAGTATGTCAAGCCGTTGGTTTCGGCTGTCATTTATAGATCTTTAACAGTCGTTATTTATTTATTTATTTGATATGGGAAAACAAACAGTGACACATTACAATTTATAGAAAAATAAAATACAAAACAATATGGTTAAACGTGTAACCAACAACGTTTTCCACGAAATACATAATAACAAAAAATTTGCAAAACATGCGATTTAAAACTAAAACCAACACTAGCACAACAATTAATAAATCAAGATAAGTATGGATAAAAAAAAGGAAAATGTGAAAATTCAAAAAAAATAACATTACATACAATAATTGATGTTGAAGCAACTAAAATGAGTACTTACTGACTTAGATTTTTTAATACACTATATTTGAATTTATGGGAAGACAGAGCAAACATATCAATATGAAGGAAATTCTTATTAAAGTTTGTCGTAAGTCGACGTATGTACGTTATGTATAGTTAGAAGCCAGGAACCCAAGTCTGCTATTTTTCTAAATTCGTCATACCAACACGATCCCATTGTCATTTTGCTAAAAGTTCGTAATCTGATAATTCATAATGGTCGATCATTGATCGGTCAATGATCTTGTGGTAGAATGACATTATCGAGCTGTCTCGAAACAAATTAAAAGCAATGACTGCACAATGACGTTGTAATAGTAGGTCACTGATCAAAGGAACTGTCAAAACTTTTGGCAGTTATCCGCATACGTCAAATATTCATTTGTCATTATGTACGAGATTACCATTCTATTCCATTTCTTTCAATGGAGTGTCAGTGGTTGACCATTGGAAAGTCATATTAACGCCATTGTATTAGTAGATTGCCAAACTTATCAAAATCAACAATTATGAAGTCAATGACAGACCATTCTGACACTATTGTAATAGCAGACTTGAGGCCCTGTTAACCTGTTACCAGTCACGAGTATTGTGTAATTCCATTCTATTCTTTGTGGTCTGGTTTCCGCATTTAGTCCTTGTTGGACCATTATACGTGGGCCATGGAGGCCTTCATTCCGCCCAGGCCACCTCTCTTCACAACAGAAATCCTTTCCACATTTTTTAATTTTTTTTTTATTTGGGAGATAGTGTCAGACTTCTACTGACTAAAAACCCACTCCTGTACTTGTTTTAATATATAAAATCATCAAATAACTTCTCTCGCTCTGGGTGGATCGATAGGAGTTGTCAGACTTTTACTAACTAAAACACTCCTAAGTTCCTTCAATTGCCATCTGCGTTCAACAGCCCCGGGGTACTATTATATTATTATTATAGAACAATTCGGCAACCCACACCGAAAAGCCTAACATCGCCATAAAAAGTACAACATCCCAATTAAAAATCACCCAGCAATTATCCCCTTCATTATTCACGCCGCATTACATATGGTTTTACAAATTCGCTACGGGACCCCAAACCGTGGCTGTCATTATAAGCTCTTATGTCGTTACTCAGCATATTGTTAGCACCCCATGACGTAATGGGGTGATGCCGTGATGGGATATCCCCGTGCACATAGTTTGTTATAATTTTAATAGGGGCGCGAGATTATTGACATTTTTTTCGAAGTTTGAAGTTCGTTGTGGTATACTTGAGACCATGTGATTTATCGACGGTGAAGTGCCAATACCTTCTAACTGACATTTTTCGAGATAATTACTTTTTAGCGCTCTTAATTCAAATGTGTGTTTCTGCATGTTTTTGTGAAATCTCTTGGAGCGAATATTAGTTGCTACTGCATCAAATTAAATTGTGGAAACACTTCTTAACTAAACCAGCATGTCAATTCATAATATTACCTCCTGACGTTTTTAAGACAGAAGATTTTTGACTTCGACAGTTAGGAGTTATTGGCACTTCACCGTCGTTATGACGAAATGGGAATAAGTTTTTGAAATGAAATTGTTTTTTTATTTATTATTTAGGATAAACTAGTGTTTCACTGCGATCCCACCTTATGGTAAGCAGTGATGCAATCGTTGTTGGTGAGGTACACTAGTTTATAAGAACCTATTCACTCTAGCCTTGAAGACACCGAAATTATAATCGAACGGGAAAAAGGGATATTTGATGGTTTTAGACTGTGTTCCGAAAGAAACAGTGTGGGATGACCTTCAACATGGTGATCCTAATGAAAGTTGCAGAAGTCCGCTAGACGTGAGAAGTAAAGGAGAGGAAGCTCAAACCAGCAGTGGATGTCTTGACTACGCTGCCAAGGGGAGGGTTCACAGTTACTGGGTTGTGGAGGTTGGACAAGCAATTGCTCGGCTACGGGATTAGATAGAGTCACCGTGGACCTGGAACGCAAAGGGCAAGGAACTCATCATCACCTTCCTGCCCTTGTCCCGTGTTATTTGGGGTCGGCGCAACACGTTTTTTTCTTCCACTCTGCCCTGTCACTCGTCATGCTGTCACTAACTTCCTTTTCTTTCATATCACTCTTCACACAATCCATCTTTTCTTTGGTCTCCCTCTCCCTCTCCATCCATCCACATGTGAACTCATAACTCTTTTAGTAACATGCGTCTCATCCCTCCTCTTCACATGACCATACTAAGACAAACGATCCCCTTTCAACTAACTAAGGTGGGTTTTAGTCAGTGTTAGTCAGAAACTAACAACTATAATTTATTAATAAATTTTAACTCTTTCAGACTATCTTGGAACCCAAAAGAATATTGCCCGGGGCCCAAGTCTGCTATTTTTATAAATTTGTCATTCAAACATTTTCATTTTGCTAAAAGTTCGTAATCTACTAATTCATAACGATCGATCATTGATCGGTCAACGATCTCGTAATAGTGATGTGTTAGAATAACAATATCAAGCTGTCTCGTAATAAATTAAAAGCTATGACTACACAATGACGTTCTAATGGTAGGTCACTGATCAAAGGAACTGACAAAATTTTTACAGACGCAGACATTCATTTGTCTTTATGAACAAGATTACCATTCTATGCCATTTCTTTCAATGGAGTGTCAGTGGTTGACCATTGTAAAGTCACAATGATGCTATTATATTAGTAGATTACCAAAACTTGTCAAAATCAACAATTATGAAATCAATGATAGTCCATTCCAGTCTTTATGTAATAGCAGACTTGAGACCCTGGTAATAAGAAAATATGGAATTTAAATACACACCTAGGTTAGTTAAATATCTAGCTGATTAATTTAAAGACAATTTGGAAACGTCTTTACCTATCCCACACAGAAAGACAGACGCTCCACTGCACAATTAGGCTCGAATATCCAAATAATCAACATCCCTTTAGGATATTTTTTGTCCGCCATCTTTGCCGTCTCTTCGGCTTCTTTCAAGCGCATCTGACAGAGGTCCCATGTTATCTTGTCATCTCAAACTATTGTTGACGGTGATGCTTTGTTACGGTGACTAGTTATTGCTAACTTGGTAAGTAACTGTGAGGCTATGAATAATACTTGAATCATAGCATAGTCGGCCTTATAATGTTCCCAATGTTGGGACGCAGGCCTCCTCTCTAGGAGAGGGAATGGGCCGTAATCCACCTCGCGGGCCCAGTGCGGATTGGTGAATGTCACATGTCTTCGAATTTTTGATTCTAGAACATGCCGGTTTCCTCACGATGTTTTCCTTCACCGTTTTGAGAGCAGTGTTGATGAAATAAATTACACAAAGTAATGCGCCTGGCTGGGTTTGAACCCGCGACCTACAACTCGTAAGTCGGAGCCGTTACCACTCGGCCACCACTGCTCTCACTGCACTGCACTTGAATCACATAAACAGCAATTAAAAGGAATATGACAACCTTTATAATGTCAGTTGTTTATCTACACTGTGCTCACATTATAAATATGTACTATTATTAGGTATTGGTGTACGAAATCAGTAAAGATCACGCTTTTTAAAGCATTTTGTCCATCTTTTTACACCTGCAGCCTGTGGGTCGGATATTCGCAGCAGGCATACAGCGACCTGCGTGTCCAATATAACAATGCAGTCAGGGTACTGTTGGGGCTGCCGTGGCGTTGCAGTGCGTCAGGGATGTTTGTCGAGGTTGATGGCTTTGCCGCCGTAATCAAGAAAAGATGTGCTCCCTACTCGCTCGCGTTCATGGCTGCACTAACAGTATATTGAGTGTTTTTGCAGATATGTCCCCCATGCTGCAAAGATGGGTGCGGCTTTATGTCAAAGTATAGTTGTGTATTTTGTGTTTTTAATGTCTACTAATATTAGTTTTTTAGATAATTTTTACTAACAAAATATGGACCTCGTCCGAAATAAATGTTTTATTATTATTGTTATTATATCAGACTGAAGCTAGAAGAGCTAGAAGGTACGTTGCTTGTAGAAGGTGCTTATTCTACACTTTTCAGAAATATTAACTCATCATTGTTCATAATTTGAGTGTTAGAGTGCCCCAAATGCCCATACACCTGCACTTTGAGTACCATCGATGCTGACCACGATAGCACCACGACAGGAGAGAGAGAATGGAAAAAGACAACGTTGCATTGACATCAATACCATGGGACAAGTGATGGAAGATGGTAAAATTGATCTCTTCTTTTTCTTTTCGAATCGATTATACATTCGTCAAACTGTTAAAATTATTGTACCTAGGATTATTTTTTTGATTCATCAACCATTGCGAAACATTGTAACTAATTACAATTGTTGCAAATTTTGGAGTGCTTAAAAAAATTCCAGATGTCTTATTTTTTCAATGTCTTTAAAAAAAAAATCCGACTAAGATCCCGTTTATCTGGTAATCTTAGACTATTGTTGTCTATGCATTGATCTATTGTTGTTTGTCTATTGGTGCGATAGTTGGATATTGAAGACCGGCTTGCAGAACTGCTGACAGATGGAAGATCTACTGCCGTCTTCTAAAATTACTCAAAAGACTTAGTTTCGTGTGCATTTATTAATTTTCATAGTCAATTAACTCAGGCTTCACAATTCACTGGATGGAAAAGTTATATCTACTTAGGTAAAATAAAATAATAATTTATATTACTATCATAAGTCCGCGTGATAATAAAAAATGATTCTAAGGGAATATACTATCAGTATTAAAACTATGCAAGTAATTAGCCAAAAAAATCTCTATGGATCTGTCTAAGCAGTACCTACTTATGTTTTTAAATTTGCGACTAAGGTAAGTAAGGGTAAACTAATACCAGGGTAAGTTTATCCATTTTGAAATTTCTCGAAAAATAAGGGCTTTTTTAATTTACTAAGTCGATAAAACAGTTCTGATGACAAAGTTCTCAAAACATAGATATAGCGTCTGATGTCGCACGAAAATGTCAGTAGTAATTTTTTTTTTAAACTCCTTTTCAAGAAGTTTCATTCCAACTGGGATCCAAGTCTGCTATTTTAATCATTCCAACACGATCCCATTGTCATTTTGCTAAAAGTTCGTAATCAAATCATAATGATCGATCACTGATCGGTCTATGGTCTCGTAATAGAGTTGTGGTAAAAGGACAATATCGAACTAATTAAATGTAATGACTACACAATGACGTTTTAATGGTAGGTCACTGATCAAAGGAACTGACAACATTTTAGCAGATTACCGCATATGTCAGACATTCATTTGTCAATATGTACGAGATTACCATTCTATGCCATTTCTTTCAATGTAGTGTCAGTGGTTGACCATTGGAAAGTCATAATAACGCCATTATATTAGTAGATTACCAAAACTTGTCAAAATCAACAATTATGAAATCAATGATAGACCTTTCTGACACTAATTTAATAGCAGACTTGAGGCCCTGGTAGACACTGTGTGACCTGGCTGGTTCGTTCTTTGCCCAAAACATTTTTCATTGGTATACAACGTGGCAATACTGCTGCCAGTCTTCCACATTACCGGATGCCAGCGTTGTGGAGGAGTACTTCGACACCTGAGTATATTAAGTAAGTTTCTATGTAGATACATAGAAACAATGTATGTCGAGTTGCATCTCCTTAATGTAGATACATTAAGGAGATGCAACTCGACATACATTTTCATTACGCGATTATGACGTTATTACACATGTTTCACGAAATATTTTGGAAACACAATATCTTGTGGATATTATCTAGGCTTCTATTGAAATCAATTTATAAATTTGTGTAAAACTAATCCAGTAAAGACCCCTGAAAATCTGCTATTTTGCATGAACTTTGACACTACTCAAAAATTTAAAAAGTCAAAAATATATGACAAGAAGCCTTGCAAATTTAATCAAGATTCTAAATTACGACAATTTTTTTCAAAAACTATTAAGGGTTTAAAAAAAAATCACGTATTTCCTGGAACAAGTTTTATAAAATATTCGAACAAGTCACGGAATTACCATTTTGCTAACAGAGTTTTCAGGCGTTATCTCTCTTTTTTCGTGTTGCCTATTCGTCAAATAGCTTTAGATTGCGTTAGATGAAGTAACAAGCTTTCAAACCATGCTCGATGTTGACGACAGGCGAGTGAAAAAGGACTCTTTTAAACAAATTAACAATGCAGTGCTACTTCTTGAACACTGAAGAGGATTACATGTTTATGCACCTTTTTTTTGTAGGTGAGAAAAACATCCAATGAGATCCCCCGCTCTTTCGTGTCAGACTTTTACTGACTAAAAACCCACTCCTATTTTTCGTTTTCGTTCGTACCAGGGCCGAGTCTTTCTTTCAGAATCAGACCCTTGGCCCCAGTAGGCTTCGACTCTGCTGGGCCCCTACGGTTTGCTGACATCTCCTTGAGGCGCGCTTGGAACAGTACGCGCCGTCGACGACTTAGGCTTGGTCCGGACGGTTACCAAGCGGTCGGACGGCGAGCTACCCAATGCTCGCCGTCCGCAAGCCTGCGCCTACGATGGAACTTTATGCATCTATATTTAAAAAAAAATTGTAGTTTTCTTTAGCATGTAACTGTTTTTTGTCCCCAATAAAATAAAATAACAAAAAACAATTTTCCCTTTGCTAATTTAGGTACTGGTTTTTCTTCTTTACCTGGTTGGTCTACTTACCTCTCCCACGTATTCGAATCTCAATTCCTATTTCAATATTTTTTTCTTTTTATCATTTTGATACGCTTGCACGCTACACGGTGAGTACTGGACAGTTTCCCCTAACCGCACTAAATGTGTGTAGTTTTTTGTCTTGTATATGTTTCTTTTTGGTTAATTGTGTACTGTGAACTGTTTCTTATTATTTCCGTTGTGTTTTGTTTTTAATATTGTATGTGTTATTTAAAGCTGTAAGTGTTACCTATGGACGGAAAGGTCAGAAATAAACGTTTATTATTATTATTTTCCTGAAATTTAAGTAAAAACTTACCGTTTTCAATAATTTTCCATCAATTTGAAGTCATGGCTAGAGCAGTGGGTGTGCCGGTTTAGACCACGCCTTCCTGCGAAGCCTTCGATGTGCTATCTCTTTCGCACAGGCTGTCTCGCTCTCGCATTGTTAAAATAACTCGCCTTGTTTATTTTAGTTTCCAAATATTATTGATTTTTTTGTTTTGTTATTATTTCAGAGAAAACTGAATATCATGTATCTACCTAGGTATATAGGTATATGTAGGATAAATGCCGTTTTATTTGGTAATGATAATACGATTACATAACTACGGTGAAGTATGTTGACTGAGTTTTTTTTTTATTGATAGGTTCGCGCTTGACCACTATGTCACCTGATGATAAGCGATGATAAGGTCTACAATTTATTTATTTATTTACAAGCATTTGTACAAAGTTACAGAGGATGTCCAAGGCGTTGTACAGTAGAAACTTACAAACTAAAAAAATAAATTTAATGAAAAGAACATTGGAGCACTCTTGCCTAGAAGTAACATATTCACTCTTGAAATTTTTTTTTGTTAAGTTGCCACAACAAGACAGTGCTTTTTATTCCTTATTCTTTATTTTACACACAAAAAAAAACAAAACTTAACTACAATACATGGATTTGATTATGTATATAGGCGAGCTTAACTCAACAATGAGTTTTCTCCCAGCAAACCTACCCCTAACCCTAACCCTACCCCCCCCCCCCTTTTTCACGTTTTTAGTGATATTCAATATTTTTTTAATAATCATCTGCAAGGTTTATCCCCAATCCGACTATTGTATTAACTGGTGAAACTCTTGAGCTAAACAGAGGTTATTTTTCGTAGTAATTTCTGGAAGTTACTCGTATCTATATCAATTTATTGATTTCCCGTAACACGATTTCCTAGTGTTGACCCTTGAAATCCCCAGCTCTGGGTGAAGCTCGGGGGCGGCGATCTCTCACGCCGGGCCTTGGTACAGGCCATGGCCGGGCTTGCGGACGGCGAGTAATGGTTGGTTCGCCGTCCGACCGTCCGGTAACCGTCCGGACCGAGCCTAAGTCGTCGACGGCACGTAAGGTTCCACCCGCGCCTCAGGGAGATGTCAAAAAATCGTAGGGGCCCAGCAGGGTCGAAGCCTACTGGGGCCACGGGTAGCGTGAAAGCGAAACCCGTGGCTCCGGGACGAAGGCAAAGAAGGGGCCAAGGGTTTTCTTCTGAAAGGAAGACTCGGCCCTGGTATGAAAGGCAACGAAGGAACAGGAGTGGGTTTTTAGTCAGTAAAAGTCTGACACTAGATCTCGCTCCGCCCAAGAGCGCGATTTGTCATTAGATGATTTTCCGACCTAAAAAAAAAGCTCTGAGTGGCGCAAACGTAAGACTTTTACTGACTAAAACCCACCTGTTTTAGTCTTCCCTCAGTTGCCGTTTGTAGTCTAGGGATCTCACGTTTCGCAATCCTAGAATTAATAAAACTATTTTAAACATTAGCCATTACAATTGAAGCAGCTTTGAGCTAAAGGGTATGTAACTCGACATAAATTTTCACTGTTTTTCATACAACCGCTCTTACGCGATTATGACGTTATTACACATTTTTCATTAGATATTTTGGAAGCACAGTATCTTGTGGATATTATCTAGTCTTCTATTGTAAATATAAATCAATTTATAAATTTGTGTAAAACTATTAATCCAATAAAGAACTCCGAAAATCTACTATTTTGCATGAACTTTGACACTTCATAATTTACTCAAAAATTAAAAAGTTCAATAAAGTATAACAATAAAAGCCTTGCAAATTTAAGCAAGATTCTGAATGATGACTAATTTTTTCAAAAAGTTTTTAAGGGTTAAAAAAACACGTATTTTCTGAAACAAGTCTTATAAAATATTCGAGCAAATCACGGAATTACCGAATGCTAACAGAGTTTTCAGGTGTTATCTTTCTTTTTTTGTATTGCCTCTTCATCAAACATCGCGTTGGATTGCGTTAGATGAAGTAACAAGCTTTTAAACCATACACGATGTTGACGATAGGCGAGTGGAAACGGACCATCTTAAGAAGCTGCTCACATTACACTAAATATAATAAATAATACTTACTTTATTGATTCATCGTTATCATCATTATTTCAGCCGAAAATCGTCCACTGTTGGACATAGCTGTCCACCAAGCGTCGCCATAATGACCGGTCCTGTGCGTCTCGCATCCATCGCATTCCCGCGACCCTGACCAGCGGGGTTACCATGACGTTCAAAGTAAGATTGTTTCATTCTTATTTCAGTGTGGGTAATAGACAGAGCTATACAGATTCTCTAGCGACATCTCTTTCCCACACTGAAATAAGAATGAAACAATCTTACTTTGAACGTCATGGTAACCCCGCAGGTCATCGATCTACCTCGTGGGAGGCCTACCAATGCTGCGTCTTCCCTTTATGGACTAGGTAAACAATTATCTACCTAATTAAATTGGAAAGAGAATAAGGTCACAAAACCAATAAATTATTTTATTTGTTAATAATCTCTACCTACATATAATGAATCTGAAGAAGTTTTTAGTTGTACGCGCATGACGTAAAATGTGCGAAATCGACATGCCTAAATAACTTTTATATATTAAAATTGTGTGTAACTTGATATATTACATATTTCATCGCAATCGGTTGACTAGCTATATCGAAAGATATACCTACTTTATTTTTATTTCATTTATTTTCTTTATAAACATATAATTCAGTTTTATATAATTATAAAAAAAAAAAATTAAGATTAAAAAATATACTTATTAAAACATACTTATATATGTATTTTATTATTATAAATAACTATTTTTTTTCTGTTTGAAGTATATCTTATTTGTTTATTGTGCAAACCTACCTCAGTGTTGTCTTTTTTAACTCATAGGTTGACAGGTAGAGAATGCCTTGTTGCACTAAGTCCGCTATGTACCTGTACATGAAGTTTATATAAAATAAAATAAAAAATTTAAAAATGTAGAAGTAGGCCACAATTTAAAAATAGAATGGGGTCCAAGCTACCGGTGGTCAGGGCTCCTTAGAGAGGAATCTCCTAGAAATACGCCCTAATAATTATATTATTAATTGTCCCACTGCTGGTCAAAGGCCCTTCATTTCGTCTAACGATCAGGGTTCATCGTTTTCTCTTTCTGATTTTTAACAAAGACAACCAGGTCATCCTGCTATCTCATTCGTGGTCTACAACGGGCCCGTGTCGCTTTTTATGGGCCCGAAGCTCGTAAAACATGTGAAAAAAGATTGCATGTAGCGGAGATGAGAATGTTAAGATGAATGTGTGCTGTGACGCGGATGGATAAAGTAAGAAATGAATATATTAGGGGAAGTTTATAAGTGGCACCAGTGTCTGAAGTTGAAAGGGAATCGTTTGTCTTGGTATGGTCACGTGAAGAGGAGGGATGAAACGCATGTTACTAAAAGAGTTATGAGTTTACATGTGGATGGATGGAGAGGGAGAGGGAGATCAAAGAAAAGATGGATAGATTGTGTGAAGAGTGATATGAAAGAAAAGGAAGTTAGTGATAGCATGACGAGTGACATGGCAGAATGGAAGAAAAAAACGTGTTGCGCCGACCCCAAATAACACGGGACAAGGGCAGGATGATGATGATGATGATGATGATGAAGCTCGTTAAACATGTCCTGCCCAGTCTCATTTAAGTTGAGCAGCCTTTTGAGCCTCATCAACGGTTTGCGTACCTACATACAATAAAGAAATAAAACAAAAATAATCATCAAGATTCAATCACCATTCTAACAATCTCAAAATCATGTAAAAACAACACCTAAACAAGTAAAAACAAAGTGTAAACAAGAAAAAATTATAGTGATGTCAATAAAACACATAATTTGATTGTCCCGCGTCGCGACCCGAATTCTCGGGATTCTCACACGGTGTGGCGTTATGCTCGACTAATTTACGACACACTGAAACGTCCCGAGCTCCGGTATGGACGCAGGAAAGTGTTGGTCAGCGACTTTATGAATTAAAATGGTTGCTTGAAAAAGTATTGAAAAATTAATATAACCAACACGGTGTATGTAGCTACGATATCTTAAATAACAATAAAATAAACTTTGTATTTCGATTATAAACTATAGATCAGGGGCGCCGACTCCGTGGGTGCTCCGGGGCTCGAGCACCCATGAGAAATAAGCAGTGGGTGCCGAGCACCCCTGAGAATAGACATCAAGAAACAGATCAATAATCGCCTTTTAGGTTACGTATAATTTATAATATTTCTTGATACTAAAACTTGTTTTATTTTTATAAAATGATTTCATTTATCAAACGTAATTAGTAATTAAGTGGCTCACCGACGGCTCGACAAAATTATCAGGAGGTTTAAACTTCTCTCGCCAGAGGAAGCATCTCTCGGAGGTGCTGTTACCTTGAGATGGGCTCACGCTTGCAACAAAACTTTTACGACTTTTAAGTCTCAGGGGCACCGAACTGTAGTAACAGCATCAGCGGACGGCACTGCCATGGCCGAATACTGGGCCATGCAAGGAATTTAACTAGTTTTGCCATCGATACGCTAAGAAGAAATAATTAAGCATGCAGTATGTAAGTAGGGCATTTATTTATTTTTCGGTCGACCAGTGTGCATTTCTCTTCTCACACTTCGCCACTTCTTCAAGTCCATCAAATGAGCATGAGCACCCATGAGGTTTTCTAAAAGCCGGCGCCCCTGCCATAGATCATCTAAACACGACATCACATTATTAAATGGGCAATCAAAACTCCCAGGAGACTGCTGGCGAACCCACTGCAGCAACGAAGCGGACCGTTTACGCTTGATCACTGCGAATCCGCTGTCCAAAACGCTGCAGCGTCGCAACCCCAACAACTTTCTTAGTTTATTTCAGCTCTATCTATTTATTTATTCATTGAAACATATATAGTTTTTATACAATTACATAAGAATCTTTAGAAATTACACTAAGTGGGTCCCAAACTAGTCAAAGCCTGTATCTTGGTGACCCAACAATTATACAGAGTTAGCAAGATGATCTGGCCTGCTGGCGCTACGTATAAATTTTTCATAATAAAAATATTCCATTCACAAGATACTTAAAAGAAACTGAAAAACATGCGTCAAAAGTTGCTGGCAGTACTTTCGTGTGCCGAGCCTTATGCGACAGACAGGCCCACCTTTCTGTAACCTGACACCAGTGTATGTCACCTGAGGTTCCACACGACAGAGGGCGGCCGGGGACTTAGTGAGATGTAGTTATTACTCGAGAATTATTGTCCCAATGGTTGTAAGTAAAAATTTTAATTCCCAATAGGATAGGTGGCCTGTGGGAATGTTCGAAAGAGTTACCGCAGCCTGAGAACGCAAAGGGCAACTGACTGACACAGGTGGGTTTTAGTCAGTAAAAGTCTGACAATCCTTCTCGCTTCACCCAAGAGCTGGAAGAGTTATTTGACGATTTCCCAAGCAAAGAAAAAAATTGTATGTGCCTTCCTCGTTTATCGTAATTTCTAGTGAAACTCATATCAAAATTCTTTGCGTTGATTAGAGGAATTGACGCCAGTCTTACTAAGAATGGAATGGCACGGTAGGACAACATCTAAAAATGAAATCATAGTCATAGTTGACTGACTTGTTGGTCTAGTGGTTAGTGGCCCTGATTGCTGGTCATGGGTTCGATTCCCACCCAGGACAAATGTTTGTGTGATGAGCACGATCATTTGTTCTTTGTCTGGGTGTAATTTATCTATAATATTTATGTATTTAGAAATATTTAAGTACGTTTATCAGTTGTCTAATATTCATAATAACACAAGCTCTGCTTAGCTTGGGATTAGACGGCGTTGTATGATAGTGGTTGGAATATTCTATTTATTATTTATTTATTTATATTTATAGTCATAGACATTTATTCATTAACAATCAAATTTATCTGAAATTACAAACACGTTGCATATTAAAACAATACAAAAACATAAACTTAATATAACATTATATTTACCTCAAAGATCATCTATAATATATAGACACTTGTTCAATAGAAATCTTTTGAGTTTTTTTTTAAATGATCTAGTGTATGTATATAGCTCTTTAAATCTAAAAGCAAATTATTAAATAAAATAACCGATTGATATCTGGGACAGTGCTTTAATTTTATTATATTATTAAGTATTCACTTGATTTCTTTAAATATACATTTAAATTACATTTTTAAATATTTTTTTGACAAAATCATTAAAAAAAACCATTTAAAAATATAAAAAATTGTAGTCCGCCGGTGTCAGAAGCAGAGTCCAAGTTACCGGTGGTTAGGGCTGCAGAGACAGGAACCTCCTCACAATGCGAGCTGTATCGAGGAGTACTGCCTTCTGTATCAGGCCCTTGATCCAACTGCGTAACGACAGCTCCGACAGATGGTTATCGAAGCTTTTGGCTATAAGGCCATTGGCGGTCACGACAATCGGCACAATGATAGCCGAGTCTACATTCCATAGACAACATATTATTAAATTTAAATTAGGCTGTACTTTGTAAAGTTTCATGTTTCAGTTTCAATCAAATGTATAATTAAGTTTTATTGTTTTAAAAACGTTGACCCACTCTAGGACTTACTCCTGCATCGTGGGTATGTTCACAAACATGTAAACTCACATACACAAAAAAACCCAGACCCGGAACAACTTAGCTCGCCGTCCGATCGTCCAGTAACCATCCGGACCGAGCCCAAGTCGTCGACGGCGCGTACTGTTCCACGCGCGCCTCAAGGAGATATCAGCAAACCGTAGGGGCCCAGCAGTATCGAAGCCCACTGGGGCCATGGGTTCTCTTCTGAAAAGAAGACTCGGCCCTGGTATGAAAGGCAACGAAGGAACAGGAGTGAGTTTAGTCAGTAAAAGTCTGACACACCCTCTCGCTCCCACATAAGCGGGGGAGTCATTGGATGGTATTCCCACCGAAAAAAATAGACCCGGAACAATTATCTGTAAGCCAAATAAATATTTATTACATGCGAGAATCAAACCCACTACACGCACGCATGGAGATGCAACGCCGGGGCGAAACTCCGCCGCCGCGACAAGTCGCAGCATGGCGGACAGAGCTCTGGCGAGTTCTCATGTAGAAATGGCGACAGCGACTGTCGCAACCCAGTGCTGGGCACGCCACAATTATGGCGGTAAGTCCTCTCTTTGAGGCGTGGTTGGAAAGACCTCACTGCGTCCTCACCTTCCGCATGACGCAGGTTCTCACCAGACACGGTAAGTTCGGGAGGTTCCTGCACCGGATTCGTGCGGAAACGACGCCCGGGTGTCGCCACTGTGTGGACCACCCGGAGGACACGGTAGAGCACACGGTGGAGGTGCGCCCCGCTTGGGCAGAGCAACGCCGTGTCCTCGTGGAGGCAATCGGCAGCGGCGATCTCTCGCGCCGGGCCTTGGTTCAGGCGATGGTCCGGAGCGAGGAGGAGTGGCAGGCGGTCGCCTCCTTCTGCGAAGCCGTAATGCTAGCGAAGGAGGCGGCCGATCGCGTGAGGCAACGATCCTTACGCTCCAACCGCCGCTGCCGGGATTCCGATCCCGATTTCCGATTGTATGTATGATATACTTATTTACGTCAACAAACACAGCTGGCATCGAACTCACGACTACTCCAGTGTCGTATAAATAAGGCACTACCATGGTTCTCGAATTCACATTAAATAGTCGGCTACATTCACACATATCCCCACAACCACAGTGCTTTGTCTCCAAAGCCGTCACTTACGACCTCTTACCACCAACAGGCAGGCCCACCGTGCCACAAGTAACTTGATAGCTACATACGTCAGCCATCCTCGGACCAAGAGGCTAGCGTGAATATACTGCATTATGATGTCAAATCAAATTCAGATTTATAAAGGGTATGGCCTATCATTCATACAAACTTTGGCCAACAGTGGACATAGATTAAGACAACTACAATTCATAGTTTATGAAATAATAAACCTGTTACAGCTATTACAGGTCGATATACTCTAACTATTTTTTTTCTGACCAGTATTTGGCAACCTCTACGGCTCTGTTATTGGCCTCGTATAGATCCTGTAAACTGCAGGTGGTTGTGCAGGATGGCAGCATAGCAAATGACGCATGTCCTGTGCAGCGGCTCCACACTGGCACTGTGTTAGAGATGGGTCGAGGAAGCCCCATTTGGCCAAATTATTTTTTACAGCGGCCAACCTGGTCTTTATTACAGGTTTAACTACAAGTAGGAGGAAATGAGATGATTTTCCTAGAGTCAAAATGGCGGCTGGCACAGCAAAATAAACAAAAATTTTTTTATTCACTTAGTTAATCATTTTCTTCATCGTTTAAAATTAGAACAGCGTCTAAAAACATTATGACTTCTAAGTATTAGCTTATTTATTCATCAACAAGTATCATTCAACATAAACATATTTACATATTTTTATTTTTGTTAACTATGCATTGGTACCTACAAATTAAATAGTTCTTACCTGCCGTGGATGAATCCATTCTTGTATCACAGATCGAATTTCAGCAACTTTTAAAGAATGTCGTATCATTCGAGTAATATCAACAGCATAAAGCACAGGTCCGATCGTGTGTGGGGTACTGCAGCCACATATGGGCTGGTGCTGTAAAATGCCACCTAGCAACTTTGGACTCGGTGGAAAGGCGTGCGAAGAGGCTAATTGGTGGTCCAGATTTGGTTGAATCCAATCTTCAAAGCCTTGAGCACAGGCGCAGGGTAGCCAGCCTTTCGGAGTTTTACAGGTTGCATTTTGGAGAGTGTGCGCGGGAATTGCATGACTTGATTCCGCCATCTCATTTCTACCATCGGACAACCCGACGTACGGCGAGTATCAACCCTTACGTTGTTGAAACCTCTCCGGTCCGGACTAAGCGTTTCGCCTCGTCGTCTATACCGCGTACATCGAAGGACTGGAACAATTTGCCTGCTAAGGTTTTCCCATCCGATTATAATTTGGGTGTCCTCAAGGCTAGAGTGAATAAGTGCTCTTAATAAACTAGTGCGCCTCAACATCAACGATTGCATCACTGCTTACCATCAGGTGGGATCGCAGTCAAGCACTGGTATAAATCAAATTTAACAAAAAAGAACAATTAGTATAGCGTTGACTTCTGCTGGTCGAAATATGTTACAAAGAGTCGGTGTCCATTTGTCGGATGCTGATTCAAAGAAGTAGAAAAAGAATCCGAGATAGAGCGGCCGGGGTCATTGTCGTACATAGCAGATTCAGAATCCATAGGCAGGCTGGGGTTGTCGGGAAAAGCGAGTGCAGAGTTCATTATGAAAGCAAATAGTAATAATAGAAAATAGTCACAAACTGAAGCAAATTGTCGCAATTCAAATGTTACGCGGCAAAATGTGTCAATTTTTGCCGCCACTTTTCGCCCCATTTGGGTAGGCTAAGGTCTTAAGATCATACAGCCACTGAACTTCACTCAAGGAATCCCGCCAAAAACACCCAAACATTTTAAACGATGCAATGAATATTTTTTTCAATAGTATTGAGCAAAATAATTGTATTTCGTACGCATTTTTATCAATTAACCAAATGCATAATAAATGATGTAAAAAAAAAAGATGTTATGGTTGATTAATAAATTGAAAATTCTATGCAATCTTTATTTTATTATTTCGCCTGAAGGACTTTGTATCCATGGTCAAGAAATAATTGAAAAAAAACTTCAAAATGGTTGCTGGAACATTTGAAACACTGAATTAATGAATATACTTATTGTTTAATATTATTTTACCGAACTTTAACTGACATGATATTATTTTAATAATTATTTCTAGTGATTATTAAGATTTTTAGTATAAATAATAATCTTGTCTACGGCATTGTCAACCTCTGACTGTATCTTGGCCACTCCCTTTACTAGCTGTTCAAACGTTGTTCTACCATAATTATAAGGTTTTTGGAGGGATTTCTTTGAGTGAAGTTCAGTGGCTGTTTTAATTATTCGCAAACCGCCTAGTGCATATTGTGATGTAAAATTGGTGTAGTTTTGTATCTCAAGTATCTGCGCAACTGGAATTATATGTGAAATCATTGAAATAGGCGCGATCTTGGTAAAATGGAGCTGAGAATTTTATTGTAGTTTTAGCTACCTCAGCGAAGTTTACTGAGAAGGCTGAATCGATACATTTGCAGCCAAATACTTCAAAAAACATTAGAATGTGTTACACCCGCATTGTAATGTAAAGCAAAAAGAAACAACTATTACGGAAGACTTATTACGCAAGAAAACATAGACGAAAGACTAGGCGATATGGTCGAACGACTATAGCCTTCCTTAAGGGGCAAACACAAAAAAAAAATACGAAAAAAGGAGGGTAGTAGAAGGGGAAGAAATACCCTGCGACCTATTCTCAGACCTACCAAATATGCACAGAAGCTTCAAGCTTGCGTAGGTGCGGGCTTGAGAACAACAAGCAATGCCAATGAGTATTCCGTCCGGGTGTGGACTAAGCCCGAGTCGACCGGCGAGTAGTATTCCACGCGCCTCAAAGAGTGGTCAGCGAAACTCAAGGAGCCCAGTAGAACTATATCTGCTAGGGCCGCGGGAATGCAAAGGGCAAACGAAGGAATAAGGGTAGGTTTCAGTCGTTAAAAGTCTTACATTCCCTCTCGTTCCACGAGGTGACGCAGAGCGGGATTATTTGAGGATCTCCCACCTAAAATAAACTGCCAGGAAACCGTACCTGCTGACAAACACAACTGGGAATGATTCAAACATCGCTCCTGGCACGAAAAGGTACACAAATTGGTCTAAAATTATTATGTAAAACTTAACCATTTTGATAGATACATTTGCATTTATATTACTTTCAACCAGGCAGGAATACCTACAATCAAGGGAAACAACGAATTATATCATTACTACTTAAAATAAATATAGGTAGTTTTAATAACATCATCTATACTTATAAATTTATAATAAATCTGTAGAAGTGAAAATTCTGTACATTGAAAATATCAAAAAAATAAATGGCAGTGGGTGTTACTAGACCGGACCGACACCGAACCCAAAAATGTGATTAAAAAAAATTTTTGTCTGTCTGTCTGTTTGTTCAGGCATCACGCAAAAACTACCGGTTCGATTACGATGAAACTTGGTATAATTATTCTTTTATGTCCTGGGCACCACACTGGGTACTTTTTATCCCGAAAAAGTATATACAATAAAAAACAAACTTATTTTTGCGGTTCGATCCCTAGACCCGGTTACTGTACCAACCGCAAATAATAAGTTTGTCGTAGGTTACGTCACCCGCAGTAGAGTTCACTACACGCTGCACACGGCTAAGATACTATAATATTTTATCTTAAGATACAATATTGCTCGCCATACAATTCAATGGACTATCATACACGACGAAGATAATAAATAATATTTCATATTTTCGTATCTCAAAAAACCTAATAAAACCATTTTCGACTTCTACGCGGATGAAGTCGCGGGCAAAAGCTAGTTTACAGGCACTCTTGAACTGTTAAGCTTGAAAAGTACCAACCGGTAAGGACAGGGCTCGAGGCTCTACGCGGGGATCGTTCCATGGCCCTTTACGGAGCGCTGGTGTGGGCGCCGTCGATGCGAAAAAAGACTGGATCCAAGCTGAACGCGTCCCGGAGGATCAAGGTCATCCAGATGATGCGGGGACACCCACGGTCTCCAGCCAAGCGGCATTGCGAGACAATGGGATCTGGAAGCAACAGTCAAGGACTGTCGCATGCATGGACGCATGCACGATTTGCGTATGGAGATGCAACGCAGACTGAGTTCCGACGGGATCCCATGGTAAAAGGACGACAGTCACTGTCGCAATCTACTGCTGGGCACACCATAATCATGGCAGTAAGTCCCTTCTTCTCTATGAGTGTTCAAATGCAAGTCCTCACAGAACATAATAAGTTCGGGAGGTTCCTACACCGGATACGTGCAGAAGAAACGCTCGGGTGTCACCATAGTGTGGACCGCCCGTAGGACACGATGGAGCATACGGTGGAAGTGTACCCCAAAATGGTTCACTTAATTGACTTATATTATGAATCGCTTTAGAGTTCATTAGCAGAATCAAAAGAAGTTACTGAAGAGCAACATGTTAAAATTAATTTCACGGATATTATAATATATTAAACTTAAAAAGTTAACTTGAACAACAACAATATATATTTTATATGGTGACATTTATTGGAGTGTCACCTGCAAAGCTGAGTTAAGAGAACACTTTTGATTATGGCTTTCTTTAGTCAGGTCAATCTTCCAATGACTTCTTCCACTCTAGTGCGGAGAGAGACAGACTTTTACTGACTAAAACCCACTCCTATGTTTCTTCTTTGCCTTCATTCCAGGATTCGGGATTCGAGCTTCGACCCTACTGGGCTCCTACGGTTTTGCTGACATCTTGACTCGAGCTCGGTCCGAACGCTTACCAGACGGTCGCACGACGAACTACCCAATGCTCGCCGTCCGCAAGCCCACGCCTACTTTAACTGGAAATCGGGGTCGTGTTCCGACGGCTATGACGGGAGGAAGTCCGTTCCCTCACACGTGCGAGCCGAACCTAGCCGAAACTAGCCGATTACAGATTAGAAAAAAGATCCGATAGTAATTTCAAATATACACCACAAATTTTTAATTAGTAGGGCTTATTGGAAAAGAATAATATTCATAAACAGCAAAGTTATTAGGGTTTGCTTATATCCCAAAATGTCAATCAATTTATGAAAGTATTGTACAAGCTCAATCAATTTATGAAAGTATTGTAACTATTTATGAATGAATAAATAATCAAAATGGAAAAACCACTGCGCGTAGTATTTTCTAGTAGCAATTGTTATGAATGATTGATTCAATTATGATTTTTTTACCAATTATGAAAAATCTTCGTGGACAATTATGGGATTTCGTTTTTTAGCCCAATAGAGCCCAATTTTTTTTGTATTACAATTAAAAAATATTGTTCCCGTGAACTGTCGCCATTTCATCCATCCTGCGTTGATCCGATGAGTTACGTCCCGGTCTACCTCACCATCCCCTTGGATGACTGACCCGAGGTACCGAAAGTCGGAGCAGATCGGTATGGGCGTTCCAGCTAGAGCTAAAGGCACTGAATTGGAGAGCCCGCCGAAATCGCAGAACAAGTATTCCGTTTTGGTTCTACTCAATTTCAGGCCAACACTCTCGAGTCTGTGCCACCACACCTCCAATCTATTCTGCACCTCTAGGCCACTCTCGGAAACCAACACAATGTCATCGGCAAACAGCATACACCAGGGAGCCTCTTCCTGAATGTCCGACGTCAGAGCGTCCATTATCATCAGGAAGAGGTAAGGGCTGAGAGCCGACCCTTGATGTAAGCCGACTGCCACATTGAAGCTGCCAGTGTTGCCCACTATAGACCGGACTTGGGTACTGCATCGACTGTTGATCGCTCGGATCAACTGCACATACTTCCCAGGCACACCTTTCTCCTTAAAAGCCAATCACAGAACCTCACGAGGTACCCAGTCGTATGCCTTTTCGAGGTAAACGAATACCATGTGCAAGTTTTTATGCGCACCTCTGTATTTCTCGCACAGCTGACGTATAGCAAAAATGGCATCCGCTGTACCCCGAACCGGCATAAAAACTGATTGGTTCTGTGAAATTTCACTCTCTTCTCTCATCTACAAGTCCGTGATAAGACCTGTCATACTGTATGTATCAGAATGTTGGGCTGCGAAAAAGACTGATGAAAAAAGATTGCAGGTAGCGGAGATGATAATATTAAGATGGATGTGTGCTGTGACGCGAATGAATAAGTGAGAAATGAGTATACATATTAGGGGAAGTTTAAAAGTGGCGCCAGTTACTGAAAAGTTAAAAGGGAATCGTTTGTCTTGGTATGGTCATGTGAAGAGGGGGCATGAAACGCTTATTACTAAAAGAGTTATGAGTTTACATGTGGATGGATGGAGAGGGAGAGGGAGGCCAAAGAAAAGATGGATGGATTGTTTGAGAAGTGATATGAAAGAAAAGGGAGTTAGTGAAAGCGTGACGAGTGACAGGACAGAATGGAAGAAAAGAACGTGTTGCGCTGACCCCAAATAAAACGGGTCAAGGGCAGGAAGATAATTATAATCAAAAAATAGTGGTGTATAAATGCATCTGAATATGTTTTTCATTCATCAACACATAAATATAAATAAATACCTATAGAAATGACGCCACGAATGGTGCAGTGGATGAAAGATTGGCTACTGTACTTCGTATCGCGGGTTCGATTCCCGCACGGGACAAATATCTGTATGGTCTACAGATATGTGTTCCGGGACTGGGTGTCTTGTTTATGTGAGTTTACATGTTTGTACTTGCGATATAGGAGTTATTCCTAGTCTGGGGCAATGTTTCTATTTTTTTAAGAAAAAAAAAAAGATTTAAAAAAAAATTGCAGAGCGCGGTTCTGCCTCCTCTTGTAAAGTTATCTCTTGCATTTATGAGGTTTTCACTCTAAGGAGACGATAGTGTTATGCGAAATAAATTGTTATTACTTCGCAATTATCACTTGTCTCTCTCTTCAAGCAGCGCAACCATGAACAGCTGAAATATACTGGCCAACTGTGCCCTTTTCTGCCCAGCCATCTCAATCTACCTGACTATCTGACTACTGACTATCTGTTTTACCCAATCAACGTAATATATAACTTAGAGATAACACAAAAACATAAAAATAAGCAGTTCACGGCATAAAACTGTCCTATCGATAAGTTTGTTGAATTTGAATATGAGTCATCACTTAAAGCCTCTACCATTTATTTAGCGATCGCTGCGCCATCTATTTTGCGCGAGCGTAAGTATTGAATATCTTTCACTTTAAGTGCGTGACGTCATACAAGTAGGTATGTATTTTAAAACCAAAATAACTCCATGAAACATTTAGGACGAACAGAACACGGCAACAAAGAAACTTCGAGGGAGTTCTTTCACTTCAAATAAATATACAATCCATTCGCTGTTGTTACCCCCTTGAAGTTCTTATTAGTAACTTCTAAAACCACTTGTATTTCAAATGATTGTTTTGATGTCAAATTTATCTCATAGTGTTGCTTAGCAATTTAAATTATCTTTAAAAACTTAGGTGTGTAGGATTTTCGATAGCAGTATTGGGCATTGATAGTATTTACACAAGTATGCATTCGATCCATAATCTATCTACTCATAAGTACCTATTCTATAGATAGCGCGGTAGACGCGAGGCGCGTCATCAGTACCACAGACCCGATAGAAGTTGATTGCAATTTGCGATGTTGCCATTATAAAATATACAAAAAAATCTACGCAAATTATTAACGTTCGCGTTTTTGTATCTAGGATAACATTATTAATACATTTTATGATGTCGATGTAGCCATGTCGTAACTCGTGATCAACACTGATCTAATTAGCCTTACATGTATATTATGTTATTTAACTTATGGCATTTTTTAAATTCACCTTCGAAGTAGGGAGAAACTGACACCGTATTTTTTAAGATTGTTTGCGTTGAATCGGGGACAATTATTTTATGTTTAAGAATGTTAGCTTGTAACTCGGGCTCAAACTGTTAAAATAATAACCTTTTTTGACAGATTGTAGATTTTACACAGATTAGGATGATGCAATCAAAGCAAAATATGTGGTGCATTCCCATACATGCTTGTACTTATTAATGACATGTTTTGCAATTTTAGTTGTAATGGTTTTAATTGTCCTAGTTATGTATTACTGCACATATTTATAATTTGTAACTGTATTGGAAAAATCTTATTGGCTTCCTGGTGTAGGAAGTTTTTGAAATTTTCTTGTTTCATTTTAATGAAAACAAAGAGAATGTTTGCGTATCACAAAAATTCTTTAACTTTTATATCTTTTTAATATAAATTAGTCATAAGTTGCGATGACTGGTATAGCTAAAAAAATACCTGCTGAAAACCTCAGACTACTAGAGTAAATACATTAGAATTATTTTTTAAACTAACGAAATTGAGCCACAACTAGATTTATTTAAGTATAGAAGACTAGATTTATAAAGAATAAACTCAAAATTATAAGGTTCACAAAAAATACTATGTTTGAAAACGTAATATAAAAATGATTTTATCACAATCGAGTACATATACGTTTATAATGTGGGTAAATAAAAATTATTAAATGGCAATAGATTTCTTAAAAACTTTCTGGATTCTTTTGTCTATGATACATAGGAATGCGACTGTGAGTAAACATTCATTCGATTAACTTTGGCGTAAATCGATTTATATTGTAAGTATCTTTAAATTGTAGTCTTACTAAAATTGGTATTTTCCAATAGAAATTTTCTTGTTTCAACGCTTTTTATTCAATGATTTATGTATGCAAGTTTGGTTTAAAAAAATATTTATAACCACTAACGTTGACAGTGTTTCAGTATTCGGAATATGACATTCCGATTCTGTGACTGAATCCGATTCACGTGATTACGTCACTCGGGCCAAGCGAAGCGAGCGGTGGGAGATGTACGAGATTCGTACTGTGTTAAAATTAATACGTCATCTCTTATTCTAAAGTGATATCTGTAAATTAATTCGCGGTTCCGCTTAGAAATTCATAATAAAACTGTAAGTAAATAATTCTGGCGTCGCCCCCACGCGTCGCCGTATGGTACGGACGCGTTGTTTAGTTCCCTGTGCAGTGCCTATACAAATGCATAATATAACCTATCTGCGCTTTGCATAAATCTATGAGGCCGCAGCCTTGTAATTGATGCAGATGCAGCCGATGTGGAAATAAGGCGTTAATGCGATTACAAAAGTAGTTAAAACGTCATCGGAGCGAAGCCATCAAGTCGTGGTGTTTTGCCGCGCTGTGTGCCGTGTTTATTGACGCGTTGGTTGCAATATTGCAGGCATAATGCCGGCGGCGCGAGGCACTAAACGTGCTGCATCTAAATCATCCGCCGCTGCGGCGTCAACGGTGGCCAAAAACAAGAAAAAACGTGGAGGTGAGTTCCTGCAAAGGCATTTTGCAATTGTTTTCTTTACATTTTTGCCTATGTCAATGACCTGTCAAATGCGATGGCGGGAAACGAAAGGCGCGAACTCTCGCCTCAGAACTTCTTTTTTTATGTTTACAAGGTAACTGTACTTGAAATAAGACTTGAATAGTTATGTTTGGTCATTTAGAAGCATGTTTATGCGTAAATACAGCGTTGGTTATGTAAGCGTAACGTACGAAAGGTTCTTTTTAGGTTAGTTGGTTCGGTCGACGCTCCATCGTATTTACAAATGTGTTTTTCACGTAAATAAGTGTATTCTGTAAATAACTGTGACCAATTTATGTTTAAATTACGGTCACGAACGCGAATAAGAATGTATTTATCACTGTAGTTTGGCAAAATATTGGCTAATGAGGGGTAGAAGCGAGTCATTATTGTGCCATTAGCTAAACCTACCATAGAGATAAGCATGTAGAATGGAATATTTTTTAAGATTATATTTGGCTGTATCTTCTAAATATGAAACCGATTTAGAGTTATGACTCAGTTGAATAGTTGAAGTGCATTTCCCTGTATTATATATTTTCATACAATATTGATACAAATACTTAGAATCTTATTAGATTATTTAATTATTAAAAATACTTAAACAAAGCTGAAATGAGTACCATTGCTGTGTTACCCTATTTTCACATTAAAAATATTTTTTTTAATTTCTTAAGAGCTATCACATACATATAAAATTAGAAAAAAATAAACATTTATTTCGGAAATCTACACTAATTTAATATTTTAAAAATATAAAGTTTGTTTTTTTTTTAGTTTGTAGGAAAAAGAAAGTTGTTGGATTGCTAAGAAAATTTCACCGATAGAAAGCTGCTTTATTCCTGAGTGACATAGGCTATATTTTATGTATGCAGGGGCAAAGCCATGGGCAGTAGCTAGTAAAATATTAAAGAAAAGGTTATTTAGAAAATAGTCAGACTCATCTTTAACAACATCAAGTAAATCTTATTTATTTATATGGCAATACTGCATGACCCTGACCCTCTGTTGCACAGAAAGAGATTACCTTGTAATGTCTTTATCTTTAAAAGTATTCCATTCATATATACCACTTCTTGTTTGCACTATGTAATAATCTGTTACCTTGGTTTTATACTAGTTGTCCCCTGCGGTTTCACCCACATTTTTTTTACTTACTGCTCTGCTCTTGTGGGTCATAGTAAGATGTTATATAGCCTATTGCCTTCCTCAATAAATGGAATATCTAAATAGTTTCTAAACATGTCCAAACAAAAAATAAACTCTTCAGTTTTTTAATATTGTATTAGTATAAATTTAACCTTGTAAGGCCTAACCTTAATTGTATACATTACGACTCAATGTACTAAAAATAGTCGCAAGTAGTTTTGGCTTAGGACTTTTTTCTTTCTTTCTTCTTTAATACTTTTGGCTAAATTCTTCTAAGTGTTTCTTCCTGTATCTTAAGTTAACTATTTGATGTAAAAGAATATATATTTAAATTAATAATAAAATTATGGTAAATATCTTTTTAGATTGTTAAAAACCAAAAATGTTTAAAAGTATCTTGGACTGGAATGGCTAAATATTTTTTAAATATTAAAATAGGTCACTGGGCCATATGAGGTAAAAAAAAATCTATGGCAATGTCTTATCAATTTCATTTTAAATGTAAACACTACCATCTTCCAGTGGATTCTCCCACAAATTAGAAAATTATCGCAAAAAACACACTCTCAGAATAAAAAGTATTCTATGTACTATTACAGCCATTTGAGTGTGAAGGAGTAACTACCATACATACAATACATTCTAATAGGAAAAAAAGAAACATTCTAATAGGATTTAAAACTTGAAAATGTAAAAGTTTACAAAGTAGTTTTGATTGAAAAGATTAAAAACGTTATTGGAATAGCTTTTTTTACATTGCATTGTAAAAGTAAAATCTAGTCTATGAAATGTTTGAAAAAGTAAAAATGTCCCACATAGATAGAGATTGATTGTTGATTGATGATTTTGTTACAGATAAAGTAGTAGGTTAGGGCTTGTTCTCACTGGTAGATAACAGCAGAAAAGAATAATATTATTTTATTTTATCATTCTTAGGGTCGCGTTTGAACTCTATCTCACCTGCTAGTAAGTGACAATGTGGCCGATGATAGAGCATGCTTGCTTAGACTGAAGTACTTATTAGTATTTTTATTTCCTTCTTTCTTTCCAACAGTTATGGTTCCTTGCTTTATCATTCCAATTCTTAAGGAAGCCATTCAGGTTGCCCCGACATCTCCTTAGTGGTCTGCTGTGGCCAAAAAAAGATACTTTGGTTTATGTGGCAAAAAACATACATTTCGACACTCTCAAAGAAAACAAAATTCATATGGTACTTCCAGTTGACTCAGAATCCTCAAATTTGGCATAAAGCAAGGTCTTGCAGCACAAGTATAGAAATAAATCTAAAAACTGTAAATTTATTGTTACGTCAATTTTTTTTCCGATTCGTAAAAATCTTCTGAGACTCCATTTCGGAATTGAACTATTTACATAGGTAAGTTTGTAAGAAACCCTTAGAGTGCGAGTCTGACTCGAATTTGCCCAATTTTTCTTCACTTAGATTTAACTAAGACTTGGTGTAACAAAGTAAGAAAAATTTGTTATTGATATGCAAATAAATTTTCTTTGCAAACCGTAGTAACATTTGACAGATAGAGGTCATTAATATTCTTATTTGAATTACATTGCATAGATAGAGATTAAGACATGTGATGATGATACTTTTTATTCTGGTAACACTTCAGTTAGTAGTACCTTTTCTTATTTTAGTTTACAACCGACTTCAAAAAAAAAGAAGGAGGTTATCAATTCGGTTGTATGTTTTTTAAAATGTTTATTACCTCAGGACTCCGTCGTTTATGACCTGATTTGCAAATATTTTTTTCCCATAAAGGATATGCTTCCAGATTGGTCCCATTTTTTTCAAAATCCAGTTTTGATGATAAAATCCATGATGAATGGAGGGAACTTCTTAAATATTATAGGCAACCATATAGGTATGATTTTGGTATTTTCATCAAGAACTTAAGCATTTACAGTAAAATAGTAACTGTTTTAAGAAGTGGAACTGATGAAGAAGACCAGAAATGGCCAACGAAACTTCATACTCACATAGATATCACAATGAAGATAGTTAAGCGCCTATGACAATACAAATAAATGAATGGTTCTGAATAGTAACGTTGAAAATGGCATCATCAAAGTGATCTTAAGTGGTCTCCTGTAATTGAGGGACTACATTAAATTAAAACTTATTATTTGTATGTGTACATCCTTTGTTAAATCTTCACTGTAATAAATCTGTAGAAGTTTTTAGTTTTGCGCATCATATAAAATATAAGAATTCGATGTAGATAATTTTTATACAATAAAATTGTATGTATCTTATCTTGTGTTGGGCTGGCCCTGGGCCAAAGCACTTCGACCCTTCTGGATCTTTTGTGCTGTTCCCTCCTGTCTACTCAACTCCTAGCCCTCCGTGCACTTTCTTCATGAGTCCCAGTATGGGTTTGATGGGGCTGAGCCTGTAGTCCTCTGGTCTTGGATATGGTTGGCCCAGATACTCTAGTCTTTTGGAGCCTAGTGCTGCACAGTCGCACAGTAGGTGTAGCATATTCTCCTCTGCGTCTCCACAGAACACACAAAAAATTGTATGTAACTTGACATATTACTTATGGTTTACTTCATTGCAATCGGTTGAATATATCAAAAGATATACTATTCGCCAGGTCAGCTAGTAACTAAATAATTTTTGAAATTCAAGTCGGTGAAACTGCAGATGTTAACGTTTTTCCTTAATTCATATTCATGTATGTCATACAAAACTTATATGTATTGGGAAATAAATGACTAAAGTAAACAAATGGATTATGTCATACCTACATGTTTTTTATTATTTGTGTCATCATGTCTGATAAGAATGACCTCAAAATATTGCCTAGACTTGTCTGATCAATTTGCACTAGAGATTCCTAATACATTTCTGGCAAGATTATAATAAGATGATATATGTTGAAATTCGTAAATTGCTTGTAGTTTAATTTCATGGAGTTTTATGACATCAACAATTTGTAACAAAATTGTTGCGTCCTAAAAATAGATACAGCATCAATATAAGTTAGGTTTAAAATCATATAAAACTAATAAAATTCTAATTTATGAACATAGACTAGCCAAACATGGGTTACAGAAATGTCTGACACCTACTTAGGTGTCTAAAATAAATATTGTTTAAATGTTTAGTTCCTAAGTTCAAAACGCAACATCATTTTTGTATCACTAGCTGACCCGACAAACTGAAACAGGGTGGGGCTAGGAGCAGTGGCGGATTAATTCATTAATATCCCGAGCGAACGCCGGCGTTCGCTCGGTCACTGTCTTTCTATTGTGTCTCTAATTACGCTATTCAAAAGGTTAACCACGTATCAAGAGTAGCAAATGCTAAGGGCCCCGCACTTTCGAGGGCCTTGCATGTTCAGAGATCCCCCCGCATTTGAACCCAAAAAAAAAATCTAGTCATAGTATTCAGCTTTTCTGTGTAATTTCACAAACACTTCCTTTTTCTGTACTTTTATAAAAAGAAAACCTAAGATGTCCCAAGCGGGACCATAATTCTCAAGATCACTTCGTTATAATTGAATTTTACCTTTAAATCTTTATTCACACCGGCTACGCAAAAAACCGTCTAGATTTTACCAATAGTACTATTTATTAATTAGTATCATTTAAAGATAATCATTTTGTTGAATGACGAAAATAAAGTTTTTGTTATATTTTCATTTTTTCTTTGAGACTTCATATGTGAACCTAGAGACACATTTAGAGTAGTAATAAAGTAATGGCATTTTCCCTTCTCAGAGAGTAGCCTGGGTCCCAACAGTAGTACATCTTAAGGCTGAAAATGCTTATACTTTAGTTTTCACGATAGGTTTGTGCATATTTCACGTTTGTTAAGTCAGATAAAACAAAGAATGGCGCGTGATTAGTACTCGTTTTTCGTTTTGGAATCCTGTTGGCTCAGATTCTTCTAGGCGCAGAGACAGTTTCAATTTAGCAGTAAGTCAAAGAATTTTTGCTTTGATTTACACTGCACTGGCCTGTAATGGTCAAAAAAAAAAAAAAACATCAACCTTTATATATGGAATTATATATTTCTGACTGGCCAAGATTCCCATAATTAAAAATAAAATAGTCATTTCCATCAACATGACCTCTCATAGTAGGGAAAGTTTATACAAAGCAAGGCCAGCTAATACTGGCAATGGGAACTTTGTTTCTTTTTTTTTTCATGAGAATAAAATGTCACAACACAAAGGTCTAAGAGATTGTACATTTGAATCGTATTGTACATTTGAATCGTATTAATAAAAGAAACAATAATTAACAAAATACACACAACCCATCGTACGGCGAATACCCACCCTTACGTTGTTGAAACTTCTACGGTTTGGACTAAGCGTTTCGCCTCTTCGTTTATCCCGCGTACATCAAAGGACTGGAACAATTTGCCCGCTGCGGTCTTCCCGTCCGATTATAACTTAGGTGTATTCAAGGCTAGAGTGAAAAGACTAATAAACTAGTGCGCCTAACCATCAACGACTGCATCGCTGCTTACCATCAGGTGGGATCGCAGTCAAGCACTAGTTTATATCAATAAAAAAAAGCCATCAAAAATTAAGAATGAAATTGCTATCTTTATATAGTAAATCTCGTGTATTTTTTTCTGGGCAAAGGCTTTATCCCTTCTTCCAAACCTTGGGCGAAGTCGGGCAATCTCTGGGTAACTGCGCCGCGAACATGATCAGCAGGCTTAGCCAAGTTGATAATCAACAATCGTTAACATGGGCATGACATCATCTTAACAAAAGTCGTAGCCAAGTTTTATATCGTTCAAAATCAAAAATCCTGTAGTTTTATGGTATAAATGGTACTGACGCTGCGGCTTTTCCGATTATAGAAAGAGATTCGACACGAAGCGTTCGTAACTTGGCTAAGCTTGCAGGTGCGAGCGAGAAAGAGGGGTGGGTACACCCCTATAAAGCTCCATACTCCATCCCTTTAACACTTCAGTTTAGGTCGTCAAATGAATCGCGTTAAGAGCTCATGGTAAGGTCTCAGACCGTTACACTACATTCGCCGCGGTCGAATTTGATGGCACCTTCCTCCTTTCTATTTACACATAAATAATGTTAGTGTTTTTGTGCAGCAATCCAATGGGAGATCCCAACTGCACCCAAGAAGAGGGGGCGTGTGCTAACATGTGGACAGGGAGATGTGGGACAGCTGGGACTCGGCGAGGATGTCGTGGAGACTAGCAAGTAAGTACCTATTAATATCTGCAAGAGGACATGCTCCTAAAATTGTAGGCACTTTACTGGAACTTAGAACAATGAAAAGCAAGTATTACTTGGAATCTTCGTCATATTTTTTCTGCTAGCAGCTTCATCTGCGTCCCATACTGATAAAGTCACTATGGGTCAATCCTTTAATACTCCCCTACATCATAAAAGCAAACCTTGAGTAAAATTTCACGTTCCTAGTCCTCATTGTGCAGTCAGTTTCACCTTTTATATATAGATATAGTATAACACTAGACTAAAAATTTAGCTGTCTTTTAAAATCTGATTTTATAATAGCCAATTTATTTCAAGTCATTCGCCTTTGTTTCAGATTCAAGTATGTGACTGCACTTGGTGACAAAATTGTTGATGTGTATGCAGGAGGCATGCACACGATAGCTCTTGACAGCAGCGGGAAGGTAAATTATTATTCTTATATAAACTCAAAATATTAGAGTGTTTTTTGGTGATGCAGTAGGCCTTATAGTTAGATTATGGTAACTCAAAAACTACCTAGTACTAACTCCTTGTTCATACATTATGTGTATGCTCTAAATACACAATGTATGGACATGTTATGGTTTTAGGTTATTGTTTTATTAAATGTTTTTTAGTTCGTAAGTTTCAATTTTACAATGCCTTGGACATCTTCCGTAATGTTGTTTTTGTGCTTGTAAATAAATAAAAATACACTATTTAACAAAATAAGTAATTAAAATCAATACTATATGCAAAAAAAATGTCAACATTAAGAATTCAATACATTTTTTAAGAAAATCCAAATATTTTTAAGTCAAACAATGCCAAATCACTTATTTTAATTAGACTATTAAAAGGTACTTTCGAATATCAAAATTTATCTCTGAGAGGTTCCCTAAACAAAGAAAGTTTCATAAAGAAAAAAAAGGACTAGTAACTCTATATTTATATTAACAAAAAGCACGCTTATTATGGAGTATTGCGCGGCCTCAATTTAATTATTAAGAAAATATTCAAAATTACAATCAATATGAAAAGTTCTCGTTGTAAAGTAGCACAAAACTAAATAAGGTTTTCATAAAAATACTAGTTAACAAGGCGAACTTTGTACCGCCTAATAGTAAGTAGAACGCCATCTACTGGCATTACCAGAACAGCATAATTCATTTTATAATGACATTATATATTCGGTATTTTTTTTTTTTGTTATTTTTTCATTTTTTGACACCGTTTAAACCTTCCCTGGACTATTGCGAATATTTCAAGACCAAAATTAGCTAAATCGGTCCAACCGTTTTCGAGTTTTAGCGAGACTAACGAACAGTTATTCATTTTTATAAAATACTAGCAAACCCGGCGAACTCCGTTTCGCCACTAAAAAAGATTTTCCCGCTTTTCTGTTGAAATTTTTCCTGAATTTTCTTCGCTATAAACCTCATGGAGCCCGTGACCTTCCTAACGAATGTAAAACCGTGGAAATCGGTTCGTGCGTTCTGGAGTTATAGCGTCAGGAAGGAAACCCGACTTATTTTTATATAGTAGATATAAAAAAAAAAAAAAAAAAAAAGCATTTATTTCAGGCAACAGGCACCCATACAACAATCACAAAACAGAACACACATACATAAGAAAATACATTTACACTATCGGACATAGTTAGTAACATGTCTGCTACAGCAATGTCCGATATAAGGGCAATCAATTCTGCCAGCAATCATCGCCAGAACTGTATTGGAGCTGCCCCGCACCCTGCGCACCAAGAACGCGCACCACGCGCCGCATGCTGGTGTGAAAACAGTCGGTGCGCGCTTCCGCAAACATGCCCGATGCACTACAGAAGCGGGGCAGGCCCAACACCGCCCTGAACGCGTTGTTGTATTGGATACGGAGGACACTGTAAACCGCTTGTGTGTAGGAAACCCATAGGCTGCACGCGTACAATGAAGTGCAAAAAGCTTTAAAAAGTGTGATCTTGACCTCACTTGAACACCGTGCAAACCTACGGGCTATCATATTTGCTCTTTTAGACAGTGCCCTTCGCTCCCTTTCGATGTCAACATGGTCCCTCAGGTCAGCTGTTACCCAATGCCCTAAATATTTAAATTGGTGCACCCGTTCCAAAGATACATCATTCAGGCGAATGGGTGGTACATGTTGAGGGCATTTGGAGCCAGCCTGAAAGACCATGTATTGACTCTTAACACCATTGTACAAGAGGCCGTGACGGCACGCGTACTCCTCACACACTTTTAACAACCTCCGTATGCCACAGACCGACGCACTCAGTAGCACCATGTCGTCCGCATAACTCAAGTTGTTCACACAGACTCCATCAACGTAGCAGCCAACATGGTGACCACTAAGAGCGACAATGAGTGCATCCATGTACAGATTAAACAGGGTGGGTGAGGTTAACCCACCCTGCCTCACTCCACATTCAAGCCTGTACGGCTCCGACAACACGCCCGCCCATCTGACACTGTTAACCTGGTGTGCGTACCAATACTGGAAAATGTTAATTAGTTCACGTGGCATGTTTATGCCTTCAAGCTTTTGCCATAACAAGTTATACGACACCAGGTCAAAGGCCCTGGACAGGTCGAGGAAACAAGCGTAAACAGGTGTTTTACGATCCGTATAATATCTAATGGTATGCTTGAGACACAGTATTGCACTATCTGTAGACAGTTTGGGTCTAAACCCAAATTGATTATCGTGCAATGTCACGTGTTTATTTAACTGTGCATCCAGCAAACCATCAAACACTTTAGCTATAACAGTAGCAAGGGAGATGGGCCTGTAGTTAGTCTTATCGGCTAAATCCCCCGTTTTGTTCTTCACTACAGGCACTACCACTGTCCTCATAAAATCGCACGATATAGATTAACATAAACATCTAAGAAACTGCAACTGTTCAGGTGTACCATGACCTAATCATTTCTCTAGCCTTTTCCCAACTAGTTTGGGGTCGGCTTCTAGTCTAACCGAATGCGGCTGAATACCGCAAACATCGATGGACTGAGTGAATAGGCTCTTAAAAAACTAGTGCACTTCACCATCAACGATTGCGTTAGGGCTTACCTTCAAGTGGGATCGCGGTCAAGAACTAGTTTATATCAATTATGACATAATGTTACTAATTTTTTCTTTCTTCTTACCAGGTATGGACATTCGGCTGCAACGACGAGGGAGCCCTAGGGCGCCCCACGTCAGGCGACACGGACGAGGGAACTCCCAAAACTGTGACCTTGCCGGCGCCCGCAGTGGCGATAGCGGCCGGAGACTCGCACTCTGCTGCCTTGTTGAATAACGGAGACGTTTTTGCTTGGGGAGCTTTTAGGGTAAGTAATCTTGATTATTAGAGCAGTGTGAATATTATAACGTGATTATTGTTATATTATTCCCACTGTTGGGAATCACGCCTCCTTCCTGTGACAGGGAGTGTTCTGTAATGTAATAATAATTATTTTATTGGTAAGCAAATTTTTTTTTTATAATATTCATAGTCTTTGATATTGACACACAAACAAATACCACGAATCCAGTACATGATTCTGGACCCAGTGGTGGAATCTTTCGACGGATTTCTCCAAATAAAAAAAAAATACTTTTTTAAATTTAAACTGTAAAATCGTTATTCTAACCAACTCCGATGATATTTTTAGTAAAAAGAAAAAAAAAATGAAAAAGTCTAAAAAGGATTTATTAGAATCAAGATTTTATCTACCCCGATTGTAGATAAAATTATTATTCTAATCAATCCTGATGACATTTTTAATTTTAAGAATAACGATTTTATACAATTTATAATAAAAAACGTAGATTTTTTTTTTATTGTGAAAAAACCGGCGAAAATTTCCACCGGTGGGGTCCAGAATCATGTACTGGATCCATGGTATTCGTTTGTGCGTCGATGTCAAAGACGTGTATATGATTGGAGCCTCCTTTTTAAGCCTGGGTTATGTCACTCTGCTCTTCTCTAACAATAAGTATCACGGGAACAGTGCAGGTCAATCTCAAAATGTGTTATCAACCCACTTTTAAATTCCAAGTATGTTTGTCGCGCTGGTGTCGCAACTTAACGCCCTAAGCGCGTATTTTGCGTATGGGTGGGGCAAGTGTGTCATTCAATCCACCCCAGCTCCACAAGGAAGGCCAGCAGTGCCTTGGTGTGACTGATTGATTCTCAGTTTTAAATTGACAAAGCAAAAAAATATTTGGAACGAGTTATCACGCGACCCTTTAACGCAAAGGGCAGCTGAAGGAACACACAAATCCATCTTTTATTGACTAAACCCTACTTAGTCAATAAAAGATGGACACTTCCTCAGAGAAGAGAAGTTATTTGATGATTTACAAACCCAAAAGAGGAAGTGAATTAATTTTTATTTCAGTTTGGTTAAACTAAGAAGTCTAGTTAGACTGAACCATTATATTAAGGTTTAGTTTAACTAGATTTTTTATTGAGTGGTTTAGTCTAACTAGATTTTTTATATGGTTTCTGGCAGTGACTCTTAAAACCAGAAGTTACTCAAAAAGATTAAAAAGGAAAGACATAACACAGTCCAATTGCAAAAGGGGACTTACCAACTGATTTGAAGGTTAGATCACTGGAGTCATGCACATTTAAACACACCTGCTAAAAGTTGTGAAACTGATCAGATTAAGGGAAAAGAAATTTTTATTATGATCAGCAGAATCATTAAGTCATTGTTTTTTCAGGACTCTCACGGCAGTATGGGCCTCGTGGTGCGCGGCCGCGAGGGCAAGTCGTGCCGCGAGCCCGTCAAGGTGGACATCGGAGAGACCGCCGTGGCCGTCGCGTCGGGAGGCGACCATCTTGTTATATTGTCGGTATGTATTCATCTTCGTCTTGTTTGTACTCGCTCACTGTGGGGCTGAGGACTGGAGGTCCAAAACATGAAAATCTTTTTAAATTAAATCCTAAACTTGAGCAAAATATGCCCAGTAAAGTAAGCTGCTGGGAAATGGTATGTAAATTTCTTATAATTATAAAAAAACTTCTTGCATCGCGGTATCCATTCTCCGCGCGACTAGAACACATACAACAATCCAAAATCAACTACATATCGGGCAGTTGCAGGGGACCAGGCACAATACCCGTCTGGTCAGAGGATCTTCCCTATTCAGTTTGCGGGATTTTATACTCTGTTTATTTATTTGCACACCAACGACTTATTTAAAATGACGAAGATACAGCAATTTTTTTGTATTAGTTCCAAAAACGCGCCGAATGAAGCGACTCGCTGTGACGTCATTTGTCATGATCGGTCTCCACCGGCGAATGAATACGATCAAGCCGTTCGTCGCAGGGATCATGACAGATGACGTCATCGTCAACAGTTCAGCAAAAGCGCGCGTTTCTAAGTAGTCGTTTAGAAAATTGGAAATAGGATTTGCTATTATGTGATTGACCCTCATTAATAACTACAATCTTTAAGTCTAGAAGTAAATTAGGTTATTTCTAGAATAGAATAGCAATACTTTTATTCGGGACAGACACAGAATAACGGTTACAAACTCAAAGTAAAATAAGAACAAAAGTACAGAATGCGCTGAGCGTGCCCGTACTGAGAGGGTGATCACATCGTTGTTTTCCATCAGGTGAGATAGTGGTGAAGCGCGACCCAATCAATAATAAAAAAGCCCGGGCAAGTGTTCCGTACAAACCATATGTAAAGAGTTCAATTTCTGATTGCAGTCTCGAAGTTTTTTCTAAAATATTGATGTGATGTAATAACAAATTTTCTGTTTTCAGATTTATTCCCATACTTGTGTTGTAAGATAGCTTTATGCAAAATTTTAGGATTCTTGGTTAATGGGAAGTATTCTAGAATTTTGGATCCTTTGAGTGACGAAATATACGTTTTATGCAACATAAACGGCCATATATGTTTTTTCCGTTAACTTAGAAGTTTGATTTTTTCACAGCTTCAAGGGACCGCAGACCTAAGTATATGGTTTTAATTTCAATCGAGATAAAGGGTCTTTATAGACAGACAGGCGGACAGACAACAAAGTGGTCCTAGAAGGGTTCCGTTTTTCATTTTGAGGTATGGAACCCTAAAAATAGAGCGGTATATCCCAGTAGTGGGTCTTCTGCTCTTCCTCCCCTCTCACGGAGCCCCATGCTTGCAGGCGGCGGGCGGCGTGTACACGCTGGGCTGCGGCGAGCAGGGCCAGCTGGGGCGCCTGCCGCAGCGCTCCGCCACGCGCGACGCGCGACAGGGATTCAGTATGTCTCACGCCATTATGCTTTCTTCTTCTTTTTCCTGCTCTTATCCCATATCACTTGGGATCGGCGCAACACGTTTTTTTTTCCATCATGTCCTGTCACCCGTCACACTATCACTAATTCCCTTTTCTTTCACATCACTCCTCACACAATCCATCCATATTTCATTATGCTTTACACTATGAAAAACTAAATTATTACTTTCGAAATACAAAGATGGTTTGAAAAGTTTCCGACGTCTACATGTTTCTCTTACCACCTAATTAAAGTTAATGATTTTAAGATAACAGGCTTCCAAAAGTCACCAACCATCGGAAGTCTTTTAGTCAATCAATATTTGATTATTAGGAAATGCAACGTTATAGTCTAGTCCACTAAAAATCATGTTTTTGTTAGGTCAGAAACTTTTCACACTACCTGTATACATCCGCGCCTCAGCCGCCGGAATTCCGATTCCGATTTCCGGCCACCGTAGGCGCGGACTTGCGGGCGGCGAGCAGTAGGTAGCTTGCCGTCCGACTATCCAAACTGAGCCCAAGCCGTCGACAGCACGTAGTGTTCCACGCGCGTCTCAAGAAGATGTCAGCAACCGTAAAGGCCCAGCAGGTTCAAAGCTTACTAGGTCCAAGGGTCTAATTCTGAAAAGAAGACTCGGCCCTGATATGAAAGGCAATGAAGAAATAGGACTCACCCTCCCGCTCCGCTCAAGAACGGGGGATGTCATTGGATGAAAAACCTGTATATGCACATCCATATTTTAGATACTTTCTGACATTTTAAAGTGTGTAAAAAGAGTTATTGTCATTTTATTACAAATATCCACATTAGGTCTAAAAATTCCAGGGTGCTGTCCAGCTCTGATAAACCATGTCTGCACTGTTGGAATGGCACATATGATGCTTTTTATTCTAAGAATATGCTCTCTTGGGCTCTTGAGATAACTTTCCACTTTTACTCTGGCAGAAACTATTATAGTTAGCCCATATTTAGCATAATCAGCCTTTTAATGTTCCCACTGCTGGGACTCCTCTGGCCTGAGCCTAGGAGAGGGAATGGGCCGTAATCCACCACGCGGGTCCATTGCGGGTTGTTGAATGTCATATTCTTCGAACTTTTGGTTCTAGGACATGCCGGTTTCCTCACGATGTTTTACTTCACGCGCCTGGTTGGGTTTGAACCCGCGACCTACAATTCCTAAGTCAGGTCCGTTACCACTCGGCCAACACTGCTCTCGTCATGGCCTCCCATATTTACTCCAACCATATTTCGCCATAATGTAAATTATTTTTATGAGTGACTTGTAAAGATCGTTTACTAATAAGCTATGTACACTCCAGGTGCTCTGCTGGTGCCCGCGAAGGTGACCCTGAAGGCAGGCGGCGCGCGCATCTGGGCGGGCTACCACGCCACATTTGTGCTCGATAACAACGACAAGATGTTCGCGTGGGGCCTCAACAACTATGGACAACTTGGTTAGTAAACTATTTATCCATCTATATATATATATAAAAGTGTAAAAATACCACTCACTGATTAATCACGAAATCTCAGAAACTATAACACCTACAAACTTAAAATTTGGCTGGTAGGTTCCTTATAGGGTGTAGACATCCGTTAAGAACGGATTTTCCGAAATTCACCCCCTAAGGGGATGAAACGGGGTCTAAAGTATTTATGGAGACACCAACTTTGGTGGAAGCTAGTTTATTATATACTTTGTTGTAGACCTCATGTGGACTGGATAAACATATGCAATAACTTACGGCACGACGGTACGATGTGACCGTTTCATCGACAGTTTCATAGTTTTGTCTAAGCTTCACGCAGGCATACACCAAGCGTATCATGACGAATACGCGTCTATGAAGCTAAGCGTCCGTGGACAGTAGGCATAAGTTTACAATGGGTGGTCCTATCACAAAAGACAATCTCTTACAGACAACCTTACCTTACTATTTTTTGTCAACATACAAACTACACTGTTAGCCACATGTGAGCCACTGGTTGGATTGTTCCAAACGCCCATTGCACCACAAAGGACTTAATGAACGTCACTGATGCCGCTATAAACCTAACGGCCTGTTCACGACCTTGCCGATGTGAGCGATAGCTAAGCGTGGGGCGGCGAGCGGTAATAACAAAAATATGAAAATGTTTGAAGCACGACAAGAGACGCCGCTCATAGCGCCGCGCGCCCGAGCCGCTAAGACCGAAATCGTGAACAGGCCGTAATTAAGGATGTAACGGTTGGATGTAAGTGGTTATATGGGAACTGCAGTATCAAAAACACGGAAAAGTATAAATGAAGAGCAAATCAACATACCAAAAGTGACAAAACTGCGATGCGATTTCGTGCGACAATACATCGGTTCAGATGTACACACAATGTGCGATGCGAATCAATTCGCAAGTTCTTACTATGTATCGTACGAGCTCGCAGATTTATGTGATGCGACACCACAATCGCAGCTTTGTGTTTGGGCCCTAATCGACAGAAGGCACGAGAGTCCCTCCCTGCACGACAAGTATGAACTTGTTTGTAACTCCAATTGAAATTTATTGGAACAGAGATTGGAATTGGAGATGCAAAATCAATTGAAAGTTTTAAATTTTGCAATCATCCTTTGTATTATCACTGGCTTTAAATAAATAAATATATATCATTTTACATTGTTTTTTTACAGGAATAACAGGCGAAAAACGCAAGACAGCGCTATTCACTCCAACAGAATGCGACGCGTTCCACCAACAGAACAAGACGTGGAAGAGTGTCGCGTGCGGGCAGCATCACTCGCTGGCGCTGGACGAGGACGGACAGGTCTACGCCATCGGACGCTGCGAGTATGGCAGGTGGGACTAGCACATTTTTTTTTATAAAGCAATACTTTCCCACTGCTGGGCACATGCCTCCACAAAAAACGGCGAGTAGATATGAAATTAAGCGACCTTAAATTAGTAAACAACAGATATAAAATTCTATGAAGTTGAGAGTTTGTCATGCTCACTCAAATGTCCCAATGATGGTGGCGCGTGTGTTGGATCATTCGGTTCCCTTCAAAATGGTTGAGTTGAGTAGTGCTAATATTTGCGTCATGTTCGTGGATGGGCGCTGTCAGTTGAGACTGGTCATCTGTAAGCCACTAGTTGCTATTTTTGCTATATCTATATTTAGTTTTTATTTTTTACATTTCAAAACATCATTTCGTATGCCAATATACATGAAAGTTTGCACAATTAGTAATCAAATTAAATAAAAATGGTTTTTATTATTCTTTTTCCAAAACTACCCATATAAAACGAATTAGAGGGTATTAAAAGAGTGTATGGGAGAATCTTATTCCTTGGGGTAATAAACTTGGAGTTTGTTTAAATTCTTATCAAAATGAATAATAAAGACTCATTATTAGTTTTTTAAAACTGCCCTCTAAATATGGTTTAAAAGGGTGTTGCAAATTTTTATGAAAACATTTATTTATTGAAACTTCATGCAATATAAAGTTAAAAAGGCGGAGTTGATGCCTTAGGCATTCTCTTCCTGTCAACCAAGCGTGGTAAAGAGAAAACATGGCAGGTGCATAAAAAGAAACAGGGCAAGGGCGAGTCGGACTCGCGCACTAAGAGTTCCGTACAAACTTACCTATTAAAACAGTTCCGAAGAGTTACAAAGATTTTTCCAAATCGCATTTTTTTAAATAGTTATTTTCCTATACTTATATACTTATGAGACCTTGCTTAAAGAAAGAAACCCTATGTAAGTACCCTATGAATTTTGATTTCCTCGAAAATGTCGAAATACCCGTTTTTTGCGACATAAACGGCCGTATTTTTTTTTTTTGTGTTAACTCAAATGTTTGATTTTTTCTCAGCTTCAAGGGACCGCACACCTGAGTATATGGTTTTAATTGCAACGCGATACCTCCACGCTTTGTCGAGATAAAGGGTCTTGACAGACAGATAGACAGACAACAAAGTGATCCTATAAGGCTTCCGTTTTTTCCTTTTGAGGTACGGAACCCTAAAAAGAACAAAAAATTTAATTAAATAAAACAGTCAAATACCAACACTTACAATACAAGTGGGTAAAGTTTTGTGAAGCTAGAATCAACTCATCCACGAATAATTGCTAGTAAGCTCGATAGATGGCGTTGGCGTCGAATTAGAAGTCGCTATGGTTTGGTAGCACGCAACGGTAATATAACGGCTTCCGTTCCTACGACGGGTATGTCTGTGTAGTTATGTGTATAATTTCTAATTATACTATCTTTTTGGACAAGTCGAACATGGTACCACTGATCGACTTTAGAAGCATGTTTACTGATACAGTGACACTCTTGTGTATTACGCTAAAAAGTACAGCACAGATATATGTCACTAGGTTATTAATGAAACCCTAAGTTTATGGATATATAAGTATATGGAATATCTATCTATATCTATATTTAGTTTTTATTTTTATTTGCATTGTTCTCACATGATAGCGACAAGAAACATGTAACAGAGATATTTGTAATTACAAAACATGATTGAAAAGAGTGTCCATGGAGTTTCTTGCGCATTCTTCTCCATAGAGATCTACGATTTAGAATGTGCAATTAGCATCATTTTTTTTTCTGATTGACATTTCAAAAGTGCCTGTAAATGGTTTATTTGAAATAAAATGATTTTTGATATACATGGAGGTCCAAACTTATGTATGGTTTAAGACATTTATTTCTCAAAAAGAATATAATTCACTTAATATGAGAAATACAAGTTATTCTTAAATACTAAACGCGTTGACATGAGAAATGTAGGTACTCAAATAAACTAGTAAGTATTGAATTCTCTAAACACAAAAATTCTATAATGTCATGATGGAATTCATTACGTATCGTTTCTTATGGCAAGTCGATAGCAATTACATATTTTTTGTTGTATCTAACTTTTTTAAGTTAATATAAGTTTGTTTATTAAATTAATGTGGTTATATATTTTAGTCAGTCATCAGTTTTTTTTTATCTATTTTTTTTTTGCTGCAGCTTTACTTATCCAATGATTTGATTGTTCTTATTATAGCATTGCATAGTTGGCCTTATAATGTTCCCACTGTTGGGACTCAGGCCTCCTCCTTAGGAGAAGGAATGGGCCGTAATCCACCACGCGGGCCCAGTGACGGTTGGTGGATGTCACATGTCTTCGTTTTTTGCTTCTAGGACATGCCGGTTTCCTCACAATGTTTTCCTTCACCATTTTGAGAGCAATGGTGATGAAATAAATCACACAAAGTAATGCGCCTGGCTGGGTTTGAACCTGCGACTTACAACTTGTAAGTCGGGGCCGTTATCACTCGGCCACCACTGCTCCCTGACTGTTGAAGTTGCTCTTAATAAGTTGATATATTTTATTGATTCTAATTTACTGAAATTTACATTGACTCTTTCCTTTTCTTTTTATATCTTAATTTAATTAAAACGGGAAAAGTCTTTCAAGATGTGGTGTTTCAAGGTTTTTTTGAATAACGTGTAGGATTGGATCTCTTTTATGGCATTAGGCAATTTGTAATTTTGCTCTCTCATATAATATATTTTTTCGAGGTCGTCTCAGGCAGATATTGTTTTTTCTTCTAGTGATACGTTTTTGTGTTTGTCCTTTCTTTTTAAACGTAATTTTAGAGTGTATATCTTTGTTCAGTAGTTTAAATACCAATATACATGTGTTATATGTATATATGTGCGAAAGTGGCATTATTTATTTATTAAACATACACACACAATACAATAGTGGTTCCCAAACACACAAATAATTGAAAGAGAGAATAAAATTACATCTTACGGCTAATACTTACTTAAAAATCTAAAACAACACTAAAATCTACTTTTGATTTGAATTCAGACTACACAGAATATCTAACTACATTATATAAAATATTCATACTTTTTTTAATACTTCGAAATCCTCACCTATAAGTAAATAAAATATAAAGTCAAGCTTAACACAGAACATTAAAAAACTATCCAAACGCTTAGTTCACACTACATGCGACCCAAGGGCTGGCTGTTACCTCGGTCAGAGATTAAGCATTGCCATACAACGTGACAATGCCGCCAGCCTTTTGGGTACACTTTCAGTCGACAGCGATGCGGAGGAGTTTCATGACGCCATATTTTTGTTAGGAGTAACCTTTAGTGTAAATATATATAGTTTTTGTAGTAATCGTATAAAACGTGCAGTTTACAAAAAAAAAAAAAACACTGAGCAGTAAGTAATCTATACATATAAATCTGTGGAAGTTCTTAGTTGTGCACGCATCACGTAAAATGTACGAAATCGATGTTGATAACTTTTATCCATTAAAATTGTGTGTAACATGTTATATAACTTAGGCTTTGTTTCATCGCAATCGGTTGACTATATCGAAAGATATTTTACATTCATTGACTGTTAGGAGTTACGAAGTTCGTCTGGTCAGCTAGAATCTAAATATAACTTACGAGATTTAATAAAACTCTTGTGAATTCACTCATATGGCTCGAAAATGAGTCAGTCCTCTCATGCACTTGGTTTAACACATATTGTGCGGGTGAGGGGTGCTTTTGACAGAAATAGAGATCAATAAAAAAGAAAATATTTCTTTGTTTCATATTATTGAGCATACATATTATTTACATTTTTAAATAATATTTGTAAATAATATGTATACTTAAATAGATAATAAATAGTATATTAATTAATATTTTTTCTTTAATTTGTATCGGAGTACTATTTTTAAATATAACTATAATTAAATATTGCGAAGCCGCAGGCAGCATAAACTACAGCTAGTATGTTTTAAAAAATACATGTACGTTAGTCTCGCTAAAACCTAACAAAAGACTTGACCACTTTGAATTTGTTTTTTTCGGTCTAATATAGGGTTTGATGGCCATGGCGAACCCAGAAGACTAAACAGAATCCACACTCAGGTCGGCCGCAGCAAAGGCAAAGGTCCCGGACGGTACCGACTTTCAGTGTTTATACGGCGTCTTCCCGCAGTCCCTGTCACACCTTCCATTTTGTACCACATGCCCACATGCACATAAGGACAGCGTCAGCGGACTGCATTGCCGTGGCCAAATATTAGGTCAGGCAAGAGATATGATTAAGAAAAGAAAAAAAAAACTAAGATGATAACATTTTCTTTTGTCAACAGATTGGGGCTGGGCGACCGCGCGGGCGACGCCGAGGTCCTGGAACCGATCCCTAAGCTACAGAACAAGAATGTTATCAGTATAGCGGCTGGCACCAGCAATTCTTTTGCCGTTACTGATTCTGGTAAGTCGCATCATTATTTAATATTGTATTGTGTATTAAAAGAGTTACGTTAGAAACAAGTAAAGGTGTAAGGACCGAAACTGCGGCCAGTTGCGAAAAGCGGTCGCCCGCGCAGTCCCATACTGCAGTGCTCCGTAGCGGGCCCCGCGCGGGCACCCGTCGCGGCTCGCGGGCCCCGCGCACGTTTTGCTACGTAATACATTAAGTTCTCCATGGAGACGAATACGTGCACACGGTTAAAGTTGAACTAGCGACACTGTGTAGGTAATAATCCAGTTTCCGTGACGGGGCCCGAGCACATGAGCACTCACACGCATAGCCACGCGACGGGTGCCGCCGGCACGGGCGCACGCGCAGACGCAGCGACCCACGCTGCGTAATTAATAGAAAATTCTAATTAAAATAAATTACGACTCCGAATTGTAATCATATAGCAACGATTTCTCTTCCCTCGGATTTCTGATTTAAGTTTCTAAAGTTGAGTATTTCTCAATATCTACAAACCTGTCAAAATTTATCATTCAAATGGGGTTTGACACATTCTTGACTTAAAATGCTCGATGCAAAAACCTGCCCGTCTCAGCAAAACGCGGCGTCATTCATGAGGGATTCAACGCGAATGTGGTTGGGAAGTGATCCGACGTGAATTCAACGCGGCAGGACGGTCCTACTTGCGCACTAAGTTGCCGCTTCAGCCGCCATTGATATAAAACAAGTCACCACACTCCGCAAAAGTTGGTGCAAAAATATGAAACTATGAAACAGTGAATGGTGTGCGTTCGCATCTGTCCCGACCACAATCACATCTCCGCTGCTCTCACAGTGGGTAATGAGGCGGGCTAGGTCGTGGGGTGGCGGTTCCTCAGCCTCCGGCATGTACACTGAGGCAAAGATAATCGCCATCGCTGTGGCGCCACGCTGCATCGTCAGCCTTGCTGCAGAAACATCTCTGCAACAGAAGTCATTTAATATCTGTGTTTTAAGGTGACCTGTGACATAGATGCACGTTCTAGGGTGATCATGGTCCGTAGTAACTAGGAGCTTACCTCCAAGATTGGAGAGTCCTCGTATATGGCCGCCCCTAATCCACGGCTCTTTGATTAGATCAATGGCCGTGTGTTGAACCTCCAGCCACTTGGGTAGTTGGGCTGTCGCTGTTTGTCTGTGGTGGAGGTTTGCCTGCACGACTTTACAGGCCTAAAAGGACGCCATCTCTGGCAGACCTCTTCTCCTCGCCCTCCAGTCGCAGCCAGGCATACAGGTCGCCTTCGTCACCTCCCCACCCGATGGAGGGACAGCGTCCTCGATGCGGTGGCGGCCGGCTCTGCTGTTACAGCAGAGCCAACCGCTGGTGCTTCCGGGTTGTTCGGTGGGGGATGAGTCCCTCCTGCCTCCTGCAGCTGCTTCTTGTCCCGGTACCAACCCCGAGGGACGTCGACAAACCTGCCGTTCGGACCCTGGAACTTAACATTCACCTACCCAAGACCAATCGAGAGTCGGCGCTCGGCTTGCATCAGGGTCGGAATTTGGTCCTCGGGGATGCCCAGGATCAGGAACCAGCATGCTTCCTGCTTGTCGGCGTGCAGAAGTACCCACCTCTTCACGTCGATCTAGGGATTTTGGTAACTGAGGGCTCGTCCAATGTACTTCGAGTCCTCGTACACTCCCTGGTCGTTTAGTGTGGCGATGCCACTACGCACCCGCTTCTGGATCTCAGACTGAGATCTAGACGACTAGCGAGGTGCTAGCCGGGAGAGTCAGCCCAGAGACCGTCTGCTTCAGCCAGGCCAAAGTGTTGTCGTTACCGCACCACGGCTTTAGAACTCCTCCAGCATACATCGGCTTACCATTGAAGGTCGGTCCGGGTGTGTCCTGCTTAGGGGAGGAGGCCTCGCTGATGATCTTCCTCTGGATGGCCGGCCCCAGTCTGCGACCGCTGACCTGCAGAGAAGCTCAACTTACTATTGCCCAAATTGGCCGAGCCAGTGTCAGCAACCTGCTTCTTCTGAGGGGCCTTGTTCTCACTGGCCCTTCTACGCTTGTGACGACGCTCCTTACGCGTCGACCTTTCCCTCCTCTTACCGTGGCTGGGTGGAGCTTTTGGACCTGAAGGGTCCTTGCAAGGGCGGTGGGCTTGTGGAGTGGATTTTTTACCCTTGCCCTTGCGTTTAAGCACCTGCCAGTCACTCGAGAAATCATCCTCGGTGACAGCTGCCTCACCAGTTGTTGGTTGTGGATCCACAGGAGGGGGGTGCTCGGGAAGGCGTTCACCGACAGTGGCATAAGTCGTCGCCGGTGATTTCGCCTTTAGATTTGAAGGTCCGGTACTGGTCCCTTGCAGCGCCATGGTCCTTCGTTTGTGTTGGGACTTAGTTTTGGTCTTAGCTGCGGTTTTCGCCACAGGCAGACCGCGCTGGAGCCTACGGCTGGTGCCGTAGGGTTTCCAGGGGCGAGCGAAGTGCAAGCACCTCGCTTAGGAGCTCCGCCAGCTTTCACCGGCTCCGCTCCTGTGTTAGAAATTGATGGCCTAAAATTATCCATATTGCGTTAGTTTGGGAATTCATCTCTCTGGCTCCCGCCCTCGATGGAGCCTGCACCTGGGAACGTCGCACTTCTCAAAAGAGTACGACGTTAGGACTACCAGAGACATAGGTGCGCAAGGCTGGTTTACAGTGCGAAATCGGGTGCTCGATCGGGCTGGCGACGGAGGTCGAAAGGCCTGCCCCCAACGAACTGATCAACCCTCACTTACACCGTCAGCATGTCCTTTACCTACCGCTTCAGCCGTCCGAGAACGACCTCAATGTACTCCACGCACCTCGTCTGTGGCCCTCTGACGGGACTTCGTGGCCATTTCCCTACCCTTGGCTAGAAAGTAGGGCCACCGTTTGGCTTGAAATCCAGACCAAAGGGAGAGTGTTGCCGTTCAGCTCAAACCCCAGGATTCCTTCACCCCCGCTTACGGCGCTCAACTGCGCAGGTCCTAACGCAGGTGACCAGTTTCACCTACTCGCCATCAGCTGATTTTAGTGACCGCCGAGCCCGCAACCACCCAGTCACGGAAGGGTCGCGGTGAGGGGAGTTTGGATGTTGGTAGGAAGTGGGAGTAGGTGGGATGTGATGGTGAAACTTGGGATAGGATAGCAGTAGGTAGGAGAATGTGGGTTATGTGGGGTTAAGGTGGATCCGCCGGACTTGCCTTGAGGATCTACGCGACTGTAGCGCTCTCCCTCAAGACCCCGCCACCCTACCGCCTCTGAAGGAAGTGGTAAGGTAGGTATGCATGTACCAAGCAAAGCAGAAAAAGTAAACATGTCGTTGTGCAAAAGCATACAAACAGACCCTCTCCTCAGGACAGCGCATTATTTAAAAGGTGGTTGAAGTGGCGACTTCCTGCGCACGTAAGATAAAGTTTCCGCGTCACGTTGAATCTGTGTTGCCGCATCGGATGCATGTTTCGCAACCCTATGTGCGTTAGACCTTTATCAAAATGAAGTATTTTATGGTATCTGTTTTTTTTTTTAAACTGTTAATCTTTTAGACGTATAATTTTCTGTAATATTTTTATAGCTTGAACAAATTCATATTCATAGTCACTATCTGTCTTAGTATAAGGTGATTACATTTGACTATTATTGTAATAGACGTTCTGGATCCTATAAAGGGTTATTCATTGACTTAATAACAAGTCAGTAGGGGTCTTTAGGTCAAGAGTGAATAGGTTACTTCTAGGCAAGCGTGCTCTATTGTCGGCCACATCATCTCTTACCATCAGCCCCCTAGCCACTTTACAATCTTTTCGTTCGCGCCGATCGCCTTGATTAGGCCACGCCTCCGATTCCTTTGTTCTGACCACCTGACTGAGCGTTGAGATGACGTCAGAACAAAGAAATCGGAGGCGTGGCCTACTCGAGACGTTTGGCGCGAACGATACGATTGTAACTTGGCTAGGGGGGCAGGTGACATAGTGGTCAAACGCGAGACGTCCACGTCTGAATTCTCCAAACCACAAATACACAGAGCTGCGACATGGTGCTTCATCACCAAATGCCAATTGAAGTCACTGGCAACTCTCTTGTTAAATTAAGCCACAACGAAAATTATTGAACGAAAACGTTCACGAGTTAAATTCATTTTGATAGTGACACACAATCTTCGAAAGGACGCCACAAAGAAAAAACAAATGACAGCTTTGCAAATTAAAAAGTAACATGCTCGTAAAGAGTTCCATTTTCGAATTCTATAATTGTTTTTTCATTCTTTTATTGTAAGTGGCCAGATCCAGAGACTTTCAGTATGCCCCACTATAAGTGTATGTGCGGCAGTGGACAGGTGTTAAGTTATTGCAATATACTATGTTGTCGGCAGGTGAGATAGTGGCTTGGGGCATGGGCTCGGAAGGCCAGCTGGGCACGGGGCAGAGCTGCGACGCGCCCGAGCCTGTCCCCGCCGTGACGCCGCCGCTGAGCGCGCGCACGCCCAAGCACGTGTCTGCTGGAGGACAGCACACTGTGCTGCTCGTGGTAAGTGTGCAGGCGAGGTAGTGGCTTGGGGCATGGGCTCGGAAGGCCAGCTGGGCACGGGGCAGAGCTGCGACGCGCCCGAGCCTGTCCCCGCCGTGACGCCGCCGCTGAGCGCGCGCACGCCCAAGCACGTGTCTGCTGGAGGACAGCACACTGTGCTGCTCGTGGTAAGTGTGCAGGCGAGGTAGTGGCTTGGGGCATGGGCTCGGAAGGCCAGCTGGGCACGGGGCAGAGCTGCGACGCGCCCGAGCCTGTCCCCGCCGTGACGCCGCCGCTGAGCGCGCGCACGCCCAAGCACGTGTCTGCTGGAGGACAGCACACTGTGCTGCTCGTGGTAAGTGTGCAGGCGAGGTAGTGGCTTGGGGCATGGGCTCGGAAGGCCAGCTGGGCACGGGGCAGAGCTGCGACGCGCCCGAGCCTGTCCCCGCCGTGACGCCGCCGCTGAGCGCGCGCACGCCCAAGCACGTGTCTGCTGGAGGACAGCACACTGTGCTGCTCGTGGTAAGTGTGCAGGCGAGGTAGTGGCTTGGGGCATGGGCTCGGAAGGCCAGCTGGGCACGGGGCAGAGCTGCGACGCGCCCGAGCCTGTCCCCGCCGTGACGCCGCCGCTGAGCGCGCGCACGCCCAAGCACGTGTCTGCTGGAGGACAGCACACTGTGCTGCTCGTGGTAAGTGTGCAGGCGAGGTAGTGGCTTGGGGCATGGGCTCGGAAGGCCAGCTGGGCACGGGGCAGAGCTGCGACGCGCCCGAGCCTGTCCCCGCCGTGACGCCGCCGCTGAGCGCGCGCACGCCCAAGCACGTGTCTGCTGGAGGACAGCACACTGTGCTGCTCGTGGTAAGTGTGCAGGCGAGGTAGTGGCTTGGGGCATGGGCTCGGAAGGCCAGCTGGGCACGGGGCAGAGCTGCGACGCGCCCGAGCCTGCTGGAGGACAGTACACTGTGCTGTTCTGGTAAGTTTCACTGTATGTCCACTCGTCAGCTCCAACGTTCTCCAGAATATGCCGAAGAACCACACCGACTACTATTGCAGCACTATATAACACGATACCGGCAGCGACACTGCTGACAGGTCTGGGACAATGGCGTATTGTTAAACCTTAAACATTCACCCGTGCGACTGCTACATCACCACAACAAACATCATACTGACGACAGAATGTCTACAGACTAATTTATAGTCTAACAAATGTTTTTTCCAGTAACGTAACATTACATGACAAACAAACAAAAAGTCTGTAATCATCACCATATTTTATTCACGAAACCTTTGTGTTATCACGATACCGGTTTTTTTTTTTACGTGGAAATTCATCGTGTCAGTTTTGCTGATTAAAACCACACGTATGTCCTTCAATTGGCCTTTGCTTTTTTGGAACCAAGGATTTCCTTTTCATAAATTCCCCGTAGCGGGCACCTGGGCTGCTACGATTTGCTGACATCTGTTTGAGACGATTCAAGTTCGTTCCGGACGGTTACGCCCGCCGCCTACTGTGGCCGGTAATCGTGCTGCGCCTCCCGACGCGTCTCTTGTCGCGGCGGCTGGGGCGTGTGGATGTCCGTTTGTTCTCACGTGTGGGGAGTCGGCCACACGTGTTCACTAGTAATACTGCTTCACAGAAGGATTTTCCATTCCTCCTCGCTTCGGACCATGTCATGCCTGAACCAGGGCACAAAATGTAATAGTACAAGTACAGAAACTTCACTCTTCGAATGAAAACATGCGAATATATACCTACTAGCAACACTCCTAATGTTCATAATACATTGCACGGCACGGATGTGACCTTCATTATATTTGCCTTCTAGGGACTAGTCGCGCTTGTACTGGATAAGATGCACCTTAAGTCCCGCACCTAGAATCTCTTTTATTATGCTTGTTATGTGCCTTTGAACAGGCCGCTCTTGCATAAAGGGTTAGGAGTTGTGTGTTTTTGAAAAATGTATAATAAGTTTAAAACATATTTTCTAAAATTATTTGGTAGATAGGTACCTAATTGATTTGTACCTATGTACTTATCATATACATATGCATACTTTAAAATGTATTTTTTTTAAATCATCTCATATAAGTGTCAAGAGATTGTTTACATTTAGTTAGGTATCTAAACAAATAAAATTAAAATGAAGTGGATATAACTTTGTTGGTTTTGTATGTGCGTTAGTTTTGCGTTCATATGCAATTTTTTTTAAGGGCGTAGGCCATTTAAGACTTTATTGGAAGATGTAATTCCAGTATTTGTTGACCTTGCATTTACAATAGCAGGTACTAGGAGGTCTACTTATATTGAATAATCTTTATGGTTACTGACTTATTACGTTAAAAATATCATAAATATATTCAATAAGTGAATATCCGATAAAGAGTACAAAAATAATTTTAGTTAGCGCACGTCAAGCGTCGAACACTTGTGTGATACTCTACTGAACTAACCTCGCCGGCTGGGCAGCGCGCGGTAGGTACATTTTCTTACCTACGGCGCGGAGTGCGCCAGAGCTGCGAGCTGCCGCTGACAACAGCGCGTATTGAACTCAGTGGTCGGTTCTTGACAAAGACCAATCTATTGCTGTATGTTTTATACTTACACTGTTTTGTTTCCAACAGGAGGACCCATCATCCCAAAAAGAGTCATCCCCGCCCCCAGAGAGCGAGACATCAGAACAGAAGGGAGACTCGCAGTCTGCCGACTCAGAAGAGGAAGAGGCAGTACCTGCCAAAAGGCAGAAGAGTGAACAAGAAGGGGAGATCTCCTCTACGTCCAGCGCGCAGCCCAGCGATGTGGCCGAGGAGGCCAAGCCACAGGTGAGGGTTGTTGGACTAACTTGAAGCTAAATTGTGTAAAAAGAAATCATATACTGTATATAAGTGAGAATAGCCGTCTCTTACGCGTCAATGATGTGACCAATAGCTCAATTTGCTTGAGTGGTTAAAAAATACTCCAAAGACCGCGTTCCCACTATTTCGTAACGGTTTATTTATCGTCGGACACTATCGTCTCTAGCTGTTCCCATTATAACCACTGTTTGTTGTGGCCACGACAGAAAGTCGCAACAACGACACACGATACGGTTTAGTCTTGACAATTTTTTGACAAATTTTTGTGTTAGCCATTCCCACTGTCACGACAATCTGTTTCACATTTTAAAAAAATCATAGACGACAGTTATTCGTGTCGTCTTATATTTTTCATTTAAATATATAAACCACGACACTTAAATCTAAACGATTATCTGTCGTCATGACAAAGTGGGAACGCGACCAAACTGTAACTATACCGAAGGTACAAGTAGAATCAAACTTATATTGGCTCGAAACACTCCGCAATTCTGTGCGCAGTAACAAGTTCATGTGACAGCGGGGGTGAGGAGTGGAGCATTGCATTCGTAAAAGCGAAGTTCACAGACGTCAATAGCTTTGAATCGACTTTTAAAAGGGCAGAACGCAAAGGAAGTGATCGTTCCATTCGATTGTATTATACAATCTAAGGTAGTATCGTAGTTGTATCATATCTTCATCAACCAATTTGTTTATAGAAATTCTTTTTGACACTCAGTCGAACATGAAATCATCGATGCTTTTGTTCAGCGTCGATTACAGACAGCTCAACGTTGGTCGATATATTTTTAAGCTATTATTACATCGGCCTGACTTCGACTGCGTGTATTTGCAAGTTTTAAGTTTTATCGTCTTGAGTTCTAAGCCCTCAAAGGCATAACCATATGACCGTCACGTCAAAAAAAAACAAAAACGTGCTCTCAGCGCCTAGCTACGATTTCGTAGTGTTCGTTTTTGTGATTTTATTGTAATATGGATGAAATAAATAGTAAACAGTTCACATAGTATAAGTTGGGATGAGTCTAGCTAAATAATTAACGATACAAATATAAAAAAAACAATGCATTTTTATAAGATTTATACCTTTGTACTTTTCTATCTGCATTTGTTCTTTTTGATTTTAAGTTTTTGCGTGTACATAAATAAATTTATTAGCGTTTATAACGCGTAGCGACTGTCATGTAGTCATGGCGTGGGCGTGCAGGACACATTCTGCTTTGTCATGTATGCATGACTGTGGCGCTCAGAAGACTAAGAAGCACAGAGGCCTTACCATGAGGTGTTAAAATGTCATGCATGTGAGCGAGAAAAAGGCATGAAGATATAGGCTCCATCCCTTTAACAGTTCAATGTAGGTCGCCAAATTAATCGCGACGTGAACTCGTGGTCCCTACCACAAGCTCCACCTACCTACCTCAGGTGAAGAAAACATATTTTTTGATTAACTTGCATAAACATTTATCATTCATCCACTATAGGGTAGACAGAGTCGCACAGCGTCGGTCTCGTCGACAAACTCCGCAGCAAATAAGAAACCCAAACGGAGGCAAAAGGCACGACGGAATTAGGTTCTTGATAGTTGATACGTTGTAAGAGATTGTACACCTCAGTTGTGTTGCACTTGGAAAAATATTGTTAGAGGCTCTTGAGCCTCATCTGCAATGTTAATCGGATCTATAACCTCGAAATGCGATTTGTATTATGGCGTGTTTTGTCGGCCGAAAGGAATAGACACTCGTTACAAATCAAATCACTTTGTTTTAGCACTTCTCTGTAAAAAGATCAAGGTCTTCCCAAATTATTTATTGTTACACATTTTTAGAGTTCCGTACCCTAAAACTCCGCTATCAGTCTATCTATCACCAGGCTGTATCTCCCGAACCTTGATAGCTAGACAGTTGAAATTTTCACAGATTATTTCTGTTGCTGCTATAACAACAAATACTAATAAAAACAGAATAAAATAAATATTTAAGTGGGGCTGCCCATACGATAAACGTGATTGTTTTGCCGTTTTTTAGTCCGGGTTGTACGGAATCCTTCGTGCGCGAGTCCGGTTTTTGAAGTCTGCATGACCACCGTAAGAGCAACCGTCTTCCAGACATATTTTATTTGAATGTTTCGCTTACGACAGTCTGGTTATATTTTATTATTATATCTAGGCTATGCTGTCCCACGCCCGGGCAAAAGCCTCCCTACACTGTTCTCGGCTCTGCCCCCCTAGCCAAGTTACAATCGTTTCGTTCGCGCCGAACGCCTCGAGTAGGCCACACCTCCGATTCCTTTGTTCTGACCACGTGACTGAGCGTTGAGATGACGTCACCACAAAGGAATCGGAGGCGTGGCCTACTCGAGGCGTTCGGCGCGAACAATACGATTGTAACTTGGCTAAGGGGGCTGAGTTACTTCTTGCCAATTATTAAGGAAGACATGCTAAGTCGTCCCGCCATCTCCTTCGGTGGTCCTAGTGGTGATACTGCTGATGACGGTGGACAAGCTCGCCCTGGGGTGCTAAGAATCTCCGGTTGAGATCGCCCTCTGGTTATACAGATAGATATTTTTACAAGTGCAACACATACATACAAGTAGAAAAACAAAGGTGAAGGCAGAAAGAAGAGGTGATGGCAAAATATTACAATTTATTATAGTTATTTTTTTCTTGTATTTTTTAGTTTGTTCTGTACATTGTGTTGTCCCATTTATGTTTAGTTAGTTATTTTTGTTTATTTTATTTTAGATTACTTTTTATTTATTTTGAGTCGGTGTAGTTATGTGAGGATGTTAAGTATGCAGTGTATGTAGATTGAATTCTATATGTAGAGAATAATATTGCCTTGTTATGTCGAAAAAACACTTTACTAGACGGCTTGCTTAGTGCCAAGACTAAAGCCTAGTAGAACGAACTAGAGCGTAGGAGAACCTACGTTCTACAATAGCGCCTTTGAGAGTAATCTAGAGCCCCAATACACATGCTTGTATCACACATCACACAATAGTATGCAAGTATCTTGTATTGCATGCCATTGGTGCTGTCAGTTGAGACTGGTCATCTCTTAGCTGCCAGTGGCTTATTTTAATATCTATATTTAGATTTTTTTTCTCCCGTTTTTAAAACGTTTTGCTTTGAAGAATCTTTGGATTAACTTGGAATTATAAGTTCAAATAACTTTTATATTAAAAGTACATTATTATTTTTTCAAAATTAGGTTCCCATACACTAAAAACAAAATAAACTAAAAATGTTCAAGTTCACACTCGACCTCCTGGTAGCCCGTGAATCAAGTTTTCGTGTGTTCTTGTACAAATTGCAGTTCAATAGCGGGTAGTAAGGTAATAAAATATATTTGCGGTGATAACATGTATGTGTTTACACCATTATACTCATAAAAGCCATTAAATGTAACTCTTTAACTTACAGAGGAGCTAAACTGTGCCATCTAAAATAAAAACTTGAACTTTTACCTAGTCTCCAAGTTAGGGTTTTTTTTTTTTTCGGTGGGAAAATAATCTTTTGACATCCCCCGCTCTTGGGCGAAGCGCGAGATAGTGTCAGACTTTTACTGACTAAAAACCCACTCCTGTTCCTTCATTGCCTTTCGTACCGGGGCCGAGTCTTGCCCTGAGACCCTGCTGGGCCCCTACAATTGCTGAAGTTAGAGAGTTATGGCGACGGTTTTAATTAGTATGTTTGTGTGAATGTCGTGAGATACATGTCGTTACCGTAAATATATTTTTTGTCGACGTACTATCCGATACTGCTGAGCTACAAGTTTTAGAAACTTTCGAAAATATGAATGCCGCGGGCCACCGTGGAGCATTCACTTAGGGTCAGTTCGCACCGAGACGCAACGCGACACTGCGCAAAGTGCGACCCAAAATATAACTTTATTTACTACACGAAATGACACATTTCATTGTGAGAATTCAGAATACGTTGCACCACTCAGCGCTGCGCCACGTGGCATCTCGATCTGAAATGTGTATCTTTTTCTATAGTAGTAACAGTTAAATATTGAGTCGCTCTTCGCGCAATGTCGGGTCTCAGTGTGAACTGACCCTTACGCTAGCAGCTCGGCTGCTAAGGAACTCTTCACAAAGTTCGTTTCATCTCGTCAGGCGCTAAGCAAGCCACTAGTGTGTGTTTTCGACCTTATTGGAAAACAATACAATCACTGATTAATCAATTATAAGCTTTTCGTTAGTTGATTATTCAGTAGTTGTAAATTAATTGTTACTGTACAATCATTAAAATTTATCCATTTTGTTTAAAGAAACGATCAATTTTAACTCATTGCAGAGGGATCCATTTTGTTTCGGAGGTTTCAAGGTTGCCCGCGAAATTCAAGTTTTCCTAAGTTTTTTTCCGGTTGGCAGGCAAATAAGTAATCTGACAGCTTTCTCGCCAAACGCTAAGTAAAAAAATTATGACAATGACATTACCAGAAGTCGGAATTAGGTAGAGTTATTGATGTACTTGCATCGAAATGTTGATATTAATATGGATCTTCCAGGGATTTCTAATGAGAAATCCCCTGTGGCTAAACAATATTACAAATAATAAAACAAAGATAATTAACATACTATTTTTATTAGTATTTTTCATTGAAAAAGATTTCTCTACGTCAACTGAGGTGAGGTTAACAAATGTATACTCTACCTCGTCATTAATGCAGGAAGAAATTTTTTCTGCTATATTTCTGATAGTGTCATAGAAAAAAATCTGCACTTTAAAATTAATCTCGGGATTTGAGATTATCATATCCACTTTATTCTTATGCTGTATGAAATCGGTAAAAGTACTTAAATAACTCTACCTAATTCCGACCTCTGGTAATGAAATAGCCATTCAATAGGGTAAAACGAACTGAAGGGGTTGTATTGATTATTTTAATGATTATAACTCTGTTAATAAATACGTATTACGGTCGCCAATGCAAAAAAAAATAGAAAATTGGAATTTTACTTTTGATTGAAAAAAGAAACAAAACTTTTTTTACTGTCTGTTCAACAGATTTTGTCTTTTATTGCGTTAGTGGCATGATAAATGGTGGCTGCCGTAAATAGTTGGTATTGTAACCACACACCGCTTCACGCGACGATGCAATAGTTCTCACGCCCCAGCCGATTTGATTAAGGATTGCGATCCCAATTTCTGGCCACCGTAGGCGCGAACTTGCGGACGGCGAGCAATGGGTAGCTCGCCGTTCGACCGTCCGGTAACCGTCCGGACTGAGCCCCACCTGAGCCCCTACGACAGCCCAGCAGGGTAGAAGCTTAAAGGGGCCATAGGTGATGCGAAAGAGATCCTGTTCCTTCTTTGACATTGTTCAAACGAAACAACAACAAAGAACAGGATTGAGAAGAAGAAGGAACAGGATTGGGTTTATAGTCAGTAAAAGTCTGACACGCCTTCGGGCACCGCCCAAGAGTGGGGGATGTCATTAAATGATTTTCCGACCTAAAAAAAAACTACACCGCTTGCCATCCTCATGCCTAGGAAATAGAAGTCAAAATCGGGTTGAACAGACAGTAAAAAATGTTCAAATGTCTAACCTTATTACGAACGGAGTATAAGTTCTGTTTTTGGTAGATCGTAAAACTTTTTAAGTAAAAACGTGAATACTCATTTTAAATTTAAACTTTCAGAAAGTGAACGGCGATGAGAAGAAAGAGACTCCTATGGAGGTTGATGAAACTGGTGAGAATAGAATTACTCGCATATTTATTGCCACAGCATATTTAAATTCGATGGAGGGGTTTATCTAACAAACTAAATATAATTGTAGAGAGTGGTCTAAATTAGTCAAATATACTTTACAATATAATTTGGGTCACATTCTCAACTATAACCCTTAAAACCTCGAAATCTTAATTTCATATTGTGCATAAGCCTCCCCAATATTTCTTAATGTATTTTATAACATTACAATTTACAAACCAAACCTTTATTTGCTCTCCTCAGTCGTATCCCTCCCAGGAGAGGATCACGACGAACCTCAGGTGATGTCTGCTTGCATTTGCTGTCACCACTTATTATAACTGACAAAATAAATAATAATAAAAACAACCTTGTTCCCATAGACAACCCACAAGAACAGAAGGACCAGCCAGAGACAAAACCAGCAGACGACACCACAGACAACGAGCAGACGGAAGCGGAACAAGAGAGCACACAGCCCGACGACTCCAAGCCAGAGACTACCGACACCTCCAGCCAAGAGACCACAGACAGCGATATCAAGTCTCAGGAAACGGACAAAGCTGACGTAGAAATGAGCGAAGAACGCACCGACCTCAACGGGACACCGGAGACCATTGAACCTAAAACAGTTGATGTTCTACAGACAGCCAACCCTCTAACTACTACGGCGTGATGGTAAATGTGTTTGTGGCTGGACAGTACATGTTGGTTTAAACGTTCGGGTTTGCGCTTCGACCGTTGAGTTATACATATCTTTACGCTAAGGTAGGACACGACGGTAATGAAATATCTCTCAAATTTACTTCTTTAATTTGACCTTCTTTCACACATCACTTTTAACTAGCTTCAATTTATTTTACACTTTTTATAAACGTTAGTTTATGAATTTAAATGAACCGCCTGGTTGTCGCATTTTTTTTTTTAGTTTAAAATGTATAGATTTGATATTAGCGCCTTCATTGAATTCGTGCCTTTTCCTCTATTGAGGATGTCATCACGGATAGGCTTAGTAAAAACGCTTTTAAAGGTCTTTCTCGCTGTCTTGTGTTTCAGACTGTGGTGGGGAATGTGTGAACTGTTTGTACCTCCACCAAAACAACTGGAATTTGACGATAATACCCCCATATAGCCAATTTCGGCCCTTAACGACCCCGTCTCTTGTGTCTTGAATCGATGGTAAACTCGGTAAATCGTTTGGGCCCAGTACGTGCTACGTTAACTGCAACGTTGGCACTCATTAAATCCTCCCAAAGTGCAGGTGTATGGGCACTTGGGGCACTCTAACGTGTGGCTCATGTTTTGAACATGACCACCGCACTCACATTCAGTATCCGACGGGTCTATAAAACCCCATTTTACCACCAGCGGCCTACCTGGGTGCGCAGCCGATTTAACTCAGATATGCTGCTCTGTTATACACCCTCATGTGACTTGCCGAATAACACCAAACACAGCGGACATGACAGAACACCAATAAAGGCATGAAAAATAAATCTGTGTGTACACAAAGGCATTTATTTCTATTATAAGACAGATGCGAAATTCAATTTTCTCAAGATTTTTTGTCTCGGTCTTTGAATGTTGAACCTGATTAAAGGCAATATTCACCTTCACTCACACAGGTACCTAAATTTTATATCGCTGTTAGATTATCAACTCTCAGAGCTAGGGCGAGCGTTGGAAATCCATCAGTATGCTTTTACTAAGGCATTCATTGGCCCAGTATTATCAAAAAAGCTCCCTAACACACGAGAGCTACACTGCTGCCAACCCTTTCGATTATACAGGCGTAATAATGTATCTACCATCTTAAATGACCACACACAAGCCTTTTTTGAGGTGGAAAATCATCCAATGATTTCTTCCGCTCTTAAGGTAGAGTGAAAGGGTGTGTCAGACTTTTACTGACTAAAAAGCTGTGTCCTTCAGTTGCCTATTGCGTTTCAGGGCTATGGCAACAGAACATTTGCCTGCAGCGGTCTTCCCGTCCGATTATAATTTAGGTGTCTTCAAGGCTAGAGTGAATATGCTCTCATTAAACGATTGCATGACTGCTTACCATCAGGTGGGATTGCAGTCAAGAAATAGTTGTTCATTTAAAAAAAAAGCGTTCCCGCGGCCACACACAAACCCCACAGTTTCATTCTATTTCCAAAAGAACTCATCGCCTTTCGTCTTTCGCTAAACCCATACGTGTAAATCGACTCGAGTACCTAATGGTACTGTGGACAGTGGAGTACAGACTACCAAGTCTTCATGTACTGAAAAGTATTGTAGTAACAATACGGGGAAATGATTACAAAACTATATTCGAAGTTGATCTAATAGGTAAGCTGAGCGAATGTAATGTTTTTAACAGTAAGTTAAAATGTCTTATTACTTGTACAATGAGTACATACTGTCTAGATATTGCTGATTAAGGCGTGGAGGTTGTGTTATTAATAATATAATTTAAATATTATGTTTGACCTTTAATAAAGCTAAAATTCAAGTAATTTTTCTTTTCTTCATTCCTAAAACCATTATTTATAATGACACCCATATAATAATAATAATATAAATGTTGTCTTATGAGATATTTAATTATAATGTGACTCAAGATTAATTCGACCTTTAGAAGGTTCTTAATTCCTTTAGTTTGTAATATATGATAGTACTTGGTTCTAGTATAAACAGAAATACTAATTTCGCTATACAGGTGACTACTAACTCATTGACGATATTTCAGTGACTTGAAGTATACATGAACAAGGCTAACTTTTACTATAAAATATGTATAAAAAAATGTTTGCATAACTTGAAAAAATTTATGAAATTACTCAAAAAGTTGTTCGTCATTCATGCACACTTACACCCTCAGAAATATTACCAATGAATTCAGTCAAGCCCCGTATTTATTTATTGTTAAATACATTACATTGTGCGACATTCTCCCACTTCAATAGTTGTCAGTCTTTTGAATAGTTACAATTTGTTGTACAATTAAAATATTTATAAATAAGTCTTCACGATTGGAAACGGCGCGATAGCCCGAGTAGAGTTTCACTGCATTTCTATAATAGTTACGGTTACAATTACATTTTTAAATGTTTACTCTAGACAGAGTTGTATTGATGTCAAGTAGATAATAGTCAGGTCGAGGTCCGAAAGTATGAAAGGGATGGTAATACTCGAGTAGCCTGTCCAACAAATCTCGTACTTTATTTTCTGAACTCCACAGTCATGTATACGTGACAAAAAAAAAGTGTCCAGTACGCCACGGTAACGAATAGATGACAGACGTAAAACAAAACTTTCGCTAAACTTTTTTAAGTTTTTTTTATTTATTTGTGCTGTTAAAGGACGCGGTTAGAGAACGCTTTTCCATTTTTGACGTTGCTATCAAAAAGATAAAAATTCGCCTTGCGACTTTCAATGTCAATATGTTGGGAATTCAGTTGTCTGTGAAATTGAATGCAAAAGATGCCCTTTCAATGCCACAGTCTGATCATCATTTCAGCCGAAAGACGTCCATTGTTGGGCATAGGGTTTCTCCAAGTGTCTTAATAATGATCGGTTCTGTGCATCTCGCATTCATCGGATTCCCACGACCCTCACCAGGTCATTGGTCCACCTTGTGGGTGGCGTACCAATACAGCGTCTTCCGGTAGATGTGACAAATCAATTTCGTGTCCGCACCGCCAGTCTATTAAGTGACAAATAAATGGGATAAAACAAATTTAATTTTTATGTCAACATACGTAGTTATCGATCTACGTATTGGATTTTTGGAGCCCAGCATTTTTGGGTCGTGGTGTTTTATCATCATCATCATTTCAGCCGAAAGATGTTCATTGTAGGAAATAGGCCACACCTAAGTGTCGCCATAAGGATCGGTCCTGTGCGTCTCTCATCCATCGTGGCGTTTGGTATAAAAATCCGTGACGTTTAAAGTACGAGAATAGTCTCTCACAATGGCGTTTTATAAGGTGAACTACATTGGAAATATTTTGTAATGAAAATACTTATAGCAACTTACTTAGGGCCTAATTTGGAAATATGAAAAGAATACCAATGTTTCCTTTACATTTTCGCTTTATACGAATATAAATGTTTTACCATTGGCCCTATGGTTGTAACGACAACTTTCACTCCCGGAAAAATTGCTAATGATTCCAATGTCATCCTGTATAACTTGGGCGTGCGTTGAACCAATGAGAGACGAGCACTCCGGCGCATCTTTTTGTTAGACCATCCCTTTCTGCTCCGGTCACAGGCCATTTTCACATTTTTATCGTGACGTTTCGAATTGTTAGCAAGGCACACGTAGACTTAGTTACACGTTCTCAACTTCGAATATGACGATTGCGTTTCGACCATGCGACGTGGCGATATTTTGTTATAGAATTTTTGATATGCTGGCGTTTTGTTCGTCTCAAGAATTTTAAAAGAAATTATTTTTAAAAAATGCAACTGGAATTGTTTGGTTTCGTAATGATATCTGAAACGAAATTATAGCAATATAAATTCTTCAATCAATCTCGGTGATTAACTAACATTTAACACATGCGTTTTGCCATAATTTTCGTTTCAGAAACAGGGCACAAGTAAACCTCAAATGATTGATAATTTTAAGCACAATATAAAATAAGTTTAAAATGAAATAGTAACATAGTCGCTTTCGTACTTACAAATGCGACGACTTCGATTGTAATTAATTTTTTAACCGCCTACGTCGGTTATATCCGACAAGTACTCTCGCGTTTATTCCGCCAGGATCACATATCCACGACCAAGTACTCTATCTCGTCAGTTCTTATGTCACCTATGCGGATTGAAGAGCTAAACGAGATGGAGTACCTAGTCGCAAACACACGACCCTGGCGTATAGGGTACGAATATACTCGTCGGATCTTTCAACAGAAGCGGTAAAAAATTTAAAATTGTATTAAAGAATTTAATTTATCGCAATTGAATTGCTATGGAGTTAGAAATGATAGCTTTTAAGTTTTATATAATATAATGAATTTATGAGACGATGAAGTTGGCTCGACTAAAATAAGTTGCCAAAAATTAAAAAGTACTCGAGTACGAACAAAACACGGTGTTGTTATTGTCTAAGACGCGCGCATTCTCGAACGCTACATGTAACATAGTATGTGTTAGCGATAATTGTCGCATATAGTGCAGAAGTTGCTAGAGAATAAATAAATATAATTAATAAGCGAATTGTCGATTGTATTAGTATCCTTTGACTGGTACAAAAACAAATATTTCGTAAAACTAGATAAGTATTGTAGCTGAAACATTGAAATCATAAGTAAAGGTTCTGTTGAGAGTTTTTTTTTATTATTTTATAGTAACGTTTTTCGTGCATTATTATAAAAAGTACAAACTGTACTGGTTCATTCACACGACGCTGTTTCTTAATTGTTAAAATAAAGATGAAGTACTATAATGTATTGTGTTTTCCTAATAAAATAGTAGTGTAAGATTTGTGTTTTATTTTCCACTAGCTGCTGCCAGCGGCTTTGCCTGCGTGATAGTTGAAAATTAACCTAAGGAACATACACTGTGTGCTATTCCAGAACATGGCCTACCCGTGTGCCCAATTTAATCCAAATTCGTTAAGCCGTTCGAGCGTGAAGAAGTAACAAACGTACATACATACTTTCGTTTTTATAATATTAGTGTGATCGTTTAAAACCGTTTTGATAATAAAAATACTTTATCATCACCTGCCCAGTCTTCTCAATTATGTTGGGATCGGCTTGCAGTCTAAGCAGATGCAGCTGAGTACCTACCTGTATTATTGACTGCTTAGCAGACCCCATAACTTAAGAAAATACTGGATAACATGGTACCACTTGGTATTAGGGCCGAAACTACGTAAAGCGGACACCCGCGCGGTCCCATACAAGTGTTCCGTTGCGAGGAGCCGTGCGGCCAACCGTCGCGGGAGCCGGACCCCGCGCCCCCTTTATGCTACGTAATAAATATTAAGTTCTCCATAAGACACGACTACATGCACACCGAATTAAAGCTAATCTGCGCAGGTGATAATCCGGTTTTGACTACAGGGATGCCGAGCAGGCGGGCGTCCGTTTAAGGGCCAACACTGAGTTAAACGGGCGCCAGTCGCGTGTGTTGTGTGCAACAGTCCCCGTAGCGGAAACCTGATTATTACCTGCGCAGTGTCGCTAATTTATACTTTAACGGTGTGCATGTATTCATGTCAATCGAGAACTTTAATGTATTACGTAGTAAAACGGGCTCGGCCGCCCACTTAACGCAGCGTTGGCCCTTAGGCCACGAATGTAGACATGTTCCGATGCGCAAAGAGTACCAACGATTTTACACAATGCACTTAGCGTTTCGCAGTACTGCGCGATGAAGTATGTCAAAGTTGTGGGTTCGAACCGAGCAAGATGCATTACTTTGTATACCTAATTTATTACATCACCACTGCTCTAAAAGCGGTAAAGAACATCGTGAGGAAACTAGCATGCTATCCTAGATTTAAAAAAATGTTCGAAGACGTGTGCCATCCAACAACCCGTACTGACCCCGAGTGGTGGATTACAGCTCTTCTGGGCCCCTACAGTTGCTGACATCTCCTTGAGGCGCGCGTGGAACAATACGCGCCGTCGGTAACTTGGGCTCGGTCCGGACGGTCGGACGGCGAGCCACCCATTGCTCGCCGTCCGCGAGCCCGCGCCTACGGTGGCCGGTAATCGGGATCGGAGTCCCGGGGGCGGTTGGGGCGTGAGGACCGCTGCCTTACGCGATCCGCCGCCTCCTTTGCTAGCATTACTGCTTCGCAGAAGGAGGCGACCGCCTGCCACTCCTCCTCGCTCCGGACCATGGCCTGAACCAAGGCCCGGCGCGAGAGATCGCCGCCGCCGATCGCCCCCACGAGGACACGGCGTTGCTCTGCCCAAGCGGGGCACACCTCCACCGTGTGCTCTACCGTGTCCTCCGGGTGGTCCACACAGTGGCGACACCCGGGCGTCGTTTCCGCACGAATCCGGTGCAGAAACCTCCCGAACTTACCATGTCTGGTAAGGACCTGCGTCATGCGGAAGGTAAGGACGCCGTGTTGCCTTTCCAGCCACTCCTCAAAGAGGGGACTTACCGCCATGATTATGGCGTGCCCAACAGCCTATACTCTCACATGGAGAGGAGGCTTGAGTCCCAGCAGTGGGGAAGATTGATTATTTTATGTGCTTGTCTATCTAAAAAGGAAATCACAAAAATATTTTTGATATGGTTTATTTATTCAATGCAGTAACTACACATTTGAGATACGTAAAAATACTACGCTAATGCTTTTGAGCGTACATTGTCGACAGTCGAAAGTTTTGTTACAAATAAATTACAAGAATAAAACAGTGCGTACAACGATTGATTTCAAACCGTTTAGACATTTGATATATTCACAATTTTGCGCGTCTCCCGCGCACGCAGGCTGTAAGATCTACACAACGCTATTCGCTGCGATCCCTCACCTACATACTCTATTTTGTGTATTCAGACAATATTATATATAAATCTTTATTTTTACATGTTATAAAACTTAATCCCACATTTCTTCTATCTGTTCACGATAAACTAAAAAGTGCTACACCGATGTTCATATCTACTGTTCTTACCAATAGGCAACCGGAAATTTCAAAGATCTTTTATCAGTTGTGCGAAGCTGGGGTGGGTTCATTACTGCATATTATATCCTAGTTTCTGCCCCAACTATGGCTCATGATTCTGAAACTGCTAAGATATCCATCAAAATCTAACTAAATAGTAGCTATATATTTAATTGCTCTACAGTGATATGAAAGAAAAGGAAGTTAGTGATAGTATGACGGTTGACAGGATAGAATGGAAGAAAAAGACGTGTTGCGCCGACCCCAAATAAGATGGGACAAGGGTAGGAAGATGATGATGATATTTAATTGCTCTCGAGTGCTATCAATATCATACATACATAGTCGTCAATTAGAAATTTACAAATACATTTGTTTCAGTTTTTTTTTTTTATTAAAATTACTTCCTCATAAAATCTTTCTTGAAAACTTGGTTTCTCTAAATACATAGAAATGAGTTTTTGAAGGTCTTAGTACTTACATACATCAAAATTCTCAGCTTCATTTTTTAATATTTAATTTAAAAAAACTAGAACCTAGAATTTTAATTCCACATTGTCTAGAAATGAACGATTCGCGATTATGATACATAATTATGTATTATATCATAGTGAAATATATAATGTTAAAAAAATACCTACCTATATGTTGTGTTTGCTTAGATAGTTTAATCAAAACAGATAGAATAGATAAATAAAACAATTTAATTTTGTAATTAAAAACCTACATATTCGAACACCTTTAAAATCATTCGCTGTACGCACCAAAATGGGTAATTTAAGATTTTATACATCAATCAATACACCGAGAATGTTACATATAAAAATAAAATATGTATTAATATTTTTTTTTAATACCTACATGTTTATTATAATTATATATTTAGAAATAAATTATTCAATTTTGCCGTAAAAAAATTGATTTTGCAAATCAAGGGTTTTTGGAAATACCAATCGACCTAAAATTGTCAAAAACAACTTCTATCATAAAAATAGGAACTACCTACTTTTTTTAAGTTGTAAAAAAAGAAAAAAGGCAATTGAAAAATGTTGGAACCACCTGTATTTAATTAAAATAAAGTATAAATCTGAAAAGTTACCCATAGTACGATAAATAGTAAAGATAGGAGCGTTCGAACGTATATAAGCGTTCACGTTAGTAGATACATGGCATTTTTAATGTCTCTCGGAATCGACCGCTCTCGAAGACAGCTGACCGTGTACTGTGGCGAGTTCGCTTACGGTGACTGGTACAGATACCGGCATGGATCTTGAGCGCTGACTTCTACTTGCGCAGAAGTGAAATATCGAGTCTCTTTAGTGGTATGAAGTAAGACGCGGGAGCGGGTAGTGCAATCCTTGTACAGTGAATAGTGATTGGCTCGCCGATGTGTACAATGCGCAAAGCGATACCTACTTTTTGCCGAGCGCTCAAGATTCGTGCTGATATCTGTATTCGAAGAATATTTGCAATATATTAAATCTATGAAAAATCTAAGATTATAATTGAGAGGTGCAGCTTATTTATTCATACACACATAAGTGCTCACGCTCTTCCCGTCGGGGTAGTGCTGCATCTATATTACATCACTCGTCTTTACAAAGATTAAAAAAAGTAAAAAGAGGAGTTAAGTGGACGAAAGCTTTAGCTAACAAATAATTCTAAATGAGTAGTGAGCGTTTGAAACTAATAAATATATACTTAATTGACAATTAACCCTTTGCTAGTGTCTGTAACTATGTGACGAATTAAAGTTGGCGTATTTTAATGTCATTAATCAAGATTTAAGGCCTACGCAGATCGGGACGGCATGGCAAAGGATTTAAATTTTTACCAATGGACATTCAACCATATAGAAAAAGAAATACGACATAATTTCCTGTTTTAAAATTATCCCGTGGCATCGAAAGGGATATTATCGCACGGTATTGGGTATTGAAAGACACGTCACGGGCTCCCGCGGCAGGATGCAGTGACGCGCTGCGGTAGGCGACGGCATGCCGAAGGACGCCAGCGCCCGCCAACACACTATCAAACGCTACTTATGACTGAAATATGTATCGGGCAGTAGAAGCTGCCGTGGCATACTTCGACGTGACGCGGCATGCCATGGCAAGGCGCTGGAATGCCGCAGTATCTAAGCGGCTAGTATGCGCTGGCTGGCGGCAAAATCCTTTGCCATGCCGTCCCGGCATTTATAGTCAATTAAAACCTACGTTTATGTAAAAAAAGTCTAATATAATAATATTCCACAACTATCACACAACGCCGTCCAGCCTCAAGCTAAGCAGAGCTTGTATTATGAGTACTAGACAACTGATAAACATACTTATATATTTCTAAATACATACATATAATAGATAAATAACACCCAGATACAGAACAAATGATCCTGCTCATCACACAAACATTTGTCCTGGGTGGGAATCGAACCCACGACCTCCGGCATAGCAGTCAGGGCCACTAACCACTAGACCAACAGGCTAGTCAATTAATAGTAAATAGCAATAGTCTGATACCGTTCCGACATTTTTGTGTCGACACGGTCAGCAGCCCACGCTGAAAACCAGTGCTGTAGACTCGTCGCATTTTGCGTGTGGTCACGGCATTATGCTGAGCGTTCGGCTGTTTTGCGCGGACGTGGCGCATATTTTCCCTATAGAATGTTTATAAATTGTAAGCTAGTCTTAAGATTTCCCGCAAATAAATAGTTTTTCTATCTTTCTTTCTCTCATTTTTAAATTTTCTTACACTAACACCATCATCCACTTAGCTCTTCTTATTTCCACCACCATTTAGGAACTTCAAAGAATACAATTTGTGTTACAATTTCAAAATTTTATTGGTGTTCTAAAATATTTAAAAGTAATTTCAATATGTCTTAATAAAACACTATCTCACCACCTCTGAATAAATTCCAGTCAATTTATCTATTTGATAAGTAGTATTTTATCCAGAAACGGAAACAGGCCCTTTCATATTTAATATGCTTTAACGTGTATACATTAGATGTTATAAGTAGGTACTTGTGATATATAGTAAATACTATAGAATCAATTACACATAGTTGATAAGTAAGTAATACGCATCTACGAGGCCTAAGGCCTACTTGTCCGAGGACGCGTAGCTTCAAAGACGCGTATTCGTCAAACGACACGACATTGCCGCTTCGCCGAGACAGTTTGAGTTTTTTATGTAAGCTGTGAGCAGACGTACACTAAGCGTATAGTGACTAATACGCGTCTATGAAGCTACGCGTCCGTTTTCAGTAGGCCTTAGAGTTATGGACGCCACACACGATCCACTTTACCGTCTAGTATATTGCGCGCTTGAAGTAGCGTCCAGTAAACTTGTAAAACGGATCGTGCGTGGCGTCCATAAGGACGATTTTCGTGTGAATGATATGCGGTTACTGGCACCTGGAAACATTTTGTGCGTCGATACAGCAAGTGTTTATTTCTAAGGGAAGCCAGTAGGTCAGTAGGATCGAGCCGCTGACATGGCAGCCACCTTCACGAGGAGTGTATCGCGAATATACTATAAAGCTAAAGACAAACTAAGCCCACGTATGCCACATTTGCTACTCATAATGACATCTAAACTCTTCAATTTACTTGAAAAAAGATTAATAGGACGCGTAGCTTCATAGACGCGTTTCCGTCACGTATAGCTCTGTATGTAAGCTTCACGCAGGCGTACACCAAGCGTATAATGACGTAACATACATGGCGTACGCAAAGCTGTCACGCGCGTCCCAGTCGTCTGTGGAATACGTGGGTTTGGTTCGTCTTAGCTTTATCCTGCTACTTTAATACATCACAACTTAATGAATAAGTCTACACACATTGATACTATCGCGGAGATGCAATGAGTGTCATTCAAGCAAAACTATCTTACCTCAATGCCTCGGAGAGCTCTTTGACCCATTGGTCCTGGCTGTCATTGTAGATTTTTGACAAGTGTTATTAGCCATAAAATCGGACACCAGTCTTTTCAAGGGGTAACGTGTTACCCTATTTCTGGGTTGTGGAGGTATGACAGGCAGTTGCCTATTGTCAAATATTGATATCAATCTGGTGGGCAATTGGGCCCTCGCACAACCGAGGGATCTTTATGAACGAGGGTTTTTTTTTATAATTGATAGGCTTGCATTTGACCACTGTTTCGTCTGATGGTAAGCGTCGATGTGGTCGAACACTGGTTTGCGATAGTAGCTATCTCGTTTTCGAATTTTTTAAAGAAAAAGGCCTCGGTTTTGTGCTTTCGCCCAAGTCTAAATTAGTCCACGCTACGCCGCTGTCTAGTTAGACTGGAAGCTGACTCCAAAGCAGTTGGGAAAAAGCTAGGCATCTGCCTAACCTACCTACCTGACCTAAGTGAATCTTCATAGTCTATGATTAGAAATGCATGCTGACGTGCCCCAGGGCGGACCCGTTTTTTATTTTTTATTTTTATGACCTGGTCACTTGGACCTTTAAGTCATATCTTATTTAATTTTTCACACTTCACTATGTATCACATTAGAATGCGGATGCAACACATTCTAATGTTTTTGTAGCATTTGGGAGCAAATGTATCGAGTCAGCCTTCTCGGCAAACTTCGCTGAGGTAGCCAAAATTACAATAAAATTCTCAGCTCTTATTACCGAGATCGCGCCTGTTTCAATGATTCCACATATTGTCCAGTTGCGAAGACACTTGAGATACAAAATTACACCAATTTTATATCACAATATCCACTAGGATTAAATTTGCCAATAATTAAAACAGACACTGAACTTCACTCGAAGAAATCCCGCCAAAAAAGACGGACTCGTGGTGATACACTCGCTCGCGGAGGTGGTGCTATACTACTGTTCTTAATATTCGAATGTAGGATGGCCCAAATCGGTCCATATTAGTGGGCTGTTCTTCTTTTCAACCGATAATCGATTGCCCTCTTAAAAAATAACATACGCTTGAATTTTCAATTAGACAATAATGTTTTACTTTTTTTATTTGAGTTACAGTCTATAAACGAAATAAGCCTCCATCGGTTTTTTGTGCTCGATCGTCGATAGAAAAAAAGATTGTCCCAGATACATACACAATGCAAAAAGTTGCATATTTAGTCTGACATCTATTCCAATACAAAAAATGTCTTAGGGCTCCCACAGGAAACTGCAATACGGCACCACATCGCAGAAACTAGCGATGCTATTTTGTGCGGCTAATTATTGGTTTAGGTGACCACGGGTAGTGTAAAAGCGAAGCCCGGGGCTCCGGGATGAAGGCAAAGAAGGAACAGGAGTGGGTTTTTAGTCAGTAAAAGTCTGACACTATCACCCGGTCCGTCCAAAAGCGGGATTTGTCATTAGATGATTTTCCCACCTAAAAAAAAGGTGACTACATTATGTGCGATGCGAATCAATTCGCAAGTTATTGAGGTCGCAAGTCGCAAGTAGTGGAACACGAGCAGAGCTCAAATTAGTGTAGTGTGGAGCGACACGACACGAGCCGGGCACGAGCGTCACTATACGAAATTGAACTCGGCTCCTCTAGGGTAGACACACCTTAGCTATACATGATTTTTTTTTTTAGGTGGGAAAATCATCTACTGACAAATCTCGCTCTTGGGCGGAGCGGGAGATAGTGTCAGACTTTTACTGACTAAAAACCAACTCCTGTTCCTTCGTTGCCTTCTTCCCAGGGCCCCGGGTCTCGCTTTCGCACTACCTATGGAGCTATGCATGGTGCGAGATCGCAGATTTTCACCATGCGACGTCGTATCGCAGTTTTGTGTTCAGGCTCTTTACAAACTAGATATTATTTCAAGTCGTATTTTAAGTAAAAACAACTTGTAATTGAGATTTTAATTGAATTGGACGATAAAGTCCGGCGTTTGGTAGAGTCTACCGCTTCAAGTGTTCCAAAGCTGCTTCTATACATTTTGCCCATTATTTAATAATAATCTCCTCAGAAAATGATAGATAGATATTATACAATAGTTTTTTTATCATTTGATAATGTATATTGGAAAAATCACTTACATTTTTAACCAGAGAGATTTGAAAATACGCCAAAAAGACTACAAACTTGTAAGATAAATTAAAATTAAAATATTTAAACTTTCAACCGCTTGCGTGGGATTGGTCCGACAAATTGTTTTCGTGTCCTACTCGCGTAGGGTCGTGTATTTGCGACTGAGTACTCCATCTCGTTTAGCTCTTCAATCTCCATTGCGCGTACAGCTAAGGAGTAGAATTCCTTGCCGGAATCTGTGTTTCCTGATGGCTACAACCCGGGAGTCTTTAAGTCGAGAGTGAATAGGTTACTTCTAGGTAAACGCGCTCCATTGTTGACCGCATCGTCGCTTTCCATCAGGTGAGATAGCGGTCAAGCGCGAACCTATCAAGAATAAAAAAAAAGGTGACAGAAGAAATGAAGAGATGGAGTATTTAGTCGTGGATGTACGACCCTGGCGGAATAAACGCGAGAGAATTTGTCGGATATATCCGACGTACGTAAAAAGTTAAAATATTATCATATTTAATAAATATTAATAAAATTCAGTATTTCATTTACTTAGTTCATCTTTTCGTGAGGCATACACTTATGTATGGTTGGGCGTATATTGATGACATTCAAACAGCTATATTGTGTTAAAACTATACATCTATACATACACACATACTTAAACGTTCAGCTTTTATTCTAGTTTTAGAAATAAGTAGACATTCTTACGTCCCGATTTGTGAATTGGGACGCGATATTCAAGCGTTGATATTTTAAATACAGAGTTAATAAAGTGAAACGTAATTTTATGATTTTTTGCTCTTAAAATTTCATTATTATTGTATTTTGAATTTCATTTATTGTATTTGTATGCCTTTCTAGGCAAAACATGTTGAAACTTTTTTTTTTGTAATCGTTCCAACTGATTTCTATCCTACACATGTTTTTGACAAATAAATTTATCTTATCTTAAATCTGGATGACAGAGGTCTCAAGGGTTCCTGATTTTTCAATAGTGAGACAACACGAATAGTGTAGACTAGCTGTCTCATTTACAGAAGGCCTTGTGGAAAATTTCCAATATTTGCAAACAAACGTGTCCGGAGCAACATTAAAAATTCTAAATTACTCATTCAGACAATATTTTTTCACTCATTTAGGACCAACTAAACCAGGGTTTTTAGCAGTGGCGGCCGAGTGGCTACGGTCCCGACTTACGAGTTGTAGGTCGCGGGTTCAAACCCAGCCAGGCGCATTACTTTGTGTAATTTTTTCATCAACACTGCTCTCAAAATGGTGAAGGAATACATCGTGTGGAAACCAGCATGTTCTAGAGCCATAAATTCGAAGATATGTGACATTCACCAATCCGCACTGGGCCCGCGTGGTGGATTACGGCCCATTCCCCCTCTTAGAGAGAGGAGGCCTGAGTCCCAGCAGTGGGAACATTGAAAGGCTGATTATGCAGGTGATAAACCAGGGTTTTACTATATTAATTTCAGCTTCAATTCAATGGATTTTGTGGAATAATTATCATAATTTCTACAATGTTTAGGACAGAGATCTATTTGTATGCTTACAGTCATTCAAATATCAGACACTATTCTGCATGGTTATCACATGAATTGACCATTACATGTTTACTGTACAGTTACTTTACAACCATTCTGATAGTACCACGTGGTGACGGCAGCGCCGTGGGGAGAACCATCGAACTTAGCAGTTTGTGGTAGATCTAAAATTTTTTTTTTTTCTTCTAGCAACTGATCCAATTTTGACTATTCTAACAGTGTCATGTGGTGACGGCAGCACCATGGGGTGAACCATCGAACTTTGCACTTTGTGCACTTTATGGTAGATCTAAAATGTTACTTTTTTCTTATAGAAACTGAGCCAATGTTCACTATTGACACATGACAGTGCCATGTGTTTACGACTGTACCGTGAAGTAGACCATCGAACTTTGCACTTTGTAGTAGATCTAAAATGTTAATGACTGTAAGGACAAAATATTTTTTTAGATGATATTTGGCAGTAATTTTACGACTAATTCTGCGAATACGAGACTAGTTTCAAGTTTATCGTAACTTCAATCGTTATGCCGTCAGAATCTTTAAAAACTTATAAGGTTAATTTTGATGGTACTTACTAACAGGTTTTTAAGCAATTTGTACTACTAACAAAATATGGATATTTGTCCGAAATAAACGTTATTATTATTATTAATCGTTTTACTAGTTTCTGCCAGCAACTTCGCCCTTTGTGTAGGTTGTTGTTCTCCATACTAACTTTCAACCCCCCGTTACATCACTGTTGATGAATTTTAGAAAACCCTCTCTTAGTGCTCGCCTACGTCATAAAAGGAAACCTTGTTCAAAATTTCACTCTCTTAATCTTGTAGTTTTGGCTGTGCATTGATATGTCAGTCAGTCAGTCAGTTTCTATAAAAATAAAACTATTCTGTCTATGATTTTATTGTGTAAAATATATGAAAAGGTTCACCCCTTAACGAGAATTAAGGCAAAAGCTAGTGCGTAGCCAGTTCTTACTAGATGGCGTTGTACTCAATATTTCTAATTTATTTTGTATTTAGTGTATTGGAGCGTTATTAAGTTAATGAAATGGTATTCGCGGAAATCAAACATGCCACTTTATTGAAATTAGTCAAATTATTGCCTCAAAATCTACTTAATTTTGCCCATTCATGCAATTTAGTAAGGTTCTGGAGTGGCGTCCACGCACAATAAGGCCTCTCACAAGGTGGACCGATGACCTAGTGAGGGTGGCGGGAATCCGATAGATACGAGACGCACAGAACCGGTCGTCATGGCGACACTTGCGGGAGACCTATGTCCAACAGTGGACATCATTCTGCTGAAATGATAGTTAGAGACGTGAAAAGTTCGGCTCGGGCCCATAAACAGTACTGGTAAAATGTGCTCCAAACCTTCAAAGAGGTGTTAACATTATGCGCCAATAGGAACTTCGGAATTTGAATAGGATGATATTGCACTTTATGACACTAATATTAAAATGCATTATCCAATGTCACTAGTCAATCAGTTTTACGCTCTACGGAACTGTGTATAAATTCTAAAAAGCTGAATGTCTAAGTATGTGCGCTGTACACAAGTGTACACATTGTAGAAGCAATAATGTTAGTTTACAAATATGTTTTTTTTATGTAGTCACTCGCCGATTTCCGCGTCCTCGGCTTCGTCTGAAAACAAAAAAATAATAATGTAATCACACAATATTAAAAAGGTGTGTGTCTGTTTGTTACTGTTTCAAGCCCAAACGGCTGAATGGGTTTTGGATGAAATTTGACATGGGGTTATTTTTGGGACAATTTTGTATTTTTATAAGAGGGAATACACTAGACGCTGCCGGACATAGACCTCCCTAAGAGCGAGAAAGAGGGATGGAGCTGCCCCCTATACACAACTAATTTTTAATTAATACAAATACTTAGAGGTCTTGTTATTATTTAGATAAAGTCTCAATAAATAATATTTATAAACAGCAAAGTTATGAGCGTTTGTTTATATCCCAAAATGTCACAAAATTTATGGAAATATTGTACAAGCTATTGATTATGAATGAATGGCAATAAAAATAGATTCAATTATGAATTTACCAGTTATGACAAATTTTCGTGGACATTTTCGTTTTTTTTTTTACTTTTGACTATACTAACATTCGTGAACTACATATGTGAACTACACTAACATTCGAAACTACTACTTGAAGTCCTCTCAACCTTAGTTCGGTCTTCGTCATAATAGTTATTTTTTAAGTTCTCCTAATTATATTGTATTTATTAGTTTTTAATATAAGCATATATATAAGTATTTTATTCATATAATTTAATGATACTACATTTGTTATTTATTTATTGTGCACACCTACCACAGTGTTGTCTCTCTTATCCCAAAGGTTGACTGGTAGAGAATGCCTTGTTACATTAGTCCGCCTATGTACCACTACTGTACATGAAGTTTAAATAAATAAATGCACCGATAGTGTCCCATTTTTTTTACTAATTAAAAAATCGGATGTATAGCTCCATCTCTTTAACAGTTCAGTTTAGGTCGTCAAATAGATCGCGCTAAGAGTTCGTGGTAGCCTCTGAGACCAACATTACCATCAGACAGTTCCTACTCACCATTTAAGCGGTCGTGTTGCCCGTTAACGTTCTCGAGCCTCATCTGCCGCAGACGAGCGGCTGCATCCTCGGGAGACAAGTTACTTTCCTCTGCGTCTTCGAACTCGTCCTCACCTAAAAGTAGATTTAGTTGTGAAAACAATAGGAGATGTAAAGAAAAGAAAGAAAACATGTTTATTCTGCCTAAATAGACGCGCAATTCATTACAAAAATATAAAAACAAATTTCCCTGACAGGCCATATGTGTATCTGGCATAACTGTGTTGCTCTATATGACCATAGACAACACAGTTGTCTAGGTGGTTGTTGATGTATGTGAAGTATTACTACTACCAGATTCTGAACAATATGATCGAAGAAGCGACCACGCTAGCTCGCTGTTCACTATCCGTTCCGTGTGTCGTTATTTGAAGCTTTTGTAATTATACAAATTACAATTACACGACAAATGATAAATACATTTTGTGATATTTGACCAATGTCAAATAACAGGCGCCAAGTGTTAACTGATAAATGATATGTGGCGAAAGCGAGCACCAACACTTTTCCGCACTAGTACGAATACGAATTCGAACAAACGAACGAATACGAAAGAAATGACTAATTGTGTACGAATTGCGTGCCTAAAAGCGGTAGGGGTAGGACCCGGTTTTGGATTGATTAAAAAAAAAAAAATTTTGAATCTTGCCGAACTTATAACATTGGTGTTATCATCTAAGCGAACTTAAATTCGACTAAAACGTATTAAATAAAACGTTATTTAGTGAAAACGTTATTCAGTATTTAGAATTAAACCAAAAAGCGTTTATTGTTTATCATATATTGTTACCCACGATTTTGGGTACCTATTTACCCAGTAAAAACCCTGTTTAGACACAAATTGGGTATTTACTCACCGCTCATTTCTACAAACGGCAGCGACGAATAGGTCCCAGTTCAGTATAATGCTAGGCCAATACGTAGCATTTGCCTAGCTCAAAGATCTACAAACGACAGTCGGGGCCAGCAGTGTGTTAATGTGCTTTCCGAGGCTGGCAGAAGTCTTGTTATCAAATGAATGGTTACCCATCTTCAGACCGGCCTTGGCAAGCGTTGCTTAACCTTCAAGATCGACCCATATTTTTTTTTTTTTTCTAATTCATCCAATGATTTCTCGCAGTCTAGGGTTGAGAGGGCGTGTCAGACTTACTAAAACCCACTTTTTTGCCTAGCTTTCCAGGACTCCGGGTTTGCCTTTCGAAAGCGGACCCACAGTCCCAGGCTTAGACCCTGCTGGGCCCCTACAGTTTTGCTGACATCTCTATGAGGCACGCGTGGAACACTACGCGCCGTTGACGACTCGGGCTCCGTAAGCCCACGCATATAATGGCCGGGAATCGGGGTCGGGATCCCGGAGACCGGGACGTAAGGATGTCCGTTCCTTCATGCGTGCGTCCGCTTCTATCGCTAGTATTACTGCCTCACACGCGGAGGCGACCACCTGCCATTCCTCCTCGCTCCGGACCATGTCTTGTACTAGGGCCTGGCACGAGAGGTCGCTGCCAACGATCACCCCCACGAGTACACAGCAGTGTTCTGCCCAAATGGGGCACACCTCCACCGTATGCTCCGTAAGTCCGTTCCATAACGCATGCAAGATCAATCCATGCGGTTGTTATTAACTGCTACTTACAGGGCCTCAAGTCTGCTATTACAATAGTGTTAGAATTGTCTATCATTGATTTCATAATTGTTGATTTTGACAAGTTTTGGTAATCTACTAATATAATGGCGTCATTATGACTTTCCAATGATCAACCATTGACATTCCATTGAAAGAAATGGCACAGAATGAATTTCTGACAAGTGGTAATCTACAAAAATTTTGACAGTTCCATTGATCAGTGACCTCCCAAGTGACCCTTCTATTACGAGACCACTGATCGATCATCATCAACATCATCATTTCAGCTGAAAGACGTCCACTGTTGGACATAGGCCTCCCCCAAGCGACGACACAACGACCGATCCTGTGCGTCTTGCATCCACCGCACTCCCGCGATCAGGCCATTATGAATTAACAGATTACGAACTTTTAGCAAAATGACAATGTGATCGTTTTGGAATGACGAATTTATAAAAATAGCAGACTAGGGCCTCAGGACAGTATCTACTAGGCCAAAGTCAAAGTCAAAGTTTTTTATTTCACATAGGTCTACATGGGCACTTATAAAACGTCAGAAGCTAGTGCACGGTTCCAAATTCGTCGTTTCCTATGGAGAAGAACCGGCAAGAAACTCCATGGTTACTGTTTTAAAAAAGAACTTGTTGTTACAATATTTGCTGGTTGTTTACAATATATTGGATTTATTATGTAAGGACAGTGTAGACTGGTCAATATTGTACTATAAAGTACAATAAAAATAATCATAATAAAAAGGAACCTAAGAATTCGCGGAGTCTACAGTGTTCTCACATTCACATTATAAAAAAGAGGCTATATAAATAAAAGCAAGTAAAATAAATAATTACAATTATTAATAAATAATACGTTAACAAAATAAATAATAATAAATAAATAAAAAAATATTGCAAAAGTGGGGGAGTAGGAGTAGTGGTTACCTTCGTCAAATTCCTCGCCATCCATGTACGGCTCCTCATCCTCATCAATCTCGTCTGCGGGGTCCGGGTGGAGCGACTGACCCTGGTTCATTGCCATGAACATTGCTTCCAATTCGTTGTCATTTGGTGGTACGAAACTGGATAGTGCAGAGAAAACTCTTTGTTAGGTAATCTATATATATATAAAAATGAATCCTTAATTCACTTGGTCACGCCATCACGCGTGAACGGCTGAACCGATTTCACTTTTTTTTGTTACTTTTGTTATTGTCAGGAGAAGGATCTAATGAAAGAAAAAAAAAAAAATTGGTAGTAGGATAGAGTAGGGCAGGCTAGAGTAGAGTTGGGTAGAGCAGAATAAAGTAGTCACTTGACGGGAGCGTAGCCGCGGGCAAAAGCTAGTCTTTATATATAAAAATGAATCCCTACTTCCCTTGGTTACGCCATCACGCGTGAACGGCTGCACCGTCTACTATTTTTTTTGTTGTGTTTGTTATTGTCAGGAGAAGAATCTCTATGAAACAAAAAAATAAAAAATTGGTAGTAGGTTAGAGTATGGTGGAGTCGGAGAGAGCAGAATAGAGTAGTCAGTTGACGGGAGCGAAGCCGCGGGCAAAAGGTAGTCATCAAATAATAAAATTATAATAAGTCCCGTGTGGTGAAGTTAGAGGTGGTGTCAGACTTTTATTGACTTATAACTCACCTGCGTTTGTCACTGACTGACACTTGAATGACTTTTTAACCGACTTCAAAAAGAAGGAGACTCAATGTTCGGCTGAATGTATCTTTTTTTATGTTTTTTCACCGATTTTTCCGTCAATTGTGGAGTCAATAGACGATGAAAGCCATATTGGTTACGGTCGTAAAACACATTTTAATGTACATCGAACGGGACATTGAACTGCAAAATGCAAAAAACTTTCGAAAATTTGAAATTCGTGGGTTACTCTGACTGATTTAGGGATCTTTAAGGTAATAAAATAATAACAATAAATTTATTGAAACATTATTACAAACGGTACCTTAAATTAAATAATATTAATGAATTATAGGTATGTAACTAATTGTGGGCTTCAGTTGTATGTTCAGTATACGGTGGTCCCCAAACTAGGCGGCGCCTGTATCTTGGGGACCGGTATTAGGACACCTTAACGACTCCTAAGATAACAAGCAAGCATACTGGGGCCAAGGGTCTGATTCTGAAAGGAAGACTCGGCCCCGGTACGAAAGGCAACGAAGGAACAGGAGTGGGTTTTTAGTCAGTAAAAGTCTGACACTGTCTCCCGCCCCGCCCAGGAGCGGGGGATGTCATAAGATGATTTTCCCAACGATAACAAAAAAAAATAGAATAACTAGAAATATTTTTATGTATTTGTGTTCAGCAATAAAGCTTTGACTTTGCTTTTAGTTTTCTATTGCATTTCGTCTACAATCTCTCAATATTTATCACTTTGTCAAATTTAATTTGGTTGACATAATTTCGTGACAGAAAACCGCTAGACGAATTGTGAGTAGAACGATCATGTTTCGCAATTGCTTTGCGGTCGCGGCACTACAATATAATTAGTAATTATTTTGTAGTAATTTATTAATTACATAACGGACATTACATAGTTGGCTGAAACTTATATTATTCCGCTTACAATGTATTATGTTCGCATATCTCGTCAAAATGTATGGAACAGCTGATTTTTTTTTCGTGATTACAGGTTTGGTCCCATACTAAAAGTTGTTCATAATGAGGAGTACAATGTCCCCCGAAATTCTTAAAGTTAATTTTTTAACACATTATTTATATTATAATGTTTCTGTCGTCTGAAGATCTCCGATTTTTTAATGTTTTTTTTTAATAGGGTTCCGAACTCAAAGAGTAAAAACGGGACCCTATTACTAAGACTCCGTTGTCCGTCCGTCCGTCTGTCTGTCTGTCACCAGGCTGTATCTCATGAACCGTGATAGCTAAACAGTTGAAATTTTAACAGGTGATGTATTTCTATTGCCACTATAACAACAAAATATACTAAAAGCAGAATTAAATACATATTCAAGTGGGGCTCCCATACAACAAATGTGATTTTTTTCCCGATTTTTTGCTACGGACGGTATGGAAACCTTCGTGCGCAAGCCCAACTCGCACTTGGCCAGTTTCTGAGAGATAAATGGAAAAATTATTTAGCGCTCAATTGCACTAACAACGCTTAACGCGCATATACCAACTCCATTGTTTTTTTTATTATTATTGATGGGCTCGCGTCCAGATGGTAAGCGATGATGTGGTCGGTGAGAGGAGAGTGGAGCACGCTTGTCTACAATCAACCTATTCACTCTTGACTTAAAGAGACCCTTACCCTAAAAAAGTGCAGTAGATTTTCTTACCGTAATTTAGTCATGGGCTCCTCATCAGCATCATATTCATCATCATCGTCATCCGCTATCGCGTCACCAGCGCCCTGTTGTGTCATCTCCGGTAAGCTAGAAATAAAAAAAAAATCAAATTGAAACAACATTCATCACCTTCCTGCCCTTACTACCCATATTACTTGGGGTCCACTCAATACTTTTTTTCCATATTGTCCCTTAGCTGGTATGGTCATGTAAAGAGGAAAGATGAAACACATGTACTAAAAGAGTTATGAGTATACATGTGGATGGGTGGAGAGGGAGAGGGAGGCCAAAGATAAGATGGATGGATTGTGTGAACAGTGATATGAAAGAAAAGGAAGTTAGTGATAGTATGACGGTTGACAAGATAGAATGGAAGAAAAAAACGTGTTGCGCCGACCCCAAATAAGATGGGACAAGGGCAGGAAGATGATGATGATGATGATCGTCCCTTAGCTAACAACACCGCATAAGTCATTTTTACCAACTTTTCAAGAAACGAAAAAAACTGTGCGGTGTTGAGAGGCCAGCCGACTTGCACGCTGTCACTACTTTTCGAATTATGGCTTCTGATTGGCTGAAATCTATATCATGTGACCAATGGTTAGACGCGCAATGAGCAGCTCCATCTAAAGGCATTCAAATGCGAAAACCGCCAATTTTCGACTGAGTGGTGTTGTAAGCTAAGGGATGATATTGTCCTGTCAACCATTTTTGTCGCTTTTTACTACGGACGTTACGGAACCCTTCGTGCTCGAGTCCGACTCACACTTGACCGTTTTTTTTTAATTCTTTCTTAATTTTATCTCTAATAGCTAACTGTGAAGTGGCGCAGGACAAGGGAATCCTGGAAGGGCTTGGGCAAGCCTCTGCTCTGAAATGGCACAGCATTAACTAGTCAAAAATAAAATAGCTGGCTTACCCCAGTTCATGGTTGATGACCAGGATGAGTCCCGGGCCGGGGTCTCTCTGGATAGCGTGCAAGGAGATGTTCTGGTACAGCAGCGTCACTGTGGGGGATGGACCACCCTGTCTGCCTATACCTCCGCCCCATACTACGTTCCTGGAAGAACAATCAAGCAGTGTGTTTTTTACGAAATTATTAATTTTTTTTTGATTAACATAATGTTTTTTTATTTAATTTATTATCTACAAAAAACCTACAAAAGAAAAAACACATAAAAAAAGAAACAATAAAACAAAAAAAAAAAACCTATAAAAAAAAAACAAAAAAAAAAAACATAAAAGAAAGGGGAAGGAAAAAGGGGGGGGGGGAAGGGGTTCTATATAAAAGAAGAAACTGACTGACTGACATATCAACGCACAGCCGAAACTATTGGGACTAGGAACATGAAATTCTGCACAAGGCTTCCTTTTATGACATGAGCGACCACTAAGAGAGGATTTTCCAAAATATACCCCCTAAGGGGGGTGAAACCGGGGTCCAAAGATTTTCGTATAGAAAAACCTATTTCCACATGGGCAAAGCCACTGGCAGAAGCTAGTCTACCAATATCAGGATACACAAATCACACTAACAATAAAAAGGTGAAGGTTTGTAAGTGTGTATGTTCATTATTTCTTCATGCTTAAGCAGATTTGGATGAAATAAGACAGATGAGTAGACCATGTGCTGAAATAGGACACTATTTTTCCTGTGAGTATGTACACTTGGAACTACTGTCTACTTTTGCGTGGACAAAGCTGTTAGCAGCAGCTAGTAACAATAAAAGCAAAAGTCTGTATGTGTGTGTGCTTTACAATCAAATGGCTAAATTGATATGGATGAAATCGGAAATATTTATTTCAAACTAGCAAACCCGGCGAACTCCGTTTCGCCACCAGATGGCTTCGTTTTATGTAACATTTCGTTTGGTGATTAAAAGAAGAAAAAAATTTTTTTTTCTATAAACCTCACGGAGCCCGAGACCTTTCCAACGAATGCAAAACCGTGGAAATCGGTTCGTGCGTTCTGGAGTTATAGCTTCAGGAAGCAAAACCCGACTTATTTTTATATAGTAGAATAAACCATTTACACAGACTACTATTATGTGCCCAGCCTTTAAGACCTTTACAAACTGAATGCTAACAAATATTTACGAAGACATTCCTTCAAGTTATTGGGAAATGCATCCAAAAAGCCTTTGAAGCAATTTCTACCTAACCAAATTGTAACAGCATGGAACATGCTCCCGGAAAGTGTTGTGAAAGCTCCCACATTGAACTGCTATAAAAATCGGTTGGACAGACTAAACAGCTCCAAACTATATGAAACACATGCATCAGCTAATAGCTGTTAGTGTGTCTTACCAAATAATAATAATAATACAGGCACTTTCAAATTGCCAATATGACGGTCAGTTAAAAAAAATTAAGCATGTTCCAAAGCCAAGATCTCTATGGAGAAGAATGTGCAAGAAACATTCTGGACACTCTTTTAATTCATTAAACTCCATGTGTCTCTAATCACCGTACTCAAAAGATTAAATCATGTTATAAGTTACAAAAATCTTGGTTACATATTTCTTGTTGGTTCTATTATATCAGCACAATGTAAATGAATAATGAAAAAGAAAGAGTGCCAATTGTATACATTGTATGTTTTTTTTTTGTTGTATTATAATTTCAATTTGTAAATTTGTAATCTTGGTATGCAATAAAGTAATATATAAATAAATAAAGAGTGTTATAAAAATATAAATTCAAATAAGCCACTGGTAGTTAAGAGATGACATGGAATTTGGCCCATAGGTATACCATACTCTGGAAGAGCACTCAGGATTTTTTTTAATTCCAAGAGCATGATCCCTTGAGACATATTTTATACTTTTACGCAGCAAAACTGATAGTAAAAATTAATAAATAAAATAATTAAATATTAGAAAAATTATTAATTTTCTCACCACAACATTACAAAATACAGAGCAATAAATAGAAAATACATAATATACTTTTATTATTCAATATTGTGGGAGACTTGTGCCTAAGCTCGGCTCAAGGTCTGTATTTCAGGACACCAGGATCTACGACATTTACGTTTTCTTATAAACTCACTATAGATAATGTACTTGTACACTAATCACATAAATTACATTGGTAGCAAGAATAATTTGCATGCATTCACACACTCACTAAGATTAGTTGTCAAGTCAGTGATTTTAAATTGTACTAAGTTTTTTGTATTATTTGCATGGGAAGTGTGTGATGTAGTGAGGTATAGGTGTGTAACATATAACTATGTATATTAATGCAATACAGAAAGCAAAGCACCATTTTACTTGACCAAGATTTATATTATTGTCAACTATAAAAGTTCACTTTAGCCAAACGTCATTAAGTCAAGCCCGCAAAAATAAAATTAAGCCATTATTATTTATTATTGTAAAAGAATCTAGTCAACTCAGTTTCCAAATATGTTTTTTTTTTTTTTTGCGATACTGAGACTGGCCATTCATTAATTAAAAACCCAAGTGAACGCCGGTGTCTGCTCTCTCATTGTCTTTCTATTGTGTCTCTAATTACAGTATTTACAAGGTCAACTTGTTTTGATTAAACATAGCAAATTATTTTCCCGGTATATATCGCTCACCTAGCAATATATTGGCACATCTACATTTTCATATCATACAGATACAAAGATTTTACAAATATTTAAAATGAAGTTTTGAGATCATTTCAAATTTTATATCAGAAATTATGATGTTGGCTACTAGTACCTATAGACCATAATAGATATTCAAAGATATAAATTATCCAATTTTAAAAACTTAGGCTGTTAAAACTTAATTTCGCATTTACTGTAGATGCGCCAATATTTTACTAGGTGAAAAATATCATGGTGATAATAATTATATCCACAATCTCCTCGCCATTGTTCTTTAGAACAGTCTGTTTCTTCCTGTTTTTTATTGATTAGAGCCCACCAATCTTTATGTTACAGTTCCATGTTGCTTTGGTAGTATTACACATTTTTTTACTAAAACACTTAAACTGTGTACCACTCCCTTTTATTTTATATCATTCCTTTGATAATCCAATATTGCATTTTAGATCTGGCTTTCCTCTTTCACTCTACCAATCTTTCCTCTACAGCGATTCTGTCCCTCTCCATCCATCCACATACATATTAATCACCCTTGTTTCGACTTTCAGTTTATTCTACATGATAACTTTGCAAGGTGACCCTATAGATATTTGGAGAATATCAAGTAGGTACTTAATTCCAATACAATTTATATTTGACGACATCTGTTTTTGACAAAAACAGCTTTGTTGTTTACTATTGTTCGGAAACAATAGTAAACAACGAAGTTCGAAAAATATTTCCCATAAACCGTCTAAAGATGGAGAAAGTTTCATCTTACTTTGCAGGACTTCTCACGGAAAAAAATGATTGTTACGATAAAAAACACGTTTTCTATTGTTCCCTTTGTTATTCTAAGGAGGAAAATATGCGTGAACCTGAGTGAAAACGTGCGCCCTTGCGCAAACTATGTTACAAAACATAAACATTGAATTTTCAGTTATTGAGTACAAAAACTATACTTTTTACTTACTGCTCGGTAATATACAAGGTAGCTGTACCCAAATCCACGTCGTTATTAACTATGAGCTGCACCGAAGGCAACTGCATTAAAATTCCCTCGGCCGGTACCGAAAATGTTGGTGATACAACTACCATATTGACAAATTCAATAAATATAACTCTTTTATGAAACAATAACTACGTTGTATGCGAATTTAACTCTCTTTAAAAGTATTTAGCACGTGAATGCGGCAAAAAATCTAATAACAAAATAAATTCGCACGAAACGAAACACGCTTCGCCAAAGAATAAATGCGTTTTGTTATAGCTCATTAGGAAATTTAAATAACAAGTTTGGTTCCTTGAAAACTTTCAGTCAGTAACGTTAAGATAAATCAAGATTCTTATTTCAACGTTAATGTAATTGAAGAGAACCAAAATTATTGTTATTTACATTTGATTTTAATTAATTTGCACAACATGTAACTTTTTCATTAAGGCCGGAAATGTAACTAAACGTAAACATCATAATAATGTTGCCCTACTGCTGGTCATAGTAGTAGTTTTTTAAAACAAAAAGTACTAGTTGAAAACATTTTCGGTACATTTTTTTAATAAAATGTAACAGTTTTTTTATTGTAAAAGTGTTATACAAATCATTGAATTATAAATATTTTTACTTTTGTAACTTATCTAATTTTTATGACAAAAATGTTTATTTTTATATCAGTTTTTTGCATCGATTTTATGGTAATATTGTAAATTGCTGTCAAAATTCTACCATGTCAATAAAACCGACACCGAAATTAATAAAATGTTCATTCAGTTTAAGAATGGTTTTAATTAAATAAACTCGGTTAAATTATATAGAAAATGGAACAATCTAATGAAATGTTATGCGATACTATTGATGTACAATGCAACAGTATAGATTTTAGTTCAGAAATCGATGTAAGTCAGTTTTGTTTATCTATGTACTTAAATTTTTACTTTTTCTGTTTAGAATCTAGGCTAGCGGTTATAAGACTATCTTATCATATAGTTATTTATTTAATATAGTTAAAGTACAAACTTATATCCAAAGTTTTGAACCCATATAATTATCTTAGTGGTATACCTAAACAAACAATTTATTTTTCAAGCCTTTGGGAGAAATTGGAGCCGCAGGAGTATTAGATACTAAACCAACATTCTATAGAATAAACGATATCGTTTTTGCCGAACCACTGAATAATGCTACAAATGAAGAAAACTCATGTAAAGGTAAGTTTTTAAATTAATTCAGATCAAAATAAAAATAAAAAATTCATTCAGATTTAAAAGATCTCTATTTTGTTAACACTTTGTACCTCTAAATGAATGAGCTACTTAATTTTATTTATTTAACTATTTACATATACATACAAAAATAAAAGATAAGAAGTAAACAGAAAAATATTACATTTATATTAATAATAATATCCAGCAGACCAACAAAAGGATAGCTAGAAAAAAATCTATAGTTTTTTTTTTATGAAGTTGTACAAATTAAATCATTAAACCCCAAGCGAATGCTGGCCTTCTTTCTCTCATTGTCTTTCTATTGTGTCTCTAATTACAGTATTCGAAATTTTAATTATGGTATGTTATTCTATTTCGAAATTAGTTATTAGTTTATTTCCTTCAGTTTTGTATTTTCTTTAACCATTTTTGTATATAATTTAAAAAAGTCGCGTTATTTTGGTTGGTGGACAATGAGAGAGCGAACACCAGCGATAGCTTGGGGTTTTTAAGTAATAAAAAATAAATAAAAAATTGTACTTATTATTCCAAGTTGATCTAAAGTTATGACAGCTCAACTGACTCATTTTAAAAAACACCAATTTCATATGTTAGGACCTAAAACACATGTTGTGGTAATAAATTATTTCAGTTTTAATTTTTTTTTGTTTTAGATCATGACAATGAAAATGAAATAAAAATCATGGACAACATAGTAATATGTAAGGTGCCTGGCAAGAAATATAAAAAATATCACTTTAATTTTGAAAATGGTTCCACAACAAAGTGTCCTCAGGTAACTATGTTGAATAAATTTTCATATATTATATTTCTTTCCTCTTGAGACACTGGTATGTTAGATGAGAAGATACCGAACAGCTTCCCGTTCGTTCTCCAGCTGTATGCGAAGAGTGTGTGTGTGCAAGGTGAAGGTCGCGGGAATCCGATGGATCTGAGGCACGCAGCACCAGTCATTTTGGCGACACTTGGGGAGTCCTATGTGTAACAGTGGACATCTTTCGGCTGAGATGATGATGATGATATATTTCTTGGAGCTTGCACAGGTCGAAATTCGAGGTTAAGTTACGTTTGCCGAGGTCGCGTGGATGGGTGTTCATTGCATGTAAATTTTCCTGAATTCCAAATCCTTAGACTCCTCTAGAGTGCGCACACTTAGTAAATACAAGACAAATATATTTCACGTCCAACACATTAAAATCTCGTGATTATTTGATTTTCACTGTGCCTCGGAAAGTACTTCCATGATTTAAGGCATTTTTTAATAAGGTTTTATATAAGGTTAAGCTGTGTGTGTGTAATTTACTCTCATTTGAACAGCTTTGACAATCAGACACAAATATTTTATAGACTTAAAGCTTGTTTTTTGTTTTTATGTTTTTTGTCTCTGGAAGTACTGGTCCAATTGCTACATTTTTTTCACCGATAGAAAGCTGCTTTATTCCTGAGTGACATAGGCTATATTTTATATACACGGGCGAAGCCGCGGGCAAAAGCTAGTCATAGATAATCAGAAACCAGAAAATCTGTCATCAAACTACCCTAGGGGTCTTATCTTTGTGGTCTGGTTTCCGAATTCAGCCCTTGGTGGACTGACTCAATACGTCATTCCCAAGGATTATCGTTTACTCAATTACTTAGTTGTGGAGGTGAAGCAGTGGCTCCATATAAACCACTGATATTCACCTGCATCTGGTTTCATTCGGAGCTGGATATAGGTCGTCCTCAAGCCCCAGTAGCCGCCGCAGGAGACGTCGCAGGGTGATTCCAGGGCTTGCAGACGGCGAGCTATTGGTAGCTCACCGTCCGACGCTCTGATAAGGACCAAGTCTAAGTCGACGGCGAGTTGTGATCTACGCGCATCTCAACAAGATGACATCAAAATAGATGGGGCCCATTAGGTCTCGATTTTATGACTTCTTCTTCTTTTCGATTCGATGGTAAACTCGTCAAACCTTTTGGGCCCAATAGGCGGCCACACTAATAGCAGCATCGGTAGCACTCATCAAATCCTCCAAAGTGCAGGTATACGGACACCTGGGGCATTCCAACATGTGGCTCATGTTTTGAACAGGAGCTCCGCACTCACATTGAGTATTCGATGGGTCTATAAAACCCCATTTTGCCAAGTTGTGTTTGCAGCGGCCTACCTGGGTTCGCAACCGATTTAGTGCCTTCCATACCGGCCACTGCAAATCGCGTCCAGGCGGGAGATGCTCTTGGGGTCTCAAAAAGTCGGATGGTGGCAGGTGATGCTCTTCCCAAAGCTTCAATCTTTCGTTAGGTGGTGGGTCATTAATGGCCTGTGTGCTACGCAGGAAGCTCTTCCGGCTCTTAAGCCTACTTGGGGCTGTTTTGTGTTCGAAGAGGGGATGTCGGGAATCGGATTCTTGAGATTTCTTTTCAATCGCGCATGCGACATCCCTACGATTTTATGACAATTTTCTATTTCAAAAAAAAGTTGTAGCTATCAGAAAACACCAACTCCAATGAAGAATTCCAATAGAAGAGTAGTTCAATACAGCAAATTATAATCATGGCCAGTGTGCAAGGATAACCTAGGCCATCTGAGGATGATAGCAGAAGAGAAGAATACGGCCGTGTGCCCCCGAACGCGTAGCTTCATAAGGCATTATTCAGACCAAACGTATTGGCGGCCGCTAACTGTGAGCGGGCGTTACGCAGTTTATCGCTTTTCCATATTATATAATTTCTCGTTCACACCGAACCGACTATACGCTATTACATAGTGCGTTGTCGCTATCGGTGGCCGATTATTGTAGCAAGCCAGTCTTTTGTTCTCACAAGTAACGCATTCTACGCTGTAGCGTATTGTCGGCTTAGTGAGAACGCATACTGCAGACTAAGGGCTAGCGCGCACTGGTGACTTTTGTCACCGTGACTTTTTGTTTACTGTCACCGTGCTTATGAACTTAACATGTGGTCTGCGCATTTCAACACGCGACAGTTGGGTAAAAAATGACAAAAAATTAATTGTCACCCTGACAAAAGATATATATGTATTTTATTATTATAAGTAACTCATTTTTTGTTTTATTTTTTCTGGTTGAATTATCTGTTATTTGTTTATTGTGCAAGCCTACCACAGTGTTGTCTTTTTAACCCAAAGGTTGACTGATAGAGAATGCCTTGTTGCATTAAGTCCGCCTATGTACCACTACTGTACATGAAGTTTAAATAAATAAATAAAAGTAACCAGCGCGCACTAGGTCCAAGTCCGCATTCACACTGGGGCTGACAGTGAGCTACTCACAGTCGGCGGCGGACAATACGTTTGGTGTGAGCGATGACAAAAAACAAAACTCATTTTTTACTCTTTTGTTATAGCTGAACTGCCACCGTACATTCGCAACGAAGAACCGCCTCTTGTCTCATATAAGAAGAGTTCACTGTGCCGACCGCAACAGATATATTTGTGAGCAATGCGGCCGTGGGTTCCCTGAGCGTCACATGCTGACACGACACGCTGACACTCATAGCGCGGACACTGTGCAGTGTCCTGTTTGTGGAGTGCAGCTGAGATTGAGGACCAGGTTAGTAGCAGGAGACTCCTCGGCCACGGTGGGCGCGGGCTTGCAGACGGCGAGCAATAAGTAGATCGCCGTTCGATCAGTAGGATTAACGACGCCAGTTATGGTTGATGCCTGCCAGGGCTGCGGATTGGTCGAAGGAGTTACTGTGACTCTCGCAAAAGGGCAACTGAAGGAACATGGTGGGTTCTTGTCAGTAAAAGTCTGATACTCGTTTAGTAAATCGAAGGACTGGAACAATTTGCCTGCTGCTGTCTTTCCATCCAAATATAATTAAGGTGCCTTGCAAATAGGCTAATTGGTGATCCAGATCTGGTTAAGTCCAATCTACAAAGCCTTGAGCACATGCGCAGGGTAGCCAGCCTTTCGGTGTTTTACAGGTTGCATTTTGAAGAGTGTGCGCAAGAATTGCATGACTTGATTCCACCATCTCATTTCTACCATCGGACAGCCCGATGAATGGCGAGTAACCCTTACGTTGTTGAAACCTCTACGGTGCCCACCAAGCGTTTCGCCTCGTCGTTTATACAGCGTAAATTGAGGGACTGGACCAATTTGTCTGCTGCGGTCCTCCCGTCCGATTTAAATTTAGGTGTCTTCAAGGCTAGAGTGAATAGGCTTTTAATAAACTAGTACGCCTCACCATCAAGGATTGCATCTCTGCTTACCATCTGGTGGAATCATAGTCACTAGTTTATGTCAATAAAAAAAACTCCCTCCGGCAAAAAAAAAGCTATTTATTTTTAAATATTTTTTTAGGTGCCAAAATCATCTAATGACAAATCCTGCTCTTGGGCGGAGCCAGAGATAGTGTCAGACTTTTACTGACTAAAAGCCCTCTCCTGTTCTTTGCCTTCGTCCCAGGGCCCCGGGTTTCACTTTCACACTACCCGTGGTTATAGCTATCAGGAAACAATGACTCCTGCAGGGTATTCCACTCGCTAGATCATGCTCGTGACAAGAAAGAGGGATTAAAATGCTATCTCTTTGTCCCCAGCCTGGCCACCCATCTCCGTTCTCATTCAAATGAACGACCTCATAAGTGCGACGTCTGCAAGAAGACGTTCACGAGAGCTTCCAGCAGGGCCACACACGTCAAGTTTGTGCACAGAGAGAAGCTGTTGGAGTGCGAAGAGTGTGACAAAAGGTAAGTACACGCCCAGTTGCGTATTTAAAGATTTGGCGCCCCTGGCTAAATATTTCTAATTTAGCGCCCCTGGCCAAATATTTCTTATTTGGCGCCCCTGGCCAAATATTTCTAATTTGGCGACCCTGGCCATATAATTCTATTTTGGCGCCCAAATTCAAAGACATTTGACATCCACCAACCCGCACTGAGACCGCGTGGTGGATTACCCATTCCTTTAGAGGTCTTTTTTTAAGATGGGAGTTCTTTTTTTTAAGATGTGAAATCATCCAATTACTTTTCTCGCTCTAGGGCGGTGTATGAGGGCGTCAGACTTTCACTGACTAAAATCTACTCATATGTTCCTTCGTTGCCTTGCATTCTAGGACCCTTGGCCCCAACAAGCTTTGACCCTGCTGGGCCCCTACGGTTTTGCTGACATCTGCTTGAGACGCGCGTGGAACATTACGCGCCGACGACGACTTGGGCGACTTGACCCGACGGCCAGACGGCGAGCTACTCATTGCTCGCAGTCTAAGAGGTCTGAGTCCTAGCAGTCGGAACATTATAAGGCTGATTAAGCTATGCATTTCCCATTGCTGGGGACATTACAAGGCCGATTACGGCGTCTTCTCTAGGAGAGAGAGGGCCGTAATCCGCCTCCCGAGCCCAGTGAGGGTTGATGGAGGTTACATGTCTTCGAATGTTTTGATTCTGAAACATGAAAGTTCTGTCACATGTACGCAGACAACCTCGTGACCTCATAATAAAAGATTGCGTTTGTTGTAGATTTTCGTCTCGGAAACAATGGAGTCTGCACATGACAACACACAAAGAAAGAAAACCCGTTTGAGACTTCTGAAGACCTGGAAAAGGTATGTCAACAATTATAACTTTTTTAATTGACTGCGGCACAAACTGTACAATAATAATATATGCCTGATATAGTGGTGGTGGACCGAAGAGAGAGGCGTGCAAGGACTGTTGACATATCCTTTCCCCATGACGAGAACCTCGTGAAAGCCGAGAAAGACAAACAAATCAAATATATTGATTTGGCTCGCGAGGTTGTCGACATGTGGGATCCATCTCAACGCTCAGTCTCGTGGTCAGAACAAAAGAAGCGGAGGCGTGGCCTAATCGAGGCGTTCGGCGCGAACGAAACGATTGTAACTTGGCTAAGGAGGCAGGGCCATTAACCGCTAGACCAACAGGCCAGTCACGTACGAGCATAGCCTATTTCTTTAGATGTAAAGTTCCAGATGCCTTCGTTGAAAAGGTAGGTTCCTCCGAACAGAAGGGTGTTGTGTCTGGTGAGGACTAGTGTATAGCGCGATTTTGAATTTTTAGTTCGTATGTGTCGTCCTAGATGGCGCTGCATTCCCTACTAGGGGTGTAGGTTCGTTTGAAAGTTAAAATTTACCGTGGCTCACAGGATCACAAGTGGGTTTTAGACAGTGAGTTTGACATACCCTTTCGTTCCACCAAGAGCGAAAGGAGTCATTTGATGATTGCCCTTGTAAAAAAATAAGCCTAAGTCGTACTAGTTTCTAATAATGATCCGTTACTGGACAAAGATCTTCAACATCGTTACAGAAAATCTTTTTCAACACACTTACTCGAAAACCCGCTCCTATCTCCTCCTAAACCGCAATTTGCTGTTTTTCGCACTAGTGCGGAAAAGTGCGCCAGATCGCCGACCACAATCTGTTACATGTATCGTATCAGGCTGGGCGCCGCGCAGCACCAACGAATCGCCATTCAAACCCCATTTATTTATTTCATCGTAAGTGTATTGGAAAACGTTGATACACGTGGAAATTTGTTACTGTAGCAATCCATAAGCGGGCGGATTTCGCCTCGGTCGCAATGACAAAGTTTCTCCATTTGTATCAAAATGTACTTTTCACGAACCGGTTCTTTTTTGAGATTGGGTAACCCAAAATCAAAAAAAAATGGGCAAGTGCGAGTCGGACTCGAACCCTGAGGGCCAAACTTACCTATTATGTAAATAGTTCAATTCCCGAATGGAGTTTTGAAGATTTTCCAAATTACGAAAAATTTTTTTTTGTGACGTACGTAACAACAAATTTACTGATTCCAAATTTATTCCTATATGTACCTGTAATAAAATACTTTATTTGTCAGAAAATGTTAGGTATGTACATACATAATGGTCTTAGGTTTAAAACATTTAGTCTCGGCACGTTCTACCACAGGGGCGTACAAATATAAAAAACGTGCTTTAAGAACTTGCTATATGTTAAATTTTAGGATTCTGCGTCGACAGAAATGACCTATGAATTTTGATTCCCTTGAGAGTGTCAAAATATACGTTTTTTTACGACACAAATGGCCTTAACTTTTTTTTTTCGTTAACTCAGAAGTTTGATTTTTTCACAGCTTCAAGGGACCACAGACTTGAATATATTGTTTTAATTTCAACTCGATACCTCCACGCGTTCTCGACATAAAGGGTCTTGACAAACAGACAGACAGACAAAGTGATCCTATAAGGATTCCGTTTTTTCCTTTTGGGGTACGGAACCTAAAAAGATATAATCATTAATTAACTTCTCCCACTCTGGGCGGAGACGGAGTATCACACTGTAACTGACGAAAACCCACCCGTGTTTCTTCAATTTCCCTTTGATTTCCAGGGTACAGGGTACCGTTTGGGAGCCCAGCGAGGTCGATGCTTGCTACGGAAAAAGAAACCCGTGGTCCTAGAACGCAAAGGGCGACTGAAGGACACAGGTGTGGTTTAGTATACAGGGTGTTTCGTGCATCGTGTGCCAAATTGAAATGGTCGACGGGAGGGTCCTCTGCTATCCTTTTAGACCTCTAGATTTTTTTTCATCGACTTTTTATTCTTTCTTATGGAGAAGTCACTGGATGATTTCCCACATTAAAAGGCAACGATAACCCTTACGAACTATCTCGCAGCCCTCCCTCCCCTAATGGCCTACGAGAGAGGGGCCGTGGACAACAGACAGAAAAAAAATCTCTTTCAAAACCGACAATCAGTGGCGTAGCTAGGCGTGGGCGAAGTGGGCCCCTCGCCCACGGCCTTGCACCTAAAAGGGCTCGCGTGTGCGAGGGCTCTTTAAGAATGAGTTTTTTTTTTAATAATTTATATCTTCGCGTTTAATCGCTATTTCATCTACTAGTAAGTGACAATGTAGTCGAACACTGGGTTGTGACCGTCGCTGTCTCGTTTTCGAATTTTTACAAGAAAAAGGTCTCGCTGATGCGCGTTCGCCCACGTCTTAATTAGTCCACGCTCACGCCTCTGCTGACAATACTATACCTACACCTCAGCTTCCCTCTACGATTAATTCAAGCGTGATCACTAGTAGAATAGCCAATATAAAATCAGGTCTCGGATGAGAGCAACTCAAAGGTACGATTTCTCATATTTTATATTGAGTCTATTTTTAAATGGGCACCTACAAATAGTTTTCTATAAAGTTGTCATGACAACGGATCTTACAGTTCGTGTAAGAAAGATCGTGCATCATGATAGAGTAATATTTTAAAAGAACCTTCGATAGGAAAAAAATACATGGTGTAAGGCTTACTGTCCACGTACGCGTAGGTTAATAATATTAATAATAAGCGAAAGCTGAGAAAGAAAAACAAATCAAATATCTCGATTAGCACACGAGGTGGTCGACATGTGTAACGTGGACTCGGCTATCATTGTGCCGATTGTCGTGACCGCCAATGGTCATATAGCCAAAAGCTTCGACGACCATCTGTCGAAGCTGTCGTTACGCAGTTGGATCAAGGGCCTGATACAGAAGGCAGTACTCCTCGATACGGCTCGCATTGTGAGGAGGTTCTTGTCTCTGGAGCCCTAACCACCGGTAGCTTGGACCCTGCTCCCGATACCGGCGGACTACTATTTTTTTATATTTTTAAATGTTTTTTTTATATGATTTTGTTAAAAAAAATATATTTAAAAATGTAATTTATATGTATATTCAATAAATAAAGTGAATAATAATTTAATTTTGAACACCTGCAGAATAGTGAGAAAGTTCATGCAGATAGAGGAAAATGAAATTTCTCCTCATAACATCCCTTCTACACCAATTGCACACACGCCACATTGACTTGGCTTGACCCGTTAATGTAGCTAAAAACTAGCCAAAGAGTTAAGCAATAATCAACTTTTTTCAAAATAATAATAAAAATAATAAAATGCTTTATTTGTATTTTAGACAATTTTACAATTCATAATACTTCTGCCAAACTGCATAGCAGTTTGTTGGCAGACGTAGCTCCAAACATACAAATATATTTTGACAAAAGCTGGTATTATTAAAAACAAGCAACAGCTGTTTATAATGTTAAACGAGTTTCATAGTCATAGTCACAGTAATTTATTGGTAAGAGATTCTTACAAGCATGCGGACGAAGGCGCGGGCAACAGCTAGTTCACACAAAAATTAGTAATGCGAGAATAACTCTGTTTATTACTTTTCAATGCCTGATAACAGCTGAACGGAAAACTAGCACACAGATGGACCATGACCGTAATAAGGATATAGGGTACTTTTTACCTGATTGCGCCGCTGCACAGACAGGATAATATTTTTTTTTCCATACACTTCCTCGAAAACTGACTATTATCGTAGGCCGCATGCCAGATGGTCATGGCTATACGAATGGTGCGATGATACCGGACGATTTCCCGCGAAGCGGCAAGCCTCCTTGCACACATGCACGACCTGTGCATGGAGATGCAACGCCGGGGCGAAATTCGGCTGCCGCGACAACTCGCAACATGGCGGACAGAACTCCGGCGGGTTCTCATGGAGAAATAGCGAAATTGACTGTTGCAACCCAGTGCTGGGCACGCCACAATTACGGCGGGAAGCCCCCTCTTTGAGGCGTGGTTGGAAAGACCTCATGGCGTCCTCACCTTTTTTTTTCCTCGGAAACTGGCTATTATCGTAGGTACTATAATTCAACGAGCAATGTAATGTGTATTTTATCACCCTCGTGTTTTTTTATTTATTTATCTCAACGAGGATTTTATTTTTCCTGATTTCGTTACAGATAACAACAATAAACAATCATTCAATTCTCTACATCATGCAGCGATGTTTTTATTTTTTCACAGCAAAGAAACGCATGTTATCTATTGAAAATTTAAATTGTGTTTGTAAACTGAATGTTTTTTGTGATATAGAAGGAGATCGCATGAGTTATTTTTATTAGCTAACGGACTGGCTGATAAGTGTACTTTTAAGAATTTTGCATTTTTAGAACGGGTTTGTAAATGAAAATTGATAAGAAAACAGAATTGTCGGTTGTTTTCAATAATGAAGTGAGTTTTGGGTGAAATGTGAGCTGAAAGAAATAAGCTATTACTGCGACGCGAATAGTGTAATATAATAACTCACATTTTCGACAATTCGAGTTACTCGCATTGGATTGGTGGTTGATTCGAATTAACTCGACTCTGTGGGCAAAAGCTCACCTCTATCGGCCGAGTCAACTCGGTCCGCCGCATCAAGTCCTTCCTCCGAATCAAGTCCTTCCTCCGAATCAATTCGGTCCGCCAACTCAACTCGTTCAGCCGAGTCAACTCGGTCCACCGACTCAATTCGTTCAGCCGAGTCAACTCGGTCCGTCAACTCAACTGGTTCAGCCTAGTCAACTCGGTCCAGCGTCTCAATTCGTTCAGCCTAGTCAACTCGGTCCGTCAACTCAATTCTCTTTCAAACTCGAGTTCCCGCCGCATCATCGACTTGCGGGTTATTTACAAATGAAGGAAAAAGTAACTCGAATTGAGTCGTTTGTTGTTTGACTCGAGTAACTCGATTAATATAAGTCGAATCGCCCATCCCTAAAACACATCCCGGGACCAAGGCCTACCAGAGCAAGGTCCCAACAATATCATAAAGAAACATGATTATTTTTACAATAATTAGCCGTACTACCGTAATAGGTAGCCGTGTGTAAAATTTCTTCCTAGTCCCAATAGTTTCGGCTGTGCGTTGATATGTCAGTCAGTCAGTTTCTCCTTTTATATATGTCGTGCCCAGATCATAGAAATTGATCACTTCATGAAATGGTCAAGTAAATCTGGCCAGATCGTTTGAAACGTTAAAGTTTAATGATATGTAAATCCTCGTTAGGCCTACTTTCTTTAGACCTTTTATTATCATAGAAATCCTTCATCAATGTTATGGCCAAACGAGGATTGACATATCATTAAATGTTAAGGTTTCAATGATCTGGCCACGACATATATATAGATAACCAGTGCCGTAACTAGGCCGGTGCCGGCGGTGCCCAGGTACGGGGCGCTGACCCTGATTTAGCGCAGAAATGATCAAATCAAGAATAAGTTTTGTATTGTTCATTTCATCAGAGGAAGGTTACTGTTTCCAATTCTCACTCGCTCCGTACCATAGCCGGGTGGTTAGGTCGCTAACTCGCTACCGTTGACCGCCTCTACGCGGTTACGGCGGGGCTCCACCAAAGCGGAGCAAACATCCACCATAATCTTCACCGTGTGCTCCGGGCGATCCGCACAATGGTGACACCCGAGTGTTTCTTCCCGCCAGATCCAAAACAGGAAGATACCTCCTGAAATACTCATGTCCGGTAAGGATGCATCAGGTGGATTAAACTTGACTTCATCCAATGCAATGAAACTGTGCCCCTAAAAAAAGGCATTGCGCCACCGGTACATGGTGGACATCGCACCCATAAGTACAAAGCGTTTCAGGAATATATTCATTGTGCATACAGCTGAGGAGTGAAATTTTCGGCCGGAGTCTGTGTTTCCTGATAGCTACAACCTAGACGTCTTTAAGTCAAGAGTGAATAGGTTACCTCTAGGCAAGCGAGCTCCATCAAAGTCAAAGTCAAAGTTTTTTATTTCACATAGGCCTACATGGGCACTTATAAAACGTCAGAAGCTAGTGAACAGTTCCAAATTGGTCGTTTCCTATGGAGAAGAACCGGCAAGAAACTCTATGGTTACTCTTTTAAAAGAAAATTGTTGGCCGCATCATCGCATATGCAGGTCACATAGTGCTCAAACGTGAGCCTATGAATAATAAAAACAAATGCGAGTCGAACTCGCGCACTAAGAGTTCCATATATACTTTACCTATGAAAACAGTTCAATTCCCGAATTGAGTTACGAAGATTTTTCTGAATCGCAAAAAAAGTTATTTTTTTGTTACGTTACTACAAGTTTGCAGTTTTTAGATTTTTTTTCCTGTACTTTTGCTATGAGACCTTGCTTCATGCCAAATTTTGGAATTCTAGGTCCCCCAAGTAGGAAGTACCCTATGAATTTTGATTCCCTTGAGAGTATAGAAATATACGTTTTTTGTAACATAAACAGCCGTATCTTTTTTTTTTCGTTAACTCTGAAGTTACATTTTTTCACAGCTCTAAAGGGCCGCAGAGTTGAGTATATGGTTTTGATTTCAAATCGATGCGTTCCCGAGATAAAGGCTTGACAGACAGACAGACGTACTACAAAGTGATCCTATAAGGCCTCCGTGTTTTCCTTTTGAGGTACGGAACCCTAAAAAAAAAGAAAAAAAAAATCAGAAACTGGCACCACGCATATAAAGGGTTAGTTACGGCCCTGCTGATAACATTAACAAAATCTAAATTAATCTTCTTATCTGCCCATGACCGTGATCGCCTTAATTTGTGCAAAACGTCTATATGGGAAATTAATTTAATTATCTTATCTTTTGATTATTTTATTAATTAACGTGTTATGTGCGAGAGCCTTGGACAAGGGCAGGAAGATGATGATGATGATGATATGCGAGAGCCTTGTAACTCCAACCAAGATGTTTGTTTCTGTGTATGTTGACACAGGCTTTGTGAAAAATTTTCACAGATATAATCCCCCCCCCCCCCCCCCCCCGGGAATTAAGTCCCGTTCCCGCGGGAAAATGAAAAGTAGCCTCAGATACTCCTTGTAACATCAACTATCCATCAGTTGGGCACACACGGCACTGCCGTGGCCGAATACTGGGTCATACAAGGAATTTGACTAGTTTTGCCATCGATACGCTAAGAAGAAGTTGGGCACACATAGTCATGGCGGTAAGTCCCCTCTTTGAGGAGTAGCTGGAGTGGCATCACGGCGTCCTCACCTTCTGCATGAAGCAGGTCCTCACCGGAGATGATAAGTTCGGGAGGTTCCTGCATCGGATTTTTTTTTTTTTTAATTGATATAAACCAGTGCTTGACTGCGATCCACCTAATGGTAAGCGGAGATGCAATCATTGATGGTCAGGCGCACTACTTTATTAAGAGCCTATTCACTCTAGCCTTGAAGACACCTATATTATAGTTGGACGGAAAGACCTCAGCAGGCAAATTGTTCCAGTCCTTCGATGGATTTAAGCGGAAGAAACGCTTGTGTGTCGCCATGTGCGGACTGCCCGGAGGTCACGGTGGAGCTAACGGTGCATGTGAGCCCTATACGATTGGAGCAACGCAGTGTTCTCGTGGGGGCAATCGGCGGCCGTGATCTCTCGCGCCGGGCCCTGGTCCAGGCCATGGTCCGGAGTGAGGGGGAATGGGTGGTGGTCGCCTCCTTCTGCGTAGCAGTAATGCTAGTGATGGAGACAGCCGCACGCGTGAGGGAATGGAAATCCTCACGTCCCAGCCGCTGAATCTCCGACCCCGACTAGCAGCCACCGTAGGCACGGGCTTTCGGACGACGTGCAATGTGTAGCTCGCGGTCCGGCTATTGTCCGGACCGAGCCCAAATCGTCGCGCGTCGTGTACTACGCGTTCCTCAAAGAGATGCCATGGCCCAACAGGGCCGGTGCCTACTAAGGCCTTGGGACAACTTCTAAAAAGGTATCCCGTGGTCCTAGAACCCAGCGCAACTGAAGGAACCTAGGTGTGGTTTTACTCGGTAAAAGTCTGGCACGCTCTCCCTCTCCACTGTAGAGCCAGAAAAGTCATTAGATGATTATCGACATAAAAAAGCTTTCTGTCAGTGAAAGTCCCGTCAAAATCAGTCCAGCCCTTTCGAAGACGTCGTCTCCCCGGGAATCAGGATGCCTCCCCACCGCCGGAATTAAATCCCGTTCCCGCGAGAATATAAAAAGAACCCTAAGGTAGGTACTCATTATAATATTAACTATATTCCAATGAAAAACCCATCAAATTTTGTATAACCGTTTCGCAGACGTATTCCGTATTTTTTAAACCCAGTCCCGCGCCTCAAGAAAATGTCAGCAAAACCGTAGGGACCCAGCAGGGTCGAAGCCTACTGGGGCCATGGGCGATGCGAAAAAGAACCCCAGGCCCTAGAACGAAGGCAAAGATGGAACAGGAGTGGGTTTTTAGTCAGTAAAAGTCCGACACTATCTCACGCTCTGCCTAAGAGCGGGGAATTTCATTGGATGCTTTTCCCACCGAAAAACAAAATAACCTACGAGCGTGGACCGGTTTTACGAGTGTTTAACAAATTGCTGACAACGATCTGTCGCCTTTCGTTTAGTCGATCCAAAAGTTTTGTAAGAGGTAATCTCTTTGAGACAACTTATGGATAGAGGGAAGAGTGTCCTGTGCGATAACACCGCTCATGGTACACTTTGTTTTTTAACCGACTTAAAAAAAAAAGGTTATCAATTCCGTTGTGTTTTATTTTTTTATTTGTGTTACCTCAGAACTCCGTCGGATGTGTGGTGTGACGAGAATGGATAAAGTGAGAAATGAATATATTGGAGGAAGTTTGAAAGTGGCGCCAGTGACTGAAAAGTTGAAGGGGAATCGTTTGTCTTGGTATGGTCATGTAAAGAGGAGAGATGAAATACATGTTACTAAAAGAGTTATGAGTATACATGTGGATGGGTGGAGAGAGAGAGGGAGAGGGAGGCCAAAGAAAAGATGGATGGATTGTGTGAACAGTGATATGAAAGAAAAGGAAGTTAGTGATAGTATGACGGTTGACAGGATAGAATGGAAGAAAAAAACGTGTTGCGCCGACCCCAAATAAGATGGGACAAGGGCAGGACGATGATGATGACCTCAGAATTCCGTCGTTTATGGACCGATTTGCGAAATTTTTTTTTCTACTTAGTAGATATGCTTTCCGATTGGTCCCATTTTTTTCAGAATCCACTTCTGATGTTTGGATTCATGAGGAATCCAGTGAACTCCTCAAATATTATAGGCAATTATATAGTGATTTTGGTATTTTCATCGAGAACTTAAGCACTTAGTCAAAAAGTAACATTTGATGAAGTGGAACTGATGAAGAAGACCAGAAACGGCCAATGGAACTTCATACTCACCAAGATATCACAACGAAGATAGTTAAGCGACTATGACAATACAAATAAATAAATGGTTTTGAATAGTTATGTTGAAAATGGTATCATCGAAGTGACCTGATGATGATGATGGAGCCGGAAGATAGGCACCGGAACTCTGTAATTAATCAATATAGCCGTGTTCGGGCTTATTAGAATTGTCATGAAAGGCCTTGGATAGTACCTTATAGCCAAACATAAGGTACTGACTGATCTGGTCTGATCGCAACTGATCTGATGATAGAGCCAGAAGGTGGAAAGTGGACACAGGAACTTCATAAAAAAACAATTTAACCTAGCAGTGTTTGGGTTAATTGGAAGTGTCATGAGAAATTGGCACTCTCGTTCTATATGTGTATCGCAACTAAAAAGTGTGAATTAAAAATCTTTTTACAAAAAAAAAATTGACCGACTACACTAACGGTAAGTCCCCTCTTTGAGGCGTGGTTGGAAAGACCTCACGGCGTCCTCACATTCCGCATGACGCAGGTCCTCACCGGACACGGTAAGTTCGGGAGGTTCCTGCACCGGATTCGTGCGGAAACGACGCCCGGGTGTCGCCACTGTGTGGCCCACCCGGAGGACACGGTGGAGCACACGGTGGAGGTGTGCCCCGCTTGGGCAGAGCAACGCCGTGACCTCGTGAGGGCAATCGGCGGCGGTGATCTCTCGCGCCGGGCCTTGGTTCAGGCCATGCTCCGCAGCGAGGAGGAGTGGCAGGCGGTCGCCTCCTTCTGCGAAGCAGTAATGCTAGCTAAGGAGGCGGCCGATCGCGTGAGGCAACGGTCCTTACGCTCCAACCGCCGCCGGGATTCTGATCCCGATTTCCGGCCACCGTAGGCGCGGGCTTGCAGACGGCGAGCAATAGGTGGCTCGCCGTCTGACCGTCCGGTAACCGTCCGGACCGAGCCCAAGTCGTCGACGGCGCGTATTGTTCCACGCGCGCCTCAAGGAGATGTCAGCAAATCGTAGGGGCCCAGCAGGGTCGAAGCCTACTGGGGCCACGGGTAGTGTGAAAGCGGAACCCGGGGCCCTGGGCCGAAGGCAACGAAGGAACAGGAGTGGGTTTTTAGTCAGTATGAGTCTGACACTATCTCCCGCTCCGCCCAAGAGCGGGGATGTCATTAGGATGATTTTCCCACCCAATAAAAAAAAAAAAAAAACCGGCTACACTAAAAAAACACTAAAAGATCAAAATAACTTTAATTTCGGAAATCGGAGTTAAATTAGAAACAATATCGAGAAACACCGACTTCCGAAATTAAAGTTAATTTAATAATTTCAATAGTTATTAAAGTAAATTAAAAAAAAATTAGAAATGTGTTTATTGATTTTTTTACCCGATGCATTGGTGGTTGCTGAATTATCTATTTTAGGTTTAGTATTGGACTAGCTGACCCGCGCAACTTCGTCTGCATCACATAAGATTACCATAAAAATAATTTCACATAAGATAACCATAAAAAAAGATTCAACCTTAATAGATACACAATTATCTTATCGTGAACTTTTTTAGAACTTTAAACATATTAATCCATAATACATGATTTTTGCGTAACTTTAACCGTTTACGCAAAAACCGCAACGGAAGCTCTCAGAAGGAATCCATTTTCCTCGTTCTTGCAACGTGATATTGACTAAAGTGGCTTCTTCTCTCATGGGGTACTGTTTGAAATGTTATAATAAAATACCTCACCAAATATTAGAACTCAAACGAAATTTAAATCTGGTTTCAAAAGCATACTATGCAGGCAAGCATATTATAAGTTGAAGGATTATATTCAAGACTAGCTTTTGCCCGCGACTTCGTCCGCGTAGAAGTTGAAAATGGTTTGAGAAACGAAATTATGAAATATTATTTATTATCTTCGTCGTGTGTGATTGAATTGTATGGCGAGCGATATTGTATCTTAAGATAAAATATTATAGTATTTTAGCCGTGTGAAGCGCCCCTTAGTGAACTCCACTGCTGGTGACGTAACCTACGACAAACTTATTATTTGCGGTTGGTACAGTAATCGGGTATAGGGATCGAACCGCAACATTAAGTTTGTTTTTTATTGTATATACTTTTCCGGGATAAAAAGTACCCAGTGTGGTGCCCAGGATATTAAAGAATAATTATACCAAGTTTCATCGTAATCGAACCAGTACTTTTTGCGTGATGCCTGAACAAACAGACAGACAGACAACATTTTTTTTAATCACATTTTTGGGTTCGCACAGTTGAGACTGGTCATCTCTTAGCTGCCAGTTGCTATTTTAATATATATATTTAGTTTTTATTTTTACTTTATTTACTTTGTTCTCACATGATAGTAGCAACAAGAAACATGTAACCGGAATGTTTATAATACATTACATGATTAAAAAGAGTTTCCATGGAGTTTCTTGCACATTCTTCTCCATAGAGATCAACGCTTTGGAATGTTCAATTAGCATCATTTTTTCTGACTGACTGACTTCTTGACATTTTAAAAATGCCTGTAAATGGTTTATTTGAAATGATGAAAAATGCTTTGAATCTTTGAATTATACAGCTTTATAGACTTTCACAATGAATATCAAAACTAAAAATATTTTTTCAATTCGTACCAATACTTCCTGAGCCTAGCGCGTTCAACCACACTATTCAGCTTTATAAAATTGAAGTACTAAGAAAAATATAGGAGGTGGGTGGGGGTGGAAGACGGTAATAAAAGTCTAAAACCTATTCTCATTCCTTTCAAATACACACAAAAAATTCTATAAAATCGATCAAGACATTTCGGAGAAATTCAATTTAAAAAAAATTACAAAAAAATAATAACCGACTTTGCTAAAAAGAAAACACTAAAAAGATCAAAATAACTTTAATTTCGGAAGTCGGTATTTCTCGGTATTATTTGTTTCTTATTTAACACCGGCTTCCGAAATTAAAATTATTTTGATCCTTTTAGTGTTTTCTTTTTGGTGAAGTCGGTTTTTTTTAAAGTTTTTTATTTCATACTTTTTAATTGCGATACACTTATATAGAAAGTGCCTATTTCTCGTGACAATTCCAATTAACCCTAACACTGCTAGGTTACATTGTTTTATTATGAAGTTCCTGTTCCTGTGTTTACTTTCCACCTTCCGGCTAGTATAGATGAGATAGTACCTTATAGCCAAAGTACATCACAGGACAATTCTAATAAGCCCAAACACGGCTCGGATACATTGATTCATTACGGAGTTCCAGTGCCTACCTTCCGGTTCCATCATCATCATCAGGTCAATTTGATGATACCATTTTCAACGTAACTATTCAGAACCATTCATTTATTTGTATTGTCATAGTAGCTTAACTATCTTTATTGTGATATCTATGTGAGTATGAAGTTCCGTTGACCATTTCTGGTCTTCTTCATCAGTTCCACTTCATCAAATGATACTTTGTGACTGTAAATGATTAAGTTCTCGATGAAAATACCAAAATCACTTTATGGTTGACTTGCGTATAATATTTGAGGAGTTCCCTCGATTCCTCATGGATCTCATCGGAACTGGATTTTGAAAAAAATGGGACCAATCGGAAAGCATATCCTGTAAGAAGAAAAAAAAATCGCAAATCGGTCCATAAACAAAGGAGTTCTTAGGTAACACACATAAAAAAATATATACAACCGAATTGATAATCTCCTCCTTTTTTTTTGAAGTATGTTAATATTAAACATTGTGACACGAGATTTTTATATATTAGGTAATAGGTATATAGATATGATTTGATAAATATGTTATTTGATTAGACGACAAAAATTCACTAAGCCATTGTTATCCATTATTATTGCTATACATTTTTTAGGGATCCGTACCCAAAGAGTAAAAACGAGACCCTATTATATTACTAAAACTCTACTACTGTCTGTCTGTCAGTCACCAGGATGTATGTACGGTTGAAATTTTCACAGATATATTTCTGTTGCCACTATAACAAAGAATATCAAAAAACAGAATAAAATTATATCTTTAAGTGGAGCTTCCATACTAACGTGATATAGTATCTAATGTTGTATAAATAATGGAGAGGGAGAGGGAGACCAAAGAAAAGATGGATGAATTGTGTGAAGAGTGATATGAAAGAAGAGAAAGTTAGTGATTGCATTACGAGTGACAGGGCAGAGTGGAAGAAAAAAACGTGTTGCGCCGACCCCAAATAACACGGGACAAGGGCAGAAAGAAGAAGATGATGATGATGTTGTATAAATAATGTTACGGAAACCTTCGTGCGCGAGTTCGACTCGCACTTGGCCGGTTTTTTGAACGATTTATTTTTATTTTGATATTGAGTTTTATAACGTGTAGGTGAGAACACTGTAGACTCCGCATGCTACTAGACTATTATTTTTTGTACTTATTTCGTGTATGTTTAATGGACACTGTCTTCTCATACCTATTAGCTTAGCTTAGTCGGCCTTATAATGTTCCCACTGTTGGGACTCAGGCCTCCTCTCTAGGAGAGGGAATTGACCGTAATCCACCACGCGGGCCCAGTGCGGGTTGATGTATGTCACATGTCTTCGAATTTTTGGTTCTAGGACAGGCCAAAACGGTGAAGGAAAACATCCTAATGTTTTCCTTCACCGTTTTGAGAGCAGTGGTAATGAAATAAATTACACAAAGTAATGCGCCTGGCTGGGATTGAACCCGCGACCTTCAACTTGTAAGTCGGGGCCGTAACCACTCGGCCACCACTGCTCTCTTACTCATACCTATTAATCAGAAATATTGTAGAAATTAATAATTTTTTTTCAGAGTAACATGGAGGGTTTCTTACCGGTTCTATTCCATTGAAAACGACCAAATGGAACCGTGGTAGCTTCTGTCCTTATATTAATCCCCTTGTAAGTAGGACATGCAATATCGGAAGGTTCTCAATAGCGGAGCTGAGATCTGATACTGGAGAGCTAATTCCGGAATAATTTATACTTTTTCCTTTTTGTTGGAATTGTTTCAGTGTCCCTTCTCTATCTAGGTAAATTAAAAAAAAATGTTTCACATCCAAAAAAAATTATAAATTTTGTTTGAAATATTTTTTAACATCAAAAGACTGATTATTTTAATAAATGAGTCATTTAAACATTTTAAGTTATAAATTAAACATAAATTTGGTCATCATTTTCCCTTATTACTCTCCTTCCTGTCTAAAATTATTATTACGAAAGGACATCATAATGAAAGGACTGCAAGGAATTAAGATACTTATTGATTGAGATTATTCGAGATCAATTAAATTACATTAAATAATAAGTAATTATTTATTTGATAGGAACCTTTGTTCTTGATAGTGTGTTCTCGAGAACAATAAAGCGTCTAACATCTTATCAGTTAGTGACTTCTTATTCGGTTAAAATAGTAACACTCACACATTCGTGGGTAGGACGGGTAAAATATACGTGTAGGCTTCTGTCAGATACACATCTCGGTCTCCTCCGTTACCTAGGAGATAGGGATTCTTACAGGTTTTATTACATTTATCTATTTCAGTATCAAGCTGCTCTTATAGAGTTTGTTGATTAGTTGCACCGTCACTATCAGAAGAAACTAGTGCGGAGGACTAAGCTGTTGTAGAGGAGTCGATGAGCTCGCTAGTAGTTCGGAACGGAGTTTAGCGGTTTGTGAAAGATTCGAAAGACGTTAGATTGCGTGCGTTCAGAAGAAAATAATTACCAAAATATTAAAAATATAAGATTATCGGAATTCCGGGATTACACCAGTCAATTCCGAAACTGGAAAATCAGTAAAATTGATCCGAAATTACAGAATTCCGGAATTGCATGTCCTACTTGTAAGTAGAATGATGAAAAGTAAAATAAAAATAGTTACTGATTTTTTCTGTAATTTTATACAGGTTGATAAAAATTTTGATATGTGAGAATAATACTATATAAATTTTAAATTTTCATTTTTAACTGGCGGAGTTTTGCATTAACCAACTAAACAATAATTTGGCGCTTGTGTTTTATCGTTTATTTAGATTTTTTATTGCCACTGAATATAAATACGTGATGTGAATATTTTCCCTTTTTCACATACCTAATGGCGATTTTATTTTTATATTGCGTTGTTTTTTTTTCGTCCTAATTATGGTTAGTAATAAAGATAGATTTAAAAAAATGTATTATTAAATAATAGAAGAAATAACTTGTAACATTTTAAAACTTTGAATTTAGAAAAACATCAATAAAAATAATTATATAGTTAGCATAGTTTAGTTATACTTAAAAACAGTAGATAGAGAAATAATAATATACTTTTTACTGTAACATCATAAAAAAATACAGTATAGGCATCAAATGAATAGGGTATAACAATGGATTGTCTTATCGTTAAAGGTTCTTACAGACAACCGTACAATAACACGGTAATAATCATTCCTATCTGTAAACAAAAAAAATCTACATCAAAGATAAAATATCCCATCCTAAAGTATTGTTATTAACTTTTATACCATCTACTTTTTTATTTTATTTATCCTCTTTATATATGTAGTTATCTTTACGGACGTCCAGTTATCAACTTAAAACTAAAAATATATTTTTGATAATATCCAAAAAAAATAATATATCTAAAAATATTTTTAATAAATAATAATAAATAATATTCCACAACTATCACACAACGCCGTCTAGTCCCAAGCTAAGCAGAGCTTGTGTTATGGGTACTAGACAACTGATAAACATACTTATATATTTCTAAATACATACATATATAGATAAATTACACCCAGACACAGAACAAATGATCGTGCTCATCACACAAACATTTTTTTTTTTTAATCTATTAATAATGAATCTTAAAACAAAAATTATACCTAACGCTCTCTCTACCATTGTTTTACATAACTGTATTTAAAAACACTAGGTCCAGTCTAAGTATAGTCATACTAGCTTCTGCTAGCGGCTTCGCCAGCATACAACTAGAAAATATAATATGACTATGTCACTCTGTGTCAAAGCAGCATACTACTGGTGAAAGAATTTTTTAAATCGGTACAGTAGTTTTTAACTTTAATCATTAAAAACAAAAAAACACAGGGCAAGTGCGAGTTGGACTCGCGCACTGAGGGTTCCTTACAAACTTACCTACGAAAACAGTTCAATTCCCGAATGAAGTTACGAAATTTTTTCCGAATAGCAAAAGTTTTTTTTTTGTGACGTAACTACAAATTTACAGTTTTCTGATTTTCTCCTATAATTGTGCTATAAGACCTTGCTTCATGCCAAATTTCAGGTTTCTAGATCAGCGGGAAGTACCCTATGAATTTTTTTTTCTTCCTTGAGAGTGTTGAAATACACGTTTTTTACGACATAAACGGCCGTATCTTTTTTTTTCGTTATCTCAGAAGTTTGATTTCTTTCACAATTTCAAGGGACCTCAGACCTGACTATATGGTTTTAATTTCAACTTGATACCTCCACATGTTCCCGATATAAAGGGTCTTGACAGACAGACAACAAAATGATCTTATAAGGGTTCCGTTTTTTCCTTTTGAGGTACGGAACGCTAAAAAGATATTTTTTGTTTACTATAAATAGTATATTTAGATAGCAGAGATAATATTATATAGGCATACTTCTTAATACTTAACAAAAAACACAGTAAAATCTTTTAGTTAATATAAATTTAACGCAGAGCGTTGTCCGTCCATTTTGACGCATTAGCTCTTGTTCACTAATGAGCTCAATATACCTGCTTCTTTTAATAATTATGTTTACCACTCAGAATCTTGTCAACGTATTGTAAAATTTGAGAATTTTTGATAACCGTATAATGACGCTCTTTATAGAATTTGTTTTTTTTTTTTATTCAGATCGTTCATGTTTTTTTTTTGTAACTAAAATAATATTCTTAAAGATGAAACGTACCTATAATGACATATGGATTTTCCCCCATTTCTTAGCAAACTGTATGCGTAATCAATTAATGCAGATTCCGGCATCATATCTGAATCAGAGGTTAAACACGTATTCGAAAATAAGTTAATAAGACTTGAGTTGATCATCTGATTGACTCGAATGTCAAACTAGTTAAGTAAATAAGACGAAAATATCACAAAAACTTAGTTCTACTACGTCAGAACTCAAATGAATAATAAAGATAATATAAAAAAAAAAAACTGAACGCACGATATCCACCTACTAAAGATACGCAACGCGACCAAACTTACGTAACAAGCGAGCTGACTTCTAACTCAATTGTACTTACACCAGGCACTTTATATCATATCTACATATTTACCAACTTTGATGTCTAGTTAGCTAGATATTTAATTACAAAGTACCGTTGTAACTCTGCAGCCCAAAAATACAACTGCGTACGAACTATTTAAACATTTTAAACTCCACGTTTTCACTTAATGTAGTGTATAAAACGGTAAGGATACGTTGCATGCATCTTATTTATTTATTAGCGCGAGGAAGGCGATATCGCAAACGGCCTCATAGCGCTCCGCTCACAGCTATTTTGTTTCCCCGCCGTCTGGCCGCCATGTTGCCCGATGCGCTGCTGCCGTCCGCACAAACCCGCCAGTTTCACGCGGGCATTGAGAGGCGCATACCGCTCACGTATACTTGCCGCACAGAAGATCCGCACGCGAACCAAACTAACGTCGCGACGCGTGCAAATCGCTCCATAGTTTTAGACATGGTCAGGACGAAAGACGGGGACGGGATTAAGAGTAGTTTGATCATATCGGAGGTGAAGAAGAGGGCTTGCTTGTTCGATACGAACGATCCTAACTACGGGGACCGGGCAGAGAAGGCGCGCTGCTGGGAGGAAGTTTGTGACTGCGTCGTGCCCGGCTGGGCTGCGCTCGGGCCGCCTGAGAAGTTTGCGGCCGGTATGTTGAGTGACGTTTTTATAAGCCGTCCAATTCGCGGATGTGAGCGTTCTGTCGGCGCGCGGGCCGCACTCGCGATCACGGAAACCGGTCGCCTTGTAATTGTCGCGTTCAAGTTGCGTGCTCTTTGTTCGAACGTTCGGATGCTTTCGAAATGTACCTAGTTCGAAATAACGCTCCAATATTAATGGCACGTGGTGTTATCTGACATTTTTAATTTCTATTAAAATTTATAGGAACGTCATTTCGTTGCGGATGTTTTTTTCTTGCGTTACTTTTTTCAGCTCGTAGGTGGATTGGATTTTGAGAAAACTATTTCGAATGGTTTTTATTTTGAATGTTTTCAACTATCAACATTTCAATATTGCTTACTCAAACGTATGCCTAGGAAGTATTCGATGCGTCATTTCAGATAATGCCTCCACGTTGTACTTGGGCGTGATAAAATAATTTTACAATATTTTATCATGCGAGCATACTTTAGTTTTTACATAATTCGATTCAACTAGGAAACTTATGCATGAGAAAAAAAATAGAGAAAACATCTTACTAGGAAAATTGTTTAAGTACACAAGTTTCAACATTTATCTTATATTCATTTTAATGATGAAGTGAATAAATTAAATTATCTACTGGAGCATTAAAAACAGTGGCATTGAAACGTTGGATTTTAGGCTTAAGGGGAGGTGGGGGTGAAATCAAAATGAGTTTCATAGTGCACCTCCCCACTACCAGAACTAAAAATATTCCTATTAAGCTGAACGAATACATAATTTTATTAACAAAATATGTTGTAATAAAATGGAGACTAAATGCGCACTTGGTTTCTTGATCAAAATATTTCAGTTAAATGGCGTCATCGGCACAAACGAGTAATATAAATCACAAGCAATTTTAAACGATGATACTTTAACACTTACCTAGGTGTATTATTATTCCATTTTTACTGGAATATACTATTTTAATATCACTATCTCGGTGTTGAAATAATTTTATACACCTCTGAAGTTTTAAAACACAAAAAAAAATTAAAAGGCTGTTGACCATATTTATTTATAAATTTATTTTTAGCACATCAATTACACAAACATGGATATGTTACATTAACATTTTTTTTATAATTGTACTTTATTATTTTTTAACAATGAATTTAATTGTTTTGAAATTTTTAATGTACCTACCTACTAAATAAATCAAGAGCGTTACATGCTGGTAATTAGCGAAAAACATTTAACATTTGAATTGGCCGCGTTCAAGGTTGCGTGTAAGAACAAAAATCGTCTATTTTTGTTTGGCCATCGCGCTAGATGCCGCGATTGGATGTCACGGTTTTATCAATTGTGTTTTACAATTACTCTTTCTAAGTAGGCATCTGTTACCTAAAATTATCAAAGAATAAGAAAAACAAAATATTGCTATGCAGACAGAACTAAATTGTATTATAATCAAGAATCAATCAATCTCTTTTAAAAAACACCCTGTATATAATTCTTTTCGGCTTCGTCAACACCTTTTTTTTTCTTTTGGGTTTTGATTACGACGTAACTTTCTTTGCAATATAAACGAAACAAATTAATTTAATCACTTCACTCTAAATGTGAAAAAAGCAGTAAAAAAATCGATAGGAAGAATAAAATTTGCGAGAATATTCAGTATTTACTTCAAGTAAACACAATGTATTGAAACTGTCCACAAACGCAATGCACCAAAGCTATGGTGGTACCGCTATGTACAGAGTGGAAATATCACGTGGCTAGGCAAAGTTGCAAAATATTTTTTGCCAATTTTGCGTCTAATAAAGTACTTAAAACGAAATATATCAATCTAATTTGTATTTTTCCCTGAATTTTTTATTTGCTTATTTTTCGTTTTCGTAATTGATTTTGGTGTTCCAAAATCAAATAAATGCAGCATACGATAAATGATGACAATAAAATACATAAAAAAATCACGTTAAAAAAAACGTTTAATTTTTTATTACTGTAATTTATACTATTTATTTTTAATAATACATATTATTTTTGAGATTAATGGATTCACAAAATATTGTGCGTTTATTTGTAAAATTGTTGATGAAGATTGGTACATTTTATTTTCCAAACAAAAATAACTACAAATTTCACATCGTTTGCGCCCATTTCGGTTCACGCAGTCGTTTCGTGTGTTGCGTGAGCCGGTCATCATCTTACCATTACCAAGCACTTATGTCACGTGTTTGTTATTCTATTGGCAAACCCTATAATATTGTGTCGATTTTATTTAGAAAAAAAAAATGTATATAAAGTACAATTTTATCTAATATATAAAACCCTCGTGTCAGTGTTCGTTATCGAACGTTTCCGTAAAGGCTTGCCTGACTTCTTTATTTTTTTTTTTTCATTTATATATTTTTGTGGGTATTTTTACCCCCACCCCTTGTTAATTTATATGACAGAACAATGTTTACCAAGTCACCTTGTTATTATGTAAAAAAAAAAACAAAAGAAATCAAACATGATGTATGGCCACGTGTTTGCTTTGATATAATTGTATTAAAAAAAAAATTGCTTGACATCTGTCAATGTCATGTTTGTTGTTTTATACAACGTGGTGAGCTTGATACTTAAACATAACCGCAACACTATTTGACCTTAGTTCTTAAAAAATATGTTTTCAACTTGTTGCATAAATTTTCTCCCCATCTTCCGCCAGACACATTTCTAAAAGAGTCTAGGAAGCATTTTATTGCATTTTTCTCCCTTAAAAAATATTGCGTCGTTGATATTAATTACTGCTGTTGCAGACGTTTTATTAGTATGGTTATATTTTATTATCTTTGTTATGTTTAGAATTGTAATAGTCTTTGGAACCACGGGTAGTGTGAAAGCGAAACCCGGGGCCCTGGGACGAAGGCAACGAAGGAACAGGAGTGGGTTTTTAGTCACAGTCTGACACTATCTCTCGCTCCGCCCAAGAGCGGGTTTTGTCATAAGATGATTTTCCCACCCAATAAAAAAAAAAAGTCTTTGGAAACAAATGAATCAAGAATATTTGTAGTGAACGTCATACTTCTTGATCTCAAAGCCTAAATAACTGATTTTCCTGGTATAGCACATTTTTCACCTGTATATTATTTTTAAAAGAGATTCGGGGGAAAATATACTCAATTTTAGAGTTTGAAGCATAGGTGTATTTAAACGCTTTAGAAAATATGCATGAAAAAATTTTTTTTCATCTAACCAGTATATTAATATTATATAAATATACAAAAATAGAATTGTAAACTCTGAAAACAACATCAAAATCAATAGAAAAACGAGATATAACTATTTTAAACGAATATATCTGTCTCTCTCGCCGAAACGCAGTTTTCTATGGCATGGCAGTCGTACGGGTGTAATTTGACGTCCAATTCAATATCGGACTTCGCTTTTTTATTAGCAGCTTTGAAGTTTTTTAACTTCGTTGTCAATGAAAATAATTTAAGTAACTTACTAATTTTCTTTACTCGAATTTTTTTTTCGGTTGGGAAATCATCTAATGAAAGAAAAACCCGCCACTCTTGGACGGAGCGGGAAATAGTGTCAGACTTTAACGACTAAAAACCCACTCCTGTTGCTTCTTTGCCATTTTTCCAGGACCCCGGGGATCTCTTTCGCATCACCCATTGCCCCAGTAGGCTTCGACTCTGCTGGGTCCCTTCTTTACATGAGCTAAAAAAGATTTAATTAGTAAATAAAAAAAATGCGTGAATATTACTTGATTATTTTTATTTTTGCTAGCCTTACTGCTGGAAACCTTACCATGACGTGTCAAAATGTCAGGTCTTTTTTACATAGCATGAGTAAGATTATAGCAAGACGCAAATATGCATCTTTAAGATGAGAAAAAAGATCATCATCATTTCAGCCGCAAGACGTCCACTGTTGGACATAGGCCTCCCCCAAGTGTCGCCATAATGACCGGTCCTGTGCGTCTCGTTCCATCGGATTCCCGCGACCCTCACCAGGTCATCGGTCCACCTTGTGGGAGGCCTTCCAACGCTGCGCTTCTCTATCTGTTCTGCGAGGAATGTGCCCTGTCCCTGCCACTTAAGTTTGGCGATTCTTTGGGCTATGTCTGTAACCTTGGTTCCAAAAAGCGTAGCAACATTGTATGATTGCGACAGCTGTCATCCACACCATCCTATGACAATTGTAGTGTAGTAGTCCTGAGTTAAGCTACACGAATACTGAAAAATACTTGCACTGACTGCAGAAGAGGTCCACACAAATCTGTGTGGTTCCTTCCTCGAAAGACCATCTCAAACACTAATTTACATGGTTCTCATATGATTTGACCATTACATGTTTACTGTATGGACTTAAAAAGAGATTATTACCCCTGAGTTTGTTTCGGTGTCAGGGTAGTCAGCTAGGAACATCGGTCTCATTTATTTTATTTGAATTGACGAAAAAATTAAAGTGTTTTTTTATTTAAAAACCTATTTGCAAAATTAAATAATTGTTAGAAAAAAAAGGGAATTTGCATTTTTTTGTGTAACACCATTTTTGCATTATTACCTTTTAAATGAAACCTGTTTGGGGCAAATCAGTTGGATTATTCCAAAGTCTGTAAAGGACATTGATGGATATAGGTAGATATAATTATATTATATTTTATGTTATGCTGTATTTTAATTATTATGTGTAATTAATATTATTTAAGATATTTGTACACTGGCTGCCCCAAATCTGTAAGAAATTGCTCTGTGCGATAAGACCGCCCATTGTACACTTAGTTTTTGTAAATGTTTATCCTGTCCACATTAAATGAGGTGTACAATAAAGTACTTAAGTATATAATAAATAAACAAATATTTTTTTGTTTTCTATACTAATTTTATAAAGAGTAGAGATTTCTATTTTGTATTGGTTTTTGTAATAAATAAACTTAAAAACTATAAGACCGATTTTAACTTTAAATCAAAAATTGTTTTACCAGTAGGTACTATGCTAATATCGCTAAGTGATATAGGCTGTCAGCTCTTTATAGCATCTAAATTCCAAATTAATATTAATTAACTAAATAACTTATTAAAAACAAAATTGGTCCTAAAATCAGTCTCCGTTTTTCATATATTTGATTAATCCGTGGACAATAGTGTGGGTTATATGTTTACCTATTTATCTAATAATTCTTTTGTATCTCCATAACATGTAACTGTTTTTTTTTGTCCCTAATAAATAAAATAAAATAGGCTTTATTTCGTACTTACACACGGGCGAAACTAAAGACAGAAGCTTGTATATTTTTGATTGATAGACTCATAAAGATCCTTGGGAACAAAAGAGCTAAGATAAAAAAAAAAAACATGCAATCTCGTTTTACAAAACATTCTTTTTTTTCCCTACTATCCGCCATATTCTCTCGATTACGTGCGTTACTATTATTTTTGCAGCTCAACTTCAAGTCACCGCTCCTATTCTTTGTAACACAATTTGTTCATAACCTCAATAAGTAATAAAACGATTCACTTACACAACTGCAATATTAAAGCAGTGTTTCAACTGTATATCAATTTGCTGATACGCCGTTTCAATATTGAACGCGCACCATTAATTTATTATAACAAGGTTTGCAGATAAATAACTACCTAGCATATTTATTGACGAGCAAGATTCATTTAAATCTTTGTGTCAACATTTATGCGTTGACTGTTCTAATTTTAAACCTTTTGTCTTTTTTATACTTCATAAATAACCCCACCTGTATATTAACTATCTATTTCGTCATAATCAAACGTATTTTTCTATACGCCAAAAAAAAAACATGACAGTCGAGGCTACGAAGACGTGTCGACTCGGCCTGGTAATAACAACTTCTACTTAAACGTTACTGCTATTATGTTCACAACACATGACATCTTTAGAGCTAACAGCTAAACAAAAACCCGGTAACGACAAAGCAATGTATATCGTTAACAATGAACATGGTACAGACAGAATTATCGTGAAATAATGCAGTGGTAAGAACGGTGCGGTGTTCGTGACTCAATCGACGCAAGGGGCCGGCCCGCACACCCGTTTATTCATAACCAACCGGCACACACGAGTGCTGATAAAGTCCATTGCCGTGCAAACAAGGTTTTCGTTCGAAATACATGTGATTGTAAGCGGCAATGTAACGAGAACGTATGGAAATGCGCATGACCGTTGTAGAGGGAGCGTCGCTTATCGTTGAGAACTCTCAGTCGACGTTTTAAAAGGAGCTCTCATGAAATAAATTGTTTCCTATTTTTTCTAATCTAAATTAAATAACGTTTAACTATAACATCCTGTAATATTCTGTTGTTAAAAAAAAATCACCGACACAGTTGTATATTTTTTTTACAAATCGAATTAAATTACCGAATGTCATAACGAGATTACGCGTGACATTGAAACAAAATGGCGACTCGGTAATATATTTAACTTAGTTTTTTTGGATCGGTCTGTTGTTTTTATGTTGATTAAATTATTTAAAGTTTTGCAAAAATTGTTTCTATTACTAATTATTGTACTTAAAAGACACACAAAAAAAAATAGATCGATGGACGGGACCCAAGAACAAAATCGTACTTATATGAAAAATTATGGATTTACGGTATAAGGTTTTGAAGTTCTGTGTAATTAATAAGATCGTGTTTGATTGGTTATTTCAATAAGTAAAAGGATAGCATAGTAGCATAGCAAAGTCGGCCTTATAATGTTCCCACTGTTGGGATTCAGGCCTCTCTTGGAGAGAGAATGGGCCGTAATCCTTCACGCGAGCCCAGTGCGGGTTGGTGGATGTCACATGTCTTCGAATTTTTGGTTCTAGGACATGCCGGTTTCTTCACGATGTTTTCCTTCACCGTTTTGAGAACAGTGGTGACGAAATAAATTACACAAAGTAATGCGCCTGGCTGGGTTTGAACCCGCGACTTACAACTTGTAAGTCGGGGCCGTTACCACTCGGCCAGTGCTCTTAGTAAAAGGGAATTAAACAAAAAAAAATGCCATATAGTTTTTAGTATGTAAGATATGAATACGTAATAAAGTACATTAAAATTTCGTCGTAGTTTTACATAGGATTTTGTTTTTGGAACCCGTTGAGATATTTACTGTAATTTCTTAAATACAGATGAATATTTCGGAAATTCCGTTTTGTAAGGAAACATGAATGAAGAAATGTGGTCCATGATACAGGCGTCAAAAAGGAAAATGATAATTATTATTATTTTCCTTAAAACTAAATTCCAGTAGGTAATTTTATCGTCTACTTATATGCCCGAATTTATATACATAACAATAACAAGACAATAATACATACATATATAGACTTCACGCTTTTCCCCCTTTTCTCAAGGAGGTGGGCAAAAACTATAGAACGCTATAGATAGCGGCACGAATCTTGAGCGCTCGGCGAAATAGCGGGTTCGCTTTGCGCATCGTAGACGTCCACTGCTGGACATAGGCCTCCCCCAAATATCGCCACAATGAACAGTCCTGTGCGTCTCGCACAGTCTCTCATCGGTCCACCTTGTAGGGGGTCTTCCAACACTGCGTCTTCCAGTACGCGGTCGTCCCTTCAGAACATTTCGGCCCCAACGGCCATCTGTTCTGCGAGAATACGAATATGTATTTAACTCAATTTCGTTAAAAAACGTCAGTTGTGCCCTTTTTAATTACGACGGCAGTATAGGCAACTCTTCACCCATAAGCCACATGCTTTCTTTTTCCAATTCTATTCGTGGTGATGTAGATTAGTCTTTGCTGGTTCTGTAGCCTCAATAAAACATTCAAAAACTTAATGTTATTATATTTTTAGTTTTGTTTATAATTTTAAATTTTTTTTTGCCCTCAAATGATCAATTTGTAGGATTTTATTAATACTACCTAAGTGTATTTTACGTGTACATGTTAGATTCACATCTAGTAGGTGTCAATCAGATATATTATGTTGTAATTTATTTATTTTTTGGATGCGTGATTGTACATCAGTTTTGTGAATAACAATAAATATATGTAGTTAAATAATAATTAATAATATTAAATTATTTTAATTAGTTATTATTTCAAATATAAAAATATTATAATATTACATTATATACTAGTGAACTCCATTGCGGGTGACGTAACCTACGACAAACTTATTATTTGCGGTTGGTACAGTAATCGGGTTTAGGGATCGAACCGCAAAATTAAGTTTGTTTTTTATTGTATATACTTTTTCGGGATAAAAAGTACCCAGTGTGGTGCCCAGGATATTAAAGAATAATTATACCAAGTTTCATCGTAATACAACCGGTAGTTTTTGCGTGATGCCTGAACAAACAGACAGACAGACAAAAATTTTTTTAATCACATTTTTGGGTTCAGTGTCGGTCTAGTAACACCCCCTGGCATTTATTTTTTTTTGATATTTTCAATGTACAGAATTTTCACTTGTACAGATTTATTATAAGTATAGATTAAAAATACGTAACCTATTTCCTTAAGGAGATGTCAGCAAATCGTAGGGGCCCAACAGGATCGAAGCCTACTGGGGCCACGAGTAGTGTGAAAGCGGAACCCGGGGCCCTGGGACGAAGGCAACGAAGGAACAGGAGTGGGTTTTTAGTCAGTAAGGGTCTGACACTATCTTCCGTTCCGCCCAAGAGCGGGGATGTCATAAGATGATTTTCCCACCCAATAAAAAAAAACCTACTTATTTCCTTTTTTTTAATGGCAACTAAATTACTTCAAATAGTTACAAAGAAAAGTGAGTGCGTTTCTGATAGTATATGAGTAATGGGGAGCAGGTGTTGCGGTGTAGCATGACGTCATCAGCTCGCGAGTCGCACGTTGACAACGACTTGTTTTTATTATCAACTTTTGACTGTTAAGGCCCTGTAACGGTGTACATTGAACTTTATTGACGAGTTTTATTAAGCGTCCTTGGTGCAGGGTGCGGGGCAGCTCCAATACAGTTCTGGCGATGATTGCTGGCAGATTTGATTGCCCTTATATCGGACATTGCTGTAGCAGACACGTTGCTAGCCATGTCCGATAGTGTAATATGTATTTCCTTATGTGTGTGTGTGTTCTGTTTTGTGATTGTTGTATGGGTGCTATTAGTTGCCTGAAATAAATGCTTTTTTTTTAATTTATTTTTTATTAATGTAATTGATTCATTTAAAATGACGACTGAGTCATTCTTCTTTCCCATGTTTCTGTCGTCGAAGATCTCTGATTTTTTTTTTATTAATATTCCATACTCGAAGGGTAATAACGGGACCCTATTACTAAAACTCCGCTGCCCGTCCGTCTGTCACAAGACTGTATCTCATGAACCGTGATAGCTAGACAATTGAAATTTTTACAGATGATGACGACTTTCTGTTGCCGCAACATATACTATACACAGAATAAAATCACCCATACAACAAACGTGACTGTTTTACAGTTTTTATCTATGGACGGTACGGAACGGTACCCTTCGTGCGCGAATCCGACTCGCACTTGTCGGTATTTTTTTCTTCAAACTTGCTTGTACCCTCGAAAAAAATAATTGTTTATTTGTTTAAAAAATAATATTAATTACTTACATTATTATTTTTCCTTTGCGTTTTAGGACCAGAGTTTTCTCATCAGAAATTCAACGTGACCATAGAGGGTTAATTTACTTACGAACATAGCGATTGTGTACTGGCCACCGGTCCTTTCCAATTTTTTAAAGATTTCACTTTTTAAGCTGCCACTCTGAAGTGGATTGGGCCGGACATGTCTACCGTATGTCAGATGACCGGTTGGCTAAAAGAGCCACTTATTGGGTCCCACTAAACGCAAGGCGACACCGCGGCAGACCAAGGCGAAGGTGGAGAGATGAACTTGATAAATACCAGAGGGACTGGCCCGCAATGGCCGAAGACAGACTTGTGTGGAAAAGGGAAAGGGAGGCCATTGCTCAGTAGTGGGACATAAATGGGCTATAAGTAATAATAATCACTTTTTAATACCATTTTATACCATTTTATACTCCGCAGCGTTGTAAAACATCCCATCTTAGATACATTTGAATTTGCCGCCAATATCTAGTCATTCAACTAACTTCAACTTCTTTTGTTAATTTATATTGTCTTACCTCGTTTTGTTAAAAGACTTCAAAAAAAAAAGAGGAGGTTATCAATTCGGTTGTGTTTTTTTTTTATATTAGAAGGAAGCCTATTTACACCGACGGCCTCGACTTACGAGTTGTAGGTCGCGGGTTCAAACCCAGTCAGGCGCATTACTTTGTGTAATTTATTTCATCACCACTGCTCTCAAAACGGTGAAGGAAAACATCGTGAGGAAACCGGCATGTCCTAGAACCAAAAAATCGAAGACATGTGACATTCACCAACCCGCACTGGGCCCGCGTGGTGGATTACAGCCCATTCCCTCTCCTACAGAGGAGGCCTGAGTCCCAGCAGTGGGAACATGACAAGGCTGATTATGCTATGCTATATTTGCACCTAAACATTTGCTACTTGAACGAGCACGTGTACATGGGCGGTACCTATCTACCTGTGAGACTGTGACTCAGGGTCAGGTTGTAAACTAAAGTTTCTTGGTACATTCGACGCGCTTACTCATTGTAAGCTTTTAGCCACGTGGTGTGGTTCACCAATACTTATCTAAGATTGAGTTCCGTTGATAAGCAAAGTAAAAATAAAATTCAAAGTCAAAAGTTTTTTATTTCACATAGACCTACATTGGGCACCTATAAAACGTCAGAAACTAGTTCACGGTTCCAAATTGGTCGTTTCCTATGGAGAAGAACCGGCAAAAAACTCCATGGTTACTCTTTTAAAAAAAATGTTGTTCTGACAATATTTCCATATTACAGTATATGTAGATATTATGTAAGGACAGTGTAGACTGATCAATATTGTACTAAAAAGTACAATAAATATAATCATAATAAAAAGTGAGTCGTAATAGGAAGTAGCTTAACAGTTCGCGAAGTCTACAGTGTTCTCATATTCACATTATAAAAAAGGGCTATATAAATAAAAGCAAGAAAAATAAATAATTACAATTATTGATAAATGATACGTTAACAAAATAAATTGCTAACGAATTTATGGTGGTTGGGGTCTAATAATATAAAAAATATTGCAAAAGCAATGTGTTAGAAAAAAAAGGAAAAAAAAAAATTACAACAAATAAAATAGGTATTTTTAGTAGATACAGTCAGAAAATTAAGTAAAAGTAAAGTAGTTGTAAAAAGTTGTAAATGAATTAGTAAAAACTTTTATCTATACTAATATAATAAAGAGACAAGATTTTTCTTTTAATGAATGAACTCATTCTAACTACTGGACCGATTTAATTTCTTATATAATTTATTATACTTGTTTTTTTTTTCTATCCCGCCGAACTAGAGATTATGGCTAGCACTCTTGTGCTAATTTTTATTTTGCGCCCTGTTCCGTCAAATAAAATGTTTTTCTTTCTTTCTTTCTATTTAAAAAAAATCGAAAACACTGAGTGACATTATTATTTATTGATTAACCAATTGCTTTCTATACTTACAGAGTTACAGTATGCACCAAAGCGTATAACAAGCCAAAAATTTAAAAATTAATAAAAATAATACAAAAATTGATAGCTTTACTGTTATATAAAAATATGTCGAATTTCGGTTCCTGAGCAATCAGAGCGTTCAGCAGATTGAGTGGCTGTAGGGGCATATCGAACCCCTGCAGGTCTGCAGCCCGTAAGGCACATAACAACACAACATAGCAGAACATGAATATATGAAATTCGATTTCTGTTCACCGTAAGCGAGGGCTTGCGGACGGCGAGTAATAGGTGGCTCGCCGTCCGACCGTCCGGTAACCTTCCGGACCGAGCCCAAGTCGTCGACGGCGCGTACTGTTCCACGCGCGCCTCAAGGAGATGTCAGCAATTGTAGGGGCCCAGCAGGGTCGAAGCCTACTGTGGCCACGGGTAGTGTGAAAGCAAAGCCCGGGGCCCCGGGATGAAGGCAAAGAAGGAACAGGAGTGGGTTTTTAGTCAGTAAAAGTCTGACACTATCTCCCGCGCCACCCAAGAGCGGGATTTGTCATAAGATGATTTTCCCACCTAAAAAAAACATAGCAGAACATAGAATTATATTTATTTTCCACCCTTTTGTTTTAAACTCATCAGATTTATTTTGACGCACCAAGAAAATAACAGAGTTTCTTTATATTTATAATTATTAAAAGAACTATTAACTAAACGTTCCATTTCGCCGAGACACCATCGGCGTTACATCGTACATCGTAGACAGAATTTATAGCGAATCATTGCGACCCAATTTCTGGCAATGGAACAACCTTCGATTCGTACCTAACGTGCCACGCTCGCTGCTGATACAATGTTTTTGTCCGTATAAAACAACATTTAGAAAAGCGATTATTTTTCATCATCTTCCTGCCCTTGTCCCATCTTATTTGGGGTCGGCGCAACATGTTTTTTTCTTCCATTCTATCCTGTCAACCGTCATGCTATCACTAACTTCCTTTTCTTTCATATCACTGTTCACACAATTCATCCATCTTTTCTTTGGCCTCCCTCTCCCTCTCCACCCATCCACATTATTTTTAAAATAAATAATTAAAAATATACTTACATAACGTAGTTCATTAATGAAAGTTATAAAAAAAAGCTATATAAGTATACTATTACAAATATATAAAGAAAATAAGAAAAAAAACCTGTCACGAATTTGTGACGGAATTTTTATGCAGTCTAGCATAGCATAGTCGGCCTTATAATGTTCCCACTGTTGGGACTCAGGCCTCCTCTCTAGGAGAGGGTATGGGCCGTAATCCAAAACGCGGGTCCAGTGCGGTTTGGTGGATGTCACATGTTTTCGAATTGATGGTTCTAGGACATGCCGGTTTCCTCACGATGTTTTCCTTCACCGTTTTGAGAGCAGTTATAGAGTCTATTTACGATTATTATTCGAAAGATATTATGACCACTTATGTTATTGTTAAAATAAATATTAAATGATTAAAAGTAAATAAAAAAAAAAACCAAAATAAAAAAGCCATAATATAACTTGAAAACATTTTCGAAATGTTTTCGCGTCGTCGTGGCAGCTTGCACTTGTAGATTGCGATTGCGAATTTGCGACCTAATTTTGTGGTCGCAGTGATATAACCTTCGACTGGTACCTAGCCTACATACTACCGGTCGGCTACCTAATTCGTCTGTGTTAAATAACTTTGACGAACGATTAAAAAAACGTCAATAAAAATATCTTATATTTTTTAAATATATTTTTTATTTATTAGAAAAAAGAAAAAGTGTTTTGAACAGTGTCGCGTCGTGCTAACTTGCGATTTCGACGAGTAATCTAATTTAGTGATCACTATACAGTGTATTACTGAGATATAACCTTCGATTGGTAGCCATTGCCTACTGACGACCATCTGGCTAGTCCGTCGTCACTTTCACATGGTATCTAATTAACAGGAGATTTTGATTATTGTAAAAAATTTAAACTAAGTATAATCCGTTTGCTAACGGCCTGTCGTGCTACTGAAAACAGCCTTGAGCGCAGCGCTAGCCGCAGCGACGAAATCCAAATACGTACATAGGGTAGAGAGAAGAGTCCACGCTTACGTTGTTAACAACTATACGGCACAGTATAAATACTGGAACAGTATAGAAACTAATCCTAGTTGATAAAATAATTACCTACGATCTATTGAAGCAATAGGGTTGTCACTTTTAATGTTTTTGGTATTGTTTGTATTTATGAAAAAAAAAATGTGTTCTGTAGTAATAAATCAATCGAATTGAAATAACTAGTTTACAAATCAAATTTGAATAGGTAATCTCATGGCGTTGCGTCGATTAACCTCAGCTAAAGACTATAGTTTAAAATACAGGAAACATTGTAATATTGACACAAACTTGTCATTACGGCGTAACCTTTTAGAAGTTTTGGCGGGAACGTACGCGAGCCGTTCTTGGACGAAGACTTCGTGCGCTCTATGGAGTGGGTGCGCGGGCAAATCTAGGCTCATAAGCTGTGGTTTTCGGGGGTTTGCCACGCATTTTCGGTTCAAACCGTACCGCTTTTCAAACCAAAAATGTGTTTGAGAGGTATTACATAAAAAATACCTTTATACCTCATAAATTACTAATTATTTACTCAAAAATACTTTCGTCTGCTACGACACGTTCGGAATTCTTTATTATTTAATTTTATAGTGTAAAAAAAATGTTTTTTTAAAATAAACTATTGGGAAACAAGGATAGGATACTATAAAAACTGATTTTGTCTAATTCTTTGTAAATTAATTTAGCTACTTTGCAATTTGTGTTCTCTTAGCAACTACGAAAAATTTCATCTATTTATTAAGAGTTGCATTTTTATAAAGATCGCGGAAGTAATTTAAATGTGACCACTCGTCTTGACGCGGCACTTGCTACTGACAGCACCGCGAGATACGCTTAGGAGTGTCGTAGATGCGTATGTTTGTGAGGGTGTGCCGTTTCTGACATTTGTAGGTAGTTTCCGTACTGTTCCATATCTATACTGTGTCTACGGTCCGGATTAAGCATTTCGCCTCGTCGTTTATACCGCGTACATCGAAGTATTGGAACGATTTGTCTTCAGCGGTCTTCCCGTCCGATTATAATTTAGGTGTCTTCAAGACTAGAGTGGATAAACTAAACTCTTAATAAACTAGTGCGCTTCACCATCAACGATTGCATCACTGCTTACCATCAGGTGGGATCGCAGTCAAGCACTAGTTTATAAAGATTTAAAAAAAAAATGGAAAACATAAATTACGTAAAACATGACCAATATAGGCGTTTTTTAGAGTGCATTGTACAGAAGGTACTAGGAGGCCATATAAGCAAGAGGGTAGGCAGTAGCTTCACGTGTATGCTAATATAACATCATACTGCGGAAACCTCAAAGCTATGTAGGTACATTAAGATGCTTGCCATCCTTGAAGAATTACCAGATTTCTTCTTAAGTATGATGTGTAATAATAATGATTGGATCAAGAGCCTGATACTGAAGGCAGTACTCCTCGATACGACTCGCATTGTGAGGAGGTTTCTGTCTAAAGAGCCTTAACCACCGGTAGCTTGGACCCTGCTCTCAACACTGGCGAACTACTATTATTTTATAAAATGCCCTTTTATATTTGTCATACAACCATCACTTCTTAGGGAGTTCTCTTACTTCCCTAGGGAGATAATGAATTATTGGCGATCCCTAGGAACTAATGAAATTTAAATAAGGAACGTCAAACACCTTTATTATGAAAAAAAAAAAAACAATACATTAAGCGAATTAAAATGTTCGTGCATCAAACCAGTTTATTCGAAAATCAAACTAGCCAATAACAAAAAAAAAATGTGGTTACCGACAAGTCTCTAAAAAGAAGTAATAAAAGAGCGGGAAGCGTTATAGAAAATTAAAACTATAGAATCTTAGAGTAGTGAATGTAGTTTGTTTCAAATCTCAAAACAAGTCTAGTGATACGTTGAAATAATTCTAATTTTTCTCTAATACTTTATTTGTTTTAGTAAATTTACTTTTAATTATCTCATAGATGGTGTAAATAGTAGACTTTCCAACACGGGGATAAAGCTGTCTTTGTCTCGGGCGGTTTCAATTCCTTACTTCACTCAGGTTTCTATATTAACTCTATAGTTAATTACATAAATCCCTCACTTCCGTTCGGGATTAAAATTTAACAACCTTCGTTTCGTTTGGAATTCAACATGCCGCCCGCAACTTAAGATACTGCTTTTCCCCTAGTCACATAATCTACTATTAAAATTTTATATTTGTAAAGATAAATTAAAGAAATAATTATTAAGTTACCTACCTAATTTAATTATTATTTCGAACTTAAAATGACACTCTTTTAAATTACCTACCTATTTAAAAAGATTGTAATATAAGTTTGTCCATCTCTATTCTTGCGCATTTTTCTCCTCTCCTTCATAAATGTACGCATTCGAATATGGAATAAGCATAATTTTTCTGACTGACTTCTTGACAATTCAAAAGTGCCTGTAAATGGTAAATTTGAAACTAGCTTTTGCCTGCGACTTCGTCCGCGTAGAAGTTGAAAATGGTTTTATTAGGTTTTTTGAGATACGAAAATATGAAATATTATTTATTATCTTCGTCGTGTGTCCATTGAATTGTATGGCGAGCGATATTGTATCTTAAGATAAAATATTATAGTATCTTAGCCACTTCAGCCCCTTAGTGAACTCCACTGCGGTTGACGTAACCTCCGACAAACTTACTATTTGCCGTTGGTACAGTAATCGGGTCTATGGATAGAACCTCAAAATTAAGTGTGTTTTTTATTGTATATTCTTTTTTGGAATAAAAAGTACCCAGTGTGGTGCCCAGGATATTAAAGAATAATTATAACAAGTTTCATCGTAATCGAACCGGTAGTTTTTGCGTGATGCCTGAACAAACACAGACAAAACATTTTTTAATCACATTTTTGGGTTCGGTGTCGGTCTAGTAACACCATTTATTTTTTTGATATTTTCAATGTACAGAATTTTCACTTCTACAGACTTATAATTATAGATAAATGTTTTTGTTTTTAACTTTTTTTTTTCATACATCAGAGTTTATTAATTTACGAGCATCTTTTACTAATTACGAGCATTTAGTAAACACAAATACTTTAGTAAATTATTTACATACTTAAAAATACTTAACTAATTATGATTTCTCATTATATTTAATTGCTAATTTTAATTATAGGTGGAGATATTAGCAAATTTCTATTCCGTAATAAATAACCTCACGTGACCAGGCTGGGCTTTTGTCTAGCCGACGAATGGCAATGCTGCCAGTGTTCTGCCCCCCTAGCCAAGTTACAACCGTTTCGTGTCGAATTCCGTTCTCCAATCGGTAACGCCTCGGTGTCAGCAATTGTTGAAAATGATAAGTTGGTAACCATGTTGACGCGCCTGAGTCGGTCGCTCGTTCTACAATGTCGTTCTACAATTACAAAGGATGTAGCGTTGAACATTGTAGAAACGATAACAATTCATTCTATCATTTTGAACGATGTGAACTTGGCTACGAATTTTCTATTCGTTTGTTCTGACCACGTGACTTAACGTTGAGATGATGTCATTCCCATACATTTCGACTAGTGTTAACGATTGCAGATTATCAACTTGGCTAAGGGTGCTGGGCACTTTTCCCATTGACAGCGACGTTGTTTAACTTTTTTGTTGTCCAATTTTTTTTTAAATCTTTATAAACTAGCGCTTGACTGCGATCCCACCTGATGGTAAGTAGTGATGCAATCGTATATGGTTAGGCGCACTAGTTTATTAAGAGCCTATTCACTCTAGCTTTGAAGACACCTAAATTATAATCGGACGGAAAGACCGCAGCAGGCAAGTTGTTCAGTCCTTCGAGATACGCGGTATAAACGACAAGGCGAAACGCTTGGTCCGGATCGTAGAGTTTTAACAACGTAAAGGTGGATACTCGCCGTTCGTCGGGTTGTCCGATGGTAGAAATAAGATGGTGGAATCAAGTCATGGATCCTGTAAAACACCGAAAGGCTGGCTACCCTACGCCTGTGTTCAAGGCTTTTATATATAATAATAATAATTTTTATTTTTAACACTACGTGGGTCCAATGGTTAGTAAAAAACTTATCGACTAAAGGGTTAGTAACACTTAAAAACCTAAAAAAACTTAACTAGTTGCCGCACCAGCAATCGCAAACAGTGATTGATCATTGGCGCATCAAGCTAAGATATATATTTTTTTTTTCAGTTTGTACCGTTTGTCTGTCACCAGTTAGATGAAATTTTCACAGAATAGTTTTGATCGACATTTGTTTACATTTAAAACGACTTTATTCGATCGAGTTTAAAAGTAGATTGACAGACAAACGAATATAGGTACCTTACTACTATAGGGTATTTTTAATATCGTGCGGATTTCATTACGCATGCGGAATTTACCCGCATGCAGAAAATTTCAAAACGCAAAAAAACGTGTCCGGCGTATTCCACACATTATTTCATATAAATACTTGTATGAAGTAGACATTTGCGGGGGTTACGCGTGCGGGGCAATCCCGCATGAAGAAAAGAACACATCTACAAAAAAATGCCGCAACCATTTCTTTTTTTTTTAGGTAGGAAAATCATCTAATGACAAATCCCGCCCTTGAGCAAAGCGGGATAGTGCGATAGTGTCAGACTTTTACTGACTAAAAACCCACTCCTGTTCCTTCTTTTCCTTCATCCCGGGGCCCCGGGCTTCGCTTTCACACTACCCGTGGACAGTGTAGTCACCTAAACCGATAATTAGCCGCACAAAATAGCATCGCTAGTTTCTGCAATGCGGTGACGTATAACAGTTTTCTATGGGAGCCCTGAGACATTTTTTGTATTGGAATAGATGTCAGACTAAATATGTAACTTTTTGCATTGTGTATGTATCTAGGACTGTCTTTTTTTCTATCGACGATCGAGCACAAAAAAACCGATGGAAGTTTATTTCAACCATATATCTGAGTATTAGATACTTTACAATAACTCATATTTAATTTAAATAATTGCACCCGATGAGCTAGTTTTCCCTATAAAATTCTAAACTGGGGCTGCTTCTACGAATAAGGGATAATGGATTCCAGGGAACGGGATTCGTGGCTGACTGACACGAGGTTAAACTGTACTTGACCTGGTTAATTAAAAAAAAAACTGGGCAAGTGCGAGTCGGACTCGCGCACTGAGGATTCCGTACAAACTTACCTTTGAAAATAGTTGAATTCCCGAATCGAGTTACGAAAATTTTTCCGAATCACAAGAAGTTTTTTTTGTGGCGTAACCACAAATTTACAGTTTTCTGATTTTTTCCTATACTTTTGCTATGAGACCTTGTTTTATGCCAAATTTCAGGGTTCTAGGTCAATGTGAAGTACTCTATAAATTTTGATTCCTTTGAGATTGTCGAAATACACGTTTTTTACGACATAAACGGCCGTATCTTTTTTTTGTCGTTAACTCAGAAGTTTGTTTTTTTCATAGCTTCAGGGGACCACAGACCTTAGTATATGGTTTTAATTTCAACTCAATACCTCCATGCGTTCCCGAGATGAAGGGTCTTGACAGGAAGACAAACAGACGGACGGACAACTAAGTGATCCTATAAGGGTTCCGTTTTTTCCTTCCCTCAGGAACTTCAGGTTCAAAAAAAATAAAAGGCTATAAAACATCACGCTACGACAATTAAGAGCGAGGCAGTAGCCAAGGACGCGGTTAGTTAACTTATTAACAAGTACCTATCATTAAGGTTGTTTTTAATATTAGATAGATAGATAGATAGATATTCTTTATTGTACACCAAAAATACATTGCATTGGAATATTGTGCGGTTTTGACGCATGCCCGATTGCCCCGCACGCGTATCCCCCGCAAATGTCCTTTTCATACAAGTATTCATTGTGATGCGTGGAATACGGACGCGGGACGCGGGGCGTGACCCCGGACAGTAGACCCGCGCGGAGCCTCCGCTCGTTTGTCGTCCAATGTACACAACCACAACAGGCCGCAGCAGAAAACTAGATCGTAGGCAAGCGGTTCTCCCGCTGCGTGAAATGTTCTGCATGCGGGGCAAACCCGCATGATGGAATCCGCACGATGTTAAAAACATCCTTAGTATTGATAAATAATTATCTATTATTAACCGTGGAAAAAGTATGAAATAAATTATTTATGGGTGATTTGTTTGGGAACGAAAATATAAATCGACAGTGAATTAAAAAATTGAATCGACTGGAAAATCGATTTTTATAAAATAAATAATCGTTTTTTTTTTAATATTCGATTTTTTTCTTACATTCCAACGTCATCTCAACGCTCAGTCATGTGGTCAGAACAAAGGAATGGGAGGCGTGGCCGACTCGAGGCGATCGACGAAAGTGAATCGAAACGAAACGGTCGTAACTTGGCTAGGTCGTCGTAGCGACATCTATGACGCCACATCGGAACTAAAATACAAAATCCTTCATCGCGGTATTAGAGTTGCTGAGAACACGCGAAATCAACTATCGGGCAGTTCCCCGGACCAGACATAACACCCATCTGGCTGGAGGATCGTCCCTTTTCAACAGAGTTATATGGGACTTCACTCTCAGTTCCGCATACCTCAAAACTGGCCAGTTTAGAGGTATACGAAAATAATCAAGTCAGTTTTCATAAAAACAGAAATTCAGCGCCGTTTATAGAAAAAATACTAACGTTGCTAATGTAAACACCGTGGTAGAACAGTAAATAGTTATTCATAATTTATTCACTGTGTACGCAATCTTCAGCTGTGCCTTTCACAGGCAGAAGTGCCCTTTAACGTACATATCCATAGAGTACGGAACGCTACCATGCCGTCATGAACGAAACCCTGACGTGTCAAAATGTTAAGCATGCGAGCGTGAAAGAAAGGGATGGAGCTATACACCCTAAATTGACTAGCCTGTTGGTTTACTGGTCAGTGACCGACTGCTATGGCGGAAGTCGGTTCGATTCCCGCTCAAGACAAATGTTTGTGTGATGAGCACGATCATTTGTTCTGTGGCTTGATACCTTGCGATATCTTTTTCTTGCCTGTCGTTATCATTGTTTCATTGTCACACCTAAGGCGAATCTAACGACACATCTCAAGCTAAAATTTAACAAGTCTTTAGGCTCCAAAGCGTGAAAAGAAATATACGTACCTACATACATATTTACAACTACTTTTTTTACTTTGCTTATTTCTACACACTATAGTCTACATCTCTTCTAATCTCTCCTTTCGCAGGTCAGCTGGAAGAAATTTCTTTTTGAAATAAGCAGTACCTTTGTACAAATTTTGATATTAAGATCCGTCTTCTTCTGTGTGTTTGTGTGTAGATAAATAATAAAATAAATAAATAAAATACATACACTCGAAAAACATCGCCCTCTCTGTGGCAGAGTCTAGTAAAAAAAATAATGGTGAAAGTTAACAACAATTTATTTACCTGCAGCGGTCTTCCCGTCTGATTATAATTTAGGAGTCTTCAAGGTCTAGCCTTAGTGAATAGACTCTTAATAAACTAGTGCGCTCCACCATCAACGGTTGCATTACTGCTCACCATCAGGTGAGATTGCAGACAATAACTAGTTCATATAATTTAAGAAAAAATTCTTGTTCACTGAGGGATCCGCACAAACTTACCTATGAAAACAGTACCCGAATAAATTGAGTTACGAAGATTTTTCCGAATTGTAAAAAAAGTTGTTTTTGTGATGTAACTACAACAGTTTTCAGATTTATTCAAATTTCAGGAGTCTGGGTCAACGGGAAGTGCCTTATGAAGTTTGATTCCTTTGAGCGTATTGAAATGTACGTTTTTTGCGACATAAACCAATTCGTTAAACTTAGAAGTTTGATTTTTCACAGCTTCAACTGACCGCAGACTTGAGTATACGGTATTAATCAAATCGATGCCTCCACGCGTTTCTGAGATAAAAGGTCTTGACAGAAAAACAGACGGAAGGACAACAAAATGATCCTATGAAGGTCCCGTTTTTTTTCTTTTAAGGTACGGAACCCTAAAAAGTATTGGCAGTACCGCCTCTAGTAACGGCCGGCGACTCCGTACTCTGTGGTAATACTAGAACACCAGATACTAGCGCCATCACACTCATTTTGTGGGAACTAGGTCTTAGGATGTATGTATTTGTAGTGCCAAGGTTAACAGTACCGAGAAAACTAAATAATTGAAGGAAAAATTGCATAATCATTTTATCAAAGCGGAATTTTCTTTTGAGAAACTGACGTAATAGCAGGAAAAATATGTTGAGAACTCTTTTTGTTTGGTTTACCGAACTATATTTTTATCAAAAATAAGATGAATGGATTGTGTGAGGAGTGATACAATTTTTTTTTTAATGACAAAACGTCGTTGCGATTTTAAGACCTTTTATGTGTCACTTTTGGCAAAATCACTTTTTTCCGCCAGCCTTTTTAGAATTTTGAAGCTCTATCGAATGCAAAAACTCTTATGTGTATACGACGTGTATTTAATCGTCATTTGTTTATCAATTTCAAGATCAACAATGTGCTTCCTAATAAAATACTACGTTTACATTTAAACTACTTGTAGCGACATCTATGGCGTCACATAAAGAACTAATCCTGCATCGCGCAATCAAAGTTCTCCGCGCGATTAGAACATATAGAACAACCCGAAATCATCTATCGGGCAGCTGCCCACCAGAAATAACACCCGTCTGGTCGGAGGATCCTCCCTTTCCAACGGAGGTTTGCGGGACTTTACTCTCTGTTCCACATACCTCCAAATACTTTTACATGTAAAATGTATTTTTTTTTACTATCATACTACTTTTAAATTCAACTAACAATAGCAAAATTAAAAGCAGGAAATCATATGGCTGATACCTATATTTTTTTGTTGTAAGAAGTTGGTTTCATTATATTTTTTTCAATAGACAGTTTTTATCGATTTTCTCATAAAGTTGAATTTTACACATAAGCATATATATATTTTAGCATATATATGTATTTTATTATTATAAATAATTTATTTTTATTTTATTTTTTCTTTTTGAATTATCTGTTATTTGTTTATTGTGCAAGCCTACCACAGTGTTGTCTTTTTAACCCAAAGGTTGACTGGTAGAGAATGCCTTGTGGCATTAAGTCCGCCTATGTACCACCACTGTACATGAAGTTTAAATAAATAAATAAGCGGTCTTAAAGACGCAACGACAATAATCTAATGTCTAGTAGTTTCTCGTCCAAACATTATAGCATTGTCATGTCTGGACTGATTTGATATGTTAATTTACACTAAGTGTTACCTAGAGTTAGATAAAATGGATCCGATTTTAACCTTTTGAGTACCGTAATTAGAGACACAGTAGAAAGACAATGACCGAGCGAACGCCGGCGTTCGCTCGGGGTTTCATTATCATCTTCCTGTTCTTGTCCCGTATTATTTGGGGTCGGCGCAACACGTTTTTTTCGGTTTAATGAACTAATTATTATTACTTATCTACATTGTGCTCACTAATAGAAGCGACAAGAAATATGTAACCAAGATTAATGTAACTCATAATATGATTTAAAAGAGTGTCCATGGAGTTTCTTGCACGTTCTTCTCCATAGACATCTACGCTTTGGAACGTGCAATTTAGCTTCACTTGTTTTTTTTTGAGTGACCGACATTTTGACAATTCAAAAGTGCCTGTAATTGGTCTATTTGAAATAAACGTTTCTTATTTCTGATTACCGATAACCCACTATCGGTGAACCGCGATTTTGCTTTGCGAATTAAGTAGGTACTTAGTATAATTAATGAAATTTAATACAAATATTTTAAAAAATAAACATACGTACTGTATAGTTGTAACACCCATTTTTTATTTTTTATACATATACATAAATTAAAGTTTTTTTTCTGCAATACGGGTAGCCAGAAACTACAGAAATATTTTACAAAAAACACAAAATACAACCGACTTCAATGTAAAAAAAAACAGTACAAAACTTTAAATTCGGAGACTGTGTTTTTTTATAATAGTTTTGTCTCTTCGTTATTTAACACAGATATTTTTTACACTTTTTAGTTGTGGTATCCCTCAGCTAAACTTAAGTACCTTTCGGCTCCATCATCAGATCAGTTTGATGGTACCCCTCCCCTCTTCTTTCAGTCAGTCATCGACCGTGTTACGATAGCTCTGCTATGATCCTATGAGGAGTTCCGTTCCACATTTTCATGGTTCATCATCAGATCATATTTATTTGGGACCAATTCGGAAATATAACAATTCAAATTTTTTTTTTATCTAAAGCGGCCTCCATAGTAAACCAAAAAATCGGTGAACGTACATAAAAAATATATAGACTAACATATAACCTCCTGCTTTTTGAAGTCTGTTAAAAATGGCAGGAATGGCTTAGAGACCCAGCAAACTGCAGACTTTCGATCGGCTGATAGTTAAGTTGGTTACATAATCAGAATGAACCTAAACTTTTTTGTCGGACGATTCTGAATCGTTTCGATGTGCGCACTTCCATACAGCTTCATACTGATTAAGCAACCAACCATAGTATCGACCGATCGAAAGTCTGCAGCTTGCGGGGTCTCTACATAGTACAGTAGAATTAAGTAGTGTAAGTATTGGTGCGATCCACATTGGCAGCAGTTTCTCAGCTCAGCGCAGCGTTGCGAATGACTCATGCCATTGATAATGCGACTGGATTCCATTTTCAAATTGTCTACGACTTACCATGTTTTTTTTTTTTTATTCAGCCAGTATGAGTACCTTTTAGTAGTGATTTCGTAGATATGTAATACGTGAATAGCTTTGTTTGTGGTCACAGTAACGCATTTTATCGTGTATTGTCACTAAAATCATAAATGATAAATTAAGAGAAAATAAAGCAGCTTTTTTTATATTAGGTGGAAAAATCATCTTATGAAAAATCTCGCTCTTGGGCGGAGCGAGAGATAGGGTCAGACTTTTACTGACTAAAAACCCACTCGTGTTCCTTCTTTGCCTTCGTCCCAGAGCCCCGGGTTTCACTTTCACACTACCCGTGGAAATAAAGCATCTGATATTTTCATAAACTTATTAAGAATTAAAACAAAAAAAAGGAAACAATTTTTCAAATACATTTGGCTAGAAATATTAAAATGTCTCGTATTTGCTTCCATTGCCGGTACAGAAATTGTAAAAATTATATTGAAGATAGGATTTTTTTTTTCTATAATATAAAGACCAGCACAATTTTGTTATATTATATTACTAGCTTCTGCCCGCGGCTTCATTCGCGTGAATGTAACTTTCTCCATAAAAACTTTGGACCCCCGCTTCATCCCTTTAGGGAGTGAATTTTGGAAAATCCTTTCTTAGTGCTCACCTACGTCATAAAAGGAAACCTTGCAAAATTTGACGTTCCTAATCCCAGTAGTTTCAGCTGTGCGTTGATATGTCAGTCAGTCAGTTTCTCCTTTAAAAATATAAATTATAATGAAATGGTCTCCATTTCATTATAATTTATATTTTTTTTTAAAAGGAAAGATGGATGGATTGTGTGAAGAGTGATATGAAAGAAAAGGAAGTTAGTGATAGCATGACGAGTAACAGGGCAGAGTGGAAGAAAAAAACGTGTTGCGCCGACCCCAAATAACACGGGATATAAGGGCAGGAAGATGATGATGATGAATGAAATGAAATGTCAAAATTATCACACAATAATAATTATCACCATATGTGAAATACTTAAATTACTATTGGATAAAAAGCTGTATTTTGGTAAAAGTTGTAAATACATATACATACTACTGATGCATTTTTCGTCTCCACCAATCAGTTTGTATCGAGTTATACTGTAACATGAGCACTTCACGGAATTGATTAATAAATATTGGATTTAATGAGTTTATTTTACTTATTTTTATTTGATCTCAAAACTGGTTATACACAAGTCATCGTGTTCGCGCAAAGCTGCTGCGTATTGCTTAGCGTCTTTCAAATAACTTGCTGTACTTAATCTGTAAGTAGACTAGTGGTTACCTGACAGAGGTTGTCCAGCTCGAAAGCTCGCTTTTCGTAAAAAAAAAAGTTGAGAACCCGATTGCAGCGCCACATACTGAGTTCGATTGTATTTTAAACCATCCAGGGACTCACTCTTACGGTATGTTCACGACTTCGGTCTTAGCGGTGAGTGGCGCGGTGAGCGGTGCTATGAGCGGCACGACCGGTGCTTCAAACATTTTCATACTTTTGATCTTCGCTTGCCGCCCCGCGCTTAGCTTCAGCGGCAAGGTCGTTATACACACGAAATTTCATTCAAATCGGTCACGCCATTAAGGAGGAGTTAGGTGACAAACACACGTACAGAAGAATTATATGTATTCTAAAAATATTTATTTTGGTTATTGGAAATTGATGTACTACTAGCTTTTGACAGCGGCTTCCCCTGCGTGAGATAGAAAATTAATCCAAACGAACATGCTCCCGGTACCAAAAGTATGGTACGACATGATCTACCCATGTGCCAAATTTCATCGGAATTCGTTCAGCCGTTCGAGTGTGAGGAAGTAATAAACATAGACACACTCACTCACAAACTTTCGTCTTTATAATATTAGTATGATTGCATGGATAGTTTAAAAAAAAATACATTCTGGCATTTCCAACCAAGTGCTGGGAATCTGTTAATTAATAAAAACATACACCGACCTCATCTAGTTTAGATTAACTAAAAAAAAATGACGTGTTGTTCGTAACCATTATTACCAATTTGCGAAATGATAATATTTTTTAATAATTTATTTATATATATTTTAAATAAATATTATTTTAGAAAATCCGGTTTTATTCTCAGCTTTTGTCGCTAACTGTACCAGGATAACGCAGCCGAGCGAATGATGTACAGTCAACAAAGGAGATTAGTAACCAGGCTTGTCAATCTCTTTTGTTGGCTGTACCTACGTAAACAAAAAAAAAAAGAGTTCTTAGGTATCGAAATTATGCCTTCCCATATATAGCCCTACATTTCAAAAAACTTCCCCCTTTATCTTGTTTCAAGTAACATTGTAGCGTTAGAATGATAAGCTGATAAGACTGGTTCGCTTATCTTTGTGGTTACGAATAGGAATGCTTGTCCTACATACTGACTGAATACAATAAGTTTTGAACCTGTGACGTCCGGTCACGAAAATATTACCTATAGAATAGAATAAAATAAGACAAAACATAAACAAAAATAAAACTACAAAAACACAAATAAGCAGGGTCGCCGACTCCGTGGGTACTCGAGGGCTCGAGCACCCATGAGGAATAAACTGTGGGTGCCTAACACCCCTAAGAATAGACATCAAGAAACAGATCAGTAATTGCCTTTAAGGTTACGTATAAATTATAATATTTCTTGTTAATAAAAACTAGTTTCATTTTTATATAATGGTTTCATACGCATGGAAACATGAAAATGAAAAAAAAAATGAAAATGTTTGGATGGTGGTATGTTTTTGGTTGGTTTAAGCACGCAGTAAGTAGGACATTTATTTATTTTTCGGTCGATCAGTGTGTATTTCTCTTCTCACACTTCGCCACTTTTTCGAGTCAACAAATGAGCATGAGCACCCATGAGGTTTTCTAAAAGCCGGCGCGCCTGCAAATGAGCATCGGCGCCGAGCAGCTAACCTTTCGGTTTTCTACCGGTTGCATTTCAGGGAGTGTGCATCGGAATCACATAACTTAATTCCGCCTAGCCCGTTCCATCATCGGACGATCAGACGTACGGCGTTATGCTATCGCTTCATAGTGGACATCTCACCCATGCGCACAAAACGTTTTGGGAACATAATTTTATCGAAGCATACCCGCGACATGAAGTACAGCAATCAATTGCTCAAACATATCGCTAACCGTGCCGACAATTCTCTAATAATATCACATTTATAAGTCCCGGTAAGATAATAACAGAGAGAGCAGAGTAAAACAATAGAGTCATAAAATATAATACTATGTTACCGTTTGTATGTTAATTAACATTTTCTGTATTGCGAAACTAAAGGTAGAAATACATTGGGCACACGTGGGCCACGTAAGCCGACCTGGACCTGTACCATGCCGTTTAAAGTAAGATTATTTCATTCTTATTTCCAGTGTGGGTAAGAGATGGCGCTAGACAACCTGTATAGCTCTGTCTCTTACCCACACTGAAATAAGAATGAAACAATCTTACTTAGAACGTCATGGTAACCCTGCTGGGCGCTTCGGTCTCCATTTATTTATTTATTCAACCAGAACGACAAAATGCCAATTATACTGATTACATTAGTTAGAAATAATGTTAAATACATTAAAGAAAATATAACACAGATAATATAACTAAACCTCTCACTCAGTCTCCTCGCAAATCACCAGACATTCAGTCAGTATCTCCTTCCATTCATCAGCGAATAGATCTAGTCTAGGACCTGTACCATGACGTTTAAAGTAAGATTGTTTCATTCTTATTTCCAATGTGGGTAAGAGATGGCGCTAGACAACCTGTATAGCTCTGTCTCTAACCCAAACTGAAATAAGAAAGAAACAATTTTACTTTAAACAAAGTCAAAGTCAAAGTTTTTTATTTCACATAGGCCTACATGGGCACTTATAAAACGTCAGAAGTTAGTGCACGTCATGGTAACCACGTAGGACTGGATTCAAGGATAGCGTTGAGTGCGAGTAACATTCGCGGAATAGGTGACATACGTCGTGCAAGCGTACGACAACGTGGCACAAATAATTTATGCCCTCTTGCCCGGCAGTAGTTATCGTTATCCATACATTTTTTAAGGCAACTAGACTTGTAGAGCTACATTAGATCCACCGCACGCGACGCGGTTCTACGTACAAATCAGGCGTGGCCCACGTGTGCGTCGGTCTAATGTAGATCCCGCTTTAATTCTTGACAATTACCCATCCATTTAATTTCTGAGAAGGCGTCAAAGAAACGTCTCGACGCTGAAACGAATTTGAGATAAGTAGTTCATTTCACTTTTTCAAAATCTAGTTTACAGCCGTATTAGTTCCACTTTAAACTATATATTCTTTTAGTGTAGTAATGTAGCTCCCGCTTTAATGTTACATGAGCTACTCATCAAATAGTCTAGTTTGACATATATTTTTTCCAAATCATCAAAAATCTATATATCTGCCCCTTAAGAGGCCTTTTTCACTCGCCTGTTGACAACATTGAGCATGGTTTAAAAGCTTGTTACTTCATCTAACGCAATCCAACGCGATGTTTGACGAAAAGGCAACGCGAAAAAAGAGAGATAACGCCTGAAAACTCTGTTAGCATTCGGTAATTCCGAATATTTTACAAATCTTGTTCCAGGAAATACGTGTTTTTTTTTCAACCCTTAAAAGTTTTTGAAAAATGTTGTCGTCATTTAGAATCTTGATTAAATTTGCAAGGCTTCCATTGTTATACTTTTTTAATTTTTGATTAAATTATGAAGTGACAAATTTCATGCAAAATAGCAGATTTTCAGAAGCCTTTACTGGATTAGTTTTACACAAATTTATAAATTGATTTCAATAAAAGCCTAGATAATATCCACAAGATACTGTGTTTCTAAAATATCTAATGAAAAATGTGTAATAACTTCATAATCGCGTAGGTCGAAGCCTACGGGCACCACGGGTAGTGTGAAAGTGAAACCCTGGACGAAGGCAAAGAAGGAGCAGGAGTAGGTTTTTAGTCAGTAAAAGTCTGACACTATCTCTCGCTCCGCCCAAGAGCGGGATTTGTCATAAGATAAAGAAAAGAGCACTTGTATGAAATACAGTGAAAATGTATGTCCGTACACCCTTAACCTAACCGAGTAACCAATTTCATCTCAATTTCTTTTTTATGGAGCATATAATTAAAGTGTGTATCTTATGATTTATTTTTGTTACAGGTAAGCATACCAGTTTATTACATCACTTCATAATCTTACACAGGTAAAGATAAAATTAATAATTATTCAATTTATTTATTTATTTATTCAACCAGAACGACAAAATGCCAATTACACTGATTACATTAGTTAGAAATTATGTTAAGTACATTATAACACAGATAAAAAACAGAAAATATAACACAGATAATATAACTAAACCTCTCACTCAGTCTTCTCGCAAATCACCAGACATTCTGTCAGTATCTGCTTCCATTCATCAGCAAATAGATCTAGTCTAGGACTGGATTCAAGGAGATTCAAATATCACCGGAATGGTAGCGGCCGGCAGGGACGCGGCGAGCTCTTTTAGCGTGAAATAATTGATAACTTTATTTATTTAAAAGACCGGTATCGCTTGAAAAGCATGAAAAGGTCGCGATGCCGCCCGCGGTGCCGATGCAGCGACTGGCCGCGCGCCATGCTCTTGTCGGTAGTTCTAGTTTAGCTGGCCACTGCCATTCCGGTGTGAGTCAGCCCTTAAACTGAAATCGATCAAACTTGTATTAAAAAATCATTACACTCATTCTAAGGCAGTCGGGTAGCGAGGAGGAGTGGCAAGCGGACGCCTCCGTTTGCGAAGCAGTAATGCTAGCAAAGGAGGAGGCCGGCGCGACACTCACGCTCCAGCCGACGGGATCCCGATTTCCGGCCACCGTAAGCGCCGGCTTGCGGACGGCGAGCAATGGGTAACTCGCCGTCCGATCGTCCGGCAACCGTCCGGACTGAGCCCAAGTCGTCGACCGATGATGTCAGCAAACCGTAGGGGCCGAAGCCTACTGGGGCCAAGGGTCTGCTTCTGAAAGGAAGACTCTGCCCTGGTATGAAAAGCAACGAAGGAACAGGAGTGGGTTTTTAGCCATTAAAGTCTGACACACCCTCTCGCTCCGCCCATGAACAGGGGATGTCATTAGATGATTTTCCCACCAAAAAAAAGGAAGTAGGGTAATAATTAAATGTTAATCAATATTTTAAACACCATCATTTCTGGTTGCGCCGATTTCGATTTAAACTTGCCGTGTACAAATTATTACTAGAATTAACTATATAAAATTACCACATTCCGCGTTTTATTTTGTTTGATACTTTGTACTTCCTTTTCCCCGTCCCGCTCCCACACTTACCTCGAGAAAGAGAACGCAATAGACTTAGACATGCTACAATACCGCGACTTTTTTTTCGCCCTTCCGTTTTTGAACACCAACACACAAAGTTCATTGTCGTAGTCCGCGCCTCCAATTACAATGAGAGAGGTCAAACACTTGCTAGGGTTGCGAGTGCGAAAGAGTTAAGGTAAAACTACACTATAGGCGTGGGAAAACTGTGTCATCTTTGCGATTGGAACATTTGCATCTGAATCACTGAAATGTTCCGGAACAGTGATATGTATCATTTGGAACATCGGCTTACAAGATACAAACGGAACATTTGGAACATCGTCGCTAAAGATACAAACGGAACATTTGGAACAACGGCTTAAAAGATACAGACTGTTATGAATCGTGATCTGTTACGTTGCGTCATCATCATCATCATCATCTTCCTGCCCTTATCCCATGTTATTTGGGGTCGGCGCAACACGTTTTTTTCTTCCACTCTGCCCTGTTGCACGTTGCGTCATATACACTAAAAGTTTCATTTAATTGAATTTTGATTTGAGAATAATTTAAAGCAAATGTTTTTAGTTCAGGTCATTACTTATATTTACACTATTTATGTTTTAATTTGAATTTTAAATAGACTGCTGGTCACTTAAAGTAGAGTGTTTCGGTGTTCCAATTGTTCCAAATGATGCATTTGAAACATTAATGGTGTTCCAATCTTTCGGAACACTAAAATGTTTCGAAACAGTGAGTCGGTTCAGTAAAGAGATACACACGCCTACTACACTACGCACACGTGTGCCACACACACCGATCTGGGCGCGTCGGTCTCCATACATTTTTGATTTTATATGGAAACTAGACTTGCAGAGTTACACTTGATCCACGCCACGCGACGTCGTTCTACGTACAAAGCAGGCGTGGTCCACGTGTGCGTCGGACTAATGTAGTTCTAGCGTGGCCCTGGATCCCAAAGGGCTACTGAAGGCACACAGATGGGTTTTGGCCAGCAAAAGTCTCCTTCATCGAAACAGTAATGCGAATTGGGAGTCGCAGGACGAATTTCTGACCAACGTAGGCGCGGGCTTCAGGACAGCGAGCAATGGGTAGCTCGCCGTCCGGCCGTCCGAAACAGACCAAGAAAAAGTCGAATGTGCATTGTTTTCCAGGAGCGCCAAAACGAGATGTCCGTAGGTGCCTAGCAAGGCCCACTAGGGCCACAGGAGACTTTTGTAAGGGAAACCGTGGCCCTAGAACGCAAATGACAACTGAAGGACACAGGAATGGTTATAGTCAGTAAAAGTCTGACAGACTTCCGCCCACCATAGAGCGGGGATCATTGAATGATTTCCCACTTCAAACAAAAAACCTCGGGAAAAAATTTTGCATCACTAAAAAGACCCAAAAATCGTATCGAAACTAATTAATCACACAAACAGATCAATCCAAATCTCAAGCATGTTGTAGTATCAACTACACATTACACTCCATGACTCACTCGCTACGTAGAATTTAACCGAGCGAACGTGCGACGTGCCAAACTAAACGTACGCTAGTTGACATTCGTATTTATAGTGACGAGTACAGGTTGTTTTGAGAGGTTTGAAAAGGTTACCATGGTCCTGAAACGCAAAATAATAATAATAATTATAATCCTTTATTATTAGGCAACGGCCTTAGTTGCCTGTAAACAACCTCACTTTTTATAGTCGATTAAATAAAGTCATCATCATAATCATCATCTTCCTGCCCTTGTCCCATTTTATTTGGGGTCGGCGCAACACGTTTTTTTCTTCCATTCTATCCTGTCAACCGTCATACTATCACTAACTTCCTTTTCTTTCATATCACTGTCGATTAAATAAAATATTTTTTTTTAATCGACTATAAAAGGTGAGGTTCTGTGTTAGTTTTTTAAATAATATTTATTTGGCAAAAATAAGAATAAAAAGTTTAATCAGATAGGTATTGTATTAATTAATATTGTAATAAATGGGGTAACATTATTTTTAAAAAACAAATATTTTTTTTAATTCGTATGCTAATCCCGACATGTCAGTATTATTAGAGCCATATTGCCATTTTGTTTTTTATATTGCTAGTAATGTCGTGTTCAAATAAAGTGCATTTTTAATTAGAAAATTATGCACTTCATTACGCAAGGTAGTCAGGTAATGTCCGACCCCATCTAAACTAAAATAAAAAACTAATATAAAAAGGAAAGATTTGATTTTTAGTTTGTTTGTTTGTATGTTAGGTGGAGTCCTTCTTCCTGCTCTTATATCCCATATTACTTATGGTCGGCGCAACACGTTTTTTTCTTCCATTCTGTCCTGTCACCTGTCACACTATCACTAACTCCCTTTTCTTTCATATCACTCCTCACACAATCCATCCATCTTTTCTTTGGCCTCCCTCTCCATCTATCTACATGTATACTCATAACTTGTTTTAGTAACATGCGTTTCATCTCTCCTCTTCACATGACCATACCAAGACAAACGATTGCCTTTTAAATTTTCAGTTACTGGCACCAAATCAAATCAAATCAAAATCAAAATAGCATTTATTCCAAATAAACCATTCACAGGCACTTTTGAAATGTCAAGAAGTCAGTCAGTCAGTCAGAAAAATAAAAATAAATGATGCTAATTGCACATTCCAAAGCGTAGATCTCTATGGAGAAGAATGTGCAAGAAACTCCATGGACACTCTTTTCAATCATATTTTGTAATTACAAATATCTCTGTTACATGTTTCTTGTCGCTATCATGTGAGAACAATGTAAATAAAAATAAAAACTAAATATAGATATTAAAATAGCAATAGCACCACTTTCTAATTCCTTAATATACTCATTTCTCACTTTATCCATTCTCGTCACACCACTCATCCATCTCAACTTTCTCATCTCCGCTATATGCAATCTTTTTTCATCCATCTTTTTTTAGTCGCAGGGCGATTTCCGACCACCGTAGGCGCAGGCTTGCGGACGACGAGCAATGGGTAGCTCGCCGTCCGGTAAGCATCAAGCCTCAGTTAACGGCGCGTTGTAGTCCACGTGTGTGTTGGTCGTGTGTAGTAATTTCTTAATGCTCATTTTTCATCTTGGGTGTCGAGAGTCGCAGGCCGATTTCTGACCACCGTAGGCGCAGGCTTGTGGACAACGAGCAATGGGTAGCTCGCCGTCCGGTAAGGATTAAACCCGAGTTAACGGCGCGTTATTTCACGCGCGCCTCAAAGAAATGTCAGTAAAAACTGAACGGATCCAATAGGGCCGATGCCTACTTGAACTGTGGGAATATTTGAAAGAGTGACCGTGGAACGCAAAAGGCAACAGAAGGACACAGGTGGGTTATAGTCAGTAAAAGTCTCACTTTTCGGTCCACCTTAGAGCGAGAGAAGTCATTTGATGATTACCCACCTCAAAAATAGTGGGACACACCCAGTTGATAGCCTGTGATTAAATAAATCACTACTTTTTACTCTTGTACGTACTACATAATTTATTTGATAAAAATATCTAGCTAGTACTTACGTTTAGGTACTAAAAATATAACAGCGGACGATGTTATCAGAGAAATATTCGGCGTATCGTGCTATATCCGCGCCCGCACTGCTTAACCTTGTGTCATGGATAAAGTATAATAGCTATCCGATCCATTTTGTTCACAACAACAGGATTAGCATAGTCGGCCTTATAATGTTCCCACTGCTGGGACTCAGGCCTCCTCTCTAGGAGAGGTAATGGGCCGTAATCTACCACGCGGGCCCAGTGCGATTTGGTGGATGTCACATGTCTTCGAATTTTTGGTTCTAGGACATGCCGGTTTCCTCACGATGTTTTCCTTCACCGTTATGAGCAGTGGTGATGAAATAAATTACACAAAGTAATGCGCCTGGCTGGATTTGAACCCGCGACCTACAACTCGTAAGTCGGAGTCGTTGCCACTCGGCCACCACTGCTCAATCCTGTTGTTGTTGTACAACAACAGGATTATTAGCGTAAAATTCGAAACTACTAAATACTAATAATTTTAGCATATATATGTATTTTATTATTATAAATAACTTATTTTTTATTTTATTTGTTCTGTTTGAATTATCTGTTATTTGTTTATTGTGCAAGCCTACTACAGTGTTGTCTTTTTAACCCAAAGGTTGACTGGTAGAGAATGCCTTGTTGCATTAAGTCCGCCTATGTACCACTACTGTACATGAAGTTTAAATAAATAAATAAATTATTCGAAAGAGTTGAGACCATGGAGTTTCTTGCCGGTTCTTCTCCATAGGAAAAGACCAATTGGAACAGTGCGGCTAGCTCCTGACGTTTTATGAGTGCCCATGTAGGCCTATGTGAAATAAAATAATTTTTAGTTTGATTTCTTTTAGGGCCTGTCCGTACAGCGATATTTCACTGTGAGGTTTTCTTTAGTCAGTAAATGTCTGGCATTCCCTATCGCTCCACTCAGGACGAGAAAAGTTATTTGACAATTTCTCAACCCAAAAAAAGGGCTAATCGAATAACCAACCTATCATAACTGTACGAAGATACTCAAATACTATTTATTATTACTTTTGGACATGGGAAAACATAGGGTGGACGAGAGGGCGTGTCCGACTTTTGCTACCTAAAACCCACCTGTGTATTTCAATTGCCCTTTACGTTCTAGGCCCCATGGTCCCTTTCAAACGTTCCCGCAGCCTTTATATGCTTCGAAATTATTCAATGACTTATCTGGGTGGAGCGTATGACTTTTGACAGGATAGAATGGAAGAAAAAAACGTGTTGCGCCGACCCCAAATAAGATGGGACAAGGGCAGGAAGATGATAATCTGGGTGGATCGGGCGGGCGGGTCAGACTAGTACTGATTAAAACCACACCTGTGTCCTTCAGTTGCCTTTTGCGTTCTAAGACCACGGGTTTCCTTTTCAGAAAGCTGGCAAAGTTGGCATCAGCCCTGCTGGGCCCCTACGGTTTGCTAACATCTTTTTGGGAAGTGCGTGGAACACTACACGCTGTCGGTGATTTGGGCTCGGTCCATACGGTTATCAGATGGCTGGGCGACGAGCTACCTATTGCTCGTCGTCGTGGTAGTCGGATTTTGGGTCGCTTTGGTTGAGGCGTAAAGATGACCGTACCCCGCGCGTGTGCGGCCGTCTCCACTAGCATTACTGCTTCGTAGAAAGCGACGACCGCCTGCCATTCCTCTTCGCTTCGGACCAGGGCCTGAACCAATGAGGTCTCCGCCGCCGAAAACCCGGTGGCACCCGGGTGTTTCTTCCGCCTGAATCTGATGCAAGATCCTGCCGAATTTACCATGCCCGGTGAGATCATGCGGAAGGTGAGAAAGAAAGAAAGAAAGAAAACACGTTTCGTTTCGTTTTACGGTCGTGAGGACGCCGTGACGCCTTTCGAACCACTCTTCAAAGAGGGGACTTACCGCCGTGATTATGGCGTGCCATGCAATACATTGACCGAGGATATAATAAGAGATATTGATTTTAAAATGCTCGTCTTCATTAGTATATCTTCACTCATAATTCGTGCTCATCACAGTTTTAATTAACATAAATTATTTATTTTATTAGCTTACCTGTGCACGATTTCATAACAAAAAACTTTGTCTAAAAAAGCGTAACTGCTTTTGGACAGCATTTACTTCATAAATAGCTGGTGTATCTTGCAGGTAATGAATATATTAGGGGAAGTTTGAAAGTGGCGCCAGTGACTGAAAAGTTGAAGGGGAATCGTTTGTCTTGGTATGGTCATGTAAAGAGGAGAGATGAAACGCATGTTACTAAAAGAGTTATGAGTATACATGTGGATGGGTGGAGAGGGAGAGGGAGGCCAAAGAAAAGATGGATGGATTGTGTGAACAGTGATATGAAAGAAAAGGAACTTAGTGATAGTATGACGGTTGACAGGATAGAATGGAAGAAAAAAACGTGTTGCGCCGACCCCAAATAAGATGGGACAAGGGCAGGAATATGATGATGATCTTGCAGGTACGCCATTGGTGTTTAAGGGAGATACTATGCGATATATATAAGGTGTTAAAAAATTAACTTTAAGAATTTCGAGGGGACATTGTACTCCTAATTATGAACAAGTTTTACTAAGGGACCAAACATGAAATCGTGAAAAAAAAAATCAGCTGCTCCATAAATTTTGACGAGTTATGCGAACATAAACATAGGGAACAGCTGATTTTTTTTTTGCGATTTCAGGTAAGTCTTAGTTAAATCTAGGTGAAGTAAAAACGTTATTTTTTAATATAAATTAGCTAAATATATTGTTTTAAGTCATAATTAGTAAAAAAAAAACTATTTTCTACCTTATTTTCATTGTTAGGAACAATTCGCCTTTTTTTTCCGTTTGCCACTACTCAGAAACTTCACACAGTGACGTAAAGATGAGCAAAATTGAAGACCTGGACTCTGATTAAACTTTCGTTCACGATTCGTTAATAAATTAAATTTTAAAAATTTCTTGTTTTGTTCAACCTACCCAATTTCTTGCGATTTGACAGTATGACGTGACGTCACAACATGGCGATCGATCCTATTCTAATTTGGAACGCATTGTATACAAATTGAATGACTATTTCGTGAAAAAGTCATGAGTGTAACAATCTGAGATTCCATAAATAATGAAGTGTTACGCCCTTCAATCATATTTTAATCAAGAGTTTTCATTTTATTTTTGTTTTTTAGTACATTCTAATTACCAGGGCTGCAACATTGTTCGAAAGAGTTACTGTGGTCCTGGAACGCAAAGGGCGACTGAAGGAAAACTGCTTGGGTATAGGGTTGAGCTTCATCAGTCACCGAATCGCACTTACCTGTGCTACCACGCTGTTTTCCAACTTGTCTTGGTAAGGTCATGTGAAAAGGAGGGATGAGACGCATGTTACTAAAAGAGTTATGAGCATCTAACTGGATGGATGGAGAGGGAGAGGGGGGCCAAATAAAGGATGGTTGGATCGTGTGAAGAGTGATATGAAGGAAGTTAGTGATAGCTTGACGAGTGACATGGCAGAATGGAAGAAAAAAACGTATTGCGCCGACCCCAAATAAAACGGGAAAAGGGCAGAAAGATAATGATGACACGTCTATGGAGCTACGCGTCCGTGGACAGAAGGCCTAACTAAAATATAAATAAGTGGTAAGCGATGGACGTTAAAATGTAGACTAGAGATTTAATAACCATCTTTAAAAGTATTTGTAGCTGTTTAGTTGCTATAGTACTTATCTCAATCACAATAATATGGGCTACGGGCCCCATAAAGGTCGATGTGTGGGTTGAAAAACTAGTAGGTCGAAGGTACTTAAGTACATTGTTGTTTTTATATTCAACTTCTTTAAAGTTTGATACGTACTCATATCTGTTACGTCACGAGCGTGGGACTGGCCTGTCGTCGCCACTAAACGCTCCCAAAACCTAAATAGATATATCAAACAAACCTGTTTACTTTTCTTTAGTAGATACGATGTCAAACAGAAGTGCAGTATAAGCGATCACTGAATCAGAAATATGAAATTTAGTTTATTTAAATAAAGATTTTTATTTAATAAAAACCGGCCAAGTGCGAGTCGGACTCGTGCACGAAGTGTTCCGTACCGTCCGTAGCAAAAAACGGCAAAAAAAAAACAACGTTTGTTGTATGGGATTGAATTTTGTTTTTTATTATTTGTTATTATAAAAAAAAAACAGAATAAAGTAAATATTTAAGTGGGGCTCCTATACAATAAACTTGATGTTTTTGCCGTTGTTTAAAGTCTAAGAAATAGAGCGAGAGGAAGCGACAGATATTTACTGACTAAAACCCACACGTGTTCCACTAGTTGCCCTTTGGGTTCTAAACTATTTCGAAGAATCTCGCAGCTCTAAATACGCTATTGCTTAAGGGGTGACCAGAAGGTCGCGAACTAGTGTTCCAACAGAAGTGACCTTGGTTAATGTTTGGTTTGTGTTGCGGCTACATGTTGGGTGGTTGGAAAAACGCGCCTCCCAACCAAAGGCGCCCAGCCAAGGTCGTGGATTACAACCTGCTGTCTACACAGATTGAAACTAGCAAGGTCACCTTGGTTGGGACGTTGGTTTGCAACTATCTAGTCACCCCTTTAAGATATTCATTCAATAAGTCTAAATGAATGAATAGACCTCTTCGTTCAAGTGTGGTGGAGTCGTGGGTAGCAAGGCATGAATATATAGCACAACCAAAATGTTGACGTTAATTGAGTTTCGCTACTAATAATACAAATATAGAATTGACCGGTTTCTTAAAATAGACATTAGTTACTTATTTATGTACATAAACACTTAAATGACGGAAAGCACAAAATAACTGACTGGCCTGTTGGTCTAGTGGTTAGTGGCCCTGACTGCTATGCCGGAGGTCGTGGGTTCGATTCCCACCCAGAACAAATGTTTGTGTGATGAGCACGATCATTTGTTCTGTGTCTGGGTGTAATTTATCTAATGTATGTATTTAGAAATATATAAGTATGTTTATCAGTTGTCTAGTACTCATAACACAAGCTCTGCTTAGCTTGGGACTAGACGGCGTTGTGTGATAGTTGTGGAATATTATATTATATTATAATTATACACATTATAGGGCATAAAGTTGCTATACTTGTTGCAATATAACTTTTTTCCAGCAGATCTACGACAAGAGATTTGGGTGAGAGATATAGATTTATTGTACACACTGTGTGTTTATTACATAATAGATTTGGGAATTTAAAATCTATACTTATAATAAATCTGTAGAAGTGAAAATTCTGTACATTGAAAATATCAAAAAAATAAATGGCAGGGAGTATTACTAGACCGACACCGAACCCAAAAATGTGATTAAAAATTTTTTTGTCTGTCTGTCTGTTTGTTCAGGCATCACGCAAAAACTACCGGTTCGATTACGATGAAACTTGGTATAATTATTCTTTAATATCCTGGGCACCACACTGGGTACTTTTTATCCCGGAAAAGTATATACAATAAAACATAATTTTGCGGTTAGATCTCTAGACCCGATTACTGTACCAACCGCAAATAATAAGTTTGTCGTAGGTTACGTCACCCGCAGTGGAGTTCACTAAGGGGTGCTGCACACGGCTAAGATACTATAATATTTTATCTTAAGATACAATATCGCTCGCCTTACAATTTAATGGACTATCACACACGACAAAGATAATAAATAATATTTCATATTTTGGTATTTCAAAAAACCTAATAAAACCATTTTCGACTTCTACGCGGACGAAGTCGCGGGCGAAAGCTAGTAAATAAATAAAGTAGGTATAATCATTTATCTAATCAAGTAATAGTTAAACGCGCGCCTCAAAGATATCTGGTTCTAGAACGCAAAGGGCAACTGAAGGACACAGGTGGCTTTTAGTCAGTAAAAGTTTGACACGCCCTCTCCCGCCACCTTAGAACGGGAAAAGTCATTGGAAAAGGAAATCATTCCTTTCAAAACAGCTGGATAAAAATACCAAATATTATTCGTTTTAATGGCGAATTCTAGAGTTAAGATCTACTTAGAAAATCACTCGATTTTCCTCGATAAATAATATTCCACAACTATCACACAACGCCGTCTAGTCCCAAGCTAAGCAGAGCTTGTGTTATGAGTACTAGACAACTGATAAACATACTTATATATTTCTAAATACATTCATATTATAGATAAATTACGCCCAGACACAGAACAAATGATCGTGCTCATCACACAAACATTTGTCCTGGGTGGGAATCGAACCCACGATCTCCGGCATAGCAGTCAGGGCCACTAATTACTAGACCAACAGGCCAGTCAAAAAAATGAAAATAAAATAAATTTTTACTATTTCTATAGTACCAGAATAAGATAAAATGTTTTTTATTTTGCTAAACATATCGTAAGTACATCAATGGCCTTTGAGTTCAGCATGTAAACATCTTAAAATTTTAATTAAATACAAATAACCATTGAGATATTTTTAGTACTTAATTAGGTATTTAAAGGTATATTTGATTAAATACTATAATAATAAAAGAGTTATGAGTATACATGTGGATGGGTGGAGTGGGAGAGGGAGGCCAAAGAAAAGATGGATGGATTGTGTGAACAGTGATATGAAAGAAAAGAAAGTTAGTGATAGTATGACGGTTGACAGGATAAAATGGAAGAAAAAGCGTGTTGCGCCGACCCCAAATAAGATGGGACAAGGGCAGTAAGACGATGAATTAGGTATATTTGATTGTAAATTTTGTTATTTTCAACTGTTTGAATGATGAAAACTTATGCAATGAAAGCCGAGTGCCAAGAAGATGCGTCAACTGTGGTACAAGGATAATTCCACAGTAAAATTAATTTTTGTTTTAAAAGGTCAATCAGCGTAAGCGTATTTCTCTTTAAATATAACTGGCCTGATGATCTAGTACTCAGTGGCCCTGACTGCTACGCCGGAGGTCGTGGGTTCGATTCCCACCCAGGACAAATGTTAGTGTGATGAGCCCAATCATTTGTTCTGTATCTGGGAGTAATTTTGCAACAGTAAAAAAACTGGGCATGTGCGAGTCGGTCTCGCGCACTGAGGGTTCCGTTTAAACTTACCTATGTTCAATTCCCGAATGGAGTCTCGAAGATTTTTCCGAATCGCGAGAAAACTATTTTTTTAATGTGACATAACTACAAATTTACAGTTTTCAGATTTTTTCCTATACTTGTGCTGTAAGACCTTGCTTCATGCCAAATTTCAGGATTCTAGGTCAACGGGAAGTACCCTATGAATTTTGATTCTCGTGAGTGTCGAATACACTTTGCGACGTTTTTTAAACGGCCTTATCTTTTTTTTTCGTTAACTCAGAAGTTTGATTTTTTCATAGCTTCAAGGTACCGCAGACCTGAATATATGGTTTTAATTTCTACTTGATACTTCCACGCGTTCCCGTGATTAAGGGTCTTGACAGACAGACACACGGACAACAAAGTGATCCCATAAGGGTTCCGTTTTTTCCTTTTGAGGTACGGAACCCTAAAAAGAAATGAAACTACAAGATTTTTTGCCAGAACTTCTTCTATTCCATCTTTTCAAGAAATGGTCGATGGCGCCAAAAGGTACTGGAGTGGCGACCGCGTACAGGAAGACGCAGCGTTGGAAGTCCCACAAGTTGTACCGATGACCTGATGAGAGTCCCGGAAATCCGATAGATACGAGACGCATAGGACAGGTTGTTGTGGTGACACTTGGGGGAGGCGTATATCCAACAGTTGACGTCTTTTGGCTGAAATATGATGGTTGAAATTAGCACTTGTTTTGCTGTTATAATATAATGTAATATTCAAACACACAACGCCGTATAGTCACAAGTTAAGCAGAGCTTGTGTTATGAAAGAAAAAGAAAGAAAGAAAAACAGTTTAAGTATTCACGCGAAATGACGCCGTCTTAAAACTAGCTAACAAACATAATCAATTGCTATGAGTACTAGACAACTGATAAACATACTTATATTTCTAAATACATACATATTATATATAAAATTACACCCAGACACAGAACAAATGATTGTCCTCATCGCACAAACATTTGTCCTGGGTGGGAATCGAACCCACGACCTCCGGCATAGCAGTCAGGGCCACTAACCACTAGACCAGCAGGCCAGTCAAAATGATGATAATTATCTTCCATTATCATTTTTTTATACTTTTACCTACTGTGTTGGGTTTCTACCAACCAGGAAGGTAGATATACCATGGATCACCTGCTTATTTTAAGCAGTAGTGGCCTAGTAGGTACTAGTGACTCCAAGTTTCGAGCTGTATATCGTGGGTTCCTTCTCCGCACCGTACTTGGTGGAGTTGACTTCGTAGATTCTGTCTTGTCAACTGACACGCTATCACCGACTCCCTTTCTTTCACATTACTCTTCACCCCAGTAGCGTAGTTAGGTGTGGGCGAAGTGGGCCCACGCCCACGGCCTCGCACCCAAAGGGGTCTCGCACAAATAAGGGCTCTTTAAGAACGAGGGATTTTTTTATAATTGATAGACTCGCTTTTGACCACCATTTCGCCTGATTGTAAGCGATGATGTGGACAAAAACTGGGTTGCAACAGTCGCTGTTTCGTTTTCGAATTTATGAAAAATAAGGACCTGAATGAATGGATGATGATATGATGTTCCTTGCTGGAATCTGTGTTTCCTGATGGCTACAACCCGGGAATCTTTAAGTCAAGAGTGAATAGGTTACTTCTAGGTAAACGCGTTCCATCGTCGACCGCATCGTCGCTTTCCATCAGGTGAGACAGCGGTCAAGCGCGAACTTATCTAGAATAAAAAAAATATGGCCTTTATGATGGGCCTTCGCCCACTTCTAAATTAGTCCACGCTACGCCTCTGCCTCACACAATCCATGACTTGAGAGCTCATCAAATAACTGCTCCCGCTCTGGGTGAAGCGGGAGGAACTATTAGAATTTTACTGACTAGAACCCGTCTGTATTCCTTTAGTTACCCGTACGTCTTTCGAACTATCCCGCAGCCTGCAATCTCACCTAACATAGCCTTTATCAACGGTTGATTATTTTTTTCATTGATAGAAATCTATAACATCTTAAAAGTCAAACAATAGTCAATGAGGATATCCATATTAACTCTGTGAGTCATTTAACTGCCTATGGAGTCCATTTTTTTTTTTTACTGCTTGATAGGTTCGCGCTTGACCGCTATCTCACCTGATGGAAAGCGACGATGCGGTCGACGATGGAATGAACTAGTCTTAATAAACTAGTGCGCCTGACCATCAATGATTGCATCTCCGCTTACCATCAGGTGGGATCGCAGTCAAGCACTGGTTTAAATTAATTAAAAAAAAAAAAAGACGATGCGGTCGACGATGGAACGCGCTTACCTAGAAGTAACCTATTCACTCTTGACTTAAAGATTCCCGGGTTGTAGCTATCATATAGAGCTAGATTACTTTTCCTTTTTCTTGATTAATACCCCTCTCTTTCTTCCTAACTATTAAATTTAATCGATTTTGTCTTTTAACAGCCAGCTATTTTGTATAATTATCTGTGGAAAACGTCTTTAGTAGTGTATATGTTACTTCTATTGACTAAGTTCCGATATTATTGTATTGTATACTGCTATTCTTTTGGATAAAGTGAGAAATGAATATATTAGGGGAAGTTTGAAAGTGGCGCCAGTGACTGAAAAGTTGAAAGGGAATCGTTTGTCTTGGTATGGTCTTGTGAAGAGGAGGGATGAAACGCATGTTACTAAAAGAGTTATGAGTTTACATGTGGATGGATGGAGAGGGAGAGGGAGACCAAAGAAAAGATGGATGGATTGCGATTTGAAAGTAATTTTTTGTGTGTATTAGAGTGGGTCCCTGGATGGATTGAAAATACCATTGGACGTGAATTGGCGCTGCGATCACAAGTTCTTAATTGGTTTTCTCTGACAATATGCGAGCCTTCGGGCAGGACAGGGTCTGTCGGAACCGCTAGTTTATCTTATATATAAAATGAGAAACTGACTGACTGACATATCAACGCATAACCTTTTATGACGTAGGCGAGCACTAAAAGAGGATTTTTCTATATTTACCCCCTAAGGGGCATGAAACGGAGGGTTTGTATGGAGAAACCTACCTTCCTGCGGGTGAAGCTGCTGGTAGAAGCTAGCCTATATATGTATGTATTTATAAATATATAAGTATGTTTATCAGTTGTCTAGTACTCATAGCACAGGCTTTGCTTAGTTTGGGATTAGATGGCGTTGTGTGAAAGTTGTGGAATATTATTATATTTAAATTGAATTAATAATATAATAAATTAATTAATAATATATAATCATGAAAAAAGAGTTATGAGTTTACATGTGGATGGATGGAGAGGGAGTGGGAGACCAAAGAAAAGATGGATGGATTGTGTGAAGAGTGATATGAAAGAAAAGGAAGTTAGTGATAGTATGACGGGTGACAGGATAGGTGGAGTGGAAGAAAAAAACGTGTTGCGCCGACCCCAAATAACACGGGACAAGGGCAGGAAGATGATGATGATACAGCTATTTGTTATCCATATAAAATAAAAATAAGATATAAACTATAATAGTGCTTGACAGCGATCCCACCTGATGGTAAGCAGTGATGCAATCGTTGATGGTTGACTAATCGAATAATAATCTCTCGTTTTATAAATATCGGTTATCCGTGACCTTGACCGTGGCAACGTGGCTTTACCTTGGCAACTTATCGATTCGTTGGACGATTTCGTATCGAGAGTTTTGAGTTGCATCATCACGGACATAACTCAAGATTAATCGAAGCCTTTAGAAGAGACGTACATAAAAACTTATTTTTATAAGCTCCATAATTTAGCATGATCAACCTGATAGTGCGTCCACTGCTGGGACTCAGGTTTTCTCTCTAGGAGAGGGAATGGGCCGTAATCCAGCACCTGAACCAGAAATGCGTTTCGATAGAACCTGGTGTAGGTACCATATAGAAGATCATCTTCCATTATCGTCCTAGCCTTTTCCCCATTTGTTTTTTAATCGATATTTAATCAACTAGTGCTTGACTGCGATGTCACCTGATGGTAAGCAATAATGCAATCGTTGATGGTGAAGTGCATGAGTTTATTAAGAGCGTATTCACTCTAGCTCTGAGGACACCTAAATTAAAATCGATCGGGAAGGGAGAAGAAAAGCTTGGAGACGCAGATGCGTCTAAATACCCGTGTTTAACATGGAACGGTGGTTAACCAGGTTATCACAACACAGTTACTGGGTAACCCGATACTTCTTAGATAGACTGATGGTCAGACTTTCTGGCGTCTGACTACCTGTAACGACTGTCAAAGATTTACAAATGATAACCGGGACAAACGGCTTTCTGAGACACGGGGTTTCAGTAACATCTTATATAAGCTTAGAAAAGTACATATGAATTGAAAAATTACATACGAATACTAGCTTCTGCCAGCGGCTTTGCCCGCTTGAAAATAAGTTTTTCTATACAAACTTTGGACTCCCGTTTCATCCCATTAGGAAGTGAATTTTGGAAAATCCTCTCTTAATGCTCGCCTACGTCAAAAAAGGAAGCCTTGTACAGAATTTCATGTTTCTAGTCCCAGTAGTTTCGGCTGTGCATTGATATGTCAGTCAGTCAGTTTCTCCTGTTATATTCTAAGCGTTTCGCTTCGTCGTTTATACCGCGTACATCAAAGGACTGGATCAATTTGCTTGCTGCTGTTTTCCCATCCAACTATAACTTAGGTGTCTTCAAGGCCAGAGTGAATAGGCTCTTAATGAACTAGTGCGCCTCACCATCAATGATTGCATCTCTACTCAATCAGGTGGGATCGCAGTCAAGCACTGGTTTATATCAATTTAATATATATGTATAGATAAAGTGGAATCCAAGTTTGGTATTCCCATATACGTGTTTATCACTTTCGACATACTTAAATGCCGCTTAGACAGGTCAGTGAGTCAACATTTGAACCATGTTTCTCAGATAATTTTAATACCTTTTTTAAAATAAATACCCACGCCATTCTTTGAATTTTTTATTCATTACGTCTTGTGAATGTGAGTTCAATTTTTGATGAACGATATGGGAGTAATTTGTAGTGTGGGGCAATATTTTTTTTTTAATTGTTATAAACCAGTGCATGACTGGGATCCCACCTGATGGTAAGCGGAGATGCAATCATTGATGTTCAGGCGCACTAGTTTATTAAGAGCCTATTCACTCTAGCCTTGAAGACAGCTAAATTATAGTTGGACGGGAAGACCGCAGCAGGCAAATTGTTCCAGTCCTTCGATGTACGCGGTATAAACAACGAAGCGAAACGCTTAGTTCGGACCGTTGAAGTTTCAACAACGTAAGGGTGGATACTCATAATTATCAATATTTCATCTTCCTGCCCTTGTTCAGTGTTATTTGTGGCCGGCGCAACACGTTATTCAATATTATTTATTTTCTTCCATTCTGTCCTGTCATTCGTCACACTATCACTGGCTCGTTTTTCTTTTATATTCACTCTTGACAAAATTGATCTATTTGCTTTCCTTTATTCTTCCTCTCCGGGACGATATTTAATCTTTTAACCACCTTACGTCGGATATATCCGACTAATACTGTAGCATGGTCGCTCATCCACGACCAACTACTCCATCTCGTCCACTCTCCTGTCACCTATGGGGATTGAAGAGCTAAACGAAATGGAGTACCCAGTCGTCAACACACGACCTTGACGAATAGGACACGAAAACATTCGACGGACCAGACGTAAGCGATTAAAGAGTTAAAAAAAAATCAGATTCAAATCGAGAACTTCTAGAAAATTTTACGTTATAAGCAAAAAGTTGCCACACCTTTATAATTTAGCTGAGATTACTACACTTATCAATGGGTATGTCCTGCCCAAGGCCACGCCAAGCCTCTTAATATGATTTTCAGAAGTCAATGAACCTCGGGCCTTCGTAAATTTAAACTACACGTGACTAATGAGTTTCGGTTCTCGCTATTTTCTCACCTATGAACAGTAGGAGCAGCTTAATTAAAAAACACCCGTATGTCTATTTATTTCTTTATTTTTTCGAGGTCGACCCATGGATGGGTTTTTTTTTCGGGTGGGAAAATCATCCATTGGCATCACCCGCTCTTAGGCGGGGCGGGCGATAGTGTCAGACTGTTTGAATACTGACTAAAAACCCAATTCTGTTCCTTTTTTGCGATTTTTCCATGGCCCCAGTAGGCTTCGACCCTGCTGGGCCCCTACGTTTGCTGACATCCTGAGGCGCGCGTGGAACAGTACGCGCCGTCGACGACTAGGGCTCGGTCCGGACGGTTACCGGACGATCAGACAGCGACCTACCCATTCTACGCCGTCCGCAAGCTCACTCTTGGATGGGTGAACCTCCATTACATACTAAGAACCATTCGTGCCCCGCTAGAACTGCGGTATTGTTCGAGAGTTACCGTGACCTTAAAACGTAAAGGGCAACTGAAAAAACATTTCGATTATAGTCAGTGAAAGTGTAACACTCTCTGTCGCTCCAGTCAGATTAGGAAGAGTTTATTACATGTTTGATAATCTGACCTCAATAAAAAAAAACTGAGCAAGTGCGAATATACTACTTAAGATATTGTACGTGTAATCCAAAAATTAAAAAATAAAAAAAGCTTTGGACTTGATGGTATTTCTACCATTGCCGTAAAGTTTGTTTCTGACATTATAGCAAAACCACTAAGTCATATAATAAATGCAAGCATAAGCTCAGGTATATTTCCTGAAAAATTAAAGACTGTGATAGTAAAACCACTACATAAGAAAAACAGCAAAGAAGACATGACAAACTACAGACCAGTAGCTTTAATCTCAGTATTTTCTAAGGTACTTGAAAAAATTATATATGAATCAATGTACTCATTTATGACTAAAAACAATATATTATGCGATGAACAATACGGCTTCCGTAAAAATAAAAATATTAATTTGGCTATTTTTGATCTTCTGAAAGTGATCATGAACAATGTAGATAAGAAAAATCCTGTATGTGCAATTTTCGCAGATATGACAAAAGCGTTCGATTACGTAAAACATGACATACTTTTAACTAAATTAAACTGCTACGGTGTAAGAGGTAACATTTTAAACCTTATTAAATCTTACCTCACGGGTAGAAAACAGTACATAGAAATTACGAGAATTTGTAGTAGAACTAAACGTGAAGTAAAATATTTATCAAATTGCAGAATCATTAAATTTGGGGTTCCACAAGGAAGTGTCCTTGGGCCTTTATTATTTTTAATTTATATTAATGACCTGCCTCGCCAAATTACTCAACCGATGACATTATTTGCAGACGACAGTACAGCAATAATTGAATGCAAGGATAAAATTCAATACGAAAAGGAAATAAACAGTACACTTCAATCCATGATAGAGTGGCTCAATAAAAATAATTTAGTTATAAATTTACAAAAAACTAAAGTCATGCATTTTTGGCAGCGGCTTCAGCCACAGAATATAAATATTGGATATAATGGTCAAACTGTAGAATCAACCTTAGTGACAAAATTCTTAGGAATAAATATTGACCAAAAATTGACATGGGAATATCATGCTAATATCATATGCCAAAAGATAAGTAAAACTGCATTTGTACTTTACAATTTAGCTAAAAAAATGAATTTAAATTCCTTGCTGATAGCCTATCATGGTCTAGTTGCCTCATTGTTAAGATTTGGTATCATATTTTGGGGAAATTGCAGCGAGAGGGAACGCATATTTAGAGCTCAAAAGCGTTGCCTTAGGTCAATTACTGGTCTTAAGGTGACGGAAAGCTGTCGACCAGCTTTCAAATCTCTCAAAATACTGACTTTCCCATCGTTGTATGTACTAGAGGTTGCAATATTCGTTAGAACAAATCTACACTTATTTACGCCAATGAGTGATATAAGGCAACACTTAAGAGTAATAAGGGCCCAATATAAAAATCAACTATATACCGGTGGTCATAAAACTGCTTTATTAAAAAAGAGTATTTTACACATGGGCCCCATTATATATAACACTTTGCCAAGAAATTTAAAGGAATTACCTATAAAAATGTTTAAAAAGCAGTTAACAAAACTTCTACTAGACAAGTGTTACTACACAATCAAAGAATTTCTATATGACAAAACAATCACGTAAAATGTGGCTCCTTCAATGTGATTTTTTTTTTGTATAACGCTTGGTTCCTACTAGTATTTTATCATTTCACTTTATATGACATTATATTCTATTTGATGACATTTTATTATTTGTGTGACATGATATTATTTCGAGCATGACATTGTATTATTGTTATGACATTGGTTTCTTTTTTTTATGACATTGTATTTTTTTTTATGATATTGGATTTGAATTTTTATGACATGGTATCCGAATTTGTATGACATATCATTTAAGTTGAACGATTAAGTTGAGCTTACAATTTTTAACCTTTTTTATATTTTCATTCTTTTCAATCAACTATGAATATTTTGCATGCCGTAAGGCAAAATGTATTGGGACAAACAACAATTATAACGCCTTATCTGTATACCTACATTATTAGCAAATAAATGATTATTATTATTATTATTATTATTATTATTATGATACACTACGTACAAACTTACCTATGAAAACAGTTCTCATCCCGAAGCTGGGGCACCCTGCGGACTCATCGTCCGCGTACCGACCCTAGGGCGGGAAGGGTATATTGGTGTTTCCACTCTTCCGCTCAAAGCGAGAATCATTTAATGATTTCCCACTTAAAAAAAAGGTTCTAGTTGTTCCTCACAACTGCATTCAAGTTTTTAAAGGAGCTGCTAAGTGTGCGTGAATTAAGGGCATCCAACTCGACTTACATTTACACTGTTTTTCATACAACCGCTCTTACGCGATTATGACGTTAACACACATTTTTCATTAGATATTTTGGAAACACAGTACATATCTTGTGATAGATTTAGAGGATATTATCTAAGCTTCTAAAATGAAAATGAAATCAATGTAAAGACCTCTGAAAATCTGCTATTTAGCATGAACTTTGACACTTCATAATTTACTCAAAAATTTAAAAAGTATAACAATAGAAGCCTTGTAAACTTAATCAAGATTCAGAATGATGACAATTTTTTTCAAAAACTTTTAAGGGTTTTAAAAAAATACGTACATCCTGGAACAAATTTTGTAAAATATTCGAGTAAATCACGTAATTACCGAATGCTAACAGAGTTTTCAGGCGTTATCTCTCTTTTTTTCTCGTTGCCTTTTCTTCAAACATCGCGTTGGATTGCGTTAGATGAAGTATAACATTTTTAACCATGCTTGATGTTGACGATAGGCGAGTGGAAAGAACCCTCTTAAAAGTTCAATGCAATTTCTTATTTCAGCAGTTCACATGTAATGTGATAACCAAATCAAAACAAAAAAATATATTTCAAATAAACTATTTACAGGTACTTTAGAATTGTCAAGAAGTCAGTCAGTCAGAAAAATTATGCTAATTGCACATTACAAAGCTTAAATCTCTCTATGAAGAAGAAAGTGCAAGATACTCCATGGACAATGTTTAAAACTATATGTTATAACAAGCATTGAATACCATTGTCCACCAATAACTAGACATGTGTTTGTCGTCTTGTATCTTAGTCGCTCCAAGTAGGACACGGTGAAGCATATGGTAGAGGTGTGCCCTGCGTGGACAGAGCACCGTGTCCTTGTGGAGGAGATCAGCGGCAAGGAATGGCAGGCGGTCGCTTCCGCGTGCGAAACAGCAATAATAGACAGCGAGCAATGGGTAGCTCGCCGTCCGGACCGAGCCTGTATGTGTGATGGCGCGTAGACCGTAGTGTTCCACGCGCGCCTCTAGGAGATGTCAGCAAAACCGTTAGAACGCAAAGGGCTACTGAAGGACTCAGGTCGGTTTAGGGGCCCAGCAGGGTCGAAGCCGACTGGGGCCATGGGTTGTGCAAAAAAGAACCCCGGGGCCCTGGAATGAAGGCAAAGAAGGAACATACGAGTGGTTTTTTTTTTAATTGAAATTAATCTAGTTTGCATTGGATTATCATTAATTCAAGATGATAATCCAATGCAATCTAATTTAATTTAATTTTAATATTTCATTGTATATCATTTTATGACATATATTATCTGTATGTGATTATGGAACTAAAATGACTCTTTAGTACTCGAAATAAATAAATAAATTTAGTCAGTAAAAGTCTGACACGCTCCTGCTTCGCCTAAGAGCGAGAAAAATCATTGGATGATTTCCCGCCTAAAAAAAGTTACTCCAAATAAAGTGTATTACACACTGCTAGTCAGCAGCATCCGGCTATGCTGGAAGCCGACCCCAATATAGTTGGAAAAAAGACTACACAGATTGATAGATAATTTTCCCACCTTGATAGTCATCATTCGTTTCTCTGTCGACGTGTGACTGTAGTACAACATAATATGAGAATGTTTGAACTTCATTGTTAATTATTTTGATAGAAGCAACTCCAAAACCGGTTACTATATAAGCGTTAGATGTATGTAAAAGAATAAAAAAAAACAATTAGCTATTCGTATAGTTGAAGATTTGAATAGATTTTATAGTTGGCTTTTTTTTGTTATTTAGTTGGGCTCCCACAAACTAACTAACACGTGATTTATGTAGAAAAGTATCCTGTTTATCCTGAATGCTTGTTACTCCTTCACGCGCAAACAGTGAAACGAAATTTGATGAAGCTTGGCACACGGTAGACCATGTCTCTAAATAGGACATGATTTGATTCTCTAAATAGGTCATGGGCGTAACGAAGTAGGACAATAAAAGCAAGATAAAAAGCAGGAAAATCAAAGGTTCACATTGTTGGACATTATCCTTTTAATTTTAATATATGGAATGATCAAAAGAGAATTGTGATAACCACCACAATTTGACAAAAGCCGTATGTTTTGACAAGCAAACAGGAAAACGAAAGTATACAAAACCATCAATTAATATACGACAACTTTACAACATTTATGGAAAAGATTTTTTTTTAAAGTAAACTTATCTTGATTAAAGAACGCTAAAAATATTATTTTCCTCCCAAAAGCGAGCCCTATACAGTACTTCTTATTCCGACCAAATTGTAGACAGGCCTTTAATTCATTAAACCCCAACTAAACGCTAGAACAATTCGCTCTCTCATTCAAAGTACTGAAAACCACTGGTTTATATCAATAAAAAAAAAAAAAGTTAAAAAAAAATATTTCACATAGACCTACATGGGCACTTATAAAACGTCAGAAACGTCATAGTCAAACGTCATTGTCTTTCTATTGTGTCTCTAATTACGGTTTTCGAAATGTTAAAACGGTACCATACTTAAACTGGAATGATACGAACCGACTGTTACTAAAGTCACTAAAAGGCAACCTGATAGAGAACATGTTTTACTTATATTAATTCTGCTAGTTTGGTGCGGTTTGCTGCCCAGTCAGTTTAATTGACTACGCAGATATTAAACCAGCCGGAATATATTTTTGTTTAATAAACATATTAATTTAGTTGGTCGTTTTGGCACTGACTGTATTTCTTCCATAAATTGCGAAGATAATTTGAATTAAAAAGATGTGAGTGGCTACTGAGAGCTGTCAATCTGTTGTAACGACTGTTGAATAAGCTTGTGTACTTAGCAAAGCATTCGAACACATGCATCATATGATAAAAATAATAAAATTTAATTTTACTATTGTTTAGCACACAATAGAAAGACAATGAGAGAGCAAACGCTGGCGTTCGCTTGGAGTTTAATGAATTAAATCTTCTTTCAATCAGAAAAAAATAAAAAGTAACGCAGATAGGTCTCTAGTCAGTAAAAAATTGCATATGAAATGCAGTGTCTCAGGGTAGTATCCTGTGTCCCTTATTTTTTTATTCTACAATTCGATGTTCTTCCTTCTGACAAATTGTTAATATTTATTAATAGCCTTGTGGCCATGACAGTATAATACAATAAACAGCCATTTTGCTTACAATCCATTAAATACATTCCTTCTATATTTCTGCTACCTTTAACCGTCAACTGTTCTATAAAATAATATTGAAATAAAAAAGTGCCGTCCCAAAGATATTTTAAACTGCTGCTAACCAAGCAATACAAAAATAAAACACACTATTTGTTATTCTCCAAATTCGTTTAACCTGTCGACCTCCGGAAACCAAACACGTATACATAAAGCAACCATTTTACTGCAATAAGTAATAATTAAACATAACAGGTATATACAAAATTCAAAATGGCGCCCGTTCTCTCCGTCATGTTACACTGCGTGAATATTTTCTATCATGCAACTGTTTTTAGGATAGCTACCGAAGTACCGGAGGAAAACGTTATTAAACGTACCTCTTTGTCCATCCGTTCACAGCATAATTCGATCAATATTCAACTGAGCCCCGATGTAATGGACATGTGTTTTAAATTGCATCTTTCCAGGAAAAATGATGGTGGATGGAACGAGTTTTCATTTAATTTCAATGAAGGCAAAAGACGGAGCGAAACTTAGATTTGTTATTTTTTTCCTACATACACCAACTTGATAAAAATATCATTTTAAATCAGTATCAGCGATAAAAAATATTTATTTGCTTACAAAGTAAAGGAATATCTATAAATATTAATGCACCATGTTTCCTCAATTAAACGAGTCCATTGTTTTTCTTTCACAAATTATATATTCTCTATACGCTGTTCAGTAAGAATTAAAGTGACACAGAAAATATTTCAATTTAATTTACTTTAAATGCGGACAGAACAGAGAACGGGCCGTGGTTATTTATATACTTTGAAATGGTTGTATGGAGCGGGCGTTTCGCAGACCGAACGCGAAGCCTCATATTAACAACGGCAGACTAGAACGACGGCAGTCTCGCGTCTCGCGCTTATTATTCGAATATTCTTCAATTCTTATCGAACGCCCGTTGAAATAGCCAGCGCGAAATTCTAGATTTAAAATATAAACGCCATATTTGTTTTTGATTCCCGCAATTTTACAGCTGTCAAGTTTTTTTTTTTCTAATTTTGCAAAGTGTGCCAGTGTCGACGCGTTTATTTTTAGTGTTATTCTCATAATTTTTGCGAAGTGAATTTCTTGTTTGTCAGTGACAATAAACAGTGTTGAAAGAAAAATAAGACTGTGTCAATAAAAAAAAAAAATTGTACCTACCAGTTTTGATCGTGGTGGTTGCGAGTTTCCTTTCATTTTTGCCTTTAGTGACGGTTTCATAAAATCGTATTGCAGTGACTCTTTGGCAAATGAAGTTTTATTTGATTTGTTTTGTACAACATTTAAGTAACTGTGCTTTGTGCGATGAAAAAGAAAATGAGTAAGTGTTTGATTGTTTGAGTTCATATTTGTGAGAATTTTAATTGTGTAATAAAACGCATATTATTAATAATAATAATATGCGTTTAATTATTAGAATAACTTATAGAAAAACTGTTAAAATTTACAGTTTTCCTCGTCCTTAAATCTAGATCATACTTGCCTACTGTAGAAATCTATTTATAAAATACCAACCTACTATAAAATATTGACAAAATGACATCAATGTTTTGGCTTACAGATTATACAAACAATATTTGTGTCAGTTGTATTATTGGGAGTGTATTTATATTTATGTCGTTGAATGCATTTGATAATGTTAACTGTGGGCCCTCCCGCATTCCCCTCCCACGCCCCTCTGCCGTCTACAAAAGGACATTCGTGCTAATTTCAGAAATTCCCTCGCTTCGGCAGAACTCTGAAAAGATTTCTAGACTATATCTTTTCTGAAGCGTATCGTTTTATTGGAGAGTTTGTTAAAATATTTTAGTCCGTCCAAAGGTTGTTTTTAATAGATCGCCCGTTTTACACTTCTATTTTATCGATTGTCATGGTGTGCATGAAAGGATATAATATACTCATATAATAAATAAAATGTCAATATTATTATATTTATTACAAATTACACCTATAATTACAGTCTGTGCTATTTCGTATTTTTATTTCATTTATCTATTTAAAAAAAAAATATTTTTTTTTTTAAATATTTCATTAAAAAAATATTTTTTTTTTTTTTTAATATTTCAATAAAAAAAAAAAAAAAATTATTACTTAACTAACTGCGGACACGACTCTAGGGTATCGCTTATTGAATCAATTATTATTATTAATGGACTGGCGTTTGAACATTAGAAATAAAAAGAAGAATCATGTTAGTTCTATTTTCTGACGTGTAAGTCAATCAATAAGTGCGACGTTAATGGCGTATCTAGATTGTTAGAAGAGCTAGAAGATCCATAATATTTTTATATGGCGTTTACGAGTCATAAATGGCCGACGATAGCCGCGTCTGCATTCGACATTTATTATTTCGTTTGTAAGTACATCATAACTAATGACTAACAATTATTTGTACACACTTAGTCAAAAATGCAATTTGTGTCAGTCCTCAGTCTTTGTTGTAACAACGTTCTTATCAAGCAATGTCCCGAATTGTTTACTTCAAGGTCCATTGCTGGCTGAATTACCACTTTAGTTTATCTTTTCTATAACAACGGAACAATGGAACGTATTTTAAAACATTGTCAATATGTAAATTGCATAAGACATTAGTTATAAAGTCTTTTTTAATCAATATTCACATCGAAACATTATTTCAACTGCATCTCCAACATTTAGAGAAAGTTGACCAATTAATAAAAACCCGGGCAAGTGCGAGTCGGACTCGCGCACTACGGATTCCGTACAAACTTACTTAGGAAAACAGTTAAATTCCCGAATTGAGTTACGAAAATTTTTCCGAATAACAAAAGTTTTTTTGGTGACGTAACTAGAAATTTACAGTTTTTAGACTTTTTCCTACACTTAGTACAAGTATAGGAAAAAAATTGAGTCCTTGCTTCGTGTCAAATTTCAGGTTTCTAGGTCAACGGGAAGTACTCTATGAATTTTGATTCCCTTGAGAGTGTCGAAATACACGTTTTTTGCGATATAAATGACCGTAACTTTTTTTTTCGTTAACTCAGAATTTTGATTTTTTCATAGCTTCAAGGGACCACAGACCTGAGTATATGGTTTTAATTTCAACTCTATACCTCTACGCGTTATTAAGATAAAGGGTCTTGACAGACAGACAGACAGACGAAAAACGAAAGTGATCCTATAAGAGTTCCGTTTTTTCCTTTTGAGGTACGGAACCCTAAAAAAATGAAGCTGATAGCAAAAAAGTAAACTGGAAAAGCATTGTACGAATAAATAAGTAACCCCAAATCAAATCCTTGATAAAAAAGCCCTATTTTTTTACTCCAAGTTAAAAGTGTAGATAAGTGGACAAGTTCTAACGTACGGGTAATTTATTATCGATCACGAACTGCTCTGGAGGTACTCTCACATCAATAAAACGGGAAATATGTCAAGGTTCCGCAAATAAAATATTTAGTTTCATATAATATTCAAATTGCGTTCCGGCTTCATCAAAGGAATTGGTAGTGCCTTGGCTATGATTGCCTGGTTAGTCGTTCCCCTTGCTACATCATTTCAGCCTATAGACATCCACTGCTGGACATAGGCCTCCCCCAAAGGTCGCCACAAAGATCGGTCCTGTGCGTCTCGCATCCATCGGATTCTCGCAACCTTCACCAGGTCATCGGTCCATCTTGTAGGGGGCCTTCCAACACTGCGTCTTCGAACCTTTCGGCCCCAACGGCCATCCGTTCTGCGAGCAATGTGCCCTGCCCATTACCACTTAAGTTTGGCGATTCTCCGTGCTATGTCGGCAACCTTGGCTCTCCTCCGGATATCTTCATTTCTGATTCGATCACGCAAGGAAACTCCGACCATAGCCCTTTCCATTGCCCTTTGGGTGACTTTGAGCCTTCTGATGAGGCCCATTGTGAGCAACCACGTTTCGGAACCATATGTCATCACTGGCAACACGCACTGGTCATAGACTTTTGTCTTGAGACACTGTGGTATATTGGATGCTCCCCTTGCTACATTTTTACTAAATACAGTATTTAGAATACCTGTACCATGACGTTCAAAGTAAGATAGTTTGATTCTTATTTCCAGTGTGGGTAAGAGATGGCGCTAGATAACCTGTACAGCTCTGTCTCTTACCCACACTGAAAAAAGAATGAAACAATCTTACTGTGAACGTCATGGTAACCCCGAGTATGGTGAATGCCGTAAGTATCTGTTTCACCATCCAACAAAAACTTTTTTTAAACGAAGTCTGTGATTAGTGTCACAATATGTCTATATGTATGTGACGGCTCTAAGTATAGTTTCAATGACAGATTGTAAGTACGCGTTGAATGTAACTTTATCTAGGATTCTAGGATATCTTGTGTTTGTAAACTAGATAGAATAGGAACAAATATTAGTAATATTTCAATTAGTATTTTAAAATTTGAGATGGTCATGGGTAGGTGTTGCCGCGAAATTTGGGTTTTATAGTATACTTGTGCCAGCGGCTTCGCCCGCGTAATAATAAGTTGCTTCACGCGATCGGCCGCCTCCTTTGCTAGCATTACTGCTTCGCAGAAGGAGACGACCGTCTGCCACTCCTCCTCGCTCCGGACCATGGCCTGTACCAAGGCCCGGCGCGAGAGATCGCTCCCACAAGGACACGGCGTTGCTCTTCCCAAGCGGGGCACACCTCCACCGTGTCCTCCGGCCGGTCCACACCGTGGTGACACCCGGGCGTCGCTTTCGCACAAATCCGGTGCAGGAACTTCCCGAACTTACCGTGTTCGGTGAGAATCTGCATCATGCAAAAGGTGAGAATGCCGTGAGGTCTTTCCAACCACGCCTCAAAGAGGGGACTTACCGCCATAATTGTGGCGTGCCCAAACCAAGGGTGGTGGAGAAATAACGTAACAGATGCATAAAAAACGAAAGTATTATTGGTTTCATATATTACGGCAAAGTCGTCTAAAGTAGTAAAGTCATCTGAATCCGTTTAGCTATTTGAACGTGAAGATGTAACAAACGCATCCACTTACAGATACGTACTCAGAAACTCTAGCCTTTATAATACTAGTATGATTGAAGTAACTAATTATCTTATATACATGATGATATTAGAATCAAGATAAACATTTCATATAGACTTGAATTCCAGACTTACCACCCAATATTTTTGAAAGCAATTATAAAGCACAGTTTCAAAATGTTCAATTTCATAACGAAAACATTAACGTTCTAATATAATTCTACGAACATTATTGCGAGTAGTGACCGTTAAATGGGAGTCGTGACTGCAGATCTGTTTTTACAGTTAAATACAACCTTTGTACCTGAAATCTGTGAAGATGGTTACTGGAAATTTAATTATATCAGAACTGATTCTGATGAAAAAATACTAAGTATTCATGAAAGAGATGTTGTAGAGGAGACTGTATTGCAAGAAATGCAAGATGTCTGATGCAAAGTGATAAAAGCTATCTGCAATATTTGCTGTTTCATGATAATTGCTGTTACGAAATCACGAAAAAATCACAAGCAATCATGTATTAACAAACAGTGCACAAAATAAAACGATATCTGTAATTTTTTGTCTACTATTTTTTGGAATATGATAAATTTGAACAGATGGTCGATAGGGACGAAAGGTTCTGGAATGGCGACCACGTACCGGAAGACGCAGCGTCCTGGTGTGTGTCGCGGGAATCCGATGGATACGAGACGCACAGGACCGGTCATCGTGGCGACATTTGGGGTAGGCCTATGTCCAACAGTGGACGTCTTTCGGCTGAAATGATGATGAATGATGATAAATTTAGTAAGTTACCGCAATAGTTTTAACTTTTCATCGCTGTCAGAATTTTTGATAATTGTTGTGTTGAAGTATTTATTCTTCTTTTCTTCTCTGTCTATTCCATCCAAAGGTTGTCTATAAAAGATCGCTTGTAGCGATAAGACCGCCCATTGTTACATCCTATTAATTTTAATATTCTACTGTATTTTTTTATCGTTTATTATAAACAGTAGGTATATCTATATCATCTAGAGATCAACATAAAAACATACCTTCAATACAACCTCTTTATAAAATTCCCCGTACCTGTATCGTTTATTAGTAGTAGTTTTTTTTTTTTAAATTGATATTAACCAGTGCTTGACTGCGATCCCACCTGATGGTAAGCGGAGATGCCATCATTGATGGTCAGGCGCACTAATTTATTAAGAGCCTATTCACTCCAGCCTTGAAGACACCTAAATTATAGTTGGGCGGGAAGACCGCAGCAGGCAAATTGTTCCAGTCCTTCGATGTACGCGGTATAAACGACAAAGCGAAACGCTTAGTCCGGCCCGTTGAAGTTTCAACAACGTAAGGGTGGATACTCGCTGTTCGTTTTTCTACTGTGTCTAGACGACGTGCGATACTATCAATCTTTTCAGACATTTTTGGCAGTGCCCTAACTCGCTGTCAGGTACGGTACCATTAACCTGATGATTTCTATCAAGCGTAATCATTTCACCGCGGTTATCGTGAATCTTCACGCCCCTAGACCTCTTGCCTCGTAAGTCCATTCTAATAGTTCAATCAATGAAAATAGACACCATATTCACTATAAATTTTTCTTCATCACTATCCTTCCTGTCGTCGACAAACTCTGTAGTCATTACTAGAAAAAACCTTTAGAGACGAGAAAGGACAGACACTATCAAAGGCTAGGGTAAATTATGACAAGCAAAAGAAATTAAAAGAAAAAATATTTATTATACCATTTTAATTAAGTTCCCTTCGGAGTACAGCACCATATTGGTTTCCTTTGAAAGCTTCCCTTTAGTGGCTGCATATTGATTTTTAATACTCTTCTCTGCATTTATAGCCACGCTGCGTCCTGTTTTGATTAATTGAATTTCCAATGCTTTTCCTTTTACTGAAGTTAAATGTCAACAGTTTTTTTTTTTATTGGTTTTGTAAGATGATTTTCCATCTTATGACAAATCCCGTTCTTGGGCGGAACGGGAGATAGTGTCAGACTTTTACTGACTAAAAACCCACTCTTGTTCCTTCTTTGCCTTCATCCCAGGGCCCAGCCCAGGGATTTCACTTTCACACTACCCGTGGCCGCAGTAGGCTTCGACCCTTTTTGGCCTCTACGATTTGCTGACATCTCCTTGAGGCGCGCGTGGAACAGTACGCGCCGTCGACGACTTGGGCTCGGTCCGGACGGTTACCGGACGGTCGGACGACGAGCTACCCATTACTCGCCGTCCGCAAGCTCGCACCTACGGTGGCCAGAAATCGGGATCGGAATCCCGGCGGCGGTTGGGGCGTGAGGACCGTTGCCTCACGCGATCGGCCGCCTCCTTTGCTAGCTTTACTGCTTCGCAGAAGGAGGTGACCACCTGCTACTCCTCGCTCCGGACCATGGCCTGTACCAAGACCCGGCGCGAGAGATCGTCGCCGCCGATCACCCCCACGAGGACACGGCGTTGCTCTGCCCAAGCGGGGCACACCTGCACCGTGTCCTACGGGTGGTCCACACAGTGGCGACACCGGGGTGTGTCTTCCGCACGAATCCGGTGCAGGAACTTTCCGAACTTACCGTGTTTTGTGAGCACTTGCGTCATACGGAAGGTAAGAACGCCGTGAGGTCTTTCCAACCACACCTCAAAGAGGGGATTTACCGCCATAAATGTCAACAGTTAACGTTTCTACCTAAATATAACTTGGAAAGAATATTTATGGTCCTCATATGATGTAAGCGTAATCTTGTCTGGACTGTCAAAGACACAGTGACCTCTACAGTTGGTTTTGTTGTCTTTATTCAGACTTAACATATTAACTATTGATTATTATTTATTTTTTTGTGTTAATTGATATATTTATTTCAGTCAATTCGCTAACGTAAATTAAATATAGATTACCAATTTATGAGACTTTATTGGGTGGGAAAATCATCTTATGACATATCCCGCTGTTCGGCGGAGCGAGAGATAGTGTCAGACTTTTACTGACTAAAAACCCACTCCTGTTCCTTCGTTGCCTTCGTCCCAGGGCCCCGGGTTTCTTTTTCACACTACCCATGGCCCCAGTAGCCTTCGACCCTGCTGGGCCCCTACGATTTGCTGACATCTCCTTGAGGCGCGCGTGGAACAATTTATGAGACTGCGAATGCGCTGTTTATGCTTGCTTTTTTTGAAAATGTGTTTGAAAGAATTAGAAAGAAAGAAAGAAAAATATTTTATTTGGCACGCATGGATACACACACTGTAAAGGCAAAAATTAAGACAACTAAGAAAAAAAAAACACTGACATAATGCGTGTTTCATGGCTGCGCCAAATAGGTCCAGTTCAGCAAAAAATGCCAGACAACTACATGACAATCAGTGGTAGTTGCCTGACGCTGGTTTTCAACTGAACCTGATTGAGAGTAAACGGCAGTTATTTACTTAAAATAACTATTTACTTAAATTCATGAAACAAAAGCGAAAACAATTTAACCAAAAAAATTTTGCTATAGGTACGAGTACTATAGAAGTGAATGCAGTCTTCATAGTCCAATACGTACATATTTAATAATGATATAGTATTTTTTTTTAATACTTCATAGTCCTCACAACAAATATAGCACAATAAAACAATACAGGATGTTAGTAACAATTTTTAGCTTATAAACTATTTTAATACGTATACAATACTAAAAAATGTGCTTTTAATAAGATATATTTGTTCCACAAAATTTTCTTTCTAACAAAACTTATTTTTATTTAATTCAGTTTTGTATACCAACAGAGTGACATAATATTCGCACTAGCGAAAAAACTCTGAAAAAAGATTTAAAAAAAATTGCCCAAAGGGCAATGGAAAGGGCTATGCTCGGAGCTTCCTTGCGTGATCGAATCAGAAATGAAGATATCCGCAGGAGAACCAAGGTTGCCGACATAGCACGAAGAATCGCCAAACTTAAGTGGCAATGGGCAGGGCACATTGCTCGCAGAACGGATGGCCGTTGGGGCCGAAAGGTTCTGGAGTGGCGACCGCGTACCGGAAGACGCAGTGTTGGAAGGCCCCCTACAAGGTGGACCGATGACCTGGTGAAGGTTGCGGGAATCCGATGGATGCGAGACGCGCAGGACCGTTCTTTGTGGCGACATTTGGGGGAGGCCTATGTCCAGCAGTGGACGTCTATCGGCTGAAATGATGATGTTTCTCATTGGTTTGATCTTTATGATCTCCAAAATAAGTACCCCTTGCCTTTCTTCTTGTAATGGGAAACCATCAAATAATACTCCACCCGCTCTGGGGTATTAAACTTTTACTAACTAAAACTTACTCGTGTTGCTTCAGTTACTCTTCGCGTTCGAAGGACGCGATGACCTTTTCGACCAATCACACAGCTCTTCCGTACTTGCCTATGAAAAAAATTGCCATTTCTTGCTTGATGATTCATACAAAACTAGCTCAGCTTACACCATAGATGGTTAGCATTTCATTCAAATCTGCTTCAGAATATAGTTTTGATGACTTGGTTTCTTTTAAGCGTAGAAGCGTTAAAAAACCCAATCAATTGTTTTTTTCCTGCTTTTATCGGAGTGCCAGACATTGTGCAGAATTAATAGCTTTACATTGTTGTTTAGAAGGTTAAATAAAACCACAACATATACATAAAAACAGCAGAGATGCCAAAAGAAAAGCAAATTGCTGTTGATATAATAAAATATTGCTGCTGACCACGGGCAGTTGTTTAAAGCTTTGTATCAACTAAGCAACACTAAGTTCGACAACGTTGCGACGTAAGGCCCGGCGCCCATTATCGGCATTGGCAAGTAAAAGGATCCTTCGGCATCCTTGCATACGCGCAAGACATAGTTTTCAACACCGAGCTCTTGGATTTAGGAATGCCGAATGATCCTTTTAGAAATGCCGAAGGATCCTTTTCCTTGCCGATGCCGATAATGGGCGCCGGGCCTAAGAACTGGCGCACAACATGACACGCGCGCGGATTGTTGATTGTTGCCGTGGTGCAACATGCAGTTCCTCTAGCGACATGTTGTCGGCGACTGATCATGCATGGACAGACAGCGTTGCTAAACAAAGGTAGTGTGTTGCCGTTCAACATGACGAACAACATGTTGTGCATCATATCGCGAGTCATGTGAATGTGTGTTTCCTGATAGCTACAACCCGGTAATCTTTAAGTCAAGAGTGAATAGGTTACTTCTAGGTAAACGCGTTCCATCGTCGACCGCATCATCGCTTTCCATCAGGTGAGATGGCGGTCAAGCGCGAACCTATCGAGAATAAAAAAATAAAAAAAAGTCAATTGTTGCCTAGTGGATACGATGCTTAATTTAATCTGCTTAACCTTTGTCCAACTATATGTATTGGGATCGGCTGCCAAGCTAACTGGATGGAACTGAACACCAGTTATTTTGGAGCTACTGCCTATCCTACCCTCCGCAATCCACTAATAGAGTAATGAAATACTAACGACTGTCAAAGGTCTACAATTGACTACCGAGACCTCCTTTCTTATATCTATGACCGAGACCAACGGTTTAAAATGCTTTCCGAGGCACGGAAGAATCTCACTGTGTTAACATGGTCACCCATCTACAAACTGACCTCAACAAGCGTTGTTTCTAGATTAAATCGAATCGACCGAAGGAGATCGTGCAGTTGTTATTTTAGCCACAAGCTCCAATAATAGTGAATATAACACTACCAATAAAATGTATTTAAAAAAAATTATTATTATTAAAAAACTAGATAGCTAATTATATTCTAAATAACATATATATATGCCTATATATAATTAAGAAGTAACAGAAAAAAAGTCAAGTTTATTTTAAAACTATTTGCAAACTTCATCTCTAGCGAATGTATAATAATTTAAACTTTTTATTACTTACCATTTTTAATAAATATGTACTGTATATTTTTCTATTTTTATATTTCTATGTATCTAAAACAATAATAATTAGTCAGTTAATTTATTCAACCATTATTTATCTATATTTTAAAACGAAATATTTTTACAAAATATATTTACGACACTAATTGCAGAATGAATCAGCGCGCTCAAAAGATTTTTTTTTCTTTATTAACCATAAAGCAGCTGCTATTTTAAAAAGCCAACTATTTGTTCAATGTTGTCAATATCAGTACCATATGTTCATAAACGATTTATATAATACAAAGGTACAAAATACATTAATATCTTTTATTTATTCATTCAAATTATATTCAATGATATGATAACGAAAAGAATTTTTGTTGCGATACGTACAACTATTGTTTGTATACGTTTTGCGGTTCGTTTCTTGATTAGGTGGCGTGACGCGGCTGCGGCCGCCATTTTGTAATTTCATATTTAGAATGTCACGAAGAATTTTCAAGTGAATTTTGTTTCGTTTACTAATTAATTAACATTAAAATATTTTTATTTTTTACTAACTTCTGCTAGTAGCTTTGTCCGCGTGAAAGAAGGTTTTTCTATACAAACTTTGGGCCCTAGTTACATCCCTTTACGGGGTGAATTTGGGAAATTGTTCTCTTAGAACTCGCCTACGTCATAAAAGGAAGATTCGTACAAAATGTCATGTTCCTAATCCCAGTAGTTTCGGCTGTGCATTGATATGTCAGTCAGTCTATTTACAAAATAAATATAATTTATCACTAGTCTGGCCAAGCAGTATTGTGCTACAAAAAAAAAAAAACATCGTGAGGAAATCGTTATGCCCTAGAACCAAAAATTCGAAGACATGTGACATCTACCAATCCGCACTGGGCCGGCGTGGTGGATTACGGCCCGTTCACTCTCCTAGATTAGAGGCCTGAGACCTAGCAGTGGAAACATGATAAGGTTGATTATGCAAAGCTACACCTTTATTATCCTACTCTATCCAGCTGTATGCTGCTGCTGGAAACTGACCCCAAGATAGTTGGAAAAGGCTGGGGAGACAGACAGAAAAAATTTTTTTTTTTAATGTCGCGGCATATGCTGAGATAGAAGCCTTTTTATTATTATTATAATATTATTCCACAACTATCACACAACGCCGTTTAGTCCCAAGCTAAGCAGAACTTTTTTTATGAGTACTACAACTGATAAACATACTTATATATTTCTTAATACATACATATTATAGATAAACTACACCAAGACACAACAAATGTTCGTGCTCATCACACAAACATTTGTCCTGGGTGGGAATCCGGCATAGCAGTCAGAGCCTGTCAACTCAGCCAGTTTTATATAATTTGTTTTTCTTTTTTTATTGGATTTTTATTTTAAGTTATTTATATGTTAGTAATTATTTTATTTATTTATTAAAACTTTATGCACTAGCAAGAAACATTGTACAAAGGCGGACTTAATTCCTTAGGCATTTTCTACCAGTCGACCTTAGGGTGGTGCAGAAATATAACATGTACACACACACACATTTATTATTGTTTGTCTTGTGCGAGTCACAGATAAATGTTTTTCTTTCTTCTTCTTTCTTTCTTTACAAATAGAAAATGTCAGGACCTATAAGTTACATTAGTTTTCAAAGAAATTTTCCCTTTTACATCACGCAGACATGCTTTTTACTAGACTGCACAACACTCAAAGCGTAAAACTATTTTCCAAGAATATTTCCCATCATAAAAAGGAAGAGATTCGCAAACATTCTTTAAGCCCTCGACGTGAAGGGCTCGTGCCGTTTCAAGTGAATTCGTATGCTGAAATAATTTCTTGAAACGTGTAAACATTTTTATTTGAATTTATAAACGCCTCTCGGTCATTTTCTTGTATTAAATTGTACGAAAAAGATCATTTTTTTGTAAATTGCGAAACCTGCCGCGGTCATCCCGTCAGATTTATAATTTAGGTGTCTTCAAGGCTAGAGTGAATAGGGTCTTAATAAACTAGTGCGCCTCACCATCAACTATTGCATCACTGCTTACCATTAGCTGGGATCGCAGTCAAGGTAGGTACCATGACGTTCAAAGTAAGATTGTTTCATTCTTATTTCAGTGTGGGCAAGAGACAGAGCTATACAGGTTGTCTAGCGCCATCTCTTATCCACAATGGAATAAGAATAAAACAATCTTACTTTAAACGTCATGGTAACCCGGCTGAACTAGTTTATGTAAATTAGACAAAAAGAAATCAACAACTAACTCAAAACTCTAAAAGGGAGATAGTAGTAGCGTTGACGGGTGACAGGACAAAATGGAAGAAAATACTTGTTGCTCGGGGTCGGTCATAAGTAACACAAGTAAAGGATAAAGGCAGAAAAATGATGTAAACTAGTGTTCAGCAAAGTGGTGATTGGTTGTTGTGTCTCGGAAAAATAAGAATAATGGACAGACGACTCGACTGGCCTGTTGGTCTAGTGGTTAGTGGCCCTGACTGCTATGCCGGAGGTCGTGGGTTCGATTCCCACCCAGGACAAATGTTTATGTGATGAGCACGATCATTTGTTCTGTGTCTGGGTGTAATTTATCTATAATATGTATGTATTTAGAAATATATAAGTATGTTTATCAGTTGTCTAGTACTCATAACACAAGCTCTGCTTAGCTTGGGACTAGACGGCGTTGTGTGATAGTTGTGTGAATATTATTATAAAAAAAGACGGAAGAAAAATGTAGGACAACCTATGGACTGGGTGGGTTCGAAATTCATTCTCCGAAGGCTTTTGGATATCGTCCCTTAGCTAACAACACCGTATAAGTAATTTTTACGAACTTTACAGGAAACGAAAAAAACTGTGCGGTGTTGAGAGGCCAGCCGACTTGCACGCTGTCAGTATTTTTCGAATTATTGGTTCCGATTGGCTGAAATCTATATCATGTGACCAATGGTTAGACGCGCAATGAGCAGCTCCATCTAAAGGCATTTAAATGTGAAAACCGCCAGTTTTCGACTTAAGTGGTGTTGAAAGCTAAGGGACGATATGTATCAAGCGAGCAGGAAGAAGTGTTCGAAATAAAAACGGATCGCACATTATAATAAAAAATGACAGAAACTAATTAAAATTTTTTTTGGCTATGTGTAGTAAATAAATATATTCTGCTTTATAAGCATGCTATTGCAATATTTTTCTCATTTGCAACGAACTATTTTATTACATTATTGGTTTATTGATTAATAATAAGTTGTTTTATAGTATTATGTAAAAATGTGATTTTTCAGTTATAATTTTCCAATGTCCTAGTTGTCCCTTGAATACAAAAAGTTTGCGGAACACTGATGTAAATAAATAATACCAATAGAGAAGTAAGGAAGATGCTGCTACCATGTTACGCTGACCCCGAATAAATTGGTTTAAATGCAAGACAATTATGATCAAGATGTATGAAATACGGACCATTTTTTTAATCGTCTTGTGACTGCTTTCGCTCTAGGCTTGAGCGAGAGGGCGTATCGGACTTTTACTGATTGAAACCTACCTATTTTTCTTCGGTTTTTGTTCTTGATAGGTTCGCGCTTGACCGCTATCTCACCTGATGGAAAGCGACGATGCGGTCGACGATGGAGCGCGCTTACCTAGAAATGACCTATTCACTCTTGACTTAAAGATTCCCGGGTTTTAGTCATCAGGAAACACACGATTATCCTTTGCTTTGCAGGTTTCCTTTGCAGAAATTCTCCTAGATCGCATTGTTACTTACATTCCATTCTTCGTAATTTGGAACGACTTACCAACAAAACATCACATTGAAATAAAATTTACAAATTACATCACGGCTTCAATTCAATGCTAAAGAAATCAGTTTTATGTTCTTAGTTACACAAGTCGTTAAAGCAATTTGTTATCAAATATACTAATTACCGATTCGTTATTGTCTTTGGAAATCACAATACCTCCGCCATTTTGAATTGACGTTAGGTTTTTTGGCGGGATTTTTTCGAGTGAAGTTTGGCTATTTTAACTATTCGCAAATTGATTCCTAGTGGATATTGTGATGTAAAATTGCTGTAGTTTTGTATCTCAAGTGGACCTGCACAACTGGACAATTATGCGGAATCATTGAAACAGGTGCGATCTCGGTAATGTATTGTAGTTTTGGCTACCTCAGCGAAGTTTACCGAGAAGGTTAACTTGATATATTTGCTGCCAAATACTACAAAAACATTGGAATGTGTACATCCACATTCTAATTGTAAACCAATCATATTCATACGAAGACACATATCTTAAAGGACTTAGTATCCAAGCCAAAAGTAAAAAAAAAATTAATTTGACGTTTAAAGAAATAAAAAATATTTGTTATTGTATTGCGACCTCAACGAAGGTTGGGTTATTCTAATGAATTTCCGTTATATAATGTAGCTTGTGTTTATTTTTTATTATTTTATTTGTTTTTTTTTTCACTTTTTGCGTTTTATTTTTAATCTGGTAGTACGAAACTACGAGGTCATTTTCGTAATACATAGGTATTTCGTTTTTAGTCTGGATATTTGATTGCGAACTTTTTCTTCTGCTAATCCTTAGTAATATTATAAATGCAGGCAAACGGGTTATTTTACGTCAAAAAGTAAATACACACGGGACATGGGCACAAAACTAGTAGGTATCTAGGTAATAAAAAACCGTGCTAATGCCTTCTCGTTTTTTTAGTAATACCTACTTTTACTCGAAAACTCGCTCGTATTCACGATTTACGGTATTCTGCACTAGTGCGGAAATGTCACGTGTGAACCCCCATTTATTTATTTCTTCGTAAGTGTAATTAAAAACGTCGTTTGATACACTGCAGCTCTCGGCTCCATAAAACTCAAAATTCCGCGTTGTTCGCAATGACAAACTTTCACCACTTGTATTTAGATGTACTATTTCTTATCCACATCTGGTTCAACGCATGTTCCCTACATACGTTGGCTGGACGCGTATGCGCTTCAACGAAGACCCACGTACGTTACTTTTTAGGGTTCCGTACCTCAAAAGGAAATAACAAAACCCTTATAGGATCACTTGGTTGTCCGTCTATCAAGACCCTTTATCTCGGGAACGCGTGAAGATATCGAGTTAAAATTAAAACAATATTCTGAGATCTGCGAACCCTTGAAGCTATGAAAAAATCAAACTTCTGAATTAAAGAAAAAAAAAGATACCGTGTCGCATAAAACGTATATTTCGACACTCTCAAAGGAATCAAAATTCATAGGGTACTTCCCGTTGACTTAGAATCTTAAAATTAGGCATGAAGTAAGGGTACATAGCACAAGTGTAGAAAAATATCTGCAAACTGTTATTATGTAGTTACGTCACAAAACTAACATTTTTTGCGATTCGGAAAAATCTTCGTAACTCAATTCGGGAATTGAACTGTTTTCATAGGTAAGTTTGTCCAGAACCCTCAGTGCGTGAGTCCGACTCGCACTTGCCCGGTCCTTTTTATTTTATTATAGATTTTTCATTAAAGAACTCTCGCTGTGGGTGAAGCGAGGAGTGTCAAATTTTTACTGGCTAACAACACTCCACCACTCATGTTCCTTCAGTTGCCCTTTCTTTACCAGGGTTGCGGTAAACACTCATGTTCGAGACCTTTTGCTTGACTGCAGTCCCCGAAAACAAAGTTGGTCAAGGTGAAGTCGTTCGATCGACGTATTATTTTTGTAACAGGCTCAGAATCTGATATGTAACCTCCATGCCAAAGCTGTTTTTTTAGATAGGCACACCATTACCAAACGGATGTCACAAAAAAAAACAACGATGGTTGTCAATTTTTCAATGAAAATCATTTTTTCAGAACAAGGTTTTATAGCGCTGTATATACTTCTTTCGTTACTTTATATTAATACTAGCTTCTGCCAGCGGCTTCGCCCGCGTGAAAGTAGGTTTCTCCTAACAAACTTTGGTAGATATTTATAAGATCCACAATTAATTAGAAAATTTTATGGTTCTATCTTTTATAGTTTAGGCAGCGTACGCAAAATAAGTAACTTTTTTGGTTGACTTTTTACACCTTGTGTCCGAAAAACTCAAATATCTTACGGAACCCTATTTTTTTCCAAAATAAAATATAGCCTATGTTACTCGTGGATAATGTAGCTTTCGAATGGTGAAAAAATTTTTAAAATCGGTCCAGTACTTTTTGAGCCTATTCATTACAAACAAACAAACAAAGTTTTCCTCTTTATAATATTAGTGTAGATTATATTAAATATATGTATGTGCATTTTAATTATATGTATAATTTTTTTTACTCTTTTTTTTTCGTATAAAATTTTCTTTTTATGCACCTACCATATTGCCTCTTCACCACCCTAGGTTGACTGGTAGAGAATACCTAGGGCATTAAGTCCGCCTTTGTACTTTATGTTGCATGAAGATTAATAAATAAATAAATACCTATATAAGACCATTCCAAAAAGCTCAAACACGATATTTATCTTATTACACTTATTACCGAGTTCTTATGGCCACCTTCCAGCTCCATCATCAAACCCTGGTTACCATCTAGCACAAAAGTACTCGTCAAGACGGATCAAACGAGTCCAAACTCGATAGGGTTGTGTCGTTTAACTACCGAGTTCCTATAGCCACCTTCCCGTTCCATCATCAAATCCTACACTCGAATATGTTCTCTCTCTATAATTCAAAGGTTTGGGCCGGCCCCTGCCATTCCGGTGTGACTCGGCCCTTAGAATACAAGGACTGTTTGAAAGAATTACTGTGGTCTTGGAACGCAAGGGCAACAGAAGGACAGGTAGGTCAATAAAAGTCTAACACACCCTCTCGCAGACGTCCCCTAAACACTTAATGGAACGTGGTACCAACCGATAATTTTATTTATTTATTAAACTTCATGTACAGTGGTGGTACATAGGCGGACTTAATGCCACAAAACATTCTCTACCAGTCAACCATTGGGTTAATAAGACAACACTGTGGTAGGTGTGCACAATAAATAAATAACAGATATTTTTGAAATAGAAAGTAGTATCATTAAATTAAGTGGCTTATAATAATAAAATACGTATATATGCTAATAAACTAATAAATACTATGATACATAAGAAAGCATTCTAATTAAGAGAACTTAAAATATAGCAATTATGACGAAGACCGAACTAAGATTGAGAGAACTTCAATTTTATTGCGTCATATGAAAAACAAATGAAAAGCTACAGTTTTGGGAGGATTAAGTGGACTGGTTACCAAGAACTATGTTAAGAGTGGCCCCTGTCTGAACAATCCATATATAAGGTGTTAAAAAATTAACTTTAAGAATTTCGAGGGGACATTGTACTCCTCATTATGAACAACTTTTACTATGGGACCAAACCTAAAATCGCGAAAATAAAATCAGCTGTTCCCTACGTTTATGTTCGCATAACTCGTCAAAATGTATGGAGCAGCTGATTTTTTTTTTTCGCGAGTTCAAGTTTGGTCCCTTAGTAAAATTTGTTCATAATAAGGAATACAATGTCCCACAAAAGGAGAAACTGGTTGACTGAAAAATCAACGCACAGCCAAAACTACAGGACCTAGGAGCGTGAAATTTTGCACATATGTAGGCGAGCACTATGAGATTTTCCAATGTTCACCCCTAAAATGGATGAAATGGGGTTCCAAAGTATGTATGGACTAACATATTTTCACGAGAGCGAAGCTAGCGTTATTATTACATAAAATATAAAAGCTTTAAAAAATATGATTATTAAAAAGCTTTGAGTGGTTGCTTCTAACCACTAGTGCCTTAGATTATTAATATCACTGCAAATACTGCAATACTTAGTAATAGAGTGCCCTTTCAAGGAAATTAATTTATCGTCCTTGGTTCTCTCATTTAAAATATTGTAAGTTCTTGGAATTGTAGAGAAAAGTGACGACGGACTTTGAGGAATATTTTTCACTGCGCCGATTGTATGTACGTTTGTACAACTTGAATGACCTTGAAAAACGCTTAATTGTCGTACTGTACGAAATTTGATCGCGGGAAAATTTTGGTTTCTGTATCTTTTTTTTTTTTTTTATTGGGTGGTAAAATCATCCTAATGACATCCCCGCTCTTGGGCGGAGCGGGAGATAGTGTCAGACTCTTACTGACTAAAAACCCACTCCTGTTCCTTCGTTGCCTTCGTCCCAGGGCCCCGGGCTCCGCTTTCACACTACCCGTGGCCCCAGTAGGCTTCGACCCTGCTGGGCCCCTACGATTTGCTGACATCTCCTTGAGGCGCGCGTGGAACAATACGCGCCGTCGACGACTTGGGCTCGGTCCGGACGGTTACCGGACGGTCAGACGGCGAGCCACCCATTGCTCTCCGTCTGCAAGCCCGCGCCTACGGTAGCCGGAAATCGGGATCGGAATCCCGGCGGCGGTTGGAGCGTAAGGACCGTTGCCTCACGCGATCGGCCGCCTCCTTAGCTAGCATTACTGCTTCGCAGAAGGAGGCGACTGCCTGCCACTCCTCCTCGCTCCGGAGCATGGCCTGAACCAAGGCCCGGCGCGAGAGATCGCCGCCGCCGATTGCCCCCACGAGGACACAGCGTTGCTCTGCCCAAGCTGGGCACACCTCCACCTTGTGCTCTACCGTGTCCTCCGGGTGGGCCACACAGTGGCGACACCCGGGCGTCGTTTCCGCACGTATCCAGTGCAGGAACCTCCCAAACTTACCGTGTCCGGTGAGGACCTGCGTCATGCGGAATGTGAGGACGCCGTGAGGTCTTTCCAACCACGCCTCAAAGAGGGGACTTACCGCCATAATTGTGGCGTCCCATGGTTTCTGTATCTTCGTTTTTCCTGGAAAAAACAAGAAAAGTTTTTTTTTGTGATTTTACTAGAAAACGCGCAATTACATAATATACACCTCCACGCGCAAGGGGCTGACGGCTAGGGTTATGGGGTTTGTCGAAAGAGTTACTATGGCCCTGGATCCTGAAGGGCAACTGAACTGACTGGTTCTTCACCTATGTTTTACAAATAAATAATTCTGATTCTGATTCTGAAGGTAAAATTCTGACACTGCCTCTCGCTCTACCCTAAGTGGGAATAGTTTTTTGTGTTTTATGACTTCTTACACTTTAAAAAACTGGCGACTCGGACTTACACACGAAGGTTTCCGTACTACAATATTAAAATCGAGAAAAAAAAAACGCCGGACAAAATCGCTTTTTTTGTATGTGCAATAGAAATGCAAAATTATCAATTCAAAATATTGTGAAAATTTCATGTCTACCGGTTACGGTTTATGAGTTACAGCCCACTAATAGACGGACGGACGGACGCGCGGACAGCGCAGAGTTCGTAATAGAGCCCCGTTTGCACCCCACGGGTACAGAACCCTAATCGACTTACATCTGGTAATAATGAGCATTTTTTAAACTATTTTGGTAAATCGAAACGACGGTTGCAAATGTAATAAAAACTCGAATACTGAATTCTTAATTAATTTTCTTATAAATTCGTCGAGTATGCAAACCAAATGCCCGATATTATGTTTTAGTTCAAACTGGTTTTACCGTTTTGCGGTAAATGTTCCAGTTTTGACTTATTTTCATTTTATGTTTTTTTTTGTTTAAATATGTACCTAAGTTTATATAAGATGTTAAAAAATTAACTTGTAAGAATTTCGAGGGGACATTGTACTCCTCATTATGAACAACTTCATAGTAAAAGTTGTGGACCAAACCTGAAATCGCGAAAAAAAAATCAGCTGTTCCCTACGTTTATGTTCGCATAACTCGTCAAAATGTATGGAGCAGCAGATTTTTTTTTTGAGTTTTTTTAACACCTTATACTACTAGCTGGGTACTAGCTGACCCGGCAAACGTTGTCCTGCCATAGTAAAAAAAAAAATTGAGCATGGGGGTAGGAGAGTAAAAAATAGCCTACGACCTATTTATTGTCAATAATAAACACTGTGACACGAGCTAGGGTCGTTAAAAATGGTTAAATTATTTATACAGTTCCAGTTTACCTAAGTACACTTTTTTATTTGTTGTTTCGCATGTTTGGCAGTTCATAGCTAAGACAGGACGACGTCTGTCGGGTCAACTAATTATTATTATTATTATTTATTTATTTATTTCGAGTACCAAAGACTAATTTTAGTTCCATAATCACATACAGACAATACATATAATAAAATTACATACAATGAAATGTTGAATCACGTCTACTTTTGGAATTTAAAAAAATTGGTAATAATGAACATTTTTTAGACTATTTTGGTAAATTGAAACGACGGTTGCTCGTGTAATAAAAATTCGAATACTGAATTTTTAAATAATTTTCTTATAAATTCGACGAATATGCAAACTGAACACCCGAGATTATATTTTAGTTGAAACTGGTTTTACCGTTTTGCGGTAAATGTTTCAGTTTTGACTTATTTTTATGTTTTTTTCTGTTTAAATATGAAGTTTATATATGATGTTAAAAAATTAACTTGTAAGAATTTCGAGGGGTCATTGTACTCCTCATTATGAACAACTTTTACTATGGGACCAAATCTGTACGCGAAAAAAAAATCAGCTGTTCCCTACGTTTATGTTCGCATAACTCGTCAAAATGTATGGAGCAGTAGATTTTTTTTTTTAGTTTTTTTAACACCTTATACTACTAGCTGGGTACTAGCTGACCCGGCAAACGTTGTCCCGCCATAGTAAAAAAAAAAATTGAGCATGGGGGTAGGAGAGTAAAAAATAGCCTACGATCTATTTATTGTCAATAATAAACACTGTGACACGAGCTAGGGTCGTTAAAAATGGTTAAATTATTTATACAGTTCCAGTTTACCTAAGTACACTTTTTTTATTTGTTGTTTCGCATGTTTTGGCAGTTCATAGCTAAGACAAGACGACGTCTGTCGGGTCAGCTAATTATTATTATTATTATTTATTTATTTATTTCGAGTACTACCAAAGACTAATTTTAGTTCCATAATCACATACAGACAATACATATAATAAAATTACATACAATGAAATGTTAAAGTCAAAATTAAATTAAATTAGACTGCATTGGATTATCATTAAATTACATTGGATTGTCATTAAATTAAATTGAATTTTATTACAAAGTCAGTCAGTCAAAAAATTGTATAAAATATTAAAATAAATTGTATAAAATTAAGATTCAAATAAATGTCATTATTATATTAAAATACATTAATCGTTAAATTACAATTTACTAAGCTAAGTCAGTTAGTAAGTAGTTATTTAGGTAAGGTCTTTTTATATATCATGGGAAGGATGACAGCAGGATGAAAATATGCGCCTTTAAGATGAGAGAAAAGGATAGACAATACACTACTAATTTTTACTTAGTACAAATACTTAAAGAACTTATTAAAAAAGGTCTTGTTATTATTTAAGTAAAATCTCAATAAATAATATACATAAACAGCAAAGTTATTAGCGTTTGTTTATATCCCAAAATGTCACTCAATTTATGGAAATATTGTACAGGCTATTGATTATGAATGAATAAATGACGATCGAAATGGAAAAACACTGCGCGTGGTATTTTCTAGTAGGAATTGTTATGAATGATTGATTCTAATATGAATTTACCAAATATGACTTACTTTCGTGGACAATTTTTGGATTTCGTTTTTTTTTTTACTTTTGACTATAAAATATGATGAGGGGATGGATGGAGACCCATTTTTATTTTGTACTAATTAAAAAATTGGGGTGTATGTGAATCGGACAGCTGTCACCCGCACCATCTTATAGCAATTGTAGTTAAGTTAGTTTATAAATTGTCTAAATAAACTAGAACACATGACCAATAAATAACATAGTATCTAAAGATAAATACGTTGATATACTGATTGGGTTATGCTGGCAACGTGTATAGGTCGGTGATTCAACGCTCCACGCTCGGCTCGACGTACCTAAGTGTCGTGCGAGCGGTCAGGGACGTTCGTTCCAGTTCCAACTAACGGATTCAGTTCACTTATAAAGAGATTTGATTTGCAATTATTTTATATGGCAGGCTGTGGGAATTTTTGAGAGAGTATTTTTCTATGATTGTTTTTGCACTTTTTTCCTGATTTTTTTTTTTAGGGGTACCGTATCGTACCTCAAAAGGAAAAAGCGGAGCCCTTATAGGATCACTTTGTTGTTCGTCTGTCTTTCTATCGGTCAAGACCCTTAATTTCGGGAACGCGTGGGGGTAACGAGTTGAAATTAAAACCATATAGTCAGATCTGAGGTCCCTTGAAGCTGTGAAGATATCAAACTTTTAAGTGTACAAAAAAAAGATACGGCTGTTTATGTCGCAAAAAACAGATATTTCGACACTCTCAAGGGAATCAAAATTCATAGAGTAATTCCCGTTAACCATAGGATCCTGAAATTTGGCATAAAGCAAGGTCGTATAGCACCTATTCAGATTTATACCTGTATAGGAATAAATACCTAGTGACATCCTCATATCTAGTGACACAGACATATTCTGTTGTTCTCTGAGTGAATTCACAATAAATGCCTTATTTGTAATAAGTTATAAACTGGTGTGAATGATATATGTATGTATGTTTTGTAAATAGGCAGAAAAAACAAAAAATACTCTATCGCATTAGGTTACCCTGTAAAGATAGTTGTAAGTTGGAAAACTAAATAAATAAATAAAAATAAAATAAATAAATCTGAAAACATGAAAATTGTTACCTACGTCTTAAAAATCTTTTTTTTTGCGATTCGGAAAAATCGTCAAGACTCCATTCGGAAATTGAACTATTTACACAAGGTAAGTTTGTACGGAACCCTCAGAGCGCTCGCACTTGCCCAGTTTTTTTTTAATCCATATATTGGAAGGAATTTCATAAAAAAAAAGGTTTTTTTTAAAGTTACTTCTAGACAAGCGTGCTCCATAGTCGACCACATCATCGAAGTTTGTCTGTAAAAAATCGTTTTTAGCGATAAGACCGCCCATTGTGACACCTTATTAATGTTAATTTCCTAATGTAAATTGTATTTTTGGTGTACAATAAAGAATATCTATCTATCATCGCTTACCAGTGGTCAAACGCGAGCCTATCCAGATAAAAAAAAGTCCGTAGTTCCTAGATTTTTATTTGGTTTTGGTAGTTTTGTTAATATGTTTTTAATTATGTATGTTTTGTTATAATAAAAAAAAATATAAAATATCTTTATTTTTATTATTTTTAATAAAATCTATTAAAAGAGATTTGGGAATATCATCATCACATCTAAAAATGAGTAATGGTATTCATGTTTTTGAGGACAAACCGAGTTTGGAGTCATCTGACTCATCTTACTTAAATGTCAATGATTCTCCTCGCTGAGTTTTATAGCATGAAGTTCTTATAATTTTACCGTTTACGGAAAAACAATAACTCCAAGTGACTTTGAATCCGTTGGTAGTACTTGATAAGGTTAAAGACCTCATAAAAATAAATCTAATTAAATATGGAATTAATTACTAAAAAATAAAAATAATTTCTAAAACAAAATAAAATTGCTTTTTATGGAACAGTATTTCCATAAAAAGCAATTTTATTTTGTTCGGTTTTTTTACGATTCCGATAATACTACTCCAGCATTCGTTATCATCATCATCATCATCCTGCCCTTATCCCGTGTTATTTGGGGTCGGCGCCACACGTTTTTTTCTTCCATTCTGCCCTGTCACTCGTCATGCTATCACTAACTTCCTTTTCTTTCATATCACTCTTCACACAATCCATCCATCTTTTCTTTGGTCTCCCTCTCCCTCTCCATCCATCATTTCAGCCGATAGACGTCCACTGCTGGACATAGGCCTCCCCCAAATGTCGCCACAAAGAACGGTCCTGCGCGTCTCGCATCCATCGGATTCCCGCAACCTTCACCAGGTCATCGGTCCACCTTGTAGGGGGCCTTCCAACACTGCGTCTTCCGGTACGCGGTCGCCACTCCAGAACCTTTTGGCCCCAACGGCCATCCGTTCTGCGAGCAATGTGCCCTGCCCATTGCCATTTAAGTTTGGCGATTCTTCGTGCTATGTCGGCAACCTTGGTTCTCCTGCGGATATCTTCATTTCTGATTCGATCACGCAAGGAAACTCCGAGCATAGCCCTTTCCATTGCCCTTTGGGTGACTTTGAGCTTTCTGATGAGGCCCACTGTGAGCGACCACGTTTCGGAACCATATGTCATCACTGGCAACACGCACTGGTCATAGACTTTCGTCTTGAGACACTGTGGTATATTGGATGAGAAGATACCGCGCAGCTTCCCGAACGCTGCCCAGCCGAGTTGGATTCGACGGTTGACCTCTTTCTCGAAATTAGATCTACCCAACTGGATTGTCTGTCCCAGGTAAACGTAATCGTCTACAACTTCGAGCGCAGAGTCTCCGATCTTGATCGGAGTGGGTGCTACATGGATGTTTATCATGACTTTAGTTTTGTCCATGTTCATTTTGAGACCCACTCTTTCGGAAGCTCTACTGAGGTCATTTAGCATTGTGCTGAGCTCTTCCGCAGTCTCAGCCATGACTACTATGTCGTCGGCAAACCGAAGATGAGTGATGTACTCGCCATTGACATTAATGCCTAATCCACTCCAGTCCAGAACCTTGAAGACATCCTCCATTGCGGCCGTGAACAGTTTCGGAGAAATGACGTCTCCCTGCCTCACACCCCGCTGCAGGAGGACAGGTTTCGAGGTCTGGTCCTGTAGTCTGACTGACATAGTGGCGTTTTTGTACAAACACTTCAGCACCTCGATGTACCGATAGTCAATCTGGCACCGCTGGAGAGACTGTAGCACAGCCCAAGTCTCGATCGAATCAAAGGCTTTCTCATAGTCCACAAACGCTAGGCACAGAGGCAGATTATACTCCTCGGTCTTCTGTATAACCTGCCGTAGCGTATGTATGTGGTCTATGGTGCTGAAGCCTTTTCGGAATCCGGCTTGTTCGGGAGGCTGGAAGTCGTCGAACCTGCGCGCGAGACGGTTCGTGATGACTCTGGAAAACAGCTTGTAGACGTGGCTCAGAAGTGAGATGGGCCTATAATTCTTGAGCAGGGCCTTGTCGCCCTTCTTAAAGAAGAGGACCACCACACCTCTGCTCCACGCCTGTGGCGTTTTTCCCTCGAATATAACGGAATCAAACAGCTTCTGAAGGGCCTTAAGGATCGGTTTCCCACCCGCCTTCAAGAGTTCGGCCGTAATTCCGTCATCACCTGGTGCCTTGTTGTTATTAAGCTGCTTCAGAGCCATCCTAATCTCGTACAGGCTGACGTCCGGGATATCTTCGGTATAGTGTCGGGTCAATCTAGCTCTTGGGTCGTTTGCTAGATTCGCAGTGGGTTTTGTGATTGACGTGTACAACTGTCCATAAAAAGCCTCGATTGCTCCCAGAAGCTCCGATTTGGCGGATATGACTCTGCCATCGTCGGTCTTCAGTTTCGTGAGCTGGCTCTGCCCAATAGACAGATTTCTTGCAAACACCTTAGAGCCCTTATTTCGCTCAATCGCGTCTTTAATTTTTCCGGTATTAAAGTGACGGAGATCGCGTTTCAAGGACTTAGAGATCTGTTTATTGAGCTGCCGATATGTGCACGCATCGTCTGAAGACTGCAGAATCATCTCACGCCTCTCCTTCATAAGCTGGAGAGTTCGATCTGTGAGCCTCTTGCTCTTACTTGTACGAGTCTTATAGAATTTAGACCCGACCGTATGGACAGTTTCCACGAACCCATCGTTGTATTCATCCACAGAGCTTCCTAGGCATTCGAAACGATTTTGAAGTTCGAGCTGAAAGCTCTCGGAGTTTTGGATCTGGATATGTGCAGGACGGAGCGTAGACCTCATCAGTCGTGACCTTTCAAGCTTGACATTGATATTCAATGAGCCCCTTACCAGGCGGTGATCACTTCCGGTTTTCACACCATTGATCACAGAGACATCATTGAATATTTGCTTCTTTGTGGACATGATGAAGTCAATCTCATTTTTAGTTGCACCATCAGGGCTTTGCCAGGTCCACTTCCTATGCTCACGCTTTCTGAAGAAGGAGTTCATCATGTAGAGGCCCTCCTTCTCCATAAAACTGGCCAGTAGGTGTCCCCGGTGGTTCCTACGTCCAGACCCAAATTGCCCCACTCGCAGCTCGTCACCGTCGCGTTTGCCCAGTTTCGCGTTAAAGTCCCCCATAACCACGGTGAAGTGAGACTTATAACCATGAATGGCCCTGGATACATCCTCATACATGGTCTCTACTTCGTCGTCGGGGTGTGTCGAGGTCGGAGCGTATACCTGTATGACCTTCAGCGAATATCTTGATGATATTCTGAGTATAAGGTACGCCACCCTGGTCGACACACTCTCGATCTTCACCACATTGTTAACAAGGGACCTGTGGACGATAAACCCGACACCTCCTTGGGACTGCTGGTCTCCTTCCCGAAAATAGAGCAGGTTACCAGATCTTAGGATTATCGTGTCCTCCCCCTGTCTTCGGACTTCGGATAATCCCACAATACTCCATCGTAACCTGCTCAACTCCTCTTCGAGTTCGGCGATCTTCTCATCGGACCGGAGTGTACGCACGTTGTACGTCGCCAGGTCCAGTCGTCGACGGTTGATCGATCCCACCCGGAGATTCTTAGCACCCCAGACCCCAGGGCTGCGCCCACGCCCGTCCACGCTAGCACAACCGCTGGAGTCGCCGGGCACTTGGGGCCTGTTTTTTTGTTGCATTATGTATTTAGGGGGGGGTTTGGACCATAACCCGCCACGCTGGTCCAGTGCGTGTTGGCGGGTCGCCATAGCCTCGTTTGTTTGTCAGCAGGGCGCACCACGTGCAGGTGAGGTTGGCTTGGATCCCGATAGGTATTGTTTGGGACCCCGTATACACCCCCCATCCATCCACATGTAAACTCTTAACTTTTTTAGTAACATGCGTTTCATCCCTCCTCTTCACAGACCAATACAAACGATTCCCTTTCAACTTTTCAGTCACTGGCGCCGCTGTCAAACTTCCTCATGTGTTAATTTCTCACTTTATCCATTCTCGTCACACCACACATCCATCTTAACATTCTCATCTCCGCTACGTGCAATCTTTTTTCATCCGTCTTTTTCACAGCCCAACATTCTGATCCATACAGTATGACAGGTCTTATCACGGACTACTCCAGCATTCGTTAGGCAACTAATACTAATAATAAGCTTACATTTCACAAGACGCCCACGATGAACCTTCGTGACAGCACACACGTAGGTAACCAGTGCAACTATGCAACGGTGTAGAACCCGTTTTAATAAAGTTTTTCGATACAATTAATGGTATTTTTAAAGAAATAATTCAAATTAAGTGAGAAGAAAATTACTGTGTCATGCCCGACAAACTGAGGGTCAAAATAGCACAAAATTGTTGCCCTGAGATACGGACACTTGGTCGCGGTAGACCACGAACAAAATTTGCCCAGGTATGGGACAGCACAGGCTAATAAAAAAAAAAGTATAAAAAGGATAAAAGTTGCCATACCCAAGCAATAAACAAATTTTACTTTGATTTGTTTTACTTTTACTTGTTTATGTCCCACTGCTGAGCAAAGGCCTTTTCCCTTTTCCACCATGAGCGGTGGGCTAAAAGAGCCACTTTTAATTAATGTAAAAAATAAAGCTTATTATTTATAACAAGAAAAGTTTAAATATAGGTAATAGATGCAACACGCAATTTTTTTTAACACAGAATTTGTGGCCGAGCAATTTTTACAAATTAATGGTACGATGTAAGAAGACGAGTGGGCCGTAATTTACCACTTTTACACTGTCTTCGAATTTTAGATCTTGAATAAAAAGTATCCTATATGTTAACTCAGAACATGCTCTATCCGTGTGCCAATATTCATCCAAATCCCTTCAGCCGTTTCAGCGTGAAGGACTAAAAAATACACACACATACACTCGTAATATTAGTGTGATTCCTAAAATGCAGTTTGTCGTGTAATCCATCACGAAGAAGAACAGAAAATAGATGAGAACATCAACGTATAAAAATAAATAAAACAAACACAGGTAGGTAGTACATTGGGAAACAAAGTCAATTGTTTCATAGATTCTCTATAACACCATTCTACTTTATTACCGCGATACGCATTTACTTACAAAACAATCGAATGTCCTAATTAGTAAGATTACCGTACTACCTTACTTACAACTGGTATACCTTCGTTGAACCGATTGTGCGTACTTACAGTTATGGAGTGAACCAGAATGTGTTTTCTGATAGAAAGAAAGAAAAGAAAGAGAAAAGAAAGAAAGAAAAGAAAGAAAGAAAAGGAAGAAAATAAAGAAAGAAAATGAAGAAAGAAAAGAAAGAAAGAAAAGAAAGAAAGAACAGAAAAGAAAGAAAAATAATTTATTTGGTACAGCACAAGGCACAAACACAATATTAGGTAACATGAAACACAAAAAAGTAAATAAAAAATATATATAAAAAAACAAACATTAGCAAAAAAATGTAGTTGTGTGCCTCACGGCTGCACTAAAATAGGTCCAGTTCTGCATAAATGCCAGGCAACTAGTGCCTGATGCTGGATAGCCTCTATGTTATAGAGGCTTTTCATCAAAGTTTCAGCCGAAAGACGTCCGTCGATGACGAGAAATTTAATTTGTTTTATAAGAGTAACCGTAGAGTTTCTCGCCATTTATTCTCCATAGGAAATAACCAATTGGAATCGTGCACTAGTTTCTGGCATTTTATAAGCGCTCACGCCAAAAAAAAAAATTTGTCGCCCAGTATGTTTTTAATTTTAGTAATTATGTTGTTTTTTTATTATTTTTATAAATGGTTAGGTTACTCCTAGGCAAGCGTGCTCCATCGTCGACCAAATTATCGCTTACCATCAGGTGAGATAGTGTTGAAAAGAAAGCTTTTTTTAAAAATAGAACTGCACCATCTTACCTAATATAATTTATGTGAAATCTCGCTAATCATAATAGCGATCATCGAAGGTCATCATACTTAACGGTCAGTATTTTATACAAAGCATCGTAAAATCAACAATTTCGATATAATCGAGTGGAATACCGATTTTATTTTATCATATTACTTCGTTATTAGATAAGTAGGTACCTATATCAATCGTGCGATAGTAACCGATAGCAGTACCAACATAACGCAAACACACCTGCTTTTGTTATGTAATGTTGCACCCACTGCGAACAGTGCTGACAACTGTCTGTTATTTGTATTTGAATTTAGAGTTCTAGGATTAAAATGGCGACTGGTTTTATCGGCACGGAAATGTTTTGTAACTGCGTGCTTTTTTTTTGTACGTGTTTTATATTAAATTTATTCTAGCGTGTAATGTTTTAGGAATTATGTTGTTTAATAGTTAAAGAAAATATTATTTTTTTGTAACTACTTCAATAGGTATTTATTTATTTGTAAAAATATTCCCCACGGACCACTGTCCCCTATTGATGAATAAATTTGTATTAATGGCATACCTATTTACATATTAATAGGTACTTAGATAAGTAATTAATTATTTTTCAACATAACATAATTTTGCAGCAAAACTATGAGACTTGAATAAAAAGAATGTAAATTTTCGAGTTATTAACAATTGAAATGATCTTCACGCATTACTTTTGTCAGCATACCTATGTCCTTCAAAACTTGCCGTTTGTTGAAGAAAAATCTCGAAATACAAAGGTCGATGCTAATTCACTGTAAAAAAACAAATAAAAAAAAGCTTTATTTTTCCATTGAAAAACGTTGCCAGAAAAACACCTGACTGTCAAAACCTGATTCTCTAGGTTTAGTTATGGTTAGATTCGCCAGCTAAGAAGCTATTTCTTTTAATTCTAGTCGAAGAGCCAAATTATCCTTGGCCATTCTCATTAAATAACTTTAATCAGAAACTTCATTCAGAAACTTACATTACAAAAATCATATTCTTTATCAAAATTGGATATATTGCATAAACCAAAATTAGTAACTGCAACGGGTCCCACAACACTCCCCATGGGTAACCCTATCCCTTTCTCAGGGAATCCAAGAATAACGCATAGGTTTATACCTTCTCAAACGCTTCTTACAAAACAATATCTTTGCCACGTACATAATAAGTTTATCGGCGGCCTTCAACTTGACTCGTCCGGCCAACGAGCGACCTCGCTTGCTTTCTGACTTTTAAATGTTTTGCCTTATCGAATTATCATTATTCTGAGGTATATTGAAACATTTTGTTTTCTTTCGATTTTGGATAGGTTAATCCCAAAAGAGTTTTGCATGTGGATTCTGGAAACATATAATATTTTGTGTATTATGTCCAGCAGACTACGTTTAGGTAAGACAATATGTAGATAGATACTAGATTCATTAACATTTCAATGCCAGAGAAACTTGAAATTTAAAACTACTTGACTGAAAAAGATTTACAACGTTTGGTAGCGTATTCTACACTACCATGCAAGATGAAATTGGATATTCTTGTGAGATGATGTTTGGAGGATTGGCCCTGGAACGCAAAGGGTAAATAAAGGAACACAGGTGGATTTTAGTCAGTAAAAGTCCGATACGCCTTCTCGCTCCACCCAGAGTTATATGACCTCAAATAAAACTAAAACTTTCGCATTACTGGGGCACTGGTCTGCTCTCTTTGAAAAGAAATGGGCCACAAACCCACGTTGGCTTTGTACGGGATAATAAATGTCACGTGTCTTTGATTTTTGATGGTACTAAGACTATTTCTTCTTTCACGCTAATTCTCTTCAACTTTTTAAGAATATAAATTTGGAACCCACGACAAATTTACTATGTGGGTGTTGAATATATTAACAAACAAACATGAGAGCAAATCAATACTTACAAGCGTGAGCCCATCTCAAGGTAACAGCACCTTGGAGAGATGCGACCTCTGGCGGGAGAAGTCTAAACCTCTTGATGATTTTGTCGAGCCCTCGGAGAGCCTCTCTCCTGGACACGAGTTGCCATGGCCCACGTGGAAAACTCTAAACAGACTCCGCACCCAAGTTGGACGCAGCAAAGACAATCCGATCTTCAGTGTTTGTGCAGCGTCTCTCCGCAACCCATGAAAGTGAAAGTTTAGCTATGCAGGCGCAGATATTTATAACAAACTACCGTCGACCATTAAAAATGTAAGCTCCTATAATGCATTCAAAGTACAACTAGCCCGACAGGTAGTCGAAAAATATTAACCATACTCCACTAGCAGCCATTACTTCTGAATGAAGTAAGTTTTCCTTTAAGCATAAAATTCGGAACTACTACTTGAAGTCTTCTCAACTTTAGTTTGGTCTTCGTCAGAATTATTATTAAGTTCTCTTATAGAATATTATTGTGTGTATTGTGTGTGTGTGAATATAAATAACTTTTTTTTTATTTAATTTTTTCGGTTTGAATTATCTGTTATTTGTTTATTGTACAAGCCACAGTGTTGTCTTTTTAACCCAAAGGTTGACTGGTAGAGAATGCCTTGTTGCATTAAGTCCGCCTATGTACCACTATTGTACATGAAGTTTAAATAAATAAATAAATGCACTTTAGAAGTACCTACTCATACAAAAATATATATATTTATGAACGACGAAAATAATAATAAATAAGCACTGTTTGTACCATGTTTCTCATATAAGTGATTGTAGTCTTTTATGAGAAAAAACTTTAAACACGAAAGGATTGACGTATTTGATTGGTAATGGCTATTTGACTGTACCGATCGACACTTAAGAAGTACTTACAGATCAGCAGTTATTTATTGAGATAGAAACCTATATAACAACTTCTTTCTCTTGTCCTCAGGTAAAGAGGTACAGAAGCGATGGCGCTCAATCCGCGACTCGTACACGAAGACATTCAGGCAAGGCAAGTGTGTGCTACCGGAGCAGTGCCCCCCTGGCAGCAGGCGTTACCAATACCATCAACAGATGTCGTTCTTGCTAAAGGCTTTGCAGAACAAGTGAGTAAACTCTATACTACACTAGATATCCCCCACGGTTTCATCCGCGTCTTTGGTTACTGCTCCGCTCCTGTGGGTTATAGCGTGATGTTATTTAGTCTAGCCTTCCTCCCAGCCCTGTCTGATGATTTTGTCGAGCCATCGGAGAGCCTCTCTCCTGGACACGAGTTGCCATGGCCCACCTGGAAAACTCTAAACAGACTCCGCACCCAAGTTGGACGCAGCAAAGACAATCCGATCTTCAGTGTTTGTGCGACATCTCTCCGCAGCCCATGTCCAACCTTCGATCCTGCATCACGTGCCCTGTTACCTGTTCGCGTAGGGAACTAATGACAGCGTCAGCGGACTGCATTGCGTGGCCGAATACTGGGTCAAGGAAGGAATTTGCCTTCCTCAATAAATGGGCTAGGAGGTTAGGATTAAAAAAATATTTTAGTATTGGATACACTAAAATATTTTTTAATCCTAACCAGTAGTTTCTGAGATTGCGCGTTCAAACTCTAGCTTTATAATATTAGCATAGACAATAGGCGTGTGTAACTCTTTACTGAACTGACTCACTGTTTCGAAACATTTTAGGTTTCCGAGATTGGAACAACAGTAATGTTTTTAATGCATCATTTGGAACACTAAAACATTCTTTACTTTAAGTGACCTGCAGTCAAGTGCAGTCTTCTTAAAATTCAAATTAAAACGTACATAGTGTAAATATAATTAATGACCTGAACTAAAAACATTTGCTTTAAATTATTCTCAAATCAAAATTCACTTAAATAAAACTGTTAGTTTATATGACGCAACGTCACAGATCACGATTCATAACAGTCAGTGTCTGTTTTTGTATCTTTTGAGTGGTTGTTCAAAATGTCTCGTTTGTATCTCGTGAGCCGATGTTTCAAATGTTCCGTTTGTATCTTTTGAGCCGTTGTTCCATATGTTCCGTTTGTATCTTGTGAGCCGATGTTTCAAATGTTCCGTTTGTATCTTTTGAGCCGATGTTCCAAATGTTCCAAATCATACATATCACTGTTTCGGAACATTTCAGTGATTCAGATGCAAATGTTCCAATCGCAAAGATGACACACTTCCGACGCCTAATAGACAATACAAGTGGCTTACTGCATGATGTAGAATTCCCCGAAAAAAATATAGAAATCCTCGTCCTTAATTTTTAAATTTATTAGATAAGTCTTGAGTCTCTTTACTGATGATTCATACGGATTTTACAAATGGTTGAATATCCAACGAGCCTCGTGAGCGAATACAGCATACAGATGTTGTTCACAGGCACTTGTTTATTAAATGAGCCTATCGTAGATCGATAAATTGTTGCAGCGTTAGTGCCGTTCATGTGGTCTTTAAACTTAATGTAAAATGCCGATGGTAGGACCCTTCAAGAACTACTTTCGAACTAGTAACATTTACCTTACTTCAAGCATGCTGCAAATTCAAACTTAACTATACGAAACTAAAATTAAGTGCTCATCTAATCCAGAATCTTCTCGTTTCAGGAAACCCAGATACTCTCAAGACAAATACGAGTCTTTCTCAGAGCTCTCGAATTCACCACAACATCCGCCGCCAGAGGACATCATACCAAAAATAAAAACCGAAGTCATGGACAAACCATTAGACCTCAAAACTAAACACGATGACAAACCAGAGACACAGGACAAAGGCAATCAAGCGACCTGCATAGAAAAGCCTAATTCACTCGAAATTAAGATTGATGCGAATTCCATACTACCAGAAGATCATTTCGATGATGACAAACTCTTTATGAACTCACTTATACCGTTGTTCAAGAAAATGAATGACGACACGAGATTATTATGCCGAATCGAAGTCTTAAAAATCATTCGATATGCGTTACAAGGTCATAAGTGTTTCGAAGAGTTGAAAGTTGCAGAAGATTCGTTTGATAAAGAACGTATGAATGGTTCTCTGGCGAAGGAGGAGACGAATGTGTCGACTGGCACACAAAAGAGTGCGGAGTCGAAGTTGGTTATGACTACAAGGTCAGCTGATGGCAGTAGGCCCGTGAGGAAACGGAGAGTAAGTAAAATTATGTATCTTAACGTGGAACTTTGTTACCGCAACAAATATGTAACCAAGATTTATGTAACTCATAATATGATTTAAAAGAGTGTCCATGGAGTTTCTTGCACGTTCTTCTCCATACAGATTACGCTTTGGAACGTGCAATTTAGCTTTTCTTGTATTTTTTGACTGACCGACATTTTGACAATTCAAAAGTGCCTGTAATTGGTCTATTTGAAATAAACGTTTCTGATTTCACCTGTTACGGCTTCCACATAAACTGCGTCAAAGCATCGGTTCAGGTGACCATACAATTCGCATGTTGGTGCGATGCTTCATCAATCTTATAATGTTCCTACTGCTAGAACTCCAGCCTCCTCCGTAAGAGAGGAAATGGCCCATAATCTACCTCACTGGTTCAGTGCAGATTGGTGGATATCAAGTCTTTGATTCTAGGAGGTTTCCTTATGATGGTTTCCTTCACCGTTTTGAGAGCAGTGGTGATGAAATAAATTACACAAAGTAATGCGTCTGCCTCGGTTTGAACCCACGACGTACAGCTCGTAAGTCGAGGCCTTTACCACCTGGGCTATCACTGCTCTGCCAAGTTAAAAAAAAATATATATATATATATATATTGTCTTTATAAAATTGTTTGGGGGCCATTCAACTATTACGTAAACACTACAGGGGGTTGGGGGCCTTTGCTTTGCTTATTTTTGATGACATGGGGATGAGGGGATCTAGATGGTGATTACGTCAGCAGTATATTTTTTTTTTTCTAAGAGAACAATGTTGATGTTCCAAAATTACAAGAAAGTGAGCAGACACATCACAGCAGCAGACATCCAATGTCATTGAAGATTTAGAGTCATGGATTCGTGTATCATGGATTGAGGACTGTTAATTTGAATTAATATGTCAAAATTTTAAATGAAGTTTACTCATTCCTTAATTTCAAGCTTATTCCTTATTTCTAGACTTACAACTACTGCTCATAAATTATGTTAATGTTTATGTAAGCATGAGGGGGGTGAGAACTTTGCTTATTTTTGCTGACAAGGGGGAAGGGGAAAGTTAATATTTGCTAAAAATTTGCTTACGTAATACTTGAACGGCCCTCTCCCAAGTGTTGCCATAACAACAGGCCCTGTTCATCCATCGGATTCCCGCAACCATCAGCAGATCATCGATCCACCTTGTGAGAGGCCTTGCAACGATCTGTACTTATTTAGTCTTTATTTCTTTTTCTAGGCGCGATCACCATCCCCCCTGCCGGTGCCAACGAAAAAGAGGGGTCCTGGTCGTCCAAGAAAGGTGAGACAGAAATTATTTTGTGTTGACGTCGAAGTTTATTGATCCTCTCATCACAGAGCAGTTTTGTGGCTTATTGATCAGCTCAACAAAATAATAAAGGATAAAACCGGCCAAGTGTGAGTCGGACTCGCACATGAAGGATTCCGTACTAACCGTAGCAATAAAGTAAACAAAATCACGTTTGTTGTATTTTTATGGGAGTCCCCTTAAATATTTTTTGTGAAAATTGTTACCGTCAAAACTATCACGGTTAATGAGATACATCCTGGTGACAGAGAGACAGACAGACGGACAACAAATTGATCCTATAAGGGTTCCGTTTTTTCCTTTTAAGGTACGGAACTTTAAAAATTACATCTTTGTTATATGTATCGAATATACTTTCATATGCTTTTAGTAAAAAATGATTTTTAATCAATCTAGGAAACGGGAGGAGGTATTAAGTTGAAATTAAAACCATATACTCAAGCTCGCGGTCTTTTGAAGCTGTGAAAAAAATCAAACTTTTAAGTTATTGAAAAAAAAGATACGGCCGTTTATGTCGCAAAAAAACCTATACTTCGACACTCTCAAGGGAACCAAAATTCATAGGGTACTTCCCGTCGACCTAGAATCCTGAAATTTGGCATAAAGCAAGGTCTTATAGCACAGGTATAGGAATAAATATGAAAAAAAAAAAACTTTTCTTGCAATTCGGTAAAATCTTCGAGACTCCATTCGGGAATTAAACTATTTACATACGTATTTTTGTACGGATCCCTCAGTGCGCGAGTCCGACTCGCACTTGCCCAGTTTTTTTATATTACTACTCTTCGATTACATTTCTATACATAGTTCATCGAATGAACTATGTATAGAAATGTAATCGAAGAATATTACAAACGGACACTGCAATTTTATTTATATGTATGTATGGATATCTATTTTCACAAACAAACCGTTCCATTTAGTAAAAAAAAATATTCTTGTCTTCTTTCTAGATTCGGCCACCCCCCTCGGATTCAGACGAAGAACAGATCTCCAAGAAGCGCCTCCCCAAACTGAAGGTGTGTGAAGCTCCATGCGAAGAGTCAGATTCCTTTGGTCACGCCACCAGCGTGGCGCAGCTGTCCACACCACTGTTTATGAAGGTAAATAAAATAAAAATAAAATCTTTTATTTCAGACATATTTGGTCCATACAACTATACATTTTAATTATTAATTTATTTATTAAAAATGCTAGCTTTTGCCCGAGGCTTCGCCCGACTAGGTATATAAATTATAGCCTATGTCACTCAGGAATAAAGCAGCTTTCTATCGGTGAATTGTTTTTTTACCAATCGGACTAGTACTTTCATAGATTACATCCTACAAACAAAAAAAGGGTTTTTAGTCAGTAAAAGTCTGACACTATCTCCCGCCCCGACTAAGAGCGGGGGATGTCATAAAATGATTTTCCCAGTGAAAAAAAAAAAAAAAACGAACTGTACCTCTTTATAATATCAGTGTTGACATTATTAATTTATTATATTTTGTATTACTTTATGTTGTCGTTATATTATTAATTCAATTTAAATATAATGATATTCTTCAACTTTCACACAACGCCGTCTAGTCCCAAGCTAAGCAAAGCTTGTGTTATGAGAACTAGACAACTGATAAACATACTTATATATTTCTAAATACATACATATATAGGCTAGCTTCTGCCAGTAACTTCACTCGCATGAAGGTAGGTTTCTCCATACAAACCCCCGTTTCATGGGGGTTATTTAGGAACTTTACGTTAGAGGCTAAATTTAGGAAAAACCTCTTTTAGTGCTCGCCTTCTTCATAAAAGGTTATGCGTTGATATGTCAGTCAGTCAATTTCTCATTTTATATATAAAATAAACTAGCAGTTCCGCCAGACCCTGTCCTGCCCTAAGGCTGGCATATTGTCAGGAAAAAACAAATTAAGAACTTGATCGCAGCGCCACCTGTCGGGTCCAATTGTATTTTCAATCCATCCAGGGACCCGCTCTCATACACACAAAAAATTACTTTCATATCGGTCAAGCCGTTTAGGAGAAGTTAGGTGACAAACACATGTATTGAAGAATTATAATATAAATATCACACCCAGACACAAAACAAATGATCGTGCTCATCACACAAACATTTGTCTTAGGTGGGAATCGAACCCATGAACTCAGCAGGCAGGCATAGCAGCCAGGATCACATTTATAACGAATCCTCGATTTCTGAATTTAACTAAAAAGTTCATTCAATTATTTTTCAACTCTATTAAATTTGGTTTGAATTAAATCAAATGAAGGAAGTTAGTGATAGCATGACGAGTAACAGGGCAGAGTGGAAGAAAAAAACGTGTTGCGCCGACACCAAATAACACGGGACAAGGGCAGGAAGATGATGATTAAATTTGGTTTGATAACTTCCTAATCCAAATTCTCAATTCAGAAACCGGGCATAAGCTCTTGAATATTTCGTTTGGTTACTTACTAGGGATTCGCCCCAGCTTCGCACGGGTGTGACCTATACTACTCATTAAAATGAACAGATTTTCTCTACTATAATATGTATATTTTATACACCAAAACCTTCCTCATGAATTACTCTGTTTATCGGTGAAAACGTATGAAAATCTACCTAGGTATATTCCAAAACAAAATCAGCTTCGATTGTATACAATCATAATTTGAACCTGGAAAACTCTTCCTAATCTTAATAAAAATCTTTCTCCTTTACAGATATACAACCTGGAGAGGTCCAAAATCGCCCCAGCGTTGCCAACAACCCCACAGGCCATGCAGGTTTCCATCAAAACGGAACCCATAGACTCCCCGGAACCACAGTCAAGTTAAGACATCAATCATTATTGTAGAAGTAACATGATGACATCTGTCAACACCTGTGAATGCAGCATTATTCTGTATTATGGTTTTTTACCAATGACAGACTTCGCTTGGTGAAATGGATGTCTAAACGACCAATCAGAATGCAGCATTATTCCGTATTCCGACTTCGTCGTCCAATGACAAACTTTGGGTATAAGTTTGACGTTATGGGATCTTTGCAGGAGATTGCTTAGCACTTCTTTTTGTGACAATTCCGTGTTGTTCGTAACCAAGAAGGTGAATTAATCAGAATATTGCAAAATATGACAATATACTGGTGGACAATAAGTGTTCGTTGTTTTTCATTATAAGATCAGTTATCTAGTAGAATGTGAGCTGAAAATATATAAATGTTATTGTATGTATTATATTCGTAAGTATGTCGGTTTACAATTATTGTGAACTTTATATATACCATGATGTAGTGATGAATGTTGATAATATAAACAGTATACTAATTGGTGTTGAGTATATTAATCAAGAGTTCTTTGTAATAAACTTAAAAACTGAAGAATTTCTGAAGGTTTCTGTGTTAACACATACGGCACGGCCGATACGTCTTGATCGATCCGAACTTCGAACAATAGGGTATTACATTCATTTTTGAAAAGTGTCTCAATTAGATTCTATAGTGCTAATAAGCCACAAAAAAAAAATTCAGTCGCTAAGTACTCTAAAAATGCATTATAATTTACATTTTCAAATTTCGCGCGTATTTAACGAAAATGTAGACGCCATATTTACTCTGGTCGTGACGTCAGTTGGCTGTGTAAACAAATGCGCTCAGTATGGCCGATCAGTTGACCGTTGACAGCTGTCACTTTATTTTACGCAGCCTAATGACGTAATAATATGGTGGCTACTATTTCAAGGTGTTATAGAACAGATAATAAAAACAGAAAACTTTGAATTTAATTTTAAAATTTATTTTGTTATTTTATGAACTAAAACTAACACTTACCGACTGCATTTTACCTAAGCTGTCTTAATAATATATTTTTAGATTTTTTCTCGTTTATGGTAAAATACCCTATTGTTTGTGCAATGATTCTGTTTAAGAATCATATGGCGAATATGTATATTTTTCGAGGATCTGTCTAGTTCTTCAGGGTAGCCAACCTACTTTGGCCGTACTGTACAAGAAAATGTTTAACAGCCTGTTTTTGAATTGAGTTGTTACCTTTGGAAAATATTGAAAATACCAAAATGTTTGTTGCAATATAGGTACAACTAAGTCTTGTGGTCTAATTCATATCTATTTGCACCGTGTCCAAATAAATAGGAATAAGGGTAGTCATCAATGTACGTCTAAACTCCATTCGAAGTAAGAACCAAAAGTTACTTACTGTCCTTTCAACCGATTTTGACCTTTATTACCTTAGTGGCATGATAAATGGCGGCTGCATTAAATAGTTGGTATTTGTAACAACTTTTTTTGCTTTTAATGCCATCCTTATGCCTACGGAATAGAAGACAAAATCGGTTGAACGGACAGTAAAAAATGTTTGTTTAAATGTAGAACATCTTATTTCGAATCGAGTATTATTTATGTATGGAAACTACTACATTTTTACAAGACAATCGCTTTTAGTATGTTGAGCAACTGTTGCATTATGTTATTAAATATTTATTAGAAACAGATGTTGATTTAATTTTTATTTAAAGGGAAAAGCCAGGGTAGCCCGCGAAATTCTAATTTTCTTAATTTTTTTTTTTCTATTTGCTTGTCAAGTTATATGTTGACTAGCTTTTGCCCGCGACTTCGTCCGCGTGAAAGTGGCTGTCTTAATACAAACTTTGGACCCCTGTTTTATCATCTTAGGGGGCGAATTTAGTAAAATTCTCTCTCTAGTGCTCGCTTAAGTCATAAAAGGAAACCATGTGCAAAATTTTACGCTCCTAGTCCCAGTAGTTTCGGCTGCGCGTTGATATGTCAGTCAGTCAGTTTCTCCTTTTATATATATAGATTTGTTGACTTTTTCATATAATAATTATTCAATAGACGAACTGACAGAGTTGTATTAATGATTTTAATGAACATACTTCGTGTAACGGTCGTAAATCATATTTTAATCGACATACTACTTGATACTGGCTTGTAAAATGCAAAAAACTTAAGAAGTTTTCGCTTAGTAAAATATTGGCACATCTACAATAAATGCGAAATTGAGTTTTATCAGCCTAAGTGTTTAAAAGTGGATTATTCATATCCTTACTTATATCTATTATGGTCTATACTATAAGTCAACATCCCAATTTATATTAACAATGATATAAAATGAACTCAGAAACTTCATTTTAGAGATTTGTACAATGTTTGATACTAGTTTCTGTAAACTAAGAAAAATATAGATGTGCCTATATATTGCTAGGTGAGCGATTTGAATTTCGCGGGCTGTCATGGCGCTTTTGAATGCCCTCTGCTGTGTATTTAGCCTTTGAATCATTGATGCGTTACAAATTAAATATACTAGCAAATCAATTGATGAGATAGGCTGCTGGCTGTTTAAAAATTCATTCAACAAATCACAGAAGCGTATTTGTTGATTTGTCATATTATCTGCATTATAATTTTCATCCCAGAAAGCGAACCTTTAGCGTAGATTCTATGACGTTTTGTTTTTAAGTTTAATAAATTCTATGACATTTTTTTTTAAGCTTCATATACAGTAGGGGTGCATAGGCGCACTTATTGCAACAAGCCATGTCCGCATAGGCATTTTGTCCATTAGGTATTTTTATTGTGAAAAAAATACCATACTGTTATTACTCTTGGTCTCGTTAAATATTGTATTCTGTGTTTCTAGACTTAGTGAAGTTTTTTTTTTCTTTTGTGGTGAATTAAATCAACATCTTTATATTGTCAGTTGAGTGTGGTGAATGAAATGTGATATAGTTTTAGTTTCGCCATGTAATTATTATTTTTAAGTTTACATGTTAAATAGACTTAATGTTTCCTTGTGAAAAAAACACAAAATAAAGAAGGCATTTGCTCAGACAGTGTGTCGTAGGCCTATTGTCCGTTATGATAATTTTCTTTAATTCTGCTTGTCTCACAAATGAAACCGAGCTTTGTAATATAAAATAATTATTTAATTTAAAATATTACGCACATTTTATACGCGGCGTAGACCGATCAAAAAATCTGATCTCAAAAGACACTTATATGCGTGGTTTTAAAATACTTGATTAAAAAAAAAATAGTCTATTAAAGAACGGAGCAGCCATTTTGATTTTTATGACGCTTCTTACCTTCCGTTACGCGGGAAACTTATTTTTCTCATTAGTCATTTTAAAACCACGCAATTTCGTACTCAATCTTTTTACGCAAACCGCGTACGTTTTGAGTAAAAAATAATAAACACTTTAGTTTACTCCAAGAGCATTTTCTAGTTGTTAATTTATGTTAAGAGTTAGTACATCTAAATATGTCTGTGTTCAGTTGTCTATATAATAATATATTCAAGTTATAGGTAAGGTGAAATTAATTATTCCTGTACGCAATGGCGGATGTTGACCAGTATATTTGATGAAAATTAGAAATATTTTTCCATTTGCATGCTACTGCAAATAATTGTCAAATTCTAATAGGTTTATGAGCGTTTTTATTTGAATCAAACGATCATTGAAGGAGTTATAAAAAATATTCTTGTATTATTATAGGCAAACATGGGTCATTGTGTGCAAGCCAGATTATTATGTTGAATTGAACACAATACGATGTTTAAATTAATGTGTAGTGTGATGTCTGTACATTCCTCTAGGAATCTTATAGATTTACGAGAAATTATCACGGATTGTATACCGCTGAAATAAAAAAATATATTTTGTAAAATATGGTTTTATTGATGAATATCCGATATTAAGAATGCGTGAAAATATATAAGCCTGATATCTTGAACAGGAAGAGTATTACTATAGAGCAGTGGTAGAAGAGTGGTAACGGCCCCGGCTTACGATTTTTGATTGCGGGTTCAAACCCAGTCAGGCGCATTACTTTGTGTAATTTATTTAATCACCACTGCTCTCAAAACAGTGAAGGAAAACCTCGTGAGGAAACCGGCATGGCTTAAGACCCACAAAATTCCGCAATGGGCCTGCGTGGTAGATTACGACCTATTATCTTTTTTTATTTTACTTTTGATACGTTCGCGCTAGACCGCTATGTCACCTGATGGAAAGCGACGATGCGGTCGACGACGGAGCGCGCTTACCTAAAATTAACCTATTCACTCTTGACTTAAAGATTCTCGGGTTGTAGCCATCAGGAAACACAGACTCCGTCAGGGAATTCTACTCCTTAGCTGTACGCAACAAGAATGTGTTCCCAAAACGTTTTGTGCGTATAGGTCCACCGGCGGCCGTATCGCCGTATGCCTGGTGGTCCAATGATGGAACGGGCTAGACGGAATTAGGCTCTGCAATTCCGACGCACACGCCCCGAAATGCAACCGGTAAAAAACCGACAGGCAAGCAACTCTGCGTCGATGCTCAAGACTTTAAAGCCTCGACTCGACAAGTGCATCATTGTCAATAATCCTCCTGGCTCGTCCTCCTCTCAATTGTTTCAATTGCATCAAGCAGCTGTTCCGGCGTGAAGTACTGTCTGACCTTTTACCTCTCTAAGAGAGGAGGTCTGAGTCCCAGCAGTGGGATCATCATAAGGCTGATGGTTCAATATTACATTGATCGCAAGATACCTGTGTACGCCTGCTTCCTTGATCTGTCCAGAGCCTTCGATCTGGTCTCGTATGATTTGCTCTGGGGAAAGATGGCAAGCAGGGGTGTACCTGCAGATATATGTGGGCTATTGAAGTATTGGTACGGCAATCAGACGAATCATGTGAAATGGGACGGTACGCTCTCTGAGCCGTATAGGTTGGAGTGTGGAGTGAGTCAAAGAGGTCTGACATCTCCTAGGCTCTTCAACCTCTACGTGAATGACCTCATAGCGGGACTTAGCAGCATGTGTGTCAGATGCAGTGTTGGTGGCGTTAGCATTAACATCAGCTATGCGGACGATATGGTGCTGCTGGGCCCGTCTGCGGGGGCAATAGGGAAACTGCTTAAAACTTGTGAAGCCTATGCTGCCGCGCATGGTTTAACTTATAATTGTCAATAAGTGTGAGTACATGGTCTTTAAGGTCGTTGGTAAAACCTGAAAAGAGGAACCAGAGCTACATATGAACGGTCAGTACAGTGGACCCCCGGTAATCCGGCCCCTGTCTAATCCGGCACCCCCTGTAATCCGACATGGTCTATAATTTATTATTGAATATTTTTTTGATAATATTCGCTAAAGCATGATTTTTTGATTATTTTAGTATGTACATTTGTTTGTACACAATTGTTTCCTAATGTAAAGTTATTGCATATTTTTTGTAAGTTCTATAGCATTAATGACGTTAATTTTATAATAAAACGTAAGCTCTCTATTGTGTTGTTTAATTTACTAAATTTGACATACATAATGAAGTATAATAATTTGTACTTCAGAGAACATACATATAAAGAGTCTTATCATTAGATCTGTAATTTGTCGGATTACAATGTACTCTTTTGTAAAAAATGCCGGACTATAGGGGGTCTTAGGCAATACTCTATAATCCGACAAATTCTATAGTTCGACACTGCCCTGCAAAATGTTTGTCGGACTACCGGGGGTCCACTGTAATCGAAACAGTATCTACCTTCATATACTTGGGTCATTATCTGTTCTACGACCTTAAAGACGATGAAGACATTGAAAGGGAGCGCAGGACACTAGCCGTCTGGTGCAACATGTTGGTCGGTAGATTTGCTCGGTGTATGGACCAAGTTAAAATTACTCTTCAAGTCCTACATCCAGAGTCTACACGGGTAATCTATAGGTCAATTACAGCAAAAATCGCTAGATGTCCTGCGTGTTCAATATAATAATGCCTTCAGGATGCTGTTGGGCCTACCTCGTTTGCGCACAGGGGCGCCGGCTTTTAGAAAACCTCATGGGTGCTCATGCTCATTCATTTGATGAATCGAAAAAGTGGCGAAGTGTGAGAAGAGAAATGCACACTGATCGACCTTAATTACTAATTGTTTGATAAAAATGAAACCATTACCTATATAAAATTGAAACTAATTTTTATTATCAATTAATATTGTAATTTATACGTAACCTAAAAGGTGATTACCGATCTGTTTCGTGATGTCTATTCTCAGGGGTGCTCGGCATCCACTATTTATTTCTTATGGGTTTTCGAGCCCCCGAGCACCCAAGGACTCGGCGACCATTATGACAGGCCTGTTGGTCTAGTAGTCAGTGGTCCTAACTGCTATGCCGGTGGTCGCGGGTTCGATTCACACCCAGAACAAATTTGTGTGATGAGCACGATCATTTGTTCTGTCTGGGTGTAATTTATCCATAATAGTCTAGTTTTGAACGGGAAAAAACTAAATGCATAAGATTTTCCTTACCAAATGTTAAAGGTAGCGATTGTGATGTAGTATTAAACGATGAAAAACTAGAATTTGTCGATAAAACTGTTTTCTTGGGGATTACGCTTGACTCAAGGCTACAATGGGGTCCTCATTTAACATCTCTTGCAGGACGGCTTAGCTCAGCTGCATATGCTGTTAGAAAAATCCGCCAATTTACGGATGTTGATACCGCTAGACTAGTCTATTTTAGTTATTTTCATAGCATCATGTCTTACGGTATCTTACTATGGGGACGGGCTGCAGAAATCGACTCAATTTTTATATTACAGAAAAGAGCGATCAGAGCTATATACAATCTTCGCCGCTGCGATTCTCTAAGGGAACTGTTTAAGGACATTAACATAATGACGGTGCCTTGTCAATATATTTATGCAAACATAATGTATGTTAGAAAAAATCTTAATCTTTTTAGCAAAAGAGGTGATAGACATAATTATGTTACAAGAAATAGGGACCAATTAGTTCAACCAAGTTTCAGACTAGCAAAAGTGGCCTCTTCTTTTATGGGGTACTGTTTGAAATGTTATAATAAAATACCTTCACAAATATTAGAACTCAATGAAACGAAATTTAAATCTTGTATTAAACGCACACTATGCAGGCAAGCATATTATAAGTTGGAGGATTATATTCAGGATAAAAATGCTTGGCTCAATGCTGGTCCAGCTCCACGACCACCGGGGTGTACAAATTGATTAGTATGGAAATTATTTTTTAATGTTTTTTTTTTCTTGAGATTGTAAAATATAAGTATTGTATTATATGTATAGAAGCATTTTTTTCCACAGTTTGTAAATGTGAGTACCATGGAGCTTTTTATAGTTTTTATGTTGCTACTGGACTTATTTGACATAAATGAGCATGGCAGTTGAGAGTTGGTCATGCTCACTCAAATGTCTCACTGATGGTGGCGCGGGTGTTGGATCATTCGATTCCCTTCAAAATGGTTGAGCTGAGTGGTGCTAATATTAGCGTCATGTCCGTGAACGGGCGCTGTCAGTTGAGGCTGGTCATCTCTTAGCTGCCAGTTGCTATTTTAATATCTATATTTAGTTTTTATTTTTATTTACATTGTTCTCACATGATAGCGACAAGAAACATGTAACAGAGATATTTGTAATTACAAAATATGATTGAAAAGAGTGTCCATGGAGTTTCTTGCACATTCTTCTCCATAGAGATCTACGCTTTGGAATGTGCAATTAGCATCATTTATTTTTATTTTTCTGACTGACTGACTTCTTGACATTTCAAAAGTGCCTGTAAATGGTTTATTTGGAATAAATGCTATTTTTGATTTTGAATATGTATTTAGAAATATATAAGTATGTTTATCAGTTGTCTAGTACCTACTCATAACACAAGCTCTGCTTAGCTAGAGACTAGTCGACGTTGTGTGATACTTAGTTCTTAGTTAATTTGCGCAGGCTAGTACTGACGGGTTCCACATGATTGTTCGCAAAAAAAGTGCTTCGCTGCTCAGGAGAGTGAGAGATAGTCGCAACAGCATCCTAAGAACTGTAGCAGAGAGTTAAAACTCTCAGATTGTAAAATTTCTTGTGCAAAGGGTAATGGGTACTAACACTAGATAATAAGTTTTTCATTATCTTACTAACACTGTGTGGATCTTTTTGTGCCCGATATAAAATAAATTCTATTTTAATATAGAATATTCCACCGACGAATACAATCTATTGAAAAGCATATATAGCTACATAAAAAAAACTTGAAAACTATTTTCGGTAATATCCGAATAGTTCTCATTCTTCTTTTTCTCCATTCTTGCCAGTGGTCGTGGTCATCACTGTAAATGACGATGAGTGATCATCCTGGTAATACGGTGGCATTCATCGCTGACTGCAGCTTTCCGGGTACACTCGTAAACCGAGCACTTGGTTGCGGCCATGATCTGGTCTGTCCATCTCACTGGTGATGTACCACGTGGCCTGGTGCCCTCAACTTTGCTCTGCTCTATGGAGTCATTACCACGACGAGATACATGACCGAAGGTCAAAATGCGCGACTGCACTGTGGATGATAGGCGCTGTTTGATGCAGTTCTTTTAATATGGAATCATTCGTACGAAACTGTTCAAGGTACTCTCGGCATCAGTCTCCAGTGCGTCAACTTTCTTCTCGGTTTCACGAAAAGCCCATGTCTCCGTCGCATAGAGGAAATCAGCTCTCATATTCCGTAGTAATTACTAAAGTACCTATCATACGAACGGGTACCTCGTCAGGCTCTGTGGTGGGCGCTTTAGAAGTGTGCCTGGGAAGAATGTGCAGTTGATTCGAGCGATGCAACATGCAGTACTAGTACTGCACATAACTGTGTACTGTGTGTGTTGTCGGCAACACTGCCAGCTTCAAAGCCCTTACCTTTTCCTGATGTGGACGCTCTGGGTTAGCGCGCTCGTGGGTTCTATTGCAGTGCACGTCTTCTATTGCAGTGCACGTGGCTTCTATTGCAATACACGTGGGTTCTATTGCAATGCATGTGGACCTCGTGAATAAATAAAAAACCGAAATAGTCATTCGCACCATCATATATTTCATACATCACTTAAACTAAACAACATACAAATCTCGTATGTCTAAACTTACAACTAATACTTTGATAAAATCAGAACTTATACACAAAAAATAACTCTTTAAAATTGTGTGTTAGGAATGAGATACGGTGGCATCAAGCAGCGTACGAACTTATACAAAATTGATTGGCAATTACAAATAACATTTTCTGTACCATGGTTACAAAACACTGACTGGTAACCAATTCCTTCGTAGAGCAAATTTGGGAATATGCATGAAATAATTTTAAGCTTTCAACCGCCTACGTCGGATATTTCCGACAAACTCTCGCGTGTATTCCGGCCTAGGTCGGCACGTCCACGACCAAATACTCCATTTCGTCAGATCTTCTGTTACCTACAGATATTGAAGAACTAAACGATATGGAGTACCCAGTCGATTAGAGTTAATTAACAAATATGAAAGTATTTCTAAAATATCTTCAACAATGAAGTTATAAAGCTTCAAAGTCGTTAATAATAAAGAGAAATCCACGGCCGCCATAGAAAACAGCATTTTGAGAAAAGATATTAAATATTTATTTAAAACTGTTATCTAGTTTACTTTTCTACCTATTTTGATATTGTATTCACGGTTATATTCAATTTTTTTTTATGTTTTTGTTAGGTTCGCACTTGACCGCTATCTCACCTGATGGAAAGCGAAGATGCGGTCGACGATGAAGCGCGCTTACCTAGAAGTAACCTATTCACTCTTGACTTAAAGATTCCCGGTTGTTTTCAAACTGGTTAAATAACAAATGTTTATTTCCATGCATATTCTCCTATTGGCTTTATAGGTGATAATTAATATAATCTCCAAATTAAACCACGTTTTTTTTTTTATACGCATTGTACCAGAAAATCACGAACTAAAAAAGTTACATATGTCAAATCTACTTAAACCTAAGGTTTTTTCGCTGGAGGAGCTCTGAAAATGCCTACTACGACCGCGTGGTCTCTTTCATAGGGTTCTAAAGTCAACTGTTCTTGTGGTTTTAATTTATCTGCCTGTAGTTTCTTTACTTCAGCTGCGAAAACAGCCTCGGGCTGCGCCGTCGAGTCTATGCAGGAAGCCTGTGAAGAAATTTAACAAATGTTACATCATGGAATCGTTTCTGGGAGTAGAGTTAGAAGTTAGTTGGTAATCAGTGAGAGAGTTCAATCTTTCAACATGTGTGATTTAGAATGTTTTTGTCATCATAAAAGCTCTTTTTTTTTTCAAGATATTTGCGAGAGGGTGTTTCAGACTTGTTCTGACTGCTTTCAGTTTCTGCGCGGCTCCGTAGTGAACTAGGTCGCTATTTTAATTCGTCAGTTTCCGATTCGAAACAGTGAAAGTCGTTCGCACGCTTTGCCAGTTCTACAGTCCAGAAAACTAAAGTTGCGGACGACGAAGCGCTCTCGACTAGCGAGAGAGAACGAACTCTCGCTAGTCAGTCATATCGAATGAACTTACGAACTAAAGAGCGACTGATTTTACCATGAGAACACAACCGATCGAGGTCACTCCAGAACTACACGAGACTAATTTCGATCCCCCCATCCCCAGTTTGAAACCCCATACAACCACATGTTTTCTCAAATAGTTCTGTACTATATGCAATCATAATTTACGTTTACCTTATTTATCTTCAAGGCTAGAGTGAATAGGCTCTTAATAAACTAGTGCGCCTGACCATCAATGATTGCATCTCCACTTACCATCAGGTGGGATCGCAGTCAAGCACTGGTTTATATCAATTAAAAAAAAAAAAAAAAAAAATTATTTATTTATAAATATTGTACGTCAAGATCATAAATAACTTTAAATTTAAAAACATACCCCTTAATTAACTCAGAAAAAAAGAAACTTACCTTAATAGAAATAACAAAATGTCCGCCGTTCTTCAAGAAGTGCTGCGCATTCAGACTGACTATCCTAGCCTGGTCCGGTTGAGCTACGTCAGCGAATATACAGTCGACCATGCCGACTAGCATTCTGTGAGAGAAAGAGTTAGATATAGCCTGCTATCTGGAGTTAGAGGGAGATGGGTAGAGTTTGATTGTGTCAGAGAGAGAGTTCAAATGTATCAACATGAAAGATTTAGCTTACTGAGATCATCATTGTGAGTATAAATAACTTAACAGTCTAACCGCTTGCGTCGGATTTATCCGACGAGCGTTTTCGTGTCCTATATTCGCTAGGATCGTGTTTGCAACTGGGTACTCCATCCCGTTTAGCTTTTCAATCCCCATTGGTGACAGACGAGCTTATGAGATGGAGGAAAACGCAAGTTTGTCGGATATATCCGACGTAGGCGGTTGAAAGTTTTAATACAGTACCAGAGCGTAAATATGAGACATTAAGGTCCAGAATAAGATAGTTATACAGTATGGATGACCGAAGAGCCTCATCAGTGAGTTATTTCAGACTGCCAGTTGAAAACCAGCGCTGGGTTGTCTGATGCCCAGCTCTTGCGGAGACGGCAACCCTTTAGGTTTAGGCACGTTCGGCGCAATAGTATTGTATAATTCTGTACCATGGTTTTTTTTTTTCAAAAAAAAAAAAATCGCATCTGTTTTTAAAAGAAATATTGAGTGAAACCATTCACGTGTTTGACAATTATTAATTTTCATCTCAGGAACTGGGTCTAAATGTCATATTTACGGCCGAGTACTCTAAGTTCGCTAAAGTTTTTAATTATTCGTCCAACTTTAACTATTTTACAATATAAGTTTTTACCTGTATTTTAATGGATGTCTAGCATCCTCTATAATTGGAATTATATTTGTCCTCTTTTTCGCGACATTTATTAAGTCGCGGCCTGATCTATGCGAGAACTCCACGGCGTACACCAAACCTTCCTGTAGGGCAAAAAAAGTGAAAAATAATGTTAATATGGATAACAAATCAAGAATTTGGTAGGTTTGTTCATAGTTTGATATCAGAAGTGGGTATGTGGATATAGTCTTCATGAATAGGTCTAGATTAGAGGGACCACGATCATCATTTAAAATTGTTTAATTAAAGTATAATATGACAATTAAAAAAATATATTTATTATTTTATTATAATATCAGTCATGCGAACGTGAAAGAAGGATGGAACTATACACTCTATATGTATAGCTCTATCCCTTTAACAATTCAGTTAAGGTCGAAAATGGTTCGCGTTAAGAGCTTGTGGTAGGGCAGCAGAGCATTTTTAACAACAAATTTCTAAATGTCATAATACACAATTACAGTAGTCCACAAAATTCAAATTATTATTTTTTTTGCATTTTGCAAGGCAGTGTTAGGACTTTGTAATGGAACAGGCATTCAACAGGATTAAACAAACTGAGAGAGTTGAATTGATAATTTGAATGATTATAATTCCGTAAATAAATATGTGTTACGGCCGCCAATCACATTTTAATCAACATAAAACTTAACATTGAGCAGCAAAAAAAAAAAACTATATATTAATTGAATTTTGTGGGTTACCTTAGAGTATTGACTTTATCCTAACAAAAAAAAAAAAACGAACTTACCGGTCCAACAACATCTGAGACATGACTGACGGTGGTGCCGCTAGCAGCACCAAGATACAGCACCCTGGATCCAGGAGGCATGTGTATAGCATCCACACCGCCCATAATAGCAGCCGCTAACTTTGATCTGAACGGGTTCCATACTCTGTATTCTACCTTTTCTCCGTCAGTCTGTGAAAAGAGGGGCAATGTTCATAAGGACGTGTGAAACTGAGAAGAGGTAAGGCTAATGAAGGGTTAGCAATCAGAAGTGGGTATGTGGATATAGTCTTCATGAATAGGTCTAGATTAGAGGGACCACGATCATCATTTTAAAATTCTATTGTAATATGCTACTGAGCAGTTGTTTTTTATTTTTATTTAATTACATCTCAAGAAAAAATGTTTTTCTCTCTTTATAACTTTCTTATAACCTACGTCGGATTTATCCGACAAACACTCTCGCGTATATTACGCCAGGGTCGCACATTCCCTACCTAATACTCCATCTCGTTAGTTCTTCTGTCACCTATGGGCATTGAAGATGTTAACTAGATGGAGTACCCAATGGCGAACACACGACCCTAGGCGAATAGGACACGAAAACACTTGTCGGATAAATCCGACGCAAGCTGTTAAAGTCCATCCATATATTGCGTCGCACGTTTAGAAGAGGGAACGGGTTGTAATTGTGTGATAATAGGAGGGAAGAATCATAACGTTTTGTGACGTCACTTTTCAACTAACGTAAAACTGAAAAATCTCTGTGATTTTGTGGATTATATTGTAACTTTTTTCAAACAGAATTTGATGTTGATTTTATAAAAATATTGAATAAATGAATGTCACATCAAACTTATTTCAAAACAGGGGATTTTAAATTAATAATCATTAGAAATAAATTATGTCACATCCCACAAGTGAGAGTCACATATGTCAAAAGGAGGGGTTCACAATTCGTGTGGCGTAATTTATGGGCGGCTCTTTACTAAAAATCCTGCCTTCACATTACTTCATAAAGAACAACACCAATCTACAAACCTCAACTGATATTCTTTTCTCTCCATATACTTCTGATCCAGGCACCAAATTCTTTGTTACCAGTGCATCTTCTTTGCCTCTCGCAATGAATACCCCAGGGTGTCTGTAACAAAAGACATTGGAAATTGAGGAAGGGTAAACCCAGAAGGGTTGGTAGGAGTAAGAATGGTAAGATCAGTAATATATTTTGTCTTCAAGCATTCGCTTTCAGAAGAACGAAAGTAATATTAGAAACATCATTTCAAATTTATTTCTCAGGGTGTTACTGGCCTTTCGGAGCGGGGTACATCGAATAACACACTTGTCTTATTCATACTTAAAATACGAACTTTGGATGTGTATGTCGATAAAGGGACATTCATCTTTTTTACTAACAACCAAAATTGTGACAGAGGCATATGTATTTATATTACACTAGCAAACCCGGCGAACTCCGTTTCGCCACCAGATGGCTTCGTTTTATGTAACATTTCTTTTGGTGATTAAAAGAAGAAATTTTATTTTTTTTTGCTATAAACCTCACGGAGCCCGAGACCTTTCCAACGAATGCAAAACCGTGGAAATCGGTTCGTGCGTTCTGGAGTTATAGTGTCAGAAAGGAAAATCCGACTTATTTTTATATAGTAGATTGTCACGCAAAATCAAAATAAAATTTAAATCTTGTTACCCATTTTAAAGCCCTTGAATAATAGCATGTATTTTACTAATAAATATGAGAAAGTTAAAAATGTAACTACGTTATTTAACGTTATTTTTCGAGCGGACAAGTGCGTTGAAAATAGGAAGATTGTTTTACATACATGTTTCCTAGTTTAAATTCGTTATCTATCAAACATTTTGTAGCGTTGCTACAAAAATGTGTTTGAGTTCAATCAGTTAGACCAAACACTGAAAAGTAACATTATCAGGTTGACCTAAAAAGTTATGATAAGAGAATTCAATGTTACATTTTCCCTTGATTTGATGCTCGGTGAATAAGTTGAAATGTTACTATGTTTAGCAAAAACTGTTGCCATAGTCATTAACCTCCGTCGGATATATCCGACCAAGTCTTTCGCGTTTATTACACTCGTCGGACCAATCCGCGGTTAAAGGGTTAATTGACACAAATTACTTTGAAATAGTGACAGTGTAGGTATTTTCTTTTTCTTGATCATGTCTTTCTTAGATTAGAGTTATTGCAGTAAATTTCAGTCTTAATTCTAATTAAAAACCAGTTTTCAACATTCATAATCGATTTCCAACACCTACTTTGGCGCCTTTCCTAATGAAAACTTATATTACCTAAAACAAAGAACTTTTACATACCTGTGAGGTTCAATAATAACTTGTTTGCCCCCCTTAAAGCCGCCTCCTCCTCTACCACCTCCAGGTCCCCCACGGCCGCGACCTAAGACCAAAAAAACAGGTTTTAGTACAAAACATTTTTAAAAAGATTTGTCGATGTCTCTATTGTTGGCATCAGAAGTGGGTATGTGGATATAGTCTTCATGAATAGGTCTAGATTAGAGGGACCACGATCATCATTTAAGTTTAGTTGCGAAAAAAAGTCATTGTAGATTTTTGTAGGTTGGTAACAAGGAAATGACCTTGAACCTACTTCTATTTTTTATTGAAGTTTTGCCTTGAAATTCTTGGTTAATTTGCTTTGTCAAAAGTACTAATATTGTCTGTGAATACAGTAATATTTAAAACAGATAGTAAATACCTAATTGTTAAATTTTGAATAGTTTCTAATAAATTGGCTGTTACACCTCAGTATAACTGTGAAATACTTCAGTTTTTTTTATTTCTTAGCAATAAAGAAATTTTTTATAGCATGAGCATTACTAATGACATAACACACAATAATAGTTAATTATACAATTCATCTAACCAATGACTTCTTTCATTTATGTGAATCTCTCAATTTTGCAAATAACTTACCACCTCCACGGCCGCCACCACCTCGTCCTCCAAATCCTCCCCTACCGCCGCCACCACCACGGCCTCCGAAGCCTCCTCGGCCTCCACCACCGCCGCGGCCGCCGCCGCCGCCGCCGAAACCTCGGCCTCCACCCCGGCCTCCAAATCCACCGCGGCCGCCACCGCCGCCTCGACCACCGTTAAACTCTGTAAGAAAATGGCTATGATTATTATATGGTACGTTGGTCATGGCACCTTTAACAAGTACCTCTCTGTTCGAGTTGCAACCCAGTCGTTCTTTTATAACTCGAGTAGCTACCCTAAGAGTTAACCCAACTAACTCTTAACTCCTAGCAGGGTAGGTTGGTGTAAGTGGCAGGAATGATAGTTGCTTGGCACTGACAGTTGAACTCTATGTTCACGTTCAAAAATGTGAGCGTTTCACTGATGTAGCATGGTACTAGATTCCTTGTTTCCGACTCTCTAAAACTTTACAAATGACATCTGGGATCAACAAGCGTTCCTTCAACATCCTACGAATTTTGATAGTGAGAGACTTGATTGATAAATGATAATTTTGCAAATTGGTCACAAATAATGTCGGTATTTAGCCAATTTAAACAGGTTGGGGGTGGTGTTTCCTAGACGACTACCCTGAGATGAAACATCAAAACAAACTCTGAGGTCAGTCTCTTTTAAAAAGACCATGCAGTAAACATGAAACATTGATTTGTGGAAAAGTAATCACACTATCAATAACAACAGGTTGGGGGTGGTGTTTCCTAGATGACTACCCTGAGATGAAATTCCAAAACTAACTCAGGTCATTCTCTTTTAAAAAGACCATGCAGTAAACATGAAACATTCGATTTGTGGTAATCACACTATCAATAACAATTCCATATTTACAATGTATTATGTTATTTAAGTTATGAGAAGGTGAATTTTAAATAATCACTTCTTGCTCAAGAAAAATCTTACAACAGTCAAAGTCAAAAGTTTTTATTTCACATAGTCCTACATGGGCACTTATTAAACGCCAGAAGCTAGTGCACGGTTCCAAATTCATTGTTTCCTATGGAGAAGAACCGGCAAGAAACTCCATGTTTACTCTTTTAAAAAAAATTGTTCTTACAATATTTCCATATTACAGCATAAGTAGATATTATGTAAGGACAGTGTAGACTGGGCAATATTGTACTAAAAAGTACAATAAAAAGTAACCCATAGAAACTATGATGAGGTCAATGAAAACAGCATGGATCACTCAATGAGCCATCGGGCGAATGAACCAAACCTTGTGCAGTAAACAAGTAAATATTGGCAAAGTTGCCTAATAGCTAGCTTTGAGTGATGAGTGAAGGAATCAAATCTTTATTTGTCAATCAATCAATCAAATTTTATTGTGGATCATAGGTATGTACAGTACAGTTCTTAAATATATGAAAATTTAGATCAGCTATGTCCCGCCGTTGGGCATACAATAATTACATCTGGATAAACAATAAATTAATATTAAATTTAATTAACATTATTACAAAATATATTTTTCCATTTAGCATAATAATAAAACATTAATGGAAATGTCAAATTTAGATTATTACCTAGAAATTAAAATTAATTGCATATAAGGTCAAAAAATTAAAAAGAATAAAATCATAACAAATTGAAACAGGTAAGATGCCAAATTATACACATAAAATTAAAAAAGTATAATTAATCACAATACTAAAATGAGGAATTGCAAAATCATAACATAAAATATAATTATAATAATTCAGGTCATTGAACACATCATGACTCGGTGGGACTATATTTTAGTAAAGATTTGTCAGACAGAAATTCTTTTACAGAGTAATAACTCCTGTTTACTAACAGATCATGGAGAGTCCTTTTAAAATTATCATTTTTCATAATTGTTCTGATAGGCCCTGGTATATTATTATAGATGCGAGAAGCTGAACAAAAGATGCTCTCATGCATCAGGTGAGTTTTACTGGCCGTTGTGCGTAATTGATCCTTACGCCGTATACGCGTGTAGTAGTTAAACATGTGAATATTGTTTTTAACAAATACTGCAGCCTCAAGTATATAGATGCATGGTAGTGTTAATAATTTATTGTTTTTAAAGAATGGCTTACAGGATTCAGTTTCGCGCAAGTTGAATATAGCCCTGATGCAGCGTTTTTGAGCAATGAAAGCGCGCTCTCTTTCCGTACTGTTGCCCCAAAATATTACACCGTATCGGAGAATAGAGCCAACATAACCATGGTAAGCCGCTAGCAAAGTACTCCGATTTGCTATTCTCCCTAATCTATACAATGCATATGAAAATTGTCCCAGCTTTTTGCAAACATGCTCAATATGAAATTTCCAGTTAAGTTTGTGGTCAATATGTAGTCCTAGAAATTTCGTTACTTCCGTTTCCTCAATGTCACTATCAAGGTAATGAATTTTTAAAGTACCTGTACGTCGGGTTCGTATTTTAAAATCCATTATTTTAGTTTTATCAATATTAATCATTAAATTATTCATTCTAAGCCAATCTATAATCAATACTATTGTTTGGTTAATGTCAGATTCTAAATCAGTTGAATTATCATTAGTAAATAAGACGGTGCTATCATCAGCAATCTAGACCGATTTGATTCCTTAGTCAAGTTATTTCGTTTTTAACAAGAATTTGACAGTACCTGGAGCAGTCTGAAGTGTACATTTGGTCCCAGTTAAGGAAATAGGCTCAACCTTTAAAATGAACAAACAAACCTAATTATAGGTGACCTGTAGGAGCACCTGTACATTATTTTAAAACACATGGGTATGTCAATGCGGCCATATAAAAGTCAGTGGATGATAAGGCAACAGCCCTCGTGCGATATTATACACAACAAAACAATATGCGAATAATAACCTGAAGAAGGACAGAGGTAAACTTTTTAGAGCATTTCTGGGTTTATGGAAAGTCAGTATTGTGCCACTAGTACATAATTATTCTTTACAATATGAACAATTGAACACCACGTGGTCGCAATTTGTTCACTGTCAACCACTAAATGAAATATTCTAAGACATGAATTCTGCGGTAATTTCTGGTCTGCGAGACTTATGATTGAGCTTACATTAAAGTTAAAAACGCAAAGATATTGGTTGGAGGCTAATTTCAGAGCGATTTTATGTAATTTCAGTCAAAATGGTTGTTATATGAGATAGCGTGGTTCCGGCATGGTGGCAAAATAAACATCAATATGGAGCAAATATAACTAAATAATTGGTGCAAAACGATAGTGAAACACGAATTTCATAGTTCTGAAATACTAGGAAGTGTTTAGGAACAATAAATTAGGAGGAATTCAAGGTTGGTTGTATGAACTAACCTAAAAATTAACACGTGAATTAAAGAGGAAGATCGCGTATTTGGGAATTAACAATCACATAATGTCACAAGCAATCATTAACTCCTAGATCCCTTGTAATAAAACCGTTGCAGCTATGATATTTTCTCATAAAGTATAAGAAATATCACAAACGGCGTCTACGCCTATGCCAAATACCGATTATGAAGTAAAATTTAAGTAATAATCTTACCAGGTTTTCCCATATTATTATTCCGAGATTGTTGAACAACGAACTCTTTTCTACACTTTATACAAAAGTACTTTTCTATCTAAACACAAATATAAACTGTAATTTCTTCATAAGCCGCGCGGAGCCATCACGCCGCGCAGCCGACCCAGGAAATGACGCCATTTTAAATGAACGATGTTGCTGCTTCATTCAAGGAGCTAGAAAAAATGTTTAGAGTTGCTACTAAAAAAAACTATTTCTCCAAACAAAAATATTTTTTAGTGGCGTTAGATATTCCTGATTTTACAGTATTTTGTTGTATTAATATTTTAATACCTTAAATATCATATAAACGATATATAAGTTCAATTAACATTTTCACACATCATTATCATGATTACGTAATCACTGACGCTAGGGTCAGCATGATAACCAGCCAGCTACGAACAACAAACTGTTGTCAGCCCGCGTAAACAAATTGTAAACACAGTGAATTATAATAACTAATAGCGAAACTATTAATTTTATAAAATTCTTAAATATTTAAAACTATATAAATACTAAAGGCAAAAACTACTAGGTAAAATATAGTGTCATAAAATTCCTCCACATCACTGTCGACTGGAACTGGAAGTGTGCCCAAAAGGCAGGCGGCATTGCCACGTGAAACTCATAACTGAAGTGTTAAATCTAATCAGTTGATAAGATAAACAAAATAAAATTACTCTCATTTGAAGCTTGTTTGTTTTATAAGTTGTTCAAAAAGGTTTTGTGGGTTTAAAAAAAAAAAACTATGGACTCAAGTAAGTTCAATAAAATTCGACTCACTGATTTTAAGTGGGTAAATGAACCAAAAAAATGGAAAAGCAACGATGTTGAAAACATTCTTGAAGTAACAACGGAAGAAAAAACGGATTACTGGGAAGGCACTTGGTACAATTTTCATTATAACACTGGCCATGTATACGCAATAGAAATCAAAGAAGATTTCACGTTTACGGTAAGATGAATTAATTAATTTGATATGAATCTGCCTTTAGTATAGTTTTGGAAAACTACAGGATTGTAAAAAAAAATCTGTTTTGGAGTTTGAAAACTTAAGTATCTACATTTTTATAATATTAGTAGTAATCAGGGCCAAGGCATAAGGGGCGCCGCGCCGGAAAAAATTGTTACACAACAACAAATTCTATATAGTTGAGTATAGATAAGTAAGTACATCGGCAAAAATCACGGGCCGATATCGAAAAAAGACAACAAAAAATGTGGCGCTCAACAGGTTTCGCACACAGGCCTTGGCTGGGGTCGGCTCGGCCCTGGTAGTAATATTGTTGTTTTCGCCAAAAGCTAAATGCAGAACGGTCGAAATAGTTTGACCAGTCCGAACTTCGAACAATTACTTGTATAATAATTATTTTTATGAATTATAATTATGGTTTTCATGCTTAATGAGTATTTTTTCGAGTATCTAAGCGCAATAATTCGGAACGCCAACATATTTTGAATTTTACCGTACCTACTGCAAGGAGGCGGCAAATAAGTTAAACCAAACAAAATGGTGTAAAACTACTGCGCATTTTGGTTCAACTTATATGCCGCGTATTGTTGTGGTATCTATACTGATAATAAATCTGTAGAAGTGAAAATTCTGTACATTGAAAATATAAAAAAAAATGGCAGGGGGTGTTACTAGACCGACACCGAACCCAAAAATGTGATTAAAAAAATTTTTGTCTATCTGTCTATATGTTCAGACATCAAGCAAAAATTACCGGTTCGATTACGATGAAACTTGGTATAATTATTCTTTAATATCCTGGGCACCACAAAAGTATATACAATAAAAAACAAACTTAATTTTGCGGTTCGATCCCTAGACCCAATTACTGTACCAACTGTAAAGCATAAGTTTTTCGTAGGTTACGTCACCCGCAGTGGAGTTCACTAAGGGGCGCTGCACACGGCTAAGATACTGTAATATTTTATCTTAAGATCAATATCGCTCGCCATATAATTCAATGGACTATCACACACGACGAAGATAAATAATATTTCATATTTTCGTATCTCAAAAATACCTAATAAAACCATTTTCGACTTCTACGCGGACGAAGTCGCGGGCAAAAGCTAGTTTATATTATATGTATAATCTACGCGTTCCTACTGTACAAAAATGTGTGGCAATGACATTACTGGACGTTACATATCCTACGGAAAATTCATGTGACAAGGACGTGTTAGGCAATGCCACTGCGACATGTGTTAAATAAAACGATGTCGTTGGCCAGTAGAAAAACAAAAACACTCATTTTCTGCAGTAGGTACCTTGCTTACTATTTCCTTTCTAACGGTAAAACGGGGTAAATAGAAACGCAGGGGTGAAGAGAAACAAAACTTTTGTTTGGTTTTTCACTTTGATACCATATTATCGGCTTTTAACAAAGCATCGAATTTTTAAAATAACAATTCATTAATAAATTGATTAATAATTGATTGGGAGCAGTGGTGGCCGAGTGGTAACGCCCCCGACTTACGAGTTGTAGGTCGCGGGTTCAAACCCAGCCAGGCGCATTACTTTGTGTAATTTATTTCATCACCACTGCTCTCAAAACGGTGAAGGAAAATATCGTGAGGAAACCGGCATGTCCTAGAACCAACAATTCGAAGACATGTGACATCCACCAACCCGCACTGAGCCCGCGTGGTGGATTACGGCCCATTCCCTCTCCTAGAGAGGAGGCCTAAGTCCCAGCAGTGGGAACATTATAAGGCCGACTAAGCTAAGCTACATAAATTGATTCAGTTAAATGCTGAAAAAAATAATCAAATATCGTGAAAATACCCTCTGAAGTTTTGTTTCTATTCACCCCGTTTTACGGTATCTATTCTTTTTTTTTTAACTTTATCGTGGGTGCGTTCACAAACATGTAAACTCACATATAAAAGACACCCAGACCCACTTACTTTTTTTGTATCTGTAGGCTATACAAATATTTGTCTCATGCGGGAATCGAACCCACTATACGTATCATAACAGCCAATCGCTCAACAACTGGGCAACCATGTGGTAAATATGACGATAATGAGCCTATTTCCCATACTTCATATTTTCAGGTATGCGTTGAAGCAGAATTCACAACCCTGTACGATCAAGCAGGGCTTATGATTTACTTCGACGATAAGCATTGGTTGAAGGCTGGCATAGAGTACAATGATGGGCAGCCAATGATTAGCAGCGTTCTCACTAATGAAGTCTCTGATTGGGGCACAGGTATGATGACAGTTTTCCCGCCAATCCGACTATTTAAAAGTCAGGTATTTTTTTTTTATTGGGTTGGAAAATCATCTTATGACATCCCCGCTCTTGGGCGGAACGGGTTTTGAATAGTTAGAAATGTACCGACGAACCTCATCACAATGAATGAGAGGCATAAATATCGAGGGGAATACAACCTTCTATATGAAGCGTTGGTTACAGCCGCGCCGCGTAACGACAGCTTTGACACATGGTCGTCGACGCTATTGACCCTCGGGCCTTTGGCAGAAATTATAATCGGTACAATGTCAACGGAAGCCATTCACAGTGAACAACGACGTGTGCCAGTACAGGACATAAAATTATTTAATTTGTTGTTGTTTTCGCAGCTTTTATGAGGTTACCGTCATTTGAAATGGTAACATCGATTATAATTCTGCTGCGCCCAAATCGGTGTATCATTATTGTAGTAGGCTTATTGGCTCCAGTTATAGTCATTGGCTACAATAGTTCTGTCAATAATTTATTAATTTTACTATCCATGCCCTATTGGGGGTCAATTGAATACTAAATAATCTATTATTTCTAGGTGTTTTCACCGGTAATCCACGGAAATTTTACCTCCGGATGACCAGAAAAGGAGACGTGGCGTGCGTGAAATATTCCACAGATAATAAAATATGGACCCTGCTTCGATTGTGTCCAATGCCCTTTTCTACAAACCCTAATCCTTGTTTGGTGGGTCCAATGTGTTGTACTCCTATGAGAAAGGGTTTGAATGTCAAATTTAGCGAAATATCCGTTACCGTACCGGAAAATGATATATTGCATTCGAATTAAGTCACTTGTAATAATTTCAAGTGTTATAAATGCTGCCAATATATTGTAGCTGTTTTATTTGATTGCAACTCTGTTTTGCGTATATTCGAGGCGATTTTGTGATGGTAGCAAACATAGGTCTTAAATATGACAACAGGAAGAAAGCAAGAGGCTACAATGTCCAAATTGGTATGGAGCTTTTACCCAGTAACGCCCAGTATGCAGATTACATCATAGGATATCTTTTTAATGCTATTTTGAAAATAACTAGATTTAACGTCACATAAAGCATGGGTTCAAAAGTTATTGGATGATATACTCATATTTGTTAGCTATCTACAGATATTTTTCATATCTTTTATAGTTATCAGGCAACTTAGGTATTAACTCAAGACTAGGCACTTGAGCTGGCACTGAGTGACGATCGTGAATGGAAAATTCACGATCGTTACTCAAGAGTATGTACTGTTTAATCTGTGACTCAAGCATATAGCAGATTGCTCGTATCTTGGCCGACCTTGTTAATAAACACTAAGAACTTCTTGAGGAAGTTTAAACGAATAGCACTGCAGGCTTAAATGATGTTTTTTTTAGCCGCTAAGTACTTATATAGAACGTGTATGACATTACCTGCGGAGAAGGTACTTTTAGGAATCAGAAGTACAGATATTTAAAACAAAACTATGTGACACAACAAAATAAACAATTCTTTACTTTAAATTAAAAGAACAAAATAACAATAATTCTAATTAATCTAATTAATCACAAATCAGTATAAGTCTCACGGCCCTTGAACGATGTTCCCGCCACGCCAATGACACCCGTCAAAAATGCGCGGGAATGTGCTGCGCCTACCGCTTCCATAGACTCTTCGCTGTCATTCCTTCCTTCCATCCTAACAGTACATACAAAACTATGTCGACGAAGCGGCAACGACACGACGGCATGCAGCTTCGTCAATAGTTTCTAATTTCGTATGTAAGCTTCACGCAGGCGTACACCAAGCGTATAATGACGAATACGCGTCTATGAAGCTACGCATCCGTGAACAGTAGGCCTAAATGTTGCGCATTCGACCGTACCCCGAATGCATGTATTATGAAGTCAATGGTATTATACATTTTTAGAATTTTTCCTCGAATCTGCATCAAAGCTCTACCTACTCTAATCCAGGGCCCGATCTATACCCTATTCATCTGGGTTTGAAACAAAATGTAAAGAAAGAAAACCATGTAGGTACCTTCGACCAAGTTTCTTCGACGTGTTTGAATATATTAATAACAGTCTTCTTTTCTGTTGAATGCATTGACGTTTTCTTTGCACGCTTTTTCTTCGACGACTAACAAGAATTCAACGAAAATATCTTATATAAACAAGTTGATTGATAGTGAAAAAGATGGGGAATTAAAACCCGCCCGATGACAAAACGTCACATTTTTATTTAAAATGTTTGCAGTATCTGTGGTCAATAATTTTGTTGTATTATAAATGGTGTGTTTACCTTTTATCTCAAGACTCCCTGAGTAGGGTATAGCTATTTAGCTGCTCCGGGCAAAGATATTTGTCACCTTTTATAATGACACTAATGAAAAATGTCAGTTGGACCAGACAAAGCTGATGATAGATGACGAGCGAAAGTGAGCTAAAAATCTGAGCAAACAGTACGAATTTCTACCACATCGTTGCTGGTTTATAAAAATTTATTTTTAACCGCCAACCACCCTTAAAAGGGCCGAAACTGCGTCTGCGCGGACGACCGCGCGGTCCCATACTGCAGTGCTCCTTGCGGCCCTTGGTGCGGGCACCCGTCGCGGTTTGCGGGTCCCGCGCCCGCGCCGCTACGTGATAAATATTAAGTTCTCCATCGACACGACTACATGCACACCGTTAAAGTTGAACTAGCGACACTGCGCAGGTAATAATCCGGTTCACGCGACAGGGACCGTCCGCGTGAACACACGCGCTTTGTCACGCGACGGAAGCCCGTTGCGAGTGTCCGCTATATGCAGTTTCAAACCTTACACATTCATAGAGAATAATAAAACGCATTTATATAAAACGATCTATTTATTATTAACAAGGCGCGTCAATCAGCATCAGACTCGTCTCCTGGCGCGCTGGCGTCGCTCTCAAACTTGTCGTCTCCCCACGACGCGCCGCTGTCGGACTGATAGGCTTCGGCTTCCATTTCTTCGTCCGATGATGAGTCTGGAATGAAGACATAGGTTAGTGAGCACAAGAAGAAGAAAAAGAGCCATGGCGTCTGTCAAGCGGCGAATCTTTGATTGCTATAATCATAGCAATCAAAGATTCGCCCTTTGATTGTACCCTTCTAGCAATCGCTATAAGGGTACAAGAGCAAAGAGGGTGGAACATGGTGGCCCAGTGGTAACGGCCACGACTTACAGGTCGCGAGTTCAAACCCTATGCCCTATGTACATTATTTTGTGTAATGTAATTCATCACCATTGCTCTCGAAACGGTGAAGGAAAACATCGTGAGAAATCCTTCATGTTTATTTTTCAATTGATATAAACCAGCGCTTGACTGCGATCCTATGGTAAGCAGAGATGCAATCATCGATGGTGATGTCCTAGAAACAAAACTTCAAAGACATGTGACATCTACCAATTCACACTGGACTCGCGTGGTGGATTACAGCCCATTCCCTCTCCTAGAGAGGTGGCCTGCGAACATTATTAGGTTGATGCTTATGGTAGAAAAGTAACTGACCATTATAGTGAAGCACAGGTTCCTGGTCGTCGAGAGCGATGTCGGCGGCGCTGCGCTGGGATATCGTCAGGTCGAGGCGGCCCTTCAGGTTTAGCAGCTGGCAGAGGTGGGACCGTCTGGAATGAATCACAGTAATATTATTGTTTCGTATTCATACTTGAGAGCAGTAGTGGCCAAGAGGTGAAGGCCCCGACTGAGAGCAGTGGTGGGTGGCCCAGAGGTGATGGCCCCAATTTACGACTTGCAGGTCGCGGGTTCTAACCCAGCCAGGCGCATTACTTTGTGTAATTTATTTCATCACCACTGCTCTCAAAACAGTGAAGGAAAACATCGTGAGGAAACCGGCATGTTCAAGAACTAAAAATTCGAAGACATGTGACATCCACTAACCCGCACTGGGCCCGCTGGTGGATAGCGACCCTTTCCCTCTTCTAGAGATGAGGCCTGAGTCCAAGCAGTGGGAACATTAAATGACTCGAATCAAAATTCAATGAAAAAATCCGGTGAAAAACATCTTTAGATAAATGCCACACACCCGGATCCCAAGACCGAAGTGTTTTGACTTCAAACGGCTGAAGATTCTATGTACTCATATAAAACTGACCTGTGGGTGAATATAGCTAGCAGTTGAGTCAGATGGTCTGAAGTCTTGGAGCCCATCGTAGCGAGCAGCAGCGCCGAGTGACATCGCACCACTGCGGAGAGCCATGTACATACTGATGCGCATCTGGAGAAAGGGGAAATTATATGGTTAGATTTAGTTCGTAGTGGACAGTACGTCAGTGCCCCGACCTACGTACTATCAGCACAGTCCAAAAAGATCCACCTAACGGGTAATTAGGGTTCCGTTCATCAGAAGAAAAAAAAAACGGAACCCTTATATCACTTTGTTGTCCGTTTGTCTCAAAGTCAAAGTTTTTATTTCACATAGGCCTACATGGGCACTTATAAAACGTCAGAAGCTAGTGCACGGTTCCAAATTGGTCGTTTCCTATGGAGAAGAACCGGCTAGAAACTACATGGTTACTTTTTAAAAAAAGAATTTGTTGTTACAATATTTTCTGGTTGTTACAATATATTGGATTTATTATGTAAGGACAGTGTAGACTGGTCAATATTGTACTATAAAGTACAATAAAAATAATCATAATAAAAAGGAACCTAAGAATTCGCGGAGTCTACAGTGTTCTCACATTCACATTATAAAAAAGAGGCTCTATAAATAAAAGCAAGTAAAAGAAAAAACAATTATTAATAAATAATACGTTAACAATATAAATAATAATAAATAAATAAAAAAATATTGCAAAAGCAATGTGTTAGAACGAGAAAATAAAAGTATATATTACAACAAATGTCTGACTGTCAAGACCCTTTATCTCGGGAATGCGTGGAGGTATCGAATTGAAATTAAAACTATATACTCAGGTCTGCGGTCCCTTGAAGCTGTAAAAAAATCAAACTTCTAAGTTAACGAAAAAACCTATATATCGACACTCTCGAGGGAAAAAAATTCATAGGGCTTCACTTCCCGTTGACCCAGAATCCTGAAATTTGACGTAAAGTAAGGTTTTTTATAGCACAGATATAGGAATAAATCTGAAATCTAAAACTTTGTTGTTAATTGACAAAAAAAAAAATAGTATTCGGAAAAATCTTTGAGACTCCATTCCAGAATTGATTGTAGCGATGATGATTGTATACCATAAAAAGTTACAATATATGTGGATACCAGAGTTCATGTAAATAGGCGAGCTTAACTCAAAGTTGAGTTTTCTTCCAGCAAACCATTGAGTGATAGAGAGAGTTCACAATAGAGGGTAGGATCCAATGCACAATTTAAAAATTACGAATCAGAAACGTTTATTTCAAATAGACCATTTACGGGCATTTTCGAACTGTCAAAAAGGTGGTCAGTCAAAAAAAAGTGAAGCTAAATTGCGTTGCAAATAACACGAATTAAATAATACTAAAATAGTACTCACTGGCTCGTTTTCCGTGTGGCCATGTCTGCGAGCTGTTCCAACAGCTGTGGTACGTAATCTGCGGGAAGGTTGCTCACTGTGCGCAGAGCGACTAGAGGATCATCCTTCTGAAGTACTGTTAGAATTATGCTAGAAACAAAAACACAAAAAAATTAATATGAGATACATTGTACCTGGAAGGGACGTGCTAGCAATAAAAGTAAATAAGCCCGGCTTTTATGTGAAAATACATGACACCTAACATACATATAAGGTGTTAAAAAATTAACTTTAAGAATTTCGAGGGGACATTGTACTCCTCATTATGAACAACTTTTACTATGGGACTAAACCTGAAATCGCGAAAAAAAAATCAGCTGTTCCCTACGCTTATGTTCGCATAACTCGTCAAAATGTATTCTAGTAAATGTATCCCTTTGTATTCTAGGGCAATGGTAACTTTTTTCAAAAAATTCCACAACCCTAAGTGAAACCCTTGGCCTTGGGACGAAGGCAAAGAAGGAACAGGAGCGGGTTTAATAAAAGTCTGACACTATCTCGCGCTCCACCCAACTAACATCCACTTAAAAAAAAAACAACCCTGGCGAAAGATTCTATCTTACTTTGCCCTTCCAGTTTGCTGACATGTCTTTGAAGCGTGTGTAGAACATAACGCGCCGTCGCGTCGACTCAGGCCAGGTCCTTACCGGACGACGAGCTACCCATTGCTCATCGTCCGCAAGCCTGCGCCTACGGTGGCCGGGGATCGCCTTGACCTGTGCCCAGGACGTCTCCTGACTATGAAATATACCAGATCGAGAAAATGTTTCTCACCCTTTATCCTTAGAATGTAGTCCCTGCATCAACAGCTTGGTCAGGTTCTGGCTGACGGCGGACCTGCCGCGTCCCTTCACATCGAGCGCCAGGTTAGCTAGGCGGGCTTCCATTGGAACTTCTATCTGAAAGTGAACAGATTATACTAATTAATACTCAACAAACTTATTTATTGTAATTATTATTAATTACTAACTGCAGCGAATAGCTTCGACTGTGTATCATCATCATCATCATTTCAGCCAAAGGCGTCCATTGTTGGATATAAACCTCCCCATGTGTCGCCAAAACGACCAGTCCAGTGCGTCTCGCATCCATTGCATTCCCGCGACCCTCAACAGGTCATCAGTTCACATTGTGTACCACCGGTACGTGGTCGTCACTCCAGAACCTTTCATCTCCATTGACCATCTGTTCTACAAGCAATGTGGCCTGCCCACTGCCACTTTTAGCGATTCTTCGGGCTATGTCGGCGAAATTGGTTCTTCTGCGGATATCTTCATAATTCATGATCATGATGATAAAAATTCATCGGAACCGAAATCGGAATGGAAATTGCAAAATCAATCGGAATTTCGGACCTTTTTGAATTAGAATTACACCTGCATATAACAAACAAATAATAGTGAGCAGTGGTGGCCGAGTGGTAACGGCGCCGACATAAAAGTTGTAAGTCGCGGTTCGAATCCAGCCAGGCGCATTACTTTGTGTAATTTATTTCATCACCAATGCTCTCAAGACGGTGAAGGAAAACATCGTGAGGAAACCGACATGTCCTACAACCAAAAATTCGAAGACATGTGACATCCACCAACCCGCACTGGGCCCGCGTGGCGGATTACGGTCCATTCCCTCTCCTAGAGAGAAGGCCTGAGTCCCAACAGTGGGAACATTATAAGGCCGACTATGCTATAACAAACAACTGCAAATTTTGGATACTAACCTTGTCCCCCGGCGTGGCTCTCTTCCTGGCGACTCCCCCCATAGGTTCCACATACGTGACTTGCGAGGCGTCATGTTCCGTCCGCACTTTGTTCACCTCGTTCGTTTGTTTCACTTTCTTCTTCGTCTCTTTACTATCGCCCCGGATTAAGAACTGGGTTTTCGATTTTAAGTCGGGAGTCTGTAAAAAAAAAAAAAAAAAAGTGAAAGCTGAAAAAAGTGTCCATGGAGTTTCTTGCACATTCTTCTCCATAGAGATCTACGCTTTGGAATGTGCAATTAGCATCATTTTTTCTGACTGACTGACTTCTTGACATTTCAAAAATGCTAATAAAATGCTTTTAATTTTTGTTTTTTTTTTGATTTTGAAACTGTATCGACAAAGCTGCAATGACATGACGGCGTCACTTCGTCATCAGAGTTTCATAGGGCCTGTGCACATTACGTTTTTTAAAAACGCTGTTGACGCGCGTTTGTAGCGATACAGACGCGATATGCGCACGAGTCAGACGCGCGTCTACAGGCTCCCTGTAGACGCGCGTTTAAAAAACGTGGTGTGCACGGGCCTTCAGTTTTGTATGAAGCTGAGAGCAGGCATACACCAATCGAAAATCTTATAATGATGAGTACGCGTCTATGAAGCTACGCGTCCGTGGTCAGTACGCCTAAGGGTTTGATAGCTGAAACTTACCACTTTTTCAAAGGTCAAGACCGGTCCATTCCAGTATCCCAGCAGCAGGTCTCCAGTGCGAGGTAGCCTGCAGCACTGCAGCGGGAGGGGTCGAGCTTCCCCACTTGACACTTGGATCGTTACTGTTGGTTTTATTGGTTTTGTTGAGGACCTGTGGAGAGATTATGTGGATTAATACTAATGGTTGTTTAAGTCCACTTCTGGATACGCTCGATTCAAATTAGTTTGTATCGAGACCATATTGGTGACTGCATGCAACAATGACCCTTAAATGACTAGGTGAGTATCGCTATTAGAGAGCGGTAGAAATGTAAGTCTGTGTCTGTAAGTGGGTGAAGGCGCATCAGCGAGGCCTTATTCTTTCATAAATTTGATAACGTGACAGCGAATGTTGCAACCCAGTGTTCGACCACATCGTCGCTTTCCATCAGGTGAAATAGGGATCAAACGCGAGCCTATGAATTTAAAAAAAAATCCCTCGTTCTTAAAGTGCCCTCACTTGCGTGAGGCACCTTCTGGATTAAGAACTTTATTTTCTCATCAGAATTGATCAGCCCCTCTAGCCAAGTTACGATCGTCTCGTTTGCGTCGAACGACTCGAGTAGGCCACGCCTCTGAATCCTTTGTTCTGACGTCATCTCAACGCTCAGTCACGTGGTCAGAACAAAGGAATCGGAGGCGTGGCCTACTCGAGTCGTTCGACGCAAACGAAACGATCGTAACTTGGCTAGGGGGGCAGATGCCGAGGGCGAGGCGTCGCTTCGCCCACGCCTGGCTAAGCTACTGTCTGTAATCGACCAAGGAGTCGCATTAAGAAACTACGATTGTTCTAAAGTACCCCGTAGACATTCAATATTATTGATCAGTATAAATCCCCATCGACGTTCCCCACACTAGGAATTAATCCTATATCATAGAGGCATATTTGTCATTATGCGCTTGATGTACGCCTGCTCACAGCTCACATAACTATGAAACTCTGTTGACGGAACGGCAACATCGTTCTACCGTGTCGTTGCCGCTATAATGACGAATACGCGTCTATGAAGCTATGCGTCCGTGATCGAGGCCTAATAAAGACGCTAGAAAGAATAAAGCGGGAACTGCATTGGACCGACGCACACGTGGGCCACGCCTGAATCGTAGTTAGAGTACCGTCGCGTGGCGTGGATCTAATGTAGCTCTACAAGTCTAGTTGCCATATAATATAATATTCCACAATTTTCGCACAACGTCATCTAGTTCCAAGCTAAGCAGAGCTTGTGTTACGAGTACTAGACAACTGATAAACATACTTATATATTTCTAAATACATACATATTATAGATAAATTACACCCAGACACAGAACAAATGATTGTGCTCATAACACAAAAATTTGTCCTGGGTGGGAATCAAACCCATGATCTCCGGCATAGCAGTCAGGGCCACTAACCACTAGACCAACAGGCCAGTCAAATATAAAATGTTACAATATAAAATGTATGGAGACTGCCCAGATCGGCGTACGTGGCCCACGTGTGCTACTTTAATATTTTTGAAAAGACTTACCCATTCAACATAAGGCCATAATAATGCACAACCCCACTCCTCGTAGCAGCTGCTAGACTCAACCGAGTAGCACCATCCTCTTCTTTAAGTTCCACATCAACAATCCTAGGAGCGTCCTCGAGTACAAAGTTGTACGTAGGAGTGCTAGTGGTTACGGACTTGCTGATTGATTTCCTGCGCTGCTTCTTGTGTGGGGTCTCATCTCCGTTCTGTTGGGGTATGCTGTCTTCTGTTATTGTTACGTCCCAAAATGAGAGGAGGCGTTCGTTTCTGTGAAAGAAGGGTTGATTTTGGGTATTTACTTTAGAATAATATATTATATCTGTTAAACAATAAATTTGAATAAAAAGTAATAATACTGTGTGTGTGTGTTTTGGTGCTATTTTTCCAAAAAATTGCATCAAAATTAGTTCTTAAGTAAAGTTGCAATCAGCATTTAAAATATTGGTATGAAGATTTTGTATGTAAATACATACAAAATCTTGGTAAATTGTTATTTCTTCCTTATCCAATCTGCTTTGATTCAATAATGAACTGCAGATAAAGTAATTCATTTGGTATTTGGGAGTCTTATTCATTTATTTTATTCATGGGATTTTGTTTTTGGGAGTTTTGTCTATCAGATCATTAGCTAGTTGGTTACGGATGCATTTGCATAAGGGTCATTCTTCTTTACTACCAGAAATAAATAATTTATTACCCTTTATTTTAAGGTTATTTGTAAAGTAAAAACCTATTACACACATATTCAAGGGCTTTAAGCTTAAAATTGGTTAGTAATTTTATACTGGTATTTTTTTCTAATTTGGCTTAATAGTGTGGACGAAATACGCCTCTGTCAATTCTTAATACCGATTAATTACCATTCACAATAAAATACAGTGTACATAAATTATAAAATAAATTAATTTCTTTTTTTTTTTTTTTTTATTCACGATATGTTCGCGCTTGACCGCCATCTCACCTGATGGAAAGCGATGATGCGGTCGACGATGGAACGCGCTTACCTATTTCATTTCAATTCAATTAATTGAATCCAATCAATTCCTTTGCTTTCCTTGAGGAATTGATTGAATAACACATTTGTCCCACCCGTATGCCCGCGTACCCGAATTACGCGCTTAGGACTTATGGACATCAGCCCGACATACATACATGTTTTTGGTTTTGATAGACAACAATATTTGTACTCACTGTGACCCCTCAATAAGCCAGCAGACATCATTAAGCGTAGCTATCGTTAGCAGCGCGGTGGGCGCGGCGTTGTGACCCAAGTTCTTGACGACGGTCGCGTCTCCATCATGCAGTCGCCAGAGACGGACTTGGTACGACGCTGCCACCAGAAATCTGGCAGTTGTGTGCTAAAAGAAGAAGGGTATTAAGGTTATTATAATATTATTATGTAAGACACACTAGTAACTATTGGCTGAAATATGTGTTCCGAATACGGAAACATTAGCACAACACACAAACACCAATCAATTTTTGGAGCAGTTCAGTATGGGAGCTTTCACAACACTTTAATATAATAATAATAATAATATTCCACAACTATCACACAATGCTGTCTAGTCCCAAGCTAAGCAAAGCTTGTGTTATGGGTACTAGACCACTGATAAACATACTTATATATTTCTAAATACATACATATATAGATAAATTACACCCAGACACAGCACAAATAATCGTGCTCATCACACACATTTGTCCTGGATGGGAATCGAACTCACGACCTCCAGCATAGCAGTCAGGGCCACTGACCACTAGACCAACACGCCAGTTGTCACTTCAGGGAGCCTCTTTATATTTTTCCATAGCTATATCCTCATGTGTTTATTGGCATTTAGTGTACTAAGGTCTTGATGGCTGGGCATAGTATTCTAAGCCTATTTTTAAGGTCAAATCACTCTCTCCTGCTTCCTCAAGAGTTTGGACACTTTATGTCAAACTTTTACTGATTAAAATGCACCAGAGTTCATTCAGTTTGCCTTTGTTTTCCAGGGCCACATTAACTCTTTATGATTCAATGCTTCAGGGCCAAAGAAACCCATTACTAAACTAGAGATAATTACTTTTACTATAGGTTAGTTAGTGTTCGCTTTTGCGAAACAAAATTCAAAGTGCACGAATAAATGTTTGCACAACGAATGTTGTTGTACCATTTAAAACCCAAGTGGTAATCTGCTAATTGTTCTATAATAATATTCCACAACCATCACATAACGCCATCTAGTCTCAAGCTAAGCAGAGCTTGTGCTATGAGTACTAGACAACTGATAAACATACTTATATATTTTTAAATAAATACATATTATAGATAAATTACACCCAGACACAGTACAAATGATCGTGCTCATCACACAAACATTTGTCCTGAGTGGGAATCGAACCCACGACCTCTGGCATAGCAGTCAGGCCCACTAACCACTGGACCAACAGGCATTCGAATAATAACTATGATAAATAATAAAACATAAATTTTGGTAAACTCACCTGTTTGTGTGGTACAATTTTGATGGCACAGACATTATTGCCATGTTTGTTCTTACTGTCAACGTTAATATTATACTTATATCTAATCGACGAGCTATGCAAGTTCCACTCGCATACATTATTATCCTTATTACAACTGTAAAGGCCGTACAATCGGTGCCAATCTAGTGTACTTATAGCACTACTAGTGTTCTCGTTTGATAAAACGGTTTCAACTTTTGCTTGTGCTACTGAATATATTAAAATCTTTCCACTGGTTGTGCCGAGAGCAATGCAATGTGTTTCTTCAGATAAACTTTTTCGCTTTCCTCCTTTTTGTGGGGAACCCTGAAATATAAAGTAAAGTTTAGTCAGGTAGTCATAATAATGGCATAAGCTTCATCGTTTATACCACGTAAACCAAAGGAATGGAACAGCACCCGCAGCGGTCTTCCCCTCTGATTATAATTTAGGTGTCTCAAAGTTAGAGTGAATAAGTTCTTAATAAACTAGTGCGAAACACCATCAACTATTTAAAGAAAGAAAACATGTTTATTCTGCCCAAATAGAAATATACTACTATACATACAATAAAATACAGCAATCTGTCCGACCATGTGTAAACCAGGCATAACTGTGCTAACCGTAGACACTAGACAAAACACAGTTGTCTGATGTCTACAGCTTAGTCTGTGGTTGTCTATTGTCTATTGCACCTAGCCGGTACCGACAGAGACTAACTTAACATGTAAATATAAACAATAATATATAAAAAAAACAAATTTAATATATAAATCTAGGTATTGCTTCGCATCTAGGCAAAAATAGGTTGTTTGCATCACGGCTTACTATCAGGTGGCAGTACAGACAAGCACTAGTTTATAACATTTAAAAAAAAGCTGCTTTGCTTCTGGTTAGAGCTTGACTGGGTTTGTCTGCCAGGATCCCATACACAATAGACCAAATGAGGTTGTGGATAGTGGATTCCCATTATGTACATAATATCAACACTATCATAATCAAATTTTGTGAGATTCAATAGATATATGTTTCTATATTCATTAATATAAGGCACATATTAAGTAAATGTTCCTTATGTTATATTTCAATTTTTTTTTTTAACCCAACCCATTGACAAGCACGCTTCTAATACGAAATCCAATCAATCGCCTGAAAAGAGCAAATGTGCTTTATGACTTAGGAGAGTTAAAGCAGTGGCTTTAACCCACCAAAATTTCTAATTATTGCAATGTATCTGATTATAGTCCACTAGACTGATTGCAGATTATATACGGAGGAAAAATAAATCAATTTCAATTTAATTCATTAAACCCCGAGTGAACGCCGTTCATTTTATTGAATGTCATTGTCTTTCTATTGTGTCTCTAATTACGGTACTCCATAGGTTAAAGTAAATAAGGGATTTTTGAGGTACCATTAAGTTTTACTTCTTCTTTACACTATCATATTTTTTATCTCAAAAATACAATAGATAACAATACAGGAACAACATAATTAGATAAGAAACTTAGATATTAACTATTTTTATACTATAAAACAAATATACAAAAGGAAAATATACTCCAACATCAAAGTACTGTAAGACTAAATAACTAATAGATTTGTGAATTTTCATCTACACAACATAAAACAAAGAATGAACGGTATTTGAATGAAGTAGTTCATCAAGGTTACCCAAATAATAATGTGCCCAAATCACAATTTAAGGTTATATTTACATTTAATCTTGATTACCTTATTAACTACATTATGAAAAACCTTGTAAAGTTACGAATTTAGCTTTTAGGTAATTAAATACAAGTAAGTAAACAAACCACTAACGCCACACAAGTTTAGAAGGGAGTTTAAAGAATAAATCAAAACAAAACATTTTGTAACCAAACTAGTAGAAACATCGTTTAAATTACTTTTATCAGTAGTTGAATGGAAATTAAAGGTAAGAAATCTAACAAAAACTGATGAATGAACGCGGGAAAAGCAAGTATATGTAATAATTTACAATAACCACGTGTGTACGTACCGCTGACTGTGTGGCCGAAATCCATTGCAAACATGATGGTGGTGAGGTCAAATGTAAGTCTGGCGTATACTCCTGTTTGAGCACATTAGTTTCTGTGTCCCATATCCTCAATCTACCATCCTGGGTAATGGCAGAATAATATTTTCCATCATCGGAAAACGCCGCCTCTGCCATGGTTCATTCCGAACTGACAACTGACCTGACAGCCGACGTTCCGTTCCGAAGGTACTTGAAATCATCACCACTTGATGACTACAAAAATTACCTAAAAAATCTGTGAAAGAAAAATATTTTACAATATCTTGTTTGATGAGAAATAAAAATAAATATGATTTTGATTAATTTTCATCAAAGTTTTATGATACTGAAAATTTCTAGGTACAGAGACATGAATAAATTTTGAAACAAAAATAAAGATATAGCGTAGACCGTCGCGTTTTTGACATTAGTAATTCAATGTTATCATACTAAAAATTTATTAGTTGCGTTCACTTTTAATTGAAAAAGAAAAATAAATGTTAAAATTAGATTTTTAATAATATCAATTTTAAACTCTCTAAATGGTCCTGGTGCATACATATATACAAAGAAATAAAATAAACCATGAAGAAAAGTGCTAAGTTAGTAGCAAAATTGTAATTTTGTAATTTCGAAACACTTCCTTGATAAAAATAATAAGGTCACTGATCTTGCACAACATTTTTGTGTTGCCAAATCAATAAAACGATCAATTCTCAATAGCAGTGTCGTGTCGGACGTCACTAGCAGCTGTCACGTCTGACAATATTGTTGAGAATTCGGAGCCTTTCGCGTTTTCATAGTTCGTTTGCGCTCGATGTTGTAGGTGGAGTTCATATTTTTTTTTAGTTTTTGCGCTCTCGTTCCACTTTTCGAAAGTAATCTTTTATCATTTTTAAAATTCAATGCTGTGCGGTGTTATTACCTTGATATTTGGTTTCTAAAGTGATGTGTGAAGGCTGTACAAAAGTCTGATTGTGAATATGATGTCACTTTTATTCTGCGTGATACCTTGAAAACATGAGTGTTAGTGTTGAAGGGGACGTGTCCAGTCCCCTGTCGGATGGGCAGGATGCGACGATCTCGAAATCATCATCGGATAGTTTGAAGATAGATGAAGATGCTTGTCAGGATGAGAAATCGGAGCCTAGCACCCCAAAACCCCATCCGATGGCGTTTACCATCGATTTCGGTGCCTCAAAGCCCGTTGATACCCGTAAGCTGGAGGAGTTAGCCAAGAAATCGCAGGCTAGGCATCAGAGAGTCCAGTCTATGTCGGCCAGTCTTACGCGGCCCAGTCCAACTCTTGCGCGACCTCCGATGAGCGCCAAGCTCCCCCGCAAAGCTCAAGGATACAACTCTGAAGGCTACTTTTCCTCAGACCAGGAAGACAGCGGCCTATCAGGTTCTGTAAAACTCCGAAATAGTCCATTAGCACAAAATATAACGCACACAACATCGCCTATTACAAATAGACACATCAAATCCCCTGTTACTGACACTGTCCTGCCAAAACGCACGTCCAAAAGTCCTATAGTTGATAGTATAATGTCTAGGAGTGAAAATTTCACGTCTCGTCAAGGCCTGAACTTACCTTTGAAAGGGAATTCATATTCATTGAGAGAAGTGCACAGAACACCAAGCTATGGTAACATTAATAGGCATGCTATGGCCGATATTATTGACCAGAGTCCTGAAGGAGTCATGCTGACTGACATATCAAGTCCTGAATTAGATATTCTAACACCTGATAATGGTTTGTCCACTCCAGAAAACTCAAAAAGTCCATTGATACGCAAAAGTCGAGCTTCTTCTGAAACCCCTGATTTATTCAAGAAGTGTATTACGAAAGAACCGCTGTATATTGGGGATGATATTGATGGACAGTCAGATAACTCATCAACTGGTACGTACACAATAGAAGGGGATAATTACACTGAGGAGCAGAAAGCTAGAATGAGTATTGATAGAACGTTTGGAACCAATACTCTCACGAAGGCTATTGAAGAAACTCTCAAGAAAAAGTCTAGTGAAAAAGATCCTGAATTAGTGTTTGATTTTCCTAACCCCCAAAGAGTAATAACAAAAGAGCCTAGGAGAGACATAGGACTCCGTAGTCCATTACTAAACCAATCATTTGAAATACCAAAAGTTTGTAAAGACAAAAATGTGTTAGAAATCTCTTGCTGTTACGAATCACCCACTGAGAATGATTTGGCCGCTCAAACGTCAAAACAGATCAAATCAACAAGAAGTTACTTAGAAAAAATAAAGAATAGAGTCAGAACCATTACAGAAAAAACATTTGCAAAGTCTCCTCCAAAACATGATGACTGTGACGTTGGTAGCTTCACGTCTGTCACCACTTCAGGAGTTTTATCCTCTCGAATCCCTCCCAAAATAGAGCCCGTACTACGTAGATGTAGTTTAACAAAATCTGAAATAGACCAGACTGATTACATACATCGGCTGTCCCGAGAAACTTCCGTACCAGTTTCATTACCAAGTAGCAAGTTAACGTTAGACGACGCGAAATTTGAGAGTACTGCATTGAAGAATGCTCAGAAGGCCTTGAGAGATGAGTGTGGGGTTACTTCGGACATGACTCCAGAGCAATTAGTTGGAAAACTGTCTTATTTGAGCCTGAATCGATGTAAAGGAGATAAGACCTGGATTCAAGATTGGGCTGAGAGTGTAAAGAAGTATAACACTAATACGCTGACTAAATCGGATGTGGTGATTGATGATAGGCCGCCATTGAGTCCGAGACAACTGCCCGTCAAACGTGAGTATTTTTTTAAATTACTTATTTTTTTAGTGAAATACCTGCCTGTGTTTATGTGTTTAATTAAACTGATCCTAGAAAAGTGTTTGAAAAGAGAAATTTTAGGAGATGCAAATTGACATTGTGGCCATGACACTAAATTTTATCAATAAATAAGAACATATAACATGAGTATAATTTATAGTAAAACAAGAAACTTTCAAATATGAAATAGTTTTTGTCATATCATAACATATGAGGCACAATATGGTGTGGTAGATAGATAGCCTTGTTTTCCGATGCCTGCTGGCACTGCGGGATCGTTCGAAAGAGTTACCACGGTCATGGAACGCAAAAGACAACTGAAGGAACACAGGAAACACTGTACACCCTATATAGCTACATCCCTTTAACAGTTCAGTTTTGGTCGTAAAATGGATCGCTTTAAGAGCTCATGGTAGGGCCTCAGGTGGGTTTTAGACGGTAAAAGTCTAACGCCGATTTACACCTCAAATAAATATAAAAAAGATGGCTCTATTGTATCCGCTGGTTTTCTATCCATCCTCTTGACCTTACTAGCATTAAACCGCAACATTTCATTATATTAACCCTTTCTTGAGCATTGGCAAAATAATTGCCAAACCACTTTTTAAAAGTTGAGCCCAAATGTATTGGCCACAAAAAATTGACAAATTTAATATGGGCATTGGCCAAATAAAAAGTCACAATCGTTGGCAAAAATTGGCAAAGACGTTTCCGTAGCCCAAAAAGGGGAAGGGGCGGGGTACGCAAAAGCGGGAAATCTATTGGTATTGTTTTACAAATGTTATTACGCAATGTTTAGAATAAATAAAACCGAAATCGGAGATGTAAATAGTATTGCTCGCGAAAGGGTTAAAAACATATATAAATAAATAAAAGACCGATTGCAGTGGGCGCAATGGTTGAGCGATTAGCTACTGTCCTGCATGTCGCAAGTTCGAGCAGATCCCGCACGGAACCAATATTTGTATGGCCTGCAAATAGGTGTTAGGTTCTGGGTGTCTTGTGTCATATGAGTTAGCACCCACGATAAAGGAGTGATTCCTAATATGGGGCAATGTTTTATACCTAAATAAATAATTTAAAAAATCACGTACAAAATGCGTCTAAAGAACCTTCGGCAAAGCAATCATCAATACTCTATCAAATCGGCTAATGACGCTTAACCACATCAACTTGCTTCCTGCTTACGACATGTCGCGTACACGTTCACCAATCATTTGCAATACGCTATAAACCTTACCAAATCTACCGGCGTTTGTAATCAATCAAGATTGCATAGTCAGTAAACAGCATATCATCATCATCGTCATCATTTCAGCCGAAAGACGTCTACTTTCGGACATAGGCCTCCCCCAAATGTCGCCGACCGGTCCTGTGCGTCTCGCATCCATCGGATTCCCGCGACCCTCACCAGGTCATCGGTCCACCTTGTGGGAGGCTTTCCAACCCTGCGTCTTCCGTTACGTGGTCGCCATTCCAGAAACTTTCGTCCCCATCGACCATCTGTTCTGCCAGCAATGTGCCCTGCCCACTGCCACTTAAGTTTGGCGATTCTTCGGGCTATGTCTGTAACCTTGGTTCTCCTGCGAATATCCTCACTTCTGACGCGATCACGCAAGGAAAATCCGAGCATAGCCCTTTCCATTGCCCTTTGAGTGACTTCACGACGTTAGTAAACATATTTAAAAGTATATAATAAACCTATAGAGAAACTAACGGAAATAGGTGGTCTTATTTTAAGTACTGCTTCTGCCCATAGAAATGAGAGCCTGTTGCTCATTTCTTCAAGAAAGTCGTAATCCATTCCGAAAAAAAAAATTGGACAAGTGGTGGTACTAACCCAAGCAGGCGCTTTTCTTGGTCTAACTTACAAAACGTTAAAACCACTGCTCTAAAGACGGCGAAGAAAAACATCGATGTCTTAGGACCACAAAATTAAAGAATGTGATATCCACCAAACTACACTGGGTCTGCGTGTTGAATTAGAGCCTATTCTCTGCTATTTCCTCTCCTAGAGAGGAGGCTAGAGTTCCAGCAGTAGGAACAACATAAGGCTATAATCATACTTCCTTCTGGCTTCGTCCGCGTAAATATCGGTTATTGCGGACGCGAAGTTGAAGTCGGAAGCCAGATAAAAATTAGCCTATGTCCTTCCTTAAGGTTGAACCTTAATCCGTACCGAATTTCATGAAAATCGGTTCACTAGTTTAATCGTGAAAGCGTAACCGACTAGTTACTTTCACATTTATAATGTCTAGAAAAGGGGTGACTCCTGATATGACGGTTCATGAAATAGTGAAGAAGACGCGTTGCTGTGTTCCATTAGTCCCAAATGATTTAAGCTAAAGCCAGATGATGCATTGTTCAAAGAGAAGGCAAAAGTTTTTCCCTATAGAAAAATAAAATATTGATCACCTCATGCTTGCTCACTGCAATTGTTTTGTCAAGGTTTGAATTTACCTCATTATGTTTTTTCTACCCACACCATAATACCTGTGTGTAGTTATGTTATTCATACTTTGAACTTGAAAAAATTGAGACAGACATATCCATAAAACAAGCGTAATTAACTGCGAGATTAATACTATGGTTCCAATTCACGTGTGATATTCTAGCAAGAGTAATCTCTTTGCTGTGTACATACACGAGATAGACTGCTCTCCATGAGCCCCTTCCAGGCCTCATATTTCTCATTACTAAAGGTCGTGATTAATCCTGACATAAAGTCGGTCTCCTCTTGACGATACTTCGCCAAGATCGTGGCTATCTTTCGCATTGCTTTGTGTGAGGAAAAAGAAAGTAGGTCTCTGAAAATACTGATCCAATTTTGAAAAAGCATCTCCAGTAGAAAACTACATTATTACTGAGTGACATGGGCTAAGTAAAGATCTTTGATGCCCAGAGAAGTGGGCACGGGTCAACTAATGTAAATTAAGTCTAACAAAAGTCGATCTTGAATGAATGTTGAGATGGATGTGTGGTGTGACGAGAATAGATAAAGTGAGAAATGAATATATTAGAGGAAGTTTGAAAGTGGCGCCAGTGACTGAAAAGTTGAAGGGGAATCGTTTGTCTTGGTATGGTCATGTAAAGAGGAGAGATGAAACACATGTTACTAAAAGAGTTATGAGTATACATGTGGATGGGTGGAGAGGGAGAGGGAGGCCAAAGAAAAGATGGATGGATTGTGTGAACAGTGATATGAAAGAAAAGGAAGTTAGTGATAGTATGACGGTTGACAGGATAGAATGGAAGAAAAAAACGTATTGCGCCGACCCCAAATAAGATGGGACAAGGGCAGGAAGATGATGATGAAAAGTCGATCTTGACGATATCGTAAACACAAAACTATACATGAAGCCTGAGCAAAATGCACTCGCTTTTACGCTATTATTGTTAACCATGTTAGTTTTGATACAGTTCTGTCCGTACCATAAGATAAAGTACATAGATGTAGCAAGCAAATGATTCATGCATAAGGCGTGGGGCGAAACTTAAACGGAGAAGTGAGATGGATATACATAATTTCGTGCATGCAGCGTAAAGGCAGCTGCATTTTAATTAGACTCGTTCAAAATGCCTTCTAAAAGGTGGTAACTAATGAATGAGGCTGCCCTGTATTCTGTTCTGTGTTCTGTTTGTCTGTCTCTAATGATTTCATTGACTTTCGTACCTGCATAAAATATTTTAAGAGCATCTGCCGCATTAATAATATTAACTTAAGCATGTTGTGCGAGGCTCACTACTTAACATGCACCATTAAAATATTCGTAATCGTGTATGTTAGGATTGAATGCACATAGTTAACATTCTTTCGTCCTCAATAAAATACGACTGCGGAAAAAATATTGTACAAAGTATCGTTACTGAATCATCAATTGAAATTTGACATATGTAAATAATAACGGGAAAAATGTGGTCAACAATGCGCGTCCTCCCTAACTAATATGTTTTAATTGTAAATACTAATTGCCAATGAGACGGACAAACATGTCTAAATCTGGGGAAGTTTGTTGTGTCAATTCTGCCCACCTTAAACACTAAGAAGTGGTGATGTAGGACAATTTTAGGGCTTATCTTTTTTTCATTTTTGCCGTTCTAAAAGTGCATTTGAATGGGGATTTTCTGCTACGAGATAGCAAGCTCACATGTTTATTTATAATTTTATCGATCAATATTATTCGTTGACTGCTAATTTGCAATGATAATGTTATCTTTAATGTGTTTTGTTCTGCCTGTTCTTAAATGACGTTGTTTTAGATAAGAACGGAATAATGCTTTTCTATAAACGTGCCTAATCATGTTTACTTAGGTTCTTAGGGATAATGGTCTTCTAATGGCTGCATTATTTCTAATCGATAGGCGATTCTTCTTTTCAAAAGCGTGACCTACAATGCAGTAAGCGTAAGGGCTTCGAAAATGTCGGCGGACACGGTGGAGCATACGGCTTGCTCCTCTTGGGTGGATTACCGCTGTGTCTTCTTGGAGCTAATCGGTAACCGGCTGTTCGGTAACCGTTGGAACCAGTATTGGAATCAGTGTCATCTACGGCGCGTAGCGCTTCACGCCCCAAAGATATGTCAGTAAAATCATAGGGGCCCAGCAGGGCCGATGCTCGCTGGGGCCATGTGGAATTTCTGGAAAGTAAACCCGTGGTCCTAGAACGCAAAGGGTGCTCAACCTTAAAGAAGATCCAGTCAGATCAGTTGCCGTGGCGAGAGGCATCTTACGAATGATCCAGCAGACTGCTTTCTAGCCTTATCATCTTTCAAATGCATGGTTTCTATGGGCACTTTCCCCACGTCATTTTCTTCATACCTCCACATGACATTAACATACATGTTTTAAAACCACAAAATCCTATAAATAATCGCGGAAAAATAAATCTGGAACCACGCAATAGAAAGCAAAGTTCTTCAACACACGCGCAGTTTCCCTTAATAAACTCAATGTAAAATTCCACTAAATGACAAAATTGAGGCACTTATAACGCGCATATCAGCATAGTTTCTTGTATGCAACAATGTCCCTATTTGAGATAAACGGAGCGAGACTTAGAAAATGATTGTCATGTTTGTAAACATTTTACTCCTAACTTGGTTCGAAAGTGTGTCATGTCAGTTGTTATGTCTAACTATCTGATAACTGGTATATATTTGCGATTGCGGTTCCCCCACGGCCTTGGTAGCGTTAGATATGGTACTCTTTGTAGAAAGGTGGGTCCGAGGTAGTACCTACTATCCTCATAGATATTTGTCAATCTTCTTAGCGTATCGATGGCAAAACTAGTTAAATTCCTTGCTTGGCCCAGTATTCGGCCACGGCAGTGCCGTCCGCTGATGCTGTCATTAGGTCCCTACGTGAACAGGTAACAGGGCACGTGATGCAGGATCGAAGGTTGGACATGGTCTGTGGAGAGACGCCGCACAAACACTGAACATCGGAACCGTCCGAGAACCACCATCTGTGGAGATTGTCAATTGGCCTTTATGAATTGAGCTACATTGGTCAGCAATCAGCAAGAAATCACACTTTGCTACGTTTCTTCTTCTGCTGATATTAACAGTTTGCACGTGTTATTGGTGTCTTTTCCACAAATACCATTAATGAAGAGTAGAAGTTGAAGTTCTTCTGTTGAGAAGTCACGTGACAATGTCGTTGCCATACATTTTGTCTTTAATGTTTGGTGGGAACGTAGGAACGCTAAAAGCGAGCGTCAGGTGGGATCGCAGTCAAGCACTGGTTTACATCAATTCAAAAAAAAAAAAAACATTTGTCTAAGCATTGAGACCCAACCGCTCTTAAGAGCGGCCAACTAGAGGTACATTTTCATACAACTGCTCTTACGTGATTATGATGTTATTACACATCCTTCTTCAGATATTTTGGATGCACAGATACCTCGAAAATCTACTATTTTACGTGAACTTTGGCCCTCCGTAATCTAATCATATATATAAAAATATAAAAAAGTACATCCATAGAAGCCTTGCATATTTAATCCAAATTCTGAATGACGTCAATTTCTCTCAAAAACTTTTACACGTATTTCCTGGAACAAGTTTTGTGAAATATTCGAGTAAATCACGGAATTACCGAATGCCAACAGAGTTTTCGAGGCGTTCCCTCATTTTTCGCGTTGCCTCTTCATCAAACATCGCGTTGGATTGCATTAGATGAAACAACAAGCTTTTTAACCATGCTCGACGTTGACGATAGGCGAGTGGAAAAAGGCCCTCTTAACACGATATATTTGATGACCTAAACTGAACTGTTACAGGGATGGAGCTATATAGGGTGTATAGCTCCGTTCCTCTTTCTCGCTCGCTCGCTTGACATTTTAAGACGTCATGGTAAGGTCCCTGGGCGACAGTTTCTGGCAAATTCTTCCTATATTCTTATTCATTGGCTTTAAAATTAAAAAAAGAATCAGTTCAATTCCGGAATTGAGTTACGAAGATAATACCGAATATAATTAGAAATGTACAGTTTTCAGATTTTTTCCAATACTTGTGCTATGATACCTTACTTCATGCCGAATTTCAGGATTGTAGGTTAACGGGAAGTACCCTATGAATTTTGATTCCCTTGAGGGTGACGAAATACCCGTATTTTTTCGACTTTTTTTTTCATTAACTCAGAACTTTTATTTTTTTTCACATCTTTAAGGGAACGCAGATCTGAGTATATGGTTTTAATTTCAACTCGATACCTCTACGTATTCCCAAGATAAAGGGTCATGACAGACAGAAGGACAATGAAGTGGTCCTATAAGTCTTTCGTTTTTTCTTTTTAAAGTTCGGAACCCCAAAAAACGTCATTCATATCGATTATGGCCTCAACAACGACGCCTGTATATCTACCCACTTTATTTTTGTAAATCGTCCCTTAGCTAACAACACCGCATATGTCATCTTTACCAACTTTACAGGAAACGAAAAAAACTGTGCGGTGTTAAGAGGCCAGCCGACTTGCACGCTATCACTACTTTTCGAATTATGGCTTCTGTTTGGCTGAAATCTATATCATGTGACCAATGGTTAGACGCGCAATGAGCAGCTCCATCTAAAGGCATTCAAATGCGAAAATCACCAATTTTCGACTTGAGCGGTGTTGTGTTCTAAGGGACGAAATGTTGTATTATTTCCCATAACTCAACAATTTCTCCTTATTGTTTAACAATACATTCCTAAACCTTGTGACCACTTAAAGCAGTATTGTCATCAACCACTACATACCTTTCAGTTCGTTTCCCTTTCGAACGAGCTCGGTGAAATATTTATGAGTAAGTGTCTCGGGTCGGTACCATACGGAAGAATTTTATGAACGTTCTGTGAATGACCGAGGTATTAAAGATTTGAACTTGGGCAATGTTTCCTTAAGTTCATGGTTCATATTCTATATTATCAACGATATATTTGTGTGTAAAACCGATTAACTGTCCATAAATATTATATGCTCAGTCAAAAATTACTGTTCGGATTTTCGTGCGGTTTTCACCAATAGAAGAATGATTCAAGCGGTAGGTTTATATGTATAGTATATGTATATTAACGTAGAGAAAGGTCGGGAAGGATCGCTAGTTAAAAATAATACGTTTACGCGTGAATTTAAACTAGGTAGACGAGATGATTTCATCACTACTGCTCTCAAAACGGTGAAGGAAAACATCGTGAGGAAACTGGCATGTCCTAGAACTAAAAAATCGAAGACATGTGACATTCGCCAGTCCGCGCTGAGCCCGCGTGGTGGATTACGGCCCATTCCCTCTCCTAGAGAGAAGGTCTAAGTCCCAGCAGTGGGAACATTAAAAGACTGACTATGCTATTATTATGATGAGATCGGTATTTCCTATCTGTCGATTCTGAAAAGAATTAATCCCGAACTGAACTTATAAATCAAGTTTCTTTTGAAATCTGTACAGTTACATTATTAAATAATGGGCGGATCAGAAGGGAGTCAGAAAATTGAATATAGGAGGTGATCTCTTGAGTAGTGTCACGTAAATTTAAGAGGAAGGCCAAGCTTGATTCAGTTATTCATATTTTAACTCAGCTTAAGTTCTGAGTAAGGGTGGAATTCACCAATACAACCAATCGCGTTTTAACGTTTGGCTCGCATAATCGCGTTTAGCCGCTGTCACTAGTGTCACTTGTGATACAAAAAAAGAATAATACAGACAAGTGACACTAGTGACAGCGGCTAAACGCGATTATGCGAGCCAAACGTTAAAACGCGATTAGTTTTATTGGTGAATTCCGCCCTTAATAGTAGTTCTTAGTTCTTTATAGGAACGAAATTGTTTGAAAATAGCAGTCTCAATTTTCGTCGAAAATTGTCAATCCAAGTGTTTTTCAAGGATTGCTATGAAGTATAGAATAATCAATAGTTACGAACAAAGGAATAGTAAATTCTATTTTAAAGACATTTGGTTTCAGTTGATCCGTAAATAGAAAACCATAGAGCACGCATGGTTATTTTCCCGCGCTTGTCATAAATTGTATTATTTTGCGCAGTTACAGAAAGAAGTATTTATTGGCTGTGGGTCTTGTTATTATCGCAAAGTGGAAGTTTCTGCTATTAATAAAGAACTCTTTTTGTAATTTTGTTATATTCCAAAACAGCACACAACACTGGTATACCGTGGTGAATAGTTGGTGTACCTCGGAAAATCTCTCATAAAGTTAATAGACAGACGGAAGAAAAATGTAGATCTATCTACGAAATTCATTCTTAGAGGCATTGCTTTTTGACACTCACCGATTAACGAGCAGGAAAAACTGTTGGAAATGAAAACAGAGCGCACATTCATCTTCTGCTTTGTCTTTATCTAGTTACGCGGGGTCGGCTTTCCCAATCATACGACGCCGTATATATGTACATCTCGAACGTCTTGTTCGTGTTCGAACATTAAAATTAAAATCTTCAAAAACCATTTTTTGTTTTGTTGATAAATAACCTGTAAAAGTAGTGTGATACATGGAGCGACTACCGGCAAAAAATATCAAAAATCTACAAAAAACTGTCGGGATCAACGCACGACGAATGATTCAAAGCTCGACGCAACCTTTGGCAGAATAAGCTTAAACCTCCTGATGATATTGAGCCGTCGGAGAGCCTCTTGCATGGACAAGAGTTGCCATGGTTAACCTGGAAAACAAAACAGGCTCCGCACCCAGGTTTCGCGCAGCAAAGAAAATCACCACAGATGAGAGTTTTCGATCGGTTCGATCTTCAGTGTTTGTGCGGCGTCTCTCTGCAGACCATTTCTCTCCTTCCATCCTGCGTCACGTACCCTGTTACCTGTTCTTGTAGGGACTTAATGGCAACGTCAGCGGATGGGCCAGGCAAGGAATTTAACTTGAAAAAAAAATACTAGTTGCTATCGACACGCTAAATATTTCTGGTATGTAAAGGATGGTGACCAATCCACGGATTGACCTCGGGAAGTGTTGCTTCACTTTCAATATTGACCTGTGCCACTGTTTTGATTTAGCCACGAGCTCAACAGCAAAAAACAGAATGTAAACAATTTAATAGACCGGACCGTTGAACCTAGGGCGTCTGCTTTAAGGGTGTGATCCAATCAATGTCCGTTTGTGCCACCATTTAGTTCCATTGACCTTTTCAATATTGTTTATGGTTGGGCCAAGGTTTTCTTCTTTTTGTTTTTTTTATTAGCTAGCTGACCCGACATACGTTGTTCTGTCAAAGAAAATAGAATAGAATAGAATAAACTTTATTATACACCAAAATGGTAACAAAAACTTTTACACTAACTTAAATCTATGGGTACAAAGGCGGTCTTATCGCTGGCAGAGATATCTACCAGACAACCTTAGGGTGGAATGCAAGAATTTGAAATAGAAAAAAGGGGGGTAGTCTGCGGTGTACTGCAAATTAATAATGTAAATATATGATTAAAATGATATCCTAGACTATACATAGATGTGATATACATATATATTATAAGTAAAAAAAAAAGTAAGAGTATTATGAGGAAAATTGACAGCAAACCCTAATATTAAAATAAATAAATATTGACAGTTTTTTTTTAAGTGGATAGCCCTCAAATAATTACTCCTGCTCTGAATGGAGCGTGGGGTAAAGTCAGACTTTTACTGACTAAAATCTGAATCCAGTCAGGCGGTGGCTAGGTGAGCTTGTGGTCATATAAAAAAAACTGGCAACTTAGAAGTTTGATTTTTTCTCAGCTTCAAGAGACCGCAAACCTGAATATGTAGTTTTAATTTCAACTCATACCTTCACGCGTTTCCGAGATAAAGGGTCTTGACAGATAAACGGACAACAAAGTGATCCTATAAGGGTTCCGCTTTTTTCTTTTGAGGTATGGAATCCTAAAAAAAAAACTACTTACCAATAAAAGTAACAACTTGTGTTCCCAACCAGTCAAATAAATACTAGGAGTTCAAAGGTAACGATGATGTTTATGATAATTTACGCACTGACGCATAACCAACATCTGTGTTTGGAACTTTTTGATGGTAGCCCGTTTGTCTGCGCTGTAAACTTGAAACAGCTGGATTTGTTGTGTTTTTCTATTTCTTTGTATCTACTATCTGGATTTAGATATTATAGTAACCTTGAAGAATGCGTAAAAACGTAAAAACTCGTTTTTAAACCTTTATCCGCATTCGTCGGATTGATCCGACGAGTGTCTTCGAATCATATTCAAAGTCAAAGTCAAAGCTTTTATTTCAAATAAACCATTTACAGGCACTTTTGAAATGTCAAGAAGTCAGTTAGTAAGAAAAAATGATGCTAATTGCACATTCCAAGGCGTAGATCTCTATGGAGAAGAATGTGCAAGAAACTCCATGGACACTCTTTTCAATCATGTTTTGTAATTACAAATATATCTGTTACAATCATGTTTCTTGTCGCTATCATGTATTCACCAGGGTCGTGTGTGGGCACGCCACAATTATGGCGGTAAGTCCCCTCTTTGAGGCGTGGTTGGAAAGACCTCACGGCGTCCTCACATTCCGCATGACGCAGGTCCTCACCGGACACGGTAAGTTCGGGAGGTTCTTGCACCGGATACGTGCGGAAACGACGCCCGGGTGTCGCCACTGTGTGGCCCACCCGGAGGACACGGTAGAGCACACGGTGGAGGTGTGCCCAGCTTGGGCAGAGCAACGCTGTGTCCTCGTGGGGGCAATCGGCGGCGGCGATCTCTCGCGCCGGGCCTTGGTTCAGGCCATGCTCCGGAGCGAGGAGGAGTGGCAGGCGGTCGCCTCCTTCTGCGAAGCAGTAATGCTAGCTAAGGAGGCGGCCGATCGCGTGAGGCAACGGTCTTTACGCTCCAACCGCCGCCGGGATTCCGATCCCGATTTCCGGCCACCGTAGGCGCGGGCTTGCAGACGGCGAGCAATGGGTGGCTCGCCGTCTGACCGTCCGGTAACCGTCCGGACCGAGCCCAAGTCGTCGACGGCGCGTATTGTTCCACGCGCGCCTCAAGGAGATGTCAGCAAATCGTAGGGGCCCAGCAGGGTCGAAGCCTACTGGGGCCACGGGTAGTGTGAAAGCGGAACCCGGGGCCTTGGGACAATCAAACTTCTATTCTAGTTTATTCATTCAGCGGAGCGAGAGATAGTGTCAGACTTTTACTGACTAAAAACCCACTCCTGTTCTTTCGTTGCCTTCGTCCCAGGGCCCCGGGTTTCGTTTTCACACTACCCATGGCCCCAGTAGGCTTTGACCCTGCTGGGCCCCTACGATTTGCTGACATCTCCCTGAGGCGCGCGTGGAACAATACGTGCCGTCGGGGTAGCTATATCCCTCTTTCTCGCTCGTATGTTTGACATTTTAATACGTCATGGTAAGGTGAACGTCTAACCTCGAATGCCTTTAAGATATTCGCATTTGTGTATTACAAGAGATTCAGACGGACCCTTTGTAAATGATCATTCAAGCGAATAGCACTTCGTCTGGAGAAGTGTTGTTGACCCCGAAATTATTGGGAAAGAGGATAGAACTTTATCTAAATTTTCATAGTCTAGTATTCGTTGAAACGGAACGCAACATTCTAAAAGAAAGAATTTTCATTAGGTTGGTCGGAGATTCGAGGATATTTCTTTTTACTCCACCTATTGTTGCATTCTTTGTCAATCTATGTAGTGAGTGTGTGTGTGTGTGTGTGTAGTGTGTGTGTGTGTGTCTGTATGTTGTTTGTCTCTGTGTGTGTTGTGTGTAGGCTCTGCCTAGCCTCTTCCATACAATATTTAAGGTTGATTTCCAGTGTAACAGATAAACATATTTATTGGTAAAAATTACATTTAATTCAGTTCATTTTTTCATTTTTTTTACCTGGCTATGGATACCAGTATTTTACTTGTAGCGTTTGTTTATCTGTGGCCTTTTTTAGGGTTCCGTACCTCAAAAGGAAAAAACCGGAACCCTTATAGGATTACTTTGATGTCGGTCTGTCGTCTGTCTGTGCGTCTGCGTGGAGGTATCGAATTGAAATTAAAACCATATGGGTCGTAGACCTATGGTCTGCGGTTCTTTGAAGCTGTGAAAAAAATCAAAGTTCTAAGTTAACGAATAAAAATACGGCCGTTTATGTCGCAAAATACGTATATTTTGAGACTCTCAAGGGAATCAAAATTCATAGGGTACTTCCCGTTGTCCTAGAATCCTGAAATTTGGCATAAAGCTAGATTTTACAGCACAGTTTTGCGTTAGGGGCCGCGGTGACTTTTTCGAAAAATTTACATTTTTTTTTTCTTTACGATTTAACATGAGAGAACGTTTACTTCAACACGATGAAACTCACACTAGGCTCTCTATCCTCTACAATCCACTTTACTCTGTAACATATCAACGGCAAGACTGTTTCTAAGGGTGTTTTTATTTTAATATCGTGCGGATTTCATCACGCATGTTGAATTGCACCGCATGCGGGGCTACTGCCCGATATCACGCCCCGCATCCCGCGTGCGTATTTCACGCATTACAATAAATACTTGTATGATCCAGCATGCGTGATGAAACCCGCACGATATTAAAAACACCCTTAGACTTAACTTTTCGTAACCGTAAGATCGACGACGAAAAAGACGGCTGAACGGTTTAGGTACTTTTTTTTGTAATAAGGGCAAAGGTTTAATATAATAAAATCATTTCGTCATTTCAAATGCTTCATTATATCATAAACGTCGAACTGTAGCTAGAATGCACGAGCGCCATTTACGTGAGCTTATTACATAGCCATCTTCAGTTCTTATTTCAACTGTATCGCCGCCATTTGTAATTTGAAATACGCGGGAATGGAATGTTTTCATTTTGAAATTGGAAACTGCATTTGAATGTGACTCATCGAATTGAGTCTATGGCATGCTATTGATTATGTAAATTTCCAATGAAATGGGCAAGCTGTAGGCTCTAGGCTCTTTATTAACATTGAGGGTTTTTGAGACCACCTTTATGTATTTAGTATCCGAAATATTAATGGGGCTGAAAGTTTCTGGCGACCGCGTACTGGAAGCCTCAGCGTTGGTAGGTCTCCTACAAGTTGGACGGGTGATCTGGTGGGGGTCGCGGGAATTCGATGGATGCGAGACGCACAAGATCGGTCGTGGACGTCTTTCGGCTGAATTGATGAATGATCTAAAATTCCTTCCTTCAGAAAGACCTTCTGAAGGAGTTAGTTGGAAACCGTTTCAAATTTAGGGTATTTTGATTACTACCAGAAATAGAAAGAAAGAAAGAAAATATGTTTATTCGTGCCTCACACAATCGTATAAACTGAAATTACACGATAAAAAAAGAAAGGTATAATCAGTGCGAGGCCAAAAAGGCTCCTAACTTAGCATAAGCTGCGTTCTTTAAAACGAAAAATAACGCAGCGCTGGTATTCTGTTAGGGCCTGTGATGCCACGAACACACTTACGGACGTTAGTCTATCAAAATAAAATAATAAATAATTAAGAGATAGATAAAATTCGTGAATTTATGTTTATGTGTGTATTGTAAATGATAAACAAATATATTTAAAAATAGTGCATACAACAATAAATAATAAACCTTCGAACGACGCCTGACGCTCCAACATATATCATTTATCATAGGAAATGGGATTACCTTACGAAAAACATAGGCTTCATGTCACTATGTCGTTAAAAACAACAACAATCTAGCTAAACTAAACTCTTCCTCAATTGAAGAGAAGTCATTTAAAACGGTTACTTAACATAATCGCTTTCCAGTGAACTCATAAGTTGCCTTAAGGAAATGCGTTATTAAAATGCCTTTCCGACCCCGTTAGGCCATTACTTAATGGTCTACGTTCCTATCTGTAAACAAACCTAACGTCAAATACGCCATGTTACGAGCGTCCTTAAACGCGGCCATATTGTTTTCCTTGTCGAAGACGTTCGATTTTCGAAATGCATTTTAAGGCGATTTTCCTAGAAATTGTGAAAGAGTAATTGCTTGCTGCACTCGGTGCTGCGAATCGATTTGAGCGTTGTCTCTTTCGACGGAAACTGCCGAGAGTTCCCGAATGCTTGCATTTGGTTTCCGATAGTGTTGTGTTTGCGATTTGCTGTTTTGTGATATTACTCGATTACGTGCTGATGTTACTGAAATTTGCATTGACACAAATTGGAATCCATTTTCGACAATGATAAAAAGGTTAATTAATATAATTTGTTTACATCTACACCAAAATAATTAAGGTACAGTGATAAATTATAAAAACCGGCCAAGTGCGAGTCGGACTCGCGGACGAAAGCTTCCTTACCGTCCGTAGCAAAAAACCGCAAAAAAGATACGTTTTTTGTATGGGAACTCCGTTTAAATATTTTTTTATTCTGTTTTTGGGATTTGTTGTTATAGCGGCATTAGAAAAGCATCATCTGTGAATATTTCAATTGTCTAGCTAGCTATCGTGAAATACAGCTTGGTGACAGACGGACTGCGGAATGATAGCAATAGGGTCCCGTTTTTACCCTTGTGGCATATAAGCATAAGCAGCCTTTCTATGTTCCCACTGCTGGGACTCAGGCCTCCTCTCTAGGAGAGGGAATGGGCTAATAGAAATATCACATGTGTTCGAATTTTTGGTTCTAGGACATGTCGGTTTCCTCCCGATGTTTTCCTTCACCGTTTTGAGAGCAGTGGTGATGAAATAAATTACACAAAGTAATGCGCCTGGCTGGGTTTGAACCCGAGGTCTACAACTAGTAAGCCCTAAAAAAGTACCCTAAAAAGACTGGCATTAGCGAGGGCTGATATCTGAGGTAAAGCGAGTGGAAGGTTTTTGCCCAGCTGTGGGACATTAGAGGTACATTCGATTGATAGATCCGACTACTACAAATTTAAGACCAAGTTATCTTGTCTAGAATTTCTCAAGACCAATCTTGCCTCTTAGATTAATTGGCCAAATAAAATCAACATTGCATCATCAATTCATCATGCCATTAACATATAGTTTGACCTTGGCGTACTATTTTGCCATAAAGACCTTGGAAGTATACAATTTTCTCCGCCTCCTTGTTTGTTTGTGGCAAATTCGGACTACACTATCGTGAATTTGGGTTTCGCACAATTAATTTATTTATTTATTTAAACTTCATGTACAGTAGTGGTACATAGGCGGACTTAATGCAACAAGACATTATCTACCAGTCAACCTTTGGGTTAAAAAAGACAACATTGTGCACTGGTAGGTACAATGAATGTAATTTTTTTTTTACTCAGGAATCTTATTTACATTTAAAAAATACTTAACTAATATTAACTACAAAAAAAATCCTACTATTATAGTTTGTTAATTATTTTTTAAACGTAAATAAAATTTCTGAGTTAAAAAATCGCTATTAAAAATAAAATTAAGTACCATTAAATAATAAAATACAATATATATATTAAAATTATAAACTAATAAATACTCTGAAAAATATCGAATCCTTATAATTAAGATAACTTAAAATATAACAATTATGGCGAAGACCAAACTAAGGTTGAGAGAACTTCAAGTAGTAGTCCGAATTTTACGCTTGAAGGAAATTACAGATTTTTTTTATGTCAAAGGGAAGTACATTCCAGAGTTTTATGGTAGAGACAGTGTAAGAATTAGCCATAAACCCAGTACGGTGAGAAGGAATATGAAAAAGTATGTTTTGTATGACGATTATTTTTTAATCATAACTCAACACTCAGATTCCGACGTGAGATGATGCTGATACTAGAGTATCTCTGTTCACGAGGGAGACGTGTGACGATCTAATTGCTTGAAATTGATCCCTCGCTAGTAGCTCGAGGGTTCGAGTCGCTTAATACAGCTTAATTCATCCCACTTAGGGCAGACGTCCACAGCTAGTTCCTCTATAACACTAATATTATAAATGCGTTTGTATGTATGTGTGTATGTCCGTTTGTTACTCTTTCACGTATTTAGATGAAACTGCAAACTGTACTGCTTTAGTTGCAGTTCAGTTTAAGTCGTTAAATTGAGCTCGTGGTAGTGCCTCAGCTGTCAAATTAAAGCTAACATTCAGTTCCAAAAGAAAAAAGCTAATTAAAACTCATAAGATTTGACAACCATTAAAATTGAAGTACCAGGCTTTCAGAACTCGGCAGTAAGTTTCCTTCATTATGTTCTAACTTTGGAAGCTACAAGTCGCAATTATGCAACATATGACTAGTGGTTCCTATTGAATTACCATAATGACCATGAAGTTCAAAGCCGTGTGGGCTGTATTATGCTAAGTATTTGTTTGTTGTTTCTAAATTTTTGTACTAAACGTCCTATATTTTTATTGCTGAGGAGCTCGTAACCGAGTTATAACATCCGGGTAGTATTTAATAACAACTTCAAGGATTAGCAACTCTCGCAGAGGTCGGGCCATGGAGCACGGTTGGTCCGCAGATCGGGGCCAAGAATAGGATCGATTTTGCGCCATGTTGTGACGTCATAGCTGTCAAATCGAAGAAATTGGGTAGGGTGAGCACAACTAGTTTTTTTTTTAAATTATTTTTAATCGTGAACGAAAAAGATTAATCAGAATCCAGTTCTTTAATTCTGCTCATCCATGCGTTACTGTGTGAAGTGTCCAGGTAGTGGCAAATGGAAGAAAAAGGCAAATTGTTGCTAACAATGAAAATAAGAAAGAGAATAGTTTTTTTTAAACAACATATTTAGCTAATTTAACTAAGAGTCATTTAAAAAAAAAGCCTTATTGATACACAAATAATTTTTCTTTACGAACCGTAGTTTTCAATCAACATTTGAAGATCGAGGTCATTGACTTTCCTATTCTTATTTGAAACGCACTGTACATACTGCGAAACCTCCGTGTTTCAGAAAGCTCGTTAAAAATTTAAATTCTAGGGCTACTGTGGCGCTTTCACCTTATGCCGTTGGGTGCCGGTTGTCATTTGTAGATCTTTGAAGACGTTTCTGATGGTCAGAAGCCAAAAGAACTGACACCAGTCTTGCCCAAGGCTGTTGTATTGTATTGTATTTCGGGCTGGTGTCTGCAACTCCACGACTAAAGCGTGTATTTTGCATACGAGTGGGACAAATGTGTCATTCGATCTACCCCAACTCCTCAAGGATGCCAGCAACGCTTTGGTGTTACTAACCATTTCACGGAGGGTACCTGGGTATCCCAATGTATCGTCATGCTCGTGAACGGGTGCCTTCAGTTGAAACTGGTAATTTCTTAGCTGCCAGTGGCTTAATTCAATTTCTATTTTTAAATTATTTTTTCTACATTGTGCTCACATATTATAAAGGACAACAAATATGTAACCAAGATTTATGTAAATCATAATATGATATATAAGAGTGTCCATGGAGTTTCTTGCACGTTATTCTCCATAGAGATCTACGCTTTGGAACATGCAATTTAATTTCACTTTTTTTTTGACTGATTTACATTTTGACAAATCAAAAGTGCCTGTAATTGGTTTATTTGAAATAAACGTTTCTGATTTCTAAGTACTTTGACCTGTATCCAGCGACCACTGGGCAGCTTAGAAGTAGGTAGTTGCCCAGGGGAATCGTGTTGCGCAATTCTTTTGTTTTGGAGGTCAGGTAGGCAGTTCCTCCGTTTAAAATACTGGTACACAGACGAGAAGCTAACCCTACGCAGTTTGGAATGACTAGGCAGTCATTGGCGTCCTATATCTGCATTGCTAAGTCTACATCGACCCACGTACTAAGTGTTTTTTGTACACTTTTTATGAAAGATTGATTGTAGGAATGAATATGTGGGTTAAATGTTATTCATCTTGCCAAAAATAAATGGTTTCAATCAAGGTTAAATTTGTCTTTCGTCTGATTTGTTTGTGCAGTGCAAATTGGGTAGCACTGTTGTCTACTTATCGAAATCGTCTGGGTGCAGCGAGGGAAGTGTGCGGCCACCGTGTTCCTTCAGGTGCTCTTTGCGTTCTAGGGTCACGATGACTCAATCCCTCAGCCCACAGGAGCACTGTTGTCTACTTATCGAAATCGTCCGAGTGCAGCGAGGGAAGCGTGCGGCCACCGTGTTCCCTCAGATGCTCTTTGCGTTCCAGCGTCACGATGACTCAATCCCGCAGCCCACACTGTTTGTTCTTTGCCATTGAGTTCTGCACCGTGTCACGTTAAGGAAGACGCATTGTGGTAATGATACCATGCCGTACCTTGGTCTACTAAGAGCGGTCAACCCGAGATACATTGTCATACAACCGCTTTTACGTAATATGATGTTATTACACATCTTTCTCGAAACATTTTGGAAACACAGATATCTTGTGGATATATATATGTTTCTATTGAAATCAAAACATGAATTTGTGTAAAATTAATCCAGTGAAGACCTTTTAAAATCTGTTATTTTGTCTGAACCTTTCATAATGTACCCATAAATTAAAGATAAAAAAAAATATCTTGCGCATTTAATCGAAATCTTTTAAGGTTAAAAAAAAAACACGTATTTCTGGAACAACTTTTGTGAAATATTCGAGTTAATGTTGGAATTACCGAAGGCAAACAGAGCGTTGAGGAGTTATCTCTCTTTTTTCACGTTGCCTCTTTATCAAATATTGCGTTGGATGAAATAACAAGCTTTTAAACCAGGCTCACGTTGGCGAGCGAAGAAAGCCCCTCTTAAAAAAACTAGAGATGACAAAAATCATCATCATCGTCATCATTTCAGCCGAAAGAAGTCCAGTGTTGGACATAGGCCACCCCAAGCGTCGCCACAACGACCGCGATGCGAAGACGCAGCGTTAGAAGGCCTCCCACAAGGTGGACCTATGACCAGGTCAGGGTCGCTGGAATCCGATGGATGCGCGACGCACAGAAACCGGTCGTTATTATAAAAATAACTTCGATTAAACTCCAAAAAGCAGTGGTGGCCGAGTAGTAACGGCCCCGTCTTACGAGTTGTAGGTCGTGGGTTCAAACCAAGCCAGGCGCATTACTTTGTGTAATTTATTTCATCACCACTGCTCTTAAAACGGTGAAGGAAAACATCGTGAGGAAACCGGCATGTCCTAGAAGCAAAAATTCGAAGACATGTGACATTCACCAATCCGCACTGGGCCCGCGTGGTGGATTATGGCCCATTCCCTGTCCTACAGAGGAGGCCTGAGTCCCAACAGCTTATATAAATAAACTCCAAAGCTTTAGTAGCGGCAAAAAACAGTTTTACTCGCCTTCCAAGACTAGTGGCTTTAATAAACTGTCGAACTAAGCAAGAACATTTAATAGATTGCCCAAAGTATCCGATCTCAAGGCTTGGAAGTTTTGAAAGAACCGAGTAAACGACTTACAGAATAAACTAAGAACTTTCTGCTTTATAAGAGTGAAATTCAATGGGAACTTAAAGCTGGCTAATAAGTCGAAAGCTCTTCTAGCTATTCCTACAGTAAGCAATGAATAAAGACAGGTTTTTAATTAGTTTTTTTTTTTATTGATATAAACTAGTGCTTGACTGCGATCCCACCTGATGGTAGGCAGTGATGCAATCGTTGGTGGTTTATTAAGGGCTTATTCAATTTAGCCTTGAAAAACAGTAACAATGGTATTAAGAATATATCTAACCTTATTTGAATACGAAACTGACAGGTCTTATTATATTCAATTTCAAATTGTTTTTCCAGAAATTGAGGTCACTATTTTTTCTGAAGATTTTCGATTCGAAAACTTCGAGAATAATAATAATAATACTGAACCTGATGGATGCGAGACGCATAGGACCGGTTACTATAGCGACACTTGGGGGAGGCCTATGTCTAACAGTTGACGTCTTTCAGCTTAAATGACGATGATGATGAATACTGAACCAACTAAAAGTGTTCTTCATCATCGACCACATCATTAAGTTAGATAATATAGTTTGACGGCACTATTGGCGCAGTGGTTGAGCAATTGACTGCTGTGCTGCGGGTCGCGGGTTCAATTCCCGCAAGGGATAAAAGTTTATACGGCCTACAGGTCCAGACCAGGAACATATAAAGGGGTGACCAGATGGTTGCAAACCAACGTCCCAACCAAGGTGTCCTTGCTAGTTTCAATCCGTGTCGAAAGGAGTTGTAAACCATGAACTTCAACGCCCTTGGTTAGGAAGCGCGTTTTCCCAACCACCGAACATGTTGGCGCGTGGTTTACATCCATGTAGCCGCAACACAAACCAAACACATAAACCAAGGTCACCTTGGTTGGAACACTATTTTGCAACCGTCTGGTCATTCCTTAAGTGTTTCGGGTCTGGGCGTCTTGTATATGTGAGTTTACATGTTTTTAAACGTACACACGATAGAAAGAAAGAAAAGAAAGATAGTGGTCAATTGCGAGCTTGTCAATAGTAAAAATTGTAACACGCCTAATTTGTACGTGGAACGACGTCGCGTGGCGTGGATCAAGTGTAGCTCTACAAGTCTAGTTGCCATATAAAATGTATGGAGACCGACGCGCCTAGATCGGCGTATGTGGCCCACGTGTGCGTAGTGTAGTTCTAACTTGATTTGTACGTAGAACGACGTTGCGTAGCGTGGATCTAATGTAATTCTACAAGTCTAGTTGCCATATGAAATATATGGAATCCGACGGGCCCAGATCGGGGTACGTGGCCCACGTGTGCGCAGTGTAGTTCTACCTTGATTTGTACGTAGAACGACGTTGCGTAGCGTGGATCTAATGTAATTCTACAAGTCTAGTTGCCATATGAAATATATGGAATCCGACGGGCCCAGATCGGGGTACGTGGCCCACGTGTGCGCAGTGTAGTTCCACCTTCAAACCAAGAGTGGAACAACTTTACAAAAAAAATACCGTACTTTCTCTCGTTCTATTTAAACTATTCCATAATTATAACATTAAAATGTGTTCGCCACTATCAGTAACAGCTATGTATTTGTCAACAGCTCGCAGCCCGCATACAGGGACGCCCACCAAGATACCGAGTCCCGTTGGCACCCTGCTATCTAGGAGAACACCGGTAAGTGATAGTTTCATAGTTATTTTAGTTGTATGAAATGTACGGAGGAATTAAAATACTATATTTAGATTTTTACTCTCGACTTTTCTTGGCGGTTCTTATCTTCTTATAAACGACCAATCGGAACCGTGCACTAGCTTCTGGCGTTTTATAATTGCCCATTTAGCTATAAGAAATTAAAGCGTTTTGAATTGAATTGACTTCTGAATTCTGAAATATTTGTTTGGTATTGTTATATCTCGATCATTTTCGCCACTGTGTGGACCGCTTGGAGGACCCAGTGGAGGTGTGTCCCGCTTAGGCAGAGCAACGCCTTGTCCTCGTCGGGACGATCGGCGGCAGCGATCTCTCGCGCCGGGCCTTGGTACAGGCCATGGTCCGGAGCGCGGATAGGCAGGGGGTCGCCTCCTGCGAAGCTGTAATGCTAGCAAAGGAGGCGACCGATCGCGTTAGGCAACGGTCCCTACGCTCCTACCGCCGCCGGGATTCCGATCCCGATTTCCGGCCACCATAGGCGCGGGCTTGCGGACAGCGAGCAATGGGTAGCCCGCCGTCCGACCGTACGGTAACCGTCCGAACAGAGCCCAAGTCGTCGAAAAAATATTCTTTTCATGCATATTCTCCTTCTAAGCAACCCGCGCTTGATGTTTGAACTATTCAAATGTTGTCTTTGCTATTAAGCTCAATGGTGGCTGTAAGGTGGATTTAATTGAAGACAATAAAAAATAATCTGCAAAACCAGTCAAATTTTCTGCTGACATACATTTTTAATGAATTTGGCACACTGTTCCAAAAAGTTCGGCATCCCTGCTTTGACCTTTTTGCAACTGAAATATTTAATGCTGAATAAGGACAGAATTGAGCAGTGGTGGCCGAGTGGTAACGACCCCGACTTACGAGTTGTAGGTTGCGGGTTCAAACCCAGCTAGCCACCACGGGTAGTGTGAAAGCGGAACCCGGGGCCCTGGGACGAAGGCAACGAAGGAACAGGAGTGGGTTTTTAGTCAGTAAGAGTCTGACACTATCTCCCGCTCCGCCCAAGAGCGGGGATGTCATTAGGATGATTTTCCCACCCAATAAAAAAAAAAAAAAAAAAAAAAACCCAGTTAGCCAGCTAGGCGCATTACTTTGTGTAATTTATTTCATCACCACTGCTCTCAAAACGGTGAAGGAAAACATCGTGAGGAAACCGGCATGTCCTAGAACCAAAAATTCGGAGACATGTGACATCCACCAACCAGCACTGGGCCCGCGTGGTGGATTACGGCCCATTCCCTCTCCTAGAGAGGAGGCCTGAATCCCAACAGTGGGAACATTATAAGGACAGAATTCAGGCGTGGTAATATTTATGATTATTTCTATTACCACAATTCTGTTGTATTCTTTCTTATTGTAATAATAATATGCGATAAGACACCGCTTATTATTCTGGGAAATTATTATAATGAATATCTTGTGTTATCGTTATTATGGAAAGTAGATTCAGCTACAAAATCGGAAACCTGACTAAACTGTGTTACTTAGGTGTATTCATTTGCACATTCGCGGAAATTTAGCGTCTCCAACAGTCTTAGGATCAAAGCTATATTGTAGTTTCTGGTTTAGACAATATACTGCTCATTTCTGATCGGTGTTGTGAATACTAAAAGTAGATGTACTGAAGAAAGGGTTGTATCTAGTGTATGAAAGGACCGCGGGGATTTTATGAAAAGGAAACCCGTAGTCCCGTAGCAAAGGGCAACTGAAGGACACAATTATGGTTTTAGTCAGTAAAAGTCTGACACACCCTCTCGCTCCGCCCAGACCGGGAGAAGTCATTGGATGATTTCACACCTTAAAAAAAAAAAATTAGAGTATAAAACAATGGTCAAGAACTCGAATATGCTCCATAATAATGTTGTTGCAATATTATAAACAGGTAGTTTGTTTTTTTTTTTTGTAGGAGGTAATCTCTGAAAGTACTGCCCCCCTAGCTAAGTTACAGCCGTTTCGTTTCAATTCTCTTTTCATCGATCGCCTCGAGTAGGCCACGCCTCCGGTTCCTTTATTCTGACGTCATCTCAACGCTCAGTACCGTGGTCAGAACAAAGGAATAGGAGGCGTGGCCGCCTCAAGGCGATCAACGAAAAGAGAATAGAAACGAAACGGTTGTAACTTGGCTAAGGGGGCAGGTCCGATTGCGATTTATTCACCGATAGAAAGCTGCTTTATTCCTGAGTGTCATAAGCTATATTTTATATACGCGGGCGAAGCTGCGGCCAAAAGCTAGTCTTATTAAAACAGGTTTTGTCTTTGGTAACATCGTAGATCGTCTGCGTAGTGCGCTGAGTTAGTTTTTTTTTTTACTTTAACGCTTACCGCGTTTGGCTTTCTGATTAGTTAAGAGCTTGGAGCGGGCCAATCGAAGCGCCGAACGTCATAAACATGTTTATCGCGTTAACGTAAAACAAACTCGCTCTAAGCACTCGGAACTAATTACCAGAGATCGGAATTAGGTAGAGTTAATCACTACTTACATCGAAATGTTGATATTAATATGGATTTCTAATGTAAAATCCCGTGTGGCCAACAATATTACAAATAAATAATAATAAAACCTCAGAGATAGATAAGAAAAACACAATAAAAATTAACATACAATTTTTATTTGTATTTTTCATTGAAAAAGATCTCTCAACGTCGACTGAGGTGAGTTTAACAAATATATTCACTTCCGCACTTTCTGTCACATTTCTGACAGTGTCATAAAAAAATCTGCTCTTAAAATTTATCTCGAGATTTGAGGCATATCCTCTTTATTCTTTCGCTGTATTAAATCAGTGGAAGTACATATTTAACTCTACCTAATTCCGACCTCTGCTGATTATTTGCAATGTAGTTTGTACCAGTATTTCTGTTAAGCCTTCCTTTTGTACTAAGATAATCTCTTTTGTAGCTAGTGAATCAATTATTAACATCCTTCTTTTTATTAATTCTAGATCCCAACTCCCAAAGACATCTTGCTTAGTTACCTTTGATCCTGAGTGATTCACAGCAAGATAAATACTACGGTGTAACTGTGAGCAGAGTGCGTTTTTTTATTATTAAATAACTTGAAGCGTTTACTGCGGTTTGGCTCTCTTAATTGGTTAAGAGTCTGGAGTGAACCAATCGGAGCGCCGATCGTCTTAAACGTGTCGATCGCATTAATGTCAAACAACTTGGACTAGGTACTCTGAATGAAGCCTTAGTGCGAGTTATTTTAACGTTGACGCGATCGAAACGTTTACCGCGTGTGGCTCTCTGATTGGTTAAAAGCGTGGAGCGGGCCAATCGGAGCGCCGTACGTCATAAACGTGTCGATCGCATTAACGAAAACCAACTCGGAATAGGCACTCTTGTTTTCAAATGTAAGAATAGTAATACCGTAGTTTTTCTACGGTGTTACTATTCTCAAATAAAATCTCGTTTGATTTCAAAGCCGTGTCATCTATTTTTGTAATCAAGGTTACGTCTGCGAGACACAGTGTGTTTACGTTTTTATGTTTTGCCTTTTTATATGTTGTTATGGATAAAATATACGTATGATAATTAATGTGGTCCTTTATCGTACTTAAATTCTTTATTTTTCTACGACGAACTACTAGAAATCGAATGAACTCATCATAGGCAGCAATGATTCTTGCTGGAAGATAGACCTCTTTTGTGGATCGTAATTCACCACGAGGATCAAGTGCAGATTGGCAATTCTCATGCTTCGGCTACCACAGGAGATGGCCCGAGCTTCGACGCGATTTCTGGTCTCCATAAGCTTGCGGACGTTGAGCATTGGACAGCTCGTCGTCCGATAAAGACCGTGATCTGGGGCCTTACCATTACGTATTATAATGTTATGACTGTTAGCGAGAATTTGGGATGGAGTTATACACCTGATATAGCTCTATTCCTTTAACAGTTCAGTTCAGGCCGTCAACCCCGTGGTAGGGCTTCTGGTCAGGGCGCATTGTGATCCACGCGCACTTCGTAGAGATTTTATAATAATTTAAGGGGCCTGCTAGCACTGCAGTACTGCCTGGAAGTGCAGGTTGGAAGATCAGGCAGAAGGAGCTCATATGCCTAATCAGTTTTTAGTATTCCCATTGCTAAAAAACAGATGTCCTTTCTGTGAGAGGGACTGTCCTGTTGAATTTTGCTGCATAGCATAATCAGCCTTTTAATGTTCCCGCTGCTGGGATTCAAACCTCCTTGTTTAGGAGAGGAGATAGGAAGGTAATCCACCACGCGGGCCCAGTGCGAGTTGGTGAATGTCACATGTCTTCGAATTTTTGGTTCTAGGACATGCCGGTTTCCTCACGATGTTTTCCTTCACCGAATTTCGCTGGCCCTTTTCTAAATGGTGGATTTATTTATAAAAAACTACATGCAAGACTAAGGTACAAAGGTGGACTTAATGCCTAAGGCATACACTACCAGTCAACCAAGGGTAGTGAAGAGAAAACATGGCAGATGAATAAAAAAAGATGTCATATATCTTTGAATTTTTAGTTCTAAGGACTTAACTGTATCCGTTCAACATTTTCTTTCACAGTTTTTGAGGACAGTATAATAAAAACCTGGTCAGCAAGATACAACGCCTAGGGTTCGCCGGTCGTACATACATTAAGTTACTAAGTAATAGATTTCATGCAGTCTATTTCTGCCCGCATAAAATCGATCACCATTTCATCGGCGGTCTGCGGTCTCCGGTAAACGGTAAATAATTTCGCGGTTAATAATATTATATTGCTGTAAGGTATGGTGGTAATACTGGCATCATATATTTAGAGCTGCATTTTAATCACCCTAGGGCTAATAAATTAATTAGATTGAACGCGACTATTATACTATTCGCGTTAAGAATTGAGTCGTTGGACGTTAAGAACAACATCGATCTGAAATGCATGCGTCAAAAATTAAGTAACTCGTTATTTTTAGTTTCTCACCTGGTACCTGCTCAGGGGTCCCAAACGGGAGCTCCACAAGTACACTGGTATTCAAAGCACATGAGACGCTACTGAGAGCCTAAGGTTTCATCCATGTGAAAATAAGTTATGTCAGACAGCTCTGGGATCATAGTATATGACGTCTCTTGAACACATTTCAGCAGGTTTGGACCATCTGTCACTACACTCGTCACGTGACTTCTTCGCTGGTAATGTCATTGCCATAGATTTTGGACTTAGCGTTTGGCGGGAACGCTAACAAGAAAGTCACTTGTCTAACTCATCCAAGTTAAATTTTGTTTAATGAAATTGGTTCTTAATTAGGTCGGCCTTAAAGAAATATGTTTATGCCGCGTACATCGAAGGACTGGAACAATTTGCCTGCTGTGGTCTTCCCGTCCGATTATAATTTATGTGTTTTCAAGGCTATAGTGAATAGGCTCTTAATAAACTAGTGCGCCTCACTTTCAACGTTTGCATCACTTTTACCATCAGGTAGAATCACAGTCAAGCATTAGTTTATATCAATTAAAAAACAAAAGATGAATTTTCGTTGATTATTCTGAGAAATTATTCAGAAATGTACGCTATTAACTACAATAGACTTCAAGAGAGTTCGTAATGAAGATAATTACGTAAAACTTCAAATCCTTTGAAGTATATTATTTGGGTCATCTATTTCTCGACATGGCAAAATTAAAATAAGATTTAGGTTACACTGCTTGCCAATTTAGACATCGCTTTCAAAATTAACTCCAACTTTTTTGTAAAGGTCTATAAAATTGTTTTTAGTATCATTGCCTTTTAGGCATTAGCATATTAAAGACGTTTATAGTTTGTTTTTTATTGATCACAGACTATATTTGAAAAGGATGTTAAAATACCCACATCTATTTATGACTGTAAAAATACAGTCATAAATAGATGTGGGTAACTTTATTGTACAAAAAGAGAATATAAAATCTTGCTCTAAAATGATGAAAGTGTTTAGAAGATTACTTATTTTTATACAATGCTTTTTGGCGCCTTTTTCGGTACCCGTCGCGCCATTTTTGAAGAAAACTCAAATCTTTAATCAATGTTTTACGGATTATTTATGGGATAAGGTGATCATAAAAATACAAATATAGTATAATGAATAGGTGTTTGGTTTGGTCAATAAATAGCTATAAAACAACAGATGAGCTATATTGTAATAGATTACGACCGATTAAGTTTTTACTGCACAGAAATGAAGTAATTTTATGCGTGAACAATAATGTTACTAACAATAAAAATGCGTGTAGGCAAGTAACTTAAACAGTAGTAACTAATTCCATGTGTGTTTCGAACGTCATGCATTTTGAATTTGACATGTTTAAATAGTGATGAGAAAAAGATTATGGCTGGTTTTCGATTAAATTATGTATCGAATATGATTCGCCTAAGTAGTGGTATTGGTTGGGTCGAAAAAAAACTAATTCACTTAGGTGAATGTCCTGTGGGGTTATATCTAATATTTCAAAGGCTTGTTGTTTGAAAGAAGAAAATATTCGTACTAAACAATGTGTATTACATTATTCAAAGTTGAATACAGTTATCTCTCAGTGCGATTGTTTATTGAGGGCAATGTTTCCTATTTTATAAAAAGCATTTACATGAATTATAATAAGTTTAATTGTATTGAAATTGTTAACAATAGAAGCTCAAATGATGTAACCTTATTAGTTTTGAGCCGTTTGGGTTATGAGGTTCTACTGTGTATTTCTTTTTAAAGGATTTTTTTCGTGCGCGACCAGAGGGCCATTCAACGTGGCAATGGTGCCCGTCTTCTGGTCACGTTTCCGGATGACAGCAATGTGGAGGAGTACTTCGAGCCTGTTTCTTTTTGCTGCTATGACTCTTAATGGAGTTTGTTATAAACCATTAGTAAAGTAAGCGAAGAAATTTGAAAGCACTTTAGACAGCTATCGATAGCAAAACCATCATCATCAGTCAAACCTAGCCTTTTCCCCACTAGCTTAGGGTCGGCTTCCAGTCTAACGGGATGTGGCTGAAGACCCGTGGTTTATATGGAGCGACTGCCTATCAGACCTCCACAACCAAGTTACTGGGCAACACGATATTCCTTGGATAGACTGATAACGTCTGTAACGACCGTCAAAGATTTACAAATTTAAACTGGGACTAACGGCTTTACGTGTGTCAGTAATGTCCTAGATAAACGTAACCTCACAAATGAGAGGTCTTTATAATAGAGCCTTCATAACACCATCGGTCATAAAACCATATCTATCAGAATCTGCCCATCAGTTTTGAAGTAAAACACCCACCCAAACAGAAACATATGTTTCGCTTAGTAAGTACAGATTAGATATAATTACGGTGCAGAGTTAAGTGAAATCATGTGCTTTCCACTCTGTTCCACTCTACATGCTTGCTTGCATAATTAAATCAAATTATCTTTTTTTTCGCAAAGCCTTGTTATTTTTAGTATAGGCTGTAAACCACGAATTCTAGAGCGTTGGATGGTTTTGGAACTCAGTCGTAAAAAACTAGATTTGAATTGAGTTTGTGTGGGATTCGTCTTTTCTAGAAGGACTAAAGACTCGAATTAATCACACTAATATTATAAAGTTTGTATGTAGGTGTGTTTGTTTGTTACTGCTTTCCGCTCAAACGAAAGAATTTAGAAACAAATAGGTTACTTCTAGACAAGCGTACTCCGTTTTTGACTACATCATCAGATGATACTAGTCAAGCGCAGGCCTATCAACACTAAAATAGACTGGAAACCAAGTCTCATTTGGATATAAACACGCTTCTGCTAAACGTGTTTTACTAAGTCCCTAGGCACTTAGTAAAACACAGGATTTAACCAACGGTCGTGCTGTCAAACAAACTTCACGCATTTACGTTAACAACTGAAGTCTTGCTACTGTGATTGAAGACCGTAAATATTATTTCAAACTTGTACCGTATGGTTTAATTTTATAAAGGTGTAAGTTTGTATGTATGTATGTGTGTTTGTTTGTTTGTTTGTTACTTTTTCACGCTCGAACAGCCGGAACTATATCCATTTTCAGGACCATGTTCGGGAATTAGAGATAGGATACTCTTTATTGCGGGATATTTTATGTCTCCTTGGCATAATTTTCTAATTTCACGCGGGAAAACTGCTGAGGACGAAAGCTTTTGGAGTAGTGACCACGTACCGGAAGACGCAGCGTTGGAAGGCCTCCTACAAGGTAGACCGATGATCTGGTGAGGGCCGCGAGAATCCGATGGATGCGAGATGCACAAGACCGGTCGTTGTGGTGACGCTTGGGCGAGGCCTATGTCCATCAGTGGACATCTTTCTTTTTTCATAGAAGCTAGTATTTCATAATAGGTAGGTACTATGAAGTATTGCTACATATAAAAAAAAATGTTATAAAGCTGTGCGATGAAAATAAAAATGGTTGCACGTGACAAATGCCATTAATCATATTTTCGCGCCCAATTTTCCTCTAGAATAGAAATTTTAATTCAAATGGACATGCAACCTCTTTGCTTTTGTATGTTTGTGTCTTCATGAAACAGATGCTGTTAAAAAACAAAACAAGAAAGAATCTGTCAACAATATTTCTCTTTAGTAAGCTTCTTACAGAAATAAAATACGGTCCGCGACAACGCAGCGACAGCCGCAATTATTCTCAACCGATTACGGTTAAATTTAGTAACAAGCTACTGCTTAGTACTTACTTATACATTTTGTTTTATATCGTGACTAAACAAGGAAGCATTGTATTTGCGGCTTCTGATATTAATAGTCGAGTCTCAGTTGTCGTTAGGCGAGTTGAGTAGTGATGAGAAAGTTACTAATTTTGTTAGTGTGATACACGGTTGGTATTATTGGATTCTGAATAATATAAAAAGTTTGACAATTATGACTCGACTAAGTAAGGTATTGGGATTGGATTTTGATGTTTTTTTATTTTGTAAGTCTTATGTTTGGACATTTTAAACTGTTAATGAATAATTGTAAAAGTTTCCGTGGCCGCAGTGGGTTTTAGTCTGAGACGCCTTCGCTCCTCCACAAAAAAAGCTGTAATTCTTGGTCACAGCTTTGTTTTTTTTTTGTTATGGTTTAGCGACAGCGATTAGCCAATCAAACAGAAATTTTTTCTGTCAAATTCTCATCGAAAATTAAACTTCAAGTGACCTATCATTTCACCTGTTAGTCGATTCACTGCAAATGTCACCTTTCTATAAACCTAGAGGAAGACGAACGTGGAATGATCTGTCATTCCACATATGTTTTCACTGTAATTGACAGAGTATAGCTGACAGAATAGCACTGCTGAGGCTTGGGATTTTACAGCACTACAAATAAAATATATTCTAAGCATTCACACCAGAATAGTTGATGTGGCTCAGAAGGCTACCCAACTGAAATGTGGCCGGGCAGGACATGTCAGCCAGATTGAGGGCCAAAGTAGCACAAAGTTGGTGCCCTGGAATAGTGTGCAGACCACGAAGGAGACGGCGTGTCGAACTAGACAGATTCCGCCAGAACTGGCAAGAGGAAGCGCGGGCTCACGAAAGATGGAAGAAGTGAATGGTGTCTTTGCGAGTACAGAACAGGATAACAAAAAAAAAGCTTTCATGATGAGTTTCACAGAATAGCGTTGCCTGATAGCTACGAGTCTTGTTCTATTTTTTCTTACAACAACCTTATCTGAACTCATTGCTTTTAACCAGAGACAAGAAATGATGTCGAGATACCTTTTTAACTAGTTAGGCAGCGATATCGACGATGCTTAAAGATGAACATCGGGAATTTTAAGTGCGGACATTAGCACTAATTTTAGCAAGAGATTTAAGCTCAAAATAGACTATAATATATTTAGTCTGAAAGACCTATCACATTTTACGCTAATATAATACAAACCAAAGTTTGTAGGTATGTATGTTTGTTACTACTTCATGCTTAAACGGCTCAACGGATTTGCATAAAATTTATTATTCCAGGAAATAATATATTATTTAACCCTTATATTATCCCGTATGTTATCTTGGAACAATTTTCTAATTTGACGTAAGCGAAGCCACTGGTAGCAGCTAGTGAATTAATAAACATTAGACACTAAAGAAATATGATGAAAAAATATGAAATAATATGATAGAATATGTTGCGAGTATTCTTTTTAGCCTTTTATTTTTTGACAACTTTACAGACTTAATTTCTGTACTTATAAATATAGTTTAAAGTGACTCTAATACGGCTTTAAACTAGATTTTGAAGAAGTGAAATGAACTACTTATCTCAAATTCGTTTCAGCGTCGAGACGTTTCTTTGACGCCTTCTCAGAAATTAAATGGATGGGAAATTGTCAAGAATTAAAGCGGGACCGATGCACACGTGGGCCACGCCTGATTTATACGTAGCACCGCGTCGCGTGGCGTGGATATAATGTAGATCTACAAGTGTAGTTGTCATATAAAATTTATGGAGAACGACGCGCCCAGATCGGCGTACGTGGCCCATGTGTGCGCAATGTAGTACCTATAAGGGGTCCAAGAGTCTTGATTTCTGGTGATATTAGTATGCCGTCAATTCGCTTACTAAACGTTCAAAATCAAGTCACAATCTCATCTCAACGTCAATCATTAACAAAAATTTGTCTAAATGTAAATAGGTGACAGATTGAGACTGATACAAGATTGCTATTACATTTTAAATTCGAGAGACGTGGCAGTCAGTTTAAATGTATTTGTAATGAACCACACTTTTTAGAATGATTTTTAACGATGAAGTTTACTTAATACAATTGATTGAAGCCAAAGATATATTTAAATAGATAAATATATTTAATTTCTTTGCGTATTTAAGCACAGTACCATAGACATCATTACATGTCATTCTTACTTTTTAATTTTTTGTGTTGCCATTAACAATGACAAACGCACCATAAAAAATGCTGGAATTGTCCCCTGGTACTTTAAGTAATAAAATGGTTTTCAGACATTGTACATTACATAAAAGATTACAATAACATCTACTAATTTTAATTTACAGCTTCAACAAATCTCATTAATAGATTAATAATGGCATCAACGAATAAAACCGTAACTACAATAAAAGATGGCGCAATAAAAAAAAACAATTAATGTTGTAATTACATGCTACGTTATGTCAAGTTTACTCGAAATAAAGAATTAGTTTCATAGTAACGTAATTACGGTTATTTTTAATCGAGAGAACATTGAGTGTCTTTGGAAACAATGGTTTGGCTTTAAAGATGCACCGATGTCTTTACCTCGCAAAAAAAATGGTTCAAGCTTTATGGGATAGGGTTGCCAAAATAAAGTTGTTCAAGATTTTTTTTTTAAGTTTCATTTTAGTTTTACATTAATTAGTATTTGTTTTTGTTGAGTTATTTTTTTTTATACATAACTATCATGTGATTTTGGGCCGGCTTTCAAACTAAGTATCTATAGTTAGTCAAACCCTACTTTGATGCCGATTTTCAGGATAAAGGTACGCTAATTTAGATGTCCATCTCTTTCTAATATTTTGTAAACTTGTTTCTTCAATTAACTTTACTTGCCACATAAAAATATTAAAAAAAAAACAGTAAAGTTTGACAAATACACTAATTGTAGTCAGTAGTAGTAATTATCTTGAAGTTAATTCTGAATTCAGGAATGAGGAATATGTCATATCTATATGTCAGTAAATAATAAGTGTCCACTTAAATATATATTAGATTTCCCAGTTTATGCTCAGATTTATAATACTAGTTTAATATCTTGATTAAAAATGATTGAACGGTCGTAAAAGATGTTAGAGAATGATAGTGAATATTTATGATGTTCGTAATAAAGGCAACTTATTATTAACGCGACAAGAAAGCGTATGAGATTCACCAGCGCGAAGAGCAACGAATTTTACGCTTTATTATAAAAAAGAAGAGCCTTATACAGCGAGGGGCAAATATTAGCTGGAAAAACGCTGCGGAATTCCGCTCAATCAAAAGTTCAAATGTTTTAAAATGGCCGTCATCATCCTCCTGAGATTATTTCCATTCTTTTGTGTGTGTTTATAAGTCTGTGAACGCAGCCACGTATTTTGTATTTGCTTATTTATACTTTCCGCTAATTATGGTCTGCTGTCCTTTAACCATAAATAAAGTTACTGACACTCCAATGTCGTCTAATAATGTTACACTATTTTTTTTTACTCTGGGTCTCGCCCTGTGATCTTTACTAGAAGTTTGTCTCAAAAACCTATTTCAGGTAGGTTACCATGACGTTTAAAGTAAGTTTGTTTTATTCTTATTCCATTGTGAGTAAGAGATAGCGCTAGACAGCCTGTATAGCTCTGTCTTTTACCTACACTGAAATAAGGATGAAATAATCTTACTTTGAACGTCATGGTAACCCACCAGGTAGGTATCAGACTTACAATAGTGAAATAGAATTTTTAAGTCACAAATATTGTTAATTGTCTAGAAAACCTATTTTGAATAGGAAATAAATGAATGAAGTGAATTGAATATTTAAAATAAAAAATGGAATCTGGGCAGCATATCTGCTTCTTTCATTTCTCTAGTTGCTATCGTTTAAACACTTAATCACCTCCTTTCTAGCCATATAATCTATCTTCTATATAATTATAAAAGCGAAATACCACTCACTGATTAAATCACGAAATCTCAGAAACTATTACACCTACAAACTTAAAATTTGGCAGGTAGGTTCCTTGTAGAGTGTAAACATCCGCTAAGAACGGATTTTACGAAATTCTCCCCCTGAGGGGGTAAAACGGGGATTGGAATTTTGTATGGAGAAACCTACTTTACGCGGGCAAAGCCGTTGGCAGAAACTAGTTTTTGATAAATAATATCCATCGTTCCTTTGATCTAAGATTGTAAGTCTGGGCAAAAAAAAAACGTAATTGTGGATGCATTTTTCCACTTAGATTGGACACTAGCAATATGCGCTATATTCTTATGAAAATGTACTCATAAAGCCGCATTAGATAGGTACTTTATCATGTTAGCTCACGTGTGAGGAAGCACCGTGTCATTCTCTTATCAACCTGTAGATCTTGCATTACGTCATTATAATTATAGTGATTCACGTGGCCCTATCTCGAGACTTATGCGAGCAGTTATGCCAATAAGAGCGTTACATTGAATCTGCATAAATATTATTGTTTATTTCGCATTTGATTCATAGTGCCATTAAAAGATAGAGATTTTTAAGTACATCATACTAATATTATAAAAAGATGAAGTTTGTTTTTTGTTTAGAAGAGGTAATCCCTGAAAGTAGGTACTGGTCCAATTGCAAAAAAAAACTCTGGTAGAAAGCTGCTTTATTCCTAGGGATAGGTTATATTTTATGTACGCGGGTGAAGCTGCGGGCAAAAGCTAGTAAGGTATAAGGTCGGTCGTAGTGGTAACCTATAGAGGCATCAGGGAGATCTCTATTTCTAGCAGTAGACAGCTTACAATGAAATAAGGACGATGATGACAAAAGGTAACACTAAGTACCTACTATTTAATACTAGGACAAACCGTCAACCAGAGTGTGACATTTGGCTCAGATACTAAACTGACATTTGTGATGATTTATTTATCTGTCATACAAAGTATGCTTTTAGCTGAAGAAATATTTGTCTTATCTTACACTTCCTAGAATATATTTCAAGAGTTTCAAGCGATAAAAATAACAAGTGCATTAATTAAAACATATATTTTTACAAAACAATCTGTAAATAGCCTAAATGCGGAAATCCGTGTTGCATCCGGAAAAACGCTCAGCATCCAACTTTCCTTAATTGCAATCTTGATAGTCATACTTGCTGCTTGTGCCTCCAACTAATTGATGTGTTTGGTAATGATCTAAGTATCTTATTTCTTAAGAAAAGTTTTATCAAATATATTACGACAGGCACAGTGTTACCACGATTCGAGCGCGGGAACATTACCATAAACCTGGAACGTAAAGGGCAACTGAAGGAACACAGGTGGGTTTTAGCCAGTGAAAATCTGAAATACCGTCTTCAGTCAGATCGGGAAAGTTATTAGATGTTTTTTTCGCCTGAAAAAAAAAGTGTTACGACGACGCGACTTTATTACTCTTCTGGACCAATGCAATACAGCGTTAATTTCAATAACATTATTCTTCCTTAAAATTTTTAATCATTTAAATGAATTGAAATAAATCTTAATAAATTAACCGAATGACCCTACAACTTTATACATTTAAGTGAAGTGGTAACCCTGAAAAGTGACAAACATGACTCACCTGTCAAACTTTCGCGCGGGAAAAATGGCGCGCGCAGCGAAAATTGCGGCGGGCGTTACGGTGGCCAGTGAATCACGAAGATTGTGGTTAGGCGAGATTTTTTTTATTATTTTAATTCACCGTCGCGTCGCATTCCAAGATACTTTTGATGTATTTGTATTTTTTTCTGTTTCGTGCAAATTAAAGATTAAGGGTGTGTTTCCACTGACGGCGGAGTGGAGAGGTGCGGTCTGGGAATTGGTCAATCACAGTGCTCGAATTCTCCACTCCGCATTTGTGGAACTAGTATAAGTGGAATGAAGTGGAGCTGAGCGGACTTTTCAAATAAAACAAATGAACTTGTGTCCCCAAGTCGGACAGAACGAAATCGAACGAAGAGCATAAAACGGAAGGTAGCTCAAATCCAGTCTGTCACTTGACACTTTACTGCTCATGTCCGTTTCACTCCGCTCATCTCTGCTTCAGTGGAAACGCACCCTTACCGCCATTACCTGTGTAATCGGATTTTTGCGAGAAAGTTGTATCAATAAAAATATTTTTAGTCTCCTACTTTTGCCACTGGTGTAACTAGTGATGATTCAAAATCATTGCTTACCATCAGATGGGATCGCAGTTAAATACGAGTTTATATCAAATTAAAAAAAAAAAAAAAACTATCATGGCCAGTTAAACCAGTAAGGGCGGAATTCACCAATAAAACTAATCGCGTTTTAACGTTTGGCTCGCATAATCGCGTTTAGCAGCTGTCACTAGTGTCACTGGTAAAATTATAATAAAAGAAAAGTACAGACCTATATCTAACGTTTGAATTCGAAGTGACTAAGCGGTGGGCTTGCGGACGGCTAGCAATGGGTAGCTCGCTGTCCAGCCATCCTGTAGATAATCATCCAGACCGAACCCGATTCGTCGACGGCGTATTGATCCACGCGTGCTTCAAGGAAAAGTCAAAACCATATTGGGCCAGCAGGGTTGAAGCCTACGGGTTGTGCGAAAGAAAACCCCAGGATCCTGGAACGAAGACAAAGAAGGAACATAGTAGTGGGTTTTAGTCAGTAAAAGTTTGACACACCCTCTCGCTCCGCCCTAGACTGGGAGAAGTCATTGAATGATTTCCCCTTTGAAAAATAAAAGTGACTAAGCAGAATCGACACCAAAATAGCCCAGTCTAATTTGTCAGTCAATCAACGTGTCCACGAATTATTAAGAAGTCTGTTTTCGTCAATCAATTCTTGGTAAGGCGATGCATCGCAAGCACGTCGACAGATGGACAAACACAATGCCTTCCTGCATTTATTTAACTAAAGGAACTCGTAATTTTCTTGCTTCTGAACTGTATAAACTGTTTGGCAGTTTATTTTAACGAAAACAGGATTTTCCACAGAATGCAGTTGCATATCCTTTCTTGCCAAACGATGTTTTGTATCAGTTTAATCTGAAATCTTCTTGTATTGTACGCAGGGGCGCCGGCTTTTAGAAAACCTCATGGGTGCTCGTGCAAAACTTCTGAGTCTACGAACAAAAAAGATACAGCCGTTTATGTTGTAAAAAACGTATATTTCAACACTCAAGGGTACTTCCCGTACCCTATGAATTTTAATTCCCTTGAGTTAGTCAAACTGTTTGACCTAGAATCTTGAAATTTGGCATGAAGCAATGTCATATAGCACAAGTATAGGTAAAAAACTGAAAACTGTACATTTGTAGTTAAGTCACAAAAAAAATAGCGTTTTAGAAAAATCTTCGTAACTCGATTCGGGAATTAAACTGTTTTCAAAGGGAAGTTTGTACGAAACCCTAAGTGCACGAGTCCGATTCGAACATGCCCGGATTTTTTTTACTACGGATGGTACGGAACCCTCGAGTCCGACTCACACTTTTAAAAGAGTAACCATGGAGTTTCGTGCCGGTTCTTCTCCATACGAAACGACCAATTTGGAACCGTACACTAGCTTCTGACGTTTTATAAGTGCCCATGTAGGCCTATGTGAAATAAAAAACTTTGACTTTGACTTGGCCGGCTTTTTATTTAAATTTCCCTTTTGGCATCTAACTAATCTTGGTGTTAAGTTAAAAGAAATAAATAAATTAGTGCTTACAATATGTGGGAAAGTTCAGTGTGGCTCATGTGCATAGTTATCAACTACTCGGTATGTTTAATGTTGCCTGTTGTAGAATACTAATTACATTGTTTAACATTAACACAGATTCCGGGACCTAGGCTGAATATTCATTGCCATTGACTACTAAAACTCGAATCTTGGAATTCAAAGAGTATGGATGGAATTTAGATTGATTTATGTTGACTGTGAACGACCAATTATAATGCCTTATAAATAAAACCCAGCATATAAATTTATACTAATTCTATAATAGCGGTCTCGACAGACATCGCCTTGTCCGAAACCAGGCTTTTCGGAAAAAATTGAGTACCCAATTGCAATGCCACCTACCGAATTCAATTGTATTTTCAAATCATCCAGGGATTCACTCAAATATATACAAAAAAAATCCATCCCGATCGGTCAACCCCTTTAGAAGGAGTTAGGTGACAAACACACGCATGATAGAATCCTATTAATATTATAAATTTCGCGTTTATATGGATGTTTGTTACTCTTTCACACAAAAACTACTGAATGGATTTCGATGAAACTTGGTACACGGGTAGACTATGTCATGGAATAGCACAAAGGATATTATAATTCTGGGATAATTTACTACTATTACGCGGGCAAAGTCGCTGGCAGCAACTAGTAATGTATATGTCGTGGCCAGATCTTAGAAATTGATCACTTCATGAAATGGCCAAGTAAAACTGGCCAGATCATTTAAACGTTAAAGTTTGATGATATTTCAATCCTCGTTTGGCCTTCTTTCTTTAGATCTTTTATTATCATAGAAATCCTACATCAATGATATGGGGTGTGCCCCGCTTGGGCAGAGAAACGCCGTGTCCTCGTGGGGGCAATCGGCGGCGGCGATCTCTCGCGCCGGGCCTTGCTACAGGCCATGGTCCCAGCAGGATTGTAGTTGGTCTGCGGTCGCTGGTGTACGGGCCCAGCAGGGTCGAAGCCTACTGGGGCCAAGGGTCTGATTCTGAAAGGAAGACTCGGCCCTGGTACGAAAGGCCCACCGGGAAAAAAAAAATATCAATGATATGGCCAAACGAGGGTTGACATATCATCAAACATTCACGTTTTAACAATCTGGCCAGTTTTAGTTGGCCATATCATGAAGTGATCAATTCTATGATCTGGCCACGACATATATATAAAGATTATAAACCCCTACTACTGTTTCGAACGCGCAATCTTCAACATAGTCTCTACATCAAAACACTCAGTCGTAACCGGTGTATTATGTTTATTCACATTCCATAAATGTTTCGAAATGTCATTGTGATAGTAAGCTTTGCATAACATACTCGTTGATTGCGCAAAACATTTTATTGCGATTTCTTTGGTCTTCTTTTTTAGTACGTTCCTTCTATACTCTCCAAACGGTGAAGGAAAACATCGTGAGGAAACCGGCATGTCCTAGAACCAAAAATTCGAAGACATGTGACATCCACTAACCCGTACTGGGCCCGCGTGGTCGTTTACGGCCCATAACGTCTCCTAGAGAGGAGGCCTGAGTCCCAACAGTGGGAACATTATAAGGCCGACTATGCTATGCTACGTTCCTTCTACTACCCCGGGGGTGGCGGTTCCGCCAGCGTCTTTGGTTACTTCTCCGCACCTGTAGAGTGATGTTATATAACCAATAGGTTGTTATATAACCTTCCTTAAGGCGTGTAGTCGCTTGAACATCTGGCCGGAGTTAAATGCACACATACTCATACAGCCTCCTGCCCCCTCATAGACCTTTAAAACCATTTTCTTTGCGAAATATTTATTGATTTACATATGCCATGTACATTCTGAAGAACACTTCTTCTTTTCGATTCGATGGTAAACTCTTCAAACTGTCTGGGCCCAATAGGTGGCTACATTAATGGCGGCATCGGGGGCACTCATCAAATCTTTCAAAGTGAAGGTGAGGCTCATGTTTTGAATAGGAGTACTGCACTCACATTGAATACCGACGGGTCTATAAAACTCCATTTTGCCAAGTTGTGTTTGCAGCGGCCTACCTGGGTGCGCAAGTGATTTAGTGCTGCGAACACTAATTAATCAGCATTTTTTTTGTGTAAGTAATGCAATGCAATATAAGTAATTATTTCTAAAGATCAAAGCCGTTTTAAAAGGAGTAGGGAAAAAAACGAAAAAATATCTTGCTGTTAATATATTTTTTTTTTGGCAAAAGCATTAATCATACGAAAAAATCCTATGTTTATAATGTTGTACAACTCATCCGTTACCGAGTAGGCGGCTTCAGAAAGTCACTGTTTTATGTTACTAATGTAATGGGAGCAAGGACCTTAATAAATGGGCTATCCAACACTAAAAGAATATTTTAATTCGAACCAGTAGCTCCTGTGATTAGCGCGTCCGAACAAACAAACTCTAACTTCATGATACGAATATTATTACCTGCATTTTTTTTATTATTATTATGGATTGGCTCGCGTTTGACCACCATCTCACCTAATGGTAATCCGACGATGGAGCACGCTTACCTAGAAGTAATCTATTCACTCCTGACATTAAGACCCATCATTTGTATTGTAGCTATCAGAAAACGCAGACTCCGGCAGGGAATGTGTAATGTGTAAGGCTCAACTCAAACTGACACAGAATCGAAGCGTTAAGCGTCGCGTCGCGTCGCCTCCAGTTTTGAGCTACTAGGTACAAGTGGCGTCGCGCGACGTTGCTCGCATTAGCGCGCCTGGATCACAGTGCTAGGTCTAGCACTCGTTCAGACTTCGTTCAGAGACATTCAGCTTCGACGAACGTTTCAATATTTAACTGTAAACACAATAAATGTGTTCCCAAAACGCTTCGTTATAAATATAGCTATATTATAATGTAATTTATTAAAAAGCTTATAGTGTTTACGTGTATAAGATAGCGGTCAAGCGCGAAACTATAAAGAATAAAAAAAAAGCTTGCATTCAACGAAGGAGGTTAAATATGAATATTCATACTGGCTGCAAAAATGCTGATATCAAAATGAAAATATGAAATTCTATGAAGAGCAAAAATGTAGGATGGAATTTTCCTATTCGTTGCCTGCTTGTGTTATGTGGATAGCTTTATGCACTGGGTTTGCTTGCAATCTTGTTTTTCCTATACTTGTGTTATGAGACATTATTTTATAACAAACTATCTTTTGCCCGCGGCTTCGCTCCCGTCTATATTCTACTACTCTACCCAACTCTACCCTACTCTACCCAACTCTACCCTACTCTACCCTACTCTACCCTACTCTACCCTACTCTACCCTACTCTACCCTACTCTACCCTACTCTACCCTACTCTGCCCTACTCTACCCTACTCTACCCTACTCTACCCTACTCTACCCTACTCTATCCTACTCTACCCTACTCTACCCCGTCGGTTCTGAACTAGGTACCTCCCCACCAATTTTCAGCAAAATCGGTTGAGCAGTTCTTGAGTTATAAATAGTGTAACTAACACGACTTTCTTTTATATATATATAAATATAATTTCAGGATTCTAGGTCGGCGGGAAACTCGTTAGGAAGCAAGCAAGTATCAAAATATGCGCCTAAACCACATGAGTAGATAAACGGAACAGAGGCAAAGCTTCCTAAGAACGTGCAATATTGTTACCTATTTTGGTAGGGTTGTCACATTAGGTGAAAACAAATTTAATAAAACATTTGTTAAATACTTTAATTATTCAGTATGATATTTTACAAATTACTTACTCTAATAATTTTATTTTTATAATTTTTGTTTTTTAATAATTTATTCTTTTAATAATGTGGTAGATTCTGAATCTAACATGAAAGTTTTTTCAAGAGATCTAACGGGAAACACTCACACGGCATATCAAATTTACAATCTTTAATAGGCTTAAGTTTTTCGTTGCCAACATTGACAATATTTATTTCAAGATCGAAATATTCGAAACTTGCTCGAGCAATTCAACAAATGCTATAAAACTATCAGTAGGTATAATTAATAAACTCAATTGTACATCACCATCATTAAAATCATTGTAATGGCTGAATAAAGCTCTTAACGTACAGTTTTATTTTTAGTATGATATATTTTTACTTTTTCTAGTATTGTTTATACACACAATACAATAAACCATCATTATTGATAATAAAATACCACGTTTTTACGTTAACATATTTAAACTTGTACATAAACAAAACAAAAAACGTGCGTCGCATAGACCCTAGATGAGTCCACTGACTGAGCCTGCGTTAACCGGTTTTTTCCAGTGTCGTCGCGTACGTACAAGCGGACAGTGGACACGCACACATTACCCGTGTGGTTGTAGTAGCGTAATCGATTCGCGCGGTTATATGAAGCTTTGTCTCTCTTCCGTTTCATTTCATATTAATTTCAGCTTTATAACTCCACGTGTTTTTTAAAAAAAGGGTCTTGACAGACGGACAACAAAGTGATCCTATAGGGGTACCGTTTTTGCCAACTTAGGTACGGAACCCTAAAAAATTTAAGAGGTGTTACCTGAAATCGTTAAAAACGAAACGATTTCATTTTACACTTTGTAAAGATATTTATTTATCAAGAGAAAATATGTTATTACATGGCACGCTAAAATTGCAGGCTCAAAAATCACTGAACCAAATTTGATAGGACTTTCTCTCTTCCGTAACTTTATTTGCTGCGGTTGGTAGTAAAACGTTATTACTTTCCTGTTGATGACAGAACGGTGTCAACTTGAAATGCTGACATTTTAAATTGGTTCGAAACTAATTCGGGCGTCAGTGGTTTCCATTCTTCTATTAATGGTTTGTTTTTGTTATTCGTTTATTGGTTCGTATAAATGCATTCGATGTGTTACTTTTCTATATTTGTAACAGTAGGTACCAGAACATTAGCACTTTTTTTGAAAGAAAAAGAAAGAAAGAAAGAAAAAACGTTTATTTGTGACTCACACAATCGTATAAACTAAAGATACACAATAAAAAAAAATAAAAAAGAGGTATAATCAGTGCAAGGCCAAAAAGGCACCTAACTCAGCATAGCATAGCATAGCATAGTCGGCCTTATAATGTTCCCACTGTTGGGACTCAGGCCTCCTCTCTAGGAGAGGGAATGGGCCATAATCCACCACGCGGGCCCAGTGCAGATTGGTGGATGTCACATGTCTTCGAATTTTTGGTTCTAGGAGGACATGCCGGTTTCCTCACGATGTTTTCCTTCACCGTTTTGAGAGCAGTGGTGATGAAATAAATTACACAAAGTAATACGCCTGGCTGGGTTTGAACCCGCGACCTACAACTCGTAAGTCGGGGCCGTTACCACTCGGCCACCACTGCTCCAACTCAGCATATGCTGCGTTATTTAAAACGACAAATAACGCAGCGCTGGTATTCTGTTAGGGCCCTCGGTGATGCCACGAACACACTCACGGACGTTAAGTAGTCTATCGAAATAAAATAATAAATAATGAAGAGATAGATGATGATAGATAGTGTACTACAACTGAAATAATATTTAATTAATTACCTGTAACAAAATTTTGTCATTATGTTATGATTAAATATGTTAAGCTAGGTACTATTATATATATAACCATTGTAAGAACTTTTATAACCATATTTATCTGCAAATAAATCTTTGACTTTGACTAGATAAAAAAAAAATTCGAACTGTACTTTTAACTATGTATATTTTTGTGGGAAATCATCCAACAACGAGAGGGAGTTTCAAACTCTTACTGACTAAAACCTACTCCTATGTTCCTTCTTTGCCTTACGTCACAGGACCCCGACGATCATTTTCGTACGACTCATAGAGAATACCAGCGTTGCGTTATTATATTTTAATATCACGGCATATGCTGAGATAAAAGCCTTTTTAGCCTCGCGCAGATCTTTTGTTTTTCTTTTTAAATACTGTATATTTATTTTAATTAGTTCATGATAAAATTTAATGTTTCTTCTTGTTTGTTCTGTGCAAGTTACAAATTATCGTAATTTTTTTTTTGTTTCTATTTGAATGGTTGCCATCGTCAAAATATTTGTGAAGTAATCTTCAGGGCTGTGGTATTGTTAGAAAGAGTTACCGTGGCCTAGGACCGCAAAGGGCTCAGAGGTGGAGGAGGATGAGGGGGAGGTCATGTCTCTCATGTCTATTGTCGTCTGGTTTCCGCACTTAGTCCTTAGCGGACCATTGTGTGTGGGCCATGGTGACCTTTACTCCAACCAGCCCACCTCACCAGAAGCAGAAGAGTCTCTTCAGATTGCTCTGGGCGTCTATGAGTGAATTCGGTGCTCCCAAGGTTCGTGTTCTTATCTCGCTGACGGCTGTGCACTCGAGGAGCACGTGCGCGACAGTTTCTTCTGACTCCATGCATCCTCTGCACAGAGGATTACCCGTGATATTCATTGTGAAGAAGTGTTTGTTCAGGGAGCAGTGTCCAGTGATGGTCCCTGCTACCACTGCAGGCTGCCTCTGTCCAGTCGCAGAAGGTTGCTTGTTAGGGATCTATTTAAGTATGGCATGGTTTCTTTAGCCTGCCTGCATTCTGGTACGAGGGTCTACTAGCTTCCCGCTTGTGCGTTAGTGTGCTCTCGTACCCAACCACGCAGCTGACAAAAAGGTATTGGCAGGATGGGTTCAGATTCGAAGATTACCGATCAGACCCCCACATGGGTGGTTTGTAGTCATTTGAAATCTGATACAGAGTGTATCAGCTCTACCCAGAGTTAAGGAAGTACAAGAAGTTATTTGATGATTCATCATCATCTTCCTGCTCTTGTCCCATCTTATTTGGGGTCGGCGCAACACGTTTTTTTCTTCCATTCTATCCTGTCAACCGTCATACTATCACTAACTTCCTTTTCTTTCATATTCACTGTTCACACAATCCATCCATCTTTTCTTTGGCCTCCCTCTCCCTCTCCACCCATCCACATGTATACTCATAATTCTTGTTAAGTTATTTATAAAAATCTCAATGACTTCTCTAGGGTGGAGATGTAGGGTGATGGTTGTGATGTGATATTGAAGTGATGATCTTCATCCAGGTTTCCAGATTGACTGGTTCTCTGTTCTTGACGCTAGACCACCCACATTTTACCTTAAACAATTTTTACTGCGTTTCGATTAGTTAATAATCGTTTGCAATTCGAATTGCATCATGTCTGAGTGGTTTAGAAATTAGACACTAACTTGCGGCTAGTCTGTGACTAATAGAGATTTTGAAACAATATCATAAACTCCTAGGAAGTTTTGAACTATGTTATTTTTATTATAAACATGTCTACTACAATGCAATTTAGAGGAATGTTGAAGGTCCCTAGGTAGGGTGATCCATGTTTTTAAAATTTTCTATTTTTACTTTACTCGAATTCTTGATACCACTCATGCACATGATAAATGATATTTATTTTGTAAGTAGGTTTAAAAAAAACACTTTTACACGTAAATTTTTTTTTTGTCATTTTAAACTAGATGAGGCCGGTGTTTCCTAGCTGACTACCCTGAGAAGAAATACCGAAACAAACTCAGGGGTCAAAGTCTCTTTTAAAGTCCATACAGTTAATATGTAATGGTCAAATCACATGAGAACAGTGCAGATTTGTCTGAGATGGTCTTTTGAAGAAAGAACCATACAGATTTGAGTGGACCTGTCCAGTCAGTGCAAGCGTTCTAAGCACAGTGTTCATATACCAAAAAACACCATAATCGGTTAATATTTAGAGGTTGCATAGCGCTAATAAAGTTTTCTCATACAGCTAGTATGTCATCAGTGTAGGTTAAATTGTTAATATTATTTTTTACAGTGGAGGATAGCAAGTGTTACTAGTGTGTTGTTGTGTCTAGTAAAACTTACTTTCCTCTGTAAAAAATAATAATATTAAAATTTTATTTTTCACTGAGGACGTACATATTGGCGTTAAGCAACCTCTAAATACCGTTACCAGGTCATCGGTCCACCTTGTAGGAGGCCTTCCAACGCTACGTCTTTCAGTACGTGGTCGCTATTCCAGAACCTTTCGGCCCCAACGGCCATCCTTTCTGCGAGCAATGTGCCCTGCCCATTGCCACTTAAGTTTGGCGATTCTTCGTGCTATGTCGGTGACCTTGGTTCTCCTGCGGATATCCTCATTCCTGATTGCGGGACACCATAATCAGATTAGATAGATTTCAGTTGCGGTTGCGGGAGTACGATGGATGCGAGACGCACAGGACCGTTCATTGTGGCGGCACTTGGGGGAGGCCTATGTCCAGCAGTGGACGTCTTTCGGCTGAAATGATGATGATGATGATGAACCTCTAAATACTCGTATTAACCGATTATGGTGATTTTAAAGCAGTGGTGGCCGAGTAGAGAAGTGGTGGTCGAGTGGTAACGGCCCCGACTTACGAGATGTCTATCGTGGGTTCAAACCTAGCCAGGCGCATCACTTTGTTTAATTCATTAATTCAGGAGGAGGATTTTCCAAAAATCACCTTCCAAAGGGATGAAATGGAAGACCTGATATTTGTATGAAGAAGAAACCTGCATCACGCGAGCGAAGCCGTTGGTTAAAGACAGTTAGTTCATGAATGTTCTTTAAAAATTGCAGTGCATTGTCCCCCGTGTGTATTACATAATACATTAACTTGTTACTACTCGTATTAACACCTTTTTTTAGACAAAGTGTGTCAATAGGTCACAGAATGGAGTCCATTCGCAAATTAGATTGTTTTTAGTTGTGGTATGATAGTTATGGCTGTTATTGTTTTAATATTTTGTTAAATACAGGCTAATAGCGTATAAGATCACGTACATAAAAATGTATTTAGACTAAGTTAGATTATAAGAAGCGTAAAATAATTCCTTCTCTCCGCTTATTATATCCTTCTTTTGCTGTGCCCGACAGGGTCCATGATTGTTTCTTCTGTCAAATATTTACCACATAAGTTTACATTGTGGAATGCAATAAAGAATTGAGTATTGAGTAAGATATCCGTAGGAGAACCAAAGTTACCGACATAGCCCAAAGAATTGTCAAACTTAAGTGGCAGCGGGCAGGGCACATTGCTCGCAAAAAGAAGGCCGATGGGTCAAAAGATTCTGGAGTGGCGACCACGTACCGGAAGATGCAGTGTTGGAAGGTCTCCCACAAGGTGGACCGATGACCTGGTGAAGGTTGCGGGAATCCGATGGATGCGAAACGCACAGGACCGTTAATTGTGGCGAAATTTGGGGGAGGCGTTTGTCCAGCAGTGGACGTCTATCGGCTGAAATGATGATTATGTTGATATTTCGCTTATATAGATTATGTTGATTACCACTAGACTAGACCACAGACCTACAGATACCTACTGCTACCCCGTATTGGAAGACACAGCGTTGGTAGGCTACCCATAAGGTAGACCGATAACCTGGTGAGGGTTGCAGAAAACCAATGGATGCGAGACGCACAGAATCGGTCCTTGTGGCGTGGCGAACTGGTGAAACTTGGGGGAGGCTTATGTCCAACAGTGGACGTCTTTCGGCTGAAATGGTGATGATGATGAATGTCATAAGAGATGAATGTAAAGTACTAGCTTCTGCCAGCGGTTTTGCCCACGTGAATGTCGGTTTCTCCATACAAAGTTCAAACCCCCGTTTTACCCTCTTAGGGGTGGAGTTTCGTAAAATCCGTTCTTAGCGGATGTCTACACCCTATAAGGAATCTACCTGCCAAATATGACTGCCTTTATATTTGTAGGTGTTATAGTTTCTGAGATTTCGTGATTAATCGGTGAGTGGTATTTCGCTTTTAAATAGGTATATAGATTTTTTAAAGGATAACAGACCACCCAACTTAACCAAACTCATAACAAACTACCAACCTAATAAAAAATAACACTGCCATAAAAATTGACGTGTAAAAATTTACGGTTGGTACGACAATAAATTATAATCTATGATTAAATAAATAAACAAACACTGTAGAGCTTACCGGAAATTGTTCCCGCAGCATGTTGGCTGCGCGGGAGTCGGGGGCAACGATCTCTTCTATGACTCAAGAGTAGCATTGTCTTTAGCGCGTTAAAAAAATAAATTATAAAGTTAAGTTTGACATTTGACAGTTGAATGCAAGGTTGAATAATTGGAGCTGTTATTTTTGAGTGATTTATGTTTTTCATCACTTTAGACTTGTACATACATACATACATACTCGGCCTTATAATGTTCCCACTGATGGGACTCGAGCCCCGTCTCTAGGAGAGGAAATGCCGTAATCCATAACGTGGGCCCAGTGCGGGTTGGGGGATGTCACAAGTCTTCGAATTTTTGGTTCTAGGACATGCCGGTTTCCTCACGATGTTTTCTTTCACCGTTTAGACTTGTAGTGGTTATTCAATTTGAAGTTGATGCAATTAAACGCAATACCTACTTACTTTATGTACCTATAACATTTGATACAAATAGGATAGAAAGATCTAGAAATAACAGCCAAGATCAATAAGTTCACGTGCTCTGCAAGGCACGGAATTTCTGGATATTGTCACCCATCCAAAGACCGACCTTAACAAACGCAGCATAACTTTTGTTGAGGAGGGAAATCATCAAATAACTTCTTTCGCTCGGGTAGAAGTGAAAGGGAGTGTCAGACTTTTACAGACTAAAATCAGCCAAGTGTTCCGTCTGCTGCCCCTTGCTTTCTAAAGCCACAATAACTCCCTGTCAAGGCCACGGTAACAGACCTGGTGGTCATCATCTCATCTTTCTGCCCTTGTCCAGTCTTATTTGGGGTCGGCGCAACACGCTTTTTTCTTACATTCCATTCTGTCAACCGCCATCCTATTACTAACTTCCTTTTCTTTTATATCACTGTTCACATAATCCATCCATCCAGTAACAGACCTGGTTGTCAAACAAAAAAAAAATTACATACAGTCGAATATAATAACCTCCTTTTTAAAGTCGGTTAAAAATAAAAATTAATTAAAAGTGGAAACTTACAAATGACCTAAAGACAGGTAAAACAAGGCACAATGACTACTAAAAAGTTTATTAACATACTGATATCATTATATGTTATATCATAGACAAGCTAATGTTTTCCTCAACTTGTATGGGAAGATGTTAACGTCATTCTGCTTTACCATTTACATTTTGATCGTTGTGTTAAACTAGTTGTGTCCCCGCGGTTTCATCTGCCCGTGTCTACGGTTTTACTTCAATTTCGCTTAGCGTTCTTCCTGGCCTCTCTCTTCTTAGCCAAGTTACAACCGTTTCGTTTCGATTCTCTTTTCGTTGATCGCCTCGAGTAGGCCACGCCTCCGATTCCCTTGTTCTGACGTCATCTCAACGCTCAGTCGTGTGGTTCGAATAAAGGAATAGAAGGCGTGGCCTACTCGTGGCCATCAACGAAAAGAGAATCGAAACGGTTGTAACTTGGCTAGGGTGGCTGGCTTTTCTTATTTTCGGCTCCTAAAGATTGTAGCGTGGTATAAAATTGCTAATATCTTCCTCAATAATATGTGTGCCTATTTTTTTCAATTTCCTAAATAAAATATTTATTATGTATCTCTGGTAAAGTAATCCATAAAAATATTATAAATAAATGTGAAAATAACACTGTTCATCTGTAACTTTTTCACGTTTAAACTACTGAACCTATTTTGATGAAATTTGGAATAAAATAAGCTGGAACTCTAAGAAAGGATAGGCTTTTAATCTGGCTTCGACTTTGAGTTCACGTCCGCAGTACCCGATATTCACGCGGACAAAGTTGCCGGGAAGCTTGTATCAAATAATTTCATTTACGACAAAGTTATGATGTTACTAAGCCAGTCACTCAGTCTTTCGTCCAACGAGGTTACCATGACGTTCAAAGTAAGATTGTTTCATTCTTATTTTAGTGCGGGTAAGAGACAGAGCTATACAGGTTGTCTAGCGCCATCTCTTACCCACATTGGAAATAAGAATGAAACAATCTTACTTTAAACGTCATGGTACAGGTTCAAGTCCATGACGCCCATATGACCACCAATCACCATAGACAACGGCGTTTTTGCGAAAGACAAAATAAAGAATTATAGCGTCTCGTTTGGTTTTCGATTAATTTTGATTCTGTTCTCGTATTAATAAATGTACGAGTATTCATTTTTTTTAGTGCTTTTTGAGCTATACAGTGAAAAAAAATCAGATCAGACCAGTAGTACAATGGTAGTTCCAGGGGGGGTTCGCAGACTCCTTGGGTGCTCGGGGGCTCGAGCACCCATGAGAAATAAACAGTGGGTGTCGAGCACCCCTGTGAATAGACATCAAGAAACAGATCAGTAATCGCCTTTTAAGGATTGTCGTTTTTTCATTACCAGACGACTCGTTTAGCGCAGTGGTTTATAGCGCCGGTTAAGACGCAGGGTCGCGGGTTCGAATCCCGCACTAATACTTTTATGTTTGTTGATGAAATAGATATTTGTGTTGGGTCTGGGTGTTTGTGGTACCTTCGCTAATCCGCAGTATGTAAGTAGGGAATTTATTTATTTGTTGGTCGATCACTGCTTTTCTCTCATCAAATGAGCATAAGCACCCATGAGGTTTTCTAAAAGCCGGCGCCCCTGACACAGGGTCTTACCTAGTCTTGAGACGCTATTTGTTCCTATGGTCATTCAGTATGTTCACAGACAAACAAACAAACGCTTCAGCCATATATTAGTATACATATACGATTTTAATCGTAATAGTTGTAAATATAAAGCTTGGCTCATGTGAGAATAGACTTTATCTTTGACCTACTATCTACTTCCTTTGATGTGAGAGCACTTGAACATCAGTCTTTTCAGCCTGTTTTATATTATGTGAAGTTGCGATATTTTTCTTCTGTCTAATCGGCACGAAATCTTTAAAAATAGCTCATCATCATCATCACTTCAGTTGAAAGACGTCCACTGCTGGACAAAGTCTTCCCCCAAGTGTCGCCACATCGATCGGTCTCCTTAAATCTTGTCTTGGACTTGATCTGTTCGCTGATGAATTGAAGGCGTTAATGTCTGTATTTCTGGTGGTTAACGAGAAGACTGAAGAGGCTTATTTGTATATATTTGGCTAAGCGTTTCGCCTCGTCCTTTATACCGCGTACATCGAAGGACTGGAACAATTTGCCTGCTGCGGTCTTCCCGTCCAACTATAATATAGGTGTCTTCAAGGCTAGAGTGAATAGGCTCTTAATAAACTAGTGCGCCTCGCTATCAATGATTGCATCACTGCTTATCATCAGCTGGGATCGTAGTCAAGCATTAGTTTATATATCAATAAAAAAAAAATAGAAATAAATGTAATTTGTGTCAAGTTAGTATAAATTGAATTTTGTTACTCTGTTTAAATAAATAAACAATAATAATAATAAATAAATCAATAATAATACTTTGGCAAGTTTAGTAGCAGGTTTTAATGGGTGGGTTTGCTTGACATAGGTATATATTTGAATATAGATGATCGTCAATCAAGCTAGAAATATTCACCCAATAATGGAATTACCTGTTTAAAGTACAAACACAATTAGATTATGAGTAATGAGTAAAGAATGCGCAAGTAATCATACCAACGTACATGTCAATCATATGACGTGACACAGTTGACGTTTATTTGACAGCTAAACTGTCATAATTGGTTGTTCTTAATTCAAACGCTTTCTAGCCCGATGCTCAACTGTTTCCGAATCTTGATCAAAATTTCAGTAGAAATTTGTGTAACATCATAGCATAGCATAATCAGCTTTTCAATGTTCCCACTGTTGGGACTCAGGCCTCTTCTCTAGGAGAGGGAATGGGCATAATCCACCACGCAGGCCCAGTGCGGGTTGGTGAATGTCACATGTCTTCGAATTTTTGGTTCTAGGACATACCGGTTTCCTCACGATGTTTTCCTTCACCGTTTTGAGAGCAGTGTTGATGAAATAAATTACACAAAGTAATTCGCCTGGCTGGATTTGAACCCGCGACCTACAACTCGGTAAGTCGGAGCCATTACCATTCGGCCACCACTGCTCTCTCTCTCTGTGTAACATCAGTCAGCTTTAAATCGGGATGCGCATTATACAGCATCTATCTCGATAATGGGCGTTATTTAGGGCAGCTGACATCAATTTTGGGATGACCTCTAGCATTGGATTTATTGAGACCGGTTTTTCAAGGTTAGGATCGCCGGTTTTTTTTACTATTAAGGAAATTACAAATATTATTTTAAACTGAAATATCATGATAATTAACTCTTATTAACATTCATTTCGGAAGTCCTAAACGGTTACCTACGTTGGATTGTTTCCGGACTCTGATTCAAAATTGTGATAGTTATCGGCATTGGTTGCAACAGTGTAACAAAATTGCTTCGTAAACCTTAATCTACATGTGAACAAATATCTTAATATCCATACAAAACTGTGACGTATAACATTATAAGCGTTCGTTCGTTCACTTGCGTTTTCTTTTGAAAGCAACGCAAGGCCGCTTAGCCTTTCAACTAGTATCAGATGACGTCAAACATATGAGTATGTTGGCAGCATTGGGTATGTGGATTTACGCGCGTTCTTAATTTGAAACTCGTTTGCTAATGTCATTGATTTATTGGTTTTCTTGAACAGGATTTCTAGTTAGATATGGATTTAAAAAATCAATCATAAGTAGTAGTAGGTACACATCTAAGCATTTACCAATACTTAATTTCGTATGAATAAACTACAAACGATTAGGAAAAGACCAATTAGACTTTTTTTCTCTCAAGTGGGCAGAAATTTTCAGAATTTCTAGTGCTCACTTGAACATATAAAGTATTGTCGTTTAGGGAGGCTGCTCCATAGCATAGTTCCATCTAAAGTTTGTGATAAATTGTTCCTGTTATGGCGGCCGTGCCAAGTTGCAACTGAAATTGCAACCGATATTTCTCTGTAACTATCCTCGTGAAAGTAATAGAGACAGACCAATGATAACATGACCGTTGACAAGATAGAATGGAAGAAGAAAACGTGTTCACCGACCTCAAGTAACATGGGGCAAAGGCAAGAAGATTAAAATAACTCTGTAACTTTAACCCGTGGCCCCAGCAGGGTCGAAGCCTACTGGGGCCACGGGTAGTGTGAAAGCGAAACCCGGGGCTCTGGGACGAAGGCAACAAAGGAACAGGAGTGGGTTTTTAGTCAGTAAAAGTCTGACACTATCTCCCGTTCCGCCCAAGAGCGGGGGATGTCATAAGACGATTTTCCCACCCAATAAAAAAAAACACATGTGTCCTTCAGTTGCCCTTTGCGTTCTAAGGCTACGGGTTTTCTTTTAAGAATCTCTCTGTAATCAATGAATTTTGCGCAAAAACGGAAACTAAATCAATTACTAGCCAAGGTTTATCGACCCTCCATAAAGTTGCATAATACAAAATATTATATCTATTTCGAAACAAGCAATCAATGGATGGGATACAAAACATTAGAATTGCAAGAGCACGAATTTATAGTCGCCATAATAGAGCACGGAATCGACTAGAGAAGCCATTACTTATAATATTTGTCGAAAGAGTTACATCGGCCCTTTTATTGAGGTGGGAAATAATACAATGACTTCCCGCACTCTAGGGCAAGTCAGATTTTTACTATGTAAAACGACACCTGCGTAGTTGCCCTTTGCGTTCTAGGATCATGGGTTACCTTTTCAGAAATTCCTCGTGGCCCTAGCGGCCATAGGCCCTGCTGGACCGTATCGTTTTGCTGACATCTCTTTAAGGGGCCCTTCTTCCGAAAGTTTAGGCATTTTACGCACCGAGACGGCTTGCGTCCGCGTTGCTCAGGAGCCGTCGCGATATGAACTCCGGTGACCTATGGCGGCGGGCGAGCACGCCACAGTATAGATAAATAAATCAGTATTTCAAATATTATTGGCGTGCTAGTAATAATAGCTTGTTTTGCAACAAAAACGTATAGCTTGATGTGCTGTCCACTGCACTATTGACTGTAAACACTAATACACTTAGGTATATTGTTATAAATGTATAACTTTTTTTTATTGCTTGGTAAAATCATCAAATGAGTCCTGCCGCTCTGGATGGAGCGGACTGTCAGACTTGTACTGACTAAAATCCACCCTGTTCCTTCGGTTGCCCTTTGCATTCCAGGGCCACGGTATTCTGATAAGACAGTCTCGTGAATGAAAAGGCAGGCGATGATCATTCTGTTGAACTTAAAGAATGGTTGTAGAAGATTTGGTGAGTAATATAATGAAAGACAAATATGATTAATTACACTGGTCTACAAAAATTTACTTTTTTTTTTGCCACAAGAGTTTTTTTTGCTATATATGGTTTTATTTTGACTCCCTTTTGTAGGAAATAGATATAGAATAAAATTGTTAGCCATCGTTTTTTTGTGACAGTCACTTGTATTTGTCATGAAAAATATTGATACTTTACTTACAATTAAATTAAAAAATACGTCTTTTTAAACCATATATTATGATTTTCTGGAATATTTAGCTTGAGGCTGGTCTACCACAAGTATCCAACCAAAAATTGCTAATATTCAAGGACTCCATTTGCACTGGTACGGGTTTTTCATGATGAAAATGACCTGCCGCAACCTTTCTCCTTTGTGTTGGGCATTGGATCCCAGATTTTTGGTACGGAAGCCAAAATGTGATTGTAAGTGTATTTAGAGAGACAAATTATAACTCTATGCTTGATATGTTTTAATTAGGTCCTCTATGAGATTTGTGTAGTCATTTGTTTCGTAATATATAAAAAATAGATGATTTTTTTAAGTTTGTTATAAATCACCAAAAAGATGATTGAGGAACACTAATAACTGACTCAAACTAGATTAGTTTGTGTCAGTTATTAGTGTTCCTCTCTTATTGGGTATAAAAGCTAAATCATGAATTTTATTTGCAGTTACAATACACGTAGTTAGTAAATCATGGTATTAGTTCCTGCGCAATGTTTTATTTGGCATTGCAGGTATTGCTATAGCAACACTATCAGAAAGCGTTTGTATTGCAGAACGCACACTTACATATTTTACAGTGTATGCGTTATATTTATCACTTTTGCCATATAAGTCTGGCAAAACGACCACAGACACGTAGTGTGTCTGTGGTCTTTAGGATCCTGTTCAAAACATAGGGTTTCCGAAGCCATTAAGCGCACTCCTTTTGTCGAATTTGTAAAAATGTTTACTCTTGTTGTAGATCTCATATGAAGCACTCACTTTACTTTGAGGAGCCACGGAAAAACCAAAATTATCACGATAACACCATTTTACCCAAGTCAGCAAAATTTCTTCATTCACTTTTAGAATTTGGTTCACCACATACCTACTCGGCAGAAACTGTGAGGGTAAATGAAACCCACATCTTCTTTATGTGTTGAGAAACCAACAACGAGTAGCTTATGCATGACAAACTCACAATTGAGCACTACATTTGTTGCAATTCGAGCGCATTTAGTGGAAAGTTCGGTAAAATTTTAAGTGGCAGTCACAAAAAATCTGAGGCTAATAAAAACAAAGTATGTAGTGTTTTATGATGAGGGTAGATACTTTAGTAAAAATAAGTAAACACAATCTCTGTGGGAAAAACCTTGTCGACCAGTGTTATAATATAATAAAATAAAATATATAGTACCAGCATAAAAATTAATATTCATAAAAAATAAAATTCATAAAAATTTAGTGGTCGTGTGCTAGGTCCAGGTTCATTTTCATCGACCGATATATTCCTCAATGCTGGGCGCGAGTCTCCTCTAAGAGGGTCAAAGCCACAGTCCTCATGGCACTCCCCTCCGCGTTGGGAACTAGGACCTGATAGCAAATCAGGATTGTTTTGCGTTAGAGATTCCTCATTTTCCTTATTTTCGGATTATTTGTTCTCTTCAAGTGCCAGATTTCTTATGCCCATACCACGCGTATGTCAGGGGTTCACGATTTCAGGAAGTAGGCATTATATAGCATTATATATAGGTTCAACGTTTTAGTAATCATCTTCCTCTTCTTGATTTTCAGCTTTAATGGAATCATCTTTGTCTTTTCTAGTTGTCCTTTGAAATTTGTCTTCTTCATTTTTAGCTTCAACAATAATGGAATTATCTTCGTCATCCCTAGTTTTTCTGCAACAATGGAATGTCATTAACGTTATGAAACGGAAGTTTCAAAGTCACCGAAATAAACTTTAACAAAAAATCATTTACTGCCATGTTACATCCCATAATAGGATACATAAGACATGTGATAAGTAAGAAAACTAAAGCGCGACGGGAGATAACGTCAAACTTGTAGCGGATGAATAAAACTGCTCCGCCACAGTATATAATGTAATATGTACATAATGTACTTACGTATACTGTCCCTCTTTAGAGTGCCCATCGGTACTTTTTTTGGACATCAAAGTACCTTTTCCGGTACGTGGTCTCAGAGCACTGGAATGGAATAAATTTCATTACATATTTTCAAAAAAATCAAATTAACAAACACTAATTACTAGAGTTTAAATAAAACCTGATACATATATAAAAATCTCGTGTCTTGACCAGTTTTTTGTATATATTTGGTAGGTTTGAGAATAGGTCATAGGCTATTTCTATAGTGGCCGGCCGATTTCTAAATACTAAACGCAGCGCGACCATAAACCGTGCTCTAGGTACTTACCTAGTGAGTATAAGTAGTGACCGATAGCCATTGTTCAATATCTTTCAAATCTTCATAAACATAATAAAAGAATGTAATAATAATAATAAACTTTTTACTTTACTTTTTATAAGTGTATCGCAACTAAAAAGTGTGAAATAAAAAACTTTTTACAAAAAAATATTTTTTTGTAAAAAGTTTCTAAAGTGCATCTTATTACAATTCTGATAAGTCCAAACACGGCTAGGCTACATTGATTTATTACGGAGTTCCAGTGCCTACATTCCGGCTTCATCATCATCATCATCAGATCACTTTGATGATACCATTTTCAACACTATTCAGAGCCATTAATTTATTTGTATTATCATAGTCGCGTAACTATCTCCATAGTGATATCTATGCGAGTATGAAGTTCCGTTGACCATTTCTGGTCTTCTTCATCAGTTCCATTTCATCAAATGTTACTTTTCGGCTGTAAATGCTTAATTTCTCGATAAAAATACCAAAATCATATTACAGTTGGCTATAATATTTGAGGAGTTCCCTCGATTTCACCAAGATTCCATCATCAGATCCCGATTTGGTGACTATGGGACCATTTGGGAAATATACCCTTTCCAACAAAAAAAGAATTTTTCAAATTGGTTGGCAGCGACGAAGTTATGCGCGAACAAACATTAAAAAAATCATACAAACATCCGAATTGAGAACCTCCTCCTTTTTTAGAAGTCGGTTAAAAACAAAAAACAACAAACCTAGGTACTTACATCTCCTTGAATTTGATCAGGATGCAAAACTGCACTTTTTAAAGGTTTAAGAATGTTTCCATGATAGATTTAAAATTCTAGTCATACTGACTTCGCTGGTCTGTGTAGAGGAGTAATTATATTGTGACGTATTTATAGAATAAATACTTACGCAATACACTTTCGGATTTTCTTCACTTCAGATACCCTTTTTTTCTTAATTTTGTTTTTTCTATTCGCGATTGCAATTACTTATAATAAAACACGTTTATTTACGCGCGCGGCAACGAAAATGTATGGTCGCGAGCAAAACTTGCATAGGTCCTCCCTCGATGACGTCCGGCAGGACAATGGCGCGGTGCGCGCGTGCCGTTTTCACGTATTTATTTTATATTAAAAAAAATAAGTGCCATATTATAAATTTATCCAAAAATATCCCTGTCAAACCCGATTAGTAAATGAAATGTAAAATTTCCATAAAAGTTGCGTTCCCCCAAGTCTCATAAAACTTAAAATACTTTCAAAATCGACTTTATTTCAGATTTTTTTTTTATCGAGTGGAATGTTAAATAATGTGTTTTTAACCAAAAAAGTCACTAGATTAAAGATGTATCTGTACTATATATTTTTTTCTGGATTTAAATATGATGATTTCTCTGAAAACAACTCGATCTAGAAACGTAAATTTCGAAAAAGGGGCCCTTAAGGTGCACGTGGAATAATAGCGCGCTGTTGACTCGGGTTCGGTCCTTAATAGACGGGCGGACGGCGAGTTCCCATTATACGTTGTCTGCAAGAGTTACAGCGGCTCTAGAACGCAAAAGGCAAATGAAATGCTTTGTATTGTCTTTACAGCCACTAACATTGTAGATTTACCAAGAGGTACAAAGTTTGACGATTCGCTTCATGCTGCTGCCGTCACTACATGATGCTGGCTGAATAGTGTGTTTTCGGGTCAGATACCAAATAAGAATAAAAAAACATATGTAGTTTGACAATGGCGTCATTTTGACACTTGCCGCCAAAGCGTCTTTCAGCTCTATGGTCCCCATTATCGCTCTGTTCCACGTTGCGGAATGCGAGCTACACACGAACGGCGAATGCATGACGAGACTTAAGCATTTAACCTTCTTACAATTTACATGGTGCTTGGAACTGTCGAGATTATTCAAGATATTTCCATTGTGGTATGGGAACTGTTGTACGTGTAAGGAGCTTACGAATAACTTATTTTTTTGTAAAAAGTGATGCGATGTGACAATGCGGAAGTTTTTTCTAAATTGAAGGCATGAAGTCTTATCGGTGAGAATAACTACAAGATAAGAAGAAGACATGAGTGATGGAGGGGTTTTATTAGAGGTTAAGGCTAAAAAAGGGGTGAATACTGAGAAAACAGGCAGATGTCTGTGTATCTGTGAGTGAAGCGGCATGCAAGGTGTATCAATACCAAGGCTGCATAATTCCTTGAAAGATTTACTGCAGCCCCCGATACACAAAGGGCAACTGAAGAAACACAGGTGGTTTTTAGTCGACACTCTCGCGCTCCACCCACAGCGGGAGGAATTGTTTAATGATTACCATCTCAAAAGAATGGTGTACTAACAACCTGAAACATTGAGACGGGTAAAAAGATTTTGAGTCTCAAATACTTAATTGAAGAAAAGAAGTCTTGAAATGCGAACATACAAAAGCATAAAATAGAAAAAATACGCAGACAAACTTTATAATATCACAAATCATCAAAGTTACGTCGAAAATAGGCCCTGTGATGTTTTGCCTAAATTACTAAATTTAGAAACGCAATGTAGACGCTTTTGTGTCCCATCTCAATTTCAATTTAAGTTAAGTAGTTATGTTTTGAATCTTCAAATATTAAAACCCATTTGCGAGCTCAGAATTTATTTCGAATGGCCACGTTTGAAATATCACAGGCATTTGTGAAATAAAAACTATAATAGTAGCTATTTTCTGTTGAAGTGGCTGTCTTTGGACGATTGAGAGGATTCCTTTGCTGTTATTATTTTTAAGTTGGTATAGCGCTATTCTTAATTCAAAAATGGAATATGAAGCCTGCCTTTTTTTTCGTCTGTGTAATTATGAAGTTTCGTTTGATTTATATGTTTTATTTTTCTTTTGATAGTCAAGCACTGTTCTTAGTGTGTTTTTCAAATCTTACAGTTGATTTTTACAATGATGGGCGTCTAAATTCAGCAGTTGATGTTTTTTTTTGCATTCAAGATATCATTGTTATTCAGATTTCTATTTTTCTTTTCTTTAATTTATCTGTTGAGTTTTCTACGTAAAGAATAGAGCAATAAAGGATTATCTATCGGCCAGTGACTCAATATGATTAGTTAGGTATTTATAATTAGAAGTGTACTATGTTAAACTCAAGACATGCATGGCCGATCTATAATTGTTTCATAGAAGCGATAATAAATTCGTTATGCGTTTTGTTGCTGCGTTTTTATTAATTTTTGTTTTTCTTATTGTTTTTCTTTGAGAATAGGATACCACTTGTGTATGTAACTAAATCTAAAAACTAGTTTTCAATGAAAATCGGTTTTTCTATCTTTTTATAGCGCGATATATACCTATATAATTATTACTTAACCATTACAAAAAGCTCAAACATGATAGAGTTATCTGAGTTCCTATGGCCACCTTCCTGTTCCATCATCAGATGAGCTCCATGTATAATAATTTTGCATTGTCATCTTAATCACACATGCATGCATAATTTCAAATCAATTGGTAACCGGGAAGTGGATAAATTTTAATTTACAAGATTTGATTACAGATAAACATTGGGACAGGTAAAACTAAATAGCTTGTTTGTTCGCTGACAGCACAAAATATTATAAAGTCGTAAACGTAGGTATTCTATATTGTAAAATTTAAAGTTAAATTAATATTAAATACTACTTAGGTCCAAACCCAAGTTATCCCGTCCATTGTACGTCCTGTTTGACATAATTGACTCATTCATACATTATGCTTAATTTCCTCTCACTGCAACTCTCCCGTTTAATTCCAACTTTACATTGTACAAGTTATATTTAAGTTAAAAAAAATTGACACCACACAATAGACCTAAGCTGAATAAACAATAGTCCATAAACTCCATCTAAAGCTATTCGATTTAGAACTCTAAATTCGTATAAACAAAGTTTAAAATTCATTGTTTATAAAGAGGAGGTCATATGCATATTCAGGAAGAAACAAGCATACTGGGAGCACCGAACAAGGGATTAATATTTAAGTGGTTGGTAGCATTGGAGAGGGTTGCCAGTTTAAAAATATTTTGGTGTAAATTTTATTTTTATTTGGGTCGGTTTGAATTTAGGCTGACTGCTAGAGCTGCATTTAGTTATTAATATTTTGCAAACAAGAATGTGTAAATTCATTTTCTAAGATTTTTGTGTCCTAGTTTTCAGTTGTTTGTAATATCTATTTTGAGTTATTTGAAACCGTTCTCTGAAGTCGTATTCTATAAGTTTTATTACAGTTGCAGTATGTAAATATCCTTGGATTACTTCCAATGTACAGTATCGATGTTATTTTTTTGGCAGCAAACTGTTTAGCTGGCCATGCCAAAAGCCATGAGAATTATATGTGAGAATTAGCAAATGTGGCGATGGCGGGTAGGTGGAGAAATTATTGAGTGTTTTTTTTGAGGTGCGAATTCATTAGCGAGCGATATTATTTCGACGGATTTATTTATTCATTAAAACTTTATGCACTAGTAATAAACACTGTACAAAGGCGGACTTACTGCCTTAGGCATTTTCTGCCAAAACTGGAAGGAAATTACCTCCTTCTGTGAGACCGTAATGGTCCAGAAGGAGGCGGCTGAGCGGGACCGCGAGAGGGCTGATCCCGCTAGGAGAAGAAGGCGTTGTTAAGGCAACCGCCTCGATGCCTAATACGCCGAAACCCCGCTTGCATCATCCAATGCAGACGGGACTTTGGAACCACGAGCGTGCAGAGTGGGGACTCTGCCCGCCCATCGAGTGATTCCAAGGAAGACGGTGGCACAGTGATCACGTGCTACCGTGCACAAAGAGGCTCCGGGGAGACCGTTGTACTGTCTCCTCAGGGATGTGCCCTAACAGGCGTTGCACTAAGGGGGTTCCGGAATGGTCTTTTAAGAGGTAACGGCGCCCCTTCTATATGTGCTGGTGGTGATCACCGGGGTGGTTTTAGTGCGGTAAAAATCCCACACTCCCCGGACTTATCCCCAAAGTCCGGGCGCCTTTCGAAGGTTTCCCCTCAATTTCTGCCAGTCGACCTTAGGGTGGTGCAGAAACAAAACATGGTAGGTGCAGCTTAATGGTAAAGAAATAGAAAATAAATACAAGAATAAATATATAATTAGATAAATACATACAAATTAACAATGTAATTAAGTAAAAAAGATCCAACAAATCAACGCTGTGATGATTACAACAACTTCCTGCGAATGTGTTCACGTGCCTTTACCTTAAAAGTGAACCGACTGGACGCCATCCTGATGTATTTATATGACATTTGGCACACAGGATGGCTGGAATAGCACGTAGGATACTTAAAAAAAAAAAACTACTTTTACGCGGGCCGAATCGCCATAAATATCATTCCAATTTTAAATTCGAAAGCTTGTCTAACGTGCATGTCTAAAACTAATAACCAATATGATACCGTACTATTGTTATAAAATTTACAATCTAGACTTTGTAATGCTAAAATCTAATTCTTAGAATAAAATATTGAAATTAAATTTATACCGCAATTTTGATTAATAATATTTCTATACCTTTTTCATTTTGTACGGAAATAATCGCAGACGTAGGCAGTTCAGCTGTCAAACTTAAATGGAACTGGGCAGGCCACATCAGCCGCAAGTTGTTGTAATCAAATTGGACAAAGGCTACCACTGAATGGATCCTGAACAGCCGGAGCCGGCGACGCAGTAGGCACGGAAAGACGATGTGTGACGAGTTGGACTCTTACCTAATGGCCAGAAGTAGCTAAGGACATAGAAGAGTGGAAGAATGGAAGAGTGGCCTGTGCCCAGGAATGGAACACAACAGGCTCTTAATAATAATAAAAACTAACATACACGCCTTAGACATATTTACATACAGAGATTATGATTTTGTGAGTCATACTTTTTCATAAACAAACACAAAAAAAGTGCGTTTTTTTTAAGTCTCAGATTAAAGCTATCATTTAACTAATAATTAAAATGATCTGTGATTTACATGATTCATTGTAGAGTGCGGAGTTTTTGACGTGATTTTTTCGTGTTGAGTTCAATGGCTGTTTTAATTATTCGCATCTAGATTCTTAGTGGATATTGTGATGTATATAAGTGTTATAGTTTTTGTCTGCGGGACTGAACAAAACCACAACAACAACACATCAACAAAACAACAACAAACACAAAACAACAACCTGAACAATATGTAGAAACATTGAAACATATCGCGCCGATCTCAGTAAAATGGAGCTGAGAATTTTATTTTAGTGTTGATTATCTTAGCGAAGTTTGCCGAGAAGGTTGACTTGATCCATTTTCTTCCAAAAACTACAAAAAAACACATTAGAATGTGTACATCCATATTCTAATGGTGGACAAATTAAATATTCATACAAAGACATGGTTTTAAATGACAAAGTATCAAAGCCAAAAACATTAACAAAATAAAAACATTGTAGAGTGCTCTCTATTGAAGTATTTCAAGTATTGTATCGCCTTTCTTTTAATGTAAGGAGTTACTGAGACTGTAATTAAGTTCTGTAGTCTACTAGTGGTATAACTGCCCATTATAAAGCGCGTTTATTTTGCGCAGTCATAGCTTGTTGAATGCAAAAAATCTTTGAAATATCTTAAAGCTTATTGTAATATTGAAAGATGCATTTTATGTTGTTCATACCCTGGAAAAATCGATTAACACTCGCTTCTATTTTTGAAAATATTTTAAAATAAGTATTAGTTTTGTTACCTATTGGCAAATACCGTAATTTTTTAATACATCTAGGATTATCACCTCTGTATATTAACGTACACAGATAATTTAAAAAAAAACATCCAAATTCGATAGTTTAAAATATATTCGTGTTTTACCGAAAAAAAAAAATTATAACTTAACATAATATTGTATTGCATACTAAAACTAAAATTTCTTTTTTCAAAGATACAATTTATATTCAAATGTTTGTTTAAACTCCTAGACATAATAGTCTTCGTCTAAGATATACCATTGACCAAGTAACCCAAATAACCAGGGTTATAGAATCCATTTCTAAACTAGTTTGTTGTTATTTGTTTTAAAATATTCACTATAGTCTATGGTTGTAGCAGCTGGCAACATTCCTTAGAAATAGTGATGTGCTAGTTCTTTTGCAAGTTACGGTACGACCGTAATTATAACCGGTTTTTTTGGATACCTTTTCTTAGTTTCTCTTGAAGGCACGAGACATAATTATGAAAATATAAGCTAATACATGCAGAAGTAAAAAGATCAGTAGTTCGATCGCCCTAAGCCGAGGTCCGTACTCCTCAGGGGTGCCCTTGGCGTATAAAAGCTTATTTTTTAAGTTTATAGTAAAGCCTGAAGGCCCAGAGGTCTTACTATGACGTGTTAAAATATCAGGCGAACGAGCGAGAAAGAGGGATATAGCTATACACCTTATATAGCTCCTTTCCTTTAACAGTTCAGTTTAGGTCGTCAAATGGATCGCATTAAGAACTCGTGTAGTACCTCAGTTCAGCAGACGACAACCTCTTTGGTTGACATGCAAGTCACTAATAAGCTAGTCAGCTGGTTAAGGGTTCTTTTCCATTAGAGATGTGCTATGCTACGTGGATGCGTTTGATATCCACCGATTATATTCATTGGTCAGTGCATATAGCTTAGTACTAGTTGAAATAAGTTCAACTTATCTATGTTTTTATAAGGACGTTGGAAGGCCTCCCACAAGGTGGACCGATGACCTGGTGAGGATAGCAGGAATCCGATGCATGCGAGACGCACAGGAACGGTCATTGTGGCGACATTTGGGGGAGGCCTATGTCCAAGTGGACGTCTTTCGGCTGAAATGATGATAATGATGATGTTTTTAGGTGGATAGATGCCTGCTCTGGAATTCTGGATGCGTGCTATAGATGTTCGCGAGTGGTATAGTGGTGTGCAAAGCAGCGAGTAGCTACAGTAGGTGCGTCTTCTCTACTATCTATACATCGCATTCGAGCTGTGCATCTTTCGCACACAGTTACCTCGCGTTGGCGCATCTTTCTCGCACAGTTACTTCTCTTACCTCGCGACGGCGAATCTTCTTAACACATCTTACTCGCCCCGCTATAGTTAGCATCATTGAAAATTACATAGTTTCGCAGCTTAGCTTTCACATCTTTGCAGCAAAGCATGAAAAATCACCGTAATAGTGTGATTGACTGCTAAGAGTGAGTTGGAAGTACCCTCAGAGGGCTGTCCGGTAACCGTCCGGACTGAACGCGAGTCGTCGACGGCGCGTAGTATTCTACGCTCGCCTCAAGGAGATGTCAGCAAAACCGTAGGGGCCCAGCAGGGTCTAAACCGACTGGGGCCATAGGTTGTGCGAAAGAGTTCACCGGGGTCCTGGAACGAAGGCAAAGAAGGAACATAGGAGTGGATTTTAGTCATTAAAGGTCTGACACGATAGAGGGGGAGAAATAATTGGATGATTTCCCACCTAAACTTTCCATTTTGAACGTCAACAAAGGAAATTCAGAGTATCTATAAAGACGGCTTGATCTAACGCTTTGAACAAACAGTTAATCATAAGTCTCTTCAGGCTAGTTGGTGATTATTGAATGATGTCATTCGCGTTAATAATGTTTTAGTACCTACTTCACATCTGTTTAATGTAAATCTTTAGTCATCTAATGTTGCCATACTGTCATCATTTAGGAAGATACTCTGCCCCGCTAAGGCGAGCAAAAAAGTGGCGCGGCCGTACCATATTTTCTCGAAACAGTTCAAGCCATTTTCGACCACCTATAACTTATTTATTTATTTATGTACACACCAACACTTAAAAACGAAATGAACAAAAGCAGATAGAAGAGCACAAAGGTACTGCATATTTCAAATGAAATTTCTTCCAGCAGAACTGCGACAGGAGAGTTGGATGAGAGACGTAGACACAGTGTATACAAATAAGTTAAAAATATAAAAATATACTATAATATCTAAATTAAATCATATAATACATAATTATATATATCAATAACAGTATATAAAACACATAAATAGATACAATACATAAACCAAATTATAATTAACTTTGTTGTGTATAAAACTAGAAGCCTGAATTTTCAGAAACCAAGCAGGCATTTATAATTTACACAGCCAGTTGTAGGTACTTTAGGTCTCTAGGATTTTTTCTAAAAAGTTGGCGGTTACCGCGGCCCTAGAATGCAAAGAGCAACTGAAGGATAACACGTGGGTTTTAGTCAGTAAAATTCTACCAATCCTGCTCGTTCCACCCAGAGTGAGAGGAATTATTTAATAATTCATCACCTCAATAGGAGAAGGTATTTCTATTGTCCCACAGCTGAGCGAAGGCTTTCATTTTCTTTTTCCATACTATCCTGTATTTTGCCTGTCTAGTGCTTTCAATGGGAGTTGAGCTCGTCTCACCATCTTCTTGTCCAGCCACGATGTCTTCTAGCGTTTACGCGGTGTGTTCTGGGACACATTTGGTATTTCTAGTAATCTGTAAATATCATAAAGAGGAAAGATTTGTTTTTTGTATTTTTTTATATTATGAACTAGCTTTTGCCTGCGGCTTCACCCGCGAATATAAAATAAAGCCTATGTCACTCAGGAATAAAGCAGTTTTCTATCGGTGAAAAAAAAATTAACAATCGGACCAGTACTTTCAGAGATTACCTCTATTATAATATTAGTGTAGAGTACAAAGACCACTGAACCGATTTAAAAAAAAAAAACGCTGTAGTCAGTACACGTAAATATATAATATAACAAATAAAAAGTCAGTATGTAACCATTCAAATCGTTAAATGTTTTCTTACAAGTCGTTAGTTTGAATGACGGAAATGACTCGCTGCATAGTAGTCTAAGAAAGATTACACATCTTGTTAAAAAACTTACGTAGCCATTGTCTGTGGCTGTTTAAAAATGTAAGCATGCGCGCCACTATTGTCAATGGTCTTTGTCGTTATAAAATAAATTATGTTTTATTTAAAAGCTTTCTTTGTGACTTAGAGTAAACAGATTTTTTATTTTTTAGGATGCCATATTGTGTGAGGAAACCTTAAAACAAATGATTTATTTTTTTATTTATTACTGGCGGATACCCGGTGTGTGTTAATACGTAAAAAAATACACGTATAAAAATTTTTTTTTTCTTTTTTAATGTAAGATTTTAATAGTAGATCTTCGCATATTGCCTTTCCAATGAAATCGTATTAGCGGGTTTGATGTGTGTTCAGTCTTTAAAAAACATAATTGGTGGAAATATTTTTATGTTTTTGTTATTTTATTACCTATAGATTTTATTTACCTACTTGTTGATTGATGATCGTGGTAGCAGCACCTCAATATTATATTATTTTTAAAAGAAGAGGAATTTAACAATTTCGTTACGACTTATGAGTTTCTAGTAAGACGTAGCCGGACCTAGGGTTTTATAATGAGATATAGTCATTGACATATATATTACTAGCGTATCTTTCGAAATCATTGGATACAGTCTTGATCATATATTTGAATTCAATCAAATATTTGTTTTCATTGGAAATAGAAACTAAAATTGTTTTACTCTACTAACTACTTTTGTCGGATATATTCCGTAGTGCTTTCTTCTAAGACAGTTGAATAATGTCCCTTTTTTGAGGTAAGAAAGTTTTAATAACTGCTCCTTTTTCAGTTTGAGCGAGAGAAAGGATCAGACTTTTACTGGTTAAACCCACCAGTGTTTCTTCAGCTGCCCTTTATGTTCCAGTTCTGCAGTGACTTTTTTGAATCACTTTAATGTTTGGTCGCAAATCGTCAACTTCATTGTGGCGGTTTGGCTTATAGGAACTAAGTAATTTGACTGGGAATTAATGGTGACTAACTTGATTTTTTACATACGCGAAAAATTCTCGAAAATGTCATAATAATATTCCGTTCATAAATACCTTATTAAAATAAAACAATTTGAAAGCACAAAGGAGTGGCTTGTTGTTGAACTTTTGATGTCATGTTTACTATTTATGAATGCAAAATCAACTTTATCGTTGACCTGGCAAGGTCGATTTTGGAATGAGCGTGTTAATAGTCTAGGCGCGGCCTCGCTATGTTGAAAATGGAATTCAACGTTTGACATTTCGCGTTATGTATTTTGGAACGCGCGAAGATTATTGTTTTTTTTCTGTTAGGGTTAAAGTGATATCGGTAAAATACGGTTTTTATTAGCTTTACGGTTATTTGAAACACTTTGTAGAAATTAATAAGTCGTTAAAATCTGTGTTATTTTATGAAATTATAATATTATTCAAATCATTTTGTTACACACCCAAAAATAAATATCTCCGTAGAATTCCAAACTAAAACAAACAGCTGTGACCTGAAAAAAACTTGAACTTGACCGTCATTTTTAAAAGTGATGCCCTGTCATTGGGAACAACAGTGGAATAAAAGAAAAATGAGAAAATTATGTATTTTTCCACGCGAACTTTGACTCCTCACGAAACTTAAATCTTAACACTATAGAAATAAGGTATACATTTCTGAATATCAAGAAGTTCATATTTTTATCGTTGTTCTGTTATTTAGCATAGATCAGGGACGTGGGAGTTATTTTTTGTTCCGTTCAGAAACCGCTACGTGATTGCAACCTCTTTACAGTTTTTTTTACAAACTTATTAATCTGCACACCGATATTTATCAGTATAATTTTACCGTTAAATGGAAGGTATATTAAGTAGGTGTTAATAAATTAAACGGTTATTTTTTAATGCGGTTAAGAGGATTAATAGACGTATTTATCATAATTATATATTACAATCTAAAACTGTTTTGCGTCGCAACCACAGGTTCAGTTGAAAACCAGCGTCAGGCACTAGTTGCCTGGCATTTATGCTGAACTGGACCTATTTTGGTGCAGCCGTGGGAAATGCAACTATATTTTTTTTTGCTACTGTTTGTTTTTTATATATTTTTTATTTTATTTTAGTGTTTAGTGTTATCCAATATTATTTTTGTGCCTTGTGCTGTACCAAATAAATTATTTTTCTTTCTTTCTCTTTCTTTCTTTCAATTAATACTTCATGTAATTTCTACTTGTGTCGCCATGATTTAGTCAGTTAAATTATATCCCACCTACAAACGACATACTTATTATTTGCAAGGTTACAAAATTGGGCCAAAATAATTAGAACGTTAACGAACCAAGACGATATTCTTAAAGTGTGGAGCTAATTTCATAATAATAGGCCTTTACAATAATAAATTTCACCGAATTACGACGGCCATCATTCAATTCGGTCAGATAGAACATTTTTCTAGTTAACTGTAGATTTAACAAACATTTTCTATATCACAAGATTTAACTAGATGTTTCCCGCTTTAATTTGACATAAACCATTTAAAATGACAAGTGTTTCACAGATTATACAAATGACTCAGACAAGCACATGACACGCGTGTAAAAGAGCAAAGGAAAGTGGTATAAATCCTCAGCCGTCACGCTCGGCGTTACGTTTCCGCAATTTTTTTAATGTTTTATCTAAATAATCATCTTTTAATGTACAGCCGTCGACATTAATATAATAACACAATATCATTGCGTGTAAGATGGTGAAATTACTGGGAAACATTAAGTGGTTGGTTTCGGTCAATTAAAAAAAATGTAAACGCTGCGAAATTTTTGACAGTATGATTTTGGAACAGCAAGTTGGCATTTTCAAATGAACGTGTGACATGTACAAAAATAGTTGAAAACTAATGTAGAAACCAGTTTCCTTTAATATGTGAATTTGAGGACGTTCTCGTTTATAAATAGCTGTGAACTTTAAATATCACCTCTACAAGAGTAATGCACCTAGTCAACAAAGCATAGCTGTACTGAAAAAGCATGCGCAGTAAAAATCACCCTTAATATTACTATATTATTATTATTCTCATTGTGTGTACCTGTGTGTCAAATAATCGTGTTTTCTTTGTTTCTTTCTTTATATAATAGTACTGTCAATAAAATAACCTACAACTGGCAAATTTAGGAAAATTCCGTCTATTTACTGAGCCATTAATAGAAAATAGTGAATGAATGAAAGAGTGAATAGGTTACTTCTAGGTAAGCGCGCTCCATCGTCGACCGTATCGTCGCTTTCCATCAGGTGAGATAGCGGTCAAGCGCGAAACTATCAATAATAAAAAAAAATGTAGATATCTTTAAAGACACTGACGTGAAAGAATTTGTTAGATGTATCAATGTATAAATAAAAAACTAACAATCCCCGGAAGATAGACATTGTTTCATGTTTTATCCGAAAGTTCAAGGCATCTGAGAGGTCATGTCATTTAAAACTTGACTTTTAGCGATCATAAAATTCCAAATTCATGCAAATGTGAAAAGATAAAAATATTGACAAAAAAAACGACTCGTAAACTTATTTATTCTGTATATTTGTGCAGACAAATAATAAAAAGAAAAAACCGTAAAAGACAATTATAAAATTGACCTCCTTTCGGTTAACCATTTGCAAAAAAACCGTAAAATAAAAAATAAAACTCTTGTCACCACTAGCACGATTGACTCATAGGTTCCCGCTATAAGTTGGAATCGAACCGTAACGCCTATTAACAATTACACTCTAAAATAGAAAAAAAACCTATTGCCGTGTTATTGCTAAATCTTGCTCAAACATGGAATAATTTAATTAGAAATGTTTAGTCGATTTTTATTACGTGTCTATTCGATTCGACTATTTTGGTGTGGCAGTGTAACTGTAAGTCATTGTCTATTGTCTGAGGTGATAAAGAAAAGTTAGAAAATATTTATTATGGTGCTAAAAGCGGCTGGAAAGGAGGAGTTTTTTCGAGTGAAATTGAGTGGCTGTTTAAATTATTCGCAAATTGATTTCTAAGGTCTTTTTACATACCTTGGGTAGGATGACAGTAGGACGAAAATATGCATCTTTAAGATGAGAGAAAAGGATAGGTTAGGTAGCTGCATTGTATGATTCCGACAGCTGTCACCCGCACCATCTTATAGCAGTTGTAGTGTAGTGGCTATTGTCATGAAAAACTGGTGTAGTTTTGTATCTCAAGTGCCTGCACAACTGGGCAATATATGGAATCATTGAAACAGGCGCGATCTCGATGAAATGGAGTTGAGAATTTTACTGTAGTATTGAATACCTCAGCGAAGTTTGCGAGAAGGCTAATTCGATATATTTGCTGCCAAATACTGCAAACACATTAGAATGTACCTACTGAGGATACTTTGTCATGCGCCTCGGCAGGAGCTGCTACGCTGATATGCGAATAGCACGATAAAATAATATATTATTATGAATTGTGGCGATACTCAGCTCCCTGGCTACCACACTTTTCCGCACTAGACCGAAATACAATTTAGTGCAAGCCCAAAAGTTAGGTGTATGAGCCGGTTCTCGAGAAGGAAGGCTGTTGTGTTGCATTTTTCTTTTTCCTTCTCTGTACAGATATTTTTTCGATTTATGTTAGTCAATCGATTGCGATGAAACAAAGCCTAAGTAATATATCAAGTTACACACAATTTTAATGTATAAAAGTTATCTGCAATGATTTCGTACATTTTACGTGATGCGCGCACAACTAAAAACTCCTACAGATTTATTATAATAATAATATGTATAGACTAGCTTTTTGCCAGCGGCTTCGCCCGCGTGATAGTGGTTTTCTCTATACAAACTTTAGACCCCCGTTTCATACCCTTACGGGCTGAATTTTGGGATATCCTTTCTTAGTGCTCGCCTACGTTATTAAAGGAAGCCTTGTGCAAAGTTTCACACTCCTAGTCCCTGTAGTTTTGGGATATCCTTTCTTAGTGCTCGCCTACGTTATTAAAGGAAGCCTTGTGCAAAGTTTCACACTCCTAGTCCCTGTAGTTTTGGGATATCCTTTCTTAGTGCTCGCCTACGTTATTAAAGGAAGCCTTGTGCAAAGTTTCACACTCCTAGTCCCTGTAGTTTTGGGATATCCTTTCTTAGTGCTCGCCTACGTTATTAAAGGAAGCCTTGTGCAAAGTTTCACACTCCTAGTCCCTGTAGTTTTGGGATATCCTTTCTTAGTGCTCGCCTACGTTATTAAAGGAAGCCTTGTGCAAAGTTTCACACTCCTAGTCCCTGTAGTTTTGGGATATCCTTTCTTAGTGCTCGCCTACGTTATTAAAGGAAGCCTTGTGCTTTTTAACCGACTTCAAAAAGGAGGAGGTTCTATGTTCGGCTGAAAGTATTTTTTTATGTATGTTCACCGATTTCTCGGTTAACATACAACATTGTAGACTGCACTGTGGTTATAAGATATTTAAGTTAAATAACGAAGAAACAAAACTATTACACAAACACCGACTTCCGAAATACAAGATATTTTGCACTTTTCAGTGATTTTTTATATTGAGTTCGGTTGTATTTTTATTTTTTGTATTTTTTTTTATATGTATATATAGATAGGTTTGCAAATGGCGGTCTTTTTAAAATAGAAGTTGCACTATTATTGCAATAGTTTAACAATAAAGTCTACACACAAGTTATTTTTGTTGTTTTCAGTGCAACGCGTACGTTATTAGTTTAATATTCAAATTACATAACGCATTGCACGCAACCAATGCCCGACCTACAGCAGTTGGTTTAATTCTTTGCCGTTTATGATAACTAAGTACGTGGTTAACTTTCGACAAGTGGTCTTTTTTACGTTATTTTGAACATTATACTTAAAAGTGCCTATGTGAAATCTTGGATTTATTTATTTTATAGTTTATGTATACACACATATTTTAATCTAAAAGAAATATGCTATTTGACTGATTTTTGGAATCGATTCCATATTAAGTATTGTTAAAAGAGTCCAGAAAAAGTGTTTTCTTTCAATTCGTGTAAATATTAACATAAAAAATAGCATATAAAGTTGCATTATTCAAATAAGCCGCCAAAACGCCATATTTGAAAATATGCGTCAAATTGTATTCAATGACGTCATACGCCAGTAAATAAACATTGCAGTAAACTAGTTTACTTAGTATTTTGCATTTTATGTTCATTTTAACAGTGAGTTCCCTGAAAAATGAGTTACAAATGGCTTGGAACTTTTCAGTCAAGCTATCTCTTGGGTCACACCACACATCCATCTCAACATTCTCATCTCCGCTACATGCAATATTTTTTCATCCGTCTTTTTTACATATCAACATTCTGATCCATACAGAATTACAAGGTCTTATCGTTAAGTCGGGCTTTTTCAAATCAAAGCAAACATCCGACCTATACGCACAAAAAGTTTTGGGAACACATTAATTGTTCTTACAGCTAAGGAGTGGAATTCTCTACCGGAGTCTGTATTTCCTGTTAACTATAACCTGGAAATCTTTAAGTCAAGAGTTACTTGTAGGCAAGCGTGATCCATCGTCGACCGCATCGTCGTTTTCCATTAGGTGAGATAGTGTTTAAGCGTGAGCCTATGAATAATAATAAGGATAAACATTCAAAATTCGAACGCTCTTTCTCGAACGTTCAAAATTCAAACATCCAATATGGAACAAACATGTGTTGCCATTTACATGCAATATTAGGGTTTGTCTACACGGCCTCGACTCCCACACGGGGAGGGATTAATTTAATTTTTGGATAATGGCTTATCCAAGGCTGTTTGCGTACTTGCTTTGGTCAGTTAAAAGCTGTTATTTTTTATGAACATAATTTAGAAATTTTGGAAAGATCTTTAGCTGTTTTCAAGCTGTAGGTATTTTAAAATATTATATTGGGGTAGCCTTGCCAAAGGTTTTTTAAATGTGGGAAATCATCCAATAACTTCTCACGCTCTGGGTAGAGCGAGAGGGAGTATCAGATGTTTTACTGATTAAACCCCACGTTTTTTTAGGTGCGAAATCATGAAATGACTTCTCCCTCTGTAGGCTCGAGCGACAGGGCGTGCCAGATTTTCGCCTGTATTCCTCTAGTTAGCCCTTGCGTTCCAGGGGCAGGGTAAGTCTTTAGGACAATCCTGCAATCCTGGCCACTAAGGGGTGTCGTGTTACACAGTAACTGGGTTGTAGAGGTCAAAAAAGACCGACGCTCCACTTGAATTACTCGTCTCAGCTGCTTCTGGTTTGATTAGAAGCCTACCCTAACATATCGGTATAGTTGAAGAGAAGAATGCACTTTGCATGTCATTCTGTCCAAAGTCAGGTGTATAGGTCAAATTACTTTCGATTAATCCCACCTGACCCGAACTAAATTCTTAAAAAGGATATTGAAGTCAAGATCCCAAAAATAGCTAAACCGTGAGTCAATGTAAGTCAGTAATTGTGACGGAAGTGCGACCATGTCTTAAACAAAAGTAACTTGACACGAATCGACAATAACAATAATGATCGAGGTACCACGCTTAGCCGGTCACGGCAGATATTCACAATGCAAGCGTTTTGGGGTTTGATGCAAGTTACGGGAGCTTAGAGGGGCCCGAAGTTGATTGAACGACACTGTCATGCAGTTTTGACTGACATATGGTGAAATTGTGTTGCCATTTGTAAATTAAATCCGAGTTTTTTTTTTTATAATTACAAATATATAAATATTATAAAGAGGTAGTTTGTTTTTTTTTTTTGTTTGTAAAGATGCTTTAGTCCTGAGTGAGATAAGCTATATTTAATGTATGCGGGCGATTCCCCGGGCAAAAGCTAGTTATAAATATGCTAAAAAAAACCGGCTTTTCGCGTGAAATCGTTCTGCATTCACTAAACGACAATCTATTCTGTAAAAATCTAATCGTGAACATTTAGGCCAAGTGACCTGTCAATCCAACTCATATTTGAGATTGGAAGTTTTTTATTCTCTAATTTTTTATTGTACACCAAACCAATTTATAATATAGGTACAATGATAACAGTGTTCATGTAGTAAATAAGCAAGTTTAACTCAAAGTTGCATTTTCTTCCAACAAACCTTTGAGTAATAGAGTAACGGGGTTACCATGACGTTCTAAGTAAGACTGTTTCATTCTTATTTCAGTGTGGGTAAGAGACAGAGCTATACAGGTTGTCTAGCGCCATCTCTTACCCACACTGGAAATAAGAATGAAACAATCTTACTTTAAACGTCATGGTACAGGTCTAAGATCACAATAAGGGACTTTCTTCAAGCTGATGCGCTCATAAATTTTAACTGTATTATTTTTACAGAATATAATACCACCTAGTTTCTACATGAGTGCCGCATTTCCGACCACATAATTAATAAGAATAAGGGTAGGAGATGATGATGGTGGGCTGCGTGATTGTTTAGGCCCAGAGCGAGTTATTTGATGATTTCACACCTCCAAAGATAAAAAAGTTAATGATAGTGGTGAGAGCTTTTATGTAGTCAATAATAACAGCGAATTTGTTGTATACTATGGAAATATACAATAACGAAGATCTAAGTGTTATTTGTATTCATAGATCTATTAATAGCTAATTTATTGAGTAAAGGAAGACGTCATCACAAATCCAATTTTGGTCACTATAGGCTTAACCAAAAATATCAACTAATACACACAGGTGAGGTGGTTTACGTAACTTGTGTCTATTCGCTAATATGTCATGTTGCCATTTATGAAAAATAACATAATAATTTTTTTGCGCGGGAGCATAATCTCACTTTTAAAAGACAATAAAAATACAAAAAAGGAATCTACTAAACTGATTAACCTACAAGTGGATTTACGTGTCTATGGTATGACCCATAAAGAGTTCAGTTATGGTAGATTTTAATAATAAGCAGACAAATATGGTTGACACCTTTTTTTTAATAAAAAAATGTAGGTCAGAGCGGCGCTCCTATTATAGCCAAAACAGATGTCTATCATGTATTCATGAGTTATAAACACTAAAATAAACTCCTTTGTTTGAGTAACATACAGTTTAAAACATTTAAGTATGCTTTTGTTGTTAATTAATTGAATACATTAGTTATGCGGTCTATTATTCACTCATAGTAAAGATAAGCTTTTATTTATAATCGTCTTTGTTTCCTCGATTTAAATTAAAATGGGTTTTGTTTTTTGATTTTTTTAGTCACTGTCTTAAGTACAATGTGCATGTAAATAAATAATAATATTTTTTATTGCAAGTAGGAGGTACCATTGACTCATATAAAAAATAATAATCAAAACAGTAGCATAGCATAGTCGGCCTTATAATGTTCCCACTGTTGGGACTCAGGCCTCCCCTCTAGGAGAGGGAATGGGCAATAATCCACCACGCGTGCTTAGTGCGGGTTGGTGGATGTCACATGTCTTTGAATTTTTGGTTCTAGGCCATGCCGGTTTTCTCACGATGTTTTCCTTCACCGTTTTGAGAGCAGTGGTGATGAAATAAATTACACAAAATAATGCGCCTGGCTGGGTTTGAACCCGCAACCTACAACTTGTAAGTCGGGGCCATTACCACTCGGCCACCACTGCTGCAAAACAGTAGTAACAGTTACAATTAAAATCAAAACTTGTAAAATTAAATTCAAATACACATGTGCATGCGATTCAAATATGGATCAATTTAAAAAAAAATAATATTACTTCAGAATTAAGCTTCTGTTAATATTTTAGATAATAATTTTGTTTCGACCGAGAAATTATTTTTTAAATATTGCAAAATAATTGCAAGATTAAATGCAAATTAAATGCTTGATTGAAATGATTGTGTGAAAGATTAAATGCTTTAAATAAAAATCTTTAAAACTTGGATTCCTTATTAAAATATTTTGTTATAATTCCTTAGTAAAACGCCTTTATCTTTTGACTTATACCATTTCACGGCGTAGGGGCGTTCTAATGTTACCTACACCTGCTGCTGACGTCACATCCCGTCATTGGCACAACCGGCCCTTTGTCCCTTTTAAAACAATATGTTTTACATTTTTATTTTAGGTACTACTGTTTTAACTTCGTAAACTCTAACTCGATAGGTGTAATTTTAGTAAATGTTTGCCATAAATGTTTAAAAACAATATGATGCAAATAGTTTTTCCTGAATAATTAAACGTCAAAAACATCCGGCATTAAAAAAAAATTGACTAATAGATTTTCCCACGTAATTGAACGTCAAAAAACAACCACCATTTAAAAAAAAAATGAATCATAGTCTATCTTGTTTACGGCCAGCAATTAAATCGCTATGGAGCATGGAGGTATGATTATTTAAAATTAAACTCTCAAAAGCAGATGACATAACCTCGAAGGCCAAGTTCAAATAAGCACAAAAGAATCTCGACTTGATTCGCCATTTTTGGTCAAGAGGTGTGATTCAGTTTCTGAGTCACGTTCGATGTGGTCCATGACATCATATTGTGTTCATTGCTTTATTTGTAAACCGTAAATTACAAGATGAAGATCGCTGCGACTTTCTAGATGGATCGATTGATTTATCGATTAATTTTGTCCACAGTACATCGATATAATTAATTGGCTGCGAATATGTGTTTAGTCTCCTGTCCTACTAATATTATAAATGCGAAAGTTTGTTTAGGTGTTTGTTGATGAATGAAACTTTTTTGTTAGTCTATTAGTATTAGAGTTTAATTATTACAAACAAAAATACAAACATACATAAATACAATTCTTCCCCCTGCTGGCATATTGCACGGCAGGTCTCACGGTGACATGGCGGTGCGGTGAAATACTAGTATGTCCTCGAGAATTTATAAAATTAGTATAGAAAGCATAGACAAGCTTCTGCCACCGGCTTTGCTCGCATGAAAGTAGAAAATAGGTATAAAGCTTATATCACTCAGAATCGGTTCAGTAGTGTCAGAGATTACCTCCATATTTTTTTTTTTTTTTTTTTTCAAATCTATCACACAACGCCGTCTAGCCTGAAACTAAGCAGAGCTTGTGTTATGACTACTAGAAAACTGATAAACATATTTATATATTTGTAACATACATGCATATTATAGATAATTTACACCCAGACACAGAACAAATAATCGTGCTAATGACACAAACATTTGTCCTGGGTGGGAATCGAACCCACGACCTCCGGCGTAGCAGTCAGGGCCACTAACCACTAGACTAATAGGCCAGTCTAATCATAAATCAATTATATGTATATAATGTCTAAATATTGTCTATAATAACTATATTATGTCTATGTATAGTCTAGTATGTAATTTTAATCCAATATTTACTTTATTAATTTGCAATACACCGCAGACTACCCCCCTTTTTCTATTTCAAGTTCTTACAGTCCATCCTAAGATTGTCTGGTAGATATCGCTGTCAGCGATAAGACCGCCGTTGTACCCATAGATTTAAGTTAGTGTAAAAGTTTTGTTACTATTTTGGTGTACAATAAAGTTTAATCTATTCTACTACCTCCTACAATTTACTTACCTATTTGTTATATTACCATTACCTCTTTATTTATCAATAAAACACTTAAACGCGAACAAAGCCGCTAGCAAGAGTTAGTAAGTGATAAATACGAGGAATAGTGGGTAATAAAGTTTAGATTTTATGGCAGTGATGTGATTCTTTTATAATCGACTATTCAACTAAATATTGACTCGAGTAGATTATAAAATAGAAATAAATCTCGCTTGAAGCACTATATGACAGTAATAGTTTAAGTGTTTTGTTCTCAGTGATGTTTGTGTTAGGGTTAATAAGTGTACGCCAAAGGAAACACCGTTTTAAGGATTTAAATAATAATGGTTTATTATCCTTTTTTTTTGTACTTATACTGAAAGATGTGTTTCAGTAATATTACGTGAGACGTGTACTCCTAAGCAATGCTAGTAGTCCAAGATCCCAGAGTGAACTGACATAACTTATTTTCACATGAATGAAACCTTAGGTTCTCAGTAGCGTCTCATCTGCTTTGGATAACTGCTTGTGGAGCTCTTCCTTGGGACCCTTGGACAGGTACCAGGTGTGAAAGGGAACTAAAAATAAGAGTTACTCAACTTAAATTTTTATGGTTGATTTTTATATTATGTGTTGTAGAATATTATTCTAAAGTAGTACCTATCATAAGTGTCAGACACTTTCCATGGACCAAAACTTCTGTCAGAAGCTTTAAAGCTCCACAAGAAGTAAATTAACTTTACTTATTTTTGCATGTCTGATTTTTAATATGTTATTAAATAAAGTAACTATTACAATATTATATTTCATTAGTCAGACAAATTGTAGTGACTAAACACAAAAATTATTCAGTTGAGAGTATGAGCACTAGAGTAAGGAACTGTGACGATGCGTGTGCATCAAATATTACGTCGATGGCATAGATTCAAATGCCATGCTGCCACTCTGAAGTGGGATTGGGCCGGACATGTCTGCCGCATGTCGGATGAGCGGTGGGCTAAAAGAGCCACTTATTGGGTCCCACTAAACGCAAGGCGACACCGCGACAGACCAAGGCGAAGGTGGAGAGATGAACTTGATAAATACCAGAGGGACTGGCCCGCAATGGCCGAAGACAGACTTGTGTGGAAAAGGGAAAGGGAGGTCTTTGTTTAGCACTGGGACATAAAGGGCTATAAAAAAAAATAGTTTCAAATAGTATTCAAAAAATAGTTTTACGACTGTATTTAAAACCGCGATAGTTCTAACTTACTTAAATACGAAGTCCCCTTAAGGATGCAAAAGCCGGATTAAGCTGAAGACGACTTAATTGAAGTTTGACCTTAATATAGCGAGCCGGGATTGCTTTAGCAAGAACATTAAGCCTTATATTTCTGTAGGAGCTACTCTATTATGGATTAAGCCTATTATTACTGGGCTATACAATTGTTTAAAAGAGTTTCTGACTGAAGGAACACTGGTGGGTTTTAGCCACTAAAAGTTGTGACTCCTCTCTCATTTCTCTTCTCTCATTGGAATATACTTTACTTGAACCGACAGCCGAAAGACGTTCACTGCTGGACACAAGCCTCCTCCAAGTGTCGCCACAATGAACGGAACCCAGACGAAAGCTACAAGGGACTAGTCCGATTAAATAATTATCCTTTTCCCAAAGCAATTTAAAGAATATTTGGAACATCAAAGTCGAATTGGAAAACAGTGTCAAAAGTTTTATCACAGAAACTGAATCAAAATCAAGATAATCTCAACGAAACTGCTTTAAACAATCAACCCTCATAACAGTCACCTCAACTAAAACTTGTAAACTACGCTTTATTCAATTGTTTCTCAACTTCAAGCCTTTATAGAACGATATCTAGAATTTCAGCGGTCTTGTCTGGAATTTCAGCTGGATCTAGATTAGTGTCACAACGACCGTTCTTATTAACTTTCACGCAACCTTGACGTTTGTGACCAAACTCGCCTAGACGTGTCGTGTTATATTGACACAGATAATAGTCATAGCCTAATAAATGTTGCCATGTATGTGACAGGTTGGAGGATTAATGGGACTGGCAATTTTGTCTAGGGTGAATTTTGCTAGTATATGTTTTTGAAATAAAGGCTTTTTAGTGTTGTAGATTCCGTTTATGAATAAATGCGGTTTCTTTCGTGGTTATTAAAAATTGCATATGTTCGCACAAATATCTGCAGTAATTAATTAAATTAGCATACCTTTGCCTACATTCAAGGTTTCTTTCTGTTTTCATATTTATTGTATGTTTTCTCAAAAGACGCAGCTCAAAATACTCCACAATTTTTAAGTGAATACATATTTGTCCGTGGCTTTGCTCCCGTTGTCTATTACATAGGAACCATGGGACTTTTGGGCTGTAAATGGCCTATGACACTCAACGATAGTGTTTTCTATCTGTCTTGTTCACAGATAGAAAATAAATAATCGTAGAAGTACTTCCATCGATTACCTTGGTATAATATTATACATATTTGCTTCCGCGTGAAATTAATGCTTCCTACCTTTGTAATTTACTCACCTACCGTAGCTTTTATACATATGTGTTTATTCAGTTTATTATAATTTATCTTGGTGCTTAACCAAATCCGTTCAGCTTTTTGAGCGTGAAGGAGTATCAAACAAATACATGCATGCATATGCATACACATAAACATTGAATTTTATAATATTAGTGCGATTTTAGTGTACAATTTAACCTCTTCGTTCAGATTTTCTTGAAAGTCAAATGTGTGTGCTGTGATCAAAAGTTACAACATTTGTCTTGTTTTTTTTTCTACTTGACAACACGACTTCTTTTCTAGTTTTTGTAAGTTTTTCATTTATCACTAGCTTTTGCCCGAGACTTTGTCGGCGTAGAAATAGGTTTTTTGAGATACGAAAAAATTAAATAATTATTATTTATTATATTCGTCGTGTGTGATAGTCGATTGAATTTTATGGCGTATTGTATCTTAAGATAAAATATTATAGTATCTTAGCCGTGTACAGCGCCCCTTAGTGAACTCCACAGCGGGTGACGTAACCTACGACAAACTTAGTATTTTCGGTTGGTACAGTAATCGGGTCTAGGGATCGAACCGCAAAATTTAGTTTGTTTTTTATTGTATATACTTTTCCGGGATAAATAAGTACCCAGTGTGATGCCCAGGGCATTAAAGAATAATTATACGAAGTTTCATCGTAATCGAACCGGTAGTTTTTACGTGATGCCTGAACAAACAGATAGACAGACAAAATTTTTTTTAATCACTGTTTTGGCTTCAGTGTCGGTCTAGTAACACCCCGTGCCCTTTATTTTTTTATATTTTCAATGTACAGAATTTTCACTTCTACAGATTTATTATAAGTTTAGATAAACGTTAGTCCAAAACCTGTTTACTACAACCTAGCTACAAAATCCGTAGTAGCGAATTTCAGCAAAGTTTAACACACCATAATGTCTGCATACAAGATGGTTTATTTATTTTTCAGCATTCTTAACTATGACTCAATCGTCTTAACACAAAACAGAATGTAACAGAACCAGCACGGTATAAACAAAGAGAGCGACGGTTTATAATTAATTAAAATGTATTAATCACGCCGGTTTACAGTTCGTGGTTTTAAAACTAGGTAGGTATTCTATTTATATTATTATATAGTGTGTAATGGTGCCCTAATAGTTCATGTGAGACCAGTATAAATTAGGTTTTGATTCAGCAGGTATATAATTTATTATTCACCATCTTTTGTAAGCGTGAAAGTAAAAAAAACATTCCGGTGCCAAATGTAAAATGTGTAGCGACATCTATGGCGTCACATAAGAACTAATCCTGCATCGCACAATCAAAGTTCTCCGCGCGATTAGAACATATACGGCAGCCCGAAATCATCTAACGGGCAGTTGCCTACCAGACATAATACCCGTCTGGTCGGAGGATTCTCCTTTTTCAACGGAGGTTTGCGGGACTTTATTCTCTATTCCGCATTCCTCTAAAAATGTTTCATACAAATTCGTTTAGGACTACTGTCTACAGACGCGTAGCTTCATATACGCATATTCGTCGTTATACGCTTTGTGTACGCTCATAGCTTACCTACATATAAAACTATGAAACTCTGTTGACGAAGGGACAACGTCGTGCCGTCCATCGTGTCGTTGCAAGCTGTGAGCAGGCGTACACCAAGCGTATAATGACGAATACGTGTCTATGAAGCTACGCGTCCTGGACAGTGTAGGCCTTAACCGTTTGAGCGAAGGAGTGACAAACACACACACACACACACACATATATATTCTTATACATACAAACTGTAGCCTTATAATACTTGTATTAGTAATTAGTGACATACTGTGATTAATAACTTTATTTAAAGGAAAAATTGTTTGCGAGATTAAGTTTTCTCTCCAGTTTATTCTTTGTGCCCTTTAGCAAAGGCTTTCTCAAACTTTTTCCAACTTTCCCGTTTCCTTGCCACTCTAGGATTTCTCTCACTATTATTTGTCTGTAAGATTTGATCTCTGGAAGTAAAGAACCGATTTCAAACATTATTTCATTGATTCAAAGCCATTTTGTCTGAGAGGCATATGCTCATTTTTAGCCTTACAATATGCACAGTTCCTGAAAGATTGGCTTCTGGAGCGAAATTGCGGGAATTGCTAGTTTTGGGGATATTTCCAGTTAAATAATATAATTATATACTATTCGATTCGATACTAAAAACATAAAAATATTGGCGTTGCGATTACCAACTCTCTTGTTTGAACAGCGTCATTTGTTTTAGTAACTAACCTAACACCGCTTTGGCAGGAAGTTGGGCGGCAATATGGGTTTCTGGCGCCCAATATGGGACGAGTGCAAGATTATTGGCGCCCAACGCACTAATGTTTGTTTATTTAAATTCGTCATAATATAATAGTTTGATCATCTTTCTGAATTATAAGTTGGTTATAATAGCCACTACTGAGCATAGGCCAATATTTGCTTGTATTTATCCTCTTGCTTCAAAGCCAACTGCAACTGAATGTTTAATTTAGAAGAAATTAATCTAATCCAGATAATTAGAAACAAAATTACGAAGTAACTATCAACATTGAGAGTTAAAAGTAATTAACTTACCACAATAAAATACTCAATAACCAATATCAATTTAATAATTAGGTACATTAAATACGTTCATAACACATTAGTTGGCCATAAATTACTTAGTACAACATTGTGAATTACCGTTATCGTACAGTACGTGACTTTTAGTCGATTTTACGGTTTTTTTATCTGTAGATCATATTGACATTTGTTTGTTTTTAAACAATGCTTGTATGTTCCAGTTTCTTATCACATTTGCATTTGTTAACGTTTAAAACGGAAATTGTTGACATGTGTTGTCAACTGTGCTTGGATTAGCTCGGAACATTTTCCAATACGTGGAAAACTTCCGATCTACTTACAGAAGCAAGTCAATGGGTTTGAAACTCCAATAAAAAAACTTTATGCTTCATACGGGCATAATTTTCAGATGTTTCAAATGTGTCTTTTTTTTTTTTTTGTTTGATGGTCTGTAAGAACTGAGGGACCGCACTTTAAGGGCTGTAGTTTTTAGTACATTGGTTTTTTTTTTTTTTTTATTGGGTGGGAAAATCATCTTATGACAAAACCCGCTCTTGGGCGGTGCGGGAGATAGTGTCAGACTTTTACTGACTAAAAACCCACTCCTGTTCCTTCGTTGCCTTCGTCCCAGGGCCCCGGGTTTCGTTTTCACACTACCCATGGCCCCAGTAGGCTTCGACCCTGCTGGGCCCCTACGATTTGCTGCCGTCGACGACTTGGGCTCGGTCCGGACGGTTACTGGACGGTCAGACGGCGGGCTACCCATTGCTCGCCCTCCGCCAGCCCGCGCCTACGGTGGCCGGAAATCGGGATCGGAATCCCGGCGGCGGACAGGGCGTAAGGACCGTTGCCTCACGCGATCGGCCGCCTCCTTTGCTAGCATTACTGCTTCGCAGAAGGAGGCGACCGCCTGCCACTCCTCCTCGCTCCGGACCATGGCCTGAACCAAGGCCCGGCGCGAGAGATCGCCGCCGCCGATTGCCCCCACGAGGACACGGCGTTGCTCTGCCCAAGCGGGGCACACCTCCACCGTGTGCTCTACCGTGTCCTCCGGGCGGTCCACAAAATGTGTCTTGTAATTAGGGTTGCCAACCATACTTTATAATAACGTATTTTACTTTATTTTTGACAAATATATTTTATTCTTTTGCATAAAGTATATGAAAATACTCTGTTTTCAATCTTTCCTGTGCTGCGTAAAATAAAACACTAATATAAATTATTGAACTATTATCGTAGCTTTTACGTTGAAATACGAATTCAATATCTTTTCAAAAATGTAAGGATACCTAATGAAAAATTGTTAGTGTGTACAAGAAACACATGAGTAAAAAATGATTTCAAAAACATAAATAAATAAATGAAGTTTTGAAAATACTTTATTATGTACGTATTATGTATATATGTAAGTACACTAATCTCAAAATCTTGTCTATCGTTACTCATCTGTTTATTTATTTTCAAACGTACGTCGAGAGTTATGCACCGTTTAAATTAGGTCAAATATATTTCGCACACTTCATTAAAAAGAGACGTAACTCAAAAAAGAGGTTATTGACAATTGAACCTTATTTTTGAAACGTGTGTTTTCAAATTCAAACACCCTGTTTTTGAGTTAGGTCCTTTTATGAGTAAGCATGCGATTTGTTTATGAATATCGGAAGTAATAGTTTTTACAATGGTATAATCTGTGGTCTGGCTTATTGTAAGTGAAGACGTGCTAATTTCGGTCTGAATTAGTTACGTTGGCGTTAGTCTGCAAATAAAACTGGATACGTTTTTTTTTTTATTCTCGATAAGTTCGCGCTTGACCGCCATCTCACCTGATGGAAAGCGACGATGCGGTCGACGATTGAACGCGCTTACCTAGAAGTAACCTATTCACTCTTGACTTAAAGATTTCCGGGTTGTAGCTATCAGGAAACACAGATTCCGGCAAGGAATTCCACTCGTTAGCTGTACGCGCAATGAATGTGTTTTGTGCGTTTTGTGCTTATAGGTGGAATGTCCACCATGTACCGGTGGCGCGTTGCAAATTAAAAATATACGTAGATATTTCAAATGAAATAAAGTTTGTGTTAGAGGTGACTAAAGTATTTATGCACTTTTTATATTAGGTCATATATATTACTTTATGAATATCGGAAGTATTAAGTTTCTACAATGGTATACTCTCCTGTGGTCTGGCATTGGTATCATTGTAAGTGAAGACGTGCTAATTTCGGCCTGAATTAGTTACGTTGGCGTTAGTCTGCAAATAAGACTGGATACGTAGAGATTTCAAATGAAATTAAGTTTGTGTTAGAGCTGACTAAAGTATGTAAATGGATGCTTTTATTGGGCTCTTTTGATATTAAAATTAAAACGCCAGTGCAGCCCGCGAAATAAAACTTTTCTTCATGACTATCCTGGAGCATCTACCTTAAAGTTTTTAATATTAAGAGAGAACTTATCTTATATTTTTCGGCACATAAACATTTGTAAGATACAGAGGAAAGAACTTTTAAGTAAAGAATAACAGTGACGAAAAATGTGGTAGGGAGAAGAAAAATATTACTTAACGGTGTGTTCCCTGTTTGCTAAAATCAATCACAATAATAAAGTCTTCATAAAAATGGAAACGGCTGGATCAATTTCGCAAATTCTTTTTTTTTTGTTTTTTTTTTACTGTCATAAAGATTAGGAAAGTGGTGCAAAACATTACGATTATGGACGTTTGACAGTTCGCGCGATTGACAGTTTGTGAACTATCAAACGCGCAAAGATAGGACAACGTTTGTCAGATCAGCTAGTCTATGATAAATATAGTTTTAATTTCACAACCCATCACATAGATCTGAACGAATGAGGTCCGTTTAGGCACGTTGCATTCCAACACGTAACTAACTTTCACTTTTAAAATATGTTTTCATATTATTCGCGAGTCGGATTATAGTTACATCTTTGGTCGATGGTGCAAAAAATAGATTGAATTACTCGTCGGTTAAGGCAAATAGTTTAATCTTTTACGTATTGTTGTTGGAAACCTCAAATGTTGTAGAATAGCAAGCAATGTTTTTGCTCTTTGTTGAATTTGATTAAATCGTTTTTTTAAGAACATAATCTTTAGGTGAAATTAAATTGTGACAATGACCGTAATATATTTTCCAATTAAATTGTAAGATTTATCTTGCCAGAAGACTTGACGCTTCAAAGAGTTAAAGATGGCGCAACTGTTAAATAAAATGTGAATGCTGCTGCGACTACCCTACATCATTTTATTACCATTGTTGACTAGCTGACCCGGCGAACTTCGTACCGCCTAATAGTAAGGATAACGCCATCTACTGGCATTACCAGAACAGCATAATTCATTTTATAATAACGTTTTAATTAGAGATGGCGTTGTATTCGGTTTTTTTTTTCCTGATTTTTTTCTCACCCTCTAAACCTTCCCTGGACTATTACGAATATTTCAAGATCAAAATTAGCCAAATCGGTCCAGCCGTTCTCGAGTTTTAGCGAGACAAACGAACAGCTATTCATTTTTACATAGATAGACCAGCGTCCACCTAACCACCTAACCAGCCATGATGGGTTCGACGATGGAGCACGCTTGCCTAGAAGTAACCTATTCACTCTTAGCTTAAGAAGGCTCTGCCCAAGACGTCTATCATCAACGTGAATATGGTTTCAAAGGTTGTCGTTTCATTCAACGCAATGTTTGATAAAAAGGCAACGCGAAAAAAGAGAGATAGGTAACGCCTGAACGCTCTTTTGGCATTCGGTAATTTCGTCATTTACTTGAATATTTCACACTAGCTTTTGCCCGCAGCTTCGCCCGCGTACATAAAATATAGCTTAGGTCACTCAGGAATAAAGCAGCTTTCTAACAGAGAAATAAATTTAGCAATCGGACCGGTACTTTCAGAGATTACCTCCTACAAACAAAAAAACGAACTTTAGCTCTTTATAATATTAGTGTAGATTATTTGTTCCAAGAAATATGTTTCTATAGATAGGTATAGTCGGCCTTATAATGTTTCCACTGCTGGAACTCAGGCCTCCTGTCTAGGAGAGGGAATGGGCCGTAATTCACCACGCGGGCCCAGTGCGGGTTGGCGGATGTCACATGTTTTCGAATTTTTGGTTCTAGGACATGCCGGTTTCCTCACGATGTTTTCCTTCACCGTTTTGAGAGCAGTGGTGATGAAACAAAATTACACAAAGTAATGCGCCTGGCTGGGTTTGAACCCGCGACCTACAATTTGTAAGTCGGGGCCGTTACCACTCGGCCACCACTGCTCATAGATAGGTATATGTTTTTAATTTATGAGGACCTAATAATATTATGAAAAGCCAAAGTTCACGCAAAATAGCAGATTTTCAGAGGTCTTAACTAGATTAGTTTCACACAAACTAGATTTGATTTTAATAGAAACCTAGATAATATCCGCAAAATATATGTGTTTCCAAGATATCTAGAGAAATATGTATCATAACGTTATAATTACGTAAGAGAGATTGTTTGGAAATGTATATCGGGCTGGTCGCTCTTAAAGACATGTCCAAATGTAATGCCATTGATTGTTCTATGCGATTATGCTGGGTTTTTTTTTAATATTTCACAACTATCACACAACGCCGTCTAGTCCCAAGCTAAGCAGAGCTTGTGTTATGAGTACTAGACAGCTGATAAACATGCTTATATATTTCTAAATACATACATATTATAGATAAATTACACCTAGACACAGAACAAATGATAAACCCACAACCTCCTACATATAATAATATACATATATTTATTTACATCACATCAAACAAACTGATTGGCATCCGTAGACTCATAGCAAGGTTCAGTTGAAAACCAGCGTCAGGCAACTGCTACATAGTGGCCTGGCATTATGCTGAACTGGACCTATTTGGCGCAGCCGTGAGACACACAATGTTGATGTATTTTTTAAGTTTTAGTATTTAAGTTATTTTAGTATGAGCAGTGGTGGCCGAGTGGTAACGGCCCCGACTTACAAGTTGTAGGTTGCGGGTTCAAACCCAGCCAGGCGCATTACTTTGTGTAATTTATTTCATCACCACTGCTCTCAAAACGGTGAAGGAAAACATCGTGGGGAAACCGGCATGTCCTAGAACCAAAAAATTCAAAGACATGTGACATTCACCAACCCGCACTGGGCCCGCGTGGTGGATTACGGCCCATTCCTTCTCCTAGAGAGGAGGCCTGAGTCCCAACAGTGGGAACATTATAAGGCCGACTATGCTATGCTATGCTATTTAAGTTTCTATATTGTAATTGTTATCTCATTGTGTGTACCTGTGTGCCAAATAAACGTGTTTTTCTTTCTTTCTTTCTCCGGCATAGAAATCAGGGCCACTAACCACTAGACCAACAGGCCAGTCAGTCATTTTGTTATGTTTGTTACAAATGTTAAGTAACTGAAGCTAGGTCAGGAGATTACGATCTTGCACAAAGTCGTTACAGGTGTAACTTCATCGATTACAGTTATTCTTATGTCACATAAAATTACACTCGTTTTTTTCATTGTTTTTTTCTTGAAACTGCGCAAAAAATTTGAACATTGCATTTTTCCTAAGAATGGTTTCTTGTTTTCCTGTAGCCGCAACGTTCGGATTTATTTAGTGTCTATTGTATTTTATTGAATAAACAAAAATGACTAAAATGTTCTAAGCGAGTCGCTTTTCAGGCAGTTTTATGCAGTTGGTAGAATGTATTATAGCTTGGTCACAGGTTTGATGGCACCAGCTGCATCAAACTGCTTGAAAATTTTATTTATTTTATAATTTATGTACACACATAAATACGAAAGAAGATACATTCTGATAAAAATTGTACAAAGGTACTGCTTATTTCTAAAAGAAATTTGTTCCAGCAGATCTGCGAAAGGAGAAATAGGAAATAAATGTAGACAATAGTGTGTCATCATAATCATCATTTCAGCCGAAAGAAGTCCACTGCTGGACATAGGCCTCCCCCAAGCGACGCCACAACGACCGATCCTGTGCGACAATAGTGTGTAGAAATAATAAAAGAAAAGAATGTGAAATCTTAAATTAAAATAATAAATACTTATATACTATACATACTATACTATATATACCTTAAACTAAAAATAAATACATAATGTATATACATACATATGTAATTATCACACTAGAGAGGATTTACTTTTTTTTCAAAGTCACAGTCAAAGCATTTTATTTCATATAAACCATTCACAGGCACTTTTGAAATGTCAAGAAGTCAGTCAGTCATAAAAAAAATGATGCTAATTGCACATTCCAAAGCGTAGATTTTGGATCTTCTTTAGGGTTCCGTACCCAACGGGTAAAAACGGGACCCTATTGCTATGACTCCGCTGTCCTTATAATGCGAGCCTATACATAATAAAAAAGAAACTGTATATATAAAATCTAAATCTAAATCTCGATGGGTAATATATTTTACCCTGTTTGTATTTTTAATCCTTACTGAAAATAGTCTTAAATTCCATTTATCATCTGTTTCCGGCTCTTATAGCCACATTACATTTTGTTACATTGTATGTTATGTAGTTGAGACACATAATGCGATTTCGTAAGTTATATAAAGTTAAATTGAATTACTTTTTTACACGATTCTTTGCAAGTGATGCAAAGATGAGAATATTTTTGAGAGAAGAGACAGAAAAAACTTGTCAATTGAATTTCTAGTTGTTCTACAGTTTTTTTTTTGAGGTGGAAGTCATGAAATAACGTCGCCTGTTCTGGGTGGAGTGAGGAGTCGTGTCAGACTTTTACTGACTAAATCCCACTCCTAGTTCCTTCGTTGCCTTTCATTCCAGGGCCGAGTTTTCCTTTCAGAAGCGAACCCATGGCCCCAGTAGGCTTCGACCCTGCTGGGCCCTTAGAGTTTTGCTAGCATCTCCTTAAGGCGCGCGTGGAACACTACGCGCCGTCGACGATTTGGGCTTGGTCCGGACGGTTACCGGGTGATCGGACGGCGAGCTGCCCATTGCTCACCGTCCGCAAAACCTGACTTCTACCGACTAAAACCCACACGTGTTGCATCAGTTGCCTTTTGCGTGGGAGACAGTAAGTTCTATTTCGAACAATCTCGAAGCTCGTCTTTGCATATAATCTCTTTCCTTTAGTAAGAAACAGGTTAAGAATAATATTTTATAATAATGTTTTGAGCCTAGTAGCCAATTTGAATAAATAATTATTCAAATTGGCTACTAGGCTACTTTTTGAGCCTTGATCTTAACACCCTTAACATCATTAAATTGTTTGACTGGTCTATGTAAAATGTTAGTTGTTATGATGTTATTACTGATATGACAACAAAACAATTATAGCAACACAACAATTACAATTAGGTAATCATAAATAAAAACTAAGTTGTGTTCTGCGTTTGTCTGTTTCTTTCGTATATAACGTATAAAAAGTGTCTGACACTGGTCTTCAACTGAACCTGAGTTTGTGAAGCAACGCTATGCAAGTTAAATAATTCTTCTTTCACAACAAAACAAAAAAAAATAATGTTGGTTGCGTGTTGGCGATTTTATTCAATCTCCAGATTTATCTACGACATTTTAAATATACTTTTAAATAGGTATTTCTATTAGAAATCGTCACATAACTTTTCGATAAACTAACTTAATCAAAAATCCGCTGTTATCCCTACCGATTTTAGGCACGCAATTTACGGCTTTTCGTGCTAGTGCGAAAAAGTGCGCGAGCTCGCCCCCGTAACTATTTGTTATATTTATCGTATCAGGCTGGGTGCTAAGTGACCCTCACGAGTCGCTCGTCAATCCCCGCTTATTTACTTCTCCGTAAGAGTATCGAAAAACTCGGCAACAGCACTTGAATCCATAACACCCTCGCTTGCGGCTCGGGCGAATTCCGCCTCGATCGCTATGACGAACTTTCTTCACTCATATCAAAGAGGTGTGGTCTGACACTCGCTCAGGATGGAGTGTCAGATTTTTACTAAGGTCTTTTTTACATAGCATGGGTAGAATGACAGCAGGACGAAAATATGCATCTTTATGATGAGAGAAAAGGATAGATAGCTACATTATATGAATCCGGCACCTGTCATAAGTCATTTATTCATTTGTTATACATAGGTACAATAATAAAGGTGTAGCAAGGTAATAAAGAGAGCGCTATGTTATGCCAGAGGGCGTACAAACGTTTGTGAGAAGTTTACAACATCCTATATAGCATAGCAATTGCAGTGTAACTAAAAGATCCTGTATTAAAAACTTTTGTTCTCTAAAACCCAACTGCGTTCCTTTAGTTGCTCTATGCGTTCCAGGATCACGGGAATATTTCGAACATTTCAGCAACCCAATTTGACCTACCTTACGAAAATAACACATTATGAAGTAGGTCGTGTGTTTCGCGCCAAATTGTCTTTTATTCGTCGCCATGTTGCGTCACAATCGCAATGCAGAATTTGCAGTGCGCTCTTGAAGTTCAAGAGTTTATTTGTCGCAGGATGCTTTCTCGGTCACAAAAATGGCAGTTCGGCCATTTAGAATTTTCTTCAGTGATTTTTTTTATGCCTACATTTGGTTTCTGAACTAAAACATCAAATATTCTAGAGTAAAACGTAAAATTTTAGGGAATGGTTAAGTACCATCATAACTTATTGTACTAACCTACTACTTTACTAGTACTAGCTTTGTTCTACTAAAAAAATCTACCATTTTAAAAGTATTAAAACCTTTAGATCCTATCTTGTCCTGCCTATCTACCTAGTATGGCCATAAATTCTGTTACAAATTGAAAAAAAAAAAAACAAATTCATGAAACGAATGTAATATTCATAGAATAATTTTGTTTATGTGATAGAGAATCTAAACAAGAAATTAATACATAAATATACTAAATTTTTTTTAATTTCAATTTCATGTACAGTAGTGGTACATAGGCGGACTTAATGCAACAAAGCATTCTCTACCAGTCAACCATTTGGTTAAAAGAGACAACACTGCGGTAGGTGTGCACAATAAATAAATAACAGATATATCAAGTAGAATGAAATAAATTATATATGCTAATATTATAAACTAAAAAATACATTACAATTAGGAAAATTTTAAAAATAACAATTGTGATGAAGACAGAACTAAGGTTGAGAGGACTTCAAGTAGTAGTTTCGAATTTTACCCTTGAAGGAAAACTTACGTCTTTTTAGATGTCAAGGGGAAGCACATTCCAGAGTTTTATGGTAGAGACAGCGTAAGAATTAGCCATAAACCCAGTACGGTGAGAAGGAATATGAAGAAGCATGTTTTTGAATGCTCGAAGGTTGAAATTATGAGAACTGCCCAATACTTGGTGTCTTCAAGGCTAGAATGAATAGGCTCTTAATAAACTAGTGCGCCTCACCATCATTGATTGCATCTCTGCTTACCATCAGGTGGGATCGCAGTCAAGCACTGGTTTATATCAAATAAAATAATAATAATAAAAAAAAAAACAAACAAACAAAATCCTTAGTCACAAAAAAAATATATGTATCTACTCGTAGATAAAAAACTTAAATATTAACTAAACTATTTATACTAAAACCTAACTGTGTACATATACTTAATACAAAAACACAAAGTACACTCAGGCGTCGAAGTACTCCTCCACATCGCTGTCATCCGGAACTGTGCCCAGAAGGCTGGCAGCATTGCCACGTTGAATGGCAACGCTAATTCTTTGGGCGAAGAACGAACCAGCCCTGGTCACTCAAAGTGTAGATAAATTATTATGCTACTATTGCATGAGAGGCAAAAGTTTTGCTGTTTTTGATAACAATTTTTTTGTGAAACAGAAATTTGAGCATTCAATTCTATTAATTTCAGTTATTGTATTTTTAAATTCTAACGTGAATAGGAAAACGACCAAATTTTATAACAATTTTTTTTGGGTTACAAATCCATTGACTCCCAGCTAACTGTACCTATTCGAGAGACCCCAAGTTTTTCTGTAGAAATACCTGAAGAGACGTGTCATGGTTAAACTTGAACATCATCATCATCTTCCTGCCCTTATCCCGTATTATTTGGGGTCGGCGCAACACGTTTTTTTCTTCCACTCTGCCCTGTTACTCGTCATGCTATCACTAACTTCCTTTTCTTTCATATCACTCTTCACACAATCCATCCATCTTTTCTTTGGTCTCCCTCTTCCTCTCCATCCATCCACATGTAAACTCATAACTCTTTTAGTAACATGCGTTTCATCCCTCCTCTTCACATGACCATACCAAGACAAACGATTCCCTTTCAACTTTTCAGTCACTGGCGCCACTTTCAAACTTCCCCTAATATATTCATTTCTCACTTTATCCATTCTCGTCACACCACACATCCATCTTAACATTCTCATCTCCGCTACATGCAATCTTTTTTCATCCGTCTTTTTCACAGCCCAACATTCTGATCCATACAGTATGACAGGCCTTATCACGGACTTGTAGATTTTACCCTTCAACTTGAGGGGTATCCGTGGGTCACAAGTTGTTCCCGTGACCTGTCTCCATTTCATCCATCCTGCGTTGATCCGATGTGTTACGTCCCGGTCTACCTCACCATCCCCTTGGATGAGTGACACGAGGTACCGAAAGTCAGAGCAGATCGGTATGGGCGTTCCAGCTAGAGCTAAAGGCACTGGATTGGAGAGACCGCCGAAATCGCAGAACAAGTATTCCGTTTTGGTGCTACTCAATTTCAGGCCAACACTCTCCAGTCTGTGCCACCACACCTCCAATCTGTTCTGGACCTCTAGACCACTCTCGGCAACCAACACAATATCCTCGGCAAACAACATACACCAGGGAGCCTCTTCCCGAATGTCCGACGTCAGAGCGTCCATGATGAGAAGAATATAATTTGTACCTCTGTAAGAGGGATATTTATTTATTTTTTTAGTACATGGAGAACTTACAGCTAATAAACCAGACAAAAATAGAAAACCGTTATCAATGGAAAGCCAATTACAAGTCCTTACGTATAGACATTAGTATAATTAGATATCTTATAAAATATGTGAAAATTTGACGAAAAACACGACACAAAGCAAACGCATTTGTAACCAGCAAACATGAAAATTGAGAAGCTTTAATAATTTAATTACAAAATAAAATATATCTGGTAATTTTAGTATGCAAGGTGATACAATTTTACAACAATCTAATCTTTATTTCTTCAGTCTTTCTGTTTGTTTTGAAGATAAATAAAATTTGACCTGTTTTCGTAGTAAACTAGGCGGTTAATTTACAGTTAAAACTGATTAATACATATATTTAATCCATTTTTATGACTCCAGTACTTACCTAATTCTCTCTTATCAATTGTTTTGGGCACAAACAGTGTCTTTTTTTTTAAAGAAATGTACATAATATTGAACTCTGTGTAGAAAGCTAGAATTTTTTTTTCGTATAGGTATAAAGAGTAACCGAGCAATTTTAACTGCTCACTTAGATATAATTAAGATGAATCGGTCTCATGCTTTACTCGGAGTCGCGAGAATATTGGAAAGAGTTACTTTGTTTGCCATTAGAATACGGATGTAACGAATTCTAATGATTTGTAGTATTTCGTAGCAAATGTATCAAGTTATCCTTCTTGCCAAACTTCACTGTCGTAGTCAACACAACAAAATAGAAAAATATAGGTAATTTCGGCTTCTATTTTACCGAGATCGCGCCTATTTCAATGATTCCACATATTGTACAGACAGACACATGAGATATAAAATACACACACAATATCCACTAAGACTCCATTTTCAAATAATTAAAACAACCACCGAACTTCCTCGAATTTCGAAAAAATGCCGCCAAAAACTCCTACAAATCAAAACTACCACCACCCACCCACTACCTATACGCACGAAACGTTTTGGGAACACATTTATTATGCGTAGAGCTAAGGAGTGGAATTCCTTGCCAGAATCTGTGTTCCCTGATGGCTACAACCCGGGAATCTTTAAGTCAAGTGTGAATAGGTTACTTCTAGGTAAGCGCATTCCATCTTCGACCGCATCGTCGCTTTCCATCAGGTGAGATAGCGGTCAAGCGCGAACCTAACAAAAAAAAAAAAAAAAAACTTAAAATTGCCATAGACAAAATGACAGCTTAAGACAAAGACAAAACGGTCGGAAATAAAAACAATTGTCGTATCTGCAATATTTTCCAACTCTTTGTCAGCAATATCTTAACATTGCACTCAAACAATAGGTGTTTTAGCGATAATAATTCAAACGGATCCATTGTTTAGCTTACCATATCTTACTGCAGTTTAAATGAGATTGTTGTCGCCATCTTGACAAGAGATTCTAAGTAAAACATGCGGAAAAAATGACAATTTGTTTTGTTTTACTTAACGCTTTTACTTTAGCATTGTTATTAAGACTATGTTTTCATTGTAATGTTATCTATATATCTATATATAAAAGGAGAAACTGACTGACTGACATATCAAGGCAGAACCGAGACTACGGGGACTAAGAGCGTGAAATTTTGCACAAGGTGTCTTTAAGAGAGGATTTTACAAAATTCATACTTTTTAGGGATGAAATTAGGGTACAAAGTTACATAATTAATTAATTAAAAGTTATTTAATTCAATCAATTTTCAGACTATTATAGTGTCTAGGCTAGTGTTAGTAAAAATAGGTACATAAAAAAGAAATTTAGGAATAAATGTCAGTAAGTACTTACTTTAATACAATTGGAAAAAATATTACTTGATGTTAATATTATATTACTTGGGGTTGAAGCAACACGTTTTTTTCTTCCATTTGGTCCTGTCACCACAAACTATCACTAACTCTCTTTTCTTACATAATATCTCTCCTCACACAATCCATATCTTTTCTTTGGCCTCCCTCTCCATCTATCGGCATGTATCGCTCACCTATTAAAATATTGGCACAACTACAGTAAATGCGAAATTAAGTTTTAACGGCCTAAGTGCTTAAAATTGTATAATTAATATCTTTGAATATCTATTATGGTCTATAGGTACTAGTAGCAACATCACAATTTCTGATATAAAATATAAAATGAACTCAAAACTTCATTTTAAATATTTGTACAATCTTTGACCCTTGTATCTGTAAAATATGAAAAATGTAGATTTGCCAATATATTGCTAGGTGAGCGATATACTCATAACTCTTTTAGTAACCTGCAGATTCTTCCATTTCTGTCGTATCATCCGTCACGCTATCACTAACTCCCTTTTCTTTCATATCAATTCTTCTCACTTAATCCTTGCATTTTTTTTTGGCCTGCAGATTAATCTGTGCATTATCATTCAAGTACATGCGATGTTATAACATAACTGGGTGGTCTAACAAGCCATGAATTTACTTATGTCGAAACTACACGAAACATACAGGTGCAAGGCGTCGCACATGTTCGGAATTTTAGCGTGGGTTTGACAAGGTCGCCTGCATAACGCTAATTAAACAAATGGCTTTCCAAGCGAAAGATTACCGAGGTATACGACTTGTCCCTTTGACAGTAACACCTGTCATCTTTTTGAAATAATTATGCTATTTATTTACGACATTATCAAGGGTTTTAAGCACGATTGTTATGGATATTATGAAATGTCGGATCTACATACGGATATATGAAATTATTTCGGAGTAGTTTTTGCCCGCCGCTTCACCCGCGTTCTTAAAAAAACATACCCTATGTCACTCAGGAATAAAGCAGCTTTCTATCCGTGAACAAATTTTAGCAATCGGACCAGTACTTCCAGATATTACCATCTAAAAAAAAAAAACCTAAATTTAGATACCTGTATAATATTAGTATCGATTATCCGCAAGTTTCGGGTAATTTCGGTTACGGATAATAGAATTTTATGATTACAAAAGTAAAATACAAATAGCAAGATTTGAATTTTTATTTCATTTCTATCATTTGTTTGGTTGAGCGAAATCTTTACTTGAAATTGTCCGAAGCTTTTAAATCGGGTTCGGTTATAATTACGGATATTTTTATTACGTATAACCGAAAGTTTCGCTTACGGTTATGGAGCTCCATAACATTCCTGATTTTAAGTTTTAAGTGAAAACAAATATGTCTAGTTAATTTCTACGAAAGTTTTTCAAGAAGCTTTTACGAAATTGCGTTATGACATATGATGAATGGACAAACATCCTTCTAATAATATATAATGGCCTAACAAATGTTGTCCACTTTGGTGTAATCTAATATTTAAAGAAATAAAAGGTTATGTTCAATTTTATATAACATAAAGACAATAGGTTTTCAGAATATCCATTAGCCTAACAAATATTGTCCACTTTGCAGAACTCTAAAAATTAAATAAGTAAAAGATTGATGTCCAATTTTATATAACATTAAGACAATATTTTAACGTAATCATTTCTCTTGTTACAGGACCTCATCCCCACTCAAGACACGGAATCATATCTCCAGAAAACGCAGAACGCGATCACTAACCTGCAAGCGAAGCTCCAGTCTTCAAAAACAAACAACTTCAGCAGCATTCCCTCGGCTCTCACCTCTAGTCTCATCAGTGAGAAGACTGCTATCTCCCGGCTTCCTATCTCACAGCTCAGCCGCTCCAACTCACTGAACTACCGATTGCGGAGAAAGGACCATTCAAATGACAGCAGTCCTTTAAGGAGTCCCGGTCATTACGTGATCACTGGATCTACCAAAGTCCCTGGTTGCACTAAAATACTTCTGAATACAGCATCAAGGTCTCTAGACACCGATAGAAGACATGATATGAATATGAACAGTCCGTCTTCTGATAGAGGTTTATTGAGCAACAGTTCTGATGACAAGACACTGTCGAATAGACCTTACGATGTAGAAGCTATACTGTCACCTCATAGAAAAACTCACACGCGAAACCGAACGTTTGAAAGCCAAGCGAATGACGTTTGTAACGCTAACTCGACAGTATGTCTGAAGACGGTCTTGAAAAACAACGCCTTAGAGATGAAATACCCTCGTATCGAACCAACGCGTTGCCAAGGAGACAAGAAAACTCACCAGAGAGTACTGAGCGACGGGCTTAAGTATAAATCGAATAACGTCGGATTTGGGTCGTCGATTAAACGATCAAGTTCTTTCAACACTGTTAATAAGAACAACAATTATATCGATCATCGAATAACTTCAAGAAGATCTAGCGGACATTCGGAGGAATATAAAGACTATTCTGATGAATCTGATAATGGGTCTTATGATAAATCACAAGAATCTAGGTATAAGAGACAGATCATAAGCAGAGGAAGAATAGATTCGCCAGATTTAAAATCGATAGCGCCCGCTAATTCTCCAAGAAGATGTCCAAATACTCCTGAAATGCACAGAAAATTTGGGCCGGGATTGGTCAGGAGCTCCGTAAGAGTGACCAATAAGGAGAGGTTAATGAGTCCGAGGGTGTCTGAGCAGCCAACCGTGAGAGAGGAGAGAGTGAAGCCGACCAATCACCAGAGCAGGAGGTCAGCAGAGCCGAGACAGACTACGTTGAATAGATTGACTAAATCTAGGTCCTCGACACGGGAGGTGCAGCCTCAGAAACATCTAGATAAAGGTCAGTGCGATATCTATTGTTTATAACTAGGTTGCGGTTTTATGGCAAAGATCGATAAGGTAATATTATTATCGATCTATAATCTTTTAGCCTGGCCACTATTTCTAATCTTTACTTTGAACGTGGTCCTCTTATAACAGACTTTTTATTTAAGTTAAAATTTGTATCGATGTCATAGACTAGATAGATGAATTGCTAACCCGTAAGACTTAGCTTCGCCAATCAAAATTAAAATCAGTTACCTACTTCGGTTTGAGGTTTAATATCAAGAGGGTCCTTCCCCACTTGTCTGTCGTCAACGCGAGCATGGTTTAAAATTTAATGAAGAGACAACGTGAAAAAAGAGAAAATACTTGAAAATTCTGATGGCATTTGGTAATTATTCCGTCATGTACTCTAATATTTAAATAAACTTGTTCCAGGCAATACGTTTATTTTTTAATCTTAAAAGTTTTTTGAAAAATTTTCGTCATTCAGAATTTTAATTGAATGGTTTCTATAGATATATTTTTAATTTATGAGCAGCAGCAGCACATTAAGAAATGCCAATGTTCACATTAACTAGCAGATTTTCAGAGGTCTTTACTAGTTTTATTCCAATAGAAACTTAGATTAGATATACTTATTTAGATATTCACAAGATATTATGTGTTTCCAAAAAATTTAGAGAAAGATGTGTAAAATGAAGATGAAGATGATGATGGTGTGAAGTGTGTGTGTGTGTGTGTGTGATGTGTGTGTCATAATCACGTAAGAGTGATTGTATGAAAATGCATCTTGGGTTAGCCGCTCTTAAATACACTTTGTGTTGTAATAAATTACTACTAATTTATATTTAGTATTAGTGAAAGGCACCTTTGACATTTGTTTTTGTTAACTGTAATTGTTGCTAATTACGTTTTTTTATCATTCAATTAAGGCTACTACTTAGTTTTTAGAAGAAATAGAGTATCAAATGGTCGATGGGGACGAAAGGTTCCAGAGCGGCGACCACGTACCACAAGACGCAGCGTAGAAAGGCTTCCCACAATGTGGACCTATGAATGACCTGGTGACGGTTGCGGGAACGTTGGTCGTAGTACGCCACACACGCCGATCTGGGCGCGTCGGTCTCCATACATTTTATATGGAAACTAGACTAGTAGACTTGTATAGCTACTCTTGATCCACGCCACGCAAAGTTATTCTACGTACAAATCTGGCGTGTTAAACGTGTGCGTCGGTCTAATGTAGTTCTTGCTTAGATGTTTACAATTAGTTATTTACTTAAACCGATGTTAGGTAATTAACTAAATTTAAATAATCTTTCTATGTCTTTATAATTTTTTTTTTAAATAGATCAAAAGACATCAAGATTGTTTACGTTTATTTAGGTACTTACCTGAAGAAATGGAGTATAGTTAAGCTAGAACTACACTGCGCACACGTGTGCCACACACGCCGATCTGGACGTATCGGTCTCCATAGCCATACATTTTTTATGGAAACTAGACTTGTAGAGCTACACTAGATCCACGCCACGCGACGTCGTTCTACGTACAAATCTAGCGTGTTACCCGCGTGCGTCGATCTAATGTAGTTCTAGCTTTACTTTCAGATTTTCTAAGTCACAATGGCATCGTCTTCCTATTGCGTAAAGTAAATGTCCATCCGTTGACTATGGCTGTAATTCATAGGTTCGCTATGTCGCGATGTAGCCTATTCAAATGACAGTGCATCATTATGTTAGTAAATAGACTGGCAACATGGCGGTTTCATTGTATATACGTAACAGAACGTTGTATATAATCATCTTAGTTTAGACATGTAGATATACCGCTAGGTTATATTTCCGTTGCTATTTTCCACTTAAGTTTTGCAAAGAGTTCTTTAAAAAACCGATAAGACAAACCTATTTCTTGTTTTTTTTTATTTTATTTATCTAATATTTACATTATTAATTTGCAGTACACCGCAGACTACCCCCCTTTTTCTATTGCAAATTCTTACATTCCACCCTAAGGTTTTCTGGTAGATATCTCTGTCAGCGATAAGACCTCCTTTGCAACCATAGATTCAAGTTTGTGTAAAAGTTTTGTTACTATTTTGTTGTACAATAAAGTTTATTCTATTCTATTTTTATTAGGGCACTAGAACTATGACTCCAGTCTTGCCAAGGGGTATCGGGTTATGCCGTTTTTTTTTTAAACAATATATTCTGGTGTTTGACTGCGACCCCATTATCGTTGATCGTTTATTAAGAACCTATTCACTCTAGCCTTGAAGACACCTAAATTATGATCGGACTGGAAGTTACTGTAAAGGGCAAAGTACTTCGGAAACCCAGGTACCCTCCGCGAATTGGTCAGTAACACCAAGGCGCTGCTGGCCTTCCTTGAGGAGCTGGAATGGATCAAATGACACATTAGTCCCACCCGTACGCAAAATACGCGCTTTAGTCGTGGAGTTGCGAACACCAGCCCGAAATACAAATACAATGGCAATGATGCACTTGTTGAGTCGAGGCTTCAAAGTCTTGAGCATCGACGCCAAGTTGCTAGCCTGTCGGTTTTCTACCGGTTGCATTTCGGGGAGTGTGCGTCGGAATTGCATAACCTAGTTCCGCCCGCGCCCGCGTCATCATCGGACCACCAGGCGTACGGCAATGCGCCACTGGTACATGGTGGACATCCCACCTATACGCACAAAAAGTTTTGGGAACACAATCATTGTGCGTACAGCTAAGGACCACTCCTACAATTGTTACTGTGTTTTGGAGGTTTTATAGGCAGTCGCGCCACGTCAAATTCGGATGAGGTTTGATTGAAAACCATCCCCAACATGGAGGGGAAAAGGTTACACTGGTTTAGGGTTAAGATATGCAAACATTGAAATTCAAAGGATTTGATACAGCATTGACTAACAACATCCTAACTACCAAATGCTTACACAATGACGCACAATAACAATACCGCCATTGCCCTTTCAAACAAAAGATAAAGGAAACAAAATCAAATGAGGTTAAAAGTTACAAAACCTTCATTGACTAATTACACAAGTAAGATTACAGTTTATAATACAATTTCTATTTAACACACACTCCGTTACTAATAGTGAATCGAGTTATCCTTGAATCGTGTCTGTGGTACTTACCGATTCGTCACGCTTGCAACACGGCGGCCATCATGAATTGGAATGCAATTTGGCGCCAAATTATGCTTTGATTTTGACAGATTGTTTTTGATCCGGCTTTTGATTTGATTGGAGAGATTTGCTTGCCTTTCTTTTGATTACTGTTATTATGGATTATTTATTTCTGTAATTGAAATAGTTGAATTGTTTTCATTTTTTGCATACATTAAATGTATATTATATATTTGTTCATTTTTGAACAGATAGATATCAGAAGATTCGAGGTGAAATATAGCACAGTGTACTTTCCAATGTCTTGTTATATTTTCACATCAAGTATAAATTTAATTGACAAAATAAAATCTCTTTCAAAATTTTATAAACTGGGATACCAGATTTTTTTTTAATGTTTTTGGCTTGGTTACCAAGTCCTTCGTATGACAAATTCTAAATGTACACATTCTAATGTTATTGTAGTATTTGGCAGCAAATGTATCGAAGTCAACCTTCTAGGCAAATTTCGTAGTGAGCATTTTATTGTAGTCAACACTACAATAAAATGCGCAGTTCCATTTTACCGAGATCGCGCCTATTTAAATGGTTCCACATGTCGTAGTTACGCAGATACTTAAAATACAAAAGTACATCGATGTTGCATCACAATATTCACTAGGAATCAATTTGCGAAAAATTAAAACGTCCATTGAACTTTACTCGAATAATTCCCGGCTAAAACTCCTGATAATCGTTTCTCCTACGTATAAAAAATAACTGCCACATAAATTAATGCATATTCGGTTTAAATATTATACTAACTTTAAATTTAAATAATTAAAAACGTAAAACCCAAGATGACTAATGGTAATTCATTTTAAATAGAGATTCAATTATGCGCAATTCATAATTTTAACTTACAAATTAAAAACAGAATATATCAGCGAAATAATAAAATGAGCATAATGTGTTGATCTAGATTTGCAACGAGTAAGGAAGTACCGAATTGAAATATATTTATGAGAAAGTAAGTTCGTTTGTTTGTCGGCCGTAATCTCAGGAAGCACTGATCCAATTACGTTCTGAATACTAATATTTTTTCAATAATAGAAAGTCAAATAATTATTAATGAATGGAGTGTCGTAAAGAACATGCAATTCTTGTGAGTATGGCAACTCAAACTCAAAGATTTTAAGTACCGACTAAAGGACTTTGTATCCATGGACAAGAAAAAAATTAAAAAAAATAAATTAAACATTTAAAGGCATTTTTGAGTTATCAAAAAGTCGCTCAGTCAAAAAGATAAAAGTAATTAATTTGATCTACATTCCAAAGCGTAGATATCTTTGGAAAACGTGCTGGAAACTCTTTTAAATCATGTTACGCATATTACAAAAATTCTGGTAACAAGACGGAAAGAGCGAATCTAAAGTGAACTAAAGAGGAACGAAAATTTAAAAAATAACGGCCGGGCCTTACCATGTGTTAAAATGTCAAACTTACGAGCGAGAAAGAGGGATGGAGCTATACAACCTATATAGCTGAGCCTCTTGCATTCATAGCCACATCTGACCATTACTGATTAGCCCAACGAATGCATGGCGTAACCGATTACAATTATCGTTACACCATCGAATTATCGATTCAAAAGCTCATATTACTCGACTGACACACTAAATAAGTCGTTGATACGATTCGTTCCAAACTGTTTTACTTGTTTGAATTTAGAATTCTTTTTAAACAGATTTTAAATTCAATATCGTTGCACGAAACGACGTTACCTTGCAAGGCTCCGGTAAGCAGAATCCATAGAACACGGAATCCTGATGCCGGCAGCACATAGTAATAATTTATAAAGGTGGGGAAGCACTAATTTCAAGCGAGTGGAGCCGCGGGCTGCGGGTTGTCAAGAATTTTTTTAAATGACTTACCAGGTGGCTACACTGGGACATCAGGACATCTATCATAGCTCATACGTCTTGCGACCTATGTAAGGTTGCTGTCAACGTCTTATTGTCGAGCTGCGAGATTGTTCGAAAGAGATACTGCTGTCGGATCGCAAGGGGTGGGTTTTTGTCAGTAAAAGTTTGAAAATCCCTTTCGATCCAGCCGTAGCGGTAGAAGTTACTGATGATATATCACCCCAAAAAAAAATCTTGTTAGCGCCGTAAGTCACGACTCCTCGTCGAAGTTGCGCCAACTGGTGGCAAGAATTTTCAAGAAAACCCTCATTTAAGAAGGCGACTCAGTGACGTCCACTGACACGCTTGCGTTTTGTTTTACATTCACTTTGAGTAATTTTGAGTTCCATTAGAATGTAGACGTAACATATTCTAATATTTTTTGCAGTATTTGGCAGCCAATATAAAGCCAGTCTTCTCGGCAAGCTCCAATTAAGTAGTCAATTCTATAATAGAATTCTCAGCACAAACTTTCCGAAATCACGGCGGTTTCAATTATTCCATATAGGTATTGTCCAGCAGACACTTGTGATACAAAACTACACCAATTTTACATCACAATATCCACTTGGAATTAATTTACGAATAATTAAAACAGCCACTGAACTTCTCTCGAAAAAATCTTGCCAAAAGCTCCCTATTTTTTCTTAAGAAAGTTATGCCAAGGCCATCTCTAGCGATGCCCGGTGAGGTGTTTTGTGGTCTATGGAAGTATCGCTGATTCGATTATAGGTATCCCCTTTCTCTGCTGCAGTAGCATAAAATATAAAGAAAGTACTATGTTCTTTCATATTCTATTAGATGAAAATAGACCCTTTTTGTATTTAGTTCTTTTAAGATGTTCTTGAAGCAGACTTGTCGCTGTAAAATGGATTACACCCTTGGTATTGACCCATGAATCAACAGAAATGTCGATTCAGATTTTTCCGTTGTTTGTTAATTCCTAGTGGACATTATGATGTAAAATTGATGTAGTTTTGTATCTCAACTGTCTACACAACAAAATGACGGAGACAAAATGTAGAATCATTGAAACAGCCACGTTTTCGGCAAAATATTGCTTCTACACAGTTGTGTAGGACAAAATGTAGAATCATTGAAACAGCCGCGATTTCAGCAAAAATTTAGCTAAGAATTTATTAAAGTATTGACTAGAATATGTATATAAATTTTGTTTAGAATGTGTTACATCCGCATTCAAATGTAAATAAAAAAATATGACGAGGCAGTCTCGTCTAAGACCTTAACTTGCTCAAATGGGGTGGTGAAAATTGATTAACAAACATATAGTAATGTGTTTATTCCCGATTTTATTACAAACAATAATAACACGTTACAACAATATCTTACTATAATCTACGATGTCTTTAGCATCGTTATCAGACTGAACGTCTAACGGGACCTCTGGGAACTAGCCCTAGCCTTTCACCTCCAAAAGGTCCATTCCAGGGACCCGAGAAAAGCCAAAGACGTTAAAGGACAAAGTAAATACTAATTATTGTACGACATAAATCTCAATTTTCCCAATCCTCTTTTTCCAGGTCCAAAGAAGCCAAGCCAGCACCGTTCATCATCAGCGCTGGCCACCAAAGAGATCGAGTTCTCCAACTGGAAGAAACGCGCGTCCTACGACCCCATGAAGGCAGCTCAAGAAGATAAAAGAAGGAAGCAGATGGCTAAGCGGCAGGATTGTAATAAGGATGATCTGAGTTCGCCAAGGTAAGCATTTAGATAGATTTATTCAGTAAGAGAGAGTAGAGCAGTGGTGGCCGAATGCTTACGGCCCCGACTTACGAGTTGTACGTCACGGGTTCAGAGCCCAGCCAGCAGGCGCTTTACTTTGTGTAATTATTTCATCACCACTGCTCTCAAAACGGTGAAGGAAAACATCGTGAGGAAACCGGCATGTCCTAAAACCAAAAATTCGAAGATATGTGACATCCACCAACCCGCATTGGGCTCGCGTGGAGCATTACGGCCCATTCCCTGTCCTAAAAGGTCGGCCTGAGTCCCAACACTGGGAACATTAAAAAGGCCGACTATGCTATGCTATATTCAGTAAGAAAAGAAACTTACAATTTTGCTTAACCTAATTCTGCCAAGCCCGTTCCATCATCACCAGACGCAGGGCCATGCGCCACCGGTGATCATCCTACCCATACGCACAAAACGTTTCGGAACACATCCATGGAACATTCAGTTAAGGAGTGGAATTCCCTGCCAGCGTCTGTTTCCTGATAGCTATAACCTGGGGGTCTTTAAGTCAAGAGTGAATAGGTTACTTCTAGGCAAGCGTGCTCTATCGCTGACCACGCCGTCGATTCCCGTAAGCTGAAATAGTGGTCAAACGCGAGCCTGACAATAATAAAAAAGTAACAGTATAATTCTAAACGTCTATGGGTAATATCTTTTAGCCTGGCTACTATTTATATGTTGGGCTGTGAAAAAGACGGATGAAAACAGATTGCATTTAGCGGAGATGAGAATGTTAAGATGGATGTGTGACGAGAATGGATAAAGTGAGAAATGAGATTAGATTTTTTAGATTAGGAGCTATGAGGGAACAGATGAATATATTCACATCCAAACATAGCCTGTCAAAATCATAACCCTCCTTTGGCTTTGCCGTAGTCGGGTAATAATTAAATAATAAGGAGCCACTTACTACAACCAAACTTGACTTGTAAGGACTAAAACCCAATTTAAAGACACCATTTTGTATTCCAGCCACTCTTCACCCGTCCACCGCTCTCAATCCTTCCACACGACTAACATAGCGGACCTAGAAACCCTGGACTACTCCTCAGAAGAGACCGAGGATGACCAGCTCCTGGTCACATTGCCGGTAGACCCCATGATCACGTCGACTCATTCTGACATACTGGACCTGCGGCCGAAGGACTATAGCAACTTGAGGAGGCAGGCCATGACCAATGATGTGGTGCTGTCGAGGGATTATGTCACTAACTTCCAGGTAAGAAATAATGCTCCATGCGCGCTTCAAAGAGATTTCAGCAAAATTGTAAGGGACAGGTAGGGCTGACGCCTGACGCCCTGTCAGGGCCTGACAGTCCGTATCGAAAGAGTAACGACTGTCCTCGCAATAAAGGGCAACTGAAGGAGCTCTGTGGGTTATAGTCAGTAAGTCTTACACTCCATCCCGCTACATACAGAGCGGGTGAAATGTTTTTATATCCATGGAGTTTCTTGCCGGTTCTTCTCCATAGGAAATTACCTATTTGGAACCGTGCACTAGCTTCTGACGTTTTAGAAGTGCCCATGTAAGCCTATGTGAAATAAAAAACTTTTGAAATAAGTGTTTTTTAGGGTTAGCTCTAATCGGTGGCTCAGCATCCTGGTGTGGACGCTAAACCATTCTTGGGTGCACGCACCTCTAGTATAGAGGAGTACTGGTTACCTATACTCCTATATTTTTTTATTTAATCTTCATGCAACACTAAAGTGCAAAAAACGAACTTAACGCTTTAGGCATTTTGTACTAGTCAACCTAGGGTGGTGAAGAGACAATATGGTGGATGCAAAAAAAGAAAATTTTATTTAGAAAGCAAGGGTAAATAAGTATACGATGCACACAGATGTACAATGCATTCCAAATAAGAATAGGATCGATTGCCATGTTGTGACGTCACGTCATACTGTCAAATCGCAAGAAATTGGGCTAAATTGAAGAACTCAGAGATGAGTAAAATTGAAGAACTGGATTCTGATTAAACTTTTTTTATTCACAGTTCGTAAATAAATAAAATTTTAAAAATTTCTTGTTTTGCTCACCATTATAATTCTTCGATTTGACAGTATGACGTGACGTCACAACATGGCAATCGGTCTTATTCTTATTTGGAACGCATTGTATAGTATACCTAGTTACTAGGCTGCGGACTTGCGGAGGTTAGATAGTCAGTGGCTCCGTAGAAAAAAGTTGTCCTCAGCTGAATTCGATTAGACTGGAAGCCGATCCCGACATTGTTGGGAAGGCTTGCGGACGGCGAGCAATGGGCAGCACGCCGTCACACGCGCCTCAAGGAGATGTCAGCAAACCGTAGGGGCCCAGCAGGGTAAGCCTGCTAGGACCATGGGTTAAGTAAAAATGGACCTCGGGATTCTGGAACGCAAGGCAAAGAAGGAACGACAAGTGGATTTTAGTCAGTAAAAATCTGACACGCACTCGCGCTCCGACCAAGGGTGGGAAATGTCATTAGATGATTTCCCACCTAAAAAAAGGAAGTGTTGGAAAAAGGCAGGCAACGCAGTTTTTTTTTTAAGAAACAGCCCCACACTAGGAATTATTGAAACTTCGGTGCGTTCACATACAAAATGTAAACTCACAAACATAAGACAACATCCAGATGATCCAGACATGGAACAACTATACAACATTATTTTTAGTTTATGCGAAGCCTGAATATAGTTTGTTCAGAATCAGTAACGGAATGGATTGCAATAGTTTTTACACCGTGTTATATTTTTACCAAAAATATTTTAAAAGGTCACAAGTTGGACCCCACTGTCACTAAGTACAACTCAGATCAGGGCAGGTCATAGCGGGTATTAGGCGCCAGCAAACAGCTGGGTTCAAGTGCAAAACAACCCCTCAGTCGCCTGTATGGCCCAGTGACTATGTATTTTGCTGACATAACAATTCATAATTCATAATAATATATTTGCTAATACGGGTAATTACATGAAGTTCTTTAAAGTATAGCACAGTCCAACCATATTACACCTTGAGGTATGCAAATCACAAGTTTTTTATTGTTATAATGCATGCAAATTTTTACATTAATATTTCAATTTAGTTCACAATGAAAAACAATAATGTCAATAGTTAATTACAATTTGAAATGTCATTTATTAAATGAGAATGTCAAGATATAACTGTAAATATATGTCAAAATAAATGTCAAAGTATTTATATGTCAAAGAATATCAAAATATTAATATTTAATTAGTGCACTAGTTACATTAATATGTCCTTACATCCTCCATTAAATAATCTTGAACACTATAGTAACATTTTGTTAACAAGAAACTTTTTAATTTCTTTTTGAACGCATCTATTGATGAAGTTTCTAGTATGGACTTTGGCAAGTGATTGTATATACGCGGCGCCATACTGAAAATACTTTTAGAATATAAGGCTGTCTAACTAGATTTGCAGCAAATTTTGTCAATATGTCGCTTACTTCGGTACTTATCAAAAAGATTTTTGTTACTTCTTGCAAAGCTAGCAATCTCTTAAATGTAAACACACGGCAACGTTAATATATTATGCTTGACAAATAATGGCCTACAGCTATCAGTCTGGTTGATATTAAACATACCTCTAATACACCGCTTCTGTGCCTTGAATGCCATATCCCTATTGGTGGAATTACCCCAGAATATGATGCCATATCTTATCAAGGACCCCACGTAGCCATGTATGCTGCAAGTACGGCAGAGGTATTTACTGTTTTAGCCAGCATATGTAGGGCGTATGATTGCTTATTTTATTTTTGATTTAATGTGTCAATATGTGTCTTCCAATTCAAATTATGATCAATTGACATGCCTAAGAATTTTGTAGTTTCTATCTCATTTATTTTGTTACCTAAATAGTTTATACTAATGTTAGCAAATTGGGCTTTACGATTGCGAAATATCATCATTTTAGTTTTGTCAAAGTTCATTTTTAAATTATTATTATTTAGCCAATTTATAATATCACTAAGAGTGCTATTTATGTCTTGTTCTAGGGATACTTTGTCCTTACTGGTAAAAACGACAGTACTATCATCTGCAAAAAGTATAGTGGGATGTTTGGTTATTTTTGGAAGGTCATTAATATAAATGATGAATAGCAGAAGTCCTAAAACACTTCCTTGTGGGACGCCTTGTTTGATTTGTCTGTATTCTGATGTGTAGTTAACTTCCTTCCTTGTTTTGGTGCATATTCGAGTAACTATTGTGGACTGCTTTCTGTTGGTAAGATAAGAAGCTATCAGCTCTAACGAAGTACCCCGTATTCCATAACTGTATAATTTACTTAACAGGATTTTGTGATCTACATAATCGAACGCCTTACTTAGATCCATATACAAAGCACACGCTGGAATTTTATTGTCTAAGCTAGACATAACTGTGGTCAGAAAATCGTATACGGCCATATCAATAGTCTTATTTTTCCTAAAACCTATTTGCTCTTTAGCAAATAAATTGAACTTTTCAAAGTATTCATTTAACCTGACATAAATAACTCTTTCATAAACCTTAGAGAGTACTGGAACTAGTGCTATATGGGCCTATAACAATTCATATTGTGACAATCATCTTTCTTGAAAAGAGGTTTAATGATTGTTAATTTAAGTTTATCAGGAAAGTAGCCATTTGAGATCGATAGGTTAATTATATGACTTAAAATGTAGGATAATTTAATTGGCGCTTGTTTTAAAATTTTAGACGAGATACTATCATATCCAGTACTGTTGGTATTTTTTAAGTTTAAAATTATTTTGTGTATTACATAAATAATGTTTTCGCGTGATTGGGTAAGGTCTCTGTCTTATTAGTACAACTTGCATTCCCTTTAATTTGGTCTATAAAAAATTTATTAAAACAGTCGGCTATGGTCTGCGGATCATCCGTACAATGTTTACCGTCTATATTTATTTGATTGATTTGGCTTTTTGGCACATTCGACACTGTTTTATTAATAACGTTCCAAGTAGCCCTGCATTTGTTTTGAGCTGTATGAATAAAATAATTAACAAGCTTATAACTTTATGATTTTACATGATACAGATATGAAATTTTGTACATAAATACTTTACATAAAAATACTAGACACGTGTTTCGGGTTTCGCATATACTAAAACTAATTTTGTATATAGGCCATATAAATATATAAATTTTGATTGATTTGTGAGACTAACAATTTGAACCATTATTTCCAGGTAAACCAAACACACGAAAAGAAACGCCGCGACGCACGAGATGCAGATAAAAGAAAAACCTTCATAATAGACGACATTACTCCAACCAAAGAGAACATAGACTTCTTGACAAAGACAAGAGAGGATTCGGTCATAGACAAGCGAAAGACTTTTATTCTCGATAGTGATACTAATTCGACAACGAATGGTAGTAGTCCTAGGAACTCGTCGATATTTAGTCATGAGAAGAACTCTCTGACTACTGGGACTAGTGATACAGAGGGGGAGAGTGGAACGGAGAGTGCGCCCGTTGTGATGAGGCATCAGGGAGGGAAGAGGAGTGCCCCAGTGCAGGCTAAACAGAGGTGAGTTTATCATCATCATCATCATCATTTCAGCCGAAAAACGTCTAATGTTGGACAAAGGCATCCGCCAAAAGCGAAACTTAGGCCATTTCTTAAAGGACTGTAAGATAAATCAATAGCAAAAAGAATTATGTCTACCAACCGTAACCAAACGAAGTTAGAGACTATTTAGTATATTGCTATAGTTTATTATGAGGGGTTATTTTTCTTAAATAAAAATACTGTATGTCTGATATTTTAAGTTTCCCATTGTTAGATGTAGTTTTAGTTTCGGTTTTTTATGGTGAGTACGCATTAAATAGTGCCAATCACTATCATAACACTAACGCGTATCTTTTCGATTCATTTTTTTTTTTTATTAATTTTAGTTATGAAAAACTGCGACTGTAAAAAAAAAATATTAGTAATAACCAATTTAATCTATTTTATCAATGTAAACCTCAAAATACTACGTATTATATTTTAATTTCATTATAATATAACGAAAATAGGTAACGCCTAATAAAAATATACAAGCAATGTTCTATTCGTATCTTCGGTCGATTAAGGTTTAAAGACCTGGTCCTTTTAGCTATTAATTCCTGGTATTGGCCTCTAACATATAACCTAGGTTTCATTTCTGGCCTTTAGCCACAACGACTGGTCCTGTGCTTCTCACATCGGAATGCCGTAACACTCACCAGGTCATCAGTACACCTAGTAGGTGACCTTCCAACGCTGCATCTTTCGGTAGGCGGGCGGGGGGTATCTTCATTTTTCATTCGATTACGTAAGGAAACACCGAGCACTCGGCTCCATAACACCCTTGCCTAAACCTCAGGCGAATTCCGCCTCTGTCGCAATGACAAACTTTCACCACTTGTATCAAAATGTAGTATATCAAAAGGTCTATCCCTTCCAGGTACAGCGGTGACTACTCAATGTCATCGTCAACCACCTCGATCAGCCAGCGCAAGCCGACAGTCCAGCCCCGGTACATGGACATATCCAAGTACAAGAACGAACAGTCCCCGAAGAACTTCCTCCGACGGGACCCCAGCAAGACTTACGTGGGCGTGTTGAACACTGATAAGGCTGTCAGCAAGGGGAGTGCTCAGCATTATGAAATGGGTAAGCGAACTACTCTTTGAACACAAAAAAAGACTTGTATTATTTTATTGCTACAACAATATAGATACATACGGACTGCAAAATAGGACGTCATACCGTGATCCTCGAACGCCAAGGGGTACTGAAGGAACATAAGTGTGCTTTAGTCAGTTAAAGTCTGACGCGCCCTTCCATTCCGCCCTAGAGCGGAGAGAAGCCGTCAGATGATATAGCACATAAAAAAAAATGGGACGTTGCGTTGGCATCGACTAAAGAATACTATAGATGAGATGGGAACCTTTTTGATCACACGCGGATTTTTTTTGGAATATTTTTATTATTTTATGTTTATTTTAGTTACATTATGTTAAAGATTAGTTAGTTGAAGATTTTATTTTATTATGTTGTTTATCCTGTGCTATTCTCAAACGTTTTTTTGTTTCTTATAAATATTTGTGATCGTTTACCGTAATCGCGCTAGACACAAGTCTCAGCTGTTAGGATAGTCATGGGCCGTCAGTTTCTATGATCAACCCGTGATAGTCACTGGTTTGAATAGAAAAAAACAATACCGTATTAGGTGGCTGAGATGTCATGGTGCTGTGGTATGAACTGTCTGAGAAGATGGAATCATAGTCCCATTAAGTCACCAAAGATGCAGGAATAAAGAAATAACCTGAAAGAAAGAAAGAAAGAAAGAAAGATAATTTATTTGTCAAACATGCGTTTACATAAACTGACTAGTCAGACATGCAAGGTATTAAATTAATATGCTGTGAGCGTCCATGTTTTGCCTATAACGGCGTACAAATTTTGTTGGTATAGAAAACACATATAATTGCATTTACTTAGTCATTTTAAATTTCATTAAAAAATACACAAGAAATAATTCATGTCAAGATATTATAGTATACGTAAATTATAGTCAAAAATAAATTCAATTATGTCCAGTATATTCATTATTATGCAGTCAAATAGTAGGTATCATTCAAAAGTTAATTGATTTAAAATTCAAATGATGAAATTGTTATTCTTTACCATATAATATATTAGAAGTCGGAACCGCAAAGTCCTTTTCATTCAAAAAATCTAAAACATACACTTTACTAACTAAAAAAATTCTCAGCTTGTCTTTGAAAAGTGACAAGGGCAGTTCTCTCCAACTTTTAGGCAATTTATTGAAAATCATAGGAGCCATACAGAAAACACTTTTGCGCATGAGAGATGTTCTCGCAGTATGAAGCTCCTCTCCTGTGTCAAGCGTTTGATACCGTTGATCATAACTTACTGTAATGATATTATTGGGATTTAGTATTAGATTAACGTTATCTGAGCAATAAGGTAGTCTAGCTGGCTATTGTATAGCAAGCTAATGGAATAAAGTTAGTCTGGTCGGAAGGAAACAAGTTATGAAAGTTATGGTAGTGAATAAGTTTGGGGATAGCTCAAGGCACTATTTTCGGGCCGCTACTAATTTATATCTTCATGTGTTGTTTATTATAAATTACTAGTTTTTACAGTATATCACCATCGTACTATTCAAAATACCTTTTTTCCAGAACAAAAGAAACAAGAATTAGAGAAGTGGAAACGAAGGGCTTCTTACGACCCGAGGAAGGCGGCTGCACTCGGAAAGTCGAACAAGACGCCGTCAAAGACCGCTAGGTGAGTTGCCTTTGCTTTATTAGTTTGCTAGTATATTGTAGGCTGTATGGGATAGCTACATTCGTTTGTATTAGCTCAGTAGAAGAAGTTGAAGTTGGGGTAGTGGCATAGATAAAGAAGAATACGCGGATAGGCTTTGGGCCCAGCGTTGTAGCACTTTCTAATCTACTATAAAATGAAGACCCAATCTATTACAACATTTAATTCAAAGGTACCTTAGCGCAAATCAATTAAAAATATATATATAGCCGTTTCAAAATATCTTAATGAATACTCCAAAAACTCCTATTTTTGCCTAACCACCTTAAAATAAATACAATTAATAATTTTAAGGTGGTTTAAATCGATTTCCAGTTTTATCTATAGGCAGTTAATGATTTTTATCCCTGTTGATAAGAAGACGTATAAACCTCTCAACAGCTCATAGAATCTACTTGGGTTTTTGAATACAAATTCAGGTGGGGATAGCAAACGATATTTTCTAACTTAAGCTTTAGTTGCTGTATCAAGCGTGGATCATGTGTAACGTAAGATTCAGTATCTCCAAGAAGCTATGGTTGAGCACTTGAATTTGTCCAGAAGGCTGTCTCTAAATTGAACGATACCAATTTGGTCTTTGTATTCCTAAACAGTTGATAGCATTTATGTGCAAGTTGGCTTAGAATTTTGTATACTTATTTAGTTTTAATAATAAAACCTATTTTGTAATTGTAAAAATATTTTTAAAATCATATTAGGATTTTTACTAGCAACCACATAGAACTTTTGAAATGGCTATAATCTTTTTTAATTGATTAGAGTCATGTTGTCAAATAATAAAATGTCGTATTTTTCCGATTCTTCAATTCGAAAACAAACTCAACCATTAAGTATATTTTAATGGTGGAGTTATGATATTCGTTAATAGTATGAAAAATCACATAGACTATGAATTATGAATCAATCAAGAATCAAAGCATTAATTCCAAATAAATCATTTACAGGCACTTTTAGTAATCAAGAAGTTAGTAAAAAAAATGATGCTAATTACACATTCCAAAGCGTAGATCTTTATGGAGAAGAATGTACAAGAAACTCTATGGACATTCTTTTCAATCATGTTATAATAATACTATGTACCTTCCGTTAACAGTACTAAAGTATTTAACCAGTATTTGGATTAACTTAACCTTTAATAACAGCAAGTAATGGGTGTATTTCAATGTTTCCAAGGGCCATCATAGGGACTACTAACTTTAAGTTATTTTTTTATTTGCCATATCTAATATTACCTTTTGTTTTTGTAAATGATATTCTTTAGTTGTAAATATTCTTTCTTTTTACGTTAATTTTCTTTTAACATTTAAGTAAGTTTAAAATAATATTAAAACATAATTTGTTGTAAATTTTAGAGCGTGACAAAACTCAAAATGCATGCAATTCCGTGTAAGTGACATGGTGGCCGCCATCTTAACGTGTAAGGTTAGTCAAATGTCAAAACTGACAGCTGTGGCGACCACGGGTTTTTCGATTTGACAGCTGTCACATTTATTGGCACTTGGTGTATTTTTTTTGCTTCGAAAGCTTAACACGACTATGCTGCTAAAATTCTTGATTGTTCATGTCTATATTTAATGTTATTTTTTATGTTACTTTTTTATGACTAAAAGATTTTTTTATTTAGTAATTTATGTATGTATTTTGTATGAAGAATCAAGATGTCTGCTTTTCTATTGCCTAGTCTAATCAGAATTGGTATGAAAAAAAAAACAAAATTTTATGGTTCTTATTGGCTGGTTAGAATATAGGATTTTTTTGGTGCAGATCTTTGTGTAAATATAGTTTTTATTAACTGGCAATTCCTATAATGCTTACTAACTGTGGTTCTGGGTTGTATACCTTAGTAACTTTATTTCTGTTTGAATTTTCGTTTTCCCTTTATTATTGGTGTTTTTTCACTAAAGCTAATCTAAACCCACTGGAATAATAGATCGTTTACCTATGAAATTGCCGTTTTTTAAAATGGCAATTTTTGAAGTGTTATATCTTTGGATTGACTTTGAATTATAAGTTCAAATAAATTTTATATTAAAGGCACGTTATTCTTTTTTCTTTATTGGTTTCACACACATTTTTTGACACATTTTATCAACTCATTTTACAAAATAATGCGTGTTTTATTAGATTTCATACAATAATGATTATAAGTACTGCGATATTACAAAAAATACAAAACACAAAGAAACCAATAAATACCAAATCACGAAAAAAGAATAACGTATCTTTAATATAAAGTTAATTTGAACTTATAATTCCAAGTCAATCTAAAGATATAACATTTTAAAGCAACCCGTTTTAAAAAACGGCAATTTTATAGTTAAAGACCTATTATTTATTTCCAAAAAGCTAAGCGAAAATGCGTTTTTTTTTTCATGAAAAATAATTCTTCATGTTTTGCTGAGACCAATTATTACTTTTTATAGAAATTTACTTATTATGCCTGTAGTGGAGTGCAATAGCATAATTTATAAACACCACGCACAACCACTAAATAAAACAAAACAAAAAACATTAAAAATTGAATCGTTTAAAAAAGGTGTAACCTGACCAAGCTTTTGACACAATTCTAACACACAAAAATATACCTACACAATTCTGCAACGTCATAGACAAAAATGTAATATTTTTTTCTTTCCTCTAGCGTGCTCCGCTCACAATCCTTCCATGGGCCGGTGATGGCATACCCAGGGCTTCGCCCTCTGCCCCCGGACCAGATCTGCGAGACGTATGACGCTTCTAGCGACAACGATTTTTAACGATTACGACTTGTGATAAACCGTGTTTGTATTTGAGATAGACTAGTCTTTTGTTTTGGTACAAAAATCATTAGATTGTTGAATTAAGCCTCGCTTACAAAAGACAAGTTGCTTGAACATCGAAGTCGAGTTTATCTATGAATTGCAAAAATATGAAAAAATCCAAAAATATTGCATTATATTTTGACTTTGTCATTTAGTTAAAAAAAAAATCTTACATTCTGAATTCAAAGTGAGAATCGCTAGTTTGTTCTTTCTATCGTCAATCTCGCTTCTTGTTCGAGTTGATCCTTGTGTAAACGAGACTTAAAACTGTCAAATAATTTGACAGGAACTGTCAAAATGATCTCTTTTTCTTCGACAGCTAATGGTGTTTTGTATCAACAAATAAAGGATACAGCGCAGTGTGTTCATACTAATTGTTAGTGTTATATAAGAGTTTGATGTTGACGCAAAATTGAGTACAATTGAATATCTTTTGCCTCGACACAAACTATGAATAAGACCAGTTAGTAGTGTGATGTGCAATGTGATGCATAATGTTGCAGGGGATCTTGATTTGTTGTTAGTCACGCGGCAAAATAATTTCGAACAAGTCCCTTTTATATTTTTATTTTCTTTGTAAAGGTGTTACAATATCGTCAGCGTACAAATATGTTTTTTTTTCTTTTACGTTCTATTTGCATGTTTTTTTTTTTTTCGTTTCGTCTGAAGTGACAAAGAAGTATATAATCTGTTTTATTTTTAATCGGTAGTAAATTAAATTTTCGATTAATAATGCTTTGTTTTATGATATTGTAACATCTCCGAGGTTTTTCTGTATTTGGGGATCGAAAAGATAGTTTTTTTTAGAAATAATAAAAAATTACGTAATTTTTTTTTTTTTTTTAATCTTGAATGAAATAGATGATGCTAAAATTGTCTTATTGCATGTAGGACAATGTGTAGTAGCGTAGTCCTAGTAGCGAATTCTTGTTAGTTAAATAATAGTCAACGATATTATGTTTAAAGAAAGCTTATGAAGAAAATTAAATTAAAAAGGATAATTAGATGTTAATTTATTTAACTTGTCAATGATGTAATATTTATTTTATTTATTGAAAAAAAAAACTTCGTCAACTTGACGCCATGTTGTTTTCCCGCCAAATACAGAATCGATCCTCATTTTTCTGCAAATATTCGTGATTCAAAATGTAAGTCATGATTTTTATTAACTGACGATTAAAATGAAAATATTCATTTTTTTGGGAGCGATGCAATTTTTTATTACTATTTTTAAGTTATTCCGCACAAATCGAAATTATTTTAAATCGCTAAAAAATGCATCGTCGTTTATTTTTATTATTATTTTTATACTGAAGTTCTTGATATCTTTTTTTTTGTAAAATATTATTTTCTCGTAAACTTAAGGTTTAATTAAGGAAACATATTAAATAATAATTAAATGTGATTTAATTAATAATGCCTACAGTATCTTTAGGATTGGCTATTATTATTTACCACTAAAAGTGTATGAGATTAGATTTTCTTTCTCTATAAAAGTCCGATTTAATTAAATGTAGAATAAAATCTTTTCTAAACTTATATCATATTAAATATCCCTTTATATTGCTCATATCATTCATACATCGATGTACTTTAGAAATATTTAACCTCTTTTTAGTTTTAGTAGTTTTTTTTTCCTATAGTGCAATACCACATCACATTTATTACCAGCTTAAATAAGAACAAATGTTTTCTTTTATGATATTTTTGTATTTTTTGAGTAATAGATATGTATTATTGGTCGAAATACTCAATTTAAGTAAAGAAAGTGTTATTTTTGCGTGTTTGAAGTTTTTTCACAGCACAGATGTAGTTTGAGCACAGTATTTTTTGCGAATTTTTAGTAGACGCTGTGGAAAAATACGAGAAAAATGACCTAAGATAAATGCATTGTAGGTTTTTTTCTGCCAGGCTATACGATCCGCACTTGATAAAGCTTTACGCGAAATATTGTGTACCTCCCTAAAGATTACTAAATAAAATAAAAATAAAACGTCTCTTTATTTAAAAATAATACCTAGTTTTTCCGTGTTTTAATAGCTTAATTTCGAGTACAATATCGTTGTTACTTTATATTTCCAATAAAATGCAAATAAAAAGTACTTTTAATATTATTTTTGCCTATTATTTTGAAGTAAAGATAATGCAAATCTAAATTATAACTCAAAAAGTCTGCTAAAATGTTTTTAAAATAAATTCTAAGGTGTTTCTTACGACCTTACCATAGAGACAAGGCCTTTGTTTTTTTTTTTTAATTCTAATCATTAAATTAAAAATGGCGGGTTTTTTGGTAATGTCGTGAGTTCGTTATCTCAATTTTGAGTAGTGATGTACTATTAATTAGTAGTAAGCCTGGCTTTGTTTCATTAGCGCCAACTGTACCATGAACGCTGCAAGCGTTAATATTTGTAAAACATAATTGATGTTTAGAGTTTTGTAAAAATATTATTTAAATAGGAAACAAATAAAAAGAACGTTTAAAATAATTACTCTCTTATTTATATTTATTTCCCCACAACACCCGTTTTTTTTTATTGGGCGGGAGAATCATCTTATGACAAAACCCGCTCTTGGGCGGAGCGGGAGATAGTGTCAGACTTTTACTGACTAAAAACCCACTCCTGTTCCTTCGTTGCCTTCTTCCCAGGGCCCCGGGTTTCACTTTCACACTACCCGTGGCCCCAGTAGGCTTCGACCCTGCTGCCTGCCCCTACGATTTGCTGACATCTCTTTGAGGCGCGCGTGGAACAGTACGCGCCGTCGACGATTTGGACTCGGTCCGCCACAACACCCGTCAAATAAGTTCGAAATATCTTAGTCCGAATCATAAATACATTTGAATTAGGAACAACCTCATCAAAGTTTTCAAATTTTGTTTGGTGAAAAAAAAAAAGAATATTTATTTCACTGAGAAAATCCTAATTTAAATTATATTATTTCATATCTATTTAGATAGAGTTATTAAACGCCAGAAAATGTACCACGGTTTCAATTGGTTGTTAATTTTAAAGGAGAACGGCCAAAAACTTCAATTGCTCGATCTGTTCGGCCAAAAAATTTTTATTCGTCTAAATTTTTATATGTAGTCGTGCAGTCAAAGACATTAAATACATACTACCAATAGACAGGACATGGTGAACAAAATCGTAAGCCGATACATAATACCTAGTGGTCATAAGTCGCTCAGTCTAATGTGTCACCCGTACCTAACAAGTCGCGTTTGTATGCGCTTTATGCACTAAAAGAAAATCATTTTCTGAGAAAATATGCCGAGTTACGCATTACGCTATTGCAAATCTTGTTATGGTAAAATGACTGGACCTAACTTCGTAAATATTCCTGGTATTTACGCAGTAATTAATTAAAATTCAATAATTTTCATAAATAATTCTAGAACATTTGCTGATTTTGTGATAACGTCATCTATTGCTGAAAAGCTTAATCCTCCCTAGGCTCACACTGAGGTTCTACCACGAACTCTTAACCTGATCCATTATACGACCTAAACTATACTTTTAAAGGGATGGAGCTATATGGAATGTATAGCTTCATCACTCTTTTTCACTTGTATGAATGAAATTTTAACATATCATGGTAAAGCCCCTGGCAAACTACCGAGCGATAATTAAATTTATATTGTATAATTTAAATTTAAGTTAAATTCGTCAAGTTAAATTTATATTATATAATTTGACAAAAAATCGCGAGTTGGCTATTCAAAGCTAGAGGGCAACACTGAGGCATAGGATGACAGCCTTTCTAAGTCGTTTCTTCTGATAGCCGCTCTACTGTATCTTTTTAAATCTCTTTGGCCGTTTCTTTTAAAGGAGAACGGGCAAAAACTTCAATTGCTCGATCTGTTCGGCCGAAAATTTTTTATTCGTCTAAATTTCATTTATGTATTCGTGCAGTGTATTTTTAAGTTAGTAGGGGTAAAAAATTAAACAAGATATACATTTATTATAATATTGATTTTATCTTTGAATATCAATTACACTTTTTTTGTTTTATTGTTATTTTATAAACTTTACATATTCATTTCGTATTTTATATATACCATATAATATATAAAGTTTCATTACTAATTATTTTAGCATTACATTACCTAATATAAGAGGGATTAGAAAACAAATGAATACTGCATCTCGTAAAGTAAATAAAAAACTCCTGTTTTAATGTTAAACAATTTCTTTTTCGTTGTTTTACACCAGTACACAACACTTAGTTTAAAACTAAAAGTTATGAAGAATAACATTTCAAAGTCACTCGTTTTTTTTTTTTTAATGAAAAGGAACTCTACAACGCTCTTTCTCTTTTTCATCCGTATCCTACTTACTTCACAACCACATTACATATTTTTTTTTATTAAAAAAAGATTTAAAAAGATTCATTACTAGGTCAAAAGTAATTTCTAAATTGAGCAAGTTAGATGTGACAATAAAACGTTATTCGTCAAGTAAATTTACTGAGGCATTTATTAATTTACTGAGGCATTTATTAATTTACTGTGGCATTTATTAATTTTAGAGTCGTTTCTTTCGACTACGATTGACGTTTTCGTAATTCTGAATTGTTCATATTTAATTTATTAACAGGATTTCATATACTAATGCTAAAGATTGACAACTAAAAGATGCTAGAAAATGGCTTAACTCAAAACGACAATCTTTCAAGTTCTTTTTGTTTACCTAATACATACATCGCAGAAAAATACAAAAGAAAAAACAATATTTTGTATCTGTACATCCTTTTTACAATATTAAATATAGTTAAAACTATTTTATATAGATATCCATACTAAATTGGTATCGGTAGTTGAAATAATTTTTGAGTTTGCCTACTTCCTCAAATATTTTATCGAAAAACGAAATGAAAATCTAATTGGAATATACAGCTTAACTTGAATTCAGACAACTCAGTTTAGATCAGGTCAATGAATACCGGCAAGTCACAATGACTTATGTGGTCCAAAAAAGAGATTTTCTTACTAAACTAGGCTATAAAAATCGAATTCTGCACAGTGGTTTCAATATCACACAAAGAAGTCAACATTTGGCACAAGATAAACATTTAAGTTTTTGAAAGGTAGATTCTCTTTTAGCATAAACTAAATTATTGCCGTCCTTTATTCACTAATATCGTCAACTGTATGGCAAAGTTGCGAATGTGTGTAATTACAAATTTTACGGGAGAGCAAAAAGTCTCCTTTATCTTATTTTTTAATAAATAAGAAAATGGAGATTTTTAACTTTCCTAAAATTTGTAATTACGCACATTCGCAACTTTACCATACAGGTGACGATATAACAAGAAAGAGAAGGTAATGGTAACTGCTTAGTTTTTTTTTTTTAATTGATTTAAACCAGTGCTTGACTGCGATTCCACCTGATGGTAAGCGGAGATGCAATCATTGATGATCAGGCGCACTAGTTTATTCAGTTAGGCTAAGACCTACTGTCCACAGACGCGTAGCTTCACAGACGCGCATTCGGTAACATTATAGGTACGCTCGGTGTACGCCTACATACCAAACTATGAAACTGTCGACGAATCGGGCAGCTTCCTCATGCTGTCATGTCGATGCTACGCGTCCGAGGACAAGATTCCTTAGTTTATAAATATTCTCCAAACAGCGTCTGATGGTCTATTATTAGTTCGCGCGTGTTAATGACAAAATTGTGGTTTCTTTTCCACAAAGTCCATTAACGAAGAGTTGAAGTTGAGTTACTTTCAAATTAAGAACTCAATTTGAGCTAATTGAGATGTCAATGTTACCACTACTTTCTCGTTATATTTTAATATTATATTATATTTTAAATTATTTTAAATCATTGGCAATATTTCAAAGGCAAAGTTACTGATAATATGAACAGTTTTACTGATGGACCAACATTGGGCGGGTAAAAAAAAAAATCAGCAGTTCTTGTATGTTTTTAATAACATAAATGTAGATACGGAACGGCAGATTTTTTTTCATATTTCAACGTTGATCCCATAGTAAAATTTGTTAATATTATGGAGCCCCAGTAACAGTCGCCTTTGTAAGTTTAATGCCCAAGAGAATCAGTACCAATATACCGAAGAAAAGATTTGATGGAATTTTAAATGGAAAAGAAACGAAATTTACCATGATACCCTGTAATTTCATGCCTAAAACGTAACTAAATGCACATCCATGTAGGCAGGAACGAAACAAAACGGCACTACTACAGTGAACCTAACGAATTCTTATCTTAAACTATCTTACAGTAATTAAAGCATTCATGTGACTTTACACATTTTCAATTTCATATATATAATAAATCTATTTTTTATATCTTCTAAGTGTATATTTATATATTATGGCAAATCTAACAACACTAAAAGAAAACTCCAGAATATTCTTAGTTCAACATCACATAAAGTTTTTTATAAACGAAAAACATAGTAACCTGTAGTATCTACTTGAAACGTTATATATTTCGTATCTTTAAAGGGCGGATGTACATAGATACCTACATTTTTATTATTATTTACAAACATGTTAAGCGCCTACTGTGTCTATTTTATTTATTCTAGGAATGAAAATGGGACCCCACGTGGTTTTTTCTTGTATATTAAAAAAAAAATTACAGCTCAATTACTTTTGATGAAAGAGGTAACAATGCTACTGACATTGTACGTTTTGTTTCATTTATAATTATAAAAAAAACCACGAAAGGTCCTTGAAGATCAACAAAAAAGACAGAATCGTATAATTCGGTTCCGTGACCTTAATATAGGTAAGTTTTAGATATTTAAGAAGCAATATAACTTTCGCCTGTGCGTTTGTTTTTCAAAATATGTAAAGTTTAACACATTTTCAAAACACATTTAGTCTCAAATCTTTAAACAAATGTATCACCGGGTGTAAATTTGTTTAAAATTCTGTATAAAATTGTGTCTAATTCACAAACATTTGTAAAATGTTTGAGACCAAACGTGCTTCTGAAGTCGTTACATTTAAATTTGGCGGAAATCATTATACAAAATTGTATAAAACAAATAGCTACAAAGCCCAGTTTATTTACAAAAAGTTTTTATTTAAAATTACACAACTGATTTTCCGATAAAATATCTAAGTAGAAAAACTAACTGCCTTTATTCGATCTAGGTAATATTTTGTTCGCAAAACATTGAGCTAATTGAGCAACAATAAACTATGACTATAAGCATCGAGGAAGCCATTTTGTCAAATAAACTACCATCCGTAACGGAAATAAAAAACATTTTGTACACGTACGATAAAAATACAAAAATTTCAAAATAAATATTTATTAATAACATCTTCATCATCACAAAGTCTATTTATTTTTAAAAATATTTACAACTAGTAATATGTAACATTTCACTGAGTGTCCGGTGGCACAGTTTCAACACAACCACAGTCACTGGCGTTTAAAGTCTAGCAGCTAATCTCGGAGTCCCCGACATACTCGCCATTACTACCCTGTTTGTTCACTATATTCCTATCATCGAATTTCTTGCTGTTCTGGTTACTGCTGGAACTTGAAGACGCGTTGTCGCTGTCGGCATAGGGCACGTCAGTCATGGGACCGTTGAGCAAGCTCGCCGCGGAATTCGATTGTTTTAGCTTTCCCTTCTCCTCCTTCGGCTCGGTTTCTTTCGGCAAGTCATCTATCACCGCCTTTTTAGGGTCTATTTGTATAGTTTTTGATTCGGATAGCTTGTTTGGAGTTACAACGTTGATGTATGGCGGCAGAATGTTCATATTCATGGTTGTCAAGTTTACAGATCCGCTGTTTTTCTTTAACGCATTTAAGTTTTGTTCTAGTTGTGCCGCATCGAGGCATAGTGGTTTCGGTTTGGGAGTGTATTTGACTGTATCTTTGGCCCATGCGTTAATTCTAGGTGGGTCTGGGGACGCTATGGGCGCTGTTTTCCTCTCTGGCATTAACGCATTCTTGTGATTAGTTTTATCTATGACATTTGTCTCTATGGCTTTTGTGAGAGCGTTTTCAGGCGGTTTGGGTGAGGTTGGGGTTATGCTTATTAGTTTTTCGACCTGTAAGGTAGACTTTATTAGAATAAATTTCTTTATTCTTAACTATACCTAAGTAAGTATGGTCACCAAATATTATTAGACTTTTTACAATTACTAAGGGATTTGGGGCAACTCAACTCGAACAGGTTAGGTTAGAAGGGGATGGTGGGGTCTAATGTGCGAGCGGAGCGAGCTAGCATAGACCCCGTCATCTCTTCCGTGGTTATTTTTTTTAAAACACCCAGAAGAACATTTTTTAGTGCACAATTAGTATTTTTGACGAAATAAAAGCATATTTTGTAATAGTTTGTTTTCAGGAATACATTGAGGAACAGTGGACTCTACCGGTGGACAACGTAACTATTTTACGATATAATGCGTGTAGCTGAAAAAACACTATTTTATGAAATGGCCGGTGATCAATTCTAAGATTTGGGCCCGACATTTTACAAGCTTTCGCCTTTATAATATTAATATAGCTATGATATCGAAAACGTAATCACGTTAATATAGAGTTTACTCACGGCAGGTCCATTATCAATGCTCTGTCGCGGTGTAGCGAGGCGCGATGGCTCCGTGAAAGACGTCTCCCATATGACTGGCTTGTCGTCACACTCCGAGGTTATCTCATCCAGTGACGGACCCTCTACTGAGCTTAGCAATCTGAAAATGATTAACGGAGACAGGATTAGGCATAAATTGCCCCCCCATCAACCTTAATGGGAACGATGTATGCTTGTGTGAAAGTTTAAGTACTTGAGGCATTAACGGTCTGTTCACGACTTCTGTCTTAGCGACGAGCGACTCGGCATCAGTAAGCGGGCAACGTGGCAATGCTGCCAGTCATTTGGGCACACTTCCAGTCTACAGCGATGCGGAAGAATTTTTTGATGCCATATTTTAGGTAAGAGTTATTGTGTATATATTATGTAATTTTAATTAGTTAAGTGTTTTTATTTTTCTAGTTCTATGTTCAAAATAAACAAATTTACTTCATTTATATTCTAATGAAAAAAAAATCTTACCTATCTGTTGAGTTAGACGGCAGAAACTTTGTTGTGGTCCTTGTCTCGACGCCGGAGATAGCGCAAACATCGCGTTTTGCTGCGCTTGCGCCGATCCGGGACGCCGTTGGAATGTTGCCATATTCTTGTGATGCTATAACAAAGAACAATATTATGATACACGCTTAAAAAGAATACTTAAAAAGACCTGTCTTAAATTTTACAAGATGCAATTAAAATTTAGGACAATTTGGTTTCCATTCAAGGTGGAAATCAAAATTAGGTTTGGTAGATCAGAACCAGGTTTCATTCGGATCACATAACATGGGGGTTTTCGTTCCTGAATTATTAATAAATTGTTACCTGAAGAACTTTGGTTGACTCTCTGATATGTTGCGTGATAACTTAAAATAATCTAGTGAGTAAGAATGTGTAGAAGCGACTCACAAATGCTTTTTAAATACGGTCTGTAAGCCTAAAGCTTTACGGCGTCTGCGGGATTGTTTGGCGAATCACCGTGATTTGCCACCTCAAAGAAAAACAATTTTATTGCATACTAGTTTTGGCCCGCAGCTTTGCCCGCATACATAAAATATATATGCAGCTATGTAACTCAGGAATAAAGCAGCTTTTTAAAAAATTTTGCAATCAGACCAGTACTCTCAGAGATTACCTCCTACAAATATAAAAAATCCTTTTCCTCTTTATAATATTAATATAGTGTAGATGTAGATTTTTAACAGAGATAAGTTATACAGTTACAATACTAGTACTAAAGCTTTCAGAGTCCAAATTGACAAGGCTACTTTCGCTTGAATGAGGAAGCAATACATGTTGTTATTGGCGGCTTAGGCCTAATGGTTGCCCATGAGTATCGCTTCTACACATATTTCTTATTCTACAATAAATATACCTTTCAGAAGAGGTGGATATTGTGAATCCTCCGTTTCTGGTAGATCCTGCACCACCGTTTGCGATTTGCTATGAGGGACCAGCGGTTCCGTTGGGCTACAACAATGTTCTTGCATTGGTAAGGATTGTAGGTAGACTTGGGTTGTAAGTACATTGATTGTGCAGTTGACAAGCTTTGTAAAATTGTGATTGGATTGCCAAGTTGCTTGGATTTGGTAATTTAAGGGAAATATTGCAAACTTGCACTTTAAGAATACTTATACTTTAAGAACACTTCAATGATGATGTAAAACATGCCATTTCATTTAAAGTGCTGCTCATCATGATTTTGATTTGTTAAGAGATCATGAAACTTATGATTACGATTGACTTATGTTTATTGCATAATTATCTATATTTAAATTTGAGAAATTTTCAAACTTTGGAAGGACAAACAAAAATTCAAATGTTTCAATTTTATTTTATTTTTTTTTAAATTTCAATCCTTACTTTTTTATTTAGCCTCTTTAATACAAATGGTCACTGAAAATACACATTACTAAAGTTTACCACGTTGAACTCAAATAATTTTTATCTCAAGTATAGTTCAGTTCGCAATCAAAGCAACTGGCACAAGATAAAAAAGACTTGTAAAAATATAAAGAATCCTGGCTTGTAATAAATTTAAGTGTAGCATATTATTCGATTGTTTATCAGAATCGCTTTTTAAATTAGAAACGTCGGCTGGTAAGGAAAGTTCAGCGTCTAACGCATGCTGCCACTGCTCTGTCTTTCTAAAGCAGTTTGATACTTTGTTACTGCTCGTTTTTATATCGAAATTTTCTCAAATAAAAGATATATACGTGTATTCAGGATTTTTATCACTTTCGCCATACAAATCTTTTTTGTTTATCGAAGAATGCAAAGCTATTTGGCTTTAGAGCTGGCATAGAGTGCACTGTAGCTAGCCAGTGTGGCGTAAAAAAGCTAGTTTCCAATTTCGGAGTTTGAGAAAATTTAGATATATAAAAGTAATCTGTCAGTTGTAAAGTTTGTCTTTTACTATACAACATCGAACTGTGAAAGGAGGTGCCACATATAAGTTAGATTTTAGAAATAGCTCAGTAATTAGTACTTGAAAATACTGGCAGGAATCTATTAAATAAAGCACTTTTTTTTTCTTGGTTTTTAACCAAACACATTGGATCGATATTGGATTGAAACGTCTTTGGACTTGGTCAGGGCTTATCATCAGATCTAAATTTGTTTGATTGTTTGATATTTAGCTTGTATTTTCTTTCTGATATATAATACAATATCTCGATTGTCTTTTTCGGAATTTTACTGTTACATTTTTATCTCCATAAAAAAATTGCCCTTATAATAATTTTACAAAATATTATCTGGATGACGTATGCGTATGCTCTTAAATTTTAAAAAAATTTGCGTAAGTATTGTTATATTATTTTGTACTTGTCTGCATGTGAGCTCCAATTAAATAGCTTTATAATTTACAACAAATTATTAATTTCGCCCATCTGAGGGGTTTTTTTATTTCGTCAAACTACTTCATTTTCTTTGTATTGCTCCTGCCAGCACCCTCAGATATGAAAAGGCTTTACCTATTGCTGGTCGGCGGGTTGTCCTGCGGCGACATCGGCACGAGGTAGTCGCACGCCGGTGCTCGCTGCCAACATGCCACTCTCAGTACACGCACACGGTCACAGGGAGATTTCAGCAAGAGCTATCCGATATCTTTTGGGTTTAAGTCTTTGAATTCAATGACACATAGATTAAATTGATTGATTGTTGATTTAATGTTGTGTCTTCTATGTGGTGTTCTTTGCATCTTGTGGCCACAGGACTATTGATTGAATTTTAGGTCTCACTTTTCCTTTCTCTTTCTTTCACAAGATTAGTTACTAGATAAGCCAATTGGCTTTTTAGTTTGGCTTCCTTGCAAAGCTAGAGTTTTATTACGCGAAATATAAGTTGAACCAAAATGGCGATCGACCTTGAATACGCAGCAGGTAACAGATTTTCGGGTCTCAATCGGGGTGGGGGGCTGCGCGCATCCATCCAGCAACAGGTTCAACTTATTTGCCGCGTAACATACAGTCGTTTAGACATTTCATCATGGTAAAACTTAATCGTCCTCATAGACCAAATATCCTTTCATATAAACGTTAACGTTTGTTTACCTGGTAATTGTTATATCAAAATAATAGAAGTCTTGTATATTTGATTTTAATGAACTGTCTTAATAGCCAAAAAATTGCGGAATAGCTTTTCTTAATTTTATAAATGTTATTACTTGTTATAATCTCCCTGTGTTTCACTTTTAATTCTACGCGTGCATACCACTGTGTTTTGTAAAAACTCCAAAAGTGAAACAATTTATATTGAACTTTATTATTATAAAGTCAAAGATTAATTTTACAAAACCCAGAGGCAGGGACCAAAGGTAATAAAAGAAAATAGATATATAGGTAATAGATTCCCGCTATAGCTACTAGGCAAGTAAACACCCAAGTCTCTGAAATAACCTATCTTTGAGATTCTTTGAAATGCAAGATAATGATGATGAAGAAGAAAATTAATAAATAATTAAACAATGAACTGAAACATGTTATGAAAGAACATGCGATTATTTTGATGATTCTCTTTCACATTCCAATGAATCTCTCGACTAAACTACTGGGGATCTAGTTTTCTACGCGAATTTCATTCAAGGAGAGGGCGGGTAGTTTTAGAAAAAAAATAAAAAAAATGGAGGTAGTCATGCGAACTCGTAAGCACGGGCTCTTATAAGGATCGCTAACACCGAATTAAAAAATAAAATGTATAATTATATGTTTTATTAATAAAAAAAATCCATTTACTTGCTTCTAGTAGCCAGAGCGAAAACATTTGGAAAAAAGAGAAAAATGTTGTACGCATTAGTCTTTTTGATTATATTAGTTATTTCTTTTTTGTTTTTATTATTAGGTTGGCTATACACTCATTTGTGAAATCCCTTTTACAATTTCTGATTTTTAGTATTTTGCTATTTTATTAGAGGCGTTGTTCCGTTTGTGAAATATCTTGCAAGTGTGGTCCTAGAATCTAAAAAATAAACACCTACGTTTATTTCACTAATTTGTAACAATTTTAACTAAATCGGGGTAAATCTACAAAGTGTACAGGGTGTCCGTGATACTACTGAAATTATTTCTCTAATAACTTTTACTGTGACCAAACATAATATTATTTACAAAAAAAAACGACCACATTACGGCTAACATTTAAAACTACCTACATTTGTAACATTTTATTTTAAAGATTTTCAATACATTAAGATTAATTCATAATTTACATATTATTTTTAACACAAATCTTTAACAATTTCAAAAAGAGAACTCCTTTTTTTTTAAATTTGTTGTTCCAATTATTTTTTTTTAATACTTTTTTTCGGAACAACGCCTCTTATTAACCAATAATTATAATAAAATCAAGTCGATTACTCACCTGCGGTCCATTGGCGTTAGTCGGTACCTCTGTATGAGGCGGTAGGAGGGACCGCACTATTGGGAGCGGCGCGCTTACTATCGCGGGATCCTAGAGGGAGAAAAATTGCAGGTTGTATGAGGAAAAGATACACAGCCCTGCGTTCAAAAATGAGTATAGAGTTAACTCGAATGACGTCATCAAGAGATACTTTACGCTCGCATTTTTGAACGCGAATGTAGAGTTCAACTGTCAATGCCAAGCAACTGTCATTCCTGCCGCTTACACCAACCTACCCTGTTCGGAGTTAGAGTTAGTTGGGTTAACTCTAGGGTAGCTACTCGAGTTATAAAAGAACGATTCTGGGTTGCAACTCGAAACATTTTTGAACGATTAAAGACCCTTCCTACTCTGATTAATTTTGAACGCAGGGCAGTAAGTTATTTCATTGATACTTATTGGTATTTTGGAGATATGTGAAACAGAATGTAAAGTCCCACAAAAGTCCGCTGAAAAGGGAGGATTCTCGGATCAGACCGGTGTTATGTCTGGTTTGGGCAAAAGATAATTTCGGGCTGTCATATATGTTCAAATCGCGCGGAGAACTTTAATTGCGTGATGCAGGATTTCATATCTTGTTGTGGTTCTTATGTGGCGCCATAGATGTCGCTACAGTATTATCTCTTTTATAAGTATTGTATTCGAATTTCAAAACGTATTTATGAATATGATAATGAACATCTTTTATTTATTGTTAATTAAAATGGATTCTATTGCCTGGAGGAGATCGCAAAACGCGATAAGGCCGCCCATAGTATCTGTTTTAGTTTCTAGTTTCCTTTTGTTATGAATACTTCGTCATCATCATCATCTTCCTGCCTTTGTATAATAATTTTATTATTTATTTTTTTATAATCATCATCGTCATTTCAGCCGAAAGATGTCCACTGTTGGACATAGGTGTTGTGCGTCTCGCTTATATCATGTATTTTTTCGTCCGACATACCGTAAGACAAAACTCTGTAACCTGTGCGTGTTGCCAGTGATGACATATGGTTCCGAAACGTGGTCACTCACTGTGGACCTCTTCAGAAAGCTTAAAGTCACCTAAAGAGCAATGAAGAGGGCTATGTAAAGAGTTTTCAAGTAGTTTATGTGTATGACGGACATACCTGTGCAAACCGTTGCATCCTCTCATACATGTGCGCGAATGACGGCCTCTCGCTGGGCGTCGGGTTCCAACACTCGCACATCAGCCTGTATATCTCTTGTGGACACCCTGGTTGAAAACACAAGTCATTAGAAATTTTCCGTCAAAGTGTTCGAGCATAAATTCTTTTGTTTTTAGCTGTGTCCAATAAATCCATATCGCTCACTTAGTAAAATATTGGCACCACTACAATAAATGCAAAATTGAGTTTTAACAGCCTAAGTGTTTAAAAGTGGATTATTTATATCCATAATTACATCTATTATGGTCTATACTATTAGTCAACATCCCAATTTATATTAACAATTATATAAAATGAACTCAGAACTTCATTTTAGAGATTTGTACAATGTTTGATACGTTTCTGTAAACTAAGAAATATGTAGTTGTGCCAATATTTTGCTAGGTGAGCGAGGTCTGTAGCTAGTTCTACGGCACGTTTTAAGATACTATAATATATAGGAGTAAGTATCCATATAGCAGAGTATTTTAGTCTCATTCGTAAAGGATATCCCCCCCCCCCCCCAAAAAAAAAACCGGCCTTAAGCGAGTCTGACTCTCGCACGAAGAGTTCCGTACCATTATCTACAAAAACGGCAAAAAAAAAACATGTCAGTTGTATGGGAGCCTGACTTAAATATTTATCTTATTAGGTTTTCAGTATTGGTTGTTATAACGGCAACAGAAATACATCATCTTTGAAAATTGTAACTGTTTAACTGTTACGGTCTATGCGATATAGCCTGGTGACAGACGGACGGACAGCGGAGTTTTAGTAAGGGTCCCGTTTTACCATTTGGGTACGGAACCCTAAAAACGTTTCCTATTTCAATATGAGACAGATCATATGTAGCTCACAGGATGAACATCACAATCCTACCCTCTCTACGGAATCGTCAAAGTCAAAGTCAAAAAGTCAAAACATTTATTGCGAATTATGTGTACATTGTTGTTGTTATAATATCATGTCAGCCCCCCCTAGCCAAGATACAACCGTTTCGTTTCGATTTTCATTTCGTTGATCGCCTCGAGTCGGCCACGCCTCCAATTCCTTTATTTTTTTTATTTGATTTAGTTATTTTGATTTTAATTTGTGAATTGAATGGATTATTATGATTTCATTGTTTTTATGTACTTACTGGCTATGGACTCCTGTCTGATAATAAATGTTTTTTAAATTCATTTCACAGTTATGGCAGTCTTCGGAACGCGACGTCTTTCTAGTGAGAACCTTCCGCAGCAGCACTCTGAGTGACCTAGGAATTGAGAAAGTCATAGAGTAACTAACCATAGGGCTTCTCCAGTCTTCCGCCGCCAGAGACCATCTCCATGACTTCTCTGTTGGCGCAGCCGGTGTACGGCATCACGCCCAGCGAGAACACCTCCCATAGCAGTACTCCGAAGGACCTGGAGATCAAGGAACATGACATATATGAGCTATTGGATGATAGTCATAGTCATAGTAATTTATTGGTAAGGGATTCTTACAAGTCATATACAGAATGTTAAATTATACGTAGTCACCAAAATGATTACATAACAACGTCAAATAATAAAAAATGTCAAACAAATAAAAGAAAATACAAGGAAAAACAAAAATCGAAGCCAAAACACAAATTAAAATAATACAAAAAAAAAATCCTATTAAAAGTCACAATAATTTTCAGTCCAATAATAATATTAATATACGCGGCAAAGTTAATTTAAATTAAATTATAAATTCGTCAAAAGAATAAAAAGCTTGCTCGATAACCCATTTTTTCAAACGAGCTTTGAATCTCCCTATAGTTGGGGCACCAGAAATAGCTACAGGCAGCTGATATCAAGGAAAGATAATGATTCGAGGTTCAAAAACAGATATGTGTAGGTGTAAGTTTGTATTTATATTCTGTAATATTGTAATTATAATATTGTAATAGTATATATTGAAGGCTACGGGGAATTCCTAAAAAAGAAGCCGTGGTTCTGGATCGCCAAGTGTAACTGAAGCATACAGGTGTGGTATTATGTCTAATACTACAGTAGTTTTGTTGACGCAAAACTCTGACACGCCCACCACCCACCATCTGGTGCACTCCACTCCAGTGGTAAATACACTTCACCTATTTTTTTACGGTAATATTGCAGAATAGACTGTTTAAAAGAAATTTATTTAACGTTACAAAACTGGGAGGAAATTTTCGAAAGTCCTTCTGTTAAAATACTGAGGACCTTCGGTCATCACTTACCAAACATCAGTTTTGATAGTAAACACTCCATCGATGTAAGCCTCGGGCGGCATCCACTTGATGGGCAGCATGGCTTTCCCTCCCTTCTTGTAGTAGTCGGAGCGGTAGATGTCTCGCGCCATGCCGAAGTCCGCGATCTTCACGACGCGCCCAGGACCCCGCGAGGTCAACAGGCAGTTGCGGGCTGCTATATCCCTGGGGGAAGGAAGACACAAGTTCACACATCGGTACGTCCACAACATTACGTTCTTGTTTCTGTCAATTCTTCTCATAATAATCACAAGTATTTATTTGGGATTGTTCGAAAGAGTTATCGCAGCCCAGAACTTCTACCAGGAGCACTTAACGAGATCAATTTGACGACCTAAATTGAACTGTTAAAGGGATGGAGCTGTTTAAGGTGTATAGCTCTAGGTATCCCTCTTTCTCTCTCGCTCGCCTGACATTTTAACACATCATGTCAAGGCACCTGGAACGCAAAGAAAAACTGAAGGAACACAGGAGGGTATTGGTTAGTAACACTTCCTTCTCGCTCCACCCAGAGCGAGAAAAGTTATTAGATAGTATCTCTCCAAAAAATTTAAAATGTATTGAAATGTATATACTTGAATCTTACCTGTGTATAAACCTTTTGCTCTCCAGATACCGGCAACCTTTGCATATATCAATAGAACTCAGTAGAAGATCCTTCATAGTAAGCGCGCTGGCTCGTTCGGGCTTCGGTCTACTTTCACGAAGGAAGTTCTTTAGGTCTCCACCCGCTAGGAGCTCGAGGACTATAAACCTGCAGATTAAAATTTTTGTTAAAACAAAATGGATGTATGTCTTGGGTTTTGTCAAATTAAGATGGAAAGTGAAAATTGGTTGGCTGATCATATTTGAATTGTTGCCTAAGATATATTTGTAACAGCAAGTGATAACTTGAAACTGTTTCAAGTTAAATATTATGTATGGTGTGTGTAAAAAGTAAAAAAAAACTAATCGAGTTGGATAGAATATCGTCAATATAAATCATAGGCTTAGTCTTTTTTTCTTCACTCTGCAATAAGGTGAAAGTTGGTGATTGTGGTTAAATCATATGAGAAACTTGCAGATTTGTGTCTGAGATGGTCTTTTGAGGAAATATCACATCGATTGTCTCTAGGTAAACTCTCGAATCTGATAATTTGCATTTTTTATATTTCTAGTTTTACGCTTAATAAAATCTAGCTATCATCATCATCATCATCATCATTTCAGCCGAAAGACGTCCACTGCTGGACATAGGCCTCCCCCAAGTGTCGCCACAATGGACGGTCCTGTGCGTCTCGCATCCATCGGACTCCCGCAACCGTTACCAAGTCGCACCTTGCTAAAATCTAAATCAAATCTAGCTAGCTTAACAAAAAATATTTTTGTCTAATGCTTCTTAAACCCAACCTAACTATGAAACCAAATTTATTTACAGATATAGTTATTAATGACAAAGTTATCCATAAAATAAACTTTAAATCTAGAATCGATTTCTTAGATGACTTCCTATTACGACTCGCTTCTTTATTATGATTTTTTATTGTGCTTTTGGGTACAATATTGACTGGTCTATACCTATATCTATTAATACTGCAATAAGGAAATATTGTAACATCAACCCTTTTTTAAAAAGACTAATAATGGAGTTTCTTCCCGGTTCTTCTCTATAGGAAACGACCAATTTGGAACCGTGCACTAGCTTCTGACGTTTTATAAGTATGTGCACTTATAAAACGTCAGAAGCTAGTGCACGTAGGTCTATGTGAAATAAAAATATTTAAATTTTGAATTATTTGATTTTTGAATCGCTCTCCTGTAAAGTAAGCCTTTTCACTTCCGATAGTTTACTTAGGGACAGTTGACACAGATTCGAGTGGACCTCTTTAAACTAAATTCTAAAAAGGATGTAGAATTTACCTCGGATGCCTATCGAAGCACACTCCAATAAGATGCACGATGTTTGGATGACTGAACTTGGCCATGATGGCGGCTTCCATAAGGAAGTCGGACTCCGCCTGTCCAGTGGACAGTTCTGGTAACGTCTTGACAGCCACCGGCATCTCCACCGTGTCGCCGGTGCGGTGGCGGTACAGGCCTTGGTAGACTTCTCCGAAAGCGCCTTGACCGAGTGCCCTGGGAATAGAAGAAAATTATGAATATGTTAAACGTTTTATAGAACTCAGATACTGTGATGCCTGTTATGGTCTTGTGATGGTTCCCGCCAACAGGCGCAGACTACCTCTGTCCAGTTACAGAAGGCTTATTGCCTCGCCAAAGGGTATTTTTATAAAGTACGAGAAATCATCGACGTGGTTTACCGTTATTTTTGATAATTTTAGTTTTTCAACAATTTTTTCATTTTTAACAAAAATGAAATGAAATAATACAAAAAATTTAAAAAAATATAATTTGCTGACATTTTTACGTTATGAAATTTCGTGTTTTTGTAATTAGTTTAATTTTAATAATACTGACATTAGTAACACTAAGATGATTGTACTCTGTGTTCACAAAATTAATAAATGAATTTAAACCGTCCGTACTCGATTGATTACGGCAATCCCTACAAAACTTGGATCATTCGTATAAAGCAGTGATTTCCAAGCCTTTTTGACCTGACCACTTTGGTTTTTTTGTTGTTAATAACAACAAATAGTCTAAAATAAAATTAATAATAGTAAGATGATTCTTTAGTCCAAAGTATGTATGAATGGTTTGCCGGACCACCTTGATACCTTTAAACGATTACTTACTTGACCAGCTTCAGGCTCTCCCTAGACACTTGCGGCAAGCCCCTCACATCGATCCCCTGCGGGAGGATGCTCTCGCTGCCGTAGTGAGGGTTAAAGGCCATGGTGAGGTTGTCGTTCCCTCCCGGGGCACTCCTCAGTCGTTGCAGCTGCACATCTTGTTCTAGGAGACGCTTTTGCTGCTGTTCTGCCTCTTTCTTGCGTTGGTAGGTGTTGTCTGTGAGTGGAATAGTTGTGATTAGATTTTGCATGTATCAGTTGCGCATTCCAAATCACTCATACCGCAGACACATACTGTGCTTAATGCTCTCCTAGACAAGAACACAGATTTTGATATGTTTGCGGAAGAATGGAAGACGATACTGTCAAATGTACGAAATTTTGTAAGACGAAACTGTGTATAATATTTATTAAATAGGTTCTTTAATAATCCTTTCGCGAATTGTGACTTGTCTGGTTTAAATTTTAATTATTGATTTTATATTTTATTGTTTTGTCTTTTTTGTACTTCTGACTGTGTTTAAATGGCGTAATTGGTTTCAGCTGTTCTGTTTAAATAAAATAAATAAATAAATCATTCGTTTTCTGTTGTCCTATTTTATTTGTTGTCGGCGCAACTTGTATTTTTATTTCGTATTTCTTTTTAATCGTGATTATTATTTTATTGTTTGTGTATAGTGGTGAGTAATGTTGAATTTTTTGACACATTATGGTTATGCTGTCTATAATGACTACGTGTTAGGTTTTTTTAAATGTAAGTTTATAGAACTCGATTTCATGATAATGTTAGTAGTTTTGGTAAAGTTAAATTAAATCGTTTGTCCGGGTATGGTCAGGTAAAAAGGAGGAATGAAACGCATGTTACTAAAAGAATTATGAGTATACATGTGGATGACATAGCATAGTCGGCCTTATAATGTTGGGACATTACACTGTCGGCCTTACACTGTTGGGACATTATATGGCACTGTTTTTTATGTGGATGAGTAGAGAGGAAGAGGGAAACGAAAAACAAGATGGACGGATTGTATGAAGAGTCATAGGAAAGAAATGGGAATTAGTGATAGCATGACGGATGATAGGACAGAATGTAAGAAGAAAACGTGTTGCGCCGATCCCAAATAACACGGGATAAGGGCAGGAAGATTATGTTTGGGTAGAGCTGAAAAGTGACAGTGTGTCTTAGACAAAGGAGCTTAAATAACTCTAAGCGAAGTAATAGGTTGGAATCATGGAAATTTTAGTAAAAAAACGTGTGACGCTACATAGACTAAGACTGAATGAATATCGAGTGGTGTAATAGGCGCGTTTGATGATACTTACACAAATACAAACAAACGCATAGAACAGCGAGCGCACACACGAACACGGCGACAGACAGCACGATGATCACCACCCATGGCGTTCGAGGCCAGGCTTCGTCCACTGAAATATAACACAATCATTAACACGTTGACAGTGGCACTCATACTTCCATTACTGCGGTACGGGCGTTTAAGACCTCGTTTGAAAAATATCATTATCGCGGTAAGGGGCTTTTTAGACCCCGTAATGTTAAGAAACTAATAAGCTATTTTGTGTTCTACACAAGCGTCAGCGTGCTTCAGCGTCGACCACATCATCATTACCATCTTACCATCAAGTGAGATAGTGGTCAAGTGCGAGGCGATCAAACAAAAAAAAAATTTTATGCCTAATGGTCATAAATCCGCACACACCTACCACACATGATGAACACGATAGAACAGATACAAAATATTATTTCGTGTAAACTTACGTATACATTTGGTAGGATCATGAGCGTCAGTGGTCCATGTGGCGGGGCAGTAGCACTTCACTTCACTGCGGTACTCGTTGAGGGCCACGCAGCGGTAGTCACAGTCACAATCCTAAAAAAAGAAAAACCAATAAGATCATAAAATGGTACTGTTGAAAGAGTATTTGTAGAAATTGGAGGTATCTACACTAATATTATAAAGAGGAAAACTTTGTTTGTTTGTTTGTAATGAATAGGCTCAAAAACTACTGGACCGATTCTAAAAATTCTTTCACCATTCGAAAGCTACATTATCCACGAGTAACATAGGCTATATTTTATTTTGGAAAAAAATAGGGTTCCGTAAGATATTTGAGTTTTTCGGACACAAGGTGTAAAAAGTCAACCTGAAAAGTTACTTATTTTGCGTACGCTGCCTAAACTATAAAAGATAGAAGCATAAAATGTTGTAATTAATTGTAGATCTTATAAATATCTACCAAAGTTTGTTAGGAGAAACCTACTTTCACGCGGGCGAAGCCGCTGGCAGAAGCTAGTAATTAATATAGGCACAAATATATGTGCCTAGACCTTAATATACGAACTGTAAAGCAAGAAATAAGTTAACACAGCGTAAGATACCAAAAAATATTTGCACCACACAAATAAGCTGGCACTAGCATTGAATGCAGCTCAGCACTTACAAAATATGGAACTGATTGGTTTTTTGCTTCTAAACGTACATGTCTTGTGCCTGAACTTTTCAGCGTCGTCACTCTAGTCTCTCAAAACTCTGCTACAACAACGGCCTCCCTGTGGTCTCGGGTAGAGGGTAGCACCAATGCGCTTCTGGGCGTGATAACGAACAGAGTGGACAGCCAATTGCATGCATACATGACCTGTAGGCCTAGCCAAGTCACGACCATTTCGTTTCGATTCTCTTTCGTCGATTGGCACGAGTCGGCCACGCCTCCTATTCCTTTTGTTTTGACCACGTGACTGAGCGTTGAGATGACGTCAGAATAAAGGAATCGGAGGCGTGGCCTACTCGAGGCGATAGACGAAAAGAAAATCGAAACGAAACGGTTGTAACTTGGCTAGGGGGGCAGTTCTCCGGGGCCGGTCCTGGGTGTTACGGCAGCGTCACTGTATTCCCTCACAACTCTGCTAGCTGCTACGTACGACCTGCTACCACCGTGCTCCTATTATGTCATCAATACTCACATGTCATCATCATCTTCCTGCCCTTATCCCGTGTTATTTGGGGTCGGCGCAACACGTTTTTTTCTTCCACTCTGCCCTGTTACTCGTCATGCTATCACTAACTTCCTTTTCTTTCATATCACTCTTCACACAATCCATCCATCTTTTCTTTGGTCTCCCTCTCCCTCTCCATCCATCCACATGTAAACTCATAACTCTTTTAGTAACATGCGTTTCATCCCTCCTCTTCACATGACCATACCAAGACAAACGATTCCCTTTCAACTTTTCAGTCACTGGCGCCACTTTCAAACTTCCCCTAATATATTCATTTCTCACTTTATCCATTCTCGTCACACCACACATCCATCTTAACATTCTCATCTCCGCCACATGCAATCTTTTTTCATCCGTCTTTTTCACAGCCCAACATTCTGATCCATACAGTATGACAGGCCTTATCACGGACTTGTAGATTTTACCCTTCAACTTGAGGGGCATCCGTGGGTCACAAGTTGTTCCCGTGACCTGTCTCCATTTCATCCATCCTGCGTTGATCCGATGTGTTACGTCCCGGTCTACCTCACCATTCCCTTGGATGAGTGACCCGAGGTACCGAAAGTCAGAGCAGATCGGTATGGGCGTTCCAGCTAGAGCTAAAGGCACTGGATTGGAGGGACCGCCGAAATCGCAGAACAAGTATTAATACTCACATGTATAGCAGGAAATATCAGTAGTTCTCCGGGGCCGGTCCTGGGTGCTACGGCAGCGTCACTGTAGTCCCTTACAGCTCTACTCGCTGCTACATACGACCAGCTACCACCGTCATCCCATTATGGCATCAGTACTCACATGTATAGTAGGAAAAATCAGCAAATCTCCGTGACCGATCCTGGGTGCTACAGCCACATCAATGTAGGCCCTCACAGCTCTGTTCACTGCTAGGTATGACTAGTCACCACCGCGCTCCTATTATGTCATCAGTACTCACATGTATAGCAGGAAATATCAGCAGTTCTCCGGGACCGGTCCTGGGTGCTACAGCAGCGTCACTGTAGTCCCTCACAGCTCTAGTCGGTGATACATATGACCAGCCACCACCGCCGTGGGCGCCGCCATTCTCGTTTGTGTTGCCACCTGGATGTGAGGATATTTGGTAAGTCACAACAAAAAAGGCATTTTTTCAATTTAACACACTTCACAATTATATTTTCAAGGAGTCGGTCAGTTGTTGTCTGCCCGAGAGATCACAAAGCTGGTGTACACAAGTGGTGGGACAGATCAGCACAGAGCCTTCTCGTCTATAAGTCTGCTGGGTCGTGCCACAGAGACCACAATGCCGAGACCCAGAGATGGCAAAGTTCCCCAGGGTAAATAGCTGGTGCCCGAAACAATAATGAGCTGGTATGACTAATTGTAACTAGTTTGGTAGACCGGACTAATGATAATATGATGAATAATCTAGTCTGTGTTTTACGACGGTCGACGATCAAGAGAGCAAAGCGCTAAGGGCAGCGCACGAAATCCTCGACTCTTGTTACTTAGCTAACCTAAATCTAAAATGCGTTCACATTTGCAAAATGTAAAGTCACACCTGTATTCTTTACATATGTCGCTACTCACCAAGCCAGCCGCCGCCGCCCCCTCCCCGCAGACAGCCCCCGCCGCCGCCCCCGAAGCCCCCGTGCGCCTGGCCTGCACAAGCAGCGCCGCCTCCCCCTCCCTCGTGCAGGGCAGCGCCGCGGACGATCTCGAAGCCGGGAGTTGTTGGTCCTGAGCGGGCTAGCCAGCCGCCACCAGCACCTGGAACAAGGATCACATGAAATTCCGTTGTTACAAGAAATAATATTTTTTTGGTTTTTATTAAGGTCCTGTCCTGAATCTGTTCTGAGTGTGTGTCCTGAATCGCCTAACTTAAGTGGCAATGGGCAGGGCACATTGCTCGCAGAACGGATGGCCGTTGGGGCCGAAAGGTTCTGGAGTGGCGACCGCGTACCGGAAGACGCAATCTTGGAAGGCCCCCTACAAGGTGGACCGATGACTTGGTGAAGGTTGCGGGAAACCGATGGATGCGAGACGCACAGGACCGTTCTTTGTGGCGACATTTGGGGGAGGCCTATGTCCAGCAGTGGACGTCTGTCAGCTGAAATGATGATGATGATGATGAAGGTCCTGTACCTAAAGGGTACATTTATGGCTAATACCAAGACTCCACTGTCCATCTATCTGTCACCAGACTGTATCTTATGAACCGTGATAGTTGAAATTTTCATAGATGAAGTATTTCTGTTGCCGTTATAACAACAAAAACTAAAAAACCGAAAATAAATAAGATGTCTAATGTTGTATGGGTTCGTACGCGAATCTGATTCGCACTTGGCCGGCTTTTAATATTGATAGTCTCACGTCCGACCATCAGCGACGATGTTTTCAACGATGGAGCACGCTTGCCTAGAAGCAACTTATTCACTCTTGACTTAAAGACCCCTAGGTTGTAGAGCTACCAGATCAGGAAATATAGACTCCGGCAAGGAATTCCATTTCTTAGCTATACGGACAATTTTGTTCCTAAAAGATTTTGTATCTATGTATTGCTTTAATTTTTTGTTGTATTTTCTTTCTTTTAATAATTTGTTTGTTTGTCTCTCTGTGTATTACTAACACTAGTCTATAAGAACATTGTTACTAACAAAATGGACATGGTCTGAAAAATAAATTAAATAATAATAATTTAAAGTATGCTGTTTGCGGGTAAGGTTAGAAGAAGTTCTTCGCACAGTTGAAATCCACCACGCGGGCCCAGTGCGGGTTGGTGGATGTTACATGTCTTCGAATTTTGGTTCTAGGACATGCCGGTTTCTTCACGATGTTTTCCTTCACCGTTTTGAGAGCAGTGATGAAATAAATAACACAAAATAATGCACCTGGCTGAGTTTGAACCCTCGCGACCTCTACTTGTAAGTCGGGGCCGTTACCACTAGGCTACTGCTCGCCCACAAGACCAAACAAAAACAAAAAATCGGACGTGATTCTCACCTGAAGTCTTCCCCGGCTGTCCATACATATACCCTGACTCCGGGGTCGCATTGGTGAGGGGCCTCGCGTGTTGAGAGCCGTCGTCTCGGAAGCTCCCCACTGATATACCTCCCCCTCCTCCAGCTACTAGCAGGGGGAAAGCTTGTCCGTCTTTGTCGAGCTGGTGGATAAATATATTATGTTACACATACTATATTATGTTTTAAGTAATAGGTATTTCGAAATAAACTAATGTTGTTGATAGAGAATATGATCTGTCAGTTTAGTTAGATTTTTTCAAAACACACATGGGATCGCGAAGTAGCCTTTCTCTGAGGTACGACTGAGAGGGTTCCATTCATATTTTAATCAACATACAATTTGAGTCTGATCAAAAAAGTATCTTCTTTCAAATAAAAAAAGAATTATTAAAATCGGTTCACGCAATCCAAAATTACCACCGAAAACCTAACATACATTATAACCCGTCTAGTTTGTATAAATTAGTAACCCAATTTCCCGACAGATGGCGCTGTAATTTTTTAACTCATGAGTGGGAACACTTATTATGACGGACCGGAAACTATGAAACCCTACACTGAGCGTGGCCCGACACGCTCTTGGCCGGTTTTTTATACATATTTTTAGTTAGTCTAAGTTTGTGTGAAGCACGAATAAACTTAATTTTCTTTCTTTTTACCCAAAGGTATTAAAAAAACAACCTCGTAGTCTACACTCACCAGGAACACATACGTAGCCCCGCCACCACCACCGCCGCCATCATTGACCTGCATGCTCCTCACTTCATGCGTCTTGCTGGTGAACACCTGCCCGGCTGAGTCGTTGGAGTGGCGACGGGAACATTCCGGGTTGGCTTCTTGGGCTGAAAGGGTCTGATGACAGAAAAGAGTGAGGTTTATAAAGATCTTGATCATATATTTAGGACCACGTTAAGTAGGTTCCAGACAGTGATCTCAAGCACACCTAGCAGTCAGGGTCTAGAAGGGCCAGTGCCTTCTAGAGCGATGGTGATGGGGAAAAGTATGAAAGGGATATTAGTGGTTCTAGAACGCAAAAGGCAACTGAAAGGACATGTCTGACACGCCCTCCGCTCCGCCCCAGAGCGGGAAAAGACACCGGATGATTTCCCACCTTAAAAAAGACAGTTACGTGAAAGGGACACGGGGAATTTTTGAAAAGGAAACCGTGGTTCTGGAACGTTAATTACAATTGAAGGACACAGGTGCTGTTTTAGTAAAAGTTTGACAAGCCCTCTCGCGCCGCCCTAGAGCGGGAGTTTGCGGGAGGAATCATTGGATGATCTCCCATCACCAAAAAATACCATAAGACTGTGATATTAACTCCTCTAACAAATCCATCTAAAGGTTGTCTGTAAAAAATTAAATTGCTTTTAGCGGTAAGACCGCCCATTGTGACACCCTAACAATTTTAAGTTACAGTTGTATTTTTTTTTAGGGTTGCAATAAAGAGTAATTATATCAATGAATTAGTCAATCAACAACGTTTCTACATACACTAGAAAACCCAATGAAAAACTATTGGGTTTTTCACACAATGTAGAAAATAATACCTATTCGTCTTTCTTCAAAAGACCATCTCAAACAAATCTGCACTGTTCTCATGTGATTTGACCATTACATATTAACTGTATGGACTTTAAAAGAGATTTTGACCCGTGAGTTTGTTTCGTTGTTTCTTCTCAGGGTAGTCAGCTAGGAAACACCGGCCTTATCTACTTTCAAATGACGAAAAAAAAAAAAATTGACGTGTAAAAGTGTTTTTTTAAACCTACTTACAAAATAAATATCATTTATCATTATCATTTGTCTTTTTTTTTAACTCGTAAGGCATTGAGTCCACTTTTGTACCTCTGTTGCATGAAGAAATTATTTAAGAAATAAATTAAAAATGTCCTTACCTTCTTACAAGCATTGAACCCCTGCTGTCCCACGAGTATGTAGACTCGCTCGCTCTTGTGCAGCTCGACGAGAGCTCTCACTGAGGCCGCGTGTGACACTCCCGCCCACGCCGAGCCTAGCCCACCACTCGCGCCTGTTGCTATCAGCCTGGAGATGGAAATATTGTTTGTAACAGGAGTATAAACATTATGCAGAGACAAGCCTTCCCAATTTCCATCATCATCATCATTTCAGCCGAAAGACGTCCACTGTTGGACATAGGCCTCCCCCAAGTTTCGTCACAACGACTGGTCCCGTACGTCTCGCATCCATCGGATTCCAGCGACCCTGACCAGGACCTGTACCATGACGTTTAAAGTAAGATTGTTTCATTCTTTTTTCCAATGTGGGTAAGAGATAGCGCTAGACAACCTGTATAGCTCTGTCTCTTACCAACACTGAAATAAGAATGAAACAATCTTAGTTTGAACGTCATGGTAACCCCGCAGGACATCGGTCCACCTTGCGGGAGGCCTTCCAACACTGTGTCTTCCAGTTCGCGGTCACCACTCCAAAACCTTTCGGCCCCAACGGCCATCTGCTGTTCAGCGTGCAATGTGCCCTGCCCATTTCCCATCTTGCAGAAACAAAATACAATTTTAAACTTATATGAAGCCTCAATGTAGTTGGATGATGTAATATTTTTATAAATCTCTATTTCTGCTATGGGTCGTCTCACCATGACACAACTCTTGCATTAGGATGAGCACACACGTATTGTTTTTAAGGTTCCGTACCTCAAAAGGAAAAAAACGGAACCCTTATAGGATCACTTTGTCGTCCGTCTTCGTGTAATCCGTAATCCCTACCACGACTTCTTAACGCGATACATTTGTCGACCTAAAATGAACTGCTAAAGGGATGGAGCTATATAGGGTGTTAGCTCTATCCCTCTTTTTCGTTTGGAATCCAACATGCAGCCCGCGATTTACTGCTTTGAAAACCAGCGTCAGGCAACTGCTGCGTAGTTATCTGGCATTATGCTGAACTGAGGTCCAGTCCAGCATTTGGCGTAGCCGTGAGATGTCTCACGGCTATTGTTATTGTTAATTTTATTTCTCCTTATTTTTATTTGTTTAATTTTAGTTTGTAAATCAATTATTATTTCACTCACTCTATCATAAAGAGAAAAACTCAAAATATAGTTATTTGAAAATTGAATCTTAACACATAAGACTTACGATTCGATCTTCAACTAGCTTGAAATTTGTTGATTAATAAATCATGGTGTGCCAAATAAATATATTTTCTTTCTTCTTTGTTTCTTTATACCCTATTCTCAAAATCTACAATTATGTTAGGCATAATAAAAACTTACGTATACAATCCTTCGGCAGGCACCTCCCACAGCTGTATGCCCTGGTATGGAGGGCTCTGTATCACGCTGACCGAGACCGGTGTGTTGTTGTAGGCGATGTCACACATGGTCTGGTTTGGTCCGAAGCGGCCGGTCGCTCCACAAGTTGTGAAGCGGTAGACTGGGGGAAAAAATATAGGGTTAGAAACTTTGTATCACGTATTAACATGATCACTTTCAGAATATTTCGCAAAAGTATATGATCCACTGCAGTAGGTAAACAGAATCAGAAAGATGTTATACTTGAGGATAAATGCTAGATAGATAGTATGTTCACCTCATAATACAGCTAATTTAGTATGATAGAAACAATAATAATAAATAATAATAAAATATGTAAAAAAAAAATGAATGGAATAATAATAAATTAATAAATTTATTGCAAATAACGTTTACAAAAAAGGTACATTAAGCCAACAGTAATAAGGATATTCATACAGTTCAGAAAAATATACTAAAACTAAAATATTATTAAAGGTGCAAATAATCGTGGTTCCGATGTGCCATGTTTGTTAGTGGACCGCCCGAACTAGGTTAATTTTAACCTGTGTTTCAGGCCATCACTTTACATTTCAGTTTCAAAGCGACAGTAAAATTTAAAATTAGAGTAAAAACATACAACACAAGTATGATAGAAACAATCACTAAGTTGCCTCTAAAAATTACTTTTATCGATTAAAAACCGGACTATAATATACATGCAGTCATTCTGATTGTTTGTCAGATTATTCTACAAGCAATGTTTTACCTTTATAATGTTTTAATTTTAAAATCAAATCTGTACTTTATTATTAAAACGCTAAAATGCTTCATATTTGCATGCATTGTGTCTTTGCACGTCTCTTTCTTTTGTATGCAATTCGAGAGTGACCGCACTTTAGGTGTTGTAGTCCTTTTAAGCTTGGTTACTTTAGGTGACGTCGGCGACATGTGCTTTGTTCAAAAGAGAATCAAAATGGCGAAGCAGGTAAAGCTCCTTTTTTTAAGTCGATTGAATACTCACAAGGCCTGTCAGCAAAAGCAGGATGCGGCGTCGTCTGCTCCTCAAACGACGGATCGTAATAGTTGTAGTCCCCAAGTTCCTTCGGATCCATGTTCAGCCCAAAACACTCCGGAGCCATCGAGAAATCATCTATCGCGGAGTCCGAGTATATGCGCATGCCCATACGAGTCTTGAACTCCAGGAAGTATCTGGAAGGTTTAGGTTATAATAAAATAAAATGCCTAGATGGGAATCCTCCTTAGCTCGTAGCTGCTGTAATTTTTTATGGGGTACAGTTTTTTTTCTGTGGAAAAATCATCTTATGACATCCCCCGCTCTTGGGTGGAACGTGATATAGTGTCAGACTTTTACTGACTTTTACTGACGTTGCCTTTCGTATCGGGGCCGAGTCTTCCTTTCAGCATCAGACCCTTGGCCCCAGTAGGCTTCGACCCTGCTGGGCCCCTACAGTTGCTGACATCTCCTTGAGGCGCGCGTAGAACAGTACGCGCCGTCGATGGTGTACAGTTATGTGTCAATAAAGAGTACTTATATCTATATATATAGGTATCTTTTCCGCTGTTCCTGCGAGTGATACCGTTGGTTGCGCGAACCTAGTCCCCCGCCCACGTTCAACACTTTCTTGGACACAAAACCGTGACGTGCGGGGTTACCATGACGTTCAAAGTAAGATTGTTTCATGCTTATTTCAGTGTGGGTAAGAGACAGAGCTATACAGGTTGTCTAGCGTCATCTCTTACCCACAATGGAATAAGAATAAAACAATCTTACTTAAAACGTCATGGTACAGGTCGTGTTCACGAACGAGTGGAAGATGATCATGTCAGTATATCTGGAGTTCTGTAAGTTGGGTGTGGGGATTTGTATCTTCTTTTGTAAGTGTTTGCACAAGTAAAGCAAAAACAAATAAATCTAGAACTAGTACTCGCATATTTTGTAGTTTTATTCGAATCCCATGTAATAGATGGCGAGCCTTAGCCAAATCCAGATTATGGCCTGTTAGGACCTAGAATTTAGTTCCAGGGTGCCGGGAATTACAAATGTTTGATGATATATTAGATCCTTACCTTCTAGTAACATTCGGCAGGAAGATAGACGCCCTGTACCACGGCTGGCCCATGTCCTTGGTACTGAACCAGACACTGGTGGTAATGTTGCCACGTTTCGTCAGTTCCACCACGTTCACGCTCAGAGAGCCGAAGTTACGGCCGTATTGGGTGTAGTAGAAACGTATCTGTGGATGGGAGAGGTCGGTTAGAATGTTGGACTGACGCCTGAGCGCCGAGTCACAAATTGAGTTCTTCGTAAGTTGAGCTACTAGCCCGAGATGAATTAATCTTCTTCTTCTTAGCGTATCGATGGCAAAACTAGTTAAATTCCTTGCTTGGCCCAGTATTCGGCCACGGCAGTGCCTTCCGCTGATGCTGTCATTAGGTCCCTACGTGAACAGGTAACAGGGCACGTGATGCAAGATCGAAGATGGGACATGGTCTGCGGAGAGACGCCACACAAAAACTGAAAATCGGAATCGTCCGAGAACCCCCATCTGAGGAGATTGTCTTTGCTGCGCCCAACTTGGGTGCGGAGTCTGTTTAGAGTTTTCCAGGTGGGCCATGGCAACTCGTGTCCAGGAGAGAGGCTCTCCGACGGCTCGACAAAATCATCAGGAGGTTTAAACTCTCTCTTTAATGGGTTAATTAAATAAATGAACAATAAACTCACCATACAACAATTATAGTATCTCGACGTAATATTCCCATGGACCTTAGGAGGAGGATTAAAGATTACAGTCCTCATCACTGCGGTCGAAGCAAAATCCGCCTTCTTCTGATTGGGTCCTGTCACATTCATGTTCACGAAGAAGTAATACCCGACACAGGTCTGGTTCAAATGCGCTGGGTATAGCAAAGGAACCATCATAGTCGGATGTGGTTGCTGGTCCCCGCAAGTGTGGTCGTTGTCTGGACCAGTCTTGTCTGTGGGAGTCGGGCCGTTGTGGCGGGACCAGCGGAGGATTGGCCTGTGGGGAAAAATGAGGTTATATTGCGCGAATGTTGGTCTAGGGGTGGTTTCGCGGGGTGCTAGCTGGAAGGCAGCGCTGGGTGTCTGACGCCCAGCAAATGCTGGTTCGGTTTGTTAAAGGCACGCTCGGCAAATTCTGTTTTTTTGTTCTTTTTACTTAGTGTTTGTAACCGTTCTGCTGTGTCTGTCCCGAATAAAAGTTTTTCTATTCTATTCTATTGTAAGGGGATGGCAGAGCTGACTAAATCTACGTTATGAGGAAGGCGACGATATCGGATTAAAACACTGCGGCTGAAGCAAACCCTCAGCCACAGCATTTCCAAAGAGTTACCGTGGCCCTCGCAAAGGGCAACTGAAGAAACTCTTTGAGTTTTAGCCAGTAAAAAACTGACACACTCTCTCGCTCCGCCCAGAGCGCGAGAAGTCATTAGAATGGAGTAGAATAGAATAAACTTTAGTGTACATAAAAAGTAACAAAACTTATACATAAACATAAATTATTTGATGTTTTCCCTCGTAAAAAAAGCGTTACGTGTTTAACTTACCTATTCACATACCTGCCTCCCTAGCCAAGTTACAGCCATTTCGTTTCGATTCTCTTTTCGTCGATCGCCTCGAGTAGGCCACGCCTTCGATTCCTTTGTTCTGACCACGTCACTGAGAGTTGAGATGACATCAGAATAAAGGAATCGAAGGTGTGGCCTACTCGAGGCGATCAACGAAAAGAGAATCGAAACGAAACGGTTGTAACTTGGCTAGAGGGGCTGACAAGACTCGATCACGTCCATTACATAGCCACACCCCATTTCTTTTATTTTGTATATAGTGTATGAGGACATTATAAAGTCAATCATTGGAAATCAGACATTCCGCTATATTAAACCATATTCATGTTAATGTGTTGAACCTATTTTAGATACTTACTGAGGTACATTCTCGAAACCACAGGCATCTTGTTCGAAGTTGCAGTATGACCCATACGGCATTTTGTCTGAAACAAAGTCGTTCATATTTGTACTCAAGTAAAATCTACCAGCGGGGTTACCATGACGTTCAAAGAAAGATTGTTTCATTCTTATTTCAGTGTGGGGTAAGAGACAGGTTGTCTACCGCCATCTCTTACCCAAACTGGAAATAAGAATGAAACAATCTTACTATATCAATCTTAATATATCCTGCGTCATGGTACAGGTCAAGCAGAGGCTACCTCGCAAGTTTTGACCGCCAAAACTTGATTTTAAAAGAACTAGAAAGAACTAGAAACCACTGAGAAATTGGTATAAATATCTTATGATGTTCCACAGTAACAATCATTTCATAAATCGATACTTCCAATACATATAAAGTCGTAACATATTTTTAGGGTTTCGTAGCCCAATGGCAAAAAACGGAACCCTTATAGATTCGTCATGTCTGTCTGTCCGTCCGTATGTTACAGTCACTTTTTTCTGAAACTATAAGAACTATACTGTTGAAACTTGGTAAGTAGATGTATTCTGTGAACCGCATTAAGATTTTCACACAAATATAGAAAAAAATAGTTTGTTTTTGATCATCTCCGAGGACACAAATATACATATATTACAAATAAACAATAATACAAACCTCAGAGATAGATGAGACAAACAAAATAAAGATAATTAACACAGAATTTTTATTAGTATTTTTCATTGAAAAAGATCTCTCTTCGTCAACTGAGGTGCTTCCTTCTCCTCGTCATCAATGCAGGAAGATATTTTTCATAGCAGAAAAAAATTAATAGATTTTTTTATGACACTATCAGAAATATAACCTTTCTCGGGATTTGAGTCATTTTTATTTATTTATTTATAAAAACTTTATGTACTAACAAGAAACACTACACAAAGGCAGGAAGGGGGTGGAGGTGTACTTTATTCTTTCGCTGTATGAAATCAGTATAAGTACATGAATAGCTCTACCTAATTTCGACTTCTGGTTATGAGTTAAAATCGTCTTGTTAGAATTTCCGAATTCTTATTTCCAAAGATTATTATGTTTTTGAGCTGACGGTTGTTGTAATAGATACCTAAAAACTGACTGACTCCTAGGTGTTTTGTAACTTTTATTCAATCGAAATTTGTTCAATTGTTGAATTGTAAGAAAGTTGTAACTATTATAATTAAGTATAACTTATCGAGATATAGTTAAGAATTTGGAGGTATGCGGAACAGAGAGTAAAGTTCCGTAAACCTCCGTTGAATAGGGAGGATCCTCTGACTGGTGGGCAACTGCCCGATAGATGATTTCGGGCTGTTCTATATGTTCTAATCGCGCGGAGAACATAGATTGCGCGATGCAGGGTTAGTTATTATGTGACGCCATAGATATCGCTACAAGAATAACCGTATTGAAATATTATTTTTCTCAGTTTCTCTACCATGTCAATTTCGATTTCAGTCAACGCCGAAACTAAAAGAAGAGCCGAACATTAAATTACGGTTTCGGCAGCAAATTTTCTTTCGATCAGTCACTACTATAAATAGATACGTACCACAGTTCCGAGTTTCGTCGCTTCCATCATCACAGTCCTTGACCAGGTCACAGACTTGCTGCAGCTTGATGCACGAATCGTTCTGTAAAAAGATCGAAATATATAGTCAAGTAATAGCATAACATAGCATAGTCGGCCTTATAATGTTCCCATTGCTGAGACTCAGGCCTCGTCTTTAGGAGAGGGAATGGGCTGTAGTCCACCACACAGGCCCAATGCGGGTTGATGTCACATGTCTTTGAATTTTAGGTTCTAGGACATGCCGGTTTCCTCACAACGTTTTCCATTACCTTTTTCAGAACAGTGGTGATGAAATAAATTACAAGAAGTAATGCGCCATGCTGGATTTGAACTTGGGACCTACAATTCGTAAGTCGGGGCCGTTACCACTCGGCAACCACTGCTCAAAATCAAGATAGAGCTATGTCATATCACTCCTGATTCACCTAACGAGGTAGGCAAATATAGAGATGAGTCCTGCCTTGATTGCGATATTGTTCGCAAGAGCTTTCGCGACCTTAGAACGCAAAGGGCAACTGAAGGAACACGAGTGGGTTTTAGTCAGTTTAGGTTTTTCTAACATTTCGTCTCGCTCCACCTAGAGCGAGATAATTTATTTGATGATTTCCCACAGAAAAAAATAATTGTAATGAATTGTATACCCCCCAATTCCGTAGCATTTTGAAGTATCATGTAAGCAAGCATATTCGTATACAAATCTGTTAATAAGAAATTTCAATGGGATCTAAAACGTTGCTCGACTTGGAGCTACAGTCTCGATCGCGATGACAAGACTGTACATATCGAGAAACTATATTTTTAATAAATAATTTATTTAAAGTACACAGTTTTTACAAATATTGCATCAACTTGATAGAAAATAAAACTAACAATGGCCTTAAAAGTTGATAACTCCATGAATACTCTTTCAAATCATGTAAATATATCACAATAATATTTCGGTCACATATTTCTTGTCCCTTCTATTATGTGAGAACATTGTAAATACCTAAACAAAGTAAAAAAAAAACAGAATTCAAAATATAGAAATTAAAATGAGCCACTTGCAGATGACCAATCATGGACATGACGCGTATTTCACACAATTCAGCTTAACCATTTTGAAGGCAAGTGAATAATCCAACACACGCGCCACCATCAGTGAGACATTTGAGTGAGTATGACAAACTCTCAACTACCATGCTCACTTATGTCAATCTGACAGCGTCCGTTCACAAACATGACACGTAATCAGCACCACTCAGCTCAACCATTTCGAAGGAAACTGAATAATCCAACACACGTAAAAATAACTTACGTTCATAATCTTGCACTTCAGCTGCCCCGGCACACACTTCCCGCCATACACAGGAGGCTCAGGTCCACAGTCCATCATCCGGATGTTGTCTATGGCAATATGTGGCAGAGGCTGCGAGAGGCTCACGTAGTTAGGACGAGTGATCTCTATGATGATCCGGACTTCTTGCAGGACCTTGCCGATCATTACTCGCCAAGGTTGCCAGCTGAAAAAGGAAGAAGAAACTTAGAATAATGTCCTTAGAATGAGCCGCGTCTCACTGCGACCCCATGGCGGCGTAGCCAGATCATGATGACCAAAAATTATGATTGACTGCGTAACCAATAGTCACAGTCAGTCAGTTAGTTAAGGTTGTCTGGTAGATATCGCTGTTAACGATAAGACCGCCATTGTACCCATAGATTAAGTTGGTTTGAAAGTTTTTGTTACTATTTTGGTGTACAATAAAGTTTTATTCTATTCTATTCAACAGTGGCTAGGGTTTGCTTTTAAGCGATTTTAAAAATTTAGTCCTGTGACGTTATTGAATTTCACAGATCTTATACTTCTAATTATGAAATCTACGCTCTATACATTTTTTTTGAAACGTAACCCACATGAGGTTCTCCTCCAATATTAACATAAGATATCACACTTTCTTTTCTTTCTTCTTTCACAATGTGATATAGCGACATCTACGTCGACGTATAGGAATCAAAATCTTGCATCGCGGTATAGATACTGGCATGAATCTTGAGCGCTGTCTTCCACTTGCGCAGAAATGAAATATCGGGTCTCTTTAGTGTTATAAAGTAAGATGCGGGGGCTGGGACTACATTCCTTGTACAGTGATTGGCTCACTGACGTGTACGATGCGCAAAGCGATCCCCACTCTTTCGCCGAGCGCTCAAGATTCGTGCCGATATCTGTATTATAGTTCTACGTTCGATTGGAACATAATGCAACAGTTCGAAATTAACCGTCAGGCAGACAACACCAGTCTGGTCGTGATTTTACACTCTGTGGCTACCTCTAAAGGGATAGGGATGATTAATTTTACTTACACATCAAAGTTATTGCCAGTGATCTCCCCAGCAATCCATTGCACCTCAGTCATCGTCGCTTCAGACACCAGCTTGATGCTCGCGTTCTGCATCTTGCTCTGGTGGAGATTGGCTTCAAGCTGTAGAAGAAAAACATTATGTAAAAAAAATATAATACTAAAATCATATTTTATCAGGCCTGTGTTTCTTGCTTGGTTGTACTGTATTCTGACGGCACGGTTGGCGCAAGTGCACTGCCGCTGCTATGTCGTGGGTTCGATTCCCGCTCGGAACAGATATTTATATGGCCTACAGTTAGTTGTTTTAGTTCTGAGTGTCTTGTGTAACTGAGTTTATATGTTTGTGAACACAGACACGATTCAGGAATCATTCCTAGTATGGGGCAAAGTTTTATGAAAGAAAATTGATTGAAAGAATTACCGCGACCCTGGAATGCAAAGGGCAACTGAAGATACTCAGGTAAATTTTGGTCAGTAAAAGTCCGACACCCTCTCGCCCCATCGAAATCTTTGTCTCAACCTCAAATAAGCCCTATAACTCTAACTTATTATTAGATGTTACAGATTATGTTACAACTGGAAAAAATAGCGTCGTTTTGCACTTTTACAGAAATTCATAGCATTTACTTCAACAACGTTACCAGATTAAAAATCTTTATTTCGAGACTTTCATTATTTCAACCTCATCAGACATATTTCAGAAACTATCACACTTTTACTAGCGACCCAGAATTTTTAAGGCCTAGTTTACTTGTCCCATTTTGATTCTAAGCATAGAATAACAGCCCTTCTAGCCAAGTTACGATCGTTTCGTTTGCGTCGAACGCCTCGAGTAGGCCACGCCTCCGATTCTTTTGTTCTGACCACGTGACTGAGCGTTGAGATGACGTCAGAACAAAGGAATCGGAGGCGTGACCTACTCGAGGCGTTCGACGCAAACGAAACGATCGTAACTTGGCTAGGGGGGCAGGTACATACCTGACAAAACTCCCACAGCCCTCTGAATGGCGGTGACTTGATGACCATGTTCTCCATTGTGGGATCCACAGCCAGGTACAAGAAGTGACCTGTAACAACAAGTACAGTCATGTCAATAAAACGCAATAGGGAAGTACAGAAAATTGTAACAAATACTGATTGCAACTGGGGTTTCTTCACAAGCTAAGTTTAAGAAACACAAGTCTTACATACAACAAACACTTTTTTAAGAAACCAAACTAATAGTAGATATAGCTACGTTTTGACATAAGTGGGCAAATAAAATTTCAGCCGAATGAAAAACACAAAATAATTTAGTTATAATATGTAATCAAATCAATTGTATAACAAATTCTACACAACTGTTAGCAATATCTGTAATCTGTGTGTGTGTATGTGTGTGTGTGTTCTGTGTGTGTGTGTGTTCTGTGTGTGTGTGTGTGTGTGTGCGTGTATCTGTGTGTGTGTGTGTATCTGTATGTGTGTGTGTCTGTGTGTGTGTGTATCTGTGTGTGTGTGTGTGTGTGTGTATCTGTGTGTGTATCTGTTGCTGTTAGCTGTTGTTTTTTTTTTTTTTAATATTTAGATAAATATTTATATTAAAGAATGACATATTTTTTTCCATGTTAATTAAAAAAATTACACCTGTACCGTTTTAATTAACTATAAATAAATAAATAAATTAGAGACCATGGCACCTGATTAGTCTTAAAGCCTACACCGAAAAAAACGAAACGGTTAAAAACGGTCATTAAAATCACAGCTCTCTATATATCTAAACTTATACCGTATTTGTTAGGATCTGACCGAAGGTTCAGTTTCGGTTTCGGCCAGTTACAATAAAAAAAAAAACTGGTTTTGACAGGACTTTCGATTTCACAAAAAAAGCGACCAAACATTCAGTTCTACAGAAACTGACGTCTTTGAGCTGATGGTTGTGAGAGATATCTAAATATTGACTGACTCGTACGTCTATACTATGTGTGTTATAATTTTTATGTAATCAACGATTTATTCGATTATACGGTATTTATTTTATAAAAAAATATAACCATACTAGCTGGCCCGGCAATAGTTGTTTTGCCATATAAATTAATTATCAACGAAAAAAGTTTTTCGTTAAAAAAAAACGGTTCTTAGACCTACCAAATATATGTATGTATACAAAAAAAAAAAACATAAAAACAGGTCAAGCCGCTTCAGAAGAGTTCGACAACAAACACTATTACAGGAGATTTTTATATACTATGATAAACATTAGATAATAATTAAGCATAACTTTATTGAAATGTAGTTAGGAATAACTGACCGAAATTCATTTTTATTTTTGGCCAAATTTTTTGTTACCACGTCCGTTTCGGTTTCGGCCGAAACTGGAAGAGGAGCCGAACATTCGGTTACGGTTTCGGCATAAAATCGTATTTCGTTCGATCACTAGTATTTATATGAACAATTTAATTAGCTTCATAACATATTATTTCAGTGTTTAAGCTGCAAGCTGAACATTTTATGTTCACCACGTGGGCGGGACAACAGTACTTATAGCCGATATAGACGTCATGCAGTAAAATGTACAGAAGGTTTAATCGGATTTACCTTCGACATTTAAAACCAGTGGGTGTAAAATATGGTGCTGCGGGATTGATCGCCGGGGTTAAATTGAACGAGTCACTTGACGGTCACTTGGATCCGAACATGCGAGGACCGGTCGTTATGACGATTCTAGGGGAGGTCTATGTCCAACTGTGGACGTCTTTTGGCTGATATGATAATGATGTCTTCGATCCGACTTATGGATAGAACACAAAGGTAGGTTAGTCCGTAAAAGTCTGACACTTAAAAATGAGTGTATTTTGTAGTCCGACTGTGCGAAGGAATAGACTCACGTAAGTACATTATATGTAGAAGGTTTAACTATTATATATTGGTATTTTTATTAATTATTTATTTCAGATATAAGATTCATATTTTGTTAGTAGAGTACTCAAAAATATGTTAGTAACTTTACACATTAAACTATAAATACAATAAACAATGTCTAAATAATAAATATCACTGTAAAAACAATTTAATTACAAATACATGTTGACATTAAAATTAAGTTAAATTATATAAGATATCAAGTCATATTTCTGTACACGGGCAGTCTATGAGTCGATTATTCTAAGAGATCGTTGGATGTCCTACGCGTCCAATATGATAATGCTTTCAGGATGCTGTTGAGACTTGAGACTACCTCGCTACTGTAGCGCGTTGGAGATATTTGAGCAAGCCCGTACCGACAGTTTCTACATATTATACGTAAAAAAACTGCGTCGCTACTGAGGAGAGTGAGGGACAGCCAAAACAGCATTCTGAAAACTGTCACTGAGAGCTTCAGGTCTCCAATTGTTCAGAAGTTTGTACGGAGAATGATAATTACTAACACTAGGCAGTAAGTTTTTTCTTTGTTTTATCCTTGTATGTTGCTAACACTCTATGGATTTTTGGTGTCCGGAATAAAACTATTATTATTATTATTATAAGTGTCTTAAAATCAATCAAGCAGCTAATAAGCAATCTATAAAATTCATTCAAATAAATAAATAAAATTGATAAAATTAATTAAAACAGTAATCGGTTAGAAATTAAATAAATAACACCGTGAGAAAAAATATTAATTTGTTTGTAACTCGAAGAAACAGGGATGGCATTTTTTTACATATTTCTCGCATATGCACATACATAATACAGTGGTATTTCTGAAATATTTCTGCACTGTTGCAGAAGGGACATCTGCGGGGTGGGCGGCGAAGCAATTTAGATAATAAAACATAAAGTGACTGTATTTGGCCTAATTGAAACATGATCGCGTTTGAAAACGGGGGAAGGGAGTTCAGACGGACACGGGAAGTAAAAATGGCGGTTTGAAAAAATTTAGCCGCTAATTACATATAGTGGAATATAAAATTAGTCTCAAAACGGTGAAGGAAAACATTGTGAGGAAACCGGCATGTCCTAGAACCATAAATTCGAAGACATGTGACATTCACCAATCCGCACTGGGCCCGCGTGGTGGATTACTGCCCGTTCCCTCTCCTAGAGAGAAGGCCTGAGTCCCAGCAGTGGGAACATTAAAAAGCATAATATCATGCTATATTAAAATTACTACACGTAATAATGCGGAACTTTAATTCTCCATCGACACGACTACATGCACACCTTAAAATTTAAAGTAACGACACTGCGCACATAATCCGGTTTCCACTAAAAAGACTGTCGCACAGGAAACAAGCGAGACATCACGCGACGGGTGCCCGCTTAACGCAGCGTTGGCCCTTACCTAGCGGCTTCGCCCGAATGAAAGTCAGATATTTTCCCTACGAAACATACTTATTTTTTTTTAATGTTTGGTTTTATTTGATTTTAAATTTTATGACATTTTTAATTTTTGCGTTGTTAATTTTTTATGATATTTTTAATGTACCTACTCAGAATGTCCCGTGTAGTTTTATTTTTGCATGCCCTCTGGTTAAATATGGCTGATGCTTATTATATTTTTATGTCACCGTTTTTTTGTACCCATATTTGCAAAATAAATGTCTTATTATTATTATTATTATTTTATTGATATAAACCAGTGCTTGACTGCGATCCCACCTGATGGTAAGCGGAGATGCAATCATTGATGGTCAGGCGCACTAGTTTATTAAGAGCCTATTCACTCTAGCCTTGAAGACACCTATATTATAGTTGGACGGGAAGACCGCCGCAGGCAAATTGTTCCAGTCTTATCCGGAAAAGAAAGTATTCTATGTAATATTCCATGACAAGGTCTACCCGTATGCCAAGTTTAATCCCAATCAGTTCAGCCGTTTGAGCGTGAAAGAATAGCAATGCATACAAAATTTAGCTCAAAGGGCTAAGTTTTTTTTTATTGTTGATTGGTTCGCGCTTGACTGCTATCTCACCTAATAGAAGGCGACGATGCGGTCAATAATGGAGCGCGCTTACCTAGAAGTAACCTATTCACTCTTGACTTAAAGATTCCTGGGTTGTAGCCAGCCATCAGGAAATACAGACGCAGGGAGTTCCATTCATTAGCTGTACGTACAATGAAAGTTTTCCCAAAACGTTTCGTGCTTATAGCTGGGATGTCCACCAGGTAACCGTGGCGCATCGCTGTACTTGGTACCTGGTACCTGGTGGTACCTGGTGGTCCGATAATGGAACGGGCTACCAGGAATTAGGATATGCAATTTCGACGCACACTCTCCGAAATTCAACCGGTAGAAAACCGACAGGCTAGCAACTTAGCGTCGTCGACTTTGAAATCTTGACTTGACAAGTGCAGCAACTCTGCGTCGATGCTCAAGACTTTGAAGTCTCGACTCGACGACTGCATCATTGCCAATGATCCTCCTGGCTCGCCTCTCAATTGTCTCAAGTGCATCCAACTGGTATTGGGCAGATCCGTCCCGAAGATGAGAGCTAATAAACTAGATAACGATGGAAACGCATTCTGCTTACTCAATACCACCTTCTTGTGTTGGTATGATATGTAACCTTTAATTTTGCCGTCATAGATAAAGTTCACCACGATACATATACGATCGAGCTTTCGCTTGATAAAGTTTGAGCAGCTGTTCCAGCGTGAATTACTGTCTAACCATTGCGAGGCCTTTAGTATGGCCCCTGAGCGTGTTCAAGACTTCCACAGTCACACCCAAAACATTTCTCATGCTTCTTTTTTTTTCAATCTTCATAAAATTAGTCTACCAGACACTATTACACATTTCTTTTTGCACAAAACACAAATGTTGAAAATGCTTTGTTTGAACTGCAGCCTAGCGCTTAGCCGCCCACTCTTGACATAATGCAGTACGTTTAATTGAAGTGGCAAGACTTTAGACTATTATTAGATCGTCTCGACGCTCTGCATCCAAAATATTTGCTTAGAAAATGGCGGGATCTGTGACGTCGGTGCAGGGACGGACTTCTGCTGTATATGTTATAAAAACTATCTGCTGCAGCTTCGGCCGTGTAAAAGTAGGTTTCTTCAATATAAACGTTGGACCCCCGTTTTATCCCTTTAGGGGTGAATTTTACTCGCACAACTCATATTTTAACACGTCATGGTAAGGCCCCTCCAGGGAGAGTCGCGGGAATGCGAGACGAACAACACCGTTCGTTGTGGCGACATTTGGGGAAGGCCTATGTCCAACAGTGGATGTCTGTCGGCTAAAATGATGATGATGATTCTAGTGACGGTAAGGCCCATGATCGGCCGACGTGTGCCGTCACATGTCAAGTCTCATTCAATCAATACCTAAAAATTAAAGTGCGCCTACAGAATATTTTACTTCAAAAACCAAACGACTCTTGTATTTTCCAAAGGGTGATGCATGAGCATAGTATAATATGAGTATACTGCCCCCCTAGCCAAGTTACGACCGAGTCGGCCACGCCTCCTATTCCTTTAGTTCTGATCACGTGACTGAGCGTTGAGATGACGTCATGAGGCGTTCGACGCTAGAGAATCGAAAGGAAACGGTCATAACTTGGCTAGGCCTACAGGTCATGTATTGGCTTTTGGCTGTCTACTCTGTTCGATATCACGCCCAAAAGCGCGTTGGTGCTACCCTCTACCCGAGACCACAGGGAGGTCGTTGTTTTGCGAAGCACCGCTTAGAAGCCATCCGCACTGTGGTCGACGAACATGCTGAAGGAACTGCTTTGCCATTGAAGCTACAACAGACCCCTAGGACTTTGCCAAGATATGTTTAAATATCAGTCGGGCAAGCGGCAAGGTTCTGGAGCGGCGACCGCGTTTGAAGACGCAGTGTTGGAAGGCCCTTTACAAGGTGGACCGATGACCTGGTGAAGGTTGCGGGAATCCGATGGATGCAAGACGCACAGGACCGTTAATTGTGACGAAATTGGGGGAAGGCCTATGTCCAGCAGTGGACGTCTATCGGTTGAAATGATGATGATGATGATGAAGCGGCAAGAGCTATATAGCTCAATCATCTACACTCTATATAGATCCACCCTTTTAACAGCTTTTTTTTTTTTTTTCTTTTTTTTTGGGTGGAAAAATCATCCTAATGACATCCGCGCTCTTGGGTGGAGCGGGAGATAGTGTCAGACTCTTACTGACTAAAAACCCTTTTAACAGTTCAGTTTAGACCGTGACGTTATGAGCTTGAATCGTATGGCCTCAGATTTAGTTGGCGTGTTGTGCTAAACTGTTAAACGGTATAAATTGGGCACCAATCCAAAATTCGGAAAACTAGCAATCATTATTCTCTTCTACGAATACTAAGGCTAAGAAATAAACAAAATATGGTCTTTAGCCCCATCATCAGGACCAAGCTAGTGGTCATGGAAACAGGTGATGATGATGATGATGAGAGAAATCTCATTTCCCAAGGATCTGTTTTCACAATAATGTTACCTATATAGGCGCAGCTTAGTATGTTTGTTACCTACTCCGTCGCGCTCAAACGGGTGAACGAATTTAGATTTAGAAATTAGGCACACTGGTAGACTATATCCTGCAAAGGACTGATTTAAAGGGGGGGCACGGGGGCACATGCCCCCCAGACGGTATTTTTGTATACTGTGGAAATTCCATTTCAGTAACTACTGACGTTAGACTAAAAAGTCGATGAGTGAGCGCATCCCTACGTCACCGCGTCCCATCGCCCCGCACTAGCATTTTTGACAACTGCCCCTAGACAAGTTACAACCGTTTCGCGTCGAATTCCGTTCTACAATCGGTAACGCCTCGGTGTCAGCAATTGTAGAAAGCGATAAGTTGGTATCCATGTTGACGCGCCTGAGTCGGCCGCTCGTTCTACAATGTCGTCCTACGATAACAAAGGATGTAGCGTTGAACATTATAGAAACGATAAAAAATCATTCTATCATTTTGAACGATGTGAATTTGGCTATGACTTTTATATTCGTTTGTTCTGACCACGTGACTTAACGTCGAGATGATGTCATTCTGTACATTTAATCAGTTTTCGACTAGCGTTAACGATTGCAGATTATCAACTTGGCTAGGGGTGCTGGGACACAGAGAATTGCGCGCCGTTTTCGTAACGTTGTACTTTTCTGTGAGATAAAACTGCATTTATCATTATAAATACATAGAAGCTAATCAGAGTTGTTAAAATATGAATAAAAACTTGTAGAAATAGACTTAAAGTATGATACTTCAAGTTCATTTCTAACAGAGTTGATATTTTTGCCCGTCGCCCCCTTGTGCCCCCAGAAAAAATCCTGGATCCGTCCCTGTGTCCTACAATATCATATAGGATAATTTTAATCCCGGGAGTATGTTCCCTTGTAGACTGTAGTATAGAAACCTGAGATCTACACCTGTACCATGACGTTTAAAGTAAGATTGTTTCATTCTTATTTCCAGTGTGGGTAAGAGATGGCGCTAGACAACCTGTATAGCTCTGTCTCTTACCCACACTGAAATAAGAATGAAACAATCTTACTTTGAACGCCATGGGTAACTCCCTGGGGTGTATAGCTCCATACCTCTTGATTGACATTTTAACACTACAGTGTAATACCCCTATTTGCAAAATTATCATTTAACACTCGACTTTTCTTCCAAAATAAGCCTTGATGTATTTATTTATTAAATGCTTTATGCACACAAAAGTACAGACTCGGACTTAATGCGTTAGGCATTTTCTACCAGTCAACCTTTGGGTGATGCAGAGGAAAATAGTGGTAAGTGCAATAAACGAGAGAGAGAAGACGAATACGAGAACAGATATATGTACTAATAAACCATACATAATACAATTATACAATACATAGTTACATACTCAAATTAATAAACTACATACTTAACTAATATAGTCAAACAGTTAGTCCAAATCGACAATTGGAAAACATACTGCCAACATCTTACGAATTAGGTCTCGAACTTTAGTCAATTCATTAGACCTACTGAACCCAAGCCCCTTCTAAGTTCCTCAATTGATCAGCAACCCAACTTCCACTCACGTTTTGGACCACGGACGTCTACTAACAGCCGGACCAAACCGCGGTGGGTTGGTCCGACTGTTCAAATTAGAGTTATATGGGTCATTTCCTTTTATAAGAATCGCAGACGACACGTGTCTGTGTCATATGCATGTTTGTTTACCAATTTCGAGGTTTCTCTTCTCTTGCGGGATTCTGCGGGATTGTTTGGAAAAGTTAACGTGGACCGTTAGACGCAAAGAGCAAATGAAGGGACATAAGACTTGATAGGACATTAGGACATTATATGTACATAGTTAGGTTTAGGATAACAGTGAATAGGTTAATTCAAGGCAAGCGGGTTCCATCTTCGTTTACCATCATAACTCTATATAAGTGTTTAAAAAAAAAATCTATTTGAAACTTCTCATTTATCTAGTATCCAAATTCGGTTCATTGTCTGTTTATTTATTTTTAATTAGCTTCCAGGAATAATATTTTTAAAAGCTGAAAAACTTTTTCTTATTTTTTTATTCTCATATTGGTGCACAGTTGCAGACATAATATTTTGACGGTTTTTCCCACGTGTTAGGTGTCAAAAATATATTTCTATAATTACTTACAGCGCCAGACGTTTCGTCATAATGCCTTGAGTTCCAGAGAAATACGAAAACAGGATGATAAAACTGTTTGTATTGGCGTTGCAATAGTTTCACTGATCCCATAGTCTGACTGTATGCCAAAAATTAGCCATGAACTAGAGCCTCGAACTAAAAAAATACAAGCGTAGTGGAGGGTATGAATATATTATTATTTCGTGGCCTAGTGGTTTACCATGACGTTTAAAGTAAGATTGTTTTATTCTTATTCCATTGTGAGTAAGAGATGGCGCTAGACAACCTGTATAGCTCTGTCTCTTACGCACACTGAAATAAGAATGAAACAACAAATGAAAAGGTGGGTTACCACCTAGTCTTAGAATTGATCACTTCATGATATGGCCAACTAAAACTGGCTAGATCGTTAACGAGAATTGACATAATCATCAAACCTTAACGTTTAAACAATCTGGCCACAAAAAAATAATATAGACTAGTTTCTATTCGTAGGGTAATAAAAAAAACTGGTCAAGAGCGAGTCGGACTCGTGGAACCCTGAGGGTTCCGTACAAACTTACCTATGTAAATAGTTCGATTCTCGAATGGAGTCTAGAAGATTTTTACTAATTGCAAAAAAAAATTGTGACGTAACAATAAATTTACAGTTTTCAGATTTATACCTGTGCTAAGACTTTGCTATATGCCAAATTTCAGGATTCTAGGTCAACGAGAAGTACCCTATGAATTTTGATTTCTTCGAGAGTGTCGAATGTACGTAAATGTACGTTTTTTGCGACATAAACGGCCGTATTCGTTAACTTAGAAGTCTGATTTTTTTCACAGCTTCGGTCCCTTGAACCGCAGAACTGAGTATATGGTTACCTCAACCTGTTCTCGAGATAAAGGGTCTTGACAGACAGACAGACGGACGACAAAGTGATCCTATAAGGGTTCCGCTTTTTTCTTATTGAGGTACGGAACTCTAAAAGAATGAAAATATGATAATAGGATTTTTTCTAATAGATCATTAGTTGTAGAATAACAAATCACATTTTTAATAGAGAATTCATTCCTGCTAAAAACGCTAACTGTCACATAAGTCGTTTATTTTGCATACTAACTAATCACATCATCATCATCTTCCTGCCCTTGTCCCATCTTATTTGGGGTCGGCGCAACACGTTTTTTTCTTCCATTCTATCCTGTCAACCGTCATACTATCACTAAGTTCCTTTTCTTTCATATCACTGTTCACACAATCCATCCATCTTTTCTTTGGCCTCCCTCTCCCTCTCCACCCATCCACATACTAACTAATCACATACTAAAACAAAAAAAAAAATAAGAACACCTAACTAATTAAAACTATATACTCCGAGGCAAAAATATAATAAAAAACGTTTTAAAATTATACTTGCCGTCTTCAAATCCGTGCCTGCGGGCATAATTAAATGCACATAACAAAGGGAGGCTAAAAATAACACGCATTTAGATGCAAACGTTAGTCTGTCTACTTAGACTTAGACTTAACTGGTAATTCACTTTATGAAACGGGCTGGGCATTCAGCACTGTGTTTGTATGCATGTGTATGTGTAAGGCCGCATTCCCACTTTGTCGTGACGATAGATAATCGTGTAGTTTTAAGTGTCGTGGCTAATATATATAAATGGAGAATTTCATATAGAAGATGACACGATTAAATGTCGTCTACGACATATTTTGCGGTGACAACCAATTGTCTGAGGGAACGGCTAGCACGATAGTCATAAAACGATAAAATATAGTCAAGACTGACGGTAAAACTTGTGTTTTTGTTACGTTTGTATATCGTGGCCACGACATACAGTTGTTATAATGGGAACAGCTAGAGACTATAGTCGTCCGACGATATATTAACCTTTAGGACATAGTGGGAACGCGGACTTGGGTATAATTTGGATTTAAAAATAATTCCGAGCAACCGGTTAATGTCTAGAGGCCCTACCAATAAAATGTACAATGCGTTCCAAATGAGAATAGGATCGATTGCCATGTTGTGACGTCACGTCATACTGTCAAATCGAAGGATTATTATGGTAAGCAAGACAAGAAAGTTTTAAAATTCATTTATTTACGAACTGTGAACGAAAATAGTTTAATCAGGATCAGTTCTTCAATTTTGCTCATCACTGAGTTATTCAATTTTGCCCAATTTCTTGCCATTTGACAGTATGACGTGACGTCACAACATGGCAATCGATCCTTTTCTTATTTTGAACGCATTGTATGAGCAAAATTTTGTGCAGTGTATAGTTTAACGTGGGCAAACTTGTGGAATGGACACTAGTAAATGAATAAAAGTGTGAAATGTTAGTTTGTTGGCGCAGGAAAATTGTAAAAGTAGCATCACCAGCATAACCGTGAAAGTGTGATGTTACAAGCCTGAATAGTAAACGACAGCAATCCCTCTTACTCGCTCGTGCGCTTAACATTTTAACATTTCGTGTTAAGGCCCCAGGCCTCCTACAAGTTGGACCGATGAGCTGATGAGGGTCGCGGGAAACCGATGCGAGACGCACAGGACCGTTCTTTGTGGCGACATTTGGGGGAGGCCTATGTCCAGCAGTGGACGTCTGTCGGCTGAAATGATGATGATGATGATGACACTGCTATCAGAGTAACTAACTGAAATAGTTATACAAATAACAAAATTTGCCACGCCCTTAATATTATTGTTTTTGTTTACTGCTGAAAATCATGACCTTTACTATCATCTGAGTCTCGTAACCTTTAGGCATAGGTACTGGTCGTAGTTAAATGTATTATTCACTAGCTTCTAAAAACGGCTTCACCCACGTAAATGCAAAACACAGATCCAATAGTGTGTGGAGTACTGCAGCCACATATAGGCTGGTGCTGCACTAGACTATGAAGGTTTGTGTTGCAGCTCTGATGAGCCTTGTCCAATGCGTAGGTGAAATCCAAATTTGGTTAAGACCAAATCTACAAAGCAGATTACCGGCCACTGTAGGCGCGGGCTTGCGAACGGCGAGTAATGGGTGGCTCGCCGTCCGACCGTCCGGTAACCGTCGGGACCGAGCCCAAGTCGTCGACGACGCGTATTGTTCCACGCGCGCCTCAGGGAAATTGCAGAATATCGTAGGGGCCCAGCAGGGTCGAAGCCTACTGGGGCCACGGGTAATGTGAAAGCGGAACCCGGGGCCCCGGGACGAAGGCAAAGAAGAAACAGGAGTGGGTTTTTAGTCAGACGCTATCTCTCGCTCCAACCAAGAGCGGGATTTGTCATTAGATGATTTTCCCACCTAAAAAAAAATCTACAAAGCCTGGAGTACAGACTTAGGGTAGCCAGCCAGCCTTTCAGTATTTTACAGGATAATTTTGGAGAGTGTGCGCGGCAACTACATGATTTGATTCCGACATCACCTATTCCCCCATCGCCCTTACGATGTTGACACCTATAAGGTCCGGACTAAGTGTTTCTGCTCGTTGTTTATACCTCGTACATCATAGGACTGGAACAACTTGCCTGTTACGGTCCGTTCGTTTATAATTTAGGTGTATTCAAGGCTAGAGTGAATAATAGGCTCTTAATAAACTAGCGTGCTTCACCATCAACGAATACATCACTGCTTACCATCAGGTGGAATCATAGTCAAGCACTACTTTATATCATTAAAAAATCTCCCACGAGTATAAAAGTATCCTATGTGCTCTACCCGTGTGGCTACCAGCCCCCTTAGCCAAGTTACAATCGTTTTGTTCGCGCCGAACGCCTCGAGTAGGCCACGCCTCCGGTTCCTTTGTTCTGATCACGTGACTGAGCGTTGAGATAACGTCAGAACAAAGGAATCGGAGGCGTGGCCTACTTGAGGCGTTCGGCGTGAACGATACGATTGTAACTTGGCTAGGGGGGCAGATCCTTTCAGCCGTTTGAGCGTGATGGACGTACACATACATGCAATACAAAAACATACATACATATTATTTTTATTTTGATATAGTATTATAATTACAAATTATTATTATTAATCTATATATATAATAAAAAATGAATAGCTGTTCGTTAGTCTCGCTAAAGCTCGAAAACGGCTGGATCGATTTGTCAAGTATTGGTCTTGAAATATTCGAAATAGTCCAGGGAAGGTTTAAACGGTGAGAAAAAATGGAAAAAATCACGAAGAAAAATCCGAATACGACGCCATTTCTTATTAAAATGTCATTATAAAATGAATTATGCTGTTCTGGCAATGCCAGTAGATGGCGTTATCCTTACTATTAGGCGGTACGAAGGTCCGGCGACCTTCGTACCGCCTAATAGTAAGGATAACGCCATCTACCCGGCGGTCACCAATTATTTTATAAAAATGTATTTGGATTATAAGATGCCTAAATGTTAAGTCCTCTCTCCCCTTTTCTCCGTATATTAAACCCTTCATTTGCTCTGCCCGACAGGGTCCACGATTGTTTCTTTTAACAAATGTTTACCACCTAAGTCTACATTGTGAAATGCAATCAAGAATTGAGTATTTATTATTTGTTTATTTATTTTACTATTTATGTACACACAAAAACAGAAAAGGACAATACAAAGTAGACAAGAGTACAAAGGTACTGCCTGCGAAAGGAGAAATTAAAAGAAATGTAGACAATAGTGTGTAGGGAGCAAGAGAAGAAGAATGTGTCTATGAAATAATACATAAATGTAGTTAAATATAAAAATGAAATACCTATATAATTAACTAGCTTCTGTCAGCGGCTTCGCCCGCGTGAAAGTAGGTTTCTCCTAACAAACTTTGGTAGATATTTATAATATCTGCAATTAATTAGAAAATTTTATGGTTCTATCTTTTATAGTTTAGGCAGCGTACGCAAAATAAGTAACTTTTCTGGTTGACTTTTATACCTTGTGTCCGAAAAACTCAAATATCTTACGGAACCCTATTTTTTTCCAAAATAAAATATAGCCTATGTTACTAATGTAGCTTTCGAATGGTGAAAGAATTTTTAAAATCGGTCCAGTAGTTTTTGAGCCTATTCATTACAAACAAACAAACAAAGTTTTCCTCTTTATAATATTAGTGTAGATAATACCTTTACTATAAATAAATATCATACATAATATACATATATATATAACTATCACAGTTGAGAGGAGAGATAGTGCTCCATTTTTAAACAGTGATATCGATTTTAAATCTCGAATGCTAGGTGGAAGTGAGTTCCACAACCTTATTGTATGGACAGAGAAAGAATAGGAGAAGTAAATGGATTTATGAGGATGGGATTTGAGAAGGGAGTATTGCATATTTTCGCCTTTAAAATATTCAAAATCAAACTCAAAATTATTTATTTCACATAGGGCCGACATGGGCACTTATAAAACGTCAAAATCTAGCGCACGGTTCGAATTGGTCTTTTTCTATGAAGAAAGACCAGTAAGAAACTAAATGGTTTTTTAAGAATTCAATAATTAATTAATGTGATTATATATTTTGAGCTGTTCCCCGCGGATTCACACGCGTCTTGAGTTACTTCTCCTCTCCTAGCCTTCCTCGATATCCAACCTTCTATAGAACAGTAACAGAATGTTTTCAATCCTAACCAGTAATTTTGGGTAGGATTGAAAAGATAAATTTGGGATCGGCTTTCAGTCGAACAGACTTAAAAAAAAAACCTCCTTGGGATCGCCCAGGCTAGTTTTTTTTTTACATGGGAAAATCCATTGGATGATTTTTGACATCTCTCGCTCTTGGGCGGAGCGAAAGGGTGTGCCAGACTTTTACTGACTTAAAACCCACTCCTGTTCCTTCATTGCCTTTCATACCTGCAGCGAACCCATGGCCCTAGTAAGCTTCGACCCTGCTGGGCTCCTGCAGTTTGCTGACATCTCCTTGAGGCGCGCGTGGAACAAAACGCATCGTCAACAACTTAGGCTTGGTCCGGACGGTTACCGGACGGTCGGACGGCGAGTTACCCATTGCTCGCCGTCTGCAAGTGTGCGCCTACGGTGGCTAGAAATCGGGATCGGGATATATCCCGGCGGCTGGGGCGTGAGGGCCGCTTCCTCGCGCGTGCGCGTGCGGCCTCCTCCTTCGCTAGGATTATTGCTTCGCAGAAGGAGGCGACCGCCTGCCACTCCTCCTCGCTTCGGACTATGGCCTGTACCAAGGCCTGCCGCGAGAGATCGTTGCCGCCGATCTCCCCCACGAGGACACGTCGGTGCTCTGTCCAAGCGGGGCACTACTCTACCATATGTTCCACCGAGTCCTCCGGGCGGTCCACACAGTGGTGACACCCACCCCAAGCTAAGGGGGAAAATGCTAGGGAGATAGTGATGATGACATTTATATTTTAATAGAATCAATCATAAGGATCTTTCAATAACAAACGAAAGGAAAGCCATAAAATCTTAACTAGTATTGAAAAGTTCTCCAAAGACAACTGGGTTGAACAGCTTGACGTGTTTTTAACCGACTTCTAAAAAGGAGAAGGTTCTCAATTCGGATGTTTGTATTTTTTTTTTATGTTTGTTCGCGCATAACTTCGTTGCTTGCCAACCGATTTGAAAAATTCTTTAAGTCAAGAGTGAATAGGTTACTTCTAGGTAAGCGCGTTCCATCGTCGACCGCCTCATCGCTTTCCATCAGGTGAGATGGCGGTCAAGCGCGAACCTATCCAGAATAAAAAAAAAAAAAAAAAGATCTTTGTTTGTTGAAAAGGGTATACTTCCCAAATGGTCCCATAGTCACTCAGTTGGGATCTGATGATGGAATCTTGGCGAAATCGAGGGAACTCCTCAAATATTATAGGCAACTATTTAGTGATTTTGGTATTTTCATTGAGAACTTAAGTATTTACAGTCAAAAAGTAACATTTGATGAATTGGAACTGATGAAGAAGACCAGAAATAGTCAACGAAACTTCTTACTCGTATAGATATCACAATGAAGATAGTTAAGCGACTATGACAATACAAATAAATGAATGGTTCTGAATAGTTACGTTGAAAATGGTATCATCGAAGTGATCTGATGATGATGATGGAGCCGGAAAGTAGACACTGGAACTCCGCAATTAATCAATGTAACCTAGCCGTGTTTGGGCTTATTAGAATTGTCATGAGATGCACTTTGGCTATATGGTACTATCAAACTGATCTGATGATGGGGCCGGAAGGTGGAAAGTAGACACAGGAACTTCATAATAACACAATGTAACCTAGCAGTGTTTGGGTTAATTGGAATTATCATGAGAAATAGGCACTCTGTTTGTAAGTGTATCGCAACTAAAAAGTGTGAAATAAAAAACTAGTATTTTTTTTTTAGTGAAGTCGGTTATTCTTTTTTTGTAAAAAGTTTTTTATTTGAGACAAGTCTCGGTACATACCTCGGTACATACATACATTGAGACAGGCCTGTTGATCTAGTGGTCAGTGGCCCTGACTGCTATGCCGGAGGTTGTGGGTTCGATTCCCACCCAGGACAAATGTTTGTGTGATGAGCACGATCATTTGTTCTGTGTCTGGGTATAATTTATCTATATATGTATGTATTTAGAAATATATAAGTATGTTTATCAGTTGTTTAGTACCCATAACACAAGCTCTGCTTAGCTTGGGACTAGACGGCGTTGTGTGATAGCTGTGGAATGTTATTATATTATTATTATACCTATGTAATTGAAGATCACCCATCTTGACACCGACCTCCACTCCCCCTGTATCTACCCCACCATATAAAGGTGTCCTCTAACAATAATTTATTCTACTACGAAATTACCCATATCCCTTTATTCCCATAAACCTCGAGCTTTAATACGTGTAGGAGTAACAATCGTGCGCCTGCAGGGATTCGAACCTGTGACCTTTTGGCAGTCAATACCCAGCAGGCTGTTAACGTAATTATAAATAAACACGACTTAGCCTTTATCAAAAGATACCCCCACTCACGAGGTGGGTGTTATGATCATTAAATTATATTAAATTATAAGGAAGATATGGAGGGTGGATATGGTAGGAAACTGTCCCTGGAGGAGGCCTTCACCTTCTAATGAGAGGGGTTATTGCAAAAAGAAAAAAAATATATATATATATATATACATATAATTAAAAAAAAAAAATATACATAAAATTTAAAAAAAAAAAAATACTCATAACTGTTTTAATATTATAAGTGTAAATTTATTGTGTGTAGCATGAAATAAAAGGCTTTTTTATTTTTATTTTATTTTATTTTTATTTATTTATATGGTAGGAAAGATATCCTTTTTTTAATTTTTAGGGTCCCGTTTTTTTTTCGGTGGGTAAATAGAATAGAATAGTATTTATTCGATGCAGGCAATACAATAGGCAACAACACAAAAAAAAGTACAGATTTACAATATAGTTGCGCTGAGCGTGCCCGAACTGAAAGGGTCGCCAACTCAGCTATTGCTGGGCGTCAGACACCCAGCGCTGATTTTCAGCTGGCACCCCGCAGTGACGCACGGATGATGGTAAATAAAATATAACATATACATAAACCTATATAAATATAACCCTTACTTAAACTAAAAAATATGATACAAGTGTATTTGTGTTTTTTTTTTATTGGGTGGGAAAATCATCCTAATGACATCCCCGCTCTTGGGCGGAGCGGGAGATAGTGTCAGACTCTTACTGACTAAAAACCCACTCCTGTTCCTTCGTTGCCTTCGTCCCAGGGCCCCGGGTTCCGCTTTCACACTACCCGTGGCAAGTGTATTTGTGTGATAATTTTGCTTTTTACAAATATTATACTATAAAGTTACAAACTATCTTGCTTACTATACCCACAATATTCAACAGTAATATAATGTCAAGAGCAAAATCATCTTATGACATTATGACATCCCCCGCTCTTGGGCGGGGCGTGGTGATAGTGTCAGACTTTCACTGACTAAAAACCCACTCCTGTTCCTTCGTTGCCTTTCGTACCGGGGCCGAGTCTTCCTTTCAGAATCAGACCCTTGGCCCCAGCTTCAGAAAATAATAATTCTCAAATAACACAAGGATTATTTATTACTATTATTTTAGAGGTTTATTTTACAATTCTTCAAGCATACGAATATTTAGAAGCACCTTTTACTATTGCAGCCTCAGTCGGTAAAAACAGAACACTTATAGGATCACTTCGTTGTCCATCTGTTAGGGCTCTTTCTTAGGGTTCCGTACTCAAAGGCTAAAACAGGACCCTATTGCTAAGACTCCGCTGTCCGTCTGTCAACTGTCTGTCCGTCTGTCACCAGGCTGTATCTCACGAACCGTGATAGCTAGACAGTTGAAAATTTCACAGATGATGTAATTCTGTTGCCGCTTTAACAACAAATACTAAAAACATTTAAGTGGAACTCCCATACAACAAACTTGATATTTTTGTCGTTTTTTTTTGCTACGGACGGTACGGAACCCTCCTTAAGCAAGTCTGACTCGCACTTGGCCGGTTTTATTGTAAATACTCAATTAATTGATAGATACTCAATTATCTACTTATTAGGTACTAATTAGTAAAATAAGTACCAAGTAACTAGATTTCTAGTTGTGAGGTTATCCATATTGCGATAATCCTGAACTCCTGAGGGTAAGGTCTCAACGCGATAATGTGACATAATGAAAAACATAGCTGCTTGACAATATCTTATTCTTAGATGTGTGGTGTGACGAGAATGGATAAAGTGAGAAATGAATATATTAGGGGAAGTTTGAAAGTGGCGCCAGTGACTGAAAAGTTGAAAGGGAATCGTTTGTCTTGGTATGGTCATGTGAAGAGGAGGGATGAAACGGATGTTACTAAAAGAGTTATAAGTTTACATGTGGATGGGTGGAGAGGGAGAGGGAGGCTAAAGAAAAGATGGATGGATTGTGTAAACAGTGATATGAAAGAAAAAGAAGTTAGTGATAGTATGACTTTTTCCAGGATAGAATGGAAGAAAAAAACGTGTTGCGCCGACCCCAAATAAGATGGGACAAGGGCAGGAAGATGATGATGAATATCTTATTCTTATCTTTGTGCTCTAGTTTTAGCTCTCAATCCTTGGTAGACCAAGATCATTGTACGTGAGCCATGGCGGCCTTCATTCCAACCAGCCCAATCTCTCTCCAAAAGCAGATAAGGCGTCTGCCCCCCTTGCCAAGTTACAACCGTTTCGTTTTGATTCTCTTTTCGTTGATCTTTTCGAGTAGGCCACGCCTCCGATTCCTTTATTCTGACGTCATGTCAACGCCCAGTCTCGTGGTCAGAACAAAGGAATAGGAGGCGTGGCCGACTCGAGGCAATCAACGAAAAAATAATCGAAACAAAACGGTTGTAACTTGGCTAAGGGGGCTGGTTACTCAGGGCGGCTAAAAGACAATTTGGTGCTCTAAAATTCCGTGTGCGTAGCTCACCACCTGAGGCCCCACCACGAGCTACCACGACGACCTAAACTAAACTGTTAAAGGGATGGAGCTATCTAGGGTGTATAGCTCCATCGCTCCAGAGAGCAGTAATAGCCTAGTAGACAGCCGTCTCTCTACTAGGCTATTACTGCTCTCTACTAAGCTACCACTGCTCTCTACTAGGCTACCACTGCTCTCTACTAGGCTACCACTGCTCTCTACTAGGCTACCACTGCTCTCTACTAGGCTACCACTGCTCTCTACTAGGCTACCACTGTTCTCTACTAGGCCACCACTGCTCTCTACTAGGCTACCACTGCTCTCTACTAGGCTACCACTGCTCTCTACTAGGCTACCACTGCTATCTACTAGGCTACCACTGCTCTCTACTAGGCCACCACTGCTCTCTACTAGGCTTCCACTGCTCTCTAATGCTACCACTGTTCTCTACTAGGCCACCACTGCTCTCTACTAGGCTACCACTGCTCTCTACTAGGCTACCACTGCTCTCTACTAGGCTGCCACAGTTCTCTACTAGGCTACCACTGCTCTCTACTAGGCCACCACTGCTCTCTGCTAGGCTACCACTGCTATCTACTAGGCTACCACTGCTCTCTACTAGGCCACCACTGCTCTCTACTAGGCTTCCACTGCTCTCTAATGCTACCACTGTTCTCTACTAGGCCACCACTGCTCTCTACTAGGCTACCACTGCTCTCTACTAGGCTACCACTGCTCTCTACTAGGCTACCACTGCTCTCTACTAGGCTACCACTGCTCTCTACTAGGCTACCACTGCTCTCTACTAGGCTGCCACGGTTCTCTACTAGGCTACCACTGCTCTCTACTAGGCTACCACTGCTCTCTACTAGGCTACCACTGCTCTCTACTAGGCTACCACTGCTCTCTACTAGGCTACCACTGCTCACTGCTAGACTATCACTGCTCTCTTCTAGGCTACCACTGCCCTCTACTAGGCTACAACTGCTCTCAGTGATATTCATTGTGAGGAAATGTTTTTTTCGCCTCTCTACGTTACCGCTTCCTCTGAGTTTGATAAGGTATATCACGAAATGTTTCAAGGTGAAATCACCAAAGTAACCCGCAAATAAATATTTCAAGAAAAAGCAATTCAATAGAGTTAGCTGGGGCCTTACTATGACGTTGAAATGTCAGACGCAAAAGCGAGAAAGAGCGATGTAGCTATTCACAATATATAGTTGTGAGTGGATCGCGTTAAGAGGTAGTGCCTCTGAACTGAACAGGTCGTTATTGATGATTTTAATGATTATAATTCCGTAATTAAATACATTGTTATGTTGAGATGGATGTGTGGTACAAGAATGGATAAAGTGAGAAATAAGTATATTAGAGAAAATTTGAAAGTGGCGCCAATGACAGAAAAGTTGAAGGGGAATCGTTTGTCTTGGTATAGTCATGTAAAGAGGAGAGATGAAACGCATGTTACTAAAAGAGTTATGAGTATACATGTGGATGGGTGGAGAGAGAGAGGGAGGCCAAAGAAAAGATGGATGGATTGTGTGAACAGTGATATTAAAGAAAAGGAAGTTAGTGATAGTATGATGGTTAACAGGATAGAATGGAAGAAAAAATCTTGTTGCGCCGACCCCAAATAAGATGGGACAAGGGCAGGAAGATGATGATGAATTAAATACGTGTTAGGGACGCCAATCATGTTTTAATCAATATATAACTTGACACTTATTTGCTAAATGCAAAAATCTTAAGAACACTTTAATTTGGCGAGTTAGTTTTGAGCTTCCACCTAAAGATGTCAACAAGTAGGGTACAGTCAGCAGAAAACGTTTGTTATTACTTTTATTTCTGTTTCAAAAAACCTGTTGTATCCAAAAAAAGAGGATTGAGAATTGGTAGATTTTAGTTTTTGAAGTAAGTAGGTTATTAATTGTATTTCTCAATACACTGAAACGAAAACCAGCTCCTACCTCAATCTCTTTTAGGCTCTCAATGTAGTGCATTTCGCACTAGTGCTGAAAAATGCAGCGATAACCCTCCGCCATCATTTGTTATATATTTCTTAACAGGCGTCTCCCAGCCCCAATCAAAGCTATTCCTCACCAATTGTTACTTTTAATGTATTATGTTTATGAATTTTTACTTCTTATTTTAGAAAGTGTTGAAAAACGTCGTTTGCAATACATGTGCGCAATTGTCACTGCAGTGCACTTCGTCTGGGGTGTCTTTGCTCCCTCGACTATTAAATCAGTATATAACCTAAGGCCGCGTTCCCTCTTTGTCGTGACGACAGATAATCGTTTAGTTTTAAGTTTTGTGGCTTATATATTTAAATGGAGGCGTTCACATATAAAACGACACGATTTCCTGTCGTTTACGACTTCTACTCCTGTGACAACAGATTGTCATGACAGTGACTAGCACGACAACCGAAAATACGATAAAAAATTGTCACAACTAAATCGTGACAGTAAATCATGTGTCTTTGTTGCGACTTTATGTCGTGGCCTCGACAAACAGTTGTTATAATGGGAACAGCTAGAGACGATAGTCACCCAACGATAAAATAACCGTTTCGACATAGTGGGAAAGCGTTCTGAGGTAAAAAAAAAGTGATGTATGACGATAAAAAGTATTTTACCAACCCCAGACTGAAAATGCAGTTGTTATTGTGCCTAATTAGGCTACATTTTCACAGAAATAAAACGGATGAAATTTCCATAATATAAACGGCATCACCTAAAACAATCATGGTGGATTGAGGACAGTGACTGTCGCAACCCAGTGCTGGGCGCGCCATAATTATGGTGGTAAGTCCTCTCTTTGAGAAGTGGCTGAAAAGGCAACACGGCGTCCTTACCTTCCGCATGACGCAGGTCCTCACCGAACATGGTAAGTTCAGGAGGTTCCTGCGTCGGATTCGTGCGGAAGAAACGCCCTAGTGTCACCATTGTGTGGACCGCCCGGAATAAACGGTGGAGCATACGGTAGAGGTGTGCCCCGCCTGGGCAGAGACCGCCGTGTCCTCGTGGAGGCAATCGGCGGCAGCGATCTCTCGCGCCGAGCCTTGGTACAGGCCATGGTTTGGAGCGAGGAAGAGTGGTTCTAGCGAAGCAGTAATGCTAGCAAAGGAGGCGGCCGCACGCGCGAAGGAAGGGCCCTCATGCCCCAGCCCCCAGGATCCCGATCCCGATTTCCAGCCACCGTAGGCGCGGGCTTGCGGACGGCGAGCAATAGGTAGCTCGCTGTCCTAACCGAGCCCAAGGCGTCGACGGCGCGTAGTATTCCACGCGCGGATCAAAGAAATGTCAACAAAACCTTAGGGGTCCAGCAGGGTCGAACGAAGCCTACTAGGGCCATGGGTTGTGTGAAAGAGAACCCTGGAACGAAGGCAAAGAAGGAACTGGAGCGTGTTTTAGTCAGTAGAAGTCTGACACACCCTCACGCTCCGCCCAAAGGCAGGAGATGTCATTAGATGATTATCCAACTAAAAACACAACACAAACATACGTAAGACAAAAAGCAAAATCAATTTAAGTGTTTTTTTTTTGTTTTTAGGAATTAAAGCAGTGAGTAACCTTTTGGTCTATGATCATGATCAATGTAAGATAAGAACATTTTGAGGTAGCATAGTTTTTAATAAATTGCGCAGTTTTAAATTTTAACCTCAAATAAAAAGAAAAGACAACAATGTCAGCACTGCCTAAAGCAATACAAATAAAAAAAAATGCAGCTTCCATTTCTCTATTTATATTTTTCTAATTAACGCGCTCAGCTTTCTCCTCATCGTCACAAAATAAATCTATTTCTCTTTTGTGTTATCGTGTAGACTCCTCTATAAAGGAATATTTCAAGTATGGTTTATAAAAAAGTCGATTACAATATGTATTTTCACCGATATCTTCTGCAGTTCCTATTATCTGCGCCACGCCTTCAAGCCAGCATTTCTAAAAACAAAAACACGCACAAAAAAAGTCTAGCGTCGCCTAGCCTTACCTCCTTCATTCCTATCTGCATCAGTCGATGGCCCGGAGAACTTCAATCCTCTTGTCGACTGGTTCATTGCCACTACATCCGAAGCCGTCACCACCTTGAAGCCAAGCCCGTGGCTTGACACCGTCGAGTTCCATTGCCACATGCACATATTCACAGGATTTTCAGGCCCGTGCTTTTCGAAATTGCAGTAAACCCCAGTCGCTTTGGAAATGAAGGAGTTCTTATTGACTGCCTCGTACATTGGACCGTAAGGTCGCAAGATCTTCATTTTGTCTGTTAACGAGAAAGTGTCGTTGTCAGGAATCAGCTTCTGATTGATTGCGACGATCGCCCCTTCGTTGTCGTTCATCATCCCGTTGTTATTGCCTGACAACTTATTCTTCAACTGCTGCAGTGCTTCCACAGAAGACTTGTTTCCCCTCCGGTTCGAACGTCGGTCTTCCGTTCGATTCATCAATGTCGACAGTTTGTGGAAGGATCCCTTCTCCTTCCCAGGATTTGCTGATCTATACTTCTGTTGCGTCTCCGCCGCCATGGTTTTCTTTGCCTTATTCTCTTTTTCGACCTCATGGTCGCCAAGAACTATGGCTACCACGACCAGCACAGAAAGTAACTTCCCAAGCGCCATTTAGTGATCTCGTTTTGTTTTTAGATGATATGGCCGCACTGAGCGGTCGGTATAGCGGGCATGATGCGTGTTAACACTCATAACAAAAGTTTAAACCAGAGTTCAGTGCGAAATCGTCCGTGATTATCTCGTTAAGCGTGTTGGGTCGGGCGAGCGCGGTCGTCGCGGCTTTGAAAAACAGCCAGCCGTGTTGTCGGCGCGGTCGATACACTCCCCATCTCATACATCTTGCTAAAACACTCATTGGTTCCACTACATTTAGCCTAAACACTTATAATTCAACGCACTAGGGAATTTTCCGTTTTAATTCGCACACCCTACACTGCCCCTGGAAAATCGTTTCTAATGGAGGACACGGCTCGTACAAGCCAGCATCGTGATACGCCCAGACACATCAACTAATATATTTTTACACACAGCCACGCAACACGGTTTGTTAATATTTCACTTTCATATATTTTAACACGTAATTTATCAATTTACAATACAGTTAATACGTTTTAAAATCCATATAACGAGGTACGTATTCGCGGTCGGACTCCCGTGACAGCGCCACGGCGGGAGTATGCGGAACTAAACGCCCGCGGACAGAAATAATCATTACTTTTCGCGAGATGTGATCTTGGAGCGGCGTCTGTAGGGATGCTGCGCAGGTGTCGTCCCGCCCCGGACCGTTCCCGGGCTTTTCGCGCAGGATGTAGTCGCATCGCTCACCGGATATTGCATTGGCTCAATTAGGATCGCTGCTCACGTAAGATATCTCCGATTGGCTGTATCTACAGGTGGCCTGTCGTGATAGGTTGACGGTGGAAATACCGCGAAAATGCTCCAACCATGAGCCAGACCGGATATTGCATGAAGAAAATTTCCTCAGAGATTTGTTTACACGAACGGCGGGTGGTCGTCGGATTTTTGCCGACTACGGATATCAATTTAGTGTTTTATCGGCTCCATGACTGTTCATTCCCCCAGAAAAATCTCATTACGATCTGTGCGTTGGGATTGATTGAAATCTCATTTGCAACAAGCGCGACCGACGCGTCCCATTCATAAAAGTGATCGATAAGGACTTCCATTGTTTATTGTTGAATAAAAAATAATGTTCCTGTGAAAAAGGTAGCCAACAGTTTTTAATTTTTGGCGATAACATGACACAAACATCATGTGAGTGATTAGTTTAATAACATAAACAAGTGAACTGTTCAAAAATTGTGCTTATTATGAGTGACAGATTACCCCAATTAAAAATGAACATTCCGAATCACGTAACTGCAATACAAGGGAATGTTGCTAACGAAACCATTGTATGAAATAAAGACCAACGTTCTCTAGACAGTAAATATAAAACATCTATAAATAAACGCTCAAAGCATAGTATGAGCGTATCTAATCATAACATTTAGGAAAACTCTATAAATAATTTGACAGTTGAAAAAATATTACGTCTGTTAAAGTTTCCGAACGTACGCAGCAGCAGATTGACAATCATGCAGTACGTACCACTCCTTGCGTTGTGGATGTAGACTAATTTTGATCAGAAATACCTACTTTTAAACCCACAAATTATATGCTAATTTATTTATCTTACAGAATTTGTGAGTAACTAACGCCTAACAATGCGTGGTGTACGTGAAGTAACATCGATGATCTAACAGTGGGATAGAAATCTATTGTTTATATTATACGGTGAGTGTCCTAACAGTACCTTTGCCCTTATTTTGAAAAAAGTAGAAAAGGTTATCAATGCTTTGTGTTCGGAATATGAAAATGGTCTTGCATCCTTTTATTGTGCAATATAACAAAAGTTCATTGTGTTTTTAAGTATAAATTCCTATTTATATGACCAGACTAGTTCAGCATGAATCATGATGAATTAAATGATTTGTTTTGGTTGTTAATCTAATCTCCTTTGATGACTGGATAAGATCTTAATTATAAATGGCAATGATTGACATTGTTATTCGTAATTATTTTAATTGTTCTCACTGTTGTAAAATCAGGTAAACCCATATACAATATTTTGTTAATTTATAAATTAATTTTCTCTTTCCTTGTATTCTTTTCCTTCGATCAGGTTATACAGAATGGGTTCTATATACAATTGTATTTAAAAATAGTTATTATGTTAAATTCAGACACCATGACAATGCATTTAGAATTGGTGACACAAAAACTATAAATTTTTTCTCACAGTCAGTCCTTGAGCCAAATCTTTATGAGACATTTAAAGGTTTTATTTATAAAATCTGTCTAAGATTTAACAACAAACTATTGTAGTTTAAATGAATTTAGTGTGCATTTCAACATAATTTTAGATATGTTAGAACAAAATCTTGTCAAATCTTATGCCAACTATTTTGATTGGTCATTGTTTTTTTGCTTGACCAATTACAATAGCAAAATCTCCAATGTAATTTGACAGTAGTTTTTGTCAGACTAAAAACAAAAACCTGTTTTCAGTATAGAAATGAGTATATGTTTCTGTTTTCTCATTGGTTGCTTTGTTTTAACCTATGAGGGCAATAATAATGAGAAACAATTATATTATTGTTGTTGAATTATCTCTGGGGGTCAAATATGTAATTTTAGAGATTAGAAGAGCACTATAAATTTTGCTGGTTTTTTTTTTATTTGGGAAATTAACTGACTATTTCTACTCTGGGTGGTGCGAGAGGGAGGGTCAGACTTTTACTGACTAAAACCCACCTGCATTGCTTCCCTTCCATTTGTGTTCCAGGGCCATGGTAACTCTTTAAAACAATTTCACAGCTCTCCTTGAACTTTACATTTTACATTTTTTTTTTTCATAAAAATATGATAAAAAATGTATTATGACATGTAGCAACACTATCTATACTCCATTCACGATAGCATTAGACAAAAGAGGTTCATAGAAGCAGGTGTGCACAAAAATTATTTTCCAAGATTGAATTTTAATAAATAATGGTTTCAATTTAAAAAATATTGGAACTATTATATTAAAGGTATTTGAAAGGTTAAAATAAACATAACTTTATTTCAATCAATTTTACAATTTTAAAATGGTATCGACAAGCTTTCTCCTTACAAAACATATGAATTGTACACAATACAAGACAACAAGATAATTATTTATATTTTTTTTTGTCCTAGAGAGGAGGCCTGAGTCCCAGCAGTGGGAACATTAAAAGGCTGATTATGCTTGCTTAGATAATTATTTATCTAAAACAGCCTTTTTTAACTTCTGTCTAATGCTATCGCAAATAGAGTAGGTAAACTTTTTTTTTTAAATTTTTTGTGTATGTGACAGTTTATAGATTACCTGCCACATCTAAACTTGCTAACTTTATATTATAATCTTAATATAATTCCTTTATTTTAGAGTTTAATTTTGTAAACAGTTTACTAATGACCCTTTTTGACCTTAAGTTTTCAATTAACAACATCTACATTGTAGTGTGGCTTTGCAGCGGGCCCTAACAGAATACCACTGCTGCATTATTTATTGCTTTTTTGTCACAGATTATAATTTTTTTTGTCATTATGTATTTTTAGTATATACTATTGTGTAAGGCTGCCTTATGTTTCTTCATGCCTTACTTAGGCATGAAGAAACGTTTTTCTTTCTCCCTTTATTATATTATTCCATGTTATTTCCCAAACAACAATCAGAATGACCAAATTGTGGCACTAGTTCTTATCTCTTAATTATACATCTATATATATAAAAGGGGAAACTGCCTGACTAACATATCAACGCTCAGCCGAAGTTACTGGGATTTGGAGCATGAAATTTTGCACAAGGTTACCTTTTATGACGTAGGCGAGCACTAAGAAAGGATTTTCCAAAATCCACTCCCTAAAGAGATGAAGCGGGGGTCCAAAATTTGTATGAAGAAACCTACATTCACGCGAGTGAAGCCGCAGGCAGAAGCTAGTATAATATAATAAATTTATTCTTTATTGACATAAATAACATTTTATAAAAATAGTGAGGCCCTGACTCCTGTTACAGGAGCCAGTGTCGTCTACCAATTACATGCATCATTTTATACAATAAAATCCAAGAGAAAAAAATTATTGCTTGATTCCACCATCTCCTTTCTACCATCGGACAACCCGACGAACGGCGAGTATCCACCCTAACGTTGTTAAAACTTCAACGGTCCGGACTAAGCGTTTCGCCTCGTCGTTTATACCGCGTACATCGAAGAACTGGAACAATTTGCCTGCTGCGGTCTTCCCGTCCAACTATAATTTAGGTGTCTTCAAGGCTAGAGTGAATAGGCTCTTAATAAACTAGTGCGCCTGAACATCAATGATTGCATCTCCGCTTACCATCAAGTGGGATCAGTCAAGCACTGGTTTATATCAATTTAAAAAAAAAAACAAGATGAGAGAAAAAAAGAAAAAGAAAAAAAGTATGTATGTGTGATGTTGATGTAGATGTTAGTGTGTAGTTTTTGTGAATGTAGTGCATATGTGTAAATTGTATGGAAGTTTTTGATTATTTGTCATGGTTGTCAGTCTCTTGATTTGTTGTATTCGTTTTTCTCTCAATATCATTCTTTATTTGTATGTATGTCATCAACTGTGTCATCGTATGTATGTATCTAAGTATATATTTGTTATTGTTCTTATTTCCTCTCTGTCAGTCTTCTTTTAAGCTGCACCTGCCATGTTATATCTCTGCACCACCCTAAGGTCGACTGGTAGAAAATGCCTAAGGTATTAAGTCCACCTTTGTACAATGTTACATTAGTGCATAAAGTTTAAAATAAATAAATAAATATTGTTAAACCCCAAACGAACGCCGGCGTTCACTCTCTCATTATCTTTCTATTGTATCTCATAATACGGTATTCGAAAGGTTAATTTTAAAATGAAACTAAACCAGACATATTAAATACAATTGACCATGAGTCACCTACACCTCTAACCACATATTGGTACAATTCATCTTTTACCAGGAAATATTTCCAGGATTTACAATAATACAGCAGAGCTACAACTGAAAACAAAAATAGTATTTTATTTAACAATAGACTAATTTTTAAGTCAAATCTAGACTTATAATAAATCTGTAGAAGTGAAAATTCTGTACATGGAAAATATCAAAAAAATAAATGGCAGGGCGTGTTACTAGACCGACACCGAACCCAAAAATGTGATTAAAAGAATTTTTGCCTGTCTGTCGGTTTGTTCATGCATCACGCAAAAACTATCGATTCGATTATGATGAAACTTGGTATAATTATTCTTTAATATCCTGGACACGACACTGGGTACTTTTTTTATCGCGGAAAAGTATATACAATAAAAAACAAACTTAATTTTGCGGTTCGATCCCTAGACCCGATAACTGTACCAACGGCAAATAATAAGTTTGTCGTAGGTTACGTCACCCGCAGTGAAGTTCACTAAGGGACGCTGCACACGGCTAAGATACTATAATATTTTATCTTAAGATACAATATCGCTCGCCATACAATTCAATGGACTATCACACACGATGAAGATAATAAATAATATTTCATATTTTCGTATCTCAAAAAACCTAATAAAACCATTTTCGACTTCTACGCGGACGAAGTCGCGGGCAAAAGCTAGTAATATAATAATAACATAATCAGCCTTATAATGTTCCCACTGCTGAGACTCAGGCCTCCTCTCTAGGAGATTGAATGGACCGTAATCCTCCACACGGGCCCAGTGCGGATTGGTGGATGTCGCATGTCTTAGAATTTTTGGTGCTAGGACATGCCGGTTTCCTAACGATGTTTTCCTTCACCGTTTTGAAAGCAGTGGTGATGAAAATAAATTACACAAAGTAATGCGTCTGGTTGGGTTTGAACCCGTATACTACAACATATTATTCTATAGATAGAAACTTTTTTTTTTGTGTTTAATATCAGACTAGTCTTTACCCACGACTTCACTCGCGTGAATGTCGGTTACTGCAGACGCTAATTCGAAGTCGAAGCCGCAGATAAAAAGTAGTCAATTTCTTTTTTTTATTGATATAAACCAGTGCTTGACTGCGATCCCACCGGATGGTAAGCATTGATGCAATCATTGATCGTGAGGCGCACTAGTTCATCAAGAGCCAATTCACTCTAGCCTTGAAGACACCTAAATTATAGTTAAACGGGAAGACGGGGAGTCCTTACTTGGCGTTCAAGCTAACTGCGTACCTTATCTAAATCGGTTCAGTAGTTTAACCGTAAAAGCATAACAGACAGACAGAGCTACTCGTACTTTCATATTTATAATATTAGTAATATAATAATAATATAATATTCCACATCTATCACACAACGCCGTCTAGTCCCAAGCTAAGCAGAGCTTGCGTTATGGGTACTAGACAACTGATAAACATACTTATATATTTCTAAATACATACATATCTAGATAAATTACACCCGGACACAGAACAAATGATCGTGCTCATCACACGAACATTTGTCCTGGGTGGGAATCGAACCCACGACCTCCGCCATAGCAGTCAGGGCCACTAACCACTAGACCAACAGGCCAGTCAGATCAGGTCAATAGTATGGATTCTTTGTCTTTTTCATAACTGTCGTCACGGCGTGTTTTTCATTCTTTAACATTACATGCGTATGGGCATGTAATGTTAAAGAATGGAATTGAAAAATTTGTTCAATTAAATACAAGTGATCGAACGAAATACGATTTGATGCCGAAACCGTAACCGAATGTTCGGCTCCTCTTCCAGTTTCAGCCGAAACCGAAACTGACGGGGTAACAAACAATTTGAACAAAAATATAAATGAATTTCGGTATAGTTATTCCTAACTACATTTGGATAAAGTTATGCTTAATTATGGTAAATGTAACATGTCTTCGAATTTTTTGGTTCTAAGACATGCCGGTTTCCTCACGACGTTTTCCTTCACTGTTTTGAGAGCAGTGGTGATGAAATAAATTACACAAAGTAATGCGCCTAGCGGGGTTTGAACCCGCGACCTACAACTAGTAAGTCGGAGGCGTTACCACTCGGCCACCACTGCTCGATGCCAACCCGCACTGGACCCGCGTGGTGGATTACGGCCCATTCCCTCTTCCAGAGAGGAGGCCTGAGTCCCAGCAGTGGGAACATTGAAAAGCTGATTATGCTATGCTATACTTAATTATTATCTAATGTTTATCATAATATATAAAAATCTCGTGTCACAGTGTTTGTTGTCAAACACCTTCGAAACGGCTTGACCGATTTTATTAAATATTTTTGTGTATATTTAGTAGATATACTCAAAAAATTACCTATTACAGTTCCGTAGGTTATTTTTTACCATCCTACACCCATCTCAAATTTTTTTCATTGTCAATTTGTTTGCCATGACAGCTAATTAATACTATATCTTTCTAATCTGCAGATGCTCTGAAACAATGTCAGGAGGTAACTCAAAGAACAAAGCCCGCTCCAAGAAGCAGGAAGGATGGGAGGAAGCCGGCGGGGAGTTCTATCAAGAGTTGTACCCTGGGGGGGAGCAGGAACTCTTCGACAACTTGCAGAGAGCTGATGCTGCTAAGTTGGCTACGCTGCTGCCTTCGAAGCAGGCGAGGAATAGTAAGTTACCATTTTTATTCTTCTTCTTCTTAGCGTATCGATGGCAAAACTAGTCAAATTCCTTGTATGGCCCAGTATTCGGCCACGGCCACCATTTTTATTTAAGAAATCAGAAACGTTTATTTCAAATAGACCAATTACAGGCACTTTTGAATTGTCACAATGTCGGTCAGTTCAAAAAAAACAAGTGAAGCTAAGTTGTAATTAAGGGTCAGTTCACACCGAGACGCGACGCTACGCGAAGTGCGACTCAAAATATTACTTATTTACTACATGAAATGACACACATTTCATTGTAAGAATTCAGAATACGTTGCACCACGCAGCGCTGCGCCGCCTGGCATCTCGATCTGCAATGTGTACATCTTTTCGTGTAGTAAATAAAGTTATATTTTGAGTCGCTCTCCGCGCGGTGTCGCGTCGCGTCGCGTCTCGGTATGAACTGAAACTAAATATGTCTACGCATAAATCCTACAAAAAATAATAATAATTCAACGTGATTCTTGAGGATCTCAGGAAATACGCAAATATCTACAGGGTAGATTTTTGAGATGTGTCAGTAAGGGCAAGTATATTAAGTTATATAAGGCCTTTATAGTTACAGGAAAACATTCCTAGGAGACCATAACTTTGTAAGATATTCTGAAATGCATTCACAGATTTTGGAAAAAAATATATATCTATATACATATAAAAGCGAAATACCACTCACTGATTAATCACGAAATCTCAGAAACTATAAATCCTACAAACTCAAAATTTGGCAGGTAGGTTCCTTATAGGGTGGAGACATACTCTAAGAACGGATTTTACGAAACTCCACCCCTAAGGGAGTAAAACGGGGATTGGAAGATTGTGTGAAGACCTACCTTTACGCAGGCGAAGTCGCTGGCAGAAGCTAGTTTATTATATTCTTTATTGTACAGTACATAAACAAAAAAATACAGGACAAACATTATTAAAAATAAGTGTACAATGGGCGGTCTTATCGCACAGAGCAATTTCTTACAGATAACCTTTGGATGGACTGAAAGAAAGGAGATAGATTTAGGGATAGCAGTGTACAACTTCAGAAATAATACTATTAAGACACAATAACACAAACACAAAAAAATATACTAATAAATATCAAATATATAAATGAGCCAGGAAAAGAATAAATCAAAGTGAAAGGTAATGCTCCTTCACCATTTTTTTAAACATTAGTAGCGTTTGAGCACGCCTCACTTCTATGGGTAACACATTCCACAAACGAGCTGCTTGAATTGTGAAAGATTTGTAAACGAAGGAAGTAGAATACATGCGAATACTTAATTTTAGGTTTTTCGATGATCTCAAGGACCACTGTGTGTGTCACTGATATAGTTAGCAAAAAAAAAACATGCTACTACACTCTACCGGGCAGTTGTCCGTACCAGACACAACATCCGTCTGGTCGGAAGATCCTCCCTTTTTAATGGAGGTTTGTGATACTTTTGTGAAAAACCAATTATCTCTTTACACAAAACTTTAGACTCCTACTAGACTACTTAGAATCCCCTCATCAATTCAGCCGAAAGATGTCCACTGTTGGACATAGCCTCCCCCAAGTGTCGCCACAACCACTGGTTCTGTGTGTCTCGTATCCATCGGATGCCCGCGATCCTCACCAGGTTATCGGTCCACATTGTGGGAGGCCTACTAACGAACTGAGCGACTAAACTGACTTACAAATTATTCTTTGCTATAATTAGTACGAGGGACCCATTCCACTGAGTGTATTCTGATAAGCATTTGTCGTATTTTTTTTCCTGTTCCTACGTATTGATAACGAATGTATGCAGCCAAAAATAATAGCTACCTACTCAACAGTAGGTATATAATTATTATTGAGGGTAGTCTACTACAAGTCCGTGATAAGGCCTGTCATACTGTATGGATCAGAATGTTGGACTGTGAAAAAGACGGATGAAAAAAGATTGCATGTAGCGGAAATGAGAATGTTGAGATGGATGTGTGACGAGAATGGATAAAGTTAGAAATGAGTATATTGGAGGAAGTTTGAAAGTGGCGCCAGTGATTGAAAGGGAATCGTTTGTCTTGTTATGGTCATGTGAAAAGTTGAAAGTGAAAAGAATTATGAGTTTATATGTGGATGGATGGGGAGGGAGAGGGAGGCCAAAGAAAAGATAGATGGATTGTGTGAGAAGTGATATGAAAGAAAAGGGAGTTAGTGATAGCATGACGAGTGACAGGACAGAATGGAAGAAAAGAACGTGTAGCGCCGACCCCAAATAAAACGGGACAAGGGCAGGAAGATGATGGAGAAAAACATCAAATAGTCGTCGTCTTGAAGAGCAATGCGGAGTGTCAGAATTGCTGACTAAAACCCACCAAAGTTCCTTCGCCACCGTAGGAATGGACTTGCAGACGGCGAGCAATGGGTAGCTAGCCGTCCTACCCTCCCGTAACCGTCCGGGCCGAGTCGTCGAGCGCGCGTAGTGTTCCACACGTGCCTCAAAGAGATGTCAGTAAATCCGTAGGGGCCCAGCAAGATCGAACCCTACTAGGGCCATGGATTGGCTTCCGGAGTCCTGGAACGCAAAGAAGGAACATAGTAGTGGGTTTTAGTTAGTGAAACTGACACACTCTCTCGCCCCGCCCTAGAGCGAGAGAAGTCATTGGATGATTTCCCACCTAAAAAGTATAATAATAAAAACCCATATTCCTTCAAAAAAAAAAATCTTCGTAACTCAATTCGAGAATTGAACTGATTACATAGGTAAGTTTTGTACGGAACCCTCAGCGCGCGAGTCCGATTCGCACTTGCCCGGTTTTTTACGTATGAGAGAGAAGGAGACGCCCCGCGCCCCTCAGTGTGCGGACGGCGAGCAATAGGTCATAGTCATAGTAGTCACAGTAATTTATTGGTAAGGGATTCTTACAAGTCATATACAAAATATTACATTATACTTAGTCAACAAATTATTACATAACAATGTGAAATAATAAAAAATGTCAATCAAATAAAAGAAAATACAAGAAGAACAAATAAATCGAAGTCAAATCACAAATTAAAATAAAAACAATCTTATTAAAAGTCACAATAATTTCCGGTTCGTCATCGTCGAGCGCATCGTCGCTTTCCATCAGGTGAGATAGCGGTCAAGGGCGAACCTATCAAAAATAAAAATAACGATCTAAAATTCAATTATCCTACCTATAAAATAGATTTTTCGATTAATCGATCTCAGATCGAGGAGACGTTAAATTCAACTCTCGCGTTGACCAAAAGGAATTTAATTTCCGTTACCACTTTTTTCTAAAACTGACGATTAACGTAACAGCGTAACTAATTCCAACACTTACAAGTTCTATGAATTTATGTTCGTTATAAAATCAATTGGTTTGCTTATTATAATCACGTAATCTTTATAAGAAACTGTATACAACACTATTTTTACAAAAGCAGCATGTTCCTGTTCGCAACACTACTTAACTTACTTTTAGCGCCTCGAGTAGGCCACGCCTCCGATTGCTTTGTTCTGACGTCATCTCAACGCTCAGTCACGTGGTCAGAACAAAGCAATCGGGAGCGTGGCCTATTCGAGGCGTTCGACGCAAACGAAATGGTCGTAACTTGGCTAGGGAGGCAGGCATTTTTCGTGGCGTGTGGTGAGCGTTTTATGAATAAAACCGTGGCGTTGAAAGGGTTAAAGAATTATCCAAATGCCTAGTTGAAATAAAAAAAACACAATACTGCACTTTTCTCAAAGAGTTGTCTCGTCTTTAAAAAGCATGACCAACATAAAACATTTTAAATCGCTTAAAAAAATCTTGTGTGAGTGAAAGAAAGTGGCAGGCGGTCGCCTCCTTCTGCGAAGCAGTAATGCTAGCAAAGGAGGCGGCCGCTTGGGCTTGCAACACTCTACACGCCCCAACCGCCGCCGGGATTTCGATCCCGATTTCCGGCCACCGTAGGCGTGGGCTTTCGGACTGCGAGCAATGGGTGGCTCACCGTCCGGTAACCGTCCGGACCGAGCCCAAGTATTGTACCACGTGCGCCTCAAGGAGATCTCAGCAACTATAGAGGCCCAGCAGGGTCGAAGCCTACTGGAAAGCCTGAAATTGGAACCCGGGGACCTGGGACGAAGGAACAGGAGTGAATTTTTAGTCAGTAAAAGTCTGACACTATCTCCCGCTCCGCGAGGTTTGTCTAAAGCGAGATTTGTCATTACATGATTTTCCAACCTAAAAAAACGCTCAAAGGAGATGAAACGGGGTACCAAAGTTGGTATGCCTACTTTCAAGCGGGCGCAGTCGCTAGCATAAGCTAGTATGTTAATAACGTTATTACATTAAAATAAAACAATACCAGCTACTGTTCACAAAACATCCGGTCATTTCTCTGACGATCTAAATCCGAATTAGCTCAACATATCATAATTCAAATATATCTGTATCTATTAATAGCTGATAAGGATAACTTTGTTTCATAATTATTGTCCTTATCTAGCACTGGTATTATCTCTTTTTATATCGGTAATTACAGTTCCAATACATTTATTGGTCCACTGACTGATTAAGGGGAAATACGGCTTAAGTCCTGAGTCTGTTAGTATAATTCAGGTACAAGCACCAGAGGGCTGGATTGCGTTTTCTTTTAATGGAAAAATGTGAGTGTTAACTACCTTTTTTAGGCGGCACGCTACCTATTGCTTGCCGTCCGCAAGTCTACGGTGAGCGAGAATCATCCTGCGGCTCCCAACGCCCACAGGCCCTACCATGAGCTCTTTTAGCTGTTCATTTGACGACCTAAACTGAAGTGTTAAAGCGATGGAGCTTTACAGGGTGTATAGCTCCTTCCTTCGTTCTCGCTCGCACGCTTGACTTTTTAACACGTCATGAATAAGGCCCCAGGGAGACTTATATTCCATCCCTTTAACAGTTCAGTTTAGGTCGTAAAATGGATCGCGTTAGGAGGTCGTGTTAGCACAGCAGGGCGTCTCCTGCGGCGGCCGCGATGTGAGGATTGCTTCTCCTTCACGCTTTTTGCCACCACCTTAGATCGCATTACTGCTTCACAGTAGTAGGTGGCTACTTCCCGTACTCTCTCGCTCCGTACCATGGCCTGCGCTAGAGCCTGACATGAGAGGTCGGCATCGCTGATCGCCTCGACCTAGACCTTTACCGTATGCTCCACCGTGTCAACAAAGCGATCCACATAGTGGTATCACTCGGGCGTTTCTTCTTACCGAATCCGAAACAGAAACCTCTCGAAACAAACTCGTCTGGTGAATACCTGCGTTCGGTGGAATATTTTATTTTTTATACCTTTGTGCCAAACTCAAATGCACAAGACACCCAAAACCTGGAACAACTATCGGTAGGCCATACGAATATTTGTTCAGTGCCGAAATGGAACCCTCGACACCCCATACAGTAGTAGATCGCTCAACCACTGTGCCGCTGTGGCGCCAACCGTGTCGTCAATACTGGGGACACCGTGGCCACTCTAACTACTCCATAAAACTTATCGCAGCGATTATAGCGTGCCCAGCGCGACAGTCGCAGCTTCCATAACATCATGAAGTCATACCAGAGCTCTGTCCGCCCCAGATCCCACAATGGTAAACCGGCAAGGAGAATTGTCGCCTCGTAGGAGACCGTGGGGTATCCCTGTAGCACCCGAATGGATGGTCATGACCCTTTGGGACGTGTTCAGCCGGTGGGGCAGTCGATTTCGCAGCGATAGCGCCACACTGAAACGCCAAGGCAATACGCTGCACGATCCCTGCGTAGTCTCCGGTAGGAGGAGTTTGGGTCCTCTAGATTGGGCAGGAGTCGCATGAAACCAGATTCGGTCCACTTCAGTCTAGAAGGTAAACGTCAGAAGCGCTCCACGAAGTTCCATCGGCTGTACAAGTCCCACGTACTACATCGTCGCCTCGACGAATCAATTTTCCTTAGCACATCTCTCAGGAACCATTTGGAATACATTTTATCGAGGCCAAAAACTAGTCTATGACGCTCAGTGTTACTATAGATTAGTAGGTCCTTCGACAAACAAACCTTTTCCTCAATATTATTGTCTGTATGTTAACAAAAACTAACCATGAATCATATTGTCCCCAGCCACAACAGTAAAGCGCGCTCGCTCACAGAATGAGCGGCGCCAGTCAACGTTCGCGCGCACCACGCAGAGCAGGGACATACATCTCTCCATGCTGCCGGATTTGTCGGGTGAGTTCCACGTGTATTTGTAGCAACATCTGTAGTGCCACATGACTGGCCTGTTGGTCTAGTGGTTAGTGGCCCTGACTGCTATGCCGAAGATCGTGGCTTCAATTCCCACCCAAGACAAAGGTTTGTGTGATGAGCGCGATAATTTTTTCTGTATTTGGGTGTAATTTATCTACAATATTTATGTATTTAGAAATATATAAGTATGTTTATCAGTTGTCTAGTACTCATAGCACGAGCTTTTCTTAGTTTGGGACTAGATAGCGTTGTGTGTCACTACAATTTGTCTGACTAATGAAATATAACTTTGTAATAGTTACCTTATTAACATATTTAAAAATCAGACATGTAAAAATAAGTAAATTTTATTTACTTCTTGTGGAGCTTTAAAGCGTCTGACAGAAGTTTTGGTCCATGGAAAGTGTCTGACACTTATGATACTACTTTAAAAATAATATTCTACAAAACATACATAAAAATCACCCATAAAATATTTGGTAAGTCCCCTCTTTGAGGAGTGGCTGGAAAGACCACATGGCGTCCTTACCTTCCGTATGACGCAGGTCCTCACCGGACATGGTAAGTTCGGGAGATTCCTGCACCGGATTCGTGCGGAAGAAACTCCTGGGTGCCGCCACTGTGTGGACCGTCCGGAGGACACGGTGGAGCATACGGTGGAGGTGTGCCCCGCCTGGGCAGAGCACCGCCGTGTCCTCGTGGGGGCGATCGGCGGCAGTGATCTCTCGCGCCGGGCATTGGTACAGGCCATGGTCCGGAGTGAGGAGGTGTGGCAGGCGGTCTTCTGCGAAGCAGTAATTCTGGCAAAGGAGGCGGCCGATCGCGTGAGACAACGGTCCTCACGCCCTAACCGCCGCCGGGATTCCGATCCCGATTTCCGGCCACCGTAGGCGCGGGCTTGCGGATGGCGAGCAATGGGTGGCTCGCCGTCTGACCGTCCGGTAACCGTCCGGACCGAGCCCAGATCGTCGACGGCGCGTGCTGTTCCACGCGCGCCTCATGGAGATGTCAGCAACTGTAGGGGCCCAGCAGGGTCGAAGCCTACTGGGGCCACAGGTAGTGTGAAAGCGAAGCCCGGGGCCCCGGGATGAAGGCAAAGAAGGAACAGGAGTGGGTTTTTAGTCAGTAAAAGTCTGACACTATCTCTCGCTTCGCCCAATGGCGGGATTTGTCATTAGATGATTTTCCAACATTAAAAAAAAAAAAAACCATAAAATATTAAGTTAAGTAACTCGTTATTTTTAGTTCTCTTTCTCACCTGGTACCTGCTCAGGGGCCCCAAGGAGAAGCTCCACAAGCACACAGATATTTAAAGCATATGAGACGCTACTGAGAACCTAAGGTTTCATTCATGTGAAAATAAGTTATGTCAGACAGCTCTGGGATCTTAATACAACAGCCCAAAATCTTCAATCATACAGTTGCCCGGACCTGGACCATAACACCCGTCTGGTCGGAGGATAATCCCTTTTCAACGAGGTATATGGGATTTTACACTACTCCGCATACCTCCAAACTGGTGACCCTCCTCGACTATGAATGTCAGCGCAGCCTTCGTGCAGCTACTACTTCGTGACGTCATCGTCACTTCCTCAAGCTTGCTGTGTTGTAGTTTTAATCGCAAATCTTATAATATTTTTAATTGTTTTTATGAGAGAAAAAAACGTTTTGGGAACACATTCATTGTGCGTACAGCTAAGGAGTGGAATTCCTTGCCGGAATGTGTGTTTCCTGATAGCTACAACCCGGAAATCTTTAAGTCAAGAGTGAATAGGTTACTTCTTGGTAAGCGCGTTCCATCGTCGACCGCCTCATCGCTTTCCATCAGGTGAGATGGCGGTCAAGCGCGAACCTATCCAGAATAAAAAAAAAGAGAGAAAATGGTTGATGTCTTTGCGCGTCAGGCGTCGTAACTTCACTTTATGTATGTCAAATATCTAAATTCTTACAAGGGCTGGCTTTTACCTCGGTCAGAGAATAGGCATTGCCATACAACGTGGCAATGCCGCCAGCCTTTTGGGCACACTTCCAGTCGACAGCGATGCGGAGGAGTTTTATAACGCCATAGTTTAGTTAGGAATAATAGCCTTTAGTGTATATATAGTTAAAATCTGAAATTAAATGTAATACTCAAGAATGCTACCCCAATTCGTACGTTGCAGAGATCTTATGATGTCTCTGGCAAGTGTGCAAAACGTGGTCTAAAAAAGCGTCTGCATTAACCATAAATAGTATAATTGCGCCCACCGCTATACTCAAGTAGAATTAAAATGAAAGCATGGTCATGTTCGCGCTAGATGGCGCTGAACTCAATATTTTTTAGTTTATATTGTTTTAGTGCATGGGAGCTTTATTAAGTCAAGGAAATGGTATTTGCCGAAATCGGACAATCCAGTTTATTGAGCTTAGTGAAATTATCGCCTAAGAGAGCCCTTCCCCAGTCGTCTATCGTGAACGCGTGCATGCTTTAAAAGCTTGTTATTTCATCCCAACGCAATCCTACTTAATGTAAGATGAAGAGGCATAGACCTGTACCATGACGTTTAAAGTAAGATTGTTTTATTCTTATTTCCATTGTGGGTAAGTCCCGGACGTCAGCCTGTACGAGATTGGGATGGCTCTGAAGCAGCTAAAAAACAACAAGGCGTCGGGTGAGGACGGAATTACGGCTGAACTCCTGAAGGCGGGTGGAAAACCGGTCCTTAAGGCCCTTCAGAAGCTATTTGATTCCGTCATACTCGAAGGAAAAACGCCACAGGCGTGGAGCAGAGGCGTGGTGGTACTCTTTTTTAAGAAGGGCGATAATGCCCTGCTTAGGAATTACAGGCCCATCTCGCTTCTGAGTCATGTCTACAAGTTGTTTTCCAGAGTCATCACGAATCGTCTTGCACGCAGTTTCGACGACTTCCAGCCTCCCGAACAAGCCGGATTTCGAAAAGGCTTCAGCACCGTGGACCACATACATACGCTGCGGCAGGTTATACAGAAGACTGAGGAGTATAATCAGCCGCTCTGCTTAGCGTTTGTGGACTACGAGAAAGCCTTTGATTCGATTGAGACTTGGGCTGTACTGCAGTCTCTCCAACGGTGCCAAATTGACTATCGGTACATCGAAGTGCTGAAGTGTTTGTACAAAAACGCCACTATGTCAGTCCGACTACAAGACCAGACTTCGAAACCTATCCTCTTGCAGCGAGGCGTGAGGCAGGGAGACGTAATTTCTCCGAAACTGTGCACGGCAGCAATGGAGGATGTCTTCAAGGTTCTGGAGTGGAGAGGGCTAGGCATTAATGTCAATGGCGAGTACATCACTCACCTTTTTTTCACCGGCGGTTTGCCGACGACATAGTAGTCATGGCTGAGACTACGGAGGAGCTCAGTACAATGCTTGATGACCTCAGTAGAGCTTCCGAAAGAGTGGGACTTAGAATGAACATGGACAAAACCAAAGTCATGGTAAACAGCCATGTAGCACCCACTCCTATCAAGATCGGGGACTCTACACTCGAAGTTGTGGACGAGTACGTTTACCTGGGACAGACGGTCCAGTTGGGAAAGTCTAACTTCGAGAAAGAGATCAATCGTCGAATCCGACTGGGCTGGGCAGCGTTCGGGAAGCTGCGCGGTATCTTCTCGTCCAATATACCACAGTGTCTCAAGACGAAAGTCTATGACCAGTGCGTGTTGCCAGTAATGACATATGGCTCTGAAACGTGGTCGCTTACAATGGGCCTCATCAGAAAACTCAAAGTCACCCAAAGGGCAATGGAAAGGGCTATGCTCGGAGTTTCCTTGCGTGATCGAATCAGGAATGAGGATATCCGCAGGAGAACCAAGGTCACCGACATAGCACGAAGAATCGCCAAACTTAAGTGGCAATGGGCAGGGCACATTGCTCGCAGAACGGATGGCCGTTGGGGCCGAAAGGTTCTGGAATGGCGACCACGTACCGGAAGACATAGCGTTGGAAGGCCTCCTGCAAGGTGGACCGATGACCTGGTGACGGTTGCGGGAGTACGATGGATGCGAGACGCACAGGACCGTTCATTGTGGCGACACTTGGGGGAGGCCTATGTCCAGCAGTGGACGTCTTTCGGCTGAAATGATGATGATGATGATGATGATTGTGTTCTCTGTCTCTTACCCACACTGAAATAAGAATGAAATAATCTTTGAACGTCATGGTAACCCCGATAGCGCCTACAACTCTGTTGGCATTCGGTAATTTCATCATTCATTTGAATATTTCACAAAACTTGTTTCAGCAAATACGTGTTTTTTGAAAACTTTAAAAGTTTTTGGAAAAAGTTTTCATAATTCAGAATTTCGATTAAATATGCAAGGTTTCTATAGTTTTTTTTTTTATATTTTAATTTATGAATACATTCTGAGGGGCCAAAATTCAGGCAAAATAGCAGATTTTCAGAGGTCTTTACTGGATCAGTCTTACACAAATTTATGATGTGATTTCAATAGAAACCTAGATAATATCCACAAGACATCTGTGTATCCAAAATATCTAGAGAAAGATGTGAAATAACATCATAATCACGTAAGAGCGGTTGTATGAAAATGTACCTCAGAAAGAACGTTCTTAACCGACGAAACTTTGTACTAGAACTACACTGCGTACACGTGTGCCACACACGCCGATCTGGGCGCGTCGGCCTCCATACATTTTATATGGAAACTAGACTTGTAGAGCCACACTTGATCCACGCCACGCGACGTCGTTCTACGTACAAATAAAGCGTACACTAGACACACGTGTACGTCGGTCTAATGTGGTTCTAGCTTAAAAGTTATCTGTTTGCAACGAAAGAGATTCTAACACACAATTTTACCGCCAAAGCTGAAACCGACTAGATTTCCACACCACTGACGTAAAAATACCACAATTTTACTCAATTACTGACATAGTCATGAAAACTCATGGGAATGAACTTGATCAATTAACGCGCTCCAAACAACGGGTCAGGGTTTCGTGCTATCATCATTATCAGTTGCGTTTTTACCGTTATTCGGAAACGTGGGTTTTGTTGTCTACTCGTTTTTAGAATAGAAAAAAGAATTTTACAAAATGGCGAGGTACATAAGGCAAAGGAAATTCGCTCGTGTCGCAAGCATGCACATAAAGAAACTTCGATTGGCAGCTAGGATCAACTGTGATGGTAAGTTTTGTGTTAGGAATCGGCCGCTGCCTTGAAACGTAAAAAACAACCGAAAGAAGTGGGTTTTAGTCAGTAAAAGTCTAAGACTCTCTCGCTTCACCCAGATCGGGAAAATTTATTTGATGATATCCCACCTAATCATCATCTTCCTGCCCTTGTCCCGTGTTATTTGGGGTCGGCGGAACACGTTTTTTTTCTTCCACTCTGCCCTGTCACTCGTCATGCTATCACTAACTTCCTTTTCTTTCACCCATGAAAATGATATCCCACCTAAAACATTGAAAAAACAAAAACTTAATGGAGATAGGTATTGTCCGCACGGTTGCTCTGTCTCTTACAATCAAATTTAGGGCAGTTTCACTCAGTTCATTCTTTATAATAATAATAATTTACTACACCATCATTTTCTTCCATTCTGTCCTGTCACCCTTCATGCTATCACGAACTCATTTTCCTTTCATTTCACTCCTCACGCAATCCATCCATCTTTTCTTTGGTCTCCCTCTACCTCTCCATACATCCACATTGTATACTCATAACTCTTTTAGTAACATTCGTTTCATCCCTCCTCTTTACATGGCCATACCAAGACAAACGATTTCCTTTCAACTTTTCCGTGTCTTGGTATAATAATTTATTACCAAATAGCCAATTAAAATTGCTCTTAGTTACAGTAAACAATACAATTATGCCTAATTTAATATGTGCTGCCGAACTAGGCTTAGCGGCTTTTGGGATAAAAAATATCCTATGTACTATTCCAGGACATGGTCTACCTGTCCTGCGTTCAAAAATAACCAGATTAGGGTAGGGTCGTTACTCCTACCGTTCAAAAATGCTTCGAGTTGCAACCCAGGGTCGTTCTTTTATAATTCGAGTAGCTACCATAGAGTTAACCCAACTAGCTCTAACTCCGAGCAGGGTAGGTTGGTGTAAGCGGCCATAAATGACACTTGCTTGACATTGACAGTTGAACTCTACTTTCACGTTCAAAAATGCGAGCGTAGAGTATCTACACTGAAACGTCATTAGAGTTAAATCTAACCTCATTTTTGAACCCAGGGCTGTGTGTCAAGTTTCATCGAAATCCGCTCAGCCGTTCGAGCGTGAAGAAGTAACAAAGATACATACACTAACAAACTTTTGTGCTTCTAATATTAGTGTGATAAGTTTGAATTGTTTCTATATTTCAGAGAACCTGTCAAATGAGGAGCGAACATGGGAGGAGATCATGCAGATCAAGGCTATGCCGGTGCCCATGAACCAGAAAAGGGAACGGAAGGCTAGACTACAGGTAATAAACGGAAAATCTTAAATTAATTACAAGGCCCTTAATGAAAAATAAAAAAAACATAATTTCAGACTTTGAATGTCCATATTATGTTAGTGGCTGAAACTTAAAACTAAGTTGCACACTTATCCACACACACTATCACACTTTACGCAGTTTTTATTTTCATTTTATTGAAACTTATTCTTATATTATTTAAGGCTAGACTTACAACAACCGTATCCGATGTAACTGCAGAACACTGACTCCTAAGTCACAGGTCTCACCTAGTTTAGGAGCCAGGGTCCTAATATTTGAGGATACTTTCCAATTTTAATGTGCCTATGTTTGTAAGTCTTAACTTTAATAAAAAAGTTAAATTGCTTCAATGAAGTTATTATTTAGTAATAATTTGTTAGTAAAAAAACCCTGTCATTAATTTTATTCTCCATACCATACTGCCGTGCTTGTAATATATACAGTAAGTAACATAGAGACACTTTCGAGAAAAAGGCGATCAAAGTTTTTTTTTTACTTTTGACTTTTCTCCCGAAGTATAAATTAAACCTAAGTTTTCTAAAATGTTTTAGATAAACATGTGTTAGGTAAACAATTTGTATATTTTTATGTAGTAATAATATTTAAATTGTAAAGCTTGAAAAAATATGTATGTTAAGGAATGATCAATAAAAAAATAACGTTTTTATAGTAATTGGTCCAGTAAGTGTGTGACTTACTGTAACAATCTTTAGTTTGAGGTACATACTGCAACAATGATTACGAAATGAGGTAAATTTTTAAATAGAATAACAAAAATTGCACAATTTACCTAATATTACTTAATCATCATCATCATCTTCCTGCCCTTATCCCGTGTTATTTGGGGTCGGCGCAACACGTTTTTTTCTAATATTACTTAATCACTTACTGTAATTATAGCTAGGAGCTATATGTAAACTTTTGGCATCTACCATGAATCATAATTAATTTATCTTCCTCGATATTATTGGTAGATAATTCAAAACAAAAGAGATCTTATAAAATTATAGTATAGTAGAAAAATTACACAGCTTTATTAATACAATAAAATCATTGTATTTTTTTAATCCTTTAGAATCATAATAAAAACTAAATTTAAAAAAATATAATTCATGTTTGTGCAACGGGCTTTTTTTCTAATTTGTTCCAGGCAAGTCTACACATAAGATGAAATATTCCTAAACATAATTACAGTAGTGAATCTTGCTGTTATTACGTCAACACATATATATATTTTTTTTAATTCGCTGACTTATCTTATACACAGTAAGTTCTACTTACTGTACTTATGCCAAGATAATACAATAATACGTTGCGAAATGTTTAAGCATTAATATAGTATATACTCTTACTGTAGATATATTAAGGTTTATTAGATTAATGTTTTGTTTCCAATTCTAAATATAATTATAGCAAGTGGTACTTACTGCTAATATGTTTCAGTGATACTTGATGAAAAACACTCCTAACTTAAAAATAATAATAGCAAAATGACTTACTGTAGCAATACCTAGAAAATGTTTTTAACTTTATGAAAAAATCAACCGTATGTGCCCTTACTGCAATCATAATAAGTATGCCTTGGCGCAAAACGTGTCTTACTGTAATTATGCTTAAGCTTATTTCATTAACTATACCACATTTTCAAATTTTAAATATACAGAAATGTAGATCTCAATCTCTACATTCCAAACATATACTTAACTCAATATTGACCAAAATGTGACTTACTGTAATTATCATAAGCGCGGCAGCATAGATCTATGGTCTTCGCCCATTTTAGACACATGGTCTAGGACCCTATTAATAATAATATAATAATAATAAGATTTATTTATTTTCTCGCCACAATAGATCATAATTACATTTTCTAGTGTAAAGGTAGATACAGTAAGCTTATTGTGGGAGACTGGTGCCTAAACTAGGCTTGGGACCTGTAACTCTCTATAGAGCTGTATACATTTTGTTGGTAACGGCGACTAGTCGCGCCGCCATGGTGTCTCGGTAAAATAAAGCCCTAACAATCGACATTGCATTAAAAAATAATGTCCCAACCAACATACATAATAAAACTTAATTTTATTCCGCAGAACGCCACAAAACTCCGTCTGCAAGGCTTCGAGCAACTTCAATGGCGGCAACGAAAGGTGTGGCACCGATTCCGAATACGATTCTCCGAAATAGTCGGCAAGCTAGAACTGTGGCAGTCCCCTATGAGGGAAATTGAAGGCAAGTTCGGTACAGGAGTCGTCTCATACTTCCTCTTCCTTCGATGGCTATTATTCCTAAACATAGCCATTTCAATGTTAATAATTCTCTTCATGATATTACCAAAAACTTTGCTCACCGAAGCGGACACTACATGTGAAGATTATTCTGACAATTCTACTGAATGCTGTTCCAATTATTATCTGACAAAGAATTTGTCAGATTCTAATGTTTTCCTCGACGTCATTCAAGGCACGGGATGGATGGAGAGGACCATACTCTTCTATGGAGTCTACTCCGATCAAATCTACAAGTACTATGTCAAAAATTTATTCCAAAGTGAGCTTTATTTCAATATGCCCATGGCTTATATTCTTGTGGCTATTTCTTGGGTTTTATTGTCCTTGATAGCTATTGTAAAAACTGCTGCCAAAGGTTTTAAAGAGAGGCTAGTTGAAAATGAAGGTCAGTTTTACAAATATTGTAATTTAGTTTTCGGGGGATGGGATTTCTGCATCCAAAATGATAAATCTGCTAAAATTAAGCACAAAGCGTTGTATAACGAAATAAAGGGATATTTGGAAGAGGAGAAATATAATGAAGAGAAACAACTACGCACCAGAGAATCTCAAATACTGATTTATTTCAAAAGATTACTTATAAATATTATTGTTTTCATTATCTTGATAGCTTCAGGAGTTCTCATATATTTCGCGTTCAATTATTCAACAAATAAATTGAGTCAGGTTCCTGAACAAAATGATGAAACCAACAATAACTTTGGAAATACAAATATTAATGTAACTCGTGCTGAAAAATTAACTCTAAGTCTGTATAAAGAAGGTGGAATGTTCTTTGAACAGCTAGAAAACACTTTATTAGAATTTCTTCCCTTCCTATGTATAGTAATTTTAAATTTAATAGTACCAGAGATTTTTAGTTATTTAATACCGTTTGAGAGTTACACTCCTGCGCATGTTCTTATCATCAGTTTACTGAGGACTGTATTACTAAGGCTATCATCTTTGGCTGTCTTATTGAGCCAAATGTACTCCTACGTAAGAGATAACGGATTTGTCTGTTCCTATGTCAATGAAACCGATGAAAATTCTTCAAAATTAGATTGTTGGGAGACATATGTAGGACAACAACTGTACAAGCTAATTCTGACAGATTTCGCTGTACAATTCGTCACGACATTCTTCATTAACTTACCTAGAGCGTTTGTGGCGCGGCACACCAACAGTCGCTGTTTCAAAATCATTGGGGAACAAGATTTTTATTTACCAAAACATGTTTTGGATATTGTTTACACACAAACTATTATATGGATGGGCTCATTCTTTTGCCCATTCCTGCCCATAATTGGCACGATATTTTACTTTTTAATTTTCTATATCAAAAAGTTTACTTGCCTGACAAATTGCACCCCGTCTCCTGTAGTGTACAAAGCTTCAAAATCTAAGTCTCTATTCATGTCTGTACTTCTTCTAGGATTCATTGCTTCAATTACTCCAGTAGCCTATTCAGTAGCTGAAATATTCCCCTCAATAAACTGTGGTCCGTACCGAGGTTATAACAATGTATGGGAATTTGTTATAGAAACGTTTGACGGATTCCCTTTCCTTGTAAGAGAATTTATATTCCGTTTGGGAACGTCGACGTTTGCTGTTCCAGCATTTGCTGTGCTACTATTCTTTTTGTACTATTACTGGGCTGTAGCAGCCGCAAATAGGCATATGGTGACGGTTTTGAAGAATCAACTGGTTCTAGAAGGTCACGATAAACAGTTTCTACTAAATAGGCTCAGCGCATTCATCAGGCAGCATCAGAAACGGTGCGAGAGGAGGAATAGAGCTAGTTTTGCTGATGATGACTCAATTAGGCAGAGTTCTAGGTAAAATATTGTGGTTATTGATAGGTAAGATCGTTTGGTCTGATAGTTTTAAATGTTTGGTTCATACTATAGTGCAAAAATCGCTACAGAATTTACCAGGTCCTAATAATAATACTTAAAAAATAATAATCCATATAAAAACGAGTTTCACAAATTATGCTACGGGCGCGTCGTGGTGTTGCCACTTTATTATTATTGATTTTCATATCACTTTATTTACTTATTTAATTTTCTTTTTTTCAAAGTCAAAGTTTTTTATTTCACATGGGCACTTATAAAACGTCAGAACCTAGTGCACGGTTCCAAATTGGTCGTTTCCTATGGAGAAATTATGACATAATTCTGATTAGCTATAGTTTTAAAACAATATAATACTCGTATTTATTTATATTCAAATTGGTACCTACTTACCGTGAAACAATTAAATTTATTGCTGATTTCATCAAAAATAATTGTGGCAGAACAATAATTGCGTACCTATTTTCCTGTATTATTTTTGATACAAGTTGCAGAATTGTATCTGCAAAAAAATTCAGCAGGTAATTATGTTAGTGATATTCGCCCCGAACCAACAATAAATTAAGAAGGTATTTTATTAAAATTTTATTCTTATTTACGGAAATTGGTAAAAGCGTTTTGTAGAATAAGTGGGCAGAGCCTCAAACAAGCTGTCGCTCTCACCCACACAGTGGCATGACGCGCGATAAATCGCAACGAGTGAATCATGTATCTGTTTTTTTTTTTTTATATTTATTAAGTGTTATTCTGAATAACACTAAAATAACATGTATTATTGATTTTATTGACCAGGAATTATTATATGATTATTATTTACGAGCTTTATAACAACCTGCTAAAATTTGGTACAGATTCAAAACTGCACTTTGTATATTAAACAAAAAAAAAATTCTAAAAAGAATTATTTTTTAAGAGGGTCCATTTTCACTCGCCTATCGTCAACATCGAGCATGGTTTAAAAGCTTGTTGCTTCATCTAACGCAATCCAACGCGATGTTTGGAGAAAAGGCAACGCGAAAAAAGAGAGATAACGCCTGAAAACTCTGTTAGCATTCGGTAATTCCGTGATTTACGAATATTTTACAAAACTTTTACCAGGAAATACGTGTTTATTTTTAAACCTTTAAAAGTATTTGAAAAAAGTTTTCGTCATTCAGAATCTTGATTAAATTTGCAAGGCTTCTATTGTTATACTTTAATGACTTTTTTAATATTTGAGTAAATTATGAACTGTCAAAGTTCATGCAAAATAGCAGGTTTTCAGAGGTCTTTACTGGATTAGTTTTACACAAATTCATAAATTGATTTCAGTAGAAGCCTAGAATAATGTCCACAAGATACTGTGTTTCCAAAATATTTAATGAAGATGTGTAATAACGTCATAATCGCGTAAGAGCAGTTGCATGAAAAACAGTGAAAATGTATGTCGAGTTTAGAGATATTTGAACTATAGTATGAACCATACAATAAAAGTTAATTAGCTAATAATTTTATAAGTGACTATGAAGTTAAGTAATGTAAAGTATCTTAGGCCCCTCGCCCACGGCGTCTTTCTGTAGCGAACCCGTCGCGCGTTTCGTAAGCGCGCGACAGCCTCGGTACAAACGCGCGTTAGTCGCATTTACAAGCGCTATAGAAAAGATGCCAATGCGCTTCAGCATCGCGTCTGTATCGATGCGAACGCGCTACAGCATCGCTACTAACGCGCGTTAGTCGCATTTGCAAGCGCTATAGAAAAGATGCAAGCGCGCTACTAACGCGCTACAGCATCGCGTCTGTATCGATACGAACGCGCTACAGCATCGCTACTAAAGCGCATTAGTCGCATTTGCAAGCGCTGTAGAAAAGATGCAAGCGCGCTACTAACGCGCTACAGCATCGCGTCTGTATCGATACGAACGCGCTACAGCATCGCTACTAAAGCGCATTAGTCGCATTTGCAAGCGCTGTAGAAAAGATGCAAGCGCGCTACTAACGCGCTACAGCATCGCGTCTGTATCGATACGAACGCGCTACAGCATCGCTACTAAAGCGCATTAGTCGCATTTGCAAGCGCTGTAGAAAAGATGCAAGCGCGCTACTAACGCGCTACAGCATCGCGACAGTAGCGATGCGAACGCGCTACAGCATCGCTACTAACGCGCGTTAGTCGCATTTGCAAGCGCTATAGAAAAGATGCAAGCGCGCCACTAACGCGCTACAGCATCGCGTCTGTATCGATACGAACGCGCGACAGCATCGCTACAAAAAGTCGTCGGGGACGAGGGACCTTAGCATTTTTCTGAGGTTGCCATTATTTATTCTTCCAACTAGTATATTAATGCCATGAGTATACTACATTGATAAATAGTACTGCACTACCTATATACATACCTTCAATATGGATTTGCATGTCGTGTGTTCGCTACTCGATACTCCATCTTGTGAGTTCCGTACTTCAAAAGGAAGACACGGAACCCTTATAGGATCACTTTGGTGTCCGTCCGTCTGTCTGTCAAGACCCTTTGTCTCGGGAATGTGTGAAGGTATTACGTTGTAATTAAAACCATATACTTAGGTCTGCGGTCCCTTGAAGCTGTGAAAAAATCCAATTTTTGAGTTTATGTCGCAAAAAACGTGTATTTCAACACTCAAGGGAATCAAAATTCATAGGGTACTTCCCGTTAACTTAGAATCCTGAAATTTGGCATGAAGCAAGGACAATAAAGTGATCCTATAAGATTTCCGTTTTTCCTTTTGAGTTACGGAACCCTAAAAACTAGCTTTATTATTTTATTTAACTTTCAAATATTTCCGTGACTTAATCTCGTAGTTTAACGCGTTTGAAACCATAAGTTAGGGTCAGATTCGCGATTTTTTTTTTATCGAGCCAACTGATTTATATCATGTTTTGACTTTTACCCAGCTGTTGGTCATATGGTCAATTAAAAAAAAAAATTTATGTTGTTCTCTTTTATATTTGTGGATTTCCATAGGTTTAAAAAAGTTCAAAATGTACAACCTCGTCTTAAAAACCCCTTGGTTGTATCTAAATATCAAAACATATAGATTCTATAAGAGGTCGAAGTCTACTGGGGCCTAGGGTCTACTTCTGAAAGGAAGACTCCACCCTAGTACTAAAGGCGACGAAGGAACAGGAGTGGGTTCTCAATAAGTAAAAGTGTGACCCGCCCTCTCGCACCGCACAAGAGCGCGAGATGTCATTAGATGATTTTCACAACTACAAAAACAAAGTATAAGTGGTGCAGTACTGTTTTATTCAATGTATTTTTTAGTCAGTTTCTGTGCTATTTTCTCTAGAACTTAAGTGTAAAGCTCAAATAATTTCAAATTTCGTAAATTTCCGCTGAAAAGGAATATACATACTGTAGTGCTACCAGGAGCTCTTAACGCGATCCATTTGACGACCTAAACTGAACTGTTAAAGGGAGCTGTATATGGTGTATCATCATCATCATCATTTCAGCCAATAGACGTCCGCTGCTGGACATAGACCTCCCCCAAATGTCGCCACAATGAACGGTCCTGTGCGTCTCGCATCCACCGGATTCCCGCAACGTTCACCAGTTCACCGGTCCAACTTGTGGAGTTGAGGAAGTCTTCAAAAACTACGTCTTATAGTACGTGGTCTCCACTCCAGAACCTTTCGGCCCCAACGGCTATCTGTTCTACGAGCAATGTGCCCTGCCCATTGCCCGTGCTATGTCGGCAACTTTGGATCTCTTGCTTATATCTTTATTCCTAATTCGATCACGCAAGGAAACTCCGAGCATAGCCCTTTCCATAGCCCTTGGGTGACTTTAAGCCTTCTGATGAGGCCCATTGTGAGCGACAACGTTTCGGAGCCATATTATGTCATCACTGGCAACACGCACTGGTCATAGACTTTCGTCTTGAGACACTGTGGTATATTGGACGAGAAGATACCGCGCAGCTTCCCGAACATGTTTCCCGAATGGCGTAGGGTGTATAGCTCCATCGTTCTTTCTCGGCAGACATTTGAACACATCATGGTAAGTGTGTTTATTTTATATTGCGGTATTCATTTATTATTTATAATAATTATTGAGCATAAGTTGCAAAAACAACAGCGAAAAATAATTAATGTATTTTCTCTCTTCGTTTTGATATTGAAGAGAAGCTAAGTTTCTTTTGTATCCTATTTTACAACATTCAGATAAATTCCGAGTAACTTTCCGACAGATAGTGGCTGAAACTAGTCTCATACTGAATGTAAGTGCGTTCTTCTTCTTTTCGAGTCGATGTACTCTAACTATATTTTTCTGACCAGTATTTGGCAACCTCTACGGCTCTGTTATTGACCTCGTATAGATCCTGAAAACTGCAGGTGGTTGTGCAGGATGGACAGCATAGCAAATGACGCATGTCCTGTGCAGCGGCTCCACACTGGCACTGTGTTAGAGATGGGTCGAGGAAGCCCCATTTGGCCAAATTTAAGTGCGTTGTCCCTGTTCAAAACATGAGTCATACACGATAGAGTGCCCTAAGTGCAGTAGCATCTACTGGGTTCAAATGGTTTATCGAGTTTACTATCGTTTCGAAAAGAAGAAATTACTGAAATAGACCTACAGCTTAAATTCAATGTAAAATGCGTTCCAAATAAGAATAGGATCGATTGCCATGTTGTGACGTCACGTCATACTGTCAAATCGAAGAATTCTTATGGTGAGCAAAACAAGAAATTTTTAAAATTTAATTTATTTACGAACTATGAACGAAATAAGTTAAATCAGAATCCAGATTTTTCAATGTTGCTCATCTCTGAGTTCTTCAATTTTGCCCAATTTCTTGCGATTTGACAGTATGACGTGACGTCACAACATGGCAATTGATCCTATTCTTATTTGGAACGCATTATATGACTAATTCTTGCCACAGATGACGTTGAAACTTGCTATATTGTGCCATGAAATAAAATTACTTGAAAATTTTCTTGTCAAATGTTAAGTGAAACTGTCTTTTTGCATTTTATTAACTACATTCCTTGATCTTCTTTTTGTAGAACGCTACAGTTAAGACTGAAAATATGCTTGTATTAAAAAGAAACTACTTATGATCAGACTTGTAATTGTCACCGTGAAATTGTAAATACCGTTAGATTATAATCTATCTGGCGAGATTATAAACTGTCGAAAGATTGTAAATCACAAACTGTACAGTGTGTGTACTGTTAAATCACAATATGTCCCGCGTTAAATTGTCAACTTTCCAAAGATCCTTGATTGGTCGGTCTTACAGTAGGCCGTTTAACAGTTTCACTTCGATAGATCTACCGAAAAATAATACGTTAAATTGTAAGCAGTATGTTAAGGTTCACAATCTTTCGACAGTTTACAATCTCGCGAGATAGATTAACAGATCATAAATAGTATTTACAATTTTACGGTGACATAATTATCAGTAGCGAAGGTTTCTGACATATCCGGGGCCCTCTCAACCACGTTTCTTTGTACTTACTAAAAACTCCAAAGACTTGAAACATTATAGAAGTTGGTTAATTAACGGATTGTTGATTTTTTAAATTAATCTTTGACTGCCACAGTCACGTATAGATGACAAAGAAAAATATGTCCAGCATGCCACAGTCACGACTATATGACAGACTTAAAAAATCTTACGCTAATAAATCTTATAAGTATCGTTTTTCTTATTAGAATGAAATGAGGGTTTTCTAAAATGACTTTCATTTCACCAGGTGGTAGGGTCTAGACCTAACGACTCAGTTAGGACCAGGCACCTGTCAAAACGCTTGTGTTAATGACATTCGTTTTTTTTTTTTTTAATTGATATAAACTAGTGCTTGACTGCAATCCCATCTGATAGTAAGCAGTGATGCGATCGTTGATGGTGGGGCGCACTAGTTTATTAGGGCCTAGTCACACCGAGGCCGGCAGCGCGTTGGAAATCACTTTTAGTGTGGAATAATTTTAAATTTTATCTACATACTTAAAAGACTTGTGTCGCTTAAATAGCATGAAAAGGTCACGAGACCGCCCGCGGTGCCGCAAGCGGTCTTGTCGGTAGTTCTAGTCTAGCCAGCCGCTGCCATTCCGGTGTGACTCAGCCCTAAAGAACCTATTCACTCTAGCCTTGAAAACACCTAAATTATAATCGGACGGGAAGACCGCAGCAGGCAAATTGGAATAGTTAGACATCAACCGTTAACCGTCAAGTTATGTATACATTTTCTAAAGTAGAAGACCTCTCGGCTAAGTAGCGCCAACTGGTGATGTGAATTTTCCTGAAAACCCTTATTGCCGAGTTCCATTGGCTGCTGCCTTTGTTTTTTTTTTTATATGTCAGTAAAAAGTTTAAAATCGACTCTAATTTTAATTATATTACACGACTTGTCTTATCTTCCTTATTTTCTTGTCTCGATACAAGACGAATGGTGAAAATTCGAAATAATAAATATTGTCACAAAATGAAACGAAATTATTTAGTATTTAAAACGAAAATTTTATAACTATATAGTATATTTGATCTGTTTAGTGAATTATGACTAAAGGTAGGCGCACAATATGTATAAAAAATATGATTATATTATTCGGATAGTGTTTTTTTTTCGTCATGTGCATACCTAATCTTGTGTCAAAATGAAGACTGTTTTGTAAAAATTGTTTATTTATTAAAAAAGATACGTCTTGCTCAATTGAGTCTGACTTATAGCAAATTTAGATGATTTTTAAAGTCTGGTCACCTATATGCTCACAAAACATTTTTTTAAATATATTTATTAATATTTTATTCTTAAAACTCGTAACTGAGGCTCTCTTTTGTAAATCTGTACATACATACATAGCATTTATTAGTATAAGTACATAAATAATTTAGTGATCTCAATATAGAATCATTGTATGTTTAGGATGATGCGATAATCGTGAACTATAGTTTTTAGGCTTGATATTGATTGATAAAAGCATTATTCAGGGTAAGATTCATAGATTGGACTTTGATTTTATAAATAAAGTTGGCATTTCATGAGTTTAAGGGAATTTTTTTCTTTTCAAAAAAAAAGTGACGAAGCGGAGGTAAATGGCTTCCCATTAGTAACGAAAATTTAAAAAAAAATGTATTATTATTATCCAAGCTCTTGAATAATAAATAACCATAAAATTAAAGAGAATTAAGTAACTTAAAAATTTCAAGCGTAAATACGTTATTGATTTTTGAGAAACAAGCTATTGTCTATAGAAAAGAACATCCCATAGGAACTTTATTCTTGATTGAAAGGTCCATATTCGCATGAAAATTTTACTTTACAAGTATTAACCTTCTATCCGCCTACATCGGATATATCCGACAAACACCCTTGCGTTTATTTCGCCAGTGTCGCATATCCACGACCAAATACTCCATCTCGTCAGCTCTTCTGTCACCTATGGGGATTGAAGAGCTAAACGAGATGGAGTACCCAGTCGCAAACAGACGACCTTGGCGAATAAGGCACGAATATATAAAGTCACAGTACGGTGTATGAATCATACTCATTATTTTATAATTAAGTACAATTTTGTATAATGTACCTATGTTTAGACAAATTGAAACAATGCAGAACATATTTTCATTGATGATGTGAATAATGTCTAGTCTACCATCATCATCATCATTTCAACCGAAAGACGTTCACTGTTGAACATAGGCCTCCCCCAAGTGTCGCCGCAATGACCGATCCTATGCGTGTCGCATCCTTCGAGTTCCCGCGACCCTCACCAGAAAGAAAGAATTTTTTTGGCAAAAATTATTTGGCACACCATGATTCATTAATCAACAAATAATTGTTTTACAAACTAAAATTAAACATAAAAAAATAAAAATAAGGAAAAATAAAATTAACAATAACAATATGATGACCAAGTCATCGGTCCTCCTTATGGGAGGCCTTCCAACGCTGCGTCTTCCGGTACGTGGTCGCCATTCCAGAACCTATCGTCCCCATCGACCATCTGTTCTGCGCTTAAACTTGGCGGTTCTTTGGGCTATGTCTGTAACCTACCATAATGGAAGTATTTATTATACAACATGTAACAAAAATAATGCACAGACTTATAACTTGATGAGTGACTATATGCCATCCACTTCTAAAACATCACACTTATAAAACGTCAGAAGCTAGCGCACGGTTCCAAATGTTCGTTTCCTATGGAGAAGATACGGCAAGAAACTCCATGGTTACTCTTTAAAAATAAACTAGCTTTTGCCTGCAGCTTCGCCCGCGTATATGTATAAAATATAGCCTATGTCACTCAGGAATAAAGCAGCTTTCTATCTGTAAAAAAATTTTCGCAGTCGGACCAGTATTTTCAGAGATTACCTCCTACAAACAAAAAACAAACTTTACCTCTTTATAATATTAGTGTAGATGATTGTTTTCCCAACACTTTGTACAAGTAAGAATAGTAAAGATACAGTTTTCTCGACGCTTTTACATTTACAAGTAATGCCGATGAGTCGTCGCACTCAAGAAGCGCGTCAACAATAATAATAAATACAATAAACGTAATAAAGAATTGAGTATTGACTACAGAATCTTGTATTTTTTTTTTATTTTTTTTTTTAAATCACTCCATGACTGTTACTAGCTACATGAGTAGGTTACTTCTAGGCAAGCGTAATCCATCGTCGACCACATCATCGCTTACCATCAGGTGAGATGGTGGTCAAATGCGAGGCTATTATTAATAAAAAAAAAGTATCAAAATTCGTACATCCCAATTAGAAAATTAAGTTACAAACATAATTCAAGCACTGAAATTTAACTTAAATACATTTAGGTAGTGTTTAAGAAATTAATTATTCTGATTGTAGGAAAATGATATGGGATTCGACACATTACATTGGTAGCGCATCAAACACACAGATATAGGCACTCTTAATTTTTTTTTTGTTTTAGCTTCGTTTTTACTTCTACCTCAAAAATTATAATTACTTATTTTTGTATTTTATTTATTTGTAATATTAACTAATTTTTTGCCTAACTCAAACACCAGCCCCTCACATTGTTAATTATAACAGAACTTATGTAAAACCTAGAATAAGTTTATCATTGTGATGTAATAAGTAATAAATAATTTTATTACTTATTACATTATTATCGGTATTGGTATCTACACATACATATGCAAAAACTCTAGTGACGTAATTATGATTTATCAAGAATTTATCAAAATAAAAAAATAATCAAGAATTATTTATGATAAAAAATTACCTACTCTAAAAATAGCCGAAATCGACCCAAAAGGCGATTCTGAACATACTACTTTCTGTATAATTGTGCATTTAATATGTTACATGTTGTATAAAATACAGTTTGATAACCTCTTACTTTTTTGCAGTCGGTTAAAAAAAGCTTGAGCATCACTGAGTCTCAATACTGTAGACAACGTTAATGTTCTATGAAAATATTCTATCATACCTACAGTTTTTTTTTCAGCTTAGTTCTGCAGGCAATTATATAGTTTTAAAATGATATATTGTATTGTAAACCAAAATATGTGTTGCTAATATATTTAGTTAATTTTTTATACGCATTTATGTAGAATCAAGTGGTAGTTGATAATAGGTATCGTTTTTTTTTTTTAAATAAAATAAATGTATATAATAAAATCAGTGTGTGTAAATTTTGGTATATTAAAATTTATTTATATTTTAGTGTAAAAAAAATAACAAGTACGGGCAACCTCGCAACAGTAGTAACACTTTTGCTGCGAAAATCGCCCTTATTAACATAAAGACTTTGTCAATCAAATTGTTACCTCTGATGCGCGGTTCACTGTACATAAATCTTATTTATTAGTATCTTATTTTATATAAATCCGTCTTCCTTTTTGTCGAATGTTTGTAACGCAATCGAAGTCGTGAGTTCTAGCGATTATTGTAAGTTTAAATTAAGAACTAAAAATGTTACCACAACACACTGCCATACACATCTAAATATTTAAAAATAATGATTATAAACATTAATATGAAAATAAACAATTGTACACTTTTTAAGCATTTTTTTTTCTGCACTACCCTTTTTTATTCCATTGCGAATTTTAGATTTGGTCAGGCAACCCTAAAAACGACCCTATTACTTTTTTTTTCGGTGGGAATACATCTTATATTATGAATATATCTTAATACATCTTATGACATGACAGAATATATCTTAATATATCTTATGACATCCCCCGATCATGGTCGGAGCGGGAGAGTGTCAAACTTTTACTGACTAAAAACCCCACTCTTGTTTCTTCGTTGCGTTTTGTACCAGGGCAGAGTCTTCCTTTCAGAATCAGACCCTTGGCCCCAGTAGGCTTCGACCCTGCTGACATCTCCCTGAGGCGCGCGTGGAACAGTACGCGCCGTCGGCGACTTGGGCTCGGTCCAGACGGTCAGACGGCGAGCTACCCATTGTTCGCCGTCCGCAAGCCCGCGCCTACACTGGCCGGAAATCGGCATCGGAATCCCGGCGGCGGTTGGGGCGTGAGAACCGTTGCCTCACGCGATCAGCCGCCTCCTTTTGCTAGCATTACTGCTTCACAGAAAAAGGCGGGCGCCTGTCACTAATCCTCGCTCCGGACCATGCCTGTAGAAAAGCCCGGCGCGAGAGATCACCGCCACCTATGATCTGTCGCACCGGGCCTATTACTAAGAATCACGAATAGTAAAAACAGGACTATTATTAAGACTCCACTGTCCGTCTGTCACCAGGCTGTATCTCATGAACCCTTTGATGCTAGATAGTTAAAATTTTCGCTGATGTATTTCTGTTGCTGCTATAACAACAAATGCTAAAAACAGAATAAAATATATTGTTTAAAAAAAAGTTGTATAGATACGATTACGAACCCTTCGCGCACGAAGCCGTCTCTCACTTGCCCGTTTTCTATAAACGTGTTGTGCTTCTGATAGTTATTCGTATTTGGCGATATGTGGAACAGTGGGTAAAGTCCCACAAACCGGGTGTTTTTTTTTTTTTATTTGTTGGGAAAATCATGTTATGACAAAACCCGCTCTTGGGCGTAGCGGGAGATAGTGTCAGACTTTTACTGACTAAAAACCCACTCCTGTTCCTTCGTTGCCTTCGTCCCAGGTCCCCGGGTTTCGTTTTCACACTACCCATGGCCCCAGTAGGCTTCGACCCTGCTGGGCCCCTACGATTTGCTGACATCTCCCTGAGGCGCGAGTGGAACAATACGCGCCGTCGACGACTTTGGCTCGGTCCGGACGGTTACCGGACGGTCGGACGGCGGGCTACCCATTGCTCGCCCTCCGCAAGCCCGCGCCTACGGTGGCCGGAAATCGGGATCGGAATCCCGGCGGCGGACAGGGCGTAAGGACCGTTGCCTCACGCGATCGGCCGCCTCCTTTGCTAGCATTACTGCTTCGCAGAAGGAGGCGACCGCCTGCCACTCCTCCTCGCTCCGGACCATGGCCTGAACCAAGGCTCGGCGCGAGAGATCGCCGCCACCGATTGCCCTCACGAGGACACGGCGTTGCTCTGCCCAAGCGGGGCACACCTCCACCGTGTGCTCTACCGTGTCCTCCGGGCGGTCCACACAGTGGCGACACCCGGGCGTCGTTTCCGCACGAATCCGGTGCAGGAACCTCCCGAACTTACCGTGTCCGGTGAGAACCTGCGTCATGCGGAAGGTGAGGACGCCGTGAGGTCTTTCCAACCACGCCTCAAAGAGGGGACTTACCGCCATAATTGTGGCGTGCCCAGCACTGGGTCGCGACAGTCGCTGTCGCCATTTCTCCATGAGAACTCGCCGGAGCTCTGTCCGCCATGCTGCGACTTGTCGCGGCAGCGGAGTTTCGCCCCGGCGTTGCATCTCCATGCGCAGATCGTGCATGAGTGCAAGGACTGTTGCCTCCAGATCCCATGGTGGCTGGCCAGCAAGGAGGCTCGCCGCTTCGCGAGAAATCGTCCGGTATCCTCGCACCATCCGTATGGCCATGACCCTCTGGCACGCGTTCAGCCGGGCCGCCGGCCGCTTCCGCAGCGCCGACGGAGGAGGAGCTCCCGGTCCAACTGCCTCAGCGCCCACCGCGGACCACAAGGGCTCTGTCGGACCGGCGCAGTCGAGGTTTGGGCGGAGACGTCAAACCGGATGTACCGGTGGTCTGAGAACGTCTCCACCTCCTCCATAACGCGCCAGTCGACGACACGCGGCGGCAGAGCGGGGCTGGCGAACGAGATGTCCACCACAAACCGGGTGTTGTGTCTGGTGGGCAACTGCCCGATAGATGATTTAGGGCTGTTCTATATGTTCCAATCGCGCGGAGAACTTTGATTGCGCGATGTAGGATTTCGCATTTCTTGTAGTTCTTATGTGGCGCCATATATATGTCGCCACGTATATTTTACAAATAACCCAGTATAGTGATGTTCAAGCTAACGCTTTTTGAAATCCATCGTTGAGGTTAATTGGGGGAAAGTACGCATAGACATTCTTATTTTTTGCGCATGGGACAATTAAAGAATTAAATCTAAATCTTTTTAAAAAACAGCTAAAATCTTTGCTGGTGGATAAAGCATATTATAGTATTTCGGAATTTCTAACAGATAAAAATTTAATTGTGATATGATAATAGATTATTACTATAGATAATTGCAGACATAAAAAATGTATCTTTGACATTATTTCTTAATTTCTCGTTTGTTTTTTTTTTATTATTATTTTTTATTTTTTACGTTCAAAGTAATTGTTTACATATTAATTTTTCGACATAAACTCGACATCCTACAATTAATTTCTATTATTTTTAAAAATTATTATTGACTATGACTAAAGTTATAAATATAATACCAAAATTTGTACGCCCTCGGGCATAACATAGCGAGCTTATTACTTATGTTAAACAAATGATTAAATAATTATTGATTGTTGGGAAAAACGTTTCAAATAAAACTCAGTCATACATAACATAACTTTTATTATCAATATTATCTTGTAGTACACAAAGTACAAAACTAAATTATTCTATTTCGATATATTCTTGCTTTTATCTATATCTAAATATATATTACTATAATTCTATACTATATTAGGCTCACCTAGGCAATATAAATTTTGTATAATCAAACCTTACTACCCTTCAAATGCCCGACGAATATTAAAAAAAAAATTCATGACTCCAAAATCGCCATAGCGAATATAAATTATTTTTTTATGTGTGAAATATTATTGTTTTACAATCAGTCAGAGAATAGTTTGGAAACAAAAGATTTAAATTAATATTTTATTAATTCTTCAATTTCAACTCTTCACAGTAATTTTTGCCTAAACACGTGACCCTTTAATTCCCTACGTCGGATATATCCGACAAACACTGTTACGTTTATTCCGCCAGGGTCGCACATCCACGACCAGATACTCCATTTCGTCAGCTCTTCTGTCACCTATTGATAGGGGATTGAAGAGCAAACACTAACCCTGACGAATAGGACCCGAAAACACTCGTAGCGTCAAAAGTGCTAATGGCATTTGTGGAAGAGACATCACAATTTTACTAAAAGACTTTTGTTACTAAAAGAGTTATGAGTATACATGTGGATGGGTGGAGAGGGAGAGGGAGGCCAAAGAAAAGATGGATGGATTGTGTGAAGAGTGATATGAAAGAAAAGGAAGTTAGTGATAGTATGACGGTTGACAGGATAGAATGGAAGAAAAAACGTGTTGCGCCGACCCCAAATAAGATGGGACAAGGGCAGGAAGATGATGATGATGACATCACAATTTTGCCAATAACACGTGTGAACTATTAAAAGACGATCAAACGATTTTTATTAAAGTTGAATAGAAGAATTCCTTGGCAGACGTAGACTAACACTACGACTACATGACAGAAACTCTAAAAAACCGAGAGAGAAAAATAAAACGTTACTTGGTGATTTTCTATCAATCAAACATCTTTTCTATTGATAATTAAATATTCTTTAATCTAAGACTAAGATATAAAAATACAATCATTCTTTTATGGAGGTATAATTCCTCTAGTTACAAATCAATTGAAACGCACTTGGCGCCTGAGAATTTTAATTGCTTATACGACAAAAAAAAAAAAAAAATTAATATCTGGTATTAAAATCATTTTTTCTGCCAAATAAAGCTCTTGTAGGCCTCAAATCAGGCCAGATTGAAATGCCCAAATTCCCTTTGTAGTAGTGTTGCAAATAGTTCGAGCGACGTTGTGTTCTTGCTCACTCTCGCTAGTCGGTCATATTGAATGAACTAAAGAGCGATGGATTTGAGATCCAGTTCGCATAGATCTTCCATCGATTACTCAAAGAATCGATTTTATAAGTCCAGGTAAATCGATCTTAAATATTGGACCGATTCTGTGAATCGATCTTAGAGACTTGAAATCGAGATTCGATATTATTCCTGCAGAATGTAACATATATAAAGAATATAATTTAAAAACATCCAAAGGGTCTAGTTTCCTCAAACTAATTTTATGTGAATGTTGTACCCCGACCCCGATTACTCACCAGTCATGTACTCAGTTCCTAAACGGCTACGAATGATCTTTAGAAATGCGATTTATTGCCGAATCGATTCTTTAGACTTCGATTTGAATCGATTCAAAATCGATATTTAGGAACGACATCCCTAGCCCTAACTACCTAAGTATTTCATTTGCGAACTACAAAAGTGTACTAAACACAATTGCCAAAATGTAGGTATACAATGCCTATATATCGACGGTGAAGTGCCAATACCTCCTAACTGACATTTTTCCAGATAATTACTTTTTAGCGCTCTTAATTCAAATGTATGTTTCTGCATATTTTTGTGAAATCTCTTGAAGCGAATATTAGTTGCTACTGCATCAAATTAAATTGTGGAAACACCTCTTAACTAAATCAGCATGTTAATTCATAGTATTACCTCCTGACGTTTTTAAGACAGAAGATTTTTGACTTCGACAATTAGGAGTTATTGGCACTTCACCGTCGATATGTTAATATGTTAATAAAATAAATAAATACATACACCTAAACGCTTCAGAGGATACAAACGCTATGTTCATATTTAAATATATTTTGTACAATAACGGACATTTAAAGGGTGTTTAATTTAATGGGGTGTGTCGCTCATTAAAGTTTTCAAACAGGAGCACCTCGTTATATCTATACCCTGTGTTAACATATCAATATTATTTGCTTATATAAAACTACTACAGATATAAGTCTAAATATATTGTACTGTGACTGTATCAATTGAACGTTCTCTGTACCTGTAAACAAAGAAATTGTGTCATGGTTAGTTTGTGTAAATTCGTTACGTCTCAACAATCGTTTAAACTCCATTTGAAATAAGAACAAAAAATCAACATTAGAAGCGCGGAAAATCTACAAGTCCGTGATAAGGGGCCGTTCAAGTATTACGTAAGTAGATTTTTTGCAAATATTAATCCCCCCTCTCCCTCGTCAGCAAAAGTAAGGAAAGCTCTCGCCCCCCCCCCCCCCCGCATGAAATGCACGTACCAATGTTTACGTAAACATGTAAACATTGGTACGTGCATTTGTCAATGTGTTAGTTTGGTTATTAATTTATAAGCGGTAGTCGTAAGTCTAGAAAAAAGGAATACTTGAAATAAAGTAAAAAAAACAGAGTTAATTTAAAATTTTGACATTATTTATTCAAATTAACAGTTCTCAGTCCATGACACACTAATCCATGACACTAAGTCTTCAATGACATTAGATGTATGTTGCTTAATGATGTGTGTCTGCTCACTTTCTTGTGATTTTGGAACATCGACATCGTTCTCATAAAAAAATTGCACTGCTGACGTAATCACCATCTAGACTCTCCATCCCCCATGTCATCAAAAATATGCAACGCAGACCCCCCCCCCCAACCCCTTGTAGTGCTTACGTAATACTTGAATGGCCCCTAACACCTGGCATACTGTATGGATCAGAATGTTGGGCTGTGAAAAAAACGGATGAAAAAATATTGCATGTAGCGGAGATGAGAATGTTGAGATGGATGTGTGGAGTGACGAGAATGGATAAAGTGAGAAATGAATATATAAGGGGAAGTTTGAAAGTGGCGCCAGTGACTGAAAAGTTGAAGGGGAAACGTTTGTCTATTTGGTATGGTCATGTAAAGAGGAGAGATGAAACGCATGTTACTAAGAATTATGAGTATATACTCTGCGATACCAACTTTGGACCCCTATTTCACCCCCTTAAAAGTTTAATTTCCAAAAATCCCTCCTACGTCATAAAAGGAAGCCTTGTGCAAAATTTCACGTTCCTAGTCCCAGTAGTTTCGGCTGTGTGTTGATATGTCAGTCAGTCAGTTTCTCCTTATTTATCCTTAAGACAAAAAATTCGGCTGTGTTGATATGTCAGTCAGTCAGTTTCTCCTTATATTGTATATATTATATATAATCCTTATAGACAAAAAAAAATTACCATCAGGTGAAATAGTGGTCAAGCGCGAGTCTCTTCTTATTCGGTAAAAAAATTACAAAAACTGACCATGTTCAGTTGATAGTGGCGGAGTGCTCGAAGTCTCCCTTGTCCAGGTGTCGCTGCGGCGCCTTCGACGGCTCGTACATTAGCATGGACACGCGCTCCGGACTGGTCTTGTTGCGTTGCATGTCTGGGAGTGGAACACTATTTTAGTATAACTGGAGAATCTTTGTGCACGTTCACGCAATTTACTATTTTTCGCACTAGGGCGGAAAAGCGAGCCCGCCCCCGCTTACAATTTATCGTGTCAGGCTGGGCGCGGCGCGACCCCCACGAGTCGCGCGTCAACCTCCGTTTATTTATATCTTCGTAAGTGGAGCTTTGTAACTGCAGAATTCGGCTCCACAACACCCTCGCCTACAGCTCGGGCGAATTCCGCTTCGGTCATAATTAAAAACTTTCTTCACTTGTATCAAAATGTACTATTTTAACGGTAAACGAAAAGTGGGACGCTCTCGGGCTAGAGAGCCGCCACATGAGAGGCGAACAATGGATAGCTCATATTAGAGTATCTAGGGTATTTTTCAAAGGGGACCTGGCCCGTAACATGCCTGATTTTTGTGTAATACTATCAGTATTTTAGTGTTCATCATAGAATTTCGAATCGGTAGCCCAACATCCTGGAGTGGGCGCTAGATCATATTGAGATGGGAACGTACTTGCCCCCCTCTCCCACCCTGTTTACACTTATAGCTATTGATCGCCCGGCAAGAACCTGGCCCGAGTCCATGGAGCTTTGTATTCCACGCGCACCTCAAGCAGTTATCAGCACAATTGAATGGGCACGCTGGGGTCGATGCCTGCCAAGGTACTTTTTTCAAGGTGGGATATCATCTAATGACTTTCACACACTAGGGCGGAGCAGGAGGACGTGTTTAACTTTTACTGACTAAAACCACATCTATATTCCTTCAGCTGTCTTTTGCAGGACCACGGGTAACCCCTTCAGAAGACGACCCGTGGCCCCAATAGGCTTCGGCCCTGCCAGACGATTACCGGACGACCGGACAGACGACGAGCTAGTCCCAATCCACTCCAGCGTTCCAATGTACCCGTTTGCCTGTACTTACATCTCAAACTCAAGCGCCGCTTGTGTTGCCCGCACAGCTCGAGCTGCCTCCTCACGAGCTGCGACGCGGACGCGGGCCGCGGACTCAGCGGCAGGGTGGCCGGCTGGAGGGTCACCTCTGAATATGCTGTCTTGCTTGTGTAGTCTGCGAATGTAAAGCTTAATTAAATACAAAATTACTGCAGGTTAAGCAAAGCTTGGCGAGTGGATATCATACTGAGATTCTTTGGTACCTCCGAAAGCACTTTAATCCTGTAGCGATGTCTATGACGTCACATAGAAACTAAACTAATCGCGCATTTAGAGTTCTCCGCACGATTTGAACATATACAACAGCCCAAAATCATTTATCGGGCAGTTGCCCAGACCAGACATAAAATGTGTCTGGTCGGAGGATCCTCCCTTTTCAACGGACTTTTGCTATTTGGCGGTTTGCAGGACTTCGCTCTGTTCCGCATATACATCTAAAAGCTGTTGGTTCGGATGTTATTCTGATGTATGTGTGGAAGTCGTTTCGTATAAAACACCGTATTACATATTGGCGCGCCGCATTGAAAAGTGTCTATCTGACTGACAGTAAGGCTACCTGACGTTCAGCCGAAATTATATACGGCTGAAATAAAGTATTCTTCTTCTTTCTGGCCTTATCCTTTCATTCGGGGTCGGCTCTCTTCGTCTTTAGGCGCCAGGATAGTCTATCCTGGGTTGTCTGTGTGTCCAGCTGAAGCATTCCAGGTCTTTGGATACGGTTGTCTACCACGTAGCTATTGGCTGAAATAAAGTAAGCCGCATAAAATATACACTTGATCCTGATGAACCGCGAACCCACCTCTCTCATTGAGCACAATCTCGCGCTGCATGTTTGAGAGTTCAGCATCGTTAACCTGCACCGTATGCTTCTTCTCCGAACCGTCCCACGAACGGTTGCGATCGCCGATGATGACCGTCAGGTCGCCGTCCGCCTTCAGTTCCTCATCCTGGAATGAGGCGTTCTTGCTTTGTGGTTCCACCTGGGAATACAAAAAAACAAAAATGTATTTATTGATAGGCTCACGTTTGAGCTTGCCTGATGATAAGCGATGATTTGATCGACGATGGAGCACACTTGCCTAAAAGTAACTGTAGCGACATCTATAGCGTCACATAAGAACTAATCCTGCATCGCGTAATTAATGTTCTCCGCGCGATTAGAACATATAGAACAGCCCGATATCATCTATAGGGTAGTTGCCCACCAGACACAACACCCGTCTGGCCGGAGGATACTCCCTTTTCAACGGAGGTTTGCGGGACTTTACACTCTATTCCGCATACCTCCAAATAACTTTGACTTAAACAGCCCTAGGTTGTAGGTAGCTTTTAGGAAAACACAGCCTCTGGCAGGGGTTACCACTCCTTAGCAGAACGGAAGAGTGTTCAGTAAATCTAGCAAATAGTACTATAGATACAGCTAGATTTTAATTAACCATCCAAATCTTTTCCAGGCGTACTATATCAATGAAAGATACGATTTTCGCAAATATTCATTGTTAAATATTTGAATTTTCTTTTTATTGTTATCTATAGGCTCGCCTTCACTACTATCTCACCTGATAGTAAGCAAAAGCAATGATGATGAAGAGATGATGGAGAGAAGTAGTCGACGATGGATCGTCCACAATAGGTTCTAGCTTTTAGGAAACATATTTTTGGTACTTTTGAATGGTGACAAAAAATATCAGGTTGTAGAAATCAAAATAGTGCTTGAATATAGGGAGAAAATGCGGCTGATCTTGGCAGGTTAGCTGGTAGCAGATTGGAGATGACGGGACAGAACCACAAGAAAAACCTACTTAAACATAAATTAACTACAGTACGGTCGAAATATCTTGACATCTCGAAACTTCAAACAATTGGCTGTGCAGTAATTGTTTTTAAGATTCAGAACGCCAATTTCAGAGTGACCAACATATTTTCACCGTACTATACACAAAGGCCATAGTATCTAGTATCCTTTAATTGTAAAATAATATTTAGTATCCTTACTTTGATCTTCCTCTTCACAGTAGGACTCGACTGCGGCCTATTCATAAAGTCAATATGCTGGTTTTTGTCACTCTTATTCCTAACTATCGGCGACAATTTCCTAAATTCACTCCTTGGCTCCAATTCTATCCTAACAGTTTCCACCGTCGAGTTACTGGCCCTGCCGAAAAGAGGGGACAGTTTCGGCTTCACGCCGCTAGTCTCATCAGATTCGTCGACACTCTCAATAGTGATCGTCGAATCGATACTGTTAGGATTATGTTTAATCGGTTTAACAATAATCAGTCCTTTATGGATTTCATCTTCGTCAAGTTTAGAAGATTTTTCAAGATCGTAATTCGGATTTTCAAAGCCAGTCTGTGTGGCTATATCGTCACTAACTGCTGTAAAAGTCTGGGAATTGGTATTCGATGCTTTATTAAGCATACGTTTGCGTCTTTCTAAGTCTGCATGTATGTCTGTTTGCACGCGTAAGTTTATGTCCCCGTATCGACGAACTATGTAGTTTAAGAGCCATTGGTAGCCTTTGCGGAGGCCGGGGTCGAGTTTTGGCTTTTTGGACTTAGAGTGATCGCCGTCCGCGCTGTAAGATTCGACTAGGGTTGGGCATCGGTACCTGCGAAAAAAGAATACGAATGATGCTGTTACTGTCTCCCTCATAAGTCTCCAGCCGAGTCGGATTCGACGATTGACCTCTTTCTCAAAGTTAGACCTACCCAACTGGACTGTCTGTCCCAGGTAAACGTAGTCGTCAACAACTTCGAGTGTAGCGTCTCCGATCTTGATAGGAGTGGGTGCTACATGGATGTTTACCAGGTGTTTAAGGGACTATACGCCTTAACGCCATCCATTTGATGACCTAAACTGTTAAATGGATGGAGCTATATAGGGTCCATCCCTCTCTTTCGCTCTCACGCTTGACAATTTTATTTGTCATGGTAAAGGCCCTGGTCTTCTGTCAATTTTCGCACCTTCAAGTATCGTTCATATATGTATTCAGTTCCTACATAAAGATATTAACGGTTTACTTACTTATTCACCAATGGCTCTATGTTAAGTTTGTCGACCACGTCGATGTCGTCCAGGGCGCCTTGTTTGTCTTGCTTGTTTGCCAACACCAGCACTGGTTTGCCTGATGAAGTGAAACATAGCTGCTAGGTACGGTTGTCAGGTATTATTTTCAGAAACTTGAAATTGATCACTTCATGATATAGCCAACTAAAACTGGCCAGATTAACACGTTAACATTTGATGATGTCGATTTCCGTTTGGCTATATCATTGATGTAAGATTTCGATGATAATGAAAAGTAAAGAAAGTAAGCCAAACGAGGATTAACATATCATCAAAGTTTAACGTTTAAAACGATCTGGCCAGTTTAACTTGGTCATATCATGAAGTGATAGAAATCCTACATGAATGATATGGCCAAACGAGGATCGACATAACATCAAATGTTAACGTTTAAATGATCTGCCCCCCTAGCCAAGTTACAATCGTTTCGTTCGCGCTGAACGCCTCGAGTAAGCCACGCCTCCGATTCCTTTGTTCTGACCTTGTGACTGATCGTTAAGATGACGTCAGAATAAAGGAATCGGAGGCGTGGCCTACTCGAGAAGTTCGGCGCGAACGATACGATTGTAACTTGGCTAGGGGGGCTGGCCAATTTTAGTTGGCCATATCATAAAGTGATCAATTTCTATGTTCTGGCCACGACATAGATACAAAAGGTGAAACTGATTACATATCAATGCACAGCCGAAATTTATAGGACTACTAGCTTCTTATTATGAGGAATTTAGTTTGTATGCAAAATCTTATTCCGTGGGCCAACATAATTGAAACTTTGCATAAATTACCTATAGTACAATTTGTTACAAGTGCAGAAAGTTTGTCATTGCGACCGAGGCGGAATTCGCAAGAGCCCTAGGCGAGTGTGTCATGGAGCCGAGTGCGATCACACCTATATCAAACGACTTTTGACTTTTGGATTCGTGGGGGGTCGACACACGCCCGGCCTGAGAGCACGCGCACTTTTTTCCACAAGTGCGGAAAACAGACTATTGCGTGCCTAAAAGCGGTGGGATAAGAGCGGGTTTTCGAGTAAGTTTATTGAAAAATAAGTAATAAAAGTCATAATTTGTTTTTCAAAACTACCCCTACAAGACGATTTAGGGTGTGTTAAAGACTATGAATGATTCTTATTTCTGGGGCTAATGAACTTGAAACTTGGCCCGAATTCTAACCTAAATGGATAATAAAGACTGTCAATATTAGTTTTCCAAAACTATCCTCGAAAGACGGTTTAGGGTGAAAGTTTTAAAGAAAATATTCTTTCGAACGAGTCACCAGCAAAGTGCCAGTTACTCATAAATGAGTGACGCATTACCGTACTTCACGTTATCGTTAGGGTAAGGCCAAGGACCTTACATGGCCATATCCTAAAAAAAAACGTGAAGTAGTAAATAAAGTAATTAGTTACAAATATACTTTAGTCACGAAGTTAACGATATTAGGTTTTCATAGAAGGTTCATTTACCTATCTAGGAGATTTGTAAACCTATCTACAGGTCCCCGCCGTTGATCACAACGTCGCTTACCATCAGGTGAGATAATGGTCAAAACGCGAGCCTATCTATAACAAAATAAAAAAAAATCCGACACCATCTTGCCAAGGGCTAGGTATTGTGTTAAGACCCTCACTTTAAGAGACCTTAATTATAGTTGTGACAAACATACGCAAATACGTATAAAAACTTTCGCTTTTATATGATAAAAGTATAGTATATAGGAGTATTAAATCAACACGGGTGAAGACTCTACAAATGACACCCGAGACTAACGGCTTCACGTGCTTTCAAAAACTCGGTGGAGTCTCAGTATGTAGGTATATTAATGAACGGTCAATCATCTACAGACCGACCTTGAAAATCAAATCTTTAATTCTTTATTGTACACAAAAACATAACGTAATATATGGAGATAAGACAGTTCATGTACAAGGGCAAGCTTAACTCAGCAATGAGTTTTCTCCCAGCAAACCTTTGAATCATAGAGAGAGAACATATTCGAGGGTAGGATCCAGTGCACAATATAAACCTGCATAACTAAGTCTAATATATAATTATATTATGCATACTATACAATATACTAATACTAGCTTTTGCCCGCGGCTTCGCTCCCGTCAACTGACTACTATATTCTACTCTACTCTACCCTACTCTACCTCACTCTATCCCACGCTACCGTACCTTACCTAACTCTACCCTACTCTACGGGATAAAAAGTATCCTATATCCGTCTCCTGGTTCTAAGCTACCTCCCCACCAATTTTCAGCCAAATCGGTTCAGCCATTTTTGAGTTATAAAAAGTGTAACTAACACGACTTTCTTTTATATATATAGATTATCTCAATACTGAAAGGAAGTGCTGTTTAAGTATCGATCTGTGTAGCTATTAAGTAATTATTACTTAGCTACAAGCTAATACATACGTGAATAATAAATAACACGTATTCGTGTTTAAGTGCCCTTGATGTATAAATAAGAAGAAAAGGTAGACAGTATCGTAAATAAGAAGACATAACATCAAAAGAGTGGCGGGAACGAGTTGGGTGAGAAAAGCAAGTGATAAATCCATATGGTTCTCCATATTATGGATTTATCACCCAACTCGTCACTTGGGGCCTTTGTTGGAAACCAATAGACTAAAGCCTGGTTGTCACAGGCCCAGTTTCTGACCCAATAGACTAAAGCCTGGTTGTCACAGGCCCAGTTTCTGACCCAATAGACTAAAGCCTGGCTGTCACAGGCCCAGTTTCTAACCCAATAGACTAAAGCCTGGTTGTCACAGGCCCAATTTCTGATCCAACAGACTAAAGCCTGGTTGTCACAGGCCCGGTTTCTGACCCAATAGACTAAAGCCTGGTTGTCTCAAGCCCAGTTTCTGATCCAATAGACTAAAGCCTGGTTGTCACAAGCCCAGTTTCTGACCCAATAGACTAAAGCCTGGTTGTCACAGACCCGGTTTCTGACCCAATTGACTAAAGCCTGGTTTTCACAGGCCCAGTTTCTGACCCAATAGACTAAAGCCTGGTTTTCACAGGCCCAGTTTCTGACCACCCAGCAGTCAGCAACTATACATTCTGCTGTCTGAACAGTACTGTAATTTTCCCGACGTGTTCTCACTACTGGGTCTGCATAGGAGACAGTAGTACGCAGCTACTGTGTTACTAGTGCTGGCCTGGTATCTTACTGACTCATTGCATTTTTACGAGGCCACCAAAATGGCTGATCAGTGCAATATAATATGTCATCATCATCTTCCTGCCCTTGTCCCATCTTATTTGGGGTCGGCGCAATACGTTTTTTTCTTCCATTCTATCCTGTCAACCGTCATACTATCACTAACTTCCTTTTCTTTCATATCACTGTTCACACAATCCATCCATTTTTTCTTTGGCCTCCCTCTCCCTCTTGTAATTCGAAAAAATATACTACTATTGGCATTACTCCTTGGTGAACATTTGATGGAAATTCTCAAAAGCCAGAAGAGAACAAAGAAAAACTGGGCAAGTACGAGTCGGACTCGCGCCTTGAAGGTTCCGTACAAACTTACCTATTATGCAAATAGTTCAATTCCCGAATGAAGTTTCGAATATATTTCCAAATTGCAAAAAGTTTTTTTGTGACGTAAACTACAAATTTACAGTATTTAGATTTTTTCCTATACTTGTGTTAGAGACCTTGCTTTTTTTATTGATATAAACCAGTGCTTGACTGCGATCCCACCTGATGGCAAGCAGTGATACAATCATTGATGGTGACGCTTCATGCCAAATTTCAGGATTCTAGGTCAACGGGAAGTACCCTATGAATTTTGATTCCTTTGAGAGTGTCCAACAAACAAAAGCAGGCACAGAAACACAATAGAAAGACAATGACCGCGCGAACGCCGGCGTTCGCTCTCTCATTGTCTTTCTATTGTGTCTCTAATTACCTTACTCAAAAGGTTAAGGGCCGATTCACACCGGAAAGGCAGCGTTGACCCGAATATAAGTTAATAATAACATTATTCCATTTTTTCAAGGGATTTAATTAAACCGTTTATCGAAATGATACAGAGATTCGCAGAACGAAGTGGTCATCAAATAAATAAATCAGTGACTACCCCACTCGATTGCCAGTTGTCAGCTATAGCATATATATATGCTATTAACTTCCAACTTAGCCTTGACGTGACATAATAACATACCTAAGGCTACCTAGTCTTTGTTTCAGTCACCCTGAACACTTTTCAGGAAAATGAAATCGTGAAAACACCACTGTCTCTACCATAAAACTCTGGAATGTGCTTCCCCTTGACATCAAAAAAGCTGAAAGTAAATTTTCCTTCAAGCGTAAAATTCGGAACTACTACTTGAAGTTCTCTCAATCTTAGTTCGGTCTTCGTCATAATTGCTATATTTTAAGTTCTCTTAATTAGAATGATTTCTTATGTATCATAGTATTTATTAGTTTATTATATTAGCATATATACGTATTTTATTATTATAAGCCACTTAATTTAATGATACTACATTCTATTTCAAAAATATCTGTTATTTATTTATTGTGCACACCTACCACAGTGTTGTCTTTTTAACGCAATGGTTGACTGGTAGAGAATGCTTTGTGGCATTAAGTCCGCCTATGTACCACCACTGTACATGAAGTTTAAATAAATAAATAAAACACAGCTTTCAAAAATTTTGTCTTTGGAACTGCCGTCACCGATCCTTTTTATCATCATTATCATCATCAATTCAGCCGAAAGACGTCCAATGTCGAACATAGCCCCCACCAAGTGTCTTGGGCCACGTTTCAGAGTCATAAGTCAACACTAGTAACACATACTGTTCATAAACTATTGTCTCAGACACTGTTGTACGAGAAAATGACTGGCCTGTTGGTCTAGTGGTTAGTGGCCCTGACTGCTAAGCCGGAGGTCGTGGGTTCGATTCCCACCCAGGACAAATGTTTGTGTAATGAGCACAATCATTTGTTCTGTGTCTGGATGTAATTTATCTATATGTATGTATTTAGAAATATATAAGTATGTTTATCAGTTGTCTAGTACTCATAACACAAGCTCTGCTTAGCTTGGGACTAGACGGCGTTGTGTGATGGTTGTTGAATATTATTATATTATATTATTATTAAAATACTGCGCAGCTTCCCGAACGCTGCCCAGCCATTTCGGATTCGGCGATTGACCTCTTTCTCGAAGATAGAGCTACCCAACTAGACCTATCCCAGGTCTGTCCTAGGTCTTAACCCTATTCCTACGTACTACTACTACGTATTCTTATACAGGCGTAATTTTATGCGGTTTCACAGTGAGTCTTTGACCTTACCAAGTGGGTAGGTTACCATTTAGGGTTCCGTACACAAAGGGTAAAAACGGGGCCCTATTGTTAAGACGCCGCTGTCCGTCTGTATGTCACCAGGCCATGAACTGTGACAGCTAGACAGTTGAAACTTTCACAGATTATGTATTTCTGTTGCCATTAGTTATAACAAAAATACTATAAATATAATAGAATCAATATTTAAGTGGTGCTCTCATACAACAAATGTGATTTTGTGGCCGTTTTTTTGCTACGGACGGTACGGAACCCTTCGTGCACGAGTTCGACATGCATTTGGCCGGTTTTCATCATTTTTTTCGCTCCTTGACTGTACTATGGGTTTTTTTTTCGGTGGGAAAATCATCTTATGACATCCCCCGCTCTTGGGCGGAGCGGGCTAAAAACCCACTCCTGTTCCTTCCTTCGTTGCCTTTCGTACCGGGGCCGAGTTTTCCTTTCAGCATCAGACCCTTGGCCCCAGTAGGCTTCGACCCTGCTGGGCCCCTACAGTTGCTGACATCTCCTTGAGGCGCGCGTGGAACAATACGCGCCGTCGACAACTTGGGCTCGGTCCGGACGGTTACCGGACGGTCGGACGGCGAGCTACCCATTGCTCGCCGTCCGCAAGCCCGCGCCTACGGTGGCCGGAAATCGGGATCGGAGTCCCAGCGGCGTTTGGGGCGTGAGTACCGTTGCCACACGCGATCGGCCGCCTTCTTTTCTAGCATTACTTCTTCGCAGAAGGAGGCGACCGCCTGCCACTCCTCGCTCCGGACCATGGCCTGAACCAAAGCCCGGCGCGAGAGATCGCCACCGCCGATCGCCCCCACGAGGACACGGCGTTGCTCTGCCCAAGCGGGGCACACCTCTACTGTGTGCTCCACCGTGTCCTCCGGGCGGTCTACGCAATCGGTGACACCCGAGCGTTTCTTCCGCACGGATCCGGTGCAGGAACCTCCCGAACTTACCATGTCCGGTGAGGACCTGCGTCATGCGGAAGGTAAGGACGCCATGTTGCCTTTCCAGCCACTCCTCAAAGAGAGGAGTTACCGCCATGATTATGGCGTGCCCATGACTGTACTATGGGTAGGTACTTTTATCAACAAGTAGGTACTTAAGCACCTTGTATTTCCGATATTAACCACGGCAACGGACACGGTTCAGTGACACGACAATTAATAGTAACCACGATAAACTACCCGCCATTTTCAATGCAACTGATAAGCAGTTTAATTACAAAATGCCGAGTTTTTTTATCATCATTATTAGTGTTACATAATGAAAAACACACTAGCATATAGCATAGCACAATCAGCCGAAGAAGGTTTCCAGTGCTGGAACTCAGGAGAAAGAATGGGGTATAATCCACCACGCGAGCCAAGTGCGGATTGGAAGATGTCACATGTCTTCGAATTTTCGGTTCTAGTACATGCCGGTTTCCTCACGATGTTTTCCTTCACCGTATTGAGAGCAGTGGTGATGAAATAAATTACACTTAGTAATGCGCCTGGCAGGGTTTGAACCCGCGACCTACAACTCGTAAGTCAGGTCAAGACTGTTACTGTCACTAACACGCTGGTGGTGGTATTTTGCTATCGGAACCACGACTCATCATTCTTCACTACGCACACGTGAGCCACACACGCCGATCTGGGCACGTCGGTCTCCATACATTTTATATGGAAACTAGACTTGTAGAGCTACACTTGATCCACGCCACGCGACGTCGTTCCACGTACAAATCAGGCGTGTTACACGTGTGCGTCGGTCTAATGTCTTCTAAGCTTTGAGCACAGGCGTAGGGTAGCCTTTTGGTGTTTTACAGGTTGCATTTTGGAGAGTGTGCGCGGGATTTGCATGACTTGATTCCGCCATCTCATTTCTACCATCGGACAACCTGACGTACGACGAGTATCCACCCTTACGTTGTTGAAACCTCTACGGTCCGGACTAAACGTTTCGCTTCGTCGTTTATACCGCGTACATCGAAGGACTGGAACCATTTGCCTGCTGAAGTCTTCCCATCCGATTATAATTTGGGTGTCTTCAAGGCTAGAGTGAATAGGCTCTTGCATCACCGCTTACCATCAGGTGGGATCGCAGTCAAGCACTAGTTTATATCAAATTTAAAAAAAAAATGTATATAGCTTTATTTCATATTTCTGACGGCGCAGTGGTTGAGTGATTGGCTGCTACTGCGCTGCGTGTCACGGGTTTGATTCCCGCATGGAAAAAAATATTTGTATGGGTGTATTGTGTATGTGAGTTCACATGCTATTGAACGCATCCACAATACAGGAGTAATTCATAGTACAACCATACTAGGTTAAGTATTCTTTAGAAAAAAATATTGGGGTTGGAACAGTTTCTCGGGATTTTATTATTGATAGGCTTTTTTTTTTTTTTTTTTTATTGGGTGGGAAAATCATCCTAATGACATCCCCGCTCTTGGGCGGAACGGGAGATAGTGTCAGACTCTTACTGACTAAAAACCCACTCCTGTTCCTTCGTTGCCTTCGTCCCAGGGCCCCGGGTTCCGCTTTCACACTACCCGTGGCCCCAGTAGGCTTCGACCCTGCTGGGCCCCTACGATTTGCTGACATCTCCTTGAGGCGCGCGTGGAACAAAATGCGCCGTCGACGACTTGGGCTCGGTCCGGACGGTTACCGGACGGTCAGACGGCGAGCCACCCATTGCTCGGCGTCTGCAAGCCCGCGCCTACGGTGGCCGGAAATCGGGATAAATCGGAATTATTGATAGGCTCACATTTCACCGTAATCTCACCAGGGGCATGGTAATCCATGACGTGTTTAAATGTCAGGCGTGAGAGCGAGAAAGAGGGATGGAGCTGTATAACACAACCTGTGCAGCTCCATCCCTGAAACAGTTCAGTTTAGGTTACAACAACCGCGTTAAGAGCTCTCGAGCGCCTCTGACGGTAAGCAATGATGTGGCCAACGATGGAATACGCTTACAAAGCGTTCCAAATAAGAATAGGATCGATTGCCATGTTGTGACGTCACGTCATACTGTCAAATCGATGAATTGATAGTTTGAGCAAAACAAAAAAAAAATTAATTTATCTACGAACTGTGAATGAAAAAACTGTAATCAGAATCCAGTTCTTCAATTTTGCTCATCTCTGAGTTCTTCAATTTTGTCCAATTTCTTACGATTTGACAGTATGACGTGACGTCACAACATGGCAATCGATCCTATTCTTATTTGGAACGCATTGTACCTAGTAGTACGTAACATTTAATTTGTGACGGGAATAAACCAAAAGTAACTATGGGGTCAACGGCCGCGGTAGTGTTATTTTAAGTCATTAGTTATTAATATCCATCAAATCAGCAAAGTCCTCTAGTTTGCATAATTTGACGTTGTATCTATAGCATAATGAGGATCAATCACATAATAGCAAATCCGATTTTTACTAAGTACATCGTATGTGTGATAATATACTGAGCATTAAATTTTTTAAATTATTAAAATCTGTCAAGAAATGGTGGATTAACTAAAGTTTTTCTGAACGGCTAATTGGAAACGCGCGCTTTCGCTGGACTATTTACAATGACGTCATCTGTCATGACCCGTGCGACGAACGGCTTGATCGTATTCATTCGTCGGTGGAGACCGATCATGACAGATGACGTCACAGCGAGTCGCTTCATTCTCGGGCGCGTTTCTGGATTCTGGAACTAATAAACTAAAATTGCTGTATCTTCGTCATTTTTAGTCCGATTTAAATAATTTACTGTTTTTTTTGACGCTATAAGTCTGCATACTCCACAAAAATTATGACTGATCCTCATTGCGGGAACGTTTAAAAGAGTTATCAAGGCCCAAGAAAGAACGCAAAAGGCAAATGAAGGAACATAAATAAGCGGAATTTAATGAATAAAAGTTTGACACGTCCTGTCGCTCAACAAGTCATTTGATAATTTCCCAGCACAAAAAAAAATCTATTGCATAATAAATTAACAGTACACACAAATATAATTGAAGAAAAGACTTTCCGCGAGACATTTTCCGCGCGCGATAACACTTGCCTATCAATGCAAGTCGTAAAATTTAACTGAATGCATAGGAAATTACTTGAATAGTAATAAAATTAACCAAGCATGGACAAGCAAATGTTACTGTGGTCTAATAGACAAGATAGAATAAAACCCATAGGGGTCTTCAAGATTAAAGTACGCCTAATTAAAAGACCATAGGTGTAGTTTTAGACAGTAAACGTCTGACACGCCCTCAAAAAACAGAAAACCTACATACCTACTTTTTTAAAGGTTTGTACAGGGAATTTGGTGATAGATACCCACATTTTGAAGGCCAAGTTCAAAATGTGGGTATCGCCAAATTCCTGATGAAGGGATAAGGAGGTAGGTATGTCTCATCTGCAGTGAGAACGCTGGCACTGGTAGTCCATACAACAGTTCCTTACACTATTTCTTAGAATTAGGTACTAAGAATTGTCTTGACCTAGAACTACAAGTGGAATTGCGTGTGGATTAACGTCCGTAGGTTACTTTTTTAACTTCTCAGCGATCTTTTGATAAGCGCGGAAGTACTGTTTCCTATAATAAAAAGTGGGTTATGAGCCTGATTTGAGGCTTTTGATGGGGTCACGTTTTAATGTTAGGAGAAAATCCTCTCTGGATTTTACAAAATATTTCTGGGTTGTTTTTAATACAGGCGCCCCAACGGAACGGGCTGGGGCGCCTGTATTAAAATATATATAAAATAGGTACCATATTCCTTTCTAGCTACATATATGATATTCCGGTGCGAAATTAAAATAATTAAAACAATTTTGAAATGCATTATGTTCGCCAGAAAATTCACTATTTTAAAATCGTATTTTGCGAGTGAAATTATTACGAAATCTTAATGTGAATCAGCACGAGTTACCATGACGATAATATTGCAAAATATTAATAAAAATCATACCTGATATTTTGTCGTGCGATAAGACCTCTTCGAGCACGGCTCTGCATTCATCCAACCGCGAAAAATCACTCGAATCGATGACAAATATCACTCCGTGCACTTCGCTATAATATTGGGACCATATTTGACGAAAATGAGGGCCTCCGCCTAAATCATATATCGTCACAGGAGTATCTTTATGCACTAAATTCACAGCTTTAAAACCCACAGTCGGTAAAACCTTGTCATCCTTCTCGCCGGCCAAATTATTCACAGTTTTTGTTTTTCCCGCGTTATCCAATCCTATCAGTATCAGTACGATCTGACGACGCTGGTTCCGACGCCGAAAAACACTTCTGAGGCAATTACCCATAATAAACACGACATATACAACTAATTAACGATAAAAATCACTGTTCATATCACAAATACGTGTTTCAAATTTGAATTTGTCACTCGTGGCCATTTGTAAATAAAAAAGTTTTGTTGACACAACGGTTACCAATAGCAATCGAGTTCGATGTGGCCAGTATTATGCATTGGTTTGTTCTCTTTGCCCTTTTTTAATATTGTTATAGATTTTCTTTTTGATTTTTTAGTGGTCAAAAAAGGACAAACAATTTAATGAAAATTACACCCGTCGTGATTTTAATTAGATTTTGGCGTTCTGTAACAATTTATTATTCTTTTGTGACACATTTCCTTTGATGACCACGACTATTTGGCTCAAAAACTGCTTACAAATTAATGTTCATATATAAGCATGCTTGTCTTCCCCAAGGCGACAGCTGTATTTGATTAAGTCCACATAAGTAACGATTGTAAATTAAAGGTCACATCTGTTCTGTCATTATTACGATGTCCTTGCAATATGTATGTTTTTCTTATGGGTAAGCAGAGTGTGGAGTGTGCCATTGCCTTATTGCTCGCCATGACTAAAGCGCACACAACTAAATACGGTACCGTAACAGATTTGATGCAGGCACATACATTGATATACCGAAAATAACTTAAATGGCCTTTAATTAAACCGACTGCACAAAGGCTGGTGGCTTTTCTAACTATTAACATCTTAGAGCTCATATACACGAGCGGTTTGTTGCCAACGGCAGAGGTAACTGCAGCCGTCGACCTATACTAACACTTGATGCACACGACGGCTTCCGCTGATCTTCAAAGTTGGAGTGTCGACGGCCGCCGCGGTCGTGTCGACGGTAGGGATTGCAATCCGGAAAAACGGATCCGGTAATCCAGCGGATCCGGCATCATTTAACGTTTACCGAATCCGATACTAATATATCGGATCCGGCAACCGGATCGTGTGCTTGCAATTGAGTTCTTGTATGCAAGGTATAATTATCATAATAATCACTAATAATTATGATGTAGGTAACTAAAACTAGATTTTTTAGGGTTCCGTAGTCAACTAGGAACCCTTATAGTTTCGCCAAGTCTGTCTGTCTGTCTATCCGTCTGTCCGCGGATAATCTCAGTGATCGTTAGCACTAGAAAGCTGAAATTTGGTACCAATATCAATATCCGATAATCAATCATGCCGAGAAAGCGGTAAAATAAAAAGTGGAAAAAAAATATATTAGGGTACCCTACACGTAAAGTGGGGTGTGATTTTTTTTTCATCTCAACCCTAACGTGTGATATATTGTTGGATAGGTATTTAAAAATGAATAGGGGTTTACTGAATTCATTTTTTTAATTAATGTTAATATTTTCGGAAATAATCGCTCCAAAAGTAAAAAAAAAATGTGTTCTCTAACTTTTGGACCAAGCTCAAGCATCGCACCTTACGGTCAAGCAGTGATAGAGTTAAAATTATTTCGCTTAACTATTGAGTGCTGTGGACCGAAAACAGGAACGCCGCGCGCCGGTAGACTTACACTAGAAATTTTGCGGATGCCGAGCCACCAAAAAGCGGATGGGTAGCGTAGCTTGTAGTCACGCTCGATCATCCAGGGCCACATATAAGATAAAGAGAAGACGTTAAAGCATATCGAATGGTTTGATCAAATTTGTTCAAGAGATGTGGTTGTTTCCATTAAGAGGAAGAGCGAAGAAAATACATAAAATTTGAAGTAAAACAGCAATAAAAGTGAGGGTGAAAGACGAACGTAAGTTAAATTTTTGAAAGTCTATCCGAAATATCGTTGATACGTCTAATTTTATCGTCACTTAATAAATTTTCACAGAATGAATTTCTGTAGTGTTGATACATAGTTAATAATTTTTGAAAGTACAAGTCTATATAGACTATTAAATTATAATATCATGAACTATAGAACAGAATTGTCCGATAGAACGAACTAGGCTTTGGACACACTAGTAGAAAGAGATAACATACCCTTTTTAATCGTACTCTTCGGTACGTTTTTGAGATCCGAAATCAATCCAGATAGTATAAAAGATTCTTAAGCGAAAGTCCCTAATTTATGAATGTAAAATTCTAGTCTTTCGGTCCTACGCTTGACCAAAGAGTTCAGGAGGGATTTTAATAAGTACCCGGCTGTTAAATTATTCACAAATTGATTTCTTGTTGAAATTGTGATAACATGATTTTAGATCACACGTGCAACTCTACAATTTACGTGGCGTCATTGAAATTAGCCGCGATCTCAAGTAATCAAAGCTAAGAATTTTATTGTAGTATTGCGTCCCTTAGCTTACAACACCGCTCAAGTCGAAAACTGGCAGTTTTCACATTTGAATGCCTTTAGATGGAGCTGCTCATTGCGCGTCTAACCATAGGTCACATGATATAGATTTCAGCCAATCAGAAGCCATAATTCGAAAAGTAGTGATAGCGTGCAAGTCGGCTGGCCTCTCAACACCGCACAGTTTTTTTCATTTCCTGTATAGTTGTAAACTGGCAGTTTTGACATTTGAATGCCTTTAGATGGAGCTGCTCATTGCGCGTCTAACCATTGCTCACATGATATAGATTTCAGCCCATCAGAAGCCATAATTCGAAAAGTAGTGACAGCGTGCAAGTCGGCTGGCTTCTCAACACCGCAGTTTTTTTCGTTTCCTGTAAAGTTGCTAAAAATGACTTATGCGGTGTTGTTAGCTAAGGGACGATTGGCTACCTCAGCCACACTCGATAGATTTGCAGCTAAATATTTCAAAAATCATTACAATGAATTACATCCGCATTCTAAAGCAAAGTGTTTGTTTTCGCGTCTTTTTCACCAGGGTCGTGTGTTTGAGACTGGTTACTCAATCCCGTTTAGTTCTTAAGAGGGCCCTTCTCCACTCGCCTATCATCAACTTCGATAAATGGTTTAAAAGCTTGGTGCATCTTCTAATGCAATCCAACGCGATGTTTGATGATAAGGCAATGCGAAAAAAGAAATATAAAACTTTGTTGGCATCCGGTAATGCCGTAATTTACTTGAATATTTCACAAAACTTGTTCCAAGAAATAAGTGTTTTTATTAAACCCTTAAAGGTTTTTCAGAAAAATTGCCGTCATTCAGAATCTCGATTAAATGTGCAAGGCTTCTATGGATGTACTTTTTATATTTTTAATATATGAGTACATAATGGAGGGCAAATATTTACATAAAATAACAGATTTTTAGAGGTCTCTACTAGATTAGTTTTACACAAATTTACGTTTTATATGATAGCTGTGTATCCAAAATATCTAGAGAAATATGTGTAATCTACACTCATATAGTAAAGAGGTAAAGTTTGTTTTTTGTTTGTAGAAGATAATCTCTGAAAGTACTTGCCCGATTGAAAATTTTTTCACCGATAGAAAGCTGCTCTATTCCTGAGTGACATAGTCTATATTTTAAGTACACGGACGAAGCCGCGACCAAAAGCTAGTAACATCATAATCACGTAAGAGCGATTGTATAGGAATGTACCTCGAGTTGGCCGCTCTTAAATCCCCATAGACGAAAGAAGAGAGTATTTGGTCGTGGATGTGCGACCCTAGCAGAATAGTAGGGGATAAAAAGGTTAGAGTATAAAATAAACAAGAACTCATTAGGCTCCAGTATACAGGTCAATAATCAGCCCCCGAATTAAAATAAAACATGCAAATAAAAATACATAATTGAACATTTATTTTGAGAAAAATAATATTCACCATAAATACAGGTACAATTTCGAGATAACGTTATTTACAAAGCTCAAAAGTTTCATAAATAAATACATTAAAATGCGCGCCAATTATAACCAACGGCCATCTTGATTTGTGTTACCAGTCGGGGAAAAAAGTGTTTATCTGAATTTCACGAGAATTGTGTCCCCATTTTTGATTGAAAAATAGGCAAGATCTTTCATGACATTGTCGAGGCATATCTCAGCACCTTTCATTTGATCGTCCAGTAAATATAACGTCGGTGGGCCAGTGTGTACGATTCTCGGGAACAGTCTCTGTGCTAGTGTGACCAGCTTTTGTACAAACATGGAAGATGGGAATTTCTTTTTGAATTGTTTGCCGCTTTCGTCTTTGAGTATAATCTCTAGCAGTTGTGATGTGAGAGTCATATTTTTCGGTTGTTTCTCTAGCAGACTATCTTCTGGAATGCCGTATTCTGAAATAGAGAAATAGAAATTAATTAATGTAGCCAGGGGCGCCGACTCCGTGGGAATAGACATCAAGAAACAGATCAGTAAGCGCCTTCTAGTTTACGTATAAATTATAATATTTCTTGATAATAAAAACTAGTTTAATTTTTATATAATGGTTTTAATTTATACATTTATCAAACATAATTAGTAATTAAGTACGCAGTATGTAAGTAGGACATTTATTTATTTGTCGGTCGATTAGTGTGCATTTCTCTTCTCACACTTCGCCACTTTTTCGAGTCCATCAAATGAGCATGGACACCCATGGGCATGAGGTTTTCTAAAACCGGCGCCCCTGAATGTAGCTATTATAACATTAAATTCGTTGGGGGATGGAGGAAGTTTATCGAATGTCTGATACCAAAATAATATATTGCAAATGTGTTCTATATGTATGTTTATTATTTCTTCACGGTCAAACGCAATTGCAAAAATTTGGCACAAGGGTAGTTTTATCTTGGGAGTATGTGTCCTTGTAATAATTTAGAGTTGCAGGCGAAGCCGCTGGTAGGAACTAGTTTTAAGATATTATTATGATTGTATTCCTTTAACAATTATAGTGATAGACACCTATTCACATCTCATCTAAGCCGATTATTGAGATATACAGAAAAATTACACCCTTGTCGACGATTGCCCGAATAATGCTCCCTTAAACTAAAAACTAAAATAAAATCAATGGGTTTTAAATAAGAATAGGAACGTCAATGGCCTTTATCTGTCAAATGTTACTTGGAAAAGTTTTTACGGTTTGCATAGAAAACTTATTTGCGTATTAAAAACGTTGTTTTTTTTACTTTCGCTTATTTATCCGAGACTTAGTTAAATGTATGTGAAGAAAAAAACTTTTTTTTTTATTCTTGATAGGTTCGCGCTTGACCGCTATCTCACCTATTTAATTTAAATTAGCTAAATATATTATATGAGTAATAATTAGTTAAAAAAAAAGAAAACAATTTTCTTTCCAATTTTCAAAGTTGGCAACAATTCGTCTTATTCCATTTGCCACTATTAAGACATTTCACACAGTGATGAAGAGATGAGCGGAATTGAAGTACTAGATTAAACTGATTAAACTATTTCGTTCATGATTCGTAAACAAATTTAATTTAAAAAAAAAAAACTTTTTTTACTCACTCTACGTAATCGATTAGATAGATAGATAGATATTCTTTATTGTACACCAAAAATACAAATTACATTAGGAACTTAAAATACTCTATTATATAATATTTTTTTTTAAATTGATAAAAACCAGTGCTTGACTACGATCCCACCTGATGGTAAGCGGAGATGCAATCATTGATGGTCAGGCGCACTAGTTTGTTAAGAGCCTATTCACTCTAGCCTTGAAGACACCTAATTTATAGTTGTACGGGAAGACCGCAGCAGGCAAATTATTCTTTAGATTTGACAGTTATGACGTCACAACATGGCGCTAAGTCGATCCTATTCTTATTTGAATCGCATAGTAAAAATATTGAGTTCAACGCCATCAAGTCAGAAGATGAGAGATTACGTTCGTGCCCATAGCTTAATAATATAATAATAATATTCCACAACTATCACACAACGCCGTTTAGTCCCAAGCTAAGCAGAGCTTGTGTTATGGGTACTAGACAACTGATAAACATACTTATATACTTCTAAATACATACATATATAGATAAATTACACCCAGACACAGAACAAATGATCGTGCTCATCACACAAACATTTATCCTGAGTGGGAATCGAACCCACGACCTCCGGCATAGCAGTCAGGAGAAATGTTTGTGTGATGAGCACGATCACTACGACCGGTCCACTAGATCAACAGGCCAGTCGAAGCTTAGATGTTAAGTACTTACTGCTAACAAGCTCCGCGAACCGACAGTGTTCCATGTTGAAGGCTCTCTGCGCAGCAGGATCCTTCTGTGCAAGCTTCCATTCCGCGCCGTACCGCTTCATGTAGTCGTACTCAGCACCCCGGCGCAGTTCCCGGGTTATTGTTGAGCCGTTTAGTTCCTGGAAATTAATATCGTTTATTATTTCTATGGCCTCCATTTTCTGTCCTGCTCCTATTATGTGACACTAAATCTATACTTATAATAAATCTGTAGAAGTGAAAATTCTGTACATTGAAAATATCAAAAAAATAAATGGCAGGGGGCGTTACTAGACCAACACCGAACCCAAAAATGTGGTTAAAAAAAATTTTGTCTGTCTGTCTGTTTGTTTAGGTATCACGCAAAAACCACCGGTTCGATTACGATGAAACTTGGTATAATTATTTTTTAATATCCTAGGCACCACACTGGGTACTTTTTATCCCGGAAAAGTATATACAATAGAAAATAAACTTAATTTTGCGGTTCAATTCCTAGACCTGATTACTGTACCAACCGCGAAAAATAAGTTTGTCGTAGGTTACGTCACCCGCAGTGGAGTTCACTACAGGGCCCTGCACACGGCTAAGATACTATAATATTTTATCTTAAGATACAATATCGCTCGCCATACAATTTAATGGACTGTCACACACGACGAAGATAATATATTAATATTTCAGATTTTCGTATCTCAAAAAATCTAATAAAACCATTTTCGACTTCTACGCGGACGAAGTCGCGGGCAAAAACTAGTATTAATTATTTTTATTGGCAGCCATCACTGATCCATATCGGTCGGTGAGTTATACAACATTATTTTTAATATATGCGAAACCTGAATATAGTTTGTTCAAAATCAGTAACTGAATCGATTCCAATAATTTTTACACCATGTTATATTTTTTCCAAAAATATTTAAATAAGGTCACTACTTGGACACCACCGACACTAAGTACAAGACAGGTCACGACAGCTCATAGCGAGCATTAAAAGCCAGCACAGAGCTGGGTGCGGGAGTAAAAAAACCCATCAGTCCATGACCATGTATTTGTGTTGACAATCAGGTACCATAATAAGCTTATATTTTCGTGATTAAGTTATGAAAGGCCAATGCTAGCTATTGGCATGTTTTACTTTTTTCTTTTCGCCAGAAATGAAACCTAGGTTTTATGTTAGAGGCCAGTACAACGAATCAATAGCAAAAAGAACCAGGTCTTTAAACCGTAACCCAACGGAGATACGTATAGAAGCATTGCTAGTATATTTTTGTCAGACGTTAGCTATTTTCGTTATATTATAATAAAATTGAAACATATTACGTAATATTTTGAGGTTTCCATTGATAAAATAGATTTAACCTTATACTTATTTCACATTCGCTGTTTCTAATCACTAAAACTAGTAAAAAAATAAGCGATAAACTAATCGAAAAGATACGCGTTAGTGTTGTGATCAAGTAGCAAAATTTTTCTGACTAACTGACCTCTTGACCTTCTGAAAGAGCCTGTAAATAGTTTATGTATATAAAAGGAGAAACTGACTGACTGACATATCAACGCACAGCCTAAACTACTGGGAGTAGGAGTGTGAAATTTTGCACAAGGTTTTCCTTTTATGACGTAGGCGAGCACTAAGAGAGGATTTTCCAAAATTCACCCTCTATGAGGATGATACGGGGGTCCAAAATCTGAATGGAGAAATGTACCTTAACTCGCCCTTAGCCTAGCCTAGAAGCTAATTTGAAAATGCTTTGAATCTTTACCTGCAGTGTTTCAATCTTAGCAATAATCAGTTGTGATCCAGTGTCGTAGTCTTCAGTTTCTTGTATGGGATTCTTCAGGAAGTACAGTTTCTTTAAGCCGTTCAGTTTGTTCAGTTCGCTTAGCGATCGCCACTGAAAAAAAATATTGAGGTACTTTCTTAGAATGTTAAAGTAGAGTTTTAAAAATAGGATCTAATTAAGGACTATGAATGAAATAATAATAAGCGTTTAAAGAGAATAGATAGGTAAACACAAAATCTAAATTAAAATTCTTTGAAACACAAACCAGATTTATAATAATTTTGTGGGAATTCTGTTACATTGCACGATACATTGCGACAATGTGGACGGGAAATTCTTTGAAAACGTGTTTCATTACATGTTACACTTCGTAATTCTGTACAAAAGGCAAGGACAGAATTTTGAAGCTGTATAACTTCGTTGTTGACGAATGTTTTTTTTTTTAATTATTTCATTGGTGTTACTTTAATAAATATAGTTAGTATTTTAATTAGCATAAAATATATTAAAAATATATCGGCACAACTTGGGATTACAGTAAAAATTAATTTTATTGTAAGTTACAATGAACATTGGTATGGTCATGTGAAGAGGAATAAAACACATGTTACTAAAAGAGATGGATGAAGAGGGAGGTTAAAAAATGATGGATGGATTGTGTGAGGAGTGATATAAAAAAAAGGGAGTTAGTAATAGCGTAACGGATGATAGCACAGAATGGGAGAAAAAAAACGTGTTGCGCGCAATGGCAGGAAAATGATGACACAGCAATATTCAACACCAAAATGTTGCCATACTCACATCATTAATCCTGTTCCTATTCAAAAACAGAACTTCCAGCTTCTTAAAAATGTCCACCTTGTCATCTGGGTTCTCACTAAACCTTATTTCAGAGAACAGACAGTCATTCAAGCTCAAAACTTTCAAGTTTTTCAAACTACCAAGATTCAAGATTTCCGACCATCGATCTAAGGGGTTGCCATCTAGTTTTAAAACCGTTAAAGTTCTCAAAGTGACAGACGGTGGTATTATTTTTTTAATACGATTGTAGGCAGCGATCATCTCGTTCAGTTTCGGCCATAAGTGGGATAGGGCGAGAATATCCGCCCATTCGTAGTCGCATACGGAGATGTTTATTTTCTCAAGGTTGGCGAAATTGATGGACAGTTGGGCGAGTGTTTCTTCTGGCATGTCTATGGCCATGCGGTTTTTGCTGTAAAAGAAGAAAATACTGTTTTTAAAATTTATTCTAATTACCATTTTTTTTTTCGGTGGGTATATCATCTTATGGCATCCACCGCTCTTGGGCGGAGCGAGAGATAGTGTCAGACTTTTACTGACTAAAAACCCACTCCTGTTTCTTCGTTGTCTTTCGAAACAGGGCCGAGTTTTCCCTTCCTGAGAATTAGACCCTTGGCCCCAGTAGGCTTCGATCCTGTTGGGGCCCTACAGTTGTTGACATCTCTTTGAGGTGCGCGTGGAACAGTACGTGCCGTCGACGACTTGGGCTCGGTCCGGACGGTTACCGGACAGTATTCTAATTATCATGCAAACATTATCTTTCTGCCCTTGTTCCATTTTATTTGAGGTCGGCGCTACGTTTTTTTCTTCCATTCTATCCTGACACCCGTCACACTATCTAACTCCCTTTTCTTTCATATCATTCCTCACACAATCCATCCATCTTTTCTTCAGCCTCACTCTTAATTTCGTGGATATTGTGATGTAAAATTGGTGTAGTTTTGTATCACAAGTGTCTGCGTAACCGTACAATATGTGGAATCATTGAAACAGAGATGTATAATATGAATGAATTTAGACAATATAGTATAAAAACTAATTTATATACACTGTGTCTACATCTTTCATCCAACTCTCCCATCGCAGGTCTGCTGGAAGAAATTTCATTTGCAATAAATACCTTTGCACTCTTGCTATACAATCAAATGGGGTGAATAGGAACGCAGGGGTGAATAGGAACAATAGTTTGAAGGGGATTTTCGCGTTAATTAACAATTTTTCCCAGCATTTAAGTATCCTATTTGTTCATTTCTGTAATAAAAACGGATGCTTTAATAGAAATCAATTATAAAAATATATACCAATGTGAAAAACCTAACCAAAGTTTTGTTCCTATTCACCCCTGCGTTCCTATTTACCCCGTTTGACGGTATGTATTTGTTCTTTTCATTTTTAAGTGTTTGATTGTACAATAATATATAAAAAATATTCTCGCTGCGCTACATACTTGACGTCCAGTTCCCTCAGGTGAGGCAGCTGCGCGCTCAGCTGGATCACCTCACGCCAGTTGCAGAACAGGTTGCGGGACACGTCCAGGCTGCGCACGCCGGGACAAAGCGACGCCACATCTCCTGGCTGGGCGATGCTTTGATCATGGACGCAGACTTCCAGCAGGCGGTCAAATTTTCTGGAAAGATGAGTGAAGATTAATTTTCATACAGACTGTCAATCAATAGCCTAGTCTTTACCCAACTCATACAAGATTTTATATATTTTTAGGGCATTTTTTTGTACAACAAAGGGGAATGAAACCTTTGCCTTAGATAGCTGGCATATTTTTTTTTTTTCTTTTCGCCAATAGTGAAACCTAGGCCATATCTTAAAATACTGTATGAGAAATCAAAAGCAAAAAGAATTATGTCTACCAACCGTAACCGAACGAAGTTAGAGACTATTTAGTAGATCGCTATTTTTCTTAAATAAAAATACTCCGTGTTTGATATTTTAAGTTTTTTATTGTTAAATATACTACACGGTTTCTCTATGAGTTATTCTGCGTCTCGCTTCAGCATATAACGCCGGGTGTGGTAGAAGGCGTTTAGTGTTGTAAAGAACTCGAGTCCTCAAGTCGTCTTAATTATAATATAAGAAAAACAGGTAACGCTTAACAAAAAAGTACTAGCAATGCTTCTAAAGGTATCTTCTTAAGACTTGCTTCTTTTTGCTGTTGCTTCCTCGTATTGTCCTTTAACTTATAACCTAGGTATAATTTCTGGCGAAAAGAAAAAAGTAGGTTATGCCAATATTTTGCATTGGCTTTTATTAGATTTTGGAGTATCTATTAAAACTCAATTACACAGACATAGATAAAGTTTTATTATGATTGTAACGTTTAGTTCTTAAGTTGTTTAGTTTAATCTTGCTAAGTGATGACCCGAAACACAGGTTTTAAAAACCTAGTTTGGGCACGTCGCAATTACGTATAGTTAGTTAATTCTGGCTTCAATTTTTCTCAAGTCTTTAAATATTGATAATTTAGTTATACACAAAGTTTTTGGTTGGCCATTAGCATAATTATTGGTTACATAAAAATTGTTATTATTAAGAAATGTGTGCCTGGGAAGTAAGTGCAGTTGATCCGAGCGATGTACAGTCGATGCAGTACCCAAGTCCGGTCTACAGTGGGTACCACTGGCAGCTTCAATGTAGCTGTCGGCCTACATCAAGGGTCAGCTCTCAGCCCTTACCTCTTCCTGATGATAATGGACGCTCTGACGTCGGACATTCAGGAAGAGGCTCCCTGGTGTATGTTGTTTGCTGATGATATTGCGTTGGTTGCCGAGAGTGGCCTAGAGGTCCAGAACAGATTGGAGGTGTGGTGGCACAGACTGGAGAGTGTTGGCCTGAAATTGAGTAGAACCAAAACGGAATACATGTTCTGCGATTTCGGCGGTCTCTCCAATCCAGTGCCTTTAGCTCTAGCTGGAACGCCCATACCGATCTGCTCTGACTTTCGGTACCTCGGGTCACTCATCCAAGGGGATGGTGAGGTAGACCGGGACGTAACACATTGGATCAACGCAGGATGGATGAAATGGCGACAGGTCACGGGAACAACTTGTGACCCACGGATGCCCCTCAAATCGAAGGGTAAAATCTACAAGTCCGTGATAAGGCCTGTCATACTGTATGGATCAGAATGTTGGGCTGTGAAAAAGACGGATGAAAAAAGATTGCACGTAGCGGAGATGAGAATGTTAAGATGGATGTGTGGTGTGACGAGAATGGATAAAGTGAGAAATGAATAGGGGAAGTTTGAAAGTGGCGCCAGTGTCTGAAAAGTTGAAAGGGAATCGTTTGTCTTGGTATGGTCATGTGAAGAGGAGGGATGAGACGCATGTTACTAAAAGAGTTATGAGTTTACATGTGGATGGATGGAGAGGGAGAGGAATACCAAAGAAAAGATGGATGGATTGTGTGAAGAGTGATATGAAAGAAAAAGAAGTTAGTTATAGCATGACGAGTGACAGGGCAGAGTGGAAGAAAAAAACGTGTTGCGCCGACGCCAAATAACACGGGACAAGGGCAGGAAGATGATGATTATTAAATATGTTGAAATGGAGTTACCGCGGCCCTGCAACGCATAAGGCATCTGATGGAACTCAGGTAGGTTTCAGACGTCTGACATTTCCTCTCGCTCAACCCTAAGCAGGAGAAATGATTTGAACCATTACCATCAGATCCCATGCAAACGTGCTCTGTAGCGGCTCGCCGCGCGGTCAGCCGCGCCTCGCGCCGTTTTTACTACGTAATAATAAATTAAAGTTCTCCATCGACACGACTACATACACACCGTTAAAGTTGCAACTAGCGACACTACGCAGGTAATAATTAGGTTTCCGCTACGGGGACCGACGACACACGACACACATGCAACGTCACGCGACGTGTGCCCGCGTGTGCGCACGCTTAACACAGCGTTGGCCCTAAAAAAGCTCTCATTTACATTAAACAAGAATCAAGAGAATCATCAAGAGTGAATAGGTTACTTCTAGGTAAGCGCGTTCCATCGTCGACCACATCATCGTTTTCCATCAGGTGAGATAGCGGTCAAGCGCGTATCTATCAACAATAAATAAAAAAAGCCTATTGTGTGCTAGCGTGATATAGACGGAAGACCTACCGGATGTGCACGCGCAGTTTGTTGTTGTTACCAAGCGTTGCCATGGTAACGCAGCGCAGACCGATTTTGTTTCTTTATGATAATTTTCATGGTCTGTAGTCACCCTCTACTGCGTGGGATTCAAACGCAGCTAGTTCGAAAAAATGTAATTGTTCCATCTTCACATAACGATACTGGAAATATGAAATAACGTGCAATGCGTTCTAAATAAGAATAGGATTGATTGCCATGTTGTGACGTCACGTCATACTGTCAAATCGCAAGAAATTTGGCAAAATTGAAGAACTCAGAGATGAGCAAAATTGAAGAACTGGATTCAGAATAAACTTTTTTCGTTCACAGTTCGTATATAAACAAAATTTTAAAAATTTCTTGTTTCCTCACCATAATAATTCTCGATTTGACAGTATGACGTGACGTCACAACATGGCAATGGATCCTATTCTTATTTGGAACGCATTTTAAGGGAAATTTACCTAAAATGTAAAAATGTACCTTACATAGATTGATGTAAGGGTATTTTACGCAAAACGTAAAAATAACCTTTACGTTTATTTATATTTCCAGTATTTACAAGTAATCCTCCCGACCGAATTTCGATCCCGGTAGCAAATCTCAACAGAGATAAACCAAGTACACAGGAGATATTATACTGCACAAAAAATACAGACTCCGGCAGGGAATCCCACTCCTTAGCTGTAGGTACGCAAAACGAATGTGTTCCCAAAACGTTTTGTGCGTATTTGAATGTAAGGTGCTCGTCACAAACTTAGGGCCCAAAAACAATACTGCGATGCGACGACGCATCGTAAAAATCTGCGAGCGCGCACGGTGCATCGCGAGAACTTGATAATTGATTCGCATCGCACATTGTATCATCATCATCATCATCATTTCAGCCGAAAGACGTCCAATGCTGGACATAGGCCTCCCCCAAGTGTCGCCACAATGAACGGTCCTGTGCGCACATTGTATGGTCCTACCTATACCTGAACCGATGCTTTGTCGCACGAAATCGCATTGCAGCAACTCACATCGTAGTTTTATGTGAGCCATAAACTCACAAGAACATATTCTTAGCGTGCGTTCTTCGGCATGCAATAAAATCAAAATTGCATGCGACCTATGCACCATATTTCGAGTCCCAACCCCTGATATAAAGTAAATTACCATTTTATTTGGGTAATAACGAAATGTCGCATTAAAATGACGTGTCAAAAACTTGAATCGCGTGTTTTGCAGAGCTTGTTGTCGGCGAATTTCTCTTGAATTTAATTCTCTAGCCTGACCAGAAGGAATATCTTTGGACGCAATATAATACGACTATATTAAGTATAAGTTATTAAGTATATAAGTATTGAGAGCAGTAGTGGCCGAGTGGTAACGGCCCCGACTTACAACTTGTAGGTCGCGGGTTCAAACCCAGCCAGGCGCATTACTTTGTGTAATTTATTTCATCATCACTGCTCTCAAAACGGTGAAGGAAAACATCATGAGGAAACCGGCATGTCTTAGAACCTAAAATTCGAAGACATGTGACATTCACCAACCCGCACTGGGCCCGCGTGGTGGATTACGGCCCATTCCCTCTCCTAGAGAGGAGGCCTGAGTCCCAACAGTGGGAACATTATAAGGCCGACTATGCTATGCTATATTAAGTTACTGCTACTTGAACCTACCAAGTACAACTTAACAAAGTTGTTTGTTGTTATACGTTTAGAGGTTTGCGGAACAGAGTGTAATATTCCCACAAACCTTCGTTGAAAACGGAGAATCCTCCAACCAGACGGGTGTTATCATTGGTTTTGGGCAACTGCCCGAGAGATTTCGGGCTGTTGTTTATGTTCAAATCGCGCGGAAACTCTAATTGCACGATGCAGGATTTCGTTAGTTCTTCTATGACGCCATAGATTTCGCTACAACTGCAAGAGTTTGACTGATAACACGAAAATGACTCAACAAATTTTGAGTCTTGGTGTTAGCATTTGCATTTGCGATTTTGTTCTGCATCGTTTGTTAAATAGCCAGGACCATTACATAGCACTTGCAACTCCTAGCGTGGGTCTACGTTCAGCTCAGCCGAACACTCCCGGGTACATTTCCCGCCTGCGTCACACCATAAGGGTGGAAGACATCGTGGAGTGCATGCGCCATGAGACCAAGTTCCCACTGAGGGAACTTCACAGGGGGTTGCTGGAGTCGCACCGTAATGTCAATTACAAGGCGTTCGTGGTGCGAGTCCCGAACACTTTTCTGCCTCTCATGTTGAAGGAAGACTTTTGGCCGCAGGGCGTGGTGTTCCGTCGCTTCCGCGGATACGTGCCGCAGAACAGCGCAAAGTGTAAAAACAGCAGAAAAAAAACACTTATAATCTAATATAAAACACTTATAATATTATATCATAATTCTTATTTATTAACAATAAAATGTATTTAATTTACTTTATATATATATATATATATATATATATATATGTATAAAAATGAAATATTATTTACTAATATATACAATTAAGTCCTAAAGAAGTTTTATTCTAGTTCATAAGTTTATTACATTTTAACATATAAAAAGCGCAACGTCACACGTCAGTATACAACCCGCCCCTGATCGTTCCCGGTGCAAAAGTGCCCATAATACTGGCCGCATTACCTCGCTGGATAGCGATGGCCATCCTTTGCACCAAGAACGACCCGGACCGGGAGTCACCCGTTGCCTCCCCGAGCCTACGGCCTAAATCCCCCACAAAATACTTTGCCTCCGTACTCCAACTGCCCAGAGTCTCCACAGCAACAGGCACAAAATGGTAAAGCTGCACCAAGGAAGCGTACTTCAGCCTTTTTTTAAAGCAGGCGTCTTCAGCGGCGGCAGAAGCAGTGTGCATGGTGCGACTCAGGTGACTGGCGGCGACAGTGCTGACGCAAGTTGCGTCCCAGATCAGGCACTTCCCGTTCTTCCACGGCACCAGAGTCAGCCCATCCGGCCTCTTACCGTCAGACCTGCTAAGACCTGGAGGCTCAAGCACGCAGGGGATGTTTGCCGATATAAGGGCTCTCCGGACAATGTCGTTCAAGGCGTGGTGACGCGGGAACCTCCCTGTGCAGCGCCGACAGCTCAGTGCGTGATGGCCATCGGCCTCCACCAAAGAACCGCAGGTGCATATATGAGGCTCGCACACCTTACAGCCTAGGCGGAGAGCCACCGCCACACGCAAAGAGTCATTGTCGAGTAGAGTGCCCAAATGAGGCGAAGGAATCGCCTGTAACCACGCCCCGGATTCGGGTTGCGACACTGCTCGTAGTCTGGCCTTATCGACTCCCAATGCACCCTCTAACAATTGCTCTTGAAGCAGCTTCACCCCAATGTCATCCCACGCCCGCTGAACATGTTCTGATTCGGGGATTGTCGCACCCGAGTTGAGGGTCAACCAAGCTGAGACAGCATCTGACGCAAAGGGCATGCTTCCCCCGTCACCATTAGTATTGAGTAATACAGTGACTAGGTTGGCAACCCCATGCGCAGACGCCAAGAAAGCCGGCAGACCCACATCCCGTGCGCACCGCACCCCGAGACCACCACAACGGATAGGTAGAGCTGCCTGCCTCCACTGGGGCCCATCTAGGGAGACATTGAGAACAGACTCCACCACCACCTTCAAGGCATCGTCAAACGAGGAAACTTCCTCGGGACATAACCAAGTAGGGGTGGTCCGCAACATATATGTGATTTTTGGGAGAGCGAAGCACATGCGCAATAGGACAATCGCAACGTGCGCGGAAAGATCTTTAAGACGCTCGTGAGCAGAAAGGAGGAGCCGAGTTCGAGACGTAATGGCTTCAGGAACTGCACTAAGGAAGATAGGGGATCCTAAGAGATAGAAGTCGGAGCATGAAAGTTCTCTGAGGCCAGGAAGAAAGGAGTTAAAGCGAGAAAAGTGTGTACGAGCTTCAATACTACAGGGGAAAAATTCGCACTTCGAGGGATTCAACTCCAGACCCAGGTCTCTGAGGCGAGGGACTAGAGCCTCTAAGTCCTGAAAAACATCTTCCGGTCTGCCCCCGATAGTGCCATCGTCAAGGTACCACACATTTAGGCCAGATTTCACCTCGACAATCGTCTTATGAATGGCCAAACTGAAAACGAGTGGCCCGAGCGGGTCCCCCTGTTGGGCTCCCACTTTTGAAAGAATAAGACTGTTATCGGAGAAAAGATTAGAAGGCAGTTTATAAACCTGATGAAGGAAGGGGTATAAAGATGGGATTTTTTCCTTGACCTCGCTCAACAGAACGTCTCTTTCCAAAGTATTGAACGCGTTGCGAATATCTAGCTTCAGCAGTATCGAGTCTTCGTTCTGCGGATCCATCACAAATGCTCGCGTAGCGTGGATGGCAGCTTCGCATCCCAGACGTGTCCCAAAACCCAACTGATGAGGCTGCAAGTAGCGGGACATATCCTCTTTCACTGCACGACAAGCCAATTTTGCAGTAAGACGGCGAAAGACACTACCGACTGCAATTGGTCTTACTCCGCCGTCTTTTTTTTCCAGTGCAAAGAGTGATGCCCCGTATAGGAACGGACAAACGCATGGGTTCAACTGACCACTTAGCAAGAAATTTGCCAGCCCAGTCAGACCCCCCACAAGGCGCCTTCCATTTTCCCCCGCCGACACCGAAATCAACTCCTTGAGGTGCCCCGGCCGGATCCCGTCCAAGCCCGCTGCTGATCCAGTATAAAAAGAACCAAGCGCCGATACTACGTCCTCCTCTGTAACTGACAATGCCGTAAATGAACGGTCAGGCTCTGGTGGAAAACTGAGAGGACGTGAAGGATCGGGGTGCTTAAGTTTCAACGCAGCAAGGGTGTCGGCATCCCCCCGAGCAAACGAGTCGTCGGACATCAATAGTCGTACTGCCCCTCTTAAATCGCCCTCAAAAACCTTTGTTTCGATACTTTTTTTAATGGACCGGTCACCCGACCTTCTTTTTGCGCCCACTACACCGTCATGACAATGCCCAGGTGACATTATATTGGCTTTGACTTTAGATGTCACATTACCGGGCAACTCTTTTGCTGGGACTCTTAAAGACGTGTAAGCAAACGAAAGAAGAGCACTCCACTCATCTACCCCATTACCAGCAACACAAGAGTCTATAATGTCGCAGAGTTTCCCTGCCGCCTGATTCCGGGCACCCTTAGGTATATGCCGAAGAACGGGAACACTTGCCTTGCAAGAAGCCAGCCTATCCAAGGGACTCTGGGCCGGCGAATGCGTCGGGGTCACCTGTCCCGACGAAGAGGCGTTAATTGTGCCGACCGGCAGGACCTGTGAAACAGCACCCGAACGTAGGGCATGTTTGTGCATGCGCCCGATGTGCACCTTCAGCCCGTGCGCAGAGAAAAATCGAGAAGAACCTGGGCAGTGGGGACAAGTCAAAAATGAAGGCAAACTCATTTTGTACAATAATAAATATAGCGCTCGGAAATAGGGAAATGCAAATAAATACCTATAAATTACAATAGTGATAAAATATACCCAAATAAAGTGGCAACAACAAACAATACATAATTTAAGTTACAATAAATAATTTAAAAAACAGCCTTTCAATAATTCAGAATGTCTAATCTGGTTCTCGGTTGTATGTAATTTGATTTAGTGTATTTTCAGGCTAGTCTTTTAATTATCTCACAGATGGTGTAAAAAGCAGAATATCCAACACGAAGATAAAGCTGTCTTTGTCTTGAGCGGCTTGAATTCCTCACTTCACTCAGGCTTCCACATTATAGGTTCCACAGCGTGATGTTCGAGGAGCGCCTTTCGCGTACGTAGTGCGTACCCTGCCTAATATATATATATCTATACTAATATTATAAAGAGGAAAACTTTGTTTGTTTGTTTGTAATGAATAGGCTCAAAAACTACTGGACCGATTTTAAAAATTCTTTCACCATTCGAAAGCTACATTATCCACGAGTAACATAGGCTATATTTTATTTTGGAAAAAAATAGGGTTCCGAAGATATTTGAGTTTTTCGGACACAAGGTGTAAAATATCAACCAGAAAAGTTATTTATTTTGCGTACGCTGCCTAAACTATAAAAGATAGAACCATAAAACGTTCTTATTAATTGTAGATCTTATAAATATCTACCAAAGTTTGTTAGGAGAAACCTACTTTCACGCGGGCGAAGCCGCTGGCAGAAGCTAGTTATATATAAGTTAGTCTATAAGGCATTTATCTAAGGGCTTTGATGCTTGAAAATAAATGATTTATTATTATTATTGTAGCAACTTTTGTGCCCCACGCCCAGCTGTGGGACGAGTTCCCATTACCTTCCATCAAATATTCCTATGCTTTGAAAAGAAATCTGACAAAGATTTCTTTTCAACTGTAATGTCGACAAGACACTACGCCTTGCCGATGTCGTGGCCAGATTATAGAAATTGATCACTTCATGATATGGCCAAGTTAAACTGGCCAGATCATTTTAAATGTTGAACTTTGATGATATGTCAGTCCTCGTTTGGCCTACTTTATTTAGACTTTTCATTATCATAGAAATCCTACATCAATGATATGGCCAAACGAGAATTGACATATCATCAAATGTTAATCTTTAAACGATCTGGTCAGTTTTAGTTGGCCATATCATAAAATTATCAATTCCTATGATCTGGCCACGACATCGACATTACAGTGAACAGGAAACAAAGCGAATTTCAAACACCACATTAAGTTCTTAGACTGATGACTCACAAAATTGTATATGAATCACTGCCGTCATTCTATAAATAACATTATGAAGAGATGAAATCTCTGCTAAATTGTTTGAAAGAGCCATCACTGCCCTGGAACACGGGTTTAAGTCAGTAAAAGTCTGACACACTTGCTCCAGCCAGAAGGACAGGAGTTATTTTATGATAATCAAACTCAAAAAATAAAGAATAGTGACGTAACACTTCTTTGCAATGAATATCACGGATAGTCCTCCGTGCAGAGGCTGCATGGAGTCTGAGAAAACCGTCGCGCACGTGGTCCTCGGGTGCACAGCCGTCAACGAAATAAGAACACGAACTTTGGGAGCACCGAATTCACTCATAGATGCCCTGAGAAAATTGAAAAGACTCATCTGTTTTTGGAGTGAGGTGGGTGGCTCACGCACAATGGTCCACAAAGGACTAAGTGCGGAAACCAGATCACAATAGATAGATAGACGTAACATCTCATGTTTCAGGTATTCTCCAGGAATATTGATCTGTTTAGGAAAATTATTTATTATACCATTGAGTATTACGGGTTTGTAATCTTGAATTGTTTCATATGTAATAATCCTGTCATCATCATCTTCCTGCCCTTGTCCCATCTTATTTGGGGTCGGCGCAACACGTTTTTTTCTTCCATTCTATCCTGTCAACCGTCATACTATCACTAACTTCCTTTTCTTTCATATCACTGTTCACACAATCCATCCATCTTTTCTTCCTCCTGAATTGTATGTTTGTTGACCACAAGAGTGAAGTCACAGGAAAAATAAAAAATAAAAATTTATATTGTTTGACAGACCTGTTGGTCTAGTGGTCAGTGGCCTTGACTGCTACGCCGGAGGTTGTGGGTTCGATTACCACCCAGGACTAATGTTTGTGCGATATATAGATACACAGTAGTAGAAGCTACTTAGCTGATATATGTGTTTCAAAAAAATAAAGAAAGTAAATAAAATAATTTGGCAGAAACATATACAAACTTAGGTTGTTTCTAGTTTGAGTATCAGTTTGGAGATGACCGCAATAGACGTTCGTCTGGCCTGTCGGTCTAGTGGTTAGTAGCTCTGACTGCTTTGCCGGAGGTCGTGGGTTCGATTCCCACCCAGGATAAATGATTGTGCGAGGAGCACGATCATTTGTTTTGAGTCTGGGTGTAATTTATCTATATATGTATGTATTCAGAAATGTATATGTATGTTTATCAGTTGACTAGTACCCATTACACAAGCTCTGCTTAGCTTGGGACTAGACGGCGTTGTGTGATAGTTGTGGAACATTATTATTATTATTTATTTGGTAAGACACAGTAGTAGAAGCTACTTAGCTGATATGTGTGTTTTCAATAAAGAAAGAAAATAAAATAATTTAGCGGAAATAAATGCAAGCTTCGGACTAACTTACAAAATTTTTTGTGAAAAAAAAATATACGCCATGTCCGCGCAAATCGGCCGAACGCTCAGCATAATGCTAAGACCACATGCAAAATGCGACGAGTCTACAGCGCTGGTTTTCAGCGGGGGCCGGTGAAGGTGTCGTCATAAAGACATCGGTACGGTATTGTGTGCTAATAGATTTGAATAAGATAGATAAATAAAAATAAATTTTACGAAAAAAACAATAACGAATAAATAAAGAGGAAATACGATATAATATCGTTCGTTTTGACGTATCTTCTCCGTCAACTTGGTTCTTCAATTAGTTAACCCTAGAAAGCTTACTATATATATATGAGAATTGTACTGCTCTCACAAAACAAATATTATTTTCAAAACTATGCCAATTTGTTAAGTCAAACAGCAAAATGTCGCCTAATAGTTGGCTCCTATCCTTCACCTACCTTGATTTTTAGTTTGAGTAAAATTAGTTTGGAGATGACCGCATTAGGAAGGGATTACTACTTTGCTTTGCATGTTTGTGTCAAATACTATGCATTTCAAATAGGATCGACTTAGCGCCATGTTGTGACGTCACAGCTGTCAAATCGAATCTGGTTACAAATCATGAATGAAAAAAGTTAAATCAGAATTCAGTTCTTCAAGTCTACTCATCTTTGCATCACTGTATGAAGTGTTGTGAGTAGTGGCGAATGGAAGAAGAAAGTCAATTAAATAAATAATATTCACGCAAATATCACACAACAAACAAAAAACAACCAATCAATTGCCAATCAATCAATGTCAATGGCAGTCAATTGTTATCATTTGTTATAACAATGAAAACAAGCAAGAAAACAGTTTAATTTTTAAACTAATTATGACTTAAATCATTTATTTGGCCAATTTAGATTAAGCGTTTTTTCTTAAAAAAAACCTCTAGCAAACTATATTTTTCAAGTGACATTAGACAGATAGAGGTTATTGACATTCCTATTCTTATTTGAATTGCATTGTAAATCATTGCATGAGCCCGAAGGTTAATAAAAACAATTCTACTCACTGTTTCTGATGTATTTTCTCAAATCCAACCATCTCAATAAACGGAGCACCCATCTCCCGTTTCCACTCATTGATGACAGTCCTACGGTGAGCGGCAACGGTTTCATCCTGGAATAGACAAATTTTTAAGGATAAAAAAATATGGAACTTACGTAATGTCTACGTCTATGGTCCTTCTTGTTACTTCATCATATTGAGTCATTTGAATGAACTGGAAAGAAGTGAAGGATGTTTCTGAGTAACCGAAAGGATTATAGGTAATCTAGATAGAGGTATAGGAAAGAGGAAAATCAAATAGATTATCACGGAAAAGGCACGAAATAAAAGATATTCTAATCCATCATCATCTTGTGCACCCCTTGCAGGTCTTGGAAATGGTTGGCCCAGATACTCTAGTCTTTTGGAGCCTAGCCAAAAGACTAGAGTATCTGGGCTAACCATTTCCAAGACCAGAGGACTACAGGCACAGCCCCATCAAGGCCATACTGGGACTTATGAAGAAAGTGCACGGAGGGCTAGGGGTTGAGTAGACAGGAGGGGAATAGCACAAAAGATCCAGAAGGTTCAAAGTGCTCTGGCCTAGGGCCAGCCCCACAACAAGATAAGATAATCCATCATTCATCATTTCAGCCGAAAGACATCCGCTGTTGGACATAGGCCTCCCTCAAGTGTCGTTATAATGACCGGTCCTGTGCACCTCGCATCCATCAGATTCCTGCGACCCTCACCAGGTTATCGGTCCCCCGGTGTTTTCGATCCGGGATGTTCTAATCTAACAAACATATTAGGACATTTTTATTTTTTTTTACAGTCACATTGTCAGTTTTTTTTTTTGGTGGGAAATTGTCAAATAACTTCTTCGCGGATGAAGCGGAAGGGTGTGTCAGACTTTAACTGACAAAAACCCAACTGTTGGTTCAGTTGTCTTTTGAGTTCCAAAGAGACGGTAACTCTTTTCAACATTGTCCACTAGTGTTATGGTAAAGTTATCAAAAAATAAAATGCCCGTTTTGACATTTGTATTTTGACTACCTAGCAACTTGTTCAGTAGAATAGAATAGAATCGTTTATTTCTGGATACATGGTATATGAAGATCTTAATATTAGACGGAATCACATATACTACCTTTGCCGGTGTAGAAATATTAAATGAGTATCTAATTTGCAAAATAATATAATTATAGTTCATGCAATATTAAGTTGAATTAGAAAAAAATAAACAATATTAATAGTGGCAGTTTTAAATGAATACAAGTAATTATACGGGCCATGTCAACGGTGAAGGAAAACATCGTGAGGAAACCGGCATGTCCTAGAATCAAAAAATTCGAAGACATGTGACATTCACCAACCCGCACTGGGCCCGCGTGGTGGATTACGGCCCATTCCCTCTCCTAGAGAGGAGGCCTGAGTCCCAGCAGTGGGAACATTAAAAGGCTGATAATGCTAATGCTAATACGGGCCATGATATTTTTTTGCATACATAATTAAAAATGACTAATAATTTCAATGTTAACTATTTTATATAATGCAATATGCAAAAAAAAAATATTGTACAATTTTATAATAATGTCAAAAAATATTCATTAAACATCAATATTTATTACTAGTTCAATGTCAATATTTATTATTACTGCTATGTCAATATTTAGTATGTAGTGTGTGTAGCAGTGTATCTACTACTACACCAGACCCCTTATTATTATTTTATTGTTTCTACAGTTTTGTTCCAAGTTACATTCTAGGGTTTTATTTTCTGAGAAAATACTGTAAATAGGAATTTAGCAGTGACCTTGTGAGGGTTCAGAGGTAATTTGTTAAATTGGGGCATGGTTTGTCCAATAGGGTGTCCCTAGCCACCATATGCGTAATGTTTCGCCGAATTGGGGTGTATGGGACCCCCAGGAAGGGTGTCTCGTTAAATGTCAAAACGGAACTTTTATTTTGTTTAAAGTTTAAGTCTTAATAATTCTGTTGTGGAGGTTACTGCGATTTTGCGACAAAGTAGAAGTTAGCATAAATCAAGACATTTTACTGCCATAACATTATGCATGCACACTACAATCCAAGCCCATTGTGAATTTGTGAGTAAATCTCCTAAAAGCAGTCATAAATAAGTAGTGACACATTTATTTGTACTTGAACTCCAACAAATAAAGCAAAGCCAATAAAGTTATATCTTTGTTTATTATATATAATAGAATATTCTAGTCTAGACTAACTGCAGCATTTAAAAAGATATTCCAGTAAAAGTTAAAGCAATTTGAACAAAAAACAGCCTTGACATGCAGTGATAGATTCAAAACAAGCATACTACCCACGCAAACACTTATTCAGCCAAGTCTTTATGTAGGTGGAATGACCTAATGCTTGTGCACTTACGACGGAATAAAAAAAATATTTAAAAAAGTTTGTTTTTGTTTACACAATTGCTCTGACTCACCTCACGATCTCCGTAATATTTCTTGATAGCTTCAGCACAAGTTTTAAACGGAGCAATTTTGTTTGGACGAATGAAAGAACCTGCTCCAGGTTTTGAGGTCTTGAAATAGTGTACATCGTCCACGGAACCATCATGCTTACCCCTCACTGGGTCATCCCACTCAACACCGTACCAAACACCTTTATATCCATGCACCTCGCCGATATACTTCACCGTACCAAAATCAGCGTTACACTTTACACGACTACCGATATGCACTTGAATTTCGCTATCGTCGGTACCATTGTGACTGTCCATGGTACCGTTGCAAAATTTTGGTATTAAGTTAACAGGCATTGCGCCCACCATTATTTTTATGTTTTCGAAAAAGGAACTGTTTATCAAAAGAAAAACAGGCTGACTTTTTCCCCGAAAACTGTTGTCACTTTACTTGTCAACCTACGTCGTAGTAGGCAAGGACACTACCTTTGTTTTAGTTTGTTTGTCTAGTCGATGTTTTTAATCTGATTTGACGTTGAGAATTATTTATTATGGAGTTTTTTTTTTATAAAACTTGTTGTGTCAAATTAGATAATTATAAGAAAAATAGTTATATTGCAAGAAAACTAAAGTTTCAGATTTATCATGACTTGGTTCAGTAATTTCTTTTTTGTTTTAAAATTTAGTAGTATTTAAGTATAAATATTATGATTTGTAGCTTTCTATAAACATTTTTTACTCCAATTATATTCTGTTTCATCTTAAATACGTATGTATGTATGAGTGTACAAAAGTCAAATCCAATAAAAGATAGCAAATATGCTTTATCAACAGAAACTCAACGCAAGGTTACATTTCTGAGAAGGTACAGCGAATTATCATCATCATCATTTCAGCTGAAGGACGTCCACTGTTGGACATAGGCCTCCCCCAAGTGTTGCCAGCGAATAATTCAAGATTATTATTAGCGTTTTAATAGTTTTGTATGCTATAATAAAATCTTGGTGTTCTAGTTGTTTACTAAGTGAATAATTAAGAGTTTTAATTTCATAATCTCATTCCTTTAGTAGATTTTAGTAATGTAAACTTACTAATTGTTCATTAGTAAGTTTTGTAACATCACTAGTAATGACAGATATTGCCATCTTTTAAAAAAAATACTTTATCTTTGTTTACTTTTAAAAACGCCTACCGATTGTATATTACTCTAATCGCGGCTAAAAAATTATTGGGAGTTATAATAGATTAATCTTCCATGCTAAGGACATTAAGCTATTAACGGCTTAGCTAATTAATTAAAAATAGCCATGAATCAATTTCATCAAAGTTGCCAGGAGAGAATAAACTAACTCTTGCTAGTTACACAGCTTGTCAACAGATGGCAGTACTGGTATCATTTCGAAAGCAAATTCTAAATGGTGATTGGTGGTGAGCGGGGGATAAGATATTATCCGCCCAAGTATGGTAGAAATACCGAATAAGGACGAGAAATGTAAATTCGCGTTCCGATTCGCGTACTGAACATCAAAGCTGTAAGTTTGTCAAGCAGTGAACCTATGCATAACGTTGAACGTGGAAGCTTTTGGCGGAAGCTAAGTGTGATGCGGTAATGTGAATCGGACAGCAATACACTAGGATTCGCGACCGCCCGGTTCAATGTTCCATTTATTTTCATTCGTTGTCTCGGAGCGGCGCTAGCTTCATCTCGCTCACAGCTTTCTGAAATCGGGAATCGGGACGTAAAAAGTGTTTTTTGACAAAAATGGCTACCGAAAGTGTCCCAGACGTATACACCAGTCGATAATACGGAAGTGCTCGTTTGTGTTTGTGGAAATATGCAGTTTATAAGTGAACAATTGTTTCGTGCTGTGCAGTAGTGCATACGGATTTGTCACGACAAAGGATAAGAGCGTCAAAATGAGGTATGTACTATATAACGAGTTCATCGCTCCTCGGAGCTTTCGTTAACAAAACAAATAAATAATTACAAAGATGATCAGGCACGCGTCGATCTATTTACGTCCACATAATATTTGCTGCACCGGCGGTCTTCCTTTTCATCGCCAGACTGTTTTTTTCGTAGATATTACAACGTAAACATAGAACGGGCGTGCGGTCGTTACGGTTCATCGATTACTTGATTACGATCGTAATTACATACGTTTATGAATGACATCGTAATTAGAGGCTGTAACCTACCTTACCTTGATCATTCTTACATGCATTTGTAAAAGATACATGCGTTTCGGATACGTTTATCGATTTTTCTTCGCGTTGCGTTCCCCCACACGATGTATTTTCATATTATTTTCTGAGAAAATACTGTAAATAGGAATTTAGCAGTGACCTTGTGAGGGTTCAGAGGTAATTTGTTAAATTGGGGCATGGTTTGTCCAATAGGGATGTCCCTAGCCACCATATGCGTAATGTTTCGCCGAATTGGGGTGTATGGGACCCCCAGGAAGGGTGTCTCGTTAAAACGACTGCATATGACTAATAATAAACACCCCACCCCTATTTCTGCGTAAAACTAAATTTCCTTACTTGTTATTGCATTGGAATTTTACTTGATTACTTAAAATTATAACTTATCACATTTTTTATCTCTAAGATGGTTCAGTAATTATTTAACTAAAGATAAGCCAGGTATATGAACCTGTGATAATTTTGTTTACTTTATTGAGTCATAATCTAGAGATAGTACAATTTCGGATATAATTTTTATTCCTAAAACATATTTCCTGAGTGATATCATTGTGTCAACAAGTTGTTTTAAAATTCTAATTAATTTAGGAAGTAATTAGCCTATTTGAATGAATTTAGGTATAATCATGAAGCATTTCCTTGTAGGTAAATAGGTATGGTGGATTGATTATATATTGATGAGATTTGAGACCTTAATTATCCAAATAAGGTAATCTGAAGGTTTATTTTATTCATGAATGAGTTGTACCTCTTGTATCATATGTTTTAGAATAGAGTAAGGAAGTTAGAGAGGAGGCCTGAGTCCCAGCAATGGGAATATTATAAGGCTGATTAGACTATGTTTATGTTAAGGATTTTTTTTTAGGTTTTGGTCCTATGGTATCTGTAAAGATCTAGATTTTTAGGAGGTAATATAGACACAACTTTATCCAGCTGGTTCACCTGCATTAAGGTTGTTACCCACTAAGTAGTTTGCTTACATACTAAAGTATAAAAATGTCTTAATTCCTTATCTAGACCATGTCTCTACTCTTGCTCTAATTATCAAATATTAATATATTTTATTTATTTATTTAAACTTCATGTACAGTGGTGGTACATAGGTGGACTTAATGCCACAAGGCTTTCTCTACCAGTCAACCATTGGGTTAAAAAACACAACACTGTGTGGTGTGTATAATAAATAAATAACAATAAGTGGCTTATAATAATAAAATATGTATATATGCTAATATAATAAACTAATAAATATGAAATCATTGTAATTAAAAGAACTTAAAATATAACAATTATGACGAAGACTGAACTAAGGTTGAGAGGACTTCAAATTGTAGTTCCCAATTTTATTATAATATTTACCCATAACAATATTAAACTGAATTAAATTAAATACTTACACCATAATAGATGATTAAATAAATTAGATTTAATAATTTATTGAATTACAATATTAATATAAAAAAGTAAATATTAACATTTCGAATACTGTAATAGTAAGAGACACAATAGAAAAACAATGAGAGAGTGAATACCAGCATTCTCTTGGGGTTTACTGAATTAAGTATACTTGTAAATAACTATTAACCTTTCGAATACCCTAATTAAAAACATAATTGAAAGACAATGAGAGAGTGAACTCCGGCGTTTACCTGGGGTTTATTGAATTAGATAATAAATTAAATGACTAATATCATAAAATAATTAATTACTGTTATGATAAAACAAAAAAAATATTAAATACTTATTAATTAAATAATAAGGAAAATAATTAAAGCGGACTTCCTGTCTCTTATTAATAAAAAATCTTGCTGTCCCGACAGGGTCCATAATTGTTTCAATTTATTGATATTTACCTTACCTGTAATATGTACATTATGGCTGTATACAAAATATGGGTTTTAGATGTGGAGTTGGAGTTGTAATAAAGATTTCAGAATAATGATGATCAATGATCATCATGACTGATAGAAATGCGTGGAAGGAAAACACGTATGTACTACAACAACCTCTAAATTATTGAAAGGACAGGAGGCTGATGGTTACTCATATGCTAATCTCATCCTCAGGATGTTGACGGACAATATCAGTAGATACCTAAAATTGTCATGAAACTAAAAAACATTTTAGTGTTTAATGTACCGCATAGATTTTAGCAACCGTAGGGGCCCAGCAGGGTCGAAACCTACTTGGGCCAAGGGTCTGATTCTGAAAGGAAGTCTTGGCCCTGGTATGAAAGGCAATGAAGGAACAGGAGTGAGTTTTTAGTCAGTAACAAATCTGACACTATCTCCTGCCCCGTTCAAAAGCGGGGGATGTCATTGGATGATTTTCCCACTGAAAAATTATTTGGTCATAAATATAGTCCAAAGATGGATGGGTTGTGTGAGAAGTGATATGTAATAAAAGAGAGTTAGTGATAGCATGATGGGTGACAGGACAGAATTGAAGAAAAAAATGATTTGTGCAGACCTCAAATTACACGCGACAAGGACAGGAAGATGATGGTCATAAATATAGTTGCAGGAATCCCATGGATGTGAGATGCACAGGATGGGTCCTTACTATAATGTGTAAAACTATGTATGTTAAAATTATTTGATTCCAGCAGGGAATTTTACTACATTCATCAAACTTTACAGTTACACTACCACTTTTTCTACACATATACCAGTTTTTTTTTAATTGATATAAACCAGTGCTTGACTGCGATCCCATCTGATGGTAAGCAGTGATGCAATCATTGATGGTGAGGTGCACTAGTTTATTAAAAGCCTATTCACTCTAGCCTTGAAGACACCCAAATTATAATGAGATGGGAAGACCTCAGCAGGCAAATTGTGTTATTAATATCCATTGATAAAAAGGCAGGAGGTGACTTGCACACTCAACAAATGGGCCCCCATAATCGGTTGCTAGCACGAAGTGACGTAGCACCAAGAGGGCAACATATCCTGAGATGCTCGAGGAGTGGAGAGGTATACAACGGCTATCAGGACAATCCCGGAAGTACGGTCAAGATCCCTACTAGCACCTTACTGGATTATACATCCTTCTCCCGAGCATGTTTGCTCTTGCGAATCTCCACTCAAACCAGCCAATAACGGCAAGAGAGAGGTGGGAGCTCCGTTCCTCGTCAGAGTTCACAACGGTCGGCCAATAAAGGCAAGCCGGAGATGAAGAACAAGAATTCTCCCAGGAAATCGGGTCTGTGGGTTCGCTAATGCTCAACAGTTCGCCACAAAACTGCCCTGCGTATTGTATCTCTCTTAGTCTGCCCCTCACCATAGGTGTGTTACGGCAAAGCAAACGCTACTGATACAGACCTAGGGTTTATTGGAGCACGCAAGCCCTACCACGACGTCAACGTAGAGATACGCCAATGGGAATATAGCTTAAGAAAAAATACAGTACAAATATTTATGCAAACAAGTGTGCAATGGATGTTGTAATTGCACAGGACAATTTCGTACCGATAACCTTTAGATGGATTTTTTTTATTGGGTGGGAAAATCATCTTATGACAAAACACGCTCTTGGGCGGAGCGGGAGATAGTGTCAGACTTTTACTGACTAAAAACCAACTCCTGTTCCTTCGTTGCCTTCGTCTCAGGGCCCCGGGTTTCGCTTTCACACTACCCGTGGCCCTAGTAACCTTTAGATGTACTGGAGAAAAGGAGACAGATTTAGGGCTCTCAGTGTACAAACATCAGCCATTCCACGATAACATTTAAAAAATCAAAAATCAAAATCAAAAAGCATTTAAGTATTTCAAATAAACCATTTACAGGCACTTTTGAAATGTCAAGAAGTCAGTCAGTCAGAAAAATAAAAATAAATGATGCTAATTGCACATTCCAAAGCGTAGATCTCTATGGAGAAGAATGTGCAAGAAACTCCATGGACACTCTTTTCAATCATGTTAGTATTTCCAAACAAGTACTAGGTAACTGTTTGGAAATGTTATCGTGGCATCCTGCCTTGACCATCCAGCCTTGACATAATTTTAAATTAATAAACTAATGGAAACATGTCAATTCTACAAAATATTCCATACAATTTTTATGAATGACACATTAGAAATACTAAGAATTAGGAATTTAATATGCATCAGTTTGTTGCTTAGTCATCAAAGTAAGTATGATAAAGTTCTTCATGCTATATTTTAAATATCAGTTTTACCTGTTATTGCATCTACTAATCTTTTTTGTATAGTGCTAGCTTCTGCCATCGGCTTTACCTACGGAAATTAGAAAATTGTTTACGTGAGTCCTTTTCTACTCGCCTAGCGTTAACGTCGAGCATGGTTTAAAAGCTTGTTGCTTCATCTAACGCAATCCAACGCGATGTTTGACGAAAAGGCAACGCGAAAAAGAGACATAACGCCTGAAAACTATTAGCGTTCGGTAAATCCGTAATTTACTCGAATATTTTACAAATCTTGTTCCAGGAAATACGTGTTTTTTTTAACTCGTCATTCAGAATCTTGATTAAATTTGCAAGGCTTTTATTGTTATGCTTTTTTGACTTTTTAAATTTTTGAGTAAAGTTTTCAGTGTGCCATTCCAGGTCATGGTCTATCCTTGCGACAAAATTCGTCCAAATCCGTTCAGCTGTTCAAGCGTGAAGTTGTAACAAAGATCATACACACTGACTAACTACTAACTTTTATAATATTAGTATGATTAGACTGATGTGATGATTTCCAATTAATTTCCGCACACGTGGGCCACGTACCTATTGGGTTACATTTACCTACCGTCTGGGTACATCGGTCTCCATATATTTTATATGGCAACTAGACTTGTAGAGCTACACTAGATCCACGCCACGCGACGTCGTTCTACGTACAAATCAGGCGTGGTCCACGTGTGCGTCGGTCTAATGTAGTTCTCGCTTGAGATGGCATCCAGCACCTGTTGTGTTGACAAATAGTTGTTGGTTTTATTATTTTATTTTTTCCTGTGTTTGCTACGTCATTAAATGTCTTAGGGACTTAGTTAACTGCCAAGACTCATCATTTACCTCCTAATATGAGTATATGGAAATTTATTTGGGATTGACTAAGTAAAAAATTCTTCCTAAATTTTACAAATCGTCTCTGTAGTCAAGCCAATTTTATTTAGCTCTATTTTTCACGCATTAAATTGTAATAAATATATATATATGATACATTATATTTGGTATTCCCACTGTAATAAACATGAACTGACTAATAATTTGAGCTTGGATGTGGTTTAGGGCCGATTCACATCGGAATTTCAGTGATGCGAGAGGCCGCTAGCTGAACCTTTCAAGCGATACTGGTCTTTCAAAGATGTAGATAAGGTTTAAAATTATTTCACTGTGTAAGTGCTCATCGCGTCCCTGTCGGCCGCTGGTTGATGCGGACGAAAGGATCTGGTGAGAGTCGCGGGAATCCGATGGATGCGAGACGTACAGGACCGGTCGTTATGGCGTCACTTGGGGGAGGCCTAAGTCCAAAAGTGGACGTCTTTCGGCTAAAATGATGATAATACAGCCCTAAGAGTTAGTCTAGATTTTTTTTAGTGGATATGATATTAGTGCTCGACTGCAATCCCACCCGATGATAAGCAGTGATCGTCAATCTTCAATGGTGAGGCGCACTAGTTTGTTAGGAGCCTATTCGCTCTAGCTTTGAAGATACCCAAATTATAATCGGACGGGAAGATCGCAGCAGGCAAATTGTTTCAGTCTTCCGATGTACGCGGTATAAACGATGAGGCGAAACGCTTAAGGCTTTATCATTCTAGCGGATTGCGAGCGTCCTGAAAGCGGAGCGAGTGCGCAACGAGATGCGGGTCTCCCGGCATTTTCAAAATAACAAAACCAACAGCAGTGTCGCCTCGTTGAAATCCATTTTGTTACTGAGTGTATTGTACGTCGTTAACTTAACTACAAACACGCGTTGAAAACATTGCGATTTCCACGCGTCCGGTCTTCTCTTTGCAGCCGCGGCGTGTTCTCGACGCATTCGCTGGGCGCCCGCCTCGCCCCGCAGCCACTCGCAAACCGCTAGTGTGTTAACGCCCTTAGTCCGAGCCCTAGAGATTTCAACAAGGTAAGGGTGGACACTCACCGTAGGTCGGGTTGTCCCATGGTAGAAGGGAGATGACCGAATAATAATATTCCACAACTACCACACAACGCCGTCCAGTCTCAAGCTAAGCAGAGCTTGTGTTATGAGTACTAGACAACTGATAAACATACTTAAACATATATCTAATAATTAATGTAAGTGGGTATACCGTTTTAATTAACTATAAATAAATAAATAAATAAATCTAAATACATACATGTTATAGACAAATTTCACCCAGACACAGAACAAATGATCGTGCTCATCACACAAACATTTGTCCTGGGTGGGAATCGAACCCACGACCTCCAGCATAGCAGTCAGGGCCACTAACGACTAGACCAAAAGGCCAGTCAAATCAATTATGCAATTCCCGCGCACGCTCTCCAGAATGCATTCTGTAAAATACCGAAAGCCTGGCTATCCTAGACCTTTGCTCCAGGCTTTGTAGATGATGATGACGCAGCCCTTTGAGTTAGAGTCTAGAATAATTTTATAAGTAAAACAAAATTTCCACCAATGACACAGCTGTTTCCCAATATGTTTCCATAATCAAACGATTCCTTTCTACCAAATTGCTGTTATCCAAAAAAAAAGTGGTTCGCCCAGACCCAAGAGACGCTTTAATTATTGCAAAATAATTCAGTATGTGGCCGCTCCTACCACCTGTCAACCGTCCATCCCATTTTAATGAACTGGTTTTGTTCAAGGTGGTTTACTGTTAAAAAGTCATTGTTGAAATATTCAACTGTGTGACATTTTGTAGTACTATGTTGAAATGGTTTTTAGGCTTGATAATGGTGCGTGTGGGTTTTTAAAAAGAATTAATTGCTTTTTGTGACATTATTTTAAATTATATACGCTCATCAAAAGTCACGACCTGAAATGCTCCGGGTTTCGAGAAATCCCTCGCCTGCGTCATAATTGGAAACCTTGTGCAAAATTTCTCGCTCCTAGTGCCAACAGTTTGGGCTGTGTGTCGATATATCAATATAATCTATATATGTAAAAGCGAAATACCACAAACTGATTGAAATCAGAAACTATAACACCTACAAATATAAAGGCAGGCATATTTGGCAGGTAGGTTCCTTATAGGGTGTAGACATTCGCTAAGAACAGATTTTACGAAACTCCACCCCTAAGGGGGTAAAACGGGTGTTGGAATTTTGTATGGAGAAACCTATTTTTACGCGGGCGAAGAATAAAATAGAATAAATTTTATTGTACACCAAAAAAGTAACACAACTTATACATACATAAACTTAAATCTATGTGTACAATGGCGGTCTTATCGCTAACAGCGATATACCAGACAACTTTAGGATGGATCCTAAGAACTTAAAATAATACAGGGGGTAGTCTGCAGTGTACTACTAACAAATTGTTCAATCTCTCTATATATAAATAAAATACAATAAATAACTATAATTTGTCTTGGTATGGTCATGTGAAGAGGAGGGCTGAAACGCATGTTACTAAAAGAGTTATGAGTTTACATGTGGACGGATGGAGAGGGAGAGGGAGACCAAAGAAAAGATGGATGGATTGTGTGAAGAGTGATATGAAAGAAAAGGAAGTTAGTGATAGCATGACGAGTGACAGGGTAGAGTGGAAGAAAAAAACGTGTTGCGCCGACCCCAAATAACACGGGACAAGGGCAGGAAGATGATGATGATGATGATGAAATAACTATAAATATTTATCTAGCACAAGATAGATAGGCGAGCCAATTAAATAGTGATACTACTGTGGTCCACCAAATTAGCAAAAAATTGTGTCTACAATAATCAACTTCCGGATATCAATCATCGTATGAATCATAATCAAATAATCAGTTCACTTCTAACACTGATTGCATTTTAATGAAGCAGTATTTCGTTATAGTAAGGGTTTACTACGAGTACTAATTTTTGAGTCACATAAGGTCACACCCGTGATATGAAAGAAAAGGAAGTTAGTGATAGCATGACGGTCGACAGAATAGAATGGAAGAAAAAAACGTGTTGCGCCGACCCCAAATAAGACGGGACAAGGGCAGGAAGATGATGATGATGATAAGGTCACACCAGACCAGCACCACCTCATCGCTAGGTGTCCACTTGTTGCCGACAGGTGGTCCACCGTTGGATGCCGTGTGTCAACCACTAAACGTCAATTGATCCACGGTTTGACGCCGTGTTGTTAACCAATAAACGTTATGTAGTCAACGAGTGGACATTGCGTTGTCCGCGAATAGATGAGTAGTTCATCAAGGAATGACGAGAAAGGGTGCAGTGTGTTGCGAATGCATTGTCTTAGCTCGTGTATCACTCGCAGACAGCACACGACGATACATTCGGGAACAGCGCATGAGCAACGCTAGGCAAGCGTGCGAGCAGCGGGTGACCACCGAGTGATCCACTCGCCGTCCACGCATGGTCAGCCTGCGGGTGAGGCGCTCCGGAGTGGATGTAGTGAGCGTATATTCATAGTACTCTATGATACAAAGAATACTAACCACTCGAGGCGAGGTGTTTTTTTTTTTATTGCGTGGGAAAATCATGACAAATTTCGCTCCTGGGCGGAGTGGGAGATAGTGTCAGAGTTTTAACAACTAAAAATTAACTCCTGTTCCTTTTTTGCCTTCGATCCAGGGCCTCGGGTTTCACTTTCACACTACCCGTGGCCCCAGTAGGCTTCGACCCTGCCGTACGACTTGGGCTCGGTCCGGACGGTTACCGGACGACTCGCCGTCCGCAAGCCCGCGCCTACGGTGGCCAGAAATCGGGATCGGAATCGGTTGGGGCGTGGTGGTGCTGATTGGGTGTCGGGTGGCTCTAATGAGCTATGACCTTAATCCTTGTCTCGCTTTTTTTTAGCAAGCTACTGGTCTTTTATTTATGATGTCATTTACTTAACAGGTTTCTGGCATTAGGTACTTATACTTTGATCTCAGATCGTGATGAATCCCACAAGAGCCCTTCGTGGACACTTTGTTTCACATGTTCCTACTTCTAAAGACCAATAAGGTACTAAATGAATTGTCACAAGGATCAACCCCATTTGTTTTTAATTTGTTTAAAAGCTTGTAGTTTCCGGTAGCATTAGGTCAAACCCAACCCATTCGGCTGTGACCCGATGCCATCGTAAATAGACAACTTTACACAGCATGAAATCTATGAGTGAAGCCACAAATTGATCTAAAAGTTTTCTTTTTATTTGCGGCAGTAGTGGGAAATCCTCATGGACTGGACGCCCGCGACGCAGTGTCAGACTCCTACTGACTAAAACCACACTCCTGCCTCACATTTAAACCTGATGGTTATACATTTTTTACTTCTGGGCAACTCCACGTGCAAGCACCTTTCAACGCTGACGATAAATCTCATCACAACTCCAGGGTTGAGAACCCATCAATCAACCCTGAGCGACACCCCGAGCAACAACGACCCATTTACGCATTCAAAATCAGGAATCCCCGACCTTCAACTCATTACAACCCCCTAGAAATTTATATAATATTTTTATTTAAATTGATATTTAAAAACAGTGCTTGACTGCGATCCCACCTGATGGTAAGCGGAGATGCAATCATTGATGATGAGGCGCACTAGTTTATTAAGAGCCTATTCACTCTAGCCTTGAAGACACCTAAATTATAGTTGGACGAGAAGACCGCAGCAGGCAAATTGTTCCAGTCCTTTGATGTACGCGGTATAAACGACGAAGCGAAACGCTTAGTTCGGATCGTTGAAGTTTCAATCAACAACGTAAGGGTAGATACTCGCCGTACGTCGGGTTGTCCGATGGTAGAAAGGAGATGGCGGAATCAAGTCATGCAATTCCCGCGCACACTCTCCAAAATGTAAATGTAATATAAAAGGGGAAACTGCCATATCAACGTACAGCCGAAACTACTGGAACTAGGAGTGCGAAATTTTGCATTTATAGAGATGCTATAATTTTACTATAGCATCTCGTATAGTTTTTTTCTATTTACTGCACTCAAGTTGTCAAAAAATAAAAAGCCCGTTTTGACATTTGAGAAAAACCCTAGAATGCAACTTGGAACGAAACTGAAAGAAACAATAAAATAATAATTAGGGGTCTGGTGTAGTAGTAGCTATTTTAGTAGTCGCTACAGTACACCGGACAAGCCGCTAAGTAGACAAAATACAAATGTCAAAAAGGGCCTTTTATTTTCTGACAACTTTACATTGTATCCACGAATGATTTACCATTAACATCATTATGTAACGAACTGGAAAGAGGAAGCTTGGGTTCGTGAAATATGACAGACGAGCGAGGATAGCAATGCCATCACCTGCACGTAAAAACATGATTATAATGTCCAACATCCTAAAATAACGTCAATGACACTACTTCCTTCCAAATAGATGGGACAATTAGCGTCAATTAATGTTATTTTACATCATTTTAGAGCTGCCAACGTTCGTTGTAGCAAATGTAAAGACTACAATGACCTTTGAACAAAAAAGAAAGTTAATATGGATGTGTATATGTATAGCTCTATGAGACAAGGCTCTGGGATTGTTCTTAAGAGTTACCGTGACCCTGGAACACAAAAAGGGACTAAATAAACACAGGTGGGTTTCAATCCGGACCCACGGACGACGAGTAATGGGTAGCTCGCCGTCCGGCCGTCCAGTAACTGTCCGGACCGAGTTCTAATCATCGACGACGCGTAGTGTTCCACGCGCGCCTCAAAGAGATGTCAGCATAACCGTAGGGGGGCCCAGCAGGGCCGAAGCCTACTAGGGCCATGAGTAGTTCGAAAGGGAACCCCTGGAACGCGAGGCAAAAAAGGAACATGGTTTGGTTTTAGTAATAGTCTGACACGCCTTCTCGCTCCACCCTCAAGCGAGAGAAGTCATGGGATGATTTCTCACCTTAAACAAAACAGTAACAGTCTGACACTCCCTCTCGTTTCACCCAAAACGGGAAAAGTTATTACACACCTCGGGGCCTTACACGCGAGGCAAAAAAGGAACATGGTGTGGTTTTAGTAATAGTCTGACACGCCTTCTCGCTCCACCCTCAAGCGAGAGAAGTCATTGGATGATTTCTCACCTTAAACAAAACAGTAACAGTCTGACACTCCCTCTCGTTTCACCCAAAACGAGAAAAGTTATTACACACCTCGGGGCCTTACCATGACGTGTTGAAATGTCAAGGCTGCAAGCGAGGAAGAGGGATGGAGCTATACACCTTATATAGCTTCATCCCTTTAACAGTTCGTAAAATTGATCGCGTTAAGAGTTCGTGGTAGAGCTTTTTGATATGTTTGAAGAACATCGGAAATCAAATCGCACAATGAAATAAAAATAAATTACATTTTAATTGATTTTTAAATTGAAGATCTTAATAACAATGATGCAATTCTTATCAATTTTAAAACTATAAAGAGCACAGAAGGGCCCAATTGTCGGATACACAAATATTCCAAGGCTAGATGCACGGTCGTTTTGTATTACTTAAAGCCAGCTGGTGATTACGAAACAGAGAATATGTAGAAGCTCAAGAATAAACTGTTTTTGGTAGTGTATTTTCCGATAGTTAGGGTCATACGAAGGGGTATCAGTTATCAAGTTCTACCAAGGCTCCTGAATCATTCGAAGTTGCCATAGCCCTGGACCTCAAATGGATGGAAAACGAAGCGGAAAATACGTCGAAGTTCATCATTCATCATCATTTCAGCCGATAGACGTCCACCGCTGGACATAGGCCTCCCCCAAATGTCGCCACAATGAAATGTCCTGTGCGCCGCTCTCAGATTCCCGCAACCTTCACCAGGTCATCGGTCCACCTGTGGCCTTCCAACACAGCGTCTTCCGGTACGCACACGTGGACTACGCCTAATTTGTACGTAGAACGACGTCGCGTGGCGTGGATCTAATGTAGCTCTACAAGTCTAGTTGCCATATAAAATGTATGGAGACCGACGCGCCCAGATCGGCGTACGTGGCACACGAGTGCGCTGTGTAGTTCTACCTTCAAAGTTGGAATGTCGAAGGCTTCCATTGGCTATATGCCGCTCGTGTTCCTTCGGTTAACCTTTGCCTTTCAAGGCCGCGATGACTATTCCGCACAATCCGACCTTCGTATCGCGACTGTACATAACATAAACAGTGATAGCAATACAAAGCTATGTTGTTTTTTTATTGTTCTGTGAAAAGATTCAGTTTTCCGATTCAATAACGCGCAATATCTAACAAATGAAAAAGTCGTTTGTAGGATTGCGTGCTTATATCCAGATATCAAACTGGATTCTAAAAGCAACTATACAAATTTGCAAATGGAAATAATGTTTCAAATGCATCGTCATCATTCGTGTGTCGCCACAACGACCGGTCCTGTACGTCTCGCAACCATCGGATTTCTGCGACCCTCACCAGGGTCAAATCCATTCTAACGATCTCCGGCACCGTAGGCGCGGGCTCGCGGACAACGATCAATGGGTAGCTCGCTGTCCACTCGAACCAATGATTGCGAAGCGTAGTCCTCCACGCGCGCTTCAAAAAGATGTCAGCAGAAAATGGCCATGGGGAAAAGTATGAAAGGGATATTCGTGTTCCTAGTACGCAAAAAGAAACTGAAGGAACATAGGTGTGATTTTAGTCAGTAAAAGTCTAACACGCCCTTCTCTACCATAGAGCGGAAGAAATCATTAGATGATTTCCCATCTCAAAAAAAAAAACGAACTACCACCACTTTCGTTCAATTAAACAGCATTCAACGAAGATCCATTAAACTCTTCGATTTTAAGCAACTCTCTTAAAAGATTCCAGAGAACTGATTAATGAAAAAACTTAGCAAACTTTAGTGCTATCGCCCAGTGGGTCTACTTGAAAAAGTTTGCGTTTTAAAACTAGGTTTGTGGTGGTTAATTAGTTGTAACATGATCCTTACAGAACTAAATTAAAATACGTTTGTAGCGACTATGGCGTCACATAAGAACTAATCCTGCATCGCGCAATCAAAGTTCTCCGTGCGATTAGAACATATAGAACAGCCCGAAATCATCTCCCGGGCAGTTGCCCACCAGACATAACATCCCGTCTGGTCGGAGGATCTTCCCTTTTATGTGACGTGTGTTATGTGACGCCATAGTCGCTACACGTTCAAAAGGATCTCTAATAAAACATATCCACAGCAAAAGAGATCCTGATACACTATTCAGAATTCCGTTGTAAAACTTGTATGCAAATCAGGCTTACAAGATTTTTTGCGAATGACGGCATGAAAGCCAGAAGTGCGATACAGTGTAAACATCCCTGATGCACTACAGAAGCGAGGCAGCCTCAATAATACCCTGAAGATGTTAAACTGGACGTGCAGGATATCTAGCGATCTTTTAGTGTAGCTAACCTTACAGATTTTCATACAGAAAAGGCCAAATGGGAATCGGACTCGCGCACGAAGGGTTCCGTACCGTCCGTAACAAAAAACAGCATAAAATATCACGTTTGTTGTATGGGAGCCCCACTTAAATATTTATTTGATTCTGTTTTTAGTATTTGTGGTTATAGCAGCAACAAACTGTCTAAGGTCTGTTCTACATAGCATGGGTATTGGATAATATTATATTCCACGACTATCACACAACGCCGTCTAGTCCCAAGCTAAGCAGAGCTTGTGTTATGGGTACTAGACAACTGATAAACATACTTATATATTTCTAAATATATACATATATAGATAAACATAAGGATGACAGCAGTACGAAAATATGCATCTAGATGAGAGAAAAGGATAGGTAGCTACATTGTATGAATCCGACAACTGGCACCCGCACCATCCTATAGCAATGAGGATCAGTCGTGATTTTTGTGGAGTATGCAGACTTACTCGTATAGCGTAAAATAAAACAGTAAATACTGTGAAGAAATTATTTAATTCGGACCAAAAATGACGAAGATACAGCAATTTTAGCGTATTAGTTCCAGAAACGCGCCCGAGAATAAAGCGACTCGCTGTGACGTCATCTGTCATGATCGATCTCCACCGGCGAATGAATACGATCGAGCCGTTCGTCGCACGGATCATGACAGATGACGTCATTGTAAACAGTCTAGCGAGAGCGCACGTTTCCAAGTAGCCGTCCAGAAAAACTTTAATAAATCCACCATTTCTTGACGGATTTTAATAATTTAAAAAATCAAATGCTCAGTAAATTATTACACATACGATGTACTTAGTAAAAATCGGATTTGCTATTATTTGATTGATCCTCATTATAGTTTAGCTATCACGGTTCATGTCAGCCTGGTGATAGACCGACTGATAGCGGAGTGAGTGATAGCAATAGGGTCCCATTACTCTTTGGTTCCATTACCCTAACAACTAGCCGCACTAATCTAGCCACTAGCCATCTGAACACGGCTAGATTACTAATGGTACACTAAGAAAAAGATGTAATCATGTCTCCAAGTTATTAATAACGTCAACAGATGTGCAACTGTATTGCAATCATATATAAACGATACAAATCGAAACGAACGAGTCTCGTTAACAAAATTGATCATGTCGTAATGTATTGAAAGGTGTTTGACCAATGTGAATTTTTCAATTCATATGTTGTTATCGGCAATCTGTATAATCCGGCGTTCTATACAATACTTAGGCAATGTATAGAATACCTAAAACGTGTTTTTTTTTAAGGTGCGAAAATCATCTAATGACAAATTTTGCTCTTGGGCGAAGCGGAAGATAGTGTCAGTCTTTTACTGACTAAAAACCCACTCCTGTTCCTTCGTCCCAGGGTCCCGGGTTTCGTTTTCACACTATCCATGGCCCCAGTAGGCTTCGACCCTACTCGGCCCCTACGATTTGCTGACAACGAACACAACGTAACAACGTGTACGAAATTTATGAAATATTATTTATTTTATACTTTGCCCTGTACAATACCAAATGCGCAGCCGGTAAGGGCACCCCGACACGGACTGGTTAGGTTAGGGTGTCGGGGTGCCCATAAATTACGTCACTTCCTTCCCTGCTTTCCTCTTTTAAACACATTAATTTTAAGTAATAGAACATGTTTCATTTGCCCATCATTATAGCTAGTTCCTTTAATATTAATAAATATAGACCAAAATCTATATTTTACACATTGCCGGTTGACCAGCAGGTACTATAATACAATATCTAGGAATTGTATACATTACCTAGGTAAAGTATGTAATGGACAATAATAATCATAATATTTCATATAATGCCTGGACGTATTACAATACGTCCTACCAGTCGTTTCTCAATAATGTCAACTTGACTAAATTGAGAAAATCTAGCCATCACATTATCAATTGATTCATTATTAAAAAAAATACAAATCTTTCCTCTTTATATCTATAAATTTGCAGTATATCTCTATTCTCACTTCGGCTTACATATACTGTAAAAAATCTAATCTCAATCAACACCAACACATTGCACTCGATTTTAACGAGTTAAGCCGACATCCTAAAATAAAATCCACAACTACCCTCCTTTCACAATTTAGCAATACATTACCTTACTTGTATTTTCAAATCGAATACTTTGCAATACACACGTGCTGCGCAATGCACTATACAGTGGTTCTCGGTACAGATTGCGTATTGTTTGTAACAGTGAGTACCTGTTCCTTGCATAATGTGATAACATAAAAAGTTACTATTGTTCTTAGTGATGTAAGACTTTAGCGATCACTTTTACTGTTTGTCAGCTGTTTACAGGTTTTGCTTACGATGTGTACGTGCGTCTGAGTTTGAAAGACTGCTGATTATAGGTAAATGTATAGTCGGCCTTATAATGTTCCCACTCTTGGGACTCAGGCCTCCTCTCTAGGAGAGGGAACGGGCCGTAAACCACCACGCGGGCCCAGTGCGGGTTGCTGGATGTCACATGTCTTCGAATTTTTGGTTCTAGGACATGCCGGTTTCCTCACGATGTTTTCCTTCACCGTTTTGAGAGCAGTGGTGATGAAATAAATTACACAAAGTAATGGGCCTGGCTAGGTTTGAACCTCGCGACCTACAACTCGTAAGTTGGGGCCGTTGCCACTCGGCCACCACTGCTCCCAGCACTTGTTGTCTGGCATTTTTGCTGAACTGGACCTATTTGGCGCAACCATGAGAAACAAAGTTAGTTTTCTTTTTTTTTTATCTAAATGTTTCTAAAGGTATAACTACACTGCGCACACGTGTGCCACGTACGCCGCCGATCTGGGCGCGTCGGTCTCCATACATTTTATATGGCAACTAGACTTGTAGAGATACATTAGATCCACGCCACGTGACGTCGTTCTACGTACAAATCAGGCGTGATACACGGAGATCTACATTAGACCGACGCACGTGATACACGTGTGCGTCGGTCTAATGTAGATCTCCGCGCGATTACTTGATTAACCTTCTTTTGAGATAGTTGTGAATGATCCAGTAGCTTTTTGTAGCCGTTGCAGCAAGGCCTCCTATAAGGTGGACCGATGACCTGGTTACGGTCGTGGCAGTCCGATGAATGCGAGACGCACAGGATCGGTTATTATGGCGATGCTTGGGGAAGGCCTGTCTTTTCGGCTGAAATGATGATGATGGTGACTGAAAGAGATAACAAAGAGAGCATGTTTCAAATTTGTCCTTATCCGTAAAAACGAATCCCTTGGTATGACAACTAGCTGAACGTATTTAAACTCTAACGACCCGTTTACGACTTTAGGTGAAGGCGCGACTATATGAGAAGCGTCTTGTGACGTGCTTTAAACATTTTCATACTAAGTTCTTACCGCCGCTGACGTATAATCTGTTTCCTCATATCGATTTGTCATTAACATAAATAAACTCAATGAATTTCAAGGTGGTATCTGATCATAATAATGTAGCAAGTACTACTTATCTGAGGGGGCCCACTAGCACTAGTACCTGCCAGGGTTGAGGGATCGTTCGAAAGAGTTACTGCGGCCTTTTGATTTTTTGAAGTGGGATATCATCCAATAACTTCTCCCGCTCTACGGTGGCGCAGGAGGGCGTATCAAACCTGATTAAAACCACTTCTCCGGTCTTTTTTTCTCCTCTGTCAAATCCATCCAAAGGTTGTCTGTAAAAAATCGCTTTTAGCGATAAGACCGCCCATTGTGACACTCTATTAATGTTAATTTCCTAATGTAAATTGTATTTTTGGTGTACAATAAAGAATATCTATCTATCTAAAACTACATCTGTGAACTTCAGTTGTCCTTTGAGTTCTAGGACCACGCGTTTCCTTTTCAAAAAATCCCCGCTACCGCGGCCCTGAAACGCAAAGGGGAACTGAAGTTACAAAGGTGGATTTTATTCAGTTGATGATTTCCCACCTAAAAAACGGCAGTGGTTATATTAACAAGTGAACTTATCAAATCGTAGGCATGAGAGTAGACTCTCTGTGACAACTTTCGCCAGTTCGCGACTCTTGAATGCTATTTTAATGCAGACTGAAACAGATCGATCACTATATTGCATCCCTTAATCTAGGCCACATTTTTATAGTGTTTTCTTGTAATCTATAAATGCGGAATGACTTAGTACCAGTTTTAAGGTACACACGCCGATCTGAGTGAGTCGGTCTCCATACATTTTATATGGAATCTAGACTTGTAGAGCTACACTTGATCCACGCCACGCGACGTCCTTCCACGTACAAATCAGGCGTGTTACACGTGTGCTTCTGTCTAATGTAGTTCTAGCTTTAGGTTTAATCTATCGATCACTAATAAAGTGATCGATGGTTTAACCATACGTTTTTCGATAAAGCCACGTTTGTTTCTATCTTCCTTACATTATGAAACAGACTTTATTTGCACTGCGTCTGTCTGTTCACGAGATATGGTGGACATCCCACCTATACGCACAAAACAATTTGGGAACACATTCATTGAGCGTACAGCTAAGGAGTGGAATTTCCTGCTGGAGTCTGTGTTTCCTGGTAGCTACAACCTGGAGATCTTTAAGTCGAAGAGTGAATAGGTTACTTCTAGGCAAGCGGTCTATCGTCGACCACATCGTCGCTTTCAATCAGGTGTGATATAGTCGTCAAACGCGAGCTTATCTATACTAATATTATAAAGAGGAAAACTTTGTTTGTTTGTTTGTAATGAATAGGCTCAAAAACTATTGGACCGATTTTAAAAATTCTTTCACCATTCGTTAGCTACATTATCCACAAGTAACATAGGCTATATTTTATTTTGGAAAAAAATAGGGTTCCATAAGATATTTGAGTTTTTCGGACACAAGGTGTAAAAAGTCAACCAGAAAAGTTACTTATTTTGCGTACGCTGCCTAAACTATAAAAGATAGAACCATAAAATGTTCTAATTAATTGTAGATCTTACAAATATCTACCAAAGTTTGTTACGAGAAACCTACTTTCACGCGGGCGAAGCCGCTGGCAGAAGCTAGTAAACAATAAAAAAAAGATACCCATCTCTGTTCGGAGGATCCGCCCTTTTGTATGGTGGACAATGAACAGGTTGGAAAATTCCTAAATAAGCTATAGCCCTGTGTAATCAATCACAACCTCGGCTACAATTGATTACTGCTAAATATACATACACATTGTTTACCAATCAAGAATACAATCAATACAAGTTTATCGGCGACCGAACCATTGACCGACCTTGCCGTGCCCAGCTGTCGATTATCACTTTGCCCTTTGCACCTATGTGGTTATATTGTTAAGGCGGGTACAGACTGCTGTACGTAACATGAAATGTAACATGAAAGGAGCATTTCATATGAGTGGTCGCAGCGCGCGCACAAACCAAGCATTTGTTTTCAGCTCAGTCTGCTGCGAAGAAAATGGATCGTCACGACCGATTGCTGGCTACGATGATAGTCGGTGCTTCATTAGCATAGCATAGTCGGCCTTATAATGTTCCCACTGTTGGGACTCAAGCCTCCTCTCTAGGAGAGGGAATGGGCCGTAATCCACCACGCGGGCCCAGTGCGGGTTGGTGGATGTCACATGTCTTCGAATTTTTGGTTCTAGGACATGCCGGTTCGATGTTTTCCTTCACCGTTTTAAGAGCAGTGCGAAGTAATGCGCCTGGCTGAAGCCTGGCTGAAACCTGGCTGGCTGTTTGAACCCGCAACCTACAACTCGTAAGTCGGGGCCGTTACCACTCGGCCACCACTGCTCCTCTCTGCTTCATTATTTATAGTGATTTGTGTGATAAAAAAAAACGCTGAAGACCAAATGGCGGATCGGAGCGTGCATAAGTTGAAATGCTCTATTCGCGCGCGTAGTGTGCACGGTACGCGCGCAAGGCGTCCATACTATGAGAATGCTGGTACATTGCATGATACATTGCGATAATGTGGACAGCAGTGTTTCATAGCGTGTTACATTGCATGTTGCGTTACAGCAGTCTGTACCCGCTTTTAGGAATGCGCCTGATTATACGTTAAAGGTATAAACTAGTACATCCGCAGCTGTTAGCCGGTTCATTGTTCACTCAAACACCCGCAAACTCATGCACAAACAAACACACACATACACGCACCATCACACACAAACACACCCCCTTACACACTCAAACACACTAGCATGCATTTCATCCTAATTATTAATATATATATATAAATAATTGTATATTGATGTGGAAGAGCGGAGTCTCCTAATACAGGCATTACTTGCTTAAAAGGAGGCTCCAATCACCTACTAATGTAAACAATTTTGTTAAGAAATAAAGATTTTGTATTTTGTATTTGTATTTGTATTTGTATTGTATTGTGCGGAGTACGGGCGCGGAGAAATGGGTTTCGTTAGTTATGATCGTCCTAGTTTTGTTACGGGAAACTTCTGTTGTGTTTTTGCTCGGTTCGTGGATGTTTTTGCATTGTAAAGTTTTTGTGCAACGAAAATGCTATATTTTTCAGGATATTAATAATAATAACATTCCACAACTATCACACAACGCCGTCGAGTCCCAAGCTAAACAGAGCTTGTGTTATGGGTACTAGACAACTGATAAACATACTTATATATTTCGAAATACATACATATATAGATAAATTACACCCAGGCACAGAACAAATGATCGTGCTCATCACACAAACATTTGTCCTGGGTGGGAATCGAACCCACGACCTCCGGCATAGCAGTCAGGGCCACTTACCACTAGACCAACAGGCCAGTCAATTGTTATTTAATTTTTTTGATAGGCTCGCGATTTGTCATTATCTCATTTGATGGAAAGCAATGATATGGTGGACGATGGAGGACGCTTGCTTAGAACTAATCTATTCACTCTTGACTTAAATATGGGGCAGGTAGGTATCAGGAAACACGGACTCCGGCAGGGAATTCCATTCCTTAGCTGTACGCTCAATGAATGTGTTTCCGAAACGTTTTGTGCGTATGTATGGTGACGTATCACCGTACGTCTGGCGGTCCGAACTCCGATAGTGGAACGGGCCTAGAATTAAATTATGCAATTCCGACACACACTCCCCGAAATGCAACCGGTAGAAAACGTTTTATTTACCTATTATATTTATTTATTTATTACATCCTTTATTGTACACCAATACAAACGTAATAGGAAATTAAAATACACACTACGTACATACAATGGGCGGCCTTATCGCATTCAGCGATCTCTTCCAGGCAACCTGGAATGGCCAGTAATTGCTTGGACAAGAAATGGGGCTGTCATTGGTGTGATAAAACCAGCATTAAACATATAAACCAAACCATATACCAAACACACACATATTTAGTATTTTTATATTTTATTTCTTTATTTAGTTAGGTTCCCCCACAGCACATATACATAAAAACAAATCATAGGTACAGTTCTAATATACATGCCAATTACGGGTAAACACAACAAATACAGTACAAGTGCCAGTTACCGCTTAGTTGCTAACTTAAGTTTTTTGTACAATTGTGACACAAAACGAAAAACAGAGGACAATAAAGGACAACAGACAACGAGAATTTTTTTTTAAAAAAAAACGCCAAATACAAAACAAACAGAGTAAGTATAAGAAAAGACTCGATATCATGTCCCTGGCGTGTAAATCTATGTAGGACTTCTGTTTCTTATTAGCAGCTTTGAAGCTTTTAAATTCATTGTTAATGACAATATTTGAAAAAAACATTTCATATTTATTAAAACTAATATAATAGGGGAAGTTTGAAAGTGGCGCCAGTGACTGAAAAGTTGAAAGGGAATCGTTTGTCTTTGGTATGGTCATGTGAAGAGGAGGGATGAAACGGATGTTACGAAAAGAGTTATATGTGGACGGATGGAGAGGGAGAGGGAGACCAAAGAAAAGATGGATGGATTGTGTGAAGAGTGATATGAAAGAAAAGGAAGTTAGTGATAGCATGACGAGTGACAGGGCAGAATGGAAGAAAAAAACGTGTTGCGCCGACCCCAAATAACACGGGACAAGGGCAGGAAGATGATGATGATGATTTATTAACGAGACCAAAAATGTATTTAGGTATATGGCATGCATATTCCGCAGCCTATTTTCACCTGTCCACCACACAAAAGTAAATTCCCCAACAAAACGTATTGAAATGAAAAGCAGCTGAATACGCCAGTCCGCATCGGATCTAGCCTAGTTTAATATATTGTGTTGTAAGAGACAGTTGCGTTATGTAACTAGCGGGTATTACTGTGGCAGATGGTACGTTAATTGTTTGGAAATTTGTAAAGATGAAGCTTGAAAATAAGATGAATGAGGTAGATGGAATTGGGATTATAGCTGGTATTAGATTAATTTAAAATCTGCAAAATTCTACCGATCACTTTAAAACATTGGTGGCCGAGTGGTAACGGCCTTGACTTACAAGTTGTAGGTCGCGGGTTCAAACCCAGCCAGGCGCATTACTTTGTGTAATTTATATTTTATTTCATCTCCACTGCTCTCAAAACGGTGAAGGAAAACATCGTGAGGAAACCGGCATGTTCTAGAACCAAAAATTCGAAGACATGTGACATTCACCAATCCGCACTGGGCCCGCGTGGTGGATTACGGCCCATTCCCTCTCCTAGAGAGGAGGCCTGAGTCCCAACAGTGGGAACATTATAAGGCCGACTATGCTATGCTATACTTTAAAACATAAATATCTTTTATTAGTTAACCACCACAGTACCCAAGAGCATAGCTTAACTCACGTATACAATAATCATAATACACGATCTATGGCTGCTGGTAGATTCAATGTACCCAAAGTCACCAATTACTTTGGTAACAGAACACTAAAAAAGAGAATACCATACCTATTGAACAGTCTGCCGGCAGACATGAAGAGTGAAACAAACACAAATAGATTTAGACGCGAATTAAAATTATATTATTTAGAAATGTTTTAAGTACATTTAAGTATGTCTAGAGACTCGCCGACCCCACAGTCAAACCATTGCAACGGTTTTGTGGGGCTTATGTTATAATTTACTTACCTTTTTGGAATAAAGATAAATAAATAAATAATAATAATTATATTTTCTGTATTTCAAACAGTGGGATCATGGGTGGGGAAAAACCAGAGCTACAGAATGGTTTTAGTTACCGTGGCCTTGGAACGCAAAGGGCATTAGAAAGAAAGAAAGAAAGAAAGAAAAAACAACACAGTAGTTAGGTAAAGACAAAACAAAAAATACAATTGTGTGCTTCACGGCTGCACAAAAATAGGTTCAGTTTAGCATGAATGTCAGACAAACTAGAGCCTGAGCTAGTTTTCAACTGAATAAGCATGAAAAAAATTGTTGTCTAACCAATTTATAAATAAATAGACAAAAATAGAATAAGTAGGAATAATTATAGAATAACTTTGAAAACAATATGATAATTGGTTGAAAATCAAACAAGATATAATATGACAATATTTTAAACAAATATAATTTATGTCGTGGCCAAATCTTATAAATTAATCACTTCATGATATGGCCAAGTAAAACTGGCCAGATCATTTTAAACGTTAAAGTTTGATGAAAATCGGAACCGAAAACTGAATCGAAGATGCAAAATTTCGGAATCGAAGCTCCGTTACAGCTGCTTTATACGGATCGATTCTGACCTTGATAACCGGAAATTCAGCTCAAGTGTCACCTATATTCCTGAAGTTAAACCGGTATAACTAGAAAACAGCTTTTACTAGTGAAACTGTAAACGTTGTAAAGGATATAAACAGACATAATACGGACATTCTACATTTTACTGGGAGAGAGCTGGCTAGGTGCCAAGCAGTGCAATTTATAGGGTTCTTCACTTGTTTTAATTAAAGCAGAAATAATGATCACACTGTTTATACAACTGATCTTCGAATATTGATCATCTTTTTTTATTCATATAGCATAGCATAAGCATAATCAGCCTTTCAATGTTCCCACTGTTGGGACTCAGGCCTCCTCTCTAGGAGAGGGAATGGGTCGTATTCACCAACCCGCACTAAGCACTACGCAGATTTTTTTTTCCATTTGATCCGCCATTTCTTGACGGATTTTAATAATATAAAAAATTAAATGCTCAGTAAATTATTACACATAGGATTTGCTATGTTTTATGTGATTGATCCTTCTTTAAGGAGTGGCTGGAAAGACAACACGGCGTCCTTACCTTCCGCATGACGCAGGTCCTTACCGAACATGGTAAGTTCAGGAGGTTCTTCCACCGGATTCGTGCGGAAGAAACGCCTGGGTGTCACCATAGTGTTGACCGCCCGGAGGACACGGTAAAGCACACGGTAGAGGTGTGCCTCGCCTGAGCAGAGCATTGCCGTGTTCTCGTGGAGACGATCGGAACTTGGTACTGGCCATGGTAAGGGCGCAAATCCTATAAAACACGAACTTTCTTGCCTTTAAAAGTACCGTAATCAAACTTAAAATGTTTGCGACATTGACGAAAAAAAATCCTCAACCCATTAACGGATGCCCTTAAAAAGTCGTGGAACGTCCAGGCATTACGATTAATCGCTCCGTCGGTTATTTCCGTCGAGCCGAAGCTTTCGATTGGGTTTTTGTGCGTTTTATTATGACATCGATGCGTCAGTGGTTCAGTCATTATTTTGCATTCCTGTGGAGTGCGCAAGCGATGGTGGTGGTTATAAATCTGTGGCTTGCTCGTTATTCTCTTTATTGGGACATTAGTTTTTTATTTGTATCTAATTTGGATACAAACTATATTCCATTTGAAGTGAAATTAGATATTGAAACAAACCTGTCCTTTCAAGCGATTTTGACTTCTATTGCGTTGTTAGCATGACAAATGGCTGGTGCAGTAAAAAGTTTGTATTGTGACTATTTTTTAGGGTTCCGTACCTCAAAAGGAAAAAACGAAACCCTTATAGGATCACTTTGCTGTCCGTCCGTCTGTCTGTCTCTCAAGGCCTATCTTGAGAACGCGTGGAGGTATCGAGTTGAAATTGAAATGGAACCCTTATAGGATCACTTTGTCGTCCGTCCGTCTGTCTGTTTGTCTGTCAAGACCCTTTGTCTTGAGAACGCGTGGGGGTATCGAGTTGAAATTGAAACCATAAACTTAGGTCTGCGGTCCCTTGAAGCTGTGAAAAAATCAAACTTCTGAGTTAACGAAAAAAAAAAAACAGCCGTTTATGTCCCAAAAAATGTATATTTCGACACTCTCAAAGGGAATCAAAATTCGTAGGGTACTTCCAATTTTTATTCAATTTAACATGAAAGCAGTCTTATAGCACAAGTATAGGAAAAAATCTGAAAACTGTAGATTTGTAGTTAAGTCACAATTTTATTACTTTTTTTGCAATTCTTTAAAATCTTCGTAACTCAATTCGGGAATATACTTAGGTAAGTTTGTACGAAACCCCTTAGTGCGCCAGTCCGACTCACACTTGCCCAGTTTTTTTGCTTTGAATACCATCGTTATGCCGATTGGGCTGGAGCCTGGGTCCAAGCCATGACTTGTGCGAAAAAGAACCTCGGGGTCCCGGAACGAAGGCAAAGAATCAATTTGAATTCTACTATTTTTTTTTTTGAGGTGGTATCGACAATTATCTCTTTTCGCTCTAGGTGAAGCCAGAGAGAGGATCAGGCTTAATGAATAAAACCCACCCGTGTTCTTTCAGTTGTCCTTTGCGTTCCAGAATCGTCGTACCTCTTTCGAGCAAACCCGCAGATACTACCGTATGCTAATAAGACAATACAAGTAATGAGTTTATTTTTGGACAAGCGCCGATATAGCTACAAAAGCATGAATAACAATACGTGTACTCACATATTAATATGACAATGGCACAGGAAACGAACTCCGTAGCATCGATTGTTCCGGCTAAATTAGGCAGAGGCTTGGTAGAATCATTGGTTCAACGATGGTGGGTGACGGGGTTATGTACTTGGGACTTCGATAGTTGGTTAGATGTTATAATTCATTCATCATTTCATTTGTGTCGAACAGTTTGAAATTGAATTATTTTTAACACACATATAAAAAATAAAAATACTAAACATAAAAATCTATTTATGCAGACATACTGATGAAGTAAGTTACCAGATAAATAAATTATATTACGTTCCACATTAGTCGTAACATTAATTTCATAGAAAAAAATAATACATACATACTTGGCCTTATAATGTTCCCACTGTTGGGACTCAGGCCTCCACTCTAGGAGAGGGAATGGGCCGTAATCTACCACGCGGGCCCAGAGCGGGTTGGGCAATGTCACATGTCTTCGAATTTTTGGTTCTAGGACATGCCGGTTTCTTCAGGAAAAAAATAAAATAAAAATAAAAATAAAAAAATGTCAATGTCAATAAAATCCATTACTATGTAATGTCAGTCATGGATTCACGATAGAATGTCGAAAATACGCATAATATAAATAAATTCAATAAAAATATAATACCATAAAGATTGTTCCTAAGTACAATCGTTGAGTAACTCTTTTTCTTTTCAATTCCATGTTGGGCTCGTGGTTCACCGTTTTTCTCACTTTATCAATATTTAGTGACACGGCCCGGCTTCGTAAGAGTGCAAATTATACATTAAAGCCTTCCTCGTCCAATGTTTTTTTCATTAGTGAAAACCGCTTTAAAATCCGTTGCGTAGCTCAGGAGGTAAGCAGCTTTGTTTTAGGCCAAATTTTCGTGCGTTTTCGCGCATTTTCAAATCGCGCGTCTTGACATCCCATCCATTTGGACAAGCCTGTTGGTCTAGTGGTTAGTGGTCCTGACTGCTATGCCGGAGGCCGTGGGTTCGATTCCCACCCTGGACAAATGTTTGTGTGATGAGCACAATCATTTGTTCTGTGTCTGGGTGTAATTTATCTATAATATGTATGTATTTAGAAATATTTAAGTATGTTTATCAGTTGTCTAGTACTCATTACACAAGCTCTGCTTAGCTTGGGACTAGACGGCGTTGTGTGATAGTTGTGTGAATATTATATTATTTACAACCGATCAAATAAGTTAGCGTTAACGCGTGGCAATGCGATGACTTATTTTACGTGGCAATGCGAATCAGTACATTAGGTTGTCGCAACAAATATTGCTACTTAAACTTAGAGTGCAACTTACCAACATGTGGGACATACGTACATGTGAGAATCATCAATAATAATATTCCACAACTTTCACATAACGCCATCTAGTCCCAAATTAAGCAGAGCTTGTGCTATGAGCACTAGACAACTGATATACACTGACACACACACTACACACACACACTACACACACACACTACACACACACACACACACACGCACACACAACACACACACACACTACACTACACTGTTACTTGTATATTTCTAAATACCTCAGCTAAATCATACATATTATAGATAAATTACACCCAGACACAAACATTTGTTCTGGTGTCCATCACACAAACATTTGTTATTGGTGGGAATCGAACCCACGACCTCCGACATAGCAATCAGCGCCACTAACCTCTAGACCAACAGGCCTGTCGTTCAATCATCAATCTTTACGGTGTACGGCACTAGTTATAAATTAAGTTTGATTCTTACTATGTGAAGTGTTTTACGTGTTGGTCACACTTGTTACCAAACATACAAAGAATTATAGTGTACAGTTCAGGAACTACTCTGTCCCGTACATTAAATGCAACGAGTGTTAAGCAGTGTTTAGAGTGAAAAACGCAGGTGATCGCAAGTTGAAACGCATGCTTTGATGTAATGCTGTTTAGATGAGCGCGCGCTTTCAACGCGATTGAATGAATCAATCCTTACGTTGTTGAAACTTCAACGGTCCGGACTAAGCGTTTCGCTTCGTCGTTTATACCGCGTACATCGAAGGACTGGAACAATTTGCCTGCTGCGGTCTTCCCGTTCAACTATAATTTAGGTGTCTTCAAGGCTAGAGTGAATAGGCTCTTAATAAACTAGTGCACCTGACCATCAATGATTGCATCTCCGCTTACCATCAGGTGGGATCGCAGCCAAGCACTGGTTTATATCAATAAAAAAAAATACTGAAAATATTGCCATCGACTTAATTGATGTGGTAGATACAAAAAACTCACCGAAACAGACAGATGAGCAGTCCTGATGACCTCTTTTTAAGTTTGATCGCGCGTTGACGAGCGTTAAAGCGCTTTCATATGAACATAGCCTTATACTATGTAAAGAAGAAGTGCCTTTGCATTCCTTGAAAGTCAAGTTGACAAACAGAAGTTTTTCTAAACATGACGCATTCACCAGTAACACTTTCTGCTATGATTCAACTTACAATGTCTTTAAATAGCAGCACAACCATCCACAAACTACAGCAGATCTTTTCAATCCTTGCTTTACTTAAACTCAAACACGAGAAACTTAACATAAATCACTATAACAAAGGAGTTGCCAACATTATGTGAGGCATGAAAGGAAGCATTGACATCAAGGGTCAGTATTCAAATAAGTCAAAAAACATTACCCTCTTTCTTTCACCGCGGTCGGGTAAGACGTCATCAAGATATTGTGTTGAAATGAGTAATGACCTGGACCTGTACCATGACGTTTAAAGTAAGATTGTTTCATTCTTATTTCCAGTGGGGTAAGAGATAGCGCTAGACAACCTGTATAGCTCTGTCTCTTACCCACACTGAAATAAGAATGAAACAATCTTACTTTGAACGTCATGGTAACCCCGCTGGACTGAAGTACCTAACTATATAACTAGTGGAGTATTTTTAGATACGTATTGATAAAAAAAGTGATTGAAGGCGGAACGATTGGCGGATATTCTGTGGTGGGTTACTGGTCAAAGAGATTTTTTGCTCTTTGATTTTAGTACCGTTTCGGCAGCGGACAGTGGTCCGAAAATTAGACTCACTATTGAGATAGGAAATTGGAATATGATTTGCAGAAAAAATGTAATGTTCTGTAAGTATAAATTCATACTTAAAAGTAACTACTGGTAAACTTACTCGAAACTGCTACTGTGACCAATGGCATCAATCAATTTTTTCTGCGTCTTTTTTTTTTTCTTGTAACAGTTTTTCGTTTATTTACACATTAGCTGTTCCCCGCGGTTTCGTTTGCGTCTTTGATTACTGCTCCGCTCTCAAGGTTCGTAGCGTGATGTTATATAGTAAATAATCTTCCTCGATAAATAAATAGGCTTTTTTTCTGTTCGAACCAGTAGTTCCTAAGATTATCGCGTTCAAACAAACTCTTATGACAATCATTTCAGCCGAAAGATGTCCACTGCTGGACATAGGCCTCCTTCAAGTGTCGCCATAATGACCGGTCCTGTACGTCTGGCATCTATAGGATTCTCGCGACTCTCACCAGGGCCTCAAGACTGCTATTACAGTAGTGTCAGAATGGTCTATCATTGACTTCATAATTGTTGATTTTAACCAAGTATGGTAAATCTACTAATATAATGGCGTCATTATGACTTTCCAATGGTCAACCACTGACACTCCATTGAAAGAAATGGCATAGAATGGAAATCTCGTACATAATGACAAATAAATATTTGACGTATGTGAATAACTGCCAAAATTTTGACAGTTCCTTTGATCACTGACCTACTGTTAGAACGTTATTGTGCAGTCATTGCTTTTCATTTGTTTCGAGACAGCTCGATATTGTCATTCTACCAGAAAATCATTGACCGATCAATAATCGACCATATGAATTATCAGATTAAGAACTTTTATCAAAATGGCAATGGGATCGTGTTGGAATGACGAATTTATAAAAATAGCAGACTTGGGGCCCCAGGTCGTTGCAACGCTACGTCTACCGGTACATGGTCGCTACTTTAGAACCTTTCGGCCCCATCGGCCATCTGTTCTGCGAACAATGTCAAATATTAATATAGTATAGCTACCCAATGCACAACATGTCTTCTTCACACTTCTTTATTAGTCGCCATCTCTACTAAGTTATTTATCCTGCTCTGGGTGGAGCGAGAAGGAGTGACAGATTTTAACTGATCCACAGTATTCCTTCAGTTAATCTTTTTTTTTTTATTGATATAAACCAGTGCTTGACTGCTATCCCACCTGATGGTAAGTAAGAGATGCAATAATTGATGGTCAGGCGCACTAGTTTATTAAGAGCCTATTCACTGTACCCTTGAAGACACCCAAATTATAGTTGGACGGGAAGACCGCAGCAGGCAAATTGTTTCAGTCCTTCGATGTTGAACCCTGACACTTAGCGTTTACTGTGATCCATACGGTGTTTCCTTTACAACATTTTTAATCTGACTGACATTTCCGGTCCATTAAACTTAACATTTGCAGTTTTATGGGCAACACCGCTCGTGTAAGCTTATTGCAACAATAACTAGAGATTCTCATTTATTGGCACAAAGAATTCTCAACCACTTCCTCATAGCTACATTAAAACTGTAAAACTGACTTCCTCAACTTCGTGAAGAAATTCCTGCTAAGATTGAGTGGGAACGGTCCGTCGTCCGTAATAGTTGCCATCGGTCATACATCATGACCATCCGTCATGGTGTACTGTAGGTCTCTGATGACCATGTAAATGGGGCTCGCATGTGTAATATTCGTTTATTGTATGGCGTTTTGATGGTATTGTGTTTGGCTTACGTAAGTAAATGCTTTCACTGTTCAACTGGTTCGGTTGTGGGATGATAAAGTTTTTGTTCAGTAGTTTTATGGCAACTTACATATTATTAGGTTATGTAGAAGCACTTTTTTTCAAGTTTTGTGTATTTGAAGTAACATGGAGCATATTTATTAGGTTACAACTTGTTGGACATTACGAGCATGGCAGTTGAGAGTTTGTCATGTCAGCGTTGGAAGGCCTCCCACAAGGTGACCTGGTGAGGGTCGCGGGTATCCGATGGATGCGAGACGCACAGGACCGGTCATTGTGGCGACATTTGGGGGAGACCAATGTCCAACAGTGGACGTCTTTCGGCTGAAATGATGATGATGTCAATCGATGAAAGTTTTGTTTGATGCGAAACTCTCTCGGAATGGAAACGTTAGTGCTGTGAGCAGTCCATTTTATCCTCAGTAGACGCCTCCAGCACCACATCTCAAGAACATCGATTTTTTTACGGTGTTTTTGTTGGATCGTCCATGTTTCACCGTTAAACACCGTTAAACAAACCTCTTGAATAATAATGTGGATTCGTTGACGCTCACTTGTTTGATCGTTGATTCAAACTCAGGAGGCAAATTCATCAATACATTTGGTCAGTTCATCAGTTGTTCTTTGCTAAATAATTATATTCTCTAGAGATGCTGCTCTACTCCAGATTCTCCTCTTTTCACATCCAATTAATAAGTTCTTTACATAGTCTTGTTTTATATTAGATAGAAGGCAAAGTTACATGCATTTTAATAATTTTAATTTTAATTTCTTTATTATGTTTTTAATTTATGATTTTATTTATTTATTATGAATTTTGTCTTGAATTTAATTTTATCCTGTGTTTTTAAATTATGTACTGGCTTTGAACTACTGTCTCTTTTTCATTTAAAGTTGACTCACTCACTGACTCATTAAAGCCCAGCCAAACTTTGCACTTGGGTGACTTATGAAGTATACAAATAATAAGCAAAGATACCAAAATTCACCTCCTAAGGGAATGAAATCAAAAGAAGCAGCAATTAGCATTTCAAATATTGATACGACTAAGAGTGGAGACTTAGTGGGTACATCTCGCTATCTCTTTTGTACTTACGTGAGTACAAAACACAGCGTAATGGCGATGACGTCACATTTCAGTTTGTGCATCCTTTTTCTGTAACTTGAAAGTTTTCCCTTCCACCTTTGTAATTTTTCTAAATTACTTAATTCGGATTTAGAAATATCCACTTTCTATTTGCTATTATGGATAAAATTACATTCTGAAACAGTTATTTTAAAACCAGCAAATTACACGAAAGTATAAGAAGAATCGATTCGGAAGATACACAAAATAATCATGCGAGCTAATAGCGTGGCTCATCGTTCTAACATCACGCTTGGCCAATTTTTTAGCTGCCACCGTTCAATGTTCGAGTCGAGGCAATTAAGTGTGGGGCTTGTCACAGGCGTTAGCGGAAGAATGTCGATTGTGGAGTTTTTTTTTTTTTTGAGAAATCATCAATTAACTTCTCCAGCTCTTGGAGCGACAGGAAATGCGCTTTATACTGACTAAAACCGACCTGTGTTCTTTCAGTTACTCTTTGCGTTCCGGGACCGTGGTAACTTTTTCGAACAATCCCACAGCTCAGGTGGTATGGGAAGACCCCCCTCCCACAACCTAGGCGAGTAAGAGCGGTTTTGTTAGCGTAATAAGTAGTATATATATTTTTAGGAATCAGAAGTGCAGATATTTAAAAAAAAAACTACGTGACAACAAATACAAAATAAACAATTCTTTACTTTGAATTAAAAGAACAAAATAACAATAATTCTAATTAATCTAATAAATCAGTATAAGTCTCACGGCCCTTGAACGATGTTCCCGCCACGCCAATGACACCCGTCCAAAATGCGCGGGAAAGTGGTACGCCCACCGCTACCATAGACTCCTCGCTGTCATTTTTTTCATTCCATCCTAACACGGCCTCTCCTGATACCAAGTCGTCCTCGACTTGATCTTCTTGGGATGCACCTGTAGTGCGACGATGCTGGTGAGCCTATACTGCTCCTATTTCGCCATCCAAGCTCGGCATGTATAGTCCTGAAGGCTCAGGTGCCGGCTCATTGGCTTCGGGGTGGCCTGGGTCACTCTGAACCTCATCAGTTTCATTATCTGAAAGAGTTTACCATGATTATTCATATCGGTTACATGAATATTATGATCATTTAAAATGCCAAAATAAGAAGATGACAACCAATGATATAAGATGGTTAGCGACCCAACCATCGTACATCACTGTCTTATACTTTACCATAGCGATTAACGCTATATGTGTGACACACACCGGTGTTGGGCGACACACGCCATTGATGGGGAACACATCCCATTGTTGGGCGACTAACGCCATTGGGACAAACCCGCATGTTGGGCGACTAACGCCATTGGGACAAACCCGTACGTTGGGCGACTAACGCCATTGGGACAAACCCGTATGTTGGGCGTTTAACGCCATTGGGACAAACCCGTATGTTGGGCGACTAACGCCATTGGAACAAACCCGTATGTTGGGCGACAAACGCCATTGGGACAAACCCGTCTGTTGAGCGACAAACGCCATTGGGACAAACCCGTACGTTGGGCGACAAACGCCATTGGGACAAACCCGTATGTTGGGCGACTAACGCCATTGGGACAAACCCGTATGTTGGGCGACTAACGCCATTGGGACAAACCCGCATGGTGGGCGACAAACGCCATTGGGACAAACCCGTATGTTGGGCGACGAACGCCATTGGGACAAACCCGTACGTTGGGCGACAAACGCCATTGATGGGGAACACGTCCCTTTGTTGGCCGGTGCACGCCGTTGGGGGGAACACATCCTGTAGCTGGGCGGCACACGTCCTTGATGGGGAACACGTCCCATTGTTGGCCGGTGCACGCCTTTCGGGGGAACACAGCCTGTAGCTGGGCGGCACACGTCCTTGGGACCACACCCTATGTATTTCTGAAACCAAAAATAGAGTTAGTGAATCATACTCACTTTCGAAAAAAATGGTACAACTTTCTGGGCACCATTCTCCCTTCCATGGCACCAAGTATTGGGAGGCTGCTTGAGTAGTTTTTCCACGGCTTCCACTAAGCAGTTTAAGTTCATACCGACCGTTAGATAGAACTTTAGTCACTCTATACGGTCCTCGCATCCCAGGGTCTAATTTGCCCGATGATTGCGAGTACTTTATAACAAAAGCAAGGTCGTCCACCTTGTATTCACGCGGTGGGCGCCTGGATCGATTGGCTGAGGCGTCCTGCTGATCTTGATTTTTCTTCAGGAGTTCACTAGCGCGACTTCGACAGATCTCCCGCAGAGATTCTCTATTGGCATCTGAAGTGCTTACGGCTAGGTCACGCACCAGTGCTCGTATAGCCGGGGTAGAGGCGTCGGAGCCAATCATTAAATTTATGGCTGACGTTTGAGTGGTTTTTTGCTTACTGACATTTAATACCAGTTGCAGCTTCCAAAGCGTAGTTGACCAGGAGACGTTCTTGTGTCCTACTTCGATACGCAGCATGTTGAGCACGGTTCTTATATAACGCTCCACTTGACCATTCGAGCCGTGCATTTCAGGGGTAATGTAGTGCAGGTCAGAGCCAAGTTCAGATATCCATTGGACAAAGTCTGTAGACTCAAACATCCTACCCCTGTCAGTGACCAACAGTCTGGGAACACCAAATAGAGAGACAGCCTGGGACATAACGCGTTTTAACTCACTAGTATCTTGACGGTAGATAGGGTACAGAAGACAAAACTTTGTAAAAGCATCAACTAGTATCAGGACAAATTTGAAACCTTCTGATTCAGGTAATGGTCCCAGAGCATCGACATGAACGGTATCAAAAGGTGTGTTTGGTTTTGGCCAGGATGAAATATTCTGCAGTGGGGCCCGGGGCACTCGCTTTTTGGAAATACATATTAGGCAATGTGAAACATACATAGATACGAACTGGCGTAGACCGGGGAACCAAAAATGTTTCAGGATAAGGTGCAAAGTTTTATCAGCACCAATATGCTCATGCTCATCGTGAAAGATTCGTAAGAGACTTAGTCGATGTCCCTTGGGTATAAAGCAAAGAAGACGCACTTCCTCACCAACAGGCGTGTATTTATAATACAGGAGGTCATTTTTGAAGACATAGCGACTAGAATCCAACTGTCCCTCTGAGAGTTTTTGTATTAGATCTCTCGTTTCGTGATCTGCATTTTGTGCTATTTGTGCCCAGTTACGAGGTTTCGTTACGTGATTAATAGAAACGACTGGGTTTCGACTGAGATAGTCGGCATGCGGCAGCATAACACCTTTTCTATACTCGATAGAAAAGTGGAAATCCTGAAGATAAATCCACCATCGAGCGACGCGAGGAAGCAGATCTTTCTTGCGTTCTGTAGATTTGAGAGCGTTACAGTCTGTGACGACCTTGAATTGCAAGCCCACCAAATAATGGCGAAAATTCTGCAAGGCCTTCACGACTGCTAACGTCTCCAACTCGTAGTTATGGTATTTGCTCTCTGCTCCCTGCGTAACCTTGCTGAAGTATGCTACTACATGTTTTGCACCGTCAGTGTCCGTCTGTAAAAGTACCGCCCCGTAACCGGCGGAGCTTGCGTCTGTGTGAACCTCGGTGTGAAGTTCAGGGTTGAATATGGCAAGAACAGGCTCGCTAGTCAAGCATTGTATTAAATCCTGGCGGACCTGTTCCTGTTCCTGACCCCATCGAAACTCAGCCCCCTTTCGAGTTAAACGGGCAATGCAAGCGGTCTTGGTCGCATAGTTTTTAATGTACTTGCGGAAATATCCTGCAAGTCCTAATAATTGTCGAACTTGCCTGACATTTTTGGGTACTGGGGAATTTTTTAAAGCTGCTATTTTACGAGAGCTCGGTCGTACCTGACCCAAGCTTATTAACCTACCTAAATATTCGACCTCGGTAGTCAGGAAAGAACATTTCTTTAGATTTATTGAGAAGCCTGATTTAGTGAGCGTTTGGAGGACTCTTTGGAGCAAGGCAATGCCGTCCTCTATGGTATTACTTAACAAAAGGACATCGTCAATATATACTAGAACGTTTCCAGCCTCAATAAATTCGCGAAGGGTTTGGTTGATAATCCGTTGGTAAACGATTGGGGAGTTCGTCAAACCATATGGCATTTTCAGATATTCGTAGTGCCCTTCTGGTGTGACGAATCCCGTCACGTGAACAGAGCTCTCTTTGATTCGTATTTGGTGGAAACCAGTAGCCATATCAAGACTGCTGAAGAAGGTGTAGCGACCCAACCGATCAATGTGGTCATCTATCAGGGGCAGAGGGTACCTTTCCTTTTCAGTGATACGGTTAAGTGCCCTGTAATCGACGCACATTCGGTCTGTTCCGTCCTTTTTCTTCACCAGGATTATGGGGCTAGCGTACTCTGATTGTGATTCTCTGATGATGCCTTTGTCTAGTAGATCTTTGATTATTTTGCGTACTATAAGTTTTTCGCTATAAGACAATTTGTATGGCCGGTATACAATAGGAGAGTTGCTCGTTAGCTTAATTTCCATTTCACCTGTTGTGACTGTACTTATGGCAGTTCCAGATATGAGAAAATCTGAAAATTGGTTCAGCACGGACATCAAAAAATCACGCAGAGTGCCTTGTAACGGGGTGCTAATTAACGTTTGGTCAAGACGTTGAACTTCACTAACGCAGGCATGACTAGTTCGAGTGATGTACTGTCTGTCTTTAGTACGTACGTAAGTGACGCCATTGCGATTAAGAACGTCCGTTCCAATAATAATGGAAGTATTCATGCACGACTTCGGCACTACAACTAGATCGGTTTCTACAGAGATGTCGCTAAGCTCGATAGTTGCCGTTATGAACGATGAAGCTACAATTTCCCGCTCGCTTATCCCCTTAAGAATGCAATGCGTTGGTTTGACTTGGCAAGAAAGGTGCTTCAAAACGTCGGAAGAAATCAGCGACACGTTCTGGGCTCCACTATCTATGAGTGCGTCCATAGGTATGCCCTGAACAACAGCCGTTACAATGTCAGTTTTGTTATATGCGTGACTTGTGCACAAATTAACGTTTCGCTGATTCCTAGATTCTGACCGATTCTTGGCGAAACACTTTTCTTCTGTGTGCCCCTTTTTCTTACAAAATGAGCACTGCGATTCGGATTTGTTAGCAGCAGTTGTGTCATTGACTGAACCCTGTGTCCCGGATTTCACGACAGACCTATCAGTGAGTTCCCTGCGAGGCTTTTTGTTACAATTCCGACTTAAATGTCCACGCTGATTGCATAAGTAGCACTTGGGTCCGCGGTCAGTGGATGAGTTCGAAGACGCATGTTTATTTGTCGCACTACCGCGAGAATCAGATTTAGCACGGTTCGATTTTATGTAAATCGAAAGGAATGAGACTAGGTATTCCGAAGCTAAGTTTGCATTTGCCGCGGCTGCCCTAATTTGTGGGTTATCGATACCGCGTATAACTATCAGAGTTCGTAACTCATCGCTGAGACCCTTGACTATCCTTAAACGTAGCAAAGTACGCCGAGCGTATTCGGCATACGTTGTAAATTTGTCGGATGTTGTGTTCATTGTTTCAAATAAAATATTAGCATAGTCTAGCTTCCGAGGGCAGAGGGGTTTGAATTCGAGCTTAAAGCTTGACCAAGTTCGATCATTGGTGACCCATTCATTTAGCCAAACTTTAGCGTCACCCTTAAGACAGGAAGCTACTCGCGACAAACATTCATAGTCGCTCCAACCGTTCGCGGTAACTGCGCGGTCCACTTCATCACACCATGCGTCAATATCGTGTATGTTCGGATCGAAATTAGACACGTAATAGCTGTGCGATCTAGTAGGCTGCAACGATTTTATAGCTTCCGCAAGCATGGTTACAGTAGACGCAACATCAGATCCGCGATCAATTGGATCGTTCGTACGAATGGTCGTTGAAAGACCCTCGGAGGCACGAACTCGTTGTGGAACATCGCTCAAGTCTGCGGGACTACGAGAATGCAAAGTGACCTTACGTATCGGGTTCTGTAGGTTCTCCATAGTTTGTGGCTTTTGCAAATTATTAAGTGTGGACGTTACGTTCGTCGTAGTATGCTCGATAGCGTTAAGCCTTGTCATAATATTACCGAGGGTATCTTGTAACGAGTTGTTTGTATGAGGCGTTACCGATGGGCACATAACGCGCGAAGGTGTTAATATAGATCGAGATCTAGAACGGCGGCGATCACGAACATCACGGCGACGATAATACGAACTATCCTTGGAGTCCTTACGTTCCCGACGGCGGCTCCTTCGTGATCTATGACACGACCTATCTATTGTTTCACTGCTAGTGGACTCTTCTCGCGAAACACGTTCAGATCGTCCTCGTGAACGACGACGTTCATGATTTTTAGGCATATTTAGCACAATGATTTGATATTAAATCACACACACGTAAAATATCAACAATGAGACCGATATTTTTGATATTTTGTTCTTTGAATGTTTTAGAAGTAATTTAGTGGGCAATTTTGGTGTCCTTTATCCCACTTCTGATTTTAGGAATCAGAAGTGCAGATATTTAAAAAAAAAACTACGTGACAACAAATACAAAATAAACAATTCTTTACTTTGAATTAAAAGAACAAAATAATAATAATTCTAATTAATCTAATAAATCAGTATAAGTCTCACGGCCCTTGAACGATGTTCCCGCCACGCCAATGACACCCGTCCAAAATGCGCGGGAAAGTGGTACGCCCACCGCTACCATAGACTCCTCGCTGTCATTTTTTTAATTCCATCCTAACAATATATATATAATAAGTTTATGAAAACATCTCATGAAAACAGTGTAAGCTAATTTCGCTAAAGTTCTTTGGATTTTTCATTGTATATTTTTTATTTATTTATTATATCATTGAAAAGTTCGCGTTTGTCCACTAGAAGTTGTCAGTTAAAATATTGCCCACACAGGATTATTCAGGATAAGTTATGTCCACAACTATCTAGTAAAGATCGTACCCTAAATAAACCAAGAACCTTTTGGAAATTACCCCCATTAGAATAGCAAAGGCAATAACATAACTTAGTGTTATTCTTGTTATGTTACAAGTTCTGATATTTATTTTTAACAAAACAGAAGTATTAGAACTTGTTTGAAACTTCAAACAAACTTGAACTTTATTGGTATTCTCCTAAAAAACCGAACACTATGCAAGAATAATATTAATTAAAAAATCGCTACAACTCAACACTTAAACCACATTTTTACAGTTAAGGCCCCTGACCACGTATGATTTAATAGACTCATCCGTCCGGACGTTGTTGTGCCACAATTCGCCGGTGATACCCGACCGAATTCGGTAGCACATGCGCGCGCGCACCTTTAACGAAATCGAAGGATTTCCAAACTAGTCGGGTTATACATTCTCTCGATATATAATGAGCTATTGTGTTTTATGATAATTTAATTGGTTTTAAATTGGATTAGACGATTATTGTTTTTTTGTTTGGGTATGTTTGATCACGAAGTTATTGAGGAAAGAGTTGTCTTTTTTTTAAGGCGGAAAATCATCTAATGTCTTCTCCCGGTCTGGGTGGAATGGGAGGGCGTGTCAGACTTTTACTGACTAAAACCACACCTGTGTCCTTCAGTTGCCCTTTGCGTTCTAGGACTACGGGTTACCTTTTCAAAAAATCTCCGTGGTCATAGTGGGTATCGGCCCTGCTGGGCCCCTATGGTTTGCTGACACCTCTAGTTACTAATTAAGCTGAACCATGGAGATTCTTGTCGGTTCTTCTCCATAGGAAACGACCAATTGGAACCGTCCACTAGCTTCTGACGTTTTATAAGTGCCCATGTAGGCCCATAAATACTTGGAATTTTGCTTATTTTATTTGAATGGTATTGATTCTTTCCAAGATATTTATTAGCATGGCTGGCCTGCTGGAAGACCTAGTATTATTATCGGCAGCTAAAGGTACTTAGCATTAGTTACTTAGCTTAGCCTAAAATTAGTATTTATTCATTGATATAAACCAGTGCTTGATTGCCATCCCACTTGTTGGTAAGCAGTGATCCAATCGGTGATGGTGAATCGGACTAGTTTATTAGTGGAATAGTTGAAATACTGTAAATTAATAACTTTTAAATTGCCTCCATTACCACGGTAAGACACTCTAAAGTAACCCGTTTTAAAAAAACGGCAATTCCATACTTTAACCCCTATTATTTTGGCAATCTTCGCAGTAATTGGCAAATTTTACCCTAAACGCCTGTTACAAACTTCAACAGCCACTTATATTCCCCATCAACACCTGTTCGTGCAACCCAATACCTCGCCATATTGAGGTTAAACGGAGTGTTAAAGTGAAGACCGCCATGTGCCCCAGGGTTTGTTTACAAGCCTGTTGCCATGTGCCACGAAAAAAAGTCATTATTGTGTGCGCCTTTAGGTTTGTGCCAAATATATCATGTGGCTTTCGTTTCTTTCAAAACATGCATAAAGCATAAGCATAATCAACCTTTTAATAAAAAAATTCCCACTGCCGGGACTCAGGCCTTCTCGTGCTGCATGTTGGTGGATATCACATGTCTTCAAATTTTTTTTTTTAAATTAAATTCCTTGTCTGGCCTAGTATTCGGATTTTTTTATGTTAAGTTATACATAGGAGTGTTGCCAATACCATTGTTTTACCGAAAGAAAAATAAATTCGGCACAATATACTCGCTTTGTGACCGACTTTCGCACATATTTATAAAACTAATTTAAAACTAATGATACCGTGTTTCTAGCTGGTGCCTTTTTTATGAGGGTGAGAAATCATTAAAAAATCTTCTCCCGTTCAGGGTGAAGCCAGGAGTGTCACATTTTTACTAACTAGTACTTGTCCATATTCCTTTAGTTGCCCTTTGCTCAACTCATTAGAAAAAACCCGCAAGTTTTTGTGGCGCCTTTTAATCTCACTTTTTTTTTTGATGATGTATCATCTAATGACGTCTCCCGCCCTTGGGTGGAGCGTGAGGGCGTGTCAGACTTTTACTAACTAAAACCCACTCCTGTTCCTTCTTTGCCTTTGTTCCAGGGCCCTGGGGTTCTCTTTAAATCACAGATTGCTGTTATTCTTGAATAACATAATTATGACGCCAATATTATTATTCCCGTCATTACAAAAGGAAGTCTAAAGACTCGATTTTATTATTTATATTTTTTGTACACTAATCGCTCCAAATTTATCTCCTTTCGTTCAGTTCATCCTAAGGTTGTCTGTAAGATAAGACCGCCCATTGTATATAATTATAGTTTTAACAAATGTTTGTCCTGTCCACGTTTCTAAGTGTACAATAAAGTATATGGTACCTAAATAATAATAAAAAAAGTATTCATCGATCTCTAAGTTCCTCCGTTTGCGTCTTTCTAAATTCAAATATTCCAGGTGTCCGGATATTGGGGCATTTCTGACGTATATTTGTGGAGCAGTTCCGCACCCTTGCGTCTGGTGTTTACGGAAACGGTAAAAGCTGTTTGTTATTTTGATACTAGCTGCGTCCGTGATTTCAGAATCAACTTAATAATCATCATATCATTTATTTCGACCAACATGGATCATACAAAACCAATAAAAATTTTCTTACACAACATATAAAAACAATGCACACACAACATATGAAAGCAATACACACATAACATTTGATACACACACATAATGTACACACACTTCACACTTACAAACTCCGATAGCTCAGTACATGCATCGTCCAGCAATGGTTCAAGTACCGGCAATCAAACCTCTGTGCGAATGCCCTCAGGATGCCGTTGGCGCTGGCACGAACCCATCAATACGACGATCGACGATCGTAATGACGTCATTTGAAACGATACAGGCGTTACCCCTAAAACGGGAGAAACGCCGCGCCCAGCAGGGCCGAAATCTACTGGGGCCATGGTTTCAACTCCAAAAGAGAAACTTGTGGTCCTGCAATACAAGGTAGAGAAAGAACATGGGAGTGGGTTTTAGTCACTAAAAGTCTGACACGCCCTCACGCTCCGCCTTAGAGCTGCAGAAGTCATTGGATGATTTCCCACCTAAAAAAACACCCATATGCGTACAGCTAAGGAAAGGAATTAGCTACTACAAACTGGGAGTATTTCACACAACGAGTGCATAGCTTACTTCTAGGCAAGGGTGATCCATCGTCGACGACATCGTCACTTTCCATCAGGTGAGAGTGAAAAGTTTATGGAGTTTCTTGCCGGTTCCTCTCCATAGGAAACGACCAATTTGGAAACGTGCACTAGCTTCTGACGTTTTATAAGTGCCCATGTAGGCCTATGTAAAATAAAAAAAATTGACTTTGACTTTGAAAGCTGGTAGGTTATAGCCAGTAAAAGTTTGACACTCCCTCTCTCTCCATCAAAAGCGGGAACAGTTATTAATCGATTAAAAAAATGAAATACTGCTGCAAACGATAACAAAAATAAAATGTCCTTGTGTTAAAATTCTGGTTACTAAAACTGGTAAGTTGTAAGCCTTAGTAAATCCCCCATACCATTCATGCTTCCCCGAACGGTTATCAATGGGCGTTCTAAAAATAACTCCCAACTGAAACTCTAGTTCAGCCGCTGAATACGGCTAATTTAATTTTATCGGTCGACATTTGACGTCATTGCAGTACTGCGAAGAAGTTTTCTGTGATAGGGGATTTTTGATTTATGTCACGACTAATAAGATGCCAGCGGCTTCGCTCGCGTGACAGTACAAAATTGTACCAAGGAAAGAAAGAAAAAGAAAAAAGAAACATTTTATTTGGCATATTTTTTTTTTGTTGGGAATTCATCTAGTGACATCTCCCACCCTTTCGTGTCAGACTTTTACTGACTAAAACCCACTCCTGTTCCTTCTTTGTCTTTTTTCCAGGGCCAGGGTAGTATACGTCCATGTATATAGTATGGGAACACTCCCCCCCACACCCTAGCGAGTAAGAGCGGTTTTGGTAGCGTAATAATTAGTACATATAATAAGTTTATGAAAACAACTCAAAAGTGTAAGCTATATCTAAAGTTGTTATTATATGTATAAAAAAATACCACTCACTGATTAATCACGAAATCTCAGAAACTAACGCCTACAAACTTAAAATTTGGCAGGTTGTCCTTATAGGGTATAGACATCTGATAAGAACGGATTTTACGAAATTCTACCCCTAAAGAGGTAAAACGGGAGCTGGGAGTTTTTTTTTCTTAATGATATAAACCAGTGCTTGACTGCGATTCCACCTGATGGTAAGCGGAGATGCAATCATTGATGGTCAGGCGCACTAGTTTATTAAGAGCCTATTCACTCTAGCCTTGAAGACACCTATATTATATTTGGACGGGAAGACCGCAGCAGGCAAGTTGTTCCAGTTCTTCGATGTTGTATGGAGTAACCTACTTTTACGTGGGCGAAGCCGCTGGCAGAAGCTAGCATAGTATATAACTTTACAATTTAAGTAATTATGATCCCAACTTACTCCAATCTTAACTCGAGGAAGTAGCAAAATGCAATTCCATAAAATAAAACTTCTTTAAACGCCAAGTGTTTCCGCAAAATTAAGCTGTCTTTACACCGAACGATTTTGCGATTACGCTGCAGACGCGAAATTGATGAGATTTTGCGTCGACACCGGCGAAAGATTTCAATGTAACTTTTATCACAATGGACCATATGATATTTTTAGAATAATAGAACTTTTCTCACAATGGACTGTAAGCAATCTTTGACATACCTATGTATTAAAAGAAATCCATGTTGGTTTTCATCTTGAATATCCAGTAATTTATTTCCCTGAATCTATCGCTCAGCGCTCTTGCATTATTATGTTTGTTTATACAATAGGTCATTCACTCCTTTCTGTAAAAGTCACAAACAATACAACTCATTATTATGCGGAAAATCGACACCTCATAACATCGCTCGTTGTGTGAATTTATATCTAGAAAATGGGATTTAGTGCGGTTCTTAAATCGAACACTTCATCCATCATTGTCTATACTCCATTTGTTTAGGTAGTTAACTAAACGTAAACAGTCTCGATATATTTTTATCAAAAAGAAAAAAAATCGTATAAAAGATATACAAAGATTATATAAATTTATTTAATTACCAAACATCGGTATAGGTAAATAAAAAATTGTAAACATTTTTAGATCAAAAACATGTCAAGATTGTTTATGCAGCATATGGCTTTTTGGCCTACTTTAAGTTGATGGTAAATATTTTACAAAGTTTTCGGACGTGTTTTGTCATTTAGTGGTTTTGTCCTGTCGCTCCGTGTGTAGCCGTCCTAAGGACGCGTCGTATCTGGGGCATCGGCCGGGTCGCTCCAATTCTCCGCCGATGCAGCGTTTAATTTCCGCCCCGTGCGTTGGATGTATAATGCAACGTTTAGTTCATAGCAGGAGCTAAGAGATTAAAGTGTTTTCCTTGTTATTGTTTATTTGTGGAGGTTATTGGATTGAAATGGAAGACGGATTATTTAGGTGAGCTTTGGCTGAAGTTTCACGAGGTTTCCTTCGTTTGCTCCAAATATTTAACAAAATAGCATTATGATGCCTGTGATTCCCGAGGGGTTGATCAGACGTACATACCTAGGTTTAGGCAGTACAGTCACATTGCGTCAGTTAGGCATAATGTATTTTAGTCCCACGTAAGATGGGGCGAACCTATTGCCTTCAATAGGGAGCAAGTCCCTTTGCCGGGCTACTGAGAAAACCAGATGAAAAAACTATGTATCCACTGCCCGAATCAGAAATTGAACCGAGCACTTCATTGCTCTAGTCCTTAGCTCTAGACCAATGGCCACACGAAATAGTCTTATTAATTTTAATCAATTCTTTTAAGCGAAGTTAGGAACTTTCGAAAAATAATAAGATGTTGGATTCTGTCATAAAAAGCGATAGGCTAGAAGTTACAAATGCTGAAAAATTAATATACACAATAAAAAGTCTACAAGAAAGGTTTTTAAATAGACACATACACAAATTTTCCCTGAACTTAGAAACAGCTAAATCCTAATCCTTATTGGACCCACACCACAAAAACACTAGCACTGCACTTAATTACAGAAAAAACTATAACAGCTTCCATAATTTACACCAAAAAACAAGATATTTAAAATTTTAAACCCGCATCGCACACGAGAGGTGCTCTACAGGCTGTCCTCAAGACCTCACAAAGCATTCTCCAGCGGTAATTGGGAACGTTGCCCGAAGCGCTAGTGAATTCTGGCGTGGCAACTATTGTCGCGCTGCAGTTGCCGTGTGTGACGATGATTGTAAGTGTCTTAATTTTATGAGGAATCCAAATAGATAGATGAAATCTCAAGTGTCTACGCTACTGGAAAGGTGAGTGGAATCATTGAAACAGGCGCAATTTTGAGAAAAAAGGAGCTGAGAATGACTGTAGTATTGTCAATTACCACAGCGAAGCTTACTGACAAGGCTAACCCGATACACTTGCTGCCAAATACTGCAAAAACATTAGTATGTGTTACATCCACGTTCTAATGGAACTCAAACTAACTTAAAGTGACTGAAAACATGTACTATTGCGCCACAGTTGCGCCACTTTTCTAAAAGACTGTGTAAGCGTTGTGGGGTAGATAGTGTACCTACTGAATTGGAGACTGAGATTTATGAGGTTTCAAATGGTCAAGCTGTGATTTGGATCTATTATTGTTAAGTAAGTAACTTACTATTTAATCTTATTCCAAACTCACTAGCCATATATAAGCTATTAAAGACTTTTGTGGGTTTTTAGCATCATATTTTAAGTTAAAACTATCAAACTATACCAAGAATTCGTATTTTCTATAATATTTAATAATAAATTATTTTCCTAAACAGGACTCCTATGTTTTCACACCTATTTACCCGACTGTGCGACGCAAAGAAGGGTAATGTGTTTATCACCTACTACCTAGTCTCCAGGTTAGTTTTAGGCCTGCCGTACTCCATCTACGAACTTATCCTTGCTCCAATAAAAACAACAACCCAAAAACTTGGTTTTATTAACCATCTGGACCGATTTCAACTGAAAAAACCTTCAAGACGCCAGCCAGGAACTAAGGTTTTTTTTTTTAAATGTGTGTAATCACCAGGCAATAAGGATAAGACGTCAGGTACGGTCACCTGTCAAAGCTCTTAGTTTTTGCGAAAAAAACGACGACACCGTCATAATATTGCCATCATAAATCACGTTTTCAATGGTAAAGGTAAACTACACTGCGCACACGTGTGCCATGTACGCCGATCTGGGCGCGTATAGAGCTACATTAGATCCACGCCACGCGACATCATTCTACGTACAAATCAGGCGTGGTCCACGTGTGCGTCGGTCTAATGTAGTTCTCGCTTCACTCTTTCGAAAAATCTCTCATTCCAACTTAGAAGTCGTAATTCTCCATTGGTGCTCCCCTCCCCTCTCATTGGGAGCAGTGCCTGTAGAAAGCGAATTCTTTATAGACAACAGACACAGTTGCGCAACTTTCCTGAATAAACGGCTAAGCGTTCTGGCTCCGTTTCAAAATGCTTGAAATAAGTGGCGTTGTGGTAGATAGTGTACTGAATTGGTGATGTTGGGTTTTATAAGAGTTCAAGTTGTTTACAGATTTTATTGTAGTGACATTTTGGGGATTTGCTTGTCCCAATAAAATAATGTTTGTAATCTCACCAGATTATCAATATTTCTGAAAGGGATACCGAGTTCCTGGTACACAAAGGGCCACTGAAGGACATAGAAAGGTTTTAGTCCATAAAGTCTGACACGCCCTCACGCTCCACCCTAGAACTGGAGAAGTCATTGGATGATTTCTCAAAATAAAAAAGGACCCATCATTATCATCAGCCGTAAGATTGGACATAGGCCTCCCCCAAGTGTCGCCACAATGAACGGTTCTGTGCGTCTTGCATCCATCGGATTCCCGCAACCCTTACCAGGTCATCGGTCCACCTTGTAGGAGGCCTTCCAACGCAACGCCTTCCGGTACGTGGCCGCCATTCCAGAACCTTTCGGCCCCAACGGCCATTCGTCCTGCGAGCAATGTGCCCTGCCAATTCCCACTTAAGTTTGGCTATTCTTCGTGCTATGTCGCTAAACTTGGTTCTCCTGCGGATACCCTCATTTCTGATTCGATCACACAAGAAACTTTAAGCATAGCCCTTTCCATTGCCCTTAAAAAAGGACGCGGGTATCTGAAATTACTGCCTTCTAATACGTATTGTATAATAAAATATACTTAATTATAAGTAGATACACCGTTGTAGGTCGCGGGTTCAAACCCAGCCAGGCGCATTACTTTGTGTAATTTATTTCATCACCACTGCTCTCAAAACGGTGAAGGAAAACATCGTGAGGAAACCGGCATGCCCTAGGACAAAAAATTCGAAGAAATGTGACATTCGACAATCCGCAATGGGCCCGCGTGGTGGATTACGGCTCTTTCCTTCTCCTAGAGAGGAGGCCTGAGTCCCAACAGTGGGAACATTATAAGGCCGACTATGCTATGCTGCACCAAATTCGAGTGGTAACGGCCCCGGCTTACGAGTTATAAGTCGCGGGTTCAAACCCAGCTAGGCGCATTACTTTGTGTAATTTATTTCATCACCACTCAAAACGGTGAAGGAAAACATCGTGAGGAAACCGGCATGTCCTAAGACAAAAAATTCGAAGACATGTGACATTCGCCAATCCGCAATGGGCCCGCGTGGTGGATTACGGCCCTTTCCTTCTCCTAGAGAGAGAGGAGGCCTGAGACCCAGCAGTGGGAACATTAAAAGGCTGATTATGCTTATTTTATACACCAAATTCAATATTATCATTACATTTAATAAGGTAGCTAAAGTTTTGATATTGTCTTTGTAGCGACATCTATGGCGTCACATAAGAACTAATCCTGCATCGCACAATCAAAGTTCTCCGCGCGATTAGAACATATAGAACAACCCGAAATCATCTATCGGGCAGTTGCAGCCCACCAGACATAACACCCGTCTGGCCGGAGAATCCTCCCTTTTCAACGGAGGTTTGCGGGACTTTACTCTCTGTTTCGCCTACCTCTAAATCTTCAACCAAACCCTTGAACTTGCCACAATCTAGGAAACCACAACTGAATCTAAAACTTGACAAGATTAACCCGATCTAAAGTAGCTTGTTACTTGTCGAGTAATGGATACCGTCGGCCATCTTTATTTGCCCCTGAAGCGGTAGCGAAACCGCGGTCAAGCTTGCGGTTTTGTTTCAAGTTTTCGTTTAATGAATGAAATGTAAAAAAACGGCCAAGTGCGAGTCGGACTTGCGGAGAGATTTGAAGGAATTGAGAGGGAGTGTTATACATTTACTGATTAAAACCTACCTATGGTCTTATAGGCCTGGCCAGGCCTTTTGACAGGCCTGTTGGTCTAGTGGTTAGTGGCCCTGACTGCTATGCCGGAGGTCGTGGGTTCGATTCCCACCCAGAATAAATGTTTGTGTGATGAGCACGACCATTTGTTCTGTATCTGGGCGTAATTTATCTATAATATTTAAATATTTAGGAATATATAAGTATGTTTATCAGTTGTCTAGTGCTCATAACACAAGCTCTGCTTAGCTTGAGACTAGACTGTGTTGTGTGATAGTTGTGGAATATATTATTATTATTATTTATAGTTGCCCTTTGCGTTCCAGGACAAAGTGAATCCTTAGTCCTGGAAAGCTAAGAAAAAAAACCGGGCAAGTGCGAGTCGGACTCGCGCACGACTCGCACTTGTTTCCTTTTGAGGTACGGAACCCTAAAAAACAGTTCAATCGAAATACTGTACAGGAGCAAACATTGTAAGTTAAATTATCCGTAGCTTTTAAGAATATGTTTGATTGTGTATCACAAAGTGGCTGTTTTTTTTCCGGAAGCTCTTAACGCGATTCATTTGACGACCTAAACTGAATGTAAAAGAGACGAAGCTATATAGGCTGTATAGCTCCATCGCTCTTTCTCGCTCGCCTGACATTTATAACGCGTCATGGTAAGGCCTTGGTACTCGTAAGTAACCCGTTATAACAGGGGCGCCGACTCCGTGGGTGCTCGGGGGCTCAAGCACCTATGAGAAATAAAAAGTGGGTGCCGAGCACCCCTGAGAATTATAGACATCAAGAAACAGATCAGTAATCGCCTTTTAAGTTACGTATAAATTATAATATTTCTTGATGATAAAGATTAGTTTATTTTTTATATAATGGTTTCATTTTATATTTTTATCTAATATAATTGGTAATTGGACTGGTCTGTTGGTCTAGTGGTTAGTGGCACTGACTGCTATGCCAGAGGTCGTTGGTTCTATTCCCACCCAGGACAAATGTTTTTGTGATAAGCACGATCACTGTACTTATTAAAATAAAATAAAATCATTTGTTTTGTGTCTGGGTGTAATTTATTTAAAATATGTATGTATTTAGAAATATTTAAGTATGTTTATCAGTTGTCCAGTACTCATAATACAAGCTCTGCTAAGCTTGGGACTAGATGGCGTTGTGTGATAGTTGTGAAAAAAAAAAATAAGTGCGCAGTATGTAAGTAGGACATTTATTTATTTGTCGGTCGATCAATGTGTATTTCTCTTCTCACACTTCACAACTTTTTCGAGTCCATCAAATGAGCATACGTTAAAAGGTGCTTCATCAAAGTCTTCGTTTTTATCGATTAAATAATTACTATATCAGTGCAACTGACTCATAAATGAATGTAACTGGAAGCGATCATGTCATCATATTTAATAATAGTGCTTGGAATGCAACCTTATCTATGGCAGACACTTTGCATAATATAAATATTCTTGTTTTATAAGTACCTACTAGCGCCATCTATGATTTATTATGGGAACTTAAACGCATATAGATTTGAATACTGGGCTTTTTGACTCATTTTATTTTTACCCGACTGCTAAGGAAAGGTTATGTTTTTCGCTCGTATTTTTCGTGCCTATATATTTTTGTAAATTCTTTATTTCCTTGTATCTTCCAAACGGCTGGATGGATTTCTTCGACAGTTAAAGAATTGTTAGATTTGTCTCTGGTCTAAAATGATTAAAAAAGAAAATGACGGCTTTTTGCAATTAGTCATTTGTTTAATGGTTAGCGTTTTGTTTTCATCACATTTGTACGTTTTTCGTCAACAAATCAAATTAATGTCTTCATGACTGACTTAGGTGGTAATCTGCTAAATTTTTGACAGTTCCTTTGATCAGTGTCCTAACATTAGAACGTCGTTTTGCAGTCATTGCTTTTAATTTGTTACGAGACAGCTCGTTATTGTCATTCTACCACTATTCTATTACGAGACAATTGACCGATCAGTGATCGATCATTATGAATTAGCAGATTACGAACTTTTAGCTAAATGACAATGGGATCTTGTTAGAATGGCGAATTTATAAAAATAGGAGACTTTGGCCCTTGGACCGTTCATTATGGCAACACTTGGGGGAGGCCTATGTCTAGCAGTAGACGTCTTTCGACTGAAATGATGATGATTATTTCTTTGTGTTCTTTATTTTTCTTTCCAACCAATATTTATTAAAATTATTTTATGTTTCAGGTAATAATCACCTGCTACCATCATGATCGTGAATTCGTGAGTATGTCTAGTAATAGGATTTATTTGACCCATGGATGACCAGCATAATTAATTTATTATTAATAGGAAATCAGGGTGTAATATGTGGATAAGCTTGATTTGTTCTTTATGTAAGTTGTACCTGATTTTGAAGCATAAGTGTTGTAAACAAGGTAAATATTTACCAAAGAATTCAACCACCGAAGATACTTTAAACTGCGAAAGCCGTATATATATTTCCTTAATTGTTACATCAAGATTATAATTAACAAAAACGAAACCTTATTTAAAAAACATACAGCTGGCGTCTTTATCACACTCGGAGATTTCTTCCGGGTAACCTAGAAGAAATCGTCGCGAACATATACTATGTTTCTTGGACGTTAGTTACGCCCAATACATGTCATACATTACGTATAAGTACTTACATTAAATTGCGTTGACTGCTCGATTTCTTTTGCGATTAACGAGAAATATTATATCGATTAATGGTGAGAATGCTTGACAAAAAATCAATCTGCTTAATCTTCACGTCACCCAAAGGGCAATGGAAAAGGCTATGCTCGGAGTTTCCTTGCGTCATCGAATTAGAAATAATGATATCCGCATTTCTATGCTATATCGTGCATGCATTCGTGCTAAGTCTTCAACCTTGGTTCTCAAGGTTGCCGACATAGCACGAAGAATCACCAAACTTAAATGGCAATGGGCAGGGCACTTTGCTCGCAGAACAGATGGCCGTTGGGGCCGAAAGGTTCTGGAGTGGCGACCGCGTACCGGAAGACGGTGGATCTATGACCTGGAAAAGGTTGCGGGAATCTGATGGATGCGAGACGCACAGGACCGTTCATTATAGCGACACTTAGGGTAGGCCTATGTCCAACAGTGGACGTCTATCGGCTGAAATGATGATGATGATAATGACTGGTTAAACAGGAAATACATCCGTTTTATATTAACTAAAACCTAGGTAGTTAATTAAAAAAAAAAACTATAACAGACCCTAATCTTCACGCTTACGGCCACAAATTGAGCATACAATTATTATGTAATAGTGTGCACATACCGCATCCAGTATTATCAAGTCATTGACCTAAATACCTGCGTTTGCAGTCACACAAAACACAACCTTATCTTCACAGTCATAAGAGCTATAAGAAATGTAAGGAAATCATCTGTTTTGCTCCCGGTTTTTTTTAATAAAACATTCCAAAATCAACCTTATTTTAAATAAAATAAGGGTGAAGTCTAATTTTAATGAGTTTTATGTAATTATTTAACCCAATGTTTACTGAGGATACATTTTTAATGTTGTTTTAATTGCATAAAGATAGCGAGAATTCACTGTTTTTTTTTCACCTCGGTTAATAGGAAGATGAGTTAATAGTACTTTACACTGATTAGTGCTAGTGATTAGTGGAATTACTGCGTGTTTAGTAGCAAGATGATAATTAAATTTAGTTATGTGCATACTCGTATATTGTTGTCTACTGTTACTGAAGGATCACACTTTGAAGGACCCTTTGTATAACTGAATCCTTATGCGACTGGACACAGGGCAGAATGCGCCTGATGGCGGCGACCATCATCGGAGACTGCTCGCTGAACAAATACCTCCACATAACAGGTATCACAGTCCCCTGTGGACTCGGTGGAGCACACGGTAGAGGTCTGTGCCCCGCTTAGGCAGAGCACCGCCGTGTCCTCGTGGTGAAGATCGACGGCAACGATCTCTCGCGCCGGGCCTTGGTACATGCAACAGCTATTACTTATTCTGTGGTACAGGCCATGGACCGAAGCGAGGAGGAGTGGCAGGCGGTCGCCTCCTTTTATTGTTAGCAAAGGTGGAGGCCGCACATGCACGCGCGAGTGCGCGGCCCTAACGCCCCAGCCGCTGGGTTACCGATCCCGATTTCCGGTCACCGTATGCGCAGGCTTGCGGACGGCGAGCAGATCATCCGGCAACCGTCCGGATCGGATATCTATGGTCCAGACCGAGCCTAAGTCGACGGCGCGAACTGTTCCATGCGCGCCTCAAGATGTCAGCAAACCGTTGGGGCCCAGCAGGATCGAAGCCTACTGGGGCCAAGGGTCTGCTACTGAAACGAAGACTCGGCCCTGGTATGAAAGGCAACGAAGGAACAGAAGTGAGTTTTTAGCCAGTAAAAGTCTGACACACCCTCACGCTCCGTCCAAGAGTGAGAGATATCATATCATTGGATGAATTTCCCACCGAAAAAATAGTCCCCTGTGTAGAGCATGCTTGGAGAAGGAGAACGCAATTACGCATGTGCTTGTTGACTGTACAGTTGTCAGTAACTCACGTATCACGAACCCTAGGATTCGTGAATTCCTTTACAGAGCCCTGAAAATCCTGGGAGGTCTAATCTGGTTTTGGACAGAGGTGACCATGGCCATGGTCCACGCACAATGGTCCACAGAGGAATTAAGTGCGGAAATCAAACTCCAATAGATAGAACTGTGCATCCTGTGTAGGCTGATCACATGGCTCGCAGAACAGATGGTCGATGAGGACGAAAGGTTCTGGAGTGGCCACCGGAACTCGCACCGGAAGTCGGTGGTCGTACCGGAAGACGCAGCATTGGAAGGCCACCCACAAGGTGGACCGATGACGATGCGAGACGCACAGGACCAGTCGTTTTGGTGACACTTGGGGGACATGGGCGCCGACTCCGTGGGTGCTTGGGGGCTCGAGCACACATGATAAATAAACAGTGGGTGCCGAGCACTCCTGAGAATAGACATCAAGAAACAAATCAGTGACTGCCTTTTAGGGACGGGCGTTTTTTCATTACCCGAGGACCTGTTTAGCGCAGTGGTTTAGAGTGCCGGTGGAGACGCAAGGGTCGCAGGTTCGATTTCCGCACCAACACAAATGTTTGTTGATAAAGCAGATATTTGTGTTGGGTCTGGGTGTTTGTGGTACCTTCGTTGTTTCTGGTTTCTATAGTACAAGGAAAAACCTTAGTTTGGGACAAGAACAATGTAAGTGATGTTGTCTCAATTTATTATTATTACGCATTATAAGTACGCAGTATGAAGTGGGACGATGATTTATTTGTCGGTCAATCAGTGTGCATTTCTCTTCTAACACTTCGCCACGTTTTCGAGTCATCAGATGAGCATGAGCACCCATGAGATTCTCTAAAAGCTGGCGCGCCCCTGCTTGGGTTGGTTTATGTCCAACTGTGAACGTCATTCGGCTGAAACGATGATGATGCATGCGTCTCCGACATGGATGAGAGGTAATGCCAATCCATACTTACATAAAAACATAATACATGTGAAAGTCGTTTATACCGCGTACATCGAAGGACTGGAACAATTTGCCTGCTGCGGTCTTCCCGTCCAACTATAATTTAGGTGTCTTCAAGGCTAGAGTGAATAAGCTCTTAATAAACTAGTGCGCCTGACCATCAATGATTGTATCTCCGCTTACCATCAGGTGGGATCGCAGTCAAGAACTGATTTATATCAATTTTTTTTTTAAAAAGTGACTCTTTCTCCATACGTTTTAATAGTTAAACTACTGAAAAAATTTTGATGAAAGTTACGGAGCTAGCTTAAACCCCAAGGAAGGGCATAGGTTACTTTTTATCTGGCTTCGACTTCACGTCCGCAATAATCGTCATTTATATGGACGAAGTCCCGAGCATAAAATAGTTGCCATATAAAACACTATTTAACCTAAAATAATATTAGTGCAACAATTATACTAAAACTAGCATGTTTGAGAGTATGTAGTAAAAAATCGGGAAATCTCGTTGCCTATAAATGGTAATGCAATGAGTGGCGTAAGTATCACTGTCCTCTACCGGCCAATGGCCTCACTCAATTTCGCAAACAGCACTTGGTTTTTCACCGTTTTAATTCTATGTACACCTGCTTTTTCCCGCCCGGCTGGCATACCCGACGTAATCTTACCTGGCTTCCTCTAATTGAAAGGTAATGAGCGTATGAACATCTGCTACAAATTAACCATCTGCGATCGTTTGCGGATTCCATTGTTCTTTACGAATTTATTTTTCCAACTGTTATGGTACTAGTAGCGCCATCTAGCGCTGAGTGGCGGAACTTCGAAACTTGTGCTTTGATATTTTTTTTTGTTGGTGGATTTAGAAGTGGAATTTATTCATTATTATTAAAAAAAAAAGAAATAGATTAATATTCTCTTCCCTTTATTTTATTATACAACTAGCAAACCCGGCGAACTCCGTTTCGCCACTAAAAAAGATGTTCCCGCTTTTCTGTTGAATTTTTTCCTGAATTTTCTTTGCTATAAACCTCACGGAGCCCGAGACCTTTCCAACGAATGCAAAACCGTGGAAATCGGTTCGTGCGTTCTGGAGTTATAGCGTCAGGAAGGAAAACCCGACTTATTTTTATAAAGTAGATATAATTTCAAATAACAATTGGAACGTCAATGACTTCTATCTGTCAAATGTTACTTGAAAAGTACGGTTTGTAAAGAAAACTTATTTGCGTATCAATAACGTTTTTTTTTACTTTGTTTAAATGAGTATTATTTGAATGTAAGTGAAGAAAAAACGTTATGCTTAATAGATATAAATTACTTAAATGTATTATTTAAGTCATAAGTGGTTTAAAAAAAAAACTGTTTTCTTTCTTACTTTTCATTGTTGGTAACAATTTGCCTCCGTTCATGATTCGTAAATAAAATTAACTTAAAGAATACCTATCTTTTGCTAGCCCAACCTAAATCGATTTGACAGGTATGACGTCACAACATGGCACTTAATCGATCCTATTGTTATTTGAATCTCATATTACGAGTATTTGGGATCGGCGTAACATGTACTTACATACTTCTGTAGTTATTTTTCTTATTTTTATCTATAATTACCTGCGGAATTGAAATTTACGTACGTTTTTTGCAACCTTCTCAGCTGAGCTAACCCTATTAAATAACCATTCAGTTGGGACGGCATAGCATAAGCATAATCAGCCTTTTAATGTTCCCACTGCTGGGACTCAGGCCTCCTGTCTCCCTTTCTCTGGGCGAGAGAATGATTCACCACGCGGGCCCAGTGCAGTGCGAGTTGGTTGGAATATCACATGTCTTCGAATTTTTGGTTCTAGGACATGCCGGTTTCCTCACGACGTTTTTCCTTCACTGTGTTGAGAGCAGTTGTGATGAAATAACTTACACAAAGTAATGCGCTTTTCTGGGTTTGAACGCGTTAGTCGGGACCGTTACCGAGTGCTCTTAACGACTCTCTCGATGCTCTCTCTGTTGGGAAGGCGACGGGTTTTAATTATTACAATTCCGTATATAAATACGTGTTACGTTTGCAAATCATATTTTAACCAACATACAACTTGACACTGACCTGCGAAATGAAAAGAAGCTTTAGAAAATTTGAACTATGACTTCTCCGCTACCGTTCTATCAAGTTGCGTTATCCAGCAGATTCTTACCGTAGTTTTGCGGTACCTCACGTCAGATTAGCAGCCACCTGGCTAACTAATGAGTTGTCTGCTTTATAATCTAGACTGAATCTTAATAAGGAATGCGGACACTTGGCGGCTATGCAAGGTCTCAAGTGACAAAGCTTATCTTGCAGGGGATCTTAATACATCTGTGATGCATTACATCCATGTGGAGGATTAAAAAGAATTTACCAGTCCTTTGAAAATATACCAGAGCAATTTAATGCTAACTGCTGCTAGCGGCTTCGCTTGCGTAAAAGTACAAAATTGTCCTAAAACACACTCCCGGGATAAATAGAATCCGTGTACAGATACCGGCACGGATCTTGAGCGCTGACTTCTACATTTCTACTTACGCAGAAGCACGCAGAAGTGAAATATCGGGTCTGTTTAGTGGTATGAAAAGAGATGCGGGGGCAGGGAATGCAATCCTTGTACAGGAATTGGCTCGCCGATGTGTACGATGCGCAAAGCGATCCTAGCTCTTTTGCCAAGCGCTCAAGATTCGTGCCGCTACGACGACTATAACTTAAAAGGCATGGCTACCTTTTAGGTATTCGTTTATAGATAACAACACAACTACAACCTTATAGTACTTTTTATTGTTTTTCAAAATTTCATCTGTGTTCAGTATTTTTGATAAGATGATTTTCCCAACTAAAAAAAAAAAAAAACAATGAATTTGTCATAAAATGATTTTTCCAACTAAAAAAAAAACACGCCCTCTCGCTCCACGCAGAACGAGAGAATTTATTTGAAGATTTCTCATCCCAAAAAAAATATCCATCAGACTTGTCAGAATTATCCTAAATACCATACCCAGGTTCAACAGTCTCACACTCATATCTATCAAGTCTCATATCGCTACCTCAAATTAAAGGATACAAGGCATAAATTACACGTTAAACAAACACTAGTACGCTACAATATACACTCCCCTGTCACTGACATCCTTCTATCGCAGATTCATTATTAGATTTTATGCACCTACCATATTGTCTCTTCACCACCCTAGGTTGACTGGTAGAGAATGCCTAAGGCATTAAGTCCGCCTTTGTTCTTTATGTTGCATGAAGTTTAATAAATAAATAATAAATAAATTCATCTCAATATATCTAGTTGTCAGTCGGTGTAAACATACGGGGCATAGATTAAGTTAATGTAGAAGAGACGGGTGGATGTTTTGGCGGAGCGAAAGATAGTGTCAGACTTTTACTGACTAAAAACCCACTCCTGTTCCTTCGTCGCCTTTCGTATCGGGGCCGAGTCTTCCTTTCAGAATCGGACCCCTGGACCCAGTAGGCTTCGACCCTGCTGGGCCCTTACAGTTGCAGACATCTCCCTGAGGCGCACGTGGAACAGTACGCGCTGTCGATGACATGGGTTCGGTCCGGACGGTCGGACGGCGAGCTACCCATTGCTTGCCGTCTGGAAGCCCGCGGACGGCGAAGCGCGACTACAGTGGCCGGTAATCGGAATCGGAATCCTGGCGGCGGTTGGGGCGTGAGGACCGTTGCCTCACGCGATCGGTGATCACATTGCAATTAATTTAGTGTTCTATTCTTTCATTTTCACAGTTCATTTCACAGTTGATTGATATACTTTTTATTGTACACCATAAATATAATTAGAACATTTAGACAAATTGACTGACAATTAATTGATGATTCTTCCTTAAAACTAGTGCCAATAAAAATAAAGCTCTCTTTTACAAAACTACGTACTTATACAGTATAACTCTCATTCCATTTACTGTTTTCCACACCCGAACCTCGACGGAAATTGGATTTGAAATTGCATTAAACTCCTCTGTGCGAACTGATGATATTCCTGGCAGTTTTGAAAACTTTTTTCTCTCTACATTTCATTTGGATACCCAGTAATCCCTCGGGCGAGCGGTGTACCACGTGTCAACAATTTTAAAACGGCTCACACTCGGATAGTGTCCCCGTTGTTTTAACACCGTCCGTTCGTTGAAACGATTTTTTTTTTAATTTTTTTTCGGTGTTACCAGCTTGCGCTTTTACGGTGAGGAACAAAGGAGGGATTTTTTATTTTTTTTTGTCTTTGGACAATGGGTGTTAGTGGGACACTTGTTCGGTTTTTGCTGTAATTCCCGAAATCTGTTCTATGTAATCTGTTAATTTTACAATGCGTTCCAAATAAGAATAGGAAAGTCAATAACTTCGATCTGTCAAATGTTGATTGAAAACTACGGTTTGCAAAGAAAGCTTATTTGCGTATCAATAAAGGGGTTTTTTTTGCTTTGTATTACTACATAAGTATTAGTTAGATTTAGGTGAAGTAAAAACGTTATTGTTTAATATAAATCAGCTAAATATATTGTTTTATGACAATTCAGTAAAAAAAAAACTATTTCTTTTCTTATTTCCATTGTTAGGAGCAATGCGCCTTCTTTTTCCATTTTCTAATACTCAGACACTTCACACAGTGACACATAGATGAGCGAAATTAAAGAACTGGATTCTGATTCAACTTATTTCGTTCACGATTCGTAAATAAATTAAATTATTAAAAAATCTTGTTTTGTTCACCCTACCGAATTTCTTCGATTTGACAGTATGACGTGACGTCATAACATGGCAATCGATCCTATTCTTATTTGGAACGCATAGTACAACGAAATGTGGTTCTTCATCAATTGGCTGACGGCATAGGTTTCAAGAACTAGCTTCTGCCAGCATGCAGCAGCTTCACCCGAGTAAAAGTAGAAAATTATAAATCTTAGTGGTAAATCACATGTTTGGTTTGAAAATCACGGTTTTTGGACAAAATAGCACGTAATTGGGAGTCAACGGTCTTATTTGTCCTATTTATTTGTTTACAAGTACTTGTACAACATTATGAAGGAGATCTAAGGCACTGTTCAGAGAAAACTTACAAACATGTTCTATTCCAGGATATGATCTTTTCATGTACTAAATTTCATCCAAATCCGCTCATCCGTTTGTGCGTGAATTAGTAACAAACATACAAACTTTCTTCTTTATAATTTTAGTGTGATTTGCTCTAATTTGTATTAAGTCTACATTACAATGACTTAAACAATAACAAATTGGTCCATCGCCTCACAGAGGCAGCATCAGAATCTCCGCTCCCATTTCTCCTGTCTACACACAAACTCCAATCTACACACGAGCTTACAAACATAACATACTCGAAGCACAAATAAATCACTGACTATCCCTTTCTTCGACCATATCTCCGTCCCTCTCCCCCGCGATGTTTACAATTTTCGCGCTCACAGCTTCAGTCGCGCGATAGACGCGTGCGCAAGTACGCGTGTCGGTCGTTGGGATTTTAAAGTTAAAATCGATTATGTGCAATCTGTGTTTGTGATACAGTGCTGACAAGGTTCCATTGTGCTTTTTAAGGTTCTAGAAATCATTCCAGAGTGTGATTTATTTTTAATTAGCTACGTTTTTTTTTTTATTGAAGGGTTCTTTGACAAGTGATATTTTAAATTAGTGTTTTGTGGTTTGAGATTATTTGGTGTAATGTGAGTTTAACGGAGTTATATTATCTATTAGTTAATATAAAATGTCTCATCTCAAATTATAAAGCTCAGTTTTCGAAGCGTTAATTAAGATTTTTTTTCTAAACACGAACTGTTGAAAAGTATTTCATTGTTTTGCAGATTCCATTTTGTAACTTCTTCAATATTTTTTTTTTTCCATAAATGTTCGTCGCAATTTCGTAAAACAGTGTTGGAATTCTCATCTTATTTATTTCTTAAATGCTTATTATTAATTAAAAGTTTAAATTATCTTTACTAATACAAACAATTGAAAGACATTGAATTTCATGTTCACATTCAAACAATTCTGTTAATTGGTTCCGCACTACTAATATTATAGTTCATATTTGTATTAATAACTTTGGAGGTGCCTATAATAATAATTATAATTAATTATTGATTGGTTTTCAATACATGACTAATATAGCTATGTAGGTATTGGTTGAGATTTATTTATAACATTCTGTTTCGTTTGGTTTCCCGTTGATTTAAATGCCTTTTAATTTAATGGTGATTATATATAAAAATCCGAAATACCACTCACTGATTAATCACGAAATCTCAGAAACTATAACACCTATAAACTTCAAATTTGGCAGGTAGGTTGCTTATAGGGTGTAGACATCCGCTAAGAACGGATTTTCCGAAATTCACTCCCTAAGAGGATTAAACGGGGGTTCAAAGTTTGTATGTAGAAAACGAATTTCGCGCGGGTGAAGCCCCTGGCAGAAGCTAGTATTATATATGATCATATGTTTGAATCAGTTTAATTGTTTTAATTAGTAGCTTTTTATCAATGATGGATTTATTTAATCTTCATGCAACATAAAAATACAAAGGCAAATTTAATGCCATAAGGGGATGCAACTCGATATACATTTTCACTGTTTTTTATACAACCGCTCTTATGCGATTATGACTTTATTACATATTTTTCATTAGATATTTTAGAAACACAGTATCTTATGGATATTATCTAGGCTTCTATTAAATTAATTTATAAATTTGTGTAAAACTAATCCAGTAAAGATCTCTGAAAATCTGCTATTTTGCATGAACTTTAACACTTCATACTTTACTCAAAATTTATAAAAGTCAAAAAAGTATAACAAAAGAAGCCTTTGCAAATTTAATCAAGATTCTATATGACGACAATTTTTTTCAAAATCTTTTAGGTGTTTAAAAAAAAGTCACGTATTTCCTGGAACAAGTTTTGTAAAATATTTAAGTAAATCACGGAATCACCGAATGCTAACAGTTTTCAAGCGTTGTCTCTCTTTTTTCGCGTTGCTTTTTCGTCAAACATCGCGTTGGATTGCGTTAGATGAAGTAACAAGCTTTTAAACGATGCTCGATGTTGACGATAGGCGAGTGGAAAAGGACCCTCTTATGCATTTTCTAACAGTCAACCTAGATTGGTGTATATTTCATAGGTCTAAGAATAGGTCCTAGACAATTTTTTACCCCCCCCCCCACCTAGTTTTTTCTTCGATACCTTATTTGGCTGAACAGTGTTTGCCGGGTCAGCAAGTACCTAATATAGTAAAGGGAGATGGAGATATATTGGTGATATAAGTAATGTGGTGATATTTTTTTAAACAAAAAACCATACAGTTTCCTAGCACAATATGTTACTAGTGTGAAGATATTTATTCTTCTCACGCTCGTAACAACTCTCTAGCGCTATTTCATGAATGTGCTTGCTTGGAACTGCGTGGTATTCTGTTTTAAAAAAATATCACCACATTACTTATATCACCAATATATCTCCCTTTACTATATAATGTATCATTTCTCAATGATTTTCTTTAAAAATCGTTTAAATCTTGGTTTATTCAAGTGTCGTAATAACGCAATTGCGCTAAAAAATGCAAGACTTTCTTGCCGTAAGACAACACAGCTCATACATAAATTATAATGATACGTTTACGTCATACAGAACTGACTGAAGACAGTACAAACAAAACTATATGAATACTAGAATTTCAAGGCAACAATACACAGACGTTTGTGATATTTATTACAATTTGTGGTTAGCGACGATAACCACCGCACTGCGTTATCCGTTATTGTAAACATTATATGTACCTACATACGCAACGTTTCCTGTTTGAGACTCTGGTTTCTGTTATGTTTGTAATTATTAATGTTACATGGAAATAATATTTTGTATAGATACGAAACTGACGGCGTCTATCATCGTCATATCAGCCGAAAGACGTCTATTATTGGACAAAGGCCTGCCCAAAATGTCGCTACAACGACCGGTCCTGTGTATCCATCGGATTTCCACTACCCTCACTAAGTCATCGGTCTACCTTGTGGAAGGCCGACCAGTACGTGGTCGCCAGAACCACGTACATCATTCATCCAACGGTCAAAGTCAAAGCGTTTATTGCGAACTAAGTGTTTACAATGTTGTTATAATATCATGTCAGTACTTTTGACTTAGCAGCCTTTAACAAGCATTGCAATTTTAATTGATTCTAATTAACATACAATATACATTAGGATCAATTAAAATTGCAATGCTTGTAAAAGGCTGCTAAGACTGTTCTGCGAGCAATGTGTCCTACCCCATTGCCACTTAAATATGGCGATTCTTCGGGATGTAGACGTATGCTGTGCTTAAATTATTTTCTTTTGGACTCATTCGAAGCAAAGTAGCCTTCGAAAGTATCACCAGCGTTACTCTGGAACGCAAATGGCAACTAAAAGAACACAGGTTGATTCATTCATCTTCCTGCCCTTGTCCCATCTTATTTGGGGTCGGCGCAACATGTTTTTTTCTTCCATTCTATCCTGTCAACCGTCATGCTATTCTTTCATATCACTGTTCACACAATCCATCCATCTTTTCTTTGGCCTCCCTCTCCCTCTCCACCCATCCACATGTATATTCTTTTAGTAACATGCGTTTCATCTCTCCTCTTTACATGACCATATCAAGACAAACGATTCCCCTTCAACTTTTCAGTCACTGGCGCCACTATCACTAGCCATATCTTTTGCAACATGTTGACTACACTGGTTGATTCATCTTTCGCTTATAAAAAAAATTTAGATCTTCCCTGTTTATCTATTACTGAACAAATATAATATGTCGCATCTGTAAGGCAATTCTTAAACTTAATCATAGATAGTTTTGAGATCATTTTCATTTCATATAGGCCTTGTTGGTTTAAGGAAATTACTTGTGTATTCTAGTCTAGATCTACAGCGGGTATTTTAGTTAGATATTGTTGATATAATATGGTAATATGTTCTTCTGTATGTATGTTGTACGTCACCACATTATTGTTACTTATATCATTTTCATCGTAGTAATGAGAGATCATCATCATCATCATTTCAACCGAAAGACGTCCATTGTTGGACATAGGCCTCCCCCAAATGTCGCCACAATGACCGGTCCTGTGCGTCTCGCATCTATCGGATTTCCGCGGCCCTCACCAGGTCATCGGTCCACTTTGTGGGAGGCCTTCCAACGCTGCGTCTTCCTGTACGTGGTCGCCATTCCAGAACCTTTCGTCCCCATCGACCATCTGTTCTGCGAGCAATGAGAGATGTTTTTGTCTAAAGATGTAACCCGATGTAGAAGTGGTGTTTGGGTTAATAGGTGGACACCATAGGAAACATCGTTTTAAGGATTTCAATAATAACTTTACATTTACATCCTTTTCTTTGTTTACTGGAAAGGTGTGTTTTAGTATTATTACGTGTGACTTTATGAGAGCAGTGATGGCCGAGTGGTACGGGCCCCGACTTACGAGTTGTAGGTCGTAAGTTCAAACTCAGCCAGGCGCATTACTTGGTGTAATTTATTTCATCACCACTGTTCTCAAAACGGTGAAGGAAAACATCGTGAGGAAACCGGCTTGTCCTACAACCAAAAATTCGAAGACATGTGACATCCATCAATCCGCACCGGGCCCGCGTGGTGGATGACAGCCCTTTCACTCTCCTAGAGAGGAGGCCTGAGCCCCAGCAGTGGGAACATTAAAAGGCTGATTATACGTGTGACGTGTGCTAAGGGAATACAGTAACTGTAACCATACTAGAGATTTCAGTCAAGTGGTGACAATGGGTTCGGACCATTAACTACAATATTTATTGGTTAGAAAGAGAAAGACCATAATGTTGAAGTAGAACAGATTTGTTTTTGTTATACTCCAACAGGTGGCAAATTGAGAAAAGTCACCAAATAACTCCTCCGCCTCTGGGTGAAACAAGAGGAAATGTCAGACTTTTATTGACTAAAATCCACCCTCGTTCTTCAGTTGACCCTTGCGTTCCACGACCGCGATATCCTCTTCGAACAATCCCATAGCCTAAAGATTTGTTTCTTGAACAGTGAATCAACAAGTAACAAAGAAATTTCCTAAAATAAACCTGAATGAACGATAACTAAAAATAATGCACAAACGTGCTCGAACTTAAACGAAACGCAGCAATTTATTTTAAATTTTATGTAAATAAAAAATAAAAAAAAACTATAACTCATGCAGATTTCAAAGACTGGTTGTTTGTCCGTCTCAATTGATTTCTCGAACAAATAATGGTATTCATTCACCGACTAATAAATCTTGATTGGCCATAATCTTTAGGGTGAGCATACACCGAGAGGCGGGGAAACATGGTGAACATTTTTTTTTTATTATTGGTAGCCTGTCCAACAGTGGAGGTCTTTCGGCTGAAATGATGATGATGATTGGTAGGCTTGCGCTTGACCACTTTCTCACCTGATGGTAAGTGATGATGTGATCGATGGTGGAGCATGCTTGCATAGGTTACTTCTGTGCAAGAGTGAGGTAGTGGATAAGCGCAAGCAAACCTGTCAATCATAAAAAAAAATGTTTAATTATCTTGTAAGTCAAGAGTGAATAGGTTTCACTCTTGACTTAAAGATCCCTAGGTTGTAGTTATCAGGAAATACAGACTCCGGCAGGGAATTCCACTCCTTAACCTTAGCAAAAATATATGTGGTATATAACCAAGATTTATGTAACTCATAATTTTTTTTTTCTTTTTTTATTAATTTCGCTCGCCTTTGACCACTATCTCATTTGATGGTCGTATGAATAATTAAAAAAAAAAAAAAAAAAATGACCGACTTCACTAAGGAGTTCCCTCGATTTCGCCAAGATTCCATTATCAGATCCCGACTTGGTGACTATGGGACCATTTGGAAAGTATACCCTTTCCAACAAACAAAGAATTTTTCAAATCGGCTGGCAAGCGACGAAGTTATGCGCGAACAAACATAAAAAAAAATACAAACATCCGAATTGAGAACCTCCTCCTTTTTTAGAAGTCGGTTAAAAATGGATCGCGTTAAGAGCTCGTGGTATGGCCTCTGTAGTAAAGAAAGTTCTAAATTATATCTCTATATTGTATGTAAAGTGCGCGCAGGCGCAGGTTTGCCTCTCGGTGTGATACGAACCTTAATAATAATGCCTTCCTTCAATTACTAAAATTGACGTGACTTTCACTTCGAGAGCACGATCTATTGTTTAAAGGTGAAAGGATTATCGGTATTGGTCAATTCGTTTCGGAGATATAAGCGAACATACACACGATTGGAAAGTCTTGCCCATATTTTGGTAACAAAAGGTTTGTAATTCAATGTTTGATTATAGATTAATTGTGCCGTTTTGTGGTCTTCATTAAGTACAGACATAATTAATGTCGTGTGTGTATAAATGATATCATTCTATGGTCAGTTATCATGATACAGTAATTAAAGCAGTGTATATTAAAGATTGACAAACTACCCCTAATATTGACCAATCAGCTAACCCTAAAATACCCTCCCTCTCCCTCTACATCCGTCCACACGTATACTCATAACTCTTTTAGTAAAATACGTTTTATACCTTCTCTACAGATAAAAAAACAAATGATTCCCTTCACCACTTTTAAAGTTTCCCTAATATACTCTCTCTCTCATTTAGTAGTTTCTTTTTTATTTTCAATAATATTATAGTAGCTTATATTCTGGACATAGGCTATAATTTATTATGGGCGGAAGTACTAATTCCACGAAGGCAAAGTCGTTATCAGGAGCTAAGTCAACTTCATAAATCGGTTTAAGTTGTTTTTCCCTTATAATTGATCTTCCTCAATCTTCTGATTTCTTTATAACCTTCAAATTCACGCCATTATAAAGTCTAGAGGTCAGCACATCCCCTAGACGTAATAGCATTCCTCTATCCATGTGTGAAGTATGTCCAGAATGTTAATGGATGTCGTAATAACTTGGACGTGGCTGTCGCTGATGTAATGTGGGTAATTGCCTTCTTTACTGAATTCCTATTACTTTTTTTTTATAGTCATTTATTTCTAAACTTTTAATGTTATACAAAGCACAGGTCTGATCGTGTGTAGGGTACTGCAGCCACATATGGGCTGGTCCTGCAATATACCACCTAGCAGCTTTGGTGGAAAGACGTGCGAAGAGGCTTATTGGTGATCCAGATTGGGTTAAGTACAATCTTCAAAGCCTTGAGCACAGGCGCAGGGTAGCCAGCCTTTCGGCGTTTTATAGGTTGCATTTTGGAGAGTGTGCGCGGGAATTGCATGAATTGATTGCGCCGTCTCATTTCTATCATTGGACTGCCCGACGTACGGCGAGTATGCACCCTTACGTTGTTGAAACTGTTGGAATATAACAAAAACAAATCCATCCTACTTCAACACTATGTATATCTTTCTCTTTCTAACCAATAAATATTGTATTTAATTGGTCTGAGCCCCTTGTCAGCACTTGACTGAAATCCCTAGTATGGTTACAGTTACTGTATTCCTTTAGCCTTGCTTAGAAGCACACGTCTCACGTAATATTACTAAAACACACCTTCCAATATAAAGTAAAGGATTAATAAATAGTTATTATTTAAAATCCTTAAAACCGTGTTTGCTTTGGTGTCCACCTATTAACCCCAACAGGTTATGGGCCCAGAGCGCTAAGCCAAAGTACGAATAATATAAAGTGCAAATAAACGAACATTAAATAATAAAAACATTTTGTATATCAAATTGAATAAAAGGAGCATTAAACAATTTGATGGTGATAAGTACAGTGTGTGGAAATTTCGAATTCAAAAATTATTAAGTGAATTACCTACTGAACATTGTTGGCGTTGAAGCTCCGGCAAAAACAAGTACCAAGTGACTGAAGAAAAATGCGTGGCGACGCAGCTGTCTTTTAGTAAAAAGTTGCTGAATTTGAAACTGGTTAGAAACATCACACTAACCAAATATTTTCAAGAATTTGCTGACATCATCATTGAACCTATGGCTGCAGGTGCAAAATTAGAATCCGACAAAGTGATCCGGAACAGCATTGTCATCGCAATCGAGATACTGACTGAAGACAACAAAACGTTAAATTTGGAAAAAGAGATTGTGAGATCATGAAATCAAACTTACAAGGGATGTATGTGATCTTAGCCTAAAAGTACTTCAGGCTGAAACTTACGAGACCACAAGTCACACCTACAAACAATTCAAGAGATCATCGACAAAAATAAAAGTCAATAAAGAACAATTTGGAACCCAAGAAACGTAGCTCTGGCAAAGAGCGAGAGCTGGGGAGATTCGAAGAATTGTCAATAAAAGCGCTATTGAAAACAATGGAGCCAACAATAAAATGGTATAATTGGTTACTTCAAAAAACCAAACTTATCAAATACTTTTGAATTTGCTTTTATGGCGGGCCGTGATATGATGGCAAAACGAATTTACTTTTATTTGGGATTCTGGAGCAGAGCATTTGAAAATCAAGACTAATTGATAGTAAACTTCACTGAGCGTGAGAAGCCAAGATATGATTCGGTTGCTGTATTGGCGAGTTTATACTAGCGACGAAAATTTATCAAGTGACCAGTAATTCGGGCGCACCAGGTATACAACAAAATATGTATTTGTGATGAAGATGATAAGCCGGTAATAAAGGGTAAGTCTTTGAACAATCTATTCAACGGTAACTGATTAGTGCTTGAAAAAAGCCACAAATAATATTAACGAATTATTGTGGAATAAAATAATTGTAAATCAGAAAAGTGGAAATAAAATGAATGAAGCTATTTTTTTATAATTATAGAATTGATACTATTGTACTTAATAGTACATTATGTGAAGCTTGATTTGTATATTGTAACAAATAAACTTGTCTGTCATATGATAAATTGGAAACAAAGGGTTTGAAACGAGAGGTCGTTTAATCTCAAGGGCACACAGATGTTTGCGGTCCTAACAGTTTTTTTTGTTCATCTATTGAAAAGCAAAAACTATGTTGTAATTTTAAGAATAAATCAGATATTTCTGTTAAGTTACGGGACTATGTTGCAAAATTTGAAGTTCATGTTGGTCTGAGAATTGTTAACTTTATGTTGTGATAATGGAAGAGAAATGATATCCAATTAAACGAAAGAGATCTGAGCTCGAGAAGGTATTGGTCATCCCTAAACAGTGCCGCATACTCAGGCTGTAAATGGTATTGCCGAATGTATGATGAACAATGATAGAACGGGTCTACATAAAACAAAAGTTCTGGAATCAGATTGTTCTGGGGAGCACTGTGGTTAGATTGTTCACCTGATGATGAGTTATGGCATAATAATAAGCCAAAACCGTACATTTAAAGTTTTTGATTCTACTGTTTACTAAGTTAGTAAAAGTCTAAAAACGAAATTTGACAAAGAGGTTGTCAAAGGGAATTTCGTTGATGATGAATCAAATTTAAAAGGTATGTGGGATGTGGTAGACCAAAAAAAAAAAAAAAAAAAAATGTTTGTGGGAGTCAGAGATGTGAAATGGATGAGATTAAGTTCTTATCAAATAGGCCCATGAAACTTGAGCCTGAATGTGTTATGAGCTATAAATAACATAACTTGGTAACTCTGACTTGATACACCCATTTGAAGGGAGGTGTGGATCTGATAAGAATCAATCAGTTTTTAAGCAAACAAACATAATACAATACCTGGCATAATTGCAAATAAATCAATTTGAGAAACTGAGGAGAGCTCAAGTTTGTCCTATCACAATGGAAATAAGTTAACTTTATTTTAAGATCGAGAAACATTACATAGTTCGAGATAAAATGGTAGGATACAAAACTTATTTTCTGTTTCGTATAATGAATACGATAGCGACAGTATTTTTGGTAATATGGTTATTACTTAATGTGTACTAGACCATAAAAAAAAAATATGCTGGTATGATAATAATTTAAATGAAGAATGTCTTCAGTAATAGACTCAACTAGGAACCTATTGAAAATGATACCTGGAAATCTGATACTAAAAAGGATAAAATAAGTATTAATTCGATTAATCAAATCGATTGTAAATAAGTACAGTTGAAAATTAGTTGTAAAGCAAGTTAAGTGGCTCCCGTTAAAGTCAGATAAATCTTAAAGAAACTTTTGTAACAGTTAAAGGAATCGCAAGTTTTAGTTAAGCCTTTATGAATAAATGTAATTTCTTGGTTAAGCATATGGATATAAAAGCATAATTTTTATTAGGAACCTGGATGAAGAAATTTTAGTGTATGAATATTGCTGAGGGTATTCTGCCTGACAATTAATAGTTTGTATTTGTAATGAAGTCATTATAATATGGATGTATGTAGTCTGTATACTGTTGGTTCCTAATGTTTCGGTGAGCTTAGATAAAAAGGTATTTCTAATACTCATAAGCAGACCAGTGCATTTAAGTTTTAATACAGGTCTTGAATTAAGTCTGGTAGTTGCCCAGTTACTGGATTGTGGAGGTCTGATAGGAAGTCGCTCCATGTAAAATACTAGTATTTAGCCGCATATGATCAGACTGGAAGCTAGGGAGATGATGCATGAAGTCTGGTGCCTGGTCAATGGCTATAAGTTTGCTCACCATTATAAGGTTTGTTATTTATTATATTCGTGTACAATACAGTATATATAAATAAATAAATAAGGGACTTAAATATAACTGATGAAATGTGGGTGTACTATAGGTGCACCTCTGCCTGACCCTTTGGGTAAAAAGGCGTGATGTTTATGCTATGTGATAAAGAACAAAGTTTTACTTAATGTCTATGTTATTGCATTTTAACAACTATGTTATATGTTGTTGTTGTTGAAACTTCAACGATCCGGACTAAGCGTTTTGCTTCGTCATTTATACCGCGTACAATAAAGGACTGGAACAATTTGCCAGCTGCGGTCTTCCCATCCAACTATAATTTAGGTGTCTTCAAGGCTAGAGTGAATAGGCTCTTAATAAACTAGTGCGCCTGACCATCAATGATTGCATCTCCGCTTACCATCAGGTGGGATCGCAGTCAAGCACTGGTTTATATCAATAAAAAAATAAAAAATAATAATGTGTAACGTAGTAGTTGAGTAAAACATAACAATTAACACTTATTAAATCGTTGACTTATAATATATATAAAATGTTTTCTGTGAAACAAAAAATAAACCGGTCAGAAAAAAAAAAATTACTTTAGATCAGGAAATGTAGATAAATAACAGTTCTTGAAAAGTTTAACTTCAGGGATGCTTGAAGGGCAATAAATCTGCCCATACACTCTTTGAAAGTCAAATATGTTGATTACAAAACATTGAGTTCGTGTGAAATTACAAGAGCCCCTTGTAGAATTCTTATAAGGTGCTTGATGTTGAATCATGCTGAGCTTAATCTCAGTTTTCTGTTTACATCTTGACTCGATACGCAAACAAAAACTATTTGTAATGGTTCCACTTAGGTACAAGACCCTTTGTCTTGAAATATTTAAAAGGAACTATAAATCTCAAGTTAACTTTTAAACAAAACGATTTTAAAATTTTATAAGTGAGTGTTTATTGATTGTGACTGGAGTGGTAATGAATAAATAGGAAATGTACTGTGGGTTACTTGTTAAATTATTTGAGCAATGTACAATTTGCTGGCAAGCATTGTGGCAGCAGACAATAGCAAGATAGTATACAGTAGTAATGAAAAGAATGGTTTAATGTAAAGCAGCAAAAGATACTGTGATTAAAGTCTTTAGTGACAAGTATAGGCTTTGCTATAACAGGTGCTATTTTTATTTATGATAATAATAATAATGGATACAAAATCATTGCGAATAATCCTACCAGCCACAAACGAACACATAGATATTAAGAATCAGGTTGAGAAATATGTTTCTAAATTATTTTGTTTCTACAAGTTAACCAGATAGCTGGTATCCTGTGAAATTTCCAATGGTGTGTTACACCTAGATAAGAATGAAATTCGGGGTGACATTGTAAATACATGAAATGTGCATAAGGATATATTTATTATTATTTTATGTTAATAATAAGAGCTTGGTTATGATAAGTAGATGAATAAGATTCATAGTTAAAATAATCAATTAAATGATTGATTGGTCTGATTAGGTTTTACTGGGTTTTCCCTAATCCTGCGCAACGAATGTTGGACCATGATGATATTGTATTCCCAGAACGAAAAAGGAAGGTGTGTGTTTTTATTATTGTATAAAGATGTTTAGTATAGTAATATGTAATAGATATTATATCGTGATTAAAGAGAAAAGGATTTATTTTTGAGGGGGGCGTGTTGGAATATAACAAAAACAAATCCATCCTACTTCAACACTATGTATATCTTTCTCTTTCTAACCAATAAATATTGTATTTAATTGGTCTGAGCCCCTTGTCAGCACTTGACTGAAATCCCTAGTATGGTTACAGTTACTGTATTCCTTTAGCCTTGCTTAGAAGCACACGTCTCACGTAATATTACTAAAACACACCTTCCAATATAAAGTAAAGGATTAATAAATAGTTATTATTTAAAATCCTTAAAACCGTGTTTGCTTTGGTGTCCACCTATTAACCCCAACAGAAACCACTACGTTCCGGACTAAGCGTTTCGCCTCGTCGTTTATACTGCGTACGTCGAAGGACTGGAACAATTTGCCTGTTGTGGTCTTCCCATCCGATTATAATTTGGGAGTCTTTCTCAAGGCTAGAGTGAATAGGCTCTTAATAAACTAGTGCACCTCACCATAAACGATTGCGATGCACCATCGTTACACGCTGGACATCCCACTCATACGCTCAAAACGTTTTCGAAACACTTTCATCGTGCGTACAGCTAGACTGGCTTGTTGGTCTAGTGGTTACTGGCCCTGACTGCTATGCCTGAGGTCGTGGCTTCGATTACCACCCAGGACAAATATCTGTGTGATGAGCATGAACAGGGGCGCCGGCTTTTAGAAAACCTCATGGGTGCTCATGCTCATTTGATGACTCGAAAAAGTGGTAAAATGTGACTAGAGATATGCACACTGATCGACCGACAAATAAATAAATTTAATAACTAATAATAAATTGAAACAACATCACATACATTGTCCTGGTCCCAAACTAAGGTTTTCCTTTTGAACAACAAAATGACGAAGGTACCACAAACACCCAACCCAAATATCTGTTTCATCAACAAACATTTGTGTTGGTGCGGGACTCGAACCCGCGACTTTTGCGCTCTAAACCACTGCGCTAAACGGGTCGTCGGGTAATGAAAAAGCGCCCATTCCTAACCGGCGATTATTGACCTGTTTCTTGATGTGATTACTGATTACTGATCTTGGGGCAAACGTGCTCCACCGCGATCACATCATCGATTACCATCAGGTGAGATAGTAGTCAAGTGCGAGTTATCACTAATAAAAAAAATAAAAAAAACAGTAAAAGTGGTTGCCAGTTAGGTACCCGTTATGCCCCGTTTACACGTGGGCCCAGCCTCGGCCAATCGACATACCGAGCCATTGTGTAAACGAGGAAACCCCGTTTAAACAATGGCGATTGGCCGAGGCTGGACTCACATATAAACGCACCATTACATTTTAACACAAGTCAGATATTTTACTTGCAAGTCCGCTTGCTCAAAGCAGATGTGCTGCCCTTTTTTTACTGACATACCTCAGTAATGACATTCTGGACCTGTCGTAACATTCTTACAGCAGTATTATGGCAGAGCCAGCTGTTATTATAATTTAAACAGCGCTATTGTTAGTTGGTAGATAATAGGTCTTTGTTAGTACTAATTAACATGAACGATAAATGAATCAGAGTGACTAGTGCGAGTTTACGTGAACGCAACGGCGGGATCCCTACCCCGACTACCAGTCACCGTAGGCGCGGGTTTGCGAGCAATGAAGCTACAACTACACTGCGTACACGTGTGCCACACACGCCGATCTGGCTGCGTCGATCTCCATACATTTTATACGGAAACTAGACTTGTAGAGCTACACTTGATCCGCGCCACGCGACGTCGTTCTACGTACATGTCAGCCCCCCTAAGCCAAATTACAATCGTTTCGTTCGTCCCGAACGCCAACTTGTAACACGCCAGCCCCCCTAGCCAAGTTACAATCGTATCGTTCGCGCCGAACGCCTCGAGCAGGCCACGCCTTCGATTCCTTTGTTCTGACCACGGGACTGGGCGTTGAGATAACGTCAGAACAAAGGAATCGGAGGCGTGGCCTACTCGAGGCGTTCTGCGCGTACGATACGATTGTAACTTGGCTGTGCAACTGTGCGTCGGTTTAATGTAGTTCTAGCTTGAGTAGCTCGCCGTTAACCTTCCGGACCGAGCCCGGGTCGTCGCCTCAAAGAGTTGTAAGCAAAACCATAAGTGCACTGCTTAACATCAGGTTTTTTTTAGGTGGAAAAATCATCTAATGACAAATCCCGCTCTTGGGCGGAGCGGGAGATAGTGTCAGACTTTTAATGGCTAAAAACCCACTCCGGTTCCTTCTTTGCCTTCATCCCAAGGCCCCGGGGTTCGCTTTCACACTACCCGTGGCCCCAGTAGGCTTCGACCCTGCTGGGCCTGTTTACCATCAGGTGGGATTGCAGTCAAACACTTGTTAATATCAATTAAAAAAAGGGGGCCTATAAGACCCAATGAATAACAGTACTACACAACGAGAAAGATCATACTTCAACATAATTTTTAGTACGCACTAAATTATTTCATTACATCAGAATATTTTACTGTACTACTGGTTTTACCATTAAATTAAGCTTCGTTTTTACGTGGCAACATTTAGTGGTTATAAAAGCCTTGCCTCATATTCAGATAAAAACGGTTTTTTTGCGAACCAGTTACTGGTAGGTATCGAAGTTTATCTACACTGTAATCAATATCATCAATAAAGAAGTACAGTATGTTTGTAAGAAGTAATCTCTGAAACTACAGAAGCGGCTTTGAAAATTCTTCCACTAGCATATTAGCATAATCAGCCTTCTATTGTTCCCACTGCTGGGACTCAAGCCTCTACTGTTAGAGAGTTGGTGAATGTCTCACAAACAAATAAAATATCAAATATCTGTTATTTATTTATTGTGCACACCTACCACAGTGTTGTCTTTTTAACCCAATGGTTGACTGGTAGAGAATGCTTTGTGGCATTAAGTCCGCTTATGTACCACAACTGTACATGAAGTTTAAATAAATAAATAAATAATGTGTAGCGACATCTATCGCGTCACATAAGAACTAATCCTGAATCGCGCAATCAAAGTTCTCCGCGCGATTAGAACATATAGAACAACCCGAAATCATCTATCGGGCAGTTGTAGCCCACCAGACATAACATCCTGTCTGGTCAGAGGATCCTCCCTTTTCAACGGAGATTTGCGGGACTTTACTCTCTGTTCCATATACCTCCAAACTGGTGACCCTCGACAAAGAACGTCAGCGCAGCCTTCGTGCAGCTACTACTTCGTGACGTCATCATCACTTCCTCAAGCTTTCGAGCAGCGAGCCATACAGCCAGCACCCACGGCTATAAAGGGTATCCTGACCACCAGCATGCCTACATGGTCATACCTGGTCATCACCCTCAGCCTCAACAGCGACCTTGGCGAAGCACACTGCACCTTCGGCCAGTCACATGAAGAGCAATGAAGAACCTCTCCTGGTCGACGCAAGCAGTCAAGCCACTACGTTGCACAGCACCGCTCCGACTCACTGGAGCCAGCAGCACTACTCCGACTCACTGGAGCCTGCAGCATCATCCCGACTCACTGGGACAGCTCCACCCCGACTCACTGGAGCCACTGGAGCCTGCAGCATCATCCCGACTCACTGGGACAGCACCACCCCGACTCACTGGGGCATCACCGCAGACAGTTCCGACTCACCGAGAACTATGCGGCATTCGGTTCCGACTCACTGGAACCAACCTACCAATGGCCTGGCACGCATCAAGAAGCATCAAGAACCATCGATCTCCGATCTCCGGAGGGGAGTGATGTAGCGACATCTATCGCGTCACATAAGAACTAATCCTGAATCGCGCAATCAAAGTTCTCCGCGCGATTAGAACATATAGAACAACCCGAAATCATCTATCGGGCAGTTGTAGCCCACCAGACATAACATCCTGTCTGGTCAGAGGATCCTCCCTTTTCAACGGAGATTTGCGGGACTTTACTCTCTGTTCCATATACCTCCAAAAATGTCACATGTCTTCGAATTTTTGGTTCTAGGACATGTCGGTTTCCGAACAAAGATTCAAAGCAAAGCTTCAGTGCGGCCCAAGGTTCGGCAGATTTTTTTCTGAAACTAGTACTGAAACTTTAATTTATGAAACTAGATTTTTATGTGGAAAGGCGTGCGAAGAAGCTAATTGGTGATCTAAATTTGGTTAAGTCCAATCTACAAAACCTGGAGCACGAAGATAGAAAAAGAAACAGAACAATTTGCCTGCTGCGGTCTTACCGTCTGATTATAATTCAGGTGTCTTCAATGAATAGGCTCTTAATAAACTAGTGCGCTTCACCATCAACGATTGCATCACTGCTTACTATCAGATGAGATCGCAGTGAAATCGCAGTTACCTATATCATTTACAAAAAAAAAATCACCGAAACCTAAAAATGATACCTCATATACAACCACGGCGGACGGCGAGCAATGGGTACCCCGCCGTTCGACCGTCCGGTAACCGTCCGGGCCGAGCCCAAGTAGTCGACGGCCTCACCACCCACAGTCTCAGGGAGATGTCAGCAAATCGTAGGGGCCCAGCAGGGTCGAAACCTACTGGGCCATGGGTAGTGTGAAAACGAAATCCGGGCCCTGGGACGAAGGCAACAAAGGAACAGGTGTGGGTTTTTAGTCAGTAAAAGTCTGACACTCACCCGCTCCGCCCAAGAGCGGGATTTGTCATTACATGATTATCCCACCTAAAAAAAAGAAAACCTCATATACAAACTAGTTTCGAAAAGCATATCCGTAACATTCCTCTTCATAAAAAAAAATACTTCTTTTCACTAAAAAAAGGTCCTGAAAAGGCCCAATTACTGTGCAGTTTCATATTGAGAAGTCAGATAGCTCTGGGGCTCATGAAAGAGGGTAGTAGCAAAAAGGTTGGAAATGCTCGGAGAAGCCTAGTTATGGAGAATGTTGGAAACTGTCGCGAATGCTAATTAGTTGCTCTTGGTAGGTTTGTGCCTATTACAGTGTTTTTGTGAAGTTTGTCGTGCTTTTGGAGGATTTAGGGGAGTTTTTAACTGATTTTAATTTAACGTTTTTCAGTTGAGTTTGTTCTATTTCTTAGTGCTGTGCTTCTAGGGCCATGGGTTGTGCGAAAGTGGACCCCGGGGCCCTGAAACGAAGGCAAAGAAGGAACAGGAGTGGGATTTAGTCAGCAAAAGGTTGACACGTCCTCCCGCTCCGCCCAAGGGCTGGAGATGTCATTAGATGATTTCTATGATTATGCTATGTTATGCTATGTGTCCGATAGTTTCGGTTAGGTACCGTTTCGGTGCTCCAAATCATCCCTGGTCGTTATTCTAGCTCAAGATTTTAAGATGATTAAACATAGCAACCCTTAAATGGAGACTTGCAATCATTTGTAACGATTACAGTCGTCGTCAAAAGACACCTTAAGTAATTGCGGTACTGTAATTAGTTTTTGATGAATTAGACATTTTAGTTCCACACAGCAATTAATTTAAGTATGAACGTAAAAAAGAGCAGTGGTGGTTCAAAGGTAACTGCCCCAACTTACGAGTTGTGGTCGCGTGTTCAAACCTAGGTAGGCGCATCACGTTGTGTAATTTATTTCATCACCACTGCTCTCAAAACGGTTAAGAAAAACATCGTGAGGAAACCGGCATGTCCTAAAATAAAAAATCCGAAGACATGTGTAATCCATCAATCCGCTTTAGGTCTGTGTGGTAGACTACGGCCCATTCACTCTCCAAGAGAGGAGGCCGGAGTTCCAGCAGTGTGAACATTATAAGGCTGATAATGCTTATTATATTATATACGTAAAACAGAATCTAAAAGTTAGGAAAGATCAAAAACTATGGACGGTCTATGTGAAAGAAATGGCTAGACAGGGGGTGGCACATTTTGTTTTCTTTTCATGGTAGGTAATCATCAAACAACTTCTCCAGCTCTGGGTTGAGCGAGAGGAAGTGTAAGACTTTTACTTGACTAAAACCCACACATGTCTCTTCAATTGCGTTACAGGGACTTTGTGACTCTTTCAAACAATGCTATAGCTATCGCAGCAATCGACCCTGAAAGCTCTCCGGAAATCATGCTAACATGTATTTAAGGTTTTTTCCTTATTGGACGGCTAGAGCTACTCGTTGCTCAAAGTCCAAACAAGCCCGCCCTTAAGGTGGCCTTGCGACTCCGGACATCCATGCCGTCTCCTGCGATGGTCGAGGGGTGAGGATTGCGTCACCCTCAAGCTTCCACCGCCTCCTTCACTTTGCACTTGCAGTAATTGAGAAGTACGGAAGATGACATGTTGCGCCGATCTCATAAGGGAATGGTGATGAAAAAAAAACCCGAAGAATCGCCAAACTTAAGTAGCAGTGGGCTGGGCACATTGCTCGTGAAACAGATGGTCGATGAGGACGAAAGGTTCTGGGAGTGGCAACCATGTACCGGAAGACGCAGCGCTGGATGGCCTCCCACAATGTGGATTGATGACCTGGTGAGGGTTGCGGGAATCCGATTCGACGATAGGACCGTAGGCGGGACACGCATAGGACCGATATATAATATGGCGATACTTGGGGAAGTCTAACAGTGGTCTTCCGGCTGGAATGATGATAATGATGATGAAAAAAAAACCACTTAATCTGACCCCATTTCTAACTAATTAGTAAATGTTTTTAAAACTTCACAAAATTACTCGTAAGCTGCGGTGAATGCAGTATGCGAATAAACAAATCGATTTCTGTTTAAATTGTTTCGATTGTGCGTTTCAGAATGTAGGTCACAAACATTTCAACTTTTGTTTCGACTCTTTGTTGAAATTCGTTGAACTGTATCGCTACTTTGTGGCTTGAATTGTTTCCATTTTGTTCTCTGCTATCTGTAATATACGAGGATGATGATAATTTGCTTGCTGAGAATTTGCAGTGCCACTACTGCAAATTTATAATGACATAGTAGTAATGACCTGACTGAGACTACGGAGGAGCTCAGTACAATGCTTGGAGATCTCAGTAGAGCTTCCGAAAGAGTGGGACTTAAAATGAACATGGTCAAAACCAAAGTCTTAGACCATCCGCCGTACATCCCCGACCTAAGCCCTAATGATTTCTATACTTTCCCTAAAATAAAGAATAAATTGCGTGGACAGAGATTTTCATCACCTGAAGAAGCTGTGGACGCCTACAAAACGGCCATTTTGGATACAACAACTTCCGAATGGAATGATTGCTTCAATGTTTGGTTCCATCGTATGGAAAAATGTGTCAAATTTCGCGGAGAATACTTCGAAAAGAAATAAATACATTTTAATTTATTTATTTAAACTTCATGTACAGTGGTGGTACATAGGCGGACTTAATGCCACAAAGCATTCTCTACCAGTCAACCATTGGGTTAAAAAGACAACACTGTGGTAGGTGTGCACAATAAATAAATAACAGATATTTTTGAAATAGAATGTAGTATCATTAAATTAAGTGGCTTATAATAATAAAATACGTATATATGCTAATATAATAAACTAATAAATACTATGATACATAAGAAATCATTCTAATTAAGAGAACTTAAAATATAGCAATTATGACGAAGACCAAACTAAGATTGAGAGAACTTCAAGTAGTAGTTCCGAATTTTACGCTTGAAGGACAATTTACTTTCAGCTTTTTTTATGTCAAGGGGAAGCACATTCCAGAGTTTTATGGTAGAGACAGCGTAAGAATTAGCCATAAACCCAGTACGGTGAGAAGGAATATGAAGAAGTATGTTTTTGGATGCTCGAAGGTTTTTTTTTTTTTTATTTTTATTGGGTGGGAAAATCATCCTAATGACATCCCCGCTCTTGGGCGGAGCGAGAGATAGTGTCAGACTCTTACTGACTAAAAACCCACTCCTGTTCCTTCGTTGCCTTCGTCCCAGGGCCCCGGGTTCCGCTTTCACACTACCCGTGGCCCCAGTAGGCTTCGACCCTGCTGGGCCCCTACGATTTGCTGACATCTCCTTGAGGCGCGCGTGGAACAATACGCGCCGTCGACGACTTTGGCTCGGTCCGGACGGTTACAGGACGGTCAGACGGCGAGCCACCCATTGCTCGCCGTCTGCAAGCCCGCGCCTACGGTGGCCGGAAATCGGGATCGGAATCCCGGCGGCGGTTGGAGCGTAAGGACCGTTGCCTCACGCGATCGGCCGCCTCCTTAGCTAGCATTACTGCTTCGCAGAAGGAGGCGACCGCCTGCCACTCCTCCTCGCTCCGGAGCATGGCCTGAACCAAGGCCCGGCGCGAGAGATCACCGCCGCCGATTGCCCCCACGAGGTCACGGCGTTGCTCTGCCCAAGCGGGGCACACCTCCGCCGTGTGCTCCACCGTGTCCTCCGGGTGGGCCACACAGTGGCGACACCCGGGCGTCGTTTCCGCACGAATCCGGTGCAGGAACCTCCCGAACTTACCGTGTCCGGTGAGGACCTGCGTCATGCGGAATGTGAGGACGCCGTGAGGTCTTTCCAACCACGCCTTAAAGAGGGGACTTACCGCCATAATTGTGGCGTGCCCGATGCTCGAAGGTTGAGATTATGAGAGCTGCCCAGTAATTTAAAATATTGTTTCAAGTAATCAGGAGCACACGGATCGTTCATAATAGTGAAGAGCGTGCGTTTTAAATAGTAATGTTGTGTCACTTCCTTGATTCCCGAAATTTTCAGAGCCGCCCTCGTAGATAGTTGCACATCTTGTTGCTGTAGCGTCCCGGCTTAGCTTCAATTATGTCGGTCTTAAGTTATTTTCCCCAAAGACGGAGAGGATTGGGTCTGACCACCGTTTCGATCGCAATTTTTAGGTATTGAAACGAACACGCAATTTATGTCTTACCGTCGATCTGTCGGTTTTTTCTGGCTGCACCTAATTTGACGCGACTTCACTGGTAGATAGCTGATGTTGATGATTAGCTGTTAGAAAAAGAAATAGGGTACTGTTGCACTCTGCGACGGTTTGTTTGGGGGATTGTACTTCTATTACAATGAAATGCTTGATATTGTATAAGATCTTTGTATTATTCTTCATTAATTCAATAACACATGCACAATGCGGCACATTGCTCGCAGAACAGATGGTCGATGGGGACGAAAGGTTCTGGAATGGCGACCACGTACCGGAAGACGCATGGTTGGAAGGCCTCCCACAAGATGGACCGATGACCTGGTGAGGGTCGCGGGAATCCGATGGATTCGAGACGCACAGTACCGGTCATTGTGGCGGCATTTGGGAGAGGCCTATGTCCAACAGTGGACATCTTTCGGCTGAAATGATGATGATGATGATGATGAATTCAATAAAAGTACATTTTAAATACAATAGCTATGTCAGATCTCCAATAAACTAGACGTTTCTTTTTTCTACTTAATTTTTAAACCTATTCTAGAACAATAAAATCCTTAAAAGTATATTTTACTTGCCAGTTCGTTAACCTAACTCATGCGATCTCCTTTCGATATCACATGAGCTACGCCCCAATGAATAGAAATGTGGAGGCTACAAACATTTATATTCTAAAAAAAAAACTTTCGAAGGATTAAGCATGACCTACCTAAAACCTAACACAGATGTCCCTACCTTGTTTGGAAAATTATTAATAACGGCGTACGTCTTTCTAAAGCATTAGAATTTTAGCAAAAAAAAAAAAGTTTTTTCCTGTCTTATTACGGGTATGACGCGGATGAAGTCTAGTTAATCAATAATAAGTCTAGACAGGTCTTTTAAGGCTCCCGGGGAATGACCTTTAAGTGCCTTATTCAAGAGAGTGGGAGATCATTTTGTTCTGTGATTTTCTGTTACCTTTGTTGTATCGTTTTTTAGCAAGGAAATAGCGGCCATTGCCCTTTTTCTAAAAAATATATCCGTTTTAATGGTCACTTTAAAGTGGTTCATAGTGACCATTTATAAACTATGATATAATAATTTTTATTAAGAAAACGTGTTGACGATTACGGCTAAGTACAAATCCATTCCGGACAGTGATAGGCTTTGTTTCAGTTTTTAGCGTTCCGTAACTCAAAAGGAAAAAAAAACTGAAACTATTTACTTATAGTTACTTAAAGGGTCACTTAGTTGTCTGTCTGTTTGTCAAGACCCTTTATCTTGAGAACGCGTGTAGGTATCGAGTCTTAAAGCGTTTCCCAAGAAAAAGGGTCCACGAAGGGTCCACTTCCACGAAGTTTAGATAATTATGGCATAGCATAGTCGGCCTTATAATGTTCCCACTGTTGGGACTCAGGCCTCCTCTCTAGGAGAGGGTATGCGCCGTAATCCACCACGCGGGCCCAGTGCGGGTGCAGGGGATGTCACATTTCTTCGAATTTTTGGTTCAAGGACATGCCGGTTTCCTCACGATGTTTTCCTTCACCGTTTTAAGAGCAGTTTTAGATAAATACACTTCTACCTAGTCAGACCTCTGATTATTGCTCACCAAATACAATGTACTAACCTTGTGTAGGTATTAGACTTGATTATCTGGGGACTTACCATGACATGGTCAAATGTCAGTCATTCGAGCGAGTAAGAGGGATAGAGCTATACATCTTATATAGCTTTTACAGTTCAGTTTAGGTCGTAAAATGGATCGCGATAAGATTTCTTGGTAATCACAGCACTATAAAACGCTTAATCGATTCTCAATACCAACCTCTTGCATAATAATCGCAAACATAATTTGTAATTCTCTGTTCACTCATGGGCTTGCATGTTGAGGTACGTTCAGTGTAAATAAATTAAATTACCCATCAATCGTAACATGTTAGCATATTAATGATAGATAGTGGGCAGACACGCGATTGACAACTCAAAGTAGAAGGGCAGAAGGTCCACTACGCTCTAAAAACGTCAGACTAAATATGTTTAAGGGATATGCTTCAAGGTTACAGTTACGAAATAATAATCATTAAAATAAAATGAAGAAAACTTTATTGTGCACCAAAATAGTAACAAAAATTTAAACTAATTCAATCTATGAGTACAATGGCGGTCTTATCGCTAAAAGCGATATCTACCAGACAACCTTAGGACCAACCAACAATCAATGTATCAATGGAAATCATCAACGCTCTCACTGAACACCCTATTGAATGCCTATTTTATGAAAAGTCCACAAATAAATACGTGTTAAGGCCGCCAATTATATTTTAATCAACATACTCGTAGAGCTTGACACTGATCTGCAAAATGCAAAAATAATAAGGAAGTTTGATATTTGCGGGTTACCCAGACGCTTTGACTTTAACATACCGAGATTCCTCCAATATCTCGTTAAGCCATTGGTCCCGGCTTTCGTTTATAGATCTTTGACAGTCAGAAGCCACAAAAACCGAACCCACTTGCTAAGGTGTGTCGTGTTATCCAGACAGAGGGTTGTAGACAGTCGTTCCATTTAAAATTATTGATATCCAGCTGCATTCGATTTGACTGTGGCTTCCCACAGTCAAATCCAGTCAAAGCTTAATGTTAAGTATGGACATTTTAAATATATTTTATGCCTAGCTTCTACCAGCGGCTTCGCCTGCGTGATAATTTATTTATTTGTATACCATAAGTCACTCAGTAAGAAAGTAGCATTTATTGGAGAAAAAAAATACAAACATACAAATATACAAATCTTCTTAATAACATTAGTAGTTAGAAACATATTATTCTAGATAAACTTAAAAGCTGAAACTTCTGAATTATTTTCTCTTTATATATCTTTACGGTCTATTAGTAACGATAGCGATGTATTGAACTTTATTGTTTTTTGTATCATAAATATTGAATTTATTGAGCTTTAGATAAACGTTGCTTCGAATTGATTTGCAGTGATATTATGCGCATGAATGATTATGTAATTACTCACGCTAAATGATTTGATCTCTCGTCGTAAGTGGCAGAGGAATCTCGGACCCTCCCTTACATTTTTTTGTCACGGCCATTTCTGAGCCAGTACTGCTCAGAAATGCAATATGGACTTGGACCTGTACCATGACGTTTAAAGTAAGATTGTTTCATTCTTATTTCCAGTGTGGGTAAGAGATGGCGCTAGACAACCTTTATAGCTCTGTCTCTTACCCACACTGAAATAAGAATGAAACAATCTTACTTTGAACATCATGGTAAGCACGTTACTAGCACTTTACCCGCGATTCAGCTAAACTTAAACACGCCCTAAACCCTAATTTGAAGGTAGTTTTGAAACATTAATAATGACAGTCTTTAATATTATTTATTTCGGTTAGACTTTTCAAGCTTCAGGTTTATTAATCCAATGAATAATATTCTCCCATACAACCTTTGACACTCCCTAAATCATTTTATTTATTTATTTAAACTTCATGTACAGTAGTGGTACATTGGCGGACTTAATGCCACAAGGCATTCTCTACCAGTCAACCATTGGGTTAAAAATACAACACTGTGGTAGGCTTGCACAATAAACAAATAACAGATAATTCAAAAAGAAAAAAATTAAATAAAAATAAGTTATTTATAATAATAAAATACATATATATGCTAAAATTATAAACTAATAAATACTATGAAAAATATCAAATTATTAAGAGAACTTAATAATAATTCTGACGAAGACCAAACTAAACTTGAGAGGACTTCAAGTAGTAGTTCCGAATTTTACGCTTAAAGGAAAACTTACTTTCAGCTTTTTTGATGTCAAGGGGGCTTCCCCTTGACATCAAAAAAGCTGAAACCTGTAAAATAAATAAAACTCTGGAATGTGCTTACATTCCAGAGTTTTATTTATTTTACAGGTTTTGAATAACAGATAATGTAAACCTGTTTATATAATTAATAAAGGTTGCTAAGCTTAAGGTTATGCTAAGTTTCAAAATTGGCCCAAGAGTTAAAATTTTGCCATAAGAGAGTGCGCGGGAATTGCATGATTTGATTCCGCCATCTCCTTTCTACCATCGGACAACCCGACGTACGGCGAGTATTCACCCTTACGTTGTTGAAACTTCAACGGTCTGGACTAAGCATTTCGCTTCATCGTACTTACATCGAAAGACTGGAACAATTTGCCTGCTTCGGTCTTCCCGCCCAACTATAATGTAGGTGTCTTCAAGGCTAGAGAATAGGTTCTTAATAAACTAGTGAGTCTCACCATCAATGATTGTATCTCTGCTTACCATCAGGTGGGATCGCAGTCAAGCACTGGTTTATATCAATTAAACGAATTTCCCTATTTTCAACCCTTTAAAAGTTGAATTTTTTAAAAGGAAGTGGTAGTAGTTTCGACTGTGCGTTGATATGTCAGTAGGTCAGTTTCTCCATACATAGATAATTCCAACCAGCTGACCACGTTCATATGTTGTCAATCCATCCCGATGCGTCATGTAATCGTGTCTCGTTCCATTTCGAACAATTTGTGTCAATTGTCTCCACCGTACGGTCTGCAATCAATTCGCGAATTGATATCAGCTTTGTTTTCGTTGATTGTACGCGTAACGATTAAAACATCTGGGTTTATGGCTTTAGGCACGTGATTATATTTAGGGTCAGCAAAATTATAATCGTTAACCGTTTCATTCAATTCATTATCATTAACATTTCAACCAAAAGACGTCCGCTACTTGATATAGGACCGCTCCTGTGCGTCTCGAATCCATCAGATGCCCGAAACTCTGACCAGGACCTGTACCATGACGTTTAAAGTAAGTTTGTTTCACTCTTATTTCCAGTGTGGGTAAGAGATGGAGCTAGACAACATGTATAGCTCTGTCTTTACCCACACTGAAATAAGATTCAGGTCATTGGTGCACCTTGTGAAAGAACTTCCAATCTTGCGTCTTCTGGTACGTAGTCGCCACTTCAAAACCTTTCGGCCCCATCGACTATAAGTTCTGCAAGCAATGTGCCGACTTCTTCCATACATTTATTTACTGTCATCTCGTTACTCACTTCCTTTCCATCCGTATAATCTTGCACTAAATTCCTGTCGCCATCATTTGTTTTTCAATCACAAGTTAACGAATAACCCGGACGTATCTCAAGTCTTACTGTCGTGGGGAACAGCAGAACAATGCACACAACGGTACTAGCCGCAATTAAAGGTTCCCACGAAACGTCTTCGGTAATTACTTTGTACGCTGCGTTAGTGGGTCTGGTTGTTTTTTGAGTTTGATATAGTGTTCACTGGTATGTTGCTGGGTTATGAATGCGGTGTAGTTACGAAGTAAGCATTTTTGTCAAAGCATACATATCTGAAAGAAAAGAAAGAAAGAAAGAAAACATGTTTATTTGGCACACAGGTACACACAATGAGATAACAATTACAATATAGTAACTGGAAAACTCTAAACAGACTCCGCACCCAAGTTGGGCGCAGCAAAGACAATCTCCACAGATGGGGGTTCTCGGACGGTTCCGATCTTCAGTGCTTGTGCGGCGTCTCTCCGCAGACCGTGTCCCACCTTCGATCTTGCATCACGTGCCCTGTTACCTGTTACGTAGGGACCTAATGACAGCATCAGCGGACGGCACTGCCGTGGCCGAATACAGGGCCAAGCAAGGAATTTAACTAGTTTTGCCATCGATACGCTAAGAAGAAGAATATAGTAACTTAAAAAATACATCAACATTGTATGTCTCACGGCTGCGCCAAATAGGTACAGTTCAGCATAATGCCAGGCCACTATGTAGCAGTTGCCTAACGCTGGATTTATCTATATATCATATCAGTCTTACATTGGCCTCACTCAGGCCTCCTCTCTAGGAGAGCGATTGAACCGAAATTCACATATTTTCATTGCTTCTAGGATATGCTGGTTTTCTTGAGATGTTTTCCTTCACCGTTTTTGGGAGCAGTAGTGATGAAATAAATTGTGCAAAGTATTGTATCTGCCTGAAGATCCGTCCTTCCAGTAGTTTTGTAGTTTATTTCAGCAGATTCGGTGGGGCGACTTCGTTTTATTATATACTAGCTAAATTCGTACCGCCTAATAGTAAGGATAACGCCGTCTACTGGCATCACCGGAAAAGCATAATTCATTTTAGTTAGAGATGGGGTTGTATTCGCATATTTTTTTTTCGTGATTTTTTTCATTTTTTCTCACCGTTTAAACCTTCCCTGGACTATCACGCCATTAGCCAAATCGGTCCAGCCGTTCTCGAGTTTTAGCGAGACTAACGAACACCTATTCATTTTTATATAAATAGATAAAGAAGAATGTATAAAACAATTAAGCTCTACAAAAATATTCCACCAAACTTATTATCTATTTAAATGTAAACCCAATGACAATATAAACAAAATTATCACCAGTATACAAACAATTCTGCCCTCAATACCGTGACCGATGTCCGGACTTGCGGTCTACCACCAAATGAACCTGGAAACCGATCCGTCAGTGTTTGACGTTGACATAGTCCTAGATAATGCTCCTTAGGAAGTAGAGAATGAAGTTCTATAAAAAGTTATTACTTCAAACCAAAGCTACTAACTTAGTCGGTTTTTAAGGTTCCGTACCTCAAAAGGAAAAAATGGAACCCTTATAGGATCACTTTGTTATCCGTCCGTCTGTCTGTCTGTCAAGTCCCTTTATCTCAAGAACGCGTAGAGGTATAGAGTTGAAATTAAAACCATATACTCAGGTCTGCGGTCCCTTGAAGCTGTGAAAAAATCAAATTTCTGAAGTTAACAAAGAAAACATATATGTGAAAACACATATGTTTATGTCGCAAAAAACGTATATTTCGACATTCTCAAGGGATTTAAAATTCATAGGATGCTTCCCGTTGATCTAGAATCCTAAAATTTAGCGAGAAGCAAGGACTCATAGCACAAGTATAGGAAAAAAATCTGTAAACTGTAAATTTGTAGTTACGTTACAAAAAAAACTTTTTGCGATTCGGAAAAATCTTCGTAACTTAATTCGGGAATTGAACTATTTACATAGGTTAGTTTGTACGCAACCCTCAGTGCGCGAATCCGACTCGCAGTTGCCCAGCTTTTTTTTATTGGGAAATTGCACAAGGAGATGTCAGCAAATCGTAGGGGCCCAGCAGGGTCGAAGCCTACTGGGGCCACGGGTAGTGTGAAAGCGGAACCCGGGGCCCTGGGACGAAGGCAACGAAGGAACAGGAGTGGGTTTTTAGTCAGTAAGAGTCTGACACTATCTCCCGCTCCGCCCAAGAGCGGGGATGTCATTAGGATGATTTTCCCACCCAATAAAAAAAAGGTGTGTCAGACTTACTGACTAAAACCATACCTATGGTTTCTTCAGTTGCCCTTTTCGTTCTAGGAACACTAGTAACGCTTTCATCCATTTTCCCCTGGCCTTATCAGGCATCGGCCCTGTTGAACCCCTTCGGTCTGCTGACAGCTCTTCGCTGTCAAAATATCATCATCATCATCATCTTCCTGCCCTTATCCCGTGTTATTTGGGGTCGGCGCAACACGTTTTTTTCTTCCACTCTGTCAAAATAAAAGTGATTAATTTGATCATAATAAGGGCATTGACTTCATTTGCAATGATTAATTAAGATTGTAGATTCTATTTATTCATATATTATATAAACATTCGGTTGTACTTATCGGTCATCAAAACATAGATAACTGGGATTATATTTTCCATCGATATTTTCCGATAAGTTTCTAATACTGTTGTAGCATTTTCTATACGAATGTAGGTCGCGGGTTCAAACCCAGCCAAGCGCATTACTTTGTGTAATTTATTTCACCACCACTGCTCTCAAAACGGTGAAGGAAAACATCGTGAGGATTCCGGCACGTTCTAGAACCAAAAATTCGAAGACATGTGACATCCATCAACACGCACTGGGCCCGCGTGATGGATTATGGCCTGTTCCCTCTCTTAGAGGGGAGCCCTAAGTCCCAACAGTGGGAACATTATAAGGCCGACTATGCTATGCTATTTTCTATAATATAGGAAGTTAATAGAAGGACTCCATAGCATTCGTCATCATGGCCGTAGCATTTTTCCAATTATGATTGAATCGGTGTCCTCTGTAACAGTTTGTAGTTGAAGAACTACATAGCATCCTGGCTCTAATATTCTCCCAACTAAAGAAAAAAGTAAAGAAAGAATATACATTTATTTAGAACACAGACACACAAACAAGTGCGCTTCATCATCAAGGATTGCGTCACTGTTTACCATCATTTTTTTTTAGGTGGGAAAATCATCTATAAGGAACCTACCTGTGAAATTTTAAGTTTGTAGGTGTTACAGTTTCTGAGCTTTCGTGTTTAATCAGTGAGTGGTATTTCGCTTTTATATATGTAGATATCAATTACTTAGCCACAAGCTTCTTAAAAATCAGTACTTACCTGTCTGAAAATACTTGTTTTCGACACCCTGATTCTGAGCTTCTTCTCTAAAAGTAAACCCAAGTCAAGGATCTGTTTAACTTGTTTGACTTTGATACAAACATGGTCACCTCACTGCCTTGGGAGTTAAGTAACTTGTAAGTTCGGCGACTAAACCAGCTTGAAAAGTCTGCAAACAACTTAGATTGACATCTGCAGGGATTAACTTCTAAGTTTCATGTCTTACGAAGCTATTTTTAAATATGGAAAGGTTAGTTGTAAGGTCGTACAAAAAAGTGACAAGAGCTTTTGAAACCCAACTTTTTGCAATCAAATATACTACTTCATAGATTTTTTTTAAATCTCTTAAAAGCTTGTGTTTGACCGATGGAAAGCGATGATGTTTTTATTTATTTTTTATCAATTAATTACAACGGTTAAACAACCAATTACAGTAACTAAACAAAAAGTTTTAAGTTATAAACAACATGTACTTACATCAATTCCTCTCACAGTACTTTTGACATACTAAAAACATCATCTTCCATTAATCCGCAAACAGATCGTTTGTTGGATGAGAATCCTTGATGTGGTTAGAGACGGAGCACGCTTGCCTAGAAGTAACCTATTCATTCTTGACTTACTCTACGGGCGCGTCCTGGTGTTGCCACCGTATTTATTAATTATTTATAATTCATCTGTGTTTTTATTTCCTTTTACTATTCAAATCTTTTTGACGGTCTTTATGTCGACATCGTCACCGGCCCACGTTGAAAACCAGCGCTGTCAGCTCATCGCATTATGCGTGAGGCCTCAGCTTTATGCTGAGCGTTCGGCCGTTTTGTGTGGATGTGACGATTATCTTCCCTATCTATTGTTTATGTTTGTTAGCTAGTTTTAAGATTGCTCCATTTCGCTTAAATAAACCGTTTTTCTTTCTTTTCTTTCCTTAAAGGCCACTTCTTAGCTCTACGCATATTGCATGTGTTTCTTACACCAGACACATCTGCGGAAGCCTTGAAACAGAAATATGGTTAAGCAGATGTACGTAAATTTAATAAGGATGGGTGTTAGTCTAAGGCGTACGTTACATGGATGTTTAAAAAATTCACCGCAGCGCTGGAACGCAAAGGACAACTGAAGAAAAAAGTTGGAATTTAGGCACTCCCTCTCGCTCCACCCAGAGTGAGAGAAGTTATGATAATTTCCCACCACGAATAAAAAGAGGTTTGTCAAAATGTAGTTTTTTCTTTACCTTGCCGAGTGCAAAAGCAATATTTCTTCAAAGAATTCCCTCGTACTAGAAAGGGCAATGAATCCATTAGCTTAGCAGGTGGCAATAGTTTATTCTTCCATAATTAAAACCGCCACCTTTCTTGCCACTTATCTTTACTCGTAGTAAAGATAAACTGGTTCTTTTACATGCGATGAACACGCAAAGCTCGCAAAAGTTTCAAGTTTATCAAAAATAAATGTTACATCAATATGATAATAGATCATGAATATGTCAATAATAAAAGCAATCATTCGAATATCAAAAACGGATTTCTGGCGTTAAACGGTATCCACCCGCGCATCATTTTATTTGTTTTATGTGGGTAGTATGAATTTAGAACGTAAAGTTTAAACAGAGTTACTTAAGGTCAGTCGCGTGTTGGCGTTTATCGCGCTTCGACGTCTTTATATGGTCGAGAGTCGATTGTATTTATGGATGAAGATAATAAATTTAATGGCCATTTATTGAGACGATTTTCGAAAAAGGAGCATTGTTATTTTTGTTATAGAAGCTTTTGCGTGGTTATTAGCGATGTTTCGAAAGATTTATTTTAATGTCAGTTTGTTTAACGATATATTTCGTCAATCGTTTTTCAGCACACCACATGAGAACTCGAAAATGAATATTTAACATTAACGGCTTAGCAACAGTGACATAGAATGGATTTTTAATAAAGAAAATAAATATTGTTCGGTCATACATTTCAAAATGAAGCTAAGCAAAGGCGTTGGTGGTCGTTTTTCTCGCCAACTAGGCCTACCTAAAACAATATATCACGGAGTTTTTGATACATAATGCAGCCACTTTGTTTGCCGTTATGATGTGGATGTTTTTATAAGGTTTTTGCAGTATTTCACAGCAAATATATCAGGTTAATCTTCTCGGCAAGCGTTGTTGATGTAGTCAATACTACAATAAAGCTCATAACTCCATTTTTACCGAGATCGTGCCTGTTTCAATAATTCCACGTATTATCCAATTGGGCCTCATCAGAAGGCTTACAGTCACCCAAAGGGCAATGGACAGGGCTATGCTCGGAGGTTCTTTCGGTTATCGCATCAGGAATGAAGATATCCAAGGTCGGCGACATAGCCCGAAGAATCGCCAAACTTAGGTGGCAGTGGGCAGAGCACATTGTTCGTAGAACGGATGATCGACGGGGCCGAAAGTTTCTAGAGTGGTGACCGCGCACCGGGAAACGCAGCGTTGGAAGGCCTCCCTACAAGGTGGACTGACGACCTGGTGAAAGTCGCGAGAATGCGGTAGATTCGAGGCGCACAAGATGGGTCGTTGTGGCGACGCTTTGGGGAGGCCTATGTCCAACAGTGAACGTCTTTCGGCTGAAATGATGATAATGATTGTCCAATTATATAATATACACTTAAGATATAAGAGTACATTAATTTTACATCATAATATCCACTAGGAATCATTACCTATGCGAAAAATTACTAAAACAATCAACTCAAAAATATGCCGCCAACACCTCCAGATATTGTAATTTCTACCCACTTTTAAGGGGAAAAAAAATATTTTTAATGTATTTCTGTAAAAACAAGTTTTGTATCAAGCGTGTAAAGAATTTTATCGTTCTCAATAAACTGTCCTTGTGTTGTAAAATTTATAAAACGTGATAGCATGCGTGTCTTATTGGGAACACACCGTGACTTGGACGCGGGATGAGAAAAAAACGTGAACTGTGTGGTGCAAGGCGAGAGATCTCAGCGTGACAATCTGATTTGATAGTAAATCGTAATTTTGTTGAAGATAGATCGCTGTTTGCACAAAATCACACTAATATTATAAAGACGATAATTAATAATAATAATTTATTAAGAATAAATTAGGTTACAGGGAGTGGGTAGTTCTATTTTTTTTTTTTCATTATTTATTAACATAGCATGGTTTCCGAAGACTTCCTGCACTAAGCGAGGCTTGTCCCGCAGGAAACTTACAAGTTTTTATGAATTACAAATTAATTTATTACTTATTTACGCTCAAACGGCTAAACGGAATTGGATGAAATTTGGCACATAGGTAGATCGGTTGTTATAAGTTGGAATAGGTAACTAAATTGTTATATTTAAAATGTTCTCATGCAGATGAAGTGACAAGTTTGTTATCAGAATTTTTTTTAATACATAACATGATTTAAAAGAGATTTACACTTTGGAACCGTTCTGACTGGCCGAATTCTTGACATTTACAAGTGTCTGTAAATTTCCTTAGCCATTACTGTCCCAATACTGGACAAAAATCTCCTCCAAGTCCTACCAGATATTCTTCCCCCACGCCGCCTCGAACCAGTCCTCACGGTACGTGTCAAGATCATTTCGCGAACTCTTTCTAGGCCGGCCTCGACCGCACTTGCCTGCAGAGGGCAGGAACCCACTGCGTGGGGATATCTGCCCAGCGATAACTGTAAATGGTATATTTTAAATAACTGCTTTGAGTTTGATAGAGATATAATCAATCTCATTGGTGAAACCGATGTGAAATATGTCTCATAAGGAGGCGATTTCGACACACCGCTTCTTATTTAGCAACTACCAGCCGAATAATACACAAACAGCTGATCACGTTATTTCGAAATCTGTATGACAGTAACATTATTTCAAGGTGACAACTATTGAAGCAAATTGTAACAAATGTTTCAACTGATTGATTCGTCTGTCTGCCGGTCTATTTATGGTCAAATAATTTCTTTATTGTGGATGTTTGATATTGTTTATGTTTAGTAACCTATTTAATTTTTAGTTTAGTTCCGCCAGTTTTGCCCAGTTTTTTATTTTTATAGACTCCTGTTTGACGACTATCTCACCTGCAGGTCTAGTCAAATAATTTTCTGTTAGCTAACTTATCCTAACGCTAAGTACAAAATGTATGGCACTGACGTTACCTGTCATGTCAATTTAAAATGTATGGCACTGACGTTACCTGTCATGTCAATTGTCACGTGACTTCTTTGTATCCCGTTTGTGTGTCAGTACAACAGCATTTGAACAACATTATTCATTTTATAATGACATTTTAATTAGAGATGGCGGATTGTATTAGGATTTTTTTTCCATTTTTTCTCACCGTTTAAATCTTCCCTGGACTATCTCGAATATTTCAAGACCAAAATTAGCGAAATCGGTCTAGCCGTTTTTGAGTTTTAGCGAGACTAACGAACAGCTACTTGTATAACTGTTTGTCCTGTGCAAGTCATAAATAAATGTGTATCTTTCTTTCTCACACGTAATGTCATTGTCATACATTTGATACCTGCTTTTTGTTCATGACCTGCTGATGGTAAACGATGACGTGGTCGACGATGGAGCACGCTTGCCTAGAAGTAACCTATTTACTCTTGACTTAAAGACCCCTAGGTTGTAGTTATAAGGAAATGTAGACGATAAGGAATACAATCAGTTCAATTGTTAGCACTTCCTTTGGCGTTGGACCAAGTTTCCTTTTTTTCAATTGGGTTAGCACTAGCATGCATGACCTGTGGGTTAGTGGTATGCTATTCTTTTAGCAGTTGCTAGCACCTGTTGTAGTTTATGTCTTTACTAGTTTCTGCCGGCGGCGCGTAAAAATAAGTTTCTTCATACAAAAAGTTGAACCCCGATTTATCATCCTCTTACTTCTTCTCTTAAAATTCGCCCCACTTTGGAAAATCCTCTCTTAGTGCTCGCCTACGTCATAAAAGGAAACTGCAAAACTTCACGCTCCTAGTCCCAGTAGTTTCGGCTGTACGTTGATAGGTATGTCAGTCAGTTTCTCCTTTTATATATATAGATAGATAATACACTGACTTTTAAAACTTTGAACTTACCACACTTTTAAAATTAGAATTTCTTCAAAGAAATACATCACCTGTGAAAATTTCAACTCTAGCTACCACGGTTCATGTGATACAGCCTGGTAACAGACAGTGGAGTCTTAGCAATAGGTGCCCATTTTCACCCATTGGCTACGAAAAACATAAAAAAACCAGCAGTGCCAGTCTCCAAGCTCCTTCTTCAATTACATTTAAGCCCATGGTATTTTTTTTTAAGTGTGGACATCATCTAATGACTTCTCGCGCTGTGGGTGGAGCGCGAGGGCGTGTCAGACTTTTACTGACTAAAATCACACCTCCCTAAAATCACACTGTCTTACTTTACCTGCTCCAATCAAAACTTTCAAAGCCAACATTTTAAAACTTGCACCAGTGACTAGTTCCGCTCCAATGCACCAGATAGAACACACTTCTGTTACACAAATTATGGCGCAAGAAATAACCAAAGCAGCTTGCCGTCACCTGCAACCTTAACACTTTGAAATACAGCCTTTAATCCCGCAGCGCATTTCTGTTGTCTAACTTTGTCGATATCATAGTATTAACCACAGCGTTTGCATCTAGCTTCGATCTTATTGTTTAGTCCTAAAGTGTGTTTTCCTATGCTTTGGTTTCGGTTTAAAGTTTGTCGGTGTCATCCATTGTTAATCCAGGAAGGTGGTTTTCCGAACTCCTTTGTGAATTAGTTTTCAGTGCTCGGGATACCATTGTTTGGTTCAATTAAGTTGGGCAAAAAGCTTCTGCTATTGAACTTTCTTTCCGTATTGAAGGGAATGATACTTGGAATGTTTATGCTCTGATTGCAGTGGAATTAAAAAAGGTTGGCATGGAGAATTTTGCTTTTTACTTGGGAAATCATCAAATGACTTTTCTTACTCTGAGTGGAGAAGAAAAAAATACATTATTTATGACTCGCACAGGACAAACAATTAATAAACTAGTGCGCCTCACTATCAACAATTGCATCACTGCTTACCATCAGGTGGGATCGCAGTCAAGCACTAATTATATCAAATAAAAATAAAACATATTTTTAACTAATCTATAAATAAATAAAAATAAACACATACATACAGCAAGGCCAAAAAGGCTCCTAGCTCAGCACGTGCTGAGATATTAAAAAAATAATAACGCTTCGCTGGTATTCTGATAGGGCCTGATGATGACACTGACACACTCACGGAAAACAAGACTAAAGAGATGTAATAAACTGAAACATATTTAACTTTGGGCACGCCACAATTATGGCGGTAAGTCCCCTCTTTGAGGCGTGGTTGGAAAGACCTCACGGCGTCCTCACATTCCGCATGACGCAGGTCCTCACCGGACACGGTAAGTTCGGGAGGTTCCTGCACCGGATTCGTGCGGAAACGACGCCCGGGTGTCGCCACTGTGTGGCCCACCCGGAGGACACGGTGGAGCACACGGTGGAGGTGTGCCCCGCTTGGGCAGAGCAACGCCGTGACCTCGTGAGGGCAATCGGCGGCGGTGATCTCTCGCGCCGGGCCTTGGTTCAGGCCATGCTCCGGAGCGAGGAGGAGTGGCAGGCGGTCGCCTCTTTCTGCGAAGCAGTAATGCTAGCTAAGGAGGCGGCCGATCGCGTGAGGCAACGGTCCTTACGCTCCAACCGCCGCCGGGATTCCGATCCCGATTTCCGGCCACCGTAGGCGCGGGCTTGCAGACGGCGAGCAATGGGTGGCTCGCCGTCTGACCGTCCGGTAACCGTCCGGACCGAGCCCAAGTCGTCGACGGCGCGTTTTGTTCCACGCGCGCCTCAAGGAGATGTCAGCAAATCGTAGGGGCCCAGCAGGGTCGAAGCCTACTGGGGCCACGGGTAGTGTGAAAGCGGAACCCGGGGCCCTGGGACGAAGGCAACGAAGGAACAGGAGTGGGTTTTTAGTCAGTAAGAGTCTGACACTATCTCCCGCCCCGCCCAAGAGCGGGGATGTCATTAGGATGATTTTCCCACCCAATAAAAAAAAAAAAAAAAAAACATATTTAACTTTGATAATAAACTTCCCTTCCCTTCAGTTACCCTTGGCGAGGGTCACAGTAATGCTTTCGAACAACCCGCAGTTCTGGCAGGATGGAGAGTCTTGCCAGGTTTGAAGACTTGGTTTGCTTGCTTTTTAAAAGTAACGGAATGTATTACACGTACCTATAAGAAACGTTTGACAACCAGACATGTCATGGGGCATCGTGTTGCCCAGTTACTGGAATCTGGAGGTTACTTTCAACAGATTGATTCTAATCCTTAAAAATGAAGTCTTTATATTAAACAGAATCATGGAATTAATGAGAACACGTCATTTCATTGTAAATATTATTCAATGACGTAGCCACATCCTAACTTTATCAAATGCGTCATAAGAGCTCCCCCATAGTTGACATTTCGGGAAACGCAATTTCGACATTCTTGATGACTCATGGTCGTCGCCAATATTCTGGTCATCGATTAGTGTTTTCACGCTAAGTAGAGATTTCTTTGTTGTTGACTCATCCACCCACAGGATATTCAAATTTTGGTCAGATCTGATTATATATTTTTAAGAGTAATTAATGGTGTCTGGCAAAGATTGTTGACTTCCACAAGTATTAAGAAACTTGTATGCTGAGATTTATATCTAACAGTCATATAAACCAGCCCCCCTAGGCAAGTTACGATCGTTTCGTTTGATTCGAACGCCTCGAGTAGGCCACGCCTCCGATTCCTTTGTTCTGACCACGTGACTGAGCGTTGAGATGACGTCAGAACAAAGGAATTGGAGGCGTGGCCTACTGGAGGCGTTCGACGCTAACAAAACGATCGTAACTTGGCTAGGGGGAACCTTCTGCTAATAACAAACATAACAAAAAAAGAATTAACGAAATCGGTCCAACCGTTCACACGTGATGACGTGACCAAGTAAAAGGGATTCATTTTATTATTACATATATAGATATGTGGTGGTTGCATCCCTCACTATTTATGTAGGTCTTTGCCTTTTTCTCTTAGTCCTTGTTCGCATACACACCAGTTTGATATGACTGTCAATTTTGCAACCTACTCAAGTACTTTCCGTTTGATGATATCATTGTTTTAATAGAAGACTGTAGAGGGAAACACGATCGATTGTCATGAAACTTCTTGAGAGAAATCCATGTCTAGTAGAAAACTGTTTTCGTAATAATAAGTACATCTGTCTTTCTCACAATTATATAGGTTTTTATGAGATGGGAAATCATCAAGTAAATCGTCGCGCTCTTTGTGGAGCAAGAGGGATTGTCAGACTTTTACTGACTGCTACAGACAACTGACCTTTGCGTTCCAGAACCGCGGCAACTCTTTTGAAAAATCGAGGATTACTCGATTACGAAAAATTACAAATGTGGAAGTAACTCATGGGACTTGTTTGTTAAGTTAGTTAAGTAAGGCCTGACTGGAGGCTTTGATTGTATACTTGAGGCCACCACAGGTAAGTCCGGTTAAGCAGCCGACAACCTCCTAGGTTGCAAGAGACCACACACAAAAAAAAACAAATGGGACTTGTTTGTTATGCTTTGACGGTTAATCTATTGAACCGGCTTTGATGTTTAGTACCAAGTAAGCTAGAACCCTAAGGAAGGACATAGGCTACATACTTTTTGTCTGGCTTCGACTTCGCATCCATAATAACCGACATTCACAAGGAGGTATTCGCTGGCTGAATCTAGTAAATTATAAAGGCGAAGAATCTCTAAACTTTCTATTGCACATCCCAGTCAAAATAAACTTCTTCACTCATTTCAACGATATAATCTGATCGCATCATCGCAACGCTAACTCGCATATCGATACATCCATCAGTACGAAGACCATTCATGTACCTCCATCTCATAATTGTAAGTGGTCTCAGCTCATTAATCCTGACTTTCTTATGCGTGTTCTGCTTAACAGCTGGCTAATTACTGGTTATGATTTAAGCATTGTTTACGGCTGTCAGTTTAATGGCAGGGTTTTGTGATCCAATTATTTGCTTGGCTGGTAATGTAATCAGAAGTCTGGACTAATGGTGAAGTAACGCCTATTGTGTTGTCTTGTGTCTGGCTGGTCTTGAAAGTAAAGCTTGTTCTTTTCTTTTTTAATAATAATAATAATATTCCACAACTGTCACACAGCGCCGTCTAGACCCAAACTAAGCAGAGCTTGTGTTATGAGTACTAGACAACTGATAAACATACTTATGTATTTCTAAATACGTACATATTATAGATAAGTTACACCCAGACAGAACAAATGATCGTGCTCATCACACAAACATTTGTCCTGGGTGGAAATCGAACCCACGACCTCCGGCATAGCAGTTTGGACCACTAACCACTAGACGAACAGTCAATTTTTTTTTTAAATAGTTTTACTTGCATTTAACTACTATCTAACCAAGGTTATCGACATTGCACGAAGAATCGCCAAACTTAAGTGGCAATGAGCAGGGCACCAATGCTCGCAGTACGGATGGCCGTAGGTGGCCGAAAGCTTCTGGAATGGCGACCACACGGCCACCTTCACGTACCGGAAGACGTAGCGTTTTAAGGCCTCCTACAAGGTGGACCGATGACCTGAAAAGGGAGGCCTATGTCCAACTGTGACGTCTTTCGGCTGAAATGATGATAATGATAACCATTATCTCACCTTATGGTAAGCGATGTGAGTGACGTTGGAGCATGCTTGCCAAGAAGTAACCAATTCACTCTTCGACGAGGCGATTGCCTGCCTCTCCTCCTCGCTCCGGACCATGGCCGTTCCAGGGCCAGGCGGGCATAAAATACTTAATTATTAGCTAAGTTAGCTGACTCCATTCAATATCTTCACTACTCAGAGATTGCGTGCCTTTCTTTGTTAGTGTTAACAATCTCTTTCCTTATTTTCATAAATGCTTCCGCTGTTTCGGCTATACCCGGTTTCCGTGTGACGTTGACGAAATCTGGTCTTGATATTTATTTCAAAACAGTCCTTTCGGTGCAAGGATTTGTAATTTGGAGAACCTGCCTTACGTTGAAGTACTGGCAGACTGTGTAACCAAAGAGAATCACATTTTGAAAAGTAGTATCTTCAGAATCGGCTACTAAATCGACAAAATTACAGCTTTTTTTAATATTGGCACCTAATGGTTATATCCTGAAATAATTCTTTATTATAATAGGCTAATAAATGACCTATTTTGAAGAGTTCTCTGCAAAAAAAATTAGATTGTGTTGCACCCGCACTCTAATGTGATACACAGTGCAGTGTTTTGAAAAAAAAAATAAGACTTGACTTAAAGGCCCAATTGACCAGGTCATTAAAAAAAAACCTATTTTGATATCATCATCATCATCACTTCAGCCGAAAGACGTCCATTGTTGGACATAGGCCTCCCCCAAGTGTCGCCAAACTTAAGTGGCAATGGGCAGGGCACATTGCTCGCAGAACGGATAGCCGTTGGGGCCGAAAGGTTCTGGAATGGCGACCACGTACCGGAAGACGTAGCGTTGGAAGGCCTCCTGCAAGGTGGACCGATGACCTATTTTGATAAATCTTGATTGCGTCATTACAGTGTCTGTGTGCGTACCAATACCGATGTGCTACCAGTGTAGTGTGTCGATTCCCATATTATTTGTTTTATTATGATAAACCTGATAAATATCTTAAAAAAAAACACTACTTGTGCATTTCAGTAATATTTCAGTGCTTGTGTAGCGACATCTATGGCGTCACATAAGAACTAATAATGCATCGCGCAATCAAAGTTCTCCGCGCGATTAATACATATAGAACAGCCCGAAATCATCTATCGGGCAGTTGCCCACCAGACATAACATCCCGTCTGGTCGGAGGATCCTCCCTTTTCAACGGAGGTTTGCGGGAGTTTACTCTAGGTTACTACTAGGTAAGCGCGTTCCATCGTCGACCGCATCGTCGCTTTCCATCAGGTGAGATAGCGGTCAAGCGTGAACCTAACAAGAAGAAAAAAATTATTGTAATTTAGTTTTTTAAAGGGGGATATATTTGTATATGGGTGTGCATTATACCAGTTATATCTACACTAATATTATTATTATATATTTTTTTATATTTTATATAGGTACAGTTGGTTTTTTTTTGTTTGTAGGATGTAATCTCTAAAAGTACTGGTCCGATAGCAAAAATTTTTTCACCGATAGAAAGCTGATTTATTCCTGAGTGACATAGGCTATATTTAATGTACGCGGGCGAAGCCGCAGGCAAAAGCTAGTGTTGTAAGTAAAGTAGATAATTGCAAAAAAAATCCTTGACCGTCACCATCCTCCACACGTCTTCTTGTTCCATTCCGTCCTATCAACCGTCACGCGATCATAATCCTTGACCATGTCCACTTAAACTAGACCTTCCTGCTACACCATCAAACCTGATCTCGCAAAAACTGACCAACTTTGGTTCCACAGGAAGCAGATCAGTTTTTGTATGGTCATAATGCGTCGATGTGGCTGTAATAGTGACAATTATGCGGCGGATGTGCGTGTACGCAGGAAGACGGCAATCTGGCTGCTCGTCCCCATTGGATGGCAATTAGTCGTACACTGACATGGTGATATTAGGGTCGTTAATGAAAGATTTTGCTGCTGATAAATAATAGTAATTGACAGCTTTCACACAAAACTATCTAGTCCCAAATTAAGCAAAGCTTGTGCTATGAGTACTAGACAACTGATAAACATATTTATATATTTCTAAATACATACATATTATAGATAAATTACTTCCAGACCCAGAATAAATGGTCATCACACAAACATTTGTCCTGGGTGGGAATCGAACCCACGACCTCAGGCATAGCAGTCAGGGCCATTAACCACTAGAACAGCAGGCCAGTCTATGGTGCTTCAGTATAGTTTGATGTTAGTTTAATTGTTCTTGGCGAATTACGTGGTTAGACAATACAGACGCACAGACAGACAGATGATAATAATAATAATATTCCACAACTATCACACAACGTCGTCTAGTCTCAAGTTAAGCAGAGCTTATGCTATGAGTACTAGACAACTGATAAACATATTTCTAAATGCATACATATTATAGATAAATTACGCCCAGACACAGAACAAATGATCGTGCTTATCACACTAACATTTGTCCTGGGTGGGAATCGAACCCACGACCTCCGGCATAGCAGTCAGGGCCATTAACTACTGGAACAACAGGCCAGTCAGTCATCTATGGTTCTTCAGTATAGTTGGATGTTAGTTTAGGTATTTTTGGCGAATTACGTGGATAGACAGACAATATAGACAGACAGACAGACAGATGATAATAATAATAATATTCCACAACTATCACACAACGTCATCTAGTCTCAAGCTAAGCAGAGCTTGTGGTATGAGTACTAGACAACTGATAAACATACTATATTTCTAAATACATACATATTATAGATAAATTAAACCCAGACACAGAACAAATGATCGTGCTTATCACACTAACATTTGTCCTGGGTGGGAATCGAACCCACGACCTCCGGCATAGCAGTCAGGGCCATTAACTACTGGAACAACAGGCCAGTCAGTCATCTATGGTTCTTCAGTATAGTTGGATGTTAGTTTAGGTATTTTTGGCGAATTACGTGGATAGACAGACAATATAGACAGACAGACAGACAGATGATAATAATAATAATATTCCACAACTATCACACAACGTCATCTAGTCTCAAGCTAAGCAGAGCTTGTGGTATGAGTACTAGACAACTGATAAACATACTATATTTCTAAATACATACATATTATAGATAAATTAAACCCAGACACAGAACAAATGATCGTGCTTATCACACTAACATTTTTCTTGGATGGGAGTCGAACCCGCGATCTCATAGTAGTAGACCACTAACCACTAGACCAACAGTATCATCAAATGGTAATGTTGTACCTAGAGATAGGTTTTTTTTTTTTTTTGGGTGGGAAAATCATCCTAATGACATCCCCGCTCTTGGGCGGAGCGAGAGATAGTGTCAGACTCTTACTGACTAAAAACCCACTCCTGTTCCTTCGTTGCCTTCGTCCCAGGGCCCCGGGTTCCGCTTTCACACTACCCGTGGAAGAGATAGGTCAAGAATACCCCTAGTATACCAGACTTCTGACTGCCCACAACCAATTCTTATTAGTATTTAGGTCTAACCAATTTGACGCCCATTGCGCCAACACTTTCCAAGAACCCATTCCTCTAACAAAGATTGACTGACCTATGAAGATAAGTCTCTCAAGTCAAACTGACATTCCTTCCTTGCGTTGGTGTAGAAAAGCAGGAAACTAACAATCCTCTGGTCCTATTGACCGACAATTATTAAAGAATGGTGACGTGTAATGAGACAGCAAGTCACACGGTTCAAAGGACGTTGAGCTAAGGATGTGTTTAATGAGCGCAAACAGTTTCAAGTACTAGGCTCGCAGGAGTTGTAAGAGCATAATTGGTCGCTTTCATTTAGAAGTGAAGCTCCTGCCGGTTCTGGAGTTTTGGTAGAAAAACTGTGCTATTGTTTTAGGTCTTGGTTCGTTATGAAGCAGTCTTTGTAGCGATCGCGATTAGTTTTGCTCGCGAATCAGTTACAACTTCAGAATCTATCGTTAACAAAGTTGTAGGTAATGCTGTTCTTCTGAAGAAGCAGTTAAAAGAAACCAGCTTGCAATTTGCATGTCAGTGTCAAGTTGTTTGTTGATTAATATATGATTTGCGACCGTAACTCGCGGAATATAATTCCTTAATTCCGGAATATAATTTCGAAAATAAATATCCCTAAATATTCATGAAAAATTCATCCAATAGGGTTAGCTGAACTGAGAGGATGGTATTAATGAATTTAATGATTATAATTTACACTGACTAACCAATCTAGGTTATTATAGTGTTTGTATACCTGTCTAGAGTGCAAAAGCGGTGGGAATTGACAGTTGCACGTGATCCTACAAAAAATCGAAATTCAAATATTTTTATTTCACATAGGCCTACTACATGAGCACTTATAAAATATAAGAAGCTAGTGCACGGTTCCAAATTGGTCGTTTCATATGGAGAAGAACCGAAACTCCGTGTAACTGTTTTAAAAAAGTGGTTGATGTTATAATATTTTCATATTTTAGTATTAATAGATATTACGTAAAAACAGTGTAGACCAGTCAATATTGTACCCAAAAGCACAATCATAATAAAAAAAGTGAGTCGTAGTAGGAAGTAATCTAAGAAGTGTTCTCACATTCACATTATAAGAAAGAGGCTATTAAAAAAATAAAAAATAAAACAGAAATATAAATAATTACAACTATCAATAAATGAGATACCAACAAAATAAATTACTAACGAATTTAAGGTAGTTGAAGTCTAAATAATTTAAAAAATATTGGAAAAGCAATGTGTTAGAAAAAAGCCTTGTGTTAGTACGAGCTCTACAGTTATCTTTTCCACGTTACTATCCAAGTATCCAGCCTATCCATAACGGATGACAATTGGATACTTCGCTTGTTTACTACTCAAACAATAGCCGCAATAACAAGGTATCAGGTTCTATGACGTCAGGGCCCATTACGGGAATCTGTAGACGTCTTTGATTGTTTGGTACAAGGAGATAGATGCTGGTGTTTACAATTCTGGCATGGAACTCTTGGAATGCGAGTCTCTTGTGGTCGTGAGTTTTAATTATGAACGCGTCCACGTAACAGGAGTGTGGAGCATAGTACGTAGATTGTTTGTTGTTTCAATTAAAAACCTACAGAGTTTTGCGAACGAAATTGCCGAAAGTTAGTATGTATCGAAATTTAAGATAACAGGTGCATTTGCTACCGTCGTGAAGGTGATGCGACAGACGGACGGACAACAGTGTGATCCTATAAGGGTTCCGTTTTTTCTGAGGTACGGAACCCTAAAAAACGATAAAAGAGGATTGTATGTGTGTATAATTTGACCTAGGTCGGGATACTACTTTTAATGCGGGTCTTTTCAAATGTTTATAGCCAGGTGGCAGCACAGTCGTCAGGTCCAGGCACTTGTCAAAAGACTTATGTTAATGACATGTTAAAGTGACGTCAACGTTAGGTATATGTTTTCAAAAGTAGAAGACCTCTCTAAGTGGCGTTAACTGGTAGGGTAAATTATCCTTAAAACCCTAATTAAATTATTTGATTTTCGACATGACCTGACTTTTGAACTAATTAAGCCACAACCTTCAAACACAAGGTCCAGTAACAAATAAATAAATAAAAAAACAATCGCAAAACATTGTAATCTGTAACTTTTGCGCCTCTGCGCTTATCAGTCGTTGTCACAACGACTTCCGCCTTCGATGGTCTGTATGTCCCTGTTATTACGATAACAGTAACGTTTGCTAACAATGTAATTATTGTTTTCATTGCAATGGTCACCCTCGTATAATAATCAGTATCAATTCCTTTAAAAGCCTACCACTGCGGGGACAAAGGCCTTACCACGCGCGTTGCCGCTTCATTGGACCCTGTGCCCCATCCAGCCTTCCCCATGTCACTTAAGTGCTATATTTCACCGGGACATCATGGCGGCGCGACTAGTCGCCGCTGCCAACAAAATGTATACAGCTCTATAAAGAGTTACTCACCTGGGGTCCGTTTGGTTGCGCAACCAATCTGGTGGCGCAAACCAAATCGGACGCGTGCACGACTTATACGACAACTGGTCGCGCCGCCATGGTGTCCCAGTGAAATATAGCCCTAAGCGTAAGCCAATAGACATCTGATTCTCCCCATCCTGACCTATGGGGCACAGTCTTGGTCTTTGACTAACATCCAAGGGTCCAAACTTAAGGTTTGCCAACGTGCTATGGAGAGCAGCATACTAAATCGCGTTTGAAACACTTAACTGCGTTCCAAAACGCAGATCATTGACGTGGCTCAGAAGGCTGCCCAGCTTAAGTAGGACTGGGCTGGCTGGACTTGTCTGCCGCTTGCCAATCGAGCGGTGGGTCAGTAAAACACAAAGTTGATGCCCTGAAATCGCACGACGGGGTCGCGGCAGACTAAGAAGTAGATGGCGGGACGACTTAAATGTCTTCCAAATGCCAATTCCTAATGGCAAGGAGTCGCTCAAAGCCGGGAACAGTAGAAGGAATGGAGGGAGGTTTTGCCCAGCCGTGGGACAGTGTAGACTAGATATAATAATAATAATCCATTTAGCATTCTGCGGGATTATTCGGAAGAGTTACCGCGTCCCTGGAACGCAAATGGTAACTGAAGGAACAAAGGCGGGTTTTAGTTAGTAAAAGTCTGACACTTACTCTCGCTTTACTCACAGCGGAAGAAGTTATTAGATGGTATCTCAATCCAACGTCCATTGCTGGACTTAGGCCTCTCCCATGTGTCGACAAAATAACGGTCCTGTCGTCTCGCCCACGATCCTGACCAGGTCATCGATCCACCTTGTAGGAGGTCTTCAGACGCTATCTTCCGGTACGCGGTCGCCACGCCAGAACCTTTCGATCCCATCGATCATCTTTCAGTTGATGCTCTTTCAGCTTTTATCTTCGTAACCCAAGAATTTCTAACATAACATTTGTACAATTTTGTTAACACCTGACCGGGTAAACGGCGGCCTAGTTCAGCTATCTTGAGTAAACAAACAATTACTTATCTACCATATTTGTGTTAACACAAATTGCCTGACTACTTGTAATGTTTCGGTAATAACCTCATGAAGATTCCTGAGATATAGCTGGTTCATTAACCGTGTTTTGTTTATTGATTTTTTAAGAGAAAATAATATTCCACAACTATCACACGACGGCATCGAGTCCCATACTAAGCAGAGCTTGTGCTATGAGTACTAGACAATATATTCCTGAATATATACATATGTGTACGGCCTTATAATGTTCCCACTGCTGGGACTCAGGCCTCCTCTCTAGGAGAGAGAATGGGCCGTAATCCACCACGCGGGCCCAGTGCAGGTTGGTGGATGTCACATGTCTTCGAGTTTTTAGGTTCTAGGATATGCCGGTTTCATCACGATGTTTTCTTTCACCGTTTTGAGAGCAGTGGTGATGAAATAAATTACACAAAAGTAATGCGTCTGGCTGGGTTTGAACCCGCGACCTACAACTCATAAGTCGAGGCCGTCACCAGTCGGCCACCACTGCTCTCAATATACATACATATTATAGATAAATTACAACCAGAATTTGTCCTGGGTGGGAACCGAACCCACGACCTCCGGCTTAGCAGTCAGGGCCATTAACCACTAGACCAACAGGCCAGTCAAATTGACCAGCGGGGTTACCATGACGTCCAAAGTAAGATTGTTTCATTCTTATTTCAGTGTGGGTAAGAGACAGAGCTATACAGGTTGTCTAGCGCCATCTCTTACCCACAATGGAATAAGAATAAAACAATCTTACTTTAAACGTCATGGTACAGGTCCTGATCTTTCTCTATAAAAGAAAAATACGTTAAGACTTCACCTTTCAATAGGACAGACACTTATGAGTTTAAGACCACCGGCATCGATGAAATGGAAATAGAAATCATTTGTTTGCTCATAATGTAGGTAACAGATATGATGGTTATGTACTTTAGGAACAGCTGACGTGTTATATCTTAAGTTACTGTGAGTTTTAAATAGGGTATTGGATAAGTATACTAAAAAACTCGTCGAAAACTGAGCTTTTCAACAAAACAGTAATGAGAACCCATCAATAAAATGTTCTTTTCCTGTGACAGTGACTTTGTTTCGACTGTGATAAACGAAAACTAAACATTCCAAAATGCGTCGTCAGAAAATGACGATAGACCCTGATCTCGGAGACTTGGAAGAAATGCTAGCTCACGTCCAGACTCAACTAGAACACGAAATAGACTTGGAAAAGGAGTCGAAAATGTCATCGCTGACTAACATACAAGAGTCCCCGAAAATGATGATGAGGACTTCGTCTTTCAGCAGAACAGACACTTACGACTATCGTCGACCTGCGCCGAGGCCTCCTCCGGCCAGAAGGGACTCAGGTAGTCGTTCTCTGAACGGCAATTCCGGTGAATACCGAAACGGGAGTAGTGAGGATTATAAAGAGGAGCAAACGTACTCCCAACCAGATATAAACGGCTCAAAGTTCAAAGGCTCCCAAACTAGTCTTAAATCTGATGAAGGATCCCAGAGTTCCTTTCAGTCATTTCGTTCTGAACCAATTTCGAGGTTGTCAATAATGAGTTTGCAAGAGAAGAGAGGATCGTACGCTTCTTTGAATGGAAGACATTCCAAGACTGCGACCCTGCCGAGGGGATATGGATCCACGAAAGAGAAGAATTGGGAGGAATATTGGGCTTGGTAAGTATTTATATTTTAATTGTGTGTTTTCAGTTTACCATTTTGTTTTCATGACAGAAAATTATCAAAACGTTTTACCTGCTACAACTTGTACAAGTGGAGCGACAGGGAGTGTCAGACTTTTACTGACTAAAACCCACTTATGTTTGTATTATGGAAGCAGTCACCACCTTCTGCGAAGTAGTAATGCGAGCAAAGGAGGTGATGGAAATCGTGAGGGAGTCGCAATCCTCACGCCCAGACCGCCGTAGACGCTCTGGAAGTCGGGAATCGCAGGGCGATCCTGACCACCGTGAGCGCAGGGCTATGGACAGCGAGCTACCCATTGTACTTTATACATCATGGAAGTCCTTACTTGTTTGCCAATCGATTTATTATAAAATACTTTAATCGCAAACGTTTTCCTGGTGGCGATTATGGCGTAAATCGTTTACCCATTTATATCCATGTTATTGTAGACTTACACTAGCTCGATACAATAATGAGGTAATTCCACGTACAATAATATCCTTTGTATTATCTGTTAACGAGCATACAATAAGGGAAAATAAAGCCGACATAATATATCATGTAATTGTTTTATAAAATTATCGTGTTTAGAATATACTAGTTATTGCTACTGCGTCGTCGGTCTGGTGGTTGCAAGTGGTATACAGCAAAAGGAGGTCTCGGAATTTCTCAGTAGCAGCTGGAGTTGTCCTCGATGTATGGCGTTTTTTTTTTAAGAAAATCTTTTATTTATTTAACCAGATTATAAATTATGTAAAGCACATTATAGAAAAAATAACACAGATATGTAATTAAACCAGTGAGAGGTTTAATTACATATAGATACCGGCACGAATCTTGAGCGCTCGGCAAAAGAGCTGGGATCGCTTTGCGCATCGTACACATCGGCGAGCCAATCCACTGTACAAGGATTGCAATTCCCGCACCCACATCTCTTTTCATACCACTAAAGAGACTCGATATTTCACTTCTGTGTGTTTCTGCGCAAATAGAACTGTAAAAATCAGCGCTCAAGATCCGTGCCGGTATCTGTATCTGTGTTATTTATTTTTTTCATTCTTCTCGCAAATCACCTGATATGCAGTCAGATTGCCCCACTCTAAGAATTAATCCAGGACCTATCTTGGGTGCGTTTATAAACATGCAAACTCAGACCCGGAACCACTATCTGTAGATCTTACAAATATTTGTTCCGTCCGGGAATCCAACCTGCGACACGGAGCGCAGGAGCCTATCACTCAACCACTGCTCCAATATTGGTGTTGGGGGAATACGCCTAAGGTCGACTGGTAGAAAATGTATATATAGTATATATATCGTGGCCTGATCTTAGAAATTGATCACTTCATGAAATGGCCAAGCAAAACTAGCCAGATCGTTTTAAACGTTAAAGTTTGATGATATTTCAATCTTCGTTTGGCCTACTTTCTTTAGACCTTTTATTATCATTGAACTCCTACATCAATGATATGGCCAAACGAGGATTGACATATCATCAAATTTTAACGTTTCAACGATCTGGCTAGTTTTAGTTGGCCATTTCATGAAGTGATCAATTCTAAGATCTGGCCACGATATATACACCTCTGTCCTACCCTCCGGGAAATCCGAGTTTAATGTTACTGATTTTTTTAATCTGGCATTTGACCTCCATGTCACCGGATGATAAGTAATCTATTCCCTGTTGGCTTAAAGGTCTTCAGGTTGTAGCTATTAGGAAACACAGACTCTAGTATGGAATTCCTCGCCTTAGCTGTGCACAATGAATGTGTTTTCAAAACATTTGGTGTGTACGAGAGGGATGTCCACCAAGAACATGTACTTACTAATACTGGATTCAAACAACAAATCTCAATCTTGCATGCTACTGTATGCATACAGTGTTTAAACAGATAACGAATATCTTATCTTATTAGTTTTTTCTTACAAATAACTTCTCCCGCTCTGGGTGCAGTGAGAAGGATCATCGTCATCGCGTCCATAGAGATATACACTGTAAACATAATCGCGTCCTTTGGCACAGACGCAACGTAATGCCAATTTATACCTAATATGATATCGTATTTCCTCTTTATTTATTATTTTTATTTTCCCTATAATTTATTTTTATTTATCTATCTGATTCAAATCTATTAGCACACAGTACTTACTGTACTCAGAGTGTAGTGTGTGTCTATACTCAGTGTCTTTTACTGAGTTAAATCCACCTGTGTTCCATCAGGTTCCTTTTGCGTTCCAGGGAGTCGGTAACTCTTTCGAAAAAGCCCGCAGCCAGATTTTTTATGTTACTGAAGTACGAACATATTGAAGTACACAGTAAGAACATATTGAAACAAATCATTAGTATTTTATAATCTTTCTAAGAATGGCTTCCCGTATCCTTAAAGAAAAGATATCGATTCTAATAACTTGAATAAAATGACGTGTTGATATTTTTCAGAGTATTTCTGTATCGTAGTGAATCACTTCCTCTTTAGAAGGATGTTGCGATTATTATTGTAACAGTAATATAAATGTGTGTATTTAGGTAGTAGATAAAATAATATTAATCGTTTGGGAGATTTTACAAGCCTATAAAAAATAATCTTGTTAAAATCGACGACGAGTTCATAATCTATCATTCTAAAATTATTAAGCTGAGAGTTACTCGAGTTACCGAGTGTAAGTTCCCTCGGGATAGTTTGATATCCCGAGAGTACGTTGCCTCGGGATAGCTTTATCCCGGCAGTATGCTCCCACGGGATAGTTTCTTATCCCGAGAGCATGTTCTCACGGGATAGTCTATCCCGGTAGTACGCTCCCTCGGGGTAGATTTTTATCCCGAGTACATGTTCTCTAGGGATAGTCTATCCCGGTAGTACGCACCCTCGGGATAGTCTTTTATCCCGGTAGTATGTTCCCTCGGGATAGTTCTATCCCGGGAGTATGAGCCCTCGGATCTTTTTTTTTTGGGACTATGATCCCTCGGGATAGATTCTTATCCCGGCAGTATGCTCCCACGGGATAGTTTTTTATCTCGCGAGTAAGTTCCCTCGGGATAGCTTTTATCCCGAGTGTAAGTTCCCTCGGGATAGTTTGATATCTCGAGAGTACGTACCGTCGGGATAGTTTTTATCCCGAAGATATGTTCCCTCGGGATAGTCTTTTATCCCGGGCGTATGTTCACTCACGATAGATTTTTATCCTGGGAGTATGTTCCTTCGGGATAGTTTTATCCTGGGGGTATGTTCCCTCGGGATAGCTTTTATCCCGAGTGTAAGTTCCCTCGGGATAGTCCTTTACCCCGAATCATCCCTCTCATCCGTCTTGAGCATCGACGCCGAGTTACTAGCCTAACGGTTTTCTACCGGTTGCATTTCGGGGAGTTTTCGTCAGATTTCCGTCCGCGCCCGTTCCATCATCGGACCACCAGACGTATGGCGATGCGCCATTAGTATATGTTGGACATCTCATTCATACGCACAAAATGATATGGAACACACTTACTGTGCGTACAGCTAAGCAGTGGAATTCCCTACTGAAGACTGTATTCTTGATATCATCATCGCCTTCCTGTCTAGTCCTGTTTTATTTGAGGTCGGCACAACACGTTTTTTTCAACCATTTTGTCGTATCACCCGTCAAGCTATCACTAACTCCCTTTCTTTCATATCACTTCTCACACAATCCATTCATCTTTTCTTTGTCTTGCCTCCTATTTCTGATATCTACCTAATAATTAATACGAAGACCAAACTACGTTTGAGAGGACTTCAAGTAGTAGTTCGGAATTTTATGCTACAGTCCAATGCCCTCTAATAATTAATTAGTCTAAATGCTTAGCTTTCGTCACGAAGCTGTCACAATGAGACGTCTCAATATACACCAATTAACTCGGAGATTGAGTGCGCAACAAATCTTTGCCAATTAGGAACACGATACAATTTGATAAAACTCTTGTTGAAGTAAGAGATCGCGCACACTTTGCGATTAAGCGACTTTTCGTCACGACAGTATATCCTACTAACTTTCTTGCATTTCTGGTCATTTAGCCTGTGCCATAGTAACCGTGTATTATTTTGGGATAAGAAATTCCCTATGGTTAAGTAATAAGGCTAGTAAAGGCTTAGTAAAGCAAGTGAGTAGCTCTCTACCAATGAAAGAATTTTCGCTATCGAAAGTGCAAGGCTTAACTTCTATAAAAAACTTAAAATTGAACACAAAAAAGGGATGTGAAAAGTATATTCAAAATAGTATAGTTAAAAGTAAAAAAATAAACGAAATCCCAAAATTGTCCACGAAAATTGGTCATTTAAATTTATAATCAAATCATTCATAACAATTGCTACTAGAAAATATTACGCGCAGTGTTTTTCCATTTTGATCGTTATTTATTCATTCATAATCAATAGCCTGTACAATATTTCCATAAATTGAGTGACATTTTGGGATATAAACAAACGCTAATAACTTTGCTGTTTATGAATATTATTTATTGAGACTTTACTTAAACAATAACAAGACCCTTTCTAATATGCCCTCTAAGTATTTGTACTAATTGAAAATTAGTGGTGTATATGCTAATTATAAAGAGTCTAGTAAATGTATTGTATATATGTAAATAGTACACCACGAACTACCTGCGTATCTTCTTTCTCCTTCTCTGTCAAATCCATCCAAAGGTTTTCTGTAAAAAAAAGCTTTTTGCGATAAGACCGCCCATTGTGACACCCTATTAATTTTAAGTTCCTAGTGTAATTTGTATTTTTGGTGTACAATAAAGAATATCTATCTATCTAAAGGAGCCGAGCACGAACTGAGCTCAAATTCTTGTAGTGTGGACCGACTCTAGAAGAATCGAGCGCGAGCGAAACCACACGAATTTGAGCTCGTTTTGTGTTCCGCTCGTGCTCGGCACTTCTAGCGTAAAACCAGCTTTAGATTCACGGGTTGAATGATGAATATGATGTAACTATGCAGTAACTATGTTATGTATGTAACATAGGTAATATAATAATGACCCTGACTAATTCTATGAAAGTGAAAGGTATTGGCTAAGACTAATTTCAATCATCTGATGAACTCTGTATAGAGAAAGCTAAAATTATTTTCAATTGCTTGTACATGATACCTTTAATCTGCGTCGATATTGTGTAGTGAAGAGGTAGACTAGACGGGTTGCTTAAATTAAACGGACGGGCGACGAGCTGCCTCTGGCTCGCCGTCCACAAACCTACGCCTACGGTGACCGGTAGTCGTCCTCCGACTCCCGATGCCCAGAAAAAGGCACTTTATCGGTTAAGCGCCTAAGATCCTCTTCTCATTACAGGATCTTAACCCCACTTCGTGTAAGTTTTAGTAGGTTTTCATGTCACTGAAAAAACAAAAACAGAACAAAAAGAAAAGCCGCAGTCACACGTTATCGGTACCTACCGAAACACATTAATAACGTGTGACTGCGGCTTTTCTTTTTGTTCTATTCTTGTTTTTCCAGTTACCTTGTTTATTTCAACATCCTGAAAATATTGTTACATACTTTTTCAGCGTCGTTTTTTTTTTGTCGTTTACTTTTTTTTATTTAAACAATTTTGGTGTTGAATTTAACACATGATTTTTTGTCCGCTAGAGGGCGTCAATTTAAATTTGAGCAATATTTTGGAAATGTACAAGTGAAGCCCTTTCAAATAATACCAAACACGGCGTCTTTATCTCTATTTTTATTTTGAACACACTACTTTTTGTCTGCTAGAGGGCGCCGTATCAAGTTTTGTGACATGTCACGTAGCCTATGTTATGTTCAGCGGACAATTAAGACGGTTCTAACGATACCTCATATGTCGAGTTCTGATAAGGAGATTAGGAGTTATGAGGGAACAGATGAACATACTCCATAACCCTCCTTTGGCTTTACCGTAGTCGGGTAAAAATAAATTATTTCCTTCATCTTCAGCCCTTGTCCTGTGTTACTTGAGGTTGGCGAAACACGTTTTTTTTCTTCTTACATTCTATCCTGTCAACCGTAACGCTAACACGGACTCACTTTTTCTTAATACCACTCCTCAGACAATACACTTATATATTTATTTTTTTAAGTTAATAATTTCAACGTGTTATTGTTTAAATTTTTGGTTGCTATTTCTCACAATTTACGACGACGCGTGCATAGTCGCAGTGTCGCACAGCGTGTGCTATCCGTTATATCTCAGTGAAATGATGTCATCTAAACATGCATTGTTCTGTAACTGATATAAATTATACTATACGATTTATTTTAATAGTAAATATTACAACTATTTGATATATTATGGAAAACAGCTAACAGATCTTGTTGCGCGATTGTTCGAAAATATTACCGCGTCCCTGGAACGCAAAAGTTAACTGAATGAACACACATGTATTTCTTCAGTTGTCCTTTGCGTTCCAGGTTAGAATTTTACTAAGGTCCAGGTCGGTATTAATAAAAGCCTAACAATCCCCCTCGCTCCACTCAGGACGGAAGAAGTATTTGATGATTTTCTACCAAAAAAAAAAGTCTTCAGGGCAACTAAAGGTACAAAGGCAGACTTAATGCCTCAGTCATTCTGTACAAGTCAATATTGGCATTCCATCAGTCCATTTTCTATGATGAAGTTAAAATATTCAGTAATCTATTAGGCTGCAACAAGGTATTCCCTACCAGTCTACCTATGGGTAAAAAAAGGCTGCAATCAGAACACACTATTTACAATCATAATTTTTCTAGTTAAACCATGTTCTCAAGTAAAAAGCTTCGATCTTAATAGGTTTTTTCCTCTGTGTACGGTGCTTGAGCACTCATTGATACAGACATAAACGTATAAAATTACTACTTTCCCACCAGGTAACACTGCACTAGTTTTACAATAACCCACAAACTAAACAAAATCATCTCGACTCTAAACCATTCCATTTTCAACCCTATCCCACAGAAACAAAGTCTTTACAAACTGCAAAAGCAGCGCAGCGAAAACATTTGATCGATCAATGTCCCTTCGATTGATTACTCAGATTTTTATTAAACCCTTATTTCCTTTGCTATAAGGTTGTAAATTGCATTATTTATCTGTTTACTTATCTGCCTACTATCGGATGTCAGTTGAAGATAGCGGATGGGGTTCACTGTGCGTGTCACTCACTTTGATAACTGTGTCATTCGCGCGCCGACGCTCGACGCGTGCGCACGGTTACGTTAGGGACGGTTATTCAATTCCGAATTCGAAAATTAGTCACGAGTGTTTTGTAGAATCGTGTGTTGCGTAGTTTAGAATCAGCTGACGTGTTAGTGTCCGTACTTATTGCGAATTTTAAATAAATTATTAGAGAAGTGTGTTAATAATAACATGTGACCGTCGGAAACTGAACATTTAAACAAAACAGTGATAAAACAAAGAACCCATCAATAATAAAAACGTACGTTTTTCTTGTGACAGTGACTTTGTATCGACTGAGTTAAACTAAATCGAACCATTTCAAAATGCGTCGTCAGAAAATGACGATAGACCCTGATCTCGGAGACTTAGAAGAAATGCTAGCTCACGTCCAGACTCAACTAGAACACGAAATAGACTTGGAAAAGGAGTCGAAAATGCCGTCGCTGACAAATATACAGGAGTCCCCGAAAACGGTAAAGAGGACTTCATCTTTTAACAGAACAGACACTTACGACTATCGTCGACCTGCGCCGAGGCCTCCTCCAGCCAGAAGGGACTCAGGTAGTCGTTCTCTGAACGGAAATTCCGGGGAATCCCAAAACGGGAATAGTGAGGATTATAAAGAGGAGCAAACGTACTCCCAGCCAGATATAAACGGCTCAAAGTTCAAAGGCTCCCAAACTAGTCTTAAATCTGATGAAGGATCCCAGAGTTCGTTTCAGTCATTTCGTTCCGAACCAATTTCGAGGTTGTCAATAATGAGTTTGCAAGAGAAGAGAGGATCGTACGCTTCTTTGAATGGAAGACATTCCAAGACTGCGACCCTGCCGAGGGGATATGGATCCACGAAAGAGAAGAACTGGGAGGAATATTGGGCTTGGTAAGCATTTATATTTTTATTAACCAAACAACAAGATATACATACAACAAAAAAATACTACAGACTACAGCCAAATAAACTAGTGATTTGTCTATAGACAAATCACTAGTTTATGTAACTGTAGTCCTATTCAATCTGGCTTTTCGAAGCTGCAGTTAACTCTGTTTTTCGGCTTGAGTGTATCAAATATGTATTACAAATTATGTATGGTATTTGTCGAGCCATGAAAGCAGAACGAACCGTACTTTCGCATATTATAATGAGATAAAGACTTGAGTCATAAAATCATCACATAAGTCCTAATAATCATATATTAGGGGAAGTTTGAAAGTGGCGCCAGTGACTGAAAAGTTGAAAGGGAATCGTTTGTCTTGGTATGGTCATGTGAAGAGGAGGGATGAAACGCATGTTACTAAAAGAGTTATGAGTTTAAATGTGAATGGATTGAGAGGGAGAGGGAGACCAAAGAAAAGATGGACGGATTGTGTGAAGAGTGATATGAAAGAAAAGGAAGTTAGTGATAGCATGACGAGTAACAGGGCAGAGTGGAAGAGAAAAACGTGTTGCGCCAACCCCAAATAACACGGGACAAGGGCAGGAAGATGATGATAAGTACATCATAGTTGTACATTGTTGAGGTTCCATATAAATTAATCTAAAATTCACTGCAGGACATTATACATCTAATTTCATCCCCTGAACTCAATCGTTAACAATTTCCAGTATTTTTTCAACGTTCAAGATAGCATGCCTTTTTTGGGATAGTGTCAGTATTTTACTGACTAAAACCTATTACTTATTCTGTGCTAAAACTTACCCGTGTTCTTTCATTTGCCCTTTGGGTTCTCTTGAGACTCTTCGAACAATATCGCAGCCCTATTAGGAAGGTGTCATGCCTAAATTCACCATTTGAAACGACTATACCCAAGTATTGATGAGAATTAATTGAATATTAACCTGAATCCTTGTCAAACTTCATTCAAGAACTTCATTAAAGAAGGGTTTTACACTATCATCTTCCTCAATTCGTCCCATGTGTCTGTCTGTCCATCATCCGTCACGCTATCACTCACAATTCATCGCATCTTTTCTTTGGTCTCCCTGTCACATATATACTCGTAACTCTTTTATTAATATGCATTTCATCCCCCCTCTCCACATGACCATACAAAGATAACCAATTCCCCTTTGATAACCGATTCCTCCTTTTGGCGCTACTTTTCAATTTCCTATAATGTTCTGAACTCAGAATGTTATAATTCTCATTATTATTACATGCGTGGACAACCGTACCCCATCGTGATTATAATCTTTGCTTACAAATGGCGGTCGTTCATGTAACAAAACACTGTCGTGTCGATCTTGTAATGCTCAGGCATCATTGAAATGTAATATTATCTGTCTGGTACTCTGATAAGCTGGTTTAGTTTTAGATTGATAAGTTGATCTGCCGTTTGTTAGATAACTTTGTGAAATCTTGATTTTAACTCTAACAACCTATACTATACTTTTTGCTGCCGATAAAGTCTTCCCTATAGACTTCTTTGCTCTGATGTGCAATTAACATACATTTCTGCCGTCTGTACTTTTGCCTGCATTAAGAATTAAATAAATAACAGCAGATGAAGTTTCGTTTAAGAATGAGGCAATTGAGAGGCGAGACAGGAGGATCAATGGCAATGATACACTCGTCGAGTCAAGGCTTCAAAGTCTTGAGCATCGACGCTGAGTTGCTTGCCTGTCGGTTTTGTACTGGTTGCATTTCAGGGAGCGTGCGTCGAAATTGCATAACCTAATTCCGCCTAGCCCGTTTCATTATCGGACCACCAGGCGTATAACGATGCGCAACCGGTACAGGGTGGACATCCCACCTATACGCACAAAACGTTTTGGGAACACATCCATTGTGCGTACAGCTATGGAGTGGAGTCTGTGTTTTCTGATGGCTACAACCCAAGAGTGAATAGGTTACTTCTAGGTAAGCGCGCACCATCGTCGACCCCATCGTCGCTTTCTATCAAAAATAAAGAAAAATCTCTAGCATGCGCGTCTTCTTTTACTGATCTTTTGTCTAAAACCTATACAGGGGTAGTAAAATTTGCCATTTACGTTTACACCTAGGTTCTGCCAGCGGCTTCGCTCGCGTGATAATAGACATTATGTGCCCATAGGTATACTACATACATAGAATGCTGCTTTATGTGTGATATGTCACTCGGTGACAAAGTAAAAAATTTTCAAGATCGGTCCGGTAGTTTCTGAGTTAATTGCGAACAAAAATACAATACTTTCCTCTTTACAATTTTAGTATAGATATCGGTGCTAACTGACCTTTCCTGTTATTTTTTACGTATCTATTGTCTCTAGACTTTTTAAAACTCATAAATCGATGCAATCACTGTACATCTTCAAAGTTGCATTCTTATTATCTCGTATATCTCATCTTCTTCTAAATCTACGTACAAATTATAGTCTGTCTCTAAAATGCATCCATTATATCGTTTTAAAATTGTAACATTCACGTTCTGGCAGCCATTATTATGGTTCTTCTGACCCATATATTATGGACTTTAATGTGCATTCTCAATAATTATACTTTCACTTTTTGCTTAGTATGCATCAAATGCCTCCGATTTCTATAGAGCGCCATTCGGCATTTGTAATTGCATTATAGTATTGTCCATCCCTGTTTTATCTCTAAAGGAGCCATTCAAGTTTTTGTCTTATTGTCTCCCGTCAGGTAATTTTTACAAGATGTCTATAAAAAAGGTTTTATTCTACAACTAAAACTTTTTGGTGTTTGTCAGGGGAATGACCTTATTGCTGGCTGTTTACGGTTTCGCCTGTGATTGTTTTTTTTTGTCATGTTTCGGCGTTTTGTCTAATTAGTTGTTATTTTTTTGGTTCAATTGCTTTGGTTTTATGTTTAATCTGTAATAGTTCTTATTATGTTAGACTTAAAACTACTGGGAAAGTATAATGACTTCTCGAACCTGCTTTTTGTTTGACAATTAGCTTTAAATTTGACTAATTTTGATTATGTATAAGGTAGACTATAAGATGCGGTATCGTTTGAAAGAGTTAGTTACCCTGGAAAGCAAAGGGCAACCGTAGGAACAGATGTGGATTTTGGTTAGTAAAAGTTTGACATTCGCTCTCGTTTCACCCAGAGTGGGACTCAAGGAAAAGACTAATGTATGAGTTAAGTACAAATGATAGCTTAGACTCATTTGAAATGAATTTATATACGTAGTTGTAGGCACCCCGGTGATTCACATATTTACAAGTATGTATTTATAAATAGTCTTCCTATTTTATGGCATGTGGTATTTTCTAATCACTTTTGACGTCTTTTACAAGAATAAATAAAAATAGTATGTATATATACTAAGCGTGCCACAATTAAATATATACCATATTTAATTTAATTAAGAGACTTTTTTTCTGATTAAAAAAATATTGCAAGTCACATCAAAATATGATAATACAAAAGTAATTTAAATTTTGCAATTCAAGATCTACCACACTGTTATAAAAAAATAACAGTGTGCTTGATCTTGAATTGCAAAACTAACTAATTTTGAGCATAGTCCACACAAATTTGCGAATTCGAGATGCATTTGTTGCCTTTCGCTTCGCAGACGGTTTTCGCAAAACCGATCATTTACCGTTCAATGCTGTGCGCTTTTGTTTAAATAATAGGTACGTATTTTGTCGTTATTATACACTTCTGGACACATCTATTGGCCCACCTTGTATTTTCAGTTTCGTTTGGTCCTAGCAAAAATTTTATATTAGGTCGAGCAAAAAGTTTTTATGCAGTTTTGAACCTGGCACATTCACAATTTCATTCAATAGTCTTTTTTTGAATTTCAAACACAGAATTTAAAGAAACAAAAGACAATTTGGAGCCTGTTTGTTGATATCAAACAATCGAATACTAAGAAAACTTGGTTTTATTGGCTTACTTGGATTTAATTCTTGAAAAAGTGATTGATATCTTTGGTTTTGCAACAAACATTACTTATTCTTAACATTAAGGTAAGGTTCTATCAATCTATAGATTTTTTTTTTTTTTTTTTTATTGATATAAACCAGTGCTTGACTGCGATCCCACCTGATGGTAAGCGGAGATGCAATCATTGATGGTCAGGCGCACTAGTTTATTAAGAGCCTATTCACTCTAGTCTTGAAGACACCTATATTATAGTTAGACGGAAAGACCGCAGCAGGCAGATTGTTCCAGTCCTTCGATGTACGCGGTATAAACGACGAAGCGAAACGCTTAGTCCGGACCGTTGAAGTTTCAACAACGTAAGGGTGGATACTCGCCGTTCGTCGGCTTGTCCGATGGTAGAAAGGAGATGGCGGAATCAAGTCATGCAGTTCCCGCGCACACTCTCCAAAATGTAACCTGTAAAACACCGATAGGCTGGCTACTCTGCGCCTGTGCTCGAGGCTTTGTAGATTGGACTTAACCAAATCTGGATCCCCAATTAGCCTCTTCGCACGCCTTTCCACTGAGTCCAAAGCTGCTAGATGGCATTTTGCAGCACCAGCCCATATGTGATTGCAGTACTCCACACACGATCGGACCTGTGCTTTGTATAACATTAGAAGCTGTCCCGGTGTGAAGTACCGTTGGACCTTTGCAAGAACGCCTAGTTTTCTAGCAGCTACCTTGGCTTTGGACGCAATGAACCGCCCGCAATTGAGATCTGAGGAAATTTCAACTCCTAAGAGTTGAAGGCGGTCGGTGCACTCCAGGGATACATTCTGAAAAGCGGGAGCCAAGGTGAACGGGCTCCTCTTAGCGGATAGATACTTCACCTGAAGTCGCCGCCCAAGCTGTGGCACTTATTCAGGCCGGACACAGCCAAAGAAACGTGAGTGCTCAACTTAATTTAAGTCGATCTGCGGTCCGAAATGTTTATCGGAGGTACCTAGAGACTGGCGGCTTTGTTCGTCGCCAAGGCAGGCCACGATCTCGGGTCACAACTGAAAGGCAGGATCGATTCATCGTGACGACCAGCTTGAGAAATCGTCACCTTACCTCCATTGAGATACAAAACCAACTTCGCGACTTCCACGGAGTATCTGTGAGCGCTCGAACTGTTCGAAGAAGGTTAAAAGAACGCGATATGGTACCACACAAGCCAGCTAATGGGCCCAAACTAACGCGAGCCCACCGAACAGCGCGCTTTCATTTCGCACGCAGTCATTTAAATTGGACACAGCAAGATTGGAGTTTTGTACTCTTTTCTGATGAGTCTAAAATTGTGTTACATGGCAATGATGGAAGGAAGAAGGTCTACCGACGTAAGGGAGAGCGTTTCGCACAATGCTGCTTTGAAGAGAGGGTTGCTTATGGCGGTGGCTCATGGACTGTCTGGGGCGGTATATCCGCGAGCGGCAAAACTCAACTTGAGGTTGTTACAGGACCGCGGCTGCCAACATTAAATGCTGAAAGGTACATTCGTGAGTGCTTAGAACCTCACGTGATACCATACGCGGACTATGTGGGCCCAAATTTCCTTTTTATGCATGATAATGCAAGAGCCCATGCGGCCGGCATCGTCAGGGAATATCTTCGGGATGTGAACATCACAGTTATGGACTGGCCAGCCAGAAGCCCAGACATGAACCCCATTGAGCACATGTGGGACGAGCTAAAAAGACGTGTTAGGGCTCGTCAGCCAGTTGCCCAGACGATGCAGGAGTTGAAAACTGCCTTAGAAGAGGAATGGAAGATGATCCCTCAAAATTTCATAGAGCGGTTGATAAACTCTATGCCTAATCGTATGAGAGCTGTGGTAGATGCCCATGGAGGCAACACGCGTTATTAAATTAAACCTTTATTTAATAAAACATGTTTATTATTCAAAAATCAATTGCCTTTAACAAGGCGCATATCCGACTTGTTAGGCGTAGCTCCATGTCGTATGGTATTCTGAATTCAAATTTAAAACAATACGATCGAAAAAGATGGTAAAATGTATCAGGTTTAAAACTGCATCAACAGTTTTTGTTCAATCTAGCAATCATATTTCGGTAGGGGCCATCGAAACCTAATTTCTAAGGTGGGCCAATAGATGTGTCCAGAAGTGTATATAGTTAATATATAGCAATGAGCAACTTTTGTGTAAGCCTTGCCTTGCCGTGTCATCACCAAACATTTTTATTTCATCATCATTTCACTTTTCGGCCATCACCTAAAGTATAAGACTGTCTTGCCGTTTTTTGTAATGTTTCTGAAACAATTAATAAGCAATATGCATGTAAAAATTTTTTGTTGTGTGACCAATTTATCAACAAAAATACAATACTATCAAAATTGGTACAAAAGCAAACGGGATATAAAATTTTAACAAAAATATCTATCTCTCTTGCAAAGAGGCCGTTTTCTATGGTGGCCTTACGGGTGTCATGGCCTTTGACGTCAAAGACCATGTCAGACTTCTTATCCTTACTAGTAGCTTTGAAGCTGTAAATAGACACCGGCACGGATCTTGAGCGCTGCCTTCCACTTGCGTAAAAGTGAAATATCGGGTCTCTTTAGTGGTATGAAGTGAGACGCGGGGGCGGGGAGTGCAATCCTTGTACGGTGATTGGCTCGCCGATGTGTACGATGCGCAAAGCGATCCCCACTCTTTCGCCGAGCGCTCAAGATTCGTGCCGGTATCTGTAACTTCATTGTTAATGTAAATATTTTTCTAAAAAGTATTTAATTCAGCAAATAAAATAATTGCATGCATATTACTTATTCATTCTATGACCACTTTCACTTTTCTCATTGCATCTGCGTTCAGTGGCTGTGCGCTTTATTTTCTTCATTCCATCGACATTTATCATCACATCTACATGACAACTGGTCTCGGTATTTCCTGGCCAATCTGTCCCCCTCATCTGACCTTCAGCTTCCGTGGGAAGATAGGCAGGTGTACCTTTAAGGTCAGCGTCGTCACGTGCGCCTGAAACAGGTTCAGTACGAAGGGCTGTGTCGTCTGCAGTGAGAACTAGACATCGGTTTGTTGTATAAACGAAGCTAAACCGGAATGTTTCTTGATAGTATAGTAAGCGCCAAATTAATTTGAAATAACGGTCATTGGCCAGCCTGTATTTCTTTACAATAATCTATTCTAATAGTAGCTGACCCGACAAACGTTCGACCATATTATTTAAGAAAAAACAATGGGGTATCGGAGTAGGAGGGTACCTATTTTTAGACTTAGCAAATATACAAAAAATAAAATCATAAAAATCGGTCTAGGCATTTTAGAGGAGTTCGATAACAAACACTGTGATACGAGATTTATATATAAGGTGTTAAAAAAATTACTCTAAGAATTTCGAGGGGACATTGTACTCCTCATTATGAACAATTTTTACTATGGGACCAAACATGAAATCGCGAAAAAAAATCTGTTCACTACGTTTATATTCGCATTTAAACCCGTCAAAATGTATGGAGCAGCTGATTTTTTTTTTCGCGATTTCAGTTGTGGTCCCATAGTAAAAGTTGTTCATAATGAGGAGTACAATGTCCCCTTGAAATTCTTAAAGTTAATTTTTTAACAACTCATATAGATAATTTACCAAAATCACTATTCCAGATTGACGCAACTCTACCTACCTACTTACAAGTTTTGTTTCCGGTTTTATCAATTGCTTATGTGTCTATTTAGAAAACAACAGGTTTTCCATCAACATTATGCAATATCCGTATTAAAAGAGGATACAATCGTTTAAAACACGATCCAGGCAAGGATACAAAGAGGAAATCATGAAAAAAGGCACTCACGAATGTGTTCGTGAGTACCTAATATGTGCATGCCTTGTTTTTGCTGGTCAACTCATTGCCATTTCATTGAGGATCAGTCAGGGATTGTTCTGTTTTAGAAGGTCCCATAAATACACAACATTATTTTTAGTATATGCGAAACCTGATTAAAGTTTGTTCAGAATCAGTAATCTAATCGATTCCAATAACTTTTACACCATGGAAAAATTTTTTTTTGTCAAAAATATTTAAAAAAAGTCACAAGTTGGACAGCAGCGACACGTTATAGCGCAGCGGCAGGTTATAGCGGTCATTAGACACTAGCGCACAGCTGGATGCGGGGGTAAAACAACCCCTCAGTAGCCCATCTCAATATCGAGACTATACAGAAGGATTTTTTATATGTGTACGTTATTGTCGATAACAATTTATAAAAACTTAGGTCTTTAAATAAGTATAAAAAAAAACAATTTGATATTTTTGTAATATTTTTTTTTATTTCTGAGGGTAGACTATTAATAAGTTTCAGTAAAATATACCCGGTAGTTCGCTCGCCAAACGTAGTGTAGTGTCTTGCCTCCATACAATCGTATCTCTATAAGTATCACACAGTGACGTGAAGTCAACGCCACCTGCCTTCTGATTTATGAACTGTTAACAGAGTAGGGGTTGCATCGTGTGTTCATAACGTTGCATCCGCCTTCCTACGTGTAGTTCCGAAATGTTGGCGCTGATTTATGTTACACTGCTTACCTATATTGTGGCGAAGTTGAAAACTAATATTAAATGTAGTGAATTTGTTTGGCTGTCTGAATATGTTTAGAATTGTTGTGTCATGTTAGGGTTGTGTTTCTGCACTCCATTCGAAATAAGAATTCTAAACTCCATTTAAATAAATCTTTTTAGGGATCCGTACCCAAAGGATAAAAAGGGGTCTTATTACTAAGACTAAGCTGTCCGTCCGTCTGTCACCAGGCTGTATCTCACGAATCGTGATAGCTAGACAGTTGAAATTTTCACAGATGATGTATGTCTGTTGCCACTATAGCAACAAATATATTATAAAAACAGAATAAAATAAGTATTTAACAGGGGCTCCCGTACAACAAACGTGTTTTTTTTTGCTACGGACAATACGAAACCCTTCGCACGCGAGTCCAACTTGCACTTGGCCGGTTTTTTTTTACTTTCTGTATACCAATTTTGACTTTATTAGGTTGCTCGCATGACATATGGTAACTGCAATAAAAAGTTGGTGTTGTTACCACTTTTTTGCTTTTAATGCCATCCTTGTGCCTACGGAATAGAAGTCAAAATCGGTTGAACGGTCAGTAAAAGAGGCTTGTTCAAATGTCTAATCCTATTTGAATGGAGTATATGTTTTTTTTTTTTAAATTGAAATAAACCAGTGCTTGACTGCGATCCCACCTGATGGTAAGCAGAGATGCAATCATTGATGGTGAGGCGCACTAGTTTATTAAGAGCCTATTCACTCTAGCCTCGAAGACACCTAAATTATAGTTGGACGGGAAGACCGCAGCAGGCAAATTGTTCCAGTCCTTCGATGTACGCAATATAAACGACGAAGCGAAACGCTTAGTTCATACCGTTGAAGTTTCAACAACGTAAGGGTGGATACTCGCCGTACTTCGAGTTGTCCGATGGTAGAAAGGAGATGGCGGAATCAAGTCATGCAATTCCCGCGCACACTCTCCAAAATGAAACCTGTAAAATACCGATAGGCTGGCTACCCTGCGCCTGTGCTCGAGGCTTTGTAGATTGTACTTAACCAAATCTGGATCCCCAATTAGCCTCTTCGCAAAAATGGAAAAAAAATATGGCGTCTATGTCCAATATGTTTGTGTCTTCTTGTGTGACGGTCAGGAGCTCTTCAAGGACTATCCAATGTTATAATAGCTGCCAGTATAATCTGAATATCTCCAGATTTACTATCTATTATTTTGAAAAGTAGAATGGAGTTAAACGTTTTTTTGTTCAATAGAAGTGATAAAATATTGTTTAGCCTTCGCAAAAATAGAAAAAATGGTGTCTATGTCCAATATGTTTATTTGTCTTCTTGTGTGAGGGTCAGGAACTCTTCAAGGACTATCATACTTTATTACTGTCCAGCTATTATTTTGAAAACTAGAATAGAGTTAAATGTTTTTTGTTCAATAGAAGTGATAAAACATTGTTTGTGTGTTATTGTTTTACCATAGACAACAATACTTTCAATACAAAACCCAAAGTAGATAATTCGTAATTTAAACGTTACTTTTTTGTTGCCTTATCTATAAATTCCAAACAGTGATTGACTTAACGATAAGTTAATTTACTTTTACTGTTCACTGCAATCGTGGTTGAAATCTATTATTGTAATTTTAAGATTAACTATTTCACTTAGGTAGGTCTTTGAAACCTGTCTGCGAATGCATATCAGACTTAAAGACGAAAGTCCATCAGGTGAGATAGCGGTCAAGCGCGAACCTATTGAGAATAAAAAAAGAGTTTGTGACTGGTTTGAGTGTGTGTGGGTATGGTTTTGTTTATTTATTTAAACTTCATGTACAATAGTGATACACAGGCGGAATTAAGGCCCTAGCGCCCGAGCAGTGTCATAAAACAGTGACTTTCTGAAGCCCTCCTCGGTAACGGCTGGGTTAATAGATTTGAAAAAAATATGTTTATCATACATCCATGTACAACATTATCAACATGTGTGTTTTTCGTGCGATGACACGATTCATGTACAATAATGGTACATAGGCGGACTTAAGGCCCTAGCGCCCGAGCAGAGTCATAAAACAGTGACTTTCTGAAGCCTTACTGCTCGATAACGGCTGGGTTAATAGATTTGGAAAAAATATATGTTTATTATAGATTCATGTACAACATTATCAACGTATGTGTTTTTCGTGCGATTAATACTTTTGTCTAAAAAAATTATTTAACAACATGATATTTTTTCGTTTGTTTTCCTTTCTGCTTTCAAACGGCTTTGATCTTTAGACATATGTTTACACAAAAAAATTGCTGGTTAAGTGTTCTCTAGAATGTACTTAGCATGATAGCGTTTTCCTGTGACCACAACGGTTAAGGCCCTGTATGATGAAAAATTAAAGTGAAAGGTCCTTCATCACCATTTTTTTCAAGTTTAATACATAATTAATACAACTCATTGACCCACCATTTCAATAATCCACGTGAATGTGGGCTTTATTAACACAACGAGCACTAGTTCAAGAGCATGCGGTGTTACCAACAGCAAGACATGAATAATGTATGAGCTGCAGGAGTCGGGCGTCATACCAACATTTACCACGTGCTTATTCGCTTGTAGTTACGTGGAACGTTGCCATGGAGGTGTTGCTCTGCAAAGTAAAAAAAATAAACTTAAGAAACTTTTTTTATATTTTTTATGTTTAAAAACTTCAGTGGTCACTATGGCGTTTTTTTTTAACTAATATATTTTTGTTTAGCGGAAAATAGAAGAGAGTAATAATCAAATATTGAATACCATTTTTTTATTGTGACGGTAATAATAAAAAAATAGTTAAGTAAATTAAATAATTTATTTAAAGAAAAAAAAATATTTGGCACGCATCGATACACACACTATTCTCTCTCTTCTCTTCTTTCTTTTTTCTCTTTTTTCTTTCATTTTTTCTTATATTTGAGGTAAAAGAGGACTGTTTTGTGCGGTTATAACTTATAAAAGTAAGTATAATTTACGAAAAATTGCGGTATTCCATATTTGGTTACCTATTTTACTCTTATATTTTTTTGGTAAATTTTCATGAGTTACATAGAAGTTTTTATTTTTTCTCGACGCTTCGGGAGTATTATTGGCTCAGCTCATGCTGAAGGCACTCTGCCTTCAGTGTGTGTTGAGCTATATTTCTCGTGGTTTATTTGGAACGTTGCCAATAAGGTGTTAGAATGTTATCATCATCATCATCTTCCTGCCCTTGTCCCATCTTATTTGGGGTCGGCGCAATACGTTTTTTTCTTCCATTCTATCCTGTCAACCGTCATACTATCACTAGAATGTTATCGCAAAATGAAATATAATTTATATTTAGTACTAAAGTTATTAGTTAAGTACAGTGGTATTAGTTGATGAGGTCTTTATAAATATTGATCCTCTTTTTTTTTTTAAATCTCATATTTTGGCCAATGAGCAAAAAACAAAACAGTTATGCGAAAAAATAATTTTGAGGCTAAAAATTTTTTTGAATTTAAAAGATTTTTTTTAAGCTCTAAATTAAAAAAAAATAGTCACACCGCAATTTCAAATATACAGATGGAAAACTGAGAAAATTGCAATAGCAGTCAATATACCCAAAACTGGTTTTTGTTCCAATGTTAAGGGAGAGTCGATAATATCTCGGAAAAAACTGTTCGTGCCTTCAGTCTCACTTTTGTTTTGAGCATCATTATATGCATGGCCTCGTAAATTTTGTTTAATTTTTTATTTTTAAATTTCTATAATTTTTGACCTAAATATAGTCTTCGTCGTATCTTGTGTCTTTTACTGCACGAAACTGGGCCTATCACATATGAATGTATCTAAGGAGACTTAGCGTTGTAAAGAGACCATCCAGTAATCTCTGGAGACAGATTATGTATGTTATACCTACAGCCATAGCGAGCACGACTTTGAATTATGTATGCCGTGCAGCGTCAGTGTTATCAAACAACTTCCACATGTTTGGAGACTTACATGTCTCTTGTGGGTTACTGGTAAAGTTGCCAGTTCATGTTACAAGCATTTCGGGGATAAACCAATCCTTTCTTGTTATTATTGCCAGGATCATCTTCATTTAGAGATGAACTTTTCCTCAAGAGGATCACTTCAATGCTGTTTAAAAATGTACTTCGTAAAAAATCCAAAATTTTCTAAAAAGAACTTTAAGAATAAGTTGTACAGTTAATTTGGGGACAAAACAAGTTAGAGGATTTTTTTTAGACAATCCCGGTTTGTTCTTTCATCTGCTATTCGAGTTGCAGAAAAGTATCTTAAGGAAGCTACAGGTGGTTTAGGGCGGTAATCTTCGCTTGGCGGTCTCAAACAACTAAAAACTGATAATAAAGTATATTTCTTTTATCTCTGACGCATAGCTTTAGAAGCAACTAGCTTCTGCCAGCGGCTTCGTCTACGTAAAATTAGGTTTCTCTATACAAAGTTTGGACACCCGTTTCATCCCTTTAAGGGGCGAATTTTGAAAAATCCTCTCTTAATGCTCGCCTATGTCATAAAAGGAAGGCATGTGCAAAATTGCACAGTCCTAATTCCAGTTGAGTGTCAGTCAGTTTCTCCTTTTATAAAGATTACAATGCATTTAGTAAACTTAAATCAACTCACTACCCGAACATATTCATCAAAGTCTACACAAATAAAATGGCGCTACTCGTGCATACATCTCAATAATAAACAGATAGGAAGCTCAATATTGATCCCCTTTGAAATAATTGGCCTCGGCACTGCAGCCGGGGGCCGGCGGAAGCTTCTAGCCCTCAAACAAGCCCTTAGTACGCATGTTCGGTGCTCCGGGCGCGGCCATCCGGGCTAGCTGTCTGCCTTGTTGCTATAAATAAATCAAAACGCAATACCTGGGGTCCCCCTCTTGCATTAAATCAATCATACGATGCATGCGCGCTACGTCTAGCTCAGTCGAACCTCCGCCGGGATGCAGGCCATCATCAACTAGTGTCGCGGCGGCCTTCCGCGATAAACGGTTGTGCCTTATCAAAATTCTAAATTATATTACACTTAGTACAAATACTTCACCTGTGATCATTTATAAGATGTAAGTGTTAGTGAATTTTTATTATCTTTTCCGGGTTTTCTTTTCGTGATTTTGAATGGACGAAATTTTTTAACTGACTGAGTTTTTCTTTGTCTTTTGGGTTTTTAGTTTGGTCATCTTATTGGTTTTTAGTGAAGTTTTGAATGCGGTTTCATCTGGATTTCGGTAAGCCTGTTGATATTGTTATTACATTTCCAAGTTTTTTGGTTTTTTTTTTTTGGTAATCTAGGTATATTGTAAAATTGTTTTATCACCATCAATTTTTTTTCCCAATTCAAAAACACGAATTATTGCAAAAATTAACTGTTTTCATCATAGAAAATAAAAATCTGTTGCTTCCTTCAGCTTGAGAGTTAGTTATGCGGACGTTGTATGGAAAGCTGTTTATTTAAGTAGTCGGAAGTTCGTTGAAATCAGATGTTTACAAATTCTCCTTTTCTAGTTTAGAGACGTTATCGACGTTATTGGACAAACCATTTTTTTTTGGCAACGTTATTTTTTTTTTCTGCCGACCCACACATGGCTAGCATCTTTCACTGGCACGTCTGTTATTGCGCGCCTTCTTCAAGCTAAAACTTAGCAGACAAAACATTGGAGATTGGCGCCGAATTTGAGGCGAAAAAAAAACACATGCGTAAATAACAGGAATCTACGTCACCGTAGAAAACATAAAAATTTCCGGAAAAGGAACAAAGGTCTTATCTATGACGAGTTAAAATTTCAAGTAGAATAGAATCGTTTATTTCTGAGTACATGTTATATGAAGATCTTAATATTAGTTGTTATCACATATACTACCTTTGCCGGTGTAGAAATATTAAATGGGTATCTAATTTGTAAATTCACATAATTATAGTTCATGCAATATTAAGTTAAATTAAAAAATAATAATAATAATACTGGCAGTTTTAAATGAATTTTAGTAACTTTATGGACAACGTTAGGTTTTTGCATACATAATTAAAAATGACGAAGTATGCGAGCGAGAAAGAGGGATGGAGCTATACAGCCTATATAGCTCTGTCCCTTTAACTGTTCAGTTTAGGTCGTCAAATGGATCGCGTTGAGAGCTTCTGGTAGCGTCTGATTGTATGTGAATGAATTTAAGTAGGCAGCGAAAGTTTTGAGAGTGTATGTTTGTTACTTGGTCTATAGGTAGAATAGGTCCTGGAATAGCTTTTTTTAATAGCGTGGTATTAGGGTACTTTTTGTGCCGGGCGTATGTTCTTTTGAGATAATTCCCTACTAACACGCGGGCGACGCCGCTGACAGCAACTAGTAATAATACTTAGGGTAAAACCTGTTGCCCCGGGGTATAGGTGACCTCGTTTGTAATTATTTTAGTATCGGGGATAAATCGTATGGTATTATATTTATCTTGGGAAATTAAGCACAGGACCGTTCGTTGTGGCGACACTTGGGGAGGAATATAGAATAGAATTAACTTAATTGTACACCAAAACGGTAACAAAAATTTTAAACTAACTGAAATCTATGGGTACAATGACAGTCTTATCGCTTACAGTGAAATCTATGGGTACAATGACAGTCTTATCGCTTACAGTGAAATCTACCAGACAACCTTAGGATGGACTGTAAGAACTTAAAATAAAAAGGAGGTAGTTTACGGTGTACTGCAAATTAATGAAGTATTAAATTTTACATTAAAATATATATTAGACTATGCATAGAAACAAACTCATGAATAATATATGTATGTATAAATATACATATTAACTGTTACACAATTTCAATGAAAGAAATATAAAAAAAATACAAAAAGGTGGGTTAGTGATGGAAGAACTGAATTTGGGTAGAAGCAGAATCAAATACAGTGAAAGGAAATGATCTTTGACTAGATTTTTGAAAGAAGTTAGTGACTGGGCTTGTGCAATTGGCATCGGCAACGCGTATATGTTCAACAGAGGACATCTTCCGAATGAAATGATGATGATGATGATCAGGTACTTCTCCATCACCATCATTAAGTGGACAGTGCATGTCTTTGCGCAATTGCTTTTGAAGTCTAGGTCCGAACTATTTTTTTTTTGCGTGATACATGTCTTATTTTTTGGATGTGTGGTGTGACGAGAATGGATAAAGTGAGAAATGAGTATATTAGAGGTAGTTTGAAAGTGGTGCCAGTGACTGAAAAGTTGAAGGGGAATTGTTTGTCTTGGATGAAACGCATGCTACTAAAAGAGTTATGAGCATACATGTGGATGGAGAGGGAGAGGAAGGCCAAAGAAAAGATGGATGGATTGCGTGAAGAGTTATATGAAAGAAAACGAAGTTAGTGATAGCTTGACGAGTGATAGGGCAGAATGAAAGAAAAAACGTATTGCGCCGACCCCAAATAAAACGGGACAAGGGCAGGAAGATGATGACATGTCTTATTTTTAGGATCATGCTTTTCCAGGATATTGTCTACCCTTGTGCCAATATCATACAAATCCGTTGAGACGTTTAAGTGTGAAGGAGTAATAAACATACACACACATACAAACATTCACCTTTATAATATTAATTTGATGTGTTTCCCTTCCTTTTTTACTATTTTCCTGTATGAAAAATCAATTGCTGTTCGTTAGTCTTATTAGCACTCAGAAACAGTATGTTTTTTTTTTTTTTTGTTCACTCATACAGGGGTAGTTTAAAAGAAAACAAAAACAGTTTAAAATTTTGAATAATCAAAGATACGTTACAGGACACTTATAGGTGGGAAATAGGTACTTATTTCATGGCGGCGGAGCTGTAGGTGGCAGCAATAATAAATAAATAGGAATTTCCTGGAAAGATATTCTCTTTTCCTTTTCGTATCGATTTTGCCTATAAATAGTGCCTTTGCTTAATACCGTAAAGATTGTTGACGTCAACATCATCAATATTTAGAAAAAAATATATTGTGTAGAATTTACGTAGCCGTGGTGTTCCTTTGTTTCAAAATATCGAAAACCGAGTAGGGGGGTGATTCGCAATAGCGTTGAGTTAGTACGGAGTCGTAAGTAGGTGCGAAATGAGTCGGTCGGCGGGGCGGATTTAGGATTTCGAACTGGGTTCTTTCAAGTTCTCAGACGGGCGGTAAATGCGAATCCTGCGTTTTAGGTAGAAGGGTAGGATTCGTGTTTAAATAATACAACTAAAAAGTGAGTTATTTAAAACTGTGAAGTAATTTCTTAAATAGTATATCGTTTCAAATTTACGGCCCCTCATTTCGTGAAGTGTATCTCGATGATATGTTTGTATCATCAAACTTTGAAAATGGTATTGGTAGATACGGATTTTCTCTGTAAGTAATGACTGAGTGTAAACGTGTTGCTTTTTGTAGTAATGCTGGTTCATATAAAATAGTGAAGATACCGTTTTTACCAACAAGAACAAAGAATTAGTCACTCAAAGCATAGTTCTTTGTTCTATGAAATCTAACGCAGTTTATGCATTGAATATCAGTTCCGGGAACTGAAATGTGCGGCAGAAAATTACCGATATGTACCTGCTACAGCTAGCATATCTTCTACGCATGTGCATAAAAATCTGGGCTCAATCGAACGGGCCTCGCGAGCCCTAGGTCCTTGCTACAGTCTAGCTCGGACCGTGGTCGCGAGAAGTCGCCTCGTATTGTGTTCATAGTGAATTTGTGTGTTTGTGTGAATTATACTTAAACCGTGTGTTTACCGATACATTGAATAGCGTGTAAAAACTAAGACCTTTACTATGAATTATTATTAATGTGACAAATTATTCGTTTTCGTGATTATTATTATTGAATGCTATATTAAGTGTAGTATTAATTTTGTTACATGAAGTGATAAATGTGTATCTTTGTGATTAAAATTAGTTCAGCAAAAATATGATGTCACAAACTTAAAATTATCCCTTTGTAACACAACGCAATCCGGGCGGGGTGAGGAAGGGCGAAGAGGGAAGGAGGGGTAATTTCAAAATGGCGGATATGACCTGTGTTTTTTATAACTGGACACGATCAAGTTTAGATGGGGCTGAATCCGTTCAATGGTATAAAGTAAAGCAGAAGAAGGGAAGCGCGATATTCGGAATTCATACATAGAAGTGAATTTGAACGGGTTTGCACTGCTTGTTATTTTAACTATAATAGTATCTCGCGTTTGCTAGAACAGATTAAGGTACAAAATGTTGCAACTACCGAGCAGTAGTCAAATAGTGGCAGTTAATGTACGACAGGAGAAAAAGCGATACAATTCAGTTTATGCTCATCCAAGAAAACATCAAATAACAGGGCGAAAAATGAAACAATCTGAAACGACTCTATCTCGGGCGAAGCAGGCTAAAATAAAAACGAAACGTCGTGGCAATACGCGGCGATTCAAAACCGCGAAAGAAGACAAAGGTCTATTCAAATCGTTGGTCAAACGGTTCGCGCAGTTGCAAATAGGATCCACCAAGAGGCCGCTATCCAAGACAGATTTAAAAAGAAGTAGATCTTTGTATGAAAAACAAAGCTGCACATTTATTTCACATGAGCATTACGAAATAATAATCAAGCACGCATGGCAACAAGAAAACGAATATTATTTCGGACTACAACTCAAAACTCATTCGCATACATCACAGATAATCGAAATGGCTAATGTCAGATAGGCGTAGGCACTACCGCGTTGTGGCTTCTCTAGCCTAAACATAATGTTCGTGAAATATAACTTTGTATGTTGTAGTTAAGTGTAGTGAATGTGAATATAAGAAAATATGTGTTGTTACCTTTGTTGCATTACTTGTATATTTTTAAAAAGAAGACTGTGATTATTGTGAATAAGACTCGTATGCAGTAGTTATGTTTTGGTTCGTGAGAAAATCCTGTAATCTTCCTCCGGACGTGTATATTACGGTCAGTATACTTTCTGTTTTCCTTTTCACACTTTGCGAACACTCCATCAGAAAATTTAACGTAGGTTTGTTATATTTGTTAAAATTCAAACACAACCACCATTTAGAATTGCGTTTGCCGTTCTTTATTTAATATCTTATGCGGTTTTACATTTTCATTCAAAAACGCGAAACTGTCCGAGACCACACACATATTGTAATTTTGTTAAACACTTTTCATTGATTCATTTCAAAGCTGCTTGTTATAAAATAATTCACTTTTTAACCGACCGCTGCATCGTGGGTACCGCCCTGACTAGATTTCCGAGAAATGGTAACGATGGAAACGAGTGTAGGCATTGTACTCTGATATAGGAGGGTGGGTCATGCGCGCGCATCCAAACTGAAGGTTTCTTTGTTATCCGATATGCTTAGCGGTTTAAAATCGGTCGCGTTCTTTGATATAACCGTCATCCGCGTGCGCAACTGAAGCGAAGATACAATTAGGCCTACGTTTGTTCTATTTCTTTGAGGCATTTGAATGCAAAAGAGGTAAAATAAAATTACGGAAAATGTAAGTACAAGATACGTAGGTAGATACTTGGGCTATTTCAAAATGGCGGCCGTGTACTGACGCAATGCGTAACTATGCGCGCGCATAGAGATCAGGCTCTTCTTTGTTACATGATGGTACCGAATGTCGGCCCGGGCGACCGTCATTCCAGCCCGGACCGCGGGAGTTGGTAGTCGTTTTTGCGCGGAACTTGAGAGAAAAATCTTTTGCTATGTCGGTTATTTGGACAGAAACCCTACATTTTTTATTCTTTTTCGATATATTATATTCGAGTGATTTGTTTTATACCGGATTAAACAAAAGTATGACGTTGAATCTATTATATGCGCTGTTAGTCTTCGTTTTATGCCGAATAGTTATTAAGTTTTGCAAATGGAAATAAATATTACTAATTTTTATTTCTATTAAATGATCATAATAAATAAATACCTAGTATAGTCTAGTGATGTTATAAAAAAAATTAAGTGCGTAAGAAAGTAGTAGTTTAGTTTTGCGAAGTCTTCACGCTATAGATAGAGGCCGTTAGCCTTCGCATTTTTGTGAAAAATTACAACTAATTTGATTTTCACTTCGGAGTTGTTTCCTGGAAGACTAAAGTAGGTCACCCATTTCTTCAATCCAACATGAAGGCGGTGTAGTGCTTCGCGACGGTTGCAGCGGGATTATTCTTCATCATCCGTGAGTGAATTCGTTACTTAATTATTTTCTGTGGTTTCAAAAATGCGGTTTTTTAGGAGTTTTGTTAAATAGATTTTTATGTTCGTAAGTGTTGGCGCCCTCGATGGCAGGCAGGCTCGGAAGGGGAGGGGTCCGGGTCGATAAAATTCGCAGCTGCCGCCATTTTGTAAACTCTTGAACATTTCAAAATGGCGATCGCCTAGCCTACTGCTCCGAAGCAATGAGCGCCAGCTTTACCTAAGTGACGCGTGACGTTATTTTTGATTATTTGGATGGTGGTAGAAATTGCGAAGTCCGGGTCTACATTTGTTTCAATACGTCGAACATTTATATAGTAGATGAAACTCGACCTTAAGTTAGGCAGGCGATTATAAATAGTACAGATTTGAAATTTAGAACCAAGTTCTTTCAGATTTTCGGATAATCGGCAAATATGAATGCCGTGTTGTAGAATGATGGATGGGTTTCTTTGTCAGATAACAAAAATGTAGTCTACATCATTTTAAACTGTAGAATAAATTCTTTGATCGTATTTCATTTTAAGTGATTTGCGTGCTTCCTCATTTTATAAAGTTTATTTATTTATTTATTTAAACTTCATGTACCGTGGTGGTACAAAGGCGGACTTAATGCCACAAAGCATGCTCTACCAGTCAACCATTGGGTTAAAAAGACAACACTGTGGTAGGTGTGCACAATAAATAAATAAAGATATTTTTGAAATGTAGTATCATTAAATGAAGTGGCTTATAATAATAAAATACGTACATATGCTAAAATAATAAACTAAAAAAATACTATGATATAGAAGAAATCATTCTAATTAAGAGAACTTAAAATATAACAATTATGGCGAAGACCGAACTAAGATTGAGAGAACTTCTAGTAGTAGTTCCGAATTTTACGCTTTAAGGGAAATTTACTTTCAGCTATTTATCTCGATGATATGTTCGTGTCATCAAAGTTTTAAGATGGTGTTAGTGGGTTCTGATACGGGTTTTCTTTGCAAATAAACTATTATTTATTCTAATAATGTAGTGAAATGACGATTTCTTTTTGTTGTTGTCTAAAGTTTTTCGCCCATTCCCTTCATATTCTCAGTTAAACCGAAGAAATGTCTTTGTTCATGATTAAGCCGGTGGCGCCCTCGATGGCAGCGGTAGCTGGAACGGTAGAGCGAGGTGCGAACGCGGGGGGGGGGGGGGGGGTCGATAAATTTTCCACCCCCACTCCGTCTGCACCACAACCCCGCCAGCCGACACGGCCTCGAAGCCGCCGCCATTTTGTATTCACAGTGAAAATTTCAAAATGGCGACCGCTTCCGGTCTCACAGCTATGAGCGTCACTTTCATGGAAGTGACCTGACCTAATTTTTGGTTATAGTTCAAATTGATGACGGTATGTTGCGTCCAATCGAAGATCGCCTTTGTTCTTTGTTCACGCTTGGCGGTTCGAAACCGATGATTTATATTTGAAGGCGAATTTAGTTGGAATTTGAGAGTAGAAAAATTCTATTTTCTGTTTTGTCTTTATACTTTTTGTTTTGCTTTTCACACTCCGTGAACACTCCATCAGAAAATCGATCGATGGTTTGTTATATTTGTTGAAATTTAAACTCAACCACCATTTAGAATAGCGTTTACATCCCATTATTTAATGTCTTAAGCGGTTTTACATTTTCCGCTTATCTTTCAAAAACGCGAAATTGTCCGAGATCACACATCTATTGGAATTTCGTTAAATCATTTCAAAGCCGTTTGTCTTCAGTTATCCGCGTGCGCCACTGAAGCCAAGATTCAGTTAGCCCTACATTTGTTCTTTAACCCCTTTGAGGCATTCGAATGCAAAAGACTTAAAATAAAATGCCGGAAAATGTAAGTACAAGGTACTTTGGCTGTTACTAAAAATCTTTTGCTATGTCGGTTGTTTGGACCAAAACCCAATTTTTTTTTATTCTTTTTCGGTTTAAATAATTTCCGTGCATTTGTTTTTTACCGGATTAAACAAAAGTATGACGTTGATTCTATTAAATTCGCTTTTAGTCTTCCGAATAGGTATTAATTATGTTTTGCAAATGGAAATAAATATTACAAATTTTTTATTCAATCCTGATCAGGATAGATAAATATCTACTATAATCTGATGTAATTTAAAAAAAAAATTAAATGCCTAAAAAAGTAATAGTTCAGTTTTGCGAAATCTTCACGCTATAGATGGAGGCCGTTAGCCTTCGTATTTTTGTGAAAAAATACAATTAATTTGATTTTCACTTTTGAGTTGTTTCCTGGAAGACTAAAGTAGGTCACCCATTTTTTCAATCCAAAATGGGGGCGGTGTAGTGCTTCGCGACTGTTGCAGCGGGATTGTTCTTCATCATCCGTGAGTGAATTCGTTACTTAATTAGTGGTGATTTTTTTGTTCGTAAGTGTTCCCGCCCTCGTTGGCATCTGCACAAGGTGGCAGCTAAAACTGTAATGGGGAGAAGAGGAGGAGGGGTCCTGGTCGATAAAATCCGCAGCTGCCGCCATTTTGTAAACTCCTGAACATTTGAACATTTCAAAATGGCGATCGCCTAGCCTATTGCTCCGAAGCAATGAGCGTCAGCTTCACCTAAGTGACGCGTGACGTTATTTTTGATTCTTTGGATGATGGCAGAAATTGTGAAGTCGCGGTCTACCTTTGTTTCAATACGTCGAACATTTATATAGTAGATGAAACTCGACCTTAAGTTAGGCAGGCGGTTATAAATAGTACAGATTTGAAATTTAGAACTAAGTTTTTTCAGATAATCGGCAAATGCGAATACCATATTGTAGAATGAAGGATGGGTTTCTTTGTCCGATGACAAAAATGTAGTATCATTTTGAACTGTAGAATAATTTCTTTGATCGTATTTCATTTTAAGTGATTGGCATGCTTCCTCATTTTATAAAATTTATCTCGATGATATCTTCGTGTCATCAAAGTTTTAGATGGTTTTAGTGGGTTCTTGTACAGGTTTTCTTTGCAAATAATGAGATCATGAAAAACTATTATTTTTTCTAATTATGTAGTGAAATGACGAACATTTTTTTTTGGTATTGTGTTATATATTGTCATTTAGAAAGTCATTGAATAGTTCAATCCCAAAACAGTTACCAGTACAGCTGTAAATGAAATTTACCATGCGGTCGCGACCTAAAGCAGATTGTAATTGACTACTTTTTGGCTTCTGTAGCCTCGACATAATGTTCGTAAAAGTGAATATAATTTTATAACTTGTAGTAGTAGTGTAATGATTGTAAATATTACATAAAAAACAATGTGCTAACTTCTTTGTTGCATTACATGTATATTCAAAAAATAAGAAAGCACTATGATGATTTTGAACAAGACTCGTATGCAGTAGTCATATTTTGGTTTGTGGGAAAAAAATGTAACCTTCCTCCTGACGTGTTTATTACGGTCAGTACATATTTTATTCTTTATTAATATTTGTAAGACAAGTTTTCGAGAGAACGTGTTGATTGAATGTTCATGTTCGTTTAGTAACTATAAACCTTATTGGCGCCCAACAGATTGACGTTGGGCGCCAATAATTCAACTTTATGTAAACTCAACCACCATTTGAAATGACGCCTACATTCCGTTAGTGGAAAAAAAACTTCCATTTCTTGAGCAAATTTATACCTTTCCAGTCGTTTTTCAAAAGCCCAAAATTGTCACTTGATGATTCACTACAGATCACAGGACATCAATTTAACAATTTTTCAACCGACTTCTGCAGCTCTGCAACTTGTCTAGATTTCGCAGATGGAAATGGGTGTTGGCGGTTTTCTCTGAAATAGGTGTGTGGCTCATATTTTCGCGCGGCACTATGCGTGCTCATGAGCGTCGTGTTCTCGTATTTTCAAAATATCTGCCGTATGCAAGTGAAGCTAGGTTTTGTTCACAAAGTTGCGTCTGCATTTAAATTTAACTCTTTTAAGACATTTGAATGCGAGTGAGGCAAAATACGTGGAAGAAAATATATGAAGGTAGGGCTAGGACAGCTTCAAAATGGCGGCTGCGCAGTAGCGCAAGTAAGCCGGTGGCGCCCTCGACAGCACCGGTAGCCGGGACGGTAGAGGGAGTTGCGAACGCGGGGGGGGGGTCGATAAATTTTCCATCCCCACTCCACCTGCACCGCAATCCCGCCAGCCGACACGGCCTCGAAGCTGCCGCCATTTTGTATTCACATTGAACATTTCAAAATTTCGACCGCTTCCGGTCTCAGCTATGAGCGTCACTTTCATGGAAGTGACCTGACCTAATTTTTGGTTTTAGTTCAAATTGATGACGGTTTGTTGTATCCAATCGAAGATCGCCTTCGTTCTTTGTTCTCGCTTGTCGGTTCGAAACCGATGATGTATATTTGAAGCAGAATTTAGTTGGAATTTGAGAGTAGAAAAATTTTTTTTTTTTTGTCTGTACACTTTTTTGTTTTGCTTTTCACACTCCGTGAACACTACATCAGAAAATCCGTCGATGGTTTTATTTGTTGAAATTCAAACTCAACCACCATGTAGAATTGCGTTTACCTCCCATTATTTAATTTCCTGAGTGGTTTTACATTTACCGCTTATCTTTCAAAAACGCGAAACTGTCTGAGATCACTAATCTATTGGAATTTCTTTAATTAATTTCAAACCCGTTTGTCATCAGTCATCCACGTGCGCCACTGAAGCGAAGATTCAATTAGCCCTACATTTGTTCTTTATCCCCTTTGAGACATTCGAATGCAAAAGAGGTAAAATAAAATGCCGGAAAATGTAAGTACAAGGTACTTTGGCCGTTTCAAAATGCCGTCATTCCAGCCCGGACCGCGGGAGTTGGTAGTCGTTTTTGCGCGGAACTTGAGAGAAAAATCTTTTGCCTTGTCGGTTATTTGGACAGAAACCCTACATATTTTATTCTTTTTCGGTGTATTTGATTTTTTTTATACCGGATTAAACAAAAGTATGACGTTGAATCTATTAAATTCGCTGTTAGTCTTCGTTTTATGCCGAATAGTTATTAAGTTTAAAATTCGCAGCCGCCGCCATTTTGTAAACTCTTGAACATTTCAAAATGGCGATTGCCTAGCCTACTGCTCCGAAGCAATGAGCGTCAGCTTCACCTAAGTGACGCGTGACGTTATTTTTGATTATTTGGATGGCGATAGAAATTGCAAAGTCGCGGTTTACCTTTGTTTCAATACGTCGAACATTTATATAGTAGAAGAAACTTGACCTTAAGTTAGGCAGGTGGTTATAAATAGTTCAGATTTTAAATTTAGAACTTAAGTTCTTTCAGATTTTCAGATAATCGGCAAATGCGAATACCGTATTTTAGAATGCAGGATGGGTTTCTTTGTCAGATAAAAAAAATGTAGTCTACATCATTTTAAACTGTAGAATCATTTCTTTGATCGTATTTCATTTTAAGTGATTTGCGTGCTTCTTCATTTTATAAAGTCTATGTCGATGATATGTTCGTGTCATCAAAGTTTTAAGATGGTTTTAGTGAGTTGTGATACAGGTTTTCTTTGCAAATAATAAGATCATGAAAAACTATTATTTTTTCTAATAATGTAGTGAAAGACGATCTTTTTTTGTTCGGTATTGTGTTATATATTGTCATTTAGAAAGTCATTGAATAGTTTAATCCCAAAACTGTTACCGTTACAGTTGTTAATGAAATTTACCATGCGGTCGCGACCTAAAACAGATTATAATTGACTGCTTTGTGGCTTCTGCAGCCTGAAAATAATGTTCGTATAAATAAATCTTACAATTCCGTTTTCACATTGAGGTGATTACTTGAACGACTAAAATGTGTCATTCGTTTCCTGATTCTGTCATGGCATTGGAGTAGTGTTTCGTGGACGTTGCTTCGGGATTGTCCTTGATTGGCATTTGTGAGTTAATCTGTGATTAATTTAGTCATCAGATGTGACTTCTGTGGATTTTTTTTTTTTCTTTCAATTGTTGTTTTCTAAAGTTTTTCTCCCATTCCCTTCATATTCACAGTTTTACCGAAGAAATGTCTTTGTTCATGATTAAGTCGGTGACGCCCTCGACGGCAGCGGTAGCCAGGACGGTAGAGCCAGGTGCGAACGCGGGGGGGGGGGGGGTCGATAAATTTTCCACTCCCACTCCACCTGCACCACAAACCCGCCAGCCGACACGGCCTCAAAGCCGCCGCCATTTTGTATTCACAGTAAAAATTTCAAAATGGCGAATGCCTCCGGTCTTACAACTATGAACGTCACTTTCATGGAAGTGACCTGACCTAATTTTTGATTATAGCTCAAATTGATGACGGTATGTTGCATTCAATCGAAGTTCGCCATTTTTCTTTGTTCACGCTTGGCGGTTCGAAACCAATGGCATACAAGGCATTTTGGCCGTTTCAAAATGGCGGCCGTACACTAACGCAATGCGTAATTATGCGCGCGCATAGAGATCAGGTTCTTCTTTGTTACATGAGGGTACCGAACGTCGGCCCGGGCACCGTCATTCCAGCTCTGACCGCGGGAGTTGGTAGTCGTTTTTGCGCGGAACTAGAGAGAAAAATCTTTTGCTATGTCAGTTATTTGGAAAGAAACCCTAATTTTTTTATTCTTTTTCGGTATATTTAATTGTAGTGATTTGTTTTATACCGGATTTAACAAAAGTATGACGATAAATCTATTAAATTCGCTGTTAGTCTTCGTTTTATGCCGAATAGTTATTGAGTTTTGCAAATGGAATTAAATATTACTAATTTTTATTTCTATTAAATAATCATTATAAATAAATACCTAGTAGGTATAGTCTGCTGTTGTTATAAAAAAAACCAAGTGCCTAGGAAAGTAATAGTTCAGTTTTGCGAAATCTTCGCTGTGGATGGGGAGACCGTTAGCCATCGTATTTTTGTGAAAAATTACAATTAATTTGATATTCACTTTGGAATCGTTTCCTGGAAGACTAAAGTAGGTCACCCATTTCTTCAATCCAACATGGGGGCGGTGTAGTGCTTCGCGACAGTTGCAGCGGGATTTTTTTTCATCATCCGTGAGTGAATTCTTCTCTAATTATTTTCTGTAGTTTCAAAAATGCGGTTTTTTTCGGAGTTTTGTTAAATAGATTTTTATGTTCGTAAGTGTTGGCGCCCTCGATGGCATGCAATGGCGATCGCCTAGCCAACTGCTCCGAAGCAATGAGCGCCAGCTTCACCGAAGTGACGCGTGACGTTATTTTTGATTATTTGGATGGTGATAGAAATAGCGAAGTCGCGGTCTACCTCTCTGTTCGACGTCTTGAAACAAACAAGACGTCGAACATTTATTTGTTAGAAGAAACTTGAGCTTAAGTTAGGCAGACGGTTATAAATAGCACAGATTTTAAATTTAGAACTAAGTTCTTTTAGATTTTCAGATAATCGGTAAATGCGAATACCGTATTGTAGAATAAAGGATGGGTTTCTTTGTCAGATAACAAAAATGTAATCTACATCATTTTAAACTGTTGAATAATTTCTTTGATCGTATTTCATTTTAAGTGATTTTCGTGCTTCCTTATTTTATAAAGTTTATCTCGATGATGTGTTCGTGTCATCAAAGTTTTAGATGGTTTTAGTGGGTTCTTGTACGGGTTTTCTTTGCAAATAATGAGATCATGAACAACTTTTATTTATTATAATAATGTAGTGAAATGAACAACATTGTTTTTTCGGTATTGTGTTATATTTTGTCATTTGGAAAGTCATTGAATAGTTTAATCCCAAAACAGATACGGTACAGTTGTTAATGAAATTTACCATGCGGTCGCGACCTAAAGCAGATTGTAATTGAATGCTTCGTGGCTTCTGCAGCCTCAACATAATGTTCGTAAAAATAAGTCTTACAATTCCGTTTTCACATTGAAGTGATTACTTGAAAGACTAAAATGTTTCATTCGTTACCTGATTCTGTCATGGTAGCGGAGTAGTGTTTCGTGGACTTTGCTTCGGGATTGTCCTTCATTCGCATTTGTGAGTTAATCTGTGATTAATTTAGTCATCTGGTGTGACTTCTGTAGAAATTTAATTTTTTTTCTTTCCATTGTTGTTTTCTTAAGTTTTCTTCCATTCCCTTCATATTCACAGTTTTATCGAAGAAATGTTTTTGTTCATAATTAAGTCGGTGGCGCCTTCGACGGCAGCGATAGCCGGGGCGGTAGAGTGAGGTGCGAACCCGGGGGGGGGGGACTCATTTCAAAGCCGTTTGTCATCAGTCATCCGCGTGCCTACGTACATTTGTTCTTTAACCCCTTTGAGGCATTCCAATGCAAAAGAGGTAAAATAAAATGCCGGAAAATGTAAGTACAAGGTACTTTGGCCGTTTCAAAATGGCGGCCGTGTACTAACGCAATGCGTAATTATGCGCGCGCATAGAGATCAGGTTCTTCTTTGTTACATGAGGGTACCGAACGTCGGCCCGGGCGACCGTCATTCCAGCCCGGACCGCGGGAGTTGGTAGTCGTTTTTGCGCGGAACTTGAGAGAAAAATGTTTTGCCATGTCGTTAATTTGGACAGAAACCCTACATATTTTATTCGTTTTCGGTGTATTTGATTGGAGTGATTTGTTTTATACCGGATTAAACAAAAGTATGACGTTGAATCTATTAAAGTCGCTGTTAGTCTTCGTTTTGTGCCGAATAGTTAAGTTTTGCAAATGGAAATAAATATTACTAATTTTTATTTCTATTAAATAATCATTATAAATAAATACCTAGTAGGTATAGTCTGCTGTTGTTATAAAAAAAATTAAGTGCGTAAGAAAGTAGTAGTTCAGTTTTGCGAAATCTTCGCTGTGGATGGGGAGACCGTTAGCCATCGTATTTTTGTGAAAAATTACAATTAATTTGATATTCACTTCGGAATCGTTTCCTGGAAGACTAAAGTAGGTCACCCATTTCTTCAATCCAACATGGGGGCGGTGTAGTGCTTCGCGACCGTTGCAGCAGGATTTTTCTTCATCATCCGTGAGTGAATTCTTTACCTAATTATTTTCTGTAGTTTCAAAAATGCGGTTTTTTTGAAGTTTTATTAAATAGATTTTTATGTTCGTAAGTGTTGGCGCCCTCGATGGCATGCGCACAAGGTGGCCGACGAAAATGTAGTGGGGCGAGGAGGGGGAGGGGCCGGGTCGATATAATTCGAAGCCGCCGCCATTTTGTAAACTCTTGAACATTCCAAAATGGCGATCGCCTAGCCTACTGCTCCGAAGCAATGAGCGTCAGCTTCACCTAAGTGACGCGTGACGTTATTTTTGATTATTTAGATGGTGGTAGAAATAGCGAAGTCGTGGTCTATCTTTGTATCAAAACGTTGAACATTTATATAGTAGAAGAAACTCGACCTTAAGTTAGGCAGGCGGTTATAAATTCAGATTTGAAATGTAGAACCAAGTTCTTTCAGATTTTCAGATAATCTGCAAATAAGAATGCCGTATTGTAGAATGAAGGATGGGTTTCTTTGTCAGGTAACAAAAATGTAGTCTACATCATTTTAAACTGTAGAATAATTTCTTTGGTCGTATTTCTTTTTTTTTTTGTTTTTCTTCCACATTTTATAAAGTTTATCTCGATGATATGTTCGTGTCATCATAGTTTTAAGATGGTTTTAGTGGATTCTTGTACGGGTTTTCTTTGCAAATAATGAGATCATGAAAAACTTTTATTTTTTCTAATATTGTAGTGAAATGACGATCTTTTTTTTGTTCGGTATTGTGTTATATATTTTACCGAAGAAATGTCTTTGTTCATGATTAAGCCGCTGGTGTCCTCGACGGCAGTGGTAGCTGGGACGGTAGAGCGAAATGCGAACGCAAGGGGGGGTCGAAAAATTTTCTACCCCCACTCCACCTGCACCACAACCCTGCCAGCCCACACGGCCTCGAAGCCGCCGCCATTTTGTATTTACAGTGAACATTTCAAAATGGCGACCGCCTCCGATCTTACAGCTATGAGCGTCACTTTCATGGAAATGACCTGACCTAATTTTTGGTTATAGTTCAAATTGATGACGGTATGTTGCATCCAATCGAAGATCGCCTTTGTTCTTTGTTCACGCTTGGCTGTTCGAAACCGATGATTTATATTTGGAGGCGAAGTTAGTTCGAATTTGAGAGTAGAAAAATTCTATTTTTTTGATGTCTGTATACTTTTTGTTTTCCTTTTTACATTCCGAGAATGCTCCATCAGAAAATCGATCGATGGCTTGTTATATTTGTTGAAATTCAAACTCAACTACCGTTTAGAATTGCATTTACCTCCCATTATTTAATTTCTTAAGCGGTTTTACGTTTTCCACTTATCTTTCAAAAACGCGAAATTGTCCGAGATCACACATCTATTGCAATTTCGTTAAACACTTTTCGTTAATTCATTTCAAAGCCGTTTGTCATCAGTCATCCGCGTGCGCCACTGAAGCGAAGATACAATTAGCCCTACATTTGTTCTTTAACCCCTTTGAGGCATTCGAATGCAAAGGTGGTAAAATAAAATGCCGGAAAATGTAAGTACAAGGCACTTTGGCCGTTTCAAAATGGCGGCCGTGTACTAACGCAATGCGTAATTATGCGCGCGCATAGAGATCAGGTTCTTCTTTGTTACATGAGGGTGCCGATCGCGGCCCGGGCGACCGTCATTCCAGCCCAGACCGCGGGAGTTGGTAGTCGTTTTTGCGCGGAACTTGAGCGAAAAATCTTTTGCCATGTCGGTTATTTGGACGGAAACCCTAATTTTCTTATTCTTTTTCGGTATATTTAATTGGAGTGATTTGTTTAATACCGGATTAAACAAAAGTATAACGTTGAATCTATTGAATTCGCTGTTAGTCTTCCTTTTATGCCGGATATTTATTAAGTTTTGCAAATGGTAATAAATATTACTAATTTTTATTTCTATTAAATAATCATATTAAATAAATACCTACTTATAGTCTAGTGTTGTTATAAAAATAATCAAGTGCCTAAGAAAATAATAGTTCAGTTTCGTGAAATCATCACGCTATAGATGGAGGCTGTTAGAATTCGTATTTTTGTGAAAAATTACAATTAATTTGATTTTCATTTCGGAGTTGTTTCCTGGAAGACTAAAGTAGGTCACCCATTTCTTTAATCCAACATGGGTGTAGTGTTTCGCGACCGTTGCAGCGGGATTTTTCTTCATTATCCGTGAATGAATTCGTTACTTAATTATTTTCTGTGGTATAAAAAATGCGGCTTTTTCGGAGTTTTTTAAATAGATTTTTATGTTCGTAAGTGTTGACGCCCTCGATGGCATCGGCACAAGGCGGCAGCTAAAACTGTAGTAGGGAGAGGAGGAGGAGGGGTCCGGGTCGATAAAATTCGCCGCAGCCATTTTGTAGTCTTGAACATTTCAAAATGGCGATCGCCTAGCCTTCTGCTCCGAAGCAATGAGCGTCAGCTTCACCTAAGTGACGCGTGACGTTATTTTTGATTATTTAGATGGTGGTAGAAATAGCGAAGTCGCGGTCTATCTTTGTATCAAAACGTTGAACATTTATATAGTAGAAGAAACTCGACCTTAAGTTAGGCAGGCGGTTATAAATTCAGATTTGAAATGTAGAACAAAGTTCTTTCAGATTTTTAGATAATCTGCAAATACGAATGCCGTATTGTAGAATGAAGGTTGGGTTTCTGTCAGGTAACAAAAATGTAGTCTACATCATTTTAAACTGTAGAATAATTTCTTTGATCGTATTTCTTTTTTTTTTTGTTTTTCTTCCACATTTTAAAAAGTTTATCTCGATGATATGTTCGTGTCATCAAAGTTTTAAGATGGTTTTAGTGGATTCTTGTACGGGTTTTCTTTGCAAATAATGAGATCATGAAAAACTATTATTTTTTCTAATAATGTAGTGAAAGACGATCTTTTTTTTGTTCGGTATTGTGTTATATATTGTCATTTAGAAAGTCATTGAATAGTTTAATCCCAAAACTGTTACCGTTACAGTTGTAAATGAAATTTACCATGCGGTCGCGACCTAAAGCAGATTGTAATTGACTGCGTTGTGGCTTCTGTAGCCTCAACATAATGTTCGTAAAAATAAATCTTTTAATTCTGTTTTCACATGGAAGTCATTACTTGAAAGACTAAAATGTGTCAACGTTTCCTGATTCTGTCATGGTAGCGGTGTAGTGCTTCGTGGACGTTGCTTCGGGATTGTCCTTCATTCGCGTTTGTGAGTTAATCTGTGATTAATTTAGTCATCTGATGTGACTTCTAAGGATTTTTTTTTTCCTTTCCATTATTTTTTCAAAAGTTTTTCGCCCTTCCCTTCATATTCACAGCTTTACCGAAGTAATGTCTTTGTTCATGATTAAGCCGGTGGCGCCCTTGACGGCAGCGGTAGCTGGGACGGTAGAGCGAGGTGCGAACGCGGGGGGGGGGGGGGGGTCGATAAATTTTTCACCCCCACTCCACCTGCACTACAACCCCGCCAGCCGAAACGGCTTCGAAGCCGCCGCCATTTTGTATTTACAGTGAACATTTCAAAATGGCGACTGCCTCCGGTCTTACAGCTATGAGCGAGCGTCACTTTCATGGAAGTGACCTGACCTAATTTTTGGTTATAGTTCAAATTGATGACGGTATGTTGCATCCAATCGAAGATCGCCTTTGTTCTTTGTTCACGCTTTGCTGTTCGAAACTGATAATTTATATTTGGAGGCGAAGTTAGTTCGAATTTGAGAGTAGAAAAATTCTATCTTCTTGATGTCTGTATAACTTTTTGTTTTCCTTTTTACATTCCGAGAACGCTCCATCAGAAAATCGATCGATGGTTTTTTATATATATGTTGAAATTCAAACTCAACTACTGTTTAGAATTGCGTTTACCTCCCATTATTTAATTTCTTAAGCGATTTTACATTTTCCGCTTATCTTTCAAAAACGCGAAACTGTGCGAGATCACACATCTATTGGAATTTCGTTAAACACTTTTCATTAATTCATTTTAAAGCCGTTTGTCATCAGTCATCCGCGTGCGCTACTGAAGCGAAGGTACAATTAGCCCTACATTTGTTCTTTAACCCCTTTGACGCATTCGAATGCAAAAGAGGTAAAATAAAATGCCGGAAAATGTAAGTACAAGGTATTTTGGCCGTTTCAAAATGGCGGCCGTGTACTGACGCAATGCGTAATTATGCGCGCGCATAGAGATCAGGTTCTTCTTTGTTACATGAGGGTGCCGAACGTCGGCCCGGGCGACCGTCATTCCAGCCCGGACCGCGGGAGTTGGTAGTCGTTTTTGCGCGGAACTTGAGTGAAAAATCTTTTGCCATGTCGGTTATTTGGACAGAAACCCTATATTTTTTATTATTTTTAGATATGTTTTATTGGAGTGATTTGTTTTATACCGGATTAAACAAAAGTATGACGTTGAATCTATTGAATTCGGTGTTAGTCTTCGTTTTGTGCCGAATAGTTATGAAGTTTTGCAAATGGAATTAAATATTACTAATTTTTATTTCTATTAAATAATCATAATAAATAAATACCTAGTAGGTATAGCTATAGTCCGGTGTAATTATAAAAAAAAATTAAGTGCCTAAGAAAGTAATAGTTCAGTTTTTCGAAGTCTTCACGCTATCGATTGCCGGAGGCCTTCGTTTTTTTTAATGAAAAATCACAATTAAATTTATTTTTACTTCGGAGTTGTTTCCTGGAAGACTAAAGTAGGTCACCCATTTCTTCAATTCAACATGGGGGCGGTGTAGTGCTTCGCGACCGTTGCAGCGGAATTTTTCTTCATCATCCGTGAGTGAATTCGTTACTTAATTAGTAGTCCCGATATCGGAGTTATTTTGTCTGGTTTCAATTTGCAGTTTTTTAAATTTTTTTTTTCTTCATGAGTAGTGGCGCCCTCGATGGCATAGGTGCAAGGCGGTAACCGAAGCAGTAGTGGAAGGTGGTGTGGATAGAGGGAGGAGGGGGAGTAATCTGGGTCGATAAAATTTGCAGCCGCTGCCATTTGGAAAACTTGTGAACATTTCAAAATAGCGACCCCCTACTGCTTCGTAGCAATACGGTCTACTGTTGTTTCGAGAGTCGAACATTTAGTAAAATAAACTCGTAACTTAAATTAGGCAGGGGTTTATAAGTAGTCCCGAAATGAGCAATTTTCAAATTGGGTTCTTTCAGATTTCTCACACTTTCAGAGATTTATTTTAGAATGTAATCGTCAAATGTGAATCCCGTATTGCAGAATGAAGGGTGGGTTCCTTTGTTAGATAACACAAAGTATACATCATATTAAACTGTAGAATAATTTCTTGAACCGTATTTCATTTCAAGTGATTTGCGTACTTCCTCATTTCATAAAGTTTATCTTGATGATATGTTCTTGCCATCAGTTTTAGTTGTACAGAACATACTGTTCGTAAAAGTGAACATAATTTTATAGCTTGTAGTTAAGTGTAGTAATCGTAAATATAATGTAAAATACAAAGTGTTACCTTCTTTGTTGCATTACATGTAGGTATATTTTTAAAAAGAATAAAGGAGTGTGATGATTGTGAGCAAGACTTGTATGCAGTAGTCATATTTTCGCGGCAACTTGTCTAGATTTCCCAGATGTAAGTTGATGTAGGCGGTTTTTTCTGAAATAGCTGGGTGGCATCATCCCCACTCGCGACACGATGCGTGTGCATGACCGCGTATCTCAACTGGAGGTTTCCTTATTCTCTTACTTTCTAAGCAGTTTCAAAATATCGGCCGCACGCTTCGAAACTATTCACTAAGTCAGTTACATCAGTATTTATTTTTAACCCTTTCCATTTTATTGAGAGTGAGGCAAAACACGTGGCACAAAATGTATGAAGGTAGGGCTAGGGCAGCTTCAAAATGACGGCTGCGCAGTACCGCAACGAGGTATGTTGCGCGCGCATAGGAATTGGGCTGTTCTATCTGGAGTATCGAGCGTCGGCCCGGGCGACCGTCATTCCAGCCTGGATCGTGGTAACTGATAGACGTTTGAGTTCTTAACTTTAGAATAAATAAATCTTGCAATTCCGTTTTCATATGGAAGTAGATACCTGAAAGACTAAAATAAGTAATTAGTTATTTCTGATTTTATCATGGTGGCGGTGTAGTGCTTCGTGGACGTTGCTGCGGGATTGTCCTTCATTCGCATTTGTGAGTTAATCTGTGGTTAATTTTGTGATCTGATCTGACTTCTGTGGATTTTTTTGTTTCCTTTCCATTATTCTTTTTTTTTTTCTATTATTTTCCATTTTTGTTTTTACCGAAGAAATGTCTTTGTTCATGATTACGCCAGTGGCGCCCTCGACGGTAGCGGTAGCTGGGACGGTAGAGCGAGGTGCGAACGCGGGGGGGTCGGGTCGATAAAACTCGATTCTACCCCCGCTCACCTGCAACCCCTCCCCGGCCGCCGACACGGCCTCGGAGCCGCCGACAAGGCCTCGGAGCCGCCGCCATTTTGTATTCACCGGGAACACATTTCAAAATGGCGACTACCTCCGGTCTCACCTGACCTAATTTTTGGTTATAGTTCAAAATGATGGCGGTATGTTGCGTCCAATCGAAGATTGCCTTTGTTCTTTGTTCACGCTTGGCTATTCGAAACTGATGTTATTTAAGAAATCATTTCCTTTCTGATTGCTACTTCTTCGGATTCATTCTAGTATTTATTTTATTTGCATTATTCTTATTTCATATCTATCCTCAAAGATCAGAAATGTCAGTTAACAATATAATCCGAAATTTACATTTTCTTTTTTAGTTTCATAAAGTCGTTTCGTAATTTTTGATAAGGTAGCAATATCCATTATATTATTTTGGAATAACTATAGTTATATCTTTGTAAGTTAATAAATAATTTTGTCTATTATTTTGCACGAACTATAAATAATTTTAAAATGTTTTACTGCTAACCTTGCTAGCATTTTACATGTCACTCAATGCGACATTTTGGAACATTAACGGTTCGTACTCCACGACCATAACATGACTATTTCAAAATGACGGCCTGTTTCCGCGACGATGCAGTTCTTCTATGGTGATGTGCGCACTTCTGACCTCTTTTACACAACGTTTCGAACTGCTTCGCGGAAAACGGTTACTGGTCGTGGTTCAAGATGCGCGCTTCAATATTGACTTGAATCGAGAGTGTTTGGTCCTGGACTATCTCAGTGTACTCGTCGCATTCGTCACTTGATCTTTAAAATTTTATTGAAATACTAGCTGACCCGGCAAACGTTGTTTTGCTATGTATATAATTTTTATTTTAATCTAAAATTGAAAAAAAAATCTAGTGGTGGATTACCCTTAACATTTAAGGGGATAAAAAATAGATGTTGCCCGATTCTCAGACCTACCCAATATGCACACAAAATTTCATGAGAATCGGGAAAGCCGTTTCGGAGGAGTTTAACCACAAACACCGCGACACGAGAATTTTATATATTAGATCTTGAACGACGATAACTTCTAACCTTTATTTAATTTTAAATGACAAAACATTTGCTAAAAGTTTAATAACTGGAAGTTTAAAACCTGGTCAAAATTTTCTGTGAACAAAAAGCTGTTTTTTTTTAACGAATATCTTCAAGAGAGTCCGTTCATACCAGTGTTTTTACTGAAAATAGTATTGAGTTTTTTTTTTCAATAAAAATAGCACTTAGCTAATTTTGAGCAGGCCCCTCTTTACTTAAATGATCAGCAATCATTACAAATTAAATGATTTTCACAACGAAGTCACAGAAAAGAACGTAACAAATATTTCATTTCTGCGAAAATCATACCTGAATGCGAAAATATTGTTACTAATATTTGACGATACAAAATACCGTCAATATTGACGCATGAATAGTTTTATTCTATTCTGTTCATGAATTTTGCTGTAGTTGAATTATATACATTTTAGGCGACACTGTGTCGTAATGGCAGATATCAATCTGTTACTGTAACTGGTAATATCGGTTAAAGTATTTACTGGTAGTACTAGTACGGTTGTTACGAAATCGAACCGAAAGTACGACAAGTTTGCAAATGTTAATATTTTATTTATTGTTCGTTTTTAACTTGGTTTATGAAACTGTTTGAAATTGTGTTTATTTACAAAATGCAACAGATGTGACTATAGGTGTTTCGTTATATTTGAAGGATCTTTAGTTCGAACTTCGACGAACGGCGAGTATCCACCCTTACGTTGTTGAAACTTCAACGGTCCGGACTAAGCGTTTCGCTTCGTCATTTATACCGCGTACATCTATAATTTAGGTGTCTTCAAGGCTAGAGTGAATAGGCTCTTAATATACTAGTGCGCCTGACCATCAATGATTGCATCTGCGCTTACTTGATCTTACGTCCGCTTTTAGGTGGGATCGCAGTCAAGCACTGGTTTATAACAATTTAAAAAAAAAAAAAACTTGAGAGTAGAAAAAATCCATCACGTCTAGCTTTTCAGCGTAAGTCCTATTAGGGCCGCCACAGGCAAATCCGTTAAGTAGACGAAAACCTCGTTGATTGATCTGTTAGTGGACATTCAAGATAAAAAGTTACACCCATTTTTCATCTCCATATCGAGCAGCAACCGCTAGATATAACGGAAGGTGTTATATCGGAACTGAATTCGGAACCGGAGTTTTAAAATTTAGTTTATCGGAATCGGAACCGAAACCGGAACCACTCCTAAAACTAATCCAAAGACTCGAATAAATATCATAAATGAAGAGCGAATACACAATATTCCAAATACGAAACAAAACAACAAGTGTAAGTGATCAAAATTTGTCGGAACCGAAAATCAATCGGTAGTTCCGACCTTTCGAAATAGGAATCGAACGTTCGTAACATCCCTGCATCCTAACAGTCTCGATGTTCTGTTGCGATTGGCGCTCGGTAATTAATCCGCCAGACAAACGGGGGAGACTGGGCTTGTCATGTACCTATCTACATAACCGTCTACGATAGGATAAAAAGATGTATAAATAAATATTATGTGGGCGAAAATCGATGTATTCAGACGTCATGTGATTCGGTTGTTCATACTACACACCAAGTTACTAAAAGAGTTATGAGTTTACATGTGGAGGGATGGAGAGGAAGAGGGAGACCAAAGAAAAGATGGATGGATTGTGTGAAGAGTGATATGAAAGAAAAGGAAGTTAGTGATAGCATGGCGAGTAACAGGGCAGAGTGGAAGAAAAAAACGTGTTGCGCCGACCCTAAATAATACAGGATAAGGGCAGGAAGATGATGATGATGATGACTACACACCAAGTTAGGAATGTTCTCCTTTTTACTGGCAATGCCTTAAAATAATGTTAATATTGTATTTACGTTCTTTTGTTATTCAAGGGCTTTAAAGTTGATAATAAGATTCTCATTTTTTTTTTTAATTTGCTTGGTAGATGTGCCTCACAGCTTCATTCTTTTCTATCGACAACCGATCAGGGCCTCAAGTCTGCTATTACAATAGTGTCAGAATGGTCTATCATTGACTTCATATTTGTTTATTTTGACAAGTTTAGTAATCTACTAATATAATGGCGTCATTATGACTTTTCAGTGGTCAACCACTGACACTCCATTGAAAGAAGTGGCATAAAATGGTAATCTCGTACATAATGACTAATGAATTTCTGAATCTGCTAAAATTTTGACAGTTCACTGATCAAGTGACCTACCATTAGAACGTCACTGTGTATTCATTGCTTTTAATAATCTCGATATTTTCATTCTACCACAACCCTATTACGAGACCATTGACCGATCAATGATCGATCATTATGAATTAGCAGATTACGAACTTTTAGCAAAATGAGTGTTGGAATGACGAATTTATAAAAATAGCAGATTTGAGATCCAGGATAGTGAAGTGCGACACTATTGTACTGAACGGTTGTCAAAACGAATCATTTATTTGTTTAGAGGGTCTTAGGTAAAAGTACACAGTGCGCTATGTTATGTCAATACAAACTTACAACATCTCAAATCGCAGCATGTACCTATTAATAAAAATTCAGTCAAAGAGAAAAACAAAAAAATATTAAGTAATAATGTCATTAATTAAAACAATCAATATCAGTCCATAATTATAATCAAATAGTTGTCGAGCCGTCGGAGAGCCTCTCTCCTGGACACGAGTTGCTATGTGCCACCTAGAAAACTCTAAACAGACGCAGGGCGTAGCAAAGACAATCTCCACAGATGGGGGTTCCCGGACGGTTCCGATCTTCAGTGTTTTTGTGATGTCTCTCCGCAGCCCATGTCCAACCTTCGATCCTGCATCACGTGCCCTGTTACCTATTCACGTAGGGACCTAATGATAGCATTAGCGGACGGTTCCGCCGTGGCTGAATACTGGGCAAGCAGGAATTTAACTAGTTACACTACACAAATCACGTAACTGTCCGATTTGTTTTAATTTGATTTGATTTATTTATTATTTTAATAAATCAAAATCAAAAAATCATTGATGTAACCCGTGTAGGCGCTGAAGCACCTCGAAAAACTTCTGTCAAAACAATTTTATCGTTTAAAAATTCGGTGACGCTGTAGTATATATATAAAAAGAAAGAAAGAAATTCGATCCAGCTTGCTTTTTCAATTAATTATTACGTAACAGTTTCCACTTTTTCGGCTTTATTAATTTCTAGCTGTTATGTCTTAGAAATTGACTGGCCTTTTGGTCTAGTAGTTAGTGGCCCTGACTGCTACGCCGTAGGTCATGCGTTCGATTCCCACCCAGGACAAATGTTTGTGTGATGAGCACGATCATTTGTTCTGTGTCTGACTGTAATTTATCTATAATATGTATGTATTAAGTATGTTTATCAGTTGTCTAGTACTCATAACACAAGCTCTGCTTAGATTGGGACTAGACTGCGTTGTTTGGTAGTTGTGTGTGTGAATATTATAAAAAAAATATAAAAGTTAAAATGGGGGGTGATTATAGGCGGGTAAAAAATAACTTACAACCGGTTCTCTAGCTTAACTATAAACAAAAAATGTTTTTGGTTTTTATTTAATTAGGGTTGTAGGTTTCCCGACGGGAGGAGTTATTCGACGATTTCTCACTGGAAAAAGGAATTAGTTTTATCTTTTATCAACTCAATCACAAACATTTAAAATATTTTTTACGATCTTACATAATTATGAGGGCGATTATCGGTCTCAACTATTGCGCAAATAACACAAGCATATTACTTTACAAAACCAATTTGAATGCAAGCGCAATATTAAGGTTAAGTACCTCCTACTTACACTCATTATTAACAAAAAGACGTTTCGTTTTACCGAAGTGACCTTCTGAGGCAATCAACCCACACGTCCGCTCTCGGCAAAATCTCTTACGTAACAGAGTAGTTTTGGTAAAGATCATGATAGACTTTTGTAATTTATAGAGATGCGCCGAATAGTGGTTTCACCGAATAACCGAATACCGAATAATATTCGGTTAAGTTCTTACCGAACTGCCGGATAATTCGGCTCCCCGATCCATAGTTTTGCTGCAAACAACGGTTGTTTTCCGGAAGAAATATGTATGAGGACAAAGGAAATAGGCTTTTGCCAGATAGAGCTGAAAGCTTGATTTTCTTGCATCATAATCTACCGCTGGCGCTGCTTCATTATAAATATTAAATTTTAATTACAAATATTCTTAATTTATTTATGTTCAACGCCATAGTTGAGAAAACGACATAGTTTATTCATTGTGCATAAGTAAACATTTCCTATTACAATGTGGTTGTTAGAATATGGGATTCCTTTAATATATTTTGCCCTAAAGGCTGATTTAGAATGATCCATTAAACCGAATACATTCGGCGTTTCAACCGAATGATTCGGCCGAATACGAATATCTTAAAATTCTGCCGCATACTCCGAATATCGAATGTAAAACGAATATTCGGCGCATCTCTAGTAATTTATGGTCAGCTTCCAGTGTTACTCTAAAGTAGTTCACTACTTAACTTTAAAAATTTTTTTGCTTGTGTAGATAACCAAAAATATTTCTTTTTAAGTTTTCTATGTAAATAGTCAATGGGTACTTTAGTCATGTATCATTACTTTTTGTGCCTTGAGTGACTTTTTTTAAATAAGACTAGGTTGTTGTACCAGTGGTTTCGCCCGCGTGAATGTTGAAAATTAACTCAAAGGAATATACTCTCGAAATAAAACGTATCCTATGTGTTATTCCAAGACAAAGTCTACACTGCACCAAATTTCATCAAAATACGTTCAACTATTTGGACGTGAAGAAGTAACAAACATACACACGTACAAACTTTCGACTTTATAATATTGGCGTCAAGATTAAATTTCGACTTCTGATTTTTATTTACATTTTACGAAGATTGCGCTGTCGTCTGTCTAACCGCCTGTCACCAGGCTGTATCTCATGAACCGTGATAGTCAGACAGTTGAAATTTTCACAGATGATGAATTTCTGTTGCTGCTATAACAACAAGTACTTAGGTACTAAAAACAGAATAAAATAAATATTTATTTGAAAGGACTCCCATACATCAAACGTGAATTTTTTTTTTGCTCGTTTTTTGCTACGGAACCCTTTGTCCACGAGTCCCACTCGCACTTGACCGGTTTTTTTTTACTGTTTATATTTTTTTATTTACTAAATGCAGCTCCACAATATTAGTTAAAAACTAAACGAGTGTGTTGTCTGATTCGTATAGGAAAACATAAGAAAATTTCCCAGTAATGCCATAATACGTACCTTTTTAATAATCTCAGCTATATATAATCCGTGTTCATAATTAACAGGATAATTCTATTGCTTTCCTGGAGTTTTGCCTTGAAAATGAATAAATATATGTGTACCTTTGCGTACCTTTTGTAAGTCATCCGTGTAAGGGCCTGCGCACACTTGAGACAAGACTATCAACCCGGGAATCTTTAAGTCATGAGTAAATAGGTTACTTCTAGATAAGCGCGCTCTATCGTCGACCGCATCGTCGCTTTCCATCAGGTAAGATAGTGGTCAAGCGCGAACCTATCAAGAATTAAAAAAAAAAATCTTCGACTTGTCTCAAGTGTGCGCAGGCCCTAATAATTGTAACTTTATATTTAACTAGCTTCTGCAAACGGCTTCGCCCGCGTTAAAATAGGTTACTCCATACAAACTTTGGACCTCCATTTCATCCCTCTAGGGGGTCAATTTTGATGCATGATTTTGCCTACGTTATAAGAGGAAACCATGTCGACGGTGAAGTGCCAATACCTTCTAACTGACATTTTTCGATAAAATTACTTTTAAGTGCTTATATTTTAAATGCGTGTTTCCGCATGCTTCGTAAAATATCCGAAGTGGATATTTAGTTACAACTGCATCAAATTAATTTGTGGAAACAAACACCTAACTAAACCAACGTGTCAATTTATAGTATTACTTCCTAACAATTTTGGACAGATAATTTTGACATCCGACAGTTAGGAGTTATTGGTACTTCACCGTCGATGTGCACAATTTCGGTTCCTAATCCCAGTAGTTTCGGCTGTGCATTGATATGTCAGCCCTTAGCTAAATAGCGGTTCAATATACCTTTGACGTCTCTGTTTTTTATAAGTCTGCATGAATCATTAATTCTAATTAAAAAAACTCTGTCTATTGATGAAAAATGCATGAAAATCCATTCAGTAATTTTTGAGGTTATTGCGTTCGTACAGGCAGAAAAATGCGTCGGGGTGACTTTGTTTTATAATAAGCAAGGACGAACAAAAAATAAAATCTTTCCTGTTTTTGTATCACTATCAGTTTTAATATCATTAATTAATAAGTTAAAAAAATAATTGGTCTTTTTTAAACGCTCTGAATGCTAAACTAGGTGTATTTTTATGTGGCTTAGGAGAGTCAGGCATTATTTTATTTTATTAATAAAAAAAAACTTACATACAGCTAATACATTCGAGTAGTCCACACGTTACATTATGTAGAACAAGTTCAATTATATTATTATATTACAAAATGTATGCAATTGAGTTTTAAAAATAAAATTGTGGAATTACAAAATTATGAAAATTGTTGGAATTGTTAAATTATTCAATTTTATTATATTAAATTTTAAATTATTCAATTTAATTTTAAATTTTTAAATTATTCAATAAAATTGTACAATAAAATGTATGTTGTGATTGTGTTTTGTACCTACTAACATAGTTTATAAGTTCAAATTGTTACTAAACATTATGGATCATTGTTATCTGAATAAAGTCACTCTTTTACTACAGTAAATTTTACCTTCAAGCCACCGTATATGGAAACAAATTTATGTAGTGTAATAGTGCACAGTAACTTGCCCTTTATGTGGGCCGTAATAAAACACGTAGGACTTGCGTAGGTAGCCACGTTTTATGTAACTCACAAGTTTTACGTAATCGTACTGACGGATTGCGACGTTTCAAGAACAGCCTTTGAGTTTCCCACTCAAATTGTAAGATGAAGTGATTAATTCGTGTGGAAATATCAGTTACTAATTAACGTTGGGTATCTGGTGCAGTACACGTGCTAACATAGGGGATAAACACATTGGCCCGTTACGTCACCAGCAGCTAAGGTTAACACATGCGTCTCTATTCACGGATGACGCACGGGCAGTGACAGTTGACAGTTGCATACTGTCAACTGTCACTGCCCGTGCACTCGAGACAACCATACAAACACTAAAATCTGGGTTTTATTTAGTATTTTGTCGATTTCTTTGTTGAGTGATACCTACATAAAAAAAAGGAGCAACTTTTACCTTTAAGGGTCTTTCATTTTACGACCTAAACTGAACTATTATAACTATAGTATAGCTCTTTCTCGCTCACACACCTGTCATTTTAACATGTCATGGCTTACCACGACGTGACCTGGGCGTGTCAGGGACCTAAGACCCTGGCCCTTATCAGACGGTGAGCTAACTGGTTTCTTTCCAGATATCTCAAAATGGATTATGGAAAGTGAACCCTTAAAATCATTGTGTATGTGTCCCTTCCTTTACTAACCATATTTTTTTTCTTGCCCACAGCGAGCAATCAATAAGCAGCGCCCGGGCTTCTGTGATGGTGTACGACGATAGCCTCAAGCGATGGGTCCCCTCAGGGTCCAGCTCCGGACTGTCCAAGGTCCACATTTACCACCACACTCAACACAATACCTTCCGAGTTGTCGGAAGGAAGCTGAATGATCATGAGGTTAGTGGAGACGTTTTTGGTTTTTTTTTTGTTCTTTAAGCATACATCAAATTTTATTTCTACCGAAAGTTCTGGCCTGCAATGTCAGAGGATATGCGCATGTGGAAAAGAGAGAAGGCCTTTGTCCAACAGGGGGATATAACTGACTAATGAGATACTTAGGAGGCTGCTGGCGTTGGTCTGCTATGGCTTCCAAGCTCCAACCCTCACTCCAATCAATGCTAGTTGGAGCATTCAATTATTTTTGCACGATTGGTTAGAACAAGCAACAGCTGGCGCTAGCATAACAACAATCGCTGACAAGCTCGTACCTGCCCCCTAGCCAAGTTACGATCGTTTCGTTTGCATCGAACGCCTCCGATTCCTTTGTTCTGACCACGTGACTGAGCGTTGAGATGACGTTAGAACAAAGGAATCGGAGGCGTGGCCTACTCGAGGCGTTCTACGTAAACGAAACGATCGTAACTTGGATAGGGGGGCTGAATTGTTTGGCGAAGGCTTGGGATGGCTACTGCCTGCTTCTTTCGCGACGGAATTAGGGAGAGGCCTTTAACTGTAATTTAGTGCTCAAATACTGCTGCATAACGTTATACTGTCCTGGTATAACCTTCATTCACTAGAATGGATGTGTTGACTGCATCGGTGTCTCGGTTGAGGAACGATAATCTTCATCTTCATTCGTTCTTAAGCTGGACTTCTGCTCAAAGGACAGGCTCAGAACTGGCAATCTTGAAAAGTGGAAGAAGCAAAGTGAGGCTTTTGCCCTGTAGTGGAACATTAAATAGGTAAACAATGATAAGAAAACAATAGTTTTTCTTTCTTCAAAACTTTCCTTCTTCATTCTTAGGTGGTGATAAACTGTGGAATCGTCCGTGGTCTCAAGTACAACCAGGCTACCGCCACATTCCATCAATGGCGGGATGCGAGACACGTGTACGGCCTCAACTTCTCCTGCAGAGAAGATGCCGACAGTTTCGCCAGGGCTATGATGCATACCCTAGAGGTGAGTCTTTGAGAAGAGTTTTTTATTGTACTAAAATAGATTATCATACAATCACGTTTGCTGGTAAAACTTGACTAGAGATTGCGCAAGTCACAGATGTTTGAAAGGAGAAAGGGGAGGTTTTTTTCCAGCAATGGGACATAAATTAGTCTCGTAAATAAAATGGTACATAGGTGACTGCCGCTTAAGGACATGTACGATACCTTTAGTATTGGAGGTGCACTGCCTTTTCAGGGACATAGCTGAAGCTTTACTTCTGAAACTTAAACATAAAATAATAATGTGTCTCACGGCTGCGCCAAATAAGTACAGTTCAGCATAATGCCTGACGACTACATAGCAGTTGCCTGACACTGGTTTTCAACTGAATCTTTGAGTGGACGGATGAAAAAGCTTAAGAAAATTTAAATTTCGCGCTCCGCCCTGGAACATCCACTTTTATGGAAAAAAATAGAATAGAATAAACTTTATTGTACACCAAAATAGTAACAATTTCACAGAAACTTAAATCTCATAATCTTGTACAATGGCGGTCTTATCGCTAACGGCGATATCTACCAGACAACCGTAGGGTAGACTAAAAAAAATTCAAAAAATAATAACAATAAAACAAACAAAGAATAAATAAAAATAAAAAACTTATTTTTTACACCATGTTTATTTGTACTTAGATCCTGGCCAACAAGCCTGCAGGCAACTCGGCGCCCCCACCCCCGCAGGCACCCAACCCCCCAGTCCCCTACAACGGACACAACAACGCGCACACCTACGACGAAGATATGGGGTACAGGTAATATGTTATAAGTCTCATCTAAGTCACTTGCACTGTGATCTTGTTCACTCTTGACTTAAATGAGTAGCAAGGCCGAAGGGTCCATATAACTCGTATAATACAGGCTTTCCTTCGGAACAATGACGAATTTACTTAAAAAGTTTAGACCACCTTACACACGTTAAGAAAATTAAACCCAAGCTATTGTGAATACGTTACTTCTAGATAATCGACTATCTATCGTCGACTACTTCATCGCTAGCGGTCGAAAGCGAAATTATCAATAAAAAAAAAATTACAAAGATTTTTGTTATACATAACACAATTTAAGAATGTCCATGTAGTTTTTCACATTCTTCTCCATAGAGGTTTACTTTTTGTAATGTGCATTTAGCTTCATCTTTCTAACTGACCGACTTCTTGACAATTCAAAAGTACCTGTAAATAAATGGTTTGAATTTAAATTTTGTAATTTAAGTATAGTCAAAAAAAAATATGTTTTCACCCAATTTTGATTTTGAATAGATTTTTAGTTTAACGTCTTCAACTTTCAAGTTGAAGACGTACAGTGGGGTACAATGTTACTAAAGTTCACTTTAGTAACATCGTACCCCACTGTTTTACCGAAACTTGTTTCAGTTTGTTTGTTTTGTGCAGTGACTTCTTACACTATCATTGTTTTCCTTTAGTTCATAATCATAATCTATGAAAAGTAATCGCATTATTAACGAATAGCTATGATCACGCCATTACTTTAGTTTTGTGTTTGACAGGTTTTTAGGCTAAAGTACAGTTCGAGATACTCAACTTCAAAAATCACCATCATCTCAAAAACTTTTAATGCCCTTTTTTTTAGTTGGGAAAGTCATTCAATGATATCTCGCGCTCTTGGGCGGAGCGCGAGAGGGTGTGTCAAACTTTTACTGACTAAAAACCCACTCTTGTTCCTTCGTTGCCTTACATACCAGGGCCGAGTTTTCCTATTAGAAGCAAATCCTTGGCCCCAGTAAGCTTTGACCCTGCTGGGCCCCTACAGATACTCCCCTGGAACAGCCTCTTTAACACCCCCTTTATTTGTACAGAACCATGACCCGTGAGGATGCAGCGATATTCCAACAGCCCCAATACCACGCGCCTCACAATCAGCCACACCCGCAGTACCACGCGGCACCTACCCAGTACCATGCGCCCCATCATCACCATCAGGTAAGGTTTTACGATTTCAGCCTTTATTTGTGGCGACTGAAGATCGAGTATTCTACTGGAAGTTAGATTTCCCTCTCAACGAAATCTTTAAGTTAGCACTCAGCAAACAGATGGCGTTAAAAACAGTTTTTTGAAGAATTTCGTTTAGTTACGGTGTTGGATTAAAGGTGCGTTTTAATAATTCTCCTCGACTCGTTCATATGCACTTTTTTACTTACAATCATTGTCTTTAACTCATTACTTGAAGTCATTTGCTCAGAATCACTGCCTTTGGTGGCTATGGTTCATTCACTTATTTTCGCTGACTAAAATCTTCTTAAACGTATTCACTTACAACTATTTTTTTTTATTTATCCGCCCATTCTCTTTTATTCTGTCAGTTACAACCTTTTTAATTTATATATTTACATCTTAGAGGTTTGTTTTTGAATGATCAGGCCATTTTTTCCAGGCTGACAATAAAACAGAAACATAAAACTAACTCCAGAAAAGAAAAAATCTATTGTTCCCTACATTTTTAAAAGTAGCGAATGCCTTGATTAAAAAATGATCTAGTCTTTAAAAATAGCCCTGTATACATGAGTTTATTCTCACCCGCCTTTTCCCCTCAACCACTTTTCTAAACTACCTCTGTATATATTAATTTATTCTCACCCACACGTTCACCCTCTACCATTTTTCTAAACTAGCCCTATATACATTAATTTATTCTTACCCGCACATTCACTCTCAACCATTTTTAAAAACTAGCCCTGTATATATGAATTTATTCTCACCCGCACATTCACCCTCAACCATTTTTCAAAAAATAACCCTTTATACATGAATTTATTCTCACCCGCACATTCACCCTCAACCATTTTTCAAAAAATAACCCTTTATACATGAATTTATTCTCACCCGCACATCCACCCTCAACCATTTTTCAAAACTAGCCCTGTGTACATAATTTATTCTCACTCGCACATTCACTCTCAACCATTTTTTTTTAAACTAACCCTATATACATGAATTTATTCTCACCCGCACATTCATCCTCAACCATTTTTCCCACTCACCTCTATGCCTTATCTTCTGCCACTTACTCACACATTCATTCTCGGTCACTTCATCTCATTCACAGTACCAATTTCCTTCAACAATTCTTTGTACCATTACACTCACGCCATTCTATACATCTTTTTCACTGATTGTCTTGAGCCATACTCTTCCTCACTTGTTACCTGTTCTGCAAAACAACGGTACTCTTGCAGCAGCAGCCGCAACAGCCGACCCCTCCCGCGCCTCCCCCGCACGGCGTCCATCATACACTGCCGCATCAGCCCAGCCAACCCACGCCTGGACATCATCGCACTAATAGGTAAGGATTTATCAATGTGTACTCGACTTAGTTTATGATTGCTTAACTTGTTTTCTTTTTAATAGGGACATTATTAAATTCTCTCGCTCTGGTTGGAGTGAAGGGGAATGTCAGGTTATTACTAACTAAAATCTAGTGTTCTTTCAGTTACCCTTTTGTGATTGTAACTACTTCGAAAAACCCACAGCGCTTTTTAAAAAAATAATATTTACTAGTACTTGACCACTCACCCACCAGTGCAGTAACAGATGGTGAATCGCACTAGTTTATAAAGAGCCTATTCACTCTAGTCTTGAAGAGATCTAAATTATAAATTAAGCCGCTGCAGGCAAATTGTTCCAATCCTTCGATGTACGCGGTATAAACGACGAGGTGAAACGCATAGTCCGGACTGTAGAGGTATTAAGATGCCCTAGTAGGCATTGGTCCTAACTGGCCTCTTCCCTTTGAGTTGTGAAGTGCCGTCTACTCGGGCTTGGTCCTTATAAAATAGGTAATTGTTTTAACTATATTCACACTGTGTAGCGCACCGATGCCACCAAATATGTCGCTATCAGCCGCCGCGACTGGAGCGCCCGCGCCACCTCCCGTGCCACCGCATCAAAACCTGCCGCCACCAGCTAACGTGAGTACTCATAACACCTGATATCACATCGCACAGGTCTATTAATAACCTTAGGTCACTAACTACAGCACCATTTTGTCTTTAGGGGTCCATTTTACAACAGTGTATACAGGTCAACTGTTAGGACACATTTCGGAATATAGGCCCATACAGACGCGGCACGAGTCTTGGGCGCTCGGCGAAAGAGCGGGGATCGCTTTGCGTATCGTACACATCAGAGAGCCAATCACTGTACAAGGATTGCACTCCCCGCCCCCGCGTCTCTTTTCGTACCACTAAAGAGACCCGATATTTCACTTCTGCGTGCTTCTGCGCAAGTAGAACTGTAGAAGACAGCGCTCAAGATCCGTGCCGGTATCTGTAACATGTAGAGAGCTGTGGTGAACCAGTGGTAACGGCCCACACCAGGTTCAAACCCAGCCAGGCGCATTACTTTGTGTAATTTATTTCATCACTACCGCTCTTAAAACGGTGAAGGAAGATCCAAAAATTCGAAGTCATGTGACATCCGACAACCTTTACTGGGCCTGCGTTTATTACGGCCCTCCTCTCCTAGATAGGAGGCCTGAGTCCCAGCCGTGGGAACATTATAAAAATTTAATATGCTATGGTACGCTGTGTAGAGACTAGGGAACGAAGTATGCGATTGCATCTGCTGGCACCTGTTTTTTCTTTAAACTATAAGTACTTTTAAATATTTAATGGGAAAAGGCATACCCCTAATGATACCAGACGTTGACCAAAAAGTTCGCTTTTAACAGTTTGGAGAATCTATCAGCTTTGTAACATTGAAATAGCATCTCCTTTTCTGTCTATGTACGTCAAATTGCACTAGCTTCTAGAGTTTTACAAGTGCCCATGCTTTGAATTTGATTTATGTAGATCTGACTTTTGATGGCGACATTTGGGGGAGGCCTATGTCCAGCAGTGGACGTCTATCGGCTGAAATGACGATGATGATGATGATGATGACTTTTGATGGCGTGAAACTTCATTACAAGTTTTTCGCCATCAAAAGTCAGATCTTCATAGCGTATAATGACGAATACGCGTCTATGAAGCTACCTATCCGTGAACAGTAGACCTTATTCAACATTTTTCTCCCCAGGGTCCCTTAGCACCACCAACACCGCCCGCAGCGCCCCAGCCTCCACCAATGGTTAGTTTTATTTTCACTCGACTACGAATTATCCCTTTAATTGTAGAACGTTTGGCGATTTGGTCTGAACCTGGTACATCCAGGCGGAAGGGAAGGGAGAAGACGGTTCCTATATATATATTATTATATGCTGTCCCAAAAGCTTTTGATATTTTTAATATCGTTTAAAATAATTTGCGCACGTTTTAATAAAGATTTTCGTAGTCGAGTCTTAATTTTAAGTTTACAATAAGCAGTCCTGTATTTTACTTGAGTAAGATTCATTTTTGAATGTATCTGCGAGTGTATGTTCATTATCAAGCATTTAGAAAACTAAGTTTTCGCCACCCTGCTTAGCAGACGATCATCAAAACCGAATCAACTTCTTAAGTTACATTTATATAAGTTCTCGTGTGATTGTGGATGATTTAAACTTCAATGACCAACTTGGAACGAGCAGTATCACTGTTGGAGAAACGTAGAGTCTACCACACGATCCATTTGACCACCTAAACTGGACTGTTAAAGGGATGGAGCTATGTAGGGTGTATAGCTCAATCCCTCTTTCTCGCTCTCAGGACTGACATTTTATCAAGTCATGAAAAGGCTCCAGATGAAACTGTTTCTGTCGCCAAGTCTTTATACCATCTTGAAGGAAGAGTGAAAGAGACAACATCATGGGATACTTCCATGGCTGGTCTAATAAAGCCATAAGTTCTGAAGGGAGACCCTTAAACCTGGCACGATGTTAGAAGCGAGAGCACTGTCGTGGATACAGCTTCGTTTGTTATACAATGCCGAAGAACTGCTGAGTAACAGATTGAAAGCGCTGTCAACTCTTCACGAAGTCCTGATTTCTGCTGGAGAATATATCTTCAGGAGACAGAAGACCAGGCGACTCCATATTCCAACTGAAGTTATAGTCATAAATATATGCAGTTTATTAGATATTTCTTTTTGGTTTTTAGCGTGGATGTGTGGTGTGTGTATGAATGATTTTGATTATTGTATTGTAAATAATATTAGTGTGAGTGTACGTATGAATTGTAGTATGTGTGTATTGTAAATATTATATTGGAGTGGTTCTGTGTATGTATCTATTGTATTCTATATTAATTTTCGAATATGTTGAATGATATTATGTACATCATTGTGCAGTAGGGTCGAGATTTCGGCATTATTGCATTATTTTGGGGACTGACACACAAAAAATTTTTTTTACTATAGTTATGTGAAAATGTAAGCGTGAACGTTTGTAATTTTATATTTTAATAAAAGTATTAGAAACTATTTATATTTTCCGTTCAGTCACTTCAGTCAAACTGAAGTGACTGAACGGAAAATATAACAACCTTAGCAGACGCAAGCGGTGGTCGCGCAAGTGGTCGCGTCTGGGCCGCCTCCTCCGCCGCCGCCGCCTTCGGGGGCCCCACCAGCCGGCCCCGTGTACGCATCTGGGCCCCTGGCGTCCGCGGGCCCCACAGTACCGGCGACAGTGGCTGTGTCGGCACCTGTGACGTCACCGCCGCCCCCGCCCCCGCCACCTGCGCCGGCGCCGCCTCAGGACGTGTCGGGGTTGGCTGCGCAGTTGCAGCAGGCTAGGCTGAAGAGACAGGCTAAGGCAGGTTTTTTTTATATGAATTTCATAGATTTTATTTTTTAAGTGCGTTTATTCTATTTCCATTTACATTTTTCAAATCTGTATGAATTTTTCTCGAATATTAACTAGAAAGAGTAGAAGTAACTAGAAATTCAAAAACTTTTTTTTTTTACCTTTTTTCACTTGCAAAATATTATTACTAATAATATTTACCCAAATCAAGATTATTAAATATATCCATGTATATTTTAAAACTCAAAGCACAATTCCGAGTGAATACTTTTATATTGTTTTTTGAAATGGCAAAACATCAATAAATTCTCCCGCTCTGAGTGTAGTGAGAGAGCGTGTCAGACTATTACTGACTAAAACCCAACTGTGTTCTTTCAGTTGTCCTTTGCGTTCAACAGTCACTCTTTTAAACAATTCCGAAGAAACCCTTTAGCATTATCCATTTAACACATTAACTAATAAAATTATTTACAGTCACTTAAAGTTGTAAAGATTCAATCCAGAGAGCCAATCTCTTGTACATATTTCGTTCATCTCACCTCTTTTGAACGTTTAACAAAACTCTTACACAAATGCTTTCCCATCTTCCCTTTTAGCAAGCAACCAACGGCCAATCTAGCGGCCAAACAAGTGCAGAAGCGGCTTCGCCTCCGGGTGGTCAGGAGCACTCGGGCTCCTCCTCGTCATCTGCTGGGTCAGCAGGCGCGCGGCCTGGAGCCACACTCTCGTGTATGATGAATGAGATGGCGAGGACACTGGCCAGGCGTCGAGCACATTTGGATCGGGCTGAGGTGGGTGTCTTAGGCTTAAGAACTTCTAGGAAAGGTGACAGAAGACAAGAAGGCTTTTCACCTCAACCCATTGAGGTGAGAAGCCAAGGTTTTCAAATATGAATAGCTTCGCCCTGACTGAAGACTAAGTCTGTTAGGATAAGTAGCTGACAGTGAAGAAAGCAAAATTGGGCAGAATTATAAGGACTTAAGGCTAGGATGAACAGCTTCCTTCCCGGGCGTTCAAGAGTACTTGAGCTTTTTTCCGTCGTCGCCTGGCTATGCTGCCCTAAGGTCAGTTTGCTGGCTGAGCGTCGAGCGTCCTTGGATCCGGTTGAAGAACCTTTCCAGAATAGATAGACAGTTAAAGGCGATTAAAATCCATTATAAGTTCTGGCTTCCACTAAAACAGATCGGATAAATATAGGGGAAGGAAGAGGTCTCGAACAACTACAGGTCTCCCAAAGTGATAATGCACGTAGAAATCTTCGTCACTGTTCGGCAACGGTCGTATTCCCCGAGCGTTGGAAGACGATATGTATATAGAGTGGTTAAGTGCATCTTCTTCATGCATAGTTTAGGGCTCTTACGATTCAATGATTCGGGTGTTTCCGGGAATACGACAATTAGCGAAGATCTGCATGCGCATTATTAATTTGGGAATACTGTCATTCCTTTGCAGTTTTGTAACATCTATACACTTAACTCTATTATATTGGTTGTTTACGAGTCCCTTTCAACCACCTTTTTTTCTCTGCTTTAGGAAAATATTGAAAAATAGGCACTGCTGCTTTTTGAGATACCTTCGATATTGAAAAGTTCGCCAATGCTAAGCTTTGAGACTATTCGAGTCTTCATGACTTACAAAAAAAACTAGTTTGTGCTAGGGCTGACTGCTTCAGCCCCCTTAGCCAAGTTACGATCGTTTCGTTTGCGTCGAACGTCTGGAGTAGGCCACGCCTCCGATTCCTTTGTTCTGACCACGTGACTGAGAGTTGAGGTGACGTCAGAACAAAGGAATCTGAGGCGTGGCGTATTCGAGGCGTTCGACGCGAACGAAACGATCGTAACTTGGCTAGTGGGGCTGAAGCTTTAAACTACATAAAACACGTGTTTTATTTGTTTCTTATCAAATTCTTACAACATCCTCTTCTTTCTCCAGGAGTCGTCAACGGATAACTCAGTGAACAACACGCCGATGAAGACGTGGGAGCGTTCGGCGACGTTGCCGCACCGCCTGCCCGCTGCATGTAATGGCAACGCTTGTGAGTCGCCGAGCTTGTTTTATTTGCGACGTTATGTAGCTTTATGATGACAACTATAGGCCACGCCTCGCTAGATGGCGTTAAACACAACATTTTTAATTTATTTCTTTTTAAGTGTATGGGAGCATTAAGTCAAGAAAATGGTATTGGCTAAAATCGGACATTGCACTGTATGGAACTAAATCAAATATTGCCTCAAAATCTATTTAATTCTGACTGTTCATAATGCTATACTAAGTATAGTGCCAAGGACTCTTTACTCTTTTTTCTCTGGGTCGTACAATTATTGAAAAATCTGAGATTACCCGTCCTGGCTATACCCAACATTTTAATTATTCTTCCAATGCTTCAGATTATTTATTTTAGAATTATAACCCACCATTATACCTACTTGAAGTCATACGATGTGGCATTATTGCTATTGCGATTACGGGAGTACAGTGAACCTGTCTCTATATGTGAAGTTCCCTTGTGGGCAATTTGATGAAGCACTGTTTCTGACCATTATTATAGATTTTTATAGATAATTAGCAAATAAAAATTGCATGTTTATTGTCATATTATATTTTTATTTTCTAGCATATTTAAAAGCCAATTTAGCTGTCGCAGTAATTATAAGCAAAACTGTCGCATATCTGTATTACTATAAGGACCAAAATCACTTGCAGCGAACTCGGAGTCGAACGCCCAACAACAGCCTCAGTCCCCGCGCTCCGTCCGCAAAAGATTCGGTTCGGCGAGCGAGGAGACTATACTTAAGGTGAGAAAAACTTTTAATTGGTATTTTTGTCTTAGGTTTCAACATTTTCTTATCTCTAAACCGAAAGTCCGGCTATTTTATTATTGGTAGGTTTTCGCTTGACCACTGTCTCACCTGATGGCAAGTGATGATGTGGTCGACCGTGGAGCACGCGTTCCTAGAAGTAACAAGAATGAATATTGTCACTTAGGACCACTGAGAAACGAGCCAAGAGGATCATTGGAAATGATGCTCTTGTCAAGTCGCTTCAGAGCCTTGAGTACCGACCTCGAGTTGCTAGTCTAACGGTTTTCTACCGGTTACATCCGGGAGTGTGCGTCAGAATTGTATAATTTAATTTCGCCAGGTCCGTTTCATCCATACGTACAAAACGTTTTGGGAATACATTAATTGTACAGCTGAGGAGTGGAATTCCCTGCCAGAGTCTGTGTTTCCTGATAGCTACAACCCCCTAGGTTGTCTCTTTAAGTCAAGAGTGAATAGGTTACTTCTAGGCAAGCGTGCTCCATCGTCGACCGCATCACCTCTTTCCATCAGGTGAGATAGTAGTTAAGCCCAGGTGGTATTAGGACTACATTATTATTATTAGTTTTCAAATCTTTACCACTGCTCCTTAGTAGTCCTGAGTTGAGCTTTGCGAATACTGACAAATGCTTGCACTGACTGGACAAGTCCGCTCAAATCTGTATGGTTCTTTCTTCAAAAGACAATCTCAGACAAATCTGCATGGTTCTCATGTGATTTGACCACATATTTATTGTATAGACTTTAAAAGAGACTTTGACCCCTGAGTTTGTTTCGGTGTTTCTTCTCAGGGTAGTCGGCTAGGAAACACCGGCCTCATCTAGTTTAAAATGACGAAAAATAAAATTGACGTGTAAAAGTGTTTTTTTTTTTTTTAACCTATTTGCAAAATAAATATAATTTACTGTGTATGTTTATAGCAAGTGAACGGTGGTAACGATGGTGGCTGCGTGTCGGCGGCCGAGTGGGACGCGTTCAAGCAGGACATGATGCGCGAGATGAGGCAGCAACTCAACCAGATTAAGAAGGAGATACTAGACGGTATGTAGCATTTGTAACTAAAACACGCCCTACAACAATGCCCTAAGCATTACTTATGGAATCGGTGTTTTATAGAATGGTTCACTTTGAGCTTTCATAACTTTGGATCGACTTGAAATTATAAGTTTAACCCCTCGGGCGCCCCGGGCTATTATTATTACGTAATGTCTCGTTTTTACAAAAAAAAAAAAACCTTTTCTGGATTTTTCTAGGAAAATCAAAAATATAGAAAACAAAATTTTCGGCTAAAAAAAAATCATACAAAACTATGTACAAAACGATAAGCGTTATTCAAGTTTTACAGCCCCCTAGCCAAGTTACAACCGTTTCGTTTCGATTCTCTTTTCGTTGATCGCCTCGAGTCGGCCGCGCCTCCTATTCCTGTGTTCTGTCGCACTCTGCGACGAGGTTCCTTCAGGAATAGGGGCTTGATCACAATGAAATGCTTGAAAGACTTTATACTTGTATTATACTTTTCTTCAATAATTCAAGATATGTACATTGCGCCACCAAAGTTATGTTAGAACTCAAAAACTAGACATTTCTTTGTTCTACTCAATTTTTAAACCTATTCTAGAACAACAAAATCCTTACAAGTATATTTTACAAGCCAGTTCTTTAATCTAACTCATGCGATCTCCTTTCGATATCACAATTCTGACCACGTGACTGAGCGTTGAGATGATGTCAGAATAAAGAAATCGGAGGCGTGGCCTACTCGAGGCGATCGAAGAAAAGAGAATCGAAACGAAACGGTTGTAACTTGGTTAGGGGGACAGACGTATGTACAATCGGCGTTCGAGGGGGTTCGATAAACATTAGGTCCTTAATTATAAAATTAGTGTTTTATAAAACGGCTTACTTTGAGCTGTCATTACTTCGGATCGACTTGGAATTATGAATTTAAATAAATTTTGTGAAAACAAATTTTCGTAACTCTACTACAGTATGGCTCCAATAATTTTTGACAGTAACTTTGAGAAGTCTTCCACATTACTTATTTTTATGCCTACATTGTGTTAATCACCAGGGGCCCAAATCTGCTATTTTTATAAATTCGTCATTCCAACACGATCCCATTGTCATTTCGCCAAAAGTTCGTAATCTGCTAATTCATAATGACCGATCATTGATCAGTCAATGGTCTCGTACTAGAGTTGTGGTAGAATGAGAATAACGAAATTATTAAAAGCAATGACTGCACAATGACGATCTAATGGTAGGTCACTGATCAAAGGAACTGTCAAAATTTTAGCAAATTACCGCAAACGTCAGTTATTCGTTTGTCAATATGTACGAAATTACCATTCTATGCCACTTTTTTTCAATGGAGTGTCAGTGGTTGACCATTGGAAATTCATAATGATGCCATTATTTTAGAAGACTAGCTTCTGCCAGCGGCTTCGCCCGCATGAAAGTAGGTTTCTCCTAACAAACTTTGGTAGATATTTATAAGATCTAAAATTAATTAGAACATTTTATGGTTCTATCTTTTATAGTTTAGGCAGCGTACGCAAAATAAGTAACTTTTCTGGTCGACTTTTTACACCTTGTGTCCGAAAAACTCAAATATCTTACGGAACCCTATTTTTTTCCAAAATAAAATATAGCCTATGTTACTCGTGGATAATCTAGCATTCGAATGGTGAAAGAATTTTTAAAATCGGTCCAGTAGTTTTTGAGCCTATTCATTACAAACAAACAAACAAAGTTTTCCTCTTTATAATATTAGTGTAGAAGTGTAGATTACCAAACTTGTCAAATTTTACAATGATAGACCATTCTGACACTATTGTAATGGCAGACTTGAGACCCTGGACAGGACCAAATAAACATTAGCATACATATTTTTAACACAATTTTTATAATTTTTCAGCAATGAAGGCGGAGTTCGCACGCAGGTAAGGTCGCGTGGCGCGCCGAGTGAAGCTAGTCCCCGTCGCCGAATGAACAGATATTTTATTATCATACAATAATGCGACATTATGTACCGAATCACCAGTCTAGCATCGTCGAAGGTGGGTGAAGGGTCCTGTGGCCCATTGCGAAGCTTCCATATGAACTGCAGTACATTATAACAGTTTAGTTTTATTTGAAGTATAAGCAAGCTAAAATGCTGTTATCTAACAATATCGCATTTTGAGTTACACACAAAATAAGGCCACTTACTGACTTGACCATATTTTTCTTTTTTTATCTCTGAATCTGTAGATTCATTCCCCGTTTTCTCCTTCAACCTAACCTAGGTTGAAGGAGAAAACGGGGTCTGCGGGCCTTACCGTGGCGATTTTGTCACTAGATGGCGCTGAAGTCAACATTTTTAGTTCTAAATGTATGCAATATTAAGTCAACTAACCCGTAACTATAGTACTTAATTTAAGTATAATCGCTATATGTAAACATTATAGTAATTGTCATTCATGGTCTAAATTGGATAAATTTTGAGGCAATAATTTTGTAGCGACGTCTATGGCGTCACATAAGAACTAAACCTGCATCGCGCAATCAAAGTTCTCCGCGCGATTAGAACATATAGAACAACCCGAAATCATCTATCGGACAGTTGCCCACCAGACGTAACACCCGTCTGGTCGGAGGATCCTCCCTTTTCAACGCATACCTCTAAAATTTAACTAAGTGGGTTACCATGACGTTCAAAGTAAGACTGTTTCATACTTATTCCAGCGTGGGTAAGAGACAGAGCTATACAGGTTGTCTAGCGCCATCTCTTACCCACAAAGTTAAATGAAGTGCAATATTCGATTTGTGCACTAAAAGTATTGATTTCTGTGCCATCTAACGAGGAAATTGCCACGCTCTGGTTCCTTGCTCACTCTAAAGAAAATTTTTTGCTTATTACTGTGGCAATGATAAAAACTCGTCAAATGTCGATGTCATATAACAGCACTTTAGCTTAAAGTTGACAGAATTATATGTACTGTAAGAGCTAAGGGTGCGTTTCCAGTGACGCGGAGCTGGGCGGAATACAAAGGAACGTGAATTAGCCAATCACAATGTAGGTGGAGCGGGGTTGAGTTGAGTGGACTTTCAAATACAACAAATGAACACGCGGACTCAACCCGAACTGAATAGAGTCGGGTACCGAACGGAGAGCACGAAGAGATTCAACGATTCACAGCATTTTATTTCAAACAAATTATTTACAGGCATTTTTGAAATGTCAAGAAGTCAATCAGAAAAAATTATGCTAACTGCACATTCCAAAGCGTAGTTCTCTATGGAGAAGAATGTGCAAGAAACTCCACGGACGCTCTTTTCAATCATGTTTTGTAATTACAAATATATTTGTTACATGTTTCTTGTCGCTATCATGTGAGAACAATGTGAATAAAGTAAAAATAAAAACTAAATATAGATATTAAAAATAGCAACGTGCAGCTAAGAGATGACCGGTCTCAACTGACAGCGCCCGTTCACGGACATGACGCGAATATTAGCACCACTCCGCTCAACCATTTTGAAGGGAACCGAATGAAGCGGAGGGTAGCTCAAATCCACTCCTTCTCGCTCCTTTTCAATGGAAACACTTGCCATTTTTCACTGCTCCTATCTGCTCCACTTTAGTGAAAACACTCCCTAAGTCAACACTGTATTGGAGATTTACATACATATATGTTAATTTTACTGAAAATGTTATATAATGATTTTATTGTGATATTGTACACATGATTGTACTAACTTTTGAAATGGCCTATTCAGCCTACTTGCGCCAACCGCAGCGACCATTACACACGACTGTCCGACTCACTGACTAGAGACATTGAATACTTATAAAAAATAATTAATTAATATGGATTTAATAAAATAAATAATATTGATATCATCATAGTAGACCAGTATAATTAAATACGAGGATTTATGACATAATGAAATACTTCAATAGAAATATGACACATTCGAAATACAAGATTATTTCAAAGTATTTAGTCAGTGTTTATAAACTGAAATACGACCTATTATTTAGGATTTTTTTGCGAAAGGCCTGATTTTGCGATATTTTTTTTTTTCTTATAGTCATGGGGTCATGATGTTTATTATTGACATTTTATATGAATTTAAGGTACATAAAGTGATAACTTCTCTGTTTTTGTAAACCATCAATTTATGGGGAATATTTTTTAAATAAAATATATGTTCATAAATAAAGGCGCGGATTTTTGTGATCAAAATGACGTATTACATAATTTAGGGTCCCCCGTCAAGGGTCTGTGTGGAATGTTAAAAAAAAAAAACAACGATAAAACATGGCAACACCATATTCAATGATGCCAGTTCAAAATCGGTCTATAACGTCACTATGTAAAAACGTGATTTGATATCGATTATAAATGTTGTAAAGAATTAATCGAGTTTGAATCGATTCGCTAAGATCGCACGAATATCGAAAGCATAAAAGCAGTTGTGTTTTTTAATTTTATACTTAAATAAAATATTTATTCGGATACGTATTATGTACGTAGTGATAAGGTACGACACATGTATTAAAAGTAACTGTTTCGAGTTTTACTTAAAGGATCAAAAATATAAATTTTAAAAAAAAAACAGTAAATTAAAATTATGGTACAATAAAAAAAAAAACTTTGAAGTACAGAAGTTGTACATTTTGTTATCAAAACGGCCATGTTTACAATTATAATTAAAAGTTTTAAGTCATTTTAAAATGTAAACCAAAAAGTAAAACTCAAAACAAGCAGTTTTTAAATAAAATAATAATAATAAAAAAATATATAATTGTAATATCCAGTTAGCGTCAAGTTATATTAGTGTTATTCTATATTTATTATCTCATAAGCGTACGAATATGATTACGCCACTTAGATTAGGTGACTTATATAATATACTATGCTATGGGTAAACTATTATAATAATGTAACTAAACTGAATAGGTAATGAGCAGTCAAGAATCGACGAATAATCGTTTACATATTATCGACTAATTTATTTTTTATCTATAAGTACATCACTAGTGTAATTTAAAAAAAAAATCGAGGATTTTTTATCTATTGACGATTTATACAAAAATATTCAGTTTTGCAACTACTGTTGTCTAAAGGAATTTATAAAATGATTTATCAACAAGGAAATATAACGCAGATAATTGTGACGCAGTAAAAAAATATATTTGTTCCTTCACAATGATACAATATGGGCATTGACTAACATTTCTAATATTCTCAGTGGTAATTATAAAAATAACCGATAGTTAAACTAGTGCGATTCACCATCAACGATTGCATCACTGCTTACCATCTGGTGGAATTGCAGTCAAGCACTAGTTAATATCAATAAAAAAAAAAACATGTCACACAATTCTGCTGGCTTACCATGACGTTTAAAATAAGATTGTTTTATTCTTAATCCAGTGTGGGTAAGAGATGGCGCTAGACAACCTGTATAGCTCTGTCTCTTACCCACACTGAAATAAGAATGAAACAATCTTACTTTGAATGTCATGGTAACCCACCAGGTCAGCTTCATAACAGTTTTATCTCGAAAGTTTCAAAGATTCAAGTTCTAATAATAAGTAATAAAAAGACAGATCCTATAGTATTCCATATTCAATGGTTTCAAATATCATGCCAAGTGCAAAAGAATATTTAAAATTAAATGACGAAACAGTCACACACGCATTAGCCTCGTCGAGTTGACATTTCATCGCGGCTAAATGTTAGTAGAACTTTTAGTACTAACGGCACGTAATGAAAACTAATTTTCCAAAATATTAAAAAATTCAATTCAAAATCGAGATGCGAAATGATTGTGAATCTCGCCTTTAAAATTGAAGCGCCAGGATAGTCTGCGAAATTTTATTTTTATTTTTTTTATTTTTCATTTTCCGGTCAGTGTCAGGCTGTATGTTTATAATAAGATTTGCGACCGTAACATGACTTTACAGAGTTACCTTTATTTACATAAAAGGAGAAACTAACTGACTGACATTGGAATAGGAGCGTGAAATTTCGCACAAGGTATTCTTTTATGACGTAGTCGAACACTAAGAGAGGATCTCCCAGAAGTCACTCCCTAAGGAGATGAACGAGGTCAAAAGTTATTATTGAGATACCTAGTTACAAGCGGGCGAAGCCGCTAGTCGAAGCTAGTAATCATTAACATTATCAAAACAATCTATTCGATAGGGGTAGAGGGAATTTTTCATGAAATAGCCATTCAATGTGTGTGTGTTTGTGGCGACCGCGCACCGGAAAACTCAACGTTGGCGCGGCCTCCCACAAGGCCGACCGACGATCTGGTGACAGTCGCGGGAATGCGGATCGGTCGTTGTGGCGACGCTTGGGGGAGGCCTATGTCCAACAGTGGACGTCTTTCGACTGAAATGATGATGATTAGCCATTCAATAGGGATAAACGAAATGAAAGGGTTGCGTTCATGATTACAATGATTATAAATACATGTTACGGTCGTTAATCATAATTTAATGAACATAGACCTTGACACTAACCTTCAAAATGCAAAAAAAAAAAATGAAAATTTCAATTTTGCGGTCTACCCTAGAGCTTTACCTTGAATATCATAACTGTTCATTACCTTAAGACCTAAACTAATCCCGGGTACTGTAACACTAAAAAGATCGACACCCTTAACATTTTCCATTAGAACGTCTTCCATAAAACATAAGTTTTTAACCCCATCTAATTCATATTTTTGTAGCGGCAACATTTTCTTATTTATTTTTGTAGTGGCAACTTTTAGCTTCTATATCCATGCACCGAGTCTTTACTTTTGGTTACGGTTTCAGGTTTTACCAGATGCCAAATTTCCCATATTTACATCCGACCTTTTAAAAATTAATTTAGTATCATAAAGTCGGATGTTATATCTTGGACAATACAAAAGTACCTATAATCCATTCGAAATAAGATGTGACTTTTGAACAAACCGTTTTTACTGTCCGTTCAACCGATTTTGACTTCTATTCCGTAGGCATAAAGATGGCATTGAAAGCAAAAAAGTGGTTATAATATAGTGGTATAGTGTTATGGTGGCTATTTACTGCATTCGCCGTTTATCATGCCACTAATGCAATAAAAGTCAAAACGCCTTCGCACCCAAAGTAGCCTCGTGGCGACAGCCGCTGTCTAATTATCGAATTTATGAAAGAAAAAGGCCTCGCTGATGCACCTTCGCCCACATCTAAATTATTCCACGCTACGCCACTGCCTACAAGTTTTCTTCTAATTTTTCCTGTTCTGATATGAAGGAAAATGTCTACGAAAGTATTTCCTAAGTTTTATAACATTTATGCAACAAAATCATACAGATTTTTTGTCTCGTCAGGCTAATAAGTTTTCAACTTTCATAAATAACTCTTAGGCCTAAACTATCCACGGACGCGTAGCTTCACAGACGCATATTCGTAATTATACGCTTGAGGTACGCCTGCGTGAAGCTTACATACAAAACTATGAAAGTCTGTTGACGAAGCGGCAGCATCGTGCCATCGTATCGCGTCTATGATGCTACGCGTCCGTGAAGTTACGCGTTCGTGAAGCTACGCGTCCGTAAAGCTACGCGTCCGTGAAGCTACGCGTCCGTGGACAGTAGGCCTTCATAAAAAAAAAATCAGACTTATCTGTCCGTTGCTGGCAGAACACTAAATGCTTCCATTTTTGCTATCCTATACATAGCTATCTCTATCCAACTTGCTAAGACATTCCTAATGACAATATTATAAAAAAATCGTGATTTTTTTACTACTTTGATGCTGTTTCTAGCTGTTAGTGCAAAAAGGGTAGAAAATGTCACGGACATAAACCCAAGCCATAAAAAGATTTACGACTTCATTAAAGTCCAAATAAGTTCTTAAATATTCACACTTTAATAAACAATAGGGTTACATTAACTTGCGAAAGAGGTCTATTTCTCTTCACATAAAAGTAAATAGAACTTCTATCAAGATTTTTTTTAGCTTTTTAATCGCCTACCGTAGATATACCCGACAATCACTCCCGCGTTTAATCCACCAGGGTCGCACATCCACGACCTAATACTCCATCTCGTCAGCTCTTCTGTCACCTATGGGGATTGGAGAGCTAAACGAGATGGAGTACCCAGTCGCAAACAGACGACCCTGGCGAATAGGGCACGAAAACATTTGTTGGACCAATCTGACGCAGGCGGTACAATTGGATAATCGAGATCAACTATTTTGAGGTCGGCTTTTAGTCTACAACCAGATGCATCTCAATAATAGTATTTATCATGGAATTATCATCAAAAAATCTAACCAAGAGACAAATTGCCCAGTTTTGCACTGACAGCATCAAAATAAAAGCTTCATTATTTTTAAGCTTCGACTGAACTATTGCCATTCCTTTCTTAAAAGACAGTCTTTTGCACGAAATCTTTTCTACAAAACTTTATCTTTTTCAAAGAAAATCTAATGCAGATTCGAATACAGAGACACAGTGTAAGCATTCAGAATTGTGAAATATAGGGATCGATATTTTAGTATAATCAACTATTAGTATAGAATCAGCTCCGATATACAAAAATAATCTGTTCGCATAACACAACAGAATAATAAAATTAATATTCCACAACTGTCACATAACGCCATCTAGTCCCAAACTAAGCAGAGCTTGTGCTATGAGTACTAGATAACTGATAAACATACTTATATATTTCAAAATACATACATAATATAGATAAATTACACCCAGACACAGAACAAATTATTGTGCTCATCACACAAACATCTGTCCTGGGTGGGAATTGAACCCACAACCGGGCTTAGCAGTCAGGGCTACTGACCACTAGACCAACAGGCCTGTCAAAATAAAAAGAAGACCTGCAGTGCTACCAACGCGATCCATTTCACGACCTAAATTGAACTGTTAATGAGATGACTACAAAAATCCTCCAATTATAAGGTTAATACGTTCTTGCGTGCTTTCCGTAAAATAATTGAACATCCACGGATTCCGAAGCCTCTAAAAAAAGTAGTAGTAGAGTCCTTGTGTCAGGTCTCGCCCGGGGAAGTACTACCACGATGTCTATTTCAATTGCTGAACAGCATTGCTGTGTTTCAGTTCGAAGGGCATGGGTACCGGTTTCATTACAGACACACGAGACATATCATCTTTGTCTCAAAGGATATTACATTAGTCAATTTACCAAAAACAATGTTACGTTGTCAACTTTATGTTGTCATTGTTATGTTGTCAATGTTATGTTGTCAATGGTATGTTGTCAATGATCATTAATGGATACCAAAGCTTCTAAAAAAAGTAGTAGTAGAGTCCATGTGTCAGGTCTCGCCCGGGGAACTACTACCACCATGTCTATTTCGATTGCTGAGCAGCATTGCTGTGTTTTAGTTCGAAGGGCATGGATACCGGTTTCATTACAGACACACGAGACATATCATCTTTGTCTCAAAGAATTTACCAAAATCAATGTTACGTTGTCAACGCTATGTTGACGATGTTATGTTGTCGATGTTATATTGTCAATGTTATGTTGTCAACGTTATGTTGTCAACATTATGTTGTCAATAACCATCCACGGATTCCGAAGCCTCTAAAAAAAGTAGTAGTAGAGTCCTTGTGCCAGGTCTCGCCCGGGGAAGTACTACCACGATGTCTATTTCAATTGCTGAACAGCATTGCTGTGTTTCAGTTCGAAGGGCATGGGTACCGGTTTCATTACAGACACACGAGACATATCATCTTTGTCTCAAAGGATATTACATTAGTCAATTTACCAAAAACAATGTTACGTTGTCAACTTTATGTTGTCATTGTTATGTTGTCAATGTTATGTTGTCGATGTTATGTTGTCAATGGTATGTTGTCAATGATCATTAATGGATACCAAAGCTTCTAAAAAAAGTAGTAGTAGAGTCCATGTGTCAGGTCTCGCCCGGGGAACTACTACCACCATGTCTATTTCGATTGCTGAGCAGCATTGCTGTGTTTTAGTTCGAAGGGCATGGATACCGGTTTCATTACAGACACACGAGACATATCATCTTTGTCTCAAAGAATTTACCAAAATCAATGTTACGTTGTCAACGCTATGTTGACGATGTCATGTTGTCGATGTTATATTGTCAATGTTATGTTGTCAACGTTATGTTGTCAACATTATGTTGTCAATAACCATCCATGGATCCCGAAGCCTCTAAAAAATGTAGTAGTAGAGTCCTTGTGTCAGGTCTCGCCCGGGGAAGTACTACCACCATGTCTATTTCGATTGCTGAGCAGCATTGCTGTGTTTCAGTTCGAAGGGCATGGGTACCGGTCTCATTACAGACACACGAGACATATCATCTTTGTCTCAAAGGATGTTACATTAGTCAATTTACCAAAAACAATGTTACGTTGTCAACTTTATTTTGTCATTGTTATGCTGTCAATGTTATGTTGTCGATGTTATGTTGTCAATGGTATGTTGTCAATGATCATCAATGGATACCAAAGCTTCCAAAAAAAGTAGTAGTAGAGTCCTTTTGTCAGGTCTCGCCCGGGGAAGTACTACCACCATGTCTATTTCGATTGCTGAGCAGCATTGTTTTGTTTCAGTTCGAAGGGCATGGGTACCGGTTTCATCACAGACACAAGAGACATATCATCTTTGTCTCAAAGGATGTTACTTTAGTCAATTTACCAAAATCAATGTTACGTTGTCAACGTTATGTTGTCAATGTTATGTTGTCATTGTTATGTTGTCAATGATCATCCACGGATCCCGAAGCCTCTAAAAAATGTAGTAGTAGTCCTTGTGTCAGGTCTCGCCCGGGGAAGTACTACCACCATGTCTGTTTCGATTGCTGAGCAGCACTCCTGTGTTTCAGTTCGAAGGGCATGGGTACCGGTCTCATTACAGACACATGAGACATATCATCTTTGTCTCAAAGGATGTTAGATTGGTCAATTTACCAAAATCAATGTTTCGTTGTCAACGTTATGTTGACGATGTTATGTTGTCAACGTTATGTTGTCAATGATCATCCATGGATACCAAAGCTTCTCAAAAATGTAGTAGTAGAGTCCTTGTGTCAGGTCTCGCCCGGGGAAGTACTACCACCATGTCTGTTTCGATTGCTGAGCAGCACTCCTGTGTTTCAGTTCGAAGGGCATGGGTACCGGTCTCATTACAGACACATGAGACATATCATCTTTGTCTCAAAGGATGTTAGATTGATCAATTTACCAAAATCAATGTTTCGTTGTCAACGTTATGTTGACGATGTTATGTTGTCAACGTTATGTTGTCAATGATCATCCATGGATACCAAAGCTTCTCAAAAATGTAGTAGTGGAGTCCTTGTGTCAGGTCTCGCCCGGGGAAGTACTACCACCATGTCTGTTTCGATTGCTGAGCAGCACTCCTGTGTTTCAGTTCGAAGGGCATGGGTACCGGTCTCATTACAGACACATGAGACATATCATCTTTGTCTCAAAGGATGTTAGATTGATCAATTTACCAAAATCAATGTTTCGTTGTCAACGTTATGTTGACGATGTTATGTTGTCAACGTTATGTTGTCAATGATCATCCATGGATACCAAAGCTTCCAAAAAAAGTAGTAGTAGAGTCCTTGTGTCAGGTCTCGCCCGGGGAAGTACTACCACCATGTCTATTTCGATTGCTGAGCAGCATTGTTTTGTTTCAGTTCGAAGGGCATGGGTACCGGTTTCATTACAGACACATGAGACATATCATCTTTGTCTCAAAGGATGTTACTTTAGTCAATTTACCAAAATCAATGTTACGTTGTCAACGTTATGTTGTCAATGTTATGTTGTCATTGTTATGTTGTCAATGATCATCCACGGATCCCGAAGCCTCTAAAAAATGTAGTAGTAGTCCTTGTGTCAAGTCTCGCCCGGGGAAGTACTACCACCATGTCTGTTTCGATTGCTGAGCAGCACACCTGTGTTTCAGTTCGAAGGGCATGGGTACCGGTTTCATTACAGACACATGAGACATATCATCTTTGTCTCAAAGGATGTTAGATTGGTCAATGTACCAAAATCAATGTTTCGTTGTCAACGTTATGTTGACGATGTTATGTCGTCAACGTTATGTTGTCAATGATCATCCATGGATACCAAAGCTTCCTAAAAAAGTAGTAGTAGAGTCCTTGTGTCAGGTCTCGCCCGGGGAAGTACTACCACCATGTCTATTTCGATTGCTGAGCAGCATTGTTTTGTTTCAGTTCGAAGGGCATGGGTACCGGTTTCATTACAGACACATGAGACATATCATCTTTGTCTCAAAGGATGTTACTTTAGTCAATTTACCAAAATCAATGTTACGTTGTCAACGTTATGTTGTCAATGTTATGTTGTCATTGTTATGTTGTCAATGATCATCCACGGATCCCGAAGCCTCTAAAAAATGTAGTAGTAGTCCTTGTGTCAGGTCTCGCCCGGGGAAGTACTACCACAATGTCTGTTTCGATTGCTGAGCAGCATTGCTGTGTTTTAGTTCGAAGGGCATGGGTACCGGTCTCATTACAGACACATGAGACATATCATCTTTGTCTCAAAGGATGTTAGATTGGTCAATGTACCAAAATCAATGTTTCGTTGTCAACGTTATGTTGACGATGTTATGTCGTCAACGTTATGTTGTCAATGATCATCCATGGATACCAAAGCTTCCTAAAAAAGTAGTAGTAGAGTCCTTGTGTCAGGTCTCGCCCGGGGAAGTACTACCACCATGTCTATTTCGATTGCTGAGCAGCAATGTTTTGTTTCAGTTCGAAGGGCATGGGTACCGGTTTCATTACAGACACATGAGACATATCAGCTTTGTCTCAAAGGATGTTACTTTAGTCAATTTACCAAAATCAATGTTACGTTGTCAACGTTATGTTGTCAACGTTATTTTGTCAATGTTACTCAATAACATTGATTGACGTCGATACATTGAGTACGGTAACATCTTAAGAGCTGGCAACGCAACGACAAACCCCTGTGTTGCAGCTGATTACCAATAGCTGTGACCATTTTCTAAAAGGCGGAAGTAGTGTTGCCAGCCTGCCAACGGATCGTACTGTGATAATAGAACATAGTGTCATCTTAAGTGTCGAACCCTCCATCAATCGTACCCGCTTATCACAGTTAAAAACTTGAACCCTTTTAGAGCTTCAACATCTTGGCATAAATCTTTTTAGAATAGCATTTCAGCTGCTGTATATAGGCAATTTTTGAATTGCAACATCTTGATTTAAGTATTTTTTTGGTTAGCTCCCTATCAGCTGTACATAAGCCCTTTTAGAATTGCATCGTTTAAATCACAACAAAAAGTCATTTCAATACACTTACTTGCAAACGCGCTCTCAGGCACGCAATTTACGGGTTTTCGCCCTCCCCACGTTTTACTTATCGTGTCACATCTTCGTAAGTGTATTGAAAAACGTGGAAATTTGTAACTGAAGCAATTGGCACTAAAACACCCTCGCCTACGGTTCGGGCGAATTCCGCCTCAGTCGTGATGACAAACTTTCTCCACTTGTATCAATATGTAATATTTCAGAATAGCTCCCCATCAGCTGTACATACACCCTTTTGAATTTGCTTTGCCAAATCTTTTCGAAATTCAAAATTTTTCGATTAGTACCGTAGTAGGTTTTAGCTGTACCATTATTTTCGCGATGTCTGTCCAACTCATTCATCATCAGTTGTAGGTTAATGCAGTTAATGCATTTGAGGACGCTTACTATAAATATAAGTTCACCATAGTTCACCAGAGTCTAGCCCCCATCCATCGCTAGAAACAGAAATTGGTCGGTACCAAAAGTGATCCCAACATCCATATTCTGACTCCAACTTCGCCAGCATTGGCTCAAAAGTTGGTACGGTTGACGACAAATTATTTCGTCGATCTCAGACTAGACCAACCGTTTGGTCCAGTTGGAGCCAGGGTGTGACATCTCACTGTACACGTACTGTTCCAAATTCATCATAACTAGTATATAGCTACAGAGTACAAACCAATCATATCAGGCTTCAGGGTTTTTAGTATTTTTTTTCATTAACGCCATCAAAAAATGTCTTCACTAGGAGTTAAGACGACTCATATATATGAGAAAAATGGTGCTTTTTAAGAATCTGGAAGGTTGGATAACCCTTTAAGCGCCTACGGCGTCGGATACATCCGACAAACACTCTCACGTTTATTCTGCCAAGGTCGCACATCCACGACCAAATACTCCATCTCGTCCACTCTTCTGTCAACTTTGGGGATTGACGAACTAAACGAGATTGAGTAACCAGTCGCAAGTACACGGTCCTGGCGAATAGGACGTAAAAACCCTCGTCGGACGTATCCGACCCGGTTAAAGGGTTATAGAGAAATTTATGCCCGATATCTTACTTATTACCATCAGTAAGCTGGGACTATCTGCCTGTCTTCAGCGTAAGCCTCAAGAAGTAATCGTCGCTTAATTTGTATGGCAATACTAATCTTGTTCTTGTGCCGACAGACGGCGGGTGCCGGTTTTGCTGAACACATAAGGATCGCAATAATGATAATTTTCTATTGGGACGATGTCACAGGAATTAATTTCTGACCATCTATTACCATAGTTTTCAAAAACAAAAGGCTTCTAAGCATATTCCTAAATCCTGCCCTTCCAAAGCACCATTTGGGGGATGCCAATCATCCCCCCTATCCGTGGAGGGACGGAATAGAATACTAATCCCTCCCGTCACCGGGAAAGCGAATCGTAAGAGGCGATGAACCCGGCCTAGAGGTGGTAGAGGCTTGAATGACGTGCTTTGCTTAAAGCACCGCAATCCTGCCCCGACTGGGTCAGCACCACCCTCTTGCTTAAGTCTGTGGAATTTTCCCTGAAGGCAAGAGAACTAGCTGACTTCAAATACGTGTATTGAATTTCTGTTCCGAAATATTGGTGGGACCATTCAAAACCTCCAGAGCGGCATCAACCAAGTTGGCCAGCCGGAGGTGGATGTTTCAGAACAGAAATTGTACACTTATTTGAAGATCATGTTAGTTGCCAGTCACTTTTTTGTACAGTCACCCTTTTTTAGGATAGGCTTGTATCTGTTCTGATTGCGTTGCGAATTAGCAGTTCTCTGTACTTCAGTCAAGTCTAGGTCGATAGACCTTAGTTGTAGTTATTTTATTTAGCTCAAAGATTGCTCGTTCCAGTCTTTTTGCTTGTCCCAGCTACCAGTTTGTAAGCACCCATCCGGTGTGGTTGCTTCCTAACAATTGGCACTCTCAGTCTTCTGGGGCGCCATTCAGGCGGTGGGATGACGTGACACTCAACCCAGCACCCCCAAAAGACTGTTGGGATACTGGTTACTTTTTGCACCATTAGCTTATAGTCATCTCATTGTAAATACCATTGTCTGCGCGGCTTCGACTTCCGCAGAAGAAGTCGGCAGACGTCATTTAACCTTCAGCAACGATTTTTGGAAGATGACAGGAATCTTTTAAAAATCGATACTAGGGTTCGTGCTGTACATAGTCCTGTGTAAATAAACCAGTAGGCGTATCAATTGCGACGATGTTGAGTTTATACTTTCCTGGATATGGTCGCGTTGGTATGTGGAACCCCCTGTCTGCGCGGGGCTTATATCCGAGGTAAATGTCCAAAGAGTTTGTAACAATTATCCAATTCTCGGATTGGAAAAGTGTAAGGCTTACTTAAAACGGACGCGTAGCTTCATAGACGCGTATTCGTCACAAACTTGTCGTACGCGTATAGCATAGCATAGGCGTACTCCAAGCGTATTATGACGAATACGCGTCTTTGAAGCTACGCGCCCGTGGACAGTACGCCTAAGACATTTTGGACATTTTCAACTCGAGAAGTCTTAGCTGTGTCTCTGTAGTACGAATCAAGCTGTTTTTGATTTTCTTCCACTTCCATTTGGACGTTTTACTATCATTCATTTTGTCATTAATTTGGTTTACAAAATTACGTTTGGGCCCTTATTTGATTGCTCGTACAAATCTGAGCTCAAACGAAAAAAACAAATGGTGAAAAGTATGAACTCGAATTGGAATCTCCGTCTCCAAAACGAATTATTACTATTTTCCATTTTTAAACTTTTTAACAGTTTATTTTCAAAACAGTATATTTTTACAAAGTTTCCTTCTTCGATATTTTTTTCTATTTATAACGTGCTATAGAGAGATTCGAAGGACTTGGCACGACATTGCCAAAGGCAAGTCCTCGTCGCATGCCATTACTATTAATTTATTTCTGTGGATTTATTTTAATGTTGGTAATACTACGAATATTCTGTCACTAAGACACTGTTCCCGTGTCTGTTTACTGAGTGACTCACCGAAAAAACAAGAATATTGGTCACTACCCATAGAGTATTCATGGTAACAATATACCAATATCATTTTTCTAGAACTACTTCTACGCATTACTGCGACCTAAGATCTTCTAAAACTTTGAAAAATGAATTGTTATACTGTATCAGTTACTCTGTGGTTAGAGTGAGTAGTTTTTATATTATTGCACGGTCAAATGACGTCACAGGACCTACCGCGCGTAAACAATCTTGTTTAAAAAAGACCTGTCGTGGGAGTGACGTGTTTTTTATCGAGCAACATTATAAAAGTGCTGTCGTCTTGCAAGCTTTAAGAGTCCACCACAGAACAATTTGCATGAACAATTGGGTATATTCCGTGTTTGACGATATCTGTCGATCACGCTTAGATTAATTCCCAAAGATTAATGTTTCATGACAATGTCAGATGACGAGCGTCAACCAAATACATTGTCTTTAGGGAATTATCTAAGCAGTAATAAAGTAGAATTTTGATTGGCAAATATTTTCATTTATGGCAGTATAACCAAAGTTTTAAAAATTGCGCTGTGGCAAATCTAAAGTTTGCGAAATGGCAAAAGTGTTGCCAACATGCCAGCCCTTCTTTAGTTCAGTCCCGATTTACTTTGACGTAAAATTTTCCACTCTCCTATACATTTGATTTGACGACTTTGTTTTGTGTAAAAAACATACAAAAAATAAAAACATTGGCTTTTTTATTTTTTGACAGATGACAAAGTTTATCAAATTAAATTATTGAAAGTTCTAGCAAGCGATTACTGTGATTTAGGAGTAAACAAGTCTACATTAAGTAGAATCATTCGCTGAGTATGATTTACAATAAGAGCAGCGAAATCCTCAAACACAGTAGCGCCATTGACAGAAGAATTTGACAAGACAGCAAAAAAAAAAGCGGGAAAACTTACGTCAAACCTATTTTTTTTTAATTTGATTGACACTCGCCCGAGACCGACCACAATCGGCCTATTGTATAAAACATACCACACTACAGACACTTATAATATTCGAACAGCCAGTTTTTGAATTTTTTACGTAGGTGTAAAATCCCCTTTTGGGATAACTTAAGCATTAGGACAGCTCGCTTTTGCGTGTGCTGCAGTCGCCTACAGTGGAACCTGAAAAATGTATAAAGAACCCCTTTTTATGTAATAAAAAATACTGTCCTTTTAACACAATGTAAAAAGTCTCTTCACACTATGACAAGCAAATATAAAAAAAAAACCAATACATTGAATTTGAGTTGAAAACTGGTTCTCAAATCATGTGTTTTATTTAATTCCATTTTTTAGTTTTTGACTGACGTCGCATTTACGATAGAGAAATATTTTTATTTAGATATTGTTTTTCGCCCAAAATATAATGATACCCTAAAAAACGTACATTAAAAATTTGTAGTGATATATTATTGTAATAAGTAAGGCTAAGTATTAAAATGTTTAAAATAAACTAACCAAATTTTAGTTGGGTTACTAATTTAATTATATTATTGGTCTCAGTTATGTCAAAGATAGAAAAAAAGAATGTATGCCATGTAGGAATGCTGAAGTGTTGAATAGCGCATGGACTCCGTTTAATTTAGATATTAACTAGGAGTGTTTGTGATTATTTGAAATATATAAACCAGTTCTGTGAGAACTGGCCAATATTTTAGTCGATTTTCTAATTCATGCTCTAGTTTTGAAGTTATTTTTAGCTTAGTTTAATATGAATCGTAAAATCTTGGTAAGAAAATATCTAATTTAAATTTAGAATGAATAGTTGAATACCTATCTAGGCGAATAACTAAGAAATTAATAACTTCACACGAAAATTAAATAATCATTTCAAACTATAGTGTTGAGCACTACCCTTTAGAAAATCGACTATTTAGAGAATTATCCAGTATTTTTGTTTATAATAAACTTAAATTCATATTTTTGTTAGTAATTTTTTGTGGTGCATTAATAATGATAGAGAAATTAGCTGTAAGATGTGAAAAATATATCATTATAATAGAGAATGCAACATATCAGTGTCACATTGTAAGTAGTGTTGCCAATAAAAATAAGTCTCGAGTTTGTGGATTTGACTTATACCCGAGTTATACATTATTTTTAATTTTTGTTTTATTAAAAATGATTTCTAAAATTTTGAATTAAGAATCACTGAATGACTGAATAGTTTTACTTTCACTAAGATAATGCGAAAGAGAAAAAAAGACATGATTAGGTAAAGGCCTAGGCACTGTAGTTTGATAATAAAAAAAAAAAACATTCTAATATTAGGAAAGAAGAAAATTTTATTTTGATTTTTTATTGCATTTTCTATCGTATATTTTTCACATCTTATAGACTGTATATTGAAAGGATTCTGTGTAATTTATTGTGAGACATAATCTCTCATGTATCTTATATATTGTCGCTAGAAATAGGTTACCATAACGTATTGTACTGTATGTATCTATGTTTCAAGTCACATAGTGTAAATAGAATTTTTTTGGTAACAAATTATATTTTTTTTGTGATCGTATTTTTTTCTTTTTATTTCCATCCTTTTTTTTCTTTCTTATTGTTAGTCGATTTTTAATCGGATATATTAATCGATATATTACAACAGGAATATAATAGGCCTGATGATATTTTAAGTAATTTTTTTAACGGCACAAGCTCATCATACGGTGCTGTGTTAAGAAATGGTAGGTCTATGATTCATCATCAATGTCTGTGTGTTTGTTCGTTTCTCCTGACACTGCCAATCCGTAAATAAAATTAACCCTTTAACCGCTTACGTCGGGTATATCCGACAAACACTCGTCTTTATTGCGCCAGGGTCGCGCATCCACGACCAAATACTCCATCTCGTCAGCTCTTCTGTCACCAATGGGGATTGAAGAGCTAAACGAGATGGAGTACCCAGTCGTAAACACATGACTCTTTCGAATAGGACGCGAAAACATTCGTCGGACAAATCCGACGCGGGCTGTTAACGGGTTAAAAAAACTGCTACATAGACAGCACTGAATTTATCAATCATTTTGCTGATATTTTATACAAAAAAACGACTTTTTATATATCTTTTAACTAAGCTTCTTTCTAGTTAGTTTTGCACTTTTTGATAAAGTTTTTTTTCTAACGGTACCTTTTTAAAAACTTAGTGAATTAAATCATAAGTACCTAAGCGTCGATTGTTGTCAAGGCATATAAAGGTATATAATTATTATATAAGTATTGTAAGAGTATGGAAAGATGATGTGCGATGAAATAGCTTGTTGTAATGTACATATACGCTGGCGTCAATAAACGGATAAATTAATTATCATGATCGTTTTTATTGAGAGTTTTCGAGTTTTTGGTTATTTTTTTTTTAACCTTTATTTAATAATATAAAAATCTTGCGTCACAGTAATTGTTATCAAAGTCCTCTCAAACAACGTGCTTGACCGATTTTTATGATCTTTTTGTGGTTGTATATTTGATTGGTCTAAGAAACCCTTACTTTTTCTTTGATAATTTTATATGCTACAACAACGTTTTTTTGGGTCAGCTATACCCTATTCCGGAAGCCGTGAGACAAAAGGTAAACAAACCATGTATAATACTACTCAATTATAGACCACAGATACTGCAAACATTTTACATTAAAATGTGACTTTTGACATCGGGCGGGTTACAATCCGCCATATTTTTCATTATCGATCAACTTGTTGATACGAGAGTGCCGCTTTCAGATATTTTCGTTGAATTCTTGTTATACGCCAATGAATTTAACAGAAAAGGAGACTGTTATTAATGTATTCAAACGCGTTGAAGAAACTTGGCAGAAGAGAACTACATTGTTTTCTTTGGTTACATTTTGTCTCAAGCCCAGACGAATAGGTTATAGATATATATTATAATAATCTGGTACCGGTCATTTTCGCAATATAGTGCTCATGCATGTGTACAAAGGCAGGTGCACTCTCTGTATCTTTACTTTCACAATCCGATGAGACGGCAATCCGACACTTGCAGAGGAAAATCAGGCGTAGGACCAACAGCGCCATAACCTTCAAACTCCGAGCAGTTACAGAGTAATTCCTAATGGAAAACCCGGAAATCGAACTCAAGACTAACGAGGATGGTTACGGCTTTGATTAATACAAAAGTATGAAGGAAAACAACTTAAGCAGGCCCTAAAGTTAACTGTGATGTGTGATGATAGGATGTATAAGTACAATACACTGACTACGAATATAAACTTTGTTTTCATGTTAGCAAGGCTCATATTTTTATGAAACGCTATCGTACTCTCGCTTTTATGAAACTGAATACAAAGCATAAGAATAAGGGTCATATTTGTGTGTATTTTTGTTGTTGTTGCAATTTTTTTTCATTATTACTCATAGGCTCCCATTTAACCCCCATCTCACCTAGTGGTAAGCGCCTAAAGAAGATCAATTTTTAAATCGTTTCGAATCAAAGTTTACGGAATCAGTTCAGTAATAAATCGCGAACTAAAAAATCGATATCCTACCTAAAGATCGACTCGTTCTTAACGTAAAAAACATGTTACAGATGCAAAATAGATACTTGGAACTTTTTTAAATAATAATATGAAAAAAATTGAATCTCGATTTCAAGTTTCTGAGATCGATTTTCTTGCCCTATAATATCGATTCTTCCATTAATCGATGTCAAATAGCTATGCCCTAGTGTAAAGGAGAAGGCCGCACGCGTGAGGTAACGAATGTCCTCACGCCCCAGCCGCCGAGATTCTGACCCCGACTACCAGCCACGGTAGACGCGGGCTTGCGGACGTCTAGCAACGGGTAGCGTGTCGTCCGGCCGTCCGGTAATTGATTGGACCGAGCCCAATGGTGAACAGTGCTTAGTGGTCCACGCGCTCCTCAAGGAGATGTCAGCAAACAGTAGGGGCCTAGCAGGGCCGATGACTGCTAGCTAGGACCGCGGAGAATTTCTGAAAAGGAAAACCGTAGTCCTAGAACGCAAAGGACAACTGAAGGACACAGGTGTGGTTTTAGTCAGTAAAAGTCTGATACGGAGAGCGCGAGAAGTCATTAGATGATTTCCACAATATGCCCTAGTGTTTTGCTCAACATAGGTGCACGTCTCTCTTCTCTTACTTTCACAGGTATTCCGATGGGACAGCATTTTGATTGGAAAGTGATCAGACGCAGGACCAACGGTTCCAAGCGCGCAACTCACAATTATGGTGTCAAGTGCCAACACCTAAGTATACCCCATCTGTTTAGTTAATTAACTAAATGTAAACAATCTTGACACGTCTTTTATCTAAAAGTTGTCAAAATTTTATCTAAAAATGCTTACAATTTGTTATTTACCTATACCGATGTTTGGTAATTAACTAAATTTAAATAATCTGTGTATGTCTTTTATACGATTTTTTTAAAATAAAAAGGACATATCAAGATTGTTTACGTTTAGTTAACTACATAAACAAATGGAGTATAGTTGTAGGGTTGCCAACTTACCGTACTCTTAACATATTGTACTTTATTTGGCGGAGGAGTACCTACTTTATAACCTACGAACGCAAGAGTAAATGCTAAAGTACTCTACTTAGACCTGTGGTCCACGGACGCGTAATATCATAGAAGCGTCTTCTTCATTATAAATGTGCCACCGCCGCCGTGTCTACGTCCGTGGACAGGTCTTACTCGACTTTTGTGCGACCTCTGATTTAAACTGAAAGAAATCCTGCCATTTCAGTTTTGTATTGAGATGATTTTGGTCTTCTCTATAATATACTTATGGTAAAGTTGCGGTAAAAGAAAACCATGGCTTCATTGAAACTGTTCAGTAGTCGTATAATTATTTTAAAACTACGAAGTGTTTGTTTCGCCTAAACTAAAACAACTTCAACTCTTCATTAATGGCATTTGTGGAAGAGACACTACAATTTTGCCAATAATACGTGCGAACTATATAAAGTAAAACAATTAAAGGTACACTTTTTTCTAACATGACATTAAGAGTTATTAGGTATAACTCTTAATGTCATCCTTGTCATAAATATAAACTATTTTTTTTGTAAAACAGTTGGCAACCCTAACTGGCTGCTACACAGAAGTTTTTGGTAGAAAAACCCAACATGCCCAACCCAGGAGTCAAACCCAGGGCCCAACGCTCAGCAGTCGTATTTACTACCAATACACTCAAGAACAACCATCATCATTTTATCATCATAGTCAGTTCGACATAGGTTTCGGATGGCCACTACTGGCCTTCAAACCTTACAAATCTGATGAAAGAGGAAACTGGCAACAGACTAGGGATGCAGACAAAGAAATGTGACGTCACCGCCAATCGGTTACGTCTGTAAAAAAGTGATGGAGAGATTGCCCTACCACGCCCACTCTTCCTCATACCGAACCCTTATTGCAAAAACCAACTATCTGCAATTTTTTACCCAAATTAAATTAAATAAAGCTATCGATTCGTCTCATAAAGACGAATCTACAGGTAAAACCGATTATTAACTACTACACTTATTTACAAAGATAGTTTCGGCAAAAAGTAAATAACCTAGAAATTTGATCGAATATAATAATTATAATAAAATAATATAAAAAGAGAGAGCAGTGGTGACCGAGTGGTAACGGCCCCGACTTACGAGTTGTAGGTCGCGGGTTCAAATCCAGCCAAGCGCATTACTTTGTGTAATTTATTTCATCACCACTGCTCTCAAAACGGTGAAGGAAAACATCGTGAGGAAACCGACATGTCTTAGAACCAAAAATTCAAAAAAAATGTGACATCCCCTGGGCCCGCGTGGTGGATTACGGCCCGTTCCCTTTCCTAGAGAGGAGGCCTGAGTCCCAACAGTGGGAACATTATAAGGCCGACTATGCTATGCTAATATAAAAATGTTGGTGCATTTAGTTGGTTTTTGCATTAAGAGTACGATTACCAATTTTGATACTATTCAGAAAAATAATTTCTTTTTATTATTAGTGTTATTTATTTTTAAACACAGGAAAGTTCCAAAGCCAAACAACCACATGAAAAAAAGGCATTTTATTAAAAAAGAGGAAAAATAAAATTACATAGAACACATAGAGCAACATTTATAAATAATAATAATAGTATATTTTATACGGATCCACATAAAACATTATGCGTTAACAATCTTAGTATACAAAGATACACTTACGGTTTGTCATGTATTAATTAATATGAACCTTCCTTTAAACTTAAAAAAAAAAACATTTTTTGCTACAAATATTATGTACTGGGCTCTAAAAAACGACACTACTCGATTATGATTCAATAAAAAAACTATAATTATGTATAATATTCGATATTACTTAGACCATTTGTATAAAAAAATAGTCGATAAAAAACAAATTTTGAAATGATAACTTCATTATATTGTGATTATAAGACTGAGTCGTTACGCTTTTTAATGTAACGCTCATTCGGGTAGGTTCGGCTCGAGTCGGCTGACCTCTCCCGAACGTTTACGATTTTGTATTATTAACCTCGTTTTGATAAAGTTTTCACTTGTTTTTTTTTTTTAGGCACTTCAACAATCTGGCTGAAGCTTGACATTTAGTACCATATTGATTCTAGGCCTATTTATAGTTTATGGCCACTTTTTGGTGAGGAGGGAAACTAAGGCACAAAATATCTGTAGCATGACATTATAATCAGTCACTCTAATGAACAAAAATCAACATTACGCTTCCTTATTACTTACATACAACGAGAAAAATCTTTTACTACTGGAGAATTCAATACTTTTTTTTTTTGTTTATGGTCCACGTTGCTTTTTGAAACATGCCAGAAGTGTATAATTTTTTAATAAAATGTAGTCTTTAATGTAAAATTTTAGGCAGTGGAAGTTTAGTCGACACGATTATTTTTTTTGTTCATGTCATTAAATTATTTTATAACCTAGCTTCAACCTTTATTTTCGTTTATTTCTTGTATATTTCCATCTCCAGTAATAATTCCAAAAACTACTAGGTGGTCACTGTCAAGTTATGGCCAAATATTAATTTCTAAGATAGTAAGGTATAAATTTGAAAGCTCAAAGCGCGTGTTTATATTAAATATTAGATTTATTGCACATTCGACGATTACAGATCACAATTTTGTGCGAAAAAGCACATTTATTACAACTAAAAAATAAATATTTCGAGATAAACAAATTAATTTTAAATAAAACAATCAGTGTTTTCAACAACAAAAAAAGATATAATGGTAACTATAAATCCTTTGAAATTGTCGTAACTTTGAAGAAATGAGGTAGAAAATTTTGTGTGAAATTCTTAATTTTTGGCTGACATTTTATTATTATTATTTGGTAATGAAATCTAATATTTTGCTTTGAAATTGGCTTTGATGGTGGGCTCTAGCGATACCTAAACTAATTCTAACATTTTAACGCCATGGGAAGTTGAATCACTCAGACGGTAGCGGCAACAGTCGGCCATTTTTTACTATCTGTCAAAGCTTATATTTTATGTCATTTATTTGACAATTCAATAGTTGGCTTCAAATTTTTAATAAGTTTATATATTTTGTCTTTATTTCATTACATTTGAATAAAATATTTTCCAACGATGACATTTTTAAGCGGGTAACATTTATAAGATTTTTAATAGTCAGCGACGCTTAGAAACTCTACGTTTTACTTAAACACTAATTTTTAAACTTCATTTTTTTTTCATATAAATATATGTAAAAAAGCCTAAATATTGTATATGTCAGCGGGGTACATAAGTGTTGTACTTATTTTTAATAATTTAAGTAGATTTTTGAAAACGATGCTTTGTGCATTACGCAAGCTTTTTTTTAATGAATAATCACAACATCCTTATGTTTTTGTCGGTGTACGGAGATGCGATGTAAGTCCTGTAAAAGAAAAGGCACAGGTTAAAAAAAAAAAGAAAAAAAAGACTTTTTTTAGAGGTGGTATATTAGCTGAAGATATGGCAATTCCCAATAAATAATATATTAAAATTAACCATAATATACCTACTATTTTGTATATTTTTCCATATATTTTATAATGTGCGCACTTCAGCCAAAGTAACACCTCTTCTGTAAAGAAATATAAATCTGGCTAAAATCTATTGACTACGTTAGAACAATAAAAAAAAATAGGTACATAGGTATAGATAATGCATTTCTCGAACAGCCGATGATATATTCATTCCAATTTAAACCTTATACCAAAGTAACATAAAACTCGAGTAAGTGAAATGCATTATCTATGTACGTACACAGCATGCAAACGACATCAAATTAAGATAGAAATAAATATACAAAGGTGAAATTATATTTTAAATAAAAAAAATATTCGATTTTTTTTTTAATAATATAAAAGTTTAGAAATTATGAAGCAACATTTTATTGCAACATTTTCCTTCAGCGAAAATAAATTAAACACATTTTTTTAAAATAAATAAATAAAAGTAAGTAACTTGTGCTATAAAAATTTGAGTTAATAAAAAAAAATGCATATAAGCTGCTAAAAATCACGAGAAAAAAGAAACTACGTTCCGTGAGTTTTTTTTTTTAAATTCAATCTAATGCAAAAAAGAAAAAATAGAACGCCATGCAACACACACAAAAACGCAAAATAATTAAATATTGACGACTACAAACTTCAATAGTTTTAAAGAACCTGAGTGAAAATTGCTTGTTATCATTTTTTTTGTATTTTTTTTATATTTTTTCTTGCAGTCTTCTCGCTTAGCTTGACTATTCACTTAACACAGGGAGCATGGATCTAGAAAAATATTATTTCCTTATGTTAATAAATAATACAAAATAAAAACAATACAAATATATATATATAACATACACATAATTATTTGAATGTCCATTATTTATCTACATTTTTTTTATGGCTTGGATACGAAGTCCTTTGAGCCATGTCTTCGTATGAACTATTAGAATGTCAATATAACACATTCTAATGTTTTTTAGTATTTGGCAAACATATATCGAATCAGTCTTATTAGCAAACTTCGCTGAGGTAGTCAACCCTACAATAAAATTCTCAGCTCCATTTTACCAAGATCGCGCCTGTTTCAATTATTCCAGGTATTATCCAGTTGTGCAGACACTTGAGATACAAAACCGCACTAATTTTACATCACAATATCCACTACGAATCAATTTGCGAATAATTAAAACAGCCGCTGAACTTTTTTTTTTTTTGGTAACGTCAATTAGTGTAGATAAAAAATAAATCATTCCTAAAATCAATAATATAAGATGACTTCTATAAATCCTATTATTTTTTTGAGGTAAACTATCATGATTTTTATATTATTATGATAGTGAATACATACATTTTATAAGCAAAGCGATCTATAGTGATTTGTTCATGAAAATGTATGGGAAATACCTACATTACTGTTAACTTATTTTTTTATTTATGATGTCCATTGGCCCTTTCTTTTTTATTTTTTTTTTAGTAAGACAATATCTACTACTTTTCTGGGCATTATTTAAAAAATATATATATTTATTAGTATTTATGAAGGATGTGACTAATAAATACAGGGCGCGCGTTGTTGCCAGCCTCAAAAATAACAAAACATTCGGTTGGGTTTGTGAAACATCCAAAGACATAAAATAGCTTTTTTTTTTTAAATTATAGAGTAACGGTTTGAAATCTATTCTTTTTTCAAAAACCCGACCTCATGAGCTGGTGAGAGCTATAAGAATATTTAAAAATGACAAAAACTAAACGAGTACCTTCCATTTCCAAAGCTATGGGAATGGGACCTTTGGCAGCGTTAAAAATAAAAATACATATAAGCAATACAGCATAGATGAATCAGTTGTATGAGCCGACCAAAAATTATGAAGTCTATGATTAATATTTATGATGAAACTATACTCTATTCGCGTTGAGATTAGACGTTTAAACAAAACTTTTTTATAGTCCGTTCAATCGATTTTGACTTTTATAACATAGGCATAAGGATGGCATTAAAAGCAAAAAAGTGGTTACAATAGCAACTATTTATTACAGCCGCCATTTATCATGCCACCAACATCAATCTTAACGCGAATGGAGTGTAGAATTAATTGCTCGCTTACATGGATCAACAAAATTGTTTGAGCCCATTGCAAGAAACAGGCAATTTTGTTGCTCAATATAAATGTGCGATTCAAGGTATAGCTTTTAAAATACTAGTAAATAAAATTGAAATCATCTTTTTGATTCTAATACTTCATTGAATTTGACTGAAAATTTTTTGCGTAGTAATTTTCAGGACATTTTATTTTTAAATTAATTTTTGATCGGTTTGAAATGTTAAATATGACTAAGTAGGTAATTGCGTGTATACTGTAAAATGCTTATTTTTTACTTTTATCAGAAAGTTTTTTTTTAATTGTTTTTTTTTTACTTTATGAAAATATATCAAAATATTTAATAATTTATTATGTTTTGCTATTGCAATTTTAATTTCTGATAAAAGTAGAAAATATAATGGAAGTTCGAACGTTTTAAGCTTTTATTCGTTTTTTTCTAATTTTGAATAATTATAAAATGCAACATTAGCAGGTTTCGATTAAAATATACCTAAATATAATTTAATAAACAGAGATCTAGTGTAACTACGGATGTCATGAAATATTATAAAAATAGTGTTTGAAAATGTGTTAGACATTTGTACGAGTTCAGTATTTTATTAGAAAATTATAAAGAGTTTAATTTATTCATACTCAGTATTTTTTTAAATTATTCGTACAGTGTTTTTAAAAAATAACTAGTGTGTATGTATGTATGTCATTAGCGCATTCCTAGTGATTTATTTGTCCATCCAAGCAATAAAGAAATTGATATAAACATATATTTGATTTTCTTTTAGCATGGATGACTGCAGTGTGTTTTGATATTAAAATATCAAGCGTATTGAAAACTAGTCCTTATTTATTATTATTACACACCTTGAAACTTTACTGGTCCTCGAACAGAATAGGAGGACTATAAAAAATCAAAGTGTACTTGAATATTATAAAAATCTTACCTAAATAGTGAAAATTTCTAGCGAATCGTATTGAAACATAGGACAGTCAAACTATGAATGTTTTTTTTAAACAAGAAATATTTCATAATGCCAAGATCTATTTTAATTGACTAAAAAATTGAATAAAATTGAAAAAATAAAAATAATAATTAATCATAAAAAAAAATGTTTCTCAGGTTGGCTGTTCTGGTAACTTGAAAATTGTGGTAAGTATATACATATATATTAATGTTATATTGTATTAAATGTATTATATTATTCTGTGTAAACCAACTGCTAGTTATAATATTAAAAATTTGTAAATAAGAAACTTTCCAATTAAATTTAATCACTTACCGTATCGGCGAATATCAAAATAATAAATGGATAAAATGGTTATGTAACATGGCGCCAATTACTAGCATTAGTGTTGACTGTTAATCGATTTCTTCTAAAATGGTAGAATTTGGGTGAAATGAAGATGTTGATTATGTTTAATTTAGGAGTGACTCAATAACCTGAATAATATTAAAAATACGCTAGCAAACTCTTTACATATATCTCTAGAAATAAATAAAGATTATTCTGAAGTTCCCATAGTTGTAGTTGTTTTTATTAGTACTTCGCTACTTTACTTGGTTTTATTAAAATTATCCTATCCATTGAACACTTAGCTCTTTTAAATAGTAGCTAGCACTAATTAGACATTCTGTCACAAACGACACTACATATTATAATTTCAGTGTTCAGTGCTTTTTATATACATACCTACAATTAGTATACCTCCCATTTCCGAATAAAGAATTTGATGTATTTGTGAAACTCAACTTTAACATTTAGCTCTGAATTCTCAATTCTGGAATTGGGCCATAAATCTACTAAAACTCTTTACTACCCTACTGAAATCGTGTCAATGCTAAAAAACGTGGTAACTTACAGCTCCATATTGTGCACGGTGGACCGGGGGCAGTTAGTTGCCACCTTGACGTGGCAGTGCTTGTGGCACTTGAGCATACAGTCGCGGCACTCGTAGCCTTGCTTGCCGAGCCGCCGCGCTATAGTCTTAGTGCACACCTCGCATACTGTGCCACTGGAAATACGAAGAATTGAGGGGTTAGGGTGGTGAAAATTATTTTGTACAGTGTTAATTCAGGGTAAGGAAGAGAAGTATGCTTTGGGTTTAAACTTAAAACTGAATCGTAGCAAAAGCAAGTCTATATGGCAAGCTTAATATCAAGTTAGCTTGGTATTGACGTTCATAACATCTAAGATTAAGTTGAAACTATTGATTATTCCTAAATAAACGAATAAATAGACATTAAAGCCCTTTGTAATATAAATCACTTACTGTATTTAGCGCTTAACAAATTTAAATTACTGTTCTACTTTTGTCAATTATTTTAATGTGACACAGACCAAATAATATTTTAAATACGTCAATCGTTAGAAGCTAAGTCAGTAATGCGTCTACCTGCACTAAGGCATAGTCGGCCTTATAATGTTCTCACTCTTGGGACTCAGGCCTCCTCTCTAGGAGAGGGAATGGGCCGTAATCCACCACGCGGGCCCAGTGCGGGTTGGTGGATGTCACATGTCTTTGAATTTTTGGTTCTAGGACATGCCGGTTTCCTCACGATGTTTTCCTTCACCGTTTTGAGAGCAGTGGTGATGAAATAAATTACACAAAGTAATGCGCCTGGCTGGGTTTGAACCCGCGACCTACAACTCGTAAGTCGGGGCCGTTACCACTCGGCCACCACTGCTCTATATCATAAACTAATCGGTCACCATTGCCAATTTATCTAGGCTACGATTGAAACGATTGAAATAGAACCTCATAAATCTTAGACTCGACCTTCGGAACGATGATATTTTTTTTTTCACTAGAAAAAATGAAATTCAACTTACCCACTAAGATGTTTGGCAATAAAAGTATGCTCATTATAAATGTGTAGTTTGATCCCCTTCCGCCGCCACCTCGAGCGCTGGGCGATGGTCAGAGGCACCAAATAATGCTTCTTGATGCCAGCCTCTATGGTCTCCAGGACCAGGGTCGAAGCCTCGTGGATGAAGGTCCTGGCTGATGCTGTACTGAATCCGGAGACCTCGCTGAGAGATGACCTTCAGGGATTAATTTATTTTTCTCGAAGGTTGTGTAAGGAAGGGGTGTCATGCAAGGTATCAAAATTTAGGTTTAGGAAAAGTCATGAAGGATTTTAAGGATGCCAAAACAAAATTTAATTTCCAGGAAAAGAATCGGGAATATAAAGATGGATGATATGAATAACAGGCATGATATGAAAAAAAATAGAAAATACAGTCAGAAAACAATAAAATCGGAATAAAATAATCCAAAATTGTGCAAAAGCATTGAACAGGTCATAAAATCAAGCATTTTCATTCACGCATACCATGTAAAAATGTAGATAATGTAAAAATAGTTTAGTATGAAAAACCAGTGTTACCAGATTGCAGAGTGCCATTACCCCCAGCGCATTGTGAGTGTTGACAGATGGAAAAAAGAGAAACATCTTTATTAGTGTCGATGTTACCATACTCTAAACAGTCGAAAAATACTATGGCAAGACAGCATTATTCAAGCGGTGAAGTTAGTAGTTTCTAAAAATATATAACTTTACGAGTAAAATGTTGTTAAAATTAGAAATAATGTAGTCTTGCCAAGCATCTACGTTTTTTTAAGTATTACCCAAGCATATATTCATATAGGTTTTTATTTTTGTAAGCTCGGGTTTTGCCAATTGGTTATTGTAAAGCTAAATCAAAATATAACTCAACTTCTACACACAGACAAATACATATTTTGATTTGAAGCCACAAAAAGATCAGTTCTGTGACTTATTTGTTTCCAATTACCTAGGTTTTCAATACTCTTTCGATGAAGGAAAATATTCAATTCTCAATGTCAATCTTATCTTAACACAAAATAGTAATTGGTTAACATATCATGTACAAACAGTAAAATGATGTCAAAGTGAAAATGATACATGAAAATAAGACAAAAGTTTGTGAGGATTTTCCAAAAGATCCATTTCTTTATAGGCAAATAATTGCTCCCAACCACCAAGGCGATAGGTAATGGTGAAGGAAAGATGATTATTATTTTAATGTATTTGAGTACAGATGAAGCCTAGATATTTTAAGAATTTATCTGTATTATTATCAACATAAAAATCTAACTGTTACTACTGTCTTGACCTTATTTAGATAAAGAAACGATTTAGGTTAATATTATACAATTTTAAATGAAATGATTTATTTAATTTTCTTCAGACCCACTCAGGCAAACTAGGGTTTAATTTTACACACTAACACGAAGAAAAAATAGATATATTTCGTCCATAATGGGCTCGAGTTAGCAACTATTTCGGAGTTAATAATAGCCCGCTTTGCGCAAGCGCATCTTAGTGAAATAAATCAGAATATACGACACTAAAGGATTTTCGGATCTATTTGTCTATTGATTCAATTTCTAAACCCATAGATATCAATATGATGAGGTTTTTTTTAAACTTTTCTTTAGTTAACAGCTAGTAGTCTAGATGGGACCACTTATGGTCTAGTCATCTTGTGTTCGGTAAAATCTCTTTAAAAATGTATCAAAATGATGGCCGTACCTCCGTGACGTCCGGGATTCATCTCCGGACTGCGCGGGCGACGCACCCGCTGAGTATACGTTCCTGTTCGGGATGGACAGCGCTTTCTCTGTTCGGGACGAAGATGGAGAGACAAAATTAAATTTGGACTAGATTCATTGAAGATGTTTTTTTTTCAGATAACTTCATTTATACAGACACGATTGGTACGTAACTATGAATGGTGTAACTGGTAACCAGTGGATGAGTAGACCCACGAATTGAAGGAACAGATTAATAAATGTCACTTGGTATAGAAAATTGATATAAAAAATAAATATAAAAAATTCCTCTACCCTTTTCTCAAATTACTTTTTTTCTCAAATCACGTTATCACTGACAACGGTTTCTATAATATCAATCCTCACACAATTTATCTATCTGTTCTTTAGACTCCCTCTCCCTCTCTAGACATCATGTATGTATCTATATCATCAACTGGATCCCTCTTTTCTAAGATATTTTAATGTGAGAGGGGTATAAGTTATGCAGTTGTCTGTACCTATAAAAGGAAAGTTTATTCATCTATTTAACTTACCATGTGCATTCCTCTCAGCGCTGATGCTACGGATACGGCTCTGGTTCTCTAGCTCCGAGTCCGTGAGGTCCAGCGAGGCGCCGCGAGTGCGGGACCGGCCCAGTCTGGAAACCAGATTACTTAGTGTAAGTATCAGTTTGCTGTTCTGTGTGTTGAGTGCGAGTTTTTTTTTATATTAACGCGATCAAACCGTGACTGGGCTGTTGGTTTAGTGGTCAGTGACCTTGACGCATAGCAGTCAGGAGGTCGTGGGTTCGATTTTCCCACCCAGGACTAATGTTTGTGTGATGAGCACGATCATTGTTCTGTGTCTGCGTGTAATTTATCTATAATATATGTATTTAGAAATATATAAGTATGTTTGTCAGTTGTCTAGTACTCATAGCACAAGCTCTGCTTAGTTTGGGGCTAGATGGCGTTGTGTGAAGTTCTGGAATATTATATTATTAGTATGAATCTTTACCGCGTTTGTCTCACTGATTGTTTAAGAGCTTGGAGTGACCTAATCAGAGCACCGAACGTCATTAGCGAGATGATCGTGTCAACGTAAACCAAACTAGAACCAACACTCTGAAGTCAAGAGAAACTTAACTTCGTTTAGTAACGTAAAGGGTTGCCATAGTGTCTTTTTTTCTTTTGGTTTCGAACGGTTTGCACATTTAGCCAGTGTGAAATTTAGAAACTATTTTGATATAGCATACAGTCACTTTTTTTCTATTAGAATGCTGAAGCAACACATTTTAATGTTCTTGCAGTATTTAGCAGCAAAAGTATTGAGTCAGCCTTCTCGCTAAGCTTCGCTGTGGTAGTCAATACTACAATAAAAACCTGAGCTCCATTTTACCAAAATCGTGTCTCTTTCAATGATTTCACATATTGACCAGTAGACACTTGAGATAAAAAACTATACTAATAAAAAATCACAATATCCAACAGGAGTCAAAAATCCAAAAGACGCCGTCGGCTACCTTCGTCAGGAGTCGAGCTTCTGCGCGGGCAACGGCACGGGCGGCTGCGCAGGTGTACAAAAGGGACCGCGGGCTCAATTCACTTCACTAGTGACAACCGACGACACACGCGCGTCTTATATTTCTTTTTACATTTTTTTTTTTTATATACTCTATCAGTTTTACTGTCTACTGCTTTTATTTTAAAGTCTAAGTCAAGACAACCACTACCTTCACTTGAAAAAATCCTGCTAAATACTTTGTTATAGGGTTGGACGCGACTTCTAAAGAGACGCGAGAATTTAGCTTTTGGTGGCCTCTACTGTGGTTATAACACTAATGATCTTTTTTAGTGGCCTCATGATAAAACTTTACCTCCTCCTTGCTCCCTCCCTACTCCTAATAAGCGGATTTTTAGTAATCGACATGAAGATATTGTTGTAAGTCCGCGTACCTTCTCTTAATAGTTCCAAAGAAGTCCCTCCTCCTCTTGCGCGGCGCAGGCTCCGGAGGGACGTTCTCATTCTGCTGCTGTACGTAGTCACCCTGCTGAAAGGATATTTTTATTTGAATTGAGACTTATTCTTAAGCCACTGTTCTCACTCAAAATTAAGACCAAACAAAATGAAAGATAATATAATTATTGAGTGATAATATCATTATATATATATTATAGCAAAGTGGATTTTTATTGGGCATTAAATTAAGTGAGAAATAAATATTTAAATATCCCCAAACAAAATAATAATTTATCAATATAAATATCGTAATAAAAAAAGAGGATACACAAATAAAAAACAACTAATCTACTATAAAGTGTGCACAAAGTTAATATTTTAGTGTTAAAAAAAGGAAAAAAAACCACAAACAATACTTTACCTCGGTATCACCGTTAGCTTTAGCACCATTCTCCTTTATCCTCACCGTCTTTCCGGGCGAAGCATTAGGACTGACAGGGACAGGGAAACTATCTGTCTCATTCTCACTCTCATCGATGGTGTCACTCTCTTGAGGTACTTCGGAGTCCACGTCGGCTCTCTCCACTTCGATGAATTTCCCCGAGTCGGTAATTTCCATCTTTTTGGGTAGATTTTTGGCGGGGTTAGTATGGCAACACGGCACACGAGGTTTTGGTAGAAAATTTGTGACATTGACAGTTGAACAAGAAAGGCAATCGTTTCAATATTTTAAGTTTTTTAATGGAATGTACTGATAATAATATAGCATAATTATAGCATAGTCGGCCTTATAATGTTCCCACTGCTGGGACTCAGGCCTCCTCTCTAGGAGAGGGAATGGGCCGTAATGCACCACGCGGGCCCAATGCGGGTTGGTGGATGTCACATGTTTTCGAACTTTTGGTTCTAGGACATGCCGGTTTCCTCACTATGTTTTCCTTCACCGTTTTAAGAGCAGTGGTGATGAAATAAATTGTACAAAGTAATGCGCCTGGCTCGGTTTGAACCCGCGACCTACAACTCGTAAGTCGGGGCCATTACCACGCGGCCACCACTGCTCTCGATAATAATATAAAAACAAAAATCATTATATTTTATTTTAAAATATGTAAAATTAAATATTAGTTGACTGCAGCGGTTTAGAGATTCGATTGCCAGAACAAAGTGACTATAGAAGAATATTAGGGTTGCCATGTCACAAAATATCTCCCAAAAATAAAATGATCATGCTGAGGATAATTAACTTACATACAACATGTTTTTAACTAGACTTTGTAGCGCTAAAAGCTACTCTAAGCAACAGCGTTAATTTCTAACGCAAAGTTTAGCGAATCATAGCTGACAACAACTTAGTTACGATCTAAAAGCACTAAAATTGTTATCTATGTATTTTTATTAATAATAACTTATTTTTATTTTTACTTAGATATTGCCATCAACTTTTACCACATTTAGAACCAATTAGGTAGGATACGTATAGTATCTAATGTGTTCATCTAAGTCCTCATATGTTTGTATATGAGAAACCTATTTACAAACCCAAAACTATATTTCACATAAATACCCATTAACTACCCAGCAGAAGCTCAATATTTATCTTTCTAAAACACTAAATAATAATAAACTCTTTCGAATAATATTAGCTTACCAGCTCTCAATTTTCATAAGGTAAAATATAGTGTCTAAGTGGCAGTAGAACACTGACTCCTAAGTCACAGGTTTTTCTAGTTTAGGAGTCAGGGTATCAGCTTTTGTACGCCTTAACTATTGTGAACTTTAGCTAGATATTAAGCATATTGTAAGGATTTATAGCAATAAAGTATTATTATTATTTACACCAAGTAATTTAATTTACTATAGAATGTAAATATACACATAGATCAGATAGTACATATAACTTTTCCAAACAATTAAAACCTAAAAATTGTTTTTACTTTTGTCCGTTATAGACTTTGAAACCATCCGATCGATGTACCCCAAAAAAATAGTTGACTATTAAAAATAAAACCATTTTCCTTTTTTATAACAACTAAACGGAATGTATTTCTTTTTTTTAGCTAGTTTACGTTCCTTTTTTGCCAATTTTTTTTTCCTAATTATAGTACAAAACCTATCGACTAACCGTAACCTAGTCACTGAAATAAAATAAAAACTAAACAATTAGTAATACATCTCACCTTGATGGATTTCTTCGGTTCCTATGTTATCACAGCACACGCACGCAATGTAAGGGAAAACCAACAAATTGTTAGATAATATTTAGGTAACATACGAGTCGGTAATATAGCACATCGGGTATTAGAAAGAGATAGGTAGGTATGAGTGGCAGAGTCAACGATGGTGCTGTACAAAGCTGAACAATTTCTAAAATTCACCATGCCATATTAACGGCCGCATATTTCCACATGATGTAAATGGGGAGATTTCGGGACTTTGGGGATACACAATTTATATTATTGCAATGGTTTGGGGGCTTAGGCTGATGTTTAGAAGAACACTTTTTAAAAGATAGGTAGTAAATGAAATGATTTCAAAACTAATGTGTCACTTATTCCAAAAAAAATCTACCATTTTAGTATAAATTGGAATTAGGCAACATTAGTGTTGATATGTTTTATTGAAAGTAAAGACTGATCATTTATGTAAGTGTTATTATGTTCTTCAAAAACAAAATGCCGCAACATCAAAGTAATATTTCATTATTACTCTTATTTCTAGTCGGTGTCTGTACGACTGTCAGATTTAGAACTGATAAGTACACATCGCAAAATGTATAAGTGAACAAGTAACTAGCGACATCTATACTATGCAACTTTCAATTAAGAATGCATTTGGAATTTTATTTTGTCTTGGTGTTGTCTGAGCTAATACCAAGATTATTTTTATAAAACTTATAAAACAATATGTACAAGAGTTTTACATGCAGATGCGTACGGTACGGAAGAGATTCAAAGTTATACATGGATTTAAAAAAAAACATTTTGACTAAGTGATTCATCTAAATTCAATTTATATAATTTATCGCTAACTCATTCTGCACCTTTGTGAAACTACTTTAACTATATAAAGCTACAGATGTCGCTAGTCACCCAAACACTACTAGAAATGTTCTATAGAAATGGTATCTCACCCTCTGCACAGAGTGTATGATGAGTGTAGACTTGTTGGCTGCGTTGGTGGGGCTCAGCTCTAGTTCGCGGAGAGCTGATTCCGTTAGTTGAGAATTGTCGTGTCCTGAAAAGTTAAAATATAGGTGTCATAACCATTTGATCCTTTTTCTGTCACTCACTGTTTTCTTGACAGATTCAAAGACTCAAAGCATTTTATTTCAAATAAACCATTTACAGGCACTTTTGAAATGTCAGGAAGTCAGTCAGAAAATATGATGCTAATTGCACATTCTAAAGCGTAGATCTCTATGGAGAAGAATGTGCAAGAAACTCCACGGACACTCTTTTCAATCATGTTATGTAGTTACAAATATCTCTGTTACATGTTTCTTGTCGCTATCATGTGAGAACAATGTAAATAAAGTAAAAACTAAATATAGATATTAAAATAGCAACTGGCAGCTAAGAGAAGAAGGACTAATAAGATGTAATAATTCCTTAGCTAGGTCACAGATCTCAGGATTGCAAACGGTCTTCGAGAGTTTGATTTTTATCTACACTAGTATTATAAAGAGGTAAAGTTTGGTTTTTTTGTTTGTAGGAGGTAATCTCTGAAAGTACTGATCCGATTGCTAAAATTTTTTCACCGATAGAAAGCTGCTGAGTGTTTCCTGAGTGACATAGGCTATATTTTACGTACGCGTGTGAAGACGCGGCCAAAAGCTAGTTTATTATATTGATAGGCTCGCACTTGGCCACTTAACACTCACCTAATGAAAAGCGACGATGCGATCGACGCTGAAGCACGCTTGCCTCAAATTCTAAAACATGTTGTTTTCCTCACGTTTCCTTTATCGGTTTGTTGTGAAATATAAAACCCTAAGTAACTTAATGCATGTCTAGGCTTACACCCGCAAAAAGACTCCTCAAGTTACGACTGATTTGGATCATCTCTGCTCTTCAAGCTGCTCTGGTGTCATCTTCAAAACAAGCGTTTATTCTAAATTTCCATACCGTTTCTTCTACTTACCGTTTTGTTTAAAAATAGTCTTAGTTGTGGTGGTGAGGTGTCCATGCGGTGACAGGGTCCGAAGACTCTCCTTGATCTTGACGGGACGGGAGCCCAGGTCTGGGATGTCTGCACCTTCTATGAAGAGAAACTGCGGAGGCAATACGTTGAGATATTAATACAAGGAGTTTCATAATTCAATGTTGGTTGATAACTTTGAAGAACTACTTTAAATCCAAAATGAGTACTCATAGACAAAGCCAAAATCAAAGCATTTTATTTCAAATAAACCTTTCACAGGCACTTTTGAAATGTCAAGAAGTCAGTCAGTCATAAAAAAATGATGCTAATTGCACATTCCAAAGCGTAGATCTCTATGGAGAAGAATGTGCAAGAAACTCCACGGACACTCTTTTCAATCATGTTTTGTAATTACAAATATCTCTGTTACATGTTTCTTGTCGCTATCATGTGAGAACAATGTTTTACTATTGCAATTGATTATAGTGATGTGATCGTTTTGCAAAAACGTAGTAGTCTAACTTATGAGAAATGATCATCGCTTTGGAAACCAAGTGATTACAGGTAGACCTTTGGACTTGTAGTACGCTAGGTCTGTGTCTCACTAGCTCCATGAAAGCGAATAAGATTTATGGACGTTCATATATTCACAAAACAGATGATCGATGGAGCTGAAAGGTTCTGGAGTGGCGTTCCGAGAAGAAACAGCATTGGCGCGGCCTCCCACAAGGTGGACCGATGACCTAGTGAGTGTCGTTGGAATACGATGGATGCGAGACGCACAGAACCCGTCATTGTGGCGATATTTAGGGGAGGCCTATTCCCAACAGTGGACATCTTTCGGCTGAAATAATGAAGATGTTCTTATGCCAAATGACAATCTGAGTCTTGTCCTAAGAGTTACGAAAACTGGTTACAATAGGTTCAATCATTTTTCTTCCGCAAAAAGAGAGAATCCTCGAAGATTTCCGCATAAAACCTTGAAAAAATAGTAATGTCATTACCTCAACAGTAAGCGTGCCGCTGACGTCATGTTCCTCCATGGGTCTGGTCTGCAAGGCGATTTGTTGCCGCTGTGATGGAGCCGCTAGTAACTCGTCTATGCCTACTAGACCGAGACCTAAGAACCTGGAAAGTATAGAATTGTCTTATGAAAAGTAATTGTAATAAATTTTGCAGGTTGCCTGGAAGAAATCGCGGGATGCGTTATAGCCACCAATTATATGTTTTTAGGGTACCGTACCAGAAAAAACGGAACCATTATAGGATCACTCTGTTGTCCGTCCGTCTGTCTGTCTGTCAAGACCCTTTATCTCGACAACGCGTAGAGTTATCGAGTTGAAATTAAAACTATATACTCAAGTCTGCGGTCTCTTGAAGCTGAAAATAATCAAACTTCTGAGTTAACGAACAAAAAAGAAACGACCGTTTATGTCGCAAAAAACGTAGATTTCGCTTCTCAAAAGTGAAACAAAGTTGACTTAAAATCCTGAAATTTGGCATGAAGCAAGGGCGTATAGCACAAGTATAGGAAAAAATCTGAAAACTGTAAATTCGCGTTGCCGAAATAAAGGGTCCGTTTTTTTCTTTTTGAGGTACGGAACCCTAAAAAACATCATGGTTAGACTGGAAGCCGACCCGAAAACTAGTTGGGAGAAGGTTAGGGAGATGGTGATGAATGAGAATCATGGGAAGTATAGTTTACCTGTTCTGCGATGCACCACCACCTGGTGAGGGTGGCCCGGTGCGGTCATACACCTCGAACAGAAGCTCCGCAGTTTGCGGGGACAGGTCACTGCAAATAAAATGACGAAAGATTATATTTGAGTTACAAAACAGCCATCATGTCATCATCATCATTATTTAGCGGAAAGACTTCCACGAAATTAAAAAAAAACAAAATTCAAATGTTTTTATGGAACTTATAAAACGTCAGAAGGTAGTGCACGGTTCCAAATTGGTCGTTTCCTATGGAGAAGAACCAGCAAGAAACTCAATGATTACTCTTTTAAAAAATTGTTCTTCTTACAATATTTCCATATTACAGTACAAATAGATATCACTCAAAAGCACAATAAAAATAATCATAATAAAAAAGTGAGTCGTAATAGGAAGTAATCTAAGAATTCGCGGAGTCGACAGTGTTGTAACATTCAAATTATAAAAAAGAGGCTGTATATAAAAAAAAGCAAGAACAAAATAAATAATTACAACTATCAATAAATGAAAAAAAAAAAATTACCGAATTTAAGGTGGTTGGGAACTAATAATATTAAAAATATTGCAAGAGCAATAAGTTAGAAAAAAAAGTAATAATATGTATACATAATGGTGTGTCCAGACCCGGCGAACGTCATGATGATATATGTATATCTTGATGGCATTTTTAAACTTCAATTCTTCAAGTGAATTTCTTCAAAAAAATTATCAACTTCATTTAGTATATTTCTTTGTTATTTGCTCATTGCTACGGTGAAATTAATAAAACTAAATTAAAATATTAATTGTAAATATTTTTTGCAAAAAAATGTATTAGAACAATTAAGCTTGTGATTTGCATACCTCATGGTGTACTTTCAATAATTTTATATAATTACCCATATTATAATGATAACAACATACAGTGTATGGGTTGATAATGAGGACCGAAACCTAATGGTAACACATTCCCCGAAGAATCGCTAAATTTAAGGGCAGGGCATATTGCTCCGCTGACTTGGTAAGGGTCGTGGGAATCCAATGGATGCGAGACGCACAGGACTGTTAATTGTAGCCAGTGGCGGGGTAAGATCTAAATCTAATGTGGGCAAGGAACATTTCGCGAGGCCTTCAGGTGGCGTAAGAAGACTGATTTTTTCAAATATATCGAAATCGAACAGTGCGAGCCTGACGTAAACTTAAAACGACCACTGTTAGGTATAGGCCTCCCCCAAGTATCACCAAAATAAACGGTCCTGAGTATACACATTGGTCTGCCTTGTAGGAGTCCTTCCAACGCTGCTTAAGTGGCAATGGGCAGGGGCACATTGCTCGCAGAACAGATGGCCGTTGGGGCCGAAAGGATCCGAAGTGATGACCGCGTACCTACCAGAAGACGCAGCGTGGATAGGTTAACTTGTTTTAATTATCATTCCCACACTAAGTAATAATAGTACCTTTGTTGTCTCACGCAAAAATGACTAAGAACCAAGAATACTCAGGCTGTATAGAAATAGAATAGAAAATGACTAGAGACAAGGCTTTTAAGTAATATAGTATCAAGTCAGGTGCGAGGCCCCCTAGACCGCGAGGCCGTAGGCGGTGGCCCACGTCGCCCACGCCTTGCGCCGCCTCTGATTGTAGCAACACTTGGAGGAGGCTTATGTAGAACAGTGGACGTGTTTTCGGCTGAAGTGACGATGATGATGATGAAGTAGTATTCTATATACCTATTTTTTTACTATGACCCGCGCACGCTCGCTTTTGATCATTATCTCACCTGATGATAAGCGATGATGTGACCGACGATGGAGCACGCTTGCCTAGAAGTAACCTATTCACTCTTGACTTAATCACCCCCAGGTTGTAGCTATCAGGAAACATACTTCGGCAGAGCAAGGAAGTCGAAAAATCACCAGCACTTACAACAGGAAGTGTTCCTCCCACTGCGGGCTGGTGGTGTCCTTCTTGAAGGCTGTCTGGTTCTTCTGCGGCGGCTCGTCCATCTCCACCACGCAGTACGGCGCTATGCAGCCGGTTTTACCTGGAGTGTAAAATTAAAAAGATGAAGAACTGAAATCCCACCAGGAATAATTCTATTCTGGTCTAAGGTCTATGCTTTGACTTTTATTTATCAACTAGCCGAACCGGCGAACTTCATACCGCCTACTAGTCAATGAATGTTGTGTTAGCTAAACTGTCAAAGGACAATGCCATCTAATTGCATTACCAGAACAGCATAAAGACGATGAAGTGCCAATAACTTCTAACTGTAATTTTTCGAGAAAATTACTTTTTAACGCTTATAATTATTTTAATGTGTTTCCGCACGTTTTAATGGAATCTCCGAGCAGATATTTAGTTGTAACTGCATCAAATGAAATTATGGAAACACCTCCTAACTAAAACAATGTGTCAATTTATAGTATAACCTCCTAATGTTTTTGGGACAGGAAATTTTTACTTTGACAGTTAGGAGTTATTGGCACTTCGCCATCGATAATTCATTTTAAATTACAGATGGCGTGCCATTAAGTGATTCAGAGTCGGGAACAATGGATATAATAATAGATCAGCGGGTCCCAAAAACAAAGCCGTATAAGAAAATTTATAAATTTACGGTATGAGGTTTTGAAGCTCTTTGTAAATAATAAGATAGTTTTCGACTGATTATTTCAATAAGTAAAAAAATATTAAACATAAAAAAAAACAAATAGTGCCATGTAGTTTTTAGTATGTACAATACGAATACGCAATAAAATGCATTTCGTCCTTTTTTCCATTAGATTTTGTTCTTGGGACCCGTCTAGATGTTTGTTACCTCCCAGATCCTTGGCACCGACCAATTTGACAAGCAGCCTCTTCTCCCCAAGGAGAGTGACGCTGCCGGCGGTGGAGTTAGGAGTGGAAGTGTACATCTGACGATCTGAATGTAGCTAGAAGGAAATAAAGAAGTCTGGTTAATATTTTGATTGAACCCCACACTAGTAATAAGCCCTATATCGTGGGTTTCCCCTAAAAAACATGTAAACTCACATACATACTACCTATCTGTGTCATCCAAATATTTTTATGGGCACCGTTTGAGAATCGAAGATGTGATACGCATGTAGCAGCTAATCACTTAACCACTACACATATCGCGCCGTCGAAGCATGAAAAATCTATTAGCAACGAGATAGAACTGGACTCTAAAGCGACATATTTTAAGCAACAATATTGTGAATTTGCTGAAAAGTCCATCCAATTACGTCACTTTCTTGAAAGAAGAAAGAAAGAAGAAAGAAAATATGTTTATTTGGCACACCATGATTCATTAATCAACAAATAATTGATTTACAAACTAAAATTAAAGTTCAACTCAAAAGGACAAACGTAAAAAAATAAAATAAAAATAAGGAGAAATAAAATTAACAATAACAATATGTCTCACGGCTACGCCAAATAGGTCCAGTTCAGCATAATGCCAGACAACTACGCAGCAGTTGCCTGACGCTGGTTTTCAACTGAACCTTAGAGTGCAGATACGGATGAAAATCAGTTTTTTTAATATGGGAATTAAATAAATAAATTATCTCTCTTCAAGATATGTACCTACAAAGTAAAAGATAAAACCGTTCATAATGTTACAGTCAGGTGAATATTTTTTGCCTGTATACTAATCAGCTTGTTCGATAGTACAATCTATATGCATGCATATTTGTCAATGCGTTTTGCTTTTATTGTTTTTTTTTAATTTTTTGTATCTTATAATGGATTATTATTAAGGTATTGCTTTAATTGGTTTATTAAGTCGTTTTTAGTTCATAAGATGAAAACTTGCTGACCGTTCAACGTCTCGTCGATGTCGGCTAGCGCTGAAAATCAGCGCTGTGGCTCAGTTCAATACATGAGCCCCAGCATTTTGCTGAGCGCTGGCCGTTTTGCGCGGAAGGTTTTTTATTATTAATGATAGGCTCGCGTTTGACCACCATCTCACCTGACGGTAAGCGATGATGTGGTCGACGATAGAGCACGCTTGTCAAGAAGTAAACTATTCACTCTTGACTTAAAGATCCCTAAGTTGTAGCAATCAGGAAACACAGACTCCGGCAAGGAATTCCACTCCTTGGCTGTACACTTAATAAATGTGTTCTCAAAACGCTTTGCGCGTATGGGTGGGATGTCTACCATGTGCCAGAGGCATTGCGCCACCTGGTGATGGTGGATGTGTCGCATTACTCATTCTATTGTATAGATTTGTTACTGTTATATATTTTTTTAAATAAGTGCCATGTTTGTCGTAAATAAACTCTTTTTCTTTCTTGCTTTTCTTTTACTGCCTAGTACCGAAAAGTAGTAGAATTAAAAAAAAGTTTTTTTTTTTAGCAGCATTCGTGCTACTAACTACCAAGAATGATTCAAAATTTGAGCCTTAGGTTTCATACTTTCTGCGCCCTTTCAGGGTTTGCGCCCGGTACCTGGGCACCACTGGCACTGCCTCAGACATGGCAGTCGCTTCTCAGAGCACGACTACGAGGTAGGCGCAGTAGTTGATAAATTGCCTACTGGGCTACGTTTCGCGGGTTCGTTTCCCACACATAACAAATATTTATAATGCGTTCCCAATAAGAATAGGATCGATTGCCATGTTGTGACGTCACGTCATACTGTCAAATCGCAAGAAGTTGGCCAAAATTGAAGAACTCGGAGATGAGCAAAATTGAAGAACTGGATTCTGATTAAACTCTTTTCGTTCACAGTTCGTAAATAAATTAATAAATAAATGTTCCTTACCATAGAGTCATAATGTAGAGGCAGCCTCGGGCCCGGCGTCTCGGCGTACCTGCGCAGGCGCGGGCAGGTCGGGTAGGGGGCTAGGTTGAAGTGCAGATTGCTGCTGCGCAGTGCGTTTACAACTATGTCGCTGGAAAAGTAGGAGGCAATTGATAAATCTTGAAAAAAAAAAAAAAATTGTGTTCTTTTTTTGCATTTATCTGCGCAGTGTTTTTTTTGCATTTATGCAGATATGTACAAAATGCTTTTAAAAAAAAATTTAAATACAAAATGCTAATACTTTTCAAATTTACTATTTCAAATGAAAAATATAAAATACTTTTGCTTTTTGTATTTAAATACTTAATACAAAATACTTTTTAAAAAAAGGTATTTAAGTACAAAATATAAAATACTTATTTTTAATTTGCATTTTAAATACAAGTATTTCAAATAAGTCACAACTCTGATTCTATGTTCATTAAAATAAGATTAGCGGTCGTAACCTACATAGGTTAGCCATATGGCTATATATATATAGCACAATGGCATAAAATGAATTATGCTGTTCTGATAATGCCAGTAGATGGCGTTATCCTTACTATTAGGCGGTACGAAGTTCGCCGGGTCAGCTAGTAGTCTATAATTTAGGACAGACTTTTCCATAAAAAGTATCCAATCTGTAATAGGTTACCTGATCAGTTGTTGCAGGTTGCTCTCAGTGGCATTAGGCCTGAGCGCGCCCACTGGCGCCAGTGCCACCTTCACTTCAGGCCAGCCGTCGCACTTCAACTCGCCCGTCAACTTATCCGTCACGCAGACCACGTTCAAACGAGCCCTGAACCTGGAATATTAGAGAGAAGAGCCAAGTTTATATTTTGTTTTGATGTGAATGTGTATGAGTTATCAGCGTTGGAAGGCCTTGTACGAGGTGGACCGATGATCAGGTGGTGGTCGCGACATTCCGATGGATGCGAGACGCATAGGATCGTGAAACGTCACTTGGACTTGGACATAAGCCTCCCTTATGTCCAACAGTGGACGTCTTTCGGCTGAAATGATTTTTTTTTTAGGGCGGAAATTCACTCTCTCGCTCTTGGGCGGAACGTAAGAGTGTGTCAGACTTTTACTGACTAAAAAACCCACTCTCTTGTTTCTTCTTTGCCTTTCCTACCAGGGCCGGATTTTCCTTTCAGAAGCGAACCCATGGCCTCAGTTCGGCTGAAATGATGATGATGATGAATAAATTATGGCGTAAAATTGGCTATTGGCGTATTGGTTGAATAGGCTTTAGTACTCCAGGTAGTCCGAACCGTAGAAGTGTGTTAACAATTTGAGGGTGGACACTTGCTATACAACGCGTTTGTCCGATGGTAGAAAGGCGATGGCGGAATCAAGTCAATTCCCGCGCACACTATAAGAAAGGAATCTTTTCCGGCTGAAAATTATGATGATAAAACTCACCTATTAACGTTGACTCTGTAATGCGACACCTCGACTTTCTCTCCACGTTGACTGAAGGCCTTCACCTGGAAGGCAGGAGTGGCTTCACAGTCACATGTGATGGTCTGGAATTTTAAAGAAATATCATTTAAAAACCGGCCAAGTGCATACGAAGGGTTCCGTTCCGTCCATAGAAAAAAAAAGCATAAAAAAACCATGTTTGCCCAATAAAGGTCTCACTTAAATATTTATTTTATTCTGTTCTAATACTTATTAAACGTGTTGCGCCGACCCCAAATAAGATGGGACAAGGGCAGGAAGATGATGATGAGTACTTATTATTATACCGGTAATAGAAATACATCATCTGTGTAGATTTCAACTGTCTAGCTATCACTGTTCATGAGATACAGTCTGGTGACAGACAGACGAATAGCCGAGTGATAGCAATAAAGTCAAGTTTTTACACATTGGCTATAGAACCCTAAAAAAATATAGTCAAAAATACGTCTTTTACTCGATTTTTTTAAATTTATTTATTGAATAAAAACCCCGTATTCAATAATTAAAAAAAAATAACTGGGGCGTGTGGCAACGGTCCTCACGCCCTAACCGCCGCCGGGATTCCGATCCCGATTTACGGCCACCGTAAGCGCGGGCTTGCGGACGGCGAGTAATGGCTGGCTCGCCGTCCGACCGTCCGGTAACCGTCCGGACCGAGCCCAAGTCGTCGACGGCGCGAATTGTTCCATGCGCGCCTCAAGGAGATGTCAGCAACTCTAGGGGCCCAGCAGGGTCGAAGCCTACTGGGGCCACGGGTAGTGTGAAAGCGAAGCCCGGGGCCCTGGGATGAAGGTAAAGAAGGAACAGGAGTGGGTTTTTATTCAGTAAAAGTCTGACACTATCTCTCGCTCCGCCCAAGAGCGGGATTTGTCATTAGATGATTTTCCCACCAAAAAAAAAACCATCTTAGTTCTAATTACACTAACTTAAATAACGAATTTACGTGAAAGAGAACCATCAATTATCCTCACTAAAGTTCCTCAACGTTCCCCGCTGCTACACAAATTACAGACAGAATTCGTTCTATATAAGATGCGCAGTCCTACAATAATTAATTTAATTAATTAATTAATTTAATTTGATTGACTTTTCTGAACTTGACTTATTCACTAATAAGCCGCGTGAATTCAATCGAATACTTACCAAACATTGGTTCGATAACTGTTTTATTTTGCACTGCAAGATGTAATATTTATCATGATTATGTCTTATTGTTAAATCCCTGAGTTTGTTTCGGTGTTTCTTCTCAGCCCCCCTAGCCAAGTTATAATCGTTTCGTTCGCGCCGAACGCCTCGAGTAGGCCACGCCTCTGATTCCTTTGTTCTGACGTCATCTCAACGCTCAGTCACGTGGTCAGAACAAAGGAATCGGAGGCGCGGCCTACTCGAGGCGTTCGGCGCGAACGAAACGATTGTAACTTAGCTAGGGGGGCAGGGTAGTCAGCTGGGAAACACAGGCCTAATCTAGTTTAAAATGACGAAAAAAAAATTGACGTGTAAAAGTGTTTTTTTAAACCTACTTACAAAATAAATATCATTTATCATAAAGTGTAAACCATCATTGTAATTAACTTTTTTTTTCTATCAAGCATGCTCTTCATAGCGATTTAAATGCGAAAACATGTCATTGGTTTTAAATTGCATAATTTGTTGTTTTTATTAGTTGTTAATACTGTTTGTTTTCCGATTACAATAAAATAAATAAATAAAATAAAGCCTTCTTCGCTAACGGCGATTTAGGAGTCTACACTACAATCTCTATAAGATGGTGCGGATGACAGCTGTCAGATTCATAAAATGAATACGTAGCTTATCATAAAGATGCTTATATTTTCGTCCTGGCATCATCCTACACATGCTATGACCCCTCGAAGGCCGATTGTACATGACATACGTCTGTACAACTTGAATGATATTAAAAACGCTTAATTATCGTTTTGTACACGTTTGTATCATATTTCTTTTTTTTTTCCTAGAAAAATCCAGAAACAGTTTTTTTCTTTTGGTGTCGTAAAAACGCGCAATTACGTAATAATAATGCCCGCGGGCGTCCGAGGGGTTAACAAGACCATGGTCGTGATCGTGACCTATAAGGACAGACAGAACGCTGACATTTTTTTGGCATACATATTCCTTCGGCGTTAGTCAGGGTCAGCCCTAGGTTGTAGCAATCAGGAAACAGACTCCGGCAGGGAATTCCACTCCTTAGTTTACCCCACCCCTGTTTGTACCTATATATTTTTCACAAAGACCCAAGTAAGACCAAGGTCAAATCTACAAGAATAAGTAAGTATATTACTTCCCAATATCAGCAAAAGAAAAATAACATTCTAATTTATGATACATGCCATCCATTTTCTGAAGAAAACAACAAATGAAATTCCCACAAGAATTCTCCAGATAAACAAGATCAATGACCTATGATATCATACAAAACAACTATTTTAGCAAGACCTTTCATCTCAAACAAATTGATAACTGATTGAAAACAAATGAAGAGCTCTTGATATCCTGGTTTGTCATAATCTTCCTTCCTACGCGATGTTCGTATTATGAACCCGTATTTGGACTGAACTCTTATCGGGGATATAGCTCAGTGGCAGAGCAATCGACTGCAGATCGATAGGTCCCCGGTTCAAATCCGGGTGTCCCCTAGACCGTACTTTTTGAGTTTTAGAAAAATTTTGCATAACTTTTCATGCTTTTTTGTTGCATAAACTACATAAACGTGCAAGTGCTACCAGATTATGAAAAATAATTTTGTTTTGTGTTTTCTTTCATTTAATTTACATCCTTCATTTAATGAGTACATACATAAATTTTGTAAAAATCAAGTTCAGCTAAATGTGTGGAATTCCCTGCCAGAGTCTGTGTCAATCTTAGGGGTCTTTAGTGAAAATTGAATGGGTTACTCCTATGTAGGCAAGCGTACTCCATCGTCGACATCATTGCTTACCATCAGGTGAGCCTAATAATTTCCTCATTGCTAATAAAGATAATATCTTGTAAATGTTAGCCAAGATAACTTTATACAACATTATTTTGAATATATGCGAAACCTGAACATAGTTTGTTCAGAATCAGTAACTGAATCGATTACAATAATTTTTACACCATGTTATATTTTTTGCCAAAAATATTTAAAAAAGTTCACAGTTGGACTCCACCGACACTAATTACTACACAGGTCACGGCAGGACATAACGGGCATTAGGTCCCGGTGCACAGTTGGATGCGGGAGCAAGTCAACCCTTCAGTCGCCCGGATGGCCCAGTGACCATGTATTTGTGCAGACAACCAGGTAAAATAACAAGCTTATAACTTTGTGATTTTCCATGATACAGTTATGAAATTTTGTGCATAGATTCTTTACATAAAAATACTAGACACATGTTTTGGGTTTCGCTTATACTAAAACTAATGTTATATAACTTCATCATCATCATTTCAGCCGAAAGACGTCCACTATTGGACATTGACCTCCTCCAAATTTCACCACAATGACTGGTCCTGTGCGTCTCGCATCCATCCGATTCCCGCGACCCTCACTAGGCCATCGGTCTACCTTGTGGGAGGCCTTTCAACGCTGCGTCTTCCGGTACGTGGTCGCCATTCCAGAACCTTTTGTCCCCAGCGACCATCGTTGACGTTATATAACTTAACAAGAAAAAACTAAAATAGTTTTCCAATAAATCTTATTAGCGTTTCCCCACAATGCCCCAAGTTTTATAAAAGAGTCCGTATTAACCGTTCTCTCTACATTTCGTAATACCATAAACTGTGTAACTGACCTATCGTAAACCGAGCAATGAGACTGTATCACTGCATTCCGTTTAACGCAATCATAACATCCGCTCAGCCAGACAAATCCAGATTGAGTTGAGTGTATCGCGCGTGTAAGTTGCAATGGAACGTTGCAGATCAATGTTTTACATCTAAATAATACGCTTTAGGTAGGGAGGTATGCGGAACAAAGAGTAGAGAGTGTAAAGGTCCGTGAACCTCTCCATTGAAAACGGAGGGTCTGATTTGGGCAACTGCCCGATAGTTAATTTCGGACTGTGTGTATGTTTCAATCGCGCGTAGAACGGCGTTGCAGATTTTAGAATTTTTACACATCCTGCTCGATAATGCCCTTTTATATGTCACACAATCCTTGCCTAAAGCAAGTCACTCTGTCCCCAGGGATCTAATATGTAGTATGGGCGTTTCTCAGGGCATAATATGATTTGAATTTGGAACGTCAAAACCATTAAAAAAAGCACTTATTAAGTGAATTAAAATGTATGTGCTGTCTTTGTATTGAGCGGCTTGAATATCTCACTTCACTCAGGTTTCTATTTTAGCTCCCTCACAGTGCTCGGGAGTTAATTATATAAATCCCTCACTGCGTTTTGTTTGGAATTCAACATAATACCTACTCACACTTACTTACTACATATACTTATAGATACTGATTTATCCCTTAGTCACATAAACAACTATTTTATTTTATACTTGTATTTCTGTTACTGTGTACTTTCGGTTTCGTTTACCTACGGCCGAAACTGGAAAAACAGCCGAACAGTCGGCTACGGTTTCGGCTTCGGCAGCCAACCGTGTTTCAATCTGTCAGTGTAGTTGTCAATATACCTATAGATAAAAATAATGGTCTTTGTACTTACGACATCATCCTTGGAATCACACTCGCAGAAGACGTTGGAGATGTTGGGGGGGTTGCTGTCCAGCGCACGCACTAACTCCACGCCAATACCTTGCTGGAACAAAAAAGGACACATGTTAATGGTATACTCTCAGAAGTGGCAGTACTTGAAAGCAGATAAGATCAATAAAGAAGACTGATATTTATTTTAGACGCGTCATGTTCGTGAACGGGCGCCATCAGTTGAAAGTATCAAGAGTGCTTAAGCCGTGGTACTTCCCATACATATTTATATCGCTCTTATGTGATTATGACGTTATTACACATATTTCGCAAAATATATTTTTGGATATATTTTCTCTATTTAAAGATTTAATTTACGCTTTGGAATGTACAATTCATCTTTCTGAATGACCTACTTCTTGACAATTCGCACGCGTCATGCTCGTGAACGTGTGCCGTCAGTTGAGATTGGTCATCTCTTAGCTGCCAGTGACTTAATTCAATTTCTATTTTTTTTAATTAGTTTTAGTTTTTTTTTAATTATTATTACTTATCTACATTGTGCTCACATAATAGAAGCGACAAGAAATATGTAACCAAGATTTATGTAATTCATAATATGATTTAAAAGAGTGTCCATGGAGTTTCTTGCACGTTCTTCTCCATAGAGATCTACGCTTTGGAACGTGCAATTTAGCTTCATTTTTTTATTTTTGACTGACCGACATTTTGACAATTCAAAAGTGCCTGTAATTGGTGTATTTGAAATAAACGTTTCTGATTTCTGATTCAAAAGTGCCTGTAAATGGTTCATTCATACCTACCTGATATTTTTATTTCTAAGTGTAAGTAAATGTAAGTCTATTATTAAATTATTATGTATAATAATTAAATTTTAATAATTGTAATAGAAACCAGATAAACATTAAAATCGAATTTAAACATGAGATTAAACTAACGCATATCGATTAGTAATGTCGGTCAACACAATGAAATTGAGGTTACCGATTGTTTTAATCGATCTATTAATAAAATTGTATTTTATCTGATTTCTCTAAGTGTTTAAGTAATTGATTTATCGATTATCTCACAAAATGATTAGATGATAATGATTAATGAAGAGGAAATGAGTTTTTTATTGTTATTGATTAAGTCACTGATATGAAGAGATAATATTAATTCGAGAGTTTTTCCCAAGCAGTGCCATAAAACGAACTTTCTGAGGCTTCGTCGGTAACTGCTAGCTCAATATGTTTGAAATAATTATGTTTATTATAGATTTGCGGAGCAGAGACTAAAGTCCCGCAAACCTCCGTTGAAAAAGGAGGATCCTTCGACCAGTCGGGTGTAATGTCAGATGGGCAACTGCTCGGTAGATGATTTTCAGGCTGTTCTATATTTTCCAATTGAAGAACTTGCAGGACTAGTTTTAGATTGACGCCATAGATGTCGCTATAGATTCTTTAAACAAAAAAAAAATTAACAACATGATATTTTTCTCTTGTTTTTCCTACTCATTTCAAACGGCTTTGATCTTTAGAAATATATTTACACAAAAAAAATGCTGGTTAAGTGATCTTCAGAATGTACATAGCATATGTAAATCAATCAATATTTCGCAAAGAATATGACTTTATGCGGCCGCAGGTGTCAGTAGGAGTGTGTGTGCGTTTAACTCCGGCCAGATGTTCAAGGGATTATACACTTTAATGTAAGGACCTGCACTCATTTGAAACAAAACTGTCTTGTTTTGATAGTGTGCGCCGTGACGAAGACAAAACAGTCTTGTCGCAGTCGTCGTAGACAAGTCTGCGACGTCGTAGACAATTCTGTCTAAAGGCCTACGCAGACCAGGACGGCATGGCAAAGGATTTTGCCGTCAGTCAGCGCACACTAGCCACTTAGATACTGCGGCATTCCAGTGGCTTGCCATGGCATGCCGCGTTACGTTGAAGTATGCCACGGTAGCTTCTACTGCCCGATACATATTTCAGTCTTAAGTGGCGTTTGATAGAGTGTTGGCGCGCGCTGGCGTCCTTCGGCATGCCGTCGCCTACCGCAGCGCGCCACGGCATCCTGCCGCGGGAGCCCGTGACGCGTCTTTCGCGATAATATCCCTTTCGATGCCACGGGATAGTTTTTAAGCATATGAATTTATGTCGTATTTCTATTGATATGATATGATTGAATGTCCATTGATAAAAATTTGAATCCTTTGCCATGCCGTCCCGGTCTGCGTAGGCCTTAAGACAGTCTTATCTCAAGTGTGTGCAGGCCCTTAGGTCGTCAATCGTGGATTGCGTTAAGAGGTAGGGCCTGTGTTCGTTATTCTACATTTCTTTAGGTTATAATTTTAAATCACAGATACATTGTCATCTAATCTTACATACGTGTAATGGAGCTTTATAATGCGGCAGCCATTACAGTGACATAATGACATCTCTATTGTCTATGCGCGGTTCTATTCGCGTTTGAATAGATAACGTCTCATTCAACAATTCAATGACATTCAACATGGATTGTTCCAGTTTTTCATGGTGAGTCAGCTTTGGGAAAAGTCAACGTCTCTTTTGTAGAGGTAAGTAATTAGGTGGGTGGACAGAGTTTTATATTTTGTGGTTTTACTCAATGATTGCCATAACAAAAAATATTTGTGTGGGCCATAGATAGTTGTAGTGGGTCTGGCTGTCTTATGCATATGAGTTTACAAGTTTTAGACTGGCCTGTTGGTCTAGTGGTTAGTGGCCCTGACTGCTATGCAGGAGGTCATGGGTTCGATTCCCACCCAGGACAAATGTTTGTGTGATGAGCACGATCATTTGTTCTGTGTCTGGGTGTAATTTATCCATAATATGTATGTATTTAGAAATATGTAAGTATGTTTATCAGTTGTCTAGTACTTATAACACAAACTCTGCTTAGCTTGGGAGTAGACGGCGTTGTGTGATAGTTGTCTATCTGTAAGGCATATAAATATTTGTTCCGTGCGGGAATCGAAAAGGCGACACGCAATCGTTCAACCGCTGCGCCCAATGGTCCATCTAGATTACGGAATTAGAGCTTATGACTGTAGATGAAGTTGCAAATACTTGATAAACATCATCATCATCTTTTCAGCCGATAGACGTCCACTGCTGGACATAGGCCTTCCCCAAATGTCACCACAATGAAAGGTCCTGTGCGTCTCGCATCCATCGGATTCACCAGGTCATCGGTCTACCTTGTAGGGGGCCTTCTAACACTGCGTTTTCCGATACGTAGTCACCAGTCCAGAACCTTTCGGCCCCAACGGCCATCTGTTCTGCGAGCAATGTGCCCTGTTCATTGCCACTTAAGTTTGGCAATTCTTCGTGCTATATCGGCAACCTTGGTTCTCCTGCGGATATTTTCATTTCTGATTCGATCACGCAAAGAAACTCCGAGCATAGCCCTTTCCATTGCCCTTTGGATGACTTTAAGCCTTTTGATGCGGCCCATTGTGAGCGACCACTTGATAAACAACCACAATTATTATCATTGAACCGATAGGAGACAGTCTGACGACTTTTTCTACTATTCTATTTTTAAAGTGAGAAAACATCTAACGATTTTTTTAGCTTTAGGGCGGAGCGCGGGGTTGTGTCAGACTTTTACTGACTAAAACTACACATATGTTCCTTCAGTTGCCCTTGGCGTTCTAGAACCATGGATTCCGATACATCTATAAAGTCTGTAATCACCTAATTATGTGTAGCATAGTCAGCCTTTTAATGTTCCCATTGCTGGGATTCAGGCGTCCACTTTAGTAGAGGGAATGGGTCGTAATCCACCACGCGGGCCCAGTGCGGGTTGGTAAATGACACATGTCTTCGAATTTTTTGTTTTGCTCATGATGTTTTCCTTCACCGTTTTGAGAGCAGTGGTGATGAAATAAATTACACAAAGTAATGCGCCAGCTGGTTTTGAACCCGCGACCAACAACTCATAAGTCGGGGCCGTTACCACTCGGCCACCACTGCTCAGTCTAATTATGTGTACTGTGAAATAATTAAGTAAGTGAATTGTCATTTTAACATGAGTAGCGTAATTAGAGACACAATAGAAAGACAATGACCGAGCGAACGCCGCCGGCGTTCGCTCGGGGTTTTATGAACTAATTCCACACCATGAACCCTCTACCAAAATACTTTACCGATGACGTCTGTACCGTTAACTTAACGCTTGTCTTCATACTCTCCCCTACAACAACAAAATATTTCCGTAACTAATCTTTACGTGTGATTAGCATCAATTAGCACAGTACAGCTAATTATATCTACTGTTCCCACGCACTGCTACATACTTTCCTAGCGAGTTACATAAATGTCGCATTACATAGACAATCGATTGTCGCGACTTTCTCAAGGTCAAGGTCGACGTTGATTTCGATGTCATATTTTACGCATTGTAGCGTTGGAAGCCCTCCTACAAGGTGGACCGATGATCTGGTAAGGGTTGCGGGAATCCAATGGATGCGAGACGCACAGGACCGTTCATTGTGGCGACACTTGAAGAAGCTTATGTCCAACAGTGGACGTCTTTCGGCTGAAATGATGATGATGATGATGATGATTTTAAGCTATCTGCTTTCAAAGTTTGTGAGTAGACTAGCGATAGAATTATGCTCGTTTGTTCTCCAGCTGTATGCAGAAAAGTAAACTAACAAATTATCCTAAATAATTAAAATTATGATATTAATTTTAAATCTTACAAAGCATGGTATAAAAAAGTGTTGACTTTTTGTTGATTATATTTCAGTTTAAGTGTCATTCATTTACTTATACTTTGATTAATTCTTGTTGCTTGGATACAGAGTCTTTTGAGTTATGTCTTCATATTATAGTATGAACTGGTCTGAACATGAATGTAAACAAATGTCTAGTGAATAAGTAAAGTTCCCTGAAAAATATGAAAAGTATAAAAATATCAGTATGAAGCTAACATGTATATCGTCCAATAACTTTTGAACCCCTGCTTTATATGACGTCAAATCTAGTTAGTTTAAGAATAGCATTAAAAAGCTATCATTTAATATAGATTTGCATACTAGGAATTGCTGGGTAAAACCTCCGTACTAATTTGAGCATTGTTCTTTCTCCATTCATTCCCTTAACCTCACAGGCCCCAGTGTACCGAAAACGGTATCAGCTAACTTAAACCTTATTTTTACGTAATAAGGTTTAAGTTAGCTGGTACGAGGTGTACCGTTTTCGGTAAACTGGGGCCTTAGAGGTTAAAGGTTGTATTTCCAAAATCCCTTCTTAGAGCTCGCCTAAATCATCTTAGGAAACCTTATTCAAATTGTCACGTTCTTAAACTTAAGTAATTTAGAAACCGGTCATTATCGATTTGCAAGTTTTAAGAAGATGATTTTATTCGTCGAACTGAGGACATGATTCGTCAAAATGTCAGTGGGGCAACCGAGATATAGGGCTGGAGCTATACACCCGATTAGTGATGCATCGAAAGTGTCTTAACGGAAGCGGAAATGGAAACAGATGTCAAAAGTAAGACTTTGCGGATGCAGAAGAGAAAGTTTTAATATTATGAAGAAAAAGCACAATTATTTTTTTTAAACAACAGAAGGTTTACGTCGTAATCACGTCACGAGGCGTGGTGATACACAGAATGAACCAAAAAAATATAATGACGAAGAAACTCGTTGCGACACGTTTGTGTACCGCCCCCCTTCCACGCCTCTTCAGATGTGTCCAGTCGTCCACTCGCCCCCGACCCCCGCGCCCCTCGCTGTATTCTTCCGTTTAGAGTTCTGTTATAAATTTTGCGGAACCAGAAGCGCAAACGGAAGTGTAAAAGCTTGCGGAACTTTTGCAGAAGCGAAGCAGAGTTCTGTTGCAAAACTTCAAACCTATACAGCTCCATCCCTTTAACTGTTCAGTTTAGGCCGTCAAATGGATCGCATTCAGAGCTTGTGGTAGCACTGCTGAATTACTTTCTCAAAGAAGAAAATAAAATATAAAATGGTTTGATTTTTAGACACCTCATAATATCTGTAAGTTCGAAAAAAACAAATCTTATATAGTTATTTCTTTTCTTATTGCTCGGTAAGACTGAGTGGCACGTTCCTTTGCCTGTGTCTCAGTTACATAAAACAAAACTGAGATTTATAGCCGAGTTGCCAGATTAAATAAATACTTGTACCAAATTAAAACAAAGATTTGAACAATTTAAATTGAATATGAACTCCATTTCTTAAAACAATCACGAACGTCTGAGCATTTCAATTTCTGTAAATGCATTGTCGACATTTTTGTAAAATGTACTCTGCATGACAGATTGACAGCTGTCAGATTTAGCAAATAGATCTCTCAATTGAAATCTCTATATTTACCACTAGTTTATTTTTAATGTATGCTTACATGTGTTTCGCTAACACATGTTTTTTATCACTTTCTATTTACGGCAGGTATGCTGAAATTCCCAACGCAAAAGGTTTTCATGGAAGCTAAGTGTATACAGTAGAGGATTTCTTTAAAAACCAGTTTTCTCTTTGGGTCTCTATCACAGGAAACCAGCTTATAAACCCTTTCCTGTAACTTATTCTCGGTGATATTACAGCTAAAATGATTGAGATGACTTCCTACAATCATAAAAATAAAAAATAAAAAATTATGGTTGTAGGAAGTAATATCATAATTTTATTTTATTTTATTCGGGCAAAACAACAGTTACACATTAAAATCATATACTAAGTTATAAATATGCTAAGACATATACATTTATTGTACCTACGACATTTTCCACAAGATTCTAAAAATAATAATATGAAATAATAATAAAAAAAAATAATATGCTGGTGTATAATATGAATTATACACCACTAATTTTTAATTAGTAAAGTAAAATATATATAAATACTTAAAGGGCTTATTATACAGCAAAGCTATTAGCGTTTTTTTATATCCCAAAATGTCACTCAATTTATGGAAATATTGTACAGGCTATTGATTATGAATAAATAAATGAAGATCGAAATGGAAAAACACAGCGCGTAATATTTTCAAGTAGCAATTGTTATGAATAATTGATTCTATTATGAGTTTACCAATTAAGACCAATTTTCGTGGACAATTTTGGGATTTTTGTTTTTTTACTTTTGACTATAAAAATATGATCACTAACAGGTCAATAGAGCTCCATTTTTTTGTACTAATTAAAATATAGAGTGTATATATATATTTTTTATTATTGATAGGCTCGCGTTTGGCCATTATCTCACCTGATGGTAAGCAATGATGTGGCCAACGATGGAGTACGCTTGCCTAGAAGCAACCTTTTCACTCTTGACTTGAAGTCCCCTAGGTTGTAGCTATCAGGAAACACAGTCTCCGACAGAGAATTCCACTCCTTAGCTGTATGTATAATGAATGTGTTTCCAAAATGCTTTGTACGTATGGATGGGATGTCCAACATGTACCGATGGCGCAACGCCATACGTCTAGTGGTCCGATATTGGAACGGACTTAGTGAAATTAAATTGTCCAATTCCAACGCACAGTCCCCGAAATGTAAACATTAAAAAACCGACATGCCAGCAACTCGGCGTTGATGCTCAAGACTCCAGCATTTTGTTCCTCAGGCCAATACTAAGTAGTAAATCGAAGCGCTTCACAATCTGTTCCAGGTGTCAAGAGAAAAAAAAATGTTGTAAATTATTTATTTTAGTAAACTAACTTAATAATTGTTTTCAGCGTAATTGATTACTAACCATAATATAGAGTCAGTAATCAATTACATTGATTTGGCAGACGGGTAGTCTATGTCCTAGAATAGCAGTTTAAAGGATTTTTTTTCTACATTTATGTAGGCAAAGCCCCTGGTGGCATAGCATAGCATAGTCGGCCTTATAATGTTCCCACTGTTGGGACTCAGGCCTGAGAGGAGGCTAGGAGAGGGAATGGGCCATAATCCACCACGCGGGCCCAGTGCGGGTTGGTGAATGTAACATGTCTTCGAATTTTTGGTTCTAGAACATGCCCGTTTCCTCACGATGTTTTCCTTCACCGTTTTGAGAGCAGTGGTGATGAAATAAATTACACAAAGTAATGTGCCTGGCTGGGTTTGAACCCGCGACCTACAACTCGTAAGTCGGGACCGTTACCACTTAGCCACCACTGCTCCTGCACCCTGGTGGAAGCTAGTATAATCCTAACTCATAAACATGTTTGAAAACAAAGTCCCCCCCACGCCGTCTGTCTGTCTGTATAAACGCGATAAACTCAAAAAATAATGAATGGATTTTTATGCAATTTTCATCAATAGACAGAGTGATTCATAAGGAAGGTTTCAGTGTGTAATACATGTATATTGTAGTAAAGAAAAGCCGAGAATTTCAAAGATTTCTAACACCAGTGCGAAGATGGGGCGTACCGCTCGTAACCTAGTGATTATATGTTTTATTACAATTTATTCTAGCAAACCAAGAATATGATTCATAAAGAATAAGAAACTACTTTGTCATGTTTAATAACTACTTGTTATAAACTACGACTTCAAAAGGCATTATTTTTTTATTTGCACAGATAATGACAGGTTGGCCATCCTTGTTTATTGTCTATGACTGTCCGGTTTTCCATAGAGAATACCTTGAACAAGCTTGTCAACATTCGTATGGTTAAAGATTTCTTGTTATGTTACATATGACTAGTGGAAACCCGACCCCGTCTTTTCACTGATGTAAAATACATGTAGGTAACGTTAATCTTCCTCATTTATTGATTTTTCTATTATTGAAATGTAAAAAAACCAGGGAGTATATGATTTTAATTTAAACTCGATACCTCCACGCGTTCCCGAGAAACACAGATAGACGGACGGACAAAAAAGTGATCCTATAAGGGGTTCCGTTTTTTCCTTTTGAAGTACGGAACCCTGAAAATAGAATTGTGGCCACGGCACTGTTAGTCTAATTTTAATTAGATGGACTAAAATGACAATTATTGGGTTGGGAACAAGTTTATTAGTTTTAATTTCCGTTGATCATGTAGCATGACGAATTGTATGTATGCATATGTGTTACCAGCAATCTGTATAATTCAGGTATTCTTTACAATACCTAGGCAATGTATATAATACCTGGGGCGTCCAAGCAATTTAGGTATAAAATATTATACTTTACCTATGTAATGTTTATAATAAATAGATTTTGGTCTATCAATGTTAACCGACGTTACGTGTTACGAGGAGCTTTAGGGTGGAATTCACCAATAAAACTAATCGCGTTTTAACGTTTGGGAGAGAGTTATGAGTTTGCATGTGGATAGATGGAGAGATAGAGGGAGACCAAAGAAAAGATGGATGGATTGTGTGAGAAGTGATATGAAAGAAAAGGAAATTAGTGATAGCATGACGAGTGACAGGGCAGAGTGGAAGAAAAAAACGTGTTGCGCCGACCCCAAATAACACGGGACAAGGGCAGGAAGATGATGATGGTTTTAACGTTTGGCTCGCATAATCGCGTTTAGCCGCTTTTGTTGTATTTTTACAAGTGACACTAATGACAGCGGCTAAACGCGATTATGCGAGCCAAACGTCAAAACGCGATTACTTTTACTGGTGAATTCCGCCCTTAGAGTTTCTAAGAATTCCTCGAGTATTCATAGACTCGAAAGTTTTACTACCAATCTTTCAAATAGCAGATAGCTATTTCAGTTCAATACTGAGTGGAAAATTGTCGAAATTAATAACGTTCAAATCAAATTCAAATTTGACAATCAATGTCAAAAACTGTCTCAAACTTAGGAAATTAGAGATTCTTGTGACAGATCGAGACAGATTCGAATGTGAACATAGTATAATGATCTATCCTATCTTTACTATATAAAAATAAGTCGGGTTTTCCTTCCTGACGCTATAACTCCAGAACGCACGAACCGATTTCCACGGTTTTGCATTCGTTGGAAAGGTCTCGGGCTCCGTGAGGTTTATAGCAAAGAAAATTCACGAAAAATTTCAACAGAAAAGCGGGAAAATCTTTTTTAGTGGCGAAACGGAGTTCGCCGGGTTTGCTAGTTTATTATAAAAATAGTGCTTTTATATTGAAACGGTTTCGTGAACAAATGACATGATGTAATGTTAATTATTGTTCGTAAAAATATAAACGTTTTCTGTGAGATAATTCGCCGTGCTAAAATCCCTTGTAGGTACTTATACGTTCTTTCTGTGTGTTCTATCATCTTTTTATACTTTTTTTTTTTACTTTATGATGTCTAGTGGAACTCTTGTGTGTTGTGTCTCTGTGTAGAATAAACTTTCTTTCTTTTTTTTGTGGACTTCGGACTTTCTTTCTACCTTCTTCACACTACACCTACTCTAATTCCCAACTCTTAAGTCGGTCATTACCATGGAGTCAAATCATCGCAGCATGAATTTGGTACAATTGCTTGAAAGACACGTGCCACTGCCAACTTCATACCCAAACCACGCGTAGACGCACAAAAAATAAATGGAAAATCTCCAATGTTATCTGTCAATAACTGGCGCAAATTCGACAGTTTATTTCGTCTATTCTTAGTCACAGAATCAGCAATGTACTTGAATATCCATGACATTGATTAACACGTGAGATAGACAACTTTTTTTTTTTAAGTGATCGCAATTTGTCGTGACAGTACAGTCAGCCGTTTGTCTATGGTAACATTTTGACACTGACAGTTACTATTTTTTCATAGTAACGAGGTAGATTTTCGTAGTTTCAAGCGTGGATGACCGTACTACTGTTGGCAAGCTATATAATATGTTGGCGAAATGCCAAACTCGTATTGTTGCTAGTATATTGTCTTGTTCGTTGTCAAACTTGGTAAATACGATCGTTTCTATGATTCTGCTGTTGGTAGGAATGGTTTGGTTTGGTATTGATTTTGCGTTTGGCTTCTTTCCTGGCAATATTAAGACCGACATTTTCATTTTCTTGGCAGTTCTAAGTTTAAGGCTTCAAAAAGTAACTCTCAATAGGGTTATAAAGCGTAGTCATTGTCTGGTGGTAGTTTCTTAGGTAGGAAATCATCCATGGTTTATCGCGCTCTTGGACGAAGCGAGAGGGCGTGTCAGACTTTTACTGACTAAAACCCACTCCTGCCATTCTTGCCTTCGTTCCAGGGCCCCGAGGTTCTCTTTCGCACAACCCATGGCCCCAGTAGCCAGCCTTCGACCCTGCTAGGCCCCTACGGTTTTGCTGGCATCTTGAGGTTTGCGTGGAACACAACGCGCCGTTAACGACTCGGGTTCGGTCCGGATAGTTACTTGACGGCCGGACGGCGAGCCACCCATTGCTCGTCGTACGCAAGCCCAAAAGCATAGTCTGGATAGTTGGACCAACGACCTGATGATGGTCGCTCAAATCAGCAATATAACTAAAGTAAAGGCCTGGTGGTTGTGGCGATACAAGTGTGCGGCTTAATTCTAACAGTAGACGACTTTTGAATAAACGATGATGACGAATGAAAGCAGAATCCTTAGAAGAATCTGACAAACCTCATGTAAATGATGACGGCCACGCACCTACGGGATGTAGGTTATATTTTTTTAGTTGATATAAGTTTATTTACTGTTATTGTATAATATACAACTAAAAACAAACTAAACTATGGCGTCAAAAGACACTTCCACATTGCTGTCGACTGGTAATGTGCCCAAAAGACTGGCGGCATTGCCATGCTGTATGGCAATGCTTATCCTCTGTCCGAGGTATAAGTCAGCCCTTAGGCACGCAAAGTGATTTTGCTGTTGAATCAAATCAATTATTTTGATTGATCACTTTTTTTAGTTAGATCATAGACACAAAACACAACATAATCGAGAATCTATATTTAAATCGAGTGAAAGTAATCGAGAACACGGATCACACCGGCCGGAGATCCGTGTTCTAATTTTAAAATCTCGCGCCAATCGACCTACATTCTCAGTTCCTGAGGGACGGACGATTTGACAGATCTTTTTTTTATATAAGTGCAACGAACCCGGGAAATGTGGTATAAATCCGATGTTGGAAAATAGAAAATCATAAATCATATTTGTTGAATTTACAGCGGTATAAACCTAGATAAAAATGTTTTGAAGATGTCTTTGTAATACCTTAAGCTGGCGAGTAAAAAGAAAATGGAAAATCTGCGAATCAAAGACGCCATTTTTTAATCTGTGAAATGAGATTGGATCGCTTCTACCTTAAGCCGGGTACAGACTGCTTTAACTTAACATGCAATGTAACACGTAATGAAAGAATTTGGCCGTCCACATTGTCGCAATGTTTCATGCAATGTAATAGAATTCCCATATGTCGTGGCCAGATCATAGAAATTGATCACTTCATGATATGGCAAAGTTAAACTGGCCAGATAATTTTAAACGTTACATTTTGATGATATGTCAATCCTCGTTTGTCCTACTTTCTTTAGGCTTTTCATTATCATAGAAATCCTACATCAATAATATAGCCAAACGAGAATTGACAAATATTAACAAATGTTAACGTTTAACGATCTGGCCAGTTTCAATTGGCCATATTATGAAATGATCAATTTCTATGATCTGGCCACGACATATACAATGCGTTCCAAATAAGAATAGGATCGATTGCCATGTTGTGACGTCACGTCATACTGTAAAATCGCAAGAAAATGGGGCAAAATTGAAGAACTCAGAGATGAGCAAAATTGAAAAACTGGATTATGATTAAACTTTTTTCGTTCATAGATCGTATATAATATTTTTTTTTTTTTAATTTCTAGTTTTTTTACCCTATTAATTCTTCGATTTGACAGTATGACGTGACGTCACAACATGGCAATCGATCCTGTTCTTATTTGGAACGCATTGTATACTACGCGCGCGAACAGTGCAACTATGTGAGTATGCAAGTACATGCTCAGTACGTGCTCGCACTGCGTCCACACAACTTATGAAATGCTCCTTTTATGTTACCTTGCATGTAACGTTACAGAAGTCTGTACCTGGCTTTAGCTTTGTTCCTTGATAGCAGATTGTTTATATGCCAGCGTATAAATCAATGCTGAAAGTGATAGTCTTATGCGTAAAGCTATTTATCATGAGACTAGCACTTTACCAGTGACTTCGCTCGCTAGAATGGTTTTCATAAAAACTTTAAGACACCTCAAAACGTATTTTGAGGGTAGTTTTCATAAACAATCTTTATTATTTACAGTTTGTGTCTTTCAAGTTTATTGATCCAAGAAATAAGAATATTTTAGTTAGGGAGTGATTGTCTTTATTGTACTCGTATATAGTTTTAATTAGTTAAGTGTATTTATTTTTATTTTTTTAGTACTTTTTTTTACCAAATAAAGTAAGTACTAAAACAGCGATAGATTGCAGAAATAAGAACCCTCCATACAGTCTATAAAACCTATATCATCCTGTCCACATTATGAGGTGTACAACAAAATATCTAAATAAATAAATAATACATAAATCAATCTATATACATAAAAGCGAAATCACTGATGCCCGCTATGACCTGCCGTGACCTATCTTGTATGTGTATTGTAGTGTCGGTGGTGTTAACTTATATTTTTGCGAAAAATCTAAAATGGTGTAAAAACTTGGAATCGATTCAGTTACTGATTCTAGACAAACTATATTGAGGTTTCGATTATACTAAAAACAAATTTTTGTAGATGAAAATTTACACGACTGTACCATAATATGTAACTTTAATGTAATAAAGTCTTCGGAAGAAAAATAAAATGGATTTACAATTGCTGAGCTCTAAGGCCTTGTTCGATTCTTAATGTTATTGGGTTTCCCATTACATAGGATTTTTCAGTATCAGCTTGAAATTTGAATGTTGTGTGACTTTCCCGAGTCTCGGAAAGCTTAGGTACGTGACAAGGTTCAACGCTTGATCCCTTGGCCGTGTTGTATTACCATTCCCTCGGATTATGAGAGTAAAGGAACAGAGTGCACCCGTGAATATGCACGATATATATGATATTATACCGCGTAAATCAAGGATTAGAACAATTTGCCTGCAGTAGTCTTCCCCTCCTATTATAATTTAGGTGTCTTCAGGGCCAGTGAATAGGCTCTTAATAAACTAGTGCGATTCACCATCGACGATTACATCACTGCTTACCATCAGGTGGGATCGCAATCAAGCGCTAGATCATATGTATAAAAAAATATATATTTCATTTAATATTTAAGTATTTGTTGAAATTATATTTTTACTTTTTTATGAACTGTGTGCTAAAAAGCCCACTACTCTATTCAAATATTAAAAATGTTATCGACTTTACGCGTGCGTAGTAGCAATTCATCATAACAGAGTGAGCAGTATTGACAGCCGTTTTTACGGTCTTTCGAAATTGTATTTTATGTAAATACTGTAGTATTTTTTGAGTAAACACACGATATTAATGTCAATATATAAATATTTTTGAATAAACAAATATTGTAAAATTAAACCAAATGTTTTTTTTGCAATAAAAATCGTATTTGCGAGAATCGCATAGTATTTTATTGAAAGTAAATATTATTATCTTCTATTTATTACCTGTCGAAGCCTACTAGAGCCAAGGGCAACGAAGGAACAGGAGTGATTTTTTAGTCAGTAAAAGTCTGACAAACCCTCTCGCTCCACCCCCAAAAGCGAGGGATGTCACTGGATGATTCACACACCGAAAAAAAAATATCCTTCAAATGTATAAGAATGACATCATCTCAACGTTAGGTCACATGGTCAGAACAAATTAATAGGAGGCGTTGTAGAAAGAGATTCGACACGAAACGGTCGTAACTTGGCTAGGCCTGCTGATACGCTGTCACAAATTCCCTTTTCTTTCATAACACTCCTCACACAATCCATCCATCTTTTCTTTAGCCTCCCTCTCTCTCGCCATCCATTCACATGTACCTACTCATAACTCTTTAGTAGCATGCGTTTCATTTCTCCTCTTGACATGACCGCTAGGAAACTGAAGCAAGGTCTCATAGCACAAGTATAGGAAAAAATTTAAAAACTAAATTTTGTAGTTGCGTTACAAAAAAAAAACTTTTTTTGCGATTCGGAAAAATCTTCGTAACTCAATTCGGGAATTAAACTGTTTTCATATATTTAAAGTTTGTACGAAACCATCAGTGCGCAAGTCCAACTCGCGCTTGACCGGAGTTTTTATATATTTCGGCTTCGCTTAGTTTGTGTATTTATTTAGACAGTGTCAAGTTTACAAAGTATTAAGTTTTCAGTCACTTTAAGTTACTTTGAGTTCCATTAAAATGATTAAATACATTAGGATATGTTACATGCACGTTCTGGATGTGACATATTCTAATATATTTACAATATTTGGTACTTTTGGTAACAAACGTATCCGGTCAGTTTTCTCGGCAAGCCTATCAATGTACTATAATTCTCTACTCCATTTTACCGAGATCGCTCCTGTTTCAATGATTCCACATAATGTCCAGTTGCGCAGACACTTGAAATACAAAACTACACCAATTTTGCATCACAATATCCACTAGGAATCAATTTGCGAATAATTAAATCAGATACTGAACTTCGCACAAAGACCTCCCGCCAAAAACCCGAGACAGATTTGCCGTGTATGATAATAATCCAAGATGGCGTCTTAGTAGGTAGGACCTAATGACTCTTGTAAGCAATTCTCTCTGAAGTGTGAACTGCATTCATGCAAATGATAATTTATTTCCCCTTTGCTGCATGCATGGGGAAAAACTTTATCGGCTAGAAATTTTATCTATCTTTTCATCTTTTCTTTACCTAATCACTTTAATTAATAAAAATAGTTGTGTTGCCTACAACTCAAACTCGTTCGCATGAATATCAGTTATAGCGGGCGCGAAGTCGAAGCCTGATCAAAAGTAGCCTTTTTTGAGGCGGGAATGACTGCTCTAGGGCAGAGCGGGAAAAGGTGTCAGACTTTTACTGACTAAAACGACATTTGTGTTTCTTCAGATGCCTTTTGCGTCCCAGGATCACGAGTAACCCATTCAGAAATCGACCCATGGCCCCAGTAAGCTTCCCTACGGTTATGCTGATATCTCTTTAAGGCGCGCATGGAGTACTACGCGCCATCGACGACTCGAACTCGGTCTGGATGGTTACCGGACGGCCGGTCAGCGAGCTACCCATTGCTCGTTCGCAAGCCCGCATCATACAGCGAATCCAATGTGTAGGGATTTCGTTAGCGTCACCGCGAGCGCCCCTGGCGCTTCAAATCTGAAATCTATGCTTGACAAGGCAAAGAACAAGGTTGAAAATGACGATGGTTTCGTTATGGTGCAAAGAAGGAAGCGCCGAACGCAAACTATCAAGAATCGCTGCGGCATAGCACCTGCAACTCCTAACGTCAGCCTGTGTGCTGTCCATCCGAACACTCCAGTGTACATCTCCCGCCTGCTTCACGCCATAAGGGTGGAAGACATCGTGGATTACATGCGTCAAAAGACGAAGTTCGCACTGAGGGTACAGCTGTTGGAGTCGCACCGAAACATCAATTTCAAAGCGTTCGTGGTGCGAGACCCGAACACCTTCCTGCCCCTCATGCTGAAGGAAGACTTTTGGCCGCAGGGCGTGGTATTCCGTCGCTTCCGCGGACAGGTGTCACACATCAGCACGAAGTGAATATAGTGCAATGTGAAGTGTTACTAACATAGTCCTAAGTCTTATTTACTAATGATAAATTGTATTACCTCTATGGGCCAAGATGCCTGATAATAATAAATGATTTATTATTATCTTTATTTATTTTTTATACATATTTTATATATTTTTAAATATTTCTTAAAACACATATAAAAAAAATCATTAAAAAATAAAAGCCCAACGGCATCGGGAACAGGGTCCAAGCTGCCGGCGGTCAGGGCTCCTGAGAGAGGAATCTCCTTACGATGCGCGCCGTGTCCAAGATTACTGCTTTCTGGATCAGGCCCTTGATCCAGCTGCCTAACGAGAGCCTCCTCAGATGTTGTTCGAGGCTATTAAGCCATTGGCTGTTACGACTATCGGCACAATGATTGCTCTATCCACTTCCCACATGTCGACAACCTCGCGAGCTAAGTCAAGATACTTAGTTTGCTTCTCTTTCTCAGCTTATTATTATTATTATTACAAATTCTCTGACAACCCATTACTTCTATTCTGTCCTAATATCTTAAGTATCAATTACATTAGGAATCGTGACATAATACTTCTAACACATAAATGGAGACACTAGGATTTGATTACATAATGCTACGTATAAAAGTGGTCAAGGTTTATGTCCTAAGATATTTGATTACGAAGAGAACAATGGTCGAAAATATATAGTGATGTCTTCTATAGATTTACCTTGGGTCTAGCTAAGACAAGCCATGGTGTATACCTCTGTCTTGATTTTTGTTGAGGAGGGATCTCGTCTAATTCCTCTTCCTGATCTGGATGGAGTTAGAGGAATCGCTGTGCTCTCTTAGCAAAGCTGAGGGTGTTCAGCATGATGGAAGACAGCGACGTTTGTGTTTGGGCGACGTCACTGGATCGGCATGGTGGTCGATAACGAAGTTGAAGGGCTTGTGCTGCGATACCCTGACCCCAAACTTACAAATCCTACAAACTCTTGGCTCAAGTGCCATGGGAATGTTAACACAACCAGTTTTTTTAACAAATATTAAGATATAGATAGCGGCACGAATCTTGAGCGCTCGGCGAAAGAGCTGGGATCGCTTTGCGCATCGTACACATCGGCGAGCCACTCACTGTACAAGGATTGCTTTCCTCGCCCCCGCATCTCTTTTCATACCACTAAAGAGACCCAATATTTCACTTCTGCGTGCTTCTGCGCAAGTAGAAATGTAGAACTCAGTGCTCAAGATCCTTGCCGGTAGCTATACTAGCTTTTACCCGCGGCTTCACTCCCGTCAACTGACTATTCTACCCTACCCTACTCTAGCCGACGCTACCTACCTACCCTACGACCTTCTCATACTAATCAATATAATGAGTTCTGTGTAGACATCGACTTCTTTTTTGTTTCTGCTCAAAAATTTAAAAACGCTTATTTATAAACTTTAAACTAGTTCGCTTAAAATTTACACATTCTCTCTCTTCATTTTTTTTTCTTACTGCATGACTATATTTATGTCTACTTTTAACTTCTTTTCTGTTTTAACAGCTTAGAATATTGTTTGTTGTTATTGTTCGCATTGTTAAATATAACTCAATATATTGTGTAAAATGTCATAGGTTTTTTTTTGTATTTATAATTTCTGCATATTTATAATTTAGTATAAAAATTTTAATAACTGTTATTTTTCCGAATAAAATGAAATAAAATAAAATAAAATAGGTATAGGAAAAAATCTGAAGACTCTAAATTTGTAGTTATGTCACAAAAAAAAACTTTTTTGCCATTCGTAAAAATCTACTTTCGTAATCTCGATTCGGAAATTGAACTGTTTTCATGGATAAGTTTGTACGGAACCCTCAGTTCGCGAGTCCGACTCGCACTTGCCCAGTTTTTTTCCGAGGGCTCCGCTGGATGGACAAGGCGATTAATTGTAATTTCTATCAAAATAGTTGAGGTACATTCGATTTTGTCAGTAATTTCGTGAGGTACATTGAACAAATAAAGCAATGTCACTAGTTTTTTCGATCTAGCTCGAGTGGCCTCGCTGGATAGAAACATATCATTAAGACCTCGTAATGACACTGCTTACTTCTTTCTTTGCTTGTGTTTTGCATTTAGATGGATTTCTATTTTAGCAGACTATATTTGGTTTTCTGACAAATAAATACGTAAATCCGTAAATTACTAATATATTTATATATATAAAAGGAGAAACTGACATATCATGTATATGTATATTATGTATGAAATTTTTTTAGTAAAGGTATTATTAGTTATATAAGTATTTCATTTTTATATTTACCTACATTTATGTATTATTTCATAGTTTAGATTAAGATTTCACACATTCTTCTTCTCTTGCTCCCTACACACTATTGTCTACATTTCTTTTGATTTCTCCTTTCGCAGGTCTGCTGGAAGAAATTTCTTTGGAAATAAGCAGTACCTTTGTACTGTCGTCTACTTTGTATTGTCTTTTTCTGTTTTTGTGTGTACATAAATAGAGAAATAAATAAATAAATAATACCAACGTACAGCCGAAACTACTGGGATTAGGAACGTGAAATTTTGCACAAGGTTTCCTTTTATGACGTAGGCGAGCACTAAGAGAGGATTTTTCAAAATTCGCCTCCTAAAAGGATTAAATAAGGGATCCAAAGTTTGTATGAAAAAATCTACTTTTACGCAGGCGAAGCCGCTGGCAGAAGCTAGTATGTATATAAAATCAAAATTATGTTAACCTATGCTGACAGCCAATAACTCAATAATGATTGACGATCGATTTATCTTACGATATCTCGCGTCTCGAGATTTAACGATCATTCGAGGAATGCTGCGCGCGAGTGCGTTCATGTCCATGTGAAATGTGATAGATTGCATGTATGTATTATGTGATCGTTCGCGTATGGGATCAATAACATACTATGTTAATGCAAGATATCTAAGATTTTTGCTAAGAAAAAGAACCGGTATATTTTGGATGGATATCAAGTCTTTCAGGCGAAATAGTTAATTTGTTTACTTTTAGAATATGGATGTACACATTCTAATGTCTTTTTAGGGTTCCGTATCTCAAAAGGAAAAAACGGAACCCTTATAGGATCACTTTGTTGTCTGTCTGTCTGTCAAGACCCTTTATCTCGGGGACAAAATGACTCTGACCAACAAAAATGCAAAGAAAATAAAAATAATGTATATATATAAAATCACGAAATCTCAGAAACTATAACACCTACAAACTTAAAATTTGGCAGGTAGGTTCCTTATATGGTGTAGACATACGCTAAGAAGGGATTTTACGTAACTCCACCTCTAAAGGGGTAAAACGGGGGTTGAAAGTTTGTATGAAGAAACCTACTTTTACGCAGGCAAAGCCGCTGCAGAAGCTATTAATAATAATAATAATATTCGACAACTTTCACACAACGCCATCTAGTCCCAAACTAAGCAGAGCTAGTGCTGTGAGTACTAGACAACTGATAAACATACTTAAATATTTCTAAAGACATACATATTATAGATAAATTACACCCAGACACAGAACAAATGATCGTGCTCATCACACAAACATTTGTCCTGGGTGGGAATCGAACCTACGACCTCCGGCATAGCAGTCAGGGTCACTGAAAACTAGACCAACCGGCCTTTCAAATTTCGCGGGCTAACCTGCAAATTCACCGTGAAGGCACTTGCTAAAGAACTATGAATGTCCAAACATAAATAGCAAGGAAGTAATTCAACAGCTAGCCCATAAAACACCGTGAAGACAAATAAACACGGAACTTAAGTCCATCCATTTTACACATTTCCTGTTCTTAACAGTAATGTGTGGTGTAAGACATAACATTATACAATACACTGTGTGCAGTCGTAATTGTTGCTACAAAACAATGATCAATCATTGATCACGCATTACCGGTATTATAGGTGAAGGATAGAATAACATAAAATAGAATAGAAAAACTTTTATTCTAGACCAACACTACACTACAGTTGTGCACAACGTGCCTGCATCGAACGGGTATCCACCTCAGCATTTCAAACAACTCCCTCCGGGTGGAGGGGATTGGGGTGGAGGGGTGGGTGGTGCGAGAGGGAGTGTTAGACTTTTACTGTCTAAAGCCCACCGTGTTCTTGTAGTTACCAGTTGCGTTCCAGGATTGTGGTGAAACTTTCGAACGATGCCGCAGTCCTGGCAGGACGAATGGCATAATGTTATCGTTGTTTCAAAGAAATTATTGAAGGTGTTTACATTACTCTTGTTGCTTAACTATCACAAGGGCTTCCGTACTATGTTTTGTAATACAATATTGAATGTTTATAAATACAGTCTTTTAAACGGCTACAAGTTACGGGCCACATACAGTAGTACGTTGCTCCTTATAGGAGTAACGTACTACAGAGAGTAACCCAATCAGACTACTCAATGGAGTACAATATTAGCTTCAGCAGACGTCACTTTTCACAAACAAATCATTTTATATCTTAATTATTATTATTTTTTATTAATTTCATGAATAGAATTGGGCCCAAAATAGAACCCTGCAAAACTCTTCTACATACCGAAAAAATAAGATGATTATTTTGGATCATTCTGCCAATACTGGCAGGTCACAGATCTGCAACTTTACATCACTCTTTTAAGTTTGTTGACTGCTTATTTTGGTAGCAAACATACCATTTCAAATGAGTCACAGCAGTCAAATGCATCTTGATAATCGAAATTCTCTTCTTGATTTCTGGTCACTGACTGACAACAAAGGAACCAAAGTGGTCCCTGATCAACAAAAGATTTGGAACCACTGAGTTCAGGGTCTGGATGTCTTGTGTATGGGATCTTACTTGTTTATGAACGCAGCTATGATACAGAAATAATTCCTAGTATGGTTAAAATGTTAAAAAAAAAGTGAATAAAGGAGAAAACAGCAGTTGTCGGCAGGCCATGATATTTCTGTTTAATAAAGATGGCGCCACTGCTGACGTACCTATAAGATTGACATCAAAATAAACATGTTGGAATTCAGTTACTTCTGTTATTGGCGGAAAAATATACAAGTTTAAATTTATTTAGTTTGTTTGTACTGATTGAATGCGGAAGGCAGACTGAATGTTATGGCGTAAAAGGTTGTAATTTGGACTGCGCCATTATTCAAGACAATCACAGCAGTGCCGTAACTAGCCTTTTATACGCCCGGTGCGAGCCAAAATTAAAGGTTGAATGGTATCCAGCTCTAAATTCACTCACCGGCAGGTACAAAAGCAAGCGAAGCGAGCTCACACACCATGCGTAGGATAAGTTAAACAATAAATATTAGTTATAGTATATATGCTACGAACTATCAAGCATAATACAAAACTATGGCCCTGGTTAGATCGTTTCTGCGCCCCTCCAGGGAATGCGCCCTGTACCTGAACACCGCTGGCACCGCCCTAGTTACGGCACTGGTTACTAGTGAAGGAATACGGGTGGATTTCAGTCAGTAAAGACTCAAAAATCAAAAAATCAAAGCATTCAGAATCAATCCAAAGCGTAGATCTCTATGGAGGACAATGTGTAAGAAACTCCATGGACACTCATTGAAAACATGTTATGAATATCTCGCTTACATGATATTCTACAATAACGCAAGAGACAAATTGTGCGTCTGAACTCAACAATCGCCTACTAGACAAGAGGGCTATCGCCCGCCATTATACCACATCAACAGATTTACTATAGATAATCACAAATACATTTCAGTTTTGCCAGCACAATGACTTGATTACAATGAATGTTTTTTTATAGAAAGGAACGGCAAACAGCTACAATATAAAACTTAGGTACTACAGGTATACAAAACATATAAACAATATTGTAGCCCACAGCGCTGCTCACAGATCAACTGTGGGATCATCATCATCATTTCAGCCGAAAGACGTCCACTGTTGGACATAGGCCTCCCCCAAATGCCGCCACAATGACCGGTCCTGTGCGTCTCGCATCCATCGTATTACCGCGACCCTCACCAGGTCATCGGTCCACCTTGTGGGAGGCCTTCCAACGCTGCGTCTTCCGGTACGCGGAAAATTGTGGGATACTTAATTTTAATTAAGTGTGTGTGCACTAGGATGACTAATTTAAATTAACTTAAAGGCATAATTAAAAACAAATACAGAGAGAAGTAATAAAACAAACTTAAATATGTAGAGAGAGTGAGAAAAAAAACTCAAATAATAAAAATAAAAAAAGTTTATTTATTTTGGCTAAACTAAAAAAATATTCTTGGTTAAAAAAAAGAGTAAATAATCTGATTACGTATCAAAACCTAACAATACATTACATCTAATTGCAGTGCAGGTACGTTTTCAAAGGTACATATGTATATCACCCATGGAGCACATATCATTTATTTAGCTTCACTTTTTTTTTTGACTGACCGACATTTTGACAATTCAAAAGTGCCTGTAATTGGTCTATTTCAAATAAACGTTTCTGATTTCGATTACTGATTTTCTATATCTCTGTGGCGTGCAAATTGACGCATTCAGGCACGATGCACCGTGTGCTAATATGGCCAGGCTCTAAGTTTACTTACTTGAATGTGGGCAGAGGATTTCAATAGCCACGTAGGCATAACCTTGACGTACCTAATTGTTAGGCTATTGATTGATAAATTACTATAAATTGTCTTCGACAGCCACACAAGCTTGCAGAAATACGCCCTCGGTGTAGTTAATTCCAAGGACACACTCAAGGGGATTATTTATCTTTATTTTTAGGTTTCCGTACCTCATGAGGAAAAACGGAACCTTTATAGGATCACTTTGTTGTCCGTCTGTCTGTCTGTCAAGACCCTTTATCTTGGAAACGCGTGGAGGTATCGAGTTAAAATTAAAACCAAATACTGCGGCCCCTTGAAGCTGTGAAAAAATCAGACTTTGACTTACGAAACAAAAAGATATGGTTGTTTATATCGCAAAAAAAAACGTATATTTCGACACTCTCAAGGGAATCAAAATTCATAGAGTACTTAGTAAAGAAAAAAATCTGAAAACAGTTATATTTTTGAGCCGTTTGGGGTTGAAACTCTTGGGCCGTGGGGTCCGAGTGCTCATAAGCTTTTCAAAGAATTATCCAAACGCTTAGTAGACACTTCGCGTGACCCAAGGGCTGGCTTTTACCTCGGTCAGAGATTAAGCATTGCCATACAACGTGGCAATGCCGCCAGCCTTTTGGGCACACTTCCAGTCGACAGCGATGCGGAGGAGTTTTATGACGCAATATTTTAGCTAGTAGTTTTTGTTTTTAATGTATATAAGGTGTTAAAAAATTAACTTTTTTGTTTTTTTCGGGTAGGTGTAAAATAACTTTAGACATATCTCCGAAAATACATTTTTTAATTTAAATAAAATTACATATTTATATAACTTAAATTCAGTAAATTATCAGTGCATTACCTTTTTTAAGCGGATACTAGTGTTTGTGAACATATATGTGACTGCTGCAATATTTTACACCACCTGCCAGCTCTTAACCTGAACCATCACTTATTGAACTATTTCTGGACCATTTGTGAATCACAATGTCACAACTTGACGAAATTGTTTCGGCACAGAAGAGCCTCGAGGACTGCTTTGTTCGTAAGATGGAGGAACTTGAAGCTCAAATTCAGAGCGCTGGGCCTGCCAAGGACACTGTGGCAAGGGTTGCTGAAGAATTCCGGACCTTCAGGGAGTTAATCTTCAGCATGTTTAGCCTGCTCCGGAAGCAAATAAATGAATGTGCTAGGCAAGTTGATGGGATGGAGACCAGACATCGGAGGAAGGCACTTGTCTTTCAGGGCATTGCAGAAGTTGACGGAGAGGTTAGCAGTGCAGTAGTCCTGGACATTATCAATAGGCAGCTGGGTGCCAAATCATTGACTGCATCCTGCATAAAATCCTGTCACCGACTCGGTACTGCCAATATAAATCATCATAGGCCTATACTAGTGAGATTTGCAACTTATGATGATAAATCTGCGATCTGGAGGGCCAAGAAAGGCTTAAAAGGCTCCCCCATCTCGGTCAGGGAGTTCTTGACTCGGACCCGGCAGACCATCTTCGGGAAGGCGCGGCTTCATTTTGGGATGCGATCTTGTTGGACTCAAGATGGTGTTATTGTAGTCAAAACCCCCGACGGTAATAAACACAAAATTACTGCTCTCGACGAACTTGGTCCGCTGCAGGCAAAGTATCCGAAGGTCCAGGGAGGTGATAGCCTGCAAAAGAAGTCACGTTAGTTACAGTGTTTTTTTTTTATTTTATCAACTCTGTATAAACATAAGTAAGGTTTTACTAACCATGTAGCAATCATAACTTTGTTTTCAACTTTTTTCTTTGCATCGTTTGACTTCTTATTTCTTGTTTTGTTTTGTGGTTTATTTGTTGTCGAATGCAATTCGTATTTACACTTTTACCTTCGAAAAACTATTTCGCTGTATTTACCCTCAACAGAAAACCCATAATTTTTGTATTTAGTGTCAAATTCAATTGCAGGTTATATTTAATGTTTACTTTTTGTCACTTGGTTTGACGTTTGCTGCAAATCGGATACGTTCACGAAATGTTTTGTAGGGTGCGTTCTGATTACTGTTGTGTCACTTAAAAACTTAATTTTTGTTTTTTCTTGCAATAACTTTTGCGTTTTTTTTTTTAAACCTTTTTTCAATATTCATACATATATGCTGTGTTCAATGTGATTTAGTGTTTTTTGTGTTTTAATTTTCTGATTCTGGTTTTATTATGTGATGTTAGCTGGCGGGTGGTGCAGACATGCTGACGTTGTACTAGCTTGTTTGTGTGTAATTTGTAGTTTCTGTGTATATATATATATATATATTTATTATTTAATGTCTTCTGATGATGAATCCTTTGTTTCAGCTAACAAGTCAACTGCCTCTTCTTGCGATGTTAGTTTTGTTTCTCTGACGGACACCCTTGGCGATTTATTACGGCAAAAGTTTAACTCAAATCCAGACCGGTTGTTTAACGTTTGCCACATTAATGCCCAAAGTGTCCCTAGTCACCATAGTGAACTGTACGATACGTTTTCCTGTATTAACGTTCATGCTGTTCTGATTTCGGAGACTTGGCTCAAACCTGAACTCCTATCTACCACCTACTCTCTCCCTGGATTCATTCTTCTTCGGAATGATCGGGTGGGTAAGAGAGGGGGTGGTGTAGCTATATACATTCGCGGCGATTTCCCCTTTAAAATTCTTACTACTTCTTCTTCGACTGATGCTGCTGAGTTTCTTTTTCTAGAGGTTTGTGTGAAAGGAGCCAAAACTGTTTTAGGTGTCATCTATTGTCCCCCTACTCTTGATTTTTTCACCGAATTCGAATCGGTACTTGAATCTTTGGGTTCGGAGTATGCACATCATATCATCATGGGAGATTTTAACACCAACCTCCTTGCCCACAACTCCCCTCGGTCCCGTAAACTCCTACATCTTATTGAGTCAGCCAGTCTCCATGTACTGCCTCTCCAACCGACTCATCATAATAAAATTGGTGATGATACTTGGCTCGACCTGATCCTTACATCTAATCCTTCTCTAGTTTCCTCACATGGTCAACTTGATGCTCCTGGCTTTTCCCATCACGATCTCATTTTCTTGTCTTATATCCTTAAGCCTCCTAAACCCAAACCCGTGTTCCAGTACAGGCGTGCCTTTGCACTTATGAATAGTGAGCAACTTCTGAAAGATGCATTGAGTGTTGATTGGACACCCCTGCAGGAAGCTACTACAGTGGATGATAAAATTTGCGTCTTCAATTGTATTGTGACCAAATTGTATGACACACATGCTCCTATCAGGAAAGTTAAACTGAAGCGTCCACCTGCACCTTGGATGAACAATGCAATTCGGACGGCAATGCGACGGAGGGACCGTGCGTTTCGGAAATTTAAAAGGGATCGCTCTGAAGATAACTGGATCTGTTTCAAGACTGCTAGAAATCGGTGCAACCAGATGATACGCAACGCTAAACGCCGCCACATTCTCAGTAACATAACTTCTTCTTCTTCTGCCGATATCTGGAAATTCCTTGGGACTCTGGGTATCGGTAAATCGCAGCATTCAGACCTTCCTAACACAATTGGTTTGGACGAGCTAAATTGTCATTTCTCCACTGTTCCTACGCTCGATAGTCAAACCAAATGTCAAACTATTGATTATCTTGCTGGTCTGACGCGTCCCAATATTACCCCGTTTGTTTTCACTCCGGTGGATCCGGTAGAGATCAAAAAGATTATCCTATCCATTAAATCGAAGGCCATGGGCTGCGATAACATCAGTCGACATATGATCGTGTCGGCCCTGGATCAACTTCTTCCTGCTATATCCCACATCGTCAACTTTTCCCTTTACTCTGGTGTATTTCCTTCCCTGTGGCGTAAAGCTTATGTTCGTCCTTTACCTAAAATTTCTAATCCCACTCTTTCCAGTCACTTTCGTCCCATTTCTATCCTTCCGTTTCTATCCAAAGTGCTCGAGGCCTGTGTTCATAAACAGTTCTCTAACTTCATTTACCATAACTCCCTCATAAGCCCATTTCAATCCGGTTTCAGGCCCGGGCACAGCACCGTGACAGCTCTTCTTAAAGTGACTGACGATATTAGGCGAGGAATGGAAGACACTAAAGTAACTACTTTGGTGTTAATAGACTTCTCCAACGCTTTTAATACCGTCAGTCACGATGTCCTCCTGTCTATCCTGTCCTATCTTTTGGTCTCTCCAGAGGCACTGGAGTGGTTTTCCTCTTATCTTCGGGGTCGTCAGCAGTCGGTTCGCGTTGGAGACGGTTCATCACAGTGGTGTGACCTTACAGCTGGCGTCCCTCAAGGCGGTATTTTATCTCCTCTTTTGTTTTCTGTTTTTATTAATCTTATAACCAATGAACTTCAGTGTGCGTATCATCTCTATGCCGACGATTTGCAGCTCTACTGTCAGTCAGGTGTTGACAACATATCGGATGCAATCGAGAAGCTAAACCAGGATTTAAAAGCTATAAAAAGCTGGTCTGACCGTTTTGGGGTGGCAGTTAATCCTTTAAAATGCCAGGCTATCATTGTAGGGAGCCCCCATAGTTTGAGAAAGCTTGATGGCCTAACTGTTCCACCCGTAATATTTGATAACGCTGTGATTCCGTTTAGCTCCGACGTTAAAGATCTGGGTCTGCATGTTGACACCTGTCTCAATTGGCGGAAGCAGGTCGGTAGTGTCAGTCAGAAAGTAACTGGAACGTTACGGTCTCTCTATCGACTAAAAAATCTTCTTCCAGCTCACATAAAGGCATTGCTTGTACAGGCCCTAATTTTTCCTATTATCGACTATGGTGATGTGTGCTACTATGACCTGAATGCAGATCTCCTCAACAAACTTGACCGCCTTCTGAATAACTGCATTCGATTTGTGTTCAACCTTCGTAAGTATGATCATGTATCTGAGCAACGATCACTTTTAAAATGGTTACCCATCCGTCAGCGTAGAGCGCTAAGAGCCTTAACAACGCTGTATTCTTTTCTGGATAAACCTTCTTCTCCTTCCTATTTGACTTCTCAAGTTCAATATCTTTGCTCTGGTCATAATAAAAATCTCCGATCTACCAATAATCGCCTACTACGATGTCCCACACATCGCTCTGGGTTTATCCAGTCCTCTTTCATTGTCCAGGCGATCTCTCTTTGGAATGCGCTCCCTCTGAACATCAGGACGGCTTCCAGTCGGTTCACTTTTAAGGTGATGGCTCGTGAATACATTCGTAAGAAGTTGGTGTAATCATCACAGCGATGATTTGTTGGATACGTCTTTCATAATAACTTTGTTAATTTGTATGTATGTATCTAAGTATATATTTATTATTGTTTTTTGTTTTCTTAATCTAGTTTATCATTATGTTGCACCTACCATGTTACATTTCTGCACCACCCTAAGGTCGACTGGTAGAAAATGCCTACGGCATTAAGTCCGCCTTTGTACAGTGTTTCTTACTAGTGCATAAAGTTTTAATAAATAAATAAATAAATAAATAAACTTTACGAATTTCGAGGGGACATTGTACTCCTCATTATGAACATCTTTTACTTTTCTTCATCTTTTACTCCACACATTTTGACGAGTTATGCGAACATAAACGTAGGAAACAGCTGAAATTTTGGCGATTTCAGGTTTCGTCCCATAGTAAAAGTTGTTCATAATGAGGAGTACAATGTCCCCTCGAAATTCTTAAAGTTAATTTTTTAACACCTTATATATAGTTTTAATTAAGTGTTTTTAATTGAATTATACAAATAACTTTATAAAATAATTTTTATTTCGGAAGTATGTTCCCTTGGAATAATTTTCTATTATCACGCAGGTGAAGCCGCCGGCCGCAGCTAGTAACTTCATAAAACCGTGCCATTTGCCACAGAGGAGAATGCAGATAGATTAGTCGCTGATAATCTAACGTGTACAAGATGGACTGTTCTGAAGATTAGATAAAGTCGGCCAGATAATCCGTTAAGAAAGTCAGTGCGCCATGAAATATTTCAGAAAAATTTTTTTAGTAGGTAGGTAATTCCCATAGAGCAACACAGGCCACCGGCGGACCGGTGTTCCCAATGAATAACTACGAGCGTAAGTAACTAAATTATCAATGTTTAAGGACTTTTGGAAAATTAACTTAAAATCATTAAAACCCAAGCGAACGCCGGCATTCGCTCTCTCATTATATTTGTATTTTGTCTCTAATTACGGTATTCGAAAGGCTAAACCTAGAATTATGTATAAGTTGCCCTACTAGGGTATGTACTTATAATATTTCTATCATCATCATCATCATTTCAGCCGAAAGACGTCTACTGTTGGACATAGGCCTCGCCCAAATGTCGCCACAATGACCGGTCCTGTGCGTCTCGCATCTATCGGATTCCCGCGACCCTCACCAGGTCATCGGTCCGCCTTGTGGGAGGCCTTTCTACGCTGCGTCTTCCGGTACGTGGTCGCCATTCCAGAACCTTTCGTCCCCATCGACCATCTGTTCTGCGAGCAATGTGCCCTAACCACTGCCACTTAAGTTTGGCGATTCTTCGGGCTATGTCCGTAACCTTGGTTCTCCTGCGGATATCCTCATTTCTGACGTGATCACGCTCATTAATATTTCTATAGTGAAGAAAAATTGATGGAGCTCAGGACAGTCATTTGGGTGTAATTTTTTTTTTTTAATTTTAGAATAAGAAATAATACCTACTAAAAAAGTTTTTATAAAAACAGCATCAAAATTGGTTATAAAAAGAATTATGAATGATGAAAATGAAACAGCAATTACACAGGTTTACTACAAAAACATTAATTAGAATGTGTTACATCCGCATTCTATAGGAAAACAGTGACTATATGGTGACTGCATCCAAAAATAAAATACTTTTTAAACTTGTGACTGGCTGAATGCACAAAACGTGCGAAGCCGAATTTAAAAAAAAAATGCGCATAAGAAGTTTTTGGCGGGATTTCTTCGAGTGAAGTTCAGTGGCTATTTAAATTATTGGGAAATTGATTCCTAGTGGACTTTGTGATGAAAATTGGTGTAGTTATTTATCTCAAGTGTCTGCGCAACTGAACAATATGTAGAATTAAAATGGAGCTAAGAATTTTATTGCAGTTTTGGCTACCTCAGCGAAGTTTACCGAGAAAGTTGCCTTGATACATTTGCTGGCAAATATTGCATAAACATAGTAATGTGTACATCCACCTTATTGTAAACTAACGAAATATTCATATAAAGACATGGCTTAAAGGACTTAGTATCCAAGCCAAAAACATTAACAAAAAAAAGCTATAAGAAAAAAAAACATGTTTTAAATAAAGAACGCTTGACAACCTTCCTAAAATAAATTTGATCATAAATTGATTTTAGGAAGGATATTTTTGTTTAATAAATATTATAAAAGAAAAGTGAAAAAAAAAGAGAGTAATGATGAAAAGTGTAATTTCGAAGGAATAGATTCTGCAGTCTGCACTAATACGCGCGCCACTTCAAATGTGTTATTTCCAATTCCTACAGTATATCTTCTACATTATCACGTGGGCTTGCGGACGGCGAGCAATTGGTAGCTCGCCGTCCGACCGTCCGGTAACCGTCCGGACCGACCCAAGTCGTCGATGTCGCATAGTGTTCTCTCAAGGAGATGTCACCCGCTCCTGTTCCTTACGGTTTTGCAACCGTAAGGAACAGGAGCGGGTTTTAGTCAGTAAGTCTGACACGCTCTCACGCTCCGCCCAAGGGCGGGAGATGTCATTATATGATTTCCCACCTAAAAAAAAATTCTAAGCAAATCATCCTATTTACATAATATAAATCTTTAATAGTTTTACCCCCTCAAATGACGTCACACATATGACCTCATAACGGTAGATGGCGTCATCGCCTAAAACTCGCGTGGTCGTGTATTTGTGTATCGGTTGGTAATGGCGAACGCATCTAAATGGAATCTGTCGATTTGAGTGACTTGGAATGAAGAGCGGAGGTGGAGCTGTCTAATTTACGATGCCAGCCCAGCCAAGTTACAACCGTTTCGTTTCGATTCTCTTTTCATTGATCGCTTCGCTTCCTATTCCATTGTTCTCGTCGCTCATCGTCGTCACGTCATCTCAACGCCCAGTCACGTGGTCAGAACAAGCTAAGCAAAGCTAACATTAATATCAAACACCTACTCAGATTTGCTACCTATCGCTTGAAGCAGTGAAAAAAATAAATGTCTGAGTCAATGTAATCTAAAGATAAAAAACTTTTTACAAAAAAAAAAAGCCGACTTCACAAAAAAAAAAAAACACTAATAGGATCAAAATAACTTTAATTATTTAATTTAATTCGGAAGTCAGTGTTTCTCGGTATTGTTTATTTCTTATTTAACACCGATTTCCGAAATTAAAGTTAATTTGATCCTTTTAATGTTAATTTTAGTGAAGTCGGTTTATTTTTTTTGTAAAAAGTTATTTATTTCACACTTTTTAGTTGCGATACACTTATAACCAGAGCGCCTATTTACTATGACAATTCGAATTAACCCAAACACTACTAGGTTACATTGTTTTATTATAAAGTTCCTGTGCCTACCTTCCGGCTCTATCATCAGATCAATTCGACAGTACCTTATGGCCAAAGTGCATCTCATGACAATTCTAATAAGCCCAAACACGGCTAGGTTACATTCATTAATTACAGAGTTCCAGTGCCTACCTTCCAGCTCCATCATCAGCACACTTCGATAATACCATTTTCAACATAACTATTTAAACAATTTATTTATTTGTATTGTCGCTGATCGGATATGTAGGATGTTGAAAAGGAGACATAAAATCCGAGTGTTTCTGCGAAGACGAATAGGGAGCCTCTTGAGTTCCTTGCGAAAATGAGAGATGTGATCATACTTATGTACATAGGTAAGTTTGAACGGAACGTTCGGTGCGCCAGTCCGCCTCGAACTTGACTAATATTTTTTTACAACAGCATGACGTCACTTCTGCCATCACGACAAAAGAATGGCGCCCTTTCCTTTCTACACAGCTTAACTTTAGGCCATTCGCCGAAGTATTAGGTCATAAGCGATGCCTTGAGTCGGTCACGGCATGATACAGACTAGTTATGTCACCGGGCGTGTCGCGTGCGTGCAGACAGCGTTGGTGATGGGGCTTTTATTTTTATAATAGACATTAGAATGAGCTGGGAAGGTATTAAAGTATAATGTTATAGTTTTTTTTCAGCACGGTTAGCGGTGGTTGAGCGATAGGTGGCCAGCGCTGCGAGTCGCAGGTTCAAAAATTTTCTCTAGATTTTTTTTAAATGGACCAGATTTTTATTGAGAATAAATGCGCTTTTGCGCTCGACTGTACCAACTGGTAGCTTTTAAGTCCAGGTTTCTATGATATCTCTCAATAGAGTGGATTCTGGACTGGTACTAAACTGTATTAAAATACTAAACCGGATAGGAAGGCGCCACAAGGTCAGATTGATCTGGGTGCCAGGTCATACAGGAGTAGAAGGCAACGAAAGAGCCGATACTCTGGCAAGGAAAGGATCCGAGACACCCCTATATGGACTTCCGGTCCATTTCCATTTCATCCGGTTCCTTTCATAGGACTCTCACCATGGGTCATCAACCAAGCATTAAAACGGGTTGCGTTAGACATACACAGCACACACTGCCGTAATACAACATGCCAGAAACATGCAAGCCTGGACCCAAAAACTATGGAGGTACAGCAGATCACAGCTCCGAACAATCAAAGGAGTCTTCACGGGGTGCTATGCCCCAATACAAACAGCTCCACAACATGAGACTAGCAAGCGACCCGACTTGCAGGATCAGTGGAGATGCAGAGGAGATTATGTTACACTTGCTGTGCGACTGTGCAGCACTAGGCTCCAAAAGACTAAGGTATCTGGGCCAACCATTACCAAGACCAGAGGACTACAGGCTCAGCCCTATCAAGGTCATACTGGGACTCATGAACAAGGTGCACGGAGGGCTAGGGGTTAAGTAGACAGGAGGGGCATAGCACAAAAGATCCAGAAGGGTCGAAGTGCTCTGGCCTAGGGCCAGCCCTACAACAAAATAAGATAAGATGGTATATCTCTACAAAAGAAAACACAACAAAAAATATTCTGTTAAAATTGACCATATGACCAAACGCTGGGCAAAAATGAAAACATGATATAAATGAGTTGTCTCGATAAAAATAAATTGCAAATCTGACCCTAACTTATAATTTCAAACGTGTATATGTAAGAGATTACGTCACGGCAATAGTTGAAAGTTACTTACATACAAGCTTGTTTTTTAAAAGAGTCTGGCAAAAACAAAAATGTTGAATAGACACTATGATTTTTTTTATAAATAAATTCGCTGTTACGGGCCGCCAAGTCAACATAGACTCGGACGGAGTTCGTTCAAAATACTCTGTGACTACAGCCGGCTCTTTTTATAGTTTAAATGTGAGTCCAGTTAACTAATAACCATACAGAAAGTAAATTATTTGGTGAAGTGGACCCGTGGGTCCACCCTCTCGCTCCACCCAAAGCGGGGGAAGTCATTTGATAATTTCCCAATTAAAAATAAACTTTGTATGCTCTATCCTACTTTTTCCCTGCCTCGGTCAAATTTTACATTTTATTAGGAAGTAGGATTTCCAATCACCTCAACAAGGCTTAAATAAATACCTATTTATTAAGTATCAAATCCCATTTAATTTTTTACAAAATTAGGACGCCCATAACCAACAGATTAGACAAGCCCTAGATACATACATATTTAACCTAAAACCGGCCAGGCAAACCTAGTTCAACCTAGAAATCTAGTTCAGTAGCGTGGTTCCTAGAATTAATTTGGCAATTTGAGTAATAACACTAAAAAGCTTAGAATTGTAGTGGCCCAGCGTTAACGACCCTGACTCACGCCTCGCACATCGCGGGTTCAAACCCAGTCAGGCTTATTACTTTGTGTAATTGACAGTGGTGGCCTTAAGGGTTTCTTTTAAGGTGGGTAATCATACAATGACCTCTGGCGATGCGGGAAGGTGTGTCAGACATTTACTGAGGAAAACCACACATATGGTCTATGACTTGGGCTCAGTCCGGACGGTTACCGGACGGCTGGACAATAAGCTACCCATTGTTTGTCGTCCGCAAACTCTACGCCTACGGTGGCTGGAAATCGAGGTCGGATCCCAGCGGCTGGGGCGTGAGGACGTCCGTTCCCTCAAGCTTGTGGCCGCCACCTTCGCTAGCATTACTACTTCACAGAAGAAGGCGATCCCCGCCCATTCCCCCTCGGTTTTGAAGTGATGGGCAGAGCACAACGACCAACGGGGGCCTGGCTCAACAACCTTTTTTTTTTTTTTTTAATTGATATAAACCAGTGCTTGACTGCGATCCCACCTGATGGTAAGCGGAGATGTAATCATTGATGGTCAGGCGCACTAGTTTATTAAGAGCCTATTCACTCTAGCCTTGAAGACACCTAAATTATAGTTGGGACGGGAAGACCGCAGGCAAGTTGTTCCAGTCCTTCGATGTACGCGGATAAACTCCAACAGAAAAAAGTTTTAATATGTATAGTAAGTCCTAATATAGTAAGTCTTCGTAGAAGTTAAGAGAATACAGAAGAGCAAAAGAAGCGAGTGCGAAAATTTCGGCACTTTTAGCACTTTATGACCAGGTTCTATACCATGACGTGATAAAATGTCAAGCGTGCAAGACAGTGGTGGCCGAGAGAGAGCAGTGGTGGCCGAGTGGTAACCAACCAGGCCAGGCGCATTACTTTGTGTAATTTATTTCATCTCCACTGCTCTCAAAACGGTGAAGGAAAACATTGTGAGGAAACCGGCATGTCCTAGAACCAAAATTTCGAAGACATGTGATATCCACCAACCCGCACTGGGCCCGCGTGGAGGATTACGGTCTATTCCCTCTCCTAGAGAGAAGGCCAGAGTCCCAGCAGTGGGAAAACATTATAAGGCCGACTATGTGCGAGACAGAAAGAGGTATAGAGCTATACACCCTATATAGGTCCATCCCTTTAATAGTTCAGTTCAGATCGTCAAAAAGTTCGCATTAAAAGCTCGTGGTAGAAGGCCTCATTTGGTATCACATCCACTGACGTAATTATCAAAGGGCTATGCGGGGCAGTGCCCCGGGGCCCTCAAGCTCAGGGCCCCCCCAAAATTTTATTAACTAACCGCTTATTGAACTAGCGAAAATTTTCCCACCGACAAAATGTAAATAAAATAGGTTGCAAGACTACTTTTTGGCCTTGCACAGATTAAAGTTAATTCTCCTGTATTTTAATTCTACTGAATGTGTGAGGTACGAATAAACGTTTTTTCTTTCTTTATTCATTTTATTATTTATGTACATACAAGTATACAAAAGAAGATAGGTATCTTAATATAAAAAATTATACAAAGGTACTGCTTACGTCAAAAATAAATTTCTTCCAGCAGACCTGCGAAAGGAAAGATTAGAAGAAACGTAGATTAAAGTGTGTAGAAATAAGCAATACTTACTTTCATTATGGCAACTAGTTTTAGTCTGTAAAAATTTGACACTTCCACTCGCTCCACCCAGAGCAAGAAAAGTTATAAATTAATGATTTCCCATGTAAAAAAAGGGGCCCCAATTTTTTTTTTACCCAGCTCTGTTGATCACTAACTACGCTACTGATCACATCGCAGTTTAGTGTGGAATTTAATGGATTAACGATCAATACGTGCAGTTGACGGCGGACTCAAAGAAATATATAGTTTTGTGGAGCAATGCAGGGACAATGCAGCCGTCGTTAAAAACACATTTTACGACATTAGTAAAATCCATTGCCTACGGTAAAACTGTCGTAAAAGAAACATTATAATTTGACCCAGAAACGATTTGTTTTCCTTGGCAGTGCATTATTTTTTGTAGCGACATGTTTTCTTTGCACGCTGTGCGCCAATGACTTCTCCCCCTGTGTCCCGCTACGGTGGAGGGCGAGGGCGTTACAGACTTTTACTGACTAAAACTACACCTGTGTCCTTCAGTTGCCCTTTGCGTTCTAGGACCGGGGGTTTCCTTGTCAGATATTCTGCTCTAGAGCGGAGCGGCAGCTAGAGCGTGCAAGAGTTTTACTTACTAAAGTCACACTTATGTTCCTTGTTTGCCTTTTGGCGTTCGAGGACTATGGGTATCCATTTCATTTTCTTTTTTTTCCAATTCTCCGTGGACCTGCTGGGCCCCTTTGGTTTGCTGACATCTCTTTGAGGCGCGCGTGGAACACTTTGCGACGTCGACGACTGGGGCTTGGTCAAGGACGGTTACCGGAAGGCCGGAAGGCGAGATACCCATTGCTCGTCGTCCGCAAGCCCGCGATCCTATAAGGGTTCCATTTTTTCTTTTTGAGGTACGGAACCCTAAAAATAACTTATTTTTAAGTGCGTAATCGGAGTTTACAGCGGAATTTTTTCGAGTGAAGTTCAGAAAATATATATGTACTTAATAATTATGTCAAGTCACCCACACTAGGCTCACAGGGCTGCCACAAAAAAATCAGACACCTCGCTTCAACATTAACGTTAATGCGTCTATAAATAGTTCTTTGTACAGCAAATAATGACAATGTTAATTACCATATCGACCTCACTGTTGTTCGGAGCGTCACACAAAGGAATTTGACGTACGGTAGTCCGTAAAACATTCGATAAAAATCTATACAGGGTGTCATAAATATAAGATTGAGGAAAATGATGTGAGGAAAATGACGCGGGGAAAATGATGCAGAGAAAATGATGCGGGGAAAATGATGCGGAGAAAATGATGCCGGGAAAATTACGCGAGAAAAATGATACGGAGAAAATGATGAGAGGAAAATGATGTGTTGAGTATGAAAATGATGCGGAGAAAATGATGCCGGGAAAATTACGCGGGGAAAATGATGCGAGGAAAATGATGCGGAGAAAATGATGAAAGAAAATGATGCGGGGAAAAGGTTGAGTATGAACTCTGCAATTGCTTAGGGCTTGGTCACATGACAGCGATGTGTGTACAGAAGAATACAGGATGAGGATTTATTGACATTAATATTATCAATATTTTTATGACAAGGTAATTAAATTCAGGATCTTCACTAGAAGGGGTCCGGGATTGTTGGGAAAAGATTGTTAAAAAGGATTGTTACCATGACCCTAAAACGCAAAGGGGAATTAAAGGAACACAGGTTTTTTTTTTATTGGGTGGGGAAAATCATTTTATGACAAATCCCGCGCTTAGGCGGAGCGGGAGATAGTGTCAGACTTATACTGACTAAAAACCCACTCCTGTTCCTTCGTTGCCTTCTTCCCAGGGCCCCGGGTTTCGTTTTCACACTACCCATGGCCCCTGTAAGCTTTGACCCTACTGGTCTCTATGATTTTCTGACATCTCCCTGAGGCGCGCGTGGAACAATACGCACCGTCGACGACTTGGGTTTTTAGTCAGTAAAAGTCTGACACTATCTCCCGCTACGCCCAAGAGCGAGATTTGTCATTAGATGATTTTCCCACCTAAATAAATAAAAATAAAGTAAAAAAATCTCCTGTTCCTTCTTTGCCATTTTTCCAGGGCCCCGAGGATGTCTTTCGCATCACCCATGGCCCTAGTAGGCTTCGACCCTGCTGGGCCCCTACGGTCAAGCCTTGAATCTAAATAAATGTTTTATCTATCTATCTAATCTGTGACAACATAATAGATAAGTTCCTAACTCCCGAGCAGTGCCATAAAACAGTGACTTTCTGAGGCCTACTCCTCGGTAACGGCTAATCAATAGGTTTGAAAAAAATATATGTTTATTATAAATTCATGTACAACATTACACCTTCTCACTGTACTGGGTTTATGGCTAATTCTTACACTGTCTCTACCATAAAACTCTGGAATGTGGTTCCCCTTGACATCAAAAAAGCTGAAAGTAAATTTTCCTTCAAGCGTAAAATTCGGAACTACTACTTGAAGTTCTCTCAATCTTAGTTCGGTCTTCGTCATAATTGTTATATTTTAAGTTCCCTTAATTAGAATGATTTCTTATTATTCATAGTATTTATTAGTTTATTATATTAGCATATATACGTATTTTATTATTATAATCCACTTAATTTAACGATACTACATTCTATTTCAATCATATCTGTTATTTATTTATTGTGCACACCTATCACAATGTTTTTTTTTAACCCAATGGTTGACTGGTAGAGAATGCTTTGTGGCATTAAGTCCGCCTATGTACCACCACTGTACATGAAGTTTAAATAAATAAATAAACATTATCAACGTATGATTTTTTTGTAAGATTTTTGAGCAGTGGTGGCCGAGTGATAACGGCCCCGACTTACGAGTTGTAAGTCACGGGTTTAAAGTTTCAAACCCAGTCAGGCTAATTACTTTGTGTAATTTATTTCATCACACTGCTCTCAAAACGGTGAAGGAAAACATGGTGAGGAACCGGCATGTTCTAGAACCAAAAATTCGAAGACATGTGACATTCACCAATCCGCACTGGTCCCGCGTGGTGGATTACGGCCCATTCTCTCCCCTAGAGAGGAGGCCTGAGTCCCAGCAGTGGGAACATTAAAAAGGCTGATTATGCTAATAGTCTTGCCAAAAAAATGATTAATAATATGATATTTTTTCGCTTGTTTCCCTTACTCCTCAAATGGCTTTTTCTTTAGAAATATGTTTAAACAAAAAAAATGCTGGTTAAGTGTTCTTCAGAATGTACATAGCATTTGTAAATCAATCATTTTATATATCGCAAGGACTGTGCGATCGATTTTATGTATAGTTTTGATGATGACTTTTTTATTCTTAGTATGTGTTTTTTCCTGTTTCATAATATATATTTATCACTAAACACCTATTTATTATTTATTATTTACTACACACTAATTTATACCTACATATAATAATATAAATATATTTATTTACATCACATCAAACAAACTGATTAGCATCCGTAGACTCATAGCAAGGTTCAGTTGAAAACCAGCGTCAGGCAACTGCTTCATCGTGGCCTGGCATTATGCTGAACTGGACCTATTTGGCGCAGCCGTGAGACACCCAATGTTGGTGTATTTTTTTAAGTATTAGTATTTAAGTTTCTATATTGTAATTATCTCATTCTGTGTAGCTGTGTGCCAAATAAATGTGTTTCTTTCTTTCTAATCAATATTTCTCATAGAAAATGGATTTAAAGGTCAGCGGGGCTTTAACCGGTCGCAACTGACCGGAATTAAATGCACAGATACTCGTATGGCCGCCTAGGCGGTATTCGGCCAGATGTTCAAGGGATTATACGCCTTAACAACCAACCGCACTTGGGCCCGCTTGGGCCTGCCATTTACAACAGGTACATATATTTAGCAGGCATATATTTGTTATATTTCTGCACCAACCTAAGGTCGACTGGTAGAAAATGCCTAAGGCATTAAGTCCGCCTTTGTACAGTGTTTCTTACTAGTGCAAAGTCAAAGTCATAGCATTTTATTTCAAATAAACCATTTACAGGCACTTTTGAAATGTCAAGAAAACAGTCAGTCAGAAAAAATGATTCTAATTCCACATTCCAAAGCGTAGATCTCTATGGAGAAAATCTTTTCAATCATGTTTTGTAATTACAAATATATCTGTTACATGTTTCTTGTCGCTATCATGTGAGAACAATGTAAATAAAGTAAAAACTAAATATAGATATTAAAATAGCAACTGGCAGCTGAGAGATGACCAGTCTCAACTGACAGCGCCCGTTCACGGACATGACGCGAATATTAGCACCACTTAGCTCAACCATTTTGAAGGGAACCGAATGATCCAACACACGCGCCACCATCAGTGAGACATTTGAGAGAGCATGCAGTAGTGCATAAGTTTTAATAAAGAAATATGATATTAAAAATTAATTATTTAGAGACTAACTAAACACTAATCAAAATGTCACCAAATTAAAAAGCAGTAGCCATGGCGTGTTAAAAAGTCAAGCTTGCGAGCGAGAAAGAGGGATGAAGCTATACACCCTACAAAAGGTGTTAAAAAATTAACTTTAAGAATTTCGAGGGGACATTGTACTCCTCATTATAAACAACTTTTACTACGGAACCAAACCTGAAATCGCGGAAAAAAAATCAGCTGTTCCCTACGTTAATTTATGTTCGCATAACTCGTCAAAATGTATGGAGCAGCTGATTTTTTTTTCGCGATTTCAAGTTTGGTCCCATAATAAAAGTTGTTCATAATGAGGAGTACAATGTCCCCACGAAATTCTTAAAGTTAATTTTTTAACACCTTTTATAGCTCCATCCCTTTAACAGTTCAGTTTAGGTCGTCAATTGGATCGCGTAAAGAGCGTGGTAGGGTATCTGAGCACCATAAATGAATTCGACAAAATATTAATTAATTAATGTCAACATTGCGTGTGACAGCCCTGAACGTTGCCTAGACGATTACGTAAGTAACCCTAGTGCCAAAACCGACGTGCTGTGTTACTAGGTTCCTCTTAGGTAATAATTATCATGTTATTGTTTATATATTACATCGAGGAAAATTTGTGCAATTTTACAAGCTTTTATTTATTTATTTAAAACTTTATGCACTAATGAAACATTGTACAAAGGCGGACTTAATGCCTTAAGCATTTTCTACCAGTCGACCTTAGGGTGGAGCAGAGATATAACATGGCAGGTGCAGCTTAAAAGAAGACTGACAGAGAGGAAATAAGAACAATAATAAATATATACTTAGATACATACATACAAATAAAGAATGGTATTGATAGAAAAACGAATACAACAAATCAAGAGTGTGATGAATCTACCAACTTCTTGCGAAAGTGTTCTCGTGCTATCACTTTAAAGGACAACCGACTGGTTGCCGTCCTGATGTTCAGAGGGAGCGCATTCCAAAGGGAAAAACCGGGGGGGAGGGGGTTATTTTTTTTTTTAACTTGCAAGTTTTGCATTTTTTTTAGGGTTCCGTACCTCAAAGGAAAAAAAAACGGAACCCTTTTAGGATCACTTTGTTGTCCGTCCGTCTGTCTGTCAAGACCCTTTATCTCAGGAACGCGTGGACGTATCGAGTTGAAATTACAACCATATACTTAGGTCTGCGGTCCCTTGAAGCTGTAAAAAAAATCAGATTTCTGAGTTAACGAAAAAAAAGATACGGCCGTTTATGTCAATGTCATAGCACAAGTATGGGAAAAAATCTGAAAATTGTTTTGTAGTTACATCACAAAAAACAATTTTAAATTTATACTTTTTTGACTTTATTAATTTTTGAGTAAATTATGAATTGTCAAAGTCCATGCAAATAGTTGATTTTCAGAGGTCTTTACTAGATTAGTTTACACAAATTTATAAATAGAAGCCTAGATAATATCCACAAGAAACTGTGTTTCCAAAATAACGAATGATAAATATGAAATAACGTCATAATCGCGTAAGAGCGCTTGCATGAAAAACAGTGAAAATGTATGTCGAGTTGCATCCCCTTAATCTCAATTTTGGTGTTGTTTGTGGTCAAATAACTAGTCATTGTTTCTGGTCCTATAAAAACCACAATTAAATCACTGTCAAATAAAACTATGACCTAACTGCACTAAGTCATTTGATATTTCATTCTAGTCACAGACTATACGATGTGTCGTGCAAACCATGCTAATTAGAAATTATTTATAACTGGCTTCTGCCCGTGGCTTCGTCTGTGTGAAAATAGAAAATTATCATCTATATATACAATAAAAGGAGAAAATGACTGACTGACATATCAACGCACAGCCGAAACTACTGGGACTAGGAACGTGAAATTTTGCACAAGGCTTCCTTTTATGACGTAGGTGAGCTACTAAGAAAGGATTTTTGGAAATTCAACTTTTAAGGGGGTGAAACAGGGGTCCAAAATTTGTATGGAGAAACCTACTTTCAAGAGGGCGAAGCCGCTAGAAGAAGCTAGTAAGGGAATACAAAATATCCTATGTGGTTTTCCCGGACAGTCTCCTACGCGTGTACCAAATCCGTTCTTACTTCTGACATTTGAGATTAATCATTGACAAGTTTTAAGTTTATCGACCCAAGGAATAAAAATCCTTCAATCTTTAAACCCCCAAAATCTATACATATAAAAGCAAAATACCAATCACGAAATCTCAAAAACAATGACACCTACAAACTTAAAATTTGGCAGGTAGGTTTCTTATAGGGTGTAGACATCCGCTAAGAACGGATTTTACGAAACTCCAGACCTAAAGGGGTATAACGGGGGTTGGAAGTTTGTATGGAGACACCGCCTTTTACGGGCGAAGCCGTTGGCAGAAGCTAGTTGATTTATAACTCACTCGGCAAACGTTGTTCGAAAGGGAACTCCGAGGTTTTGGAACACAATGCAAAAGAAGGAACATAGGAGTTGGTTTTAGTCAGTAAAAGTCTGAAACGCTCTCCCGCCCCGCCCTAGAGCGAGACATTTCCTGCTCATTGGCTGATTTCCCACGTAAAAAAAGTCTACGACCTACTCTCAGACCTACCAAATATACACGAAAATTTCATAAAAATCGGTCAAGCCGTTTCGGACGAGTTCAATAACAAACTCGAGATTTTCATATATTGTTCAACGGCATCACTTTCGCTACCAATATGCTACGCTTTCTGCATTAGATGCACAACTATGGTGATTACAACGCTATTACACGACTCTCTTACGACACTAACCTATTCAAGGTCCACCAGTTACATAAAGCTAAATAGTTACCTGTAATACTACGTCATCCACTAACATATGCAGCTCACAGAGCTATCGCGCAAATACTTTCAAACGTACAAACAGACTGACAATGTCGTAATTTATGCAGCATGGAGGTTAAGAACACTGTTCGTTTGTTTACGTTTGTAACAGTGCAAGGGTTAGGTATTTTGATGAGCTCAACAGTGCAGGCTTTGTTTTAGGGTTCAGTAGCTCAAAAGCAAAAAAACGCAACACTTATCTGATATAACCCTGTCAGTCTGTTTATCAAGACCCTTTATCTCGGGATCGCGTAGACGTATCGACTTGAAATTAAAACCATGTAATTAGGTCTGTGGTCCCTTGAAGCTGTGAAAATATCGAACTTCTGAGTTAACGAAAAAAAAAGATACGGTCGTTCATATCGCAAAAAACTTATTATTCGACACTCTTAAGGGAATCAGAATTCATAGGGAACTTTCCGTTGACCCAGAATCCTGAAATTTAGCATGAAGCAAGGTCTTATAGCACAGATATAGGAATAAATCTGAAAACAGTAAATTGTTACGTCACAAAAAGATTTTTTTTATAATTCGTAAAAAACTTCGAGACTCCATTCGGGAATTGAACCATTTACATAAGTTTGTACGGAACCTAATCTAATAATTTATTATCAGGAAACGCAATGTTATCTCTCTTTTTGTAAACTAAATGTTTTGTACATCTTTATTAGGTCGAAAACTTTTCAGACCACTTGTGTATCAATAGTAGAAGACCTCAAAAAAAAAAAACCAGAACCATTTGGGCTTGAAACTCTCGGATCGTAAGGTCCGAGTGCTCACTAATTGAATAAAGATCTGTCGAAACGTCTTGTTAATACTTCGCGTGACACATCATCATCATCTTTCTGCCCTTGTCCCATCTTATTTGAGGTCAGCGCAACACGTTTTTTTCTTCCATTCTATCCTGTCAACCGTCATACTATCACTAACTTCTTTTTCTTTCATATTTACACAATCCATCCATCTTTTCTTTGGCCTTCCTCTCCCTCTCCACCCATCCACCGTCAGACAGAGGATAAGCATTGCCATACAGCGTGGTAATGCCGCCAATCTTTTGGGTACATTGCCTACCAGTCGACAGCAACGTGGAAGAGTTTTGCGACGCCTAATTTTAATTTATTTTGAGTTAGTTGTAATTAGTTTAGGGTTTTTATTGTTATTATTATTATATTTAACTTTAATTAAATCTTGTACATCTAGAATACTTTCTGCGCCTTCCATTCAACTTCAAGACGGATATTGATATCACCATCAATGTATGAATGGGCCCTTAGTTTGCCGACACCATTCATTTAGGCCCACGTGTGGCAACTCCGACCGACACAGAGGTCAAAGATCGAGAGTAATCAGAGCATGAACAATGTAACTGATTAATTACTTTAGTGTTTAGAAAAGAATTACTTACATGATTTTGTCACATGTTATTAATAGTACATTACGCACTTATATCGTGCGTAATGTTAGTGATTACCGTCGAGGCGGTATTTAGACCCGAGCCGTGGTGAAGGTCTTAAGGCTCTCTTAAGACCCTCGCCACGGCTCCGGTCAAGAACGGTAAACATTAATTACTCACGTGTGTCATACGACGTTTTTTAATTCACTTGTAAAGAAAACAACAGTAAAACTAGTAAAATTTTATGTGACATGGCGGTCGGTCTCCACCGATTAATTTTCTTTTATTTTATTAGGAACTGACTAGAGACCGACCGAAGATTCGTAGCCAGAAGATTTGGCCAGTTTCGGTAAAAAAAATGGTTTCGGCTAAAAAGTGGCCGAATATTTTGTTCGACTGAGACTAGCGTCTTTGAGCTGACGGTTGTGATACTTAGATACCTTAAAACCGACTCGTTCGTCTATATGTGTGTTAAATTGTTATGTAATGGTCGATTCATGCAATTATTATTTAATATTTTGTGAAATTTATAACTGTAATTATTAAGCATAACTATACTGAAATATAACTAGGAGTATTTGTATCGAAATATTATTTTTATTGTTTTCTCAGTTTTTCTGTTACGACGTCAGATTCGGTCATGGCCGAAACTGGAAGAAGTACTGAACATTCGGTTACGGTTTCGGCCTCTACAAATGACTTCTCCCGTCTCTGGGTTGAGTGAGAGAGTATGTCAGAATTTTACTGACTAAACCCACATGTGTTACCTCAATTGCCCTTTGCGGTCCAGGACCGTAGTAACCCTTTTGAACAATTCCGCCCCTGGCCTTTTAGTCATCAATATGAGCATCAATTGGCAACATGATGTTATCATATAACAATGCGCAGTTCAAAAATGAGGTCTCTAGGCCACAGGTCAAATATAACAAAGACAGATAAGAATGAATCATGAATACTTACAATTACTAACTAGATGTAAATTGAGTAATGTTTATTAATAATAGGCACGTATTAATAATAGTTTTTTTTTATGGGTGGGAAAATCATCTTATGACAAATTTCGCTCTTGGGCGGAGCGGGAGATAGTGTCAGACTTTTAGTGACTAAAAACCGGCGAGGCCTGCCACTCCTCCTCGCTCTGGACCATGGCCTATACCAAGGCCTGGCGCGAGAAATCGCCGCCGCCGATCACCCCCACGAGGACACGGCGTTGCTCTGTCTAAGCGGGGCACACCTCCACCGTCTGCTCCACCGAGTCCTCCGGGCGGTCCACACAGTGGCGACACCCAAGCGTGACTTCCACACGAATCCGGTACAGGAACTTCCTGAACTTATTGTATTCGGTGAGTACCTGCGTCATGCGGAAGGTGAGAACGCCGTGAGGTCTTTCCAACCACGCCTCAAAGAGGGGACTTACCGCCATAATTATGCCGTGCCCAAAAGTTTTATGGTTGGATCAGAGTTAGTATTACAGACAAATCGAGAACTAAGAGCTCTTAACGCGATCCATTTTTCGACCTAAACTGAACCGTTTAAGGGGACATCCGCACGAGTGACATTTTAATACGTTATAGTAAAAACCTAAAGCGTTTTTTTTTGTGGAAAAATCATCCAATGACATCCCCCGCTTTTAGGCGGTGCGAGAGATAGTATCAGACTTTTACTGACTAAAAACCCACTCCTGTTCCTTCGTTGCCTTTCATACCAGGGCGTTATTTAAGCGTTATTTGACTTGTTATCATGTCTTGCAGTGTTCGGTTTTGATTTTGTGCTCATTGTAATTCAGTGTTGAGCGACCCTTACAACAGGCAGGTGAAGGAACACAAGTGGATTTTAATCAGTAAAAATCTGATGCTCCCTCTCGCTCACTTAGAGCAAGAAATCCTTCTCCCGTGAGAGTGAGAGAAAGTAGAGAAGTATTTTTTTTAAAAATTGGTCAGGCAAAGTTTTATTTGGTTTTTGATCCAAATTCTTGGTTTCGATGCGCTCGCACCTGTTACTTTGGACGACTTCTGGTGAAATGTGGGACTAGAAACCTGGTCTACATACTTCTGATGCATCGGGGAAACTTTTGTCCAGCATTTTTCTACTTACCCCATCGGCAGTACCGTACTTACTTAAGCCAAAGATATCTACCTAGGAACGACAGACTTGTAACAACGGCGAATTTGTTAATGCTAGGATACAATGTTGTTTATTTTTTTTTGGGTAATTAAATTAAATTTGTTTTCCACTGGCCACCGTAGAGGCCCAAAGTACAAACTCTCAAAACACGCCACTGATCATCGTAGATACCATATATTTGACGTAATCTTTTGAATCCATAAATAATAAAATAACTAAAAAACTTATTATGAATACTTGTAAACTCTTTTGAGAGCTTTGAAATTATGCAAAAAAATATGGTGATGATGTGTGGAGTTCTATTTAAGTGATGACCTAATGCAGTCATTAAGTAGTAGATATACAGAGTGGAACTATTTAAAAATAACAGCATTCATAACTGTCCATGTCAATGTTTAAAGTTAGCATAATAAAATCATTTATTTATAATGCATTAACAGCTATTTTACATTCTTTCTTACCCACATGAACTTGAACTATAAAAATTCTTTTCAATCGTTTAGTATCAAGATTTTATCTGTATTGAATGTAATCGTAGATCGATAAATTCTCAAAGTGATGTCTACATAATCGTAGGGGTCCAGTAGGGCTGAAGCCTAATGGCGCCAAGAATTAGCTTCGGAAAGGAAAATTCGGGTTCCTGGAATGCAAAGGGCTACATTGTAAAATGTAGAAGCACTTGTTTTTTCAAGTTATGCAATTGTGAAGTACCATGGAGCATTTTTATTAGGTTACAACTTGTTTGACATTACGAGCATGGCAGTTGAGAGTTTGTCATGCGCACTCAAATGTCTCGCTGATAGTGGCACGTGTTATTGGGTCATTCAGTTCCCTTCGAAATGGATGAGCTGAGTGGGGCTGATGCACACGTCATGCTCGTTATGAGTTAAATTTCAGTCGATGGACACTATTGGACATAACCAAGCAATTGTCATAATGACCGGTTCTGTGTTTCTCGCATCCGCAACTCTCACCAGACCATAGTAGCAAGCCTTCTAACGCTGCGTCTTCCGGTAGGCAGTCGCCACTCCAGAACCTTTCGGTCCTATCGACCATCTATTCAACGAGCAATTGAACATAGATTTTACAGTACCACAGTGTCTCAAGACAAAAGTCTTATGACCAGTGCGTGCTGCCAGTTATTACTGACTCTAAAACGTGGTCGCTCACAATGGGCCTCATCAGAAGGCTTAAAGTCATCCAAAGAACACTGGGAAGGGTTTGCTTGCGTGATCGCATCAGGAATGAAGATATCGTCAGAAGAATCAAGGATACCGACATAGCACGAAGAATCGCTAAACTTAAGTATGAATGGGCAGGGCACTTTACTCGTAGAACCGCCCACCGGAAGACGTAACGTTGAAAGGCCTCCCACAAGGTGGACCAATGAGCTGGTGACAGTTGTGGGAATCCGATGGATGCGAGACGCACACGATCGTTCATTGTGGGGATACTTGGGGGAGGGGGACCTATGTCCAATAGTGGACATCTTTCGGCTGAAATGATGATGATGATGAATTCAAGTATAAATAAAAGAGTTATTTAATGCGTTAAATAAACTACACGTTGCTAAAAACCCTCGGTTTAGTAATAATAAACTGATGCTAGTTCTTCAAAGAAAGGTCGTATGCTAATTTTATCTACGAACACTACTAGACTACGCCAGATGAACACATGCATGCCATTACACCTATATTTTTAAAGAGGTGTGGTGTGCAGCGGTATAGCTTGCTAACCGAATTTCTTGTCCATTTCAAAAACAGGGCAAGTCGGACTCTCGGAAACTTACCTACGAAAACAGATCGATTCCCGAATTTAGTTACGAAGATATTTTCCGAATCGCATTTTTGTCTTTTTGACGTAACTAAAAATTTACAGTTTTCAGATTTTTTCCTGTACTTGTGCTATGAGACCTTGCTTCATGCCAAATTTCAGGATTCTAGGTCAACGGGAAGTACCTTATGAATTTCGATTCACTTGAGAGTGTCAAAATACACGTTTTTTTCCGACATAAACAGCCGTATCGTTTTTCTTCGTTAACTCTGAAATTAGATTTTTCCACAGCTTCAAGGGACCGCAAACTTAAATGAATGGTTTTAATTTCAACTCGATACCTCCACGCGTTCCCGAGATAAAGGGTCTTGACAGTCAGACAGACGAAAGGACAACAAAGTGATCCTATAAGGGTTCCTATTTTTCCTTTTGAGGTACGGAACCCTAAAAAGAGGAGGTTCTCAAGTTTTCCGAATTTTCTTTTTGTATCTTTTTTAGCGATTCGATTGTTTGTTTAGAAGAGTGTTTATGCAAGATGGTTCCATTTATATTTACTTGGTGAAGATCTGATGAATAACTTCGGCAAAGATAGAACACCTCAATAACTGATAGCAAATTTTCCGGGATTACTGCAATCGCGTGTCTGTTTATTGTAAACACCGTTACATATCATCACATCAGTATGCTCTGAAGGGGTAGTACGGAGTAAGGAGTAGATGTGTACCTAAAGTTTACACTGGTATACCCTAATTTCACCAATTTTATTAATTTTCAAATTTCGCACAACTCTTTTGTTTATGGATCGATCTCGATGACTATTTTTATGTTGGTTAAAGTTGTTAAAAAACCAAGAAACTAAACCTGCATAGCGATTTTATGGCATTGATTCATTTGTTTTGTTTATATAGGCATACCAATGACTTATTTATTAAACATTAACCACAACACATTTACTATATCGATGTCCTGTGTAAAAAAGTCACTTATAGGTAAGCACAGCATTTACATTCCTAATGAACTTCTAAAAAAAATCTTCTATTTTAGATAAAGTTCATAGTCGGTCATTACAATGTGAATACAACTATACCTACACCTAATTATACAATCTACTCTACGTTATTATAAAAAAGTAAAAGATACACGAACGGGGCATGACGATGAATTTTTATGATGTGTTCAAAACTAAGCCGGTCATCTGTCAAATGGTAAAAAAGTTTACTTATAGAAGAAATTGCAAATCAATGAACTTGGATAAAAGCTGTTGGTAAAAACCTTTTAACAAGGCTATCCCAATGGCTTTAAAAAAGGGGGCAATGACCTATCTAATGGTAAGAAGTTTCTACCATAGACAACAATATCAAACAGTTTACACATCTTTCTTTAGATATTTTGGTTATACAGCTATCTTGTGGATATTATCTAGGCTTCTATAGAAATTGAAACATAAATTTGTGTAAAACTAATCTAGTAAAAACCTCAGAAAATCCGCTATTTTACGTGAACTTTGACCCTCCATAATGTACTCATATATTAAAAATATAAAAAAGTCATCAATAGAAGCTTTGCACATTTAATCGAGATTCTATGAATTATCACAATTTTTGTGAAAAACTTTTAGAGGTTTAAAAAAAACGTATTTCCTGGAACAAGTTTTGTAAAATATTCGAGGAAATAACGGAATTACCGAATGTCAAAAGAGTTTTTTTTTTGCATCTTACAGGTCAGTTCCAGTTATATATTGGTTACATGACATAATGTAGCGACAGGTAAGATAAATATTTCAATTACATGTTCCAAGAACATGTAATCAAGATATTTGTAAAAAATAACATGATTTAAAAGAGTGTCCATTGCGTTTCTTACAAATTCTTCTCCATAGAGATCTTCGCTTTGGAATTAGCATAATTTTTCTGACTTCTTGATAATTCAAAAATGCCTCTAAATGTTTTTTATTTTTTTAATAAATACTTTGATTCTTGATTAAAATATGATTTGAGGTCGTCAAATCACAACCGTCAGCTAAAGACGTTGGTTTCCGTCGAGGCAAACATTCGACCACTTTTTAGCCGAAACCAGTATTTTTGGCCGAAACCGAATCTTTACGACCAACTCTACTAAAAACCTTTCCTATTTCCTCCTTGTTCTATAATTATATTATCGACATATCCCAATTGTACCTTTGACCCAATAAAGGAATACTTGACCCCACACCTGCCGAACCCAAAAATACACCACACCACCTTATTTTGTTGACACAAGGTCTATTTTCGTGCTGAATCTATTTTCAGAGCCGCAAAATGTATTATTGTCATAGGACGTGACGTCAACAGCTAAATGTGAGTCAATGTAGTAGATTGGAGTATATTTTGTGTTACAGGATATGTGACTCAATACTCATTATTTCAAGGTTATTGATATAAATACTAGCTAGTGCTTGCGACTTTGTCCGCATAAGACTTGTAAAATAGAACAATAATAATATATAATAATAATAATCATTTTTATTCATGTCAAATAAACCCGTTACAATTTTCATATAAAATGTCACGACGGCAATAACACTATTAAAATAAAGCAAATAAAATAAGACCCAATTAAATACAAATCAATAAATCAAAAACAAATTAAATAAAATGAAAGGCCATTTGGTTTCAATGTCAAGTATTTTTTTTTGCGTTTTATATATATAATAAAAGTAATTACCTAAGTTACTCCTTATTATACTAGCTGTATATCAATGAAAGTCCCGTCAAAATCGGTCCAGCTGTTTCGGAGATTAGCCGGATTAAACAGACAGGCAGACTGACCGACTGCCAAATTGCATAAATTAAGGACAACAGTAAGCTTAAAACTTTAGCTGTGTAATGTGATGATGTTAATCTTTAACCCAATCAACAAAACATTATAAATATTATTTAAACACGAATATTGCTACTTCCTGTTCATCTTTATTTTGATAGGATTGCATTTTATCGTGATTGCCAAGGAGAGGCGGTTTAATATTTCACAAAACACGGAAGATTCTAAGTTAATTTCAATCTGATAAAGATCTAAAATCAAAAGTCACATCATCGTTTACTATCATCGGGGAGATAGTGGACAAACGCGATTTTTTGTATGGAAAGCCCTCTTTAATTTTTTACTTTATTACATTTTTATATTTTGTTGTTGTAACGTCAACATAAATAGGTAAATTGTGGATACAAACATCCTGTGAAAATGTCAACTCACAAAGGCAACAAAGGAACAGGAATGGGTTTTTAGTCACTAAAAGTGTGACACTGTTTCCCGTTCCGCCCAAGAGCGGGATTTGTCATAAGATGATTTTCCCACCCAATAAAAAAAAAGGTCTACCTTTTACGGTCTAAGAGGTATTTATTTAATTATTTATTGTAGGTGCTTACAAAACAAAAAACATAACAAAGAAAATTTATATCTAAAACACATACAATGGGCCCTCTTATCACATTCCGCGATCTCTTCCAGGCACCCTGGAATGTACAGTATTTGTCTGAACATAATATGAGTTGTCATTAGCTTGACAAAAACCAAAAATTTTAGAGATACAGACAGCACGCTGAAAGACGGACAGACAAACAGACAGACGGACGGAGAGCAGCTTAGTAATGGGCCTCGTTGGCACACTTCTGCCTGCCCATCTTCTGCCAAGAGTTCATCTGCCCTCACACGTTTACGAGTAGCAAGTACATAAAACTGGCATAAAATTAAAATAACACAAATATAAAATGTTATGCATCAGCGGTCAGAATCTCGTAGTGAATCTAAAACGAGGTCCATAACATATGTTTCGTCAAGCACGTCACGCGGCCTCCGCTCAAGGTCTATACATCTTGGTATATTATTGTTTATATTCTATAATACAGCTATGAAAAAACAGCTATTTTCTTTAGGCGAGGCACACGTGGGCCACGACTGATTTGTACGTAGAACGACGTCGCGTGGCGTGGTTCAAGTGTAGCTCTACAAGTCTAGTTGCCACATAAAATGTATGGAGACTGACGCGCCTTACGGGGTTACCATGACGTTCAAAGTAAGATTGTTTCATTCTTATTTCAGTGTGGGTAAGAGACAGAGCTATATAGGTTGTCTAGCGCCATCTCTTACCCACACTGGAAATAAGAATGAAACAATCTTACTTTAAACGTCATGGTACAGGTCATGATCGGCGTACGTGGCACGCGTGTTCCCAGTGTAGTTCTACCTTTAGTATTTGATCGTCAAGTCGTTGTTGAGGCCTACTGTCTATGGATGCGTAGTTTCATAGACGCGTATTCGTCAATAGACGCTTAGTGTACGCCTGCCCACAAAACTTTAACATTCTATCGATGAAGCGGCAACATCGTACCACCGTGTCTTCATCGACAGATTTTCATTGTTTTGTATGTAAGAACTGCTGCTGAACTTTAAATTTAGAATTGATCACTTCAGCATATGGCCAACTAAAACTGGCCAGATCGCTTAAACGTTAACTTTTGATAATATGTCAATCCTCGTTTGATAATATCATTGATGTAGGATTTCTATGATAGTAAAAGGTCTAAAGAAAATTAGGCTAAACGAGGATTGAAATATCATCAAACTGTAACGTTTAAAACGATCTGGTCAGTTTTACTTGGTCATATCATGAAGTGATCAATTTCTAAGATCTGCAGGGTTACCATAACGTTCAAAGTAAGATTGTTTCATTCTTATTTCTGTGTGGGTAAGAGACGGAGCTATACAGGTTGTCTAGCGCCATCTCTTACCCACACTGGAAATAAGAATGAAACAATCTTACTTTAAACGTCATGGTACAGGTCCTGGCCACGACATATACACCCTATATAGCTCCATCTCTAGTTTCGATTGCGTTAAGAACTCTTGGTAGGGCCTTTTTTTAGGTGGGAAAATCATCTAATGACAAAACCCGCTCTTGGGCGGAGCTGGAGATAGTATCAGATTTTTACTGACTAAAAACCCACTCCTGTTCCTTCGTTGCCTTTCGTACCGGGGCCGCGTCTTCCTTTCAGAATCAGACCCTTGGCCTCAGTAGCCTTCGACCCTACTGGGCTCCTACGGTTTGCTGACATCTCCTTGAGGCGCGCGTGGAACAGTACGCGCCGTCGACGACTTGAGCTCGGTCCGGACGGTTACAGGGCCTCAGATCCACTCTAATCTGTGTGGTTTGTTCCTCTGAAGACCATCTCAGACACTAATCTGCGTGGTGAGAACCATGATTTATAATGGACATAATTATGTGCTGTATGGACAGTAAAAGAGACTATATCCGCTGAGTTTGATTCGGTGTTTCTTCTCAGGGTAGTCAGCTAGGAAACAGTGGCCTCATCTAGTTTATACTGACGAAAAAATTGACGTATAAATTTTTTTTTTTATTAAAAACCTATTTGGACAAAGAATTAAAGAAAAACAACAAACAAATAGGTTAATCTCAAATACGAAGGTGTTTCCATTAACCCTATTGCTTGTTTTGCGCAACCACTGTTTTTCTTGCTAACGTACGAATGAGTATTCTACCAAGTAGTTCCATTTTAGTACGCATTTGTCCTACTTTCTGAAAATTGATTCCGGTTTCATCAGATTTAGTTTTTCCATTCTATATTATTGTAAAGGTTGTTGCTCTGGCTCAAAGTGTAGGCTTCTGAAATCAGGGGCCTTGCCATGACGGTATTGTCAAGCGTTTTTTTTAACGACCGTCCGGTAACCGTCCGGACCGAGCCCAAGTCGTCGATGGCGCGTATTGTTCCACGCGCGCCTCAGGGAGATGTCAGCAAATCGTAGGAGCCCAGAAGGGTCGAAGCCTACTGGGGTCATGGGTAGTGTGAAAACGAAACCCGGGGCCCTGGGACGAAGGCAACGAAGGAACAGGAGTGGGTTTTTAGTCAGTAAAAGTCTGACATTATCTCCCGCTCCGCACAAGAGCGAGATTTGTCATTAGATGATTTTCGCCCCTAAAAAAAAAGGGTGGAAATCATCCAATGACTTCTCGCGCTCTGGCGGTGCGGGAGGGCGTGTCAGACTTTCACTGACTAAAACCACACCTGTGTCCTTCAGTTCCCCTTTGCGTTCTAGAACTACGGGTATCCTTATCAGAAATTCCCTTACGGTTTGCTGACCTCTCTTTGAGGAACGCGTGGATCACTACACGCTGTTGACGACTGGGCTCGGTCTAGTTAATTACCGAACGGCCGCAGCTCGCGTTTACCGTGGCTGGTAGTCAAGGTCGGAATCTCAGCGGTTGGGGCGTGAAAACGTTTGTTCCTTCACGCGTGCGGCCTCCTCCTTACGCTAGCATTACTGCTTCGCAGAAGAAAGCGACCGCCTGGCATTCCTCCTCGCTCCGGACAATAGCCTAAACCAGGGCCCGGCGCGAAAGATCGCTGCCACCGATTGCCTCCACGAGAACAGGGCGGCGCTCCGCCCAAGCGGGGCACACCTCCACCGTGTCCTCTGGGCGGTCCACACAATAACACAACAAAAGACAACCGGGAAAACTTCAAGCGTGCGAGCAAAAAGAAAGACGGAGCTATACACCCTACAAAGCTCCATCGGTCCCTTTAACAGTATATCCAGTATTAAAACTGATATATAACAACAATTATTTAAATATATCATTTATTTGCGTAAAATGTGGTAGGTACAAAAGGTGTTGTATACAGGAGACTAAGTGCAAAGACACATTCCGCCATTTAGTGATGGCATGCAAATATTAGTCGATTTCCCTAATAAATTCAAATGTTATTTTAAACATGACGATGATAATGCCATCCAGCCGATTTCGGCCTCAGCGATCGCATTCCCTGGCCCCTCATGGTGGTTGTGAACTTAGATCTGCTGCTCTGTTATGAAACCTCATGCGACTTGCATACCAAACTTTGGCCGAAAAACTCCAAGCACAGAGCGGACATGTTAGAACACCATTAAGGTTATGATACATTTCGTCCCTTAGCTTACAACACCGCTCAAGTCGGAAATTGGCGGTTTTCACATTTGAATGCCTTTAGATGGAGCTGCTCCATCTTGGCCACATGATATAGATTTCAGCCAATCAGAAGCCATAATTCGAAAAGTAGTGATAGCGTGCAAGTCGGCTAGCCTCTCAAAACCGCACAGTTTTATTCGGTTTCTGTAAAGTCGAAAATTGGCGGTTTTCACATTTGAATGCCTTTAGATGGAGCTGCTCATTGCGCGTCTAACCATTGGTCACATGATATAGATTTCAGCCAATCATAACCCATAATTCGAAAAATAGTGTCAGCGTGCAAGTCGGCTGGCCTCTCAACACCGCACAGTTTTTTTCGTTTCCTGTAAAGTTGGTAAAAATGATTTATGCGGTGTTGTTAGCTAAGGGACGATTTTAAAAATAAAAATTGTTTGAAACTGCTTACTACCTAGTCCATTGATAATTATTGAAATTGTAATTAGTTTCCTACGATTTGAAGTACAATTTGGCGTATATTTCATCGTTGTACATTTCAGGCCAATTTTTGTATTGAATATCGACATTCTCTGCACAACCCTTCATAAATATATTGATCTAATCAACCAACATGTTAACATGGTTCGTATCTCATGTAATGTCCTTCGATATCACATTATCTTCGGATTCTAACTACACTGATGAAAAGCAAAGGTCCGACTAAGTACACATGCAAATTATATACATAAATCTTCCTCAGTTATTGCTCTTTCTTTTAGTGAAAACCGCGTCTCAAAAACCCCTTTCTTTTACAAAATATAAATATTTATAAGTATATTATATTAAGTATATACATATGTTGTCTCTCACCACCCAGGCATTAAGTCCGCATTTGTAACTTTGTATTGCATGAAGATTTAAGAAATAAACGATGAACTGGTAACGTCAATAGAATCAGCAGTGAAAATACCAAATCCCTTAGTGACAATGATTCATCATCAGGCAGGAACGTCGCCAAAACGTCATAGGGTCATTCGGAGACATTCCGGCGACGTTTCATTCTAAATCAACTAACGTAAATGAGGCATTAGTTTGCTGGCAGTATATTTGGATCGTTAAAATGATTCTCTTTTTAAATTAAGTATAACAAAAAGGATGAAACTGTAACGTGTATTTTTACACTAGACATGGCTTGAAATATGAATTTCTATATCGACGGGCAAAGGCATTAAAGCCTGGATCCCTAACAGCAGGAGCCAGCGCAACGACGCGGTGGACTGGAAGGAGATGGCGTGACGAGTTGGAATCTTAAGAGCACCCAACCCAACATATATTTTTAATGTTAATCACCGTGGTTTTTCATACAACCGCTCTTACGCGATTATGACGTTATTACATATTTTTCATTAGATTTTTTGGAAACACAGATATCTTGTGGATATTAATCTAGGCTTCTGTTGAAATCAATTTATAAATTTGTGTAAAACTATTCCAAAAATTTGTTATTTTTTATGAACTTTGACACTTCATAATTTATTTAAAAATTAAGAAAGTCAAAAAAGTATAACAATAGAAGCCTTGCAAATTTAATAAAGAATCTAAATAACGACATTTTTTTATTTTCAATTTAGTATTTCCTAGAACCAGTTTTGTAAAATATTCGAGTAAATCACGTAATTACCGAATGCTAACAGTGTTTTCAGGCGTTATCTCTCTTTTTTCGTGTTGCCTCTTCGTCAAACATCGCGTTGGATTGCGTTAGATGAAGTAACAAGCTTTTAAACCATGCTCGATGTTGACGATAGGCGAGTGGAAAAGGACCCTCTTAACTAAATAAAGGATTGGCCAGAAGTAGCCAAGGACAGAGAAGAGTGGAAAAATGGAAGGGAGGTCTTTGCCCTGCAGAGGGACACAACAGCCTCATAATAATAATAATATAGACTAAGATAGACAGAAGCCGATATATGAATACGGAATTTAGTTCCAAACGTTGGACCAATTTGCCTGCTACAGTATTCTCGTCCGATTATAATTTAGGTGTCTTCAAGGCTAGAGTAAATAGGATCTTAATTAACTAGTGTGCCTCATCATCAACGATTGCATCACTGCTTACCATCAGGTGGGATCGCATTCAAGCACTAGTTTATATTAAATAAAAACAAACACTTGCAGGATTATTCGAAAATCTTACAGTGGTGGAAACGCAAAAGGCAACTGAAGGAACTCAGGTGAGTTTTAGTCAGTACATCTGACCCTCACTCTCGCCCAATCTAGAGCAGGAGTATTTATTTTCTGATATACCAAAGAAGATTCAAAGCATTTGTTACAAGTAATCCATTTACAGGCACTTTTAAATTTGATGGCACGGTAGGTGCAGTGGTTGAGCGATAAGGCTGCTGTGCTGCGTGTCGCGGGTTAGATTCCCGTACGGGTCAAATATTTATAAGGCCTACAGATAAGTCTTCCTGGTCTGAGTGTCTTGTGTACGTGAATTTCACCTTCGATACAGACGTTATATTCCTCGTGTGCGGCAAAAAAAAGAAAAATAATTGTCAAGAAGTCAGCCAGTCAAAACAAATGAGACTAATTGCACATTCCAAAGTGTAGATCTCTATGGAGAAGAATCTACAAGAAACTCCATGGACACTCTTTTCAATCATGTTATGTATTACAAATAAAATCGGTTACATGTTACGAAAAAAATAAAAAGAGGTTCGAAATGTCCCTTGAACTGATGTTGGTTGATGGTGAACGTGGAGACTTTCTTGAACTGAAGTACGAGAATTTTCTCAATATAGAAATCATGACGCATAGTTTATGTTATGTCGGTACTACTGGCACGCCAGGTAATGTGGCAACAAATATTGTTTGACTATAAACCTAGGAAAAAACCTTGAAGACCTCATTAAGAATAAAAGTCTTTTCTTTCTTTCTTTATTACAGGAAAAATGTGGAAAAACTTCCTAGCCTTTTCTCGAATATATTGGTATCTAAATCTGACCGGATGCAGCTGAATTTTATAACCAGTATTTTGTTAAAATGAACGATTGCTTATCAGACTTCACAGTCACAAAAAAGACTTGTAATATAAACTTACCTCCTCAACCGACTTCTTCGAGAACTCGTTCATGGACACAATCCATTGCTGCACCAGTTCATTCACAATAACTAGATCATTATATAACCACGTCAGTAGGTCGTTCACCCATTGCACACTCGGTGGGTCGGGTCCTGTGCACGTCGGTACTAAGACACTCTGGTGCTTTTTCAAAGTTAGTTGTTCAGGGCCTGGGGACATGCGGCCCAGACGTCTCTTGTTTGGCGGGGTAGCTGGCACGAACCCAGTAGGTTTTGCAGGCTTAAATGAAGCACTTTTAACCTTAGCACTCGTAGCCAGAACACTGTCAGCACTGTTTATAATTTCGTTCGATGTTTTCTTCGTATCATCGGTCGTTGGTTTTTGTTTTACATCGACCTCCACGACTTTGTTGGCAAAACGGGCGTACGCCCATTTCGCTATGCCGAGGAGGACGATAGAAAAGAGAATCCATATGAAAATTAGCATGACTAGGTTGTCCATGGCTGTGTCCATATAATCGAAGCTACATATGAGGTCGTCAACTGCTTCGGCTAAGTCGGCCATAGCTTTCCATGGTGTCCGCCACCACTGCGCGGCGCCCGCACCCGCCGCGTCCGACTCAGAAACTGATTGGGAGCTAGGCATTTTTTTTCTATTTTTGAACGTACTATTTTGGGACGCAGCTCTGTCTCGCTATGTCTGTCTCTCTCTATTTTGGATGCGTTCAGTTAGGTTGGTTTTAGTTTGTACACATTTCGTTCGTTCGTGTTTTTCGTGGTTTCAGTGTTCCCCTCTTTTCAGCATGTTTTTGAGACTCTGTAACAATGAAAAATACAAATATTAATCAATGGAATCTCACTTCTTAGGGTTTCGTACTCAACGGGTAAAACGGGATCTCTGTCTATCTGTCTGTCTGTCACTCTGTCTCATGAACCGCTATAGCTAAACAGTTGAAATTTTCACAGATGATGTATTTTTTTTTAAATACTAAAATCAGAATAAAATAAATATTTAAGTGGGGCTCCCATACAAAAAGCGTGTTTTTTTTGCCGTTTTTTTGCTACGGACGCTACGGAACCCTTCCTGCGCGAGTCCAACTCGCACTTGGCCGGTAATATAAAAGCCGGCCAAGTTCAACCTGCCCAGTTTTTTCCAACTGTGTTCGGGTCGGCTTCTATTCTTACGTAATTTACGAGTTACGGAAGAATCCCGATATGTGAAGACGGTCACCCATCCAATGACCGACCTCGACAAGTATTGCTTAACCTTGGAGATTTACTCTTTTTATTTTAAGGTGGTTATCATGTAATGACTTCTCTCGCACTAGGATGGAGTGAGAGGACGTATCAGACTTTCACTGACTAAAACCACACCTCTGTTCCTTCAGTTGCCTTTTTCATTCTAGGACCACGAGTCTCCCTTTCATACTTTTTCCCATGGCCTTAGCTGGCATTGGCCCTGCTGGGCCCTTACGGTTGGCTGACATACTCACGAAGCTTTTATTACTTGGCCTCGATTAAAAATAAACAATAGAATTGTTTTTTTTTTATTGAGATAAACTAGTGCTTGACTACGATTCCACCTGATTGATGGTAAGCGGATATGCAATCATTGATGGTCAGGCGCACTAGTTTATTAGAGCCTATTCACTCTAGCCTTGAAGACACCTAAATTATAGTTGGACGGGAAGACCGCAGCAGGCAAATTGTTCCAGTCCTTCGATGTACGCGGTATAAACGACGAAGCGAAACGCTTAGTCCGGACCGTTGAAGTTTCAACAACGTAAGGGTGGATGCTCGCCGTTCGTCGGGTTCTCCGATGGTAGAAAGGAGATGGCAATTCCCGCGCACACTCTCCAAAATGTAACCTGTTAAATACCGATAGGCTGGCTACCCTGCGCTTGTGCTCGAGGCTTTGTAGATTGGACTTAACCAAATCTGGAACCCCGATTAGCCTCTTCGCACGCTTCTCCACCAAGTCCAAAGCTGCTAGATGACATTTTTTCGTTTTAGAAATAACATCCTCTCTTACTAGAATATAGGTGATTATAGCAGTAAATGCTAGTGTTAAAACTCAACAATAGCTCTTCATATGCTATAAAACCCACACGTGAGTGCAGTTGAGTTAATTTAATACCCGTACAACGCATTTACTAGTGACATTGTTTATATTTTATTTATACTTTGTTTTTTGGGTTCTGTACTCAAAGTGTAAAAATCGGACCCTATTACTAAGACTCTCCACTGTCCATCTGTCTGTCACCAGGATGTATCCCATGAACCGTAACAGCTAGACAATTGCAATTTTTACAGATAATCTATTTCTGTTGCTGCTATAACAACAAATACTAAAAACTTTCTTTCTTAAAAATGTTTTCTTTTCTTCTTTCTTTCTTTCGATTTTTATTGTATTAGAAATAGTAAGAGTTTGACAAATAATTTATAAAACATTATATCGGACAAATGCCCACCATCAACACGCTCAGGCGAGCGGCGCGGCGAGCGGGGCGGCATCGGTAAGCGGCCGCGCGGCACTATGAGCAGTGTCTCGTGACGTGCTTCAAACATTATTATACTTTGATCTTACCGCTCGCCGCCCCGCGCTTAGCTACGCTCACAGCGGGTCGTGAACGGGCCGTTACAAATGTCAATTCTTTCATCAATTTCATCATTTTTCTTCTAAAAAGCATTAGTAATCTCTAAAAAGATGAATGTAATCGGTGAATTGGACATGCTTGTGCATAAAGTAACTTTCTACTGGTGAAAGAATTTTCAAAATCGGTTCCGTCATTTCAGACATTACGATTACGATAATAAAAACTATCCCAAAGAAACATCCTATCCAAGTAATTGCTATTTCAGGACATAGTCTATCCGTGGCGAAGTGGGCCTCGCACAAGCGAGCGGGCTCTTCAAGAGAATGCAGCTCGACATACATTTTCACTGTTTTTCATAAAACCGCTCTTACACGATTAGGACGTTATGACATATTTTTCTTTAGATATTTTGGAAACACACTATCTTATAGATAATCTAGGCTTCTATTGAAATTAATTTATAAATTTGTGTAAAACTAATCCAGTACCTCTAAACCTGTTATTTTGAATTAACAGACTTCATGATTTACTCAAAAATTCAAAATGACAAAGAAGTATAACAATAGAAGCCTTGCAAATTTAATCAAGATTCTGAATGACGACAATTTTTTTCAAAAACTTTATGGGTTTTAAAAAAAAACACTTATTTCCTGGAACAAGTTTTGTAAAATATGCGAGTAAGTCACGGAATTACCGAATGCAGTTTTCAGGCGATATCTTTCTTTTTTCGCGTTGCCTTTTCGTCAAACATCCCGTTGGATTACGTTAGATGAAGTGACAAGATTTTAAACCATGCTTGATGCTGACGATAGGCGAATACAACCTCTTAAGAACGAGGGCTTTTTTTATAATTGGTAGGCTTGTGTTTTACGACTATTTACCTGATGGTCCTATTGGGGTTGAAACTCTCGGATCGTGGGGTCCGGGTGCTCACAATGCTGTCAGAACGTCTAGTTGACACTACACGTGACCCAAGGGCTGGCTTTTACATCGGACAGAGAATAGCATTGCCATACAGCGTGGCAATGCCGCCAGTCTTTTGGGCACATTACCAATCGACAGCTATGTGGGTTTTTAGACGCCATATTATAGTTCGTTTTTGGTTAGTTTTAATTAGCTTAGCTTAGCTTAGTCGGCCTTATAATGTTCCCACTGTTGGGACTCAGGCCGCCTCTCTAGGAGAGGGAATGGGCCATAATCCACCACGCGGGCCCAGTGCGGATTGGTGAATCACATGTCTTCGAATTTTTGGTTCTAGGACATGCCGGTTTCAATTAGTATAAGGTTTTTATTTTTGATTTTTGCTGTAATCATAGTTAGGGATAAAATGGGTTTTGAAGTGTTTTGAAAAAACCTTCACTATAACCACGCAGTATATAACAATGTGCTCCTATTTCTCCTAACAATGAGCAATAGTCCATTGTCTTGGTAATACATAGCTATCGTAAACTGTCGGTCATGCATGACAGCATTGATGATGTAACTTACTTTAGAAGCGTATATTTTTAATTCTATGTGATAGTAGGTTTTTCTAGAAACGTTTTTAGTATTAAAGCATAGCATAGTCGGCCAAACGCTTGTTTGGCAATGACTGCTTCTGCACATGTGGCCCCCTCGTAGCTCATAATATTTTGTAAATGTATGTGATAACTGCTCCACATTTGTTGTAATATATTATTTTTTTCTTTCAAACACATTGCTTTTGCAATATTTTTTTATTTATTATTATTTACTTTACTTTCTTTTATTTTTAAAGCCTCTTTTTTTATAATGTGAATGTGAGAACACTGTAGACTCAGACTGTAGACTCCGCGAGGTTCCTTTTTATTATGATTATTTTTATTGTACTTTTTAGTACAATATTGACCAGTCTACACTGTCCTTACAAAATATCTACTTATGCTGTAATATGGAAATATTGTAAAAACATTTTTTTTTTTTAAAGGGTTACCATGGAGTTCCTTGCCGGTTCTTCTCCATAGGAAACGACCAATTTGGAACCGTGCACTAGCTTCTGACGTTTTATAAGTGCCCATGTAGGCCTATGTGAAATAAAAAACTTTAACTATGACTTTGCCCACTGTCGGGACTCAGGCCTCCTCTCTAGGAGAGGGAATAGGCCATAATCCACCATGCGGGCCTAGCGCGGGTTAGTAGATGTCACATGTCTTCGAATTTTTGGTTCTAAAACATGCCGGTTTCCTCACGATGTTTTCCTTCACCGTTTTGAGAGCAGTGGTGCTGAAATAATTACACAAAGTAATGCGCCTGGCTGACTTTGAACCCGCGACCTACAACTTGTAAGTCAGGGCCGTTACCACTCGGCTACTACTGCTCTATCTCTTTTTAGTAGTGATGTTATGGAACTCCGTATTACTAATCATAATTGTTATATTTTAAGTTCTCTTAATTACAATGATATCTTATTTATCATATTATTTATTAGTTTATTATATCAGCATATATACGTATTTATTATTAAGCCACTTAATTTAACGATACTACATTCTATTTCAAAAATATCTGTTATTTATTTATTGTGCACACCTACCACTGTGTTGTCTTTTTAAACCCAATGGTTGACTGGTAGAGAATGCTTTGTGGCATTAAGTCTGCCTATGTACCACCACTGTACATGATGTTTAAATAAATAATAATAAATAAATAATAACCTTGTTGGTAGTTATATTTTGAAGCCGTTTGGGGTTGAAACATCTGATCGTGGGGTCCGAGTGCTCACATTCAAAACGCCTTGTTGACACTTCGCGTTACCCAAGGGCTGGCTTTTACTTCGGACAACGGATAAGTATTGCCATTCAGCGTGGCAATGCCGCCAGTCTTTTTGGTACATTACCACGTAGTACGGCTTCGAAAAACTCCTCCACATCGCTAGTCGACAGCGATTTGGAGTTTTACTAAAAAAAATAAAAATAAAAAATCTTTTGCCATATGAGCTCAGGCGCCAGACTTAACGCCCAACATAAGCTTGATAATGATTTTAACCTTGTTCAGTTCTGATCTTTCAGTACAGTTAATTGGCTCAATGATAATTGGATTAGTTGGCGTGATTAATTGAAATAAAACAAACACTGTCTACGATGCTGAATCAAGCATCGTACGCAAGGAGCTGCTTTTAGGGTTCCGTACCTAAAGGGACCCTATTCCTAAGACTCCACTGTCCCACTATCTATCACGGTTTATCTCATAAACCGTGATTATTAGGCAGTTGAAATTTTCGCAGATGATGTATTTCTGTTGCCGCTATAACAAGTACTAAAAAGAGAATAAAATAAATATTTAAGTGGGGCTCCCATACAACAAATGTGTAGCGACATCTATGGCGTCACATAAGAACTAATCCTGCATCGCGCAATCATAGTTCTCCGCGCGATTAGAACATATAGAACAGCCCGAAATCATCTATCGGGCAGTTGCCCACCAGACATAACACCCGTCTGGTCGGAGGATCCTCCCTTTTCAACGGAGGTTTGCGGGACTTTACTCTCTGTTTTGCCTACCTCTAAAAACGTGATTTTTCAATAAACGGACACCGGCTAAGGGTGTCTTTAATGTCAGAAAATTTCAAAATGCAAAAGGACACGTCCAGCGTATGTATTCCACGCATTAAAATAAATATTTGTATGAAATGGAAATTTGTGGGGGTTACGCATGCGGAGCAATCCCGCATGCGTAATGAAATCCGCACGATATTAAAAACATCCTAAGTGTATTGAAAAAACTTTGAAATACATGTGGTTCGTCACTGCAGCACTCGGCTCCATAACCCTCTTGAAGCTAATTCTTGGGCTTTTTTTTCGGTGGGAAAATCATCTTAAGACATCTCCCGCTCTTGGGCGGAGCGGGAGATAGTGTCAGACATTTACTGACTAAAAACCCACTCCTTGGGCTAATTCCGCCTGGGTCGCAATGACAAAATTTCTCCATTTGTATCAAAATGTAGATACTTATTTCTTGCATATTCCGTATTATCTAATATGCAACAGTCTTTTATTGATTTCAATTTTATTTCCATTTCATTCAATCGCCATCAATTTAGTCAGCTATACCACAAAATAGATAGGTACAGAAGTTAATCACATGTATGTAATACATGTGATGTGTGTAGGTCAGCGCGTAGCATCGAACAGGGGCCTAAGTCTGCTATTTTTATAAATTCGTCATTTCAACACGATCACATTGTCATTTTGCTAAAAGTTCGTAATCTGCTAATTTATAATGATCGATCATTGATCGGTCAATGGTCTCGTACTAAAATTGTGGTAGAATGACAATATCGAGCTGCACAATGACGTTCTAATGGTAGGTCACTGATCAAAAGAACTGTCAAAATTTTAGCATTACCACATACGTCAGATATTCATTTGTCAGTATGTACGAGATTACGATTCTATGCCACTTCTTTCAATGGAGTGTCAGTTGTTGACCGTTAGAAAGTCATAATGACGACATTATATTAGTAGATTACCAAACTTGTCAAAATTAACAATTATGAAATCAATGATAGACCATTCTGACACTATTGTAATAGCAGACTTGAGGCCCTGTCCGAGTGCGACCGGGCGCGGTGATAAATGCCTACCTATTCTCAATTGTAAAAATATTACATGGCCACAAAATCATCTTCTCTGTCTCAGCGCGGGGTCTGTTCTATGTTAGGTTAAAACAAACCATCAAACACAAGCAAATATCTACTTACCTCTCTGAAACTACTGGTAGCCTAAAAAACATCTGTTTAACACACTGTTTAGTGTTGAAGTTAGAATAAGTTTCTTTTTGTTGGTCCATTTTGCCACAAAAAAGTTCACAGACGCGTGTCTCAAACGGATAGCACTCGAGCTCGCATTGAGCTGAATTGAGCCGAGATATCGTGTCCGTGAGCGTCGTTCATGTGTGCGTTGCTCGAGCGCGCTTTGTATGTAGATTGACTTCTGTACCTATCTATTTTGTGACTTTACCAAACTTATCAGCTGATTCACAATGCCTATTCACATTTGAGTCACCGTATAGAGTCTAGGCACATTGAAGCCAGACTAAACGACCTAATTCTGTTATCGTAACCACATTTGACCTCACCCAGATACTACCAATTAGCTGAACTGTATTCCGGTTGCCACATTTTAAATTAGGGACATATCTTTATTACGAAATGAATGGTCATTCATTTGTTTAGTTATGACGTCATCTGCCGGAGTCTGTGTTTCCGGATTGCTATAACCTAGGGGGGTCTTTAAGTAAAGTGTGAATAGGTTACTTTTTGGCAAGCGTGCTCCATTGTCGACTACATCATTGGTTACCATCAGGTGATATAGTGGTCAAACGCGGCTTTTTTTTAATTGAATTGAATTGTTGAATTAGAGACTTGGTTATTCGAGATTCCATGACTATGGCGTTAGGTTTTTCCTGTTTTTTATATTTCTATGGGTTTGTCGTAGCAGCGTGCATTCGTTGTGAAGAGTTTCCTAATAGTAAACATACGGGGACGTGTTATTCGATATTACAATTTTCTGAATCATGTTATTCGAGATCGCATGGCTACGGCGTTAAGTTTTTCGTGGTAACGTGCATTCGTTGTTAAGTGTTTCGGATTAGTGAACTTACGGAAACGTGTTTACACTTTTAGGTTACACTTTTCCGTATTATGTAACATACCCCAAAAAAAAGTGCTTATTTTGTTTTGTGACGTTATAACAAAATTACTGTTTTCAGATGTATTCCTATACCTATGCTATAAGACCTTGCTTTATGCCAAATTTCAGGATTCTGGGTGAACGAGAAGTATGAATTTTAAATTTTTCCCTATGAACTTTGATTCTTTTGAGAGTGTTGAAATACACGTTTTTTGCGACATAACCGGCCGTATCTTTTTTTTCCGCTAACATAGAAGTTTGATTTTTTCACAGCTTCAAGTGACCGCAGACTTAAGTAAGTATACGGTTTAAATTTCAACACGGTGCCTCCACGCATTTCTGAGATAAAGGTATTGACAGACAGATAAACAAAAAGACAGACAGATAACAAAATGATCCTACAGACAGATAGACAAAAAGACAGACAGATAACAAAATGATCCTATAAGGGTTTTTTCCTTTTGAGGTACGGAACCCTAATAAAATTGCAAAACAATCTCAAAGCGAATCTAAAATGCTCTCATTCATAATGATTTCATAACAGTCTTATTTATTAATAACACTTAGGTCACTCTGTCTACAAAATAAGGCATGTTAAAGTCATGATCTGAGTCAAGTCATAACCGATACTCGCTCCTGTCTGACAAGCTCATATTACGTGTAGCAGGTTCAAAGAATTGATTGCTATGATGAATAATGTAAAGGAAATAGTGGCCTTTTTGGGGTAGGAAGTCATATATTAGTCATTGGCTTAATTTAATTTCTATTTTTTGAATTCGTTTTACTTATCTACATTGTGCTCACATATATTATTAGAAGCGACAAGAAATAAGTAACCAAGATTTATGTAACTCATAATATGATTTAAAAGAGTGTCCATGGAGTTTCTTGCACGTTCTTCTCTATAGAGATCTACGCTTTGGAACGTACAATTTAGCTTCACTTGTCTTTTTTTGACTGACCGACATTTTGACAATTTAAAAAGTGCCTGTAATCGGTCTATTTGAAATAAACGTTTCTGATTTCTGATTTTTGATTATAACTCTACGGTTGGGGCGAGAGGGAGTGTCAGACTTTCCACCAGTATTTCTTCAGTTGCCCTCCTCGTTCCAGGAACAATCCTCTAGCCCTGGCAGACATCGACCCTAACAGACTTCGTCAAGTATGCTGACAGATTTGTGAGGCGCGCGTGGAATATAATGCGCCTTCGACCCGAGCCTGGCCCTTAACGGACGGCGATGGCGAACTACCTATTGCTTGCCGTCTATAAGAGGGCTTGGTTGGTTAAATAATGTTAGCATATTATAAGAATCAGTCTGTTACGTTCCCATTGCTGGAACAAACACCAGTTGTGTCTCTGTCTCCTCGGTGAGAGTTAGGTGGCTATAATTTCCCACGCGACACAGTGCAAAGTTTGCTGGATATCACGAAATGTCTACACTTATGTCTTTTGGCTTTAGAACATGCCAGTTTCCTCAAGATGTTTTTATGATCAATTTTTTTTAGGTAGCGAATCAAAATACCCCGAAGAATCGCACAACTTAAGTGGTAGTTGACAAGGCACATTGCTCGCAGAATAGATAGAAGATGGGGCGGAAAGGTTCTTGAGTGGTGACCGCGTACTTACAAGAAGATACAGCATTGGAAAGCTTCCCACAAGTTGGACCGATAAGGATAACCTGATGAGGGTCACGGGAATCCAATGGATGCGAAACACACAAAATCATTCGTTATAGCGACAGTTGGAGGAGGCCTTTGACCAACAGTAAACGTCTTTTGGCTGAAATAATGATGATCATGAATAAATTGTGGACAAAATTAAAAGGTGATTGACAGCAAAATTATTTTTTATTTAAACCAAGTTATTACTTAACACTGCCCTTCATTTTTTGTGTCACGAGTCATGGTCACCTTTTATTCAATTTTAAACAATGAACAATAATTATACGCAGCCTAATTTGACACTGAAGTTTCCCAGAAGGGCCAATGCCTGCTAGGGCTGTGGGAAAACTTGAAAAAGTGACCGTGGCCCAAGAACGCAAAGGGCAACTGAAGGACACAGGTAGGGTTTTATTCAGTAAAAGTTTGACACGCCCTTTCGCGACATAAAATGACTTCCTCCCACCTAAAAAAAACGAAACACCACCACCACCAAACCAGCGTCAGGCACTAGTTGCCTGGCATTTATGCTGAACTGGACCTATCTTGGTGCAGCCGTGAGGCACGCAACTATATTTTTTTGCTACTGTTTGTTTTTTTATATATTTTTTAGTGTTTAGTGTTATCTAATATTATTTTTGTGCCTTGTGCTGTACTAAATAAATTATTTTTTCTTTCTTTCACCAGTTACTAGTCACTGTGATCTTGTCTTCGATTCATAACTTATTCTCTTACTTATATATTTATATTTTATATATGTATCTATTTTAGTATTAAGTATTAAGTTTTGTTTACTTTTATATTTGCACCAAGTGCAACCTCATTTTGTGTCCAGGCAGTATCTGTCCATTCTGGGTTGCCTGGAAGAAATCGCCGAGTTCGGTAAGGCCGCCAATTGTATACTTTTTTTTGTTGTATTACAATTTCAATTTAAAAATTTGAAAACTTGGTATGCAATAAAGTATATATAAATAAACACCTGAGTTGATCAAAAATACTACAGAACCAGAAACCCTAAAGTAACTACTGATTTATCATTTTATGCCGTTCATTAGGCACTTATTCAAAATTAAATAAAAATAATAATTAGCCTTTGGCATGATCTTTGCAAACAAGTTTTAAAATATTTTGGAGTCAAGGCAGACTCGATACAAAAACGAATACTTATTTTTAAAGCTTATTTTACACCTTCAGTTTTAAGGCATACTCAATAATAGCAACTCCTAATGTCATCACTTGCTATCCCCATTCAAATACTTAATACGATCGCTTCGGGCGACCCGACCTTGAATGACTTCATCGCGAGGTCACAGATTATAAACAGCTGAATTTTTAATCTATGCGTATTGTATTTTAATTATATTTCGTCTGTGGAACATGTGACGGTTTGATGATCACGTAAGTTAATTATAATTTGTTTGAACTTTGAGCTTAATTTGGTATATGGATATTATGTTAACATTTAATGTATAGATTTGGAGCCAAGTATTGTACTTATATCTGACGTGACCAGATCATAGAATTGATCACTACATGATATGGCCAACTAAAACTGGCCAGATCGTTTAAACGTTTGGTATGTTGATATGTCAATCCTCGTTTGGCCATATCGATGTAGAATTTCAATGATAATAAAAGGTCTAAAGAAAGTAGGCCAAATGACCTTAGCCGAATTACTCTATGGGTAAAAATGGGACCATATTACTAAGACTCCACTGTCCGTCTGTCTATCACCAGGCTTCGTATTCGTTTTGACAGATATCACAAAACTTAAACACTAAAACTTACGCAAAAAGAATAATTGCAATAAAAAAAAAATTGTACGTATTTTCTCGACTGGCCTGTTGGTCTAGTGGTTAGTGGCCCTGACTGCTAAGCCGGAGGTCGTGGGTTCGATTCCCACCCAGGACAAATGTTTGTGTGATGAGCACAATCATTTGTTCTGTGTCTGGGTGTAATTTATCTATAATATGTATGTATTTAGAAATATATAAGTATGTTTATCAGTTGTCTAGTACTCATAACACAAGCTCTGCTTAGCTTGGGACTAGACGGCGTTGTGTGATGGTTGTTGAATATCATTATTACATTTTTTTTTTTAAACACTTGATGTAATTAATTGTAATTCATTTTATTGTTTCCTTTAGTTTCGATCCAAGTTACATTCTAGGGTATTACAAAAATGTCAAAATGGGTTTAAGTTTACATTCTAGAGTATTACAAAAATGTCAAAATGGGCCTTTTTTAACGAGATTAGCTCATGAACCGTAACAGCTAGACTATTGAAATATTCACAGAAGATGTACAGGTATCGGCACGGATCTTGAGCGCTTGGCGAAGGAGTGGGGATCGCTTTGCGCATTGTACACTTATGGCAAAAAAGAATGTACACCTTTTTTATTTTATTTTTTCTTTTACCTGCTATCTTCTTAATTCTGGTTGAAGGTAAGAGTAAAAAAAAAAACATCAATAGTTTAAAGCAAATTCGACTGTCTGTTTTTCCGTTTACTTATTAACTATACAACAGATTTTCATACGGTTTTCATTATCTGTTAGAGAATTTCTACCGGAAGGTATGCATATTGTAGCAAAGGCGACAATTTCAAAGATTTGTAACACCCCCACGAAGAAATTCCTAACATTTTACCTACTTTTTGTGACATTCACCAACCCGCACTGGGCCCGCGTGGTGGATTACGGCCTATTCCCTCTCCTAGAGAGGAGGCCTGAGTCCCAGCAGTGGGAACATTGAAAGGCTGATTATGCTATGCTATGCTATACTAATAACCACTAATAAAAATAAAATCGATGGATTAAAAATCACGAGTCAATTTATTGGCACGGAAGTGTACTCGTCATCGTTAGGTACGTGCAGCAAGCGTAGGGAACCAATCTCGAATGACGTCTATGATGCGATGCGCGGCGAGCCAATCACTGACACTCCCCGCCCCCGCGTCTCACTTCATACCATCAAAGAAACCTGAAATTTAACTTCTGCGCAAGTAAAAATCAGCGCTCAAGATCCATGCCGGTATCTGTATTTCTAGTGCCGCAATGACAACAAAAACTAAAAAAAAAACAGAATAAATATTTAAGTGGGGTATAATAATTTAATATTTCGCATAGGTAGATACAACAAAAGTGATTTTTTTTTGCAGTTGTTGCATGCAATAACTGCCTTACGCGTTCCACGGCCACGGTGACGACCGTCGCTCTAGAGCTGTCTCCCCGCGCCTGGTCAATACCAGACGGCGACCTACTCATTACTCGCCGTCCGCACTTTCTCACATTGTTGTTTTTTTTTTTTGAAGAAGCAAATAAGCACCTGTCAATAGAATACTCTTATCTCTGAGATAGTCTTTCGAATCATAGATAAAGTGCAGTTAAATCGTAAAATTCAGAAATTAACGTGCAAGTTTCAGTATATGTTTAGTTATTTATGGTTAATCTTGAAAATCATTGAAATTCAGTATTAGAAGGAAAATATTGAATTTATTTGCGATCGATAATTTGAATATGTACATAAAGAGGAAAAAATGTAACATGAGGAAACCTGCACTGTTTTCAATTCAGCGTTACGCCAATACGCCATCACACCACAACACACCATCACACTCACACGTCTCACACATAATACACAACACATGTACACATACACGATAAGTGTATGTGTACATGTGTTGTGTATTTGTGTGTTGTGTGTATACACACGAGCAAGTTTGCACTAATTTAATCATTTTAATTTTGTTGCATAAATACGATATGTTACTCTAAAGTCACTCCTAATAACATCACCTATCTACCAGTGATAGTTCAGACAAAATCGGTCCAGCCGTTTCGGTAATTGCGTGAAACAAACCAACAGACTTTATTTATTTATTTTATAATTCATGTACACACATAAATACGAAAGAAGGTACATTCTTATAAAAATTGTACAAAGGTACAGTTTATTTAAAAAAAAATAATCCAGCAGACCTGCGAAAGGAGCAATAGGAAGAAATGTAGAGAATAGTGCGTAGAAGTAATTAAAGAAGAGAATGTGAAATCTTAAATTAAAATAATAAATACTTACATAAGTACCTATATATAACCGTACTATAAATAAATACATAATGTATATACATATAATTATCACACTAGAGAGGAAAGATAGTGCTCTTTTACTTTTGATTTGAAGAGAGAAATCGTTTGCAAATCTCGAATGCTAGGCGGAAGAGGGCGGACTTTGTTATAGGTAGGTATCGAATATTCTGTCATGTGCCTTTAGCCATTTTTACTGGCCTGTTGGTCTAGTGGTTAGTGGCTCTGACTGTTATACGGGAGGTTGTGGGTTCGATTCCCACCCAGGACAAATGTTTGTGATGAGCACGATCATTTGTTTTGTGTCTGGGAGTAAATTATCTATATTATGTATGTATAGCATAGCATATTCGGCCTTATAATGTTCCCACTGTTGGGACTCAGGCCTCCCCTCTAGGAGAGGGAATGGGCCGTAATTCACCAAGCGGGCCAGTGCGAGTTGGTGGATGTCACATGTCTTCGAATTTTTGGTTCTAGGACATGTCGGTTTCCTCACAATGTTTTCCTTCACCGTTTTGAGAGCAGTGCTGATGAAATAAATTACACAAAGTAATGCGCCTGTCTGGGTTTGAACCCGTGACATACAACTCGTAAGTCGGAGCCGTTACCACTCGGCCACCAATGCTCTGCATTTTATTTATATGTATACAATTTAATGCAAATACAGATGTATAGATAGATAGAAGTACTAGATTACTAAAGCATTACTGATTTGATTTGCAATCTAATCATAATGGCAGACAGACAGAAATGACGTAATCTTTAACTATGAAGGTCGTGCTTAAAATAAGTCTAATACGTTTTGTTTCTTTTTAGGGTTCCGCACCGCTAAAAGAAAAAACGGAACCTTTATAGGATCACTTTGTTATCTGTCTGTCTGTCAAGACCCTTTTTTTCGGGAACACGTGGAGGTATCCTCCGCCTCGAGTTTGCTATTACAATGGTATCAGAATGGTCTATCATTGATTTTATAATTGTTGATTTCACAAGTTTGGTAATCTACTAATATAATGGCGTCATCATGACTTTCTAATGGTCAACCACTGACACTCCATTTAAAGAAATGGCACATAGAATGGTAATGCACCACCGGTACATGGTGGACATCCCACCTATATGCACTAAACGTTTTGGGAACACATTCATTGTGCGTACAGCTAAGGAGTGGAATTCCTTGCCGGAATCTGTGTTTCCTGATGGCTACAACCCGGGAATCTTTAAGTCAAGAGTGAATAGGTTACTTCTAGGTAAGTCCGTTCCAAAGTCGACCGCATCGTCGCTTTCCATCAGGTGAGATAGCGGTCAAGCGCGACCCTATCAAGAATACTAAAAATACTACTGAAAATAATGACAAATGAATGTTTGACGTATGCGTGAATCTGCTAAAATTTTCTCAGTTCCTTTGATCAGTGACCTACCATTAGAACGTCATTGTGCAGTCATTGCATTTAATTTGTTACGAGACAGTTCGATATTGTTATTCTTCCATAATTCTACTACGAGACCATTAGCTGATCAATTTTCGACCATTATGAATTAGCAGATTGTGTACTTTTAGCAAAACGACAATGATCGTGTTGGAATGACGAATTTTTAAAAATAGCAGAGTTGGGCCCCAAGTCTGCGGTCCCTTGAAGCTGTAAAAAAAGCAAACTTCTAAGTTACGGCCATTTATGTCGCAAAAAACATGTATTTCGACACTCGAGGGAATCAAAATTCATAGGTTACTTCCCGTTGACCTAGAATCCTGAAATTTGGTATGAAGCAAGGTCTCATAGCACAAGTATAGGAAAAAATCTACAAACTATAAATTTGTAGCTACGTTACAAAAAAAAAAACTTTTTTGAAATCGAAAGAATCTTCGTAACTTAATTCGGGAATTGAATTGTTTTCACAGGTAAGTTTGCACGGAACCCTCAGTGCGCAAGTCCGACTCGCACTTGCCCAGTTTTTTTCAATTGATATAAACTAGTGCTTGACTGCGATCCCATCTGATGGTAAGCAGTGATGCAATCGTTAATGATGAGGCGCACTAGTTTAAGAGCTTATTCACTCTATCCTTGAAGACACCTAAATTATAATCGGACGTTGAATTTAGAACTTTGCAATTATCATGTTTGCGAGTTTTAGACCTTATTAGAAGGTATTAATTGGATTCTCGTATCAATTAGAGGCTTGTAAAGGTTCTGGTCAAAACAAACGAAGATCACGTTAATTTGAGAATAGTAATTAGTATAGTCCAACCTTGATTATGACTACCGGTTACGAGTACATTGTATAAATTGTTCTTTTTCAGCCATTTTTAAGTTATTTTAAGTAACTGGTAATTCACACTGTTGTTTATAGCGATGCCATTGTTTTTATGCGGTTAAGTTTTGTTATCTAATGTTATAATAATACCAAGAAATAATAATATAATAAAAAGAATATTAATAATACAATAATATAAATTTTCGAAGTAAATCCATCCAACAAAGATTGTAGCATATTCGCAATCGTGTGGTTTTCCTCGCTATTTACTTACATGGAATTATTGAATCAAATTTCGTTACTGATAAATCATTATATATCATTATATTATATTATTTATCTCTTTTAGCACAAAACACATAATTCTACTAAACTATGCATGAAGAAAATGCACTTAACTACTCTATATACATATCGTCTTCCAACGCTCGGGGAATACGACCGTTGCCGAACAGTGACGAAGATTTCTACGTGCATTATCACTTTGGGAGACCTGTACCTATCGTTTATATCATTATTGGAGATTTTGAAAAATAAACAATACATCATAAATTAAATTCACTGGTACAGATAAAATGTATTTATTTACACAACATTTTTTTTAATGTGGAATATCATCCAATGACTTCTCACGCTCTAGGGTGGAGCACGAGGGCGTGTCAGACTTCACTGTCTAAGTCAACGCCGTCAACGACTAGGCCGCGGTCCGGACGGTTACCGGAAGGCCGGACGGCGAGCTACCCATTGCTCGTCGTCCGCAAGCCCGCGCCTACGGCGGCTGGAAGTCGGGGTCGGGGCCCCGGCGTGGCTGGGGCGTGAGGAGGTCCGTTTCCTCACGCGTAAGCACATCAGACGCTGCAGTTCTCTTAACACATAAAAAATGACGTGCATATTCCCTATTGGCTGAAGGATTTCTTGATAAGAATAATGGTTGTGATAACAGGCTCTGTAGTTTAATAGCATAAACTAGTAAAATATAACTACATAACACAATATGACGATTTTATTATATTACAAGCCTACCACAAGCTCTCAACTCGATTCATTTGACGACCTAAACTGAACTGCTAAAGGGATGGAGAGGGTTGTGCTGTTAATTTTAGTGATTATTATTCCGAAAATAAATTCCTGTTATGGCCGCCAATTACATTTTAATTAACATAAAAGCAATTTGACACTGACTTGCAAAATGCAACAAACTTAAGAAAATTTGAATTTCGCGGGCTACCTTTTTTTTATTGGGTGGGAAAATCATCTTATGACAAATCCCGCTCTTGAGCGGAGCGAGAGGTACTGTCAGACTTTTACTGACTAAAAACCCACTCCTGTTCCGTCTTTGCCTTCGTACTACGCGTGGCCCCGGCGCTTTTACCTTAAAGGTCATGAACTAGTCTACTAAAAGAAATGGGTGATTAGGTATGGCTACAGAAATACTTAGTGGAAAACCTCCTCGTCTGATGAGATGATCGAATACGAGGACCTCACGCTCGGGAGTCGTGCATACGACTGCTAAACCTACAGCAGTTTAAAGCTGTTTTCTTTGTACCTCTGAAAGAGAAATGTCACTTTGACAGTGACAACTTACTCCGAAATGTCACTTTGACAATGTCAAACAATTGTTTACAAATGAAACAAATTTGTTTAAAAATAAAACAAAAAGTTGGTTTTGGTAGAATTCTAATGTCTTTAGTAGTATTAGAGGCAGCAAATGTATCAAGTCAATCTTCTCGGTAAACTTTGCTGGGGTAGTCAACACCACAATAAAATTCTCAGCTCCATTTTACCGAAATCGGGCCTGTTGTAATGATTCCACAAATCGTCTAGTTGCACAGACACTTGAGATAATAAAACTACATCAATTTTACATCACAATATCCACTAGGGATCAATTTATGAATAATAAAAACAGCCACAGAACTTCACTCGAAGATATCCTGCCAAAAACCCCAATTGACAACTTAGGTCTGAAATGTCACTTTGACATTGACACTTTGACATTGACATTATTTTCTTTTTAGTTTCATTGACTAAAATCATCGTCAGACATAAGATTAGACGAGGATTTTCAACTTAAATCCTTATCAATGCAATAAATACCAAGTCGTTATCTATGAACTCAGGAACATAATATTATATACCTTTGTTGACATAAGACTTGCAAGGGATGATAACAAAGCTGATAAGTGTTTAACAACCTTCATTGATTATAATAATCCATATTTATAGTCCCGATTTCTAATAATACTTAATAAATTTAAAACGTTTTAAGGTCTTTTTTACGTAGTTTGGGTCAGGGGCGCCGGCTTTTAGAAAACCTCATGGGTGCTCATTTAATGATTCGAAAAAGTGGCGAAGTGTGAGAAGAGAAATGCACATTGATCGATATTTTGATAACGGTTACCGGCATCAGTAACTGGCATCCATTGCCCGCATCATTAATAAATAATAAATTGAGACAACATCACATACATTGTCCTGGTCCCAAACTAAGGTTTTCCCTTGTACTATGGAAACCAGGAACAACGAAGGTACCACAAACACCCAGACCCAACACAAATATCTGTTTCATCAACAAATATTTATGTTGGTGCGGGAATCGAACCCGCAACACTTGCGTCTCAACCGGCGCTCTAAACCACTGCCCTAAATAATATAATAAAGTAATGAAAAAATGCCCATCCCTAAAAGGCGATTACTGATCTGTTTCATGATGACTATTCTCAGGGGTGCTCGGCACCCACCGTTTATTTCTTATGGGTGCTCGAGGCCCCGAGCACCCACGGAGTCGGCGCCCCTGGAATGGGTTCGTACCCATATGACAGCAAAACGAAAATATGCATCTATAAGATGAGAGAAAAGGATAGGTCCGACAGCTGTCACAGTGTCACCCGCACCTATAGTAATTGTAGTGTAAACACAAAATTATTGATTCCATTAAATGAACGGTAATCCCACCCAGAGAGAGGAAGTGGTGGCTGAGTAGAGGCAGTGGTGGCTGAGTAGAGGCAGTGGTGGCCGAGTAGTAACGGCCCCGACTTAAGAGTTGTAGATCGCGGGTTCAAACCCAACCAGGCGCATTACTTTGTGTAATTATTTCATCACGACTGCTCTCAAAACGGTGAAGGAAAACATCGTGAGGAAACCGGCATGTCCTAGAACCAAAAATTCGAAGACATGTGACATTCACCAACCCGCACTGGGCCCGCGTGGTGGATTATGGCCCATTCCCTCTCCTAGAAAGGAGGCCTGAGTCCCAACAGTGGGAACATTAAAAGGCTGATTATCCTATTATGCTATCCCACCCATATGTACCTGCAAAATCTTTTGGGAATAAGTAATAATAATTTTGTAATAGTATTCTACAATTAAAAAAGATACAGCCGTTTATGTCACAAAAAAACGTATTATTCGACACTCTGAAGGGAATCAAAATTCATAAGGTACTTCACTCTGAATGAAATTTGGCATGAAGCAAGGTCTTATAAATATAGTTTCGGATTCTCCTAAAATCTGTTTTGTTCGATTTTCTTTCATGTCATTTGTTTTGTTTACTAACATTAGCTCTTAAGTATTTTCGTGTTACTAACAATTTATATGGAGAAATCTGAAATAAATTATATTATTATTATTCCATTTATTTATTTTTTATACATATTGATTACATTTTTAAATATTTCTTTAAAAAAGCATTTAAAAATATAAAAAATAGTTGTCCGCCGGTGTCGGGAACAGGGAACCCAAGCTACCAGTGGTTAGGGCTCCAGAGACAGGAACCTCCTCACAATGCGAGCCGTATCTAGGAGTACTGCCTTCTGTATCAGGCCCTTGATCCAGCCGCGCAACGACAGCTTCGACAGATGGTCGTCGAAGCTTTTGGCTATAAGGCCATTGGCGGTCACGACAATTATTATTATTATTATAAAACAAGTATAGGAAAAAATCTGAAAACTGTAAATTTGTAGTTACATCACAAATAAAATCATTTTTTGCGATTCGTAAAAAAATCGTAAATCAATTCAGGAATTGAACTGTTTTCATAGGTAAGTTTGTACGGAACCCTCAGAGCAGGAGTCCGATTCGTTTCTTTGATATAATTTCTGGCTAAACAACGTTTGCCGAGTCAGTTAATATTTTATATTTTTTATACGACTTTCTTTATACGACTAGATTCGATTCAATCAACAAATATTGTTATTTTTTATGGATAATAAAACAACACAATACTATGCTCATTTTATGATGTCTTAGTTACTACTTGCTTTTCTTCAACTTTTTTTGTATAAAAACAATGTAAAATTGTATAAAATAAAGTCTCTTTCCACGTCTGTCTGTATATCCTCTAACCTCTCCTAAACCACGTAACGGATTTTGATGCGGTTTTTGCTAAAAGAAAGAGCGATAAACGAGGAAGGTTTGTGTATATGAATTGCATCCGAACGAAATCATGGTCGATCTCTTATTTCATACTAGCTTTTGCCCACGACTTCGTCCGCGTAGAAGTCGAAAATGGTTTTATTAGGTTTCTTGAGATACGAAAATATGAAATATTATTTAATATCTTTGTCGTGTGTGATAGTCCATTGAATTGTATGGCGAGCAATATATTATAGTATCTTAGCCGTGTGCAGCGCCCCTTAGTGAACTCCACTGCGGGTGACATAACCTACGAAAAACTTATTATTTGCGGTTAGTTTATATATAATCGGGTCTAGGGATCGAACCGCAAAATTAAATTTGTTTTTTATTGTATAAACTTTTCCGGGATAAAAAGTACCCAGTGTGGTGCCCACGATATTAAAGAATAATTATGGCAAGTTTCATCGTATTCGAACCGGTAGTTTTTTCGTGATGCCTGAACAAACAGACAGACACAGACACATATTTTTTTAATCACAGTGTTGGGTTCGGTGTCAGTCTAGTAACACCCCCTGCCATTTATTTTTTTGATATTTTCAATGTACTGAATTTTCACTTCTACAGATTTATTATAAGTATAGATAAACTTGGTACCTACCTAAGATACGATTGATTATGACAAGCATGAGCTTAATCAATTAATAATATTCCCATTCCTGGGATATACATCTCCTTTCCATGATAAGAAAAATAAGAGTAAAAGTCTGATACTTCCCCCTATCTCCACCTAGAGCGCGAAGTTATCTGAGAATTTCTCGCCCAAAATAAACGGTCAATATTATTACAGTGATGCAAAAAAATGCACAAATGGGATTATAACCTCTACCGAGGCTGATTATAAAACTAACCATTCCTTTTTAAATTTATATCAAACAGAATATCACCAAAAACTTTGTTAACATTAAGACAATGCAAGCCTCACCTCTATTTCGTTCGACAGTCATCGACAAATATAGTAATTTATGTAAACAACACAGACTCACACAATACACACATGACCGCTCGCGTCCAATCGCGCGGGGAAACTGAACTGACTCATAGCTAAGTAGCTATTGAGTTTATTTTATTGCAACTTAGGTAAAGTAACCTTATTTTTTTTTAAGTTAGGCGTCCATTACACGGTCAAGCAAGCGTCAATCAAAACCATCAATCATGAATGATTTATTTTTATTTTTATTTATTTATAGTTAATTAAAACGGTACACCCACTTACATTAATTAACATAGATTTTTTTTAAACTTATAAGATTAAATACAATACTACATATTAACATGATGTTTGAATGACGGAATTTTATCGCCATCTCTTAATAAACTAGTGCGCCTGACCATCAATGATTGCATCTCCGCTTACCATCAGGTGGGATCGCAGTCAAGCACTGGTTTATATCAATAAAAAAAAAAAATACGTTTTTCGTCATTCAAACGTCAATCATCACATTAGACGGTAGGTTTTTCGTCAGTCAAAATATTTGAGTGTGGTAAAACTGACAGCAAAACTTATTGTGTAATGGACGCCTTAGGCGTGTATTGTATCCACAGATATTAGGTATGTACTAAGAAATTTATGAGTATATTGGAGAGGGAGAATAAGGTCAAAGAAAAGATATGTTTATTTATTTACAAGCACTTGTACAACGTTACGGAGGATGTTCAAGGCGTTGTACAATAGAAACTTACAAACTAAAAATACATTTAATAAAACAATAATAAGTAACCTAATAAGAAATCCATACACAATGTTGAAAAAAAAAACATGGATGTACAGATCTATTATTGGACTCATTGGATCCTGAAAAGTGCGAGGTTAGTGTGCTGGATGGACAGCATAGCAGGTGACGCATGTCCTGTGCAAGGGCTCCACACTGACACTGCGTTAGAGATGGGTCGAGGAAGCCCCGTTTGGCCAGATCGTTTTTACAGCGGCCAACCTAAGTCCACAATCCATGCGTGCCAAATAAAATATTTTTCTTTCTTTCTTTTTTTCTTTCTTTCACAGTCAGTTAAGCGATTTCCAGATTAGCAACTGTAGTTCGCGTCCAGGGGGAAGATTTTCTGGTGGGATGAAGAAGTCCACGGTTAGTGTGAAAGCGAAACCCGGGGCCCTGGGACGAAGGCAAAGAAGGAACAGGAGTGGGTTTTTAGTTAGCAAAAGTCTGACACTATCTCCCGCTCCGCCCAAGAGCGGGATTTGTCATAAGATGATTTTCCCACGAAATAAATAAAAAAAAAAAGTGGGGTGAAGAAGTATGGAAGAGTCGGGTGTTTCTGCTTCCACAGCCTAAGATATTACTATTTATTATTCGGATAATACTCGTAGACAACTGACGATCACAAAACTGACTCACTTTTAATTAAATTATCAACCAACTAGTGATGGTGAACACCGCATGAACATCCGTTCAGTAATTTTCGAGTTTATCGCGAACAAACAGACACTCATTACTAAAGTTACATCAAAACGACTATAAAAACTGTACAAGTACGAATCGGAGTCCCACACGAAGGGTTCCGTACGACAATATTAAAATCAAGGGAAAAAGTGCGGACAAAATAACGTAAGTTAGGTGTCTTCAAGGTTAGAGTGAATAGGCTCTTAATGAACTGGTGCGCCTCACCATCAATGATTGCATCACTGCTTACCATCAGGTGGGATCGCAGTCAAGCCTTTAATTTTCAACTTTATTTTAATTTTATTATTCTTTACACATTCTGTGAAAATTTCAACTCTCTACCTCTTACGGTTTATGAGATATAGCCCGCTGACAGACACAGAGAGACAAACAGACGGACAGACAGACAGACCGACAGACGGACGGGCGGGCAGACAGACAGACAGACAAACCGACAGACGGACGGGCGGATGGACAGACAGACAGCGAGACAGCGGAACATTAAAAAACCCACGTGACCATGACAATCTGAACAGACCTTAAGAGTTCCCACGTTATTAATTACGTAAGCTTCAATATCGCATTCCAATATAATCATTATCATCATTCTATTTAAAGAACAAAATAGCTTGCTACAAAAACGCCAGACATCCATACATTATATCGTGAATGTACTCATTGTTGATCGCTTCCTCGCTTTCATGAGCAAATGGATGGCCTGAAATGTTTTCAGTTACTAGCAGTTGGCCCACTTGATAATGGAACCGACATGCAAGTTGTAGATCGTAGATTCAAATTAAAAAAAAATTGGCTAAGGACTAAGTTGTGATATCTAAACTAAACAGTACCCCATGAGCCAAACTTAAATAGTGTGCAAATTCTATAAGGTGTTAAAAAATTAACTTTAAGAATTTCGAGGGGACATTGTACTCCTCATTACAAACAACTTTTACTATGGGACCAAACCTCTATAGCGAAAAAAAAAATCAGTTGCTCCATACATTTTGACGAGTTATGCGAACATAAGCGTAGGGAACAGCAGATTTTTTTTTTCGCGATTTCAGGTTTAGTCCCATAGTAAAAGTTGTTCATAATGAGGAGTACAATGACCCCTCGAAATTCTTAAAGTTAATTTTTTAACACCTTATATATGTAGTAAGGTACCTATAGAATTTAACCATTAAAACATGACAATTCCAATATGCCAAGCCATGGCTAGGATATATTGTTTTATTACGGAGTTTACGTGCCTACCTTCCATCATCAGATTACCTCGATGGTACCTTATAGTCAGAATAACATTTCTATCGATAACAGGGTTTTTTTTTTTTTTTATTTTTTTTTTTTATTGGGTGGGAAAATCATCCTAATGACATCCCCGCTCTTGGGCGGAGCGGGAGATAGTGTCAGACTCTTACTGACTAAAAACCCACTCCTGTTCCTTCGTTGCCTTCGTCCCAGGGCCCCGGGTTCCGCTTTCACACTACCCGTGGCCCCAGTAGGCTTCGACCCTGCTGGGCCCCTACGATTTGCTGACATCTCCTTGAGGCGCGCGTGGAACAAAACGCGCCGTCGACGACTTGGGCTCGGTCCGGACGGTTACCGGACGGTCAGACGGCGAGCCACCCATAGCTCGGCGTCTGCAAGCCCGCGCCTACGGTGGCCGGAAATCGGGATCGGAATCCCGACGGCGGTTGGAGCGTAAGGAGCGTTGCCTCACGCGATCGGCCGCCTCCTTAGCTAGCATTACTGCTTCGCAGAAGGAGGCGACCGCCTGCCACTCCTCCTCGCTCCAGAGCATGGCCTAAACCAAGGCCCGGCGCGAGAGATCACCGCCGCCGATTGCCCCCACGAGGACACGGCGTTGCTCTGCCCAACCAAGCTGGGCACACCTCCACCGTGTGCTCTACCGTGTCCTCCGGGTGGGCCACACAGTGGCGACACCCGGGCGTCGTTTCCGCACGAATCCGGTGCAGGAACCTCCCGAACTTACCGTGTCCGGTGAGGACCTGCGTCATGCGGAATGTGAGGACGCCGTGAGATCTTTCCAATCACGCCTCAAAGAGGGGACTTACCGCCAATCGATAACAGGGTTAGGATATATTGATTTATTACAGAGTTCCGGTGCCTACCCCTCGCTTTCATCTTCATATCAGTTCGGTATATTCCCTCCCCCTCACCCTTTAGTCAGTCCTCAACCACACATATAAACAAAGCAATTTTACTTACTACGATAGTCCTGCTGTGATCCTTTGAGGAGTTCCATTTCATATCTTCGAAGTTCATTATCAGATCATAACGATATTTCTGTGAGACCAGCTCGAAAAAAATAATTTTCAAAACCGGTCCACAATTGATCGAGAAATCGGTGAACAAACATAAAAAAATACATACAGCCAAACATATAAGTTCCTTTTTTTTAAATCGGTTAAAAAAACATAATTGGTAAGATAACACTTCGCTATTATGTAAAAAAGAATCTTGATCAATGCAGTCATTCCTGAGATTAAAATCAACAGACAGATGTACGCGGAAACGTCATTCAATACGTCTCGTCTGTAAACACTTGAAAAATATATACACGCAGTAAATAAATCTTCACAGAAGCCTCTTGCTTCATGTAATGGACCTACTAATATTATAAAAAGGTATTAGTCGTGTTTGTAATTATATGTAGCGGGGTAATCTCTGAAACTACTGACCCGATTCTGGAAATTCCTTCCCATAAGTTTAAGTAGTTTTTTTTTTCATTGTTAAAATTATCTAATGACGTCCCCCGCTCTTGGGCGGAGGGCGAGGGCGTGTCAGACTTTTACTGACTAAAAACCCACTCCTGTTCCTTCTTTGCCAGTGTTCCATGGCCCCAGTAGGCTTCGACCCTGCTGGGCCCCTATGGTTGCTGACATTTCCTCGAGGCGCACGTGGAACACTACGCGCCGTCAACGACTTGGGCTCGGTCCGACGGTTACCGGACGGTTGGACGGTGAACTACACGTTGCTCGTCGTCCGCATATGCATGTGTGTTTTTTGCGATGCTGCACTATCCCTATTTTATCAGAACTTCAAATTAAATGCAATGTGTTAATCTTTTCAGAGCAGACCTTTTAACCGCCTACCTACGTCGGTAATATCCGACAAACACTCTCGCGTTTATTCCACCAGGGTCGCACATCCACGACCAAATACTCCATCTCGTCAGCTCTTCTGTCACCTATGGGGATTGAAGAGCTAAACGAGATGGAGTACCCAGTCGCAAACACATGACCCTCGCGAATAGGACACGAAATCACCCCTCGGATTAATCCGACGCAAGCGGAAAAGGGTTAACCAACTTTAAAAAAAGCGGAGGTTCTCAATCCATCTGAATCCTTACGTTATTGTTTTATGACTAGGGCGCGTCTTCCTCAACCTTCAAACCATTACAAATAGCTCACGAACACTAATTACTCACTCTTTAGCACTCATTACTGCCCATAAACATGATATCACCCATGTAAATGACGTCGGCAATCACAGCATGAGGCCATAGAGCTGAGAACGCCGCACTGGCAGCAAATCTGGACTGGAATGGTGATGATGAAGTCATCATTTCAGTTGAAAGAAGTCTACTGTTGGACATAAGCCTCACCCAAGTGTCGCGACAGTGAACGGGGCTGTGCGTCTCACATCCATCGGATTCCCGCGACCCTTACCAAGTCATCGGTTCAACTAGTTACTGCAATATGCGTATCAAATCAAAGGGTTTATCATGAGGATTTCAAAATGGTTTATAATGACGATAGTAAAAAAAATACAATAGGAAATATTTTATTATTTTTTATTTATTTAAAATTATGTAAATAACACCATTACAGCTAATAACGCCAATGCGATGCTATTACCAGCTACACTTCTGTATTCAATTTACACAAATAATATACATAAACTATTAAATCAAAAAACAACAAAAACATACAGTTTAATATTAATGAACCTGCAGCTATATTTTCAATGCACTTTAGTGCTGCTTCAGTGAACCTCGGCAGGCTGCAGTGAAATAGATCTACGTCAGTAGCAATAATGTTGAGTATTCTTAAAGCCTTCAGACCTTCGAATATGGTGCGCTCCGCACCGTGATCTTGGTGTACTCCAGACCACCTTGAAGGAGGCCTTTCGATGCTACATCATCCACCTCGCCTTCCTTCTACGCCTTTTTTTTTGAGGTGGGAAATCATCCATTTAGTTCGCTTGCTGCTAGGGTGAACCCTAGAGCTGGAGAACTGAAGTCAGAGGACGTGGTAGACTTTTATTGACTAAAATCACACCTGACTGACATCTCTTTGAAGCGCCAGAGGGACACTACGCAGCGTTGACTATTCGGGCTCGGTCGTTACTGTTCTCATTGTCAACTGCATTTTACCGAAAACACGCCTGTTTAAATGACTTCATAGCTATTGTCCAGGTGTGCAGACACTTGAAATACAAAAACTATACCAATTTTACATCACAATTTCCAATAGTAATCAATTTGCGAATAATTAAAACAGCCACTGAACTACACTCGAAAAATCCCGCCAAAAATAAAACGAAATACTTTGTTTGTAAATGGAATGTTGTGACATCATCATCTCAGCCGAAAGACGTCCACTGTTGGAAATAGACCTCCTCCAAATGTCGCCACAATGACCGGTCCTGTGCGTCTCGGATCATCGGATTCCCACGACCCTCATCCAACACTGCGTCTTCCGGTACGTGGTCGCCATTCCAGAACCTTTCGTCCCCATCGACCATCTGTTCTGCGAGCAATGTGCCCTGCCCACTGCCACTTAAGTTTGGCGATTCTTCGGGCTATATCCGTAACCTTGGTTCTCTTGCGGATATCCTCATTTCTGACGCGATCACGCAAGGAAACTCCGAGCATAGCCCTTTCCATTGCCCTTTGAGTAACTTTAAGCCTTAAATGTTGTGACAATGTCACCTTTAATCGGTGCGTTCTTCACTCTATGGTCGGCAGTATGGCATGATCCCATTCACAATACAATCTTGATGTGTTCAGCAGAATTACTGTGAGACTGCTAATTTCTTTGCCCTTGCTCTGCTTGCATAATTGGGGCGTTTTTGACCCAGATTTAAACATGTTTTTTTTTTTGGTGTTTCTTTGAACTTTAGATTTTATTGTCTCGATGATGCAATTAAAAAAAGACAGTCGTTTCTGTTTTTTTTTTTTTGTTCTCACGATGGAGATCACGGAATTCTATTGCTATACCCCAGACCTGGATCGCAAAGAGCAACTGAAGGAACACAGGTGGATTTTAATCAGCAAAAGTTTGACACGCCCTAGCGCTCCTCTAAGAGCAGAAGTCATTTGACGGTTACCCAACACAAAAAAATTTTTTATTAATGTTTGACGTATATTTTTATTCATTGCTTATAATAAATTCGATATTGTCATTCTACCACAACTCTATTACGAGACCATGGATCGATCATTATGAATTAGCAGATTACAAACTTTTTCGCAAATTGACAATGTGATCGGGTTGGAATGACGAATTTATAAAAATAGCAGACTTAGGCCCCTGCACAGTTGTGCTATACACGCTCCAATTTACCTGTATAACTCAACTGTACAGGTAAACCTGTCAGGTATACCCTAGCGTGTATGGGTACCTTATTAATACTATAACCTAATTCCGCCCGCGCCCGTTCCATCATCGGACCACCAGGCGTACAGCAAGGCGCCACCGGTACATGATGAACATTCCACCTATACGCACAAACGTTTTGGGAACACATTCATTGTGCGTACAGCTAAGGAGTGGAATTCCTTGCCGGAATCCTGTGTTTCCTGATACCTACAACCCGGAAATCTTTAAGTCAAGAGTGAATAGGTTACTTCTAGGTAAGCGCGTTCCATCGTCGACCGCATCGTCGCTTTCCTTCAGGTGAGATGGCGGTCACGCGCGAACCTATCGAGAATAAAAAAAACGCCTTTTTAAAGTTCTCCGCGCGATTAGAACATATACAAAAATCAACTCTCGGGCAGGGCACAACACCCGTCTGGTCGGAGGAACCTTCTTTTTCAGTCGAGGTATGTGGGACATAACACCCTGTTTCGCATAAAAGCTTGAGCAGGTACCAAGGTCTCACATGTCTTAGAATTTGCCAAATCATGGCTAAGTCGAACGCAACTGGTGGTAAACTCTGTTATTATTTCAGCAGGTTATGAAACTCAGGCAATCCACCTGTTACCTATATCGGAAACTGAAACTTGTTGGCCAGTATCTCAAAAGCAATATTAATCTACCCATCCTTCTCCCCTTCCAGTTCTAATGTGTGCAACCGGTGCGGGGATACCGGACATTCTATCGCGAAACGGTGAGCCTTCTTGCCGGCCTGCCACCGTAGGATTTGGAGGCAACAGTCCTTGCACACATCCATCATCACTCCGATGCCGCAACAAATCGCAGTTTGGCAGACAGAGTTCTGGCGGGATCTCATGGCGTATTGAGACAGCGACTGTCGCAACTCGGTGTTGGTCACGGCACAATCGTAGCGGTGCCGGTGGTTTACGAAGTGGCTAGACAGGCGCCACGGCGTCCTAATCTTCCACATAACGTATTTAGGTGGAAGAAACGTCCGAGTGTCACCATTATGCGAATCGCCCGGAGGACACGGTGGAAGTCCGCCCCGCTTGGGCAAAGCACCTCCGTGTCCTCGTAGAGGCAATCGACGGCAGCAACCTCTTGCGTCCGGTCATGTTCAGGCCATGGAGAGAATAGGAATCACCTTCTTCTGCGAATCAGTAATAGGAACGAAGGAGATAGCCGGAAAAGCCCCAGCTGCTGCCATAGGGACGTCGCGGGTTGTAGTGCCTCCTTCTGGCGCTATCGGGTAATAAAAACAGCGCTGTGGACTCGTCGCATTTTGCACACACGCATAAAGAATGTTTATAATTTGTAACTTTGTCCTAAGATTGCGTCTTTTTCGCCAAAATATAATGTTATTCTTTCTTTCTTCTATTCATACTTTCTTTATTTTTTTCTTTAGCATAATAGCATAATCAGCCTTTTAATATTCCCACTGCTGGGACTCAGACCTCCTCTCTAGGCGAAGGAATGGGGCGTATTCCACCACGCGGGCCCAGTGCGGGTTGGTGGATGTCATGTCTTCGAATTTTTGGTTCTAGGACAAGCCGGTTTCCTCCCGATGTTTTCCTTCACCGTTTTGAGAGCAGTGGTAATGAAATAAATTACACAAAGTAATGCGCCTGACTGGGTTTGAACCCGCGACTTACAACTCGTAAGTCGGGGCCGTTACCACTCGGTCATCACTGCTCTCTCTCTCTTTTTTTCTTTATTTCTTTCTAATCTTCATTCTGGCGCAGTCGGGTAAAATAGGAGTGCTGTTCTTTTTACAAACAATTATATTTAACGCGTCACCGAGCGTCATGTGACATTAAACTAATTAGACAGACAATGCTCAAGGTCGACTGGCCACAGGGGTGTCATTTATATTTTATATTATTTATTTATTTTACTTTAACAATAATGGCTACTCGCCAATTGCATTAGTTTAAGTACTCAAACCCCAAGCGTAGTCAAAGTAATATTTGTATAGGTACTTACATAAAGTACACTCATCTCACAGAACGTACTAACATGATTGTCTTCCAGGGTTCATGTCCAAAACAGTAAATAAATTCCTACGTATTACGGCACCTAATCATATTTTAATCAAAAACTTCAAGACACTGACTTTCTTTTTTATTTTATTGGGTGGTAAAATCATCTTATGACAAGTCCCGCTCTTTGGCGGAACGGGAAATAGTGTCAGACTTACTGACTAAAAACCCACTCCTGTTCCTTCGTTGCCTTCGTCCCAGGGCCCCGGGTTTCACTTTCACACTACCCGTGGCCCCAGTAGGCTTCGACCCTGTTGGACCCCTACGATTTGCTGACATCTCCTTGAGGCGCGCGTGGAACAGTATGCGCCTTCGACGACTTGAGCTCGGTCCGAACGGTTACCGGACGGTCAGACGGCGAGCCACCCATTGCTCGCCGTCCGCTACCCCGCGCCTACGGTGGCAGGAAATCGGGACAGACACTGACTTACAAAATTCAAAAAACTTAAGAATATTTGAATTTCGCAGGCTATTGGCGCTTCTAGATTGTCCGATAAGCGACAAGTCATATTTTCTTACACAATTAAAAGCGTTAAAATATACTTAACACCATCAATTATTACAAATAACATATATTTTAACCACTACATTGAATCGATTCGATCCATTTTAACAAAAACAGCTGTTGCGTGTGGTTCGAATTTTAAAGTTACTTACCGTAACAATAGGTAGCGGCAAAGCTGACTTCATTTATAAATAATGATCTTTAAATATCCTATCAATATTTGTAAATGTCAGCACAAAGTAAAAGCGGGGTAATTTCTGAATTAAATATTTATTTGTAGAAAGAAAAATCAATTTAGGACGCCTTTCTGTCTCTTGGGTTAACAACCCGCCATTGTGACGTCATCGTCCGCCATGATGTCATTCTTACGTAACCTTTGGTTTGCGCGCGCTTTTTTATTCTTTTTTGTTGATGGTAAGATGGGTAAGATAAGTAGGTATTATGCCTACGGCACGACCATGAAATGTATTTTGATAATAGGAAACAAATCTACTAATTATACTTAGTAATGGTAATGTGACTTACCTGTAAAAAATAATATTAGTAGGTACAGTTACGGTTTTTGTAGAATTTAAAATAAATAAGACTTTTGGACACAAACAAATCAAAACTTTGAAGGTAACTCGAGACTTGGTAATACAAAAACACATAGGTACTTATCCGATATTTTTTATTCATACTTATTACATCTTCTACTATATAAAAATAAGTCGGGTTTTCCTTCCTGACGCTATAACTCCAGAACGCACGAACCGATTTCCACGGTTTTGCATTCGTTGGAAAGGTCTCGGGCTCCGTGAGGTTTATAGCAAAGAAAATTCAGGAAAAATTTCAACAGAAAAGCAGGAAAATCTTTTTAGTGGCGAAACGGAGTTCGCCGGGTTTGCTAGTTATTTATATTATTTAAAAAGTTTAAAAAGTTAGAAGGTTAAAAAGTTAGTAGATTTAAAAAGTTTGTTGATTTGTACGCGCTAATCGCAATAACTACAGGTTCTATATTTGAAAAAATATTTTAGTGGTGGATAACCTAATTATCGAGGAAGACGCGGAGCAGTAACAAAACGCGAGAGTGAAACAGCGGGGAACGATTAGTTATTGAATAAAATTAAGTATTATAATTAATTCAACACTGTTTGTCTAAAGACTAAAAATTGAGACTTTTTTACATGCTTATTCTTTATTCTGTTCTTCAGAATAAAATAAACAAATAAACTCGATTCCACTCACTTATAATCAAGTAGGTAACTATTTGAAACCAAACTGTCGATTTTAAAACAGTAGACCTACAAACTTACAAAGAGAGTGAATAGGAAACTGCCAAACTTCCACCCAGCAGAATTGATAATTTTAATATAAATTATAATTTAATAATAATTGATGATATATAATAATATTACGGCCAAATAATAACCATAATTTTAATCATTATACAACTTCACTCTGCCCTGCAGAACACAGAAAAAAATATCGCAGTCTATTGTGGTGCTTTTTTACCTTATGGTTTTGGTAAGTTCTAGCTAAGGCTTGAATATAGTAAGGCCGCTTTCAGCAAGTCCGGTTAAGCAGATAATAACAGAGCTTGATCAGCAATATGCTAATATAAAAAACCAGGCAAGTGCGAGTCGGACTCGCGCACTGAGGGTTCCATACAAACTTACCTGAGAAAACAGTTCAATTCCCGAATTGAGTTATGAAAAATTTTACCAAACACCTTTTGACGTAACTACAAACTTACTGTTTTTAGATTTTTTCCTATGTTTGTGCTATGAGACCTTGCTTTATGCCAAATTTCAGGATTCTAGGTCAACGGGAAGTACCCTATGAATATTGATTTCCTTGAGAGTGTCGAAATATACGTTTTTTGCGGCATAAACTGCTGCATCTTTTTTTTTCGTTATTTCTGAAATTTGATTTTTTTACAGCTTCAAGGGACCGCAGACCTGATTATATTGTTTTAATTCCAAATTGATACCTCCACGCGTTCCCAAGTTACAGGATCTTGATAGACAGACAGACAGACAGACGGACGGACCACAAAGTGATCTTTTGAGGTACGGAACCCTAAAAAAAACATTGGACTAGTTCGAATACAACCTTTTCCAGAAAACACTCGACTGAATAAAAACGGTTCCGTAACCGTCTAACCGAATTAATTCTTACTTCAATTTGTCATTTTAGCGTTTTTGGCATGATGCCAGTGAGCTCTTTGCAAAGTAAAGTATTTTCCTAGTATTTCCTTTGTGTCCTGTGTGTTCCTGACAGTTTCCTGGCTCCCGTCCTGATATTGGATATAAAAACTTTTGTTAATAAGCTTACTGAAGTAATCTAACCTGAAACATGAGAAAATTCGGAATCTAGATACGGACATGAAATAATATCATACCGGCTTCAGTTACGGATATTAGAATTTTGTAAATAAAAATGTTTCTATGAGTTAATGTTGAAGGTAGGCTCATGTTTGACCAGTTGACCTCTATCTCACCTGATGGTAAGCGATGGATGTGGCCGGCTATGGAGCACGCTTGCTTTAAAGTAACTCTTAAATAAATAAAATAAAAGCAAGATTTGACTATTATTTATAGTCTAGATTATCATTTGTTTGCAAAAATCTGGTGTAACCTGTCATTTTGGACTCCTTTATCCGAAATTTTTATATTTGTTTCGTTTTTTTTTTCGGATATACCTAAATATCCAATAAGTTCAGAGCTCTATAACATCCCTGGTTCTAAGTACAAGATACACAGTTTTTTTTTTTTAAGATTCTCTCAAAATAATTGGCTTAGTGCGCTCATGCGCTTCACCATCAACGATCGCATAACTGATTGCCATCATGTGGGATCACAGTCAAGCACTAGTTTCAATTATTTAAAAAATAAAATCCTCAGATACATTTAGTAAAATTAATCAATCAATAGCAATTTTTCTATTTAATTTGAAGTTGAGTGTTTATAGAAATCAAGGCAAAAATTATAAAGTGATATAAAATAATATAATTAAAATTATATAATATTAATATATATAAAAGCGAAAGACTCACTGATTAATCACGAAATTTTAGAAACTATAACACCTACAAACTTGAAATTTGGCAGGTAGGTTACTCATAGGGTGGAGACATCCACTAAGAACGGATTTTACGAAACTCCACCCCTAAGGGGGTAAAACGGGGGTTGGAAGTTGTTATGGAGAAACCTACTTTTACCCGGGCGAAGCTAGTATTATTATGCTGACTGGCCTGTTGGTCTAGTGGTTAGTAGCCCGGACTGCTATGCCGGAGGTCGTGGGTTCGATTCCCACCCAGGAAAAAAGTTTGTGTGATGAGCACGAACATTTGTTGTGTCTGGGTGTAATTTATCTATAATATGTATATATTTAGAAATATATAAGTATGTTTATCAGTTGTCCTAGTACTCAAGCTCTGCTTAGCTTGGGACTAGACGGCATTTTGTGATAGTTGTGGAATATTATATTATTATTATATTATTAAAATTACCTTACATTTCATTATAATTACCAGGATATGTGTTTATTATATTACATGTTGGATACATATGTATTTTATTATTATAAATAACTTATTAATAGTCTAAAACTAAAAAGTCACACGTCAATATACAACCCGCCCCTGATCGTTCCCGGTGCAAAAGTGCCCATAATACTGGCCGCATTACCTCGCTGGATAGCGATGGCCATCCTTTGCACCAAGAACGACCCGGACCGGGAGTCACCCGTTGCCTCCCCGAGCCTACGGCCTAAATCCCCCACAAAACACTTTGCCTCCGTACTCCAACTGCCCAGAGTCTCCACAGCAACAGGCACAAAATGGTAAAGCTGCACCAAGGAAGCGTACTTCAGCCTTTTTTTAAAGCAGGCGTCTTCAGCGGCGGCAGAAGCAGTGTGCATCGTGCGACTCAGGTGACTGGCGGCGACAGTGCTGACGCAAGTTGCGTCCCAGATCAGGCACTTCCCGTTCTTCCACGGCACCAGAGTCAGCCCATCCGGCCTCTTACCGTCAGACCTGCTAAGACCTGGAGGCTCAAGCACGCAGGGGATGTTTGCCGATATAAGGGCTCTCCGGACAATGTCGTTCAAGGCGTGATGACGCGGGAACCTCCCTGTGCAGCGCCGGCAGCTCAGTGCGTGATGGCCATTGGCCTCCACCAAAGAACCGCAGGTGCATATATGAGGCTCGCACACCTTACAGCCTAGGCGGAGAGCCACCGCCACACGCAAAGAGTCATTGTCGAGTAGAGTGAAATGTAAGGTAATTAAATATTATTAAAATTAGGTCATTGAATGATTACCACCGTTAAAAAAAAAAAGTAAATATTATAAACGACATTGACGCGAATTAGGGCAAGCACTTTACCTACCTTTGCCACCCTCTCCTCAGACTGCTGTCACGAACGATCAATAGATTATAAAAGAAAGGGGCAGAGACAAAAGATTGCTAGTGGCAGAGCCCCTCATTGTCTGAGTGCACTTCGAAATGAATTTAAAAAGAATGATCTTTCAACGAGAGGGTACTTTGGTAATCAATTTTATTCTATCTGAAGATACCGTACGTAAGATTATAATTTTTGGCATAAGACTTGGTAAAAAATATAAAACACAGCGGCGTAGTCTAATATTCTACGGGGAATTTCTGAAATGGATACCTTTGGTCCTAGAACGCAAGGGGCAACTAAAGGTCACAGGTGTGTTTTAGTCTGACAAGCCCTCTCGCTCCACCCTAGAGAGAGAGAGAGAGAGAGAGAGAGAGAGAGAGAGAGAGAGAGAGAGAGAGAGACAGAGAGAGAGTAATCATTGTATGATATCCCAACTCAAAAAAAGTAGTTTTTAATTTTAATTTTCATGAAAGAGTTATGAGTATACATGTGTGAACAGTGATATGAAAGAAAAGGAAGTTAGTGATAGTATGACGGTTGACAGGATAGAATGGAAGAAAAAAACGTAAACAAATAAGATGGGACAAGGGCAGGAAGATGATGATGATGACCCGGACGGATACCTTACAAAGTTATCCTACATTTAAAGTTTCTGTCTATTCATAAAACCAAAAGCAAAATTCCGGAACGCTCTTTAGTACTCGGTAATTCCGTCATTCATTCGAATATTTCACAAAACTTTCAAAAATTCGAATATTTCCAAGAAATAATTGTTTTTTTTTTTAATATTATTTAAAAGTTTTTGGAACATAATTCTCGTCATTCAGAATCTTGATTAAATGTACAAGGTAATAATAAATAATTTGTTTTACTTTTTTAAATTTATAAAAACATTATGAAGGGTCAAAGTTCATGCAAAATAACAGATTTTCCATACACCCAGATAATATCCACAAGATAATTTCCTTTTTTTTAATATATCTAGAGAAAGAATTTTAGCTTATTTATATATGTATTTTATTATTATTATATTATTTTTTATTTTATTTTTTCTGTTTGAATTATCTGTTATTTGTTTATTGTGCAAGCTTACCACAGTGTTGTCTTTTTTAACCCAAAGGTTGACTGGTAGAGAATGCCTTGTTGCATTAAGTCCGCCTTTGTACTATTACACTACTGTACATAAAGTTTAAATAAATTAAAAGCAGTATAATCACGTAAGAGCGGTTATATGAAAATGTATCTCGGGTAAGACGCTAGGTTTCCCCAAAAGCCCTTCCTAAAAATCTAAATCTACCTACAATAAAAAAAAATAATATTATCGAACACTTCATTACCATACCTCCCCATTCCCCTCTTAGATACCACTCCCCCATGGTTACGAACATGCAAACATTTAGAATGGACTCCTACACGTTATTACTTAGTAACATAATCAAAAGAAGTAGGAATTTAATTGTTTTACCACCCCCAACGGAGTCGTGGAAGTGATTAGAATATTTCATCAAGAGGATTATTATTTTTTACTTTTTAGGGTTTCGTACCTCAAAAGGACAAAACGGAACTCTTATAGGTTCACTTAGTTGTCTGTCCGTCTATCAAAACCCTTTATCTCGGGAACGCGTGGAAGTATCGATTTGAAATTAAAAACATATACTAAGGTCTTCGGTCCCTTAAAGCTGTGAAAAAAACAAAGTTAACGAAAAAAAAAGTTACGGCCGTTTATGTCGCAAAAAACGTACATTTTGACAATCTCAAGGAAATCAAAATTAATAGGGTACTACCCGTTGACATAGAATCCTGAAATTTGGCATGACGCAATGTCTCATAGCAGAAGTATATGAAAAATTACAAAAACTGTAAATTTGTAGTTACATCACAAAATAAAAAATATGTTAGAAACCTTTCAAATCTGGTGGAGGGGAAAACTGTCAAATAACAGTAGCAGGATGCACATACTGAAATGTGACGTCACCGCCTTTTAGTTACGTGTGTAGAAAAGAGATAGCGAAATGTTTTCACCACGCTCGCACTCTTCCTCAAATCAATTTTTGAAATACTATTGCTACTTCATTTTATAACCAACTAGCAAACCCGGCGAACTCCGTTTCGCCACTAAAAAAGATTTTCCCGCTTTTCTGTTGAAATTTTTAAATGAATTTTCTTTGCTATAAACCTCACGGAGCCCGAGACCTTTCCAACGAATGCAAAACCGTGGAAATCAGTTCGTGCGTTCTGGAGTTATAGCGTCAGGAAGGAAAACTCGACTTATTTATATATAGTAGATTTTGATGCTGTTTTTAGAAAAAGACTTAAAACCATCCTTTTCCATTCGCCTATCTTCAATATCGAGCATAGTTTAAAAGCTTGTTACTTCATGTCACGTAATCCAATACGATGTTTGACGAAAAGGCAACGCGAAAAAAGAGAGATAACGCCTGAAAACTCTGTTACCATTCGGTAATTCCGTGATTTACTCGAATATTTTACAAAACTTGTTCCAGGAAATACGTGCTTTTTTTAAACCCTTAAAAGTTTTTGAAAAATATTGTCGTCATTTAGAATCTTGATTATTTTTTTTTTCTTCTATTGTTATACTTTTTGGACATTTTAAATTTTTGAGTAAATTGTGAAGTGTCAAAGTTCGTGCAAAATAGCAGATTTTCAGAGGTCTTTACTGGATTAGTTTTACACAACTTTATAAAAAGATTTCAATAGAAGCCTAGATAATATTCACAAGATAGTGTGTTTCCAAAATATTTAATGAAAAATGTGTAATAACTTCATAAACGCGTAAGAGCGGTTGTATGAAAAACAGTGTAAATGTATGTCGAGTTGCATCCCCTTAATTACTTTGTTAAACTTATTCTCTTGTTATCATTAATTGAAATTTTCAATATTGTTGAGCTGAGCGGGGCTGATGCACGAGTCATGCTCGTGAACGGGCGCCGTCAGTTAAATTCTGTCACCTCTTAGATGCCTTTTTTTTCGTTATTTATCTACATTGTGCTCACCTAAGAGAAACGAGAAGAAATATGTAAGCAAGATTTATGTAACTCTTATTATGATTAAGTATATTTTAATGAGAGCAGTGGTGGCCGAGTAGTAACGGCCCCGACTTACGAGTTGTAGGTTGCGGGTTCAAACCCAGCCAGGCGAATTACTTTGTGTAATTTATTTCATCACCACTGCTCTCAAAACGGTGAAGGAAAACATCGTGAGGAAACCGGCATGTCCTAGAACCTAAAATTCGAAGACATGTGACATCTACCAACCCGCACTGGGTCCGCGTGGTTGATTACGGCCCATTCCCTCTCCTAGAGAGGAGGCCTGAGTCCCAACAGTGAGAACATTATAAGGCCGACTATGCTATATTTTACTGATGTTTCTTGTATCATCATCATCATCATTTCAGCCGAAAGACGTCCACTGCTGGACATAGGCCTCCCCCAAGTGTCGCCACAATGAACGGTCCTGTGCGTCTCGCATCCATCGTACTCCCGCAACCGTTACCAGGTCATCGGTCCACCTTGCAGGAGGCCTTCCAACGCTACGTCTTCCGGTACGTGGTCGCCATTCCAGAACCTTCTTCAGAAGTCTATGACCAGTGCGTGTTGCCAGTAATGACATATGGCTCTGAAACGTGGTCGCTTACAATGGGCCTCATCAGAAAACTCAAAGTCACCCAAAGGGCAATGGAAAGGGCTATGCTCGGAGTTTCCTTGCGTGATCGAATCAGGAATGAGGATATCCGCAGGAGAACCAAGGTCACCGACATAGCACGAAGAATCGCCAAACTTAAGTGGCAATGGGCAGGGCACATTGCTCGCAGAACGGATGGCCGTTGGGGCCGAAAGGTTTCTTGTATAGTACAAAATATTGTAAGTACATAAATAACAGCGAGATAATACTCAATTATTATATATAATATGCCATACGCGTACTAATAATGTCCATGACCCACAGTAAGTAGTTAATTACATACAAGTACATAGTAAACGCCATATTATTGCATATATTTGTTAATATTGACCTTCACGCTAAGTAGGTACAAATATTATCTTGTTTTACCACGTTTTCCCTGTTTATAAGGATAATGTGAGTTATTTATACATAATGAAAAAATAATGTTTCCTATTGTATGTGCCTGGTAGATGTTATAGAAACGTTAGCGGTCTTTTTTTTATTCTTGTTAGGTTCGCGCTTGACCTCTATCTTAGATAGACTGGCCTGGTAGTTAGACATGGTCTAGTAGTTAGTGGCCCTGACTGCTATGCCGGAGGTCGTGGGTTCGATTCCCACCCAGGACAAATGTTTGTGTGATGAGCATGATCATTTGTTCTGTGTCTGGGTGTAATTTATCTATAATATGTATTTATTTAAAACTATTTAAGTATGTTTATCAGTTGTCTAGTACTCATAACACAAGCTCTGCTTAGCTTGGGACTAGACGGCGTTGTGTGATAGTTGTGTGAATATTATTATTTTTATTATTATCTCACCTGATGGAAAGCGACGATGCGGTCGACGATGGAGCGCGCTTACCTAACAGTGACCTATTCACTCTTGACTTAAAGATTCCCGGGTTGTAGCCATCAGGAAACACAGATTCCGGCAAGGAATTCCACTCCTTAGCTGTACGCACAATGAATGTGTTCCCAAACCGTTTTGTGCTTATAAGTGGGATGTCCACCATGCATCGTCGATGGCTATTTGGCTATATTCTAGGCTGGACGGTTAGATTAGAACGTGGATGGCAACTAAAGGTGTTCCTTTATACCCATTGTTCTGTACTTTAGTCAGTAAAAGTCTGACACTATCTTTAGTTCCACATAGCGGGAAAGTTATTAAAAAAACAGCCAAGTGCGAGTCGGACTCGCGCACGAAAGGTACCGTACCGTCCGTAGCAAAAAAAGGGCAAAAAAAAATATATTTTATTCTGTTTTTAGTATTTTTTGTTATAGTGGCAAGTTGGCAACAGAAACACGTTATCTGTAAAAAAATAAACTGTCTAGCTATCACGGTTCATGAGATACATGGTGACAAACAGATTGACAGCGGAGTCGTAGCAATAGAAAGAAAGAAAGAAAAAACGTTTATTCGTACCTCACACATACAGAAAAATTAAAAATACAGTAGAATACATTGGAATTAAAATGTAGAATTAATAAGTATAAAAAATAACTGTGTGATCTGTGCAAGGCCAAAAAGGCGCCTAACTCAGCATATGCTGCGATATTTAAAACGTTAAATAACGCAGCGCTGGTATTCAATAGGGTCCCGGAAACCTAAAAATACAGTTGCTCCAGACTGAAAAATATTTCTTTATCGAGGGTGCGTTCACAAACATACAGAAGACACCCAGACCAAGAACAAATATCTATAAGCCATACAAATATTTGTTCCGTGCGGGAATCGGACCCGCCGCACGCAGCGCAACAGCACATCTCTCAACCACTGCACCAACCGAGCTGCCAAAACACAATGGCTACATCTTTGGTTTTGAAAAAACGTCTCCTATAACCACCATCACAAGAATACTATATGTAGAGTAGATGTCGAATCTTTTATATATTATTTAACAGTTAAGATGTATATATAACTTGATCTAAAACATATTACATTTATATATGTACAAAAACACTTAACTAATTAAAACTATATATATACATTAACGGCTACTCCTAACTAAAATATAACAAGAATACTTTCTTTCAAATTAAAAAAAAATACCGCATCATAATCGAATCTCCCATTTAAGAGTTACAGTGTTTTAGAAAGACAAACACATAGCGTTCAAACTTAGAACACTCCTTTTTTGCGTGGAAGGGTTAAAAATAGAGCACTTTGCTATACTTTTTAGACCAGATTCAATATTAACACCCGTAAATCCATTACGGGGCCACCTTAATAGCCATATAATGTCCATGGGGCTGTGGGGATGGAACCCATGTCAAAAGGACACGGAAAAGTGATAAGCGCTTGTCATGTCCATGGTGTTCCCATTTTCGCGCCCTAATTCTTGTTGTGAGCCACTTTGAATGAAGCTATGGATGGCTCAGTGGCAATGATGACCCAGTGGTATTTTTTTAAATTATATATAATAATAATAATATTCCACAACTTTCACACAACGTCGTCTAGTCCCAAGCTAAGCAGAGCTTGTGTTATGAGTACTAAACTGATAAACATACTTAAATATTTCTAAATACATACATAATTATAGACAAATTACACCCAGATATAGAACAAATGATCGTGCTCATCACACAAACATTTGTCCTGGGTGGGAATCGAACCCACGACCTCCGCATAGCAGTCAGGGCCACTGACCACTAGACCAACAGGTCAGTCAAAATTAAAAATATACCAGTGCTTGACTGTGATCCCACCTGATGGTAAGCAGCGATGCAATCGTTGATGGTGAAGCGCACTAGTTTATTAAGAGCCCATTCAGTCTAGCCTTGAAGACACCTAAATTATAATCGGACGGGAAGATCGCAGCAGGCAAATTATTCCATTGCTTCGATTTACGCTTATTTCTACTTAGTTTATAATCTGAATAACTTCACTACATACTATACACTTAACTTAGAAAAACAGAAAATATCTATTCGCCTGGGGCCCTAGTCTGCTATTTTTATAAATTCGTCATTGCAACACGATCCCATTGTCATTTTGCTAAAAGTCTTAATCTGATAATTCATAATTCTTTCACTTTTTTTTTGCATGTATAACTTTCAGTTTAGTTTTATTTTAACATTTATTCATACTTTGTAGTCTATCTACTTTACATCGCACGATGTTCATGTTAGTTTAATTTTTTTTGTATTATGTGGAAAATGTTGTTGGTTATACATTTATATTACCATTTTAGTTTTAAGTTCTTAACCATATTGTAATGTGTAACCGTTTATTTTCCCAAATAAAATAAAATAAAAAAATAAAAATAATGGTCGATCATTGATCAGTCAATGATCTTGTGGTAGAATGACAATATCGAGCTGTCTTGAAATAAATTATAAGCAATGATTGCACAGTGACGTTCTAATGGTAGGTCACTGATCAAAGGAACTGTCAAAATTTTGGCAATTATCCGTATACGTCAGATATTCATTTGTCATTATGTACGAAATTACCATTCTATGCCATTTCTTTCAATGGAGTGTCAGTGGTTGACCATTGGAAAGTCATAGTGATGCCATTATATTAGTGGATTACCAAACTTGTACAAAATCAAATATTATGAAGTCAATGATATACCATTCTGACACTATTGTAACAGCAGACTTGAGGCCCTGATAAACAGCCAGATATATATATTTTTTTATTCTTGATAGGTTCGCGCTCGACCGCTATCTCACCTGATGAAAAGCGACGATGTGGGCGACGATGGAGCACGCTTACCTAGAAGTAACCTATTCACTCTTGACTTAAATATTCCCGGGTTGTAGCCATCAGGAAACACAGATTCCGGCAAGGAATTCCACTCTTTAGCTGTACGCACAATGAATGTGTTCCCAAAACGTTTTGTGCGTATAGGTGGGATGTCCACCATGTACCGGTGGCACATTGCCATACGCCTGGTGGTCCGATGATGGAACGGGCTAGGCGGAATTACTTAGGTTATGCAATTCCGACGCACACTCCCCGAAATGCAACCGGTAGAAAACCGACAGGCTAGCAACTCGGCGTCGATGCTCAAGACTTTGAAGCCTTAACTGAGGATTGAAAAATCGGCCCTTAGACAATTAAATTAGAAGTACGTACATTTTATCCCAAATCCAATTCCAAAGCAAATTAGCTTACAAAAAAGATAAAAGCATAAGTACCATAGTCGAGATAAACTCTACAAACGAATGCATATGGGGATAGTAAAAAAAAATTGGACAAGTGCGAGTCGGACTCGCGCACTGATGGCTCCGTACAAACTTACCTATGTAAACAGTTCAATTCCTGAATGGAGTTTCGAAGATTTTTCCGACTCGTAAAAAAAATGTTTGTGACGTAACAACAAATTTACGGTTTTCAGATTTATTCCTATAACTGTACTATTAGACCTTACTTTAAGCAAAATTTCAGGATTCAGGGTCAACGGAAACTACCCTATAAATTTAATTTCCTTGAGAGTGTCGAAATATACGTTTTTTGTGACATAAACGACCGTATCTTTTTTTTCCGTTAACTTAGAAGTTTAATTTTTTTCACAGCATCAAGGGACCGCAGACTTGACTGTATGGTTTTAATTTCAACTCGATACCTCCACGTGTTCGAAAGATAAAGGGTCATGACAGACAGATAGACGGACGGACAACAAAGTGATCCTATAAGGGTTCTGTTTTTCCTTTTGAGGTACAGAACCCTAAAAAACAAGAATTTCTGGTTGTTTTAACCTTTCGTTCGTGTCCACATAACCTCTGTTTTTAGACCAAGGTCATGACGTCACCTTTTGGACAATTCGTTTAAATAATTATAATTTTACACGACTTGCGTGAGTGGTAATCATTTGTAATTTATATTTTTGGCCTATTATGTATGAGAAGTATTTAAATGTGATGTTCCCATGCTTAATTTGCTAAAGTTAGCTGGACGGCCTGCAGTTTAGCATTTTGCTAACCAGTAAAATCAAAAAGACAGACTTTAGAGTTCGTCTTTTATATCGCTCACTTAGCAATATATTGGCACATCTACATTTTTTACAAATACAAGGGTTAAAGATTGTACAAATACCAATACAATTTAAAACGAAGTTTTGATTTCATTTTACATTTTATATCAGAAATTGTGATGTTGGCTACTAGTAACTATAGACCATAATAGATATTCAAAGATATAAATTAGCCAATTTTAAACACTTAGGCCGTTAAAACTTAATTTTGCATTTACTGTAGATGTGACAATGTTTTACTAGGTGAGCGATATATAGATTTAAAAAAAATAAGACATTATCTTTAGATTGCGTTGACTTAGAATTTTATTTTTAGCATGATAATATAGGAGCTATGCAATTGTTTTTTTTTTTATTATGATTGATTGATAATTGATGTACATATAACTTATTTATTTCTCTCCTATTCTATTTTAGTTTGAAAAACCGGTTAAAGAGAGGTATAAAATATACTTTAGTTGTAATAACATAATTATACACTAGGGGACATTAAATAATCAAAGACAGTAGACCTACAAATTGGACTTAGCAATGCAAGATGTTGTGTAGAACATTTGCCATAGATAATGGGGTACAAACTATCTAAGTGTAACCGCAAATAATTACCGAATACAGTTCTACATATAGTAAAATAAATAAAAAATAAGAGATCTATATGTATAAATTGTTAAACATCAACAATCTGTACATAAGTAAGCTTTTATAATAATAAAAACAAAACAATGTGCAAACTTATCGCCTCCATCTTTTTTCAGCCATTTTTATCACGAAATGCGCGGGAAAAGCAATTAAATTAAATACTGTCGCGTTAATATGAACGCTAATTAAAAATTAATCCAGAGTTTTTAACAGTCACAGAATAATAATTCTAAAATGTTAACTTGGACAGGGAAAATATAAATTCTTGTAATAATAGTAGTCACTTATTTCAAGGCTGACTAAACTAGTTTCCAATGACAAGTTAGAATGATGATAAAAACTGCCGTAGGCTATAATCTATGGAAAGACATAGTGTAGTTTTTGCTGTAGTATACAAGTTTTTTTTTTTTTAACTAAAAAAGGGACATAAAGTGAGAGAATAACTTTTTTATGGTCTACTCGTGTGTCAAGTTTTATGCAAATCTTGTTCAGCCGTTTTGACCGTCTTTTTCGAGGTACATTTTCATACAACCGCTGTTACGTGATTATGGTGTTATTACACATCTTTCTCTAGATATTTTGGATACATAACTACCTTGTGGATATTATCTAGGCTTCTCTAAAAATCAAAACTTAAATTTGTGTAAAATTAATTTAGTAAAGACCTCTGAAAATCTGCTATTTTACGTGAACCTCCATAATTTACTCATATATACATTAAAAATATAAAATGGTACATCAATAGAAGCCTTGCACATTAAATCGAGATTCTGAATGACGACAATCTTTCTGAAAAACTTTTAAGGGTTTAAAAGAAACACGTATTTCCTGGAATAAGTTTTGACAAATATTCGAGTAAATTGCGGAATTATCTCTCTTTTTTTGCATTGCCTCTTCATCAAACAACACGTTGGATTGCGTTACATGAAGCCACAAGCTTTTAAACCATGCTGAATGTTGAAGATAGGCGAATGGAAAAGGACCCTCTTAAGTTTAGCGCCCACAGAGGCCACAGAGGCGGTAAGCGGTCGCAATTAGAGATGGGATATTTTGTAATGTTCGAGTTTGTGTGCAATATATTTCTGTGTAACAATAGAAATCGGGCGCGATCACAAACAAGATACCACTATCGGATTGCTTTCGCTCGGCTGCTATCCCTGTGGTTCTCTTTAAGATGTGAAGAGGTAACAAATAAACAGACAGAGAGTAGCGTATATAGGTATTTTTATATATATTCCTACATACATATAACAAATAAAACGGGTCAAGTGCGAGTCGGACTCGTGCCGTACCGTCAAACGGAAAAAAAAATCAGTTGTATGAGAGCCCCAATAAAATATTTTTTTTCTGTTTTTAGTATCTTTTATTATAGCGGCAACAGAAATACATCTTCTGTGAAATTTTCAGTTGTCTAGCTATCACGATTCATGAGATACAGCCTGGTGACAGATAGGGAATAGGTTCCCGTTTTTTGGTTGTTCTCAGAGGTCCATGATTCTATTGTTCTTCAATTCCCACCGATTCCATGAAAAAAGAAACTTGTTTTAAATGTTCCTACATCAATTCCCTACGGGTCCACGAGATTTGTCCAAAGTACAGTCATTTAAAACCATTTCTTTTCTGTTAAAAAAATAGTTATTAACTACGATTATTTTGATTTACTGTGATAATTCTGCAACTATGATTTATAATGCAAAGTCTGTTTTATTGTAAGATTAAAATTATTTACTGTAATTGTTATATAACTTTTTTTTCATGCTTATGACCATTCACCTCTTTGGAGACATGCATGTATACCGTTTCATAAATATATGAAATAAAAATATTAATTGTCTTTTATTTTATACAAATAATAAACATTTATCCCTTATCAAAGCTTTTACTGCTGACTGTACCAAACAATCTCATGGACTCGTAGGGAAAGAAAATATTTAATATTTTAAAATGAAATAGACTCATTGGGAACTAATGTTCGAACTTTCATTTTTCGAAAACAATATACTCGTGGATCTTTGGGAACTACCCCCGTTTTTACTCTTTGGGTACGCAACCCTAAAAATGACGGAATTCTGAGGTAACAGAAATATATTTAACCTATGGATATCTATAGGTATATAGGGAATAACGGAAAGGTTTGATTATTTTCGATATTTACTAGACTACTTTATGCAGAACTTCTTAATTATGTACTTGGATAAATACTCTATAAATAAAACGCAAAATATTTTATAATCTATGCAGACGCTAGCGTTTAACCTAAATGGCGCGAAATCACGCGCGAACGCCGGCGTTCGCTTGAGTTTTGAGTGGAAATATACAACCGAATTGAGAACCTCTTTCTTTTTAGAAGTCGGTTAATTAAAATAAAAGTAAGCATGGGTTGGCTAGCAACAACTAGTTACTAGGTAATTTAATAGGTAATGCCGATTGCTTTTGTAGCAATAAAAATACCTAATACTTAAAAAAACCATTAAGCATGTCCATACGCAGTTATTATGTAATTTTCGTTTTTTTACGATAAGTTATACCAATGTAACGTTAATGTTACCGATTCGATTCGTGGTTCAACATCACGATCGAACCGCAAGCATTACAGTAGGCACATTTTTTACATAATTTTTTGTTAAAAATACCACACATGCAAATGTATTGGTTTCGTAGTATTTTTTTTTAATTAGGTGTTTAACAAGTCTGTGATACAAATACATCAATATACTATAATATAAAATTGAGGTGTCTGTTTGTAATATCTATACTTATAATAAATCTGTAGAAGTGAAAATTCTGTACATTGAAAATATCAAAAAAATAAATGGCGGGGGTGTTACTAGGCCGACACCGAACCCAGAAACGTGATTAAAATATTTTTTTCTGTCAGTCTGTTTGTTCAGGCATCACGCAAAAACTATGAGTTCGATTACGATGAAACTTGGTATAATTATTCTTTAATATCCTGGGCACCACACTGGGTACTTTTTATCCCGGAAAAATATATACAATAAAAAACAAACTTAATTTTGCGGTTCGATCCCTAGACCAGATTACTGTACAAACCGCAAATAATAAGTTTTGTCGTAGGTTACGTCCGCGTCACCCGCAGTGGAGTTCACTAAGGGGCGCTGCACACGGCTAAGATACTATAATATTTTATCTTAAGATACAATATCGCTTGCCATACAAGTCAATGGATATCACACACGACGAAGATAATAAATAATATTTCATACCCGACGTACGGCGAGTATCAACCCTTACTTTGTTGAAACCTCTACGGTCCGGATCTGGACTAAGCTTTTCGCTTCGTCGTTTATACCGCGTACTTATATCGAAGGACTGGAACAATTTGCCTGCTGAGGTCTTCCCATCCGATTCTAAATTTGGGTGTCTTCAAAGCTAGAGTGAATAGGCTCCTCATAAACTAGTGCGCCTCACCATCAACAATTGCATCAATGCTAGCTTACCATCAGGTGGGATCACAGTCAAGCACTACTTTATATTATTAAATATATACTTATATAAATACACCAATATTTTTAAACTAGTAAAAAACAAATGGGGCTCTATCAGTACCTGTTACTGAACGATCATATTTTTGTAGTCAAAAGTAAAAAAAACGAAATCCCAAAATTGTTCACGGAGTTTTGTCATAATTGGTAAATTCATATTAAAATCAATCATGCATAACAATTGCTACTAAAAAATATTACGCTCAGTGTTTTCCCATTTTGATCGTCATTTATTCATTCATTTGCAATTGCCTGTACAATGTTCCCATAATTTGAGTGACATTTTGGGACATAAACAAACGCTAATAACTTTGCCGTTTATGAATATTATTTATTGATGCTTTACTTAAATAATAACAAGACCTTTTCTAATAATCCCTTTAAGTATTTGTAATAATTAAAAAATAGTGGTGTATATATTGGGGGAAGTTTGAAAGTGGCGCCAGTGACTGAAAAGTTGAAAGGGAATCGTTTGTCTTGGTATGGTCATGTGAAGAGGAGGGATGAAACGCATGTTACTAAAAGAGTTATGAGTTTACATGTGGATGGATGGAGAGGGAGACCAAAGAAAAGATGGATGGATTGTGTGAAGAGTGATATGAAAGAAAAGGAAGTTAGTGATAGCATGACGAGTGACAGGGCAGAGTGGAAGAAAAAAAAAGTGTTGCGCCGACCCCAAATAACACGGGACAAGGGCAGGAAGATGATGATGATGTAGTTTTGTTGCTGCTATGCATTTACATAGTAAACTCAACACTCAATGTCAAACTCAACCACACGGAGAGATGTTTCGTCTACCACCAACAGTCGAAGGCCACAGTTTATCAACAAGCAATAAGATCGAATATACACGTACGAAATTACGATGTAGGTAGTCGTAACATTGTGTAAATTTAGAGCTGGAACAATCAATCGGTTGTTTTGCAATGGATTTTTTAAACCGCTGTCTGACGTCACTTCTTGCATACAGTCAAATGTGGTGAATAGAAACTCAGGGGTGAATAGAAACAAAACTTCAAAGGGTATTTTCACGACATTTGAATATTTTTTGCAGCATTTAACAATATCAATTTATTAATTAATTGTTATTCTAAAAAGTCGATGCTTTGTTAGAAGCCGATAATACGGTATCAAAGTGAAAAACCAAACGAAAGTTTTGTTTCTATTCACCCCGTTTTACGGTACGTAAACGCATCTACACTACAATTGCTATAGGGTGGTGCAGGTGACAGCTGTCAGGCTACCTATCCTTTTCTCTCATATTAAAGATGCATATTTTCATCCTGCTGTCATCCTAACCAAGCTATGTAAAAAAGTCCTTAGGTGGATGCTCAAAACCCGCCAAATTCTGGCTATAAGTCATTCGTAGGGTTAGACGAACTTAGAGGGTTCAATTGATGATTATAATTTCGTAAATAATTGGTAGTAAATCATCAATTACGGGAAGTACCCTATGAATTTTGATAAAGGGTCTTTTGTCAGTCCGTCTGTATGTCAAGACCCTTTATCTCAAGAACGCGTGGAGGTATCGAGTTAAAATTAAAACCATATACTCTGGTCTGCGGTCCCTTGAAGCTGTGAAAATTCAAACTTCTAAGTTAACGAAAAAAAATGATACGGCCATTTAAGTCGCAAAAACCGTATATATTTAGACCCTCTCAAACGAATCAAAATTCATACGACACTTCCCGTTGACCTAGAACCCTGAAATTTGGCATGAGTCAAGGTCTCAAAGCACAAGTATAGGAAAAAATCTGAAACTGTTACGTCACAATATTTTTTTTGCGATTCGAAAAAGTCTTCGTAACTCAATTCGGGAATTGAACTGTTTTCATAGGCAAATCTGTACGGAACCATCAGTGCGCGAGTCCGGCTCACTTGTCCAGTTTTTTTAATTGATAATAACTAGTGTTTGACTGCGATCCCACCTGATGGTAAGCAGTGATGCAATCGTTGATGGTGAGGCGCACTAGTTTATTAAGAGCCTATTCACTCTAGGCTTGAAGACACCTAAATTATAATTGGGGTCAACGATGGAGCACGCTTGCCTAGAAGTAACCTATTCACAGTTTTCAAAAAAGTCCTTAGTTGTATGGACAAAGTTCCTAAAAAGGTTTGTGTGTATGGATGGGATGTGAACATTCTCATTCTCGCTCATTAACACGACGACAGGTACGTTGGGATCAGTCCCCATCCCAACCAAGCATGTAATGTGGGTGTCGTGGCCAGATCTAGGAAATTGATCACTCCATGATAAGGCCAAGTAAAACTGGCCAGATCGTTTTAAACGTTAAAGTTTGATGATATTTCAATTCTAAAATCTGGCCACGACATAGGAAAATTTCATAACCTCCGGGAGTAGGTATAAGCATCAGAATTATAATTATTAGAATTTCTACTAAGAAAATTCATAATTTTTCTTAGTAGCCCTTGAGAAAATACTAACGCAATAGTGTAGCGATTAAGCGAATAGTCTGCGTAAGGGCAGTAAGGGTATCGAATTTGATTCCAGCTTTGATTGAATATTTTCCATAGATATTATCTTGAATATTTTAATGTTTTTCGACATTTTCTAGAATTAACGTTCAATCGTGAATAAAATAATTGAATCTGAACCGTGATGAGCACATGGTTATAGTTGGTAAAAATTAAATAATGTCAAACGATGCTATAACTTTATGGGTCGGTATAATAAAAATAAGACATTGTTTTAAATCTATGTACCTAGCTATTTAAATGTTTATAATTTAGATGAACATGAGTTCTGTTTTAAGTACACAGTATTAAATATTTTTTTACTTAAAAACCTATTAAATAAATGTAAGCCATTTCTCCAAGCAGATTTAAAAAAATGTCTTATTTTTTTTTATCGAACCCTTAATTGATATAGGGATGAGGCAACAAAACACGCTCACATTATCGATACAAATTATGCAAGCCAATCGATTACAATCCGTAAAATAAAAATTAATGAATAAAACATTAATCTCACCTCATTTTCATTCCAAAAACAATTCCATTATCATCGCACTTACAGCAATGTTTTCAGTCAAGCACAATTTTTTTTTTAAAATAAAATTGAAACCACGACAACACGCGAATTTTGTACGTCCTACTGATTTAACATTGCATTATTTGTCACGTTTTCGGTCAAAAAACATCAAAATAACACTGTGTCATACACTTCCGAGGAAATCGATAAGAAAACGCGCGCGAACGTCCCCACTCAAGCAATGCCGGTGCCGCACTGACAGACTAACATACTAGTCAACTTACAAAATGGCGTACTTATTTGAGTTTGCGCAATGTGTGCTTGCCTCCACTTACGTATTACTTAACAAAATCGTTTCAAACCGATTTAAAAATCTCATAATCTTATTAATGGATACAGTCTTCTAAAAGTAATGGTTACTTGAAGACTTGATCACTAGTAAAATTCAGAGGGGTGCGTTAAAAATCAATATTTACATAGTTTTGTCTTTGTTGTGTTGCGGTATTTTCAGGTCAGTGAACTATTAGGCTATTACCTAGTAAAAAGTTTGCGGTTTACTTTCTTTTAATGCAGGTTATTTGACCATAAACTTAATACTGACAGCTGAAGATGTTATTGTAGCTAGGCGATTGGTTATGTCAATAACTACTCCTACTTTAGTAAAATAAAAATAAAACTATTTCGAGCAGTAAGGTACAAAACACGTGTGCTTTGAAAATATAATCTGATTTTGTTTGAAGGAGGGTAGTTTATAATACTTCTTTTTAAAATAATACCTACCTACAGCGACTGATCAAGAGTTCTGACCGCCCTAGGCTAATTATGAGGACGCGCCCCCTCTAGTTGTGTTACGTACGGACGGCCTAAAAAGTAGTAAGTGCGTAGAGTAGTAGTGTGAAAATTTTAACATGGTTCATACTACCTATAAAAGTTTTCAGATCGATCTGCAAGCGAAACTAACGTTGTCCTTTAATCTGCATGACATTCAACCTAAAGGTGGCAAAACCATTTTTTAACCTGACCGTACATAAGGGCAAAATACCTCACGCATTATACGACCAAAATCATGACCAGTGACTGCAAGCTACCAAGTAGAAAACCAAATCCAAATCGTGTTTGGTTAATTGTGAAGTTGCTTCGACTTGAGTATTTTTTAAATATTTACACTTCTGTTATTGTTAAAAAAAGAGGAGAGGCATCATACAAGTGAAACATTTTTGCAACTGATAAATGATTTATTTGAAAATTATAATAATTAAGTACTTATTATTAGATTATACAAAAGTCCTTTTTTGTGCTTTAGCGTTTGCAAATCTTTCCACATTTTTTTCAAATTTAATAGTTTGTAAAAAATCACTTTCTATATGCATTAGTGAGAGCGCTGCAAGTTTTTGGCGAAGTGTGGAGTGCAAGCAAGTTTTAACCGACATCTAAAAAAGGAGGAGGTACTCAATTCGGATTTATATTTTTTTTTTATATTTGTTCGCGCTTAACTTGGTCGCTTGCCAACCGATTTGAAAAATTCTTTGTTTGTTGGAAAGGGTATACTTCCGAAATAGTCCCATAGTCACCAAGTTGGGATCTGATGATGGAATCTTGGCGAAATCGAGGGAAGTCCTCAAATATTATAGGCAACAATATAGTGATTTTGGTATTTTCATTGAAAACTTAAGCATTTACAATCAAAAAGTAACATTTAATGAAGTGGAACTATTGAAGAAGACCAAATATGCTCAATGGAACTTCTTACTCGCATAGATATCAAAATAAAGATAGTTAAGCGTCTATGACAATACAAATAAATGAATGGTTCTGAATAGTTATGTTGAAAATGTTATCATCGAGGTGATGATGATGATGATGGAGCCGGAAGGTAGACACTGGAACTCCATAATTAATCAATGTTACATAGCCGTGTTTGGGCTTATTAGAATTGTCATGTGATGCACTTTGGCAATAAGGTACTATCAAACTGATCTGATGATGGAGCTGGAAGGTTGAAGGTAGACACAGGAAATCATAAAAAAACAATGTAATCTAGCAGTGTTTGGGTTAATTGGAATTATCATGAGGAATAGGCACTCTGTTTATAAGTGTATCGCAACTAAAAAGTGTGAAATAAAAAACTTTTGACAAAAAAAGAAAACCGACTTCACTAAAAAAAAGCACTAAAAGGATCAAAATAACTTTAATTTCGGAAGTCGGTGTTAAATAAGACACAAATAATACCGAGAAACACCGCTGCTGCAGTTGGTAACACTCATTGTCAAAAAAATTCTTAATATTATTTCCACATTCGGGAACATGCATGAAATATTAAAACTTTTTATTAACTGCAACAAACCCTTTGGGGTTCTGGCAGAAATAGAGTGCTCGGCCTCGGTATCAGATTTTAAAAACTGCACCAAATGGACGCATTCTTCTGCAAAGGTTTCTTCTAAATCAGTGGCATATAGTTGTTTAAACTCCTTTGCTTTACTTCTAATAAATTCACTGTCGTCTAGTTCATGCAGTTTCCATAAGAAACCAAACTTTGTGTTTACTGTAGGTATTATAAATAATTTGCCGATTTTTTAAGTGCACTTTAAGACAATAGCTGCATAATAATTATCAACGATGTCGATGATAGATCGTCTCCCTTCTAACTCAATGTGTCTCGTTTTAACTTCATCAAAATGAAATTTTGGTTTCTTTCTTCTTCTTACGTCTTTTTTTGTATGTGGTCACTTCGCATCTCTTGATTGCCTTGATTCAAAATTTTCGATCTCTTGTTTGTCACGCAACGCATCAAGATAAGCATGTAATGTCTCATTAAGAGTAACAACGTTAGATAAATCAACAGAACTTGCTTGTAGTTGTGCACTAACGATTTGAAAATTTACGAGCACAGAGTTCCAAAAGCACAACATTATTGTAATTTCTAGTTTTAATTTTTTTAAATTATCCTTTTGCTTCTATTTTGGTCTCTTTACTTTGACTTTCAGCTTCGCAAATAGAGTTTAATGTTTCCAGAACTTGTTTTTATGAATTGTAAAAGGCTTTGCTTGCTTCTGCTCGCGCACTCCATCGAGTTTTCGATAATTTTTTTAGTACCGTCGATTTTTCATCCAATTTGGATAACAAAATTTGCCATCTGCTTGTAGAACTAGAAAAAATTGTATAGTTGTTGATCCAATGTATAAAAAGCAGATGACTCGTCACTACTTTCCGCGGCAGCCGATCCCACGAGTTGTAGAGAATGACCTACACAAGGAACAAAAGTAGCTAATGGATTTACGGATTTAATTCTTGACTGAAGACCTTTGTATTGACCAGACATATTGCTAGTTATGCTAAAAAAAAACGCAGTATTTTGCATGCAACGCAGTATAATCCCTAAACTACGACTTGAACTTATTTTTGTAGAAGTGAGTTAACGTTAGTTTAGTAACTGAAAGCTTTTTTATGTACTAATTCATAATATAAGTTATTAAACTTTTCTGGATCTTAGAGAACCAAGACACGCCCCTGGCCGATTTTTTGTATTTGATATTGACGTTCTAAAATGCCGTATATAATGGCCTAATGCGGGTAAATTGTTAGAGTTTTGGGTCTTATGAAAACAATTTTTATTATTCTATATTATTTTCAGGACATATTGATTTTGTTTTTGGGACCCAAAAAAAATAGCACAACAAAAAATGGAAAAATCGATAACTTTTCTATTTAGTCAATCAATAGCGTAAATGTAAAATGCATTGCACGTCGACATTATTGTGTGCGTAAGTTGTACAGTGCATGGAAAATACACGCTGTTTTCATGTTTATAAGGTTTATAATTGACTGTTTAGTATGGTCTGATTTATGAATTGCGGATGTGTGCGCGACTGCGTAACCATTGCTGCATATGTAGTAGTGTCGGTGGTGGTAGGGGAAACTGGAGACATCGCGTTTGCCCATTATTGCGAGGCGGAATAAACAAAACTCGCACTAAGTACTCTGTTGGCTGCTCACCCATTCGTTCGACCTCCGACCGATTCGAGTAACAAGTCAGTGTTTGTTAAACGCGCGCGTTTTAAAATTTCAAAATTTATTGTTATAATCAGGGAACCTCAAGCGTATTTAGTTTTAGTGTTTTGTCTCGGCCTAGTTGAAATATATAGGGTAGGATTAGTGCATGCGAAGACATGATTTTAGCGCGCCCCCCCTGAACCTCGCGCCCTAGGCTGTAGCCTAATTAGCCTAAGGGTTAATCAGGGCCTGCCTACCTAGGTATAACTAATGCTTGATAGCCATCCCACCTGATGGTAAGCAGTGATGCAATCGTTGATGGCGATGTCCACTAATTTATTAGAAGCTTATTCACTCTAGCCTTGAAGACACCTAAATTATAATCGGACGGGAAGACCGCAGCAGGCAAATTATGTTATATTATTATTAATAAATTTTTGAACGCGCGGAAAAATCGTGGCTCGAGAAAGCACCCGAAAATTAATAAGCGTTTAATTTTAATTGCGCATACCGTAAAAATTATTAATGAATAAAACATCTGGTAAGTGGTTCAATTAGGTTAAAGATGCTATGCGCATTATAAAGACACCAAGCAGCTGCAGGGTATATAGAAACGTTAGATAGGGCAGAAGCAACGCACTCCGACTACAAAATGACCCCATTCGATATTTTACATAGCTCTTTTCGGACATCAACTACAAGGTCAGAACATGTCCTTTATATTCGTCCCCTAACTTTCACATTTATTAAATGAGCACTTTTATCATTTTATTCAACCTTTCCCTGTTGCAAAACCTATATCGTGAATTGGCATTCATTAAATATCGTAGTAAATCGTCAAAATCACTTTATAGCATGCAAATCTACATCGGCTCTTGCTTTGGTAATCTTTGATTGATTAGTCATCAGATAAAAGATTACAGCATGAACTTAACGCCTTTAGAATTGTGATAGCAATTATTTTATATGATTGATTGCTATTTAAATTTTAAACATGACAACTAAGAAGAATAAGTGATACTGATTTAACTAATTTATTTCCTTATATGTATGTGCAAATTGATGAACTGACTTGATTTTTTTTTGCACTAGGTGTACAAATTTGGTAGTTCCGATTGAAGTGTTTGGTAGAAAAAATCGCAACAAGCATGTAACATCACTTAGCTGTCACTGTCAGTGGTAAGTTGTGTTTGTCAAAAACAATATTTCTATTGTCAAAAAGTTTTGGCGGTTATAATTCCTGTCTGTTCCATGTTTCAAGCAAATAAATAACAAAACTAAACATAATAATGGCTGAAAAACTTGAGGACCTGAATCTCCCGATGACTGTAGTCACGAGGATAGTGAAGGAAGCTTTACCCGAAGGAGTTTCCATATCAAAAGAGGCGCGAACAGGACTCGCGAAAGCGGCATCGGTTTTCGTATTGTACGTTACTTCAGCAGCAACAAACATTGTGAAAAATAAGAAAAGGAAGGCGTTGACTGGCCAGGATGTGTTAGACGCAATGAGGGATATAGAATTCGATAGATTTGTGGAGCCTCTTGGTGAATCATTAGAACAATATAAACAGATGGTGTCTGCCCGAAAATCCGGTGCTGGCAAGAAGAAGGACGAAGGAGAAGAAGTGGAAATGATAGAAGACGACTGATGTGATATTTTGACTTCATAGTGTTAAGTGTATTTAAGTATTTTGTTAATAAATCGTGTTGAAAACGACTTGTGTTTGTACATAACCTCAAATATACTTTGTGTATATAAATTTGGAGTCTTCGACAAAGCGTAGTGTTCCATGCGCGCCTCAAAGAAATGTCAGCAAAACAGGGTCTAGCTGGGACGAAGCCTACTAGGACCATGGATTGAATTTCAAAAGGGAAACCTGGTGTCCTGGAACTCAAGGCAAAGAAGGAACCTAGGTGTGATTTTAATCAGTAAAAGCCTGACCGCCTTAAAAACATAATACATGTTAATATGCCAATATTGCCTATTCTAATAAATCAGTAGTTTTATGAATAACAATTCTCAGTATTTTTAGAATGAAATAATCATAAATAATTTTAAGATCAGGGAAGACTCGAAACTCTTGGTTACCATGTTCTTGCTAATAAGGCTCAATATATTGTTACTTTCTAAGTTGGTTCATTTGTATGAGTGAGGACTGAATTTCTTGCTTCAGCAGTGCAATGCATATCAGGGTAAAAAATCACCACCCGTTTTGGTAATTCCATCTATCTAGTGTAGTCATACATAACTGTAATCTTTTGTACTTTATATATAAGACAGATTTACATATTGTCCCTTAGCTAACAACACCGCATAAGTCATTTTTACCAACTTTACGGGAAACGAAAAAAACTGGTGCTGAGAGGTCAGCCGATTTGCACGCTATCACTAGTTTTCGAATTATGGCTTCTGATTGGCTGAAATCTATATCATGTGACCAATGGTTAGACGCGCAATGAGCAGCTCCATCTAAAGGCATTCAAATGTGAAAACTGCCAATTTTCGACTTGAGCGGTGTTGTAAGCTAAGGGATGATATTTTTTTATTACTATTGATAGGCTCACACTTGACCACTATCTCACTTGATAGTAAGAGATGATTTGGTTGACAATTGAGCTTACTTACCTAGAAGCTGAAGAAAGCGATGCTGGTGTCCACCACTCCATGTCCAAAGCATATATTTTGCATATGAGTAGGACAAATGTGTTATTCGATCCACCCCAACTCCTCAAGGAAGGTCATCAGCATTATAGTGCTTGGATTACCATAGTATTTTGCCCTGTACATGATGACAACTGGACAGCTTTGAAGCAGACGAGGGCACTTCAGAGTGAGCTACCTATAAGAATATGCAGGTTTTTTTTTATTGGGTGGGAAAATCATCTTATGACAAATCTCGCCTTGGGCGGAGCGAGAGGAAGTGTCAGACTTTTACTGACTAAAAACCCACTCCTGTTCCTTCGTTGCCTTCGTCCCAGGGCCCCGGGTTTCGCTTTCACACTCCCCGTGGAAGAATATGGAGGTAAGGAAAACAATCAAAATTTTTTTGTTCGTCACTTTATTCAGGAATAAAATCTGTTCAGAAACAATCTTGAAATAACATTGAACCGACATTTTATTACACCTCAGGACATGCTATCTCTACCTACAGCCTATGTACAATCTCCACCGCCAACCCTACCTACCGTTTGTAATAACGAAAATAAATATCCATATCTCTAATTTTATCATTTCGAATGCTATTATAATCTAATTTATAATTTTCTCTGGTTATAATTCTTTTTTTAAACTTTACTGTTAATACTATGAATTATTTGGAGAAAAATGGAAAGACCTTATACTAAAATAAATTGTCATAATTTTTGTACGTACTAATTCATAGATACTACAGGAAGCGAAGCTACAAAACTGATTTGTGGAATAATTACATGGTTCAACCAAATTCACTTTAGATGAAAGGTTTAGTTAATATTGGATGTTTTACCAATCCAATTTGGTTCCTACATCTCAAAGTCATTGAAAGTCATTGAACCAAGTATTATTGCCATTGCATGAATGATACACTGTCAATCAAAATCACAAGTTGAAGAAAGTCGATTTTGACAGACGTCATTTTAACGGGTGATCCCACTGCAGGCTACATTATTTTTTACTTTTATTGCCATTGCATGAATGATACACTGTCATTCAAAATCACAAAAAGAAGAACGTCGATCTTGACAGACAACATTTTAAGGGGTGATCCCACTGCTGCAGGCTACATTGTTTTTCCTTATTTTTTACTTTTAATTTGTTACATTGTATTGACTACCAGAACTTTTTGTTGAGATTTGCATCCACAAAATCAGTTTTTTTTTTAATTCTTTAACCTTTTTTTTCTGCTTGTTAGAAATAATTAATGCTAGATTATAACTGCTGCGGAGTGTGGCCCCTGCATTGAGATCACAAAATAACTACATTTAGACAGTAAATAAACAAATGCTATTCACATCTAGATCTTTAGCACAAATAAACCAATAACAATGTAGTTGAAACTAATCTTGCTGCTCTAAATGCACAAAAACTGAAAAATCCAAGAGCATTTTATGCTGAGTTAAACATCTACAATTTATAATTATTGTTTTAATAGACTTTTAATGCCAGACTTTGTTTAATAATATATTATTAATTTTAAATTCTAAAGAGCAGGTAATTATTATCATCAATATAATTAGGTTTCATTTGTTAGTTACAAGACATGCGAAGTCTTATACAAAGTGCAAAAAACTATAGTTTAAAAATTAAGAACCTTCTTTTTTTTTTTGAAGTCGGTTAAAAGAAGCTAAAGCGCGTGACTTATTTCACCAATGACACATTAATTTAGGAGAAACATTAATTCATATACTCACAAACACGCCGTTTTCCTACAGGGTAGACAGACTCGGTCCTTATTTTTCTTATTGCTTCATTCGTAAAAAATTATCCTACAATTACAACTCGCATTAATGCTCGCAAAATGTTTAGCATAAGCATGTAACTAACAAATAAATTGCGCGTTAACTTCAGTACTGGTGTTCTAGTGTTCCTTTAAATCTATTATATCGAAATATACCTACAAATACATCTATTACTAAACGGGACTATAATAATATGATCGATATTTATAATGCTACCAATTTTTTTTTTAATATTACAGCCATTCTCAGTCCAACTGCCAAGTGGTTTGGCATTCTCCATATTATAAACAAACATATTAACTAGTTTATTATTTAGTTAAGTTTACAGATATTAATTGAAGATATAATTTTTAGTGACAATTTTTTGGGGTTTAAAATCCCTCACACGCAACTCATTTACGACCGTCACTAGTGGTCAGCGACGGTCACCACCTTTCATTTTCTACCTCTTTGCAGTGACAGTTGCCACCACCACTGTTTGAAAATAACCACTATTGGTGGTCGTTAATGGTTTTTGTGCACTAATAAATGTATAGTAAGATTCAGATGAGATTAAATATAGTCTATAAGAATACCATTTGAAGCGAAATTCTTACTACTAATATTTTTTTTGTATATTTATTGATTGTAAATATAATTAACTAGTTAATATGAATGTATGAGAATAGAATGACAGAGAGAGTCGAAGCAATGGTAGAAAATATTTTCATCATTGCGTATTTTAGTTTGGCAAACAAAACTAATGCATTTACAGGCATTTGCAAAGCCTTTCCGTAAAGCAGTTAGCATCTTTAAACCTACTTTCAATAACACGAGAAAACACCAAATGAATGTCCAAATTCTGTTGGATCTTCTACTTTTTAAGACATTCATTTAGGCATCATATAGTGTTAGTGAAAAAGGGCATCATTTTTATGAGCATAGCCAAGGGAATTAATACTATATACGATAATGGTGTCATCATTTTCTTTTCCTTGGCTACATTCACGTTTAAGATAAGTGGGGCACAGAAGCGATCTTTTTTTCACTAAGTTACATAAATATTTATATCTAATAGCTATTGCATCAACCCCCTTATAATTAATGTTGAATTGTTCGAAATATATCTGAATATAAACCATGTTGATCCGTAATAACTAGCTTGTTTTTGATACAAAATATATTCCTATGACAGATTTTTAAAGATATTATGAATAAATAAAGATAAAGGTAAAATAATTGGGAAAAGAACAAAAAAAAGAAAACAAAAATGTACGAAATAAAATTTATTGAAAGGTATATAAATAAAAAGATTTATTAAAAAAGCTACACATACTGCATTTTGTTTAACACTCGGATAGCGAGAATCGTAATCGTAAATAAAAACATCTAGCACTTAAAACTTTTTGCTATTTCATAAAAAAAAAACAGTTATTTTCAACTTTCATATCACGTGCTAGGCTATTATACCATTAAAAGGTGTTTATTTATAATAATTATAATACATACATAATACATCCGTTAAACAATAAAAGTAAATAAATGGAGTGTTTAAAACTGAATTTCATTTTTTTTTAAATAAAATGGCAAAGCTGGTCATTTATTTAATTATTTTTAATCCTCGCACCAATATTTACATAGAAGAAAAAAAAAGCTTGATTCAAATTAGTTAAAAAAATTATTCAGACCAGTCTTATTTTAGGTCAGATGGATCACTGAAAATAAAGTTATAGCACAACCATATAAAAACAAAATTCTGACTTGAAACCATATTCCAGAGACATATTTCATTGAAATTATAAACACAGGTGAAACCGTCACACTAACATAACTGTCAATATTAAAATAATCTCACAATTCACTGCATGAGCACTGGATATTAAATTATTCACAAAAAATCACGGAAAACTCAGAATAAACAACATTTTTAGTAAGAATATAAAACAGAAATGTATCCAGAAAGTGGACTTTATTTCTAATTGTTATAAGTCTTTTAGTCCACTGATAGAAACAAATAAAGCATATCGAAACTGTTGCTAAGATAGGACCTCGCGACTAAGGCGTGGTCGGAACGACCAAAAAATACAGCACACTCTGTGTCAACGACCAGAAACAAAATTTACTTGGTCGCAACAATCAAAAACCAATGCTCGCTTAGTCGCAACGATCTACAAGACAAGGTCTCCTTGCAACGACCATTATCTTGGTTCTAAAATCGAACGAGATCTTAATTCCATTGCCAGCTAAGAACACCATTTTTAAACACAATTAAATATTTCATGGAGTTTCTGAGCTCGCAGTGAAACCAGCCTTTAACTGTCAAAACCGTGAATACAAAAAAAAATTACAATAACTAGGTCTAACGAAATTATACAATTTCACTAAAAACTAACTGGAATAATAATTATATTTACAAAAAAAAAAAAACAATATTACAGAAGCGTGTTCTTTCTCGAAATTTATATTTAATGAAAATTGTCTTTTATATATTTTTTCGTTACACGTAAAATCACATTTGTGATATTATTAATTAATATTAAATTAAACAATGAATAAATAAAGTACTATTTATATTTAAAATATAGTGAGTTAAAAGATCTGTTAATATTTTCGTTATGTTTTTTTGGAGCTAGAGGTGCTCCTATCATAATCATCACAAGATTTAAAAATTAAAAAATATTTTTTGTAATATAATTAAAGACGGGTCGTGGGGCATTTGGGACCGGGACCGCGGTCCCAACTCCCACATATTTTTTTTCTGATTAGTAATTTGGGAGCACAAATAAAATAAATACAGTTTTTTTGGTAACTGTACTTCAATGCCTTTTTTCTTGTGATACCAAAATACTACTAAAAAAAACATTTCTATAGGTGGGACCGCGGTCCCGGCCTAAAGTGCCCCACGACCCTCCGAGATGTACTAAATAAGGTTTTGATTGACAGTCAAAATAATCGAATGATTTACTTTTAGTCGATTTTCACAGTTTTAGTCGACAAATCATTTAAAACCTCAACTAGTACACTAAATACTTTAATATGTTTTATACATGTGTTTAGTTAAAATACCTTAATAATGCGATCACAGCAAAATAACTGTTATATTAGACATAAGAAATCAATATTATTTTTAATATTCCTTTAATATTTTGTTAATAAATTGCAGTACTTTTTATGCAATGTAAAATACAAGTTTCAGATTTAATGTTTTAAGATTTGTTTGATAACCCTTTTAGATTTTTTCTATACTTTCATTGGGTTATAATGGCGAAAAAATAACTTTCATTTCTTGGTTCGTACCGTGACATAATATATGTTACGAATTTTGTCGCTTCCTCACTAAATCGGCAAAAATACATATTTCTCTGAAATACCCGAGAATGCCTTGCATAAATGTTTAGGCCAGGGGTACTAAGACCTCAAACACACAAGCGGCATGATGCCAACGGCAGAAGTAATTGCAGACGTCGACCTATAAGTGACACTTGACAAACACGACGCCTGCCACTGATGTTCAAAGTTGGAATGTCGACGCGTCATAAGCTGCCGCTCGTGTGTCTAAGCTCAAAACGAATTTCATAACACATACATTAACTTGCTACCTACTGCGAAATGCAACATGGAAAAATTTCCTCCCAATCCATTGCCTATTCAATTTTTTTTTTTCCAATTTCTGGTACGCCAAAAATGACATACGGATTTTGTATCTCTGATCTGAAACCTATCTGTTGGCAATTTATGTTACTTCCCGCTAACTCGCGTTAAGAATTGGGTCGTCGGGCGATAAATTATTGTTGTAGTCTGTCTAGGGTTGCGAGATTGTTCAGAACAGTTCCCGCGGCCCCGCAACGCGAGAAAATAAATAGATAAATGTCCCATGTCCGGTATTAAGGGCCCTTCTCGAGACGTCTACCGTCAACGTGAGCATGGTTCAAAAGCTTGATGTTTCATCCAACGCAATTTTTGGATAACGAGGCGACGCGAGAAAAGAGAAATACGCCTGAACACTCAGTTGGCATTCGGTGATTCTGTCACTCACTTGAATATTTCACAAAACTTGTTCCAGGAAATACGTGTTTTTATAAAAATCCTTAAAAGTTTTTTGAAAAAAACTTCGTCATTCTGCATCTCGATTAAATGTGTAAGACTCCTATAGTTGTATTTTCTTTTCTTTTCAAATTTAAGAAGACATTATAACGGGCAAAATTTCACGCCAAATAGCAAATTTTCAGAGGACTTTACTGGATTAGTTTTACGTAAATCTATGTCTTGATTTTAATATAAACTTAGATAATATCTACAAGAGATGTGTTTCCAAAATACCGAGAAAGAAGTGTAACAACGTCATAATCACGTAAGAGCGATTGTCATCAAGCCCGCCGCTAGTTGTTTAGTAGCCCGCGTGCAATACCGATTATGCCGCCCTACGACTTACACTGAGTTTCGTCAAAAAAAAGGCGCGAGATACATCATCATCATCATCCATCATTTCAGCCGAAAGACGTCCACTGTTGGACATAGGCCTCCCCCAAAAGTCGCCACAATGACCGGTCCTGTGCGTCTCGCATCCATCGGATTCCCGCGACCCTCACCAGGTCATCGGTCCACCTTGTGGGAGGCCTTCCAACGCTGCGTCTTCCGGTACGTGGTCGCCATTCCAGAACCTTTCGTCCCCATCGACCATCTGTTCTGCGAGCAATTTTCATACAATCATTGTATGCAAATGTATCTCGGGTTGGGCGCTCCTAAGTCTCTATATCCCGGTAGTAGCTGGCATTTCAGATTCTAGTAATTAAAACTACCAACAGATAGGTTGTAAAAGCCGAAATAACACGTTGTATAGAAGGGACACGTTAGACAGAGATAGAGAATACTTTCCCATAAGCAAAGAGGGATAGAAGATATAATATGTATTAATTTTACATTCGTTTGCTAATCAAACTTATTGCTTTTTTTCAGGAATGTAAATCTAAAGACTTTTACACAGTGATCTATGAATATTTAAGGCGGATTTTTAAAGCCTTCGCGAATGCTGATATTTCAATCACACTAATATAATAAAGTCTAAATTGTGTGTATGTTTGTACGGTGAAATATCTCCACGAATACTCAAACGTCTGAACCAATGTAGATGAAATTTGGTCTAAGATAAAAGATGTTAGTCGAAAAGCTTCGTGTGGGTAGTGGTGGTAACGGCCCCGACTTACGAGTTGTAGGTCGTTGTTTCAAACCCAGCCAGGCGCATTACTTTGTGCAATTTATTTCATCACCACTGCTCTCAAAACGGCGAAGGAAAGCATCGTAAGGAAACCGGCATGTCCAAGAAGAAAAAAATTCGAAGACATGACATCCACCAACTCGCACTGGGCCTGCGTGGTGGATAACGGCCCATTCCCTCTCCTAGAGAGGAGGCCTGAGTCCCAGCAGTGGGAACATTAAAAAACTGATTACGCTATGCTTTATGCTTAAGTTCTTATAGCACAAGAATAGGAAAATGTCTAAAAACTGTAAATTTGTAGTTACCGCACAAAAAAAAAAAAATTTTTGCGATCGGAAAAATCTTCGTAACTCAAATCGGGAGTTGAACTGTTTTCATAGGTAAGTTGTACGGAACCCTCAGTGCTCGAGTTCGACTCGCACTTGCCTGTTTTTTTTTAAATTATATAAACCAGTGCTTGACTGTAATCCCACCTGATGGTAAGCACTGATGCAATTGGTAATGGTAAATCGAACTAGTTTATTAAGAGGCAATTCAGTATAGACTTATGATTTTCGTTTATTATGATGATATTCACTAACGGAGTCTACAATTATTTTTCAGTTTCGAATCTTTTTTGTATCTTTGTTCATATAATGTAAATATCGTTATTCGCGAAGGTGACTTTTTCGTATCAAATGTAATACCAGCAAAATATACTACCTTCATAAAGGGCTCAGACCCTAAGCTCTTAAAATCCATTGCCCATCGTGGACCACTGTGTAGAAGCAATCAATGGCAGTGACGGGGGTAATTTAAACGACAATATTATACTCTTATTTTTAAAAATCTCCGATTAACGGTCAGTAACTGAATTGAGCATTTTGAATAAAGAACGTGTGAAATCATACCTCTCAAAGTTTGATAGCATTTCAGGCTAAATTATTGAGAGATTTTGACAAATACTTAACGTCGAATTCTCAATTCAGAAACCGAGGGTAACTCTCTCTCTATTGAGAATTTGAGTTAAGAATCTACTTATTTTGGTGCCAAGAATGTACGTGACAATAATTCTTTCGTGTGGCTGCAACCCACCTTTTGAGTCCTTGTAGCTATGATATATGAGTATATATAGCTATTTTACGATACACAGCTATTTTTGACTTGTGTTTATGCTTAGGACTCCACAAGCGAGTCCAAATACTTAGGGTGGACGCACACGAGCAACTTTCAAGCTGTCTCCTCGCCGACGATGTGCACATTGACGCGACTTTTTCATAAAAAAATTGCTATCAATAAACGGTTTTCTTTTTAGGTGGGAAATCATAACATTACATCTCCCGCGTGTCAGACTTTTCCTGACTAAAACGCACTCCTAGTTCCTTCGTTGCCTTGCATTCCAGGGCTGGGTTTTCTTTTCAGAAGCGAACTCATGGCCCCAGTAGGCTTCGCCTCTGCTGGGCCCCTACGGTTTGCGGACATCTCCTTGAGGCGGAACACTACGCGTCGTCGACGACTTAGGCTCGGTCCAGACGGTTATCGGACGGTCAAAGGCGGAAAGCCCGCGCCTACGGTGGCCGGAAATCGGGATCCCGGCGGCTGGGGCGTGAGGGCAGTTCCCTCGCGTGTGCGGCCTCCTCCTTTGCTAGCGTTACTCATTTGCAGGACGAGGCGATCGCCTCCTGCCACTCCTCCTCGCTTCGGACCATGGCATGTACAAAAGCACGGCGCGAGAGATCGTTGCCGCCGATCGCCCCCACGAGGACACAGCGGTGCTCTGCCCAAGCGGGGCACACCTCTTCCGTATGCTCCAACGTGTCCTCCGGGCGGTACCCGTTTAAAACTAGAACCTCCCGAATTTACCATGTCGGGTGAGAACCTGCGTCATACGGAAGGTAAGGACGCCGTGAGGTCTTTCCAGCCACTCCTCAAAGAGGGGACTTACCGCCATAATTATAGCGTGCCCAATCAATAAACAAGACGTAATATAAATAGTAATTGTAGTTAGTTGCGGAGACTAAAGTTGCTCGTGTGCACTATCTTTTAGCATAATAAGATGTTTTTAGATTTTTCATTTAATAGACGACTCATATGCTAAGTTTTTAGTACCATAAATGTGAGACCAGAGATTTTTATAAATAAGATCATTTATTTATTACATTAACTAAATATTACCTTTTAATTCCATGTAAATATGAGATAGTAAAATCGTTGATCGAATCCGGTATATTGGATTTTAGAATGTACGCCTTATCGCTTTTTTTTGTGGCTAGTGATGACCTTGACCATTTTAGTAAACTAATCGACTAATTGGCATTTGATGAATCGATTATTTAACGATAATCGATTCGTTTTTATTTTTGTTTCTGTCGAGTTGAGTAGAATTAATTTTACGTATATCTTAAAATGTTATTTTTGGAAGTTAATTCAAGTTTGTTTATTTTCCCGGATGTGATGTGATCAGCTACAATCTTTTAAAGAAAAAAAAACGAACTTGATGAATCTATTTATCCATTTACCTCACATATCGGGTTATCCATAAATTATATCACACGTCCAAAAAAAAAAAATGCGAATCTCGTGAAACGTTTATGGATGGCCACTTATTGGTAGGTGAGTTAGTTTAAAATTGATGGCAGATATTATCAAATACAAAACTTTTTGGATTTTTAATAATCAAAATCGGGGAAATGTTATGGATATAAAAATAATATTATACCGGTTTCAGATACGGTATGAAATTATTTCAGATTATCTACATTATATGTCGGATATAAGTTGTTGCATTGACTATTCGGGACGCCAGCGCCACCTCGCGGCGCTCGACTGAGTCTACAACGTCGCGTTCGCCCGCAACCAGTTCAGTAGAGCGGTAGCGTTCCTACTGTGAACACATCTTTAAAACTGTCGCGTGTCTCGAGTACTTGTGTGTGACTTTAATTGTGTGGTGTAATGAATAAATTTACCTTGGAATTATAATTTGATTTAAAATTGAATCCGTTTTTCTATTTGCACTCATCCAACTCTTCCCATAGTGCAACCACAGTATTAATGTCATGGTCCAAATTAATGACAACCTATACCTTCGCCGACATAATATATTAGACAGAAAGATTTTACTGGTTTCCAATCTACATTATCATTTATTTAGCAGGTTAAAACAAACAAAAACCTGTCATTTGAACTCGCGTTATAACCGAATCTTTTATACAACCTTTAGATATTAACCGATTATGATGATTTTTGGTCTATGAACACTGGAAGAGTGGTATCAAGAATTCGAGCAAAGTCAAAAGAAAATCAAAAATTAAAAAAACAACATGACACACCCTAACAACCTCTTAACCACCACAGTCATGTATAACAAAGCAAAATGTGCCCAGCACGCCACGGTCACGATTACACGACAGACTTAAACGCTAATAAATCTCTTAAGAATGTATTGTGTTTTTTTATTTGTGTTGTTAAAGAATGAAATCGCTTAGTTGTCCGTTGGCGTTGAGAGCACCTCTCTGCATTTTTTGACTTGGCTGTCAAGGGATTAATTTGGTAGGTAATTTTATTTTTTACATGATATAAACCAGTGCTTGACTGCGATCCCACCTGATGGTAACCAGAGATGCAATCATTGATGGTCAGGCGCACTAGTTTATTAAGAGCCTATCGTGTATAAAATTTATTTTCTGAAGACGAAAATAACCACGCCATCAATTTTAAAATGACCCAGGTAAAATGTATTTCTTACTAGACGACTGAATTAACTTCCAATAGAGTTAAAATGTGGGTACTATTCATATTATGGGTAATACTTTGATAAATACAAAAAGTTCACTCTAGCTTTTCAAGCGTTTGAAAGCAGATATTTCAATACCGTTTTATGTGGTCAAATAAAACGTTGCTCTATATTGAAAACCAATAAAATAAATCGACATTACAACTCCAGTACCTTAACATAAAAATGTTTTTTCTTTCCACCAAAATAAAAAACGAAATCTCCATTTAAAAACAGCCTTTTGTAACATTCAATCATTTGTTAGTGTCATTTGGACACTATTACTCTCGTGGTACTATATGGTACCTGTTCGTGGCACTACCTAGTGGCTCTGGTGATCAGTAGGAAGCTTCATGGCCTGCTAGAATGTAGAGGTCGTTGCCATCTTCTCCGGACAGCGTGTTGTTTTGTAGGACATGCGATTCGAGGACTACAACCCTGAAAAGAGCAATATTTCATTAGTAACGTCTTCTTTAAGTTTTCATTGAACACCAAAAGTTCTGACATGCTGTGATAACCAGTGATTGGAGTCACTGCTGGACATAGACCTCCCCCAAATGTCGCCACAATGATGTCGCCGGTCCTGTGCGTCTCGCATCCATCGGATTCCCGCAACCTTCACCAGGTCATCGATCCACCTTGTAGGGGGCCTTTCAACACAGCGTCTTCCGGTACGTGGTCGCCACTCCAGAACCTTTCGGCCCCACCGGCCATCTGTTCTGCGAGCAATGTGTGTGTGTGTGTGTGATCGTGATCGTTGTAGGTAGATTGAATTGGGCTCATTGATCCGAAACGTATATATCAATATGGACATTCCTCCGGAATTGGTTGATTATTAAAAAACGGAACTTAGGTAGGAATTGTATTAAAATGAGCAATATTATATTCTTCATATTTTTTTTTAACGGTACGCGGTACGGTCACCAATCAGAACAAAAAAAAAACTGTACATGGTAAAAGTTAAATTTGAAGTTGCTTCATGAAAAGTACCCGTATTCAGTTACATCCAGAAAAAAAAAGTATGCGGAACAGAGAGTTAAATCCCGCAAACCTCCGCTGAAAACAGAGAATCCTCCGATATCCTCCTGTCTGGTGGGCAACTGCCCGATAGATGATTTTGGGCTGTTCTACGTGTTCAATTCGCGCGAAGAACTTTAATTGCGCGATGCAGAATTAGTTCTTAAGTGACGCCATAGATGTCGCTGCAGAAGTAGAGCTTACCCGTGAAACAAAGAAGCCCAACTTACTTGTCATGTGGCAGTAGCCTGTAAGCTCTCGATGCGTCTGTAATCTCCTGCGTGACCTCAGCGTTTCGAAGCGAGCGACCCTGCACGCCGTGACGGTGGAACGCGAGCACTGAATCCGCGAGACATACTGGAACAACGAAGATTTCATTACTATAATACAAGTAAAGAGTATAGGATTGTCTAAAAAAAAACTGGGCAAGTGCGAGTCGGACTAGCGCACTGAGGGTTTCACATAAACTAGGTGCTCTTTGGTGGGGCCTCTGGATTCGTAGACGAAAATCGCTAAGTAATTAGTCTCAAACGGTTTCACCCGCGTCTTTGGTTACTGCTCCGCTCCTGTCAGTCGTAGCGTGATGTTATATAGCCTATAGCCTTCCTCTATAAATGGGCAACTCCATTCTACAAGAATTTTTCAATTCGAACCGATAGTTCCTGAGATAAGCGCGTTCAACTAAACAAACTCTTTACATAGATAGAATACATTATAGTCTATATTAAATAAAACTGGCTATACACTATATACTAACTGGCTGTACTAAAATATTTAAAAAAAAACTGGGCAACTGCGAGTCAGACTCGCGCACTGAGGGTTTCGTATAAACTTACCTATAAAAACAGTTCAATTCCCAAATTGAGTTATGAAGGTTATCTGAATCGCAAAAAAAAATTTTTTTCGTGACGTAACTACAAATTTACAGTTTTCAGAACTTTTCCTATACTTTTGCTATGAGACCTTGCTTCATGCTAAATTTCAGAATTCTAGGTCACCGGGAAGTACCCTATGAGTTTTGATTGCCTTGAGAGTGTCGAAATATACGTTTTTTTGTGACATAAACGGCGGTATCTTTTTTTTTTTGTTAACTCAGAAGTTTGATTTTTTCACAGCTTCAAGGGAACAGACCTAAGTATATGGTTTAAATTTTAACTCGATACCTCCCCTTGTCTCAAGATACAGGGTCTTGACAGACAGACAAACCGACAACAAAGTGATCTTATAAGGGTTCCGTTTTTACCTTTTGAGGTACGAAACCCTAAGAGGAACGGTACCTAAAGCATGGAAAAAGTGAACATGTTGTATAAATACAAAAGGAAGGTTCGAAAGAATCGCCGCGGCCCTGAAAAGCAAAGGGCAACTAACGAAACACTGGGGGATTTAAGTCCAAAGAAATCCGACACTTCCTCTATCATTCAGCAATCAAAAAACAAAATTGGCAGGGTACTGTAACTGCCCACTGACACTTCCTCTATCATTCAGCAATCGTGCGGGGTCCCGCGCCTCCAAACACAGAATCCGGGAAACTCACGCAATTTGAAAGTTGGTGAAAATCTAATGCGTCGATGACAATTTAGTCAGCGAGTGCACCTTGCGTGTAACGCTGCCTTTCGATGAATGAAATAATGATAATAGGTACGAACTGAGTGGCGAAGTTGCGATATGTAATGGCTGTGATCAGCAAATTGAGAGATCCTGAGCATCATCATCTTCCTGCCCTTGTCCCATCTTATTTGGGGTCAGCGCAACACGTTTTTTTCTTCCATTCTATCCTGTCAACCGTCATACTATCACTAACTTCCTTTTCTTTCATATCACTGTTCACAGAATCCATCCATCTTTTCTTTGGCCTCCCTCTCCCTCTCCACCCATCCACATGAGTGGAGATTGATTGATCCAGAACATTGAGAGATCCAGAGCGAGATTTGAAAATCAAATACTGCGGGATTGCATTCCGTAACTGTGATTGGCCAATTTACGGTTCGCCCAGGTCTACGTCAGTATAATGCACCCTAAGGCTCTGTAGATCGGTTGACTGTATACTCACTTACATATTATTCACTTACATATTCACGACTTTGTATTTCATTTTATAAAAATTAAAAATCTTTTGACCTTAATTTAATTTTCATTTAATTTTCATTTGTTTCATTCATTCATTTGTTAACCTAGTTTTATTTTGCACTTGATTTTAATTTGTATTATTGTTTAATATTGGATAATTGTTTAGTTTGATTATAAGATTTTTATGTTATTTTTACATTTTAATTAAATGACTTTGTAATTAGCAATTTTAATAAAGTAGAATTATTCAATATTTAGTTAATTTTATATTCAAGTTGTGCAAATAATGTTTTACCTTAATTATTTCTTTATATTAATGTCTATATTTATTTCAATGTAAAATAGTATAATGAAAATGGAAGAAGACACTGGCTCCTGAAATACAGGCACTTAACCTAGCTCAGGAGTCAGGGGTTCACTTATATGTACATGAATTACCACAATAGAGAATTATTATCATTACTCACATATACTATCGATGTTGAAGTCGAACTGTATCCTGGAGAGCAGCTTGTGCCTCCTCTTGTCGTCGTCGTGCCGCCAGCGCGTCGCGTCGATGCAGGCGGGCAGCACTGGGATTATGTCTACTACGTTCTCATGGCATACTAATACCTAGGAAATAATTGAAAAACATGATTAAAAATCATATAATGGTAAGATACAAGACACTACCAGCTCCCCTAGACAAGTTACGATCGCTTCGTTTGCTGTGTCGAACGCCCCGAGTAGGCCACGCCTCCGATTCCTTTGTTCTGACCACGTGACTGAGCGTTAAGATGACGTCAAGACAAAGGAATCGGAGACGTGGCCTACTCGAGGCGTTCGACGCAAACGAAACGATCGTAAATTGGATAGGGGGGCAGGAGCTCGTAACGCGATCCATTTGGAGACATAAACTGAACTGTTAAAGGGATACAGCTATATAGGGTGTATAGCTTCATCCCTGTTTCTCGCTCGCATATTTGACAAAGTTAAAAGTTAATTAAATTAAAGTTTTGTTACAATTTGGTATACAATAAAGTTTGTTCTATTCTATTTGACATTTTAACACCCCATGGTAAGGCCTAAGATACATTTAATATGTCAAAAACATGTGTAGGTTAACTATTAGCTGGAAGAAATAGCATAATAATCAGCCTTTCAATGTTCCCACTGCTGGGACTCAAGCCTCCTCTCTAGGAGAGGGAAATAAAAAAGTTTCAACATGTTTTGCCTAGAAAGGCGTACAAATACAACCAATAATCATAAAATTAAAAATAAAAACAAAATTACTGAAATTAATGAAGAATATATCTAAGTTGCATCATTTAAGTATTCGTCAACATTATACAAGCATTTATTGTTGATGCATTGACTGATGTGTTTGTGTAAAATGACGCAATGTTATTTTGTTAAATTATCGATTTTGTTCTTTAAGTTACTATCAACCAATTGACTGGCCTGATGGTCTAGTGGTTAGTGGCCCTGACTGCTATGCCGGAGGTCGTGGGTTTGATTCCCACCCAGGACAAATGTTTGTGTAATGAGCATGATCATTTGTTCTGTGTCTGGGTGGAATCTATATATAAAAATCAATGCTTTTCGTTGTTATTTTATAACTCAAGAAAGGGCTCACCTATCCAAACCAAATGCTTTGTTCGGACTATTTAGTAGATGGTTTATGTGAAATTTGCACAAAATCGGTCAAGCGGTTCTTCATTTATCAAGAAACATGATTCTGTAGTATATTTAGTATCGGCATTGCACCCATGCGAAGCCGGGGCGGGTCGCTAGTTTATCTATATATGTATGTATGTATTTAGAAATATATAAGTATGTTTATCAATTGTCTAGTACTCATAGTACAAGCTCTGCTTAGTTTGAGACTAAATAGCGTTGTGTGAAAGTTGTGTAATATTTTTATTGTATTAAACTTTTTTGACTACCTCAGCGAAGTTTGCCGAAAAGATTGACTTGATAAATTTGCTGCCAAATACTACAATAAACATTAGAATGTTTACATCCATATTCTATTGATAAACAAATTAACTAATCACTACGAAGGCATGGCTTAAAGGACTTAGTATCCAAGCCAAAAAAAAAAAATATCAAGAAATGGATACAAATGGCATAGAGTAGCTTTCAGGATACTTACGGAGTCTTTATTTAGCTGATGCACCGCTCTTAGCGTGTGCAGTCTCTCAGGTCGAGGTATCACAGTGTTGGAGCCTCCTACGCAGGCTTCTAGCTCGTCGGAGTGGAACCATGTCGCTCCTAGAATAGAGGGAGAGAGAGGGTTTAAAAGATAAACACTTTTAATGACTTATGTATCTGTAATGTAATATGACTGCATGACATAACATAATCAGCCTTATAATGTTCCCACTGCTGGGACTCAGGCCTCCTCTCTGGGAGAGAGAATGGGCCGCAATCCACCACGCGGGCCCAGTGCGGGTTGGCGAATGTCACATGTCCTCGGAATTTTGATTCTAAGACATGCCAGTTTCCTCACGATGTTTTCCTCCACCGTTTTTGAGGGCAGTGGTGATGAAATAAATTACACAAAGTAATGCGCAAGGCTGAGCTTGAATCCGCGACCCACAATTCGCAAGTGGGGGCCGCTACCACTCTGCCACCACTGCTCTCTATAGAATATGACTGGCCTGTTGAAAAAAGGAGGATCCTCCGACCAGACGGGTATTTTGTCTGATCCGGGCAACTGCCCGATATATGATTTCGGGCTGTTGTATACGAGAACTGTAATTGCGTGAAGTAGGAGTTTATAGTTTAGTTCCTATGTGACATGAATTTCGTAACACATTCATTGTACGTACAGCTAAGGAGTGGAATTCCTTGCCGGAATCTGCGTTTCCTGGTGGCTACAACCCGGGAATCTTTAAGTCAAGAGTGAATAGATTACTTCTAGGTAAGCGCGCTCCATCGTCGACCGCATCGTCGCTTTCCATCAGGTGAGATAACGGTCAAGCGTGAACCTATCAAGAATTAAAAAAAAACAGAATATTGTCTTACCAGAGTTAATATTGAGCAAATTGAGTCTCATAGGTTTTCTAGTAGCGCCGACGCACAGGAGAGGGTACTCAAGTTCCGGAGTGATGATCAGCTCGAACACGAGCAGCGGTGACGGCAGCACGCATTCTATGTTCTGTTGACAGTAAAACGACATTAATCACGAAATCTCAGAAACTTATAATATATACAAACTTAAAATTTAGCAAGTAGGTTCCTTATAGGGTGTAGACTTCTGCTAAGAACGTATTTTACGAAACTCCACCCCTAAGGGGGTAAATGAGATCTAAAGTTTGTATGGAGAAACCGACTTTCACGCAGGCGAAGCCGCTAGCAAAAGCAAGTTATTAATAACAATATTAATAGCCATCCCAATTCTTCATTCACTGTACAATGGTAGATCGTATATTTAAGATGTGTGTGTATGTTTGACTGTCTCATTGGTTTCGAGGTCGCAAGCGCGACTGCTGAGCGTCAGGTCCTGGGGTCGGATTCCGGGTCGACCAAAAATTGCTATTCAGTTTTTTCCATTAGGAATTACTCTGTAGCTGCTGAGATGAAGTTGCACGAAGAAGCACGAGCCCCAGCATTTTGCTGAGCGCTGGCCGTTTGGCGCCGATATGACGCATATCTTAATACTTATTATATAGAGTCGCTATTGTTAATTGTTTTGTTTTTTAAAGTATGCGCCGTGTTTGTCGTAATTAAAATCTTTTTCTTTCTTCTTAAGTTGGCGGTGTGATTATGCTATTTAATTAGCATCCTACAAATATTTGTTCCGTGCGAGAATTGAACACGCGACACGCAACGCAGCAACCGATCGCTCAACCACTGCGCCAACCGTGTCAACACCGTTTCGATTTTTTTTTCTTATTAAATTACCAGCTTTTGCCCGCGGCTTCGCCCGCATACATAAAATATAGCTTATGTCACTCAGGAATAAAGCAGCTTTAAATCGGTGAATAAAGTTTTCGCAATCAGACCAGTACTTTCAAAGATTACCTCCTACAAACAAAAAATAAACTTTACCTCTTTATAATATAAATGTAGATAATGTATAGGAGGTGTGGTAATCGAAGATAAATAAAAGAGATGGTCACTGGACTACACTAATATTATATTGACACTAAGATGTACAGGCAACGAGTGAGTGTCGCGCGCTTTGCGGTTACATATTTATAAGATTACGCTATTACAGTGTGTGTGTTGTATGCGCTATTTAACCCCTACAATATTATTACCTTGAGCAGCATGAACTTCCTGAGAGGGTCGTACCACTGCATGAGGAACAGCCCTGCTGGTGTCGCTCCGCATAAGTACTTGTAACCATTGTAAGGGTTTCTGGCTACTGCGCAGCGCATGCATCCTGGAGAACAGGCAGATAAGATTAAAAAAAACTGGGCAAGTGCGAGTCGGACTCGCGCACTGTGGGTTTCGTATAAAATAACCTATGTAAATAGTTCAGATTCCCGAATGGAGTCTCGAAGATTTTTCCGAATCGCAAAAATTTTTTTTTTTTTTTTTGTAAGGTAACTACAAATTAACAGTTTTCAGATTTATTGCTATACTTGTGCTATAAGACCTTGCTTTATGCCAAATTTCAAGACTCTGGGTCAACGGGAATTACCCTATGAATTTTGATTTCCTCGAGAGTGTCGAAATCGTCACGTTTTTTGCCCCATAAACCGAAGTACTTATCTTTTTTTGTTTGAATTTTTTACAGCTTCAAGAGTCCGCAGAATTGAGTATATGGTTTTAATTTCAACTCGATATCTCCCCGCGTTTCTGAGATAAAGGGTCTTGACAGACAGACTGACAGACGGACGGACAACAAAGTGATCCTGTATGGGTTCCGTTTTTTCCTTTTGTAGTACAGAACCTTAAAAACGGATTGCGCCGACCCCAAGTAATATGGGACAAGAAGAAGATAATGATGATGACGATGATGGGCGCCAACAGATACTCACCCCTTGTGTATCAAAGTTAGGTACATTATTTCTGTGTAGTGTACTCACCCCGTGTGTCAGGTACTCTCGTTGTTAAAGCGAACCTCCTGGGTAGCAACCGTGGAGGCAATACACGGAGCGACCTCCCTCCGCGCGCCGAGCCTATCAGCGCTAGCAGCTCGTGGCGGTACAGGGACGGGGTTTTACCTGATACAAGAAAAAATGTATTTATACGAATAGAAACCTAAAAGGAGAAACTGACTGACATATCAACGAACACAGCCGAAATTACTGGGACTAGGAGTGTGAACATTTGCACAAGGTTTATCTATTTAAACTTCATGTACAGTGGTGGTACATAGGCGGACTTGATGCCACAAAGCATTCTCTACCAGTCAACCATTGGGTTAAAAAGACAACACTGTGGTAGGTGTGCACAATAAATAAATAACAGATATTTTTGAAATAGAATGTAGTATCATTAAATTAAGTGGCTTATAAGTTGGTTGTAAGGTTTCCTTTTATGAAGTAGACGAGTACTAAGGGTGTCTTTAATATCTTGCGGATTTTATTTAAATAAGAGAGTTATTTGATACTCTATTGCGGTGGCCTAGGTGACCAATCAGACGTGGGTGCGGTGCAGCGACGAGCGAAGCGAAGCGGTCACGAACAGTTGGTTTGATATTTTCGCGCGAACTCTTGCGGTGCGGTGGCTTGTTTTATATAAATGGAGGCTGAAGCGGCGGCTTAGCGCGCACTTTAGTCAAAGCCACCGCGTCACGTTGAATTCGTGTAATACTTTTATTTTTGTTTTTTTTCGTGGGGAAACCTTCAAAAAGCACCTAGACTTTGAGGACGAGTCCGGGGAGTGTAAGGTTTTTACTTCACTAAAACAACCCCGGTGGTACCACCCCCGTGGTCACCATCAGCACATAGAAGCTACCCCGTTACCTCTTAAACCACTTCAGAACCCGCTCTGAACGTCTGTTACGGCACATCTCAAAGGAGACTGTACTACGGTCTCCCCTGAGCAAAGAAAGAAAGAAAGAAAGCAAAAAGAAAAATATTTTATTTGACACACGTACACAGATACACACAATGTAGAAACAAAATGTAAATACTTAAGATACAAAAATGTATATATATAAAAGAAAGTCGTGTTAGTTACACTATTTATAACTCAAGAACTGCTCAACCGATTTTGCTGAAAATTGGTGGGGAGGTAGTTCAGAATCGACGGACGGACATAGGATACATTTTATCGAGTAGGGTAGATTAGGGTAGAGTAGAGTAGAGTAGGGTAGAGTAGGGTAGAGTAGGGTAGAGTAGGGTAGAGTTGGGTAGAGTAGGGTAGAGTAGGGTAGAGTTGGGTAGAGTAGGGTAGAGTTGGGTAGAGTAGGGTAGAGTTGGGTAGAGTTGGGTAGAGTAGGGTAGAGTAGGGTAGAGTTGGGTAGAGTTGGGTAGAGTAGGGTAGAGTTGGGTAGAGTTGGGTAGAGTAGGGTAGAGTAGTAGAATATAGACGGGAGCGAAGCCGCGGGCAAAAGCTAGTAAGAAAATAAAATAACCAACATTGTGTGTCTCGCGCCTGCGCCAAACACAGGACACAGGAGCAGGTTAGTACTTACCGGAAAGCGACATGAGCACATCTTTGATGACGTGCATCCATATAGTGCGCCGCGGACACAGTTGGTCCATAGCAGTCTCGTGTAGTTCGTTCAGGTTTAGCGTGTAGATGCCTTCTTCCGCGCCTGGAGATTACACAAATCAACATTACTATTATAAAGAGAAGCTTGTAAAGAATGATGCCATGAATTCTGGGCACACCTCCCAATGTGTGTGTTACATCGTTGGAAAGGTTATTTTGAACTGAATAAAAGTTATTATGGCACCAAGTTCCAAATCTTAGTTAGTCCCTTCAAAATTACTCTCTATTAAACATGTTAATTTTACCAATAACTAATATGCAATGCTATTTATTAGCAATCCTACGTTTTATTATGGAGAATAATGAGCAAGAAACTCCATGGACACTCTTTTCAATCATGTTATGTATTACAAATGTCTCGGTTACATGTTTCAGTCTCGACTGACGCCCGTTCACGGACATGACGCGTATAACAGCACCACTCAGCTCAACCATTTTGAAGAGTAACGTTTCGGTAACATCCCTACTCGGTACTAAAAAAAAACATTGTGTAGACAGTATAAAATTCAAAGTAACAAATGTAATAAATAACTCACCTATAAGTATATGTTGGTCTCTCGTGTCTGGATGTATCCATGAGGCTGTACAATTGATCCTTAGAGGACATCCGTTGAACACCTGCACACGAATAACAACCTTATTACAACTACTATAGAGTTTGTTGTTATTTATTCGCTAGGTAAAGGAAGACTTAGGGCCGAAAATGCAATAAGCGGACGCCCGCTTGGTCCCATGCTGCAGTGCTCCTTGCGGCACTTGGCGCGGGCACCGATTGCGGCTCGCAGGCATTACTAGCGGCACCTGTGCCGCTAGTTATAAATATTAAGTTCTCCATCGACTACATGCACACCGTTAGGGCTATATTTCACCGGGACACCATGGCGGCGCGACCAGTTGCGCGTTTGCGCCATGGTGTCCGTAAGCTACCAAACTAGACACCATACAGACACCAGAGTCACTATACTACACTGAGACAGTATCAAAATGGACCTTAAGTGCACGCGTCCGAGTCGGTCGCGCCGCCAAATTGGTTGCGCAACCAAACGGACATCAGGTGAGTAACTCTATAGAGTTGTATCCATTTTGTTGGTAGCAGCGACCGGTCGCGCCGCCATGGTGTCTCAGTGAAATATAGTCATTAAAATTGAACCAGCGACACTGCGCAGATCCGGTCGTTTTTACCGCGTACATCGAGGGACTGGAACAATTTGCCTACTTTGCGGTTTTTGTGTCTTCGAGGAGAGTGAAATAGGCTCTGAATAGACTAGTGCGTTAATAAACGATTGCTTCACTGCTTACTATCAAGTTAGATCGCAGTCAAACCCTAGACATAATGCGGCCTAATTTTTTTTTTATTTACTTGTTACAGTGGATAAAATACGTTTCCGTCACACTTTATTGTACCGATTGCTTGTGGAAAGAAAAAAGAAGAACATATTAAATAAATTCTTTTGCTTTGGCGTCGTCTATTTGGAACAGTCACTTTCAAGTTGATGATGTTTGATTTGTTAAGAGTACATACCTTAGAGAAGCAAGCCCCCATATGCACCTTGGGCGTGGGCGGCAGGCCGTTGGGGGCCGCGCGCGGGGGCGTGTGGCGCCGCCCGCGCGCGCGCCGCGGCGGCACCGGCGGCGTGCCCGAGCCCTCCAGCGCGGGGAGGGGCACTGCGGACAATTACACGCATTTATACATTTAAACTCACTTTATCATCGCCATTTTAGCCGAAAGACGTCTATTGGACATAGGCCTCCCCCAAGTGTCACCACAACGAACGATCCTATGGGTCGCGGGAATCTCATAGATGCGAGAGATCCATCGGATTCCCGAAACCCTCACCAGTTCATCGGTCTACCCTGTGGGAGGACGCACCAACGCTGTCTTCCAGTACGTCGTCGTCAATCCAGAACCCTTCGGCCCCGACGAGCATCTATTCTGCGAGCAATATGCCTTGGCCACTGCCAATTAAATTTGGCGATTCTTCGGGCTATGTTCTCCTTGCGAGTATCTTCATTTCTGATGTGATCACGTAAGGAAACATTCCCTCGCGTGCTCGGAAGTTAATTATATAAATCCCTCACTGCGGTCGGGATTAAAAGTTAACAGCCTTCATTTTGTTCGGAATTCGCCGCCAGCGTATTAAAGACACTGCTATATGCCCTAGCCTAGCTAATAATTATTGTACTATTCTACTCTCACGTGTGTAAACCTGCTATAAGAAGTTAATAAAAAAAATCTCACCCTTATTATCAACTTTGGCCTTATCCCTCTGACTGTCAGACAGACTCCGTTGCCTCTGTGTAGTTTTAATCTCCTCATCAACCACCTCAGCCTTCGCGTCCCTTCCATTCTCATCCACCATTTTAAAAATCTCATCAACAGATGACGTTTTTCTTTTGACCTCAAGTTCACATTGACAAAATTGATTTAAATCTATTCCAGCTGTGACAGAATCAGAATGATGTCTATTATGTTTTTTTCTGTGTTCGAAGACCTTATCCTCCATATTCATACTCATATCGATTTTCCTACATAAGTCATCGTCTGTACCGCCATTTTGTAATTTGTCGTCCTCAGAAATTCTTAACCTATTGGCGATTTGTAAAGCTCTAAAATTTGAAACGGATATTTTTTGCTTTTTACAATGTTCGCAGATTACTATTCCTGAATCCGTGTTTTGGTTCGAACAGTTTCTGTAGTAACTTAAGATATCCCCGTTTGAGTTGCAGACGTCACAAGAACATTTTGCTACGGACCTCTGTAGGTCGCTCAAAGTATTGTTGTCTCTGGGCTCAGGCTTCGGGCATAGACCACATTCACAGTTTGCGTTCCTCTGTAAATCTAAATGATCGTTTTCTTGTTGATCCACATACATTATATCTTCGCCTATTTTCCTGCATAGAGGGTCGTCTATGGACACTCTAGAAGCACCTATTGGACTTTGGAAAGTCGACGTTAAATTTTGATAGATATTCGCGGTAGAATTGTTCAAAAAGTTTTGTTTTAACTGTATACATTGAGATAGGTGTTGGTCGTGCATTGATAACGCGGTGTTGCCACCCTGCGCCATGTTCGCGGTTTCCGCTGTTAACGGTAGTGTTGCCCTGTAATAAAAATGAAAAATTACTATTTTGGTAGAATATGTTTGGTAGTTTTAGTATTTTTTTTTTTGGGGAGTATCGCAGTGCTGTTAGGTTTTTTTTGGAAGCGATTTCGAGTGCTGTTAGACACAAATGTGGGAGGGGCTTAATGTTAAGGTGTCATGTAGACAAGCTATATTTTTATTCGTGTTAAAATAACAAGTGGTGCTGGTGGGATATAAAACCGTTTTATATTTCAAAAAAACAGTATGAATCGGACATTGGTTTACGGGTTTTTTCCATACTTTTATTTATGTTTATTTTACACATAATGTTTAAGCTGCAAAGCTTCATTTTACCATGCTTCATGCTACAACTACGCACCAACATTGGCTAAATGCTTCTGCAAATATTTTTGCATTTTATTTTGATTGCTTATCATTACAGACTTTTTATGTGGAATCCGTGTTGTGAGAGTTTTTAAAATGAATCTAGTGTCCTGCCCCGGTTTTTGAATTTATTGTGTTCATACAGACAGACAGCAACTTCCAATGATATATGATTTTTCTACATTTTTTTATTATATTCGATTTCCTACATGGTTGAACTACGATATTTTCAAATTAATAATATTTTTTATTAATATAACAGGGGATAACTTTATACTTTCGGTGCCAAGAACGTGCTACAATAAATCGTTCGTATGGCCTCAACATAATGAAAGAGAGAGTCTCTTTCACTCACACACCCAGGATCTGACAACCGATTTCAAACTCCCACTATACAAATTTTTCAATTATTGTACGACTCATATGTTGGTTCTTGGTAGCGAAAACGTTAAAATGTTAAACTTTCTCAGTGTAAAAATATTGATGTATGCCATAACTATACCTCGGATAACGATAACTTGGCTTTAGAAAAAAATAGTCTTAGGGTCGCCGCACACGAGCCACCGGCCACAACCACAAAATGCCGCCACCGGCATATTTGCCACCACAAGCTACAAATCGTCGCTGCTCGCTTCTTGTGGCCCGCACTGGCCACTGTACGCCGTCACACCACTCGCGCATTTAAAACTTCTTCATCAAAGTCCATTATGATACTGCGCGTACGGGTCAAGAAAAGTAGCAGCCACCGGCCACAAGTAGCTGTAGTGCGCTTCAATTTCCTTTGTAACGGCTTCTAGCTTCTCGCTGTGGCATGTGGCCCATGTGTGGCGACACTTATTTGTTTTTTACTCGAGAAATCAAGCGTAACGTGTAGATTTTTATTAATTTTGAATAAATGAGGGTTAAGTGTTGAACTACATCTGTCACTGAATGGTACTTTCTTATACTTCTTTCCTTTTCTATCACTTAGAACCGTCACTTATTATCTACTACTATATATATAAAAGAAAAAACTGACTGACTGACATATCAACGCACAGCCGAAACTACTGGGACTGAGCGTGAAATTTTGCATAATACTTCCTTTTATGACGGATTTTTGAAAATTCACCTTCTGAAGGGACGGAACGGGGGTCCAAAATTTGTATGGAAAAACCTACGTTCTTGCGGGCGAAGCCGCTGACAAAAGCAAGTCATATATAAAACGATATTTTCATAACATATACAGAAATTATAATCTAATAAAGATTTATTATGAACATACGGAGTCTGCAATTCGGGTGACATATTACATTTCCTTCATTGTGTGTATCTCTGTGGTAAATAAACATGTTCTTTTTTCTTTTCTTTACTAGTGCGAAAAAGAGAGCGTATTGCCGACCGCCTTGTCGATTCCGCCGCTTGCAATCGCTCTTCCGCTGTCTTTCTCGCTCTAGTAAATGACAGTTATAAGTGATAGAAAAGGAGAAAAGTATGGAAAAGTAGCATTCGGTGACAAAGCTCAACTGTAAGTTAGGATGTTCACTTTTAATCATAAAAAGTCTGTAAAACTCCCATAATGTTGCAGCAATATTTTTTTATAAACAAATTCAAACTATTTTACACATTAATCCAAACTAAATCTAAATACAGGCTGTTCGGAATGTTTATACATTTAGTATCAATGCTGATGTACAATCCAAAATGTAAATGAAATTGGTTAATCACAACCCATTTTTGGCTTATTTTAAAATAATTTTGTGTCTCTTTATAACAATATTAAGATCCGATCAGACTGAGGCGAAATTTACGCGGTATGCGAGACAAAATGCGCTCACGTAGATTATGTCAAATAAGGCCTACTTTTCACGAACGCGTATTCGTCATTATACGCTTAATGTAAGCCTGTGTGAAGCTTACATACAAAACTATGAAACTGTCGACGAAGCGATAACGTCGTACCGTCTTGCCGCGTCTATGACTTGTGTGGAGATGTCCAAACTGGTGAGACTACTCCCACCAGTTTGGACATCTATTAAATATATTGTTAAAATTATTCTGTTAAAATTTGGGTGATTTTAAATCATCATCATCTTCCTGCCCTTGTCCCGTGTTATTTGGGGTCGGCGCAACATGTTTTTTTCTTCCATTCTGTCCTGTCACTCGTCACGCTATCACTAACTTCCTTTTCTTTCATATTATACTCTTCACATAATTCATCCATCTTTTCTTTGGGTGATTAAACATAAAGTTAGTAATGATCCAAAATTTCATCAATCTGAAATACTCGTATTTGAGGGGGAAGGTAGATCAATTAATGATAAATATTTTTTAAACCACCAGGTCTATGACCAGTGCGTGTTGCCGTTGATGACATATGGCACTGAAACATGGTCACAAAGGGCCTCATCAGAAGGCTTACAGTCACCCAAAGGGCAATGGAAAGGGCTATGCTCGGAGTTTCCTTGCGTGATCGCATAAAGAATGAAGATATCCCACAAGGTGGACCGACGACCTGGTGAGAGTCGCGGGAATGCGGTGGATGCGAGATTCACAGGATCGGCCGTTGTGGAGACGCTTGGGGGAGGCCTATGTCTAGCAATGGACGTCTTTCGCCTGAAATGATGATGATGATAATGATTTTTTAAACTAGGATAATTAATGACGAGCGCCGACCCCAAATAACACGGGACAAGGGCAGGAAGATGATGATTTTTTTTAAATAAGGTGAGTTTTTCGAATAGTAATATATTAATTTATCATTTAAGTTCAATTTGAGAATGATTGAATTGGACCATAAAAAATATTAGTAATTTTTACAATTCCAATTAAAGTGAATTGGAATGAAAAATGAATAAGTACTACGGAACTACTCCCGTGTGCTAATTAGTGAAACAATTGAGGAGCGCAGTCGCGAACCGATTCCACGTAGGATTCGCCTTAGTCTGACCAGAGTTTTTTTTTCATTTTACACGGCTCAACCATATCAAATGTAGAGGGTGAATTTTTGAGTGGGCGTCAATAGCAATAGGGTATTTTACTCTGTATGAGAAAAAATCTAAAAATATGTTATTAAGATAGCTTAAGTAAAATGCAGTCGGTAAGTGAGTTAGGTTAGGTCGGTAAGTTTTAGTTCATAAAATAACAAAATAAATTTTAAAATTCAATTCAAAGTTTTCTGTTTTTATTATCTGTTCTTTATGGCCTTGTAATAGTAGCCACCATGTTATTACGTCATTCGGTTGTGTAAAGTGACAGCTATCAATTGTCAACTGATTGGCCATACTGAGCGCCAACTGACGTCACGACCAGAACAAATATGGCGTCCACTGCTTTCTACATTTTTGTCAAATACGCTCGAAATTTGAAAATGTTAATTTTAAATACATTTTTAAAGTACTTAGCGACTGAATAAAAATTTTGTGTTTTTTTTAGTGGTTTATCAGCATTATATAATCTAATTGAGACACTTTTCAAAGATGAGTGTAATACCCTATTAACAGAAAACCGCAAAATAGCAGATAACTTTCTTTAATTTTCACCCGTCAAAACATTCTAGCACTAGTGCAAAAATAACTTTAAAATATTTGTAACCGCCCCAACACGCGACCAATGCGTTTTCTACGATGAACCGTGTAATCAGCCCCAAATTTAGTATTTTTCCGAACAGCGTACAAAGCTCTAACAAAAACACATATTACATAGTAATGATTACATGTTGCTTAATACATGCAAACACAAGACCTGTCCGTTTACCTGAGCATTAACTCTTCATCGATATATTGCAAGAGGCTCCTAAAACAAGACAGATTACTTACACATTATACTCACTTGAGATGTTGTTTTACTTAGAGTACTAGAAAATCGACGACGTTAGTTTCTTAAGCTTATCCTTTTAACCATCTACATCGGATATAACCGACAAATGCTTTCGCGTTTATTCCGTCAGGGTCGCGGCCAAATACTAAATCTCGTCAGCTCTTCTGTCACCTGTGTGTGAAGAGCTAAACGAGATGGAGTACCCAGTCGCTAACGCATGACCCTGGCGTATAGGGCACGAAAACATTCGTCTGATCAATTCGACGCAAGCGGTTAAAAAAGGATTGGTTGATATTTCTCAACCTTTTTTGTTTGAAATTTTTCAATGAGACAGGGGTTTAGACGGAAATCCATGTTATCTACTATATAAAAATAAGTCGGGTTTTCCTTCCTGACGCTATAACTCCAGAACGCACGAACCGATTTCCACGGTTTTGCATTCGTTGGAAAGGTCTCGGGCTCCGTGAGGTTTATAGCAAAGAAAATTCAGGAAAAATTTCAGAAAAGACAGAAAAGATGGGAAATTTTTTTTAATGGCCAAGCGGAGTTTGCCTGGTTTGCTAGTCTTTTTATACAATTGTAAAGAAGAGTGGAGGAATCTTTAATTCATTTCTTCCCTCTTATCCCATTCAAATAACATCTAGGGAGTGTCAGGAATGTCAGACTACTAGTATTTACTAATTCCGTATTAGAAAACAAGAAAAAGGATTTATTTGGCACAAGGCACAAAAACATTAGTTATACAACATTCTTTTTAGTATATGCGAAACCTGAATACAGTTTTTTCAGAATTAGTAACTGAATCGATTACAATATTTTTTACACCATGTTATATTTTTCCAAAAATATTTAAAAAAGGTCAAAAGTTGGACACCGTGCGACACTAAGTACAACACAGGTCACGGCCGCTTATAACATGACAGGGAATTTAGCGGACATTTTTCATTTATTTATTTAATTTTCCAACATACAACTATCTTTACAGGGTAACATAATGCGATTGAGTATTTTTTATATATTATTCACACTAGTTTATAACTTATTACAAATAAGGCATTTATTGTAAATTCACTCAGAGAACAACAGAATATGTCTGTATCACTAGTTAAAAGGTTGAGAGCACGATGCGCCCGCGCACATGTCACACTCCCGCGCCTTCCAATTGCATAAAGCGATTGCGAGAGCACAAGCGCTGTGGGCCTAACAGTGTTTTGAATTATGTTGGTGTATCGGTATTTAAAAAGACAGTGAGAAGTGAAGATAGTGTCAAGTAGTGATTAATTGTTGTAAAATTAATGATGATTAGCACTTTTAAACACGTCAAAATAGCTAATTGTGGTCGCTTTGAACTTGGCATAACAAATTGCATTTTATCAATTACGGCTGCATATACGAATAAATTTAGGTAAATATAATAAAATACGTTACATAAATATGACAACCATATAGTATAAAACTTTATAATTTTTCATGGTAGGGTTATGAAATGTTGTACATAGGTTCTCTATATAAAAATACAAGACACGTGTTTCGGGTTTCGCATAATTATACTAAAACTAATGTTGTATACGAAATAATAAAGAGACTCAGCAATAAATAAAATACTGTGCCGCTCTCAAAATAGATCCAATTCAGCATAATTCGCACGGTTGATCATAAATAGACCTAAGTCAAAAACTGGTAGTTGAAAATTGAATCTTAACTCATATAATTTATGGTTCAATTTTCAAACCTCCTTTGTGACTTAGGTCTTTTTATGATAAAGCGTGAGATATGTATGCTGAACTGGATCTATTTTAGCTAAAAAACAATCTTGGCGCGAATAGAGTATTGTGAAATAAGCTCCATTCGAAATAAGATTAGACAATCAAACCTTTTTTTACTGTCCGCTCAACTGATTTTGACTTCTATTCCGTAGGCTGGGATGGCATTAAAAGCAAAAAAGTGCTTACAATACCAACTATTTCCTTCAGCCGCCATGCCACCAACACAATAAAAGTCAAAATCGGTTGAACAGACAGTAAAAATGGTTTCTTTGAATGTCTCATCTTATTTCGATTGGAGTATACAGTCGTGGTGACACTTTTGAAGTATGTCATACCCCTGGAGAAGGCTTTCGTTTCTAACATGGATTTCCGACTACTCCTTAGACAACTCTACATATTGGCGCATTTTTTGTAGTGATAACGTATACTATATCTAGTTTTGTTTCTGACGTATTATACGTCATTTTGGGCGTAAATTGGCTATATTTCGAATAAGACGACTCAGTTCTAAGGTTTAAAGTTGTATAACATCATTCTTAAATATAATATTATTTAAATCAATTATTTAAAAACGATAAGAATTTATTATCCAACTTAAAACCTTATTTAACACACTTTAAATTTAAAACACACTGAAGGCAACAACAGAGCGCCATAGATAGCGAATAAAAACTTCTTACCTCTTCAAGATATCATAGACAACGATAGCCCATCCCATAGAGAAACCATAAAGCCAAACAGAAAACCAACGCCCAAATCATGCGCATAATCAAAAGTGTAACTATTCTATCATTTTGTGCATTCACACAACAATCAAAGAGAAATCATTTAAAAAAAAAAACAATAAAAAAAAACTTTAAAAATAATCCATCCTCCACCAAAGTATTATTAGCACACGGAAAATCCTATCAGTTAGAACTCAGAAAAAAAAAACAAAATTAAAAAAAAGTCTTTCGCTCAAATTTTTTTTTGGTCAAAACAAGTACCTTAAACTCATTCTCAATATATCATCCCCCGTGATCACCCGACACCACTTGCTATAAAATATAACATAATATAATAAACGTATATAAAAAAAAAACCACAAAAAAGCGAGAAAAGTAACAAAAAGGTCTAAATATTAGTAAAAATTGTCGTTGTACTCACTTTTCACTAGAAGGCATGGTGTCTACGGAGTGATCTTGTAAGGGATTGTGTTTCGGACAACTCATTAGTGAAGCGACGGTCCATTCTTCACTAGATTGTCTGTGGTAGGCTGGAATAGACAATAAAATAAAGACTTTTTAGCGTGATTTCTTCGAGTGAAGTTCAGTGGCTGTTTTAATTATTCGCAAATTGACTCCTAGTGGATATTGTAATTTAAAATTGGTGTAGTAGTGTCTACGCAACTGGACAATATGTGGAACCATTGACACAGGCGCGATCTCGGTAAAATGGAGCTGAGAATTTTATTGTAGTGTTGACTACCTCAAAGTTTGCCTAAAAGGTTGATTTGATACATTTTCTGCCAAATAAAAGATATCTGCCATATAAAAACATTACAATATGCACATTCATATTCTAATAATAAAAGATAACTATTCCTACGAAGACATGGCTTAAAGGACTTAGTATCCAAGACAAAAAAAAAAAAAAAATATAAGTAGCAATTTGCCTGCTGCGGACTTCTCGTCCGATTATAATTTAGATGTCTTTAAGGCTAGAGTGAATAGGCTCGTGCGATTCACTATTTACAATTGCATCAATGCTTACCATCAGGTGGGATCGCAGTAAAGCACAAGTTTATATCATTTAAAAAAAACTCACCATTTCTTTTAATAGTATCCCCATCACAGCTCCTATTGACTTCCACACCAAAATTAATGACCTTCGGCATCGATCTCACGCTCAAATCGTCATCAGCGTCCAAATCAACAATAGGCGAGTCATCGTACACTCCGGACCTCCTATTGGCCGGTTCCCTGCCCTCGCCCGTCATGAGTCGCACGCGATTGGCTGTTGAGATGACGTCTTCGTCGAGGAGGGAAGTTGGGCGATTGCTATTGGTAGGCACGACGTGGTCGGTGAGCAGCGAGCGCGGGCGCACGTGGTTGTTGGAGTGGCGCGCCGCCTGCGCCTGCGCCGCCTGCGCCGCCTCCGCCAGCACGCGCCGCCCGCCGCGCCCCGTGTGCTTCGACGCTATGCGCTGAGGGACGTTGGACATCGCCTGACGACAAACGTGCTATTGTTAGTCTCATCTATACCCTATTCAGAGAGCCGTGAATAAAAGGTATACAAACCATTTATAATACTACTAAATTATAGACCACAGATATTGCAAACATTTTACATAAAAATGCGACGTTTTGTCATCGGGCGGGTTATAATGCGCCATCTTTTTCACTATCGATCAACTTGTTAATACGAGAGAGATATTTTCGTTGAATTCTTATTATTCGCCGAAGAAAAAGCGTGCGAAGAAAACGCCAATGCATTCAACAGAAAAAAAAGGACTGTTATTAATGTATTCATGCAAACACGTTGAAGAAACTTGATCGAAAGCACCTACATTGTTTTCTTCGTTTACATTTTGCCTCAAACCCAGATGAATAGGGCATATAGGAAGCTTTCATGCCTTTTTTATGCTTCAACTAAGGCCTACTATCCACGGACACGTAGCTTCACAGACGCGTGTTCGTCATTATACACTTGGTGTACGCGTGAAGCTTACATACAAAACACACAGTACGGCCGACGTTTTTTTAAATAAATTATTTTTGTAGCTTTCTGTCTCAAAGTGTTCTAATATTTATTTTATTTGTACTTGGTCCTTCTATTAGTACATTTTTATTCGTATTCAATAACAGTTTTTTTTTACGAGTGTATATGCGCTAAAGTTCGCAGAGCTGATCTTCAGACTCGCCAAGTTACGTCGGCCGTACTGTATGGCCTACTGTCTTGACCTGTAGAGTTATGCAACTGAAGGAACACGGCCTACCCGTGTTCCTTCAGTCCTGGTTAGTAAAACTCGGACACTCCCTCTCACTCTCCGTAAAAACTGAAATACACAGCTATACGTACGGTATCCTCATCAGGTTCATTGTTGCAGTGGCTGGGCGGGTTGGAATACTTGTGCAGCAGTTCTATCGCGAGACGCTTGCTCATATCTTGTTGGAAGAACGCGTGCTGGAACAGATGTTATTGTATTAAGATATGGCCGAGGGATTGTTTAAGATACCTACCATGGCCGCAGAACGCAAATGGGAACTGACACCGGTGGGTTTCAGTCTGTAAAAGTCTGATACTCTCTCTCGTTTCATCCAAAGCGGGAGAAGTGGTTTTAAGTGCATACTTCTAATAAAATATAGGCTAAAATATCGGAACTCATATTCTATTTTCTGATAAGAATACTGTCACGCCGTGGAACATTAATAAGTTTGAAAGGTCTAGAAAAAACCTTAGACTTAGACCAAACCTTTTTTACTGGCAGTTCAACCGATTTTGACTTCTATTCCAAAGGCATAAAGATGGCATTAATAGCAAAAAAGGGATTACAATTTACAATACCAATTGTTTACTGCAGCCGCTATTTATCATGACATCAACGCATTAAAAGTCAAACGATTCCCTTTCAACTTTTCAGTAACTCTAATATACTCATTTTTCACTATATTCATTCTCGTCACACCACTGTATCCATCATATGTATATATGTATTAATATGTACTAACCTGCCTTGGATTAATGTTTACTCTCGAAGAGGACGCCAAAATTGTCACTCGAACGGCGGTTGCTGAAAACCAGCACCGTAGATGGCTGGATTTGCCTAGCGTCACGGTATATGCTGAGCAACGGCCTATTCTTGCTAAGATACGACGCACAACTTTGATTTTTAATTTTTATTATTAAAGTTATGTTATTTTCTGTTATATTTTGGTTTATGTTTGTCTCTGTTAGGGCCGGCGTCAAAATGCAACAGATAATCTGGACAACTGTGTTGTCTATGGTCATATAGAGCAACACAGTTATGCCAGATACACATATGGCCTGACAGGGAACTTTGTTTTTATATTTTTGTAATGAATTGTGCGTCTATTTAGGCAGAATAAACATGTTTTCTTTCTTTCTTTTTTTCATCATAACAATCTGATCTCGTTTATCCCAAAAACCTTTGAAAATCTGTTAAGGTGTCACAGTTATTTATGTCCTGGAAGCTCACCTGTAGCAGCTTGTCAGCCGTGGGCCTCTTCTTGGGGTTCTTGGTGAGAGCCAGCTTGAGGAACGCGTGGAAGACGGCGGACCAGCGCTCGCGCTCCTTGAGCGCGGGCGGCTTGAAGCCAGACTTGGACATCAGGAACAGCACGCGCATCGGGTGCAGCTCGAACATCGGCGGCTGCAGCTCTGCTAGCTCTGGAACATGACGTAACAATGCTTTCAACTATTTGGTTGACACCAATCTAAAAAGCCTGGAACACAAGCGTAGGGTAGCCAGCCTTTCTGTATTTTTTTTATTACATGACTTGATTCCGCCATCATCTTGTTCATCCCCGCCAACGTCGGGGTCACCAGTTTGGAGGTAACCGGAACAGAGTGTAAAGTCCCGCAAACCTCCGTTGAAAAGGGAGGATCCTCCGACCAGACGGGTGTTGTCTGGTAGACAACTGCCCTACAGATGATTTCGGGCTGTTCTATATGTTCCGATCGCGTGGAGAACTTTAATTGCGCGATGCAGGATTAGTACTTATGTGACGCCATAGATGTCGCTACAAGTTTTAGTAGTAGTAGTAAAAATGTGACACTCCCTCTCTCTCCACTCAATGTGGGAGGAGTTGTTTTGAAGATTTACCAACGAAAAAAAATGTGTCTCATATGACACTTACCGATAGCAGTAATACCGCACGCCCAAATATCACAGAGCTGATTGTAACCACCTTTGCGTTCCACTGCTGCCACCTGGAATAGAAAAAAATACACAAATCAGAAACGTTTATTTCAAATAGACCAATTACAGGCACTTTTGAATTGTCAAAATGCCGGTCAGTCAAAGAAAAAAAATGCGAATCTAAATTGCACGTTCCAAAGCGTAGATCTGTGTGGAGAAGAACGTGCAAGAAACTCCATGGACACTCTTTTAAATTCGATGCATTCGGTAATTTCGCGATTTACTCGAATTTTTTACAAAACTTGTTCCAGGACAATAACGTACATATATAAAAAATCCATTTGTATAATTTCGATGTTGAGAATGGATTCATGATAGCACGGGTTTAAGCCTTAGTGGTTGTTGGTTGCTATTTAACCTAGAAAATTCTATTCTTTTGTATTAAAGAAAAAGGAAATACGTGTTTTTTTTAAAACCCTTAAAAGTTTTTGAGAAAAATTGTCGTCATTAAGAATCTCGATTAAATGTGCAAGGCTTCTATAGATGTACTTACTTATATTTTTAATATATGAGTAAATTATGGAGAGCCAAAGTTCACGTAAAATAGAAAATTTTCAGAGGTCTTTACTGGATTAGTTTAACACAAATTTATGTTTTGATTTCTATAGAAGCCTAGATAATATTCACAAGATAGCTGTGTATCTAAAATATCAGAAGAAAGATGTGTAATAACATCATAATCACGTAAGAGCGATTGTATAAAAATGTACCTCGGTTTGGCCGCTCTTAATCCCAAAAGATAGCCTAATAAAAAAGGATTAATGATATGATATGATGATAATTTTATATGCGGAGTTGTGTTATTTATTTGTTCCGAATAATTACAATCGCTCTAGAAGGAATCAATTATTTAATATCCTATTTTGTGGCACTGCAGCTCGATCCACCTCCCCTACACCGCGTATGCTAACGATGCTCAACGAGTTCATGGAGACCAACCCTGGATTGGATTTGTTTGCTGATGAATGGAATACGATATTATTAATAATAATAATAATATTTCACAACTATCACACAACGCGGTCTAGTCCCAAGCTAAGCAGAGCTTGTAAGGGTACTAGACAACTGATAAATATACTAATATATTTCTAAATACATACATATTATAGATGGATGGATTGTGTGAAGAGTGATATGAAAGAAAAGGAAGTTAGTGATAGCATGACGAGTAACAGGGCAGAGTGGAAGAAAAAAACGTGTTGCGCCGACCCCAAATAATACGGGATAAGTGCAGGAAGAAGAGAAGAGAGATACATATTATAGATAAATTACACCCTGACACAGAACAAATGATCGTGCTCATCACACAAACATTTGTCTTGGGTGGGAATCGAACCCATGACCTCCGGCATAGCAGTCAGGGCCACTAACCACTAGACCAACAGGCCAGTCAAAAAAAATTATATTAAAAAGTTATTATTACAAAGTTTGTGATTCTGTGAGAGAAAGAGTAAAAGAATTAATGTAATTTAGTGTTAATGGCTATTTTGCTGTACTATATAAATAAATAAATATCAATTCTCATGCTCCATTTCCCACTTTAATTTATCTAGTGCCTTGTATAGTTAAATATTGACCTCAGGAGCCATCCAGTACGGCGTGCCAATGAAAGACTTCCTCTTGTTGATGGTGGCTGTGATCTGCGCGGATACACCAAAGTCTGCCAGCTTCACGTCGCCGCATTCAGTTAGCAGGATATTTGCGCCTTTTATGTCACTGAAACATTTTATAGAAGATATTAGAAGGGTACTTCAATCAGCGAGCAATGGGTAGCTTGCCATACGGCCGCCCTTTAACCGTACGGATCGAGTTCGAGTAGTGTCCCACGAGCGCCTCAAAGAGATGTCAGGAAACCGTAGGGGCTCAGCAGGGTCGAAGCCTACGGGGGCTATGGGTTGTGCGAAAGTGTGACCCCGGGGCCCTGGAACGAAGGCAAAGAAGAAATAGGAGTGGGTTTTTTTGTCAGTAAAAGTTTGACACGCCCTTTCGCCCCGCCCAGGACGGGAGAAGTTAGTGAATGATTTCTCAGTTAAAAAAAAGGTACTTCAGTCAGAGATGCTGCCACGAGCTCTTAATCCATTTGACGACCTAAACTGAACTGGTAAAGGGAAAGAGCGATATAGGGTGTATAGCTTCATCCCTTTTTCTCGCTCAAACGACTGACATTTTAACACGCCATGGTATGTCCCTGCAGGGTTGCTCGAAAGAGACTTTAGAGGTATCCGGAAAAAAGTGTAGTCTAACGAACCTCGATTGAAAAGGGAGGATCCTGCGACCAAGCGTGTTGTATCTGGTCCGGACAACTACCCAACAGTTCGACACCCGCATCGAACAAAGCAGTATCTCGGATTCACAGACAGTCCAAACATCACTTACTATAATTTTTTGGTTCATTTAAAAAAATAACCGAATTAATGTTACAACCTTGTTCGTTGCGAGTGTCGAGTCGATTTCGGACGGTTGTGTATGTTCTAATTGCTCGGAGAATTTTAATAGCGCGATGAAGGATTTTGGATTTTAGTTAATTGACGATGATGTGACATCATAGATGTCGCTACAAGCCACTGCGGTCCAGGAACCCAAGGGTAACTGAAGGGATACAGGTGGGTTTTAGTAAGCAAAAGTCTGAAACTAACTAGCTCTCGCTCCAGAAGAAAAGGAAGATGTTATTTGATGATAAATACCATATATACTACCCAAAAAATGGGTGGGGGGGCAGGTGTTTGCTCTGATCAGATGATATAGGAAAGGTGGGCGACGGCCCACTTCGCCTATGCCTAGCTACGCTACTGGCGGTCCCGGTCCAAAGAGCCTAGTAATTACCCCCGAATCATAGCGAAGCTCATTCCTGTCGTTCGTCTGGTTAAATAACTCACCGATGCATCTTGCCCATCATGTGTAAGTAAGACAGGCCGGTCAGCGTCTCCCGGCACATATAGGCGATCTGCAACTCTGTTAGCGGCCCTGTGACGTGGTAGATGTCCTGAAATGAGAAGGAAACAAATTACTTCGAATATTAAAAAGAAAAAAAAATCCTTGCCCCACACTAGGAACTGCTCCTGAAATGTGGGTGCCTTCACAAACATGTAAACACACGTACAAAAAATAGCCCTAGACCTGCAACCAATATCTGTATGCCATAAAATATTTGTGCCGAGCGGGAACCGAACCCGCGACTCGCAATCCATTTTTTTTTATTTCTCCATGTATGTCATTCGCCTTGAGGAGAGGAAATCGTAGTACCCTAGGTTGACTGGTAGAGAATGCCTAAGGCATTAAGTCCGCCTTTGTACTTTATGTTGCATGAAGATAAATAAATAAATAAAATAAATCGTTTGTCTTGGTATGGTCATATGAAGAGGAGGGATGAAACGTATGTTACTGGATGGAGAGCGAAGCCAAAGAAAAGATGGATGGATTGTGTGAGGAGTGATATGAAAGAAAAGGGAGTCAGTGATAGTGTGACGGGTGACACGACAGAATGGAAGAAAAAAACGTGTTTCGCCGACCCCAAGTAATAAGTAAAAATATGAGATAAGGGCAGGAACAAGAAGAAGTATGTCATGCTCCCTAAGGTGACTATCTGTAAGATTCTTACTAAACAAAAACTACCCCGGTGTTCGGAATCACTCAACCAAGCCGTATGGAAACGAACGGAAGGAACACCTTCCACGAGAACCAATGATCTGGTGAAGATTACCCTTACCGGACGGCGAGCTACCTATTGAACGTCCGCAAGCGTGCGTCTAAGGTGCCCGGAAATCGCCCTGCAGCTCCTTCGGCGTTAGCTGGAGCGAGAGAATGTCCGTTCCCTCATAGTTACGGTCATTTCCTTCGTTCGCATTACTGCTTAGGTGTGGTGACTCTTTCAAACAAATCCACAGACCACATCAACCCTTACCATCAAATGTCATAGTGATCAATTTATCTATAAAAACTTCATGCAACACAAAAGTACAAAGGCGGACTTAATGCCTAAGGTATTCTTTACCAGTCAACCTAGGGTGGTGAAGAGACAATATAGCAGGTGCATTAAAATATAAAAGATTATTAAGAAAATAAGGCTTCAAAATTATGTATATATACAAAATAAACATACATATTTATATAAAGAAAAAGAAAGGGGTTATTAAAACGACTTCAGTATTTGTGCAGAAAATAATTTCGCAACATCCGTTTAAGGGTTGCCGCACACGGGCCACCGGCCGCCACAACCACAAAACGCCGCCACTGGCATATTTCCTGTAGGTTTCATACATTTTATACGGATTCGCCGCACACGATTGACGCCAGTGGCCGCCACACGAATCAAATCGCCGCTGCTCGCTTTTTGTGGCTCGCACTGGCCTCTAAACGCCGATACAAAACGCCGTCACACTGCACTCGCGCATTTAAACCTTCTTCGTCAGAGTCCATTATGATACTGCGCGTTTGGGTTAAAAAAAAGTAGCAGCAACCACCCACAAGTGGCTTGTGGCCGCTTCTGGCTTCTCGTGGCGGCGTTTGTAGCTATGGCATGTGGCCCATGTACGGCGACACTAAATGTATACAGACTTGTGGCCGTCTTGATCTCGAGAGGAAGAGCATTCCACAGAGGTATGATATGTATATGAAAGGATGAATGAACAAGATCAGAAGTATGAGAAGGACAATCCTCACATCAATCAATGATATTAGAATTCAGATACCATTTTTAAATACCTTCATTTATTTAAAAACGGGGGGTGGCAAGACAAAATTTAAGAAAAACAAGTCGTGACTCGTGCCATTAGTGGGTCACGATTCCCAGCAATCAGAAGTCGATTTAGGTCACAGAAATACGTGGTCACAAAAGTGGCGATAAATAAAGTGTGCGCCATTATAATTGAATGAGACTTTTTGCAATGCTTCTACAATATCCATCTTGGTACTTAATTATACTTTTAGGCTTTTGTGTACACTAGCGTCCAAAAGTTAGAAAGCAACAAGAAAAAAAAAACTTTTCAATAAACTTAATCGAAAACCCGCTCTTATCTCATCGCTTTTAGGTACGCAATTCACTTTTTCGCACCAGTGCGGAAAAGTGTGAGTGCTCGCCCCCGCCTTAATTTTAGTATATTTATCTCCCACGAGTCGCGCGTCAAACCCTGTTTATTTACTTGTATGTCATCGTAAACTAAGTGTATTGAAAAACGTCGTTTGATACACGTGGAAATTTGTCACTGCAGCCCTCGGCTCCATAACACCCTCGCCATGGCTCGGGCGAATGCCGTCTCGGTCACAATGACAAACTTTCTTCACTTGTATCAAAATGTACAATTTTTTTTTAATCGTTTAAATCTTCGAAGTGTTCAACTTTTGGTTTTATTATCTCTTAATTATTCGACGCAAGGTTACCGAAACAGCCCGAAGGATCGCCAAACTTAAGTAGCAGTGGGCAGGACTCATAGAACAAATGGTCGATGGGACCGAAAGGTTTTTAAGTGGCGACCGCGCACCGAAAGACGAAGCGTTGGAAGGCCACAAGGTGGACTGATGACCTGGTGAGATTCGCGGGAATGCGATGGATATGAGACTCACAGGACCGTTCGTTGTGGCGACACTTGGGGAGGCCTATGTCCAGCAGTGGACGTCTTTCGGCTGCAATGATGATGAATGATGAAATTACCACCTTACCTGCAAACTCCCCCCACCGCAATACTCCATGGAGATCCACAGCTTATCACGTCTAAGATACGAGCCATAGTAGGCGACGATGTTCGGGTGTCTGCAGTCCTTCATCATGAGGATCTCCTGCTGGATGATGGCGAAGTCATCGCCAGGCTCCAGCTTGATCACCTTGATGGCAGCAAGGTCGCCATTGCCGTTGAGTCTTTTCGCCTGAAAAGAAGGAGATTCGTGGTTAGAAGATGGGTGAAGAAAAAAACTTATATATACCTATAGACTATAAGTAGCCGTAGTAAGTCTTAGTTTTTTCAAATGTTTGTCCTGTCCACGTTATGAGGTGTACAATAAATACTAATAATAACAAATCTGAAGAAGATTGACATAATATCATTAAATGTTAACGTTTTTACGATCTGGCCAGTTTTAGTTGGCCATATCATGAAGTGACCGATTTTAAAATCTGGCCACGGCATATATAAAAGCGAAGTACCACTCGCTATTAGATTTCGTGATTTATTTCACGAAATCTCAGAAACTATAACACATACAAACTTAAAATTTGGCAGGTAGGTTCCTGGAATTTACGAAACTCCACTCCTAAGGGGGTAAAACGGGGCTTGGAAGTTTGTATGGAAAAGACCTACTTTTACGCGGACAATGCCACTGGAAAAAGCTAGTAAATAATAAAATTGAATTGTCTGTTTGTAATATTAAAATATTTTATTTTACTAATTATATGTTACAAATGAAAGTACGTTAATTTTAAAAATGTTTTGTTTGTTTGTCTAATTGTTCCGCATAATCTCCAAAACGGTTGCAACGTTTTTCATTTTGATTTTCACAGGTACATAGCAGATATTATACGGTGTAACTCAAGCTTTCATTTTATAAAAAGAATTTGGGTTCCGCGCAAAACAAAAAAATAATTTTTGCACGCAATTGTGACTATGATTGAACGGCATGCAATACTCAGTTTTTCAAGTCTACTATAAATACATACGCATATTATAGTAAATAGTAAAGTAATATTATAAAGCTGAAGAGATTGTGTTTATGTGAACGCGCTAATCTCAGGAACTAATGTTTCGAATTAAAAAAATATTTTAGAATTGGATAACCCATTTATAACATTACGTTATGGGAGTAACCAAAGAGACGGATGAAACCGCGATGGACAGCTACACTACAATTGCTATAGGATGGTCCGGGTGACAGCTGTCAGATTCATACAATGTCGCTAACTATCCTTTTCTCTCATCTTAAAGATGTGTAGAGCCATCTGTGGCGTCTCATAAGAACTAATCCTGCATCGCGCAATCAAAGTTCTCCGCGCGATTAGAACATATACAACAGCCCGAAATCATCTATCGGGCAGTTGCCCCCAGACATGACACCCGTCTGGTCGGAGGATCCTCCCTTTTCAACGGAGGTTTGCGGGACTTTACTCTCTGTTCTGCCTACCTCCAAAGGCGCATATTTTCGTCCTGCCGTCATCCTACCCACGCTATGTAAACAATACCCTGGTTATATAATAATAATTATATTGTGACTACGATGTTTGTAACTTAATAACATGGTATAGATAGCGGCACCAATCTTGAGCGCTCGGCGAAAGAGCGGGGATCGCTTTGCGCATCGTACACTTCAGCGAGCCAATCACTGTACAAGGATTGCACTCCCCGCCCCCGCGTCTCTTTTCATACCACTAAAGAGACCCGATATTTCACTTCTGCGTGCTTCTGCGCAAGTAAAACTATAGAAGTCAGCGCTCAAGATCCGTGCCGGTATCTATATAAATGTAATACACAAAATCTTTTATTAAATATGTGTATGACAGATGCGTGTATGAATTTTTAGAAAATTATTCATAAAACCGCATTACATAAATATTTGCGAGCTTGTGGTCATTGCGTGTAACATAAGTTAGTTGTTTTATGTTCTTCTTAAGAAATAAATAAAGAATGTATTTTATGCTGCTTATAATAATAATTTTCAAAGTTAGTAAAAGAGTTATGAGTATTCATGTAGTTGGATGGACAGGGCGAGGGAGACCAAAGAAAAGATAGATCGATGGTGTAAGAAGTAAAGAAAAGAAAGAAAAACATTTTATTTGGCGAAACAAGGCGTAAATTTAGAACTAAACAAATTATAAGTATATTATGTGAAAAAAAAAAGGAAAATATGCCCCACATCCGCGCAAAACAGCCGAACGCTCAGCATAATGCCGTGACCACACGCAAAATGCGATGAGACTCATCGCATTGTGCGTGTTTTCAGCGTGGGCCCGTAACGGCCCACGGCCGGCATGGGGGTAAGTGATACGAAAGAAAAGGGAATTTGTGATAGCGTGACGGATGAGAGGACAGAATGAAAGAAAAAACGTGTTGCGCTGACAAATAAATAAAATGGGATAAGTGTAGGGATATGGTAATAATAATTATAAAAAATCCCATTAATGCGAGTCGGACTCACGCACCAAAGTTTTCTACGTAAATATATAATCGATTCCCGAATCGAATCTCGAAGATATTTTCAGATCCCAAAGAAGTAATTATTTTCTGATTGCATAGCATAGCATAATCAGCTTTTTAATGTTCTCATTGTTGGCACTCAGGCCTCCTCTCTAGGAGAGGGAATGGGCCGTAATTTACCACGCGGGTCCAGTGCGGGTTGGTGAATATCACATGTCTTCGAATTTTTGACGATGTTGCAATGTTAATATAAAGAATTTATTATATATTAAAAAAATGGAGGAGGGATGAAACGCATGTTACTAAAAGAGTTATGAGTTTACATGTGGATGGATGGAGAGGGAGACCAAAGAAAAGATGGATGGATTGTGTGAAGAGTGATATGAAAGAAAAGGAAGTTAGTGATAGCATGACGAGTAACAGGGCAGAGTGGAAGAAAAAAACGTGTTGCGCCGACCCCAAATAACACGGGATAAGGGCAGGAAGATGATGATGATATATTAAAAAAATATTATAGAAATTGAACCCTAAAATCTTCCAATATGGTTGAGTATATTTGCACTAGTCTGCTACAATAAGGATACATGACTTTTAAATGCTTTATAAAAGCATTTGAATTACTAATCCTTCTTATAGTAGCAATTAACAGGAACTCACAAAAGTAAATTTAAATTCATAATTGTTTATTGTGGTACACAGGTAAAGATATGATGTAATAGTTTATATAGTGAAGTACATGTATGACCAGCCTTTTGGCATACAATGATTTATATGACTGCTGCAAAATTATAGCAGTAATCAATTATTTAATATAGTAGTTTAATAACAATTGCTATAGTAGTCAATAATTTGATAGTAAAAAATTATTTAATACAAATGTCAATTTTATAGATGTCAAAAAATTTAGTTTAGTTAATCATATTTGATACAATAGTTAATAATTTAATAATAAAATAATATACAAGTAAAATAGACTTTAAAATTTAAAAAAGGCAGAATTAACGAAGCGCATTAATAATTTACCATAAAACTTACCTAAAATTCTCACAAATCTGCATTTCCATGTAAAATTCCCGTACAATACGAAACAAGAGCAATATGCTCAATGTTTAGTAATGCAGGCAATTATTATATTTATATCTATGACGTATTGAGGCAAATGACGTTTAAATAAATCATGAACTTCTCATATTCGTACTGCGTTTGCTACAACACGCTAAATTGCCCTTATAGCCAATTTTTTTTAGAGTTTATAAGGGCAATTTGATAAATAAAAGCAAATATCTTGCCTATTTATATATCTATTATTTATTTGTTTTATTTTAAACTTCATGCAACATAAAGTACAAAGGCGGACTTAAAGCCTTAGGCATTCTCTACCAGTCAACCTAGGGTGGTGAAGAGACAATATGGTAGGTGCATAAAAAGAAAATTAGAAAATATGTCTTTATATGGCGAGTTTAAAGGGGATTAGCTTATTATATGATAACTATAAAACCTCTACAAGGTTTCATTCCTTATAATTTGCGCCCAAATGCAGTCTTATTGACATTAATATGGCCTTTATAAAATATGGTACATGGTGGACATCCCACTTAGACGCACAAAACGTTTTGGGAACACATTCATTGTGCGTACAGCTAAGGAGTAGAATTCCTTGCTGGAATCTGTGTTTCCTGATGGCTACAACCCGGGAATCTTTAAGTCAAGAGTGAATAGTTTACTTCTAGGTAAGCGCGTTCCATCGTCGACCGCATCGTCGCTTTCCATTAGGTGAGATAGCGGTAAAGCGCGAATATATCAAAAAAAAAAAAGATTTTTTGGCTTTAATGACATTTTATAGAGCCACTTTTTGCAACTTGGGAATAACTGGTGTATCGTAGACATCAGCTTACAACCCAAGCAGTGTGATTTCCATACTAGTAGAACCCCACATAGGCTCTCAAAATTTTTCTCACGGAGCCACGACACACCCTCATTTCTCATCCGCCATATCGATCATTTGAGACGTGTACTAACTCGAATAAATCCACGATCAAGTTGAAAGTTCTCCCCTTTTCACATAATCATAAAAAGTTCAACGATTCATTGATTTAAACGTCCAGACGGGAGACTGGCGGAAGCGAGGACTTGCTAACCTAGGGATGGCAAATAAGCTTTGACAATAGGGTCGTTTTGCCAACTTTTTTAGAGCTCCATACCTCAAAAGGAAAAAACGGAGCCCGTATAGGATCACTTTGAGCTTTGTTGTCTCTCAATATCCTTTATCTTGGGAATGCGTAGAGGTATCGAATTGAAATTAAAATCATATACTCATCATGAAAAAAATGTGTAATTCGAAACTTTCAAGGGAATCAAGTTTCATAGGTCACTTCCCGTTGACCTAGAATCCTGAAATTTGGCATGAAGTAAGGTCTCACAGGACAAGCATAGGGAAAAATCTGAAACTGTAAATATGAAGTTACGTAACAAAAAAAATTTGCGATTCGGAAAAATCTTCGTAATTCAATTCGGGAATTGAACAGTTTTCATAGGTAAGTTTGTACAGAATCCACAGTGTGCGAGTACGAATTAAGTCGTACCTATTATTTTTAATCTTTGACGAAAGTTAAAAGGGAACTAACGTTTTCTTAGGGCCTGCGCATACTTGAGACAAGACTGTGTTAGACAGACTTGTCTACGACGTCGCAGACGTCTCTGCGACAAGACTGTTTTGAGACGTCCAGTGTTGCCAACACTTACACTAACTTACCACTAGAGTCAGCTTTTAAAACAACGTACAAATTATTCATTATCAGCTATGATTAATTCGCCTTCCTTTCAGTTGCTCTTTGCGTTCTAGGACCATGATTTCCCTTTAAAACTTATAAATTAACCCGTGCCGTGAAAATGGTGGATGGTGACAACTAGAGCCAAATAGTAAAAGCAAGAAAGAAAAAAACGTTTATTCATATCTCACACATTTATTTATTAAAACTTTATGCACTGTACAAAAGCGGACTTAATGCCTTAGGCATTTTCTACGTCGACCCACACACACACACACACACTCGACTCTTTTTTCGTACACAAGTATGAAAAAAAAAATAACTTCGTAACTTACATAACTTTAGTATCGAGTTTTCATAATCTGTCATATTTTCGTTCCATTTTCCTCATTTCCACCTAACGATATAAAGTTCAATGAAACATTGATTCAAATGGGCAGGCGGGACGGACGGACGGACGGACGGACTGACGGAAGCAGTAAGCGTTATTAGGGATGGCACAGTTCCGTTTGAAAATTGTTTTTGATATTCGCTCAATTTCGACTAGAACTCTGATAAAATTGATGTAAACGTTGGATTCTCCCACTTTTGTGAAAATTAATATAGACATTAATTAATTGATTGAATTGAAACCCGTTGCTGGGAAGTTTTTGTATATTGTAGGTAGACAGAATGTTACAGAAGAATTAAATATATAAAGACATATAATCTAGTTTGTTAGTTACCTAACTCCTTCTAAACGGCTTGACCGATTTTGACGTAGTTTGGTGTGTATATTTGAATGGGTCTCTAGGTGGTTTGAAAATACAATTGAACATAGGTGGCGCTGCAATCGGGTTCTTAATTTTTTTTTCTGCCTAATTGCCAGCTTTAGGTCAACCTCTGCCGGAACCGCTTGTTTTATTATAATCATCATCTTCCTTCCCTTGTCTCGTTTTATTTGGGGTCGGCGCAACACGTTTTTTTTCTTCCATTCTGTCCTGTCACTCGTCACGCTATCACTAACTCTAACTCCCTTTTCTTTTATATCATTTCTCACACAATCCATCCATCTTTTCTTTGGCCTCCCCCTCCATCCATCCACATGTAAACTCATAACTTTTTTTAGCAACATGCTTTTCATCCCTCGTCTTCGCATGACCATACCAAGACAAACGATTCCCTTTCAACTTTTCAGTCACTGGCGCCACTTTCAACCTTCCTAATATATACGCATTTCTCATTTTATCCATTCTCGTCACACCACATTCATCATCCATCTTAAGATTCTCATCTTCGCTAGTTATCATCAATAAAATTTATTGCTAGACTCGCAGTTGACCACTCTGTGACTCACCGGTGGTAAGCAATGATGTGGTCTTCAATAGAGCATAAGCATAAGCATAATCAGCCTTTTAATGTTCCCACTGCTGGGACTCAGGCCTCCTCTCTAGGAGAGGGAATGGGCCGTAATCCACCACGCGGGCCCAGTGCGGGTTGGTGAATGTCACATGTCTTCGAATTTTTGGTTCTAGGTTGCAATAGAGCATGCATGTCTGCAACCTATTCACTCTTGACTTAAAGACCCCTAAGTTGTACATAGCTATCATAAAAATAAGTCTAGCTGTAAATTCCAAGCCTTTTAAAAAAAAGCAGCGTCGGTAGAATTATTCAGCGGCCATATTTCTTTTTTTCTACGGCGTTTGAAGGCGGAAAATAATGAAAATAAGCATAGTCAGCACTTTCTGCGTTTTTTGCTATTTCGCTCACCTAGTAAAATATTGGCACAACTACAGTAAATGCGAAATTAAGTTTTAACGGCCTAAGTGTTTAAAATTGGATCATTTATATCTTTGAATATCTATATGGTCTACAGGTACTAGTAGGCAACATCCAAAATGTAAAATGAACTCCTTTTTTATTGATATAAACCAGTGCTTGACTGCGATCCCACCTGATGGTAAGCGGAGATGCAATCATTGATGGTCAGGCGCACTAGTTTATTAAGAGCCCATTCACTCTAGCCTTGAAGACACCTAAATTATAGTTAGACGGGAAGACCGCAGCAGGCAAATTGTTCCAGTCCTTCGATGTACCCTACCACTCAAAACTCGTTTTAAATATTTGTACAATGTTTGACCCTTGTATCTGTAAAATATGAAAAATGTAGATGTGCCAATATATTGCTAGGTGAGCGATTTTTAGTAGGCCAAATTATATAATTTATTAATATTACAATTCTGTTTGTCACTACGATGCCAGACGACGATAACGCGTATATTCTATGTAACAATGTTTGAATGATTTGACTGGCCTGTTGGTCTAGTGGTCAGTGGCCCTGATTGCTATGCCGGAGGTCATGGGTTCGATTCCCACCCAGGACAAATGTTTGTGTGATGAGCACGATCATTTGTTCTGTGTCTGGGTGTAATTTATCTATATATAATATGTATGTATTTATAAATATATAAGTATGTTTATCAGTTGTCTAGTACCCATAACACAAGCTCTGCTTAGCTTGGGACTAGACGGCGTTGTGTGATAGTTGTGGAATATTATATTATATTATTTTATGGGTTTTTTTTTGAAGTGGTATATCATCCAATGACTTCTTCCGTTCTAGGCCAAAGCGAGAGGGCGTGTCGGACTTTTACTGACTAAAACCACACCTATGTTCCTTTTTTGCTCTTTGCGTTCCAGGGCCACGGGTTTCCTTTTCGGTAGTAAACCCATGGGTATGTTTCTATGGTAGAATTGGGCCTTCACAATTATTTTTAAACGACTTCCAAAAAAGGAGGAGGTTCTCAAGTCGCCTGAATGTTTTTTTAGCGGAATGTAAACCGTGTTGTGAATTAGTTGATTGTTTGTTAGTTTCTGCTAGGTAGTCCCATTTAAATTTGGTGAAGATCTAATGAAGAACATTGGAGATAGAAAATGTAACTCTTCAATAAATGATAGCAAATCTTCCGGGATTGTTGCATCCGCATATATTTTTATTGTTCACTTTTACAAAACGCACTTCTTCTTTTTTTTTTTTTAATTGGTATAAACCAGTGCTTGACTGCAATCCCACCTGATGGTAAGCGGAGATGCAATCATTGATGGTCAGGCGCACTAGTTTATTAAGAGCCTATTCACTCTAGCCTTGAAGACACCTATATACGGGAAGACAGCAGCAGGCAAATTGTTCCAGTCCTTCAATGTACGCGGTATAAACGACGAAGCGAAACGCTTAGTCCGGACCGTTGAAGTTTCAACAACGTAAGGGTTTTCTTCTTTTGCCAACGCTAGTTATTTTTGAGACGAAAATTGGTGGAGCGACAAGAAGTGTCAGACTTCTACTGACTAAAGCCTACCATTCAGTTGCCCTTAGCGTTTCAGGGCCGCAGTAACTATTTCGAATAATCCCGCTGGCTTGTGCCAACCCTGGCAAGTCAATAAGACGTCTGAGTCAAGTGTCTGCTATTGTTACCATCACTTAATTGTGTACTTACTGCACTTAGCGAGCGTATGTGTCGATTTATAAAGATACTGTTTGTCAACATACATGGCCGCGGCTTTCCTGTGTTGTTAATATGACGATTAAATTCCTGATCACTTTTTTTTTCATGCAATGACTTCTCCGGCTCTTGGTAGGGGTGGGAGGTCGTTTCTAGACTTTTACTGACTAAAATTCACTCGTATCTTCCTTTACTTTCCTTCCAGGGCAGGCAGTGCAGGGGTCCTCCTTCGTACAATCCATGGCCCCAGTAGGCTTCGACCTAGCTGCCTTAAGAATTTACAGACATCTCTTTGAGGCGACCGTGGAACACAACGCGCCGTTGACTTACGCTTGATTCTTCGTTGTCTGCCCGCAAACCCTCGCCTATGACGACCGGGAATCGCCCAACTGAAGGACCTGTGTTCCTTCCTGGGTTTTAGTCAGTTAAAGCCCTGACACTCTCTCTCGCTACATCCGAAGTGGAAGGAGTCATTTGAAGAGATTCTTTACGTGAGTCTAAACTAGAGGGGCCGAGCAAGAGCGGAGCACGAGCCGAGCTCAAATTCGTGTAGTATAGACCGACTCTACAGAAGCCGAGCACACACAAGCGACACTACACGAATTTGAGCTCGGTTCCTGCTCCGCTCGTGCTCGACTCCTCTGGCGTAGACCCACCTTTACATATCGCACACCTATAAAAGATGTAGCACTATACAAAAAAGGCGATTTTTCAGCAGTCATAAAGTTTTCAACGAGTATTTACTCGATAAGAAGTTGCGAATCAATTACTGAGGAACATCAACTATTGGAACCAAGACCAACAATCAAATTACAAATGGATAGTGTTAGTTAGATTGAAAAGTTAAAGTTTTACTTAAAAATGGCAATTAAAAACAAAGTTCAGTCATCATCATCATCTTCCTGCCTTTGTCCACGTTTTTTTCTTCCACTCTGCCCTGTCACTCGTCATGCTATCACTAACTTTCTTTTTTTCATATCACTCTTCACACAATCCATCCAACTTTTCTTTGGTCTCCCTCTCCCTCTCCATCCATCCACATTCATACTCTAACTCTTTTAGTAACATGCGTCTCATCCCTCCTCACATGACCATACAAAGACAAACAATTCCCTTTCAACTTTTCAGTCACTGGCGCCATTTTCAAACTTAATAAAAACAAAGTTCAGTATAGTGCCACATTTGTGCGATATACTTACTATTTATTATATTGAGGAAAATAAACAATAATACATTATTATTTTATAGGCTCACATTATGTCGGTCATAACATAAAGAACAACTTCATATATAAATTAATGAATGTTAATTATTTTTTATTTGAATGAAACATTTTTAGATAAGATTTTAATAGGTTCTTTGGGCTACTGACACACTACTAAATCATTATCATAGTCATATGTTGTCGCATTGTTATTTTATTTTTAGGGACACTTGCATAAATAACAGGAATATGCTGCATATACACCGTTTGTCAGGCATCGGCGCACAAAATCACCATGTGTGTATACCATGATCCAGTACGTTATTTAGAACCCCGTGGTAGGATTTTTTGTTGGCGTTTTTGTAATAAAAAAATACAGTACTTTTTTATTTATTTAAAAAACTTTGTTTACTGCATTTAAAATATTGTTTTCAAATGAAATAAATCATTTACAGGCATTTCAGTCAGAAAAGTGAAGCTAATAGCAGATTACAAAGCGTAGATAAGGAGAAGAACGTGTAAGAAACTCCATGAACACTCTTGTAAATTATGCTATGAATTGCAAAAACCCTGGTTACATATTTCTTTTCACCGTTAAAACCACTAATATTATTTGAGCACACTGCAATAATGAAAAAAAAGTAATTCAAAATTAAAAATTAAAATAAGCCACTGGCAGTTAAGAGATGATCAATCTCAACTGACGACGCCCGTTCACGAGCATGACGCGAGCTTCAGCCCCACTCAGCTCAATCATTTTGAAGGAAACTAAAATGATCCAAGAGACACGCCTCATTTTTAGAATAGTTTTTTCTTTTCTTTGTGCTAACATTTATGGGTAGAAACAATTGAAAGAGCTAATAAGCCTAGCTTGCGTCAGGACGTGAATCCGAATCCCACACACTGCATTATTGACGTGAGTCGTGAACCCACTCCAATCACATTTAGCGTAATTGAAGGGGTCAACCGGAAGAATATTAGAGCTACTAATTTAGATTTTTGTACTAGTTGGTATATAAGGATTAGACTAGGTACTTCTAAGGCTATATTGTGTTAAGGCAGCTATGTTAGTTTGGGTACTAGACTCATTTTGTTTTATTATTTGTATAAAATAAAACTCTATCTAAACACTCAAATATAATGACTTTTCAAATTCGTTCAAAATTAAATTACTTAGAAGCCCTTCAACTTTGGTGGAAGGGGAAACTGACAGGTGTCAAAAAGAATGCACAAACTACAATGTGACGTCACCGTGGCTTAGGTTGTCCGCGTAGAAAAGAGATAGCGAGTTAGCGAGATGTTCCCACCACGCGTGCACTCTTTCACATGCAAATATTTGCTAATTACTAATTTTGAAGCGGTTTTCAGAAAAAGATTTATTTTTACAATTATTCGTTGTGTACAACATCATCATCATCCTACCCTTGTCCAATGTTATTTGGGGTCGGCGCAACACGTTTTGTTCTTCCATACTGTCTTACGACCCGTCATGCTATCACTGACTCCCTTTTTTTTCATATCACTCCTCACACGATCCATCTTTTCTTTGGCTACCCATCTCCCTCTTCATCCATTCACATGTACCCAACACATGAATCTACGTAATTGTATTTATTCGTATACTGATACATATTTTAACTGATGTCATAGATAGATTCTTTATTGTACACCAAAAATACAATTTACATTAGGAAGTTAACATTAATAGGGTGTCACAATGGGCGGTCTTATCGCTAAAAGCGATTTTTTACAGACCTTTTCATATAAGGAAAAAAAAATTATTATTTTCTTTATTGTACGCCACATAAACAAAAATACAGGACAAACATAATTAAAAATAAGTGTACAATGGGCGGTCTTATCGCACAGGGCAATTTCTTACAGACAACCTTTGGATGAACTGAAAGAAAGGAGATAGATTTAGGGTTGTCAATGTACAATATCAGAAAAATACTAATAAGACATAATAACACAAATACATACAATATATCCGTAAATAGAAAAATGTATGTTGACAACCGATTTTGACTGCGTAGCCAATTTTGGCATTCATCATTATCATCGTCTTCCTGGCTGAGTCCCGTTTTTTCTGGGGTCGCAACTAGTTTTTGTCTTCCATTCTGTCCCGTCACCCTTCACGCTATCACTAACTCCCTTCAATTCTTTATTGTACACTAAAAAATCTTATAAAATAAGTAGATAACAAAGTTCATGTACATAGGCGAGCTTAACTCAAAGTTGAGTTTTCTTTCAGCAAACCATTGAGTGACAGAGAGAGTTCACAATAGAGGAATCTCCTTTTTCTTACATACCACTTCCCACACAATCCATCCATCTATTCAGCATTCAATTTTATTTTATTTTATTTCAATGGCTTACAATGTTTTTATTATTATTATTTATTTGTAATATTTTTTTTGTACTAAATATCCTCAGACAGACGGATGGTAACCTAAGTACCTAAACTTGATGTCTAGCGTTTATATTCTGTACAACTACACAGCCCACCCCACAAGGCCTAGAATCCCGTAACAACAGTTATGTTGCCCAAACGCAGCGATATTCGACCAGTGGGTTAATTAGTAAAACTTGCGGTTACAGGGTCGCTGACCCCGCGACAAGACTGTTAAGTAGTAACTTTGTTTTGTAATATTGACAGGATTGCGAGGATGGATTCTTTTGATGTATATAGTATGTGTTTCTGTTTAAGGCAATGTTTTTTTTTTTTTCTAATTTCCTATACTGTCTCACTGCTGGGCAAAGGCTTCCCCCAACTTCTTCCAGGTACTGGAGCCACGTTCAAACTTCCCCTAATATACACATTTCTCACTTTATCCATTCTCGTCACACCACACATCCATCTTAACATTCTCATCTCCACTAAGTGCAATTTTTTTTCATCCGTTTTTTCACAGCCCAACATTCTGATCCATACTATACATTATCACGGACTTGTAGATTTTACCCTTCAACTATGAGGGGCATTCGTGGGTCACAAACCATATCTAACAATGACTTAATTTCAATATTAATGACTTATTATTAATTCAATACAATTTCAATCGTTATTACAACAATTATATTTCATTAATTGATTCATAATTACTACCTTCATTCGTATAGAATTATTTGTACGTCATTTTATGGCAGGATATGTTGGAACCAAATTGTAACATCTATTATTGTACCATATTCTGACAAATAAACATGATTTGACATGTATCAAATAAAAAAAATAAAATTGTTATCGAAAATTAAAGTGCACACCAGTGCAAGTGCATTGTATTCGTAAGAAGTTGGCAGTAGTATCATCACAACGTTAATGTTTCTCTGTTTGTCGATTTGGACTAATTTTTGTTTTTTTTTTTATATCTATTTAGTTCATTAAATTATGTATATATTATATTTACCTACATTGTATTGTATCTGTGATTCAATTGCAACCTTTTTTTTTCTCTCTCTTTTATTGCACCTACCACTATTCTTCTCTGCATCACCTAAAGGTTGACTGGTAGAAAATGCCTAAGGCATTAAGTCCGCCTCTGTACCTTTATGTGCATGAAGTATAAATAAATAAAGTGACAAAATAAGATTATTACTTTATATTATGTAATATTCGTTCACCAAAAAACATAATGTATACAGCAACCTAGACTTCAAGAACCGGTCTGATCCAATTTGAGATGTACCGAAATCGGTCATTTTATTATTCCACTAACCAAAAATAGCAAACACGCGAGTAATATCATTATCATTTCCTTGATGTGATTTAGTATAATTTTAGACTAACTTTTGAACAAAGAATTTAGGAGCCGGAAACCACTTGTGAATCTATTTCTGTATGTATTAAAGAAGAAAGCTGAAGTTATCGTGGGCTCTTATACACTATACTAGCTTCAGGCAACGGCTTCGCCTGCGTAAAAGTCGGTTTCTCCATACAAACTTCCAACCCCCGTTTTACCCCTTTAAGGGTAGAGTTTCGTAAAATCCGTTCTTAGCGGATGCCTACACCCTTTAAGAAACCTACCTGCCAAATTTTAAATTTGTAGATGTTATAGTTTCTGACATTACGTGATTAATCAGTGAGTGGTATTTCGCTTTTATATATATAGATTGCTCAATCTGGACATATATTGACAGGACTGGAACAATTTGCCTGTTGAGGTTTTCCCATCCGATTATAATTTGGGTGTCTTCAAGACTAGAGTGAATAGGTTCTTAATAAACTAGTGCGCTTCACCATCAACGATTGCATCAATGCTTACCATCAAGTGGGATCGCAGTCAAGCACTAGTTTAAATCAAATTAAAAAACAAGTTTTATTTTTAACCGTGCTTTTCTAGGTTTATCTAGGACATTACTGACACCCCGTGTCTCGCAAAGTACGTAAAGCCGTTGGTCCCGGTTGTCATTCGTAGATCTTTAACAGTCGGCACATTGCTCGTAGAACGGATGGTTGATGGGGCCGAAAGGTTCTAGAGTGGCGACCGCGTACCGGAAGACAGCGTTGGAAGGCCTCCCACAAGGTGGACCGATGACCTGATGAGAGTCGCAGGAATGCGGTGGATGTAATACGCACAGGACTGTTCGTTCTACAGATATTCATTCAGACGCCAGAAAATCTGACCATCAGTCTATTCGAGGAGTATCGTATTGCAATAGTGACTAGCGGGGTTACAATGACGTTCAAAATAAGATTGTTTCATTCTTATTTCAGTGCGGGTAAGAGACAGAGCTATTCAGGTTGTCTAGCGCCATCTCTTACCCACTCTGGAAATAAGAATGAAACAATCTTACTTTAAACGTCATGGTACAGGTCTAGACTGTGATGGTTTGACAGGCAGTGGCTCCATGTAAAATACGGGTACCCAGCTGCATCCGACTAAAGCCGACCCAAGCTAATTGCGAATGTTTAGGAAAATGATGAATGTAATTCATTTCAAGTCTCCATTGAACGTTTCAAGTCGCGTGCGCAAGGATTTTTATTAGATCTGTCTCGAGATCTCACATCGTAAAGTACTCACGCGCATTCGTTTTCTAAAGTATGCTTGTTATGTAAGTGTGAAGAATTGGAAATTGATGCTGGAGTGGAATAGTTCTAACGCGCTTAAGTGAATGTTAAAGAATCAGTAGGGGGAATATTTATGAATAAAAATATTTAGTATCTAACCCATAAATAAATAGGCTTAGAAAACCTTTCAATGTTCCCACAGGTGGGGCTATTTCTTTCTCAGGAGAGGGAACGGGTCGTAATCCACCGTGCGGGCCCAGTGCGGCTTGGTGGATGTTACATGTCTTCGACTTTTAGGGCTCCGTATCTCAAAAGGAAAAAACGAACCCTTATCTCTCTTATCACTTTGTTGTCCATCCCTGTCTATTTGTCTGTCAAGACCCTTTATCTCGGGAACGCGTGGGGGTATTGAGTTGAAATTAAAACCATTAAATCAACTGTGCGGTCTCTTGAAGCTGTAAAAAAAATAAATTTCTAAATTAACGAAAAAAAAGATACGGCCGTTTATGTCTCACATATATTATAATTTCGACACTCTCGAGGAAATCAAAATCCATAGGATACTTCCTTTGTTTACTTTAACTGTAAATTTTTTGACACCACAAAAAAAAAAAACATTTTCGATTTGGAAAAATCTTCGAGACTCCATTCGGGAATTGAACTGTTTACATAGGTAAGTTTGACCGGAACCCTCAGGGCGCGAGTCTGACTCGCACTTGCCTAGATTTTTTACTTCTTGGACGTGCCGGTTCCCTCACGATGTTTTCCTTGACTTAATCGTTTCGAGAGCAGTGGTATTGCATTGTGATCCAAGTTATATAGCTGCATAATAAATTTCAGCTCAATCGGTTAGGGGAAACTGTTCCAAAATCCATTTGAAAGATTTGTCCTACTGCGGCAACGTTTGAGAGTGTCAGAATGTTCGAACGAGAGAGTGTCAGATGTAATGTTACTGACTAAAACCCACGTGTGTTCCATCAGTTTCTCTTTGCGTTAGAGGGCCGCGGTAACTCTTTCGAACAATCCCAGGCGACAACTTGGTACATTAGTATTTAGTACCCTTCTGCCCAATCCCCAATTTCGCCAGGAGGAGAAATGGCAGGCGTCCCTGCCTTCTGCGAAGCTGTAATGCTATCAAAGAAGGCTGCCGCAAGTGCGAGGCAATGGTCCTCGCGCCCCAGCCGCCGGGATTCCGATCCCGATTTCCGGCCACCGCAGGCGCGGGCTTGCGCACGGCGATCAATGAGTAGCTCGCCGTCCGACCGTCCGGTAACTGTCCGGACCGAGTCCAAGTCGTCGACGGCGCGCAGTGTTCCACGCGCGCCTCAAGATGTCAGCAACGATAGGGGCCCAGCAGGGTCGAAGCCTACTGGAACCAAGGGTCTGATTCTGAAAGGAGGACTCAGCCCTGGTATGAAAGGAAACGACAAAACAGGAGCGGGTTTTTAGTCAGTAAAAGTCTGACACTATCTCGCGCTCCGCCCAAGAGCGGGAATGTCATTTGATAATTTTGCCACCGAATTAAAAAAAGAAGTGCCCTCTTGTACCCTTCTGCCCAATCCCCAATTTCGCCAGTACTATCGCAAGCCTACCCCACATACATATATATTGACTAACCCCAGTCACGCGACCACCAACGCTTACGAGATATCACAACACTATATGTTATTATCGATACTATCTATGTTAACTCGAATAACCTAGATTACAGCTCTGATAAAGTGGTGTGCAATAAATTGATTTTTGCATTCGTTTGGCGATAATGTTCGGTATAGCATGTATGTGTTTTGTACACACATTTTATTCACATAATCATCATCTTCCTGCCCTTGTCCCGTGTTATTTGAGGTCGGCGCAACACGTTTTTTTCTTCCACTCTGCCCTGTCACTCGTCATGCTATCACTAACTTCCTTTTCTTTCATATCACTCTTCACACAATCCATCTATCTTTTCTTTGGTCTCCCTCTCCCTCTCCATCCATCCACATGTAAACTCATAACTCTTTTAGTAACATGCGTTTCATCCCTCCTCTTCACATGACCATACCAAGACAAACGATTCCCTTTCAACTTTTCAACTTTCAACTTTTTGTACAAACTAACTTATGTAAATAGTTTAATTCCCAAATTGAGTCTCGAAGATTTTTCCGAAAAGAATTTTTTTTTTGACGTAATTTCAAATTTTCAGATTTTTTCCTATACTTGTGCCCTTAGAGCTGTCACTCAACGTCATCTAGTCCCAAACTAAGCAGAACTTGTGCAATGAGTACTAGACAACTGATAAACATACTTAAACATTTCTAAATACAAACATAGATAAATTACACCCAAACAGCTGCATCACTCGAAGCGTATCGGCCAAGACATGCAACACTTTCTCTAGTTGTGTCATCCGACCTTGGCTGGCCGATGAACCGCTGCCATTGACAGTGCCACTTGACTAAGCAACCTTAGACTAAGACTAGATTATACTTAAGGGTACACCACTCAATATTCAGATAGTCTTAGTCCTACGTAGCGTCACAAAAAACTTTTTTTGCGTTTCGGAAAAATCTTTGTAACTCAATTCGGGAATTGAACTATTTTCATAGGTAAGTTTGTACGGAACCCTTAGTGCGCGAGTCCGACTCGCACTTACACGGTTTTTAAGTTTTGACAGACTCGCGCTTGACCACTGTGTCACCTGATGGTAAGCGATGATATGGTCGACGATCCGTAAAGGTGCTATTTTAACCTCGGCTGCAGGCTGCGGATTCAGGCTGCGAATGGTATGTAACACACGCAGCCGTTGCCTACATGCGCAGCCGGGAGTGATTCCGAGGCTGGCTGCACGTGCTGCCAGTCGCAAATCTACGATTCAATCCAATATAAGCGCCATCAGCTCCGAGTTGCGATTATTTCGGAACTTGTCTAAAACAGCTTGGAGTGATGCGTAACTACGTGCGCATTGACTTGCAGCCGCAGCACTACTGGTCTGCGATCGACTGCGGCTGCAAGTCGCGGCAGCACTCGCAGCCGAAGCTCGGCTGCACGTATGGCCGCAACCGCGTTCGGAATGATTTTCACAAAAATACATACTACTACATAGAAAACCAGTCGTGCAGCTGCAGCCGGCTTCGTGCAGCCGCTGCATGTGTTGCCTGCAACCGCAGCCTGCAGCCGAGGTTCGAATGGCCCCTTAAAGACAGTTAAAGATCTACAATATAAATAATACCAACATCAGACTGGTCATCTCTCAGTGGTTTATTTTAATTTCTATATTTTGAATTGCTTTTTTTTTACTTTGTTTACTTACATTGTTCTCGAATAATAGAAACGACAAAAATATCTATGTAACTAAAACTTTATATACATGATTTAAAAGAATGTCCACGGAGTTTCTTACACATTCTCCTCCACAGAGGATCTACGCTTTGGTTGGTTGATTTTTTTTAATGAAGTAAATTCGCATTAAGTCAAGAGAAAGATCATTCATCCCCAAGAAGCGATAAAAACAAAAATTGCCATCAAAATATGCATCGTAGCGTAGCAAAAAACACATCCTCGGTTTCAGCATGAGAGTGTAAACATTATAATAACACAAAAAGATCATACAGTCATGACGTGTTTGAAAAACAACATGGAATAACATGTGCCCGGCACATTGTTATTAATTTATTGTTATTTCAACATTTGTGTACGTTTCAATCTATTTTGGTATCCTGATAATTGTGAGATGGAGAGAGTTCACAAAGTGTAAAGTGCTCTGATAATGATGTTTGACATGCAATTCTTCTTCTTAGCATATCGATGGCAAAACTAGTTAAACTCATTGCATGGCCCAGTATTCGGCCACGGCAGTGCCGTCCGCTGACGCTGTCATTAGGTCCCTACGTGAACAGGTAACAGGGCACGTGATGCAGGATCGAAGGTGGGACATGGTCTGTGATGGTGGTGGTCTGGATGGATATGCAATTTATTTGTTTTTAAAGAATAGAATTGTAACAATTTGCTTGCTTCTGTCTCTACGTCCGATTATAATTTAGGTGGCTTCAAGGCTAGAGTGAATAGGCTCTTAATAAACTAGTGCGCCTCACCATCAACGATTCCGTCACTGTTTACCACTTGGTGGGATCGCAGTCAAGCACTAGTTAATATTTTTTTTTTTTTTAATGAAGCAGACAATACAATACAATGGCCACAACAACATAAAATATATTAACAAAGAGAGTACAGAAATACAATACAGTTGCGTTGAGCGTGCTCGAAGCGAATCGAAAGTATCACCAACTCAGCAATTGCTGGGCGTCAGAGACCCAACGGAGCTTAGAACCAGGAGACGGGCATAGGATACTTTTTATCGAATAGGGTAGAGTGAGGTAGATTAGGGTAGGGTAGAGTTGGGTAGAGTAGAATATAGAAGTCAGTTAACGGGAGCGAGGCCGCGGGCGAAAGCTAGTTATATTAATACAATATTTATTTTTTGTAGATTCGGTTGTCATTTGAATGCGGAGAAATTTAGAAAATGGTAGAATGTTTTGACTAGGAAATGTCGTGCGCGCACTGGACAAATATTTATATGCTGGCTCACCTTTTACCAGAATTAGAATCATTTATTCGTAAACATAGGTGATAATTATATACAAGATGTTAAAAATTAGGTAGTGAGCTATGTATATGTGTTTATCTTAGAGAAGAGGGGGGGGGAGGGGGGGAGAGAAGAGGGTTACCATTTTAATAGAAACTTGATGTTATACCTTGTACATCTAAAAAAAATCTCCTTGAATCCGATACATGCCACACCCACATATGGAGATTAATATCAAATAAACTTTTTAATAAATGACATCAGTCTAAAACAGGTCACCTAAGGCCTATAGGCGTATCTCCGACACTATTAGGTGATCCGACCGTACTGCCCACTACGGATAGATAGATTGGTCGTAAATATATTTAAGACAAGTGTACAAATCGAGACATCATAACCTGTCAAATAAAAACTAGATTTATTATGACACTAACTGTCCCCGCGGTTTCATCCGTGTCTTTGATTACTGCTCCGCATCCGTGGGTCGTAGCGTGATATTATATAGCAGGGATGGTGAATCAATGGAACGCGGCCATTGATGGCACGCGGCAATATAATTTGAGCACGCCAAACTAACTTTTGCCCACGGCTTCTGACTACTCTATTCTGCTCTACCCAACTCTACCCTACTCTACTCTACCCTACTCTACTCTACTCTGCTCTACCCTACTACCAATTTTTTTTTTTCTTTCATAAGAACCTTCTCTTGACAATACAAACATAACAAAAAAAAAAGTTCGGCAGAGCACTGGTTGGGGACCACTTGACTAGATCAATTTGGCAGTCAAAATAATATTTTCAAAATGAACAACATGTAGCCATATTAAGTCGACTCGTGGCCCCATTATTCCAATGATACATGAATCCAATACTTAATGCCATATTATAACAGCTGTAAATAAAACAAATACGAAAGAAAAAAAAATCCAGCACACTATGTTTACATGAAACCATTCGCCGTTTAATTTTATTACTTGGCCATTGGTTTTTCATATAGCCGATAGTAATTCGCGAAAATTACACAAGTTGTCATGCCGAAGAAACATAAGGGGTGGAATTCCCTGCCGGAGTCTGTTTTTCCTGCTACAACCTGGGGACCTTTAAGCCATGAGTTAATAGGCTACTTCTAGGCAAACGTGATCCATATGACATATATTTTATTCATCATTATCATCTTCCTGCCCTTGTCCCGTGTTGCTTGGGGTCGGCGCAACACGTTTTTTTCTTCCACTCTGCCCTGTCACTCGTCATGCTATCACTAACTTCCTTTTCTTTCATATCACTCTTCACACAATCCATCCATCTTTTTTTTGGTCTCCCTCTCCCTCTCCATCCATCCACATGTAAATTCATACATATGACATTTATACATACATATGACATATATTTTATTATATTATATTAAATATATTTCATCAGGTGAGATAGTGGTAAAGCGCGAGTTTGACCACTTTCGTTCCGTTTCAACTTACCTTCGTAAATAGTTAAATTCCCGTATGGAGTCTCTAAGATTTTTCTGAATCGCAAAAAAAAAGTTTTGTGACGTAACTACAAATTTGCAGTTTTCAGAATTTTTCATATACTTGTGCTATGAGACCTTGCTGCATGCCAAATTTCAGGATTCTAGGTCAACGGGACGAACGAGTACCCTATAAATTATGATTTCCTTGAGGGTGTCGAAATATAAGTTTTTTACGATATAAACGGCTGTATCTTTTTTTTCCGTTAACTAAGAAGTTTGATTTTTAGTCACAAAGGGCAGTCTTATCGCTAAAAGCGATTTTTACAGACAACTTTTGGATGGATTACTACGCAGGTAGTTCGTGGTGTACTATTTACATATATACAATAGATAAACTAATGAATTGCATATAATACAAATAATATAATATATATATAATTATGAAAGCAAAGAAATGATGAACTTAATGACGACGTTCAAGAGGAAAGATAGTGATACTTAACCATTTATTTATTTCATCTTATGATCAAGATTAGCGTCAAGGTAGATCCTCAGTTGTGACATTAACTGGGCCGGGCACCCAGTTCAGAGCGACATTAATCAAATACTTATTATGCAACACAATGCACAATGCTACTGAGATTACATTGAAACGCTTATATCATACATATTATAATCTGAGTATTCACAACCGATATGAAGTTGCTTCAGGGAGATGTCAGCAAATCGTAGGGGCACAGCAGGGTCGGAGCCTACTGGAGCCACGGGTAAAGTGAAAGCGAAACCCGGGGCCCTGGGTTGAAGGTAAAGAAGGAACTGGAATGGGTTTTTAGTCAGTAAAAGTCTGACACTATCTTCCGCTCCGCCCAAGAGCGAGATTTGTCATTAGATGATTTTACCACATTCCAAAAAAAAGCCGGTATGAATTTTTTGAACGAGGAGTTTATTCTACATAATAAAAATGTTAGGATATACCAGGGATGGCGAACCTTATGTGAGGGTGTGCCATTAAATACGAGAAAATAATAATGTGGCCTTGACGTGCCGCCAAAGAATCTCGACTTTGTTATTTAATGGCAAAAAAATGTATGCTATTAGCTCTTAATTGCAATCCAAAATTCGTATATCGTAAAGTTTAGTTTGGTTTTTATTTAATTTAAATACATGAGAAAAGTATGATATCTGCTGTTTCTGGCATCCTCGAATGATTTTGCCGCGTGCCTAAGGTTCGCCATCCCTGGGATATACTATTCTTATTATTTATTTATTTATTAAAACTTCATGCAACACAGAGGTACAAAGGTAGACTTAATGCCTGAGACATTCTATCTTTATTCTTATGTACATGTATTTACTTAGCTCCTCCTAAACGGCTTGACCGAATTAATTGAAATGTTGTGTGTAACTACAATTGGACCCGGTAGGTGGCGCTGCAATCAGGATCTCAATTTTTTTTTATGACACAAACCAGTTTTCGAACACTGTCTATATTTGTTACGTCTAAGAATAGGTCGTGGGCCATTTTTTACCCTCCTACTCCCACCCCCCCTTTTTTCTTTTATAATTTATATGGTAAGTAGAACAAAATTTGCTGGATCGGCTAGTTCATTTTAAAAATAAAAAATAACTTTAGATAAAGGATCTTGACAGACAGACGGACACAAAGTGATCCTATAAGGGTAACGTTTTTTCTGTTGAGGTACGGAACCCTAAAAATAGAATATTTTTTCCAAAATCGGTTCAGTAGTTTAACCGTGATACGTAACGCTAACTGACAGAGTGACGTTCACGTTTATAATATAAGTATGGAATTTTCTGCCAACACAAAGAAAAATATTAATCAGCTCACAAAATGAAACATGATTACCTGAGCTCACTGAGATAATTCAACTCCAACATTTGTAAAACATAATAACAAAGGCCGGATTCTTATCATTATTTGCTCATTCAATCGTCAAATTACATACAAATATCTGGTATCGGTAACTTTCTCTGCGTTCGTTCCAAAATTCTTGTGTATGTGTGTCGAATTTTAGTGTGCTAAGTGTAATTTTTTAATTTTCAATTTTCAATTTTTATTTTATATTATGAGAATGTAATGTATATTTAAATTTCAGAATACAATTGAATAATAATAATGTTTAATAATGTAATATAATCTATAATTAAAGTTATTAATAATGTTATTTTAATTTAATTTAATTTTAATTTATTCCTAGTATATTGGTTTTTAATTTTAGTTCTTATATTGTAATGACCATTTCCAGTTGTAACCAATTATAATCATTAATTAATAAGACTTAATGTAAATGCTGTGCATACCTTTAAGTGACTTTTTTACACAGGATACCCTCGTAAATGTGTTGTAGTTAATGTGTTGTAAATAGGTCGTTGGTATGCCTATATAAATAAATAAATGAATTAAATTCTGATGATCAAGAACTGCTACCGCGAGTCTTTAACGAGCGATCCATTTGACGACTTAAACTGAAATGTTAAAGGGATGGGGCCATACAGGGTGCATAGCTTCATTCCTCTTTCTGGCACTCACGACTGACATTTTAACACCGGCTAGAGAAAGAGGCAGCCCCACGCCGGATGGATCTGATTCCTCACGCTGCCGAGATCCCGACCCCGATTTTCAGCCACAGTAGCCACTTAGCATGCGGACGGTGAGTAATGGCTAGCTCACCATCCGGCCGTCCAGTAACCTTCCGGACCGAGCTCGAGTCATGACGGCGCGTAATGTTCCACGCGCGCCTCAAGGAGATGTCAGCAAAACTGTAGGGGCCCAGCAAGGTCGAAGCCTACTGGGGCCATGGGTTCACTTCTGAAAATAAAACCCAGGCTCCTAGAACGCAAGGCAGAGACGGAACATAGGAGTGGGGTTTAGTCAGAAAAATTCGGACACGCCCTCCCTCTCTGCCCTAGAGCGTGAGAAATCATTGGATGATTTCTCAACTAAAAATCAAACCACCTCATGGAAAGGCACCAGGTATCGAAAACTTTCTCTACTTTCATTACAAAAGTCTTATAAATGTGTGTCGAATTAAATTCTGATCAAAGAGCTGATCGCAGCGAAATCATTTTAAATTTTTCCTCTATATTATTACCGGTTTAACTGGTCCTGTGTTACTTGATTTACTGTTAATTCAGCAGCAAAAGATTTAGATTTGAAGGTTGTCTAAACAGCTTCTCCGTATGCGCGGGCTTCTGGACGACGAGCAATGGTTAGCTCGACGTACGGCCATCTGGTAAGGACCAAGCTCGAGTCCACGGAGCGCAGTGGTCCACGCGCGTCGCAAAAATATATCAGAAAACCGTAGGAGCCCACTAGGACTGATACCTGCGTACCGTACCACGGAATTGGACCACGGTAAACGGAAGTCGAAACGTAAAGGGCAACTGAAGGTCGGAGGTGGCTGACGCTGCGGTAAGCGGGCGCCCGCGCGGTCCCATATAAGTTTTTCATCTTGGCACATCGTGCGGGCACCTGTTGCGGGCAGCCGCGCCCCGCGCCCTTATTGCTACGTAATAATACATTAAAGTTCTCCATCGACACGACTACATGCACACCGTTAAAGTTGAACTAGTGACACTGCGCTGGTAATAATCCGTTTCCGCTACGGGGACCGCCGCACATGACACATGCGCAATGGGTGCCCGCGCAGGCGCCCTCGTAACGCAACGTGGGCCCACTAAAAGTCTGATACGTCCTCTAGTTACACCCAGAACGGGAGAAGTTATTTAATGATATCATCATCTTCCTGCCCTTATCCCGTATTATTTGGGGTCGGCGCAACACGTTTTTTTCTTCCACTCTGCCCTGTTACTCGTCATGCCGCATGCATGTCGTCGTATTTAATGATATACTACCTCAAAATAAGAGTTAAAGTCTAAGCATAAATGACTTAATTACAAATGGGTTTCACAATATTTGATCCTTTTTTTTAAAGGTGGGAAATGATCCGTATTGGATCATTTCTCCTGCTTTCGGGCGAAGAGAGAAGGCCACACCTATGTTCCTTCTTTGCCTTGTCCAGGACCCCGGGTTTTCCTTTCAGAAGTCAACCCATGAACTCAGTAGGTTTCGGTCCTGGAGAGCCCCTACGGTTTTGCTGACATCTCATCGGTGAACACTACGCATCGTCGAACAATATTTGATGGTAGATAGTGATTCATCAAAGTTCAATGGAACTAGATTTCACACCATCAACCTTAGCATCACAATTCACTACAAGTGCAATAACCTTAACTAAGTACATATTTATTGTAGGGGTATTTAACCTAACGCTTTGACACGCAAAGCTATGTGCTTGTAATAGGTCTTGCTTTATTTACTTGGGTACGTAGCATAGTCGGCCTTATAATGTTCCCACTGTTGGGACTCAGGCCTCTTCTCTAGGAGAGGGAAACGGGCCGTAATCCACCACGCGGGCCCAGTGCGGGTTGATGGATGTCACATGTCTTCGAATTTTTGGTTCTACGACATGCCGGTTTCCTTACGATGTTTTCCTTCACTGTTTTGAGAGCAGTGGTGATGAAATAAATTACACAAAGTAATGCGCCAGGCTGGATTTAAACCCGCGCCCTACAACTCGTAAGTCGGGGCCGTTACCACTCGGCCACCACTGCTCTACACTTGGGTACGTCCTGAAGGTAAAAATATAGATAGAAATAATGTTTATTTTCGTCTTACAGGAGCTTATCTATATATGTAGATACTAGCTTCTGCCTGCGGCTTCGCCTGCTTCAAAGTAGGTTTCTCCATCAAACTTTGGACACCCCGTTGCATCCCCTTAGGGGGTGAGTTTTGAAAAATGCTCTCTTAGTGTTCGCCTACGTCATAAAAGGAAACGTTGTGCAAAATTGTATGCTCATATACTCTATTCACGATAGCTTTAGAAAGAAGTTAAAAAAGATTGTTTTACGGTACACTTTGTAATAAAAGTACAATATGTATATCATCATCATCTTCCTGCCCTTGTCCCATCTTATTTGGGGTCGGCGCAACACGTTTTTTTCTTCCATTCTATCCTGTCAACCGTCATACTATCACTAACTTCCTTTTCTTTCATATTACTGGTACAATATGTATTTATTGTACTTTATTACAGTTAAGATTGATGCTGACTTTATTATAATCTATATATATAAAAGGGGTAACTGACTGACATATCAATGCACAGCCGAAACTACTGGGATTAGGAGCGTGAAATTTTGGACAAGGTTACCTTTTATTACGAGCACTAAGAAAAGATTTTCCAAAATTCACTCCCTAAAGGAATGAAGCGAGGGTCCAAAGTTTGTATGGAGAAACCTACATTCACGCGAGTGAAGCCGCGAGTATAAGCTAGTCAACTTATATACCAACTAAACAAAATGAAATGAATTCATTTGAACTATCCATCTTCTGAATTTATGAGGCTTTTAATTAAATAAATTATTTAGTTCTTACTTATACTACTAGTGTCCATGTTAAAAACATAAAAGAAGTAGGGGTTGTCAGTACCTAGAAAGTTTAAAATTATACTTTATAATATTAGTTATTTCTATTTATATGAATGATAAATAATTATCTTGTTGCTTTATATTGTATACAATCGAGCACAGGCGCAGGGTAGCCAGCCTATCGGTATTTTACAGGTTACATTGTGGAGAGTGCGCGCGGGAATTGCATGACTTATTTCCGCCATCTCCTTTCTACCATCGGACAAACCAACGAACGGCGAGTATCCACCCTTACGTTGTTAAAACTTCAACGGTCCGAACTCGAAGGACTGGAACAATTTGCCTACTGCGGTCTTCCTGTCCAACTATAATATGGGTGTCTTCAAGGCTAGAGTGATAGGCTCTTAATAAACTAGTGCGCCTGACCATCAATGATTGCATTTCCGCTTACCATCAAGTGGGATCGCAGTCAAGCACTGGTTTATATCAATTTAAAAAAAAAAACAATTCATAGTTTTTGTAAAGAGGAAACTTGTTAATACGCCATTTAAATTTTTTTTTTTCTTAATGTGTGTATTTATAATTATTTGGCCAAAAAATAAATAAGAAAGAAAACTTTTCACAACACAAGCAGATTTAGTGTTATTTATTGATTAGAAAAATATACAAAAAAACTAAACACATTACATTCAAACCCAAAGAGGTTTATGGTGGGGTAACTTGATACCCCACCATAAAGAGAAAATATGAAAACAAAAGTAGCGACCGTCTATGAAAACATCTATTGTTAAGCAAAGGAAGTAGAATGTCATACAAATCAGCGTCACGCGACTCATAGACACATAAATAAGATCAGCCGATGAGCGATGACTCAAACAGATCCGTTTGAAGTTCTGAATCATGAAGTAAACACTCATGATTTTAACGTTACTTGAGTAATTTAATTTTTAGGTTTTTTTTATTATATTATCATTGGCGGACATTGTTTTTATGAGATTTAGTACATTTTTTCAATTAATTTCATTTTACTAGTTTACATATATTGCATCGCTATTTTGTATGCCTTTCGGCGGAACATAGGATGGACCAAACATTATTCACAAAATTAATAAATGAATTTGATTTTTTTTCGGGTGGGAAAATCATCTAATGACATCCCCGCTCTTGGGCGGAGCGGGGGATAGTGTCAGACTTTTACTGACTAAAAACCCACTCCTGTTCCTTCTCAACCAAATTTTTTTTTCCAGGGCCCTTTTTCACATCACCCATAGCCCCAGTAGGCTTCGACCCTGCTGGGCCCCTATGGTTGCTGACATCTCCTTGAGGCACGCGTGGAACAGTACGTGCCGTCGACGACTTGGGCCCGGTCCGGACGGTTACCGGACGATAGGACGGCGAGCCACCCATTGCTCGCCGTCCGCATTTAATTTTTAGGTGGATTCTACTGACGAACATCGCACAATCGACAATTTTTTGACGCTATATTTTAGGTAGAAGTTATTGTGTATATATTATGTAATTTTAATTAGTTAGGTGTGATTTGGATAAAGTCAAAGTAAAATAATACACTTACGGTTAAATTATATGAATAATAAAAAAAAAAACTTAAAACAGGAAATTAATTATTACGTAACAAAAAAAAATTTTTGCGAATCCGAAAAACCTTCGTAACTCAATTCGGGAATTGAACCGTTTCATGTGAGGTAGGAAATTTCCAAATAACTTCTCTCGTTCTGGACAGAGCAAGAGGGAGTTTCAGACTTTTCGAACTGTGTTCCTTCAGTTGCCCTTTTCGTTTCAGAGCTGCAGTAACTCTCTCGAACAGTTACGTTTTTGCTGATGAGAAATCGGGCACGTGACTTGTATTTGATAAATAGTTTACGATTACATTGCTTGTATTTTCTGATAAATCTTGAGATTTTGGAAAGGTTATCTGGATGTTACCGTATCACGTAAATACTACAAGATAGATTTAAATTAAACTTGGCAAGGTTAATGGTTACTAACAGCCTATTTCATTATACAGTCGGGCAAAGGCCATAATATTTTCTGTTTTAGAGTGGGAAATCATAAGAGCCAGAGGGAGTGTCAGTTCACTTTGCGTCTCAGTAACTGCTGCGCAGCGTGTCCGATTCTCGCACGGAATAAGCAATTCTATGACCTACCGACAGTTGTTTCGGGTCTAAGGGTCTTCTGTAAATATCAATGGGTCCTATGTATAAAGGCCACTTTTCAATAGAGGCTCTCAAAGTGTGCGCGGAAATTGCATGACTTGATTCCGCCATCTCCTTTCTACCATCGGACAACCCAACGTACGGCGAGTATCCACCCTTACGTTGTTGAAACTTCAACGGTCCGGACTAAGCGTTTCTTCGTCGTTTATACCGCGTACATCGAAGGACTGGAACAATTTGCCTGCTGCGGTCTTTCCGTCCAACTATAATTTAGGTGTCTTCAAGGCTAGAGTGAATAGGCTCTTAATAAACTAATGCGCCTCACCATCAATGATTGCATTACTACTTACCATCAGGTGGGATCGCAGTCAAGAACTGGTTTATATCATTAAAAAAAAAGTATCACACAAAAGCTCGTACAAAATATAAGGTGTTAAAAAATTAACTTTAAGAATTTCGAGGGGACATTGTACTGCTCATTACGAACAACTTTTACTATTGGACCAAATCTGAAATCGCGAAAAAAAATCAGCTGCTCCATAAACTTTGACGAGTTATGCGAACAGAAACGTAGGGAACAGCTGATTCTTTTTTTCGCGATTTCAGGTTTGGTCCCATTGTAAAAGTTGTTCATAATGAGGAGTAAAATGTCCCCTCGAAATTCTTAAAGTTAATTTTTTAACACCTTATATATCAAATTGAAGCTTTGAGAGCCTCCATTGAAGAGTTGTCAATTTTCACATTGGCCCTTATACATAAGTCTCATCGATATATCAGTCTACATGTTTGTCAACGCACTCACGCTACAGGAGTAATTCTTATTGCGAAACTAGATTTTTCCGATAAGAAAAATAATACAATTCTTGAACGTTTTTTGACATTTGCCTTGCATGAGTCGTACACTGTTATAATCATAAGTTAATGCTTCATATCAAATTTAATGAATGTGTCTGTACTGCCATATTAAAATACTAAACCACACAATAACTGCAAAGATGAAAGAAAAGGAAGTTAGTGATAGCATGACGAGTAACAGGGCAGAGTGGAAGAAAAAAACGTGTTGCGCCGACCCCAAATAACACGGGATAAGGGCAGGAAGATGATGATGATGACAATAACTGCAAAGAATAAATATGACTGCGTGATACTAATATTTACATCGTGGAGCTATTTGCAATATTGCATGTCTTAGGAACACGCTAAGGGTGGATTTTAGCATTTTTATTGGTGCCTTCAAGCTGTACGAGGCTGTGTTTCAGGCATAAAATGTATGAGTTTTGTAATGCGGCAGTTTTGCAGTTATGTAAGAGAATATGCTGCTATTTTCCAACTGAATTGTAGAATTTACGTATAGAAGAATATTATTATATATCGAGGTACTATTGCTTTGAAAAAATAATTAAAAGGTTATGGGGTCTATTATTATTTCATTTATTAAATTACTTACACATATTGATTACATTTTTAAATATTTCTTAAAAAAAAACATTAAAAAAAACATTTAAAAATATATTTATTATTTTATTATTATTATTTATAGTTTATTTCAGGCGTTATTTACTTTTTAATTCTATAATATTACTTAAGTATAGAATTAAAAAATGAAATTATTATAATTTATCTCTGCATCACCCTAAGGTTGACTGGTAGAAAATGTCTAAGGCATTAAGTCCGCCGCTGTACGTTTGTGCATAAAGTATTAAACAAATAAATAAATATTATAACATAATAAAATAAATTAAATTAAATACATTAGACCTTATAAATTATTAAAACATTGATAAAATTATTGTAATATATATATACTCCACTCGCAATAAAATTAGACATTTAAACAAACTTCTTCTTACTGTCCACTCAACCCATTTTGACTTCTATTCCGTAAGACATACGGATTGCATTAAAAGCAAAAAAGTCGTTACAACACCAAACTAATTATTGCAGTCGCCATTTTACATGCTACCAACGTAATAAAAGTCAAAATGGGTTGAACGGACGGTAAAGAAGGTTTGTTTAATGTCTGATCTTAGAGTATAGGTCAGTTTTAGTCGATACATAGGATAATATGTCAAGTTCAAACTGTAGAATCTGACTAGATCGGAACAATTTGCCTGCTGAGGTTTTCCCATCCGATTATAATTTGGGTGTCTTCCAAGGCTAGAGTGAATAGGCTCTTAATAAACTAGTGCGCCTCAAAATCAAAGATTGCATCACTGCTTACACCCAAGGTGGGATCGCAGTCAAGCACTAGTATATATGTGAAAAAAAAACCTTAGAGAATGTAATTGAAATTAATTTATTATTGATAGGCTCGCGTTGACTACTACTCACTTGATGGGAAGCGATGATGTGGCCGAAACGTTGCAGCACGCTTGCCTAGAAGTAATCTATTCACTCTTGACCCCTTAGTTTGCAACTATCAGGAAACACAGACCACAGCAAGGAATTCCACTCCTTATCTGTACGCACAATGTATGTGTTCCCAAAGTTTTTTGTGTGTTTGGGTGGCATGTCGACCACGTACCGGTAACACCATGTCATACGTCTAGCGGTCCGAATAAATGTGAGAAAATAATAGACATACAGACATACAGACTCGCGTATTTTATTTATAAATTTAATGTCAATAACTGTATACTCAATCCAAAATATTAAAATGTCGTATCAAAGTGTTTGTTTGTTATAGAACTCCTCCGAAACAGCTTGACCGATTTTTATGATTTTGTTTTGTATATTTAGTTGGTCTGAGAATAGGTCGTAGGCAATTTTTTTCCTTTGATAATTTTTAAGGCAGAACAACGTTTGCCAGGTCATCTAGTAACTGTTTAAATCTGTATTATAAAAGGACTGACTGATTGACATATAAACGCACAGCTGAAACTACTGGGACTAGGAGCGTGAAATTTTGCACAATTATATAATTATGTATAAATTTTATGTGTTTTTTTTCTTGTATGGGTATATTATATTAAATTATCTAGTTATATTGTATTAACTTATTACTTATTTGCTAATATTTAAATTATATGTTTTATTTTTTTTATGTTTTTAATATAGCATGACGAGTAACAGGGCAGAGTGGAAGAAAAAAACGTGTTGCGCCGACCCCAAATAATACGGGATAAGGGCAGGAAGATGATGAATATAATTTATTCTACATTTCTTCTGATCTTTCCGTTCGCAGGTCTGCTGGCAGAAATTTCGTTTTTAAATAAGCTGTACTTTTGTACAAATTTTTATAATGTTGTATCTTTTTCAATGTATATGTGTACGTAAATTATAAAATAAATGAATAGGGTTTCTTTTTATGACGTAGGCGAGTACATAGAGGTTTATTCAAAATTCGATCCCTAAAGGAATGAAGCGGGGGTCCAAAGTATGTATGGAGAAATCTACTCTAACGCGTGCAAAGCCGATGGCAGAAGCTAGTTTTGCTATATAAACGTATACGCGAGACAAATCTCGCGTATTCACTTACATAGCAAGTTAAGAATTTATATTGTAATTAACGGAATTAATTGTTTCATTGTTCTTTAAAGAAAAATATCTGTTCTTTTTTTTTCTCGAAGTAAAAGTTAAACAAATTGTACAAGATGCTTTTTAACATGTCTTTCGTTGTTAAATTCTTGAGTGAAATCACATCACACTAATATAAAAAAGGTGAAAGTTTGTATGTATGTATGTGTCACGCTCAAACTGCTGAATAAATTTGGACGAAATTTGGCACAAGTATAGACCATGCCCAGTAAAGGTGAGTTGGAGTGATGAAATAAATTATAAGTCAGGGCATCACTGTGACCACTGGAGATGACGATAAATGGAGAAGTATGCAAAAATAATAATAATTGTGTCGTCTCCAAACACATATTTGGGCAACTGAAGGAACCCAAGCTGTATTGCCTCTTCACCATCCAAGGTTGACTGGTAGAGAAGGCTAAAAATATTAAGTCCACCTTTGTACAATGGGCACTCGAGGGGGTTAACCTTTAAACTGCCTACGTCGGATATACCCGACAAACACTCCCACGTTTATTCCGCTAGGGTCACATTCATGACCATCATCATCATCTTGCTGCCCTTGTCCCATCTTATTTGGGGTCGACGCAACACGTTTTTTTCTTCCATTCTATTCTGTCAACCGTCATGCTATCACTAACTTCCTTTTCTTTCCTATCACTCCTCACACATTCATCCATCTTTTCTTTTGCCTCCCTCTCTCTCTCCACCCATCCATATGTATACTTATAACTCTTTTAGTAACATGCGTTTCATCTCTCCTCTTCACATGACCATACCAAGACAAACGATTCCCCTTCAACTTTTCAGTCACTGGCGCCACTTTCAAACTTCCTCTAATATACTCATTTCTCACCTTATCCATTCTCGTCGCACCACACATCCATCTCAACATTCTCATCTCCGCTACAAGCAATCTTTTCACATTCATGACCAAATACATCATTTCCTCAGCTCTTCTGTCACCTATGGGGATTGAAGAGCTAAACGAGATGAGTACCCAGTCGCAAACACACGACCCTGCCGAACAGGACACGAACACTCATTGGACCAATCCGAAGCAAGCTGTTCACACACGAGAAGGATCAAATAACTCCACCCTGAATGAGAGGAGACATTTGATGGTTTCCCACCTTCGCGAGACGATATTTCAAACAAGTTCATCAATTATTTTATTCGCTTCCACCTTTCCCACATCTATGAAAAACTTCAGACATTTTAACAGTCTGCGATGTACGCATGTCCGCATAAATTGTTCACCCCTCTTTGTTGGCAAATTTGTATGCGTGAGGGATACCCAATTAACCAAGTTTTTTTTTAGGTGGGATATTATTCGATGTTTCCTCGCTCTCTAGGGCGGAGCGAGAGGGTTGTCAGAATTTACTGAGTAAAACCCACTCCTATGTTCCTTCTTTGCTTTGCGTTCCAGGATTCCGGACACAATTTGATGATACACAAGAACTGGTTACTTGGGAGTTCCACGTGCGCCTCAAAGAGATGGCCCTGCTGGGCCCCTACGGTTTTACTGACATCTCGTTGAGGCGCGCGTGGAACACCCAAGTAACCAAGTACTATGGACAAGGTTCTTGTGTGTCATCAAATTGTATCATAATGCGTAAAATGACTGTTGACTTTAAGCATCTCAACTCTTTGGGAAAATTGAATACCCTCTCGTATGCCTGGGCTATGAAGAAGGCCCTACTAGGAGTTTCCTTGCGTGATCGGATCAGAAATGGAGATATTCGCAGGAGAATTAAGGTTACCGACATAACCCGAAAAATCGCCAAACTTAAGTGTCAGTGGGCAGGGCACATTGCTCGCAGAACAGATGGTCGATTAGGGCGAAAGGTTCTGGAATGGCGACCACGTACCGGAAGACGTAGCGTTGGAGGGCCTCCCACAAGGTGGAACAAAGACTTGGTGAGGGTCGCGGGAAATCGATGGATGGGAGACGAAGATTGGTGTCACATTCCCTGCATTGTGACTATCAGTTACGACGGTCAAAGATCTACAAAAGACAACAGGGACCAACGGCTTGACATGCTTTCTGAAATACGGAGTAATCTCGGTAACGGTATGTTAAGATGGTCACCCATCCATTGAATGACCACAGTAAGCGTTGCTTAAATCCAAGGTTCGACCAATATTTTAGCCACGAGCTTCTCAATTTTTCCCTAAAGCATGAAATATTAAACTACATTCACACGTTAGTAGTACTGTATACATGTAAGAACTAGACACGACCGAAGGTTCGGTATCGGTAAATTCGGCCAAAAACACTGGTTTCGGCCAAAACGGGGCCGAATATTCGGTCCGACTAAAAGTAGCGTATTTGGGCTGACCATAGATATCCGTGGGGCTGACGATTGTGATAGATACCTAAAAACTAGACTCATTCGTTTTAGTACGTTATACCTATTTTTTACGTAAACGTCGATTTATTCGATATGTTATATTTTATTAAAGTTATAACTAAATAATTAAGCACAACTATATCGAAATATAGTTAAGAATAAGTGTATAGAAAGAATATTTAATTTTTTATCAGTTTTTACATATCGGCGTCGTTTACGGCCGAAACTGGAAGAGGAGCCGAAAATTCGGTTACAGTTTCGGCTTCAATTCATGTTTCGGCAAGTCACTAGTAACAAGCTTATGGCTGCGTCAGCAAGTGCTATTGCCGTGGCTGAATACTGGGTCAAACATAAAATATTTAAAAACTAAATTTGGCATTAGACACGCTAAGAAGTAGTGAGGAGAAAAAATCTTAATTTTGATTTTCTTTGACCAAAAATACTTGTTCTTTGTTTTATATTCATGCACTATTATTATATTTAACTTCTTTGAAGCCCGTCACTCATAAATTATATCACGCGAAATACTTTTCAGTGTTTTCCGTGCACGTTCGTAATAATGAAAATAAAATAATCTTCGTTTGGCAGGCGTGCCGCCGGCCGCGTGAATAGGTCATTATTGTACGACAGGAGAGTCTTTTAATTTTCTTTTCGAAAGAACATTTTTATTGATTTAAATGGTCGGGAAAAGGTACACTCCTAAAAAAAGAAAGAAAATTGCATGTATCTAGTTATTTATTACTAGCTTCTGCCAGCGGCTTCGCCCGCGTGAAAGTAGGTTTCTTCTAACAAACTTTGGAAGATATTTATAAGATCTACAATTAATAAGAACATTTTATGGTTCTATCTTTTATAGTTTAGGCAGCGTACGCAAATAAGTAACTTTTCATGTTGACTTTTTATACCTTGTGTCCGAAAAACTCAGATATCTTACGGAACCCTATTTTTTTCCAAAATAAAATATAGCCTATGTTACTCGTGGATAATGTAGCTTTCGAATGGTGAAAGAATTTTTAAAATCGGTACAGTAGTTTTTGAGCCTATTCATTACAAACAAACAAAGTTTTCCTCTTTATAATATTAGTGTAGATTATTATATCTATCTAAGTTGGGAAAGGACTCGTGAAGTAAGACTTAAAAGAGACGCCCTCTGATCTTTATAAGTCATCTTCATCATCATCATTTCAACCGAAAGACGTCTACGGCTGGACATAGGCTTCCTCCGAATATCGCCACAACGACCGGTCATGCGCATCTCGCATTCATCGAATTCTCACGACCCTCACCAGGTCATCGGTCTACCTTGTCGAAGGCCTTTCAATGCTGCGTCTTCATTACAAATCGTATAAACAAAAAATATTTCGACACCGATATCATATAGAGTTAAAGTGTGGTTATCTCCGGAACTGCTGATCTGATTCCAAACATTATGTCTCTCAAAGGAAACCTAGTGTATCTTTTTTATTACTATTTCGAGGTTCGCATTTGACTACTATTTCACATAATGGTAAGTAATGATGTGATTGATGATGGATCACGCTTGCCTAGAAGTAACCTATTCACCCTTGACTAATTGACAGAAAGACCTCGAGGTTGTAGCTACCGGGGAACACATACTTCAACAGCGAATTCCACTCCTCATCAGCACGCAAGATGGAAGTATTTTTAAAATGGATCGTGCCTAAGGGTAGTATGTTGTGTCACAGGCCACTTTTTATGACGGAAAACGCCCCTGTGATTGAAGCAAAGCAACCGGGGGAAAAGCTAGTATCTAAGCCTAGACACGAAATACTTTTCATTTCAAATCGTGCAATTTCGTAATAATGAAAATAATCTTGTTTGGCAGGCGTGTCGCCGTGAAGAGGTCATTATAGTACGATTGTAGGGTTTTTTTTTAATTTTCCTTTTGAAAGAAGATTTTTTTGTTAATAGTAATGAGATGTTTGGAAAATAAACTTAACAGAAGGTGTCTAAAGACACCGACGAAATAATCATCAATTTTTTTGTATTGTGATGTGTGTGTGCTAATTCATAGTCAACACGCGTATTGCCAGTGATGACATATGGTACTGAAACGTGGTCGCTCACAAAGGGCCTCATCTTTTGATAAGGCTCGTTCGGCTTAAAGTCATCCAAGGGGCTATGGAAAGGGCTATGCTCGGAGTTTCCTTGGGTGATCACATCAGAAACGAAGATATCCGCAAAAGAACCAAGGTCGCCGACATAGCCCGAAGAATCGACAAACTTAAATGGCCGTGGGCAGGGCACATTGCTCGTAGAATGAATGGTCGAAAGCCGAAAGGTTCTAGAATGGGGACTGCGCACCGGAAGACCCAGCGTTGGAAGGCCACAAGGTGGACCGATGAGAGTCACGGTAATGCGATGATGGATACGAGACACAGGACGATGTCCTGGACGCCGTGATATGCCGTGATGCCGTGGACGATGCACAGGACCGTTCGTTGTGGCTTGTTGTGATTCTTGGGGAAGACCTATGTCCATCAGGGGACGTCCTTCAGCTGGAATGATGATGATGAATTCATAGTCCGCTTCTCTCTACTCCGTCCAGCTCGGCGTCAGTGGAATAGGTGACAGAAGAGCTGACGAGATAGAGTATTTGGTCGTGGATGTGCGACCAAATAGTCTGATATATCCGACGGTTAAAAGGTTAATAAAAATTTTCTTCAGCGAGATAGTTCGAAACTCACGCCCTGTAACGCAAGGAGGACCACAAGTTGGTTTTAGTTAGTTACTAATCTGACACTCGCTTTCGCTCTGCCCAGAGAGAGAGAGAAGTTATTAAATGATTTGTCAACACGAATAAAAAGTGTAACAGATATTTCACGAACATTTTCACAGAAGCACTGAGTTAGTTTCTATTAGAACAGTTAGTGATTGAATCAGTGCGGCCTTGTACGTACTGTGGTGCATAGTTTAACCATAATTAATGATCAACACATTAGTGTACGCTTGTTGCCATTTTGGGTCAGGTGTTTTTAGGTAGAAAATCGATATGGGTAATTCTCCAAAGTAATTTTAGTTATTATTTGATTGTAGGAAGAAAATTACTTTTTTTTTTGCAGGAAATCAAAACAAAAAGTTACCGTCCGGTAACCGTCCGGACCGAGCCCAAGTCGTCGACGGCGCGTACTGTTCCACGCGCGCCTCAAGGAGATGTCAGCAAATCGTAGGGGCCCAGCAGGGTCGAAGCCTACTGGGGCCACGGGTAGTGTGAAAGCGAAACCCGGCACCCTGGGACGAAGGCAACGAAGGAACAGGAGTGGGTTTTTAGTCAGTAAAAGTCTGACACTATCTCCCGTTCCGCCCAAGAGCGGGATTTCTCATAAGATGATTTTCCCACCCAATAAAAAAAAACCTTCAATATTGTTTAAAAAATTAACATTAGATAAGGAAATGTATGCCAGAAGTTCTATTGTTTTACTCCAGTAAATCTGTAAAAACAAAAGGAAAAATAAAACACAAAATTGAAAAAAAAAAACGAACGTCTTGTTTTTGTCAAGACCAAAAATTTTTTAGTTTTTTGTGATGTTTCCCTCCGTTTCACTTTCATTATTTTCTTTTACTTTTAATAAAGAAATGACAATTTTGAACAAAAGTAACAAACTTTCTGGCAAATAAGAAACAAGTTAGAAAGTCCTTATACCATAAGATGACACTATACGATCCATTGCCACATAACGTAAACATTTGAAATGACATCATTCATGAATGACTTATCCGTTCACAAGTTCATTCAAGATAATTCTCAGAACTCACAACACGGCGCAACTTCGGAAACTGGATTAAAAACATTTTCGCCTTTTTCAGGTGAACATGACGGATATGATATCATACTTGTGTTTCTTGAAAGGGTAACACATTCTCCAAGCTGCTATTGAGCGGACGGCGAGCAATGGTTAGGTCACTGTCCGACCGTCCAGCCGTCCGGTATGGACCAAGCCCAGCGACCTCTCGATGGCGCGTTGTGTTCCAAGCGCGCCTCAAAGAGATGTCAGTCTGGAGGTATGCTATGTGGAACAGAGTGTAAAGTCCTGCAAAGCTCCGTTGAAAAGGTACAATCTTACGACCAGACGGGTGTTATGTCTGGTTTTTGGGCAACTGCCCGAGAGATGATTTCGGGCTGTAGTTTAAGTTCATATCGCGCCGACAACTCTAATTGCGCGTTGCAAAATTTCGTAGTTAAGTTCATTTGTGACGCCAGAATTATTGTTGGTAAGGCCTACGCAGACCGGGACGGCATGGCAAAGGATTTAAACTTTTACCAATGGACATTCAACCATATCTAAATAGCAATACGACATAATTTCATAGCATCGAAAGGGATATTATCGCACGGTATTGATAGACGCGTCACGGGCTCCCGCGGCAGGATGCCGTACCGTGGCGCGCTGCAGTAGGCGACGGCATGCCGAAGGACGCCAGCGCCCGCCATCACTCTGTCAAACCCTACTTATGACTGAAATATTTGTCGGGCAATAGAAGCTGCCGTGGCAAACTTCGACGTGACGTGGCATGCCATGACAAGCCGTTGGAATGCCGCAGTATCTAAGTGGCTAGTGTGCGCTGACTGGCGGTAAAATCCTTTGCCATGCCATCCTGGTTTGCGTAGACCTTTAGGGCCAATGACTGCCAGGGCTGCGGATTGTTCAAAGGAATTACCGTGGCCCTCGCAAATGGGCAACTGAAGAAACACTGAGGGTTTTTGTCAGCAAAAGTCCAAGCTCCATCTAGACCGGGAGAAGTTATTTTTCTTATAGCAAGTTTTTATAGCGCGGTATATACCTATATAATTAATACTCATCAAGACCATTCCAAAAAGCTCCAAGTCGTCGACGGCGCGTACTGGGCCACGGGTAGTGTGAAAGCGAAACCACTCCCTGGGACAAAGGCATCGAAGGAACAGGAGTGGGTTTTTAGTCAGTAAAAGCCACACTATCTCCCGCTTCACCCAAGAGCGGGATTTGTCATAAGATGATTTTCCCACCCAGTAAAAAAAAAGATAGGGTTATCTGACTTCCTATGGCCACTTTCCTGTTCCATCTTCAGATTAACTCCATGTCATAATAATTTTGTATTGTCATCTGATTTACACATGCATGCAAAATTTCAGCTCAATAGGTAACCGGGAAGTGGATTAAATTAACGAACGGTCCGGACTAAGCGTTTCGCTTCGTCGTTTATACCGCGTACATCGAAAGACTAGAACAATTAGCCTGCTGCGGTCTTCCTGTCCAACTATAATTTAGGTGTCTTCAAGGCTAGAGTGAATAGGCTCTTAATAAACTAGTGTGCCTAACCATCAATGATCGCATCTCCGCTTACCATCAGGTGGGATCGCAGTCAAGCACTGGTTTATATCAATTAAAAATTAAAATAAAATTAATTTAAAAAAATAATTTGCAAGATTTGATTACAGACATACAAACATCGGGACAGATGAAACTAAATAAAAGCTTGTAAAGAGACAGCATTTGAAAAATTCTAGATATAAAAACAACGTGTCCCGTCAAGAGTGTAGTTCTTTCCTTTCAATGGATCAAAAAGGTGATCGTAAAAGTTGTGGTCGAATGTATTGGACTCGACAGGATAGTACTCCCTTGAGGGGTGAAGGGGTCAGAAGGAGGACCGTGCAAAACCAATTCGGTAGAAGCGAAGTATTCTTTAAAATAACATTATTATTTAAACATGAAATATTGTATTAGTGTGGGTTCAGTACAATAGTGAAACAAAAAAAAATACTGGGCAAGTGCGAGTCGGATTCGCGCACTGACGGTTCCGTACAAACTTACCTTTGAAAACAGTTCAATTCCCGAATTTAACTCGATTCGAAGATTTTTCCGAATCGCAAAAAAAGGTTTTTTTGGAAACGTAACTACAAATTTAGTTTTCAGATTTTTTCCTATACTAGTGTTATGAGATCTTGCTTCATGCTAAATTTCAGGATTCTAGGTCAACGGGAAGTACCCTATCAATTTTGATTCCTTTGAGAGTGTCGAAATACACGTTTTATCTTTTTTTAGAAGTTTGATTTTTTCACAGCTTCAAGGGACCGCAGACCTTAGTATATGGTTTTAATTTCAACTCAATACTTCCACGCGTTTCCGAGATAAAAGGTCTTGACAGACAGGCAGACAGACGGACGGACAACAAAGTGATCCTATAAGGGTTCGATTTTTTCCTTTTGAGGTACGGAACCCTAAAAAATAGGATATAGCATAATCAGCCTTATAATGTGTCCAATGCTGGGATTCAGGCTTCCTCACTATAAGAGGGAATGGGCCTAATCCATCACGCGGGCCCTGTGCGTTGATTGATGTCAAATTACATGAAATATGGAAAATAAAGTAAAATCTCAAATACAAAGTTACCATAGAGTTTCTTACCGGTTCTTCTCCATAGGAAACGACAAATTGGACCGAGCACTAGCTTCTGACGTTTTATATGTGCCCATCTAGGCCAATGTGAAATAAAAAAAAATATCTTGATCGAATTTTTTGTTCTAGAACATTCCTATGAGAAATCAAAACGCATTTTTTTTCTACTGTATGATTTTTTTAAAAGAATAGGGTAAGTAGACTTAATTTTTTCTTCTTTAAATGAAACGAACAGAAGATGCTACAGAAACGAGTCCAAGAACCAAATTGATGAACAAAAAAAATAATCTAGCCTGCCAAAAATTTTCCCTCTTACGATCTGTCTCTGAATTACGAGGAGTAATGCAGAATGTTAGATACAGAAGTTTCATCTTTGAAACCCAATTGACCTATTTGATCTACGTATCCGGCGGACCTTAGACGACGTTGAAACCAATTCGCCAAGGTCAACAGAACCAATAAGACTTACGACAGAGTAATGTCGGTCTGTTATAATTGTTATTGAGTTGTTGGCAACACCGCTTATTTATTATTACAGTGTTTTTTGTGCTATGATGTTGTCGTCTGTTCAACCGGACTTGTGTAAGGTGGCCATAATAAAATTGAAGCCTCCAGATAGGACTTATAACAACACTTATAATTTTTATGCATTTATCTCAGAATCCTGAGGTCTTGGGCCTTTCAAAAGCGTACGAGGGGCCGAAGCTAAGTCCCAGAGGCTCTATAAACCATTTTCTTGGAACGTGATACCAACCGATTATCCCTGTATGCGCTATACTAGAGCACCTAAGGACAACCCTCAGTTGGTGGGAAACTATTGTGACCTATGAAAAATAAAGATATATATATGAGGCTATGGTTTTGGACGTGGACTGGTTGCCAAGAACTATGTTAAGACTATGGCCCCTCCTTGAACAATGTTACTAATAAACATCGATAAAAAAAAACATTTATTATTATTATAGCTAGCCCGTATTGTCCCACTGTTAGGCCAAGGCCTCCCTCCATTCTTTCCAACGATCACAGTTCCTCGCTTTCTCTTTCCAATACTTAAGGAAGACATCCAGGTCTTCCCGCCACATCCTTCTTGGCCCACGAAGGAGATAACAACACTTAAATTAAAATGGCGCGATGACGTCACGCGCGAACACCGGCGTTCGCTTGGGGATCAGCCCCCCTAGCCAAGTTACAATCGTATCGTTTGTGCCGAACGCCTAGAGTAGGCCACGCCTCCGATTCCTTTGTTCTGACGTCATCTCAACGCTCAATCACGTTGTCAGAACAAAGGAATCGGAGGGGTGGCCTAATCGAGGCGTTCGGCGCGAACGATACGATTGTAACTTGGCTAGGGGGTCAGGAGGTTAACAACTAAGCGACTAGACGTAAGGCATCCCTTGCAGTGTAAGGACCCGACTTAAGGCGTCGCTGCGTCGTCGCTGAGGGAGGACAAAAAAGGAGGGGCTGGATCGACCATTGACTATTCTGTGTGTATTGATACCTTCAATAATATAGGGTTTTAAAACTTTAAAAAAATATTTCAGCTATACCACCATATTTCTAACGGTTCTAAGACATCTAAATTCATTTTTTTGAAATTGCGGTGGAATTCGATAACAAAAACTATAACACGACAATTTTATAACATATTACAAAGATATTATACATAGCTTGTCCTAATAAAACTAATTGAAGTAAAAACCTTCACTTAGAACTTTGACAAAAACTCTTTACCACTGTTTAACAAAATTATCTCGTAAAATCTTAAAAAAAAAAACAACATAGCACCAAAAATATCTCAAGCCAATATTTTGCACCAGGAATGTTAATCCTATTTTATGGCACCACAATATTATCAGTCAAACAAAGACAAGATTATCTTAATACCAAGTTTTAACACCGAATTTTGGGTATTATACTGAAGTTTCAGAGAAATACGGTACCTACATAAAGCGTGGTCACTCTCGAACTGCATAGAAAAGAAAGAGATGAAATAAGAAATCAGAAACGTTTATTTCAAATAGACCAATTACAGGCACTTTTGAATTGTCAAAATGTCGGTCAGTCAAAAAAAAACAAAAAGTGAAGTTAATTGCACGTTCCAAAGCGTAGATCTCTATGGAGAAGAACGTGCAAGAAACTCCATGGACACTCTTTTAAATCACATTATGAATTACATAAATCTTGGTTACATATTTCTTGTCGCTTCTAATATGTGAGCAAAGACACAATGCTCGCAAATGTGAAACATTTTAGCAATTTTCTAAAATTCTATAGATTTGATTCTAAAATTAAAAACGGCAAAACGTTGCTTGTAGAATAGTCTGACAAGTAATCAGAATGATTGCGTGTTTATTAGTCCGTTTTTAATGGATTTAAAAGTATTTTTTACAGGCTAATGCAAATTTTTTTATCGTACTAAATTAACTGTAATATGTTGTGAACACACTATCTACATATACACTCTAATGGGGTGAATAGAAACAAAACTTCAAAAGGTATTTTCACGATATTTAAATGTTCTTTGCAGCACTATATCAATTTATTAATGAATTGTTATTCTAAAAAGTCGATGCTTTGTTAGAAGCCTATAATATGGTATCAAAGTGAAAAACCAAACCAAAATTTTGTTTCTATTCACCCCTGCGTTTCTTTTGACCCCGTGCATTTATGCTGAAGAATATGATATAATAATAATAAAATAGCCATTTTCCAAATTTGGGTGATACGTTTACTCTTTGGGTAATTGTAGTTCTGGTTAGAGTATGTCCCTCAGTTCAGTGTGGCTTTGGACATAGGCCTCCTCTAACTGCTTCCATTGGGCTCTATCCACTGCTATCCTTGTCCAATATGGACCAAAGATCAGGCTGATATCGCCGTCCCATCTTCTCATAGGGCGACCTTGTTTTCTGACGCCATCTCTTGGGCTTACTTGCTTCCTCCATTTGTTGGTTTATCATGTGACCTATACCGCACCATTTCAGATGATAGATTCGCGTCTGAACGTCTGAAATCTTTTTTTTTAATTCTATCCCTAAGTTTTACTCCTAACATATTTCTCTCCATCTCTCATTGGCATTTTGCAAGTTTGGAATAACATTATACGTATTTTTCTAATTCTCTTTACTGCAATGGATCTTATACTTTTGCGCATCATAGCAGCACCAGTAGTCCTCTTAATACCAAGTTTTAACACTTAAGTTTTATACTGAAGCTTCCCACATATAGTACTATAGCTGCCTGTGTTCATGTATTAATTTAGAAGGGCCAACGACGGTACTTGGGCACGTCCGGGTTCCGGGGCACAAAATAGATAGGTACAGAAGTCAATCTACATACAAAGCGCGCTCGAGCAACGCACACATAGACACCGCTCACGGACACGATATCTCGGCTCAATTCAGCTCAATACGAGCTCGGGTGCTATCCGTTTGAGACACGCGTCTGTGAACTTTTTTGTGGAAAAATGGCACAACAAAAAATACCTTATTCTAACTGTTCAGACGATGGTTGTTTAAATTCAACATTAAACAATGAATTGACGTTTTTTAGGCTGCCAGTTGTTTCAGAGAGGTAAGTCGATATTTGCTTGTATTTTGATGGTTTGTTTTAACGTAGCAGAGAACAGGCCCCGCACCGAGAAAGAGATGATTTTGTGGCCATGTAACATTTTTACAATTCAGATTAGTTAGGCATTTATCACCGTGCCCGGTCGCACTCGGACAGTTCGGCACCACGCGCTGACCCTAAGCGCGATCGCCAAGCGTAGGTATAAAGAGTGAAGTACATAATAATATTAAATTCGTTTATTTGTACATTAACATTTTAAATAATTTAGTACTCGGTTACAAACAAATGTTGTTCATTGAGGCACAAAGAAAACGCGAACTGTTGCCTCCTAAACTAGGCCAAGAGCCTGTGTTTTAGGAGCCAATGTTCCTCCAGATATAGTTAAATTAAGAACAGACAACATTGCAAGTAGTATAGCATAAAACACATACATGAGATTGACTTCTGTACCTATCTATTTTGTGCCCGGGAATAGCAAGACTCGTTCACTGGTTATTTTTTTACTACGGCATGCAAGATGAGCTATTCTCATTTAAATAGTGCCAACATGATGGTAAAAGACGGGTAATGTGTCGTGATGGCCCTGTGATTAAGGTACCTAGCTCTCATGCATGAAGTTGCAGGTTCGAAATCGGGCAAGTACCAATGTGACTTCCAATTCATATGTATTTTTCTAAGTTTACCTAGGACATAACTGACACCTCGTGTATCGGAAAGCATGATAAGCCGTTGGTACCATTCGCAGATCATTAATAGTCGTTACAGATAATCAGATGCCCTGAAGGCTGACCATCAGTCTAACCAAGGAGTATCGTGTTGTCCAGTAGGCTTAGACCCTGCTGGGCCGATACGATTTGCTGACATCTCATTGAGGCGCGCGTGCAACACTACGTGCCGTCGACGACTTGGGCTCGGTCCGGTCGGTTACCAGACGACCGGCCGGCGTGCTACCTATTGCTCGCCGTCTGCAAGCCTACCACGAGCACTAAGAGAGGATTTGCCAAAATCCAACCCCTACGAAGGAACAGGAGTGGGTTTTTAGTCAGTAAGAGTATAACACTATCTCCCGCTCCGCCCAAGAGCGGGGATGTCATTAGGATGATTTTCCCACCCAATAAAAAAAAAAAAAAAAACCCCTAATGCATTGAAACGGCTGTCCAAACTTTGTATGGAGAAATCTATTTTCGCGCGAGCGTAGCCGCTATCAGAAGCTAGTATAATATAATTTTTTTTTTTTTTTTTTTTTTATTCTGGATAGGTTCGCGCTTGACCGCCAAACAACACCGCCGCCGCCGCCGCGATATTTGTCAAACACTCAATGTCATCTATTACAATAAACACGCAAACAGACCAAAAAAAAACCCGACATTGACCAAAAATCGACATAATCTGAACAACAATAAAATATCAAAATCACCGACAAGGTCGCGGCACCTGACGCGAGGTGTCCGACGCGGGAATCGAACCGAAACACCTGTGTGACTCACGAATAACTGACTCATGTGTTTTGGAGTTGAAGGTTAGTTGACTGATGCGTATTTCGTAATAACATGAGAACATCACATAGTGGTAAACAATACATATAAAACAGGGCAAGTGCGAGTGGGACTCGCGCACTGACTGAGGGTTCCGCACAAACTTACCTATGAAAACAGTTCGATTCCCGAATTGAGTTACGAAGATTTTGGAGATTTTTTTGGTGGTCAAATTTACAGTTTTCAGTTGTTGTTCTGTGTATGGGTGTAATTTATTTACAATAATACATATATATATAAAAGCGAAATACCACTCACTGATTAATCACTAAATCACAGAAACTATAACACCTACAAACTTTAAATTTGGTAGGTAGATTTCATATAGCTATGAACGGATTTTACGAAACTCCACCCCTAAGGTGGTAAAATGGGGGTTGAAAGATTGTATGGAGAAACCAACTTTCACGCGGGCGAAGCCGCTGGCAGAAGCTAGTGATACATATTATATATCTATAATAGTATGTATTTAGAAATTAAGTCTGTTTATCAGTTGTCTAGTACTCATAGCACTAGCTCTGCTTCATAATCATAATCATAATCTTTATTCTGCAAACATGGGTATAGCTAGTACATAGGTGTTTTTTTTATATAACAGAGTCCTCCATATTTTACCATCACATTGGCATGCAAATTTTTACAATTCTTTTAATTCCGTTGCAATTTAAAAATAATATATTTTATGTTAAAAATGTCAGCTTAATAAAGGTCATAGTAATAAAAATTAAAATAATATTATATAATGTCAAATGGAAATAAAAAGTAAGTCAACTAGGATCAAAATAATAATGTCAAACGGAAATAAAAAGTAAGTCAAACAGAATCAAATAATAATTTCAAACAGAGTATCAGTATGTCAATCAATTGGTTCACTAATTTGGTCATTAAGAAAATCGTCAATCGTGTAATAAGTTTTCATAATTAAAATTTCATTTAGCGCCTTTTTAAATTGTATTTTTGTCATATTTTTTAAAAAGTTAGGAACTTTATTATATATGCGTGGGGCAATACCAAAAAAACTTTTTTGCATTAGTGCAGTTTTACATTTAACTTGACATAATTGATTATTGTATTGACTCCGCATTGGATTTTTCTTGACCTCTGAAATTTTCTTAAACAGATGAAGGTTACATTTCACAAACAAAGCTGTTTCCAATATATATAAACAAGGAAAAGTTAAAATTTTTAACGATTTAAAATAGGGAACACAGCTATCTGTTGTCTTAAGACCGCACATTGACCTGATGACCTGCTTCGTTTGCTTCAGACTAGAATGATGGCGTTGTGTGATTTTATTATTGCAATGCAATTACACCAATGGAGCACAATTAGTCCTGAATCTGCTACTTTCCAACATCGTGTGCGCAGTGGAATGGTAGTCATGAAAGGAGCGGCGCGGCGGAGGGTCACGTCGAGCATCAGGCCATTGCTCCTCCAGGATTCCACATGTATCAAATCCCATATCGAACACATTTTGAAATGTCATAGTTCTTTCGATGAGTTTTTACAAAAAATAAAATGATTTAATTCATTAAGTTAAATTGGAAAATACGGAAAATTTTGATATGTCATCTAGTGATAGTTGTGAAATAGTCATAGTGGTAGTAGTTTATTGGTATATAGGGGATTTTTTAATATTACTAGCTGACCCGGCGAACTTCGTACCGCCTAATAGTAAGGATAACGCCATCTACTGGCATTACCAGAACGGCATAATTCATTTTAAAATGACATTTTAATAAGAGATTTTTTGCGTTAATTTACCATATATTTCACCGTTTAATTATTATTATTAAGTTTACCCAAATCAGTCCAACCATTCTCGAGTTTTAGCGAGACTAACGAACAGCTATACATTTTTGTATACATATGTATATTATAATTGGATGTTAATTTAGGTATGCCATTATTGTCAAGACGCTCCTTACTGTTTCGACTTATTTGCTATCTGAATATTGATTAAGAAACCAAATTAAAAACAGTTGCTGCCAACAAAACGTACCTACTTGGCAAAAGTTTACTCTGTCAAACCTTGGGACATGCAATACATTCTAGTGTATTGGTAAGCAATACTATTTTTTTTTCTATTTTGATTTTATTCAAAGTCAAAGTCAAAATCATTTATTTCAAATAGACCATTTACAGGCACTTTTGAATAGTCAAATGTATGTCAGTCCAAAAAAAGTGCAGCTAAATTGCACTTCTGTATTTGACTCGGCTTTGTTAATTGATGACCAGAGGTTGGAGTAGTGTAATTTACCTAAAAAGCGAGGAAGTACAGTAAGTAACATTGAGTTGATAATACCTAAAATCTCAGAAACACAAACATGAACATATGAGTGTCCATGGCTACGCTATGTAACATAATTGCATGTTCATAATTGTAGCTTCATTTTTTGACTGACTGACATTTTGAAAATTCAAGTGCTTGTAAAGCTAGAACCGTGCACGTATGCCACACACACTGATTTGGGCGCTTCGGTCTCCATACATTTTATATGGAAACTAGACTTGTAGAGCTACACTTGATCCACGCCACACGACTTCATCGTCTTATGTAGTTCTAGCTTTAATGTTTTAATATGAAATAAATATTTTTGATTTGATTTGATATAGGTAGGTTAGGTACGAGTATACTCTAGCAGAATATACCTCAGTCTCATAGTCTGTAACTGAGGTCTATAAATACAAAATAAATGTACATCAGAAACAATTATGCTTATATATTCTTATATTCTTTATTGTACATAAAATAACAAATTATTAAAAATGGACAGCTGATGTACAAAGGCAAGCTTAAACCCCAATTGGGATTAATAACTATAACCAACTTTATTTTTGTTTTAATAACTTTTAAAAATATATTTGTAAAACACAGACTGGGGGCGTTTTGTACCTATATGTCAATTATGCAGTCAAACCTATGCAAAAGAATTTTATTTCCTAGTTTTAATGATAAGTAAGCCTACCACAGTGTTATCTTTTTAACCCAAAGGTTGACTGGTAGAGAATGCCTTGTTGCATTAAGTCCGCCTATGTACCACTACTGTACATGAAGTTTAAATAAATAAGTAAGTTTTTTTTAATTATAGTTAGGCTCGAGTTTTAACTAAATCTGCATTCTAAAACACAATAGAAGTAATTCTGCAATACTTCCTGCGATAGTTACAATCAATAGATGGAGTAATAAATTCTTGATTGCTAGTCTATGATAAATTAATACCAAGGTTTTTTTATAATTAAAATCATGTTTTTCGATAGTTCAAGACTCACAACTGGTGTCTAAGTATAATTAAGACAGTATAATCAACCTTTTAATGTCCCCACTGCTGGGGCCCGGGCTTGTGCCGAGGCCTCCTCTCTAGGAAAGAGAATGGGCCGTAATCCACCACATAGGCCCACTGCAGGTTGTTGGATATCACATATCTTTGAATTTTTAGATATGCTGACAGCAATCTCACCTGATAGTAAGCAATAATGCAATGGTTGATGGTCAACTGGTGAAGCGCACTAGTTTATCAAGAGACCTGAAGACACATTAATTACTGCTTTTCTCAAGATATTTTTCTTCACTATAACAGTGAAGATTTTTGTGTATACGTTTACATTTTTGGTGTACAATAAAGTACACAAAGTATATTTAATTACTGCTGTAATGTGGGTGTGTTCACAAACATTTAACTATCTGTAGAGTAATCCATACAAATATTTGTTCCATACGAGAATCAAACTAGTGACTCACAGCGCAGCAACCAATCTCTCAACTTCTGCACCAGCCGTGTTCCTGCCTACTCTTTTGGGGTGAGATCATTTATGTTATGCATTTATACCTACCGAAACCCACTGATTTATAGATATAATATATAATGAATTAATTTATAAAACTTGAGCACTAGAGCATAAAAATAAGTCTGTTTTAGATTTCTAGTTATAATTAATAGGAGTAAAGTGTAATTACGATTTTATGAGCAAACCTGGAATGATCCGTTCAGCCATTTGATGTTTTTTTTTTTTAAGTAATACTCACTCATGGAAATTTAGAAATATTCGCCTTTATAAAATTTGTGTGATAATTCATGTCCTTTATAAAGTTATTATAGTGGATATTATCATTGATAATGATAAGAACACCATAGCTGGACCTGGTTAACTGATGGTGTTTTGCTATCGGCTAATGATGAAGAAGTCAAACATCATTTTAGTAATACACAATTAGCTACCCTGTTTTGAAGGTGTTTGTTATTTTGGCATAACTCTATTGTTTTAATTATGCAGAATATAATTTTCTCTTTATTCAGGAATTTAAATTTATTATGCTGGTGTACAAATTAGTACTCCACATATTTAAAAAAAAAAAATTTTTTTGGTCAAGTATTTTTTCTTTTAAACTATATTTCTAAGGACAGTGGTTAAATCCACTAAAAATGATTAAAATCAGTCAAGAAATGTTTTGAGTTTTAGCGAGATAAACAAACAGCAATTAATATTTGATGTCAACACTTAGATACACTTACAGAAACAGTGTGGAAACTCTCAATTAACCTTTAGAAAGAGAGAGACACATTAGAGAGAGTACTGTAATTAGAGACACGTTAGAAAGACAATGAGCGAGGGAGCGCCGGCGTTCACTTGGGGTTTAATGAATTAAAATAATCTCATGTTATACACAAACGTTATGTACATACGGTATGTTATGTTATGTTGTAACAAATAAAGTTATAAATATACTTTATATTATATTTATTTTGATGTTAGTCTTATTTTTGATATTTTTTTATAGGTAGTTTTAATATACAACAATAGAATTATAAGGTTGTATCACGGCCAACAAGAGAGCTGTCCAGGGGACTAAATTATTGGTCAGACTGAAATCGAGTCAGATTGACATGAGAATAACAAAAAGAAGACAAGGTTTTAATTGCTGACAAGTGGTGGGAAATCATCAAATGACACCTTCTGCTCTAGGGTAAAGTGACAGGGGGCGTCAGACTTATACTGACTAAAAACCCACGTATGTTCAATGAGTTTCCCTTAGATTTCTAGGGCTGGGGTAACTCTTTCTAACAAACCCACCAGTCATGTAAGATCTTGATAAGACATAAGTGTTGTTTATATAAAATTTCTAGTGATTAGTCATATTTTTAGGGAAATTACACATAAGTAAAGAATCTTATTGAATATTACTCATTTGGATTTTCCTACAAAAAAAATGTCTTTTTGTGCAACTAAATACCTACATATGCAGCCATGAAATCTAAAAATAATTGATAAGGAAGTGTTATTTGAAAATGTTGTTTTTTTTCTTAACTTGTATACTTTGAATATAGTTAGCCCACAATTTTGAGCTGTTGCATGAGGAGTTTATAGTTCAATTTGATGCACTTCTAAACAGAACAGTTACATTATGTAAAAATAAAGTACCTAAATCTCAAAATATCAACAGGAAAAATATAATTTGCACCTGTTAGACAAGTTGCAAAATCCACAACAATACCTAAAGCTATATATATTATGTATAATCACTAGCAGTTTACATAAGCATTTTAAATAAAGAACAGTTACAGAACAAAGAGATGTGATGTGTTTTGAATATAACAACACCTTTGGGTGTGTTCAACAATAATTAATAAACCAGACTTGTCTTGCTCTCAAGGTCATCAGTAACACGTGTTTTCTATAACAAACACCGCCCCATAAACAACGAACAACGTTAAATACTCTTTTTATCACTAATTCTGATGATTATCAACATTTTTTTCGTCACAAAAAATATTTTGTATGACAAACGAGATTTACAATGCCATTTTTTGTGACGAAACGCCCGAGAAAGTGTTAGATTCGTGTCGTTATCGTCTTAAATAGACGTAAATTAGAGAATAAAGTATTTTAGAAAGGCCCCCTACCTTGTATACATCACCGTAGGTCCCCGAACCGATTCTCTGAATGAGTTCATACTCATCTTGTGGATTCCTTCGTGATATATCCGAACTTAAAACACCACCACTATGCGCCATAATCACTATTGAACACTATACTAACATTTATCTACACTTTCATCTCATCATTCACATAATTATTTAACACAAAACGTCGTGAAATTAATTATTTTTCTATCACTTCACTCGACATCGTCTGACGTTTGCCACAGTGCCATTCTTGGTGTTGCTATTCAAAGTTTTAAACTTACTACTACAAATGACAACGCTTTCCAAATCTACCAGTCATATTATTTCAAGCAATAGATTCAGGAAGAAAAGCTGTTGGAAAAGATTGAAAATGATTGTATAAGCGCATATATTCTAATGTATGAGCAGTGACACGGGAACATTGAATGCTGTCATTACAGGTAGTACAGGTACGCAATAAAGCACTGCCAAAGTTAATCCGTTATCATGGACGTGTTATTGATTGTACTAGATTCTCATTGTAAGAAAATAATGTGTCGTGCGACTAAACTTTGAATTACAGTTTTTACTGACATATAGAATGCAGTAGTGAGCTTAGAGTCCATTTGGACCTAAAATACCTTCTATTTGTACCATGAAAAAGCTGTTCTTTTAGTATGGGCAGCACTTTCTTTCACTGTCACAATTCCTTTCTTTATGGTATCCATAGATTTGACATTTACTTTTTAATTGGTTTGAATCAAATCAACCTAGAATAAACCCTCATCTTTTTAACCTTGTGGCAACGCGGTCACCGAGCTTACATCTGGGCGCAGTTTACCAACTGGGCGTCGCCGCGCTTGCGTCTGGGTTTCGCTGACCTTGCTAAGAACAACAGGGTTGTGCTAACTGGAAAACTAGTTTTTGCAGTAAAGCAAGAAGTCAAACTTACTGTTATTCTAAAAAACTTACTTCTGTAAGAACTTATTATTGATATTCTTAGGTAAACACCCTTTATATTAAACGCTAAATATTTTATAATCTATGCGTTCGTATGGTGTTTAACTGAAATGGCACAAAATCATGCGCAAATTTTTATAACCGGCATTCACTTGGGGTTAGAGTAGACTTGGGCAGTGTGTGCAGTGGCTTTACGCGATTTTTCGCACATGGTTAAGAATGAAATTACACAGACGTACTTGCTAGGCGTGGAATGTTCGACGCAGTTAACGTGGCCCACTCGCTCGTCCTAGTACATGCAGGTTTTATCACTTTGTTACTCAGTTTTGAGAGCAGTGGTGACGAAATTAATTACAAAAATGACTGTCTTTCTGCCTGCTAATCAAAGGAGGACACCATACACACACTCCCCGTGTGTGTATGGCGTCCATTACACGGTCATGCAACCGTTAATCAAAACCATCAATCATGAATGATGGAATTTTATCGCCGTACGTTTTTTGTCATGCAAACGTCAATCATCGCATTACACGGTAGGTTTTTCGTCAGTCAAAATATTTGACTGTGGCAAAACTGACAGCAAAACCTATCGTCTAATGGACGCCCAAGTAATGGGTGTAGTGGAAATGGTCCTCCCACTGCCACTCCACCCACCACACATACATAGCTCGAAACGACTGACCATTGTTGGTGTGGGGTACGCTTGAATACCACCTAGGTAGTCACCTAAGTCGTAGACGGAGGATCTAGGTTTGTCTTTCTACGATCTAAGTAGATGTCAGTCATTAATTTTTATCCCTGTAGGTACTTTGTTATTATCTGTGTGAGCTAAATAAACATTTTTCTTTATTTTATTTCTAGTGCGAAGCAGTGTCGTTATAGCCCAGTGGTTAAGGTACCTTTCGTGCAACTACCACAGTGAATTTTTCAATTCATAGATATGTATCTTTTCTAAGTATATCTAGGATATTACTGATACGCCGAGCCTCAGAAGGCATGTAAATCTGTTTCTACATTGGTCTCTGTCGTCATAGATCGTTGACAGTCGTTACAGGTAGTCAGACGCCAGAAAGTCTGACCATCAATATATCCAGTGTCGTGTTGCTCAGTAACTAGGTTGTGTTCTGAGGGCCAACGCTGTGTAAAGCTGGAGCCAGCGCGGGTACCCGTTGCGTGACATCACGCGTGTGTCGTGTGTGGCGGTGTCGCTAGTTCAACTTTAACGGTGTGCATGTAGTCGTGTCGATCGAGAACTCAATATTTACGTCTCGAATCCATCATCATCAATAAAACAAATAAAATTAATGTTAAAATGGTATATTTATTACAATCCAATATCTCCAGCCGGCATCCATGTAACTTCTTACAAAATTTGTTTTACGCCGACATCAATAATAACTTCTAACACTTTATTATAAAATTATATAATCTTTTGGTACAATCCATTAAGTGCACTTTTACAAACTTTACGACTTATGTGGCGTAAAGGCTACTCGAGTTCAAGCATTCGGGGAAATTTTCAATTTCCGAAACAAAAGTACATCGTAATACGCATCGGCACTACGCAGCAATACATGGTCTATGAAGAGGCATGTAAAGTAACATATTTGCTTCAAAATATTGACTATGGATCAAAAACCCCCAATCAGTTGTACAAAAAATATATTGGATTGCTCATAATCGTTTGTAAATTGCAACAATACGGATTAGTAAAGTACTTTCACGTTGTTTTAAATAATAATACTACTATTAAATGTATTGGACTCAACTTATGATGGATATAACAACCCATTACTTAAACATGCATACAAAATCTATATACTCGTCAACTGTGAAAGTACTTCTCACTAACAAAACATTTGTATAAGCTATATATCATCTAATTGGGTTCACAATATATATTTGAGCTAATATATATGTATAACAAAATTTGCGGTCACTAACTACATACCATATGAATCACTATTTTTTTCGTCAATACATCTTACCATGCAATGCAAATTATTTCAAACTTAACGGCAATATGTCGCTATACCTTCGGGAATCTTTGTCACCCACGAATATAACCGAAGTTAATTGTACTGTGAGTGAATGAGAGAGCGTTATGCTCGATCTCGTTTCCTCTTGAAGGAAAAAGTTATACGAACAGCCGAAAAGCAGTAGATAACAATAATTCTTTGTTTAAATCAGTCCCGAAACTGAATTTGGCGCACATACACATTAACAAGATCACATTAAAGTTTAACAGCATGCAACAATTTTATTCATTTGTAACTAAAATTATGAAGTTAAAACATACAGTCAAGCTTAATCAGCTAATTTTTATAATATTTAGAAATCAGTGCCTCATCGTATCACGATTTAATAGAGTAACATGCATGTTGACAATAAAATTGAGACTATTTCCTTCTTCAATTTAATTATAAATAATATTTTTTTTTATAACTCTTCCACCGAATTTGTACTAAATGCTATCATAGTATATTTACAGGGAAGTGAGCCGAAAACAATTTAGTTTTTATTTGGTAAAAGCGCTTATAACGACAAAAGAATTAGATTAGGATTGTGTACGGGTTGTTTAATATTTTCCTTTTTTTTTAAAGTTATTTAACAATTACAATAAATTAAATAGTGAGATTGTGATAGTGGTTGTTCATAGAGAAGAGACGAGTCCCAAAAAATATATTTTGTAGCAATAGGCAAGTCACTGAAACTTGGAGCAGAATAATGGACGCGTACAATACCACAGACAATAGATACAACACTCAAAGACAAGATAATAACTTTTTCCCAGAACCATAAATTAGTTCAAATTTTTTTAAACAACCCTTATACAAAGTAGGAAGTATTTAGTTGTGTTTTTAAACAATTACAAATAATTTCGAACGCGTAATATATAAGCGGAATTTTCAAGCATGCTTTGGCACTTTCACCATAAATAAATATATATTCTTTTTTTTTTTACATTTTTTGCGAAGTGGAAGAAAGAAGTATGTATTGTTATACAAACGTCTATTATATCGAAGGGAACATTTACAAATTTAACCTATTATCCTATCCAAACAAATATACACACACAAACAAAGTAATTCATTTTTTTTATAGTTACGGAAAGAGATCTGCGAAGGACTTTTTAATTTTTTTTCGTATATTGAGTGATGGGAAATTTTGAGTTACTCTTGATGTGATCATATGAACGATTGTTGATAATGCCGCGATTTTAATACATTTTGGACTTTTACCCAGTGGCTTAAATTGTTAGCAAACGTTTACTATAGATTCCTATAACTAAACAAATCGCTCACGTGAACAAATCACATCGAAGAAGCAAGATACTGTAGCGCTATCAAAGAATAAATTATAGTAATTCACAAAATAATTTTACTCTCATCTACTAAAAGTGCTCAATCACACCAATTTACCTATTTTTTAATTAATTTTTTTTTCATTATTCTACTCAAAAAATACATAATAACGAAGTTCAAAGAATTATTTCTAATGGTAATAATAGGGGAAAAAGTATCTTAAAAATTAATAGTAACATTAAATAAAAGGATTAAAAAATAAAAACAGGTCTAACGTTATTTTCACGAACTAGTTTTCAGAGTCTACCTACATTAAAAAAAAAGAAATATAACTTACTCTTTTTTTCTCGTTGAATAAATAATTTCTTTCCTCTGTTGTCTATGCCTACGCGTGAGCAAAGCGTCCATAAATTTTATTGCATCACTATTTTGTCTCATTTGGAATTTGAGGTTAGCTGACGCCATATTGGGGGGAATTTTAAACTAGAATATAGTTGCCGTGAGGCGCAACAGTCTATTAATTGTCTATACTCGATAAGAGATGGCGCTGATCGGTTTGGGACTCGGTGATAGCGATAGGAACGTGCGATTTCACCTCCGGTGTGGGCGCGCGCGGGTGGCTCGTACGGGGGGCTTCTTCGCTTTGCTCACCTTCGGGGCCTTGGCTCTCGCTTTGGCGACGTGCTTGCGTTTGGCTTTGGTATGGGCGGCGGACTTGCTGTCGGCGTCGTCCGCGCGGCGCTCGGACGACAGCGAGCAGGCGGCGCGCGCGGCCTCGGAGGCCGACAGGCTCACCTCGAGGCGGCGCCGGCGCGAGCGCGTCATGCGCACGTCGGCGGCGTCCGGCGCGGCGCCCGCGTCGCCCGCCACAGCTGCAGTTTTCGTCTTTTTAGCACGAATCACTTTCCGTTCTTCGACGACGGGTTCAGGACTAGCCCTGCGAGACGAGCGGCCATTTTGTCCCTTTTCTCTGAGCACAGGCTTCGTCACCTCTTCGTATCTCCTCTTCCGCGTGACTCTAGTCACTAAAGTCTTCTCGTTCTCTATAGATTCTTTCGTGACCCTATTTTTCTCAGTCACACTCTTACTCCTGAGCACACGTTTCTGTACCTCCTTAGTCTTTGTAGCGCGTGTACCATTTTCTACTTTACTGCGTGTTTCCCTGACTCCGTTGACGACCTTCTTAGTTTGTCGTGTTTCAACTTTTCTGCGTTTCCTAGGTACTGGAGATTTAGATTTCTTAGCGCGACTAGTTTTAGGGAATGCGACCTCTGTACCATCTAAGCCTTGGCTGCTTTCGATGTAGATGTAATCGTCTAATTTAGATCTAGATTTAGCGTACGTCTTTTCGACAGGTTTGACGGGCGGGACTACATCGTCATCAATATCTGTGTACGTAGGTTCTGATGATTCTGTGACGGGTGTCTCTATGGTATTCGCCTTAATGAGTTCCACATCGTTTTCTATGGAGTTCTTGTTCATTCTGTTCTTGAGATTATTGATGGTGTCTATGAGGGAGGTTTCCTTTTCCTCTGACTCCTCCATAATATCTGATTGGGAGGTTCCAGCCTCTGAGGCGCTGGACTCTCGGTGTTTGTTCTTGTATCTGCGTTTGTAGAGATCCGCTTTGGTCATGTCCTGAAGAGAAAATAATGCTGATTAATATTAGGTCATCGAGGCTCAGATGGTTGTAACGCATGTTATTAAAAGAGTTGAGTATACATGTGGATGGATGGACAGGCAAAAGAAAAGTTGAATGGATTGTGTGATATAAAAGAAAAGAGAGTAAGTGATAGTGTGACAAGTGACAGAACAGGGTGGAAGTAAAAATGTGTTGCGCCGACCCCAAGTAATATGAGACAAGGGCAGGAAGGATGGAGAATTAGTTGGTCCGGAGTGAACAGTGAACAAAAGGCTACTGTGGTCACGTCATCGATCTTTTCGTTCAGAAGGTAATAGTAATGTATTATGCTAGAATTACATTAGACCGACGCACACATGGACAACGCCTGAGTCGAGCTCTACAAGTCTAGTTGCCATATAAAATGTATGGAAACGACGCGCCCAGATCGGCGTACGTGGCACACGTGAGCCCAATGTAGTTCTATTTTTTGTAACACATATTTACGTCTCAGTTTTAGCGTTTAGATGGCCCACTTAATAGGATGCCCAAAATGTCCCAAAAAATGAGTCTTTTTTTAATTGATATAAATCAGTGCTTGACTGCGATCCCACCTGATGGTAAGCAGTGATGCAATGGTGAGGCGCACTAGAGCCTATTCACTCTAGCCTTGAAGACACCTCTAAATTATATGTCTTACGTCTGAGTATGGTTTCCGCACTTAGTCCTATGCGGACCATTAGAATAGAATAAATTTTATTGAACACCAAAATAGTAACAAAACTTTTACACACATTGTACGAGGGCCATGGCGGCCATAACCTTAGGTGGGCTTATTGCAACCAGCCCACCTCTCTCCAAAAACCGATTAGGCCTCTCAGGTTTTTCAGGGCATCAGTAAGGGAGCTCGGGGATCGTAAGGTTCGTGTATAACCTAAATTATAATTGGACGGAAATACCGCATCAGGCAAATTGTTCGTCCTTCGATGTATGCAGAGTGTATTTGTAGGGACATTTTGAGGATTAGGAAGACTTAAAAACGCCAATGACGCCGCTATAAACGTGGAAACATTTTGTACTTTTTAGCATATGTGGTGCTTACCTGTAATAAATTGTGACACTAGACTATAGATTTAAGTGAAATTTTGTAAAAATTTGAGTGTTAACAATTGTTGGTGAGCCGAATAAATAAATAAAATAAATAAAAGAAACCTACTGGGCCCAAAAAGTCTAGAGAGAAATGAAAACCCATCGATTCGAAGAAGAATAAGCGTGTAGTTGGTGACCATGGCCCAACAAACTACGTAGTGGTACTTACGCATAATCTGAAGCTGTTATCGACCGGTATGCTGATGCCCAGCGCGGCCAGCAGCTCGTCAGTACCGAAGCGCCGCAGCGGGTCCACGGCGAGCAGACCGAGGACTATGCGCTTGCTCTCATTTGATATGTTTTCCCACACCGCTCCTGTTCAATAAAGAAATATGTATGTCAACGATGTAACGAAACTTCCGAAGTGGTTAGGAAGATAAGGCAGCTTTTTTTTTCTTTTCGCCAAAAGTGAAACTTAGGCTATATCTTAAAGGACTGTATGATAATTCAATAGCAAAAAGAATTATGTCTATCAACCGTCACCAAACGAAGTTACGAGACAATTTAGTATATTGCTATAGTTTATTATAAGGCGTTATTTTTTAAAATAAAAATACTGTATGTCTGATATTTTAAGTTTCCCAATGTTAAATATAGTTTTAGTTTCGGTTTTTATGGTGAGTATGCATTAAATAGGTGATATTTTTTTTCCTTTATCACTTTTTTTTTACTAGTTTTAGTGATGAAAAACTGCGAGTGTGAAAAAATATGACCAATTTAATCTATTTTATCAATTAAAACCTCAAAATATTACGTATATTTCCATTTCATTATAATATAACGAAAATAGGTAACGCCTGACAAAAATATATTAGCAATGCTTCTATACGTATCTTCGCTCGGTTGCGACTTACAGACCTGATTGTTTTTGCTTATGCTTTCTCGTTGGCCTCTAACATATAACCTAGGTTTCATTTCTGGCGAAAAGAAAAAAGTAAATCATGCCAATAGTTTGCATTGGCCTTTGCAATAAATATTATAACTGTGCATGAATTTTTTGTTTGTTAGGTTTTCAAAACTAAACTCCTCGACTTCGACAGACTGGCGGCATTGCCACGTTGTTTTACACGGTTTAAATTTAAAAAACAAAAGATTTTTTTTTTAATTAGTGAAAGCCGACGAAAATTCCACCATTGGGGGGGTCCAGAATCATGTATCCTTGATATTCGTTTGCGTGTTGATGTCAAAGACACCTATATATATATATTTGATACTCCTTCACGCTCATGTGGAACAGATTTTAACCCTTTAAATGCTTTCGTCGGATTTGTCCGACGAGTCTTTCCGTGTCTTATTCGCCAGGGTCGCGTGTTTGCGACTTGATACTCCATCTCGTTTAGCAATCCTCATGTGACAGAAGAGCTGACGAGATAGGAGTATTTGGTCGTGAATGTGCGACCCTGGAGGCATAAACGTCTTTGTCGGATATATCCGACGTTAGCGATTAAAAAGTTAATGAAATTTGGCAAACTAGTATACTATGTTACGGTATAACATATAAAATTGTAAATGCAGGATCTTACCATCCATGGTAAAGTTGCCAATCCTGATTCTGTCCATGAAGGCAGTGATAGGTTCCTTCTTAGACAGAGGCTGGAACGGGGCTTTACCACACAGCATATAATACTGAAAATAAAAAGCAAACAGTAATAAATAACATGATAGATTTAAATAGAGAACCAAAAACTAAATCTACTGTGTAATTGTAAAATTTGAAGGTCTTCGCACACGGGCCTTCGACCACAACTACTAAACGCCGCCACTGGTATATTTCCTAGTTTTTACAAATTTTTTGGCTGCTGCTCATTTGTCATGGCGCATTTAAATAAAGGTGAACGCATACTATTCCGAAAGAAAAGAATTTTAGAAGTCTTCATACCGGAGTCCTTCCAGATTCGGACGATCAGATGCGGTTAGGTTTGCGAGGTTTTATAGAATTTCTTATAAAGTTCGGTGCGGATAAGTGTGCGTTCATCTTGAGGATCAAATTTTTTTTTTTTTTTGAGAGTGGGAAACCGTCAAACAATTTCTCCCGTTCTGTATGAAGCGAGAGGGAATGTCAGATTTATACTGAATAAAATACAACCGTGTTTTTTTTTACCGGTAACCGGCATGTCCTAGAACCAAAAATTCAAAGACATGTGACATCCCCTGCACCCGCACTGGGCCCGCGTGGTGGATTACGGCCCATTCTCTCTCCTAAAGAAGTGGCCTGAGTCCCAGCAGTGGGAACATTATAAGGAAGGCTGTCTATGCTAAATTAGGTTTAGGGTTTTCTTCATTGTGTTTCAGGGTAGCGGTGACTCTGTCGAACGATCCCATAGCGCTAGTAGGTAGGTAACATAACAATATATCGGTGTTAAGTAAGTGTGAATACAAAAGCGTGGTATACTAACATAGACGACTCCGAGGCTCCACAGGTCGCACTGCGGGCCGTAGCCGGGCGCCGCCGCACTGCGCGCGCGGGACACCACCTCGGGCGCCGCGTACGGCAAGCTGCGGGGGACAATATTGTGTTAATCTCATATTTTTATACAATACTAGCTTCTGCTAGCAGATGAACCTACATGAGAGTCGGTTTTCATCCCCTTTAGTAAATTTTGAAATTATTTTTCTAATTATTTGTATATGTTACAGCTAATGGCTAAAGTGCGGCTACACCTAGTTTTAGCCGGCTACAACTAGTTACAGCCGCACACCGGTGGTTAAACTTAGGCGTATCCTTGTTAAAGGCGCGCTACTAGTTCTAGCCACTATGATGAAGGCTACATCTAGTTCTAACTAAAGATAAGTAGTATACATCTATGTTTATCGACACGATCCATACGTGGCCGGCTGCTCCTAGGTGTAGCCGCACTTCGGCTATTAGCCGTAACATACACATCATAAAAGAAACTTCTGTGCAAAATTTCAAAATTCTAGGTCTAAGGGTTTGGGTTCGGCATTTATGAATCAATGAGCGAGTTAGAACTGCCTTTTATATACAATACAGATTCTATACAAAACAACAAGTAACATTAAAATAAGCCTTTTAAAAAAGAAAACCTTATCGAATAAATAAAGCAGTTTCGAATATTGGTATGAGGAAAATAAAGGGCGTGGGAACATATCGCTATTTTTATTATACGCATAAAACTTAATGGAGTTCATGAAATCCCAAATCTGAAGTATAATGAGTTATCTTTTTGGTTTTTTTGTAGAGTAACACAATCCCTACTCGCCGCCCACACATTCACTACAATTGCTACGGGATGGTGCGTGTGGCAGCTGTCGGCTTCATACAATAGCTACCTATCCTTTTCTCTCATCTTAAAGATGCATATTTTCGTCCTGCTGTCATCCTATCCATGCTGTGTAAGAAAATCTTTAGTAATTTACCTGAAGCAGGGCGTCATCATGCGCGGGCGCTCCTCGGCGCAGTCGGGCGTGCGGCGCGCGAACCCAAAGTCCACCACCTTCACCTTGGCCTCGCTCAGCCGAGAGGTGGATAGGAGGATGTTCTGTCAACAAAAAAATAATAAAATAAATAAAAAATACATCGAGATGAATATTTTTGGTAGGTGGGAAACTATGAAATGACTTTTTCAGTTCCTGGGTGGAGTAAGAAGGTATGTCAGATTTTTATTGACTAAAAAATCGACTTGGGGACTTACTATGACGTGCGAGCGAGAGAAAGAGGGGTGCAACCTATATAGTTCCATCTCTTTACCAGTTCAGTTTATGTCGTTAAATGTCTCGCGTTAAGAGCTCGTGATAGCATTGCTAGTTATTAGTCTTGTAACGCAAAAGGGATACTCATTTCATGCATTCTCACAGCTCTAGCAGGTATAGGCCCTACTGTTCTGCTGACATTTCTTTAAGGCACGCATAGAACGTAACGCGCCGTAAACTTAAGCTAGGTCCTTATCGGACGGGTGAACGGCGAGCTACCTATTGCGATAAGTTATTAAGAGCATATTGACCTCAGGCTTGAGATCCCTGTGCACGACCCTGCGGGAGTGCATGTGCCGCAGCGCCAGCGCCAGCTGCGCCAGCAGGCGCCGCGCCAGACGCTCGTCGAGCCCGCCCGCTATCTGGGCGGCCAGCTCACCGCCTGCTGCCAGTTCCGTTACTATGTAGGTAAAAGCCTGTGGATGGACAACAATAACATTATTACACTAATATTAAAACAGAAAATAAGTTTGTATGTATGGTTGGTTTGTGACTCCTTCACGCTCAAATCAGCTGAACGGATTTGAATGAAATTTGGTACATAATTAGACCATGATCTGAAATAGGACATAGAATACTTTTCACTCCACGGATCGCGAAGCGCGGTTGTCAGCTGCCCGAAAGCAGACACATATTAACATAATCAAATTTCTCATTGGATATCAAGTGTATTCTCTTGGGACGATTTTCTTCATTTACGCGTACGCCATAAATATTTTAGATTATAATTTTGTTTCAAGCCAAATATAAATAAAATATAAACTTCTGAATTTGTTCATTCTTCCTTTTATATACAGTCCATACTTCTGTGGAATGCGCTTCCTCTTGACATCAGGACGGCCACCAGTCAATATGCATTTAAGCGGAAGTTGCGGCTTTATTTTCTACACAAATAGCGAAGTAGTCTCAAAAATCCTTTCATTTTTCCTTATATAAATAATATATATTTATGTATTATATTAAATATTTATGTATGTTTATTTTTTTTTAATATATATAATATATATATTTGATCCCTTGTTTTCCTATTCATATTTTCTTTTTTTTTATGCACCTACCATGTTTTCTCTTCACTACCCTTGGTTGACTGGTAGAGAATGCCTAAGGCATTAAGTCCGCCTTTGTATCTTTGTGTTGCATGAAGTTTAAATAAATAAATAAATTTTTAAAAAGTGAATAATTACTCCAAAAAATTGCTTTAGACGCCATCGTGACGTCAAAGTCTACAACAGCAAACGTCATTTCCACGACCGAATACATAGTTTTATAATAATAATATAAAGAAAATAAATCTCTTTCAAAAGTCTACTCAACTATTGTAAAATAAATAAGGTTAAAACTAAATACTGTTAAAGATCATTGCAAAATTATTGAATTTTAACTAAATAAAAATAGTTTAAAAATGACACTTACAGAATCATGAAAAACTTCGTGAAGTGTGATGATGTACGGGCATCCTTGACACGCCTTCAGTAATTCTATTTCCTGCTTTATGTCTTTCTTTTGTGTCGATATTATCTGCGAAAGAAAAAAACATACATTAATATTAGTTTATTATGCCTATGTGGGAGTGATATGGAAGAAAAGGGAGTTAGTGATAGCGTGATGGGTGACAAGACAGAATGGAATAAAAAAAACATATTGCGCAGACCCTAAATAACATGAGACAAGGGCAGGAAGATGATGATATTACGCAAAGGACAAGTAAATAAACGACGAAATCTTTACTCATTCCTTAATGACTGATCTTAATGATGTTTCAATATGACTTACTTTAACAGCATACTCCTTGCCAGTCTGCCGATGTATGCACTTGCGGCACACGGAGTACGATCCATCACCAAGCAGTGGGGTGCTCAGCTCCACTGCGTACTTTTGGAAGAATGGCGAGTCCTGGAAATAAGAGAGATTTGGTTAGAGACTGTTACCCCAGATTACTGAAGACGTGGCTGGTAATAATGGCAGATGCAGACTACGTATTATTATGTAGGTTATACTACAGATTATATGGTAATCTGTGTTGTTATTATGCCAACTACGAAGTATTACGTAGTAGGGCCATTGACTAATAACGGTTAACTTCGGCATTCAATGGGTTAAGGAGGATGATCCAGAGGAGCCTGCAGAAGTCAAATTTTCCCAAGTTCTTCCCGAAGCCCGCTGCCCACGCTCAGTAGTCTCGCTAATGGCCACGAGACCACGTGCCTGAGCGTTGAGATGACGTCAGAATAAAGGAATCGGAGGCGTGGCCTACTCGAGGCGTTCGATGCAAACGAAACGATCGTAACTTGGCTAGGAGGGCAGCAATCGAAGATTTGGCATACAAGAAAATTAATAAATATTTTATCTATTCACCTTAGCGACCCATCCTTTGAGCCTTTCATTCTTTTCGCCGGTCGCCTGCATCCATATCTGATCCGCTATGACATTCTCCGAAAACAGTATGCTTGGAGCCACGTAGGAGTATCCTGTAAAGAAACATTGACATTAATTAACAATAAGAAAAATAGAAATTAATGGATAAATATGTTGTTGATAATATAAGAGTGACTGGACCAATTTGGATGTTTTTTTTTTCTACTCTTACTGAAATCTCAAATAGTAGTGAAACACATGTTATCAAAAGAGTTATGAATATACATGGATATACCGGAGGAGAGGTAGGAGGAGGCAAAAAAAAAGATGGATGAATTATGTGAGAAGTGATATGTGTGTGATAGCGTGACGGGTCACAGGACAGAATGGAAGAAAAAAGCGTGTTGTGCCACCCCAAACAAAACGGGACAAGGGCAGAAAGATGATGACCAAAGTCTCAAGTAGGTTCTGATGAAGAAAAAAAATTAAAAAAGATTTCTAACACCCGTGCGAAGTTGGGGAGGGTCGCTAGTATCAAGAAGATAAATGTACTCACCAAGGAACAGTTTGTCGTGATGTTTGGGCGCCTGCGCGGGCGAATCAGTAGGAGGCATGCGCGTGAACTCGTCGGCGAAGTTACACGTGTCGGCGGCGTGCGTCAACACCGGCACGAATGGCGCCGGGATCTTGCGCCGGGCCACTGCGTCCCAGTCTAGGTTCTGCAAATTAAATGAAGGGTTGTTTAGTGGGTATGGTCCTTAGGGTAAAAAGGCTCTTAATAAACTAGTGCACCTCACCATCAACGATTGCATCTCTGCTTACCATCAGGTGGGATCATAGTGTTGACTACTACACTAGTTTATATCCATAAAATAAAAAGTACAGCCCTGGGGCCTTACCAGACGGGTTACCATGATGTTCAAAGTAAGATTGTTTAATTCTTATTTCAGTGTGGGTAAGGGACAGAACAATACAGGTTGTCTAGCGCCATCCCTTACCCACAATGGACTAAGAATAAAACAATCTTACTTTACACGTCATGGTAACCCACCAAGACGTGTGACGTTTCAGTCAAGCGAGAAAAAGGGACGGAGCCATACCCCCTTTAAAGCTCCATCCCTTTAACAGTGCAGTTTATTCAGGTCGTCAAATGGATCGCATAAAGAGCTCGTGGTAGGGTCTGTGATCGTGGCTATTTTGTCGCTGCATGACGCTGAAGTTCAGTAGCGTAGTTAGGCGTGGGCGAAGTGCACCCAAAGGAGCCTCGCACAAGAGAGGGCTCTTTAAGAACGAGGTTTTTTTTTATATTTGAAAGGTTCGCATTTGACCACTATTTCACCTGATGGTAAGCGACGATGTGACCGAACACTGGATTGCAACAGTCACTGTCTCGTTGTCGAATTTATTTAGAAAAAAGCCTCGCCGATGTGCCTTCGCCCACGTTTGAATTACTCCACGCTACGCTTCTACTGAAGTCAATATTTTCAGTATCTGACTCTAACTATATGTATAGTCTATGATACTAGTATATGCTTGAGTATGGTCGGATGTTAGTTTAGAGGTATGCGGAACCGGATGTAAAGCCCCGCAAACCTACATTGAAAAGGGAGGATCCTCCGACCAGACGGGTGTTGTGGGTGAAAAAGTTGGTAAATCATATGACTTCTCCCGACCTAGTGTGGAGCGAGAGGGCGTGTCACACTTGCTGACTAAAACTACATCTTATTCCTTCAGTGGCCTTTATGTTCGGCGCTTCTCTTTTAAACTATTTTATTATTTCTAGCTAGCTTTTTAACCGCCTACGTCGGATATACCCAAAACTCTCGAAGGGTTAAGTGAAAATCTTAGGTTTATTCCGAACTAACCTCGGAATGCAATAATACATAATATGGATCTGTATCTTACAGATCAAAAAGGTCTGAAATAAATTTCTTATTATTATTACTAGCTTCTGCCAGCAGCCTCGCCCGTGTGAAAGTCAGTTTCTCCATACAAACTTTGGACCCCCATTTCATCCCCTTAGGGGGTGAATTTCGGAAAATCCGTCTTAAGCGGATGTCTACACGCTATAAGGAACCTACCTGCCAAATTTGAAGTTATATGGTGTTATAGTTTCTTCCTAGATTTCGTGATTAATCAGCGAGTGGTATTTCGCTTTTATATAGATTATAAACTAACCTGGAAAAACGGATGCCTCTTAAGTTCCTCGGCGTCCTGTTCACCTCCACCGAGCCGGCGACGGGGGTCTTTCACCAGTAATCTGTAAAAAAAATATTATTTTTTATTTTTCATCAACTATCACAAACCGGAAGACGCAACGTTGGAAGGCCTCCCTCAAGATAGACCGATGACCTGGTGAGGATCGTGGGAATCCGATGGATGCGAGACGCACACGACCGGTCATTATGGCTCCACTTGGGGGGAGATCTACATCCAACAGTGGACGTCTTTCGGATGATGATGATGATCACTCAACGACATCTAGTCCCAAACTAAGCAGAGCTCGAATTATGAGTACTAACTAGACAACTGATAAACATACTTAAATAATTCTAAATACATACATATCATAGATAAATTACACCCAGACACAGAACAAACGATCGTGCTCATCACACAAACATTTGATAAGGATGGGAATCGAACCCACGACCTCCGGCATAGCAGTCAGGACCACTAGACCAATAGGCCTGTAAAATAAAAATAAAAACAGTTTAATTACAACGAGGTTCAATGCTACAGTAAGTATTTACAGGAATATTTACAAAGCTTTTAAGTTAAAAGGGTACGCTAATTCTGTTGTCATAAAAATGTTGCTTTATGAAGCCATATCTTATAAAACAATTTTACTTTATACATTTAGATATATTTCTAACTAGATTCTGCGAGTGGCTTTGCTCATGTAAAAGTAGGTTAATCCAAACAAACTTTTAACTCTCGGAAAATCCTTTCTTATCTATTATAAACATCGTAAAGAAACTTTCTGAGACTTCATTATCAATTTTAAAAAAAGTTCAGACAAATTGGCCCAGACATTGTAGAATTTTGAGTTTAGCAGCACATTTAGCGACTCATTTTTATTTATAATTAGCTGACTCGGCGATCTTTGCACAATCTAATAGTCAACGAATGATTGAATGATTGACCGAACGATAGAGTGACTGAGACGAATGTATTTGACAGTTGCTGTCATTTTTCTATGTATTTGATATTTTTCTAGATATTTTTTTGTTGTGTTTGCGATATTTTAATAGTTATTCTGGTATTCGAGGCGGAGACGATTACAACAAAGCAAAGCTCATTTAAATCGGTCCAGCCGTTCCTGAGTTACAAATGGACAATGGTGTAAAAAACACGATTTTGTTTTATGTCATAGATAATATCTGCTAATTATTTTGATTGTACTTTATGAGATGAGAAGGTAAACTAAGTTCTTATGGCAGTAAGAAACAGCTCCCTTAGCTGTAATACTGCATTTTACTCACTTCCTGATAAAGTCCTGTACTTCAGGACTGACGTCGGGTGGCACGGGGTAGCTGCAGCGCACGATGCGCTTGGTGATCTCCTGTTGGGTATTCTTCTCGCCTTCCACCGTGAAGGGAGACGCGCCGGTCAGCAGCTCGTAGGTCAGCACGCCGACTGACCACCAGTCTACGGCCTGTGGACAAAGAAGACGAGGATTTAGTTTATATAAAACAAACAATTAATATTTATTCAACGGCAGCGTAGCTAAAGGGGCCCTGTATAATAAAAAAATTGGAGAATCTTTTTTGCTCGGCTGCGGCAAAATTCATAAGTAATATTTTTTTAATTGCGAAACTAGTATCGAATTATAATGGCAAGCCTACTAGGACCTGGGTTGGTTTTCGAAAGGGAAACTCGCGGTCCTGGAACGCCAGGCAAAGAAGGAACATAGGAGTAGGACTGGCCATAACAATAAAAGTCTTACACGAAGTTAAACGATGATATCCCACCTAAAGAAAATTCCAATTTGACAGCCTCTGATTTACAAGAATTTGAGTTTATGGACAACATTTTTCGATTTTATGCTACCATAAGTTGGGGCCTCATGTATTATTGATATAGCGGTTGCTACGCCCCTGACGAAAAACTATTTTCCCCTGCATCACTATTCATCCTGTTTGACGATACTATATAAGGTGTTAAAAAACTAACTTTAAGAATTTCGAGGGGACATTGTACTCCTCATTATGAACAACTTTCATTATGGAACCAAACCTGAAAACGCGAAAAAATAATCAACTGTTCCTTACGTTTATGTTCGCATAACTCGTCAAAATGTATAGAGCAGCTGATTTTTTTTTCGCGATTGCAGGTTTGGTTCCGTAGTAAAAGTGGTTCATAATGAGGAGTACAATGTCCCTTCGAAATTCTTAAAGTTAATTTTTTAACACCTTGTATACAACAATTTCTATGTACAAATTGTTCAGCAAAACTACCTGATAGTAAAGTCATTATAGTCATGGAAAGTCTAGGTATAAACCTCATAGCCATACGCAACTCGTGCGGTCATTACCATGAGCGTATAAAACAGTTTGATCGATAAACCGAAGATCGACCTTCGATAAAATAAATGAGAATACAGCGCGCCATTTCAGTAAGCATTATCGGGAATTAACTAACTTATATTACATACGAGGCTGTTTCAATCATTAAAAAAACCTTATTTTGACTTTGATTTTTAATTCGTCTTGAATTTATTTCAACGAGTGTTGCCGGTGATGACATGAATTTGAACGTGGACGCTTATAATGGCCCTCATCAGAAGGCTTAAAGTCACCTAAAGGGCAATGGAAAGGGCTATGCTTAGAGTTTCCTTGCGTGATCGCATTAGAAATGAAGATTTCCACAGGCGAACCAATTTTGCTGAAAAACCCCGAAGAATCGCCAACAGAACAGATGGTTGATGGGGCCGAAAGGTTCTGGAAAGTGCACCGGAAGACGCATTGTTGGCGCGGCCTTCCACAAGGTGGATCGATGACCTGGTTTGGGTCGCGGAAATCCGATGGATGTGAGACGCACAGGACCATTCGTTGTGGCGGCACTTGGGGGAGGCCTATGTCCAGCAGTGGACGTATTTGTTCTCTATGTACAGTGAAACCTAGATAACAGGAAGTAAAACTCAAGGAATCTTTTTTTGTTATCCAGAGAAACTTCAAAAGGCGCCTAGGTTTTTGGGAAAAGACCGCCCCGGGAACATCCTCTTAACAAAACCTGGAGTAAATCCCTGAAGAGACTATAAAGGGGTCTTCCCTGAGCCTCGCTGTGCACAGTAGGAAGTAGGTGGGCGGACAGAGTCCTCAATCTGAACTCAACTTAGGAACCTAGGATTGTTTTTGACGTCATTATATTACGTCGTGTCGTAGAAAAATATATAAGGAACTGTATTTGCTTCTGCGTCAGAGTTCCATGATGCGTATAGCGTATCTTTACGAGTGACGATACATCAATGCAGTTAAAATGACCAGTCAGCCTCTTCATCACCTTGCTGACGAACTAATATTTTTACCTCGACAGCTCTCATAAATTTCGTGCTGATACGGAACGAAGAAAAACCTTTGCCCAGTAAAACGTGGTCTTAATTAACAAATCAGCATAAAATTATATCTCCGCATCGCGACAGACATATTAATCATATTCATGTACATGCGAGCATCTTTGTTTGACATTGGAATTCACGTGCGGTATTGAATCTAAAATAAATATAGAAGTAAAAAAAAAAATCACGAGCCTGCCAATACAAAATACACGCACGTTTAGTTATAATCTAACAAAAGTAAATATTGATATAAATAATATCTTCATCATATCATCAACCAATCACAATTAAGAGCGAAAAATAGAACGCATTAAAAAACAACAAGAAAACGAATTTTTCTCTGATAAATGTCGTCTTTTCCACGTTGCGGCGGCCATTTTCCGATCATTCCCGACGTTTGCCGAGCATACACGAACGTGCGCACGAGTCAATTTCCGCAGGAACCTTGGCGACCGACATTAACATCGCCTCACAATGTAAATTATAAACAACTCTTTTTTTAAATATATTTAATGAAAAAAGAAAGTGTTACTTGATTCTAGACTTTTAATAACTACCTTGATGAAAAGACATAGATTATATAAAGAAAATAAAGGATGATTACAATATGACATAATCAAGTAAAAATACAAGTTACAAGCGAGCGTTGCTAATTTATAGCCTATTTTAGTCACCCCTTGTATCACGACGACCTCTCTTCATAATTCGTCCTTTAGATAAGACCGTATATTCTATATATAGACGTGAGAATACATGAAATGTTTAGATATTTTTAGAGAATGTACGTGGCACGTTTATGACCTGACTCTTTTCACAAAGTCTGTGTTTACGGTTTTCGGGGGAGAATTATGAGCAGTATTAAGACAAAGCATTGGATTAACTGAAGATTCTTAAGTGTTACGAATAAATCTTGTTATTATACCCCGGAAGTAATCAAGCATTCTGATAATGAAGTCTTATTAACCAAACATTATACCATTGTTAATCCATATTAATACACATACTTGCTTATAAATTAATAAGTTTAACTGAGTATGGATGTTAGTCCATACTAAGGTTTGCCAAACGTCCGATGGAGCGCAGTATACACACTAACGGATCGCGTTCGAAACATTAAACTCCGCTGGCTGACGTAGCTCAGAAAGCTGTCCAACTTAAGTGAGACTGGGCAGGACATAGCAGACATGTCAATCGAGCAGTGGGCTCGTAAAACATAAAATTGGTGCCCTGGTGCCTTATATAACCTCCTTAGGAATTGGCAAGTAGCACAGAACCAGAAACAGTGGCAGAAATGAAGAGAGGGCTTTGTCCAGCAGTGGGACAGTACAAGCTAGATCAAATAATAAGTGAGTATGGTGTTTGAATTCAATATAAAGTACCTATATGAATACTGAATGAGTTTCATTTTGGATTGACGAGTATTATGTTCATAGTGCCCCCAAAACAAACATACCAGGGTGGCATGGTTCAAAGAGAGTTGTACCTATGATAAATTTAATTGTCTAATATACTACTAGGACAGAAAAGTTGAAAGGGAATCGTTTGTCTTGGTATGGTCATGTGAAGAGGAGGGATGAAACGCATGTTACTAAAAGAGTTATGAGTTTACCTGGAGTGGGAGAGGGAGACCAAAGAAAAGATGGATGGATTTTGTGAAGACTGATATGAATAAAAAGGAAGTTAGTAATAGCATGACGAGTGACAGGGCAGAATGGAAGAAAAAAACGTTTTGCGCCGACCCCAAATACACGGGACAAGGGCAGGAAGATGATGATACTACTAGGACAGAATGTTAATCATAAAACATTCGGACGACTTGAGAACCTCCTCTTTTTTGGAAGTCGGTTAACAAAGTGGTTTTAATTGTTGATTGTTGAGAACTTTAGACAAAGTTACAATGTTACAACACATTGGACTTGAGAGTTTTGTGTCAAAGTCAAACCATTTATTTTGTACACGACAAGATTTTGTGAAATATGTTGATGGACTATCATTGAAACGGTTTATTTTGACCTATGACCTAATAGATGATAAATATTGGACACTAACAGCTTTTGCCTGCAATTTCTTTCTGCTAAATATCGGTTATTGTGGACACAAAGTCGAAGCCAGGCAAAAAGTAGTTCATACCCACGAGCTCTTAAGAGCGTCCTTTTCGAGGTACATTTTCATACAACCGCTCTTACGTGATTATGATGTTATAATTACATTTTTCTCTAGATATTTTGGGTAAACAGCTATCTTGTGGATATTATCTAGGCTTCAATGGAAATCAAAACATAAATTTGTGTAAAACTAATCTAGTGAAGACCTCTGAAAATCTGCTATTTTACGTGAGTTTTGACCCTCCATAATGTACTCATATATTAAAAATTTAAAAAGTACATCTATAGAAGCCTTGCAGTAGTTTGTTAGTTAGTTTTCCTGGAAATAGTTTTGTGAAATATTCGAGTGAATTACGGAATTATCGAATGCCAACAGAGTTTTCAGACATTATCTTTCTTTTGTAACCCCGCAGGTCCCACCTTGGGGTTCAGGCTTACTCCATAACAAATTTCGTAAAAATCGATTCAGTAGTTTAGCCGTTAAAGTGTAACAGACAGACAGAGTTGCTTTCATATTTATAAATATTAGTAGATTACAGTTATTACTTCATTTGTACAAATATAATTTATCGCTTCGATAATTCTGCAATTATAACTGACATTGATTTCATAATTCGTCAATTATTTAAATAGACAAAGTATTTGGTTATGTTTAACGGCTTTTAAGAATATAATCCACATACATATTCATTGTGTGTTCAGCTAAGGAGTTCTGATAGCTATAATCTAGGGTACGCTAGGCAAGCGAGCTCCATCGAAGACCACAACATGGCTCAACATCAGGTGATATACTAGTCAAGCGCGAGCTTTCATCATCATTTCAGCCGAAAGACGTCCACTGTTGGACATAGGCCACACCCAAGTGTCGCCATAATGTCCAATGTGCGTCTCGCATCTATCGGATTTCCGGGACCCTCACCAGGTCATCAGTCCACCTTGTGATAGGCCTTCCAACGCTGCGTCTTTCGGTATGTGGTCGCCATTCCAGAACCTTTCGTCACCATCGACCATCTGTTCTGCGAGCAATAGTAGTCAAGCGCGAACCTTACAATAATTAAAAATAACTACTGTTTCTCCCTGCCAAGTTCAGTTGCTATAAAGGAAGTTGTCGAAAAGAATCGTTGATAACGGTCTTCTATAACAGTTTAATTTTCGTAAACCTGAGTACAGTAAAGACTATTTAAAAATTCTAGATAGTTTTTTTTTTTTTGACAGATGGCTAAATTCGTGGACCGTTACCAGCGCAATACAACAGTTTTCTCCAAGTTCTTTTAAAAATCATCAAAATAAACCTTAGGAGCTTTAAGATAGAGTTTGTATTAGATTGTCTGCAACGTCTAGGAACCAAACCTTGAACGTGGAAGGAGCGAGGCCACAGCAGCAGTCTTGTGGAAGGTTACACTACTATAATGCAATCATATCAAAACACACTTTATTTCGAAAGTCATTAAAGTCGAGATTCCTTTGAATTATCGAGACGTACAGTTTCCTCATGAGAATTTAAACTTTATTCCGTGGTAACTAAGGTTGGAAATAGATTGTTGAGTTGTGGTAGAATCTAGGTCGTTCGGTTGAAGTTTTTGGCAAGTTGGTTGGTTGGTAACAGAGCAAATTTAACGGCTGCGAGAATGTGTGTTTGTGAAAGATGTTGCTTGTTCTTTTCTTTTTAAGTTTACGGGCACTTAGTATGATCTACTTTGTTCCTAAGAAGTAAAGTGTAGGATAGATTCTTTCTTTTAAGACATTTATTCATTGATTGGCACGAAAAGTTGCTCTCTTCCCACCGCTAGAGTATCAGGCTACTTAAAACCGAACTGTACTCATCCAAAAAAAAAATTCAAATGTTTATTTTTTCACATAAGCCTACATGGGCACTTATAAAACGTCAAAAGCTGGTGCACGGTTCCAAATTGGTCGTTTCATATGAAGAAGAACTAGCAAGAAACTCCATGGTTACTATTTTAAAGAAAAATTGTTATTTTTACAATATTTCCATATTACAGTATTAGCAAATATTATGTAGGGACAGTGTAGACTAGTCAATATTGTACTCAAAAGTACAACAAAAATAACCATAATAAAAAGTGAGAATTCGCGGAATCTAGTGTCTTTAGTTGCCCTATCCGTGCTAGGGCCGCGGTAATTCTTACGAACAATGCAGCAGCCCTGGAAGGCATCAGAAACTCTACCACGAGCTCTTAACGCGATCCATTTGACGACCTAAACTGAACTGTTACAGGGATGGAGCTATATAGGGTGTATGGCTCTCCATCCCTCTTTCTCACTAGCACACACATTACATGTTAACACGTCATTATAAGGCCCCAGAGAAATAGCTGCCTTAAAGTTTTAGGCTATCCTGAGGTTCTGAAGAAAAACATTGTTGACACAATTTTCCGTTATATTTTTCAGGCAGTTTTTTTGCAAGATAATTCAACTTTTAAAAGACTGATATATTTGCATAACTGCAGTAAGTATCTTTTGTCATGATTTGGAAATAATTTCTTACTTATGCATTTTAACTATTTGTGCTTCGGTGCTTGGTACCAAAGTACATTTCAGTAGTAAAAAGATTCAAAGCATTTTATTTCAAATAAACCAATTACAGGTACTTTTGAAATGTCAAGAAGTCAGTCAGAAAAATTATGCTAATTGAACATTCCAAAGCATAGATCTCATCATCATCATCATCTTCCTGCCCTTATCCCGTGTTATTTGGGGTCGGCGCAACACGTTTTTTTCTTCCACTCTGCCCTGTTACTCGTCATGCTATCACTAACTTCCTTTTCTTTCATATCACTCTTCACACAATCCATCCATCTTTTCTTTGGCCTCCCTCTTCCTCTCCATCCATCCACATGTAAACTCATAACTCTTTTAGTAACATGCGTTTCATCCCTCCTCTTCACATGACCATACCAAGACAAACGATTCCCTTTCAACTTTTCAGATCTCTAAGGAGAAAAATGTGCAAGAAACTCCATGGACCCCTTTTTTCCCCCTTAGAGGAGAGCCTACATCATAATAACTTTTTGCACGCAATCCGTTCAATGGTTTGAGCTGTGTGTAGAGATAGAGCAGTCACTGTCACAGTCACACACACACGTAGGATCTCAAAAAGCAACTATAGAGGTTTTAGGCTCCAAAAACCTGGTACTGGCAGAATGATTCATTTGAATATTTCCCACAAAATAAAGACATGAACAGACGGTTTCCTCACAACGTTTTCCTTTACTGTTTTGAGAGCAATGGTGATGTGCAATGTCCCAATTTGTGTGACTATGATTGACTAATTTTAATCCCGGAAAAAAAAATCACTGTTTACTTAGGACAAACCACAGAAGCGAAATCGCGGAAACAGTACCATATTCAAGTAAAGATTGGTAGAGATGCGCAATGATTGTCCAAAAAAGCTACGAATGGATCTTCAATAAAACTTTCACTAGCTTCAATCAAGCATTAGGTATAGCCATTTAGATGTAATTACCTCTAATAGAGATAAGGTTTTTATCGTTATCTCATATAGTGGTATGCAACCTTTGCTGTACGAAACGTGAGTGTATTTGACATTCATGAGCATTCACGTGATGTTTCTGTTATATCAGTAAGCTTAGACAAATTACTTTTCAATTAGCGTCCTCGTCAAACGCTACATACAAAATGTATTTTTTTGTTTACATGTGAATTCATCCAACCCCTGGTTTTCCTTTAAGAAGCGAACCTATGACCCCAGGCTTCGAACCTGCTGGGTCCCTACGATTTGCTTCAAGGCGCCGTCGACGATTCGGGCTTGACGGACGTTTACCGGAAGGCAGGACAGCGAGCTACACATTGCTTGCCGTCCGCAAACCCACGCCTACGGTGGCAAGAAATCGGGGTCAGGATCCCGGTGGCTGGGGCGTGAGTAAGTCCGTTCCTTCACGGAAGCGGTCGTTTCCTTGGCTAGCATTACTGCTTCGCAGGAGGTGACCGTCTGCGTTTCCTCCTCGTTCCGGACCACGGGCTGTACAAAATGCAAAATGTGTGGCAATGACATTATCTGTCACGCCACTTGGCGACTTGAACTTGACATTTGGTGGGAACGCTAACAGAAAGCTTATTTGTCTAAGCCTGTAGGAGTCACTACGCTAAACACGAATCTAGAACTGAAAGTAAATCTGACTAGTCGTCGCGTAGGTCGAAAGGCTCAATTTAATTGCAACAAAACGGAAACCTAACCTAATCAATTAATACTAGTTATAACCTATCTTGAACTAAATCAAAACCAGGACACGTTACTCGAACAAATTGGCCAAAATACGTCTCAATTTAATATTGATCAAACATCAAATATATTCATAACCCATTAAGCAAAGATAATTATATAGGTGGCTATACAACAGGTACCACCTATAGCAATAATAAACACGGCAATTATTCACAAAAACCGGGTTAACGAACACACAAACATACATATATGTGAGTACATAATTATGTAGTACTAATGTACTAAATCGTCAACGGAGTATACTTTTGTATTTGCCTTTTAAATGATACAGATTTCCTTAGTGAGTGGGCCCGGGGAAATAACTGGAAATGGCGAAGTAAATGAGGGTTTTCGTGGTAATTTTTCATAGGAAAAACTAATTCTATGTTCAGCTAGAGGTGTAGAAAAAAAGGCTCATCGAGGCAAACATGCTGCGGAAATGTTTGAAACCTTACACAACCTTGGCCTTGACACGACAAGGGCAAAAGAAGGAACAAAGTTGGGTCTAAGTTAGTAAAAGTCTGACAAGTCTTAAAAAAAAATGCAAACATTAGTAAACAGAATTTCAAAAGATTTGATAGACTGACATTCGTATATCTTTGACAGTCGTAATGGGTGGTGAGAAAACACCGAAAGTCAGAAAAACAAGTCAGATATAAATTATGTTCCCCAATAAAAAGGTGGCAGAAGTCAGAATGGCAGACGCCCCGTGAAATAAGCAGCATGGGTTAGACGAAGGCACCAAAAGAATGAAGCCGACCCCAATGTTGATGAGAAAAATCTTGCAATGTTGAGTTGAAAAGGAAAAAAAAAATTTTCTCGTGATGAATAAATGATGTGTGGAAAACTTGGTAAAAATGTAGTTATTGTTTAAACGTGGCGATCATTAGGAAAAAAAAAACATGAAACAGCACTTATGAAATCCCCCTAGCAATAAAAGGTATTTTAAAAAAAATTCCACGTGTTTCTACTTAACCTTCACCTTCAAAGCAAATATTAACGACACAATAAAAAGAAATAGCTGAAGACATTCCTATAATTCAAAATGCAGGCAAAACTTTCTCGTGAACTTTAATATAAGCAACCTTTACATAATTAATTTAACAACTTTAAAAGTTTAACAGTTTGGAATTAATCTTTCTTAATTTTCGAATTGGTAAACGACAGCAAAGCCAACAGCCAAAGATATAGACCTGGATGAGGGCCGCACGGAACCGTAAAGTATGGCCAAAGAAAAAGAGACATAATTCCAGCAGTGAGCGTATCCAAGCTGAAACGTTACCGAAAAGTCAGAAACATTTTCCGTAGACTGTAATAGAGACAGTGCAATTTCCTTCCCATATTTCAGATTTGCAGTCATAAAAGTGCAGAGGGTAATAATAATTGTATAGGCTATTTAACTAGAATATAAAACATAAAGCAATTTATGTGAGCTGTTTGGCAACGTCCGGCTGGTCTCAATGCCAGGCAATATGAAATAAGAAAGTTATAAGAGGTACACTTAATTTTTGTAAGGATTCGCATGCTGACGCTAGTCCGCTTGCGCAGTAGAATGCGGCAGAGGATTGCATAATCGAGTGGACTTGCTCTATGAAAGGCTATGTGTCACATTTATTGGCTGCATTTAAATATAAATAGAATTGGTGAATAAATAAGATCAAGCAGTAAATTAATATAGCTTTAAGTATGACACAAGGATAAATAAAGTCGTTTTTATTTACGACAGCAAACGCAATAAAAAAAAAATCTCATAACATTGCACCAGATATTAAATGTTGAATTTATACTTTGCATTGACCTACTGGCCCGTTTTTTCGAGATTCAGTGAATGAACTTACAAATTCACATTTCATATCTAATCAACAGTTAAATCAGTAGACCATGTTGTCAAAGGCCTGTCCCAAATCTAAAAGTAAAAAATGCTTTCAAGTTATGAGAACTTCTGTTAACACTAGTAAAAACTGCCTATCTCCAAATGATAATTATGTGCATGACCTACATTCGCCTTAGTCATTCAAAACATAAAACTATTGTAAATATAAACATATTAACTCAAAACCTGTGTTGTTTTAGCCCATACGAACATATTTTTAAGGAGTCTTTATTTAAGTACATGATCATTTACAACACCGCAAAAACATCAAATAACTAAGGACCAATCATGCTGAACACGTTCAAAAGCCATCAAAACCAAAATTATGTAAAATCTTTCCTAAGTCAACCTTGCCTTTTTCAACTATGTTTGGATTAACTTAGCTCCCAATATAACAGCATGTCGCTGAATACCAGTATTTTACAAAGAGCTACTTTCTGCCTGACTCCCACAACCCAGAAGTATTCAGTCATATCAGCAGAAAGATTAGCCTGGATAATATTAGTGTTGTTACTATAAAAATGGTCTCAATGTCCTTCAAACTAGTAAAACTCATCAAAAATGTAACTGTAATCCGTTTTCAGACGACATTTTGCATGTTATTTCTAAAATAGCCTCAAAAATCTGATTAGTACGAGTACGTGAACTTCCTCCGAACATCTTCACACACATGCCGTTATCCAAGCAGTGGGCGTGGCCGTACAATTTGCATGACATTGAGCGGCCGTGTTTCACTAAATTATCGCTAGACAAGGTCAGGCGTAGTCACTCGACGATGCAGACTCGCGTGATACCGCTTATGTCGTATTAAATGTATTTGTTTATTATTTGTTTTGTTTTCAAGATGATTACTAATGAGGTAAAGATGAATATTTTAGAGTAAGTTCAGTATCGTAAAAAGAAATAGCTGTAGCTGGAGATGGATACAACAGAACGATATGAAATGAGAGTTTATAATAGCCAGGGAAAAATAGAAGAAAGAAACATGTTTCGCCGATCCACAGTAACACAAGCGCAGGAAGACGATGAGTTAATCATGATAATGGTGATGAAAGTAACACAACTAAAGATTAAAATGTCATAGTTGGTAGTGTCTTAATAAATACAAATACATACAATCAACTAGTCTAAAATGATGTAAGATAAAGATGATGACTTGAATAGAATTAATGAATAATACTATTATTTTCTCCGTATACTGCAGTGGCTATAAAATGATACTAGAGTTCAACTGTAGAATTCTATAATTCTGTTCGAAGAAAATGATAGTTATAAAGTTAATTAGGGTGCTATTATATTCTTTCACATGCACATGATTCAAAACTGATGTTAAAGTTAACGATATATGTTAGTAATCAAAGGAACGCTAGCCAAATATCGGAAAGAAAAACTAAAAACAACTTTGTAACAACACAAAAATCTATTACTAGGTATGCACTAAATCCATTTTCAAAGAGTAGTAACAATCAGGTCGTATATTTAGAACAGTTACACAATTCCACATACAGGCGTGTAACTACAATTTAATTTAGACCAGATTGGAAGTAGGTCGTTTAAGTACAGTACTTGATATGTGAACTGGATTTTGATGCAGTTTTAGGGCAAACAGTAGTACATTTTGTGATAAAAAGGAACGATTTTATAGGGTGAAAAAAATTAAATCACAAAATGATTAGTGTACTTAATTTCAAAATTAACTAAAAATAAACTAAGCAGAACATGGTTGAAAATGCCCCAAAAATAATTTAGTCACATTTAGCCGAAATTTTTCCAGAGTTGATTTAAAGTGTTTACCTTTTGTTTGAAACTTTGGAAAGGTGTAAAGAATCTACTTGTTTCATTAACAAACAACCCTTTGATTCGTTGCGGCTTCTTGTTAAGAAGCCTAATGAAATTAACTCCATTCTGCCGTAAAAAAACTCCTACACCTATTTCAACAATACCTTTTGTGGCATTACTGGCCACGTGCCATTTTCCAAGTAGAAAGACTAGTACTGAATAATATTTGTTTATGAAAATGAAAGAAAAAGCTTGCACGTAGATAGAAAACCTCAGGGCTTAAGCATTATTATACTTTATCATAATAATCCATCAAAATATATAGTTTCATAATATACTTAATGCTCTTCTATTTCAGGCTGAAATGGATATCTGTTATGATATTAAGTGCTGTAAACAAATAAAAATAGCTTGAAATGAGGTCGAAAAATAAACATTATTAGTTTTATCGTATACGGAAGAATATACATGGACGAGGTAGCAGTCTAATTTCAGAATTAGAAATCAGGTTGCATATCACATTTTTTTTAAGGATGAAGAAGTTTTTGGTGATTTTGAATTAGTTATTAGTGCGATTGGATTTGTGGAGTATCTGATATACGAAAAATAATTGTATATTTTACGTTATGTTGCTACAAAGCTGTTTTCATCATCTAAGCTTTCAGATGCTAACGAGTTCCAAAAAGTAGACTGAGGAAAGGCTTTTTGCTCGGCAGCAGATAGTAAACCAAGCACGGGTCAATTGTGAGAGAAATATAGAGGAATTGAGATGTAAGAAATCGTCCTTCATACTATGGCAGACCGATCTAAGGACGCCATACAAAATTCCTAGGTCAACAAAATTCTAGTGCAATCTAAAATGTTTACAGACAAAGCTAGTTCACGTGACCACAGCGACGGACGGCAGCCACGTGAGGCAGGCACGTTGCCACAAACACAACCAGTACTTTACGTGTGTGTGTTTGGAAGGCCATGATTGGTTGAAATTTTGTTATTAGATATACGCAGTTGGGTATGAATGGAGATGTAAGGTGGATATTTGAAGGCGTATTAAAGGGAGGGGAAGGGGTCGAATTTAGATTGCTTGGCTATAAAGCTTGGTATGTATATAATATAGGAAAATGATTAAAGCTATTGTTTTGATAAAACAAGCTTGACCTTTGTTTGATCTTTGCAAACATATTAAATTGACTTCTTGTGTCTTTCTTGAAGATATTGAAATAAAGTTGCTTATCAAAGCTTTGTTTCCGCTGAAAGACGACGTCGACGGCTGGAGGTAGGCCTTCACTAGTGTTGCCACATCGCCCAATTCTGCTTACTTACTAAACTATCAATCCATCATGTGGGATGCATTACTCAGTTTCAAAAACGAATTCTTTTTGTTGTGAAATATTTTAGTAGTTTCCAACGCTTCCTTCCTTATCAAAGCTTGGATTATTAAAAAATGTGTCAAGTAAATAATAATAAAACAGAAAATAAACACGTACTTGTCTTTGGTCGGGGCAAGTATCTCTTATCTACGGTTTAAAAATAAAGACACTGTCATTCTTTTCTTCATTACAATGTATTTATTTTGTTGATTGATTTATGCTAATAGGATTGTCACACGTGGGGTCGCCGTTAAGGTGGATAGATCGATTACCAGAGGAAGACTGGTAAACAAGATGTCGATAAACGTGGAAAATCGGATAATTTTTTTTTGGCAAAACTTTGGAAACGAGTTCGGCACAACATTGAATTAATCATAGAATTTGAATAGAAATGCGGTAACAGATGTTTCGTATGTAGAAAAATAATAAAAACACTTAGGAATTAAGTTGTGTTTGGTGCTTAGTTAGAAGTCTTTCCAGCGGCATCCTGTACCTCTTCATTTTCATTAACTCTCTCACTCTCCCTCTTCTAATTTCATCTATCGTCCAGAATAACTTACTTAACTTAAAACGTATCACGTTGTATCAAGGGAGCTGTTTAATATTCATTGGATCCAGACTTATTTCAAGGACCGTCTCAAGGCTACGTCTATCTTTTTGATCTTAGTTTAGTAGATTGTTATATACGTCTGTGTTAACGGCTATATGTTTTTGCTTTGAGTTTAGAACACCCACAGATTTAGTTTACCAATTTATTATGTCTATGCTTCCATTTTGTTGCGGTAAGCTTTTAAATATGTTCAAAAAAATTACAACAATTTTATCTGTTGTCAAAAGTCAAAGCAAAAATTGCTTGTATGTATTAATAATTGGGTAATATTTGGTTTAAATATTTTATACGAAACAACAAATAATATTAATAAGTGTTTTTCTTGAAATGGCTTCAAAATTGTTTATCAAGTGAAGCAGCAGTTAGCATTCAAATATTGGAAGCAGGAAGATTGGGAACAATCGCTATCTTTTGTACGTGCGTAACCTAATGGCGATGGCGTCACATGTCAGTGTGTGCATCATTTTTCTGTTACTTGACTGTTTTCCCATCCACTAGATTTCAAAGTTTTCTTAAATTATTTAATATTGAACTAATTTGACCAAATATTTATATTTTCGATAGTTATTTTTTATACAATGATAAAATGCGTACCACGAGATCTAGCTCGAGATGGCGCAGGAGAAGAATCTCTAGAAGGATTTAGGGAGGCCTTTGTCCAACAGTGGGACAGTAATTATAAATAATCAACTTACGTTCTGTAAGATGGACTGGACAGGTGACCATAGTGCGGCAGGAAGACACTTTAAAATTTATAGTTCTAGTTGTAGCAATATATTCCTCAGTAAGCTAATCAGGCTTTCATATTATTTGACATGTGTCATAACTAGTTTATTAATAGTGGCCACTCTGTACCTAATTACGCAACAGGCTTTGTTGACGTTTGATCTCTGACTCTGGGTAGTCTTCACAGACATGCAATCAGCTACTAGTGTCTTCTGACTGATTGATAAGTGATGGATAGCAACAACAGATAAGTAGACGTCTTGTATCCGATCGTGACCAGTCATGTTACAAGGTACTATTTTGGAAAGCGATGCTGAAACTTTTTTTATCTTGGACGGCTTCCTATCTCATCATAGATGCTTTCGCAGTTTTTTTTAGGATGAGAAATCATTAAGTAACTTCTTCTGCTCTAAGTGGAACGAGAGTGAGTGATAGCCTTTTACTGGCTAAAACCGCGTTCTTTCAGTTGTCTTTTGAGTTTTAAATTCGCGGTGATTCTTTCAAATTAGACTTAATAATAACCTCTACATTTTTTTTTAAATTAATGATAGGCTCGCGTTTGACCACCATCTCACCTGATGGTAAGCGATGATGTGGTTGACGATGGAGCACACTTGTCTCATTGAATTAATCATCATCTTTTTAGAATTAGGGTTTCTGCGAGTTGTCTTCGGTTCCTTGTATACCTCCCCAGAGGCCCTCAGAAGTCCCAAGATGTCATAGAGATAACAAAATTGCCTTATTATCGTGGTCTGAAAATTTTCGTTTAGAGAATATGCGGAACAGAGAGTAAATTACTGTACCGTTAGAACAGGAGGTTCCTCCGACTGCAAGGGTGAAATGTCTGATCCGGACAACTGCCCCGATAGTTAATTTCAGGCTGTTGTACACAGAGAGAGAAAACTAATACCGCGATGTAAGAATTCAGCCAGTAAAAAGCTCACATAGAAAACTTTGAACGCCCCTGACTACAACAAATCGATGGGATGCCAGTTACAAAACTCGAGTACTCGCCACGCAATCGATTCGCGGCAATGTCATGAGACATGACAATAGTGAAAGTTATTAAACATTTTGTAACAAGTTCCGAGTGTAATGAAGTGTCAGTCTTACTGACAAGTAAAATTGTTTGTGAAAGTAATTGCTTTGGCTAGTTTTGTTAGTGGACGATCAATTATATGATAGTTATCATAGTTATTGATATTTGGATTGTTCTTGAAACGAAATTGAAAACTGCATTGTCGTAACTGATTTTGAATACATCACATTGATGTTATGTAGGCAAAAGTTTGCATGTATGTATGTGTTTGTTTACTACTGAACGCTCGAAAAGGCTGAACGGAATTTGATGAAAATTGCCGAAAGTACCGGGAGTATGTTCTCTTGGTACCTATAACTTTCCACTTTAACGCGAGGGACGCCGTTAGAAAAAGTTAGTAATTTTTAAAACAAACAAATATTTCTAAATTAATACATAAATCCTGGAACCTCATTTTTATTAAGTAGGTATCTAACGGTTATCTGTGAGTTTGATTCGACCACTCATACGCTGCCCACCAAAGATCCAGGGAACAAAGAATCCGCCCCCCATTGCCAAAAACATAATTAACCTAAATTCCAACATTTAATATTAAACCAAAGAACAGATACAAAAAAAAAAACATATTTTTTTAATAAAAAAAAATTAAACCCTAAACTGCAAGTGCGGTACAAAAATTCAACCGCTGCACATTATGTCATATACACATGACATAACATAGTAAATCCCAGACCAAGTTCAGGGCTGGGCGACCGGTCGGATCCGCGAGGCACACTTACTAATGCCCTACTGACCCGCTTGTATGCGGCCTCGTGCGTCGGGGGGGCACACAATAACAACAAACAATTATCTACTTTATTTTTTACTGCCTAAAGTTGAGATTACAATGTAAAGATGAATAAAGTCGGGATGATACATTTTAGTCGCGTCCTTAACTTAATCAAAGTTAATTATTTATTCTCTACTCAAAAAAATTGCGGCTTTTGGGAGTTGAAAGAGGCTTTGATCGTAAAAAAGGAAGATACAATACATTTTATATCAGACGCTCGTTTTTTTTCCTCTTTTGTATAAGTTTATGTAAACAAGCTGTTTTATGCATAAAACCAGCCGCAAGTATGTAAGTACCATAATAATAATAATAATGTCATTACACATTATGATAATTATGTTAAATATTCAAGGCGTTTGAAGAAATAGTAGAGTTTACAGAATATTCATGATGTCTACCACATACATATAACATAATTCATTCACATAACATATTACAAATACCTTGGTCTGTCGTATTTAAAAGACATTTTAATTCTTAACTCGCACGTAGACGATAGTACCTCACACAGGGCTGTCTACTCAGAAAAGTCTAGTTTTTAAACCCTTGAACGCCTATCTCTGTTTACCAAGCGTAAAAAAAAACTAGGTATTTTAAACCTACGGCTGTTCGGTTGATATTTGAAGCGCTGTCTCTTATAAACCTAAGTATTACGTCCGCTTTTTGAAGAGTTAGAGGGACCAGAAGACTCAGACGCTTTCCCGCTTTACATTACCTGCGGAGAAGTCACAATGACAAGTAAAGTGACAGATAATGTCATTGCCATACATTCTACTTGTACTTCGCGTTTAGCGGGAACGCTAACAGAAAAAGTCATTTGTCTAAGCCTGCTGTAAACCAGCCTGGTTTGAAACCAAAGTCGAACTACCCTGATGACGTCAAACAGCTCATGTATTGGAATAGGGCTGTCACCAACATGGCGATCTAAAAATATAATATTCAGCGACAAACAGACACCGCCCACTGAGCAATGTCAGTCGACTGAAAATTTACATTTTATTTTTAGACACTTTTATTTCATAAATATTAAATTCTCATCTTGTTTAACGAACTTATTTTTAAATTTTAACGTGGCTGAGTTTAAGGGTTATGACGTAAATCCTTTAAAGTAAAATTAAATTCATAGCTTATCAGAAAATACCGAGTAAAAAATACAAACATCGCGTGGAATAACTTTTGCGTTTTAAATCATAATTCACCGTAAATTCGCAAATCACTAAACTCTCAGAACATTCAAGAAAAACATTTCACTTCATTACTCTTTCTGAGAAACACGACAAAAATATCTTTCATATAAAAAAACATTTGATGTAACAAACATACAAAGTTGCACCGACGATAAACTCCAACCTTTATTAGCGAAGCCATCTGAAAACGTACAGGTAACGTTCAATAGGTTGCAAATTTGCAATATACATTAGTTGCTCATTCTAGAATTTTCCTACCTTGATAATTAACAATTTCTTTGAAAATGTTACACAACTGAGAATAACAAAACCAAGGACGGGGGTTAAAGTCATGGTAATTAACGGCTTGATTGGTTGTGTGAGTAAACAAATATTTGAGGGTCACGGTAGGTATTTATTGATTGATGGAAACTAAACGAATGGGTAGAAATACCATATTTAAACTGTGACATGAAAAATAAATTTCATTTATTAATATTTTTTTAAGACGTCGTTATTTAAGGGTTAACTTTTGAGATACATAAAATTTCTCAATCAATTTCTAATGAGTCTCGTACGCTAAATACTGTGTGAGACCTGTGGACACCTGATCACAGTTCCAGGTTATTGAAAGCAAGCAACGATCAAGATTAACCTAACCCACCGCTGAGGCCCCAGCCGACGAGGTTGCGACCAACTAACCTAGATACACACGCGCGCTTCACTGTCGCCGCGTTCTCATTTGACTTATATAGATGATTCATATTGTTTTATCCTTTAATTTTGTTCTTAGGTGGGTTTATCGAGAGGGAATGTGTCACTTATACTGACCCACGTTCCTTCCAGTTGCCCTTTGCTTTCCAGGTCCGCGGTAACTCTTTCGAACTATCATTCCGCAACTTAAGAAGGTAGATTTTAATATTTATTTAATCTGTACAGTTCACTTTGGATTCAGAATACAACAATTTTAATTATGAATATGTACATATAACTAGCGGCTTCGCCCGCGTGTAATTCGGTTTCTTCGTACAAACTTCAGACCCACGTTTCATACATAGGGGTTGAATTTTGGAAAATCTTTTCTTAGTGCTACCTTACGTCATAACATCCCAACCTTATGCAAAATTTCACGCTCCGTGTTCCAGTAGTTTCGGCTGTGCGTTGATATGTCAGTCAGTCAGTTTATCCTTTTATATATAGATATAGTAGAGAAAGACCAAAGTAAAGGGTGGTGACTACTGTGCAGGTGACCAAATTATGGATGAAAAAGACTTATTGTAATGGTCCTCTAATAAATGGAACTGATGGTAACAGTATGATGAATATAGAAGTCGATAACAGAGCTAGGATTTAAAATCAAGAGCGAATAGGTTACTAGGCAAGTGTGCTTTAATGTCGACTACATTATCGCTTGCCATCAAGTGAAACAGTGTTCAAAAGCCAGAATATTATAATAAAAAAATATTTGTGGGTTCATAAACTGGATAATACTTTACAAATAAGAGAACGGATAAGTTTTCAATGAAAGTGAAAAGAGAATGTTAATGATGGAGGTACAAATATAAAAAATAAGTAAAGACATAACGATGAAAAACACTTTCAACATCCGGTAATGTGCCATTTTGTTATAACATTATTACAAAATATTGTGCAAACCGATAATTATCATGAGTAGGTATTAAATGATGTTTCTAAAATTTGACTCCAATAAGAAGAAAATATAAAGTATACTAAAAACCCTGCTTTTATGATTTAACTCACGAAGGAAAAAATAAACTATAAATATCATATTGAAAAGAGAGAAAATGTTCCCATAATGAACGAAAAAAATTCTAAACACTTTTACGAGCCAACTAGGGTTGCCAACTGTAATCTTAAATAGAGTATTGTACTCTATAATCTATAACACTAATAGAGGAAGCTAAAATACTCTTTTTTCCTATTACCTCTTCATGCCTATTACCTTAACCAAAAAAGTCAATTATTTTCATGAATGTGAAGGGGGGGAAAAGAATGAAAAGGGCTCCATTGAATTGATTAAAATTGAGCTTCTGATCTATGTGAGTAATCTTAGAGTTAGAATGTTTGGAATCATATAGCATAGCATAGCATAGTCGGCCTTATAATGTTCCCACTGTTGGGACTCAGGCCTCCTCTCTAGGAGAGGGAACGGGCCGTAATCCACCACGCGGGCCCAGTGCGGGTTGGTGGATGTCACATGCCTTCGAATTTTTGGTTCTAGGACATGCCGGTTTCCTCACGATGTTTTCCTTCACCGTTTTGAGAGCAGTGGTGATGAAATAAATTACACAAAGTAATGCGCCTGGCTGGGTTTGAACCCGCGACCTACAACTCGTAAGTCGGTGCCGTTACCACTCGGCCACCACTGCTCTTCAATGGAATGGAATGGAATCATATAATTCTTATAAAAACAATGAAAAAAAATTATCTGCTGCAAAAAATACCAAAAAATACCTTTAGAGTTTTAAAAGAATGATACTCTAATTTATACGACCGTACTCTTTATATACCTCCTTTGAAATCAGATATACTCTATTTCTTCCAATAATAGTTGGCAACCCTAGAGCCAACTACAAACTAAATTGAGTTCACACAGCGCAGAATATACCCTAGTTTACCCATCAATCATTCTAATAATAAATCCAGACACAAGAATAGCTCATGGAAAATAGCAAAAGACCCAGACTATATTGCAGACCAAGGTTGAGGAAAGATTCCTTAAGTGATTTCATCCCTACGCAATAAAGAATGTTTGAATAACCCTTCTTGCAGTCGAGTAAAAACGAGGGTACTATTTAAGGAAAAGTAGGTTAATCTTTGAATAACAATAATAGTAATTGAGTTAAGGAAAATGAGGGAAACAAAGGAAGTGATAGCGTGACGGTTGACAGAAAAGAATGGATGAAATAAACGTGTTGCGTCGACCCTAAGTAATATGGGACAAGGGAAGGAAGATGATGGTGAATAAAGGATCACCCTTTTAGAGGGAAAATCCGTTATGTTTTTAGAGATAATTTGGAGCTTACACGAGCGGTCTACATGCCTACTTTCTCGTTTAGGATTCGAAGGTAATTCGAATAAGTTTTGACCGCATTGTTCTTGAGGAAATTCAAATACGGAAGTTGCTTCCGGTTAAAAGAATCTTTACACCTGCCTTGCAATGCTCGTGTCGTGTGTGAATGATGACAGATATATATTTTATTTAGGTGTTTAAACGCTAAATAACTTCTCCTGTTCTGTGTCGAGAAAGTTTCAAGCCAGGACCCCTTAACAATACCCCGGTACCGTTTAAGCACACATATCTGATATATTGTCTATTTCTACAGATTTGGTAAGGAAGACTAAGGTAAATAAAAACGAAGCATTTATGTAAAAGAGGCCATAAACCGATTAAATTGTCAATTTAATACCATCATGGAAAGGCATGAGTGGCAGGTGAGTTGAAAAGAAACTCACGTACACACATACATCCGTGCCACATACTGTAGTACACAATCAATGGGTGAAATTAGGTTAGACGACATCGCGGTTATTTACTTGAGTAATGACTTATTAGTTTTTAGTTTAAGACATGGTAATTAGTGGGATAGAGTCGCATAACAAGATTTTTTTATTGAATTGGATGAAGTAAGAGTGGATGAACGAGGGTTTTCGGAAATATTCACACCACTAGTTGGCGCCACTTAACCGAGAGGTCTTTTCCTTTGAAAACGTATATATGACGTTGACGTCTAACTTTTGATGTTGACGTTGATGTCTAACTAATGTCATTAACATAAGCGTTTTAACAGATACCTGGACCTGACGCCTCAGTGCTGCCACCTGGGGAACGTAATTTTAGAACACCCTCATTAAGAAAGATTCCTTCAAGAAGAGTTCGGATTCGAGCTGTAGTAAATATTGCAAGGAAGATGCATGACAGTGAAGCTCATAAAGGACACTAGAAAAAGAAAAGTACTAGTAGCTAAACTAATTGAAAGAAAAGAAAACACCTAAAGAGACTTCGAGAACAACTAGAGAAAGAAAGATCAAAATGCCAAAAAAGTTCACACAAAAAATATCCCAAGTATCCAACTGGCTGTAACCTCTCACATTTCCTCGATCGCGATTTTTTACGCCAATCTCGAGCAAGTTGCGCCACTCGAAACCATCCGTTTCACTTTTGCCCAAGCACTTTCACTGCTAACGGTACGAGCGTACCACGCTTGAATTACAAGCGAATACCGACTCTACCATAGATGTCTTCGCTTACAATCTTCATTGTCAACATTTCCGCGTTTAATACTTTACGGATTATGAAAATGATGGCAAAGGAAAATCTATTTTGGTAAGTTATAATAAAGATCAGAATTAAAGTGTTTATAAAGATTAAGGATCCGATGTTAGCCGAAGACGGGCCGAGCGCGCACCGAGCGTTGGAGCAATGGCTTTCGTGCGCGTGAGTTTGAAAGTCGAATGCGCCCCACTGCGCGGGCTCGGGTACCGTAACCGCTTGTGTCATCCGTTACAGAGCGGTGAAACTCTTGTTACGTTGGTGGACCGCTATGTTACGCCTTCGAGCGGATGACGGAGTATCCCGAGCATTGTTCATCCACGTTGCTCTTAATTCAGATATCACAAATGGGTCACCGCACAAAATTCAGAGGAAAACTTTCAAGGTGTGAATTATTATGAAATGAATGTGTAAGCCACAGGTCAAGATTATGCCGAGGAACAATAAACAAATGTTGGAAGCATTGAATTCAAATCAGTCGGAGACGGAAATGATAGGGATCTGCATGACACGAATAGTTTCGACCTTAGTGGACTGTGATTGTTACCATACTGTATCATGGATGGTTAAGTTTTGTTGATTCAATTGAACTGCGATAAATGATTTATTGCTGATTAGCGGTTGACCCCTTTATCGGTAGATGGTTCATTAACTGTAGATTATGGTAATTTAGCAATACATTATCTAGCGTCGCTAAAAATAATAAATTTATGGCAAAATCGCCAGACCAATTCGACATACAATACAATGCTTCAACAAGAGACGGCAATACAAAATTAAGTTAAGGCCAGTAAAACATGTCTGCAAAGTAAATAATATTATATCAATAACAACATACGATAAAGAGATCATTAAATAATAAACCGTAATAATCTATTGGAGGTCAACACAGGAGTAAATATTCCAAGTAGATTATCTATTGGCAATGCTGGGTTAGTATTCAGTAGTAATAAAAATACAGATGAATGGATTCGAAAGAACACAGCAACAGGGCAAATTATATTAATGTTAAATATTGTTTCCTCATTATAAATACTTATATACAATACCACTTTCAAAACATATGATGGAGATATGCTCCTAGACCAATGATAATGCTGCGACTATGAACTGCAAACTTTTCAAAAAGTTAACATTTCCAAACAATTACCCTAGCCTTACATAACAAGAATTTCAATAAAAAAAAAACAATTTAGATTTTCTACGAAATTATTCTGTGACATCAAAAGATCTCATTAATAGAAGGTTCGAGAATCTGATTCTGAAGATCTAATTTAATTTAACAGAATCTAGCATTTACAAATTAAAAGGCATTCAACTAATTCCAGGGCCATTAACTTGATCAGTCACAGTTAAAGCAAAACAATTTTAAATTCTCATAAACTTTTTCAGTAAACTGAAACGACAAATAATCTGGCGAAAGGGCGGCATCGTAAATTGGCAATGTCAAGACAACAAGGGTTTCATAAACACCCTTTGATCAATCACCAAAAGATTCTGAACTTTAAACTGAAGAAATTAAGATCCAATATCAAGAATCGATAAATTCGCATGTCGCCGAAGGAAAGTGGCCTCGTGATACGGGGAAACCCGAGCCGCGGCACGCGAATCCACCGAGACAGGTTCGTTTGTATTTCTGTCTCTTTTTTAATGAAGTTTTCTGTGGGAGTGCGAGAGGGATGGAGAAGGCACGAGTAACGGAACTTATCAGTCTCTATTTATAATTGGTCCGATGCGATACCGGAGTAATAACAGGACCGCGAATGTGTCATTTGGGTTACCGCTTGGGGACTGATAAGCAAGCTCATTTAATGGGAGAAATTCAGGACGATGGGCTGCAGACCTGGAGTTTTTGTCATTTTTAAAGTTATAAAAATAAAGCTGCTATAGTATAGTGCACTATACTAGAGAGACTAAGAACTATTGTGGAATAACTTATAAAATTTTACAGCCAATAAAAAAGATGTCAATCATTTTAAAGATATATTTTATTACAGATGAATTCTATTATGGTGCAAAAACTAGTTAACGATGAAATAGAGATTAGAAGTTCAATGATAGAGATAAGCCAAACAAGAGTAACTCGAACTTATAAAGAACTCGTTTAGATAGTAGCGCAACGTTTTGAAACCTAACGTATTCGAAATTGGAGCCTAACCGGAACTGAAACCGGAAGTTTTAGACTGTACAATGACTACAGCAAAAAATGACAGTGAATGTACTAGGAGGTATCAAAACCTCTTACTGACAATCAAAATTTAAAATTGGAACACGCTGACCTCATTCCGCACGCGTCTTTGGGAGAGTGCGGTTGACCGGGTGGTAGTGCAAAAATAAATCATTTTAAAATTAGCCGCAATAATACGAGTAATATTCATTCATTGCATCTTCGAGGAGAAGCAGTGCTAGGCGTTTTGTCAATGGAGTACATGACAAAAAGCGTTCCGCTCTGATAAGTGTATTATTTGGTCGGCTTTCACTTCTCTTGGAAAGGAATTCGCGAACCGTTGTGAGCTGAGACCCAATAGACTTATTTGTTACAGTATATATAATATACATCATTAGTTGGATCGTTGGGTAACCGAATAATATAATAACGCGATAAATAATTCAGTCGAAGCACCAAATGATTGTTTACGTGCAATTATTTTGTTTAAACGTAATGCGACCTGGCTTTCGGTAAAACCGAATTGGGACATTCCTTGCGAATGATTGATTTTCATTGTTTGACAAACAAACGAGTGGTGAGCTATAAAACAACGCTGTTGAACATGCCTATTAAAAGAATTGTACTGGAGAAATGGAGTTGGAAAATTTTTGCCCGCAATTTCGCATGCATGGCTTACGGAACTGAAAAAGTGAATTGGAACTCCGTCTAGTCATTAATGTAATGGTATATTCCGAGAAAGTTTGTATTTACAATGGAAATTATGTTAATAAAATATCAGCTCAAAGCTTTGCTTCTGGACACGAAGCAGTTATTAATGTTGAAATACATTAATTCTGAAGAGATAGTGTAACAATTACATATCATATAGACGACACAAACTCCCCTTTAGGTAATAGGAAGCATGACGACGACGTGAATAAAAAGCCTGGTTACTGAATAACATACAAAAATATCATGAAATTAAAATCCACCACATTAATTAATCAAGATGATCTTAAAACGCTCAAACAAGTACCAAATTGTGTATACACAGATGATGCCCGTTGTGCAAATGCATACACTTTCGCTCTCAAATACATGGAAGCTGTTAACATTCAAGCTAACATTAAACTGTGAGTTTATGATGATTAAATAAGTTCACAAGATCGACGTGAAGACATATCAAATAAACCCGACTCTCTCTGATATTATGAAAGAATGTTGCTAGGGTCTTCTTAAACACAATTTATTGTATTACTTTCTAACAAATAAACAGTTCCGTTTAAAAGTCTTTGTTGCTATAAAATTAGCTTTTAAAGAAAACGAGGTTGGGTGAAAAGATACAAAAGCATTTGATTTGAGAAAAAGAACCTAAGTGAAAAGACGCATGTAGCTGTATGAGTCACTAATGATCGTTTTCGTCTGAAACTAATATTATAAATAGAAGCTACAAAAATTTAATTTAAAGAATATAAAGAGAAAATTGTTCTCGTGTTAGCACAAACTGATTTAATTCGGCAAAACTGTTACAAGTACCGCCCTCTTGGTTAAAATCAGAAAATAATATATTTCAATTTCAATGTAAAATTTCTTAAATGTAAAATTGTAAATCTAATAATGATTACAGTAACACACTAGGCTTACATTATTTGTCTATTCAAAAACTTGCAAGTCGTGATGACTGACTTCTCTTCAACGATCGAGAATTACAGCAAAAGACTAAAGTCCACGGAATTGTATCTTCAAGTGACAATGAACTTCATGCTAAATTAATATATTTCTTTAAACACCTGCCTATGTTTTAAATGTATTCATAGCTTGATTGAAGGACCTTCATGTTTTTTTTTTTTTCATTTATTTCATTATCATCATCTTCAGTCTATCGGGGTCTTCTTCTGGGTATGTTTCCTCTTGATCACAATAATTCATGAAAAGGTCCTTCTTCAGATGTAGTAATGGTACTTTTAAGGTAATTAGATTTCTGTGCTAAAGGTCATTAACAAAATGTTACCTGCTTTACATATTCCTAGTCTAACCTCTTTGTATTTCCAATCGACACGAGGATGATAAAGTCTATTTTTACTTCGGTATCATATCTAAATAGTAAGTAGTAGTGGGGGAAGTCACTCGTATATCAATTTCGAGTATTCTTGGCACTAGTAATATTTACGTTAGTAGTAGATCACATCCAAAGAGACAGGTGGTAAATCTTATTGGAGTAAGAGTTGCACTAAGTACGTTAGGACCTTTTAGTGTGTTTACCTTTATCGAGTTCCCACAAAGATTAAGTCCGAATAATGGTCAAGATTAATAAATTCTGCATCTGTCCAAAACAAACAAAAGGTTGTTAAAACTTGCTTGCGGCACAAATTATTATTTATCCGTTACTTTCCTACATTTCTCCGATTGTATTACATCATGTCCTTTTCAAACACAATACTGTTACACTCAAATGTCTTACCTAGATACATTTCAAATGTTCCGTTATGTTTTTATAAATGTATCTTAAAGTCAAGGTCGTGTTTTTATACAAGGATATGACATTGAAACTATGATTATGATAAACGTTGACTGGGTAACTTTATAGCAGTTTTTTCCACCAATATTTCTACGAAGGCCTCAAGTCGTTTGATAATTTAAAGAATAATTTAGTCGTAACCACCGTTATTCTCGCCTTTGAAAAAGAATTTTCAACACTTAAAACCAAAACAAATATTAATCATATTGGTTTGGTATGTTAAAATATTAAACAAAAATCTAAGTAAAACATTGCTAACTTAAGTCAAATTGGTTTCGGGTTTAAAAAATTCGTAAGAGCAGCCACCGAGGCACCGATTGCCGTGACCTACATACAGCGGCAGCCATTTTGAATATTGCGCTCGCGCCGGTTTTGGTGGCACATTTCACATGATACCCGGCTTATCTGCGTTGGGTTTTCTTTTTATTTAATGAGTTTCATTATTCCTTTCGAATGTACTTTTAAACGACGTAAGGTTATTTAAGATAATTCGCTTTAATACCTTTTGGCGTTAAATTATGATCATACGGATCATGATCTTGATTGCAGTACAGTAAATTAAGCCTTCCTTGGATTTGTTAACTTCGTTTTACGGTAGAATTTAGGTCAAGTAACGAATAACTGTAGATTGAATAGTGCGATAGTTCAAATTATAGCATTAGTAATATGCCATAACAAATATTATAATTTAGTATGACTAATAGCTTGCCCCGAATCAAATATTTAGGTTGCGTACCGAAAGCCGTTGATTCAACAAATAAGTTTGATTTCATTCAGAGAAAATTCTTCTTGACATTTCTATATATGAGAAGCAATTGCTTATCTGCCTATTGAATTTAATTTGAGAGATGTAAGCCTATCATTAGGGGGCATCATTTCATGTATCTAATCAACCTCACCAAACGTCAGTGACATACTTTCTTTTACATTCAAATTATTATCGTTTCCAATTATGCATATTCATCTTTGTGAACTATGATTTCAGGAATATTGTCTTCATTGAAACCTGTAGAACCGTTACTATTCTGCCTATATATGACATTATTTATATTTCTATTACCAACAAATATTACATGTGCCAGTCTACCACCATTGTTTCGTCCTGTTTACATACGAATTACGTGATGGCTAATGATTACACTAATTGGAAATTGTGAATCATAACTGTACTGTTGAATGAGTGAAATGTTGTGCAAGTGCACCTCAATGAAGCGGTGTACAATTTGAAAGTTGTTGTTGTGAAAACCACCAATTAAAGTTTGTCCTTCGTGTGAATGATTAGGGTTTGAAAAAAGATAAAAATAATCTAAATGGCATCAAGATCGAAGAATGAATATAGGACAGGAAGAAGGAAATAGGTCATAAAACTATTTAACTCAATATTTGTGATCCTGAAATGTGTTCAAGAAGTTGACTTCCTTAAAGCAAAAACACCGTTTTGCTGACCCATTTAAATACATAATATATTGATTAAGGAATTGATGAAGTTCTACAGCCCATACAGAGTCACATATTATTAAGTTGATAACGCTATAAAGAATAGATAGACCCAATTTCTTTTTCATACTGAACCAAGACTCACAGCCAACAAGCCTTAACGGGAACAAACATTATCATATAATCAAGGTCTTATCAAAATATATGAGCATAACTTAAATACGAATTTAGACCACGCAAATAAGGTATGCAAATACGGAGTAAAAATAACCTTACAGTGGTAACAAGGACGCATGAATATTTGGATTGATTTACAGCTCGCATTTCTGTTCATCTCTTTCACAAGATAAATTTTCGTGGAACGTGTAACGTATTTTTCTGGATTTTTGTAAGAGTTTGAATAAATAGTGTGTTCTATCAAGATTGGAATGTTTTATGCTTTAGTTTAGAACAAATATTGAGAATATAAAATTTATATTTTCCTCAGGATTTAATGTTTTCTGTAGCTTTCTAGTGTAATACGCAATTATCGCCCTTTAATATTATGTTCTATCGGATTACCGTTTTTAATGATATCCTTTATAACTTGTTTTAATATTTTTAATAAGCGCTTTATTACTTGACGAAAGTTTCATAACTTAGCAAGTAGAATATAAAACAATTAATTTGCTGTAAGGAAGTTATTACAGGGTTCACTTAAATTACGCAACGGATTTGAGAAAGCCTTTGGTTTGGCTTCGGCCGATTCCGGAATTCACGGAGATAGTCGAACTGTCGCCGTTTTCCTGTTTCAGGAGTTCTTAAGTTTGGCAGTGTGATCTCTTTTAGATGACGGAAATTAAAATGAAATATTACAAAAGTTACCAGGGATAAGTCTTGTTTGTGTATTTAAAGATTCGATGAATTTAATGAAAATGGAAAGGATGATGAATTAGAAAATTGTTACGACTGTGCAGAGCAAGACTTGAATGAAAAGAATACATAGTTCTAATAAAGTTAACCTTGTCCGAACCATTCCTATGAAAATAATAAGAAGAATTTCAATGGAAATGGGCCATACGTATTCCATGACCGCCGTAATCCAGTACATTCAGCCAGACATCAATAGCAAAGATAAATAGAAAACAATCAGCTGCATGCCATTCCGGCAGACACCGATAATACGTAGCGCTGTCTCTTTCACACAGTTATTCGCTAATAATAGCGTCCCGCTCTATTTTAACGTGCGCAAGAGTCCCGAAGGTGACACATTAATAAACTTGAAAATTTATGTGGGTACGCGTAAGGTGTAGCGACTGGAGAAAGGTTGGGGTCTCATTGATGGCAGTTTAATAGATAATAGTCTTTGTTTTAGTATTGTCTAATCTAATAACTCGCTCTTTATGGGTCTAATTGAGGGTAACAGAAAGGAATTTTAGCACCAAACCAGCTCTTACATATTCTGTGTATAATTTATTCGGAGCATCGACTATTTGATCATTGCAAACTTATACAAGACTAACCAGTCCATCTGAAGATTGCAATGCGTATAGATAGAAATGGCTATTTATTGATCCTTCTATCTGCTCCAAAGTTTATATACTAAAAGAAAAAGGTTTATTATTTGTTATACTAGATTCAAAACACAAGTCAGTTGCTCCATCTTTTATTTAATAATCTTCATTGTTGTCTTCGAAACGTTTTGATAGATAGTTCAGATACGACTCTATACAGTTGTAGATAAGCTTGTTTTTGTTATTTTGACTGTATCGCAAATCAATTTATGGGCGTGGCACTAATGCCGAATTCCTCTTAAGATTCACCGTTAGCCTCTTAATATTTTCTAAATTTTGTGTTCATAGCTTCTACATATACGTATAACAAGATGTTTTTTTTTCTTGTTTACCTCGTATTCGACATGGGATTTTACTGTTGTTAAGTGGATGGATTCCCTACGGAGTGACGTTATTTTCCCCTCTTCAGAAAACGTGATGGTAATGTTAAAATGTTTCTTATTTAACTTGGTTTCCCCAGTTACTTTTTCTTTGGGAAAAAAATATTAAGGCAACAAACCTTTAGATTTCTTTTGTTGCATATAAATCAAGCCTAAAAATGCACCAAAATTCATTTCCCAATTATATTTGGTATATTACACTTCATAATTTATTTCAAGAAAAGATTCATTACTACTATTAATTGTATTTTCGTTACGGACCGAATTGTGATTTTATCTTAATAGGACTTCATATTTCAAGTCTTAAGGTTCAATTTCATTTGGGCTTAAAATTTTGGTTTTGTGACCTTATGTTCGCCAAATGCTCTATAACTCCAAATCGATCGATATTGAGCTCTATGTCTTTAACAATAGGTTGTGGTGTATTTTTTCTAGCTATTTCAGAACCATCACCGTAGGATCGGTCAATGACGTTTCCTTACGGTTGAATCGCATGCCTTCTGTATTTGTCATGCGTGCCTTCTTAGGACAGTCGCAGAAAAAAATATACTTCGTCTGTACAATAACAAAGCATTGTACTTCGCCATTTAAGTACACGTTTCGAGATTTTGAGTCGCTACGATAGGATTATCTTCCTTATCTCGGTTTGAGTTGTAAAAGTGAAAAAGATACGAGATTATACTAAAATAAGATGATAGCAATTTCATATATGTTGCAATATTGGAAAATTAATCTTTATGTATCTGACATACGTTGCGACCGCGACAGAAACATGAGATTTGACTGGAGTGATAGTCTATCCCAAAATAATTACAAAGTTTGAAGAGTCAACAGTCGTGTCTTTGTTTTTATATTCTCAGGAAAACACAAAGAGATAAACTCAGGTGGGATTTTACGAAGTCTTGATCGTTCAGGAATAATATATAAGGTACTGGGAAATTCCGAGCAAAGCTTTTTATCAACTTTACCTCTACTCATATTATTATTACTGAATTATTGGAAACGTCGAGATGAATCTCATCAATTTCTATAAATAGATGTGTGTACCTAGATTATATATCCCAATTCATATTGAATTATTTATTTCGTCTACCACCGTACCGTGAAAATTGATACATTGCTTGCTTCATCCTTTCTGATTATACTATTTTTATGGATTCAACCTCCAGTTTTTTTTTAACGGATAAAATATATTTATACAATTTAACGCGCGGTATTTTAATATCGATAAAATGATATTTAAAAAAAAAAACCGTAGAAGGCTGGCCTACCTACTAGTTAAGAGTATTACCGTGTTATGTTATGGCAATATACAAGTATATTAATTGCAAACAGTCAGTGTATGGAACAGTTTCCCATAGACCGCGCCGAGAGCCTTGATGACTAACTCACAATGTTATTGTGTAAAGATATACTTGGAGATTGTAATTAGTTCATATATCGCTTTGTGATTAAACATGAACAAGTCTATGTTTATATTTTGCGATTTTATGGTTGTAGGAAGTCAAGGAGTCTACTTTATGGTCGAGATAGATAATGAACAGAGATATAAGTAGTAAGAATCTCATGGAGTTTCTTGCACGTTCTTCTCCATAGATATCTACGCTTTGGAATGTGCAATTTAGCTTTAATTTTTACTGACCAACATTTTGACAATTCAAAAGTGCATGTGATTGATTTATTTGAAATAAAAAATTTTGATTGATTTTCCAAAAGATTTTGAAGTTGAATATAGATGTTATTCTAGAATATTACAGGGCTTTTACGCGATGATAAAACTGTATAATAGAATGAACTATATTGTACAGGAAAAAAAAAACTTAATACGAGTAAAATTTAAGGAGGTAAATGTATTTATTCCTATAATCTAAAAAATGTATCTCTATCATTATGCACGATAACTACTTAGGTCAACACGTTTAATCATATTAAATAGGTCAGTTATATCGACCACTTTCTGATCGCTCCGTTGAGTACTTGTTGAAATAAAAAATCTGATACCATACTAATAGATGATAATATTTATTTGTACACAAGATAATGATTAAGTGACACTGATGTTGATACATCAAAATATAGATATGGTAAGGAAACTGTATTTAGTAATTTCTAACGAAGGTAACGCGACAGTAGACCATGAAATGATATGATTATATCTGTTTTGATTTAAAGTGATTTTTTTACGCTAATCTTGATGGAAAAGAAGCTCTGAATTATTGCGTAACAATTGAGAGGAGGGGGAATGCAGAAAGAAATCATTGTGCTGACTCTAAGTAATATGAGACAAGACCAGAAAGATGACGATGATAGAAAAAATACTCTGAATGCCAGGAAGATGATGATAATACAAAAGACGCTCTGATTGTGCGGCCACGTGAAGATCAGGCCCAATAACTTTAAGCAGACTGATGAAATCCGAGACAATAGAGCGTGGAAGAATTTGTAGGTTTGAGGTTGATAGAGTAGAAGAGATAAAAAAGAATTCTATTACAGACATTAAGCACAGTCAGTTTGAAATGGAGAGAGATCGTGAAGCGAGTTATGACTACACGAGCGAAAGGACACAATAAATCTTGACTGCGACAGAAAGAAACGAAAATGAAGAGGAAGTATTAAATGCTGACATAAAAAACCAACTTCAAATACTCAGATCGTTTTTAACAATTGAATATCTTGTTGCAAAAACAATTTAATTTAATTTAACTTTCTATTACTCCAACAAAACTCCAAGCTAGCAAGTGAATTTCATTTTCTAGTTAAAGTTAAAATATAAACGGGTCTGAATCCCAGTGGAATTTTCTAGTTGCTTATTCACGGTCAAGGTCGTATGGTCAGGTTTCAGTGCAAGCTTAGAAACTGTTGTATTTCTATGTTGGTTTAGAAAATGGTTACTGTTATTTACTTGAAGAACAAGAGTCTGCAATTAATGTGAGTTATTTTCAGGAGAAATGGAGCTTTTGTTAGTGTTAATCATAGGAAATTAATCGGAAGTATATGTGAAGTTGCTACAAATAAATATTTTAAAGGAACTTGTGAACTAATGCTTAGCTTAGGCTTAGTTAGTATTTTCAGTTCATTTGTTTTCTATTGATACGGCTTTTGTTGACTGTAGATATTGAACCCGATGTTATTTACAGTACAGTTTTTTGTTTTTTTTCTACTTGTATCAGTTTGTATGAATTCTAACGTAACATCCATTTCAAGATTGATATGAACTTCCATTCCATATTCTTTTACGAATCCTGGACTTTCGGCTAAAGCATCAAAAACTACCAATTCTGCACAACTCAGTGCCTTACTTATCATAGTCATCATCAACATATGCTTGATCATAGTGCAGTTGTATCTATGGCAGTATTTTACACAGACCTTCAGCCGATCTGACCTTTACAACTCAGATACTGGGCAACACGGTACCCCAGCCCATACCATCATATTCCATAAAACCTATCAACCCTCACGCTACGCAGTAGTATATATTTACCCGATGCGACATTGACAGCGAGGTCGTAGAGTTTCTAGACGGTACTCTTCCTCGTTGCGCTGAATTCATTGCGTTTTTACTATGACCTTTGTTTGTTGTTTCATATTGTTTTGTTGATACAGTGAAGCAGAGGTTATTAATGTTATTTTGGTCAATTTTTAGCTTCTTAGTTTTTCGAGCAAATACTGCAGTGAATTAAGAGGTTAACTAATTTTTAAAGGCTTTAAGGTAATAGAGACTACATATAGATTCTCTAGATTAGTCTAGATGGAGTTTTTTCTTAAACAGAGTCTCTTGAGAATTTTGATTGTTGTGCAAATGTGGAAAAGGGAAACTATACAATAAATGAATGGTGCTATGACTGTGCGTGACTTTTTGTGATTTCTGTTTACCTAGTACCCATCGGAAAAAATATGTGAAGAGATGGATGAATATATCGTAATAGGGCATCCTTTCTATCATGATACCGATAGTATAAGGTTTCAATGTTAGAGCAAGCCTATCGCTTAGGCACGGCGCCAAAACCTGAGGTACAAATTCAATTTCACGTTGGCTTAACTGCGTGAATCTAAAGCCTTAGCGTGTGCTGCAACATCTTATTCTGGTAAACAGAGAGACAAAAAGTCTATTAAATCGTAATGTAGATATTACTTATTTCTAACCATTTCTTCAAGTTTAAAACTCTAGGTCTTTATTTAAAGGAATTTAAAACATATAGTATAAAATTTCGTGTGCCAAAATTATTTTCAGTAGTAAACAAAATGATTTTTGCTAATAATATAACCCTCGTGACTACAGACTACATTATTACAACAAACTCTATGCTTTGTTCTATTTTAAGACTAATGAAAAAATTCGAGGCTAAGTAAAAAAGAGAAAAAGATATAAAGATGCATAGTAACAGAATGTATCTGAATGACCTGGGTGGATTGGAGACTAGAGTTGATCAGGGAACCATGGAAGAAAAGGTACTGAGCATTTAATCAGCGGTGGATACTGATAATAATGAATAACGTAATCCCGAAGTTCATAAAAACATTCAAGTTAATGAAATCAGAAACGTTTATTTCTAGTAGACTATTTACAGACACTTTTGAATTGTCAAAATGTCCGTCAGTCAAAAAAAAGAAGCTAAATTGCACGTTCTAAAGCATAGATCTCTATGGAGAAGAATATAAAAGAAACTCCAAGAATATAGAACTGATGAAGATTAAGTCTAGCAAAGTAATTAAGGGGATGCAACTCAACATACATTTCACTGTTTTACATATAACCGCTCTTACGCGATTATGACATTATTACACATTTTTGATCTACAAGCGCCACAACAGATGATAAAGACCTACAAATAAATATAACAAACTACAACCTAACACCACGTAAAGAAAACCATTCCACGAAGGTGTCAAGTACAGTAGTACTTCCAACAAAACGACCAAGTCATTACGCTTCAAAAGCAGTGAAAGTTATTCATCTCCCTTCGTAATTCAAAGAAACCTTTCACAATACACTACATAATGCCTTGTATTAGAAAAAAAAAAAACATTTCGATCAGTCAGCTGATTGACAACGTTATACAAGCTAATATAAATTTGAATTAGGAACAGGAAAATGGCGGGAGTGTTCGAAAGAGTTACCATGGCCCTGGAACACATGTGAGTTTTAGTCAGCAGGCGGTCGCTTCTTTCTGCGAAACAGTAATGCTAGCGAAGGAGGCAGCCACACGCGTGAGGGAACGGATTTCCTCACGCCCCGATTTTCAGCCACCGTAGGCGTGGGCTAGCGGACGATGAGCAGTGGGTAGCTCACCGTCTTTTTGTCCGGACCAAGCCCGGATCGTCGACGGCGCGTAGTGTTCCACGTGCGCCTCAAAAAGATGTCAGCAAAACCGAATGGGCCCAGCAGAGTCAAAGCCTACTGGGGCCACGGGTAGTCCGAAAGAGAACCCCAGGATCCTAGAACGCAAGGCAAAGAAAGAAAATAGGTGCAGTTTTAGTCAGTATAAGCCTGATACTCTCTCTCGCCCCACCTAGAGCGTGACAAGTTATGATTTCCCAGACCGAAAAAAAAAACAAGAGCATGATGAATAGTCGTGTTCTGGTATCCTCTAGTTTCAATTGTTTTTTTTTTCTATAAATGGCGTTTCAAGCAACAGCTATAAGTCTTTTTATATTACCAATATGTACACAACGACAGTACCCAAATTAGCGCAACATCGCAACTACGATGTAGGTCACGGTCTGAGCGAAAAAGAGACAAAATATGCGAAACGATATCAAGTTAGATAAGGACAGGAGACGTACAGGTTTCTATTATGCGAAATATGTATTACCTGCGTTTTAATTTATGATTGTTTAGAAATAATTTGTTGCTAAGTAAATATTTATTATTTAGCTCGAGTGGTAACGACCCCGACTTACAAGTTGTAGGTCGCGGGTTCAAACCCAGCCAGGCGCATTACTTTGTGTAATTTATTTTATCACCACTGCTCTCAAAACGGTGAAGGAAAACATCGTGAGGAAAACCGGCATGTCATAGAACCATTGAATTCGAAGACATGTGACATCCCCTGCACCTGCACTGGGCCCGCGTGGTGGATTACGGCCCATACCCTCTCCTCGAGAGGAGGCCTGAGTCCCAACAGTGGGAACATTATAAGGCCGACTAAGCTAAATATTTAGTATGTTTGTGCGAGTCATTGTTTAGGGTTAATAAAAATAACTGTGTCAGAAAAAAAGGAGGTCAAAATAACAATTACACGTTTGTCGTTAAAAAGGGTCGTATTTCTAAAAACAGCTTAAGTGGGAACGGTGGGCCAGTAAAACATAAAGTTGATGCCCTGAAATCGCACGGGGTTGCGGCAGACCAAGAAGATGGCGAGACGACCTAAGATGTCTTCCTTAGCAAGAAGTGACTCAAAGCCGTGAACAATGGAGGGTGACGTTTGCCCAGCAGTAGAACAGACTAGATTTATACATATATAAATGAATAGCTGTTCGTTAGTCTCGCTAAAACTCGAAAACTGCTTGATCGATTTGGCTAATTTTGGTCTTGAAATATTCGTGATAGTCCAGGAAAAGTCTAAACGGTGAGAAAAAATGGGAAAAAATCACAAACAAAAAGTCCTAATACAACGCCATATCTAATTAAAATGTCATTATAAAATTAATTATGCTGTTCTGGTAATGCCAGTAGATGGCATCCTTACTATTAGGCGGTTCGAAGTAATAGTAATTAACAATAGGTCAACTAGTAATAATTTCTAAAATCGCTCGTTGAAACGTGGTTACATTTTCGAGTTAGACGGCTAGGCTCCTAGAAACTAGCGCGTAAGTATTACAACATCACAATACTGTTAAGTAAGTCAACTTTTGTAAGTAGGTTACCTGTGTTTGTAGACGATAGGGCACTAGGGTTGCAAAGTTTGAATTTTCAATGACCGACTTATGAGGGCTATTAAACAACTTTTTAATTATTATTATTATTGATAGTGAGCAGTGGTGGCCGAGTGGTAATGGCCCCGACTTACGAGTAGTAGGTCGCGGGTTCAAACCCAGCCAGGCGCAATACTTTGTGTAATTTATTTCATCACCACTGCTCTCAAAACGGTGAAGGAAAACATCGTGAGGAAACCGGCATGTCCTAGAACCAAAAATTCGAAGACATGTGACATCCACCAACCCGCACTAGGCCCGCGTGGGGGATTACGGCCCTTTCCCTCTCCTAGAGAGGAGGCCTGAGTCCCAACAGTGGGAACATTATAAGGCCGACTATGCTATGCTATGCTATTATTGATAGGCTCGCTTTTGACTGCTATTTCACCTGATGGTAAGGTCGGCATGGAGAATACGTTCACCTTGAAATACCCCTTTCACTCTGGACTTCAAGACCTCTGTGTTTTGAGATAGGAAATCATCCAATAACATCTTTCGCTCTAGAGTGAAGACGGAGCGGGACTGTCAGACTTTACTGACCAAAGCCACACTTTTGTCCTTCCGTTGTCCTTTGCGTTCGACTTCAAGACCCCTAGACCTAACATATTGCTTGAAAGTGACCGTACTTCGACGGGTGCAAAGTAAAGAAAGTTATCGGCTTTCAAGTGTCAAAAATGCAGAAATAATAGTAATTTTTTCAATAATTAAAAAAAAAAGACAAAATAACTGCTTATTATTCAATTTATACACATATTATTACTAATTATCAGAAAATCGCAAAATAGCAGATATTTTTTTTTTACTTTACACCCGTCGACTTGTTAAATTATCACAATATTGTTAAAAATATACTTGAATTTATTATCAAGGACAACTGCTTTGCCTTGATATTATCTAATTGATATGTAATCTTGTAAATTTAATAAAAACGTGATAAGTAGCAGATAATACCTAAATACTGCATTTGTAACCCTGACCTCATATAACCTTGCCTCCACGGGTATTGTGAAAGCGAAACCCGAGGCCCCGGGATGAAGACAAAGAAGGAACAGGAGTGGGTTTTTAGTCAGTATAGGTCTGACACTATGTCCCGCTCAGCCTAAGAGCGGGATTTGTCATTGGATGATTTTCCCCCCTAAAAAAAAAATAACCCTGCCTCTTTCAAGTTTTTTTTCTTCTCTGCGTTCATTTGCAGTAAAAAAAAATACTACATCCCAAAATGATCCAAAATTTGTCATAATTGGTAAATTCATTATTAAATTCCTACTACAAAATACTACGCACAGCGTCCATAAATTGTGAAAACATTTTGGGATACAAACAAACCCTAATAACTTTACTGTTTATGAATATTATTCATAGAGACTTTACTTAAATAATAACAACAACTTTTCTAATAAGCCCTTTAAGTATTTGTACTAATTAAAAATCAGTGTTGTATATATAACTGTAATAATAGAGGAAAACCTTAAAATCAGCGCAACCTTGCCAATCTCACCAATCAGTCCATCTATTTCACGAACATTTTTCAGAAAACTTTCGAAACAAGGCCCAAAAACTTTTCAAATCAGACCTAAATCTTCACACTACTTAGTACTTTATACAACAGTTCACATAAGACCCCAACCGTGAAAGAAACACATAATTGTAGGCAATCAAGCAATTCACACGTACCCATCTGCACGATAAACCATCTTTGCTTCAAAGAATACAAGGCGAATAAACCTTTATGTTTGAAAGCAAAAAGGTGATTATACCGTGGAGTTTTCAGACAGGTGATATGAAGAATGTGTCAGTGTTGTATACTTTCTATTGTATATTCGTTTTCGTTGTAAGAACAGCTGATTCGAAATTTACTTTTGACAACATTAGTAAAGTAATTGGTTGCAAAAATTGTGATTTTAATAGAAGTAAGCTCATCTGAGTTAAGGCACCTAAACCAGGATTTTGCGGGATTCTAAAGTCTTCACATGTTCTTCACACCAGAGAGAGCATTTCAACGAAAACAAAGACAAGATATTATCATCATCATTTCAGATGAAAGACGTCTACTGTTGGGCATATAGCTCCCCAAGTGTCGCCATAACGACCGTTCCTGTGCGTCTCGCATCCATCGGATTCCCGCTCTCACCCGGTCATCGGCCCACCTTGTGGAAGGCCTTCCAACGCTGCGTCTTCCGGTACGTGGTCGCCACTCTACAACTTTTCGTCCCCTTTGACTTCCCATTTTTTATCTTACTTGATGACAAAATAATTACGAATGGCTACCAAAAGTTATCAAAACAATGATTTGAATTAATTTTATTGTTATCTTGAACAAAACCCGTACTTCATCATCAGGACTATTTCATAAGATCAAAACACAATTTCATAATATTTACCACGCTATTGACGCATCAATATCAAGCTAAGTGCACGTATTACGAAAACATTGCAAAACTTATTTCATTTTTCAAAAAACATCCATTAAACTATGCAAATAAAAAAAATTGAATTGATTGAATTGTCTCGTTTGTAATGTCACAATAACTGCTTTTAACTAATTGCATATTATGAAAATAATATAATTACGGTAGTTATAATAAAAATAAACATTTGTAATTATTTTTATCTGTATATCTGTCGGTTTGTCCTTCTGTCAATCTGATCAATTTGACGGACGGATAGGTCATTTTATAAGTAGTAACTTAGGCTAATTTTATGTTAGAAAAACCACTAGGGTAGAAAAAAGCCAATGAAATTGTAAACAGACGTGAACGAAATTTGGGGCAAGCTAGTCTAAATTGATATGATGGAAGGAAGAAGTAAAATCGTTTATAGTCGAGTATCAATACGATTACGATTACTCTTTCGAAGATACAAATCTACAGTATCGCTCAGCATCTTGTAGTTTTTATCGTCCCGCCCCATCTTCTCAAGGGATCTTAAAAAAATCTCGGCATTTCTCTACTATAATATGCATGTACTAGCTTCTGCCAGCGGCTTCGCCCACGTGAAAGTAGGTTTCTCCATACAAACGTTTCATCCCTTTAGGGAGTGAGTTTTGGAAAATCATCTCTTAGTGCTCGCCTACGTCACAAAAGGAAACCTTGAGCAAAATTTCACGCTTCCAGACCTAGTAGTTTTGGCTGTGCGTTGATATATCAGTCAGTCAGTTTCTCCTTTTATAATATAGATTATACATCTAAACCTTTCTCATTAATCACTCTGTCCATTGCTGAAAACCGTATAGACGTCCGTTTAGTACTTTTTGAGTTTATCGACAACAAACTAATAGACGCGGTTGAGGTAGATAGTTTTAATTTTCTAACAAGTAAGGAAAAATGCGGAGTTTCTGTGATTATAGGTCACGTGAGCTAAACCGTGGCATAAAACCAGTATTTACTCAAATAGATCTCAACATAAAGGCATCTAGTTTTAACATATAAAGCCACATTAACAGATGAGTCACAATCTCAAATCTATATCGGCATTGATTTGTCAATATGTTGCAAACTTGTGGAGCGCTTGCTCAATCCTTGTGCCCTTATTATAGACGTCTTTGTGAGGACTTCAAGTAAATGTAACGATGCCTTATTTGTATCAAACCTTCTTTGTAATGGGTTTTTGGAGACCAATATTGGACGTAGAAGGACAAAGGTTGAAAGTGGTCAAAGTTAATCCCTTATGCTCAATATTACAACTGCTCCTGGATAGTAAACTGGCACACCGATGTCTGCATTTTGATCCCTAGCGACACTTTTTGCTAAGAGAAATTATTTCATTCTTTTGACAATGGTGACAATGTTCTGGACACATCGCATGAATACGTCTGGAACGATGGGCGAAGATCGTCACTCACTCAACGCCTGAGGCAGAACTTCGTCGTCGAGATGGACCACGATGAAGGTGGCCTGACGATCAGATCACGTTTGCGAGTCAAATTTGGCCAGAAATCGTGCAAGACAAAGAGGTTTGGAAGGAGAAAGGAGGGGCTTTTGGCCAGCAGGATATGGACTGGTAAAAACAAAAGGAGGCTTATGCCTCGTATTAGTGAGTCCCAAAAGATCATTATTATTTATCCAGTAATCCCTGGTTTCCATGGCCACCTTTTTGTTTCATCTTTTTTCTTTCCTACTTTGCGTAAAGCGTTTGGTTCCGGTTGTCATTCGTAGATCTTTGACAGTCGTTACAGGCAGTCAGATGCCATAAGTCTGACCATCAGTCTGTCCCAAGAGTATCGTGTTGATCAGTAACTGTATTGACTGTATTGTGGCGGTCTGATAGGCAGTCGTTCCATGTAAAACACAGGTTTCATTCAGGAAGACGACCCCAAGCTAGTTGGAAAAAGACTAGAGATGAAGTGAGAGGGTCTGACTCACCTGAGTTCCTTCAGTTGCCCTTTGCGTTCCGGGGCCACACTCTCTCTCTTGCGAACAATCCCATATCATTACAATTTACCTTTCAAAACAGTCCACATATAACACATTACTATTAAAGAATGCCGTCAAAGTGTTACATAACTGATGCCCCCGTTATCCCCTCCAACTAAGCTAATTATGCCTGTGGACTCGCTACGATAACTCAACTGGGTTACATGTTCAATTTTATGACAGCCTAGTCCTTACTTTGTGTTATTCTTTTGAAAGCAAGAGGATTATTGAAGTATCTTAATGCAATTAAAGTGGTTTAAGTTAACTATCGTCTCAATAAGAATAATTGTAATTTCACTTAGTAAAACATCACTTTAAAGGTGGGGGTTAAGAACCCATATATCGTAAGTTTCTTTTATTTATTTTTTCTCATTTTTTTTTTTCGCATGAATTGTGCCTTGAGCCAGTATCAAGTTTGGAAAGTGTTTGTTTATTTTCTAATGCAGAAACTGCATTTTTTGTTAAAATGCGGATATAACACATTCTAATGTTTTTGCAGTATATTGAGGTTTTATTCATTGAATTTTAAACCATCTATAAGATGGTTATATAGCTTTAAAAGTCATTGAATCGCTTGACACTGTATAAAAATAAAATAAAGAGTCATACATCAAAGACATCCCGAGGAAAATTTCCCAACCCGAGTCTTAAAACTAATTACGTAAATATTAGCTTCCGAAGCCATGAAATACACGAATTTCCTCTTCAAAGGCCCCGATGCGAAATATCACTTCTAAATAAAAAGTACATAATACCAAACCAAAGGAGATTTCCTACGAGAAAATAAAGCCAGTACTAATTTGAAAAGTCGATGTAAGCGTGTTCTATCGTGAACTACATCATCGCTTACTATATCATAATAATATAGCATAATCAGCCTTATGTTCCCACTGCTGGCATTCAGCCCCTCTAGCTAAGTTAAAATCGTATCGTTCGCGCCGAACGCCTCGAGTAGGCCACGCCTCCGATTCCTTTGTTCTGACGTCGTCTCAACGCTCAGTCACGTGGTCAGAACAAAGGAATCGGAGGCGTGGCCTACTCGAGGCGTTCGACGCGAACGAAACGATTGTGACTTGGCTAGGGGGGCAGGACTCCTTTCTAGGAAAGGGAATGGGTCGTAATCCAAAACGCGGATTCAGTGCGGGTTGGTCATGGCTTACCATCAAGTGAGATATAGTGGTACCCTAACTAATATACTTAATATTATAACAAAATCAATCAAAAAACTTAATGGGTTGCCCATTTATTGTGGAAGACTACATGCTATGTAATATCACGGTACGACCCACGGGAGCGGAGTAGTAACCAAAGAAGACGCGGGAGAATCTGTGGGGGACAGCTACCATGTTTTTTTTATACACCCCTAAACCCAATTTTGATAAAAGCGGTTCAAAGAGTACTTTTTTATTATTCAGGGAGTACGTTCCTTTGAAATTATTTTCGACAAATACGCGGGCGCGAAGACGCTGCTAGAACGAAGTTAGACCATATTAAAATGACAAAATCCAAGTATTACGTATCAAATAAAAGCTGGTACTTACAATATCGTGTCCTTGGCTGCCACTCCTGACGACCTCAGGAGCCATATACTCGATGGTACCGCAGAAGGAGTACGCTCTGCTCTCTCCGCCACAGAATTCCTTCGACAGACCGAAGTCTGTGAGGACGATGTGACCTTCAGCATCCAGTAGAATGTTTTCGAGTTTGATGTCACGGTAGATTATGCCGAGCTGGTGGGAAAAATGAAATATTAGACGAGGCTTTATAAAAAAAACAAAAATTGACCTGTCTGGAGCCTTACCATGACCTGTTAAAATGTCAGGCGAGAGGCGAGAAAAAGGGATGGAGCTATATCGATATCTCGAAACGTACTTTTGCATAACTGTTATTAATTGTGACCCGCTAAGACTACGGGGAATTTATAAAAAGGAAACCTGTGGTCCAAGAAAGCAAAAGACAATTGAAAAACACAGGTATGTTTTTAGTCAGTAAAAGTCTGATACGACCTACTCCACCCTAGAGCATGAGAAGTCATTGGATGATTTCCCAAATCAAAAAAAACCGCGTAAATATCGTTAAGTTATTGTTTAATAAAATCAACACAAACATAACTATTTATGCTAGAAATCAAAACAAATGTGTTTCACAAAAGGGACTTAACTAAATAAATATCAATACATTCCATAAATAGAGGTCTAGCTGTTGTTATTATGGTCAAACAATGCATTTGACCTATGCAGCCTAGCTTCGTATGAATAAGCCTAGTCTACCATTAAAAAAACGGGTGTTTTAGCACATGATAATTACATTACTTTGCTAAGTCACTAAAAACTCGTCAAATGACTTCTCCCGATTTGGGTGGAGAGAGAGTGGTGTCAGACTTTTACTAACTAAAAACAGAAGGTGTTGTTAAAAGTAGGGATAGTCCCTGCAATTTTTTTAACTGCTAATTTAGGTATTAATGTATTAGCTTTAATAAACAAATTCGCGTTGTTTATTTAAATCATCGCACAGCAGGCCACGGGCGCCATGATAAACGGTGCTGCGCGCGGATTTTGACGGGAAAGACATAATTATATTTATTTAAAATTGTTATACCTCGTTTACTTTTCTAAAAATTTTGAAATTGTTTTCACTGTTAACATTCTACTTTTCGTATATTTATTGATAAATCTGGTACATAACCAAATTTATTAAAAAAATATATATATAAAAAAAAAAATTCGCGCGTTTTTCTCGAAGTTCAATTTCGATGACAAAAAATCTTTTACTGATTGAAAACTAAGTTTGTGGGAAATCATTTAATAAGTTCTCCCGCTTGGGTGTATCGAGAACGGACTTATTGGCAACAGTGCAGTTTGCACACCTATTTTCCTTCAGTTGCCCTCTGCATTCCAAAACCGCTGTAACTCTTTCGAACATCCGCAACTCTTGATACTAGGCTATCAATTAAGCTTATCTTTAGCCTCTGTTCCATCAGTGTGCCCGTGGCATCACCAGGATCTATCAGAATACCAGCGCTGCGCTATTTCTCTTAAATATTGCAGCATATGCTAAGATAGGAACCTGTTTTGGCCTCACACATATATTTTTTCGTTCTTTTTAATCTTGTAATTTATTTTGTTCGTTAGAGATTAGTGCCATTTTTTTTCTTACCTTATGCAGTTGCTCAAGCGCAAGTATAATTTCAGCTATGTATATCCTGACTTCGTTCTCGTTAAAATGCTCTCTCTGGTAGAGGTGGGTGAATAGTTCGCCGCCAGCCACGTAGTCTGTGAAAAGGGTAGACAAATATAAATATATTCATTTATTTATTTACAAGCACTTGTACAACGTTACAGAGGATGTCCAAAGCGTTGTACAGTAGAAACTTACAAACTAAAAAAAAAAAATACATTTAAAAAAAAACAATAATAACCTAATAACAAATCCAAGAACAAAAGAAAGTTTTTCATTGAAGAAAAAAATAAAACTAACTAACTAACATATAATTTAGAAATAAAAAGAAAATACATACACTTTATCCCTCAAAACAAATGAAACAATGTTAACTTATTTTTATGTTCTAAGATATAGTACAGTGGGTCCAAGGCCCCTCGCTCATGGCGACTTTTTGTAGCGCTACAAACACGCGTTAGTCGCATTCGCAAGCGCTATAGAAAAGATGCCAACGCGCTACTAACGCGCTACAGCATCGCTACAAAAATTCGCCGTTGGCGAGGGGCCTAAGATGTCATGCATATACATGATATCGCATCGTCGAAATATTAAATATTGTGTTTATTTTTGTACAATACTTTAATACTAAAAATAACAAATGACACTAAAAACATTTATTTTAAACAGCATCAAAATTGGTTATTAAATGGAGCAGCAATTAACATTTAAAATATTGGTATGAAGAAGACTGGGGTCGTGGTAGGAACATCTCGCTATCTCTTTTGTACACACGTAACCTAATGGCGCTGACGTCATATTACAGTAAGTGCATCCTTATTCTGTTACTTGACAGTTTTCCCTTCCAACAGATTTGAAGAATTCTTTCTTCTCAAATACATATTATAGTAGTGAAAAGCCTAGAAAGTCGTTTCACAGTATACAGCATTTTTTGAATAATTGATATGACCCATAGTCGGCCTTATAATGTTCCCACTGCTGGTACTCAGGCCTCCTCTCTAGGAGAGGGAATGAGCCGTAATCCACCACGCGGGCCCAGTGCGGGTTGGTGAATGTCACATGTCTTCGAATTTTAGGTTCTAGGACATGCCGGTTTCCTCACGATGTTTTCCTTCACCGTTTTGAGAACAGTGATGATGATATAAATTACACAAAGTAATGCGCCTGGTTGGGTTTGAACCCGCGACCTACAACTCGTAAGTCGGGGCCGTTACTACTCGGCAACCACTGCTCTCATATGGCCCAATGAAACGAAATTCAAACACTATTTTTTCTAATTTCTCTTTTAATTCAGTAAGTACGCCAGCAATAATTCTACCAACGTGGGTGTTCATTTGCAACTCGTGCAAATACCCCGTTTCAACTGTATTATGAGACTATGAATTATTCGAAAATCGTGACTAATAGCAGTTTAATCAGAAGCTCAGATAAACTAGAAAACGGTAAACCAGCTCATTACGGTGGGATTGATGATGATAATGATGTTATTTGTCATCCTTGCGTAAATTCACCACGTTTTATTAAATTGGACTAAAAATTTATTAGCTAGTAGACCTGGGGCCTTACTATGGACACGTGTTAATGTCAGTAGTGCGATAGAGAAATAGGGATGGAGCTATATATCTACCTACATCTATTTAACAGTTCAGTTTACGTCGTCAAAAGAATCGCGTTGAGCTCGTGGTAGGGCCTCAGAGTAGTGGTAGAGCCTATTGTTTTTAAAAACACACATTTCCATATTACTACAGAAAACATCTTTGAGTCTGCGGAGTCTACACTGTCACATTCACATTAAAAAGCTACATACAAAAAATGGCTAATGAAGTTAGTCTATGGTCCAAATACTGAATAAAACAATGTTATGAATAACAAAAAAAAATGCAAGGAGGATCATCATACCGTTTGGCGAATGGTTTAGTATGTCTATGAAACACGCCACTGCATAGGGTTTAACACATGCCGATTATGCCAACCATGCGCCTAAAGACTACCATATTTGGAACGAGAAGCATCTCTTAACCATATTTGGTACATAATTTTATTAGATGCGAGCATTTGTAAATGTTTTATTGGCCGAAGTGAAAGTGTTAATGTGCGGGTAATGTGGTTAGCCTGCTTTTTATTGTGCAGTATTACTAACGGAGTTGTGTTCTCCAAAATAAAATACAAAAGGCCTAAAGACTTAAGGTTGTAAGAGATTGCCCTGTGCGATAAGACTGCCCACTTAGTTTGAACAAATGTTTATCCTGTCCACATTACGAGGTGTAAAATAAACTATATAATAAATAAATAATAGCTATAAATGACGATAAATTTCGACAAACTATATTGACAAAACACTGTTGAACTTCGTCTATGGAATGTAGTAATCATTTCTTGGTTCACGATGAACCGCTATTTGCTGAGTTTCTAACACTATGTTGAAATTGCCCCTATATAAATTGTTGTGAACGTCTTCAAATTCAAGTATTTCATTACTATATACAATAGAATACGTCTAAAACTTGGGATAACAATTCCAGACAAAATGCTAAAGTCACCTAGATAAATCAGCTAGCTTTTTCATTGTATCGAGGTAATAAATTCACAGATGTAATAATATAGTCTAGCAAGTAGGTCGTAGTGGCGGCCAGAAGTCTATTATAATACAGACGTTGAATTCATAAACGATATTGTCCTTAGTAAAGTTCAAGTGCAACGCTGGGATATTGAATTTGGTGAAGAATACAAAACTAGTAAAGAAAGATCGTATCATGTAGAAGACGATATAGTTGGTAAGGTAGTAAACACATGACACAAAACACTAGCTGCTAACAACGACTTCGCCTGCGTAATGCTAAAAATTGATCACAAGGTATCCAGGGATATCCTACGTGGTATTTTCTGGGAACGGAACTATAGATAATTATAATTATTATACCAAGTAGCGTCTTGTTGAATACCAACTAATGAAAAAGTGAGCCCTAAACTAGCCTGACCTACCACGTCATATCATTCATTCACCTCATAATGTAGTAAGAATGACGCAATACGGTTGCGACGTCATGCTTCGTCATCAGTGACGTCACGACTTGCAGCTAAAGCCTTGCTAAGAGTTCTGACATTTGCAAGAGGTAGGCCAAGACCTTTTTTACATAAGAAAGATTTTATAAATGTCAGAGTTAATTGCGGTAGAGTATTTGAATTTTCTTAAGACTGGTTTGCGGTGGTGATGTATTAAGGAGACTAATTTCGGACTAATAAATGCGAAAACGACGAACGGACGGTCGATGAGGCCGAAAGGTTCTAGAGTGGCGACCGCGCACCGGAAAACGCAGCGTTGGAAGGCCTCCCACAAGGCGGACCGACGACCTGGTGAGAGTCGCGGGAGTGCGGTGGGTGCGAGACGCACAGGATCGGTCGTTGTGGCGTCGCTTGGGGGAGGCCTATGTCCAGCAGTGGACTTCTTTCGGCTGAAATGATGATGATGATGAATGCGAAAATCTAGGAACCTGCGTTCTCATACTGCTTTGTCCTTCCCATATTTCTGATTTGGTTCATTCCTCCTTTTATGTACAGTCAATCCTTCCTCTCGATATCAGAACGGTTACCAGTTAATGGTATGCATTTAGGCGCTATGTTGCGGAATATTTTCTACACTAATAGCGGAATCGTCTCTAAGTTTTTTTTATGTAACAGTTATACATATTATCTCTACACCACACTAGGATGACTGATAGAGAATGCCTAAAGCATTAAATCCGCCTTTGTACATTTGTGTTGCATGAAAATTAAATATATTTATCTGAGGTAGGACGTCGCCATTGAGTTGCGATATGACGAACTGATCACATTTGTGGATGAAGCTCAATTGGAGATCGCGCAAGACTGAGAGGTTGGGAAGGAGAAAGAGGAGGACTTTGCCTAATAATGGGACAAAAACTAGAAAAGAGAAACAATAATGAATATAAAGTTGACAAAAAAGAATGGAAACTTGATGTACAGACCCCAACCAACATTGGAACACGGAAGATGATGACGAAAACGATAAATGATAAGAGTTCGAACATGGCAGGCGTTAGCTCTGTAATAACTGACATAATAGAATAATATAATAAAGAGTCAACCAGAAATCGATACGAATAAATATTCATAACTCTCCGTGTCTCTAATCATAATACACTATTGTAAGTGATTAATTTGTTGAATGAATTAGACATAAACATTAATCTAATGAGTTTACGTACTGTACAATATACTGTATAATACTATATTTTTGATATTATGAGTAGTAGGTTTTTGTTAGACATAATCAATTACCCTTTGTAAGCTTAAGGCTTGTTGCTGGAGGTTAACAGGCTATAAACATTTAGGGCATCCAGTAACCTCAATACTGGTTATTGATATATTTTCTTTGTGTTCTTGTTATATTTCGTTCTGATTTGCTAGTTTTCGATAGTTGTAACATTTACATGTAGATTGGATATAATACACTATTGATAATGGTTATGCATGGTATAAAAGAACTTGTCAAGTCGCATGTGTTAGGTTTTGAAGCTCATGAATGAAGTAATATTGTAAAAGCCCATGAAATAATTTTCTTAAAATAAATTAATTTATATTAAGCTTTATGAAGACATACGGGCAATTATTCAATTCTAACCAGATACACCGATCCATACATATTTGGAGAAAAGGAGACAGATGAGGAACAAACTATAGAGATATAAGATTATCATAACATGGTTTTGTATAGGATATCAAGGAGATGTCAACCAAAATGGACGGGGCCCGCTAAGGCCGATGTCTGCTGGAGCTGTGGAATTATTTCAAAGAGATACCGTAACGCGGGAAGCTGAAGGAGTAGAAGCGGATTTTAGGCTTTAAAATCAAGAGCGGGAGGAGCCATTTGATGATGATTTCCCTCTTCAAAAACAAAAAAGGACGTTTTAGTGAAAATTTGTTGATGAAGAATAAGAAAGACACACTTTGTAAAAACACAAGAAAGCTCATATCAATACAAGAAAGCAAACACAATCATCGCGGCAACCTGACCGTATCGAGTATCAGCTCCATTACGATATTGTATTATGTCGAGCGTTTCCCAATCTCTAGTGTTGCTAGTGGTTTTTGGTGCAAGTTATAGGACAGCGAGGGTTAATATGCCAAAGTGGACTTGAGAACCAGGGTTGTGGGATTGTTAGAAAGTTATCGCGGCTTTGGAATGCAAAGGGGAAACTGAAGGAACTAATTAATGCCAAGCCAATACCATCAGGTGAGATAGTGGTCAAATGTGAGACTATCAATAATTAAAAAAACAAGTCTGACACCCGGGCGATAGAAGTCATTTAATGATATCCCACCTAAAAAAAAAAGGTGGAATTGCCATCATAATGATACTATTATTGCCAAAAACGACAGAAATTGTGACGCTAGAAGCTAGGTCGTTGTTGAATTATAAGTTAAACTTATCTATGTTCATTTTGCAAATGGAATAGGCAGTGGCGAAGAATTTCAGACTTCATAAGTTAGTGAAAGTTATATTGACTTAGGTCTTGTTGTCAAAAATAATGCCAGTAGAAAGGTCACTAGTCGAGAGTGTCTTCCATATTACATACATTATTTGTTAAAACGCACTCTATTGCATTTTGTTTAAAATTGTTTATTAATGCTTACTATAAAGATCACTTTTTACTTTCTTTGCAAAAACCAAGGATGAATTCTTATGTTTCTCTAGCTCTGTCTTCATGTACCTCAATAAAACCAGGATTCTGAACAAAAAATATTCCCAAGCAGCATTGTTATCGCTAAAATCTATAGAATTAGAACACCATAGAGCAGTAGGTTGTGCACGTGCAGCAACTAACAATGGATTACAAACACTTCAGTAGGGGAAAAAGCGCAAACGTCCGCCAGTGGCGGGTCAAGGCAAGAAACGCTACGAAACTGTGGTTATTGCTTTAAATTGTATTGAATCTAATAACGAATTTGTTAAGTTGAGAAATATTTAAATAGGTAAACAGTCTCTTAAAGGAAGCACACAATCAGTAGGTGGTGTATAATGATCAAGATTTGTTAGACAGCGTTTGTAGCGTGATTCCAGACGCATTTGCAGACTGCAATGGGCCAATTACGCAACAAACGCGACAAACGAGAATGATCAAAGATCTAATCAATAAACAAGGCGTAAATGCATAGTTTTCCAACCAATCAGTATAACAAAGGACGGAACAAAAGACTTCGCAAATCGTTTCTTTTCAAACGCAAAGCAAAACAACACGTGACGAAGAAATTACAGATAATTGATATTCAATAACTGCAACCCTGAACTTTTGAACAGCAACAAAACCTTTTATCATTGGCAAACAACGAACGACACCCAATTTAAAAGTTTGATTGACTCCAGAAGTATCATATTGATGTAACGAGTTAATGTATACAGAGTTTAATACTTCCAACAATAACAATTCCGTTCTGAATCAGGAAAGTTGCCAAATATCAATTAAGACCGATGTGGACGGAGTAATTAATATGGCTGACCTTTTAACAGATGAAAGTGGTACAGATGATAAAGAAGTAAACAATAAACATATTACTGCAATCTATTGCATAATTTAGGAGAAAATAAAATTATTTAGAGCTAAATTGAACTAATAATAAAACCATTGAATGAAATGCAAAGTTTGAAGTTCTTTAATAGTCGTGCAATTACTTTGGTTGCTCCTGAACGTAGTTGACTATTCGCATACCCTTTGAAGACCGATAGATTAACAAGTACTTAGACGAAGGTCTTATAGGTATAAGAATGTATAGACACTATTGTAGCGCTTGAGAATTGGCAGACGGCGAGTTTCATAACATAGTAACATTATATTGACCGGTTTCTAACACTCGACTTACAACATACACGGGATGGTTAGCAACTACTTAATCGACAATTGAGATCGGAAAGAAAACACAGATAAAAGAAGCGTGGTAAAACAATGAAGATGCAGACCGATATGTCAAGGTGAGAGATGCAATCAGTGGAACAAAAATTGTTATAGTTCAAAAGATTTATCATTAATTATTAAAGTTTGTGCGGGCGTGAGCTATTAGATTCTATATAGAGGGGCAGTGGGTCAAGGTGGTGCAAAAGTAGGTCTCGGTACCTACTGTTTGGCAATCGTGTTCGCAGGTAAATGCTGTACTTTTTACAATTTTTAATGTGCAGAAATATTCTCCACACGTAATTATAGTATTGTCCACGGTGATTGAGATTTGGACACGACTCTGTAAGAACAGATTTGAATGTGTCAGGCTTCGCGTGTCGCCATTTCTATTTCACAATCTCAACTCTGAACTTTGTATCTAAAATATGAACATGTATGGCATTCTCACTTTCTATTGTGAATTGAATTTTAAGCAATGATCTCTTCATGGGATACTTTTTGAAGTCATATTGAGAAATATATTTGAATAAAAAAATCTATGTCAATATTTTATAGTCACTCTTTATGAAACATGCAAATTGCGCTTTGAGTTATTAATTTCACAAACGACGACGCAAGATATTTTCATTTCCAGTACACTGAAATTGCTTTACGTGTAGAATCTCTAATTTTTCACTGAATAACCTTTGAGAGATCCCGAAGTAAAGGAAGGGGACTTGAGAATGACGTCATGCGAAAATTTACCTGAAGACACTTTTATTAATTTAATCCATCAAATCTTTAAAAAGATCAAAAGTAGAGAGATTGGATTGGAAATAAAGGTAAGCATAATAATATATAAAGACGAAGAGAAAATATGGAAATATTACAATATGATTTTAATATCGACGGTGAACAAACAATACTATCGAGAATACATTGACTCGTGCGAGCCGGGTATTGACGGGTAAGGTCAAACTAGGGTAGCAATTGACTTTGAAACACTTGTTCAAGTTAAAATTACTTTAGCCTTCTTTCAGTCTAGCTATTTTCCAGGTTCTGTTTTAGTCGACATTCATTTTGAAGTTTATTAGTTCATTGATCTACGTTTGCTTATAGGAACGTCAGCATGTTATATAGGAATATACTCATTTACTAAAGCGTTTTATACTGCACGATACTAGCAAAAAATTGAGAGTGACAATGAAAAAGCATTAACTTTGTAAATATGTTTCTTTTGTTTTTTTGAGTGGTTTCAGCTTAGAAAATACTTCATTGCTCTTTAACCTTGGCGATGCCACTGCGATTTTGCAACAACATTTTCGCTTGCCAGGGTCGTGGTTAAAATATATACTGTTAAATAATAGCTAACATATTTTTGCTCAATTTTTTTATTTTAAGAATCTTGCAACATGTCCGTGCCGTCTGCTATTTTTGGTTGGTGCATGACCAATTATATTAGAGAAGTATGCAGTGGCAGCTTCTAGATTATTACTTTGTATCCTCTATGTACGCTTAGTGCCGGCAAGACGTTTACAAAGGCCATGACATTGCATCGAATGGCAAGGTCAAGCGACGATTTCTTTGAAATTAACACGGATGAGGATAATACAAAACAGTTTTGATTTTAATTTCCAGAAGTATAATTAGGAAACAAAGTTCATGGCTGTATCTGTCTAATATCAGTTAATGATAATTTTTAATTGACATGGATTCCGGCTATCACCAGATCCTCATTGGATTTTGAAATCATTGTTCGAGTTTAACAATGTCTCTGTGTTATTTTTTCGTTAATTGTGTATTATTATGTGATTAAAGCCTTGCTAAGAATAACAAGACGCATACGAACTGTTTACAATTCTACACTAGTATCGACCTCTGAGAAGTCTTACACTACAAGGTTATAGTATTTGCGTGTCGACTCATTCAGTTTTATTTGTTCATCTCTCTCACATTTAACGTCATTTTTCCTTCTAGTTGGTTCGGTAAATTAGTCTTTTCTCGTTTTTTTAGGTTTCAATTTCTAACCGGCCGGCTGTGACTGATTCAGAATTTTACACATGTTGCATTCATTCATTGATTCTATTTGAGTAAATATTTCGCTCGAAATAACTGATGCTTCTACAGAACACAGGTTTCACTCGTGTATCTATACATATATTAAATTTTGATACTTATCTCATAAGTTACATAGATGAAATGCTAGCATTTACCATTAGTCATAGAAAAGTCACAGACTTTCCTGATCTAACGAGAACTTTCTTCAATCAAATGCCTAATTCGAAAGATATATCTAAACAGTCTACATAAATAAAGGTCAAGTATATTATTTCATCCCTCGTATCTGGATGACATTTTAAGAGCACCACAACGTTTAGCGTAGGAGTCCAAGCAATGAAGTGGGTCGATGGAAAAAGAAGTCACTGCCTACATGATCTGCCAAATAGGATGACTATACAATTCTTGATTGGCAAATATTTTTCAAATACTGTTATAATGATAGTATTTGTTATCCACTAATTGAATCAATGTATGTCATTGGACGATAGTTGCTGTATCATTGGAAATAGTGTAGGTATTTGCTTGGGAAATATTTGATGAATAGATTTTTTTATTCATTCGAAATATCAGGGAATTATTTTTTTAAATAGCATGAAAGTAGTGATGTCAAAGGTTACCAGTAACATTTTTGAAATTTTCAAATCCGCATGTTTTTTTATAGCAGCTCCATAAAATTGTAAGTAGCAGCATAAAATCAAACATCGTTACGTCTGCTTCTAGAACGTCAATAACTTTCCTTTTTAAAGTTTATTCATATAACATTTATTTATTTAAATAAATTGTATAACATTTTACAACAAGATCTCACAAAATCTTACTTCACTGTAATTTCATTCGATTAATAACCAAATAAATCGATACATAACCTCTCGATTTCGCGAGCCGCTGTTCAGATTAGAGTGCAATGGATAGGAGACCCAATTCCTTTTACAACAAGGTTTAAAATAAACAAGTGTAGTTTGTTGCGTAAGGAACGCCGGTATCCCCTTGACACGCTTATGTCCGAGTTAGATTCGTACACAGAATCGAGTCAATTAGTCATAGTATTGATGTATGATACTTTGGCAATAAATTCTTGATTAGGGTCGCTATGGTTGTGGAGAAAGTTCTTATAGAAAACTATCACGGTTTTGGTCCTTGGAGAGGTATCATGACCTACATTTATAGTCAGCAGTTGTTGCTATGTGAAAGGAGACGATCCTATCGCTGTTAACGAGGCATTATAGAACTTACCTGAACAAAAACACAGTATTAACTAACCCTGATGCTTGTACTACTGACAAAACAGAAACTTAACTTGCTTATACCTTTTAATAATACCGCTTTTCAAGACGAAATTACTCTATTCTCTACTTGTAACTTCACAAATATATTCCATTTTGTATTCCCGTGGAGATCTGAGCCACTCTAAGTTAGTTTTCTGAGCACAAAGTTCAACTGTCATTAGATTTGTTCCGTTGGAATTGGATAGAGGTTAACGTAAATATGCTTTTACACTTTAATGTATTATGATAAGTGATAGCTTCTTTAATTTTTGTTGCAATTGTCTTTCAAATAATTAATTATATTATTTTCAAGGTGTTGGCTATGAGGATGAAAACTGAAATGTTGATTTATGAAAGACGAAGACATGCAGATTCAATGCAGGATGATACTGTTATACATATATATCACATCATCATAATCTTTCTGCCAGGTCTCATTTTGTTTAATTTTATATCAGATGTTGAAGATAAAGTAGCTAATACAACTTTAAGGACTCCTCTAAAAGATGACTGCGATAAGACCACGTCTGATAATCCAGCTCATCAATAAGGCGCTCTAGAATCAACTGGACTCAATCAAGAAAAAACGAAAGAAGTAGTTTTTAAAGCAGAAACCAGTTGTAACCAGACGAATTAATCCAATCTAATAGAATTTCAAATTGTACGTCTTATATGTAACGGCATTCGAGCATCAGCCATGGAACATTTACAATTAAAAATACAGGCGTTGCATCTTGTATTTGATGGAGATGGAACATCTGTGTAGATAACTGATTGTACTGATTTGTGTTAGTGTCCTGTCGCCCATCGACGTATGGATTAGCTTCTACTATAGTTATGAAATCTAATAGTTCTGAAAAAAAAAAAAAAAACTATTTCTTAGTAAGGTTAATAGTTTCATTGCATGCGCTGTTTGAGATTGTTTCTTTGATACTAGTTCTATTGAAAGTTGTTTATTTCTCCACTTATGTGCACACGAAGTTTGCAACAACACTAGCGCTCCGTCCTTACTTTGTACCGGTGCAAATCATTAGCCATGGCAAGGTTAAGGAGAAGAAAGCAGAGAAACATACAGACGCAGAAAGGGACTTTGATTTCTAAGACCAGATCACTCAAAACCTTATGATTCGTTGACTTTAACTATCTCAAGCCAGTGTTATACAATGGAGCTTCAAGCTTCAAGTAGTTCGTAAAGTACACTTTAACAATGATGGATCGATAGTAGGGACTAGGAAGCTTATGGAACTTCCGACATAAGTCTACAATTTGTTATGCCGTCCCAACAATTGAGGACGACACTTTACCCATCACATTATTATAACCTCTACTCTTCCTTATTTTTCCGTTTCAAAGGACTACCCCTTACACTTACCCTTTAGTTATACTTGAACCGTAATTTGGAAGTCATCATCATTTTAGCTGAAAGTCGTCCACTGTTAGACATAGGCCTCCCCCAAGTGTCGCCATAATGACCGGCCCTGTGCGTCTCGCATCCATCGGATTCCCACGGCCCTTACCAGGTCATCGGTTCACCTTGTACGAGACCTTCCAAGGCTGCGTCTTCCGGTAAGTGGTCGCCAACCCCATCGACCATCTGTTCTGCGAGCAATGTGCCCTGCCCACTGCCAAGTGGCTTAACTTAAGTAAGTTTGGTGATTCTTTGGGCTATGTCTGTAACCTTGGTTCTCTTGCGGGTATCTTCATTTCTGACGCGATCACGCAAGGAAACTCCGAGCATTTTCCATTGCTCTTTGAGTGACTTTAAGCCTTCTGATGAGGCCCATTGTAAGCGACCACGTTTCAGAGTCATATATCATTACTAGCAACACGCGCTGGTCATAGACTTTAGTCTTGAGATACTGTGGTATATTGGACTGGGACTAATTTAGGAGTATTAAAGACAAAAGTGAATAGGTTACTTCCTAGCAAGCGTGAGCTAAAGTAGACCGTATCATTTCTTAAAATCCGATGAGCTAGTGGTCCAACACGAGCCTATCTCTATGAAAGAACACTAAATTAGTGCTAAACAAATTTGTTTTCTGTGTCTTTTTAGGGTTCCGTACCCAAATGGCAAAAAACGGAACCCTTATGGATTCGTCATGTCTGTCTGTCTGTCCGTCCGTATGTCACAGCCACTTTTTTCCGAAACTACAAGAACTATACTGTTGAAACTTGGTAAGCAGATGTATTCTGTGAACCGCATTAAGATTTTCACACAAAATTAGAAAAAAAAAAAAATTGGGGATTCCCCATACTTGGAACTGAAACTCAAATTTTTTTTTTCATCAAACCCATACGTTTGGGATATCTATGGATAGGTCTTCAAAAATGATATTGAGGTTTCTAACATCATTTTTTTCTAAACTGAATAGTTTGCGCGAGAGACACTTCCAAAGTGGTAAAATGTGTTCCCCTCCTGTAACTTCTAAAATAAGAGAATGATAAAACTTTTTTTTTATTATTGATAGACTCGCGTGTGACCACTATCTCAGCTGATGTAGTCGATGATAGAGTACGCTCGTCTAAAAGTATCCTATTCACTCTTGACTTAAAGCCCCTGTTGTAGCTATTAGGAAATACTCCGGCAGGAGATTCCACTCCACACAAATTTTTCCTTTATCTTTCAAGACACCTGGTTCGAACACATCGTTCAAAACGATTACGTAACTTCGACCCTCACGAACTTTAAACCAACAATCGAGGTTGGCATGTCAACAGGGTCCGTCGACCCTACCTTGACGCGAACCCTGGCATTACTCAACAGGAGCAGGTTGAAAGACCTTAGGGTCTGCGACTTCGCTGGGGGCGAAAGGTCTATATGCCCGGGTGACATTGAGCTATCGATTTAGACTGTAGAAGTGGAGGCTAGTCTATTGTGTGTTCCTAAGTCTGGAATTGTCTGTGGGAATTAAAAGTACGGGGAAGGTTGTATTATGAAGAGATTAAACGTGTTAAAGTGTCGTTGCCTTGAGTGTAATTGTTTAAATATTTGAAGGGCAGACAAATATAAGATTCTGTGATATTATCTCTCAAAATTATTGTTGGTGTGAGAATTTAAATAATTTCTTGAAGTACAATAATTCGATCACAAAAAGTCTTTTGCCGATTGAAAATTAAGTTTTTTTTTTGAGTCAATTGCATAACTTCTCCCGCTATTGGTGAAGCGAGTGGGAGTGTGAGACTTTCCCTGTTAGATTTTCATTGACTAAAACCCACTTGTGCTCCTCCGAATGCCCTTTGCGTTCAATAGTCGCGGTTACTCTTACGAATGATCCCGTAAAAACTAAGCTATTGCCGAGTCCGAAAATCCAAAAGATATGTTTTATATCGCGGGCAGAAACTAGTAACTAATTATGATAGGAAAAATGCCGTTTTAGCAAAAAATGAGAATTTTTGCATTTAGCATAATAATTTCATAAACGTACCCATCTATAATTTGGTAGAACTTTTAATTAGCACGTTCACGTTAGTTAGGTACGGAACCAACCTCTCTGCGGCAAGACAACAATAGAGATAAGTTTCGAACTTGTATGAGCTTGTCGACGATCCTGAGAAGCGAAGCGAGCCACTTAGGACCGAAAGCGATGCCACATACTAACTTTTCGCATCACACATTAACTTCGAGTTGTTAGTAATGATTTTGTTAATATATTTGACACCCTTTTATTTCTAATGTGGGTAATTTATTTATTTATTTATTAAACTTCATGCAACATAAAGTACAAAGGCGGACTTAATGCCTTAGGCATTCTCTACCAGTCAACCTAGGGTGGTGAAGAGACAATATGGTAGGTGCATAAAAAGAAAATATTACACGAAAAACAAATTATAGTAATCATTAAATCACTTCTTCTGTTCTGGGTGGAGCGAGAGAGAGTTTCAGATTGTGTTAAAATCGAATTAAGTCTAGCCTTAGAAGATTTAGGTTTTAATAGCGGGGTTACCATGACGTTCAAAGTAAGATTGTTTCATTCTTATTTCAGTGTGGGTAAGAGACAGAGCTATACAGGTTGTCTAGCGCCATCTCTTACCCACACTGGAGATAAGAATGAAACAATCTTACTTTAAACGTCATGGTACAGGTCTATATCACCAGTCACATCATTTCCGATTGTAATTGTGACTAAGGAATAATCATTCAATGAGTTAGTAGCATAGAGCCAGGAATTACCGCACTGGTAGTGACCATTTTCCATTCGAAATAAGCTTACACATTTAAACAACCCTTGTTTACTGTCCGTTCAACCGATTTTCAATTCTATTCCGTAGGACTATGGATGGCATTAAAAGTAAAAAAAGTAGTTACAATACCAACTATTTACTGCCGTCGCCATTTATCATGCCATCAACGCAATAAAAGTCAAAATCGGTTGAACGGACAGTAAAAAGGGTTGTTAAAATGTCTAATCTGAACACGAATGGAGTATAATGGAGTTCATTTATTTAAACTTTATGTACAATAGCGTAACAACCTTAGGGGTAAAAAAGACTATACTGTCTTATATTAGGCGGGCACAGTAAATTAATCTATAATTTATTTCATATAGAATGAAGTGTACAAAGAGATAGCGCAATTTTCCCACCACACCTCTCTTCCACAAACCAACACTTATCAATTTAGATGAGGTTTTCAGAAAGAGAGAGATTAATTTTTAATGTTTATTTATTTCTTTATTGCACACCTTAATATTATTTGTTGTTTAATCTATACTTTTATACTAATATTATAAAATAGGAAAGATTTGTATTTTTGTTTGTAACTAATTAACGTAAAACGGGGTGAATAGAAACCAAACTTTGGTTTGGTTTTTCACTTTGATACCATATTATCGGCTTCCAACAAAGCATCGACTTTTTAGAATAACAATTAATTAATAAATTGATATAGTGAAATGCTGCAAAAAATATTCAAATGCCGTTAAAAAATACCCTTTGAAATTTTTTGTTTCTATTCACCCCATTTGACTGTAACTCAAAATCTACTGAAACGCTTACACCAGTCCACTGGTGTAAGTGTTACTTTATCACTGAGTGACATAGGCTATATTTCCTACTTCTCAAGTATCATCATCTTCCTGCCCTTGTCCCATCTTATTTGGGGTCGGCGCAACACGTTTTTTTCTTCCATTCTATCCTGTCAAAAGTCATACTATCACTAACTTCCTTTTCTTTCATATCACTGTTCACACAATCCATCCATCTTTTCTTTGGCCTCCCTCTCCCTCTGCACCCATCATCCATCATCCAAGTATAAAGTATCATAAAAAACACAGAAAAGTACTAATTCTGCGAATTCGAAAGTTTCTTCGCTCTATGGTTAGTAGTAATAAAACTATGCAGCTATTAAAGATGTTGCTTCTATATTTATTTATATTTTCTTACACGTGGCGTGCTGCATTTAAATAATGCACAATTGCAATTGTTATTGGTTCGTTGCTAGCTGAACTTGTAATCAGTGCTAAGAAACCATTTCCTTGATCAACTTTTATAGTCTCTGTTACCATTGACAGGGCTTTGTATCTGTAGTTATTAATTTGTTGTAGACAAAATAGTCGCATACTTGGCATAATTATCTGAAAAATCTTTACTAGCTTCAGCCAGCGACTTCGTCCACGTGAAAGTGGGTTCCCCCATACAAACTTTGGACCCCCGTCTTTCCCTTTAGGAAGTAAATTTTGGAAAATCCTTATTTAGTGCTCGCCTATATCATGAAGGAAAGCCTTGTGTAAAATATCACGTTCCTAGTCCCAGTATTTTTAGCTGTGCGTTGATTAGTCAGTCAGTCAGTTTTTCCTTTATATATATAGATTGTACATTCCACTTAATATGTGAAACATCATAGGTGGTCAAAAGAGACAAAGATAGATGAGCTTTATGAAAGAACAGACCCAACTCTTGATACCAGACATTTATACGTCACACGTTTAATTTTAAGTGTAGCTTTACATCACAATAAAGCTACACTTAAAATTAAATGAAAATATAATTTGTAATATCTTGAGTTCAACTAAGATATCTAATGCCACATTTTAATCCAAATATTTCGTAGATAATTAGTCTATAGATCCTAAAGGTCATGTCGTTCGATCACTGAACTATGCAAGAATCCATAATATCCATGGTTAATGAATAGAAATAAGGAAAGACAATGTGTTCAAAACGATAGCTAATTACGTACACAAACATTTGATAAAGGCAGCTACTCTAATTGTTTAAGAATATAAATCTGGATTGATTTACGACGCTTCAGTCCTTAAAACACAGCAATATATCATCGAAAATAAAATCGATTCCGAAACTGTGGTATCCGAATTGGCAAATGCGAAGCATTTGTTTCCCCACATCCGTGTAGATTATCTACATAGCGTGAAGTTTCAAATATAAATGAACTCTACTCACCAAGAATAAGGTGTAATTTTGAGTCGGTCTGGAAGGCATAATGCAGTGTCACAAGGAATGGGCACGCCCTCACAGCCTCCAGGACCTGTTGAATTCGTTCCATTTTACATACATATGATAGATTTACTATTCGATTCACTATTTGATAGAATTCAAATACAAAGGACCTGGACTAGATCCCAGGGGCACCGGAATAAACATATTTTTATTGAAAGAAATGTCTGTTAGTTCTGTTATATTTTTTTCTGTGCCAAAATTTCAAATATTTGAGTCACTTCTTAATCAAAGATTACATAATTAAAATCGCTTCAAGCTTTTGCTTCTGGATTTAATATTAAATAATTCAATTGTGTTATATATTAACAATGAATTGAATGCTGGAGAAAATCCTATTTGTCTGGACTTTTGTGGGATTTTTCAAGGCAAGATATTATTTATTGCGTACATAAAAAGAGCCATTTGTAAAGTATATTAAACTTATTTATCTTTATATTTACCTGTCTCTCAGTCCTAGTATGTTCCGCAGTCTTCAATTTCTGTACTATTGATGCCTTTTTCAACACCTTCATGGCATACAATTTACCTTCATCGATGCCAACTTTTTTCCTAACTAGAAACACTTTGCCGTAAGCTGAAACAAAAGAAAAACATTAATTAGTACCGAGATACTTAAGTTCGAGTATGGAATCTCCTGCAACCTCAAGAATAATAACATTAGAAATTACACTCGAATATTACAAACAATTGGGACCACCAACCTACGCGCAGTACTTTGGCGAATTTGCGGATATTAAACCTTCAGCGATTGATAACATTAATGACAATAGTATCATTAGGTACAATATACCTTTATTACAAGTATCGAGTACACTAGCGAAACAGTGCCAAGAAAGACAAGGAACTCAGCCGATATCACTGTCTCTGCTCTGTCCTGGCACTGTCTCGTACTCGCTACTGCGCATGGTAAGTGTAATTAACACAGCAACTTTGATATTCATAATTCATTCTACAATAATTGTCTTCATCACAAATCTCTCTCTATATTCCTGTAGATCCCATTCACGTGAGTTACAGTAACATTAATTTCCTTGGATAGATGAAATTCACGTGGAGTCGCATATCCTAATTGCTTTAGCATTAAAGTCACGGATAGTATACATGTTAGATTAGGGCTCAGAGTAGTTAGTTGGAAACAGAATAATGTTTAAAGCCTCTGTACTAGGAATCCTTGCAACGTGAGCACTTACACTAATCTGTTTTAAAAAAAATATTGGTTGTGCTTCGAGTTTCAACCTAATTTTAAGTGAAATTGCTGCGTCAAGCTTTAATATACTTGCTTAGAAGCTATATTTACAACTAGCTGTTGCCAGGGGCTCCGCTCGTATGAAATTAGTTTTCTCCATACAAACTTTGGACTCCCGTTTCATACGGATACACTTCGGGGGTAAATTTTGAAAAACCTCTCTTAGTGCTCGCCTAAGTAATAAAAGGAAGCCTTCTGCAAAATTGCAAGTGGGACCAGTCCCTCTAGTTTCGGCTTTACGTTGATACGTCGGTCAGTCAGTTTTTCCTTTTATATATTTAAGATTTATAATTTTTGATAACTTTAAGGCGTGTTTTCCTTCCAAATATATTTATCAACAGTTATCTCAGTGGTTTTATTAACCTTAACAGTATAATATGCGTTAAGTTTTTTATTTATTTATGCTTCTTACATCATTAAAGGTATAAAATAGCTTGCCATAGGCATAGTCTACCAGTCTTTTTGACTTTTCGTTTCATTTGACAACCAATGCCTGTCAATATATCGTAAAAATAACCTCTATTTACTGCAAAAACATCTTGAGCATGCCTACGTTGAGTCGAGTCATCTACAAGGCCCAGTAAAGTGTTACGAGAAATGGTTATTATTATAATTGTGAACAATAGCGTTTTATGGGTCACTCTCATGTTACAAGTGGGTCACTTACGTACAAAAGCTCGATTAAGATACTCGTACACAGTAATCTTTTGACAGAGACTTTGTTTATAAGAAAATGAATAGGTTAAATTGTTTAAAGTATGAGGAAGTAGTTATCAACAAAGTTGACGAAATTCTAATAATTTTAGACCTTTTTCAAAGGAGTCACTGTTTTCCACTTCAGTACTTCAATAGTCGGTATTTACTTTAACCTTTTAAATGTTTTAAGAAACGATACAAATTACTCGTAATGACGAGGTTGTGAAACCGTTAATAAAAACAACAATTTAAGTTACAAAAGTCTTGATAGTACAAAAAACAATATTATAGAAGAGTTATGCAAGAATCATAACCTTGACAGTAAGAAACATAACACACAGAGACCGACAAGTGTTCCAAATACAGATCACTTTATAGCTACGATTTACCAAGAACCAAAACGCCATTGTTCGGAAGCTTATTGGTAGAAAAAAAAAGAAATGCGTAAACGTGGCAGTTTCCTTTCCGTTTTTAACAATGTTGTTATGGGAAGCGAGCAGGTAAGGACTACAATGGCGGCAATCCAAAACAATGATAAGATAGGTAAGCAGAATTGAAAGATAGAGAATTGCAGGAGCGATTATGATATTACGGGCTGTGAGAATGGATCCTTTGACCACCAAATCACACAAACATCATCTAAAAATGCACTTGCAACTATCGAATAAGCATAATGCCGCATAAAAAATATTATATCGGTCAACAATTGAAGCATATTCTGATATTTCCTTCTAATTATAGTTGCAGAAACTGTCTTATGATTATACCTAATCATTACTAACATCTCCTTTATTGTTACACGTCTATATAAAGGCTATCTTAATTGTACCTAACATCATTTATTTTTGATCATCTCTACGGAGGAACTGGCTCCTGAGATACAAGTATTTATTTTACTTAGTTTAGGAGTCAAATGTTCATTTTATTTCCACTGATCAGTGTTTGTACAAATATTATATCTGTTCATGTCATTATATACTGTTACTGTGTGTGTTAAACGTATGAAATAAAGATTATTATTATTATTATTAAAAATATTTGCTTTCTGATATGGACCGCTACTTTTTATAGTATTCTCTATATCAAAGCTGTTGTCCCGAAATCCGTGTTCCGAGCAAATATTTATAAGCAATGCAGGTAAATTCTTCCGATGCGATGCGGCATTGCTACCGGAAATGCCAACCTCAGCATTTATGAACAAATACATTATACTGTTTATTTTGTCTGATAATTTTCTATCATTATCATTATAGTAACTTGTTTCCGTAATGTTGTTGTAATCTGTAATGTTCAGAATAAGCATATGCAGCCTTTCAATGTTCACTGCTGGGACTCAGGCCTCCTCTCTAGGAGAGGGAATGGGCCGTAATCCACCACGCGGGCTTAGTGCGGTTTGGTGATGTCAAATGTCTAGTTCTAGGACATGCCGGTTTCCTCACAATGTTTTCCTTCACCATTTTGAAAACAGTGGTGATGAAATAAATTACACAAAGTAATCCGCCTGGTTGGATTTGAACACCGACTTGTAAGATGGGGCCGTTACCACTTGGCCACCACTGCTCCTCACTCGTCCACTGTAATGTTTTAATGAGTCTTAATGAAACACAACCACCAAAATCTATTAGCTATATGGTCGTTGCCTAATTATACTACAAACTAATTTCATCACTATTACTATTGTTTATTAATTATATTTCGCTTTCACTAGATACAATTATTCAGTTATTACCATACTAGTTCCGTATTGAAAAATAATTTTCCATCAAATAAAATGTCCCTGTTGCTATCCGTGGTATAGTTCTCTCTAATTTGCAAACTAATTACCACAAACTGGTTCAATGTGACCGCAACCACCAACAAGATAGATATAGAAGGTCGACGACATACAAATTAATACGAGTGAAAACATAGGCATTACTAGGTATGAAAATAGAATAAAAAAGTCTGAGACGACTGAGTGATTAGGTCATGTTTGATTTAATTGTGGTTTACTTTTAAGTATAACACGTTAGTTAAGTTAAAGACAACCAAGAAAAACTACCAAGAATCGAAGATATTAGGAAATTTAGAAAAAACATCGAAATTGTCGGTTCTCAATACCGTATATATACAATAATCGAAGCGGTACAGGAAACACTATTAGTCATGCTTCACGTACAGCAAGTGCAAGCGTACTCGCATTTGTATGAAATGTACGTAGATATGCGCATACGCATGATATATGCGTGCGCCTGTTTTCGCTCAACCTATAGTCCCAACCTTCTGTACCTCTCTATTCTGCACCGCAACGATCGTTACACAGTTAATTACAACTAGTTGTTAATCTAATCACAATTAAGTTCTATTACGTAAAGTTTAAGTTAGAACTAATATGGTGGACCGGATTTTTATGATGCAATTTCGTGGTAGACTGATTTGATATTAATTGACAAGTCAAGAACAACAGAAATAATCGTAGGTTTTAGGACTGATAGCATGGCGTGAGTATTTGATGCCGAGGAATCATCATGAGGCAAATCGTTACGAATACTCGAAAATATGAATACATAGATAACCAATAGAGTACAGGAAGACCAATAAAGCGAATGGATGGTTGCATGAAAGATGATATAACTAGAAAAAGTGTGAGTGAAAATATGGAGATGACGGCTGATGCAAATGTAGATAATGAAGACAAAATGCTGAACCGGCATCGAAGAAAAGAAGAATCATTATTGAGGGCCTAGAAACCAATCAATCTGCCTAACCTTTTCCCAACTGTGGAGTTGGGGTCTTATGAAACCGAATGCAGCTATCAGTATTTCACATGGAGCGACTGTCTATCCGACTTCCACAACTTAGTAATTACTGGGTTGTGGAGATCGGATCGGGTAACATACATCCTCATTGATAAGTCTGGTGCCAATTTTCCTGACTTCTGACTACCCGTAACGACTGTCAAAAATCTATACATGACACCCCTGACCAACGGCTTAAAGTACTTTCCGAGTCACGAAAGAATCTCGATATGTAAAGATGATTTACTCATCCACAGGCTTAAACTTGGAGATTGACCTATGCTGCTATTACTACTAACCTAAAACTAGATACCGTTGTCTAAGAAAAAGAAGTCTAAATAAATAGCAGCACTATGTCAACTACATTTCTCTAGTTTAAATATAATTTTCAGCTTGCTTCGTCAGAATGTTGTCCAACCTGTTATAATAAGCCGAACGCATTCACAAGGCAGTGGCGCCAACATAATGCACCCAACGCACTAATGTCTTAACCGGTTTTGATGTTTTAATTCAAATTACACACTTCTGATATTTAACTTGATAATTAGAAAATATTGCTGGTAACAAAATATGTAATAATAAGTATAGGTGGAATAACAGAAATAGATATACTTGAATACGCAGATGCGTAAGCAGATGCTTTTGAATATTATGTTAACAATGCTGAATTGTGTAACTATCCAGTAATAGGAAAAAAGGTATTCAAGCTGATGTAATGCCTAGTAAAACTACCAAAAAAGTCATATTTTTCCCGTATATTCATTACGAAAACAATAGCCTATTCTAATAACACATCTGCATCAATTGGTCAATATTGATAGGATATCCAATTATTTTGTAACAGGAAGAACATTTATCAAGCTCGTTATTTTTTTAGTATTATCCTATACAGATTATAACTATGGATTTTTTGTTTGTATCATCATCCGAATTATTCTCAACTGGCGTTTCGATCCTTGCTACATTAAACCAACTTTCAACCATCTATTCAATTTTATTTCGATATATCAATACTGCTTCCACAAGCGGAAATGTTACCGCCATAAGCAAATACTTGTCATCAGTTTTCCCACAATCACCCTAAGCTGCAAGGATCAGGTGTTTCCTACCAACCCAACGAGGACATACTTCGGACCTTTTGTTAGCAGTAGCCACTTCGTTGATAGCCGCTCGTCGCACCGGACGTATTTAGTTACATACAGCTGCGAAGCTTAGGTTCATGGTTGTCTAATATATGGAGACTTGTGTGCTTCCAACGTAATGGGTTTTGGTATATGATGATTGTAGTTCTGTTTAGAGATTGCAAGGTGGAGAAAAGCTTTAGTTTCAAAGAAGTCTGTATTTTTTGCTTATGAACTTAATCAGTCAATATTGCTGCAATATTATGTGTTACAGTTATCAGTGCAACTGAAGCATAGGTGGGTTTTAATCGTTAAAAGTTTGACACTGCCTTTCGCTCCACCTGATGATTTCCCAATTTAAGAAAAGGGTTGCATCTATTAATAAATTTATTTCTTTAACGTTCAGATATTTGGATACAGCTATATACCGTTATTTTCTGCTGCACAACAAGTCTTAGACGATAAATGCATCGCCGCTATAATACTTGCTCGTACGATCCTGTTGTCATCTGCTACCCACTATTTTTATCCACACAATCTTGTCAGTCTAGTCGTCTCATTTCAAAGGTTTGTTGGTCAACCAGTCGCACTGTCCTACTCTCGTTTCATTACTCAACTCGGGTTTAGCAACGATAGAACGATATTTGCACGCTTTAAGATCAAACATGTGAGTGCTTGCCTAAAAGTTGAAAAATATTTTCCAATTTTTATGGACTGAATAAAATAAAAAACAAAATGAAGTAGGTGTAACAACGGTAGGTAGAAAAATAACAAACCGAGTATTGTCTTGCATATGCAAATAAATCATGAATTCATAAAAGTAGCGAATAGTATAAATACGCTTTTACGAGTCTGTTATATGAGGACCGGTTAGCAATAACAAACAGTCAAGGAGATAACCAATTCAGTAGATAAGAGGTGATTCAAGAGGATTATATGGTAAACACTGCATTACTAGCCCCTGAAGAAATGAAACCGCAAAAACACGAAGAAATCATAAACATCCTGAATGAAGTCGTTTCGCAGTTTCCAGATCTGAATGCACAGACGACCTAGGCCGGTCGATGCTCCCGATAGCAGTCCGAGTAAATAACAGCGTTACTCCAAAAATACAACAACCGTGTTCTCGACTCAATGTTTTTTTACACAAATGAGTAACAGACAGTCAATCATAAAAGGTATAACTTTCATTTTGATTGCCAAGTACCAACACATTTCGTAGGAATCCACTGAGCTTTGATCTCGATCAATCCTTTGCGCATAAATTCATAAAGGTCGATGTGTTCAGTGAACTGGAATTATCTACTTCTTGTGTTAATCTGTGAGAATCTACACCTACGGCGGATTGCAACGAAAATAGTAACAAAACAAACTACTCGAAGCAACGGCCTACTTCGGCTCAGACAAGTAAAAATTCCGAATTACCAAATCAAATGAGTAATAAGTGATTGGAAGGCAGGTGATTGCCGTTGTGTTATTGAGAAGCCGTAAAATAAGCAAACAGAAATAGAATACACATAAGAGCCGGATTGTAACAACAAAGCGGCCAAATATTTAAATTTATGAAAGAACTCATTTCTAAATAATAGTAAAATGGAAGAGACTAACAACGACTTAGCATTTCATGTAAATATCCCCGATTTAAGGAATTTCAACGAACACTGGATTTATTACAAATAAGGGTTACAGTAGATAACATCCAGTAAAATAATTTACAACAGAACATTCCCAGTTATTGACGATGACAACACAATCTTATGTCAATATAATGTATTAACGGAATCCAACTTTTTATACCGAAATAATAATTATATTTTCCCGTATTTGAGAAATAACTACACATCAGTTCCAGGAAACCCGAAAGAGTCTATTTCGGGAATTGGCAAATACAACAGAAATAACACAGAGCCAAAAATTTTCCTAAAATCAATGAATCGGTAAATGTATACTGAAATTGTTAAGAAAATGTACAAAGCCCATGTAATCGCAGACGTCCTTTGGTGCATTGAACTTGTAAACGAAGCGTGTCAATATATACGAACTTCGGTTATTGCTTGTTTTCAAAATACATTTATTATTAGATGGTAGCGCGAAATTCGCAGGTCAAGTTCACTTGCTGATGGACTAAGAGGCAACTGCGGCCGATAATGTATTGAATATTGAACATTAGGAAACTGGAGATCTATTTTAAAAGTAAATTGTGAAAATATGAATGGGTGTTTGAAGCATAATTTAGAGATAGCGAAGAATCAATATACGGCTCTGAAAACAGACTAATAATAAATCAATATAAAGAGATTTATGTTAATATAAGAATCTCAATTCAATTTATTAAAGCACAAAACACAGCATAGTAACAGAACAGGAAAGGAACACAAACAATAACAAATCAGAACACGATTTCTTCAAAGCTATTAGCACCTACAATGACAAATATTTGGCTTCGAGTAAGTTTACAACCGACAAAAAGGTGGCTCGAAATCATTACCATTCAAGAACCAAAAAAAGAAAATTCTGAGAAAGAAAAGATGAAAAAAATAAAATCAGATTAACCAGTATGATGAAAAAAATGAGCTGTCACAACATTCTAGGAAACCAATTACGACACCAACTGGCCCGAAAACAAAATATTGTAAAGATGATCTTCTGAAAGAGGATTTGATAGGAATCCGTTTAGCTGAACTTTCTGAAGGATATTATTTAATTCATTGAACTTCCCGGAACCTTTTAAGGGGGCTTTAGGGGTAGGATTGAAAATAATAACTGCTTTGAAAACTTATACTGCTTTAATTTGTGATTTATTAATTCCCCTTCTTTGAATATGTTCAAGAGATGATTGATGATGACATTAAAAACAATGACACGTGCACCATTTAATAGCAGGTAAACAATTATTGCCTACATACTGACCTTCCTACGCTATGTCTGGATATAAACATCACTTGTTCTACGGAAAGTTGTGAATCATAGCGGAATGAACCAAAATATTTTTGAGATTGTCAAAATTATTATGGAAGCTGCAGTCTTTACTTCTACTCTACAAATATCAAATGAATTGATATGTACTGATGACACGTTAAATATGATTGTACTAAAAAAACATGTAATTAAAATAGATTAAATTGGTTAAAACAGTGTGTCGCCTCCGATCATAACGCTACTCGGGTTCGGAGACCCATGTCAATCGTTTAGCGCATAAAACGGTTCATTGATTCCGTTTTACGTGCAAATAACTTTAAACAGGACAACGTTTTTGTGTTAAAACTGGTCCGTGAGATTAATACTAAATTGGAACTCGATCTTTTTTGAATTCGTGTAAGTCATTCATTACGAGTTTATATTCTGCTATGGATTCCTTTTCCGCTTTATCTTAGACTTCAGCTAGAATATTTTTAAACACTCCAGCTACAGCAATAATTACATCTTTGGTGTCTATTTTTCAAATGACATCGAATTTGTAACTCAAGAATCTTCCAAATGATAGACTGTTATTTCCTTTAACGGTTAATTTAAAAAGGTTTCTAATCTTATCGTTTTTGTAGTCTTATTCTACAATAAAATTTGATATTCAAATGATCAGTAGCAGTAATTATGAGACATGTTTAAAGAATCAGCTGCTAATCATAGAGTTCACTAACTCCTTCTGTAGCTATTAAACAAGTTTTATTGAGACTGCTAAATATAGAAAAAGCATAAATTACATGATAAGAATTAATTAGGGTATGAATTTTTTAAATCGATATATTTCGTAACACAAAAGTTTGTATGTAGATTGTTCTTCGTGTCAGCAAGAAGTCTTCCTTAATCTCACCTGATAAGTTCTACGATGTCTCAATCAAGTCCAGAAAATCTCTCTTGCTTCAAAACGGAAGTTATAGCTAGACCATATTTACCAACTGAACAATGTTTCGACGCCAATGCGAAACCAGGAAATCGTTCGTGTATTGTATTGATAATGATTTATGCCGTGGTTGACAACAATGCATTAACATTTGACATTCATTAACCTTAACCTAACATAATATTGTGTACTGATGTGGGACTTTTCTCTGTCTTTCAGTTATCTTCTAGCAACAAAATTATGCTTCCAATAATAGGTATTCTATCAAGCTTATAGTCTGTTTTGAGATTATTTTAGTGGCCGGTCTACTCGTCAAAATTACTCAAAAATTAATTGCTATATTTTAAGTTCTCTTAATTAGAATGATTTCTTATGTATCACAGTATTTATTAGTTTATTATATTAGCATATATACGTATTTTATTATTATAAGCCACTTAATTTAATGATACTACATTCTATTTCAAAAATATCTGTTATTTATTTATTGTGCACACCTACCAGTGTTGTCTTTTTAACCCAATGGTTGACTAGTAGAGAATGCTTTGTGGCATTGAGTCCGCCTATGTACCACCACTGTACATGAAGTTTAAATAAATAAATAAATAAAAATAACCCCAAATTCTTCTTTAGTCTAACAATAAAACGATATCTTTAGAACAATTTGCTGTGTCTACAGAAGTTTGTGAAACAATACAGTCGGGACGTTGATAAAATGCAAATTTCGCGTATATTAGCAAGGTTGTCGACCCCTTACGTAGAAAGAACAATGTTCTTGAAGATAGCGATATTAAAACATCTGGTGACGTTTCCGATAAAAACAAAAATAAATATAAGTTTTTTCTTTATTGGATGAGAAGTTATTTGATATAACTTCTCCCGCTCTGGGTGGAAGGGAGGGAGTGTCAGATTTTTACTGACAAATACCCACATTGTTCCTTTGTGTACTAGGGCTGCGGTTACTCTCTCGAACAATTCCGCAGCCCTGGCAGGCATCACGCCTCTATATTCCAAAGGATTAGACAGAAGTACTGTATCGACAGAACACACACATTTCAACGCGCATATACAGTACTGTCTTAATATGTTGGCCTCTCTGCGGCGAACACTCAAAACAATACGCAATAAGCATTTGCCACATGATTCTTAAAAAGAATGGCTGCGGCTGCGCAGCTGATTGTTCGAAATTCGGAACCGTCAAGATATTTTCGCCGTACTGTAATAGGTAGCAATTCTATTGCCATCAACAAGGCAAATGTACAGATTTCGGACTGACACTGAGAAATTCCAGATAGGTAACCTAATGGTGCTTTGGCCCACCCATCTAGAACTTCAAGCTCCCTCTCGCTAGGGCTTTTCTTTTAGATGGAATATCATCCAATGACATCTATCGCACTTGGGCGGTGCGAGAGGGCGTGTCAGGCTTTTACTGACTAAAACCACTCCTGTTCCTTCTTTGCCTTCGTTACAGGGCCCCGGGGTTCATTTACACACAACCCATTCCCTGTTAGGGCTGTGGATATGTTCGAAAGAGTTACCGCGGCCCTGGAACGCAAAGGGCAACTGAAGAAACACAGGTGGGTTTTAGCCCGTAAGAGACTGACATTCCCTCTCGCCCCACCTACAGTGGGAGGAGTTAATTGATGATGCTCATCTGTAGTAAATGCGACCACAAAGCCGACGAGCCTACCTTAAATACAACTAGAACTATCTATTAGAAATACATAGCCAGAGTAAATAACTACTAGCGCAAGTATTAGCAAACATAAAGTAATCTAATTTACATTCGAGCATTAACACCTCACTCTGTTTTCATAAATATGTAATTTAAATGGCGATATTTAAATAAGCTTTTTTTTACCAAATATTTTGCCGACTAACGTTTTTGACGTAAAACAATATTATTAATCACAATCAAAAAAGCTCACGTGACACAGGAATATTTTTTTTATAGACTCGCACTTGACCACTTTCTCACCTAACGTTAAGGGACTATGTGGTTGACGATTCAGCACGCTTGCCTAGAAGTAACCTATTTACTCTTGACTTAAGGGCATCCAACTCGACATATATTTTCACTGTTTTTTATACAACCGCTCTTACGCGATTATGACAAATTTACACATTTTTCATTAGATATTTTGGAAACACAGTATCTTGTGAATATTATCTAGGCTTCTATTGAAGTCAATTTATAAATTTGTTTAAAACTAATGCTCTGTAGTCTTCTGAAAATCTGCTATTTTCCATGAACTTTGATACTTCACAATTTAAATAGTCAAAAAAGTATAACAATTGCAAATTTTTTGAAGATTCTGAATGACGACAGTTTTTTTTTTCAAAAACCTTCAAGGATAAAAAAAACACGTATTTCCTGGAACAAGTTCTGTAAAATATTCGAGTAATCACGGAATTACCGAATGCTAACAGAGTTTTCATGCGTTATCTCTTTTTTCGCGTTACCTTTTTGTCAAACATCGCTTTGGACTGCGAATGAAGTAACAAGCTTTTAAACCATGCTCGATGTTGACGATAGGCGAGTGAAAAAGGACTCTCTTAAGCTCTTGGCTCTATCTTGAGATTACTTCCTAAAAACAAAATCACAAACTTTACCTCTTTATCTAACTGATGCCCCGCCAGAAAGTAGAAACTTATCCCAAGGGAAAATACTCTCGGAATAAAAAGTATTCTATGTGTTATTCCAAGACATAATCTCCACCGTAGGCGCAGGCTTGCGGACGGCGAGCAATAGGTTGGCTCGCCATCCGATCGTCCGGTAACCGTCGGTACCGAGCCCAAGTCGTCGACGGCGCGTACTGTTCCACGCGCGCCTCAAGGAGATGGCAGCAAATCGTAGGGGCCCAGCAGGGTTAAAGCCTACTGGGGCCACGGGTAGTGTGAAAGCGAAACTGCGCAGCGAGGGCCCTGGGACGAAGGCAAAGAAGGAACAGGAGTGGGTTTTTAGTCAGTAAAAGTCTGACACTATCTCCCGCTTCGCCCAAGAGCGAGATTTGTCATAAGACGATTTTCCCACCCAATAATTTAAAAAAACCCGCGTGCCAAATTACATCCAAATCCGTTCAGCCGTTCGAGACAGACGAAGTGACAAACATACACACTCACAAACCTTTGCCTTTACAATATTAGTGAGATTAGTTGTAGACTAACGCATGTTGAAATTTTCTAGAAGCTAACCAAGTTCCGTTACCTAAAGAATGTTCAATACATTAAAACATTTGTTGCTACGTTTTTTTTTCTTTACACCTATCATGAACGCTTCAGACAACAATAAAATCAAATCTTAAATGACGTCTGATGGTTGCTGCCAACAGGAAAAGTTGTCTTTGAATGTTACAAAAGAAATATCTTTATTTGCAAATACAGGATAAAACAACAGTTACCTAAAAAATGTAAACAAACATTCTATAATAATCGATGATTCATGATGACAAATAACAAATGATATATTCGTTGTTATCACTTTGAAATTATAATTTAATATCAACAATTTTATGCCTGATCTGACTGATAATTTATTTTGCCGATAAAAATATATTGTTGCGTGCAATACGATATTTTTGTCTTAGAATAAGAGTAATGACTGACAACATAGACTTTTCAGCAAATATCTATGACGCATATTTAAGCCATGATAAGTTTCACGATTTAATTTTTAAGTTATCTCTGGCTATGAGGTTACCTGTCAAAATTACTTCAATCATAATGTATTTTGAAATATATACGTGTGTTTATCAGTTGTCTAGTACTCATATCACAAGCTCTGCTTAGTTTGAGACTAGATGGCGTTGTGTGATAGTTGTGGAATATTATTATTAAAAAAAAAATGTTTTTTCTTTTGTTATATTTATTTCTCAACACACTCTGTCTAACATAAGATTAATGTCACTTTATTGTAGGGAAGACACTAACACCTGCAACACAGGTTCTACTAGCGCAGGCGTTAGGGAATCCTATAATTCAAATTGTAAATTATATCAATAAAGAATTATTATTATTATTATTATTATTCCGTTTATTTATTTTATCCGTATCCGTTACTGATCATATTTGTGTAGTCAAAAGTAAAACAAAAAAACGAAATCTCAAAATTGTCCATGAAAATTTATCATAATTGGTAAATTGATAATTGAATCAATCATAACAATTGCTCCTAGAAAATCCTACGCGCAGTGTTTTTCCATTGTTTTTCATTCATAATCAATAGCCTGTACAATAATTCCATAAATTGAGTGACATTTTTGCGATACAAACAAACGCTAATAACTTTGTTGTTTGTGAATATTATTTATTGAGACTTTACTTAAATAATAACAAGACCTTTTCTAATAAACCCTTTGAATATTTGTACTAATTAAAAACTAGTGGTGTATACATATTCATTACATTTTTAAATATTTCTTAAAAAAAAAAACACATTTAAAAAAATTTAAAAATATATAAAAATAGTAGCCCACCGCCATCGGGAACAGGGTTCAAGTAATTATTATTATTATTTGAGGGGACCTATAACATGACGTTTTAAAATGTCAAGCGTGCGAGAAAGGATGATGGGGCAATACATCCTATAAAGCTCCATCCATTTAACAGTTTATTTTAGGTCGTCAAATGAATCGCGTTAAGAGCTCGTGGTATATCTGTTCATGTCATATGTCTGATCTATATATTATGAAGAATTAGCCACCCTCCCTTGTTTAGCACGGTTGTTAGTAATCTTTGAAATTCGAAGCATTTTTCTACTACAATATACATGTATGTTTTATACACCTAAACTTTCCTCATGAATCCACCCTGTCTATTGGTGATAGTCACAAGAAAATCCGGTCAGTAGTTGTTGAGTTTATCGCGAACAAACAGACAGACGAGATGAGGATTTTGTTTATAAATATGTATCTATAAGGACAATATAATATGTATAAGGATGACCCTTTTTTAAACAAGGAATGAATGCCCCTTATTAAGGAAATCGTTTCTTATTCCAACCACATGGTGAAGCTATCCATTGTTATTAACCTGATGTAACCTTCAAAAATTAATCTAGAATACCTTAAACATTTGAAAGTTCATTTATATAAGCAAACAAACGACCTACGCCTAGACAAAGGGCCTATGAACCTGAGCCTGCTAAGACACAAATATTTAATTATAAATTCTTTAACGTAAAGAACAAAAATAAGCGAATGTCTTTTAGAAAAACTCTATCGGTCTGATTTAAGTTACAGCATTGCCTAAAAGTGCGAAAAAAAGCACATATTACACTAAGGATAATGTAATATGGGTTTTCTGGTAGACTTCAAATCTGTAAAAATAAAAGGCAAAGTCCTAAATTACTCACTGAAACTGATTCATCAACGCTCTACTTAACCTTGAACCTAAAACGCTGAAATTTTTCACAGATGATCCTATTATGATGTATACAGAGAATAAGAAATAATTATCCAAAATGGGGTCCAACTTTGTATGGAAAAACCTATTTTCAGACGGTTGAAGCTACTGCTAGAAGCTATCTATAAATATCTATGCAAATGTACCATCATAACTCAAATCAATAGAAGAAAAACGTGCCAGTGTTCGTAAAGTGTAATCACATTTTCGCCCTTGACTGTACTCGCGATAGAAGTCTAGTGAGCGTGAGGTAAACGGCCCCCAGAGGTGAAACATCTGCTAGCTGTAGGATAAAAAAATATGCCACCTGGTTGCGGGTGCTCGACCAATGGAAACGGCTCTTGATGACGCGTTGCGCTTATGATTTTTAGGCTTTATATGTTGGGACACATGGATTTTGAGCTTTAAGCCTTGCTTAGAAATTGAAATTTGAAATTGGAAACAAATGTTTCTATTTTCAAACTACTTACCTATTAGTGGCCCTATGTCTTTTTGAACTGTTTTTATTGGTCTGTTTTTTTTTTAATATTAGACTTGAACACTTGAAAGATTGGCTAACTCTTAAAGAATATTTTCGTTTTAGTTAAAAGATAAGAGAAAAAACATCGTAGACATAAATTATTTTTTGCTGTGATGATAAGTACTTTTGAAAGGAGAATGGTCCTACGACTTTGAAGTTAAGTATGTCGTTAAAATATTATTCAAGTGTCAAGTCTGTCATCTCCAAAATGTTATTTACTTCAGTACCTACTTTAAGAATGTTTTAGAGACTTCATCATCATCATTTCAGCCGAAAGACGTCCACTGTTGGACATAGGCCTCCCCCAAGTGTCGCCATAATGACCGGTCCTGTGCGTCTCGCATCAGGTACGAGTTCCATTATATATTAGTCTATACCTATCTTGTAACTATGGTCTGGTTTCCACATTCAATGTTTGTTGGAACATTGTAGTGGGCCATAGTGACCTTTATTTCAACCAGTCCATCTCTTTCCAGAAGCAACTTCCCAGGTGATCCCAGGCTTCGTGTGCGTTTCACAGTGACGCCCGTACACTCAAGGAGCACGTGACTCCATGCATATTCTGCACTGAGGACCGTGATATCCATTGGTCTCCGCCACCAGGTGCAGGCTCGCTCTTTTCAGTTACAGGAGGTTTCTGGTTAGGGTTTTATTTAAGTGTGCCTCTTTGACCTGCCTGCAGGCCATTGCCTAGGGCCACCACTTTTCTGCTTGTGTTTTGGTGTGTTTTCATAATCGTAAGCAACCACGCAGCTGACTAAAGGGGATGGGTCCGAAATCACTGCATTAAATCATCTCCTAGCCATCTCATCAGCAGAGTCTATACGTATTAATTAATAAATTAATTATTTGTGAAGAAACAAGTGTCACGCTTGTCTAGTAAAGGTTACACGTAGGTGGATTTTAAATACACCCACAGGCTTCACCACGCAAATATTATGTATCGTTTGATAAGAGAACGTATGGCCGTATATAGGACAAAGTTTCTTATCGGTCAAATTACGATTTTCATAACAGGTTTTAGTTTTCAGCCAATATAGTTTGACCATAGCATCTGTTACTAAGCCGGCAAGACCGCATTTTCAGTAGCATGTTGACTAATATTTTGGCTAGGCAAGTAAATGACATTTTAAAACAGATTAATCAGTATCGATTATTCTCCTGCCTGGACGACGAGCTACCCCTTGTTCGTCGTCCACAAGCCAGCGCCTACGGTGACTGAAAATCGGGATCCCGGCAGCTGGGGTGTGAGCATGTCCGTTCCCTTACGCATACGGCCACCTCCTTCGCTAGCATTACTGCTTTGCAGAAGGAGGCGACCACTGGACCATGGTCTGAACCAGGCCCTGATGCCTCCTGCCTTTAATCTGATTTATTTAGTGATGACGCCGGCCGCCGACTACATTCTTCTTCAATAAATCTCTATTTGCCGTTATGTTCAAAGTCACCTCTTTTCTTTTTATATTAATTATCATTGAATTCTTTCAACTAAGATTTATTTCTACGAGTCAATTAGTTACCCTAATTTACAACAAACACTTTATCTTAGTTAATGAAGCGTATTTAGTATGCCATCTGTCTTGACACACCCATGTTTCTTGAAAACAAATTACACGACATTTTTTGGTAAAAACACTACGAATTAGCCGTCAAACGAAAAACCGCAACATTTGTTTAGATCTAAAACAACCTGACCTAGAAAAACAAATCAATCAAGGATTTGAAAACAATCTAAAATTAAAAAAGTTTTTTTTTTAGTATAAATTGGATTAATAAGTACGATATTAATCAGAAACAATTTTTTTTTTAAATTGTATCATCTAAAATCACGAAATCTATCATGGTCATGTATACTAGGGCGTCAAAATCACGTGGAGCTATAGATATAAAAAAAAAAATTACGAAAGACGAAATAACCTGACCTTAAGGTCGACTGGTAGAAAATGCCTAAGACATTAAGTCCGCCTTTGCACAGTGTTTATTACTTGTGCATAAAGTTTTAATAAATAGATAAATAAGAAAATTGAAAAAAGTGCAAAAGATATAATACTATAACGGAGACACAGAAGACGCTAGACTACACCATATTATTTCAAAACGTAGGAGGAGATTCACAAATTAGGGCATCAATACCACGTGGAGCTATAGATATTAAAAATGAGTTACAAAAATAGGCGTGAAATGTGTAAAAGACATGACGTTCAGACAGGGAGTGATTACTGAAGATGTATGAAAGGACCATTCGTTGTGGCGACGCTTGGGGGAGGGTTATGTCCAGCAGTGGACGTCTTTCGGCTGAAATGATGATGAACAAAATGTCTGACACACACCCTCTCGCTCTATCCAGAATGACAGAAATTAATTTGATGATTTCCGACTAAAGAAAAAGGTTCACTCAAAGGATATTCTTATAATCTTGTGTGACAATATGAAACAACACGGTGCGGTAGGTCAAGCTAGCTTGGCTGCGCAGGAGCACAGGTGGTGTCGGGCCCGGCTCGTTGCGTGCATTCCCGCCGGAGACACGCAACCGGGCGGATGTGTGATGAATATGATCGCGATTACCGATTTTTGCACGAAACCCACATGGTATGTTTTAAATTACTGGAAAGTGACTATGGCATTATTTAGTCACGCCAGGCTTTGTAATTTAGCTAAGTGTTTTTTTTATTAATATAACATTGACTTATTTGTGGTTTTGCTCCAAATCCCGAGAGATATGCTCATTTTTTTTTTTGGATAAAAAGTCTTTTTTCCCCGCGATAGCATAGCATTTTATTCATGAAAGATTTTTTTAAATCAATTCATTTTTTCCGGAGATTTAGCCCCTGTGATCAATTGCCTTTATTACCGGAATATTTATAGGATATTTACGATTGTGTGGTAGTTCATAAGTCTTACATAATCGCTCATTAACATGAGACCAATTGAGAATTTGCGTGGGAAAGCATTTCGCGAAAAGACGAGCTATAAAATTTTTATATCCGGCTTTCACCGCTATGCGACATTATTATTATTTTACCATTTATGATTCCATAGAAGTTATCCGTTTACTTTAGCCCTTCTGTCCTAAAAATAATTTCAATCACATCATGAATCAAGATTTTAGTAATTTAGATAAAAATTTCTAGATTTTATTTAAAAATTAGCTGCTGCCAGCACTTTTGTCACAATTATCTTAAGGGATCATACTTCCAGGATAAAAGTTTCCTATGAGTTATTCCAGGACATGTTCTACGCGTGTGCTAAATTTTATCTATATATTTAAATAGAAATCATATTTCTATGAGTGTGTGTAGTCAGTAAGTCTTACACGCCTTCTTCACCCTAGAGCGCGAGAAGTCTTTGGATGATTTCCCAACCCAAAAATAAAAGAGGTGCCACTTTTTCTTTAAGGATGCGCTGTATTCACCTTCCATATTTCTCTGTTAGTTTGTTATAGTAGTGGAAGACCAAATACAAAGGTAGCGCGACGTCAGAAAGTCTGATAATCAGTCTGTCCAAGGGGTATCGTGCTGCCCAATAATAGTCGATAGGCAGTCGCTCCACACACACACACACTACAGTACAGTACACACACACGCACACACACAAAGGCACACACAGTACAGTCACAGTCGCATCTGTTTAGATTGGAAGGCGACCTCAAGCTAGTTGGGAAAAGGCTAGAGAGATAATAATGACCACTATAACCAAGATTGGTTAAAAGTTATTGACGTAAACTTTGTGGTTAGTTCTCTCTAGAACAATATCCTTTATATACCCTTGACATTTGATACAGAACCTTCAAACACTTCCAAATCACCACCAAAATTTCGTAATTCTGAGCCCAAGGCGAACAGACGCGCTTGTCATACATAATACATTCAAATCAGAGCCCAATACCGTTCCCTCGCGTGCATCCTGTAATTTCACCTGCTTTTGATCGCAAAGCTCATTTAAATTCACTACTTAGGATCTTTGCGATTATTTTGGAAGAGCTAAAGGTATTTTAAAGCTCTTGTTCTTTTAAAATTTCACTAGCCAAAATGTTTGAGAGGACTGTACATTTCTCGTAATGAAAATTAAAAAATGCATCACTTTACTATAGTCCTAAATTGAGCTACACGAATACTGATAAATACTTGCACAAGTCCACTGTAATCTGTGTGGTTCTTTCCTCAAAAGACCATCTCAGATCTTTATAGATCTCATGTGATTGTGACCATTACAAGTGGAAGATACTTTGATCTCTGAGTTTGTCTCGGTGTTTCTTCTCAGGGTAGTCAGTAAAGAAACACCAGCTTCATTTCTTTAAAAATTATCGAAAAAAATTGACGTGTAAAAGTATTATTTATAACCTATTTTCAAAATAAACATCATTTAGCACTATAAGACGCAACTGCATAACTATTTTAAAAGACAATGACATCATCATCATCCTGCCCTTGTCCCGTGTTATTTGGGGTCGGCGCAACACGTTTTTTTCTTCCATTCTGCCCTGTCACTCGTCATGCTATCACTAACTTCCTTTTCTTTCATATCACTCTTCACACAATCCATCTATCTTTTCTTTGGTCTCCCTCTCCCTCTCCATCCATCCACATGACACAGACAATGACAAACCTTTAAAAAATATTGCCTTTAGAATTAGTAATGAAATTAATTAGCATTTATCACCTAGCAGTTACCACGTGGCGCAAAAACCCTATATTAAAACTCTTTAACAAACTAATTTTAACTTTTTAACCCGGTTCACCTCGTTACTGGTATAAGCATCATCTATATTTATGAAGCAAAGATAACAAGTCAAAGTGAAGGGGGGCAGAGACCAAACAAATATATTGAAAGTTGAAAGCTTCGCTGGGGTGAGGCCTTATCTCGCATATGGGCTTACCGGTGTGCGGTGTCAATGCTCCACGCCCCCGATACTTATATGAACTCTTAATTCTTAAGTCATTCATCCACAAATATGAATAACAAACAATCGTAGATGTTTTTGCGCGGAAATTGTGTATAGTTGCGAAAATGTCGGGATGTCCGGAAGTCCGTCAAGGAATGTTTTGTTGTCGTAGGTTAGGTTAATTTTGGGGTCGTCGACTTATGCGAAAGCACATCCGTTTCCTTGGTTAAGCGATGGGAATGAATGATTAAAGAAGGCACGAGTCCGTCCTACATAACCTTTTCACGTAAGGGCAGGAAGATTGTATCAAAATAAATGAGTTATCAGATAAAAATATAGATCATTCGCACATACTCCTCTCTTTTGCCAAATGAATATGTTCATCGACTGTGTATCACACACAGTCTTTCATTACGCTGATACTTTATCGATAACAACATCAGAATATTCGATACAATTACGAGAATTAATCACTCTCCTCTTTTGAGGTTAACGTTAACGCCCTCACAGAGATATATCACGCACGGTGTCCCGAAAAATATGTCGAGTTCAATTCCGCTTGCTAGACTACAAGCAAGCTTTTCTAGACTAGATTAAAGAACAAAATGGCGGCTAGATATAATGCAAATATATTCCGTTTTGTGAAGCTTGCTCATTCAGTTTTTTCTCTTCTTTTTCCACTGAGCTTCGATGTAGCTACGTGAAAAGATAGAAAATATGCAACTCGCTGTAAGTCAACGACGCCATTTCTGAAATGGCCGATAATGAATTCTTTCTATTGTACTTTGACAATGGTCTGCCTATGAATGCGATTTCCTGTATCAGTAGCGAAAATACTCAATTAATTATTAACAGATTGAAAGATAAGCGTAATAGGCGAGTCATTTATAATGATAATGATGTTTATTACACAATGAACCATCACTATGAGTAATGAGACTATTAATTTAATAAATTCCTTAATCCCTAATAATTGTCTATGACAAATAGACTTTAGACGAACTTACGACATGAATCTTTATTTTTACAGTGTACTAATTTCATTGATTTATGGTTTATTCAAATAGGTTACAAGGTTAACAACCGCCAATTCCGGCGATATCAGATGTGAATAACATCAAAACTCGGCGTGAAGGTCAATCGCTTATCGCTCAAATATGAGGAAACTCAGATAGAAAATTTTTCAATTTCTTAACTACCACAAACACAAATTAAAAGAAACATTGATTCTGATTGATAAAACCTAGCCAGTTAATAGATCAATCTAGTAAAAAGTAATAGAAAACGCGCAGAAACCGCGTTTGATGTACCAGGTTAACATAAGGTCGTGGACTATGTAAGGACGGGCGCCGGGCGGGTAACGACCGGGCACCGCTACGCGCCAGTTTCGGGGGTCGTCGACCCGCCGCGACGGACGACGTCCTGGGACGGCCTCTACGTCAAACCTGATGCCTTGGTACCTAGGCGGAGAAAATTTTCTCATAGATTCTTTAATAGGAGTTTAATTAGGTGTGTTTAGAACATTATAGTTGTAGTGCATATGGGCAGAAACAGTAATAGGTCATCAACAATTTTTTTTTGTTTACCTTTGTAATAATGCAATCATTTAAATATTACCAAACTTATCCTCGTACTTCACTGAATAAGTCATATAGAACAATAACTTCCAAGGCCAAAAAAAAAACATAACATTCCAACTTTTTGAACGAAACAGTTCTACCAACCTACGCGTATTTCGAAACATAGCCCCGCCCCTATTTCACAGTTAGACACTCTCACCCCACAATAGTAACAAAACAGTCTCCCTTAACCAAGGGTAAGGTCGAATGCACCCGGAGTCCCTTACCTTATTTAAATTCAAGCATCTTTTGAGAAACACTCAATTTCACGTTAAAAGTTTCAAAACCCTCTTCAAGATTAGAGTACCTAACGCATCGAATTGATAGATTGATGTCCTTAGAATAAATTTTACGAGCGTTTTGAACATACTTAATTTTAACAGTAAACGTCTGTGTTGGGATTCCCACTACTTTGAAGTTATAAGGTTATCGAAAATGTCCGTGGCAAAACTGATTTAGAAACACAGCTGGAAGCAGATTAATTTGTTTTATCAAAAGAGATAATTTTATTATTATCGTATAGGTCTTTTGACATTTCAACATCTTTATTAATATAGCAAACCTTCATAATCATTCTAATGTAAGCAGACCAAAGCATAAACATACTAACTCGAAACGTTTAAATGCAGTCCAAATTAAAAGTAATTACAAGAAAAAGCAATAAAATCTTTAATGAAACAATAAGTCTACACGCCACGTGAACACAAGCAAAGACGAGGGCTAAACATAGTAATAAAACGATACAGTCTAGACTAGGTGACTTGCCCGTAATAAAACTATGGGCCAAATACGTAGTCAAACTGATTGCGTATAAAAGTAATGCAGAGAAACATGAGTAAAAATGTATTAATAAAATTATGTGCATTGGTACAGATGTTTTAAGAAATCGACGGCCATATTGAAATAGGCAAAGTCTATTGTCATTTGGCAGGTGCACAATGTGATCTTCATCCGGTACCTGCAGAGCTCTGTTGATATTTTAACATAGAAATTGTAATCATTAATATCATTGCAATTATACTATTATTAAACTAAACTACTACTACTAAGGATAAATGGATTAGCAATTTAAGTACTTATTAAGCCTCCTTGAGAATTCCAATAGCGATCGATCCAAGTCATGCGTTCGATTCGGTCGAGCATGTTGAATCAGTGATGATTCATACTTATTCGGGAGTGAAAACTATCAAGTTGAGACAGAACTACCTATGCTATCTAAAATAAAATTAATACAGGTCCCAACTCTCAATAAAGAAATTTCTAAATTGCAGGATGGAAACAGATATAATTGCACCAAATGTACTGGTAACTTTACAAAACTTTCAAAAAGCTAATAAATGCGCTGCGTTGTTTTTGTGACTGACGTACGTGACAACTGCATTTAGACTAATTAACGACGCCAGTAATGAGTCGTGTCCTTAAAAAGAACATGATGCACTTCGTACAGGACAAAGTGACAGAAAGAGAACAATATCAGTGTCATTCACGCGTCGATCTCCGTAAGAAACGCCAATAAATCTGTTAATAAAATTTGTTCACTTCTAATGTGTGGTTAACGGTTGGTTACTTAATTTGCATCGGCCACAATAGTTTTATCAATGAACATGTTTTGTATATTCTTTTTAACAATGACTGACGCAATGAAAGACTTACCTACTGCTGAACTGTATGTCCTTACTAAACAAGACTGTGTTAAAACAATAACAAAACTATAACCTTAATATATTGCCAATCAGAACTTTCGACTCTGTAACTATTCAAGCAGTATAGAAGATATTACGGTAAAGACTGATGGAAAACGTGATGGAACGGACTTCCCTAAGCAACAGCTTTCGCGACAAGAGACGCCCCGAGCTGTGGGGATTCGCAGGGCGATCCCCGGTAACCGCAGGAGCGGGTTTGCGGACGATGAACAAAGGGTAGCCCGCCGTCCGCCCGTCTAGTAACGACCGAGCCCCAGTCTTTGTCGGGCCGTGCAACGCGTACCTCAAAGCAATGTCAGAGAGAATTCATTAGATGATTTTCCCACCTCAAAAAAAAAGAAACTTCGCCGTCATTACCCGAGAGTTTCGGCGTGGTGTGTTACATCACCGACACGGACAGCGACTAGTAGAATCTTACGCCGACACCACACGACAGATCGCCGAGAAATACCGTACTAATGTAAAAATCTCAGGTACTACTACACGTAAAACTGATGACGACGTACATTCAGATCGTCACCGGCCATCAGTAACCAGTTTGATTCAACCTCGTAACTTGCGCAAATTGATAAACGTTACAGTAAAACATTGCTAAAACTTGATTTGTCGGTACAAAATGCTTTGTTTATCTCAAGTTGCGGAACATTATCGATAATACTAACGTCATTACGGACAATGCGATAGAAGGAGATCGTCACATCACGGTCGAAGTCAATGCAAATAGATGACGTACGCTTGCGTACAACGATGTAATAACTGAGTTATTTGCCACCTAATATCTTATGATATCGTCACATAAGCTAAATGTTACATAAGTAGCTACGCATGGTTTTTCATCAATTACAATATCTTAATTATGACGTTGGGAGTAAATTTTCGTACGTACGTTGTTGACAATGGTATTTATATAATGACGTAGGAATTCACCTTCTGAGATCATTATAGATTACAGAGACATTCTAGGAAAATTGACTTCTAATGCAAATTAATTTTATGGCACGAATGTCATCCAAGGCATTTGTTAGTTGGCTAAGTTCAGTTTGTATTTCGATATCATCTATGATACATCCTATCGTAAACCTAGGACTCCTGGATTGATCGAAAGAATTACCGTGGCCCTGAAACGAGAAGGGCAACTGAAGGAACACAGGGAGTCTTAGCCCATCCAGAATGGGAGAGAAATACATGTGGATGGGTGGAGAGGGAGAGGGAGGCCAAAGAATAGATGAATGGATTGTGTGAACAGTGATATGAAAGAAAAGGAAGTTAGTGATAGCATAACGGTTGACAGGATAGAATGGAAGAAAAAAACCGTGTTGCACCAATCTCAAGTAATACGGGACAAGGGCAGGATGATGATGATGACGATGATAATATTTAATAATTTGTAAAACAGTGGAAATAAAAACAAAACAGACAAATTTATTTAGCGGTTTGTCAAACACAAATGTTTATTGCTATGATTGACTAACAAACTTATCATCTTCCTGCCCTTGTCCCATCTTATTTGTGGTCGGCGCAACACGTTTATTTCTTCCATTCTATCCTGTCAACCGTCATACTATCACTAACTTCCTTTTCTTTCATATCACTGTTCACACAATCCATCCATCTATTCTTTGGCCTCCCTCTCCCTCTCCACCCATCCACATGTATACTCATAACTCTTTTAGTAACATGTGTTTCATCTCTCCTCTTCACATGACCATACCAAGACAAACGATTCCCCTTCAACTTTTCAGTCACTGGCGCCACTTTCAAACTTCCTCTAATATACTCATTTCTCATTTTATCCATTCTCGTCACACCACACATCCACACAGCCATTAACTCGAATCGAGGCAAATTCGACAATTTTATTTCAGCATTTTGTTCTTTATTTTAACCTATCAGAAACAATCGCCTTATTTCTCGAGTTTAAACCATAAAACATTAAAGTGGCTACAAAGTATATGATTATTATATACTTATAATAGTTATGTAAGCTTTCCTTATCCGCTAGGCAACAATACGAGTGTTTGAATTAACAAAGAAAATATTTGGTATTAATTTACAACAGCCTTTTGGCGTAATTTTTTGAACGGTTTTTTTTAGGTGGGAAATCATCCAATGACTTCTCCCGCTCTAGGGTGGAGCTGAGGTTGTGTCAGACTTTTACTGACTAAAACTCGCTTCTATGTTCCTTCTTTGCTTTGCGTTGTAGGTCCTCGGTGTTATTTTTCAGGCAACCCATGGTCTCAATAGACTTCGGCCCTGCTGGGCCCCTATGTTTTTGCCGACATCTCTTGGAGGCGCGAGTGAATATTTAATTACATATTTATAATTTTTATACGTACATAGCATTCAGGACCAACAAATATCTTTACGGGTGTTATTTACATAATTTTAAATAAATAAAAACACATATGTTTTATAAAACAAAATGTCTCACCACGTCCGTCCTGTCTGTTCGCGATAAACTCAAAAACTATTGAACAGATTTTAATGCACTTCACCTATTTATCTATAAACAGAGTAATTCATGAGGAAGATTTAGGCTTATAATACTATATAATAATAATATATTTGCATGGACAAAGTCACACTCAAAGAAATAGCCAATTCCTTTTCAATTAAGAAAAAATATCAGTGCACTTGTAATAAAACTCACAACATGTTACTCGTGCTGTTATTAACAATTATCCTATAGACAGGTAATTGTTAAAATAACAACCAAACGTGCTGTTTGTCAGTCAACAACTATATAAAACCTTATCGTACACTGGGACACGGACGATGAAAGAAATAGCCAAATCCTTTTCAATTAACATAAAAATATCAGTGCACTTGTAACAAAACTCACAACATATTACTCGTGCTGTTAATAACAATTATCCTATAGACAGGCAATTGCTAAAATACCAACCAAACGTACTGTTTGTCAGTCAACAACTATATGAAACCTTATCGTACCCCGGGTATACGAAAAACGTAAGAAATAGCCAAATCCTTTTCAATTAACAAAAAATATCAGTGCACTTGTAATAAAACTCACAACATGTTACTCGTGCTGTTAATAACAATTGTCCTATAGATATGCTGGTTGTCTGTCAACAACCATTTAAAACCTTATCGTACCCCGGGGATACGGACAATGTAACCGACCACTCTCGTCGAAAAAAAATATCGATTCGGCATCAAATAACAAAATGAAGCACTATCAGTAAAGTTTACAAAACACTTGTGACCGGCATTTATTTTAAATTCCTAGAAATATATATTTTTTTATTTTGGATTTGTAATCATTTGGGAACGTTGTAAAACAGATGTTTTTAAGTGAAAAGGTTCGGGAAGCGAACAAGGAAAGGGTTACGCACATTACATGTTGTTGCTTTGATAACCATCTATACTACATCTGTTTAATGTAAACAATCTTGACATGTCTTTTAACTAAAAGTTTTTGTTATTTATCTATATTAATTATTTATTTAATCAATTAATTACAAGGGTTAAACAACCAATTACAGTAACTAAACAAAAAGTTTTAAGTTACTAACATGTACTTACATCAATTCCTCTCACAGTACTTCTGACATACCAATAAAACCATCTTCCATTCATCCGCAAACAGATCGTTTGTTCTGTGATTGGTTGGATGAGAATCCAAGAGATCATTTAGTGCAGCCAAAGTGCGAGGTATTGGAGACTGCGCACGGGCATAAGTGTATATGTTGCAGTCAAAACTCTTAACCAGTCAAAAATACTTTTGACTAGCAAAATCAGTCAAAACTACTTTTGACTGGACAGGTTGGTCAAAAGTGGTTTTGACTGAAAATTATTGGTTATTAGTACTTTTGACTGCAAATTTGCGGTTAAAAGTACTTTTGACTGACGCTCTTGGTCAAAAGTAGTTTTAACTGCAATAAAGCATCAGTCAAAAGCACTTTTGACCAACCTGTCCAGTCAACTCGTTAGATGTGAATAAAAAAGATATTTATTATCCATTTATTGATATGTAATTTCAGTAGCTCTTTTTGATGTCAGTGGTCGCAAAATTACAAATTTAGTCAAATGATCCTGATAAACCATAATAAATTTATGCCCGCGATCTTCTTGCAACTGCATGTCAATAAGATCGACTTGACAGCGGCTGTTCATTTCAATGTGCAGGATCGGTTTCGAAACCAGACCCCTCCTTTTCTTGCTTTTCTTCCTTTGGCATACTTTGCACATTGATAAATTTGATCATTTCTTTAGTAACATTAGCGTACTTCTTTGCCGTTTCATTCTTAAGTCTATCATGACAACCATGCCCTATACAATTATGAGCTGTATCAATAATGTCGTTGATTTCCTCAGCCGGCAAAAAATATTTGTCAGTTTCTGTGTTTGTAACTAATTTTTTTTATACCACGATCTTCAATGATGTTAAAGCGTTTTAGTCCACTGTACTGTAACGGTGTTTTCTTTTCATCAAATTTCGCGTCTTCCACATTCATTGCAACTTTTAAAAATTTTCTTTTGTCATCACATTGAAATGACTATCTTTCATATCTTCTATTGCTAAAATTCTTTGCAAAAAGCGTTCTTTCTTTTCGTAGTCACTCATTTTTGTACTAATATCAGCACGTTCTCCACTAATAATGAGTAATATAAAAGTTTTTATGTGCGTCTGTCACTATTTTTATCGACCACCTTAACTTTTAAAGAGTTTTGACTGATACGACTAGTCAAAACCACTTTTGACGGAATCACTTAGTCAAAAGTACTTTTAACCAAATCCATTGGGCAAAAGTACTGTTAACTGTTATTTTAGTCAAAAGTATTATTGACTAAAGCATACGGTCAAAAGTACTTTTGACTGATTTTGCTAGTCAATAGTACTTTTGACTGGTTAAGAGTTTTGACTGCAACATATATATACTATACCGATGATTGGTAATTTAACTAAATTTAAATAATCTTTGTATATGTTGTATTCGACTTTTTTAAAATAAAAGGACAGATCAAGATTGTTTACGTTTATTTAACTACCTAAATAAATGGAGTATAGGAGAGATTATTTATTATTAAAACACTAACTGGTATAGTACAATAATTTTAAAACATACGAAAGGGACTGGACCTCACGACACAGGGTGTGGGTATCCTAGTGTGGGGTCACAGATATAATTTGTTTTTTTTTTACATCTTAGTCAACTGATGTACCTAATTTGTGTATAATTTTTATTGTAATATATTTATCGAAAAAAGATTATTAATGTAATAATATATTTTTTCTTATTGCAATAAAAACAATGTCTTTTCGTTTTTGTGCGCGGCGGCAACCCAATTCTTTTTCTGAAATAAAAGTAGCCTAAGTTACTACTTTACGTCAAAATCGGTCTAGCCTTTCCAGAGATTAGCCGAAACAGACGGACAGACCAACCCATAGACAAGTCATAAATTTAAAAAAAAAAATATTTTTGTCATTTGCACTTAGTAAAAAAGAATATTTTTATAAACAGACACTTCAATTTTATTTATATGTATGTACGTGTATTTTTGTGTCTACATTCAAAGTTCAATACTATCAACAAAGTTATTAACAATAGCAGCAGTAATAAAGCCTTTACCACCTTCATGTATTAATGCAACACTTAACATAATCAACTTCAAACAAATTTTTTAATAACCAACTTATCCACACGACATTTCCGCCATCACTCGACATCATTAGCCCATATTTACTACATAATCAAAATATTAAAAGTACTATCATCAAAACGATTACTAAACAAGTAAAACTATCTCTTCGACTTTACCTAATAACATTTTTTTTTTTCGTCCCACTATTCTTTCTACCTACCGAAGTACCCACATTCATTTGTTTTTGTGTCGAAAGCGGTACAGGCGAGTGCACGAGCACTCAAAACATGGCACGGGTCACGTTTGCCATCTGTAGATATTTACTGACAATCTTTCTTCTAACTGTTGAAATTCCTTTCGTAAAAATCGATAGCGATATAAAATAGTGCTTGACTGCGATCCCACCTGATAGTAAGCAGTGATGCAATCGTTGATGGTGTGGCGCACTAGTTTAAATAGTAAATACGAATTGTTTGGAAGAAACCAAACTGAAAATTTAATACATACTATTAAAATTACGTGCAGCCATATTTGAAATATTAAATGAATCTTAATTACTTGGTATCAGTTTGTCTACACGAAAATGGAGCAAATTTTATTCCATCTATCGATTTGACAGTTACAAATATTTGTTTGAGAACCTATGTTGTAAAACATAAGTTGGTAAGTAAAAAAGTTGTACTGATTTCGACGCGAAATAATTTGTTGAAGCTACTCGATAATGCGTATCCGTAATAACATAAATAATATAATGATTACGTTATATTATTAAACATAATAAAACAATATATCACTGGCATGTTTACTATGCTGCAATGCACAGTTATTCAAAAAAAAAGGTTACAAGCACCACATAACAGGAAACGTAACACCCTAGGGTGTCCATTCCAGTGTAAAACGGAATAGCCAAGTACGCACAATTATACAGAAAATGTGTTGTTACATAACGGTTGCAAATGCGATGCAGAAACGCATCGATACACGCGGAAATAGTCACTTTACTGGTTCTTTTTTCAAATATTCAACCATAGATTATGTAACGCTAAAAAAAATGGAAGATAAACTTGCACAGGTTATAAAAACTCAAGGAGGTTAAGACTTGAGAATGATACGATATTGCAATGTCGTTTTGAAAGAACGAACGACAGAGTTTGATTGGCTGATACAGTAAATTATCATGTTATACAAAACTACATATAATTTAATAAATGTAAACAGAGAGAAACCTCTAAGAAATCTTAATTCAGCATTGAAACTCAAATCACAAAATTAAAACAGCTCAAGAGAGTTGCGAGAAGATGCTGATGGAAGACGGAAAACTCATCGACGCCTCTCGTTAGATTTTAAAGACAGAACACAAACAAATCATTATCAAATATACCATAATTTTTAATTAATTAGATGGACTAAAGTGACAGCTCTAACAATGTTTTAATGACAGCGGGGCATTGTTCATTGACAGCTAGACATTTGTCACCTGTCAATTTAGTCAGAATATGGGAAACTGCTTCGGTTTTACGACAAAAAAAGGTAAACACATGCAGCTACTTATCTGGTAAAGTCGTAAACAGAGAAAGGGGGTAATATTATCAAATTATTACGGCTATTATCCGCCACTTCGTTCGCCTCGTCCTCATGTTTTACGATTACGAGTTTACCGGTACGTCATAACCGAAGCCAGGATGCATACGCATAACTTGGTGGCTTTCGTTTACCGGGCAATACTTGTAGGATTGAAAATGAATCCGTTGTAAGAATGAGGATAGTATTTGATGAAATGCCTTTTTTAATTATACATAGATAATGTCGCGTTTAAACTCCATCTCACCAGGGGGCCATCCCTGCTATTTTTATAAATTCGTCATTCCAACACGAACCCATTGTCATTTTGCTAAAAGTTTGTAATCTGCTAACTCATAATGATCGATCATTGATCGGTCAATGGTCTCGTAATATAGTTGTAGTAGAATGACAATATCGAGCTTGTTAAAAGCAATAAATGTAAATTGACGTTCTAATGGTACTGATCAAAGGAACTGTCAAAATTTTAGCAGATTAGCGCATACGTCAGGCTCTTAATAAACTAGTGCGATTTACCATTAACGACTGCATCACTGCTTACCATCAGGTGGGATCACAGTCAAGTACTAGTTTATATCATTTAAAAAAAAATATGTTTTGAGCATAAATATGGCTATGGAGAAGTCCAGGAAAACGATGGATGGTAAAGATGAGAAAGATGATATAGCTAGAAAGAGGGTGATTAGTAATACCACGACTATAGGAGAAGTGTAGAAGAAGACATGTTGAGATAAAGACAAGAGAATGATATTAGCGTCTTCCCCCGCTCTAGGTGGAGCGACTTTTACTGACTAAAGCCCACTTGTTTTCCTTTAGTTGCCCTTCAAAAAATCCCGCAACCCTGGCCGTGTCACAATCTGAACCATTGCTCTTGAGACAGCGAAGAAATTCCACAATATTTAGTCAAAGAGTCCCTATAAGTTCTTTAATAATACCGTGAAACGTTCATCACGTTTTAGAAAACGTGATTATAATCAAGTTTCTTCAAAATACTCCTATTGAATTTAGAGTGCTGCGGTCAATAATTATTTGCCATTGTATTTTGATTATATTATCGAAGCGTCAACAGGAAGAATTTTGCGGTGGCCGTAGAAAAGCGACTTGAGATTGGAACGATTTTTTATCATTAGAGATATAACCTGATCAAAATACTTAGATTTTTCGTTAAAGGCAACCTTGTATATATGTAACTAAGTGTATATCTGGCTGTTGTCCGAAACTCCACGACTGAAGCGCGTATTTTGCGTACGGGTTGGAGAAATGTGTCATTCCATCTATCCCAGCTCCTCAAGGAAAGCCAGCAGCGGCTTGGTGTTACTGACAATTTCACGGAAGGTACCTGGGTTTCCGAAGCACTTTGCCCTGTATCCAGCGACCACCAAAGGCGACCTTTTTAATGATAACATTTTTGATACAGAATTGAGTCTACAGACTTTGAATCTGTAGAAGAAAAATGGGTCCTATTCGCGGACTTATTTTTGGTCTTTCGGACCTTAAAAACCAGCCAAGATAATAAAGATAAAACCTGTGAGCTTGTCCATAAACCAAAGCCGCGAAGTAGAAATACAGAACATACAAATAAAGAATTCAGACCACACATTACCTAGCAGTCATCTCAGACAAATCTGCACTGTTCTCATGTGATTTGACCATTACATATTAACTGTATGGACTTTAAAAGAGACTTTGACCCCTGAGTTTGTTTCTTCTCAGGGTAGTCAGCCAGGAAACACCGGCCTCATCTAGTTTAAAATGACAAAAAAAAAATGACGTGTAAAAGTGGTTTTTTAAACCTACTTACAAAATAAATATCATTTATCATTTATCAGTGCCCTATGAGACCAAACTACAAGCAACTTTTTTGCCATAACAGCGCTAAAAAGACTTAAAAGACCTTCGATAAAATTGCCGTAACTGCAACTCCGATAAGTTTACATAATTTATCATTGTACAAAGTCATTACCCTTTATTTTTACAAAAAAAAGTGAACTGATATAAACAGGAAACGTTTAAACAACAGGTTTTGTTAAGGAAACGCTATGGCGATTGAAAAGGACAAGGAACTTATCTTTTTGTGTCCTGGATGTAGATGAAATGATAAGGTGTAATTTCAGAAAAACCTTATTTTTGATATTTGTCACTTTTTTAACGCTCGCAATGTTGTGTATGTAATTTTTAGGGTTCTGTCCCAAAAGGGTAAAACAGGACCCTATTACTCCGCTGTCCGTCCGTTGGTCTGTCACCAGGCTGTATCTCATGAACCGTGATAGCTAGACAGTTGAAATTTTCACAGATGATGTATTTCTGTTGCCCCTATAACAACAAATACTAAAAACAGAATAAAATAAAGTGGGGCTCCCGTAAAACAAACGTGATTCTTATGACGTTCTTTGCTACGGACGGTACGGAACCCTTCCTGCGCGAGTCCGACTCGCACTTGGCCGGTTTTTAATGTCATTTACAAAATTCACAAATAGAAAAACATGCCACAGATAAAAAAATCGGCAAATTATATTTTTTTTTTGCAATGGCATCTACATCTACAGCCAGTTATCGAATGAAAAATCGCCTCTTTGCAGCCTACAAATTAAAGCTATTCTTAATACGGTCTACGGTAGATCTGCTAAAAAAATTCGTCCATTTACCGCTACTACTACATTCCTGGGCTCCTGGTAACACGGCATGAGCTGTGGTATGAGTGCACCATGTACGGGGTCAATGACCGGCTATTCACGGGGTGTTGATTGGTTAATTGTTTTAATATTGCATCTGCTATTGTACCGTTTCTTGGATATACGCGTAATTTATTTAGATTCTTTACATATACCCGCATATTCTCTTTAATACTGAAGTGACTAGACTCTTCAATTGACCGTTATAAAAGTAACATGCAAATACAGCAACAGAAAAGTTCGAGATGAAGAAATTACTAATGAAAAGTAGAATGTTTGAGTAAATTATTTCAAGGAAAGCACGGATGTAGACTATTAACGGAATTCTTTAGCTCATTTTGATTTGAACAGCTCTAAAGTTGACTGTTCCTAAAGAAATTTTTGAAGAATTTTTTTTTATGTATGAATATATAAATTTACAATCGATGAAGGTAGGCACGTTCCTGGGCAGTGGAATTGTTGGAAAGAGTTACCGCGGCTTTGGAACGCAGAGGGCAACTGAAGGAAGACAGGTAGGTATTTCAGTCAGTAAAAACCTGACACTGAGAGAAGTTATTTGGTAATTAATTTGATTTAGAATTTGTTTTTGTTGTCATATTTTTATTAACTGGCTTAACGTCGAACAAAATGTTAATAGATAAGTTATTTAATAACTCCTATGTTTAATGCCTTTAATTAAGGCTACACTGTAAAATGTAATAATACTGAGTCTTTAGGATCTACCTATAAGGGCGCAATTACACTTGGTCGTTAGCCTGTATTCGGGTGCACGAAAGACGTTACTCGAATTCGGGCACCCGATGCATTAATTACATTATTTTACTCACGTTCGGTTACTGGAACACGGATTCGGGCAAAAGCTGTTCGAATACGGGCGTACTCGACTCCTTTCTTTTACACTTAGGGCGGAATTCACCAATAAAACCAATCGCGTTTTAACGTTTGGCTCACATAATCGCGTTTAGCCGCTGTCACTAGTGTCACTTGTCTGTATTTTTCTTTTGTTGTATTTTTACAAGTGACACTAGTGACAGCGGCTAAACGCGATTATACGAACCAAACGTTAAAACGCGATTAGTTTTATAGCTGAATTTCGACCTTAGTCGTTTGTCCGAATTCCATAGGCAATAGAATACAAGCTAACGACCAAGTGTAATTGCGCCATATTGGTGTATGCTTCGTTGGTTGTCTTAAAATAAATAAATAAATGATTTCTCACGATATAAAATCCCGTTTCTTCAATTCTTAACTCTTAGTCTTAATGTCTATTAAGGACTTAAAATTATGGTACTTACCACCAGTGCCAAGTACTTTGAGCAGGTCAAAATGTGATATGTCCACTTTAGCGGGGCCGTTGAGATTAACTGTAACAAAATTAACATTTATTAATATCAGTGTTCACTTCCCAGAGTTTATGACGTCATAGAAACAAACAGCATTGTATAATTATTATAATTTTTTGTATCTTAAGTCTTGTCTACTTGTAATCGTTTTGCATTTAGGGTGGATTTTAGAATTCTATTTACTAAAAATAAAGTTTTGACTCTCCCTCTTGCTCCACCTAGATAGGAAAAAGTTATTTGATAATTTCCCACCCCAAAAAAGGGTCGCTTTAGAATAACTTCCAAGAAAAACGATACGATTAGTCTTACAAAAAAATATTTATAATTTTCAGTAGAAACCTAGATTTTTAACTACAAGATATCTTGAGTATCCAAAATATCTAGAGAAAGATGTGTAATAACGCCATAATCACGTAAGAGCGATTGTATGGGAATTATCATGTGAGCTTTTAAATGGAATCCATGGAATGTCTTGTCTGCTTTTCGTTGTTAAGATCTACACTTTGGAATAGTCCACTAGCTTCATTTTTGTATCTGATCGACTTCCTGACTATTTTTTTATCGACTTCCTGACTCTTTTTTAAAATTTATTATTATTGACAGACTCGCATTTGACCGTTAGCTCAGCTAATCATGTGGTCGAGAATGGAGCACTCTTGGCTAAAAGTAACCTGGAATAGGTTACTCTTGACTTATTTATATACACTAAGTAGTATAATATAGGTTATATATCTGCGAAATTACACCCAATAATACCTTTCTTGGGAAAGGACGAGAATGATGATGTATAAATTGAATTTAGTACTATTAAATGACAGTTAGGGCTTTTACAATATAGTTTGTGGTTGAAATATGGCTCCAAAGTTTTGACAGTTGAGAAGAGATTTTGGTATAATTGGAAGTCAAGATAGACATTAAAATTCTCTTTTATCTAAATCGTTGTGTATTGTGTGATTATTAAGGAATAGATTAGATTAAACTAATTTGTTCATAAATACGTAGATATCATCTTACAGCTACAGAAATGATTTCAGATATTATTAAAATAGAAAAAAAAATATCATGAAATATTCAAGAATTATCTTAGAAAAATATCTATTTTGATAAATTCTTGATAAAAATTGATTGTGTTAGAAGCGTATTTATATTTGCGTACGTAGATACCAATACCAATGCGGCACTAAACTAATTTCTTAATAAAATACAACCTAAGTGCATTTAAGTAAAATTTCAGTGCTTGAATTATGATTGTAATTAGTTTTTTTAGTCGGAGTGTGTAAGAGTGGATTATTTTAGTTACAAGCTGAATATTAAGTATCAGAAACGTTACCAAGTCATTTTATACAATTTGGCAAAAAAAACAATGAATTATGATTTTTGACTGGCCTGTTGGTTTAGTAGTTAGTGACCCTGACTGCTAAGCCGGAGGTCGTGGGTTTGATTCCCACCCAGGACAAATGTTTGTGTGATGAGCACGATCATTTGCTCTGTGTCTGGTTGTAATTTATCTATAATATGTATGTATTTAGAAATATATAAGTATTTTTATAAGTTGTCTAGTACTCATAGAACAAGCCCTGCTTAGTATGAGTCTAGATGGAGTTGTGTGATAGTAGTAGAATATTATCATTATTATATGATGGTTTCCAGTCAATTTCCCATCATGACAAAAATACATAAAAAACAAACAACTCACGGTAAAAGTACCAAAACTAACTGTTCCAGTATAGTGTTCCGTTATGTACATTAAAACAACATGCCTACGCGTCACGGAGATTTTCACTTTTACTTCGGATCTGCTTTGAATCCATCATGTCTTACAAATCCGTGTTAGTTTTGTTGGAAAATATTCTCACTTATTGTGGAATGTTTTGTACGCGAATAAAGTAAGTACAAATGGTATTTACTAGTGCCTAAAACCGTAATAGCAATTAGTAATCTATATATAAAAAAATCAATGCCACTTTTCATTGTAATTTTATAACTCAAGAACGGGCTCACCTATCCAAACCAAATGTTTAGGCTTTGTTCGGACTATTTAGTAGATAGTTTATGTGAAGTTTGCACAAAATCGGTCGAGCGGTTCTTCATTTATCAGATTATTAGGCGGTACGAAGTTCGCCGAGTCAGCTAGTACAATATAAAAAGAGAAACTGACTAACTGACTGATCTATCAACGCACAGTCGAAACTACTGGGACTAGGAACGTAATATTAAGAAGGGGTTTTTGGGAATTGAACCTTTATGGGGGTGAAAAGGAGGAATTTCGTTTGTATGCAAATTTTCATTTGGTAGTTACTATTTATGCTAACTTTCAAGTATATTTCCAACAATACTTGAAAGTTAGCAAAAATAGTGACCAAAGTAAATAAATATTGTTATTGTTTGTTACTCAAAACTACCACAATAGAACAATTTAGCAAGAACAATCTTAAAACCTGCTAAATGATTGGGGATTCTTATTCTTGTGGATTAATACACTTGAAACTTGGCACAAATCCTAACCAAAATGAATAAAAAAACTGCCACCGGTAGTTTTTTCGAAACTACTCCCAAATCGCCGGTTTCAGTGGTGCTAAAGTATTTACCAAAAAAATACTCGCGAACGAAGTCGCGGGCCAAATGTTAGTAAGCACCTACAAGTAATAAGTTAGTTCGTTTGTCTTAATAAGTAGGATATATTCATATGATTTTTGGATAAAGTTGAGATGGAGATCAAGTAAGTAGTCGTTCCATGAACATTTATGTATAACTAATAATTTAGAGAGAAATAAAATGTTTTTTTTTTTGTTTGTAATGAATAAACTCAAGAACTCCTGGTCCGATTTTCAAATATACTTAAAATGGTAGACTGCTATTTTATCACTGAGTAACATACCTATTTTCTATTTCGCACGGGCGAAGCCACTGGCAAAAGCTTCTATTAGGTCTTTAACTATGAAATTGCCGTTTTTTAAAACGGGTTGCTTTAAAGTGTGAAACAAAAATAGGCATCCCATTCATTAGCAGTTTTAAGTCCATATACATCATCAATATTGTATACCGCTTGAGACACCTTGTTTCCACGGTAGAACTCATATTACAAAATAATGCGAGTTTTCTTACATTTCATACAAAAATAGTTACAAGTACTGCGATATTACAGAAAATACAAAACACAAAGAATCCGATAAAAACCTAATTTCGGAAAAAGAATAACGTACCATTTATATAAAGTTTATTTGAACATATAATTTCAAGGCAATCCAAAGATATAATAACACTTAAAAAGCAACCCGTTATAAAAAACGACAATTTCATACTTTAACCCCTATTATTATTTAATACAGAAGTACCTAAAGTTTGTAGGAAATAATCACTGGAGCTACTCAACCGATTTTAAAACATTATTTCACCAGTAGAAAGCTACATTATTCCTGACTGACAAGGCCATATTTGAATGTGACTAATAATAGAAATGTTTTATGCCAAAAATATTTGACGCCCAGCGAAGTGGACAGGAGTCAGCTAGTGTAAAATAACGGTATTCTGATGAAGCCGGGCAGATTGGAAGCTTAACACAATCATCATCTTCCTGCCCTTATCCCGTGTTATTTGGGGTCGGCGCAACACGTTTTTTTCTTCCACTCTGCCCTGTTACTCGTCATGCTATCACTAACTTCCTTTTCTTTCATATCACTCTTCACACAATCCATCCATCTTTTCTTTGGTCTCCCTCTTCCTCTCCATCCATCCACATGTAAACTCATAACTCTTTTAGTAACATGCGTTTCATCCCTCTTCTTTGGAAGCTTAACACAATGTAGTTAAGAAAAGGCTAGGCTGTTTATAGTTAGTTAAATGAGTAAGTATCTATGTCCTATCTATCCTGTCAGTAGTCATGTTAACACTAACTCTTTTTTATTTTTCCTCCTTCTGCCTCCAACTCACCCTGTCCATCCATCCACATGTATATTTATAACATCCCTCCTCTACACATGACCATACCAAGATAAACGATTCACTTTCAACTTTTCAGTCACTGGCGCCGCTGTCAAACTTCCTCATGTGCTCATTTCTCACTTAATCCATTCTCGTCACTCCACACATCAATCTCAACATTCTCATCTCCGCTACATGCAATATTTTTTCATTCGTCGTTTTCACAGCCCAACATTTTGATCTATACAGCATCACAGGTCTTATCACGGACTTGTAGATTTTACCCTTTTACTTAAAGGGCATTCGTGGGTAGCAAGTTGTTCCAGTGACCTGTCGCCATATCTTGTGTTGTGCTATTATTAATAAGAAATTCACATACTTACTGATGGGTTTTTAAAGCCAAGGACAGGATATCCGTTAATCCTTTCCTTACATACATATTATAAAACAAATTCATCCTACGCATATGCCTGCCTATCTGTTAGCGATAAATTGAAACTACTGAACGAATTCTCATGTGGTTCAACTAATAGATAGAGTGATTCATGAGGAAGGTTTAGGTGTTAAATACATGTTCATTTATAGTAGATAAAAGATGAGACTTCCAAAGACTTGTAACTCCCGTTCGGAGTCGGGGCGTGTCGCTAGTATTCTCTAAAAATAATATACGTATTTGCTATTCTTGCTGGTTATTGGCACACATAAGTTTTTATTTGAACCGTAGTTGTGTATGGGCGTTCGCAAGGTTAATATCCAATAGCATATGGACTAGACGTAAATTCAAACGACGCAGTTTTAATTTAAAAATATTTTTAAACAAAATTTCCCCCATAGAACAAAAACACAATCTGAATACTTAATAACATCTCTTATCATTTGTTTAAAGAATATTATGATAACGATTTACATAAGAATTGGTGATAAACAAACCATATGTATAGACACAATGTTTTTGCTCAACAAAGTCAACAGTTCATTGACACCCAGCTGTAATTATTTCATCTGTGACATTGGTGTAAAATTGTAACCTAGCATTGCACTGTAACATGTTTCATTTTATTTTACATTCAGTTTCTGCGGCGTTGCCCATCCGGGTTTATCGACACTTATCATGGCAATCTTATGATATTTTCAGTTTTTAAATAAATCTTTGGGGTCAATGGATTACAAGCTACCTTGTAGGGACCGTATTTTTTGTTTCAATGCAAGTATTTTAGGTCAAAATGGCGATTAATCAGATTGCTAATGCTTGGCGCAGATGCAACGCACAAATTATGCGGTAAACAGAAACTTGATCGATAAAGTCTTCAAATAATCGATGTGACATGGTTCTGTAGGTCCGTATCGAATCATTCGAGATCAAATTAATTGCCTTCTCGACTCGATTCGGCCACCTGTTTTAAACTAGCAACATATGATACGACTATATCAATATCTCACCGACAAACTTGTGTTCCGACAAAGTCAATGGTGCGTCGACCCAATATTTACTAAATTCATATTTCTCAAAGGTCGCTACTTATGTTTAGTAACCGCTGACATTTCTTGATGGCGTTTGAAGGTGATCCGTGCGTATTTAAATCCGTAATTACTCAACATTTTTTTCTTTTAATCAATGTGGCAATAAAGTAACATAACATTAATTCCTTGAAGGGTTAGCGTAGGTGTACGAACTATAGGTACTAGGTTCACTCACATTTCGTTACTTATGTAATAGCTGTCTAGAGTTAATTATGTAATTTCATTTTTGAGCTTGCTTTGCTTGTTTCAAGGTTTTCTGACTACCAGGGCTACAAACCAAATATCTTTGCTTTTTAAATCTTTACTTTACCGTTAGTCAAATTTATTTTGTTAATTTTGAGTAATAAAATAAGGAATACATTGCTAGTAAATTTTTGTGCAGAGAGCAAAAAATCTATATTTAAATCTAATACTTTTATTTTTCCAAAATTTTCTATAACTACTATATTTTTTGCAATGATTCCAAAAAAAGTGGTCAGTCAACCCTAGCTAGAAGAGATTTCTGCAGAAATAAGTGTTGCCTTTGCACTTACTTTTTTCACTTGTTAATTGGTAAATTAAATAACAATTCTTTTTCACCCAGGACTCGATCCCAGGACTCTAAAGCTCAACAGTAGCGCTTACGATCATTAGACCAAAGAGACAGCTGCTGAAAAATATTGATTAAAATAAAAACAAACAACCCATTCCCCATGGTTTCGTTATTATAATTTCCGTCTTTTTTGGTATCTATTTGGTAATCAGTTGTTTTATAGTCTATATTTACGTTAATTAAAAATCATATTGGTGAAATAGCATAATACTTCATAATACTTCGCGTTAAGATTGGCCAGTTAAACATACCTGTTTTACTGTCTGTTCAAACGATTTTGACTTCTATTCTGTGTGCATAAGGATGGCAATAAAAGCAAGAAGTGGTTACTAAACCAACTATTAACTGCAGCCGCCATTTATCATGCCACCTACATAATAAAAGTCAAAATCGGTTGAATGGGCCGTTAAAAAGGTTTGTTTAAATTAATCTTAATGTGATTGGAGTACACAGTAGTTGTTAAAGAAAACATTGTGTTAAATATTTAACTAGGGAAGGTCACTATAGCAGAATCACCAGTTACAGTAGAAAGAAAATAGCCATACTTATCTAATAATAGGAAACTGTGGGAAAAAATATGGCGAGCAGATTGTAGTTTTGTACTAGATTTTCAGTATGATTATTTATGATTGATATGCAGTAGAGTATGCATTCCTATAACACCTATTACATACACTGGTTGCATAATATGGAGTATTATCAAACAGTATGTTTGTGTATGTGATGTGTTTATAATTATACTCCTGAAATACTAGATAGTTGTTAAAGGGACACCAAATATTAAACCAGGTCTTAATATATATATAATAATTATTAAGGAACCCCAACTCAAATAGGTTAGGTTAGAAAGGGCGGTGGGGTCTTGTGAGTGAAAAAAGCGAGCGAAAACCGACTCCGCCATTCCCTTCATAGTTATTTTTAAAACCACCCAGAAGAACATATTTTAATGCAAAATATTATTTATTTACTGTTTCATGAATAACACCTTTTTATGATGTAATTTAGGTTTTATGAACTGATTTTTAGTTGAATTGAAAACTGACAAAACCATAAGTGGATTCTTATTCTTAATGGCTTAAGAATATAGAGGCATTATTAATAAAAATTTGTCATCATTGTGCAAGAAAGTAAACCAACAATTTCTTATCAAGAGTCAACGAAAAGAGTATTGGGTTCTTCAATATAGTCCATTGAAGATAAGTTGACCCACATTTTATTGTAAGTGTATTTCAGTAAATTAAGTAGGTTATTCCCCCATAGAAGTTTTAATAAACACTTCATACTGGAGTAAAACTTACAGAGAATGGACTTACAGACCATAATATTCAGAATAATTGTTTGTTGATTTGAACTGTCTTCGAGCAGTAGTGGCTCGTAAGGGTATGAAAATGCAGGATTACATAATGAGATGTTATTCAAAGACATGTGGAAGAAAAAGTCATGCTGAACCAATCTCAAATAAATTGGGAGAATTCATTCCAATTTAAGAAAGTATCATCACCATCATAAGATGATATATGATGGCATATTTTTCATGGTGCACAATGCACATATGTTATTAATCTCAATAAATATAATTAGAATGCCAAATAAAACTAAAATTAAATAGCATACCACCGGACTTGGGACACCAATAGTGATAAGAAACTATAATTATCGCGGTTTGCGTCAAGGACTGCTGATAATAAGACCCATTAAGTTATTCCCATAGTTGTGTATTTTTATTTATGAGAAATAATAATAGGAAACATGAAAAGACAATGAAACTTATAATTATTGTAATATTTTATTGCTAGTTTTACCTTAAATATCAGATTATTAATTTAAATACAGAATTGTTGAAAATATATTGGGTCCCGTAAACTTGAAAATGTTTTTCTTAAGTAAAAAAAGAGGAACAAACAAAAAAAAAATTCAGCTATCGGACAATTTTATATCAATTTCATATATTTATGGTTTTGTTTCTTCTAGCTAGAAGTTCTTTTTTTTTTTCACAATCATGACACTAAAAACTCATATTTTTAGTTATCTCTTTTATTTATAGTAAGAATCTTAACAACAGAATTGGTTAGACTTTCACTTAGTTTAAAAGAAACTTTCACTACAGAGACCAGATTAGAATCTAGTCTAGATTTTATTTTAAGAGCAATGCTCTGGTAATAGAATGACGCTAATAGAAATTGATAAATGCCGAAAGGATTCCTTCAATTCTAGTAGTAACTACGTAAATTATTAGAATATTTGTGTTACAAATAGTTTTATTTCATTAGTAGAAGAAAATGGATATAAATTCAGTTATTAGAGTTCATACAACTGTATCAGGCAAGTTCTTTCATGGGAAATTGGCACAGAAGGCTACAATACAATGAGGTCTGGATAGTTAGTAGACCTTTGCCTAACAGTAGGACACTAAAGGATAGTGGAAATTATTGGTTTCTGGAGAAGTGCTTTTTTTTTTTTTTTAGGAAAACGGTATTGGTGATGAAGTGTAGAGTATTTATTAACCAATTCAATTTTATTGCCTTTTATTGCTGAAAATATGATTATTTTTGTCAAATTAGTATTTATTGTTGCCATGGGTACAATTGGCACAGAAGGCTACAATACAATGAGGTCTGGATAGTTAGGAGACCTTTGCCTAACAGTAGGACTCTAAAGGATAGTGGAAATTATTGGTTTCTGGAGAAGTGCTTTTTTTTTTTTTAGGAAAACGGTATTGGTGATGAAGTGTAGAGTATTTATTAACCAATTCAATTTTATTGCCTTTTATTGCTGAAAATATGATTATTTTTGTCAAATTAGTATTTATTGTTGCCATGGGTACAATTGGCACAGAAGGCTACAATACAATGAGGTCTGGATAGTTAGGAGACCTTTGCCTAACAGTAGGACTCTAAAGGATAGTGGAAATTATTGGTTTCTGGAGAAGTGCTTTTTACTATTTTTTTTAAGAAAATAGTATTGGTGATGAAGTGTAGAGTATTTATTAACCAATTCAATTTTATTACCTTTTATTGCCGAAAATGTGTTTTTTTTTTTTTCAATTCGGTGCTTTTTGTTCTTATGGGTACATATTCTTGTTCAGGCCTTTGGCCATCAATCTTCTAATATGAAATGGCTTTAAAAAAACTTTAATTTTTTTTTAAATGTGGTGTGGAGGTTGTGTAGATTAAAAGAGGGAGAAGAGGTAGCCTTTAGTCCTCCAGAAGTGATACACAACAAAAACTGGTAAGTTTGAAATGAGACACGGGTCAGTAAGTTAAAAGAGAATGATTACCTATTTGTTTGATATGAGATGAAAGGGGATGTAACATATTAACCCCCATAAGGGGTTCAGATAGATGGGAAGCAGTAGTGTGTGTCTCATACAGACTTCTGTATGAGACACTTAGCCACTTAGATTAATATTAATATTTTTAGATTTATAATTAAGTTTTTTATTTTATTAGGGTAATACTTCTTTTTTTCTGTTTTTCTATTTACTTATTTTTAATAAGTGAAGTAATATAACTGTCATGCATGAACAGCAATTTAAAGTTTACTTATTAATGGTAATCTGTGAAGAGCACTGTCTGACTTCACCTGTGAATTGTGATATCTGACTGGGAGAAAGATAGAGAAGTATATTATTAACTAACATAGCACAGGAGCAGATAGAATATTACAGCCTTTTGAAATTTTACCAAGAGGCACATAAGCACATGACATTGAAATCAATTCTAAGCATGCCACATACACTACAACTCTGTATATACCTTATGAATATTACATAACAGCCTATGTACTTTGTTTCACAATTACCAGTTTTAATATAATGAAGAAGAAACTAAGTGTGTTTTTATGTACATAATTCTTTCTAAGGCCAAAATTTAAATAGATGGTTCTTTTTTCCTGGTTCTTTTATTTTCCTTTCATATCATTATTTATGTTTCTAATGAATCAAATTGTGTTATAACAAAACCTCAAGTACTTACTCAATTCTGGCAATTATTGAGGGAAGGGTTATTTCAAGCAGTGGACTTTTTTTGTTGAATTTAGCTAACTAAAGTTGCCAATTCTGATGATGCTTAAAGGCATTATGATGATAAAAAGTTATGGAACATATCACTGCATTCAAGGAATGCACATACTGGTAGTTTTCATAATACCAATAAAGATTATCAATGTCAACAAATGACATTTGGAAAAATTGATTGGAAGCAACAATTTAACCTTTCGAATACCGTAATTACAAACTCAATAGAAAGACAATGAGAGAGAGAATCAATTCATACACAATAATGCTAGGTCACAAAGAAAAAGCAAAATATTTGAAATAGAAACTTAAATGAAAAGATTCTTGATGGAAATAATTTTTAATATCTAAATGTATATTCAGAGTGTTTCTAAAACATATTATTCAATAACATCACTACAGGTAGTGGTTTCAATGGCCTTAAGTATGTAAGTTGCTGTAAATATGACACTGATAATGCTACATATGAATATCTCCTAAATATTAAAGAGCAGTAATCTATTAACTAAGTATAATATTACAAACTTACCTTTGCATCTTTTCCTAATTTTACTAGCGTCAACCAAGTTCCAGTCAACCGAGTCCCGAGCAGGTGCAGGCACTGTGCCCCCAATGAGCTCCACAGAGCTGCTCCTTTTGGAGCTCGGCCCTGGTACCGGGATGAGCTCCTCCAGCTTTTTACAGTCCTTCACTGACGACACACTACTTGAGCACTCCACAATTTCTACACTCTTGTCCACATGTCCATTGGCAGTCATGCTGCAACCATTTACTGGAGGCTCAGTCCTCGCCTTCTTGGGGCCCGGCACCTTCTTGTGCTTGCCCGCGCTGTGGCGCCGCTTCAGCTTAGTGGAGTGGGAAGAGTTCCGTGAACTGACCGGTGACGGACACCCGCACTCCATACTGCCCTCCTGGTCGCTGCCCTCGTAGTAACCCGACTCGTGTTCAGGCTTCTTGTCAGGCAAGCTCATCTCGGCGGTGGCGGTGGCCATGGCTCAGCCGTTGACTAAAACCATGTAGACTCCACCACTTCAGAACCTCATCCAGTTTTTCCACGTAACGCCGCGTTGTGACGCGCAAACTAACCAGTCCCGGGGGCTTGCCCGATCGCAAACGGTTATGAAAACGACAATAAATTATATTGCAACTATTTCTTCAACTTTCAGCGAAAGTACAAACGACACGTAAAGCATTTCGCGAGTAGTTCCACCCGCGATAACTTCACGCGGAGCTGTGTCGCAGATGGCGCTGCAATATGCTATAACCCGACCGAATCCGAAACCACCCCACAATATGCTTGCTCCACACACCGATATGTCAACGTGATTGGTCGATAGGAATATCACTCGTAACAAACTTCACTGTACTCATGAAACGTCAAATAATTTAGTTTTGTGTATTTCCTTCTATTTATTTTGTCTCATTGTATCAAAATCACAGCCTCTTCGTCGTCCTGTTACACGGGGGTTACAAATCCAAAACAATCCAGGTACTTTTCACTCGTATAAAATTTTCACTACACTGTCAGCACAGTTCATTTGCACACAGACAACAGTTCGATAATTTGTTTTAATACACTAGCACTATGTATAAACCGTCTCTCTTTACAAAACTTGTATGTACACTATATAAATAAATTATAAAATGCACGCGCGAATGAGATACGAACTCACTCAGCGCGCTGAAGCAACTGAATTCGAGAAACGCAAAATAGAAACCGTGCGACGGTGTACGAGCGGTGCGCTCCCCCCACCATTTACAATTTACGAGGCCACATAGTGCATGGAAAACGTGCAGACAAATCAATGAGTTAGGAATCGATATTTTTCTAAATAATTTTCCTATGTTATTTTAAATCATTTTTGCAATTAAGAAATGATATACTAATTTATTATTCAAATTCTTTAGTACAAGTAAACATGGTTTTATTGCCGAAAATGATCTTTAAATCAAGCGTATACTATACGAGTCCGCGTTTCATGGACGTAAACAAAGAGAGACACGGTTATTGCTTATCTATTATGTAGAGCGAGATGACAAATAAGTGAGGGAGATACACAATATTCTCATCTCTTTCTTGATTCGCTACCGAGTGGCCGTGAAGTGGTTGAGTTTATAAAAACATGGATTGAAACATAATGGATTGAGAAATTATTTCTTTTATAATAAATATAATAATTTCGTAATTAAATTTTTCTTGACTTTTTTTATTGTAATCTTATTACATAGCAACAGGGCATTGCTGTTTAATCCACAAAAATGTTTATTTCTTTAATATTTCATTTTAGGCCATCTTCTGACATTAAATTAGACAGATAGCGATGGACATTGAACTTATAATTATATTATTTAAGACCGCGTTTAAAACAATTTCGAACACATTATTTTTGTTAACTCGTTTTTATCACTGGGGTGAAATGTTCTCAACCTTACTCGACTACAAGTTGACTGGGCAGTCTTTTTTCCCCTTACTGTCATTTCGTTCAAATATGTTAGGTATAAGACTAGCTGCTGCCAGCGACTTGGCCCGCATAAAAGTAGAAAATTATCCCAAGGGAACATAATCCAGGGATAAAAAGTATTATTGTATTATTCAAGGACATGGTCTACTTGTGTGTCAAATTTCATTCAAATCCGTCCAGCCGTTCGAACGTGAAAAAGTAACAAACATACACTCAAACGCATAGGTTTTCGCCCTTACTAATGTAATTTCAATGAAGTAAGACTAGATATATAGGTACAATATAGTTTGGTAATGGACACTCAATGACAAATGTGATGATATCGATCAAATCAATTGATCAAATATGCCCATTTTCGTCCTGACTCAGGCCTATGAAAGCTCTACAATTACGCTGCAAGACCTTGTCTTTAGCTAATAGATAGACCAGAATTACAAAACTGCTGATAATCATTTAGGTACTTAGGTACGAAGAGGAATTTCCGCAATCTGTGTTTTTTAATACTTGCTCTGTTATGTAGGTATACCATGGGGTTTTTAAGCCAAGAGTGAACGCTTGCCTAGAACAAACGTATCCTAGACAAGTGGGATGTATCGTCGAGCAAATCCCCCCAAAAAAAAAACTGTCAAAATTTAGCCTTTAAGGTTTGAGATGTACTCAACTCAACTCTCTCAATTAAATATTTTGAGTATTTTCCATAAGTACTTTGATAAATGTCAAATTTTGACAGATTTTCAGGCTAAAATAGAGTTTGAGAAATGCTTAAATCAGAAATCGGGGATAATCACTTGCCATCAGGTAAGTGGCAAACGCGAACCTGTAAAAAAAATCATGACAGATACCCTTTTAAAGGAGCATATTTACATAAGCTACTTATTAAAAGCAATATTTCAACACGAAGTTATAAATTATGGCCAATGTCAAAAAAATCGTGTAAGTACTTAACAACATTTGTTTCTCAAGTAAAAGTATTTACAACTTATTTACACAAATTGATCTTGATTTGGTTTACTCGAGGTAAAAACCTTGATTTCAGTTTCCGCGATTTTATCGCGTGTGTTGGATCTTGTACGTAGTTTATTAACTTTTACAAACTGGAAAATGCTTTGTTCATCAATGTAATTGTAATTGTCATCATCAGAGCCTTTTCCCGAGAATTCTGGGCAGACTTCCAGTTTAACCAGTTTTTTTTTTCCTGGTTAACTTTGAATAACATTTTTTTTATTAAGTTCTAGTATGAATATTAGTTTTTTTTTTCGTAATAACCACGTAGGTATTACCAATACATGAAAATTATTCTAAGAAATGCGCCTGATGATTGATGTTTTTTCCTTAACTTGTTTTATGTCATTAACTCTCGATCTAGGAACCAGTAATTTAAGAATCTACACTAAGAATGCCAGTCATTTAAGAGTTGTATCGTATGATTTCCTAACCATCCTTTATGGTCTGTAGTCCTTACGATATTTCATACAAACTGTCAAGCTCTTGTTTTTAAAAATTAATTAACCGATTTCAATTAAACTAGGCCGGTACCTGCACAGTCTGTGATTCACAGTGTACACACACGCAAGGTACCTAGTTCAAGAACAATGGTTACGAAGATTTTCGAAAAAGGAAGAGTTTAAATAGAAAGAATGATTTAAAAAAAATTTAAAGACATTTTTTGCTCTCAATGTACCTATAACCTTTTTAAAAACGTTTGACTCTACTTAACTTTTTCGAACTAGGTACTCTACTTTGCGTCGATGTTGACCAAGTTTCATTAAAATCGGTTTATTCATTTCCAAGAATAATAACAACTAGCCAATTTGTATGAAATTCCGTGAAGAGCTATCGCTCTAGTCTTGTTGTCGCCAGGTGGGTGGCATCTTCTTTTGTTTTCACTTTTTACCTGCATACTTAGATTTATTGTTTTGAAGAGTAAAGAACCCTAGGGGCTATGTAAAATGCTCCGGTTAAAGGTTCTCATAATATTGCTGTAGGTCCTTTCTCAGAAGACGACACCCTTGCAGAGCTCGGGTCGATAATCCGATGCATGCTAACCTTGTTGAAAAAGAATTGCCATTATCTGTTTTGTTAAAAAGCTATTAACGAGGTCAGGAAGTCTAAGATAAAGCCCATTTGCTTATTGTTTGGCTTCTAGATAAACTTAACACAATACATGGGTGGTACCTACCTACTATTCTTTCGGGAACGACAAAATAAATGAAGAAATATAGGCAGGGGGTTAGTAAGTAATAGTCCGACACGCCAACTCGCTCCAAACTAGAGTGGACGAAGTTATTTAATGATTACTCATCTCAAAAAAAAAAATTGTTCCAATCCTACTGCGTTATTTCAGTTGTATAGGAATTTGATGTTTAATGATAAATAGACAATAGATTCAATAATAAGCAATCTGCTACTTAACCAACCGTGATACGATTACGACAGTATTGTAAAGTATCAAGACTAAAAAAGCCGGGCCATATTTATAAATTTACCGTTACCAAGCAGGTTTGTCAAAGTTATCTAAGCGCCACGAACCGAACAACCTAATGCATTTTAGGGATGAGCAATATTTTACAAATTAACGGCTATAAAATAATTTGCGAAGTAACAATCAAATCAAAAGAATACGGAAGATGTCTGCGTTTTTGATGCGGAAGTGTTGCGATTGCGACCTTCGTTTCAACATCAGAAACGTTAAAAATCACGTACTAATGTACTTCATGTCTGTGGTTGTGAAAATGTTTGCGATATAAACTGTTATCTTTATGAAGATAATAATTACTCTGTTAATCGTACGGAACAAATACAATCTAGGGTTCTTGACTCCGTTGTTTAAGTAGGTATCGATATTGTGTTACTTTACTTAGAGTACAGTACTTATAAATGTCAAAGTCATGTCCCCACAAGCACATACAAAAATTTACATTGGCTAAATGCATAAACGGCGGGAACAAAAAAAAAAAAAAGTTAACCTAGAAATTGTAACATACTTAACCAACTTTCAAAGTAACAAAAATCTGACATAATTAATTACAAGATGGTCTAAACTGTCTAAGTAGGCCTCCTCCTGAAAAACTGGAACATGCACTATGGTATAATTTTTACCGCAATGCGCAAACATCAGCCTTTCAGTAAAACATATATTATGTTATCCAAAAAAACATCTTGCTACCCTTTTCGTTATTTGCCCTCATGAACTTATGAATGCTAAATTCTGGTTAGCAACGAACCACCCCTTTGAATATAAAATCTTAGACTTATTTGTTGTAAATCTCGTTTATTTATATTTCGGTTGCTATCTTTTGAATAAAATTGCTATTAGATCTCAGGGACATAAGAAATAACTATAAATAAAATTGGCTTCAAGGAAGTTCGGCTCACATTTAATACTTAATTGGGGATTTTTTGGCAATTTATTTTGGGAATAATTGTTTTTTTTTTTTTGGTTCTTTGGGCTTAGTTTATTGGGGGTTAATCATTGGCGACTAATCTAAACGATATATGACTTAAAAATCTTAGACCTAATCGTGTATTTTGAGATTCAATTGATAAACTGGTACAGCATAGTAGTCTATGGGTGGTTTTCTGTATTGAGTATTTGAATTAAGAACGTTGTCAAACACTACTTAAATGCCAAATTTTGACAGATTTTCTGGCTGAAGCAGGGTTTGAGTTATGCTCAAATTAGTGATGCAAGAGACTCACTCATTTGGCCAAACTTAGGATTAAGGATAACTCGCTTTGTGAATGCGGTTTGGATGAAGGAAACGTGGACCATTTATTTTTCTCCTGTCCTAAATTGCGCTTCTCTTTTCATGAAATCATTCCTACTCATATTCCTCGTCCAACCTCGGTCAAATGTCTTCTTCCTTTTGTGTTTACTAGTTTTATATTTAAACTATGCAAATTTATTGAAATTAATAAAATTAAGTTGTAACTATTGTAACTACTTATTTCCTTTTTTTTTTCTCTTTTTCACCACTCTTACGAGTTTCTTTCATGTACATAGTCATAGTCTGTGGTCTCTTTTGTCATAATGTTTGTCTGCGTCTGCGAAAAAATTCTTTTATTTTGAACTTTGATGTTTAGAGATATATATTTATTTTACTATTAATTCACGCGAAATACTCTCCAGCGTTTGATGGTCTATTAATAGTTTGCACGTGTTATTGGCAAAATTGTGGTGTCTTTTCCACAAATGCCATTAATGAAGAGTTGAAGTTGAAGTTGAAGTTGACTCACTCGTTTAAAGGTATCAAAAAAGACTCGACTTCATTTTACGCGAATTAAGTCTGGAAAGAAAACTTAGAGTTTCCAGTCTTTAGTATGACTCAGTCATAGTACTAAGGACTAAAAGCCATATTTATATTAGTTGTCTTATTTATTTTGTCAGGAAAACATCTCGAGACCACGAGGCCTTAAGGCGCGAGACCTTTTAGCCTATAAGTCTTTTAGTTATATTTCTTTTAAGTTACCGACTTAGTTTTTTAGATCTGAGTTTAAAAAGACTGCGACTCAATTTAGTCTTCAGTTTTAGTCTTTTGACCCCAAAACATGTGGGTTAAAAGTCTAGTCTAATTTTGAGTCTTCAAAAATAAGTTTTGTCTTGTTTTAAAAGACTTAAATAACTGAGTCTCTGGCATCACTAGCTCAAATCAGAAATCAGGGGTATGTATTTGATTCTAGTTGAGTTATACTAGAGGATGTAGAATCGAGTGTTGCTTGTAACCTTGGAGACAAGACAACGATAGGCCGAGTTGATTGATTGATCCCGGTACAGTTAAAATACCTTCTTTTTTCAACAGTCTAGGAAGTTTTACCACTTCCTGAGTTACATCCTCGATCGATAGTTTAAACTAACCGTGACCAATAAACGTAATCTCAGTTCCAAATCTCAAATACCTTAATTTCCGATTGATTTTTGATAAAAATTACTAAACTATGTTTTTTTTTATAATTACCATATCAATGAATCGTTTTGTGGCACGTGTAAGTCACCGGAAGTGTGTTATTACTATCTTTATCTTTACAACTAAGATACAAATAAAGTGTTTGTCCATATATAAAGGAATTAATTGGTTACCAATCGTACACAGAGGAAGATTTTCGCTACAAATCAAGTATAATTTAATTAGTATGTTGCAAAACAACTCAACGGACGGATATCGCGGTATAATGTGTTGTCAGTCTTGTTTCCTTGATTGGATCTACTAAATTGCATAAGATATATGGATCATAAATGGAAATATCAATCTTTTTTTTTACTTGGTAGACTTGGGGAACTGAGAAATAACATTTAAGGATTACATAAAGCTGCATTTGTTGTAAAATATTAAAATCGTGGCATAACTGTAGATGTGTGTGTGTGATTCACGAAACATTTTTTTTCTGTTTCATGGTTTAATTCTTATCCAAATTAGGATAGGGACAAAGTTAGACACCATCTTACTAAATTACGGGATGCAAAAAAAAAAACGCGTTCAGGTTCATTCTTTAGTAAAGCTTGTTGTAACAATAAGTCTATCATAATTAGCAATTCGGGATTATAATTTAACAAACAGATTATCAGTAAGCAGCCTATTGAATATTACCAATATATGTTAGCATCTGCAGGCGATAGTTGCAATCACAACTATTGAATGCTATCTAATGTAAACAAGCTGGTTATCATGCCCCCATACCATGGTGTGAAGTGCCAAGGGTCACGATAATAAAAGTTAATAACTTTCCGATCGCTTCACAATCACTGATAGGATACCTTGTTTTATCATATTTACGTACATCATCATCCTTGTCTTTTCCAAGTATATTGGGTTTTTTAATCTAACCAAATATGGCATATATGTCAGTAGTTCAACCACGAATCAGATGCGCAAACTCGAGCGAAACAAGAACCTGTAACTTGTTGAGATTTTTGTCCCAATGCGACCATCGATTCCGCGACCTGGATGTAGAAAGTGGACTTTGGAGCGCTGCGTCATTTTGGTGCACCTAATATGTGAGGTGCTATTGTTTAATTATAATATATTTATCTTCTAAAAAACTGGTGAAAAGTACATATAGGAAAAGACATGCAAATATTTAGTAAGTGAATTAACATTTTTTTAATAGCATAGATAGCATGGCGAGTAACAGGGCAGAGTGGAAGAAAAAAACGTGTTGCGCCGACCCCAAATAACACGGGATAAGGGCAGGAAGATGATGAAATTAACATTTTTTTAATAGAGTCTTTAAATACACAATAAAAATTATTAATCGATAGCCAAGCATACAATTTTTTCTTAAATAATCTATGTTTAAAGATTTTTTCAATTTTTTTTTTTTTTAAATAAGAGATATATATCATTGAATGGTCTTTTCAAGAGCGCTTTGTGTAGGAAACTTGATACTAAAGAATGTCATATATATGAGTTAATATGTAAATAGATACTAACTTATTCTCAGAATTAATTAACTAATCATGCACTAAGTTGTGTAGTTAGAAATGTAGCTAAACTGTTTGGCATGGTAGGGGACTGCAGAAGTAATCATAATTAGTTAATTAAGTTCATTATCTAACTATGATTATAGAAATGACTATTAACAACTAATTGCTTTTTTCTTTTAATGTTCCGAATGACAATAACCTTCTCTTAAAAATAACCAAAAACATCAAAAAAAAATTGCGAAATTGATCCAACCGTTCACGCGTGATGACGTGACTAAGGGAAAAAGGGACTCATTTTTATTTAACTAAGATATCAATTAATTTATTAAACCACAAGCGATCGCTGGCGTTCGCTCTCTCATTGTCTTTCTATTATGTCTCTAATTACGGTATTCGAAAGGTTAAGATATTTATTTTAAGTTATCTTACCTGGGTCTCCTGTATTCGTCCACCGCGGAGTTGGCTTGTTTCTGGTGTAACTACTTACCGTCCGAAATGTTCGTGACATGTCGTCAATATAATCTGCAGTCAGTCCCATAACCCTATCAACTTTTTGAATTTTCCAGTGGTTGCTGTCAGCCCAAGGCTACAAGGATACTCCTTAGAAGTGTAACTTAATTCTCAATATGTAGTTTCCTGGTTTGTAAACTCGTATATTTCAATTATCTTAATCACTATTTAATTGATCTATAATAACTTTATTGTTGCTATTAGCAAATCGATGTTCAAATGACCTTAAATTTCCTCTATCGTATGTATAACGATAGGTATAAACACGAAGAAAAAAGGTTTATTATCAAGTGTTAAAACATAAAGAGCAAACCGAAGAGCTCACTTTAAAATTCCATCGGAATCCACAGCTGCGAGTCTTAAACCTTGAAGAAAAGAAAAATATGATATAAAATAGTCGATAATAATTTGCTGGTGCTACTTACCGTAGCCTATTTCAAGTCGGACAGTATCGGTCTTCACTATAACCGCTGTTTCTTTGTACGCGCCATCTCCCGGGTCTTCCGACTTTTTGTCTTCTTTGAGCTCTGACTCGTCGAAATATTCCTCGAAATTGTTTTTACTGAAGAAATCAAAGTCTATGGCTGCCCGTTTCATTGTTGGTGTAGCACTAGTTGCTTCAACTTCAAATTGTAGCATTCTAGCTGGCGACATAAGGTCTGTTACTGGTGACGGCTTAACGAACAAATCATTGTCACTTTTCTTAGTTAGTGATAATTTCAGCAACGTTTGTGGTCTGTGTATCTCAGTTTTAGTTTCGCTTTGTTTTGGTGTTTCTATTATAGGTGGAGACGTTTTGTCCTCTGGTGGCGGAGTTTGAACATCAGGAGTTTCGATATCAGGAGTTTCAATGTCAGGAGTTTGAAGTTCTATTGTTTCTGTGTCGGGAGTTTCGACGTCAGCAGTTTCAATGCCTGGGGTCTGAACATCAAGAGTTTCAATGTCAGGAGTTTGAAGATCAATCGTTTCTGTGTCAGGAGTATCGATGTCAGGCGTGTCTATGCTTGGAGTCTGAACATTAAAAGTTTCAATGTCAGGAGTTTGAAGGTCAATCGTTTCAGCGCCAGGAGTTTTGATATCAGGCTTTTCTATGCTTGGGGTCTGAACATTAAGAGTTTCAATGCCAGGAGTTTGAAGATCAATCGTATCTGCGCCAGGAGTTTCGACGTTAGGCATTCCTATACCTGGAGTCTGACTATCAACAGTTTCAATGTAAGGAGTTTGAAGATCAGGCGTTTCTATGTCAGGGGTTTGGAGACCAAGCGTTCCAATATGTGATTTTTGTGAATCAGGTATTTCAATATCCGGCGTTTGTAAATCTGGCGTTTGCAAAGGTGACGGTAATTCAATTGAAGGGGTATACGCATTACCAGCTACGCCTACGCTGCTATCTACAGAAACGCCCCTGCCTATGGTCACGTTTTCTCCAATCATTGAAAAATTATCTAAACTCATACGGAATGTATCATCAGGAAGCTCCAAGTTGTCTGGGATAAATTGATTTGAACTTGTAGACGTGTTTATGGTGACCTCGACATTTTTATTATCTAGCATCGGCGACTCCATTTTCAAAGTGTTTCGTAAGACCAGCTTTCGTTATATTATATTGATATCAGTTTAGAACAACAAATCATACATTAGTCTTCACTGGTGTCCTTGAAATAATCTTGCCAATCGATAAGCGCATACATAAGAATTTCACATCACTTACACGAACACATGCGCATAGCGTTCGCTTTCATTTGTGTGAATACATGAGCTGTCAAACGAGTTTCGCGGCTACGTTTTCCTCAATTGGCGTAAAGAAAAATGTCTAATAAGAAATAAAAAACTTATTTTTAGGACGTAAACTATAATTGGAATGTGAATATGATACTAATACACATTTACAGCGTGTAAATCAGCTTTATCGCGCCATAGGTCCGGCTATAAATAGATCGGTAATCGCCACTCTCACACTGATTTTTGCCCGCCTTTTTGTTCCTTTACAATCACAGCATCGGTCGTAAACAATGTCCAGGAATGTCCATTAGTTCACAATGTATCTTTCACAGTTTATGTCATGTATTAGTACAAGGAAGAAGTTGTTTACTTCGCGCTATAAATGCAAGATACGGCGCGATGGCGCGTTCCACAACACAACTACATGATGTAGTAATGTCAACAAACAAGAGTTCCGTGACTGTCTGCAATCTGTTCTATACATTGCGCGGATATCCATTTTTAGCATTTGTTATATAAAATTTTTGGTTTTATCTCAAATTGATTCACTTATAAATCTAATTATTATTACAATTTTATTTATGTACTACTTTATAATGTACATTTTTAGTAATAAAGCTGTTAAGTTCGAGTGATGTTTTTGTTATCTGTTGAACGAAAATGTGGCGCGCATTGTAAATACTGTACCTGTCAAACTTGGAAACAAGTGGTATTTTGTTTCTAGTATTCCCCTCAAGTATAAGAAATTTATGCAACAATATACTACTTTAGACTTAGAATGTATATAAAAATGAAGGTCATACGTAGACTACACGGCCATACAACATTGTGAAGTACATAATAATGCGACTTTATTTTTTCGAAACTTTGATGTTGTCTGTCTGATGATTGACCTAGTGACCTCTATCAATGTAAATATTTAACCCTAGAAGCCTTATTCTATTGGCTATAAAGCCCAATCATTGGTCAAATTGACCTACATGAATTCTACCTATGATTTGATTTATTCTGTTAAATCTTTTTTTTTATAGTAACCATCAAAAAAATAAATAAAAAGAATTTAATATTATTATTAATATTATTTATCTGACTTGAAAAAAAAAAACATGAGTAGGTAAGCATACAAAAAAAATGGGATATATTGAGATTTTGGGGTTTATTTCTATAGACTTACAATAAAAAAATAAACAAACCAAATCAATCTTCTTTTTTACGTAGGTACAATATTAGTTTTATCACTTTACAATATTAGTTGACAGGATAGAATGGAAGAAAAAAACGTATTGCGCCGACCCCAAATAAGATCAAGGGCAGGAAGATGATTAGTTTTGTGACTTTACTCTTACTTTAAATACACTTTTGGCACACATCAATATTGTGTTCCGTGTGGTAGTTGGTATATCTCTATTTTACAATTCATTAGACGAGCCAGGGCTTTAAAGAATATATTTTGGATAGCTATCTCGTTTGCAAATTCAACATTCGGCGATCTCGTCTTCCACATTATTCATAACTTCGTCTTAAGCCACACACTCTTCTTCTTCCGAGTTTGTATCACACGGGCCCAAGTCGTCAATGTTTCCTAAAAGATATGATATGATATCTACCGTAATCAGCTTTCAAGAGGTCCGTGACTGCTTTCAAGCTTTCAAGAGGTCTTCATCTTGTATTTTGAGTTAAAAATAATATTTATCGTTAGATATTAACGGAAATAGAACGTTCAGTCTCATAAAATAGCAATTCGTAAAACAACGAAACCGTGTGCAAAAGTTACAAAAAGCCCAAACATACGTAAAATTACCTATGATATTACGGTAACTCGGAAATATCGGTCTCGGCAACTACTAAAGTCGGATTGATCAATCACAGCGATCAAAGAAAACATGTGAAAGAGATCGCAAATATACGAATGCTTATAGGTCAAAATGACCTAGATTGGGCTTCTAGGGTTAAATAGATTTTTGTCATTAACATTTTGTTCAACTGTGATTGGATTCCTGACAAATGTGAAGTATTATGAAATACGGATGAAAAAACTAGTATTAGTGTGTAAAATAAAAATAAAAATCAAGTTGAATTAAAAATTTGATTTGATTAAGATTCAAAGATTTTTTTTTCATTGATTTGAAAAAGTTTCTTTTTATTCATCATCATCATCATCATCATTTCAGCCGAAAGACGTCCACTGTTGGACATAGGCCTCCCCCAAAACCTCCTTTCTCCTTTTTGTTAAATTTCAATTAAATATACGTTTAATAAAACAATCGAGATATTCGATCATCAATAATTATGATCACATCACTTTAATTTGATTTGACATCACAAGTGAGTGACAGATAGCAAGCGACAAGAAAAAAGGTTCATTCAAATTAAGCATATACATACTATAGAGTAATCCAAAAATGTAGTTAATTTTGAATATTAAAATTAACCTATTTTTACCCATTGTCGGGTTGTTTTGTGTAAAACTCATTGTTTCAATAAACAATACATTACTCTATTACTTAAAGTTGTTGGGTTTCATTCAGGTATCATCTTTTGTGAAGTCTCGAGAAATATATTGTTATTGCTAGAAATTTTACGATAGCTTACTGGAGGTTCGCATTCAATATTCGCACACAAACACAATAAAACAATAAATGAAGAACAAAAATTTTATTTTACAAATTGTAATAATCACTTCATTTTTTTCTTTTTACCACCGGCACCGTCAGCTTTCGCGCCTTTTCTCTTCCCGCCTTTGTCAGCCATTTTATTAAAATCTTTTTTGTTAGATTTGAATCCTTTATTATCAGATTTATTGTAGCTTCCCTTTTTGTTTTTGAACTTTTTGTTAGGGCCTTTGTTTCCGAGTATTTTTCTATTGTATCCTTTAATCCATCTATCTCTATTATCTTCCCAGGCTAGTTGTTTTGTGGAGGCATTGTCTGTGTTGGCCACTGCTTGACTTGAACCTTGTTTTTTGTTTGTGGCTGTCTCTTCTAGGAGAGTTGAGAATTCTTCTGCTGAGGCGAATAGGGAGCCTAGGTCATCTGTGCCTGGGGAGTAAAAGTTTTAGGTTAGGTGAGAGTTAATTTTGTGTTTTTCTACGGACGCGTAGCTTCATAGACGCGTATTGGTCATTGTACGCTTGGTGTACAATGACGCACACACAGCTACGCACAGCTTGCATACAAAACAAAGAAATTCTGCCGACGAAGCGGCAACGTTGTGGCTTCGTGTCGCTTCCGCTTCATCGTCAGAGGACAGTAGACTGAAGTGAATGTAAAGTTACAAAATATGTTGTGACCATATATGCTGCGCCTACATTATCGGGATTCAACGAAATAATATAATAATAATAGTTTGTTTTTCTCCACAATATTATTCTTAATTGCTAGCCTTATTTCTACGGTGACATATAGGAGGGGCATTATATTGTGGAAGACTGGTGCCTAAACTAGGCTCAAGGCCTGTATTTAAGGTCACCAGGACTCCTACATTTAAATTTAACAAATTATATTATGAAATCGTACAAATGGTATGCAATTAGGCCGGCTTAATGTAACCGATTAGTTCGTCGAATGGCGAAGTATTCGGGTGAACACGAATTGTTGTCGACACTTATACAACCGCATAGAAACGCAATTGACCGCTAATAAAGACCACAACATCGCGTATGCGATGATGAATCTTCCCGAATACGATGTTTTTATCGCGACAGCGCGACGTGAATATTCTCCCGAAAATGTAACAGAAATAGAAAAATGTCTGACGTCGTATTTGATTGGTCTAGTTAGCAGCTATTCTAGGCTGTAAGTTGGTTGTGTACTTTAATACATAAGAAATATGTATAAAGCCGAAAGCCGAATTCACAAATTGCCTTGCATTTCAATGCCACGTATTATTATAAAGAAACTGAGCAATTAGGACTCGGACTCGCGCACTGAGGGTTCCGTACAAACTTACCTATGAAAACAGTTCAATTCCCGAATTAAGTTACGAAGATTTTTCCAAATCACATTTTTTTTTTGTCGTTCGGAATAATCTTCGCACGTCGTTCTTTCGGAAGAAACTTTTATTTACAGTTTTCAGATTTGGCCTGAGGTTATGGTTTTAATTTTAACTCGATACCTCCACGTGTTCCTGAGATAAAGGGTCTTGACAGACAGACGGACAACAAAGTGATCCTATAATGGTTCCGTATTTTCCATTTGAGGTACGGAACCCTAAAAAACGCTAACTTTTTGGTAACAAAAAACAAACGCTTAATAACTGCGGATGTCTGTATTTTAATTTTTAATTGATCTGTCACATATGTCAGGGGCGTTAAGGGGTTAATAGAAAGAATAATGTAACGATAAAGCGTTCCTCAAGTTTCCAAAGAGAATTTTACCTTTTAGTTTGAATTTGCCTTTTCCTTTCTTTGATTTAGCTCCAGGGACATCTATTTTGTCATCGCCGTCGTCACTGTCTTCAAGTAATAACTCTGAAAAAAAAAAGTTAAATATTTATTCATCATCAACATTATTTCAGCCGAAAGCCGTCCACTATTGGACATAGGCTTCCCCCAAATGTCCCCATAATGACCGGTCCTGTGCGTCTCGCATCCATCGGATTCCCGCAACCCTCACCAGGTCATCGGTCCACCTTGTGGGAGGCTTTCTAACGCTGCGTCTTCTGGTACGTGGTCGCCACTCTAGAACCTTTCGTCCCCATCGACCATCTGTTCTGTGAGCAATGTGTCCTGCCCATTGCCACTTATATGAGTATAAATGAAACTCTCAAACGTCCATGAGCTTCATTTATAGTATCTTAATTATATAATATAAAAAAGTCCCCCTGAGTCTGTCTTTATGTCGATAAACTCAAAAACTACTAAACGGATTTTCTTGCAGTTTTGATCAATAGACAGACTGATTCATGAGGAGGGTTTAGGTGTATAGTAATATACACCTAAACCCGCCTTTGAATCAGTCTGCCGTGTATATATATGTTTTAATAAAGAAAAACCTAGAAGTTCAAAGATTTCAAACACCAGGGCGAAGCTGGAACGGGTCGCTAGTTTGTTCTTAGTTAAAATACGAATAAAAGTAATATCTTACCATCTTCCTCTCCAGAAAGAGCTGGTTCGTCTTCATCTCCAGAAATATTTAGTTCGCCATCACTATCTGTGAATGGCAGAAAAAAGAATGAAAAAAAAAACATAGCCCTTTTTCGCAGTTAGTTAAAAAAAAATCACGATACAGACGAAATCGAGGCACAGACAGTGATTCTGTTACACATGAAAGCAATGTTCTAGCAATGTGAGGAATGTGGGTAAAAAAAGCAAGCAGTTTTGGTACGTTCGAGCACATTGCCGGAACATTGCTGCACTAGTGTTTTCACACTTAGATAGTAAGTAATTTGCTCAGATCAAAAAAGCACCCGTCATTCTGATTTCAGGCTGGCGGCTCACTAAGTTTTTTGAAGTGAAAACTTCTTTAGCGGCGTTGAGCACTTTTTCTATAATGGGTATAAAATCTTAAACTCGCGTCAGGACACGTGACCTGATCGAAAAAGCGTAAGACGGCCACCAGTCAAATTTTTTTTAATTACTCTAGTTTTATACAAGCACATTCCTCACATTGTTAGAAGATTGCTTTCATATGTATAGAATCACTGTTTTTTGACGTACACTCGTCATCCTGATTTTCACACTTTCTGGACTACTGTAGTCTCTTGCAAGCTTAATTTTCTAGCACATGGAAATGTATTCTAGAAGGTAACGTTTTCTTTTTTATTCGTTTTTGTTGCTACAAACTGGTAACTAATAACATACCGTGTCCGTCTTAAACCCTCGTATGGGGCCATTACGTATTACGTAAGTACTACAGATGGGTGGGGGGGTCTGTGCTTTGCTTATTTTTAATGTCATGGGGGATGGGTGGATATGGATGGTGATTACGTCAGCAGTATATATTTCTTTAATTTCTTAAGAGAACTATGTCGGTGTTCCAAAATCACACGAAAATGAGAAAACACACCAGACTGAGCAGCAAATACCCAATGTTTGCCAATATTTTTAATGAAGCTGGTTTTGTTCCTCTATTTCAAGCCTAATCCTTAAGTCTAGACTTATAACTACTTCTCATAAATTAATAACGAAACCAGAACACATTGAAATATGCATATACCAGGTACCAATGTTTACGTGAGGATGGAGGCGGGGGAGAGAGCTTTGCTTACTTTTATTGACGAGGGGGAGGGGGGGTTAATGTTTGCAAAAAATCTGCTTATGTAATACGGCCCCCTAACTCCAGTACCATCATCATCGTCACACTGGCGTAGCTACTGAGAGGCTAGACGGTACGGTGGCCCGGGGCCCTCAAGCTCGGGGTACCCCCAAAACCTGATTAGTAAACCCCCCGCTCCACCTAGAGCAGGAGATGTTATTTGATGATTTCCTATGTAAAAAAAGGGCACCCAGTTTTTTTTTCCCAGGATGATCACCCAACTACGCCACTGCATGGTCGTCTTAATTAATTATACATTTTTGTGCCTCGTTTCTGTTGCTACAAACAAGTCTCTAATCACACAACATACCTCCGTCATCACCTTCCACATCTGCAGCGTCATCACCGGCGTCATCATCATCATCGCTGCCAAACTGATCGTCATCATCGTCGTCCTGTTTCTTTGTGCCTCGCTTCTGCTTCGTGGCTGTCATGTCGGCAAGATAGTCTAGTTCGTCGTCTGATTCCGCTGTGAACAATAACATTAGTAATAATAGTTTATTTTTTAATAATAAAAACAAGTGCTTGACTGCGATCCCACCTGATGGTAAGCAGTGATGCAATCGTTGATGGTGAAGCGCACTAGTTTATATTAAGAGCCTATTCACTCTAGCCTTGAAGACACCTAAATTGTAATCGGACGGGAAGACCGCAACAGGCAAATTGTCTCAATCCTTCGATGTATGTACGCGGTATAAACGACGAGGTTAAACGCTTAGTCCGGACCGTAGAAGTTATAACAACGTAAGGGTGGATTCTCGCAGTACGTCTAGTAAGTCGATGGTAGAAAAGCGATGGCGGAATCAAGTCATGGAATTCCCGCGCATACTCTAAAAAATGCATCCTATAGAATACCGTAAGGTTGGCTACCCTGAGCTCCAGGCTTTATAGATTGGTCTTATGCTAACGTTTAGTCTGTACTACTACTGCCAGGGCCGCGGAATTGTTGGAGAGAATCACCGCGGTCCTGGAACGCGAGGGGCAACTGAAGGAACACACGTGGGTTTTAGTCTGACACTACTTCTCGCTCTACCCAGAGCGTGAGGAGTTTTTTGATGATTTCCTACACAGAAAGGGGTCCATACAAGTGTTTAATACATACATAGTCAGTAAAAATTTGAAACTCCCTTTAGTTCCAACCAGAGCGCGAAATTTGATGATTACCAACAAAAATAAAGGTGGATATGTGTCTAGTACATCCATATTTCGAAAGCTCGAGGCAGTCTATTGCCACCAACCAGCGATAATTACGGACAGAGGTAGGTGGCGCTGTAATTGGGCAATTTTTATTCTGACGTAAAGCCAGCTTTAGGGCAACGTCTGTCGGGACCGCTAGTTTATTATATAATGAAGGAATGTTATCTTTTTTCATTATTCTTAGCTTAAGAGAAATATTGCTGTTGAGTATCAAACGGTTGAATGAGTTCTCGTTTGATATTGCAATAGGCTCGCTCCCTATTATACAGGGTGTAAGGGACAGTGGGGTTACCATGACGTTCAAAGTAAGATTGTTTCATTCTTATATCAGTGTGGGTAAGAGACAGAGCTATACAGGTGGCCTAGCGCCATCTCTTACCCATACTGGAAATAAGAATGAAACAATCTTACTTTGAACGTCATGGTACAGGCCCAGGTTTCCGCAAATTTTAAGGGCTAACTCAGTTTCGTCTACTGAGCAAGTCTTTAAAGTTTGTGAAGACCTATCCATTACACCATGTATACAATCAGGAGTCAAAAGTGCAGTTCCATTTTACCAATGCTAAAATGCCTAAAATTTATTTTTATATTATTCTACTGGCCTGTTGGTCTAGTGGTTAGTGGCCCTGACTGCTATGCCGGAGGTCGTGGGTTCGATTCCCACCCAGGACAAATGTTTGTGTGATGAGCACAATCATTTGTTCTGTGTCTGGGTGTAATTTGCGAGTATGTATTTAGAAATATTTAAGTATGTTTATCAGTTGTCTAGTACTCATAACACAAGCTCTGCTTAGCTTGGGACTAGACGGCGTTGTGTGATAGTTGTGGAATATTATTATATTATATTATATGAGAGTCAATGGTTCATGACTGATTTAATTGGTAGCATAGAAACTAAAGTATTGAATAAACTAATTGTGGACTATTGTACTTCTACAACAAAGAAATTTTAATCACTTTAACATTGGTATAGTGCAACTGCACTTTTGACTCCTGACTGTACATAGACGGTTAACATGGCGAATCATCATGTGTAAAAAGTGCAAAAAAATAAGACAAAAAAAAAATAACAGTTTTTTTTTTTGCTATTGTGTAAATGAAACATTTTACAGTTACAGAAACAGTTACACTGTTTCTCGGTAAAACAATAAGGCTCAATGGCTTTGTGCTAACTACCTGCGTGGTATATTTACCTGCTGCTTTAGTGCCCGTGACTGAATCCAGGTACTGTTCAAAGTCTTCACTGTTGACGGAATCAGCGTCACTGTCGTCATCATCTTCCTCATTATCCACGTTACGGCGCTTCTGAAGGAAACTGAGAGTAGGAAAACAAAAATTAATTAAGTACAAAATACACCCTAGAGGTTTTTAAGTCAAGAGTGAATGTTATAGGTTACTTCTGAGCAAGCGAGCAAGCAAGCGTGAACCATCGTCGACCACATCATCGCTTAGATGAGTACGGGCGTAGCCAGACAGGGGTTTTTGGAGTTCAACCCCGAAATATAAAAATATTAATATAATACAGCAGAAACTCGATTATCCGGCCCTCAGTTATACGGATCCGCGATTATCCGGACTATAAACTGTGACCAATTAAATAATTAAGTAATATTGAGCCAAGTTACAAAATGTTTAACATATGTACTAAAAGTCGAATTTATGCAAGCACGAACGAGTCGGAACTGGTATATGGCAAATATGCCAATATTGTGATGATGATGATATCAAAGAGTGGGTCACTTGTGACAGTAATGATCAAGGTTTTCAGATTACGTCGGATGACGAAATTGTAGAAAACATATTGCAGATAAATAAACAGCAGGAAATGCAAGAAGATGAAACAGAAAAAAATCTAGACGTAGAAAATGATGTAGGACCATCTCATGATGAAGCACTTCAGGCTCTGAAAACAGCTCTCAAATGGTTTGAAAAACAAACAGAGAGTGATACTGTAAGTTTACTACAGCTGAAACGAATTCGTGATATAGCAGCAATGAAGAGAAAAAGTAGCTTACGTCAAATGCCAATTACCAAATATTTTAAACCAAATTAAACTTATTATTAAATTATTATTATTTTTAATTAATAATATTATTATTTATTAATAAATATTACTATTATTAAACTTATTTTATTTCACAAAACCCGCTTTACTTCATACATTCGATTATCCGGACTTTCGATTGTCCGAATCCCTAACGACAACAATTAGTCCGGTTAATCGAGTTTCCACTGTAATATATATAATAGTCATTTTAAGCATATATTGGTTTTATTTTCTTGACCCCCCCCCCCCCCCCAATATTGAGAATTGGCTACGCCCATGATTAGGTAGGATAGTGGACAAACGCGAGCCTAGCTGTAATAATAACACAGATAGATATATGTAAGATTACACAGAGGTCTGTGTCTTTTAAGTACATATACTTAAAATAGACTCTCCTCTGAGTTTGTTTCGGTGTTATTTCTCAGTGTAGTCAGCTAGGAACATTAATGTATAGAAAGTGTTAGTTAGTGGTTATTTTTTCTTTTTTATCGGCTTGGTTGTCGCGGGTTCAATTCCCTCACAGAACAAATAGTTGTATGGCCTACTGATAGTTCGGCTCTGGGTGTCATAAGTACGTGAGTTTACATGTTTGCGAACGCAATCACGATACAAAAGTTTTTTTTTAAATTGCAAAATATAAATAATTTGTTGCTGTTACTTACTCATAAAGAAACCGTTCGTCCACGGGCACTTTGCTAGCATCCTCGTTGAGATATGACGCTGAGTTCACTGGTATACTCTTTAGACCTGAAATACAGCAGGTTAAGATTATAAACTCACTGCATTCAAATATGCAGATGTCTCATAAAAATACAAATCATATTTGAGAGTCACGAGAAAACAAATACACGCACATTCTGAAGTGCCAAAAGTTTATGATTTTCTTTCCTTATTGCAATCTACGACATAAAATCGGAGGACAGAGATAAAACCTGCGGCATCAAAAAAAAAAAAAAACTGGGCAAGTGCGAGTCGGACTCACTCACTAAGGGTTCTTTAAAAGTAGATTGACAGACTTTTTATTCGATCGACTTTAAAAGTAGATTGACAGACAAACGACTATGAATTCAGTTCAATTCCCGAATTGAGTTACGAAGATTTTTCCGAATCACATGAAATAGCTACAAATAGATATCGAGTTGGAATGAAAACCAATATACTCAGGTCTGCAGTCCGTTTATGTCGCAAAATACGTGTATTTTGACACTCTCAAGGGAATCAAAATTCATAGGGTACTTCCTGTTGACCCAGAATCCTGAAATTTGGCATGAAGCAAGATCTTATAGCACAAGTATAGGAAAAAGTTTGAAAACTGTAAATTTATAGTTACGTTACAAAAAAAAACTATTTTTGCGATTCGGAAAAATCTTCGTAACTCAATTCGGGAATTGAACTGTTTTCATAGGTAGGTTTGTACGAAACCCTCAGTACGCAAGTCCGACTCGCACTTGTTTTAATTCTGATATCCGATTGTTTCTGTTAAGGTACTAAAGTACAGTACAATACACAAACCTTTAGCAATATAATTCTTCCTGACCGCAAACTTAGGATGTGATCCCTTCACCTTCTTCACACCCTCGTCCTGCTGGTTATCAGCTCGCTTCTTGGGGTTCTTGAACACGAAGCGATCCAGGAAACGGATGCCCGCGAAGTCTTTGAGGGGATCGCCGCTGTATTGGATTATTTGCTCTGCGGAAGAGAACAATAGGGAATAACAGGCCTGGTGCTCTAGTAGTTAGCGGCCCTGACTGCTATGCCGGAGGTTTGGGTTCGATTCCCACCCAGGACAAAATTGTGTGTTTGTTCTGTGTCTGGGTGTAATTTATCTATAATATGTATGTTTTTAGAAATATATAAGTATATTTATCAGTTGTCTAGTACTTATAGCACAAGCTCTGCTTAGCTTGGGGCTAGACGGCGTTGGGTGATAGTTGTGGAATATTATACTATTATATTAATAAGGAGACGTTCAATTTATGTATGGAGTTTGGGCCAAAAATAAAACAACTGAACAGCAATCTGACTTATACAGGTTGAAAGAGCGTCTTAATATATTTCAAATTTTTCAGCTTGTTACAAAACCGGAGGACTGAAAATTCTTATTTAATCATGATCGAGTAGCGTAATAAATAAGCTTTATTATAAGGTATATCACATTGATGTTCAAATGTCTTCGGAATAATAGCCCAATTTCGACCTGTCCTTTCTCTCGCATTTATATAAATAAGGTCGTCTCATCCGCACGAATCGGGTGCAGGAACTTCCCTAACTTATTGTGTTCTTTGAGAACCTGCGTGATGCGAAAGGTAGGACGCCGTGAGGTCTTTCCAACCACGCCTCAAACAGGGGACTTATTGCCATAATTGTGGCGTACCCAAAACCCAAGCGTGAGTTAAGATTGCCTGTATACATCGCTTGTGCTATTTTTGTTTGATAAAAGTTGTGTGTACAATAAAGAATATGAATAAGAATAGGGTTTAAAATATTCAATTCAATTCAAAGTATGTATTTTATTTCCCATAAGCCTACATGGGCACTTATAAAGCGTCACTAGCTAGTGAACGGTTCTAATTAGTCGAGAACCGACAAGAAACTCAATAAGTACCTAAATAAATTACTTTTTCTAGTTTTTTTTTGAGATGTCAAATCGTCCTAATACTTCTTTCGCTCTAGGGTTTGGCGAGAGAGCGTGTCAGACCTTTACTGTTTAAAAAAACCACACCTAAGTTGAATCGACGCACTACATTGGTATTGGCATCGGTGCACGCGCACACAAACACCTTAGTAACAGTCGAGACTTATCAATAATTTAATTTATTTATCCTTAAATAAAAAACGTATACGTATTTTAAAAATAGCTGCTCCTAGAATTCAAAGAAATGTGACATCCCCTGCACCCAAACTGGGCCCGCGTGGTGGATTACGGTCCATTCCCTCTCTTAGAGAGGAGGCCTGAGTCCTAGATTTGGTAAACTTTATCAGGCTGGTGATGCTATGATATATTTGCTAGGGCATAGGGATTGTTATCCATCCATCTACATGTATACTCAGAACTCTTTTAGTAATATGCGCTTCATCCCTCCTCTTCACATGAACATACCAAGACAACCGATTTCCTTTCAACTTATCAGTCACTGGCGCCACTTACAAACTTAAATATACTCCTTTTATAATATATTCCTCTAATATAATTTAAAGATATCCCGGTATTTTTAAATGGATATAGTGTTTCAAGAGGAAGGTTTTTAAGTATGATAAGAACGTAAAAAGATGGATGGATTGTGTGAAGAGTGATATGAAAGAAAAGGAACTTAGTGATAGTATGACGGTTGACAGGATAGAATGGAAGAAAAAAACGTGTTGCGCCGACCCCAAATAAGATGGGACAAGGGCAGGAAGATGATGATGATGATGACTTGCACAATATAGTAGAAAAACACTGATAATTTTATCCTTTACTTTTTATGAGAAATAATATTTTATTTACGAAGCGATTTTAAGCAATATAGCATTAATCCTTATCCAACATAAGTAATTACATACTTACAACTATTTTATTGAAATACAATAAGTTTCTTTCTTTTCTTCTTTCTTTCAGTAACCTAACGTGACGAATTTTGTTTTAAACTTCGGTCAATATGACGTAATCGTCCATGTAAGCAGAGCTTGAGTACAGCGCATTGAGGAGCTGATCTTGGTAACTGAAATTCTGTACTCATGTGTTTATTAATTAGCAATGATCTTGAGCTTCTGTCATGGTATAATCGGGTAACAAATAATTTACATGTGGATGGATGGAGAGGAAGAGGGAGACCAAAGAAAAGATGGATGGATTGTGTGAAGAGTGATATGAAAGAAAAGGAAGTTAGTGATAGCATGACGAGTAACAGGGCAGAGTGGAAGAAAAAAACGTGTTGCGCCGATCCCAAATAATACGGGATAAGGGCAGGAATATGATGATGATGATGAAATAATATCGCACTTGAGGATGGAGTTGAGGACCGTTTATTAATACGGGCCTAAACATTCATTATGAGCTTAGCAAACACTCTCAGTAGGGAAACAATACAACATTCTTTAGACCTCAATAAACATTAATTTTGCTAACCTTCAAACAAAATAATCTTTCATTCTTACGAAAATCTGCATCCTCTGCGCGATTTGAACATATACAACAGCCTCGAAATCATCTATTGGGCAGTTGCCCGGATCAAGCTAATTTCAGACTACGCTATAATATAGCACAACAATATCGCGTTCCATACATTTATTTAATTTAGTAATAGCATATAGTATAGCTATGTGTGAACGTGTTGTAAATAAATAAAGCTATTATCAAAGCTAAGCTATTATTATAAGCGTGGTCTGAAATGAGCTTCAGACCTAACATCCGTGTGGTCGGAGAAGTTTATGAAATTTTGTTCCAGTGATAAATTAAATTGTTTTTTTTTTTAAGCGTTTAAAGACCCACCCCGTAACAGATCCTCCCTTTTCAATGGTGTTTTGCGGAACTTCTCGCCCTGTTTCGCATACCTCTAAACATTCATTATGAGCTTAGCAAACACTCTCAGTAGGGAAACAATACAACATTCTTTAGACCCCAATAAACATTAATTTTCCTAACCTTCAAACAAAATAATCTTTCATTCTTTACGAAAATCTGCATCCTCTGCGCGATTTGAACATATACAACAGCCTCGAAATCATCTATTGGGCAGTTGCCCGGATCAAGCTAATTTCAGACTACGCTATAATATAGCACAACAATATCGCGTTCCATACATTTATTTAATTTAGTAATAGCATATAGTATAGCAATGTGTGAACGTGTTGTAAATAAATAAAGCTATTATCAAAGCTAAGCTATTATTATAAGCGTGGTCTGAAATGAGCTTCGGTCGGAGAAGTTTATGAAATTTTGTTCCAGTGATAAATTAAATTGTTTTTTTAAGCGTTTAAAGACCCACCCCGTAACAGATCCTCCCTTTTCAATGGTGTTTTGCGGAACTTCTCGCCCTGTTTCGCATACCTCTAAACATTCATTAAGAGCTTAGCAAACCCTCTCAGTAGGGAATCAATACAACATTCTTTAGACCCCAATAAACATTAATTTTGCCAACCTTCAAACAAAATAATCTTTCCTTTATTAGACCCCTATAATTATGAATTTCGTTAACCTTCAAACACAATATAAGTCGTAAATATTTTGTCCATACAATACTTTCTTGGAAACGTGTTCATTTGTTTACTGTGATGGTCCGAATATTCGAGATTACTTACTGTACTCCCTTTGTCGGCATATTACAAAGGGTTGGTCTATATGTTATCTTAATTTTAGTTGCTTTTGGACTGTAAAAATGACGAGTAAAAGAAACTTTTGGTATTGTTGAAACATAAAATTATTAGATTTGCAACGAATATTCGATTATTATTCTGTGTTCGGCCTATTCGGCTACTTTTTACCCGACTATGGCAAAGCCAAAGAAGGGTTATGATTTTGACAGGCTATGTATTTACGTATGTATGCATGTATGTATGTGAGTATGTTCATCTGTTTCCTCGTAGCTCCTGATCTACTTATCGGAACTCGACGTATTAGGTATCGTTAGAACCGTCTTAATTGTCCGCTGAACATAGGCTACGTGACGTGTCACAAAACTTGATACGGCGCCCTCTAGCGGACCAAAAGAAATTTGTTAATGGAGATAAATACGTCGTATTTGGTACCATTTGAAAGGGCTTTACTTCTACATTTCTAAAATATTGCTCAAATTTAAAGTGACGCTCTCTAGCGGGCAAAAAGTCATGTGTTGAAAAAAATATTTAGATAAATACACTGTTTGATAACATTTGAAAGGGCATCACTGGTACTTATCAAAAAATATCATCAAAATTCAATGTGGTGCCCTCTAGTGGACAAAAAGTATTGTGTTAAAAAAAATAAGATAAATACGTCGTGTTTGGTGACATTTGAAAGGACTTCACATGTAAGATACCAAAATAAATAGTATAGAAGCAGTGATTTAATTTAACACGAAAATTGTATAAATAAAAAAAAAATCTAAAACAAGACTACGACAAAAAAAAAACGACGCTGAAAAAGTATGAAACAAGATATTCAGGGTGCTGAAATAAACAAGGTAACTGGAAAAACAAGAATAGAACAAAAATAAAAGCCGCAGTCACACGTTATAGGTACCAACTGAAACACATTAAGAACGTGTGACTGCGGTTTTTCTTTTTGTTCTGTTCTTGTTTTTCTAGTTACAGTCAAACGGGGTGAATGGTGACCTCAGGGGTGAATAGGGACAAAAGTTTGAAGGGGATTTTCGCGTTAATTAACAATTTTTCCCAGCATGTAAGTACTCCTATTTGTTCATTAATTGTAACAAAAACGGATACTTTGATAGAAATCAATTATATAAATACATACCAATGTAAAAAACTTAGCCAAAGTTTTGTTCCTATTCACCCCGTTTGACGGTACTTTTTTTTTCCAGATACTTTGTTTTTCCAGTTACCTTGTTTATTTCAGCACACTGAAAATCTTGTTATATACTCTTTCAGCGTCACTTTTTTTGTCGTAGTCGAGTTTTTGATTTTTTAGTTTTATTTTTCTTATCCTAAGTCCCAGTAGTTTCGGCTGTGTGTTTCTCCTTTTATATTCGTATATAGACTAGTATATAGACTTATCTAGTATAGCACAGTCGGCCTTATAATGTCCCCACTGTTGGGACTCAGGACTCCTCTCTAGGAGAGAGAAATAGGCTCTAAACCACCACGCGGGCATAGTGCGGGATGGTGAATGTCACATGTCTTCGAATTTTTGGTTTTAGGACATGCCGGTTTCCTCACAAAATTTTCCTCCACCGTTTTGAGAGCTGTGTTGAAAAATTTACACAAAGTAATCCGCCTGACTGGGTTTAAACCCGCGACCTATCTAGTAATAACAAAAAATTATAAGTCATCAAAAACATGTGAAAAAAAAACAAATCAGTTCTTTTAACGTAAAAAGCTGTGAGATCCATGTAATACCAAGTCGGTTAATTTATTCAGTCCCTACTTAAGGAACCTTCTGTCTTAAGTTATTACCAATAAGCTAACCAGGTAATAAGCTAACTTAACATCATCTTATAGGGACAATTACTATATTAAAAACTAGCTTCTGCCAGCGGCTTCGCCCGCGTGAAAGTAGGTTTCTCCTAACAAAATTTGGTAGATATTTATAAGATCTACAATTAATTAGAACATTTTATGGTTCTCTCTTTTATAGTTTAGGCAGCGTACGCAAAATAAGTAACTTTTCTGGTTGACTTTTTACACCTTGTGTCCGAAAAACTCAAATATCTTACGGAACCCTATTTTTTCCAAAATAAAATATAGCCTATGTTACTCGTGGATAATGTAGCTTTCGAATGGTGAAAGAATTTTTAAAATCGGTCCAGTAGTTTTTCCTCCTATTCATTACAAACAAACAAACAAACAAAGTTTTCCTCTTTATAATATTAGTGTAGATAATTTATTATTAAAAAAATTAAATTAGCTTCTGCCAGCGGCTGCGCCCGCGTGAAAGTAGGTTTCTGCGTACAAATTTTGGACTCCCGTTTCATCCCCGGAATGGGGTCAATTTTGAGGAATCCTCCTCCAAAGGAAACCATGTGCAAAATTTCACGCTCTTAGACCTAATAGCTTCGGCTATGAGTTGATATGTCAGTCAGTCAATTCTCTAATAGATAAATAGATTGGACTTGGCTATTGCATGAAAACACAATGTACAAGTAATACATATAACATTAAATTAGATTTTTTAGTGAGTTAAGCTAAGTTACTTCTAGCTATATCCACGACGAAGTTATAATCCGTACTATCCTTTTCTCGAAATAGTTCAGGTCGAAAATGGCCGGAACTGAAGCCGGAGAAAAGGATGGTACGGCCTTTTTTGCTCGACTTGGCGGGGGCACTGCTGTGCCCCCAGATATTTCACATCTATCACACAACGCCATCTATTCTTACACTAAGCAGAGCTTGTGCTATGAGTACTAGACAACTGATAGATAAATTACACCCAGACACAGAACAAATGATCGTGCCCAACGTACAAATATTTGTCCTGGGTGGGAAGCGAACCAAAGCCCTCCAGTATAGCAGTCAGGGCTACTGATCATTATACCAACAGGCCAGTCTAATGCCTACTATATGATCCAACTGGATACCCATGGTCGCTTACAATGGGCCTCATCAGAAGGGTTACAGTCACCCAAAGGGCAATGGAAAGAGCTGTGCTCGGAGTTTCCTTGCGTGATCGCATAAAGAATGACGATATCCGCAGGAGAACCAAGGTCGCCGACATAGCCCGAAGAATCGCCAAACTAAAGTGGCAGTGGGCAGAGCACATTGCTTGTAGAACGGATGGTCGATGGAGCCGAAAGGTTCTAGAGTGGCGACCGCGCAGCGTTGGCGCGGCCTCCCACAAGGTGGACCGACGACCTGGTGAGAGTCGCGGGAGTGCGGTGCATGCGAGACGCACAGGATCGGTCGTTGTGGCGTCGCGCGCGGGGAGGACCATGTTCAACAGTGGACGTCTTTCGGCTGAAATGATGATGATGATGATGATGGATACCCACACCAGATATTTGTGAAAACCTTACGATTGATTAACTTCTCGGCGAACAGCTTGACGGTGGGATGGAAATGTGCGGCGAGAGGCAATAGTTCCACGTAGGCGGAGCACTGCGCGCCCGCAAACGAAGGGTTGCGGGCGAACGGGTTGTATTCTGTTATTTCCTGGGAAAGAGAAAAAGACGTCATATAAATAATATAAATGCGAAAGTTGTGAGTGTGTTTAATATACACGAATTAAAGAAAGAATGCGTGAAGAATTGACAAAAAAATTTCGCCTTATTGCAAAACGCGATCTAAATGTATATTTTTTTTATTGATATAAACCAGTGCTTGACTGCGATCCCACCTGATGGTAAGCTGAGATGCAATCATTGATGGTGAGGCGCACTAGTTTATTAAGAGCCTATTCACTCTAGCCTTGAAGACACCTAAATTATAGTTGGACGGGAAGACCGCAGCAGGCAAATTGTTCCAATCCTTCGATGTACGCTGTATAAACGACGAAGCGAAACGCCATTGAAGTTTCAACAACTTAAGGGTGGATACTCGCCGTACTTGTTCCGGGATTATTACTAGGTTTCATCATCATTTCAGCCGATAGACGTCCACTGTTGGACATAGGCCTCCCCAAGTGTCGCTACAACGAACTTTCCTGTGCGTCTCGCGTCCATCGGATTCCCGCAACCTTTACCAGGTCATCGGTCCACCTTGTAGGAGGCTTTCTAACGTTTCGCCTCGTCGTTTATCGTACTGCCTGTCCGATTATAATTTTGAAGTGTTTTCTAGAGTGAAAGGGCTCTTAATAAACTAGTGCGCTTCACTGTCAAAGATTATATCATTGCTTACTATAAAGTGGTGTAGCGACATCTATGGCGCCACAAAAGGACTACAAGAAATACGAAACCCTGCATCGCGCAATCAAAGTTTTCCGCGCGGACATATACGAGAGCACAAAATCATCTATCGGACAGTTGCCCATACCAGACAAAACATCCGTCTGGTCGGAGGATCCTTCCTTTTCAAAGGAGGTGTGTGAGATTTTACTCTCTGTTCCGCATACCTCCAAAGTGGGATCGCAGTCAAGTGCAAGTTTATGTCATTAAAAAAAAGCCCCTATTCCTCAGTTTTCCTTTGTGTATACGCAACACACACACTTGCGTACAGCACGCCTAGAACGAGATAGACCACGTCTTATAAGACGCCAAGTTGGCTAGATAGCACTTCAGTCTTCAAGTACTTTGCTAGTAACACTCACCTTGTCCATATTGACGCTTTTCTTGAGCTGAATCTTAGCGGCCTGATCCTTCTCTTGCTCATCTTCCTGATTGCTGGGCAGCGCTTCCGTCTTCACCTTGGCGTGGAACCAGCCCAGCACTGCGGTGCTGTGCTTGCGCTTCTTGGGTCTTATGTTGCCCTGGTTGTCGATTTTCAGGTCCACGTACTTTTCTTCTTCGTCATCATCTGGAAATATGGTGATCTTGTGAAATTGAGAGGCTGTTTTTTTAGGGTTCCATACCCAAAGGGACTCTGTTACTAAGACTCCACTGTCCGTCTGTCTGTTTATCACCAGGCTGTATCTCATGAACCATGACAGATAGGCGGTTGAAATTTTCACAGATAATGTCGCCCACCGCGTCTGTCCGTATGAACGCGATAAACTCACAAAGTACTGAACTGATTTTCATGCAGTTTTCACCAATAAACAGAGTGATTCATGAGGAATGTTTAGGTGTATAATACTGCATATTACAGAAGAGAAAAACATAGAATTTTAAAGATTTGTAACACCCATACAAAGCTCGGGCGGTACGCTACTCTTTATATATATATATAATTCTTCTGTACTTGTTTATCACCTAATTCCTCCAAAACAACTTGATTGATTTGGATTTAATTTTGTATGTATATTTGGGTAAGTCAGTCTGAATACATCGAAAATACAACTGAACCCGATAGATGGCGCTACTATCGATTTCTCATATTTTTTGTGACGAAAATCCTGCCATCGGACAGGACAACATCTGTCGGGACAGCTGAGGTCTTTCTTTCATAGTATGGTTAGGATGACAGCAGGACGAAAATATGCATCTTTAATATGAGAGAAAAGGATAGGTAGTGTGATATCGAAAGGAGATCGCATGAATTAGGTTAACGAACTGGCAAGTAAAATATACTTTTAAGAATTTCGTTGTTCTAGAAGAGGTTTGAAAATTGAACAGAACAAAGAAATGTCTAGTTTTTGGAGTTCGGACATAACCATTGTACCGCGATGTGCTAATATTGAATCTTGAAGAAAAGTGTAAAGATTTTTATATCATATCAAGGATTTCATTGAAGTTAAAGTCCCGGAATTCAAATCAACCGTCGCAGAGTGCGACATAGTTTGAAATGAGGGTTCCCTAGCATATAACAACACGTGCGGTGAAACTGTAGTGCTTGCTTGTTTACTAGAATTATATGCATAACACACGAGTGACACATAACTACATCAATTACACTGATCTGCACTAACATAGATGGATAGCATTTGACAAATGGTTTTATTAAATCTCTCCACTAAACCATTGGATTATGGGTGGAGAGATTTAATAAAACCATTTGTCAAATGCTCTCCATGGTTTTTATATCATATCAAGGGTTTCATTGAAGTAAAAGTCCCGGACCTCAAATCAACCGTCGCAGAGTGCGACAGTAGCTACATTGTATCAGAAATCAGAAACATTTATTTAAAACAGACCAATTACAGGCAATTTCGAATTGTCAAAATGTTAATCAGTAAAAAAAAAAGTGAAGCTAAATTGCTGTTCAAGCGTAGATCTCTATGAAGAAGAACGTGCAAGAAACTCCATGGACACTCTTTGAAATCATATTATGACTTACATAAATCTTGGTTACATATTTCTTGTCGCTTCTATTATGTGACCACAATGTGAGTAGATAAATAATGAAAAAAAAAGGCATCTAAGAGATGACAGATTTTAACTGACGCCGCCCGTTCACGAGCATGACACATGAATTTAAAAATTTTAATAAGCTGTATGAATTCGACAGCTGTCGCCTACACAATCCTATAGAAATTGTTGTATAGTATGTATTAGTATAATTCCTTACCCAACAACAGATCTCTCTTATCTCCCCTCAGCAGATCAACCTTCTTCTGCTCCACTTTAACTGCCTCATCATCTTCTGTAGTATTCAGAGTATCGTTTACTTCAGTCACTGTGTCCTCTGCGTTCTCTTCTTGATCTCCTTCTTGCTCGGAAGTTTCTTCTTTTATTTCCTGTTGAGACCAAAGTACGAGCTCTATAGGACGAAACAAAAGTAGTCAGAGGTCCTTATTTACCCATCTTTTTTAGTTGATTTATAAAATTCGGTATGAATTAACAAAAAAAAAAAAACGCTTTTTCACAACAAAATAAGACCCGACTTCAAAAATTAAAAGTAAAAAAATCGTAAGTCGGTGTCAAAAAGGCTCGGGACAAAATGTGAAATACTACTACGTTTTATTTTTCACTTTTCTAGTTGTACTACCCTACAACTAAAAAATAAACAGTCATCAAGACCTCCACAACCCAGTAATTGGGTAATATGGTACTCCTTAGTAAGGCTGGTGTCAGATTTCCTGGTTGCTCATTATCCGTAACGAAAGTAACTACTGCCAAAGACCTACAAACAAATGACAGCCGGGACCGCTGGCTTAAAAGTGTACTACATGAGCTCGAAAAATGGATGTGCGATTAACGCTTGTGTGACAAAACTAAACAAAAGTTAGAAAGATAAGGCGAGAGCGAAACTAAGCAGAGCTCCCTAAGGTGGGAGCTCGGTTATGTTTCGCTCCCGCCTTCGGGGCTATTTTTTTATAATCACCTACAGGCAGGGCAGTGTCAAACTACTGTAATACTGCATCATTGCTTACCATCAAGTGGGATCGCAGTCAAGCACTAGTTTATATCAAATTAAAAAAGAAAATCAACGTACTGTCGAATTAGTACTCACATACTCATTTGTCGAACTCACGTAGTACACTCAAGGCTTAACGAGCTGTCTGAGACACGGAGGAATCTCGATATGTTAAAATGAACCAATGTGCAGACTAACCGCGGTAAGATTGAACACATATATAAAGCCAAGTTACGAATCTCACCTCTTTAATCTCCCTCTTAGTCCAAACCAGCCTAACAGCCTCTTTCTTCTCTCCATCCTTCAGGACTTGAGAGATCAAGAACAGCATCCCACACGCCTGCGCAGGCGTCATATAGCAGCAGAGCTGTAGTAACCTCTTGATGAACGACGCAACTCGAGGAATATTGCTGTCTCGCTTCAACGACTTATAGATGAGCGAGAAGAGTAGAGCCGAGTGAGTTGTGTTGAAGATTTCTGAGTTTGTCAGTTTACGGTAGAGGGCGGTGTAGTAACTGGAATTAAACAAGTTTTAATTAGAGGAGTTGATGCTCCAAGGAACATTTTTTCATGAAATATCTATTCAATAGGGTAAGATGAACTGAGTGGGTTGTATTGATTATATATTTTATATATATAAAAGCGAAATACCGCTCACTGATTAATTACGATATCTCAGAAACTATAACACCTACAAACTTAAAATTTAGGCAGGTAGGTTCCTTATAGGATTTTACGAAACTCCACCCCTAAGGGGGTAAAACGGGGGTTGAACGTTTGTATGGAGAAACCTATTTTCACGCGGGCGGAGCCGCTTGCAGAAGCTAGTTCCGTATAAATACGTATTAGAGTCGCCATACATATCTTAATCAATATACAACTTGACTCTAACCTGCAAAATGTTAAAAACTTAATAAAATTAGAGTTACATGGGCTAACGCTAGGGTAACCCACTTTGACCCTTATTGGAAAGTTGTACAACAGATAGTCGATGGGGCCGAAAGGATCTGGAGTGGCGGTAAAGAAACATCTCAAAAAAATATTTCAGCTATTAAAGTTTATTACTCTTAATAACAGCCCCCCCTAGCCAAGTTACGACCGTTTCGTTTCTTGCGTCGGACACTTTGAGTAGGCCACGCCTCCGATTCCTTTGTTCTGACGTCATCTCAACGCTCAGTCACGTGGTCAGAACAAAGGAATCGGAATCGATTTTCTTGCGTCGAATGCCACGAGTAGGCCATTCGTGGCGTTGGACGAAAGAAAATCGAAACGAAACGGTCGTATCTTGGCTAGGGGGGGGGGGGCAGAAGTATTTCAATACAAAAGTGTCGGGAACTCATTGTAATTGTCTTTAGCAGAGGTTTCTCATATATAAAAGGTCCCCTAAACTAGGTTTTGCTGTAAATAGCAGCCTAGCCCATTGGCAGACTGACATGGGGCATCGTTACGGTCAAGTTCTTATCCACTTAATCATACTACTTATGGAGCAGTTGGTAATGGCTCCGGCTACGTTGTGGGATCAAACAGACAGGCGCATTATTTTTTGTAATTTATTTCATCACCACTGCTCTCGAAACGATGGAGGAAAACGTCGTGAGGAAACCGGCATGTCCTACCATGTGACATCTACCGACCCGCGATCTGAATTACGGCGCATTCCCTCTCCTAGAAAGGAGGCCTGAGTCCCAACAGTGAGAACATGACTTGATTCCGCCATCTCATTTCTACCATCGGACAACCGGACGTGCGGCTAGGTTCCACCCTTACGTTGTTGAAACGTCTACGGTCCGGACTAAGCGTTTCGCCTCGTCGTTTACACCGCGTCCATCAAAGGACTGGAACAATTTGCCTGCTGCGGTATTCCCATCCGATTATAATTTGGATGTCTTCAAGGCTAGAGTGAATAGGCTCTTAATAAATTAATGCGCCTCACCAGCAACGATTGCATCACTGCTTACCATCAGGTGGGATCGCAGTCAAGCACTAGTTTATATCAAATGAAAAAAAAAAGTTTTTTTTTGATGATTTCTCACATCACTTCGGAGTTGCGTGTCAGACTTCTACTGACTAAAAAAAACACACTTATGTTCCCTCAGTTGACCTTTGTGTTCCAGGATCACGGGTTTCCCTTTCGGATGTCAACTCATGGGTCCCAGTAGGCTTCAGCTCTGCTGGGCCCCTACGGTTTTGCTGACATCCCATTGAGGCGCGCGTGGAAAATTGGGCTGCGGCGACGATTCGGGCTCGGTTCAGACAACCCACACTCGCGGTGGAGTGGGAAGATAATGACGCTGATTATGTTTATTATGCGTACTTACCGGTCAGCAGTCCCCTTCGAAGCGTCAGAGATATGGAACAGCAGTGCCAGCGCGTGTATGGCGATGTTGATCCCAGCTAGGTGGACCAGGCGATGTATGGCGTCGATGTGAGAGGTGCTCTCCGAGAGGCGTTCTTTGTTGGCGAAGGGATAGGCGCGCTTGACGCCGGTTAGGATGGCTGACATTAGGCGGGAGTCGATCTCGCCCTGGGGGTAGAGAGGAAAATTAAATAACACTGATATTAAGAAAACTTTTTACAAAAAAAAAAAATACAAGCAACTTCGATGTAAAAAAAAAACACTGAAAAATGCAATAATAGTTTTGTCTCTTTGTTATTTAACACCGACTTCCAAAATTAAAGTTATTTTGCACTTTTCTGTGTTTTTTTTTACACTGAAGTCGGTTGTTTTATTTTTTGTAAAAAGTTTTTTATTTTTTAGTGGTGGTATTTAAGTATGCTTATAGCCAGAGTGCATCTCATGACAGTTCTAATAATACAAAACACGGTTAGATTAAATTAATTTGTTACAGAGTTCCGGTGCTTAACCTCAGGCTTCATCATCATATCAGTTCGATATATTCCCCTTCTTCTTTCAGTCAGTCATCGACTACATGTATAAATAAAGCAATTTTACTTCCATATCTTCGAAGTTCATAATCAGGTCATAACAATATTTTTATGGGACAAACTTGGAAGTATAATATTCCAATAAAAAATTAAAAACCGATTTCTCGGTCAATTGTGGACCGACCACAATTGACGGAGATATCGGTGAACATGCATAAAAAAAAACACATTTAGCCGAACATAGAGCCTCCTCCTTTTTGAAGTCGGTAAAAAAGGTGAAACTTTTTATGTTTGTTACTGTTTTATGCTCAAACAGCTGAACGATTTTTTTGAGATGGGAAATCAACCAAGAACTTCTCGCGCTCTAGTGTGAAGTGAGAGGGCTTGTCTGACTTTTACTGCTTAAAACCACACCTGTTTTCTTTAGTTGCCCTTTGCGTTCCAGGGCCGCGGTAGCTCTTTATCTTATTATGAGCCAACTCATTTAAAGATACTTCATTCTATTTGAAATATTTATTATTTATTTATTGTGAACACCTACCACTGTGTTATCTTTTTTAATCCAAAGGTTGACTGTTTGAGAAGGCTTTATTGCATTAATTCCGCCTATGTACCAATACTGTACATGAAGTTTAAATATCTATATAGATAAAAATGAATCCCTATTTCTCTTTGTCACGCCATCACGGGTGAACGGCTTGACCGATTTCACAATTTTTTTTTGTTTTGTTTGTTATTGTCAAGAAAAGGTTTTTATGAGAGAAAAAAAAATTGTTAGTAGGGTAAATTTGGGTGGAGTTGGGTAGAGCAGAATAATCAGTTGATCGGAGCGAAGCCGCGGGTAAAAGCTAGTATATATATATAAAAATGAATAGCTGTTCGTTAGTCTCGCTAAAACTCGAGAACGGCTGGACCGTTTTGACTAATTTTGGTCTTGAAATATTCGTGATAGTCCAGGGTAGGTTTTTTTTTTTTTTTTTTTTATTGGGTGGGAAAATCATCCTAATGACATCCCCGCTCTTGGGCGGAGCGAGAGATAGTGTCAGACTCTTACTGACTAAAAACCCACTCCTGTTCCTTCGTTGCCTTCGTCCCAGGGCCCCGGGTTCCGCTTTCACACTACCCGTGGCCCCAGTAGGCAGTCCAGGGTAGGTTTAAACGGTGAGAAAAAAAATCCTAATACAACGCCATCTCTAATTAAAATATCATTATAAAATGAATTATGCTGTTCTGGTAATGCCAGTAGATGGCGTTATCCTTACTATTAGGCGGTACGAAGTTCGCCGGGTCAGCTAGTAAAAAAATAAATAAACGTTATACATTAATATACACATAACATTAAATTACCTTCTTAATAGAAGCCTTGAAGAACGAGAAGTATATCCTGATGAGGTTCTCCGCGATTTTGGAGTCGTCCTTGCCGAGGAAGAACTGGTTCAGGAAGCACACGCCATAGTACTGCGCTCGAGGGGATATGTTGGACCTGGGATGACAAAATATTGTAGTAATTGTAATAGGGATTAGAAATTGAGTACATGCTTTAAGTCTCGTGACACGAGACGATCGAAGATTCCCGGTAAAGATAAATTTCCGGGTTTTATCGTCAGTTGTCTGTCTCGGCAACTTGACGACGGGATATCACGCGTCTCAGAATTGGGTATATCTAGTAGTTATTTTGTACAAAGTTTTATTCTAAAAAATAGAAACACTAAAAAAAAGCTTTTTCTGTAAACAATAGACATATATTCGTAGGAGGAAGAGTGGAGACGCCGTAATTTTCTCAAAATTTCTACTCAACTTCTGAGTCCCTCATGAATGTTAGAGATTGTTTTGAAGATTGGTTCAGACTAAGCGTTTCGCCTCGTCGTTTGTACCGCGTACATTGAACGATTAAAACAATTTGCCTGCTGCTGTCTTCCCGTCCGATTATAATTGAGATATTTTCAAGACTAGAGTGAATAGGCTCATAATAAACTAGTGCGCCTCATCATCAACTAATTGCATCATTGCTTACCTCACGTGGGCTCGGATCAAGCACTAGTTTGTACATTTAAAGAATAATTCACTCTAGCTTTGAAGATACCTAAATTATAATCGAATAAATAATAATAATATATTTTAATTATTATTAGACCTACCGTTGACTGTTAGAGAATGCCTTGTTGCATTAAGTCCGCCTATGTACCACTACTGTACATGAAGTTTAAATAAATAAATAATAATCGGACGGGAAGACCGCTGTAGGCAAATTGTTCCAATCTTTCGATATACGCGGTATAGATGAGTTTTTTCTAAAACAATCAGTGCTATGTAGAGATAACAATATAAACCTGAACAGCATCTTCTCGATGTCTGCCAGCACGACGGCCTTCATGTTGGGATGGTTGTACAGCAGCTGACACAGATGGTAGATCACCTTGGACGCCACGCCCTGGCACGGGTCACCGAGTTTGTTGATTATGTTGGTTAGAAGCATCTGTAATAAAAATTTTGAACGCTTAGACCTACTGTCCACGGACGCGTAGCTTCTTAGACGCGTATTTTTCTTATTATACCCTTGATGTACGCCTGAGTGAAGCTTACATATATATAAAACTCTGTCGACGAAGCGGCAGCATCCGCAATTTATATTAAAAAAAACCGGGCAAGTACGAGTCGGACTCGCGCACTGAGGGTTCCGTACAAACTTACTTATGAAAACAGTTCAATTCCCAAATTGAGTTACGAAGATACTTCCGAAATATTTTTTTGCGATTCGAAAAGTTATTGACGTAACTACAAAACAGATTGGGCACTTATAAATTCACTTTTTGACGCCCGTATGGCCATTTGAGTTATTGTATAATGCTCGAAGTCATTGAAATCATTTGAGAAGTTTCTACTTTCAATATAAGCTTAGTATTTAAAATCAAGCAAAGATAGAAATATCACTGATACCTTTTCTCTCTCAGGATGGTGCATCAACAGATAAGACATGGCGCTGACAGCTTTCTCCTTATTCGCTTCTACTGAGTCGTGGGCGAATTTATTCAGCGCCTCCACGTATGCTGCAAATTATTATTAATGTTTCAGTATAATAATAGATCAAAAGAGCACTAATATTATGAAGGCATTTTTTTATATTTGTTCCTTCTTCACTCTCAAACGGCTGAACGCATTTGGATGATATTTGGCGCACGGGTAGACCATGTCCATGGAATAGCACATACTTTTTATTCCGGGAGATATTATAAAACTAAGTCTCCCACAGCATCTCTCTGTCTGTATAATTAAGCATAATCAGCCTTTTAATGTTCCCACTGCTGGGACTCAGGCCTCCTATATCTAGGAAAGGGAATGGGCCGTAATCCACCACGCGGGCCCAGCGCGGGTTGGTGAATGTCACATGTCTTCGAATTTTTGGTTCTAGGACATGCCGGTTTCCACACGATGTTTTCCTTCACCGTTTTGAGAGCAGTGGTGTTGAAATAAATTACAGAAAGTAACGCGCCTGGCTGGGTTTGGCCCGCGACTCAAAACTCAAAAACTACTGAAGGGATTTTCATGCAGTTTTCACCAATAGACAGAGTGATTAATTAGGAAGATTTTGGTGTATAATACATGTATATATAGAATTTCTAAGATTTGTAACGTCCACGCGAATCTGGTACGGGTCGCTGGTAAAACATAATTACTCACTTCCATACAACTCCTTCAGCTGATCCTCATAGAACCAAAGCTTGAGTATATTCCGCCTCGCTTGCTTGTTGCCCGACGTCATCTCATCCACGTGCCCCAGGGGATGCTGCTCAAATGTGCGCAGTTTTACGTCGGGGATGAGCAGTTCTGATATTAGGAGTTCTGATAGTGCATCTGTGGATTGAAAAAAATTTTTAATAAGTTTTTTTTTGGCTCGATTTTTTCCGAGTGAAGTTCAGTGGCTGTTTTAATTATTCGCAAAAAATATAAGATGCCAGATAAAAGTAGAATAAAGTACATTGAACTTTTCCCAATATCTCTGCGCAGAAACTCGAAAAATAAACAGTTAACTGTTTTTCATTACTAGAAAGGTAAAAGATCACGATAGATGTCGATTCAAGACAGCTGTATGTATTTATTTCAGTTTTTTAAATTATGAATGTCAACAAATATAGCAGGGTCAATGACCGTTATTCTAAGTTTATCTGGCGCTTACCATAATGGATATCGTGATGTTAAATTGAGCCAAAAAATGCCGCCAAAACACAGGCGTGTTTGGGCGGCATTTTTTGGTGGCGTTGAATCCCACCACATGGGTTCACCCCTCTGGGAGACTGCCTGAAGTGAGACATTCGTATGCTCCTTACTAGCCAGAGCACTTGGCAGGTATCTGTCTACAACTGTGCTATCATCTGCATATCCATAGATACCGGGCATCAGCAGATCGTTGATATGCAGCAGAAAAAGAGTAGTAGAGAGAACAGACCCCTGAGGAACTCCGGCATTAGTCGTCATGGCCTCTGATAAGCGTCCGTCGACAACGACGACGTTGACAAGTGTACTTTTATATCTCAAGTGCCTTCACAACTGGACAATATGTGGAATCATTGACACAGGCGCGATCTTAGTTAGTTACATACTGAGTTGTGTGCTGGCTTGGAAGCCGAGCCGATAGTTGAGAAAGGCAGGGCAGAGATGAATCCTTAAGAACTCTTAAGGATTCATTTCTGCTTTAATTTAATAGTTTTATTATAGTAACAACAGGCATGCAGGCGCTTTACTTTGTGTAATCTATTTCATCACCACAGCTCTTAAAACGATGAAGGAAAACATCGTAAGGAAACCTTTATGTTCTAGAACCAAAAATACGAAGACATGTGACATGTCCACCAATCCGTACATTTTTTTTATCACTCAAACCCTAGGCGAACGCCGGCGTTCGTGCGTGATTTTTGCCATTTGGTTAAACACGAAGCGAACGCTGGCGACCGCATAGATTAGATTATAAAAAGTCCTGAACGTCCAAGAACGTAAATAAGAAGTTCTTCATAAAGTAGTCTGTAAATATCGAAAATGTAAGAGAGGCAGACTGCTACTGACTAAAACCACAACTGTGTTCTTCGGTTGCCCTTTTCGTTCTAAAACCACAGGTTTCCTTTTCAGCGGTTTGCTGACATCTCTTTGAGGAGCGCGCGGAACACTACGCGCTGCCAACAACATGGGCTCGGTCCAGTTGATCACTAGTCCGCACTGGGCCTGCATAGTAGATTACGGCCCATTCCCTCTCCTAGTTAAGAGACCTAAGTTCCAGTATTATTAATATCACAAAGCTGATTATGCTTAATAACTTACCAATAATAATGATGCCATCTTTCTTCTTGGCTGGTTTCACGTTGTTGATTAAATTTCTTAATGCTGTCAAATTGTAAATTGGGTTGTCCTGTACAAAGAAATATTAATATTAATATCACATTACTTTATTTTGAAGCAAATAAATAATGCAAACAACAGGCATGCATAGAGATAAATCTATTATCTTGGCGCATTGATTGAACGAGCATGCATAGAGATAAGTTTATTATTATCTTGGCGCATTGATTGAACGAGCATGCACAGAGATAAGTCTATTATTATCTTGGCGCATTGATTGAAAGAGCATGCATAGAGATAAGTCTATTATTATCTTGGCGAATTGATTGAACGAGCATGCATAGAGAAAAGTCTATTATTATCTTGGCGCATTGATTGAACGAGCATGCATAGAGATAAGTTTATTATTATCTTGGCGCATTGGTTGAACGAGCATGCATAGAGATAAGTCTATTATCTTGGCGCATTGGTTGAACGAGCTTGCATAGAGATAAATCTGTTATCTTGGCGCATCAGTTGAACGAGCATGCATAAGGATAAGTCTGTTATCTTGGCGCATGGGTTGAACGAGCATGCATAGGGATAAGTCTGTTATCTTGGCGCATCAGTTGAACGAGCATACATAGAGATAAGTCTATTATTATCTTGGAGCATTGGTTGAACGATTAACTGCTGCGCTGCCTCTTGCGGGTTCCATTCGCACACGGAACAATTATTTGTATGGCCAGCTAATTGTTCTGGGTCTGGGTGCCTTATGTATGTGAATTAACATGTTTTTGGACGCACCCACAATACAGGAGTTAGTCCTATGTGTTATGAGCAGAGGTCTGAATTAGGTAGAGTAATTCATGTACTTGCAACGAAATCTTGATACTAATATGGATCTTCCTTCTTCTAATGAACAATCCCGTGTAGCCAACAATATTACAAATAAATAATAATAAAAACCTCAGAGATAGATACGACAAATAAAACAAAGATAATTAACAAAAAAAAATTATTAGTATTTTTCATTGAAAAATATCTCTCTATGTCAACTGAGGTGAGGCTAACTTTATACACTTCCTCCTCATCGTCATTAATGTAAGTAGAATTATTTTCTGCTATAATTCAAAGTGTCATAAAAAAATCTGCTCTTTAAAATTAATCTGGGATTTAAGGCATATCCACTTTATTCTTTCGCTGTATGAAATTGGTATAAGTACTTAAGTAACTCTACCTAATTCTGACCTCTGGTTTGAGGAGTGATATGAAAGAAAAAGGAGTTAATGATGGCATGACGGGCGACAGGACAGAATGAAAGAAAAAGCCGTTTGGGGCCAACTCCAAATAACAGGGAACAAGGGCAGGAAGATGATGAAGATACAAGTAAAAACAAGAAATTAACCTGTATCAATATAGTAGCAGCCGCTACTCTGTCTCCTATGGCACCTTTGTTGAGTAGTGTGCGGGCCCACTGGTGGTCTGATGATCCACTTCTGTTGGCCTCTGAAACAATCAACATTTGTATGTAAAGATATTTGTTTATATTTTGGGCTGGTGTCTGCAACTCGGCCACATCATAAACTTGGGACTTGTGCCCAGGGCTTTTTTGGTCTGTCATTGATTTATTTCATAACATTACAATGTTATCTGTATCTTATATCCAACACAGGTTCTCCCCTCGAAATGGTCAGTAATGCCAGGTTGCTACGGGCTTTCCTTAAGGAGCTGGGGTAGATTGACTGGCTTAAATACAGCTGTTGCCCTTTACTTTCTAGGGCTGCAGTAACTATTTCAAACAATCAATTGTTGTGGGTTTTTGTCAGTAAAAGTCTGTCACTCCCTCTCTCCCTGCATCCAGAACAGAAGAAGTTATGTAATTATTTCCAACTTCAAAAAAAGTTTTCATAGTGAAAAACACTAGCGAAGCGACATTATCTACCTACACTGGTATTATGAAGATGTAAAGTTTGTTTTTTTAGTTTTTTGTTTGCAGCAGGTAATCTCTGAAAGTATTGGTCTGATTGCTAAAATTTTTTCACCGATAGAAAGCTGCTTTATTCCTGGGTGGTCGTTTAAGTAGGATTGCAATATATGAAAGAAGGAGTGAGGAAGCAACTGTTTGATTTTGTAAAGCAGTCCATCATGCCACACCTTATCAAACGCCTGTCCAATGTCGAGAAAAACACAGGAACAATATTCCTTATTTTCAAATGCACGGCCAATTAAGTCAGTGATTCGATGTACTTGTTCGATGGTTCCGTGCTTCTCTCTAAATCCAAACTGATGGGACGGGATTACTTCCGCTAAGTGTGGTCGCATTCTACTAAGCAGGACCTTCTCCAGCAGCTTTCCAGGAACAGACAGAAGGCTGATAGGTCTGTAGGAACTGGCTTCATGTGGTGGTTTCCCCGGTTTGAGAACCATAATGACCTGCGCAATTTTCCACTGGGACGGAAAACTTGTCAATCTTAAGCATGCGTTAAATATATTTGTGAGCATTAAAATACCCTTTTTTGGCAGGTGTTTAAGTAAGGTTGCATCAATCAGGTCGTATCCTGGAGATTTCCCGTCTTGGAGGTTCATCACTTCTCGCCATATCTCTTTTGGAGATGCACTTTTTAATGGAGGAGACATCTGCAACGGAGAGTTTAAAAGTTGCCGAATTTCCTCATCGTGCTCAGGGTTAGTGCTCTCATGCGGTCTGAATACAGTTCTGAGATGTTCCGCATAGACCTTTGCTTTTTCCTTATCTGATCTTGCCCATGTACCATTATCAGTCTTAATCGGAGGAATTTGATTTGTGGGTCTTTTTAGATTTTTAGTAGCTTTCCATAGTGAGTAATTTGAGGCTTTATTTGGGGAAAGACTACTTAGGTACGATTGTAAGTTTTCATTTGTTGACTGGCTAATCATTTGTTTTAGTTCCTCAGAGGCTTTATTAAAGTTTCTTTTGTCACATGGGTATCTGGAGTTGTGCCATATTTTCCGCAGTCTTCGTCTCTCGTTTACTTTCTCTTTAATTTGTTTTGGATATTCGTGTTGGTTGGCGGTCTTTGGATTACTGACAGGCGTGCATTTGTAAGCGGCTTGGTGAATTATTTTGTTGAAGGTCTCAATTGCTGCCTCCACATCTGTATTTTTTTTCAGGGGTATTTTTAAATCGATGTTCTTCTCGATAAAATCCCTATATAATTTCCAGTCAGTATTTCGGTTGTATAATCTCGGAGGAGCTTTGGTTAAGATTGCTTTGCAATATACGTCAAGGATAACAGGTACGTGGTCTGATGACAGGTCGGTACATTCAACGATGTTCAAATGATTGTGTGGGATGTTTTTTGTGATGAAGAAATCCAATAAATCCGGAATTTTATTCGTGTCGGTAGGCCAGTAGGTAGGAGCACCGTGGGAGATATAATTGAGATTACTTTCATTAATGGTAGAAAGCAATTGCCTACCTCTTGGCAACGTCAATCTAGAGCCCCAGTAAACATGTTTGGCGTTCCAGTCTCCACCGCATATGAATGTATTTCCCAGTGAATTGAAATAGCTTTTGAAATCATCTTTAGATATTGTGTGTCTAGGTGGGCAATAAATTGAGGAGACTGTTGTTACCTTCTCCTTTTCCACTATTCCAATTGTGGTCGCTTGAATCTTTTCAGTTCTGTATTCCGCAATTGGGTAGTGTTTTATATTTTTCTTTATGAATATTGCTGTTCCGCCATGAAGTCAAGTACAACGACATAACCTCAGAAATGTGTGAAATACTTTCTGGCGTGCCACAAGGAAGCATCTTGGGTCCAGTATTATACGTACTTTTCACTGCCGACCTTCCTACACATCCTAATAATACAATTGCTACTTACGCAGACGATACCGCTCTCTTATCGGTACATGAAGATCCTGAATTTGCATCTGAGAACCTACAAATCCACTTATTAGAAATCGAAGCGTGGCTAAACAAATGGCGCATAAAAGCAAACCAAAGCAAGTCAGTACACGTTACCTTCACCCTTAAGAGAAAGACCTGCCCCCCAATTAAACTATATAATGAGGAAATCCCGCAAAAAGAAGACGCAAAGTACTTGGGCATGCATCTAGACCGCAGACTTACTTGGCGGAAACACATATGGAACAAACGGAAACAACTGGATGCCAGAGTTAGGGACATGTATTGGATGATTGGACGAAAATCACAACTATCGCCAACAAGTAAAATGACCATCTACAAAACCATTCTCAAGCCTATATGGACTTATGGAATCGAGCTATGGGGAACAGCGAAAAATAGCAACATAGAGATATTACAGAGATTCCAGAGCAAAACTCTGCGTAATATGCTCAATATTCCGCAATACATCAGCAACAGATACATTCACATTGACCTAAATCTGAACACAGTTCAGCAAGAAATTGTCAACTTCAGTAAAAAGTATCAGACCAGACTGTCAAGACATGTAAACCTACTTGCATCAAGGCTGGAAGGCACGGGAAGCGCTCAATACTTTCGTCTAAAAAGACATAGCGTTTCTGCCCTGGTAGACCGCTTTGAAGACCCCACCACTTAGGCAAGCTTGATGAAGCTTCCTTTGGAGATGCCTATTACAAAATCAAGAAACGACAAACGAATGGCCCATTGTGTGTTACACAGATTGCCAAGTTACAGAAAATTAGAAGAGAAAAAAAAAAAAAATTCCTGGGTAAAATAGGCTATGTTTTATGTACGTGGGCGAAGCTGTCGGCAAAAGCTAGTAAATTATACAACTGTAGCTTACTTGTTTCATACGCCATGGTGTCTCCATGTAAAGCACTGCTTGCTTCTTTTCGCACTTCCTCAATCTGTTCTTGTGTTAAAGTCTTTGATACTGTAGCAGGCTCTTCTGGCATCTATCCAAATCAGACAAATAATAATATGAAATTATAAAAGCATGACAATAGGCTATGCCTATGCCTAGGGAGGGCCAACAGTTGACGTCTTTTTGCTGAAATGGTAATGATGAATAGGGTATAGTTGGTGTTGCCCAGGCGGGGAGAGTATTTTGCCTGTCAGCATGGTGGGCACACTGTTTGAGTGATTGGCTGCAGCGCAGCGGGTTGCAGGTTCTATCCCTGCACAAAACAAATATTTGTATGGCCAAACAGATAGGTGCTCTGGGTGTTTTGTGTTTACACATTTGTGAGCAAATGATACAGGAGTAATTCCTCGTGAGGGGCATTGTTGAAAAAAAAAAGATATTATAGACTTTTCTTAATATAATTATAATTATCATAAAAGAACAATACAGATCTTGCCACCAAACTAAAAACTTTGGAGAGGAAATATTGTAATAAAAAAAAACAATATTTCTGCGAGAAAAAAAAATAGATGAATATTCTTAAGGTGAAACGTTGTGTGTATGCATGTGTTACTCCTTCATGTTCAAACTAGGCTGAGCATATTGAGATACAATTTGCACATGGGTAGAAAAAGACGTAGCATACTTTTATTCCAAGAGTAGGTTCCATTGGGAAACTTTATAAATTTATACATGTGCGTACATGGATAAATTGTACTTGGACAGGAGGTTATCATTAAGACCATGTATAAGATACAATCATCACAATTATCTTGTCTTTATTCTATTTGATTTGATGTTGGTCCAAATATAAACTGCAATGTGCATTACTATTCATCAAACATTATGGGTGCTTTTTTCATCAAAAAGCTCTATATGTGAATAAATAAAGTAACCATTAAAAGTAGAATAAAGCTACATATAGCAAGCTGAAAATTGAAGTGAAATATGTGTTATTTATATTCATTTTTTGGTTATGTTTGAAAACAACATACGACATTATCGCTTTCAAAAAATTGTGCAACACGTCTTAGTTACAAAGTTTTCCACTTTTAATGTAGTTAGTAACTAAATAATAAGCGGAAGGAGTGCCTTACCTGATGATACCACTTCTTTTTCTCTTCATATTCCAAGGTTTCTGCAAAGTGCTTTGCGATACCTTGTCCTTTTTTTGTATCGGCATTTTTATCGGGTCGGCTGTAATTTGTGTATGCCTCGTCTACTAATATGTTTTCCTCGAACCGTTTGTGCTTCATTTTTACTTAATTATTACGAACAGTTTTAATTAAAAATAAGATAAACACGTGAAATCCAAGCACTTGCCATGCTACTTTGACAATTAAATTGACAGTTGACCGACTGACATTTGTTGGATATTTGACTTCAATTGTTGCTCTGTTACACGGTTGTATTATTGTGAAAATTGTGACTAAAAATATGGTCGAGGTTGTCCGTGGATCGTTCATTGCAATCAAAGACTCTTACGTACCTCGGGAAGCATATTAAGCCATTGGTCTCTTGCAGTCATTTGCAGGCTATAAATAGAACCTAGAAAAACCAGTCTTGGCGAGAAATCACAGGTATGTATTTCTTGCCAAGACTGGTTTAGTTACTGGATTATGGAAGTTAGATATGCATTAGCTCCTTGAAAATACATGCGCCCAGCTATATCAGGTAAAACTTAAAGTCAAGGCTAACAAAGTTGGATAAAGGCTAGGCAGATTGATCCATTTATTTTTTTGGTTTTTTCTTCGTGTTCTTGATAGTGGCGTAGAATGCTCCGTGGCTCGGTGAAGTCGTTTTAGAGTTTCTAGGGAAATCCACTGTCTTATGCCATGCAATTAATTTCCACTGCATAATTCTAACATAATTATATCATTATAATCAAGTACTCAATGACCACATCAAGCAATGCTACAACGACTTGTCGGCTATCTTAAAAGACTTTTATCCCAAGATTAAATTTTAAAGGCGTGTCAAAATCAGGAAATTTCTTTTGCTATTGTAATTTATGCTGTGTGCGAACCAGATAAAGTTTATGTTATAGTGTACATACATCGTCGATTTGTCATTTATTAAAAAAAAAACTTTGATAGCTACAGGACAGTGCGGGGGGTGACTTCGTCTGTTATTTTCATCAAATATTTCAATAGAAATCTAATTTTTAATTAAAACGAGAATCATTTAAGCAAAATGGATGAGAAAGGAAGAAAAGTTATCGTTTGCGACAACGGCACAGGCGTAAGTCAACATAAAAATGTCGATTGAAAATGGTGCTTTTGATAAGCGACTGAATCATCTTTTTTCCTTATGATTTACTGTCGGTTTTAGTTCGTGAAGTGTGGATATGCAGGCAGCAACTTCCCAGCCTTCATATTCCCGTCGATGGTCGGCCGGCCGATCATCAGGGCCGAGAATAAGATCGGCGATATCGATGTAAAGGTGAGTAGCGAAACTATGTGAAGCCAGGTGTGTAAGCGGAACTCGGCCGTATCCTGTCGATTGAAATTATGTTTTGTGTAATAGGGATAATGTTTCTAGTGATACAAGGTTATTATTTTTTATTTTACTGTTGGATATTCTATGAATTATCCTCATATTATTACAATTCTTATCAAGTCACTAGTTCAGCTTACCATATTTCGTGCTAAAGACAGTTTTTACAAGCATTCAAGCATTTCAAGTATTCAATACTTCAATAATATAACATACAGTCAATAAAAATTCATTGAAATATGAAACAATAAACTTGTTTAGAAATACTTTCTGTGTTTGAGTTTATGAACAACTACTGGCCTAGTGTGACTTTTCCTGGATTGAACATTTATTATATACTGTGTAGGTTCATCTAAAATAATTATTTTTAATTAAAACATACCTTTCATTGTAGATTTTTTAAAAATAGATGTGATGGTTTTGGAGATTACCTTGCACATTATGCACCTTTAGAATAAAAGTGACTTAACTCAAAAAATTGCAATTTGTTGAAAATGAGCAAGAAGTCAAATTCATCAAAATGTATAGTGCTTTTAGTTCATTAAACCCCCTCGGTCATTGTCTTTCTATTGTGTCTCTAATTAAGCTACTCAAAAGGTTAAAAGTGAAAGCGCCAGGGCAGCTTGTGTATCAGGGCCGAAGCCTACTGAAGCCATGGGTTGGCTTCCGAAAGGAAAACCCAGGGTTCTGGAATGCTAGGCAAAAGAACATGGTGTGGTCTTAGTCAGTAAAAGTCTGACACACCTTCCACTCAGCCCTAGAGGGGGAGAAGTCATTGGAAGATTTCCCACCTTAAAAAAAGAGTAGCCTACAAAAATCAAATTTTCTTAAGTTTTTAATTTTATTTACTGCTATGTATTTAAACTGAAGCCATAATTAAATTTTACAGGATATGTTTATTGGAGTAAGTTGGATTATGTTTCAGCATGTTTTTGAAATAACTGTGTCATTGAGTGATCTAATGAGAAATCATTGAGATTGTGTACATGTTTGAAACTAATAATTGTGTCTGTGTGTCTATGAAAAGAAGCATGTATGAGTGTAAAATAAAATTGAAATTGTAAATATGTATAGTATATTAAGTACAGTCTGGAGTGCTCTTTAATAGTTTTGGTTCCAAGAACATACAATAATTCATTTGTGTGCCCACAAACACCTCACTAGTCATTGTTATACATACAGTCAAATGGGGTGAATAGAAATGCAGGTGTGAATAAGGACAACATTTGTTGGGAATTTTCTAGTTTTAAATCAATTTGCTCGCCATTTCAGTACTACTGTTTATTCGTTAATTCATCAGTGCTTTGATAAGAATCAATAATATAAAGAAAAATAAAAAGAACATAAAAAGAATTTTTATAATCGGCCCCATAATTATTTTTTTTTCATTACTAACAAAACCACAAAATCCAAAACTACAAATCTTTTAGAATTAATATAGACTAGCTGACCCGGCGAACTTCGTACCGTCTAATAGTAAGGATAAAGCCATCTACTGGCATTACCAGAACAGCATAATTCATTTTATAATGACATTTTAATTAGAGATGACATTGTATTTGGATTTTTTTGTGAATTTTTAAATTTTTTCTCACCATTTGAACCTTCCCTGGACTAACGCGAATATTTAAGACCATAATTATCCAAATTGGTCTAGCCATTAAACCTTCTCTGGACTAACACGAATATTTCAAGACCAAAATTAGCCAAAATGGTCCAGCCGTTCTCGAGTTTTAGCGAGACTAACGAACAGCTATTAATTTTTTTTATGTATAGTTTAAGGAACAACCACTTTAAAACACTGTAATATTTCATGCATACCAGGCTTTCAACTATGAAGATGTGGAAGTTTCGGTATGTCTCAGCAGCCGTACTATGCAGTGCTTTGCAGCAGAAACTATACTATATGCTTTATCTTCCAATTCTAGCCTAGCAATATCATCAAGATCACAATATCTTACAAATTTTATTGTGGAACTTTGAGCTTTCTGTATGAGCATTAAGCACACTATTGTAGGTACTTTTTTATTTGTGTTGTATTTTTAGTCGGGGCCAAGCGTCCATAAACTATAGGTATTGAGTAATAGCCGAGAGATACACTAAACAAATTAATTCATTATACCCCAAGCGAACGTTGGCGGCGGCGTTCGCTCTCCCGTTGTCTTTCTATTGTGTCTCTAATTACGGTATTCAAAAGGTTAATCTAAGAATGGGTCAATCTGTTTTGTAACTCTCAATTTCTGAAAACTTTTCTTCTTTTTTTTTGTCAATGTTTCATATATTGGCGGTAAATGTCAACACAACAACAAATCAAAATTGCTATTTTCTCAACAAATTTCATTATTTGATTGATACTTGATACTACTTGATACTTGTTAAAGATGTATTATTAAATCTGCATAGTATGAGCCTAAGGAATAGCACAGTAGTAATATCTACCGCCTTTTGTATTTAGGTAGTTTTAAAAACTTTACTATTATACTATTTATATCTTAGTTGCATTTATACTTCTTCAGCAGTTTCTTTTTTTATAAAAACAATATTTAATCCTTTCTAACCGGCTTACAGCATTATTTTTGTATTGTTTTGTGCTGTTTTTCAGACTATTTTGTATACTAAAAACTGTGTTATATAACCACTTACATTACCTGGCCAAAAATATGAAACAACGAGTTTGAAAAAAATATATTCAGCTTAATACTGTTCATCCTCGGGATTGTGCGAAAGTTTTACCGCGACCACAGGCATATACAGGAAGGGGGGGAGTGGCTCGCGCCACCCCGGTATGGTGTAGCACCTACCCCAAGGTGTTGGGCTACTGATTTGAAATTCTATGATTGGCGCCACAATACCTTCACATAAAAATCAAACATGTCAGGAGCCAGGTCTCTGAGAACTAACCATAGTTACGCCAATGACCGTAACCTTGGAACGTAAAGGGCAACTGAAGGAACACCAGTGGGTTTTAGTCTGTAAAAGTTTGACAACCTCTATTGCTCCACCCCACCTAAAAAAAGGAAAAACCTAGTAAACTGTTAGTGTGTAATTCTTTAATTAATCATCAGTTTGTAAAGCTTTTAGTTTTCTTATAAAATAAAAAAATACTTGTTCAGCTGTTTCGTAAAATCAAGTTCAGCTTATTAGAGTGTGGTCTTTCTAACTCATACATGTGTGATAGTCTTTTCTAAAAAAATCTTAAAACTCGTTGTATCATATTAACGTGAAAACTACGGGCCCAAGCGTCGCTAGATGGTGCTGAACTCAATATTTTAGTCTAATATCTCGAATGGAGTATAGGTACTTAAAAAAAAAGAAATACATAGATAAGAGTCAATGCGGTGTGCATCTCAGTGTTGCACCAAATCAGTATAGTCAGCTAACGAAAACTTGGCCATGACCACGCTTGGGCCTGTGTGTTTCACCTTAACGCCTGGGGCCATAGTTCAGACTGTTTTGTGGATTTTGTTTTATCAATAATGTGATGTTTTCAGGATTTGATGGTCGGAGATGAAGCTTCAAAGCTCAGATCTATGCTTGAGGTCAGCTACCCTATGGAAAATGGAGTAAGTATGGCTTTTTTTAGTATAAATTATATATTTACATAAGCCTTCTTCCTTTATTGCTCTTTTTATTAGTCTCAAATTTCGTTGCGTGTTTTTAGAGGAAGTAGCGGATAAGTGCTGAAATTGTCAATAGCGTGTTATTGAAACCGGGCATTAGACTGCCTGTCCGCGGGAGCGGAGACGAGCAGAGCGGAGCGTAGCTGTGCCAATATTAAACAATATAATTGCATAAAATATCCGCACCGCTTTAGTGGACACAGATTTGCGAACTAGTTTAAAAATTCACAAGTGAAAAGCAGAGTGGAGAAGCAGATCGGGGAAGAGTTAAACTCGCAGCGTGGTATTGCAACTACTGGAATTGCGTATAATCGACCTAGCGTCGCACAGTTTGTAACTCCGCAGTACTCTGTCGCTCCGCTCCGCTACCACGTTCCGTGTCAATGGACAGGAACATCTTTAATCATATCTCTCGTGACCCCCAGGTGGTCCGCAATTGGGAGGACATGTGCCACGTGTGGGACTACACGTTCGGCGAGAGCAAGATGAACATCGACCCAAAGGAGACCAAGATACTGCTCACGGAGCCTCCCATGAACCCCACCAAGAACAGGGAGAAGATGATTGAGGTAAGTAGCCCCCAAAATTTTACAGAAATAGATCTATACTATCAATCTGTACTGGGTGTGTATGGTAGGTTACAGTGCCTTTCTTTTTCGGCACACGCCTCTACTCTACGACCTGCAGTGGAACATCATAGATTAATTATTCTATACAGGGATCCAGCACTTTTTGATGGTTAAATTTAAGAAAAGAAAGCCAGTATAACACTCCTAAAATTTATTTCTCCCTCCTGTGAACTCGGCGATTTCAGTCTTAACAACACAAATAAGATACTATAACATTTATTGAGAGCAGTGTTGGCCGAGTGGTAACGGCCCCGACTTACGTTTGTAGGTCACGGGTTCAAATCCAGCCAGGCGCATCACTTTTTGTAATTATTTCATCACCAATGCTCTCAAAACGGCGAAGGAAAACATCGTGAGGAACAGGGCATACCCTAGAACCAAAATTTCGAAGGCATGTGACTTTCACAATTATCGCCTATTCTCTCTCCTAGAGAGGAGGCCTGAGTCCCAACAGTGGGAACATTATAAGGCCGATTATGCTATGCTAACATTTATTAGCGTTTACGTCTGTCATGTAGTCGTGACCGTGGCGTGCTGGACACATTTTTATTTGTCATGTATATATGACTTTGGCGTTCAAATGATTAATTATTCTAGTGTTCTGTTACAGGTAATGTTCGAGAAATACGAGTTTGACAGCGCGTATATCGCGATACAGGCGGTGTTAACGCTGTACGCTCAAGGGCTGATCTCTGGGGTCGTCGTCGATTCAGGTGAGACCATCTGCAGACATAAGATTTTACTTATTACTTATTTATTATATTTTTTACTGTAGATCACATAAACAAAAAAATACAGGACAAACATTATTAAAAATAAGGGTAGAAGAACAATGAGAATTTCATAATCAAACAAGAAATTGTCCTTTGCGATATGACTGCCATATCGCAAAGGACAATTTCTTACAGACAACCTTTGGATGGACTGAAAGAAAGGAGATAGATTTAGGGCTGTCAGTATACAACATCAGAAATAATACTAATAAGACATAATAACACAAATACAAACACAAAAAAAATAAAAAAGCAAATACAAATATATACTTACTGTGGTGTTAAGAGCGTCCTTCTCGAGGTAATGTTTCATACAACCGCTCGTTAAGTGATTATGACGCGGACGTTATTACACATCTTTCTCTAGATATTTTGGAAACACAGATATCTTGTAGATATTGTCTAGGTTTCTATTGAAATCAAATTCATAAATTTGTGTAAGAGTAATCTATAGATAAAATCTGCTATTTTGCGTGAAATAAGGCCCTTCATAATGTATGCATAAATTAAAAAAAGTAAGTAAATATAACTATAAAAAACTTGCACATATAATCAAGATTTTAAAATTATGTTATTTACTTTTATATTTTTGTTTATGTTTGTCTCTGTTGAGGCCGGCGTCAAAATGCAACAGTTAACCTAGACAACTGTGTTGTCTAGGGTCATATAGAGCAACACAGTTATGCCAGATACACATATGGCCTGTCAGGAAACTTTGTTTTTATATTTTTGTAATGAATTGTGCGTCTATTTAGGCAGAATAAACATGTTTTCTTTCTTCTTCTTTTCTTTTCTTCAAATGATAAAATTATTTTCTGAAAATATTTAAGGTTTTCAAAAAAACACCATCTCTGGGACGCCAACTCGGAAGTATAACCAATAAATAAAATAAAAAAAATTTGGTATCGGTCCAGAAATCGGTGAACATACATAAATAACAAAAAAAAAAAATACATACATCCGAACAATAGAACATCCTTCATTTTGAAGTCAGTTAAAAATGTGCTTGTTATTTGTAGAAATAGAAACATAAGTTTTGTGCTGATCATATCTGATTTGGCAGGTGATGGCGTAACCCACATCTGTCCAGTATACGAAGAGTTTTCGCTGCCGCATCTCACAAGACGTCTGGATATCGCAGGACGAGATATCACCAGGTATCTTATCAAGGTAAGTTGTCATATTCTCTCTTTTATATCTGTATATATAAAAGGTAAAGTCCTGACTCACTGACGTTGAGTCAGCTCAGCCCTTACTTCTGGACCTGAAATGCTGAAATTCTGCACAGAACCTCTGAGCAAAATGTTATGTTAAACACATAGAATAAGAAAGTATTTTCTAAAATTAGCCTAAGGGTATGAAACGGGAGTCCAAAGTTTGAATGGAGAAACTTTCTTTTATGCGGGCGAAGCCGCTGGCATAAGCTAGTGTGAAATATTCATAAGTAACCATTTTTTCACTCATTTTCGGTGGGCACGCCACAGTTATGGCGGCAAGTCCCCTCTTTGAGGCGTGGATGGAAAGACCTCACGGCGTCCTTACCTTCCGCGTGACGCAGGTTCTCACTGAACACGGTAAGTTCGGGAAGTTCCTGCACCGGCGATCTCTCGCGCCGGGCCTTGGTACAGGTCATGGCACGAAGCGATTAGTGGCAGGCGGCCGCCTCCTTCTGCGAAGCAGTAATGCTAGCAAAGGAGACGGTCGATCGCGTGAGGCAATGGTCCTCACGCCCCAGCCGCCGCCGGGATTCCGATCCCGATTTCCGGCCACCATAGCACGTAGCGGTAGCTCGCCGTACGACCGTCCGGTAACCGTTCTGACCGAGCCCAAGTCGTCGACTGTGCGTATTGTTCCACGCTCGCTTCAGGGAGATTTCAGCAAATTATAGGGGCCCAGCAGGGCCGTAGCGTCCTGGGGCCACGGGTAGTGTGACAGTGAAACCCTGGGACGAAGGCAAACAAGGAACAGAAATGGGTTTTTAGTCAGTAAAATTCTGACACTATCTCCCGCTCCGCTCAAGAGCGCGATTCGTCATTAGATGATTTTTCCAGCTAAAATAAAAACCATTTTCGGCAGCAAGTTTTTGATTGAGCGACGGAAGTTACCGAATACCAACCGATCGTTCCTGCGTTATCTCTCTTTATTCGCGTTGTCTCTTTATCAAATACTGCATACATTGAATGAAACATCAAATTCTGTAACCATGTTTACATTGACGATAGACGAATCGGAAAGGACCCTCATAATAAAAAAATAAAAATAATAACATGTCTTTCATTGCAGCTATTACTCCTCCGAGGCTACGCCTTCAACCATTCCGCCGACTTCGAGACAGTTCGCATGATGAAGGAGAAGCTCTGCTACATAGGATACAACATCGAGCAGGAGCAACGTCTCGCCTGGGAGACTACCGTGCTAGTGGAGCCCTATGTAGTGAGTAATAGACTACTATATGAGGCGCCAGATCATTTTGGAATACATTGAACTATTTTTTATTGATATAAACTAATGCTTGACTGTGATCCCACCTGATGGTAAGCAATGATGCAATCGTTGATGGTGAGACACACTAGTTCATTAAGATCCTATTCACTCTAGCCTTGAAGACATCTAAATTATAATCGGACGGGAATACTGTAGCAGGCAAATTGTTCTAGTAATAAGAAACTTTTAGTCCGGAGATTAGAGGTGTCAACAACATAAGGGTGGACTCTCGCCGTACGACGGGTTGTCCGATGGTAGAAAGGAGATGGCGGATTCAATCATGTGATTCCCGCGTACACTCTCCAAAATTCGTAGGTAGACGAAAAACAAATAATTTTATCTGTTTTTCAGTACTAGAATAGTAAGGTCGGTCGGCTCGGCGACGTTACCCATCACATAGCCGAGCATAACGGTTCAATCTCATTCAGTACTCACAAAATAAAAGTGCTCAGTGCATCTAAAAAAACTTTCACTCCATAAATTGTTCAGTTTCACGCTCAACTGAACGGCAGATTCATAATTTTCACTTAAGGAGCCTATGGATGCCCCAAGTGCCCATACATCTGGGCGTTGAATTTAATGAGTGCCACTGATGCTGCAGTGAACGTAGCCCCTACTTGGCCCAAATGGCCCTCGAGAAGAATGGAGAAGCGATTGCTGTCTCCTTAGACGTCTCGAAGGCCTTCGACAGGGTTGGCACGCCAGCCTTTTGAGTAAGCTTCCAGCGTACGGTATTTCTCCTGGTCTGATTAACTGGGTAAAAGACTTCCTCAGTGAACGGTCTCTCCGTGTTGTTGTCGATGGATGCTCATCAGAGCCCATGACGACTAATGCCGGAGTTCCTCAGGGGTCAGTTCTCTCTGCAACTGTTTTCCTGCTGCATATTAACGATCTGCTGATGCCTGGTATCTGTGGGTATGCAGACGATAGCACAGTTGTAGAGAGATACCTGCCAGGTCCCCGGGCTAGTAAGGAGCTAATTCGGTCCGAACGAGAGGCTATGGTAGAGCGTACGAATGTCTCACTTCAGGCAGTCTCCAAGTGGGGCGAAACCAATCTGGTAAGATTCAATTCAAGCGTGTCTGTTCACCGCTAAGAGGAGCCCGTTAACCTTGGCTCCTGCTTTTCAGACTGTATCCCTGGAGTGCACCGACCGCCTTCAACTTTTAGGAGTTGAAATTTCCTCAGACCTCAATTTCGGGCGGTTCATTGAGTCCAAAGCCAACGTAGCTGCTAGAAAACTAGGCGTTCTTGCAAAGGTCCGACGGTACTTCACACCGGGACAGCTTCTAATGTTATACAAAGGACAGGTCCGATCGTGTGTGGAGTACTGCAGTCACAAATGGGCTGGTGCTGCAAAATGCCATCTAGCAGCTTTGGACTCAGTGGAAAGGCGTGCGAAGAGGCTAATTGAGGATCCAGATTTGGTAAAGTCCGATCTATAAAGCCTTGAGCACAGGCGCAGGGTAGCTAGCCTATCGGTATTTTACAGGTTACATTTTGGAGAGTGTGCGCGAGAATTGCATGACTTGATTCCGCCATCTCCTTTCTACCATCGGACAAACCGACGAACGGCGAGTATCCACCCTTACGTTGTTGAAACTTCAAAGGTCCGGACTAAGCGTTTCGCTTCGTCGTTTATACCACGTACATTGAAGGACTGGAACAATTTGCCTGCTGCGGTCTTCCCGTCCAACTATAATATGGGTGTCTTCAAGGCTAGAGTGAATAGGCTCTTAATAAACTAGTGCGCCTGACCATGAATGATTGCATCTCCGCTTACCATCAGGTGGGATCGCAGTCAAGCACTGGTTTATATCAATTAAAAAAATAAAATAAATAAATAGTTTAAGGAGTTTACCATAGATTCGAAAAGGAACTTAAATAAGAACCGTGTATTTTATCCCAATTTTCTCCACAGTTACCAGACGGTCGCGTCATCAAAGTAGGAGGCGAGAGGTTCGAGGCTCCCGAAGCATTGTTCCAGCCGCATCTCATCAATGTGGAGGGACAGGGCATTGCTGAGCTTGTCTTCAACACCATACAGGTAAATATATCGGCTAAGGTTAAACATATTTATTAAACATTCTTCTTTTTAGGGATCCCTTATAGGATCACTTTGTTGTCCGTCTGTCTGTCGGTCAAGACCCTTTATCTCGAGAACGCGTGGAGATATCGAGTTGAAAATAAAACCATATTCTCAAGTCTGCGGTCCCTTGAAGCTGTGAAAAAATTGAACTTCTGAGTTGACGAAAAAAAAAAAACATACGGCTGTTTATGTTGCAAAAAATTTGTATTTCGACACTCTCAAGGGAATAAAAATTCATAGGGTACTTCTTCCCGTTGAACTAGAATGTTGAAATATGGCATGAAGCAAGATCTTATAGCACAAGTATAGGAAAAAATCTGAAAACTGTAAATTTGTAGTTACGTCACAAAAAAAAACTGTTTTTTGCGATTCGGAAAAATCTTCGTAACTCAATTTGGGAATTAAACTGATTTTATAGGTAATTTTGTACGGAACCCTCAGTGTCCGAGACCGACTCGCACTTGCCCGGATTTTTTTTTTACTGACAATCGCTTTTTTCTCGAAAAATAATGTAAATATAGTATTTACGCTTAAATTTCCGCTGTATGTGATAGCTCATGGGATCTATCACATAAAAGCTAATTAATATTTGTATGTTTAGCGCATTGTTAATTTGTATGTATGTATATAAGTATATATTTATTATGGTATTTCTTTTCTATTTCTTTACCATTAATTTTTTAAAATACCTTTACATTATGTTTTGTTTCTGCACCACCCTTAGGTCGACTGGTAGAAAATGCCTAAGGCATTAAGTCCGCCTTTGTATAGTGTTTATTACTAGTGCACAAAGCTTTTTTTTTAAAAAAGTGATCATAGAATCATGAGCTTCAGTGATCATGGGATCTTGATAAATCCATTTTTTACTCTGTCTTATAATCCCCAAAAAACTTATATAAATATTTAATTTTGTCCCACAGGCCGCCGACATAGACATGCGCAACGAGCTGTACAAGCACATAGTCCTCTCCGGGGGCTCCACCATGTACCCAGGGCTCCCCTCGCGGCTCGAGCGTGAGATCAAGCAGTTATACTTGGAGAGAGTGCTCAAGAACGACTGTGATAAACTAGCGGTGAGTATAACCTGGTGGTGATGGTCGATGGGGCTGAAAGGTTCTGGAAGATGTAGCATTGGTGGGCCTCCCATATGGTGGACGGATGACCTGGCGAAGATCGCGGCAATCCGACTGATGCGAGGCGCATATGACTGATCGTTGTGGCGACACTTGGGAGAGGCCTATGTCCAACAGTGGACGTCTTTTGGCTGAAATTATGAGCATTATCGTATAACACAATACGACTTATAATCAGCCTGTATGTGATGTGTAATACGTAAAGATCCACGGTTGCACTCGTATCCTAGGATATTTGCCCCGCTTGGGCAGAGCACCATCGTGTCCTCGTAGGGGCGTGAGGCGGCAACGATCTCTCGCGCCGGGTCGCGCGTACAAGCCATGGTCCGGAGCGAGGAGGACAAAATTGTCGTTTTGTACAAACGGGTGTCTTTTTTTTTATTGGGTGGGAAAATCATCTTATGACAAATCTCGCTTTTGGCCGGAGCGGGGGATAGTGTCAGACTTTTACTGATTATAAACCCACTCCTGTACCTTTGCCTTCGACCCAGGGCCCCGGGTTACAAACGGGTGTACGAAATTTATTCGGCAGTAAATTTTGGTTTCTATATCTTCGTTTTTCCTAGAAAAATCTAGAAGTTTTTTTTTTGTTGATGTTACGTAAAAACGCGCAATTAATAATATGCCTATACGCGCGAGGGGTTAATGCATTTTCAGTTTTTTTAAAGTTTGTAGCTAACACAATACAGACAGTAAATTCACTTATCTTGTACCCTCACAGAAATTTAAGATCCGTGTAGAAGACCCGCCTCGCCGGAAGGACATGGTGTTCATCGGCGGCGCCGTGCTGGCTGAGGTCTGCAAGAACAGAGACAACTTCTGGCTCTCACGGAACGAGTATTTGGAACAGGTTTGTATTGTATAATAACTATCCTTCAATAGCGATGTGGGCTGTGGTGGCCGAGTGGTAACGGCCCCGACTTACGAGTTGTAGCCAGGCGCATTACTTTGTGTAGTTTATTTCATCACCACTGCTCTCAAAACGGTGAAGGAAAACATCGTGAGGAAGCCGGCATGTCCTAGAACCAAAAATTCGATGACATGTGACATCCACCAACCTGCACTGGGCCCGCGTGGTGGATTACGGCCCATTCCCTCTCCTAGAGAGGAGGCCTGAGTCCCAACAGTGGGAACATTATAAGGCCGACTATGCTATGCAATAGCGATCCGCTCCAGATTGTCTCTACTGTAAAGTTAAATCTTCCTAATGAATCGTCTATTTGACTGGCCTGTTGGTCTAGTGGTTAGTGGCCCTGACTGCTATGCCAGAGGTCGTGGGGTCGATTCCCACCCAGGACAAATGTTTGTGTGATGAGCACAATCTTTTGTTCTTTGTCTGGGCGTAATTTATCTATAATATGTATGTATTTAGAAATATTTAAGTATGTTTTATCAGTTGTCTAGTACTCATAACACAAGCTCTGCTTAGCTTGAGACTGGACGGCGTTGTGTGATTATTATTATTATAATAACTATCCTTCAACAGCGATCTGGTCCAGCATCGCTGTTGAAGGATATTGCTCGTCTATTTGACTAGCCTGTTGGTCATGAGATTATGATCAGATCATAACAATATTTCTATGGGACCAACTTGGAAGCGTAATCTTTCAATATATTTTTTTTTATATCTGTCCACAATTGACCGAGATATCGGTGAAAATACATAAAAAAAACAGCCAAACATAGAACCTCCTTCTTTTTGAAGTCGGTTAAAAAGAAATTTCTTCCAGCAGACCTGCGAAAGGAGAGACTGCAAGAAATGTAGGATATGTTTTACCCATGTACCAAGTTTCATCGATATCCGTTCAGCCGTTCGCGCGCGAAGCACACACAACACACACACACATTCGCTTTTATCACATAAGTGTTCTTCCTTATCCTGCTTTACATAATATAAAACAACATGCCCCACTGTGTCTGTCTGTTTGTTCACGATAAACTTAATAACTACTGAACAGATTTTCATGCGGTTTTAACCAATAATAATAATATTCTACAACTATCACACGACGGCGTCTAGTCTCAGCTAAGCAGAGCTTGTGTTATGAGTACTAGACAACTGATAGACATACTTATATATTTCTAAATACATACATATTATAGATAAATTACACCGAGACACAGAACAAATGATCGTGCTCATCACACAAACATTACTTCTGGGTGAGAATCCAACCCACGACCTCCGGCATAACAGTCAGAGCCACTAACCACTAGACCAACAGGCCAGTCAAAAGTTAAGGGCCTATTACACCACTCGATATTTAGACAGTTTTAGTCTATGATTCGATATATCGCGTAGTGTAATAAGGATCAGACAGTCTTACTCGGAACAAAAAATAAGGCAGTCTGAATATATAATAGTAGGCTATAATAATAGGCCCTTTATTAGTTTCCAAACTCCTAACCTCTCAAATGTTTTGTTCCAGGGTATCTCCTGCCTAAGGAAGCTGGGCCCCCGCGCCAGTTAATGACTGAAGCACTTACTTAATTATTACTAACTGTATATAGACGGTGCAATAACGACGTAAGCGACAAACTACACTACTTGTATGGAAATATGATACATCTTTTTAATATAAATCTTTGTCATACACCAATATTATTGGTGACTAGCTGACCCGGCCAACTTCGTATCGCCTAACAGTCAATAAATGTAGTATATCTTTCGATATGGTCAACCGATTTCGATGAAACAAAGCCTAAGTTATATATCAAAATAAACACAATTTTAATATATGAAAGTTATCTACGTCAATTTCGTGAATTTTACGTGATGCGCGCACAATTAAAAACTTCTACAGATTTATTATTATGTATAGACTAGCTGACCTGGAGAACTTCGTACCGCCTAATAGCAAGGATAATGCCATCTACTGGCAATACCAGAACAGCACAATTCATTTTAAAATGACATTTTAATTAGAGATGGCGTTGTACTCGAATCTTTTTTTCGTAATTTTTTCCATATTTTCTCACCGTTTAAACCTTCCCTGGACTATTACAAATATTTCAAGACCAAAATTACCTAAATCGGTCCAGCCGTTCTCGAGTTTTAAACGAACAGCTATTCATTTACATATGTATGTAGATGTTCTTCAGAAAAATCAGAGGGTCTTACCATAACGTTACTTCTAGGCAAACGTGCTCCATCGTCGGCCACATCATCGCTTATCATCAGGTGAGATAGTGGTCAAACGCGAGCCTATGCATAATAATAAAAAAAATATGTTTCAATTGTCAGGAGAGATGGAGAGGGAAAGAGGGATGGAACTATACACCCTATACACCACTAATTTTTAATTATTACAAATACTTAAAGGGCTTATTAGAAAAGGTCTTGTTATTATTTAAGTAAAGTCTCATTAAATAATATTCACAAACAGCAAAGGTATTAACGTTTGTTTATATCCCAAAATGTCACTACACATGGCTGACAGGGAAACTGCTTTTTGTATTTTTGTAATCAACAGTACGTCTATTCAGGCAGAATAAACTTGTTTTCTTTCTTTTCATTCTCTCAGTTTATGGAAATATTGTACAGGCTAATGATTATGAACGAAAAATAATTGAAAAACACTGCGCGTAGTATTTTCTAGGAGCAATTGTTATGAATGATTGATTCAATAATGAATTTACCAATTATGATTAATTTTCGTGGACAATTTTGGAATTTCGTTTTTTTTACTTTTGACTACACAAATATGATCAGTAACGGGTACAGATAGAGCCCTATTTTTTCTACTAATTAAAAAATCGTGATGTATATTTCCATCTCTTTAACAGTTCAGTTTAGGTGTTCAAAGGTAGAGCTTAAGGTGTGTGGGAGGTCCTGGCTAACGTAGCGCTTCCTCGGAGCTCCAGTGACTGCGCGGAGCTACCTCACTGTTTCGAGTATTTTTTTGCGATACGAAAGGAATACATCCCAATCTGAGAAGATGTGGGTGGCTAGTTCCGCTTCACGCCATTCTCCTCGCTCGCTTCGCTACTGTTTCACAGAACGAAGTGACTGCTTCAAAGTGTGGGCTGTCGCTTACGCCCATTTACTGTCAATACGATTCAAGTATTCCGTTATTTTATTTCTAAATTAAGTTTAGTTTGTATAGAATCAATGATTTTATTATGTTTATAAAGTTTGTATATCAATTTAATATTACAGAAAATGAAAATTACTGTGCATAGATTTTTTTTCATGTTTTACGGTGTTTGTATGTTATTTCGGGTGTGCGATTCGCCGTTTTTTACATTAGACGGTAACGACAACGACACGATATTGTGGGACTGGTAAATTTCATTTATCTGACGATGTCGAGTTGAAATTCAACCATCAGCTTGTATGCGTTATAGCACCGAACAGCGTCGAGTACAGTCAAACGGGGTGAATAGGAACGCAGGGGTGAATAGGAACAAAAGTTTGAAGGGTATCTTCGCGTTAATTAATAATTTTTCCCAGAATTTAAATACTTTTATTTATTCATTAATTGTTATAAAAACGGATGCTTTGATAGAAATCAATAATTAAATATGTACCAATGTGAAAAATCTAAGTAAAGTTTTGTTCCTATTTACCCCTGCGTTCCTATTCACCCCGTTTGATGGTATCTAGTCGTGCCAGCAACTTACATTGTATGTTAGAAAATGTATGAAACTATCAGTCTCACGATATCGTGTTGTTAACGTCTAAAGTGAAAACTGTCATTCTTACATTTTACGTTGAAAGAAATTGGAAAAGGGAAACTTTGAATATTTCGATACCCACATCGAACAAGGCAGTATTGGTAAAAAGGGGTGAATAGAAACGCAGGGGAGAATAGAAACAAAACTTTGATTTGGTTTTTCACTTTGATACCATATTATCGGCTTCTAATAAAGCATCGACTTTTTAGAATAACAATTAATTATTAGATTGATTCAGTTAAATGTTGCAAAAAAATAATCAAATATCGTGAAAATACATACCCTTTGAAGTTTTATTTCTATTCACCCCGTTTTACGGTATCTCGGATTATAGTCCACTCAAAATTCAAACATAGCACTGTACATTTTTGGTTCATTTTAAAAAATCACGGAATTAATGTTACAACCTTTTACGTTGCGGGTATCGATTTAGTAAACACTGTTTGTATACACGTTCGCATTTATTTATGTCGTTAATCGAACAATTCCAATAATACATTTAGCTGACTTGGGGCGCCGACTCCGTGGGTGCTCGGGTGGGTGCCGAGCACCCCTGAGAATAGACATCTAGAAACAGATCAGTAATCGCCTTTTAGGTTAGGTTAGGTTGACTGCCAAACCCAATCCATTTTCTTTTTTTTGTGGAAAGTCATGAAGTTACTTCTCTAGCTCTTATATGGAGCGAGAGGTAGTGTCAAGACTTTTACTGACCAAACCCACCTGTGCAATGGCGTAGCTAGGCGACCAACAGCTCTAGGACAAAAAAAAATCTGGGTCCTCTTATTTTGTGTGCGAAACGGAACGGGAGGGACTGACTAAAACGCGTTGCAATGATTAAAGTAGTGTTGCAACATATTTTATTTAGATTTTGGTGGGAGAATTTTTCGCTACTTCAAAAAGGGCTCGCTAATCGAGTTTTGGGGGCCACCGAGCCTGGAGTCCCCGGGGCTACGCCAGTGCACCTGTGTTCCTTCAGTTGCCCTAATAATTAAGAACAGTCCCGACATAATACGCACACATCTTTATAATGCATTTAATTTAATCATATAAGGCTCTCAACATCTACATATTAAAAAAAAACTATTGAGATTAGATTTTGTCATTAGACAGACATTTTGTAAGCAAGATCAAATCTTATTTAGTCATTTAAGAAAGTAAACTGCAATTATAATGAGACTACTTATTTTAAAATTATTTTGTAGGAATATGGGGATATTATTAAAAAAAAAACTAACCGCATTGTAATAAAAAATGGACTTTTTGCTAAGGTAGTTAGTAAAAAGTATACTGACATATTGTATGTAATAATGTTCAGTTTTGGTGACGCCAACACGACAAGAATATAATGTAATAATTATTGTATGATTTTGTAATTAATTATAATTTAACTGAATCCATGTTTGTTTTTTATTTATCCTCTTGTAGCTGACCCGATAGACGTTGTAACGTCTTACTAGATATGAAACGTCAAAAGCGCGAAGATTAAAATTAAATTTCAATAGTTTTCGTAGTTTTCTGAAAGATTCTGTGCATTTTTCCTATTTTTAGAGTTCCGTGCCTCAAAAGGAAAAATCGGAACCCTTATGGATCACTTTGTTGTCCTCACTTTGATACTTTATTTTCCGTCCTTCTGTCTGTCAATACCCTTTATCTCGGGAACGCGTGGAGGTATCGAATTGAAAAAAATTACTCAGGTCTGCAGTCCCTTGAAGTTGTGAAGAAATCAAACTTCTGAGTTAACGAGAAAAGAAGATATGGCCGTTTATGTCACAAAAAACGTATGTTTCGACACTCAAGGGAATCAAAATTCTGAAAATTTGCGTAAAGCAAGGTCTTATAGCACAGATTCAGGAATAAATCTGAAAACTGAACACTGTAAATTTGTGATTACCTCATAAAAAAAAATTTTAGTATTCGGAAAAATCTTTAAAAACTATTTTTAGAGGTAACTTTGTACGGAACCCTCTGTGCGGGAGTCCGAATCGCACTTGCTGTGTTTTAAAATAATAAAACGTCTTGTCTCTTTTTAGTCTTTGATTAATACTTATAATAATTTAACTTTTTCAACGTTTCGATTCCCTTGAGAGTGTCTCAAGGGAATCAAAATTCGCAGGGTACTTCCCGTTGACTTGGAATCCTGAAATTTGGCATAAAGCAAATTTCAGGATTTTGGTCTAAAAAAATCCTACCCTATTTGCGAATAATTAAAACAGCCGCTGTACTTCACTCTAACAAATTCCGCCAAAAACCCATATGCCCAGTCAGTGGACAACAAATTTTTTTTTATTATGGATAGGGACGCGATTGACCACTATCTCGCCTGATAGCAAGCGATGATGTGGGCAACTATGGAGCACGCTTGCCTAGAATCAACCTATTCACTCTTGACCCCATAAAGACGTTACAGCTATCAGGATATCAGGAAACACTCCGGCAGTGAATTCCACTCCTTAACTGTACACATAATGAATGTGTTCCCAAAACGCTTTGTATGTCTGTATGGGTGGGATGTCCACCTTGTACCGGTGGTGCGATGATGAAGCGAACTTGGCGGAATTATTACCCATTTGTAATGACAAAGTCCAGTAACAACTGGAAATAGACGATTTTTCATATCCGTTGATATAAAGATCGAAAAGGATGACAACATTGTCCAAATAATAAAACAAATTTTAATACCAGTTATGATTACGTTTATTAAAAATCGCAAATGCAAAATTTTCTTCCATTTACAAATTACACAAAAGTTTTATCGACATCGACAAATATGTTATCGACATATCGATAAATATTTATCGACTCGACAAAAACGTAGGTCCTTTAAATAATATCTTTAGTAAAAATACACAGTAAAGCTAGATTTGTATAAAAAAAAAACAAAAGTCAGTCAATATCACATACGTATATGAATAATAAACTACCGACGATAAATATGACTTCAGCACACCTAATTAACATTATGACCGCCACTGTCATGTATACATGACAAAGTAATGTGTCCAACACGCCACGGTCACGAATATGTGACAGATTAAAGATGAAATTACTTGGCGTCGAGAGCACGCTTTTACTTTTTTGACGTGCCGGTCAAAAGGTTGACACTTCTATAGTAAGATTAAGTTCTTGAAACTTGCGAAGGTCTAAAAATTTTGAGCTTTTCTTTACTTTAGGTACGTTTAGGTTCAAACAGCTAGATTTTCGAAATACCGAGCAGATTTTAACCTTTCGAATACCGTAATTAAAGACACAATAGAAAGATAATGAGAGAGCTAACGCCAGCGTTCATTTGGGGTTTAATGAATTAACTGTACCGACTCTTCAATAATAACTATTTCAGCTTACGCAAAGACGGGGCCGTTAAAAACGTTTGCACATGCGCGTCTACCATAAAAGAAACACTAGCGCCACTTTTTAAAACTACGTTGTGTCGTTGGCGGCGTAACTTTGTAAGAGCGGCTGATATTCTCGAGGTTTTAAAGAAAACCTTTTAATTCGTATCCGTATACGATCAACATGCGCCGCTTCAAAGTTACGTCGCACAACCGTTAAGCGTGGCTTAGACTTCTTCCACTTGCTTCCTCTTTGTAAAAGTACACGACGACTTCCGAAGATAACCGACCGTTCCCGATTAGCAACGATTTTTTGTAAAATTGAGCGCTCAATCCTGTCCTTACTGTCAACGCCAATTAGTTAAAAATTGCCATTGACAACTTTACAAGCAAAGACATTCAATATATCTCTTTAAATCTCTTTGTTTACAAGTCTTTTTAGACCTTCACAATTTCCAAAAACTCTGATATTCAATAATATAAAAATTAAAGCAAATATTTATAAAGTTAGAATGTTTTATTAACATATTTATTAAGAAACATCAAAAATGTGATTTTTCGAACATTCACTATCCACAACACCAACAGTGAATATTTTTTTTTGGAAGTATAATTAAGTATGGAAGAATCACCATAATGGGATAGGCAGGGGAATTATCAGCTCATATTTTTTTCATACACCAAATTGACACATACTATACAATACACAACATTGCGATAGGCCTTTTAATATAATAATAATTGTAAATCATTATCCCAAAAACTTTTCATTCATACGTTTGCTGTGCTTTTTTTTAAGTTACCAAAAGTATGATTAACCTTTTAACTGCCTACTTTGGATATATCCGACAAACACTCTCGCGTTTATTTCGCCAGGTCGCACATCCACGACCAAATACGTACCCAGTCGCAATCACGCGACGAAAATACGCATTGGACGAATTCAAAGTAAGCGGTTATAGAGTTAATATAATAATAACTGTGAATCAACATCTCAAAAACCTTTCATTCATACGTTTGGTGTGTTTATTTTAAGTTACGAAAAGTATCATTAAAATTCTTATATAAGTATAAAAAAAATTGTAATAAGAGATCTAAAACTCACGTAAAAAAGTTACACATTTTAATCTAAGTTCTGGCACTAAGCTTACAAAACCTACTTCAGTTTTTAACTGTAAATATATCTAACTAATTTTAAAAAAGCTACACAATTACAATAGTGATCCTAAACTAACATTACTAATAAAACTAGATTTTTACGATTAATGGGATATAAAATAAATCACTGAGCTACATATTTAACTTGGTAATGTAAAAGAAACTTCGTTAAAAAATTATTGATTACTTCCGCAGTCATTTTATTTTGATGAAAGTTCATTTAGTTGCAGCTTGATTGATATAAGGATGTTTTTATTTTCTGTCGACAATCGATCAGTACCGAAAAGTGTGACGTAGGCGTAATTCTTAATTCGTGACAGAGTGTGTTACGCAAATTAACAAAAGTAAAATATTATTAATAAAATTATCCATTTTAAAGCCCTAACAATGGTAGGTATCTATTTTATAATAATTCTAAAATTACAGAGAATAGAGACAAAAAAATTCAAGCGTAAATACGATATTGCGTAAAGCGATTGTCGACAGAAAATAAAAACGTCCCGTTTACATTAAAAAATATTAATTTTTTTCAATATTGCACGGAATATATCTAAAATTCTCAATATTGCAACGTTATCAGAAATATTTAATATCCATGTGTGTAAAAATGTAAATAATACGTAAATGTTACAAGTTATAAAATTACAATTACAAAGCTAACACTAGACTCGTCCTTATAAGTCACTTAAAATTATTAGTTGCTTATCTCCTAGCAAAAAATGCAACGTCTGCATTGCAAACTGCAATATAAGATAGATCCTAAATAAAAAAAAACAGTCTTATTATTCACAAAACTAAAAACTAAATTGAGATTTTCAATTACTTGAGATTAGCTTTAAGTCTAGACTATAATCTTAAAACTATAAATGCAATGCCTGGTCACTGTTCGCTTAAGAATGTACAAAATTAAATAAAAAATATAGCGAAGCCGAATGGCCGATTAAATAATAATATTTTATATAGGTAGATGATTATTGGGAGTTTCACCCTACAAAACTTAATTTTTACAATATTCCTAATTCTTCGTTTTATAGTTCAAGTTCTCGTATTATGAATTTAGATTTATTAATAATTATCTAAAATGACGCCTCTTACAACCCTTACTTAAAATTATATTTGATGGGTAAGAAAATATTGTATATTTCTCCGAATTTAAGTTCAAAGTTTTTTCTTTATGATTTTGTTAATATCATATTTAACGGAATGGAATATTAAATCAGTAAAAACATTTTTGCTATCTGTTGAGGCGTGCCGTGGCTGGTTCAGCGAAGAAGGATGTATTCAAACTTATAGAACAACTATACAATATTATTTACCCTCAAAAATTTAATCCTATGGCCTGTTTATCACTCCTAGGTAATAGTTTTTTTTTGTCTTAGCATGGTTAGTGCATGAAGCCGGTGTCAAGTTAAGGAAATATTTTGTTTTAGATACAGTATACAGTAACTTTGTTTGCCATTAGAATGCATTAGAATTAACACACTCCAATTACTTTTGTAGTATTCCGCAGCAAATGTATCGTGTCAGCCTTCTCGGTAAGCTTCGCGAGGGTAGTCAATGCTACAATAAAATTCTCAGCTATATTTTACCGAAATCGCGTCTATTTCAATGATTCTACATTTTTTCCAGTTGTGCAGATACTTGAAATATAAAACTACTCTAATTTTATATAACAATATCCACTGGCAATCAATTTGCGAATAATAAAAACAGACTAAACTTCATTCGAAAAATCCCGCCAAAAAATCTACTCCAAGTTATTTTTTTCCCCAACATGACACTGGCAGAATAGTCGCAACCGGCTCAAGTGCAATAACAAAAAATTTTTTTTTCAGCCTATACTTGTATTGTCTATGGCAATGGAGTTAATTGCACGTTTGTCGGAGTTTTTGGCGGGATTTCTTCGAGTGAAGTTCAGTGGTTATTTTGATTATTCGCAAATTGATTCTAGTGATGTAATATTGGTATAGTTTTGTATCTCAAGTGTCTACACAACTGGAATATATGTGTAATCATTGAAACAGGCGTGATCTTATTTATTGTAGTGTTGACTACCTCAGCAAAGTTTGCCGAGAAGGTTGACTCGATACATTTGCTGCCAAATACTACAAAAACATTAGAATGTGTACATTAATATTTTAATGGTAAACAAATTATAATATGTATACAATCGAAGACGTGGCTTAAAGGACTAAGTACCCATCCAAAAACATTTAAAAAAAAGTCAAACGTTGACGTTTGACTTCGTTTATTCAAAATAATACAAAGTCAGTCAGTAAATGGTTTAGTTAAAATAATTTTGTATTGTTCTAGTCTAACAGGAAATGTTAAAGCAGGCCCTTATTATATTAAGCCTTTAACCACTTGCATCGGATTGGTCCAACAAATGTTTTCGTGCATAATTCGCCAGAATCGTATGTTTGCGACTGGGTACTCCATCTCGTTTAGCTCTACAATCCCAATAGGTGACAGAAGAGCTGACGAGATGGAGTATTTAGTCATAGATGTGCGACCTTGGCGGAATAAATGCGAGATTGTTTGTCGCATATATCCGACGTAGGCAGTTAAAATGCTAAACCGAGATCATATTTACGGCGCGTCGTTTAAATAGTTTTTAAATACCTTATTTCTAAAATTTCGATTCAATCAGGACGAATTATATCAATTTCGGACGATTAAAAAATAGCTTATAATTAAAAATGGCTACATACGTTTATATTTCAGTCTTAATGTCTAGATTTATTTACAAATGGCAGTATCATTTTAGCTTAGGATATTTTTTTTTAATATAGACAAGCCTTCGGGCTGGGCTGATTATTGTATCGACAATGTGATATGTCAGATGATTATTTTGACCATTCATTGCTATGATATTAACGGAAATTATGTAATGCTAGCGATATTTTTTCTTTTTTGGTGTTTTATAACACAAAACAGATCTTATGATCTGTTTTTTTTTTTCTTTTATCGTTTATAACAAACTGATTCTCAGTCTAAAATAGTTTAGTAATAATTTAATTGTGCGTGGTTCCAATAACAAAAATCACTCCTAAATCACATTGCCCACACAAAAATCACTAAAACTACTTAAAATATTAAATTAAACTAAAAACTAACTTAGCTTGAAATAGTAAATGCATCGAAATGGCTATATATTTTCACTAAATTAAACATACTAAAACTAAAAACTATCTTTTACTTCCATTAGTTTTTCATTGCAATGTCCCAGTTATGGACCATTTTTGGGATAGTCTTCAAGTTATGAATTTTCGAAATCCGCCCAATAAATTGGCTAAGAGTTTATGCTCTTTTCATTAGTTCCCTTACTAACACACTTATATTATAAAGGCGATAATTTGCGTGTGTGTTTGTTAGTTCTTCACGTCTTAACGGCTGAACGGACTTGGATGAAACTTTGCACACAGGCAGATGTGTAAGTTCTGGTACTTTAGGACATGGTACCTATGTGTAAAATGTGACCTACTGGTTAGAAGATACTTTTTGTATCGGGAGAATACTCTTGAGAAAAAAATCTATCTACATATATATAAAAATGAATAGCTGTTCGTTTGTCTCGCTTAAACTCGAGAACGGCTGGACCGTTTTGGCTAATTTTGGTCTTGAAATATTCGTGATACTCCAAGGAAGGTATTTCTTTTATCATTTGACAGTTTAGCTAAAAGGCGACTATTGGGCGGTACGAAGTTCGCCGGGTCACCTAGTACTGTATATAAATTACTAGCGGTCCAGGCTGACGGTGTACTGCCCGAAAACTGGCTTTACATTAGAAAATTAAATTGAGAACCCGATTGCAGGCCCAATTCTATTTTCAAATCGTTTAAATTTAAAAAATATAGTTTTTTTTTTTTATAAATTAAGAAAAATTCGACGAATATTTCCACCGCTGGGGGGTCTGTTTGTGTGTCGATGTCAAAGACACCCTATATACACACAATGTTACATCCAAGTCGATCAAGCCGTTTACGAGAAGTTTTTGACAAACATACATACCAGAAGAATTATATTATATATAAAGATAAGTAAGGATTTCGAGTTTTTTACTTCTGGCATCATAACCAATGAATCCCTTTGTTCAAAGCGGTATTGTTTCCCATTACGTTAACTGTCAAAAATCCCAACACAACGGTCCTTAAGTCGGGTACAAACTACTGTAACATAACATGCAATGTAACACGCAATGAAAGAATTTGCCGTCTACATTGTTGTAATGTATCATGCAATGTATCAGAATTCCCATAGTGTGGACGCGTTGCGCGCGCGAACAGAGCATTTCAACTATGTGAGGTGAATGCGCGAACAGTACACACGCATCAAATGTTCTTTTCATGTTACCTTGTGTTACAGCAGTCTGTACCTGACTTCACACCCCCCCAAACCTTCTACAAAAAATTACCACCTACATGTCTTTTCTACTCATTAGTCATATTGTGCGAAGTCTGGGAGGTCGTTTCCGAAGTCACTTCCTGCAGTATGCTGGTGATCTCGTCGTAGATCTCGGTGAACTGCGGCCGGTCCGAGGGAGATTTGGACCAGCAACGTTTCTGGGGGAAAGAGGACAAATGATGAGGTTATTTTATGGAATCGGAATAAATTAGATGCTAAGATAGGAGCCAGATCAATTTATCGAAAGACGTCCACTGCTGGACATAGGCCTCCTACAAGTGTCGCCACAACGAACGGTCCTGTGCATCTCGCATCCATTACATTCCCATAACCATCCACCTTGTGCTCGGGCGCCAACGCTGCTTCTTCTGGTATGTGGTCGCCACTCCAGAACCTTTCGGCCACATCGATCAACTGTTCTACGAGCAATGTGTCCTGCTCACTGCCTCTTAAATTTGGCAATTCTTCGGGCTATGTCGGCGACCGTGGTGGAATATCTTCATTCCTGATGCAATCACGCAAGGAAACTCCAAGCGAGCCAAGATAGCCCTTTCCATTGCCCTTTGGGTGACTTTAAGCTTTCTGCGAGTGACCGTAGTGAGGCCCATTGTAAGTACAATGGGCCTCACTACGGTCACTCGCCATGGTCACTTGACCACGTCTCAAATTTGCAGTAGCGGGAAAAAAAACGGAGTGTCTTGAATTGACACCTATTGCGATCATTTACATTTTCTAGTAATGAAAAACAGTTCATTGTTTTATTTTCGAGTACCATTAAAGTACATTAACCTACGCAGGTTAATGTACTTTATCTGGCGCAGCGTATAGTAATACTCACAAGTAGTGCCCCCAAAGCTTCCGGCATTGTGTCCGGGATAGTCCACTCGAGGGATCCAGTCTTCACTCGCTCCAGCACCGAGTTGTCGTTCAATTTCGCGAATGGTAGCTCAGCTTTGGTGTAGATCTGAAATAATAATAATAGTCCACAACTTTATTTATTTATTTATTTAAACTTCATGTACAGTACTGGTACATAGGCGGACTTAATGCAACAAGGCATTCTCTACCAGTCAACCTTTGGGTTAAAAGAAAACACTGTGGTAGGCTTGCACAATAAACAAATAACAGATAATTCAAACAGAAAAAAATAAAATAAAAAATAAGTAATTTATAACAATAAAATACATATATATGCTAAAATTATAAACTAATAAATACTATGAAAAATATCAAATAATTAAGAGAACTTAATAATAATTCTGACGAAGACCAAACTAAAGTTGTAACTTTCACATAACGCCATCCAGCCATCCGCCAGCTCTGCTTAGTTTGGGACTAAACTTTCAAACTAAACATCGCTTTCCATCAGGTGAGATGGCGGTCAAGCGCGAACCTATCACGAATAAAAAATAATAATAATAATAATAACAAAAAAAAAAAACTAAGCAGAGTTTGTGTTATGAGTACTAGACAACTGATAAACATACTTATATATTTCTAAATACATACATATTATAGATAAATTACACCAGACACAGAAATGATCGAGCTCATCCCATACATATTTCAGCAACTATTTCTTTTTCGTTTTGGCTTTGAACGGTTTGTGCATTTAGGAAGCAATAGAGGGTTAAAGTATGAAATTGCCGTTTTTTAAAACGGGTTTCTTTGAAGTGTTATATCTTTAGATTGACTTGAAATTTTAAGTTCAAATAAACTTTATATTAAAGGTGCGTTATTCCCGTTTTTTTATTGGCTTTCATGGTTATAAATACAGCGATATTATAGAAAATACAAACCACAAAGAAACCAATAAATACATAATTTCGAAAAAAGAATAACGTAACTTTAATATAAAGTTTATTTGAACTTATTATTCCAAGTCAATCGAAAGATATAACGCTTCAAAGCAACCCGTTTTAAAAAACGGCAATTTCATAGTTAAATACCTAATATTTAGTTTTCAGTCACTTTGAGTTCCACTAGCGGTTAAAACACATTCTAATGTTTTTGCAGCAAATGTATCGAGTCAGCCTTCTTTGCAAGCTTCGCTGTGGTACACTACAATAACATTCCCAGCTCTATTCTACCGAATCCACGCCTGTTTCAATGATTCCACATATTGTCCGGCTGCGTGGACATTTAAGTTACAAAACTACACCAATTTTACATCACAATATCTACATCTTTTAATGTTCCCACTGTTGGGACTCAGGCCTCCTCTCTCTAGGAGAGGGACTGGGCCGTAATCCACCACGCAGGCCCAATGCGGATTGGTGAATGTCACATGTCTTCGAATTTTTTTGGTTCTAGGACATGCCGGTTTCCTCACGATGTTTTCCTTCACCGTTTTGAGAGCAGTGGTGATGAAATAAATTACACAAATAATGCGCCTGGCTGGGTTTGAACCCGCGACCTACAACTCGTAAGTCGGAGCCGTTACCACTCGGCCACCACTGCTCACTGTCACAATATCTACTAGCAATCAATTCCCCGCAACTTCGATAAAACAAGAGCACAATAGAGCATTCAGAATGGTTTTGCTCCGCATTATTTTATTGTGAAGGTATTATGTATTCCATGAATTAATTATTATTTTAAAGCATTTTGGTATACTTAAGATGAAAGCGCCAGAGTGACCATTCAATACAGTAAGACGAACTAGATGGTTGTATTGACGATTTTAATACATTCAGTCAAAAAAGTATCGGGAATGGATGATTTGTTTATGGTTCCAAATTCAAATTTTTGTTTTTTTGTAGTTGTTAGATTGGCACAACTGTTTTCCATTTTGGCGCGGAGTTTGAGTTGCATCTGTTATTTATATTAAACTAGCTTTTGCCCGCGGCTTCGCTCCCGTCTATATTCTACTACTCTACCCTACTCTACCTTACTCTACCCAACTCTACCCTACTCTACCCTACTCTACCCTACTCTACCCTACTCTGCCCTACTCTACTCTACCCTAATCTACCCTACTCGATAAAATGTATCCTATGTCCGTCCGTCGGTTCTGAACTACCTCCCCACCAATTTTCAGCAAAATCGGTTGAGCAGTTCTTGCGTTATAAATAGTGTAACTAACACGACTTTCTTTTGACACGGACGTAGAGTAGCCGTTAGTTCGCGGAGAAGACACCACTACGCCTAGTCGCTGCGCTCCGTGTCGCGTGATATTTTCGTCCACCCGCAACTAATACCGTACGGACCCTTTTTTTAAATCGGGTCAACCGTTTGTGTTGTCGACGGTGCAAATTCAGGTTTGTACCGGCGACAGCACGAAGGGAAGACCTCCCCCCGCGCTATCCTCGGTGTGGCAACGCACCGAAGTGGTCGCGGAGGCTACTCAGCTCAGCTCAAGAAATGAAGCCCATGAAGCCAGGCGCCCACGGCCCCTCGCACAGTGGAGGCGCCGGCCGAAGAGAGATTGAAGAAGGAGACGAAGAGGAAGCTGACCGGCCCATGCTGAACCGAGCATCGTCGCTCCCGAACGTTCGGGCCACGCTGCGTGGTCCAGCACAGGCGAAACCACCGACTTTCGCACCGTCAACGGCTGAGAAAAACTCGGCGAGGAAGACGGCAGCAAAAGAGGGTAGTAGGAGAAATCCTCACCCCAAAAATGAAGATCCCAGAAGACAGACACCCACGAGCGCTGCACAGCCGTCGGTGCCTGATCTAAATCCACACGGAAGACAGAAGCCAACGACATATTCGAGAGTTGCTGCCCCAGTGACGTCAGCTGCCCCCGTGACGTCAGTCGCCCCCAGCGGCGCCAACATTCCAGCAGCAACTCCGCGTACGTCCGCCGCATGTCCCATGGCGCCACCGTCTACGCGAATGACGATCGCCTACAACTCCAACCAAAATCGCGGTACAACGCCGGCTCCTCTCGCCCCTGCTGCTCCCCGTCCGTCGACGCCGGGTGGAGCAGGAGGTTCGCGCGATCCAAGGCTGCGCACGGTGACCGTGCGCCCCGCGTCGCCTCCCGTCCCTGCATCGCCCGCGCCGCCGCGTACCTCGGCTTATGACTCGCCCGCTATGCTCTCGGCTTGCTCGTCGCGCGCGGGCTCGAGTCTGTCGCTTGCGTCGGCAGGCAGTGAAGTGCGCTATAGGAACGATTATGATGACACGGAAACGCCGATGTCCCCAACCCCGTCGATGGATGAGCTGGAACTAGTGACCAGACCCCAGCGACGGAGAAGGAGCTCCGACGACGCCGACGGCGAAGCGAAGCGCTACTGCAGCGCGCGCTCGCCCCGTGACACACAGGCCAGAGAGAAAGGGGTAAGTGGCCAATCCCAATACTCAAGTGTTAGTGCAGCTCCTGCGTCCGCCCCCGCCGATTCGAACTCGGCCAAGGCGACCAAGGGGAAAAAGATGCGTTACCCCCCGCTGGTAGTGGAGAGACTACCAAACTGGGCCCACCACTTCCGCCAAATAGCGGCCAAACTGGGCCATCCACCAAATGCTCGCCCCTACGGCACCGGCGTCCGCTTTACGCCGGAGACGGAAGGCGAGTACCGTCTGGTCCAAAAACACCTGACCACCCTAGAGAGGGAGGAGGGCATCAGTTGGTTCGCTTACTCTCTGCCAGCGGAGAGAAGCATGAAGGTGGCCATCAGGGGGCTGCCAGCCGACACGGAACCTCAGGAGATAGAGGAGGAGCTCCACGTACTAGGGTACGAACCGGAGTACGTGCGCCACATCCGGGGACGCCAGGGAAAACCCGGTTGCGTGTTCCACGCCGTGCTGCGCCGCACTGAGGACGTGCGCCGCATCTATGACACAAGCGTGTTCATGAACATGCGGGGTGTCAAGATCGAGGCATGGCGTGGCAAACGTGGGCCCGCACAGTGCCACCGATGCCAAAAGTTCCGGCATTCGTCGCACCAGTGCCACCGCCCGCTAGCCTGTGTCCGATGTGGAGAGGGGCACTCAGCTAGAGATTGTCCACGACCGCGAGAGGAGCCAGCCACCTGTGCCAATTGCGGTGGCTCGCATCCGGCGTGCCACATCAAGTGCCCCGTATTTCAGAAAGAGATACGGAACAGGCGCGCGGGTACTGTCGCCATTACGTCGACAGCAACGCGCCGCCAACAACCTGAAACAAACACGCATGTACACGATCACGAAAGCGATCAGGGCGCGTCGCTAATGGCGGCAGCAAACGGGCCCACTGTGCGCGGGGAGGCCACCTCCTCCCGGCGGAGGAAGAAGAAACGAGGGGGAAAGGGAGACAAGCCCAAACCCCGAGCGACCCACCAGGAGAAAGAGGTCCCCAAATCTGCCCCTCCCCCGAGGGGGACGCAGGTCGTGAAGGGGAAGAGAGGCGCAACAGAAGGCGCCGGCTCAGCGCAGAACAAACGCGCTGCAAAAGCCACCCCCAACACCACCACCACCACCGCCGCAAGCAGCGCCCCAAGGGGGGCCCCAAACGCCGAAATCACGACCTGCGCCATACAACTGCTGATGGACCTAATCAAGGCCATCAGGCAGGGGCAAAGCCCGGAGCAGGTGATCCTCGACGGTCTGGCCAAGCTGCTCACCTTGTGCCATGGCTAGGCCGTTGAGAGTACTCCATTGGAATGCCCGCGGCCTACGGGACAAGGTCGCTCCACTCCGCCACCTCCTGAGGGAACAAAATATCGACGTGGCCCTGATAAGCGAGACGCACCTGGGTCCTGAAGATAGGGCTAGGTTCCCGGGTTACCTCGTTTACAGGAAGGATGAAAGGTCGGCTAACAACATTAGATACCGTGGTCTGGCGGTGCTAGTGAAAAGGAGAGTCGTCCATCAGGAAGTCCCCTCATCATCGCTCAACACGCTCTACGTGCTGGGTGTTCAGCTGCACGTGGCTGGCGAGGACATACGCCTGTACGCCTGCTACAAACCACCCTTAACTCGACTAGACCCGAACGAGCTGAGGGCCACCCTAACAGAAGCCAACTCTCCAGCAATCCTCGCTGGCGACATGAATTGCAAGCACCCGGCATGGAATGCCCTACAGACCAACAATGAGGGGAGACGGCTCTTCGACGACGCGGAGGCCCACGGATACACGGTGTCCGGCCCTGAGACGCCAACTCACTACCCGGATAACCCGCTACATATGCCCGACGTGCTGGACATTGTGATCCATACGGGGCTACACTGCCAGATCACACAACAGGTCATCGACGACGAGCTACAGTCCGATCATCATCCTGTACTCGTCGTCCTATCGGGAATGCCGACCCGACTGAAGCCACCTGCGCCACGTCGATTAACGGACTGGACAAGATACGCTGAAAAGCTTGAGACCACAACGCCAACTCGAGCCGTCGCTACCGCCGCAGACGTCGACCGCCTGGCGGATGACGTCACTGCTTGCGTGCAAAACGCACTAGAGGAGGCGACTACCACAACGCAGTCACAGGGGAGAGGGCTTCAGCCCCCCCTACCACCACGCATACAAGCCCTGATAAAACAGAGAAGGCGCTTACGCAAGCAGTGGCAGCAGTTGCGGTGCCCCGCACTGAAAACGCAACTCAACCGCCTCGCGACAAGGGTGAAGGCCGAGTTGGAGGCCCTAGCCACCGAGAGCTGCGAGGAACGAATCGACGCCGCAACATGTGACTGGCAGGCGACACACAGACTGTGCCGCCAGCTCACAAACACCCCAGCTCCGGTGCGCCCTCTACTTGCAGCCGACGGGGCCCTCAAATACGTAGCTGAGGACCGATCGGAAATCTTTGCAGAGCACCTGGAGCGTCAGTTTAGCCCAAACCCGACTGCTGAGCATGACCATGTCGCAGCAGTCGAGCAACACCTTAGAGACTACTTCGAGTCGCCGATAGCCCCCAATGAGGACCCCATATTCTTCTCGCCTGGCGCTGTTAGACGCGCCATACTTCGCACGAAGCCTCGTAAGGCCCCCGGTGCTGACGGTATCACCAACGCAGCGCTGCGCCACCTGCCGCACCGCACTGTCGCGGCCCTGGCGCGCCTGTTCACGGGGATACTGCGCACGGGGGTCTTCCCCACATCCTGGAAGGAAGGGCGCGTCATAATGCTGCCCAAGGCGGGAAAGAATCCTCTGAAGCCGGAAAGCTATCGGCCCATCACCTTGCTGCCCACCATCTCTAAGGTGTTCGAGCAACTCCTGCTGCGACACCTCGCCCCACACATAACTCCAAGACCGGAACAGTTCGGGTTCCGGGCAGAACACAGCACGACGCTCCAGTTGTCGAGGGTACTGCACCTCCTGTCATCGGCAATGAATAAGAAGGAGTACGGAGTGGCAGTATTCCTCGACATGGAAAAAGCTTTCGATCGTGTGTGGCATGAGGGGCTAGTTTACAAACTCGCCACCTCTCCCACGCCCCGTAGAGTCGTCAAAGTGGTCCAAGCTTTCCTGTCTGACAGGTGTTTCAGAGTGGTGGTCGACGGGGCGCTTTCCGCCCCCCGGCCCATCCGTGCGGGCGTACCGAAGGGTAGCTGCGTCTCGCCGGCGTGCTACTCACGTTACACCGACGATTATCGCCCCTCCCACCACGTCTGAAACTCAGCGGAGCCGAAGTCGAGTGGACGCCCCAGGCCAAGTACCTGGGTGTGACCATCGACCGACGGCTCACAATGGGACCGCATACCCGCAATGTCGTTGCGCAGGGTAGAGTCGTCCGCCACCGGCTCAAACCGGTGCTCTCGTCCCGCCTCCCGGCGCGCGTCAAGCTGGGCATATACAAGGCGTATATCCGCCCGGTGTTGACGTACGCCGCACCAGCCTGGTTCGCCCTCACTAGTGAGACGAGCCGAGAAAGACTCCGCGCGCAACAACACCTTGCGTTGCGTAGAGTCGTCGACGCCCCTCGCTACGTGAGGAACGACGTCATAGAACGAGACCTCGGGATTGAGAGCCTGGATGAGTTTGTGCGACGCCTCGCGATGGGGATGTTCGCGCGTGCCGACGCCTCAGCTTGGCCCCACGTCAAGCACTTGGCGCCATGGCATACGCGCCCCCCTGACGCGAGACGACTCCCCCGCGACCTGGTTGCGGGTAGCGAGTCCCCCCCCCCCCTACCCCGGATTGACGCCTGAGTAGGCCGCACCAGTCTACACGCGGCCTACTCAAACAACAAGACTCTACATTCTACTCGCACCCCGACAAACGTCGTGTTCTAAGTTAATATAGGCACGACGCGAGTCAGCCATACAATCGCCACTATACACGCGCTAGACTCACGCACCGAGTAGATAGTGCAAGCTAACTATTCGGTGCACGTGCACTGAGCGATGTAACACAGCACAATGCCGCTCACACACACACATAAATCGTCCCTGCGGTCTGAACCGTAACCGGCTCGCTCTGCGCGCGGGTTAGACGGGGGCCACACTTCCTACTGTAGGTCCGTAACAAGTCGGCATACTCGTCGCTGGTCGTCCCCCGCCGGGCTTCCCTTAGGGGTCTCACCTGGCGGAGACTGACCGCCGGTATGTCGTGAAGAGTCGGCGCTGCGTGCAGCAGCGTCGTGACGTGCCTACAGTATACACATACAAACATTACTCATAGAGCCACAGGCTCTACAACCGCCGAGCCTAATTAGGCACCAAAACGACGGGTCCGTCCGACCCCGGCTGGACTCCGCGGTCAGAGGGCGAAGCCCTGACACCGCTTGCCACGCCCCCTGACGGGGACGTAGCGAAAGCCACGACTTTCTTTTATATATATAGATACAGTGCTGGTTTTAGTAATATCATATATAGTGTGTATTGCGAATTTCATAATGGACAAAAATATCGAACAAAGAGTTTGTCTTAAATTTTGCATCGCCAATGGAATTTCGTGTTCGGAGTCACTGAAAATGTTACAGAAGGCTTATGGTGAATCGACTTTATCAAAAACTCGTGCTTATGAGTGGTTCAAAGCGTTCAAAAGCGGTCGAGATGTGATGGAAGATTTGCCTCGCTCTGGTAGGCCGTCAACGTCTGCAACTGAAGTTAACATCGCAAAAGTGAAGAAAATAGTGACTGAAAATCCCCATTCAACTCTGAGAGAGATAGCCGCCGAACTTTCTGTATCTCACGAGTCGATCCGTACCATTTTAACTAATCATTTGGGTATGAAACATGTTGCTGCTCGGCTAGTCCCAAAAGATCTGAATTTTCTCCAAAAACTCAATCGCATGAAAGTCGCTGAGGACATGCTAGAACGCGTCAGTTCGGACCCAACATTCATGAAACGCATTGTTACTGGTGACGAGACGTGGGTTTTTTTTTTTTATTGGGTGGGAAAATCATCCTAATGACATCCCCGCTCTTGGGCGGAGCGGGAGATAGTGTCAGACTCTTACTGACTAAAAACCCACTCCTATTCCTTCGTTGCCTTCGTCCCAGGGCCCCGGGTTCCGCTTTCACACTACCCGTGGCCCCAGTAGGCTTCGACCCTGCTGGGCCCCTACGATTTGCTGACATCTCCTTGAGGCGCGCGTGGAACAAAACGCGCCGTCGACGACTTGGGCTTGGTCCGGACGGTTACCGGACGGTCAGACGGCGAGCCACCCATTGCTCGCCGTCTGCAAGCCCGCGCCTACGGTGGCCGGAAATCGGAATCGGAATCCCGGCGGCGGTTGGAGCGTAAGGACCGTTGCCTCACGCGATCGGCCGCCTCCTTAGCTAGCATTACTGCTTCGCAGAAAGAGGCGACCGCCTGCCACTCCTCCTCGCTCCGGAGCATGGCCTGAACCAAGGCCCGGCGCGAGAGATCACCGCCGCCGATTGCCCTCACGAGGTCACGGCGTTGCTCTGCCCAAGCGGGGCACACCTCCACCGTGTGCTCCACCGTGTCCTCCGGGTGGGCCACACAGTGGCGACACCCGGGCGTCGTTTCCGCACAAATCCGGTGCAGGAACCTCCCGAACTTACCGTGTCCGGTGAGGACCTGCGTCATGCGGAATGTGAGGACGCCGTGAGGTCTTTCCAACCACGCCTCAAAGAGGGGACTTACCGCCATAATTGTGGCGTGCCCAGCACGGGGTCGCGACAGTCGCTGTCGCCATTTCTCCATGAGAACTCGCCGGAACTCTGTCCGCCATGCCGCGACTTGTTGCGGCAGCGGAGTTTCGCCCCGGCGTTGCATCTCCATGCGCCGTTCGTGCATGAGTGCAAGGACTGTTGCCTCCAGTTCCCATGGTCGCTGGCAAGCAAGAAGGCTCGCCGCTTCGCGGGAGATCGTCCGGTATCCTCGCACCATCCGTATGGCCATGGCCCTTTATGGCGCGCCGGTGTGGCAGGAGGCGTCTGGACCCCCAAGGTTGGGCAGGAGCCGCGAGAGAGCAGCCCCAGTCCGATTTAGTTTGGGAGCCAGACGTCGGAAATGCTCGTCGAAATCCCATCGGCTGTCGAGAACGAGTCCCAGGTACTTCATCGTTGACCCGACGCCGATGTGGACTCCTCCCACCGTTAGCCGGGAACCCGGTGGTGGCGCGTTCCGAGGGCCGTGAAAGCACATGGCCTCGGACTTGTGCAATGCCACCTCGAGTCCCAGCTCCTGGATCCTGCCAACGACCGTCGCGACCCCGCGTGTCGCTAGTTCGACCGCCGCCTGGTACGACTCTCCCTGCGCCAGGACCAGCGTGTCGTCTGCGTAGCAGACCACGCTGACCCCGTCAGGGAGGTCGCCGACGAGACGTGGGTTTACGAGTTTGACATGCAAACTAGTCAACAAGCTTCGGAGTGGCGCCTTCCAACTGAACCGAAACCGAAAAAACCACGCCAAAGTCGATCAAAAGTCAAAGTCATGTTGACTGTTTTCTTTGACTATCGCGGTGTTGTGCACTCTGAATTCTTACCGGAAGGTCTAACGGTAAATAAAGAATATTATTTGAGCGTTATGCGGCGTTTAAGAGAGCGAATTCGACGAAAAAGGCCAGATTTGTGGAAAGAAAATTCTTGGATTTTGCACCACGACAATGCGCCTTCCAAACACTCAACAAATACTATCCAGCAACCACCATATTCACCAGATATGGCTCCTGCTGACTTTTTTCTTTTTCCTAAACTCAAATTACCACTTCGTGGCACCCGTTTTCAATCGATAGAAGACATAAAGGAGAATTCGCGGCGAGAACTGAACTCAATTCCGGAAGCAGCGTTTAAAAAATGTTTTGATGAATGGATTATTCGTTGGCGCAAGTGTATCGTTTCTAAAGGAGCATACTTTGAAGGTGATAAAATAAATTTGGATGAATAACAGACATTTTGTGTATTATTGATCTTTTCCCGGTACTTTCTTGACAGAGTAGTAAATATAATTCTGTAAATTAATATGTTTTACTGCCGCCAACCATATTTCAATGAACATACAAGTTGTTATGGACCTGCAAAACTGGAAAAAACTTTAAAAAAATTGTATTTCGTACTGCTTCGCACGCGGAGGCGACCGCCTGCCACTCCGGACCATGCCTGTACTATGGCCCGGCGCGAGAGAGGCTACCCGGGTGCTTTTAACTTATAATTTGCATTGAACTGACCTCCCAAACGGTGGTAGCAAACATGTAGACATCAGACTTGGTGGAGTAGTCTCCTTCCAGCACAGCCTCCGGAGGCAGCCAGCGCAGAGGAATTACCTGTCATATATACACATAAATTAATATTATAACTAGAGATCAGAATACCCTCCTTGCATGGTATTTCTCAATGTTGAGGGTCGTAACCTACCCCTGCTTCATTACTTTCTCTCGTACAATATTCTAATATTTAGATCGGATCGGAATTACATTCCGCCATCACCATTCTACCATCGGACAACCCGACGTACGGTGAGTGTCCATCCTAACATTGTTGACACCTCTACGGTCCGGACTAAGCGTTTCGCTTCATCGTTTATACCGCGTACACCAAAGGACTGGAAAAAATTGCCTGCTGCGGTCTTCCCATCTGATTATGATGTAAGTGGCTTCAAGGCCTAGAGTGAATAGGCTCTTAATAAACTAGTGCACTTCACCATCAACGATTGCATCACTGCTTACCATCAGGTTTGCAGTCAAGCATTTGCTTATACCATTTAAAAAAAAAGATCGCAGCATCTGATCTGGTAGATATCGCTGTCAGCGATAAGACTGACATTTTACCTATAGATATAAGTTTCTGTGAAATTGTTACTATTTTGGTGTACAATAAAGTATATTCTATTCCCTTCCCGTCAAAATGGTTGAGCTGAGTGGTGCTAATATTAGCGTCATGTCCGTGAACGGGCGCTGTCAGTTGAGGCTGGTCATCTCTTAGCTGCCAGTTGCTATATTAATATCTATATTTAGTTTTTATTTTTACAAAACATGATTGAAAAGAGTGTCCATGGAGTTTCTTGCACAATCTTCTCCATAGAGATCTACGCTTTGGAATGTGCAATTAGCATTATTTTTCTGACTGACTGACTTCTTGACATTTCAAAAGTGCCTGTAAATGGTTTATCTACACTAATATTATAAAGAGGAAAACTTTGTTTGTTTGTTTGTAATGAATAGGCTCAAAAACTACTGGACCGATTTTAAAAATTCTTTCACCATTCGAAAGCTACATTATCCACGAGTAACATAGGCTATATTTTATTTTGGAAAAAAATAGGTTCCGTAAGATATTTGAGTTTTTCGGACACAAGGTGTAAAAAGTCTACCAGAAAAGTTACTTATTTTGCCTACGCTGCCTAAACTATAAAAGATAGAACCATAAAATGTTTTAATTAATTGTAGATCTTATAAATATCTACCAAAGTTTGTTAGGAGAAACCTACTATCACGCGGGCAAAGCCGCTGGCAGAAGCTAGTTTGGAATAAAATGATTTTGATTCTACAATTCGTGATCGCTCAGTAAGCTAGCCGATTAAGGGCTCATACAGACGAGCCGCACTTTGTTGACGGTGGATATCACTGCAGCCGTCAACGCATCTGTCGTCAGCAAAGTGCCGTTGTCCTGTATGAGCACTTAGCATAGCATAGTTGTCCTAATAATGTTCCCACTGTTGGGACTCAGGCCTCCCCACTTATCACTTACCACTAAACACTTATCTAGACTTAATTTAGCAGTCCTTACCTGTTCATGTAACTTGTAGTACTCGTGCGAATCGGGGCCCCGGGTGAGCGCGGGGTACGACAGCTTCAGTTGTAGCTTTGACGTTATCAAGCAGTTCCGTGCTGCGATATCTCTGTAACAAGTATTTATTATAATAATATAATATACTATACGAATACTGACACACGCTTGCACTGACTGGACAGTCAAATCTGTTTGGTTCTTTCCTCAAAAGATCATCTCAGATATTAATCTGCATTGTTCCCATGTGATTTGATCATTACATTTGAGACCCTCGCTAGGAAACACCGGCCTCATCATCATCTTCCTGCTCTTGTCCCGTGTTATTTTAGGCCAGCGCAACACATTTTTTTTCTACCATTCCGCCCTGTTACTCGTCATGCTATCACTAACTTCCTTTTCTTTCATATCACTTCTCACACAATCCATCTATCTTTTCTTTGGTCTCCTTCTCCCTCTCCATCCATCCACATGTAAACTCATAACTCTTTTAGTAACATGCGTTTACATGACCATACCAAGACAAACGATTCCCTTTCAACTTTTCAGTCACTGGCGCCTCTATCAAACTTCCAGTAATATACTCATTTCTCACTTTATCCATTCTTGCCACACCACACACTCGTCTTAAAAGTCTCATCTCTGCTACGTGCAATCCGTTATAAGCTATAATTTATGTAAGTGCGGGAGGTAGATAGTTTAACCTCTCTCGCTGGTACCGAGGTGTACCGAATTCGGTACACTGATGCCTGAGAGGTTAAAGTAATGTCAAGTTTTTTATTTTGAGGTTATTCCTGGATTTTTATATCCGATGACATTTTTTAAAGTCTTTGACTGATACAACAGAAACCTACACTGTGCTCTAGAGACAGAATATTACTTTCATGACAGAAAATTGCACGGTTTTGTTAAGTTCTTCGCTAGTGAAATCATTGTTCATCACCTTGTTTTCAGTCCTGGGACCTACATCAAAGAACTGACAGCTCAAGCTGCGTCTTGCAGTACGCAGTTTCCATTTCAAAAGCATCGGCGTATCTAGGCTACTTTTTTGAGGCGAGCTGGCCCCAATCCTACTACTACTACTGCTTACCTAATATTCCGAATAAAAAAAACAGTTCGCGCTATAATCTGCCGCCACGTCTCATCAGTGCAAAATTTCTTAGTGTAATGCTGATTTTGATTGCTACATTTTCATTTGTTAATATTAAGATAGAAATTATGTAAACTTCATATATGTATCATAAATGACGTAAATATATATAAGAGCCATCTATTGATATTTTTTGGCAACTCTTGCTCGCTCACAACATTCTATACAAAAATTTTTAGTAATCAATAATTTGTTTACGATATTGTTATTTACTATAATTAGCAAATACTCACAATTTAAACAGCCATAGCTTTTCGTTCTTCGCTTCTTTATCACACAAGATTCTGATCAACTTAAGAATTGAATGTACCTACTTAGAAATTTCGTCACAAGAAGTTTCTTTCTCGGTTTACCAAAACTACAGAATGAAATAACAGCATTCAAGTGCTTTTGAGAATTCTGATGTCTTTTCATAGCACCTGCGAAGGTATTTAAGTCATTATAACCTGATGTATTCCAAGCATTCTTATCGTTTGAGAAAAATAAAAACTGCCTACTATGTGATTTACTTTTCTGACATATTTTAATAGGGGTTTACCTACCCCTGATTAGAATATTTGTGAAGTTACGAGATCATATTTATCTCTAAAACTCAAACTCTACCTTTCCAATTATCGATACCACACATACACTACAACCACAAGTATCGTTTCCGAATTCATTTCAAATAATAAACTTTAATCACTTCAAAACAAAGTAAGTTACAGCAATCATAAAACTTCAAATGACAAAAAACAAAAAAAAAAAACTATCAAAACAATTTTATTACGTACAACACGATAACCGCTCAAAGAAAATTTGAACTAATTTGTAGTTTGCGGAACTGTTTTACGCGTCATAGAGGGTAGTTTGCGTAGTAAAAGTTCGCCTGGTAACAAAATTTATTGATTCAAAATTACAAGCCTGGGCTATTTTAATATGACTTTAATAGAAAAACGTTCCGTGAGTACTTGCACACAATATCAAATTTTACTCACACAGACTCGCATTTTTATGTTTTATAGGGAAAAGTGAGATGGCAGATCAAGCCAAATACAAAGCCTCTGCGACAGAAAGAGGCAGCAACACTCTAGTGTTAATCTCTTTTTTATGTTAAGTTTTAGAGTGAGATCAGAGAGATTGCGCTCAGAGCGGCAACATTGCATAATGCATGTCATAGGTATCGTATCTTATGAATGAATTTTAATTTTGCTTTGAACACGAAATGGCAACTTAGCGTAACCAAGTAGGCGCGCGAAGTTTAAATATTAGAGTTTTATTTAATTTAATTCATTTGTTTCGTTCTATGATATAGACAGATGTGAGGTATTATTTTCACATCAAGCCGGGCTTATTTACTTGTATTGCTCGCACGTCCCTGCACTAGGGCACCCGTTTATGTGCAGTTTTGAATGTATTTTCAGCTGAAATGACGATCGACGATGATGACTTACCGATGTGTAAACCTGATAGCAGCACACTTAGCAGCGGCCGCAGCCAGGTGAGCAGCCAGCAAGGCGCGGTGCTGCGGCGCCAGCGGCGGACACGTCTTGTCCGGCGCGGGGGGCGCGTGCGCGGCGCCCACGCGTCCGATGTACTCCGCGTTCTCTTCGGGGGAGCGGGTCGCGATCAGAAACTTTTTCAGTTCACCCTAAAAAGGATGGAGAGTTTATTTATTTATTTTAATAACACATACAATTGTTTTTATAAATTAACAAATATAGTCGCTATATAGCCGCGCTTAGAGACGCCGCTCACAAACTGATCACATGCGGAACCTATGCGTCACGCGCTTGAACTATGCCCTTACCCAGTCGGTATGCTCCAGCAGCATGTAGTGCGGGTCGGCCTCGTTGCAGAGCCCGATGAGGCGCACGATGTTCTCGTGCCGCACGCGCGTGAACAGCTCCAGTTGGCGACGGAACTCCGCAAGTTGGACCTGTACACAATAAAATAGGTTTTATTATTATTATTACTGCTGATAGGATTGTCCTTAAGCACTATTACACCTAATGTTATGCGATGGTGTGGTCGACGAAGGAGCCTCTTGCCTAGAAGCAACTTATTCAGTCTTGACGAATAATCTTCGGCAGGTAATTCCACTCCTTTTGTCTCTGCCAGCAGTAGTAAGGGCTATGCCGGTAGAGCCAGAAAACTGCATGAAAGTTGCCTTCTTCGACACGGTGGAGGCGATCGGCGGCGGTGATCTTTCGCGCCGGGCCTTGGTATAGGTCCGGAGCAAGAAGGAGTGGCAGGCGGTCGCCTCTTTCTGCGAAGCAGTAATGCTAGCAAAGGAGGCGGCCGATCACGTGAGGCAACGGCACTCACGCCCCAACCGCCGCCGGGATTCCGATCCCGATTTCCGACCACCGTAGGCGCGGGCTTACGGACGGTGAGCAACAGGTAGCTCGCCATCCGACCGTCTGGTAACCGTCCGACCGAGCCCAAGTCGTCGACGGCGCGTACTGTTCCAAGCGAGATGCCTGAGCCTCAGGGAGATGTCAGCAAATCATAGGGGCCCAGAAGGGTCGAAGCCTACTGGGGCCACGGGTAGTGCGAAAGTGAAACCCGGAACCCTGGGACGAAGGCAACGAAGGAATAGGAGTGGGTTTCTAGTCAGTAAAAGTCTAACACTATTCCTCGCTCCGCCCAAGAGCGAGATTCAGAGAAGAATCGAGAGAAGTAATAAAATGATTTTCCGTCAAAAACAAAGGAGTACAAACCTCATCTTTAGTAGTGAGCGCCTTCACAAGCACAGGTCTCAGTTTCGGCTCCCCTTCGGCGTCTAACGAGTCTTTGTTGCGCAGTTTGTTCACTTGGATCATGTCGATCTTGGCTAGCATCACCTCACCGAACTCGCCGCGGCCTGTGAGTAGGAATATTAACAATTAATTTACGTGTTTAATTAGTAGAAAAGAATACAAATTCCCAGAACTAGACGCATCAAATGCATTGTAGAATTCCATCTTTATTGAACAAATTAAAAAACAGGGCAAGTGCGAGTCGGACTCGCGCATTGAGGATTCCGTATAAACTTACCTATGAAAACAGTTCGATTCCCGAATTGAGTTACGAAGATTTTTCCGAATAGCAAAATTTTTTTTTTTGTTACCTAAGTCTAAATTTACAGTTTTCAGATTTTTTCCTACATTGTGCTATAATACCTTGCTTTATGCCAAATTTCAGGATTCTAGATCAACGGGAAGTATCCTATGAATTTTGATTCCCTTGAGTGTAGAAATGAAAAAAAAAATCACACCCCACTTTACGTGTACTTTTTATAAAAAAATGTATTTCGATTTTTTTTTTATTTAAAATCTAGACAAACTTAGTGATTTAGTCTCTACCTCATAAATTAAAAGCCAATAGCTTAATAATTGAACTTACCTAATGTAATCTGTTCTGTAAGAAGTGTCCGTGGTATAGAGAGATGTTCAAACTGTCCCGACTTCTTTGAAGTGCGCGATATTCCCGACACTTCAGAGTTATCCGCTCCTATTAACAAAAGACAAAATTATTCAATATTATTGGAACGTTCGGCATGTCCTAGAACCAAAAATTCGAAGACATATGACATCCCCTGCACCCGCACTGGGCCCGCGTGATGGATTACGGCCCATTCCCTCTCCTAGAGAGGAGGTCTGAGTCCCAACAGTGGGAACATTATAAGGCCGACTATGCTATGCTATTAGAGCGTTCATGTCTTCATACGAAAGCTGCCTGCCTCAATCCTGAAGCGTGTGCGTGCCAGCTCCCACGGCATCCTGACCGTGATCTGAGTAGGTGACTGCCCAAGCTGAGCTACCTGTTGCTCGTCGTCCGCAAACCCACGCTTATGGTGGCCGATGTGATAAATAGGCAAACACGACAAACATAGGCATATAGAAAGCGAAAAAGTTAACTCCATACCGCTATCCTTATCATGAGCGAGCAGCCTCCCGTTCTGTAAGGCGGCTCCATTCACTTTCTGCTTGTCTTCCTCTCCCTCTTCCACCAACTTCTCACGACCCTCTGTCATCTCCAGCTCCATCTTCTCTCCTAGAAAGACACGTATTTAATGAATACTACATTCTACTTCAGTTTACAATTTGGGTTTATACCTGTAATAAAAATAAGAGGAGAAAAACTCTCCTCTTATTTTTTTTCATGAAAAATTAAATAAAATATGAAAGAATCATTAAAATATCTCAACAAATCAAAATTTTATGGAACTTTAAAGTCGCTTGCAAGACTAATTTCGATTCACGCGGCGCTGTGTGTGACGTCACACGACCCTTTACCATTGTGGTAAAATAAAAGAAAAACATTAGCAATAAATAAAAAACAAGAAGTTATGTGTAAAATAATTAGAAATAGCGCTATAGCTAATTTGCAAAAACTTTAGTGTATTTGAGCGATTTGCAATGCGACATCTCCTCTAGGTCAAATGACGACACTCCAGTGAGACTGCAACTGTTGTGCGTAAATGTTAACGTTTAGGTTCATATTTAATTTTCTTCATATTTTGTTTCTAAGGCATTCGGTTTCGTTATTATAGTTTTCATTACAGCTAAATTAACTTTTGAAATGCAACAAAATACAATGACAAATAGGTTCACTATACTTAGCAACAAGACTCGTGGCATAAAAAGGTAATCCTAAAATTATACTGAATGTCGTGCCTTTTCGCAGCTTTATTTCATGACTGTACCCGCCAACACTTTGGATGTTTATTAAACTTAAATAGTGCATATCGGACTTTGTGACAATTTTTTTTTTTTTGGTATATTCTGCAGTAAGTTGGCAAATGTTGAGAGTGTAAAATGGAAAATATTTCATGTTTTAACTGGTACATGCAACAAAGAACATAATTTTTTTTCAAGAAAAAGAAAATCTGACTCGCACACTGACTGACTTGACTGGCCTGTTGGTCTAGTGGTTAGTGGCCCTGACTGCTATGCCGAATATCGTGGGTTCGATTCCCTCCCAGGACAAATGTTTGTGAGATGAGCACGATCATTTGTTGTGTCTGGGTGTAATTTAACTATAATATGTATGTATTTAGAAATATATAAGTATGTTTAGCAGTTGTCTTGTACTCATAACACAAGCTCTGCTTAGCTTGGGGCTAGACGACATTGTGTGATAGTTGTGGTATATTATTAATATTACAGGACAAACCAAAAACAAAATCTAACTAATCATAAATATGAACTAAAATAAAATTACAAATCTATATAATTTTGTGTTTTAAATGAGTATAGCCAGTTTTCTCACCTCTCTGCCGCCTCCGGAGCCTCCGTCTCCTGCAGTAGACCATCAGAGCCAGTACTAACACCATGTAGGCTCCGGCTACTGATATGGACACCACCACCGCCTTGCCAGCCACGCCCGAAGACTCTTGAGGAGGGAGTTCACCTTCTGTTGAAATAATTATGATAATTTTTAGATATTAAACAAAACTGCAATGAAACATGTGACATACAAATATGAAATATACTATATTATACTCTGCAGAGTGCGAGCTAGTTCCACCTCCATCCTAAAGACCATAGTGGGGAGGTACGATTCTCCTCTGTTGGGTGATGTTGTTCACAGATGTATAATGAACAACCACTTTGTTTTATAAAAAACTTTTTACAAAAAAAAGATAACCGACTTCACTAAAAAAAACACTAAAAGGATCAAAATAACTTTAATTTCGTTTTGTTTTTTTTAGTGAAGTCGGTTATCTTTTTTTTTGTAAAAAGTTTTTTATTTCACACTTTTTAGTTGGGATACACTTATAAACAGAGTGCCTATTGCTCATGACAGTTCCAATTAATCCAAACACCACTAGGTTACATTGTTATATTATGAAGTTCCTGTGTCTACCTTCCACCTTCATTATCAGATCAGTTCGATAGTACCTTATAGCCAAAGTGCATTTCATGACAATTCTAATAAGCCCAAACACGGCTAGGTTACATTGATTAATGACGGAGTTCCAGTGCCTACCTTCTGGCTCCATCATCATCATCAGATCAATTTGATGATAGCATTTTCAACGGAACTATTCAGAACTACACTACAGTATTATCATAGTCGCTTAACTATCTTCATTGTGATATCTATGCGAGTATGAAGTTTCGTTGACCATTTCTGATCTTCTTTATCGGTTCAACTTCATTAAATGTTAATTTTTGACTGTAAATGCTTAAGTTCTCGATGAAAATACCAAAATCACTATGCAGTTGCCTATAATATTTGAGGAGTTCCCTCGATTTCGCCAAGATTCGATCATCAGATCCTGATTTGGTGACTATGGGACCATTTGGAAACTATACCCTTTCTAACAAAAAAATAAATTTTCAAATCGGTTGGCAAGCGACGAAGTTATGCGCGAAAAAACATAAAAAAAAAATACAAACATCCGAATTGAGAACCTCCTCCTTTTTTAGAAGTCGGTTAAAAATAGATAGTAAGTGTACTGACATGAGTATAAGTTTTTTTTAAGCTAGGCACCGATCGGAGTGAGGAGTGGCAAGCGGTCGCCTCCATTCTTTTTCTTTTAGATTTTTTCCTATACTTGTGTTATGAGACCTTGCTTCATGCCAAATTTCAGGATTCTAGGTCAACGGGAAGTACTCTATGAATTTTGATTCCCTTGACGTGTCAAAATACACATTTTTGCGACATGAACGGCCGTATCTTTTTTAGGTTTCCGTAGTCAACTTTCCTAGTTGCTTATAGTTTCACCAAGACTATCTATCTGTCTGTCTGTCTGTCCGTCCGTCCGCGGATAATCTCAGTGACCGTTAGCACTAGAAATCTGAAATTTGGTACTAATATGTATGTTTGTATGTATCACGTTGACAATGTGGTAAAATAAAAAGTAGAAAAAAATGTTTTATTAGAGTATGAAGTGCATAATGCCTACTTTTCCTGTATGTTTGGTACGCCGGGGAATAGGTGAATGGCGGTGAATGGTGGTGTGGTGGGCGGGGAATGTTATGTTTTACCCTCCTACTCCTACCCTTCTATTTATTCTTTGATATTTTATATGGGAATACAATGTTTGCTGAGTCAGCTAATAATGTTATAAGTATAGATATTACATCAATATGATGATATTAATGCGATTACCCAGTTAGGATTATGAATTATGTGAAAAATGTGTCTTTGCTCTAATAAAATATAAGTTACCATCTCTTGTATCGCATTTAATGCAAATAAATGGCTTTGACTTTGACTTTGAAAATCCTGGTATACATTCAGCTGAATTCAACGAACTTGAGAAAAGACATGATGGTGATCATTAGGTTACCTTGGTGCACAATAAGCTGCAGTTCATTTCGGGCTAACCCGGCGGCGCTGCCAGCCGTGCAGCCGTACCGGTCCGCGTCCGGTGACGACACGTTGTGGATGATCAGGGTGCCGTTGGTCATTACGAGGATTCTGGCGGACAAGAATTTTATATGATTGAAATCAAGGAATTATACAAATTATAATGCAAGGAATTATACAAAATGTAATGCAAGGAATTATACAAAATTTAATGAAAGAAATTATACAAAATTTAATGCAAGGAATTATACAAAAAATAAAAACGTTTTTTTTTTTGCTGAATTGAGCCGGCTTTACCTGAAGGAGCGTTACACAGCCGAGCGTGACGGCTTAGTTTAATTTAATGTGGGTATTAAATGAAACGAGTGATATTATTACCTGGCTGTTGTAGCATTAACGTCATCTTCAACGTCCACACCTTCTTCTGAAATATAAAAAGTTAATCTTATTATAAGTTTGTACTAATTTATTTATTGTGGGACTGGCTCAGATCTTAGTGGAGTTTGATCAAAACACTCCACACCAAATCAAGTGATATTTTTTTTTTGTGTGTGTGGTCTCTCGCAAGTCAACCTAGGAGGTTGTCTTGCCTGTGGCGGCCTCAATTCAAGAATCAAAGCCTCCAGCCAGAGCTTACTTAACTAACTTACAAACTAAGCGACTACACGCTAAGGGCACCCCCTGTGGGGTACGGGTCTCGGCTTACGGCGTCGCTGGGGGAGGGCAGCAAGGGACGGGCCAAATCGATCAAAAGATATATTATTATTATTATCGGGGAATTTTAGACTACAGGCTCAGCGGCGCGGGCTGGCTCGAGCAAGGGACGGGGTGATCGAAAGTGAGGCAAAATTTGGCTTTATATAGAGACTTCCCCTTCCCTACCTTCCCTTTGTTGACTGTTAGAGAATGTCTATGGCATTAAGTCCGCCTGTGTACCTTTTACTGCATGAAGTTTTAATTAGTGTTGCAACAGAACTCTGCTTCCGCTACTGCAGAAGTTCCGCAATTTTTTTCACTTCCGATATCGATTCTGCTTCCGCAAAATTTATAACAGAACTCTAAACGGAAGAATACAGCGACGAGCGGGGGCGGGGGGCGCGTTGTGCCATAATAAAAAAAAACTCTATTCAACTAGACGCTTCGATTGATACCAGCCTCCCTAGCCAAGTTACAACCGTTTCGTGTCGAATATCATTCTCCAATCGGTAACGCCTCGGTGTCAGCAACTGTAGAAAACGATAAGTTGGTATCCATGTTGACGCGTCTGAGTCGGCCGCTCGTTCTACAATGTCGTTCTACAATAACAAAGGATGTAGCGTTGAACATTGTAGAAACGATAACAATCCATTCTATTATTTTGAACGATGTGAACTGGGCTACGAATTTTCTATTCGTTTGTTCTGACCACGTGACTTAACGTAGAAATGATATCATTCTCATCTATTTGATTCGTTTTCGACTAGCGTTAACGATTGCAGATTATCAACTTGGCTAGGGGTGCTGTTTCAAATTTGTTAGTGAGTGGGGATAGTTTTACGCAATGCCCTTTTTGATAAATAGTTTACTTACGTTGTTTCCCAAGTATAGCCAGGTTTCTATCCCAGTGCGTGGTGGGGACAGGATCTCCTGTAGCCATACAGTGCAGCACGACAGTCTGACCCACTGTGACGTGTCGCTGCTCACCCGGGGATGGTTCTACCACGCGAGGGGTCACTGAGGAAGAGTTGGACATGTTTTAATGAGTGTACTGTGTAGTGTAGTGTTAGTAAAAAAAACAAAAAGATATGTATAATTAAAAAGAAAAATTAAGGAATTTTCGAAATAGAAAGAACATCTTGTATTGAATTTTACTAAAGCAACTAAATAGGGGGTTAAAACCACCAGTTTTAGTGGAAAATCCACTAAGTTGGCAACACTGGCCTTACGCCGCTAGATTGTTTTTGTCTTGATGGTGTGCGGCTGTGCGCCGTGTCGTAAGCAAAATAGTCTTGTCGTCTTGTTAGACGGTGAGTTACACATCGCTCACCGTCGCCAGACACACGCCTACGGTAGGCAGTAGTCGTTTTGCGACTCCCGATGCCGGAGGCGTCTCCAGTAGGGGTAGAGACAAAATCTAGTTATTGTTTCTTTTGAATAAACTAGCCACTCCACTTGATCGAAGATGTTCGATGAGGACAAAATGTTCTGGAGTGGCGACCGCGTACTGGAAGATGCAACGTTGGAAGGCCTCCCACAAGTTGGACTGATGACCTGGTTAGGGTCGCGGGAATCCGATGGATGCGAGACGCACAGGACCGGTCATTATGGCGACACTTGGGGGAGGCCTATGTCCAACAGTGGACGTCTTTCGGCTTAAATGATGATGATAATGATGATGAGACCCCTCCACTTACTAACAACATCCAGATTAATCTTAGAGGTGATGGAGCGCTCGCCGTCTACCGCCTTGCAGGTGTACTGGCCAGCGTGACGCTTGACAGCATCAGCCACCATCAGCGTTCCGTTGGCTGACGTCACGCCTTCCGGTAAGGGGGCTGTGTCGTTCTAGAATAAAAGAGACCACAATTTCAATAATTAGATCCTTGAAATTAGTTAGAAGTTGTCGCAGTGGAATTCAGTTGTGTCCGGATGAGCTACAAACCAATCGGCTCGGGGCAGCCACTATCTCACTTGATGGTAAACGATGATCAGGTTGCCGACGGAACACGCTTCCATAACCTGCCTCCCTAGTCAAGTTACAACCATTCCAACCATGAGAGAATCAAAACAAAACGGTTGTAACTTGACTAGGAGGGCTGTATAGTAACCTATTCACTCTTGAATTAAAGACCGTTAGCGATCGCGGGCTTTATGCGTATTTAATTACGGAATTATAATAATTAAAATCAACCCTCTCAGTTCGTTTTACACTCTCCATTGAATAGATATTGCGCAAAAGTCTTGAAACTGACCTGCAAAGTGCAAAAAACTAGATTTGAATTTCGCGGTATACCCTGGACACAGGCCCGAGTGTTGCCATATTGTCGCTAGATGGCGCTGAACTCAATATTTTTAGTTTATGCTAAAATCGGACACTATTGTATTGAACTTAGTCAAATTGTTGCCTCAAAATTCGCCAAAAACCTATTCTAACATACGACTATACTCGAGCCTGTAGTTAGTTTATTTAGATAAGTACTATTTTTGGCGCCTTGAATACTGGAATAGCCTTAATATTAGAGTGCCTTCAATCGTCCATCTATGGAAAATTTATATAGAAGTACAAAACTTACCAAAAACCATTGTACAGTGGGATTAACACCACCAGCAACTTTGCAGTGTATTTTCCCAGAAGAATTCAGTTCCAATTTCTTGCTATAGGGCTCTGGTTCGAAGCGTAGCTCGCCATCTGTTAGTCAAATAAAACAACATTAGTAAATAAAGAACAACGCCATCTATTATCGAGTAGCAGAACTACAGTAGTAGTTTGAAAACAACGCCGACTATTTGCACTTTTGAATAGTTCAAAATCAGAATATTATTTGTCATGCAAAACAATAGATTTTGAATGAGAGTAATAATCTTTTAATAATAAATCGGACGGGCAGAAGTCACTATTGTGAAAACCTTTTCTTCTTAAGGCGAAGGTTGTATGTATGTATGTTTGTCACCCCTTCACGCTAAAACTGCTGAAGGGATTTGGATGGAATTGGAATTTAGCTTACGGGTAGACTATGTCCTGGAATAGCATATGGGACACTTTTTATCCCAGGAATATGTTCCCTTGGGATAACATTCTAGTTTCACGCCGGCAAAACCACTGGCAGAAATAATTTGCGCGCTTTTTGTGTAGTATGTGTACGTTGCGTCTAGGGTTGCCTACCGTACTCTAAAATAGAGTATTGTACTCTATATCATGATGCGTACTCTATAATCTATAACATTAATAAAGGACGCTAAAATACTCTTTTTTACACAATGTTTGCTCTATTAGCGCCAGTCACGCCTATGAGGCATACCTATTTTCATAACCAAAAAAGTCAATTTTACTGAGAGAGTCTTTACGGTTATAAATGTGAAGTGGTGGGAAGAGAGTAACAAGGCTTTTTTTGAAATTAGTTAAAAATGAACTTCTGATATAACAGTTCTTTTAAAAACAATAAAAAAAAATTATGTGCTGGAAAAAGTTCCTAAAAAGACCTTATTGTATTTTTTTAAATAAATGATACTCTTTTTTACAAGTCTGTTCTCTTTATTTACCTCCTTTGAAATCAGATATATGCGCTAATGCACAAAGCTGGAGTTCTAAGATACAGGCTTAGGCTTAGTTTAGATTCCAGATCTCGCACAATTTACAAATTCATCTATTTAAGTTTTTATGTTTTTTTCTGCCAAATAACATATTGGATGTTTGAAGTGTAATTTGTGGAGATTAATAAACACTTTTTTGATTTTGAGATATACTCTATTTCTTCAAATACAAGTTGGCAACCCTAGTTACGCCTGATTACGTACCTAACCTTTTCGAAGGGCATTACTAGTAAGGTCAGTACTCGCCCTTCTAGAAATCTGGGCCGTCCTTGCTTCGACCGAAGCTAACCTTAGGGCCTGGCCACACTACTACCACGGTGCAGCGCCAGCGTCTTGTGTTGTGTGAGATTTCTTCCAGTGAAGTTCGATGGCTGTTTTAATTATTCGCATATCGATTCCTAGTGGATATTGTGAAGTAAAATTTGTGTAGTTTTGTATAGCGTATAGTTTTGTATATAATATATATTTAGTTTAGCGCTTTACTAAAAGTCCACAGATTTGATTAGAAAAATATTAAAACACTATAACGACCAGAACAATACAAAAACATGATTTCCTGCCTAAAAAAAAGATACATCTTCGTGATTTTTTTGTATCGTGCTATGCTAGCATTTATAGTTATACTGAAAAAAAAAAAGATTTATTTTTATTCGGTTTACTGCAGTAGATCATATTATACTTTTGCGCATTATAAAACTCGCTATTAGCTCCTGTAGTCTGTAGTCTTCTTAAGGCGTATAGTCTCTTGAATATCTGGCCGGAGTTAAATGCAGACATACTTATACCGCCGCCTGCCCGCATAGAGCCCCGCTGACCTTCAAAACCATTTTCTTTGCGAAATATTGATTGATTTACATGTGCTATGTACATTCTGAAGGGCACTTAACCAGCATTTTTTTTATTTTTGTGTAAACATATTTCTAAAGACCAAAGCCGTTTGAAAGGAGTAGGGAAAACAAGCGAAAAAAATATCATTTTTATTTTTATATTGGCAAAATGATTTCTCATACGAAAAAATGATATTTTGATAATAATATATGTGAATCTATAATAAATAAACCATATTATTTGTTTTTTTTTCAGATCCAACACAGCTGTCACCGAGGAGTAGGCTTCAGAAAGTCAGTTTTATGGCAGTAAATGTGGGAGCAAGGGCCTTAAGATACATTATTTTGTAAGAAAGAAAAGTGTGTTTTTGTCAGAAGTGGGTACTCAACAACCTAGCTACTTAGATGAAGTGAAGTGCGCAGCCCCATTCAGGGTACCAGATTGAATGAAGGCAAGTTTTGTGTTTCAGCATTTCTCTTCGGCTTATTTAGTCGTTATCATCATTTAGAGGTATGTGGAACAGAGTGTAAGGTCCCACATACCTCCGTTGAATAGGGAGGGTCCTCCGACCTTACCGACATTATGTCTGATCCGGGTAATTGCCCGATGGTTGTTTTCTTGCTGTTGTATATGATCTAATTACGCGGAGAATCAGTTCAATCGAAGGACATTCACTGATGGAGACAGGCCTCCCCTAAACTCGTTAAAAAATAACAGGTCCGTTTTGACATTTGAGAATACCCTAGAATGTAACTTGGAACGAAACTGAAAGAAACAATAAAATAATTACATAAAGTGTATTAAAAAATTACACCTACGAGTATTCTTTTTGTATATTTAAATAATTATTGACAGATGTCAATACGGGCCTTTAATTTTTTGACAATTTTAAGTGTCTCGAATCCATCGCATTCTCACGACCCTCACCGGACCGGTCATCATCGGTCTTCCTTCCCCCCTAGCCAAGTTACAACCGTTTCGTTTCGATTCTCTTTTCATTGATCGCCTCGAGTCGGCCATGCCTCCTATTCTTTTGTTCTGTCCACGTGACTGAGCGTTGAGATGACGTTAGAACAAAGGAATCAGAGGCATGGACGACTCGGGGCGATCGACCAAAAGAGACTCGAAACGAAACGATTGTAACTTGGCTAGGGGGGCTTATTTTGCGTTAACTCATTTATTAATTCTGCATCAATGGGTACATATGGACAATACAATCCGATGGATGCGAGACGCACAGGACGGGTCGTTATGGCGACGCTTGGGGGATACCTATGTACAACAGTGGACGTCTTTTGGCTGAAATGACGATGATGATGATAATGAAATGCCATATCTAAACCTTTGCATGATCAATTAATTGATAAATTGATAACATACAGGTTAACCCGAGACACCTTCTTACAATATCAAAGTCAAAGCGTTTATTGCGAATTAAGTGTTTACAATTTGTTGTTATAATATCATGGCAGTACTTTTGACTTAGCAGCCTTTTACAAGCATTGCAATATTAATGTATCCTAATTAACATACAATAGACATTATACATGGTATGGCATGGCATTTGGCATGTTTTGATAGAAAATCAAAAATATTTACCATTAACAGCTCGATGTCGCCTGTTGTACTTGTGAGCACGGATCCTGTGAGTTGAATGGTGAGTCACGTCTGAAACAAAGATACGTTATAAGTAGGTATATTTCATTGTTCCTTGAAGAGCATACTCGTTTAGAGGGGTATACCCTGTTCGCAGTGGCGTGCCAGATACCTATATAGGGGCAAGCTAAGGAACCCAGTACTACTCACTTACCTAATATTCCGAATAAAAAAAAACTCGCGCTATAATCCGCCGTCACGTATCATCAGTGCAAAATTTCTTGCCGTAACGCTGATTTTAATTACTAAATTTTTTCACATCAAGCCGGGCTTATTTACTTGTATTGCTCGCACGTCCCTGCCTGTTCGTATAAAGTCCTGCAAACCTCCATTAAAAAGGGAAGATCCTCCGACCAGATGGGTGCTGTGTCTGATCCGGGCACTTGCCCGACAGTTGATTTCGGACTCATTGGTATAATTATATGTCGTGGTCAGATTACCCCCCCCCCCCCCCCCTGCTTGAATCGAGTTACTATAATCATGAATAAGAGAGTACAATATTTTTTAGAATAATTTATGCGTTTTCTAATTTTGGCAGAGGCAACCTATGATTTGACTTCCAGCCGGACGCTTAATTCCCTCCAATAAGACATTCATATACAGGGTGTCTTTGAAATCGATGCACAAACGAATTCCTACCACGGATCCAGTACATGATTCTGGACCCCCAGTGGTGAATATTTCGTTGGCTGTTACCTAATTTAAAAAAATCTGTACTTTTTTTTTAAAATTAATCCGTGTAAAATCGTTATTCTAATCAATCCCGATAACATTTTTAATTTTAATAGTAATTTTTTTTTTTCACTAAATATATTAGTATAATGATTTTATATAGTTTAAATTAAAAATGTATTTAACCTATGGATATCTATAGGTATATAGGGAATAACGGTTTGATTATTTTCGATATTTACTAGACTACTTTATGAAGAACTTCTTAATTATGTACTTGGATAAATACTCTATAAATAAAACGCTCAATATTTTATAATCTATGCGGACGCTAGCGTTTAACCTAAATGGCGCGAAATCACGCGCGAACGCCGGCGTTCGCACGAGTTAGTTTTGTCCAAACCGCTCAGGTTTGGACAAAACTAGGAAAAAAAACCGACGAAAAATTCCACCACCTGTCTAGAATCATGTACTGGATCCATGGTATTCGTTTGTGCGTCGTTGTCAAAGACACCCTGTATAATAAAAATAAGTAAGATGAAGACATCAAAAAGACGCTGCAACACGGTGGTAGGTCCATACGTAGAAAACAACAAACGTTTTCACGCTAGTCATGTTGTAAACATAAAGTGTGGTTAACTTTGTAGTTTTTGCTGCGGGACTTGTCATAAATATTTTTAATATAGTAATTATATACTAGTATAGTAAATATACTAGCTTCTGTCAGCGGATTCGCTCGAATAGCATAATAGCATAGCATAATCAGCCTTTTAATGTTCCCACTGCTGGGACTCAGGCCTCCTCTCTCTAGGAGAGGGAATGGGCCGTAATCCACCACGCGGGCCCAGTGCGGGTTGGTGAATGTCACATGTCTTCGAATTTTTTGGTTTTAGGACATGCCGGTTTCCTCACGATGTTTTCCTTCACCGTTTTGAGAGCAGTGGTGATGAAATATATTACACAAAGTAATGCGCCTGGCTGGGCTTGAACCCGCGACCTACAACTCGTAAGTCGGGGCCGTTACCACTCGGCCACCACTGCTCCCCAATCTGAATTTGTTCGCTCGAATGCAAAGTAGAAAATATTTAATTATGTAGCTCAGCCATATTTTAGTTAGGAGTAGCCTTTAGTGTATAAAATATAGTTTTAATTAGTTTAGTTACGTGTTTTTTAAAATAATCGTGTAAATATATTTCCATATTAAATTAAATATATATATACATATATCAATAAAAATAACAGTTAAGATGTGATATGTCACTCAGTAATCAGCATTGTAAGTAGCATTCTAAAAGTGTAAGAATTTTTAAAATCGGTCTAGTAGTTTTTGAGTTATTTCATTAAAAAGAAAAACATAAATCTTTTCTCCTTCATCATCATCATTTCAGCCAAAAGACGTCCACTGTTGGAAAAAGGTGAGAAGCCAGGCGAACTGTCGCCATAATGACCGATCCTGTGTCTCTTTTAGGGTTCCGTACCTCAAAAGGAAAAAACGTAACTATTATAGGATCACTTTGTTGTCCGTATGTCTGTCAAGACTCTTTTATCTAGAAAGACCCTTTATTTTGGGAACGCGTTAAGATATCGAGTTGAAATTAAAACCGTATACTCAAGTCTGCGGTCCCTTGAAGCTGTGGACGTGTTAACGAAAAAAAATGATACGGCCGTTTATGTCGCAAAAAACGTGTATTTTAAATTTTAAACACTCTGAAGGAAATCAAAATTCATAGGTTACTTTCAGGTTGACCTAGAATCTTGAAATTTGGCACGAAGCAAGGTCTCATAGCACAAGTATAGGAATAATATCTGAAAACTGTAAATTTGTAGTTACATTAAAAAAAAATGTTTTTACGTTTCGGAAATTTTTCGTAATTCAATTCGGGAATTCAACTGTTTTGCATAGGTAAGTTTGTACGGAACCCTCAGTGCGCGAGTCCGAACTTTGCCCCACACTAGAAATTAATAACTCCTGTATCATTGGTTTTTTCTTTAAAAAAAAGGTACATGGTTTGCCCCATAGATATGTGCCCCAGGTTCCCATAACTTGAGGCACACCAATGTTGTCGTTTTCATGATAACCTGATTCAATTCAAATTACTACTTTTACACTTGCATTACACCCCAATCTGGCTAGCCCAAGTATGCAACAAGATTAACAACACCACCGCCATCGGTACATGGTGGACATCCCACCCACCCAGACGCACAAAACATTTTGGAAACACATCCACTGTGCGTACAGCTAAGGAATGGAATTCCCTACTGGAGTATGTTCCTGACAGCTACAACTTAGGTACCTTTAAGTCAAGAGTGAATAGGTAACTTCGAGACAAGCATGTTCCATCGTCGGCCACATCATCGCTTACCATCAGGTGAGATAGTGGTCATTTCTGTTGTATGCGAGCCCCCTTCAATATATATTTTACTCTGTTTTTTTTTTAGTATTGGTGGCAACAGAAATAAATCATCTATGAAAATAGTAACTGTCTAACTATAACGGTTCATGAGATACAACCAGGGCCTCAAGTCTGCTATTATAATAGAGTCAGAATGGTCTATCATTGATTTCATAATTGTTGATTTTGACCAAGTTTGGTAATCTACTAATATAATGGCGTCATTATGACTTTCCAATGGTCAACCACTGACACATCATTGAAAGAAATGGCATAGAATGGTAATCTCGTACATAATGACAAATGAATATTTGACATAAGCGGATAGCTGTCAAAGTTTTGATCCGTAACCTACCATTAGATCGTCATTGAGCAGTCATTGCTTTTAATTTTTTTCGATACAGCTCGATATTGTCCTTATATCACATAATCATTGACCGATCAATGATCGACCATTATGATTTATCAGATTGCGAACTTTTAGCAAAATGACAATGGAATCGTGTTGGAATGACGAATTTATAAAAATAGCAGACTTGGGCCCCTGGTAGTAAACAGACGGACAAACAGCTGAGTCTTAGTAATAGGGTCGCGTTTTCCCCTTTGTGTGCGGAACCCTAAAAAGGGCTCTGTGGTTACTACCAACAAACGAACCATTAACAATTCTTTAAAAATACTCAGCACTTTTAAAACCATTTTTTTCTGAAACATTCATGACTTAACTATAACGGTTCAAGAGATACAGCCTGGTGACAGACGGACGGATTTTAGTCTTCGGGCACGGAACCCTAAAATTTTTTTTTTATTCTTGATAGGTTCGCGCTTGACCGCCATCTCACCTGATGGAAAGCGACGATGCGGTCGACGATGGAACGCGCTTACCTAGAAGTAACCTGTTCACTCTTGACTTAAAGATTTCCGGGTTGTAGCTATCAGGAAACACACATTCCGGCAAATTCCACTCCTTAGCTGTACGCACAACGAATGTGTTCCCAAAACGTTTTGTGCGTATAGGTGGAATGTCCACCATGTACCGGTGGCGCGTTGCCGTACGCCTGGTGGCCCCCCCAAAACTCCTACAACTTGCCATACATGTCCGACACTGATTTTTCATTTTAAACACAACTGACAGCGTTCGATTGCGGTCCATAGTTAGAACAAACGGTTTCACACTGCACGCCGGTATGTAAACAAACACACGGCGGCACATCAAACGAAATGCGCGTACGCTTTTACATTTTGTGGGGCGACCATGTTGGGAGCGAGTCTGGGACAGTCCGGTGACTTTGACAGCGATTTAAAACCCGTTTCCGTAGGCATTTTTGGGACGTAGGCGTATTTTTTTTTTTGTGCATTTAGCCAGGGTTTTTTTTATTGGGTGGGAAAATCATCTTATGACAAATTCCGCACTTGGGCGGAGCGAAAGATAGTGTCAGACTTTTACTGACTAAAAACCCACTACTGTTCCTTCGTTGTCTTAGCCAGGGTGAAGTTTATAGAACTTATTAAGTTTTTAGTCACTTTAAGAAATCAGAAATCATTTATTTCAAATAGACCAGTTACAGGCACTTTTGAATTGTCAAAATGTCGGTCACTCAAAAAAAAAACAACAAAGCTAAATTGCACGTTGAAGTTACTTCGAATTCCATTAGATCGCGGATGTAACACATTCAAGTGGTTTTGCAGTATTTGGCAGCAAATTAATTAATCGAATCTGCCTTCTTGGTAAACTTCGCTGTGGTAGTCAATTCTACAATAATCCTCAGCTCCATTTAACCGAAATCGCGCCTGTTTCAATGATTCCACATATGGTCTAGCTGCGTAGACAATTGAGACACAAAACTACACCAATTTTACAACACAATGTCTACTAGGAGCAAACTGATTGTTTGCGAATAATTAAATCAGCCACTGAACTTCACTCGAAAAAATCTAGCGCTATACTTAATCACTAAAATGAACAGCTAGTCAAAACAGTGGCAATAATTTGACTAAGTTCAATAAAGTGACAGGCAATCTACAGAGATTGGATGTCAATGTCTGGAATGGACAGCCATTCCAGGTTGCCGGGAACAAATCGTGGAATACGATAAGGCCGCCAATTGTATGTTTTTTTAGTGGAAGGTTTCTTTTTTATAAATTATAATCTTGGTGTACAATAAATAACTATAAATATAATAAAATACAATTTTCTTGACTTGGTAATGCACTCTGCTCTCTCACTAAAAACAAAATCTATAAAAATTTTGAGTACAGCGCCATCTACCGAGAAATTTTCATCCCCTTAAAGGTAGAATTTTCAAAAACTCCTTATTAGTCCTTACTTACGTCATAAAAGTAAACCTTGTACAAAATTTCATATTCCTAATCCCAGTAGTTTCGGCTATGCGTTGATGTGTCAGTCAGTAAGTGTCTATATTTAGATAAGCGAATTATGTTGACTTTTATCGACTGCAGATTTTGGAATATAGAGGTGAGGAAAGCATAGTACAGTACATAGACCTGTACCATGACGTTCAAAGTAAGATTGTTTCATTCTTATTTCCAGTGTGGGTAAGAGATGGCGCTAGACAAACTGCTTAGCTTAGCTTAGCTCTGTCTCTTACCCACACTGAAATAAGAATGAAACAATCTTACTTTGAACGTCAGGGTAACCCCAATAGTCTGATATACAGTTAGACAGTATAGAAACCCGACTATTTAAAACCCCATGTCCCATACAGGATTATCCCACGGCTCACGTAACCCGTAGGCACCGTACAGTATCTAAATATACGTGGCCGCAACTGTAGTCCATCACTCGCCATTGAACTCACGCCGCGGGTTCAACCATCAGTTATCACTAAGCCATTATTGTACAATCGCTGTACTAAGGTGAACGTGTACACTTGTACAGTCAACAGCAGATGTGTAGGTGCACGCCAGGTATACGTCTGTTAAAACTTAATGGCGGTTGTAAAGTTTGCTACTCTCTGAGTAGTACTTGTCATCCGGCTGCCACATTTTTAGGGTTCCGTACCCAAAGAGTACTAACGGACTCGTTACTAAGCCCAAGCGTATAATGACGAATAAGCTTCTACGATGCTACGCGTCCATGGATAGCAGGCTTAAGCCTCCGGTGCCGTACCAACGGGCCCCTATTTTTAAGGTCCACGGATGCGTAGCTTCACAGACGCATATTCGTCATTATACGCTTGGTGTACGTGTGTGTGAAGCTTACATACAAAACTACGAAACTATCGACGAAATGGCAGCCATACGAAGGCACGACCTTGCCGCGAGCAGGCGTAGACCAAGCGTATAATGACGAATAAGCTTCTATGTAGCTATGCGTTCGTGAATAGTAGAGCTGGTAGGCCTAAGGCTACACTGTCTGTCCTTCCATCTGTCAGCGGGCTGTATCTTATAAACCGTAAAAAAAGAGATTACAAATTTTCACAGAATGTGTATTTCTATTGCCGCTAAAACAACAAATAATAAAATTAAAATAAAGCTAAAAATTAAAAGGGTTTCCCGTATAAGAAACGTCATTTTGTCGGCGTTTTTTTTTTCTCGTTTTTAATATTGTAGAACCGTTGGTTAAAAACTGAAGAAAAAGCTGGCCGAATGCTAGTCGGACTCACACGAGTCCGACTAGCATTTGGCCAGTTTTTTTTTTTAAGTTGTTTGTAAGGCTTTTTTTTAAGGTAATCATAAAATGACTTCTCCTGCTCTAGGACGTGTTGTACTTTTACTGACAAAAATTTTCGCCTTTATAATTTTAGTGTGATTCCTCAATAACACTGAATAGCTGAATTGGTTAGCAATTTTTGACGCTGACTGTACTTCACAGTGGCACCGGAAATAGCACTTAGAAGGAGTGTTATGATAAATGATTGAAATTGATAGGTGAATACGTAAACAGAAGTAATGCTGATTGATTAGGCATAGGTTCCTTTTGTGTGCTGAAGGACCAGGTGGCTTGAAGATAGTCAACGCTGTTTTTGGATTTCATGTCTTTTTTTCGAATTGAGAAATCATTATAATTAACTGTACTCGGTCTGGTCTCGAGTGAGCAACATAAGCATCACACAAACATTTGTCTTAGTTAGAAACCAAACCCACTACCTTCGGCATAGCAGTCAGGGTCACTAACCACTTTTTTGAGGTGGGAAATCATCAAATTACTTCTCCCATTCTGGGCAGAGCGAAAGAGAGTGACAGACTTATACTGACTAAAACCTACCCATGATACTTCAGATGCCCACAATCCTGGCAGGGCTAAATGAGTATCTGGACTTATTGGTCGGACTGTAACGCCGTGGAATAGTTTTTATTCTTTATTTAGCCCACACTTTCTCACTACCGGGCAAAGTGCATTTAATTATTTATTGTACACCATGATAAGTTACAAAATATGTGGATATCAGAGTTCATGTACATAGGCAAGCTTAAATCAAAGTTGAGTTTTCTTCCAGCAAACCATTGAGTGATAGAGACAGATCACAGTAGAGGTAAGATCCAGTGCATAATTACAGCAGCAGCTTGTGCAGTGCACATATATACTTATCTATATATATAAAAGAAGAAACTGACTGACATATCAACGCACAGCCGAAACTACTGGGACTAGGAGCATGAAATTCTGCACAAGGCTTACTTATATGACGTAGGCGAGCTTCAAGACAGGATATTCCAAAATTCACCCCCTATGGGGACAAAACAGGGGTCCAGTTTGGATAGAAAAACCTATTTTCGAGCGGGCAAAGCCGCTGGCAGAAGCTAGTATATACATATACTAGCTGACTCGGCGAACTTCGTACCGCCTAATAATGTGATAAATGAAGAACTGCTCGACCGATTTTGTGCAAACTTCACATAAACCATCTACTAAATAGTCCGAACAAAGCCTAAACACTTGGTTTGGGTAGGTGAGCCCGTTCTTGAGTTATAAAATTACAACGAAAAGTGGCATTGATTTTTATATACTCGTATATAGATGTACTATGTCATTGTGAAAGGAAATGTTCTCTAATTTTTTTATGTCTTCCTCAACTTCTTCCATATAGATAGATACATATTCTTTATTGTAAACCAAAAATACAAATTGCATTAGGAACTTAAAATTAATAGGTTGTCACAATGGGCGGTCTTATCGCTAAAAGCGATTTTTTTACAGGCAACTTTTGGATGGATTTGACAGAGAAGGACATTATATTTATATTATATATTCTTTTCTTGAGCCACCTTAAACCAGCCCTTGCGGCTGGCGTCTTCATCTCACCACCTCTTTCCAGCTTGACCTTCGTCCACCATTCTCAGGTACACACTTTGTGGAGACTTGCGCAGCGGTCAGTGTACATGCAGCAAATGTGACCCGCCCAATCCAATTTTAGCCTTGCAGGTTTTTTTTCTACGAATTAGACTAATCTGTAAAACTTCTGAAATATTTTAGACTGGATTAAGTCGACAAACAGTGAAGGAAAACATCGTGAGGAAATCGTAATGTTCTATAACCAAAAATTCGAAGACATGACAGACAAGACAATTTTTTTATTGATATAAACCAGTGCTTGCCACTGCGATCCCACCTAATGGTAAGCGGAGATGCAATCATTGATGGTGAGGCGCACTAGTTTATTAGGAACCTATTCACTCTAGCCTTGAAGACACCTAAATTATAGTTGGACGGAAAGATCGCAGCAGGCAAATTGTTCCAGTCCTTCGATGTATGCGACGAAGCGAAACGCTTAGTTCGGACCGTTGAAGTATCAACAACGTAAGGGTAGATACTCACCGTACTTCGGGTTGTCCGATGGTAGAAAGGAGATGGCGGAATCAAGTCATGCAATTCCCGCGCACACTCTCCAAAATGTAACCTGTAAAATACCGATAGGCTGGCTACTCTGCGCCTGTGCTCGAGGCTTTGTAGATTGGACTTAACCAAATCTGGATCCTCAATTAGCCTCTTCGCACGCCTTTCCACTGAGTACAAAGCTGCTGGATGGGTTGGTGCCCGCGTGGTGGATTACGGCTCATTCCCTCTCCTAGAGAGGAGGCCTGAGTCCCAGCAGTGGGAGCATTAAAAGGCTGATTATGCTTATGCTTAAGCAGTCGAAAAAAATACTTAAAACTTTACGCGTTACCTACTGCTTTTATACGAGTATTCCAAACCAATTGGGTATTGGTTTTTTTTAATTATAATTGTATTAAAAAGTAACCTTTCTTTCTCTCTTTCAGGTTAACAAAGTAATACGCCTGGCTGGGTTTGAACCCGACCTACAACTCGTAAATCGGGGCCGTTACCACTCGGCCACCACTGCACCTTGCGGGTTCAAACCCAGCCAGGCGCATTACTTTCTGTAATTTATTTCATCACCACTGCTCTCAATACGGTGAAGGAAAAACATCGTGAGGAAACCGGCATGTCCTAGAACCAAAAATTAGAAGACATGTAACATTCACCAATCCGCACTGGGCCCCACGTGGTCGATTCCCTCTCCTAGGGAGAGGATACCTGAGTCCCAGCAGTGGGAACATTAAAAGGCTGATTATGCTCAAGTTAACTGAAAGAATTTTTCAAATCCGTTCAAAATTAAGTAAATTGAAAATCTTTTAAATCCAGTGGAAGGGGAAACTGTCAAGCAACACTGTCATGCACACACTGAAATGTGACGTCAGCGCTTTTAGATGTGTACAAAAGAGATAGCGAGATATTCCCACCACGGACCCACTCATGCTCATACAAGTAACCAGTTTTGATGCCATTTTTCAGAAAAAGATTTATTTTTAGTGTGATTTGTTGTTTAGTACAAAATATTGAACTAAAATACACATAGGTGAGGGAAAAAGTAACGCCGTCATGCACACACTGAAAAGTGACGTCGCCGCTTTCAGGAGTGTACAAAAGAGATAGCGGTATATATGTTTGTACCACGGATCCTCTCTTCCTCATAAAAATATTTGTAATGTTAATTAGCTGCTTGATTTGATAACCAATTTTGATTAAGATTTATTTTTACTGTAATTTCCTGTTTAGTATAAAATAATAAACACAGGATACTTCCCGTGTTTCATTAAGTTCCTAATTCCAGAAACGAAGAAAAATACCGCGTCAAATATCACCCCTGCACGTAAGGGGTTAAAAACAATTTAGTCAAGCGCTCCACAGATACTAATTTGGACAGACATTTAGAAAATCCAAGATGGCTGTCGAAGACCGTTACTTTTTATTTCACAGTTCTAACTACCCTTTGTTAGTTTCCGTTTTAGTGTTATACGTGGCCGGTGTTCCCAATGGTGCGTGTTCTAATGAAAATGTGTTTTATTTTATCATTATTGTCGGCTTAGTAGGATTAAAAAAAAAAAAATTGGTAAGAAGGATGGAACCAATTCACAGATATCAATAATTTAAAAAAAATATGAGGATTGTTTATATTTTCTTAAAAATCTTAAAAAATAAATAAACGATATCTAAATTTCTTATTTATGTTCCTAACTATTTTAAATTAAATAAGAGTCTTTAACCCAGATATCGAAAGCATCTGACTTTTCATACAATTAAATACCAAATAAATGAAAACTAAAATCTTTAATATTATGCTAAAAAAAAAGAAAAAGGTAGAAACTGAAAAGTATAAGAATAACAATAAAGAATATAGTTTCACATTTTCACAGCATCTCTTGTCTCCGCATTTGCTTTTAAAGCCTTTTACAGTTCCATAAAACATCGTAGAAAAGTCTTTTAAAACGTGGTCGTAAAACATAGCAATTTTCTTGAAAATTTTAAAGTCATCACTGCATCGTCGAGATAGAAAGGTGTCTATGGTGGCTCTAAGCTAAGTTTAAATATAGAATATCGATTAGATTAGTATTCCCGTGCCTGAGTAAACTAAAATGAGGTGTTAAACTTTATCTATGCCAGTCGGATTCAAATTCATAGACATCGGCCATAGTCGTCATATTATCATATTAAAATTTGATGTTGTCTGAATGACTATTATATGAACTGATTAAAGACAGCAGGCACAGAATTAAACAGTTCGATTATAGCCATGGTTAGCCATAAAAAATTCCACCTATGGAGGAACTTAATAAATAGATATTATTTTATTTCGGCTGATAATTTCCAACTTTCGTTGAATTATGTAGAACAAGCGTTATCTACTATTTATCTGATTTTAATTTTAATTGTAGTCTTCTTTGAACTTCTGCGTTTAAGTGGCCCAATTGGTTTTGGCCGTTCTTTTTAAATTAAATAAATAAATCTACCTCAAACATTGTAAATACATATTATTATTACTAGGTGTAGTGAAACGATGTGATAGGTTGCTTAAAATTCAAAACGCTCCCAAATGAACCCATTACAAAAACAAGAATCATTAAATACAATCTCTACATCTCAATTACAATTCACAGATAATATAATCAAACCAAAAAAAAAATGAAAACAAAATATTTGAAAATCGAACGCAGCGCCCTCACGTCGAGCCGCGCAACTGCATAATGGCGGGGTTGCCATGGAAACCGCTCGTAAAATTTTATTACTCGCGCCCTCCGTCCCGCGCTTTCAAAACGGTTACTTTGCAAAGCCATCCTAGATTAGAGATCATTTCATTCCAACGTGTTAGGTAGGCACTTATTCCCTAGTGGTTTCGTTTATCGCCTAGATTTTATGTGATTTTTCTCTGAGGGATTTCTTCGTTTGAATTTTCAGAAGTGGTTATTCTCGTCGCTTTACTTTTCTGTAAGGATTGCGAGGGATCGAGTTGAAGTTGGCATCGATTTGGGATTGGCGAAATAGAATATTTGTTTGTTGTTTTATGTCGCTACGATTTCTGACGATGAAGTTAGTTGAATAGATACTAAGCCTAACATACTAAGGCGTTCATTACACGATAGGTTTTGCTGGCAGTTTTGCCACAGTCAAATATTTTGACTGCCGAAAAACCTACCGTCTAATGCGATAATTGACGTTTGAATTCTGTCATTCAAACATCATTCATGATTGATGGTTTTGATTGACGCTTGCATGACCGTGTAATGGATGCCTTAGAGTAGTGGACAGGACTCGGTTTTACTTGAATATGATTAACTTCAGAACTTTAACTAAGTGATTTATTACAAACTTACAAACATAAGATTGTTTGGTTTGTATGGTGTTTCTTTTTTTGCAATTACCTACTTGATACAAGTCTAAATATGTCAACTCGCAACCACAGAAGTATAATTTAAATAGTGTTTCATTTCGTAATTTATCCGTTTCGTTCTACCGTTGGTTTGTGAACTACCCATTTAGTGAAGTTATAATGTGACATAAACGTCAAAAAAACTAGATGCCACGACACAGGGTATCTTAGAGTGGGATCTAAGCTTATTTTATTGCACTAAATGTTCGTTATATTTTTAACCGACTTCAAAAAGGAGGAGGTTGTTTTAAATATTGAATAATATTCTATTTGTTGACTTTAAAATATCATAAGAAATATGCCATAATAATAAATTTACTAATTCTATTTTTCTATTATCTTGTATCTTGTTAATTTAAAATTCGAAGACATGTGACATTCACCAACCTGCACTGTAAGCGTGGTGGCTTGCGGCCCATTCTCTCTCCTAGAGAGGAGGCCTGAGTCCCAGCAGTGGGAACATTAAAAAGACTGATTATGTTATTGTTATCTGATATTCAGTTGCATTCGGTTAGATTGGAAGTTAACCCCAGCATAGTTTGGGCACGCCACAATTATGGCGGTAAGTCCCCTCTTTGAGGCGTGGTTGGAAAGACCTCACGGCGTCCTCACATTCTGCATGACGCAGGTTCTCACCGGACACGGTAAGTTCGGGAGGTTCCTGCACCGGATTCGTGCGGAAACGACGCCCGGGTGTCGCCACTGTGTGGACCGCCTGGAGGACACGGTGGAGGTGTGCCCCGCTTGGGCAGAGCAACGCCGTGTCCTCGTGGGGGCAATCGGCGGCGGCGATCTCTCGCGCCGGGCGTTGGTTCAGGCCATGGTCCGGAGCGAGGAGGAGTGGCAGGCGGTCGCCTCTTTCTGCGAAGCAGTAATGCTAGCAAAGGAGGCGGCCGATCGCGTGAGGCAACGGTCCTTACGCTCCAACCGCCGCCGGGATTCCGATCCCGATTTCCGGCCACAGTAGGTGCGGGTTTGCAGACGGCGAGCAATGGGTGGCTCGCCGTCCGACCGTCCGGTAACCGTCCGGACCGAGCCCAAGTCGTCGACGGCGCGTACTGTTCCACGCGCGCCTCAATGAGATGTCAGCAAATCGTAGGGGCCCAGCAGGGTCGAAGCCTACTAGGGCCACGGGTAGTGTGAAAGCGGAACCCGGGGCCCTGGGATGAAGGCAACGAAGGAACAGGAGTGGGTTTTTAGTCAGTAAGAGTCTGACACTATCTCCCGTTCCGCCCAAGAGCGGGGATGTCATAAGGATGATTTTCCCACCCAATAAATAAAAAAAAAACCCCAGCATAGTTGGAACCGCGTCGTCGACGGCGAGTAGAGTTCCACGCCACGCGTGCCTCAAAGAGATATCAGCAAAACTGTATGGGCCTAGCAGTGCCGAAGCATACTAGGAATATAGATGTGGTTTTAGTCAGTAAAAGCCCGCGCCCCCCTTTCGCTTCTCCTTAAAGTGGGAGAAATAATTGGATGATTATCTACCAAAAAAATGCATAGTTGGAAAAATGATGCTTCCTGGCTTCCTCTAGCTGAATTTTGTAAATCCTCAACCCCTAACTAAAAACGTGATTTGCTTACAGCCTGAAACAATGATAAATTTTGACGTTTATGGCACACATAATAACAGCCAGTATTAAAACGATCTCGCATTAAATATTACTGGCACGCAAGTAAACTAAAACTTCATGACTTTTATAACTGCTTGAAGTACCTAAACGTTCACTTATCTTCCAAGTTGAAAACGTGTAAAAAATACTTAAACTGACCATTCCAACTACGCAAGTGAAAATAAACCTCATTAGTTTTTTTTTTTACGAACGTTCGCGTCCGATTATAATCAAGAAGTCGACACTAAAAACTTCAATTTCACAAATAGCTAAAACTTAATTAGACAGTGGCACTTTGTTAAATAATTAAAGTTACCCCCTCCACCCCCCCTTGCCATAAACAACCCCTAGAAGTCGTAAAATAACACAAGTTTATGGATTTTGGACCCCCAGTACGCTACATTTTACGTCAACCCAGTAGGGCTGGGAAACGCTTTGTCGATAACCGTAAACCGCAAAACTATATTGATGGTAATCGAAAATCGATTTTCAGAAGACATCAAGTACTATAATCTAGAGATTTGATGAGGATTTTATGGAATATTTGCACGATTGCACGGTTCCTCTTAAAGGTTAACTAACGGTTTATCGATACTAATCGGTCTTGCATTTAAACCTATCTAATTAAAACCGACGTGTATCGGTTTTAAATGTCGTATTACCAAACATGGTAGCTTATAAGCACGACGTCTCCCTAATCGATTTCCCTCAAAGTTTGTCGACTTTAAGCGGCACGATAAACAAGATCTTTGTTTGTTTTGGGTACCTCAAGTATATGTTCACTTCGTGGGTATTAAAATATTGACGTTACGAGACTAGAAGATATATGAGTATAAGCAATGCTTTCTTTGCTGTACTGATTTCTGTAAAATTTTGAACTTAGCTCTTTCTTATCATTCTCATCCCTTGCGCTTCCAATGTCGGATTAGTAATTTAATAATTTTGCCTAAGTACCATAAAAGTTTAGTAAAATAACTTTAAATGAAAAAAGTCCATCTTAAAGTCCCTATATTATCTAGTCTAATTAATAAACATTGACGTCGTGTTTTTTTCCAATCTCTATCCTTATGTAGCTTCTACATATTTTACCGATACTTAGCATTTATCGTTAAAAACGAACACAACCCTACCGTCACACTCATTACCTTTTATCGTAAAAAAACTTAATGGCGAAACGCAAACGAAAAGTTCGTTTAACGTTCACGTGAAGTATATTTTTTTAAATGTTACCCATGTGGAAATACTATTTGGGGATTTTTAAAACCTTTTACTGTAATTTATTTTATATGGACGCGTGGAAAATGTTTGCAATCAACTTTTAGAAGTCATATGACGGACATGAATTTAAAATATAGTCATTTACTTTGTGAATACAAATGTGGTGCGGAAATAACAAAACATTCTGCCATTTTGGCCACAATTTTTCCTTATTTCGCGCCAAATTCGATTCCCCTACACGTATATTTTTCTGGCAAACGACAGGAGGCAAACGTATACAACCATACATCCTCTAGCTAGTCTATGCTGAAATATAACAACAGGGTGGCATTCTCGTCACGTAGACAATAACGTCTCGTCTGTCACTCGGACGGGACCCGCTAATTAATTTTACGTACAGAAGTTGTGTTTAGTGTGGCCAAAACTGACTGTTGTAGAACTTAAAATCTAATCGTCAAAATAGTAGACCCCTGTCTAGTACTTTGTTAACGGGCCCGGTGAGATGGCTATAATATCTATATATCTAATAGAGATTCTCATATTATGACATCCAAAGGGTTTTTGAAAAGCTAATCAACACAACAATGAGTTACTTTTAGGTACATATATTAGAAGACTTAAAACTCATGTAAACCGTTTTGAAAGGTTGACTGAAAATTAAAAGCCAATCAAATAATTCACACAAAACAGTACTTTTTAATTCCATGACTTCACATGAGTTTGACTATGCTCTTTTTTTGTTAATGTTTTTAGCTTGGATAATAAGTCATTTAAGCCATGTCTTCGCAATGATAGTTAATATGTTTTCCATTAGAATATGAATATACAAATTCTAATATTTTTGCAGTATTTGGCAGCAAATGTATCAAGTCAACCTTCTCGGCAAACGTCGTTGAAGTAGTCAACGCTAAAACCAAAATTATTCTCATCCCCATGTCACCAAGATCGTGCCTGTTTCAATAATTCCACATATTGCCTAGTTGCGCAGACACTAGAGATATAAAACTACACCAACTTATCATCACAATTTTCACTAGGAATCAATTTGCGAATAATTAAAACAGCCACTGAATTTCACTAGAAGAAATCCCGCCAAAAAACCTTGACTATGCTCTGTTTATTGGGAAAAAGTCATTCATAAATTTACTTTTTACTACCTATGGGACCTAAATTAAAAGATTTATATTCAATAGCATTTATTTAATAAACTTTTCATATTTTATCAAGTGAACGTAGGAATAAGAGAGTCTTAAAGTTTCAAAAGGCGCTCTCAGCATAAGTTAGTTCCACAAGAAGGCTCGCTATTTTTCATGGCTAATTAATTTTTATAGAAAAGGTCTGTGTCTACTTACGGTTATTACATTGGAAAAGTTATTTTTAATTATATTACGAGTACATTTTGCTGGAAAAGATCTTAAGAGGAAGTTTTTTAATAAATTTATTAGTTAGTTGCCATTTAAAAAAGTTCTGAGAATTTCTGATCAGGGCAACTTTGTCTAAGCTGTCAAGTTTTTTTTTTAACCTTAGTTTGTCTTAGTGCTTTTTTGGCAAGTTGCCAAACTTGCCAAAAAAGCACTAAGACAAAAAGGATACGAAATAGTTAACAGAAAGATAATTCAAATTAACTGCAAACCCTGAGTGCAGTCAACAAGAGTTGAAAGGGTAATAAATGTTTGTCAATTCAATTAGTTTGGGCCCGACTGTTCGGTCTGCAAACACGGACGGTGAGAATCATTCAAATTACTGGTAGCCAATGAAAGCGTTGCATTTTACTCATTTCGTTGAATTGTTTGCATTGCGCCGATTTTATATTTATGTAAATTGATTTGTGGGTTTATTGATAGTTAGTTTGATATGGTTTTAATATTTACGTCGATAAGTCGTGGTGGAATTATTGTGTATTTTCCTTATATATTTTTTTTGCGGTAATTTCTAATTTTTTAACCGAATTCTAAAAAAGGACGAGGTTCTCAATTCGGATGTTTGTATTTTTTTTTAATGTTTGTTCGGGCATAACTTCGTTGCTTGCTAACCGATTTGAAAAATTATTTCTTTGTTGGAAAGGATATACTTCCCAAATGGTCCCATAGTCACCAAGTTGGGATCTGATGATGGAATCTTGGCAAAATCGAGGGAACTCCTCAAATATTATAGGCAACTATATAGTGATTTTGGTATTTTCATCGAGAACTTAAGTATTTACAGTCAAAAAGTAACCTTTGATGAAGCGGAACTGATGAAGAAGACCAGAAATAGTCAACGGAACTTCTTACTCGCATATATATCACAATGAAGATAGTTATGCGACAAATAAATGAAAGGTTCTGAATAGTTACGTTGAAAATAGTATCATCAAAGCGATCTGATGATGTCGATGGAGCCGGAAGATAGGCACTGGAACTCCGTAATTAATCAATGTAACCTAGCCGTGTTTGGACTTATTAGAATTGTCATGAGATGCACTTTGGCTATAAGGTACCATCGAACTGATCTGATGATGGAGTCGGAAGGTGGAAGGTAGACCCTGGAACTTCATAATAAAACAATGTAACCTAGCAGTGTTAGGATTAATTGGAATGATCATGAGAAATAGGCACTCTGTTTATATGTTTATCGCAACTAAAAAGTGTGCGTTTCTCGATATTTAACACCGATTTCTATCTTATTTAACACCGACTTCCGAAATTAACGTTATTTTGATCCTTTTACTGTTTTTTTTTAGTGAAGTCGGTTATTCTTTTTTTGTAAAAAGTTTTTTATTTCTTTCATGAGAACCTTCTTAAAATAGCAAACACAACAAAATAGTACATTTTGATACAAGTGGAAAAACTTCAGTTCAGTTGCAATGACTACATTGCAACTGAAGCAGAATTCACCCGAGTCCGCCGATCCGAGCCGAGCGAGCCGAGTGTGTAGTTATGGAGCCGAGCGCTTTTCCATACTAGTGCGAAAAATACTATATTAAGTGCCTACAAGTGCGGGTTTTCGAGTAAGTGTGTTAATAAGAATTACTGAAATTGGTCCTACATCAACAGCTCGAAAAATTTCGAGTGATGTCCGCTACTAATCAGTAGCGTCTAATAATAGTAATAATAATACTTTGCCCATTGCGGAGCGTTTCGCAATGTTACATACTGTCGGTAGTTCAACAGTTTGAAGGTATGTCGGTAATTTTAACGCTGAATGAGCCGTACGGCATCCTTCTAGCAATGTGGCCGCTAATTTATATATCTATTTCGACTAAATTACAAGAATTGATATCAACCATTGATTGGCTGTAGTAAAAATCGTCTAACGTAATAAATGAATGTCCCATACAATGAATTCATGATACAAAGCTCATCCGCTCCTGCCAGACTTCGAACCGGTTTGAGAATGCGAGCCCACTGCAGATTATAATAAATAAAAAAATAAATAATCATCTGATCCAGATTGCAGAGCGTGCATCTAACTATAAATCGTTATCTGAGTTTGCCTAAAGGCGTCTTTGCTGCACTATATTTGAAATGAGAATTCAAGATTAGATACATTTATTAAATTGTAGAATAATAAACTCTATAACATACAATACAAAGTTCAAATTTCATTGCATCCTCCGATTTTTTTAAATGAAAATCAGCTTAAAATTTACAATGCTTATTAATACCGATTCAAAATATCTCGAATTATTTTTTTTTTGAATGCAGCCAACTTAGTAACAATAAAAAAATTGTGCATGTTTTTTTTTTTTTTTGTAAATTTTTTTTTTATTTTACACTTTTTAGTTATGGTACTAATTTTAAATAGTGTGTTAATTCTATATTAACTTTATAGTAAGGTACTTAGATAAATATAGCCAACACAAGCGTGCTTATAAAATTGCCCACCGCGTCTGTCTTTTTGGGATAAACTCAAAAACTACTGAACAGATTTTTATGCGGTTTTCATCAATATACAGAATAATTCAAGATGAAGGCGGGTTGCTAAAATATAAAATGTCTTCTACAGCCATCACTTTAGAAGATTTTTGATCAAAAGTGTTGCCATTGCAAAATGTTAAAGTTATATTTCAGTGAGATAATCTCCTAAAACCATAAAAAATGCACACAATAAAACTTAAGCAAAAAAAAAAATTCGCCACAAAACAAAACATCTTGCAAACTCGATATTTTTCCTCTAAGGGCGGGTTCACATTGTATGCGAAGCACGTGCACGACCCAAATTCAGGGCGCAGACGCCTCGCCACCTCACGATCACTGCGATCGGAAGAACGTCTGTTTTATATTGGAGCTTCTAACTTAATTGACGGGGATCAAGAATGTTTGAGGATCGTTTATTTCAATGGCGGAAAAAAGATAAATTGTCTATGGTGACTTGTCAAAAAAGAGCGGGAAAATTGACAAAAAATTTGATATTCTATGGTTTTAAGAAAAAGAAAGTAATTTTTTGTTTACGGAAATAATTAAAATTTAGTCTGCTATAATTTCTCATGTAAACTTAAATGATTGCTTAGTTTCGTAAAGCTAACAAAGGAGGCTCAATCGAAAGAGCCAAGTTGCTACAAATATTATTCGTAAATTTTTTGATTGCTTTATGGTAGAAATTATGTTATCAAAATCTTTTTGAGAAAACATAACATCACTTAGGAAACCCCTATTATATGAAAACCAAATAACTTCAAAATTATATGATTTCTTTTCGCGACTACTTGTTAGCATACATCAACGAAACCGAATAACACATCACCTTTGCCATAAAAAAAATAAAAACAGCATAAAAGGAAACTGGACTATCTCTCCCGCATTATATTTCTGGGCACACATTATGTAAATATCTCCTGGGAGGCGCATAATAGAGTTTTGATCACCATTCCTTGGCGCACGGGTCGCAACCTAATCATATTGTGTTTGTTTCTATTAAGTTTTGTTATGTTGGTAGTATGTGGAATTATGTCACTGGAAATTGGGTAACTCACTGCTGGGATTTAGGTCTCTTCTCCGTAAGGGAGATAGCCGTTACTACACCCGGGATAGTGGATGTCACATGTGTTCAAGTTTCTCAAATTGAGCAAGGATAAGATCCTGTTAATTCAAGAGATAAAACGTTAGTACGCCTTTTAAACTTGCTCTCTATTTTTAATTTTGCTTCGACAGCTGTTGTGTCTCGAAACTTTGTACAAGAATTTATAATTAAACTGACAGTAGGCAAGTGCTTTATACCGTTAGCTGCCAATTCCCTTCCTCACACAAAGGCAGCTGAAAATTGAATCTGAACTCAATGCAGTACAAGCTAAAAATAATTCTGAACGCGAACAAAAGTTTCGACAAAATTTCACACAAAAACTATGAAAAAGCTAGACGGGAAAACAAACAAGCCTTGCGAAATTCGAGTTGAACAATTCAGACGAGTTAGTCAAATAAAAAAATATCTAATCCCTAACGATTCAGCATCGAAACATAAAAAAGATCGCATAGCAGACTTATCAATTATTCGACGCCGGGAATTTTTGCGAATGGCAACACAATGGTCCATCAATCCTTTGGGGACAAAAAACTAGCAACACTAACATTCCGGTTGAACAAAGGGCGCGGAAAAAGCGCGCCGAATATAATACAAAATGCGATGTCGTGTGCGAATAGGATTTTTGTGGAATTTATGTCGATTTAAACAAATATAGGCATCTTGCAAATCATTTTGAACTGACTACTATTGCGAGCAAAAGTTAGTGCATAAAATGCAATTATGTTGAGATTTCTTTGTAAAAATGTTTCGGCGAGATCCACAGACTAAGTTTGCAGAGTGTCCAATGACAAAGACCGTGCTGATGTCTGCTTCTTACGTTTTAGGGCAAAGTTTAAAAGTTTAGTAAAATTGAGCCATTTTTAGGAACTATAAGGAATAATATATCCCTCTACCTCTAACCCGAATAAATAAAATCTACAAATGTGAGCAGAGCCTTAGCCCTTCTAGCAGTATATAAAACCAACTGTGTACTTATTTATATCTTACTCCAGTAAAACAGTATCTAAGTTTTAATTTCCCCCACAAAAATAAAAAAAGAAACAACTTCCATTAAGTTCTAACACATTTGTATCAACACCACGCAAAGAGAATCATGAATATATTCAAGAGATGTCCCTTTATCTACGCGAAAGAAGTCACTGGCGCTGGTGAAAAAAAAAACCATTGCCTGACTGTATAATGTTTTTTTTTCAGAGGAAGTAAGAAGTGCAGCCTAACGTAAATAATGCGTGTGTACGCGAAACTATGAATAAATTATGATGAATTTGTGTGGGAATAAGATTATGGGAGAAAATATGAAGCATTAATCTTGTCATGGTACGATGCCGAAGAAATTAGTTCTGGATTGGGAATCGTTGTGGAAAGTAATAAAGGGAGCAATAGACTAAGTAAGGACAATAAAATTGTAGTATTATTAACTTGAAAGCCTTGGTCAATCAATTTAGAAGGCACACAATACAGACGGAAGACTTTTATTGCTTAGACTCCTTTTGCAGGAAATAAAACCTACTACCAGGATATTAATTACCTTGAAATATTTCGTTTAGAGCATTTGAATGGGGGTCGTTATATGGTTGTATTGACGCACTTTCGGCTGGAACGACTTTATACCAATAAATCGTTACCCTACTAAGTTAATTTCAGGATGTTCAAATTTTGATAAAAGCCTATGAAATTATTTACTTTACCCAGTGGCAGTGGGCAGGGCATATTGCTCGCAGAAAAGATGGTCGATGGGGACGAAAGGTTCTGGAATGGCGACCACGTACCGGAAGACGCAGCGTTGGAAGGCCTCCCACAAGGTGGACCGATGACCTGGTGAGGGTCGCGGGAATCGGATGGATGCGAGACGCACAGGACCGTTCGTTGTAGCGACACTTAGGGAGGCCTATGTCCAACAGTGGACGTCTTTCGGCTGAAATGATGATGATGAGAGACTTCGGACCTTTATTATGGAGTGTGTCAATTATTTGTTCCGAATAATTATGATCGCTTTAGAGAACATAAATGATTTAATATCCTATTTAGTCGCACAGGTAGCTTGATATACCTACCCATACCGCGTATGCTAACTATGCTCAACCCGCTCTTGGAGACCAACCCTAGACTGGACTTGTTTCCTGATGAATTGAAGACGATATTGTTAGAAATTATGCGGTAAAAAAACAGAGTGAAAAGTTAAGTTATTTTAGTAATAACGGCTATTTTGCTATGCTAAGTAATATTAATAAATAAATTAGTATCTTGAGATAAGAACAGAAAGACAATTAATTTGCTGTTGGGGTCCTAAATATCAGCATTTAGCATAGAGCGTCTGACAAGTGTTTTTGTTGTAATGAATGTAAACTATAAATGTTTTGAGGAATTAAATAAAAAATCTTTTTTTACTGTTCATAAGCTCGCGCTTGAACACTATCTCATCTGACAGAAAGCGACAATGTGGTTGACGATGGAGCACGCTTTCCTAGAAGTAACCTATTCACTCTCGACTTAAAGATCCCCAGGTTGTAGTTATCAGGAAACAGACCGGCAGTGAATTACACTCCTTAGCCGTACACACAGTGAATGTGTTCCCAAAACGCACGTGTCTGACTTTATAAATTAGTAACTGGACAACATGATACGACCAGATTTTTAGGGTCAGAACTCAGTGACGACTCTACAGCAGAAAATAACTTTACATTACTGCAAAACCCTCATTAATATAATATCCTCCTCTCAAGAAACACGTATCATAGAAAGATCCCCAACTCCCAATCAAAACATCTCAATCATTAAGATACTAGAGCATCCGCGCCATTGTGAAACGGAGGGTAGACACAAAAGAATGCTCCGACATTCATGGGTAGGCGACGAAGCGTGCACTACACTAGTCGATGACGATGACTTAGGGGTGTGAGATGTGTCGATATCGATGCGATAGAGAAATTAAAAGATTTTGCCTTAGTTTTTTGTAACGAATTAATTATTTTGCCTGGAACTTTAAAAGAACTTCAGACGTATTTTGTCAAGTTTGGCCGAGTAGACATTTTTACATAGATTCTCTATACTCGTACCATCTCGTACTAATATTATAAAGAGGTAAAGTTTTTTGTTTGTAGGAGGTAATCTCTAGAAGTACTGGTCCGATTAATAAAAATTATTCACCAATAGAAAGCTGCTTAATTCCTGAGTGACATAGGCTATATTTTAAGTACGCGGGTTACGCCGCGGGCAAAAGCTAATAATAATAATAATACTTCACGACTATCACACAACGCTGTCTAGTCCCAAGCTAAGCAGAGCTTGTGTTATGGGTACTAGACAACTGATAAACATACTTATATATTTCTAAATACATACATATATAGATAAATTACACCCAGACACAGAACAAATGATCGTGCTCATCACACAAACATTTGTCCTGGGTGGGAATCGAACCTACCTAATATCTAATACTTGTAAATATATTACAGAATAATCCTGAAATATATTGTAAATCAGTGCTAAGCCCTATGGCAGCGGCAAGACTCGAGTGGAGATTGGCAGGACATCTAGCTAAAGAAAGCAGCCGAGAGTAGAGCAAAGTTTAAAAAACGGAATGGGAGCCAAGATCAGGTTGGGTGATCGGCGTCATCATTGTATTACAAAGATACATTAAAAACTTGCGTTCAAACTTTACTGACAGTCTTGTAAAGAACCTGATCTAATTGAAATAAAATGCTTCGACTATCCTGTACCATAAATACATTTTGATACAATTGTTCTCTTTGTTATCTGCGTTTGCGCATCGATGGCCGTTGACTAATAAGCGTTTGAATGACGTCTTTATTGAACGAATACGGGGTAAGCTGTCATGTGAAACTTAAAGAATGCACAACAGTATGAGTGTAAGGTTCGATAATTGCTTGAACGTGTGATCAGTGTTAAATTCACTGGTGATTAATTATTTCTGACTATCTGTCTTCTGTGGTTTCATCAGCGTTTTTGGTTACTGCTCCGCTCCCACGGCTTGTAGCATGATGTTATATAGCCTATTACGTATCGATATATGGGCGATCCAACACTAAAATAATTCGAACATGTAGTTCCTGAGATTAGCGCGTTAAACCAAATAAACACTCTTCAGGTTTAAAATATTAATAAATATAGATATATGATTTTTTTCGAGGTCATAGCAAAGTGGCTAACCGACATTTTCTGTGGCCAAAAGATAGGTTTTTCTTTGCCCTGAGACTGTTATTGCTATTTAATGTCCAAAACGATGACAGGTACTACTATTCCAGTCATGCTCTCCATATAGACAAGGATGAGGATATTTTGATAATAAGTATAGCATAGCATAGCATAATCAGCCTTTTAATGTTCCCACTGCTGGGACTCAGGCCTCCTCTCTCTAGGAGAGGGAATGGGGCTTATAAACCACCACGCGGGCCCAGTGCGGATTGGTGAATGTCACATGACTTCGAATTTTTGGTTCTAGGACATGCCGGCTTCCTCACGATATTTTCCTTCACCGTTTTGAGAGCAGTGGTGATGAAATAAATTACACAAAGTAATGCGCCTGGCTGGGTTTGAACCCGCGACCTACAACTCGTAAGTCAATAAGTATAGGTAAGTAAATAATTTTGTAAATAACTAGATAAGCTCTCTACAGCAAGAGAGAGAAATGTTTCTCGTCGAAAAAAATAAGTAGGTAAGTATTATTAAAAACCACAGTGTCCCATCCCTAGTTTCGAAATAGACATGCCACTTGATGACTCCTCCACTACCTAGCATTGAAACTAAAAACAACACTACAGAACTGCGATCCACATAGAAATACTGTTTCTTGAAAAAAAAATACTCATGAATACTAAAACTTCGCATACACTACCTTATAGCGCTAGTTGCTAGCTCAGAAAAATGTTATGTCAAATAAGCTTATATTATTATATGGTCAAATATTTTTGACAGTTTTAGAGGTTTTTGTCTTGTAATGGGCAGAAGTTGAATATTGTTCCTTTTTTTTTTAAGTTTAATTATATTTAATTTATGAGCAAAAATCTTTTAATAAATAACGTTATACTTTCAAATAAAGGATGACTATCTAATTAAAAAAAAAATACTTTTCTGGCTCAGAAATACTATACGATGAATAAGAAAAGGTTCTTGAAGTTTGTATTCGGAAACGCAGGGATAAAAATGAAGATAAGATTTATAATTTAAAGTCACTAAAATCAGGACTTAGTATCTACTACAAATACATACTTAGTTAAATATTAACTCATTATAAGTGTACCCTTTAACCTCTTTGGTATTTGCATTGAAGATCTTTGTCTATGGCGCTCCTAAGATTATTATCTCAATTTGAACAATCAGCGAATTATCTATTCATTACTATCTAGATTGCATAGTTAGAAAGTTAGAGTACATACATATAAATGTTACTAATTAATCCTAAATAAATTTTATCGTAACCATATTATGTTCACACTAGACATGTTATGTTATAAAACATATCTGGATTAGCGAGAGGGAATGTCCGACTTTTACCGACTAAAACCTACTTGTATTCCATCAGTTGGCCTTAGCGAGGGTTACGGTAATTCTTTCAATTAATTCCACAGCGAGATTTCTTAGATGGAGTTTATATATTTCCTTTATTTGGGTTTCAGCCAGTTAAAGAAATCAAAGCGTGCTAAAAAATAGAGATGAATATTTTTTTTTCCCAAAGTAACCCGAAACTAACTTACACCAGTTTAGGTATAGAGTATTATTTCAGCTGTACCAACACAAAAAAGAAAACCACCGACAATCCAAAAGATAAAGCTGCCTATAAACATTTTTGAATATTTATAACGCGTCCCATTCAATGGCTGAATGAAAAACGACAAATGCTAGGACTCGCGGGTCAGGCCAAACAATGATTTTCGTTCGTTTCCGCTTACAATATGGCGAATCTTTTCACCGGTATCCGTTGTTTCCAATGTTGAAAGGTTTTCACTGCAGGTGCAGTTTGTATTAAAATAGGATAGAATGTTTTTATTGAGAATCGCTGAACTGTGTTTTGTATAATGAGAAGGTATTTCCTGTGCTAAGTGATGGTGGACAAAAACGTCATTTTAATCATCGGTTTCTTTAAGCCATTAGCTTAACTTTGACTTTGACCCCTGAGTTTGTTTCGGTGTTTCTTCTCAGGGTAGTCAGCTAGGAAACACCGGCCTCATCTAGTTTAAAATGACAAAAAAAAAATTGACTTGTAAAAGTGTTTTTTTAAACCTACTTACAAAATAAATATCATTTATCATTTAAAGAAACCGATGATTAAAATGACGTTTTTCAGAGAACCTAATTCGTTTCAAGTTTTTTGTAATTACTTTCGGATTTCGTTCAACCAATCAGCTATAATAAGATTTGATTCCGACCATAAACTGGAGTGACTGTTTAGAATCAACATCATTACAAAAATGACTATAAGGATCTTCTGGTGCTTGAATGACATGTGAGGCACTGCGCTGTTGCTGTTAGTATAATTGGCGTTTGTGAAATAGGGTGCATTAACAAATTCCATTAAAATTCTGTTCAGTAGTTTAACTGAAAACTCAGTTAAACCAAGGAGTATCATGTTGCGGAGTAACAGGGTTGTATAAGTGAGGGACAGTCACACCATGTAAAACAGAGGTGTTTAGCCACAACTAGTTAGACTGGAAGCCTACCCCAAGCAAGTTGGGTAAAGGCTAGGAAGATAATGAGTTTAACTAAAAACTTGTGGCCTTACCATGACCCGAAAATGTCAGTCGTGCTTGCGAGAAAAAGGGATGGAGCTATATACCTCACGTTAAGAGCTCATGGCCTCTGAAGGCGTAACAGACAGAGTTACTAACACATTTATAATATTAGTATGGATTTTTAAAAAAACAAGATGGCGGCATTCGGTCCGATTTTGGCCATGCAGCCAGGGTTCCATATTCAAAACACACATTGTTGACTTTTTGTCCAATTGTTATCGCTGATAGAATGTTGTATTGTCTAGGGCCTCTGGAATTTTCTAAGAATACGCCCTAACAGGCGTTGTAAATGTAACCCCTTCTTCAGGGTGGTATTTTAAGAGGTCACGGAACTCCTTTCATGTGACTGTGACCAGCGGGGTGGTTTTAGTGAGGTAAAATCCCACACTTCCTTGCCTTTCCCCAAAAGCCCAGGGGCCTTACGAAGGTTTTCCATGATAACAGAAAAAAAACCGGTCAAGTACGAATCGGATTCGCGCACGAAGGGTTCCATACCATTATCTATAAAAACGGCAAAAAAAAACTCGTTTTCTGTATGGGAGCCACCTTAAATATATATTATTCTGTTTTCTGGTATTTGTTGTTACAGCGGCAACAGAAATACCTTATCTATGAAAATTTCAACTGTCTATCACGGTTCATGAGATACAATCTGGTGGTAGACAGACGGACGGCGGAGTCTTAGTAATAGGGTCCCGTTACCCTTTGTGTACGGAACCCTAAAAAGGGCTCTGTGGTTACTACCAACGAACGAACCATTAACAATTAAAATATAAATTGTAATAAAATTACAATATAAAATATAACTTGTCTTTTTTTAATGTATTATTTAAGATTGTTTGTTTAAGATTTAGATTTTGTCTTTTTTTTTCTTAACCTAGCTTCAAATTTTGCTCGCTGCAAAATGCATACTTCTCTTTCTAGCACACTAACTGCGGGAGGGTCCAGGAATGGTAATTTCATACATAATGACTAATGAATATTTGACGTATGCGGATAACTGCCAAAACTTTTGCAGTTCCTTTAATCAGTGACCTACCATTAGAACATCATTGTGCAGTCATTGCTTTTAATTTGTTTCGAGACAGGTCGATATTGTCACTTTACTACAAGATCATTGACCGATCAATGATCGACCATTATGAATTATCAGATTACGAACTTTTAGCAAAATGACAATGGGATCGTATTGGAATGATGAATTTATAAAAATAGCAGACTAGGGCCCCAGGTGACCTGTAATACAGGCTGATGTACATACCTACATCAGGCTCCAGTCTCTCACAAAGTTAGCTCGAAATTGTAAGCATTGTTAGCTAGCATAAGAAAACTTTGTGAAGGGAAAATAAATAAATAAAAAAAGCACTATTAAAACCATTTTTTCTGAAACCTTTATGACTTAATCGTAAACCTGAAACACTCACGAAGTCTGGAAGGTTAGCCAGCAGTAACACAAAGGTCGCCGCCGGTCGCCGGTTCGCTCCCGGGTCGGTACGTACCCTGCTAGAGGTTACTTGGCGTCTGGTGGCGTAAGTCTACTTATAAGGTTTACGTTGAAATTATTAGAATTTTCAGGAGTAGGTTTAAGTCAATATGGCCGGTTTCTTAGTGAGGTATATTTTTAGAGGATTTTAGAGCAAGGCTCTTGTCAAAGAACGCTGTATAAAAGTAAGTAAAATAGAAAAAAAATATGACAATTATTTAATACTTACTTAAAGTTATATTAATTAAGTTTTTTTTTTGGTATTAAAGTTTTGTGTACAGTAATGGTACATATGTAGACTTAATGCAGGCATTCTCTTTGGATTTAAAAAAAACTACATAAGAATTTGTAATTCTAATGCACACAAACACTACGCACACACACAAAAAAAAACACACACACACACACACACTTAAAAAAATACTAATGTAAACTTATATAAACTTTAGTCTTTGTAAGACCAAAGTTTATATTCTTCTCTCTAGCAGTGAACAACTATTGTTTTAGGCTAGAAATGTTTATAAATCTCGTCATAGCCATTATTAGCACGTACCTATTGACTTAATGTTATTCCTGTCATTTTCATACACCTTTAGCATAAACTCAAGATTCCTGCTAATTCCGTTATTGCTTTTGTTTTTAAACTTACTTTAAAAGCCTACTCTACAAACTTGTGACACACAATGTTAGTTTAAAAAAAAAAAATTTTTATGTGTGTACATGTTATTTCTACATTGTGTGTATTTGTGTACATGTGCCAAATAAAATATTTTTCTTTCTTTCTTTGATAAAAAAGATCCACAATTTTGAGTATTTAAGTTTACCTAGATCAACAGTATACATTATGAATACTTACTTGCTGATTTTTTGAAAATTGTAAATTTTTGAGTTAGGCCACTTTCGTTTTATAGTTGCGAATATTGTCTATGCATGATATATAGAGACGGGCACGTGTCGAAGTATTAAATATTCAAGTAAATATATAAATCTCGGCCGTATTGTTTTGATTTTTTCGGTAACTCACCTCATACCAGCTCAACATGAGGTCATAAAAACTACCATACGCGCCATGCCATTACTTTTATTACTTACATGTATTAGGAAGCATACATTATCATAATATCATAACCCACAGCCTAAGTAACTTTTTATAACCATTTTCATTTTATATAGCATAGTCATAGCATAGTCGGCCTTATAATGTTCCCACTGTTGGGACTCAGGCCTCCTCTCCAGGAGAGGGAATGGGCCGTAATCCACCACGCGGGCCCAGTGCGGGTTGGTGGATGTCACATGTCTTCGAATTTTTGGTTCTAGGACATGCCGGTTTCCTCACGATGTTTTCCTTCACCGTTTTGAGAGCAGTGGTGATGAATTAAATTACACAAAGTAATACGCCTGGTTGGGTTTGAACCCGCGACCTACAACTCGTAAGTCGGGGCCGTTACCACTTGGCCACCACTGATCTCATCATTTTATATATTTATCATATATATTAATATTGCAAGAAGGTCGTACATGTCTTCAGCGGCTGCTAATAGAGATATTTTACGACATTCCATTTTTTATGGCTCGCAACATTTTTCGCACCTTTGACGATAACGAAGTTTTTTTTTTAAGGGTTGCTCCGATAATTTTTTGGGTTTAAGACTAAGTATTTTCGGTTAAAAACAATTCTTCTTACCTTCTGATCCAAATGAGGGCTCGAAATCTGAAACAAAAAATTAAGGTAATTAGATTTGAATTGGCTTGATATATTACTAATAATAATAATATTTGTAGGTATGCTGAACAGAGAGTAAAGTCCCACATACCTCCTCTGAAAAGGGAGGATCCTCCGACCAGACGGGTGGCATGTCTGGTGGGCAACTGCCCGATAGATGATTTCGGGCTTTCCTATATGTTCAAATCGCGAGGAGAACTTCAATTGAGGGATGCAGGGTTAGTTGTCTTTTTTTTTTTGAAATTGTAAAATATTATTGTAGTTAGTATTGTATAATGTAGAAGCATTTTCTTCAAAGTTTGTAAATGTGAGTACCATAGAGCTACTTTATGGTTTTTAGGTTACTATTGGACTTCTTTGACATAAATGAGCATGGCAGTTGAGAGTTTGTCATGCTCACGCAAATGTCTCACTGATGCTGGCGCGTGTGTTGGATCATTCGGTTCACTTCAAAATGGTTGAACTAAGTGGTGATAATATTCGCGTCATGTCCGTGAACGGGCGCTGTCAGTTAAGACTGGTCATCTCTTAGCTGCCAGTTGCTATTTTAATATCTATATTTAGTTAATATTTTTACTTTATTTACATTGTTCGCACATGATAGCGACAAGAAACCTGTAACAGATATATTTGTAATTACAAAACATGATTGAAAAGAGTGCACATTCTTCTCCATAGAGATCTACGCGTTAGAATGTGCAATTAGCATCATTTTTACTGACTGACTTCTTGACTTTCAAAAGTGCCTGTAAATGGTTTATTTGAAATAAAATGCTTTGACTTTGTTCATAAGTGACGCCATAGATGTCGCTACAAATAAGTAATTTAAGTCAGATTCATCTTGCGACTACACGCATACTTATTTGTAAGTATAATTGCGAGCTTACAAACTAGTGTTAGTAACCAATTAATCAGGTCAGAAGCCATGAATACCAAGATGTGTTAAAATGTCGAACTGGCGAGCGAGGAAGAGGGATGGAGCTATACATCCTATATAGCTCCATCTCTTTAACAGTTCAGTTTAGGTCGTCGTATGAATCGCGTGGTAAGGCCTCAGGTAAGGTTTTTATGAGTCTTCTTGCCAGCGAATAAGATGAAACTCCTCAACATCATCGTCATCTTCCTGCCCTTGTCCCATCTTATTTGGGGTCGGCGCAACACGTTTTTTTCTTCCATTCTATCCTGTCAACCGTCAAACTATCACTAACTTCCTTTTCTTTCATATCACTGTTCACACAATCCATCCATCTTTTCTTTTCTTTTCTGAAACTCCTCAACGTAAAGCATGAATTTCCAGGCAGTTTTGATTATCAAGGAATAGCTCAGTTAGCAAAAAAAATAAGTATTGTATTTTCATCAGTATTCTGATCTCTTTGCTAGATGAATAATTACTTCGTTCAAAGTTATCAGAATCTCATTACCACGTTGCCAACAACACGAAAATTCGTCGGAGATACAAAAATATATTTTTTTAATTTTAGAAGTACACCAAAGCATATTTTCCCTAAAAAAAACACCTATTACACGAAATCATTTTCTAACGCCCGAGTTCGCACGACACTCAGCCTGAAGTGTTGCCGTGCGATTCGTTAGCGTGGCCGCTGCGTTTTAATTGCGTTTTGCCAACTTGACGTGTGGCTACTGCGGTTGGACTGGTTTTGAAGTTTTAATGCACGTTGACACTTGACAGTTGTCAAGTTGTGTTAATGAATATGTTGGTATTATAATGAGTGTGTTGGACTACTGATGTATTAGGGGTTAAAGTATGAAATTGCCGTTTTTTAAAACGGGTTGCTTCGAAGTGGAGCTTTGGATTGACTTGGAATTATAAGTTCAAATAAACTTTTTATTAAAGGTACGTTATTCTTTTTTCAAAATTATGTGTTTATTGGTTTCTTTATGTTTTGTAATATCGCATTTTTTTTTTCTTAAGAGTTCCAACGTAGAAACTATGTATTTCAAAGGGCAAGCAATATAATATAGGTGGCTATTTGACAGAATTCTAAAAAAGGAGGGGATTTTCAAGTTGACTGAATGTTTTCTTTATAGGGTTCGTACTCAAAGAGTAAAACGGGACCCTCTTACTAACCCCGCTTGGGCAGAGCACCGCCGTGTCACACACAGACCATGGTACGAAGCGAGGAGGAGTGGCAGGCGGTCGCCTCCTGCGAAGTAGTAATGCTAGCAAAGGAGGAGGGCGACCGCGCGAGGCAAAGGTCCTCTCGCCCCAGCTGCAGGGAATCCAATCCCGATTATCGGCCACCGTGAACGCAGGCTTGCGGACAACGAGCAATGGGTAGCTCGCCGTCCGGCTGTCCAGTAAACGTCCGGACTGAGCTCAAGTCGTCAACGGCGCGTGCGGTGGCCACATGCACTTCAACGAGATCTCAGCAACCCGTAGGGGCCCAGCAGGGTCGAAGCCTACTGGAGCCATGGCTTGTGCGAAAGAGAACCCCGGGACCCTGGATCGATAGCAAAGATGGAAGATAGGAGTGGTTTCGCACCGCCCTAGGGCGAGACAAGTCATTAGATGATTTCCCTCCTTAAAAAAAGACCAAGTACTGTTTATGGATGCTAATAGATAAAGCTGGCTGTAAATAGATCAATTAAAGTATGCTCTCAAACTAAATGGTTAACTGTGCGAATCAAGTAAGAATTGCTACGGCAATATAACAGTTGTACGTAATCTGAACTTAGCATAGCATAGCATAGTCGACCTTATAATGTTCCCACTGCTGGGACTCAGGCCTCCACTCTAGGAGAGGGTATGGGCCGTAATCCACCACGCGGGCCCAGTGCGGGTTGGTGGATGTCACATGTCTTCGAATTTTAGGTTCTAGAACATGCCGGTTTCCTCTCGATGTTTTCCTTCACCGTTTTGAGAGCAGTGGTGATGAAATAAATTACACAAAGTAATGCGCCTGGCTGGGTTTGAACCCGCAACCTACAACTCGTAAGTCGGGGCCGTTACCACTCGGCCACCACTGCTCCCCAATCTGAACTTGTTTGTGCGTAAACAAACAGAAGTTAATTAACATTTATTACAGTTAATTAGGGGATTACTGCTTAGACGATAATATATTGTGGGAGTCCCGCGTGATTTAGTAAACTTATTACGGAGATAGTGGGATATTGTAGTGTGGAGATGGAAGCTCAGAGATATACAGACGTAAATTTGAAGGGTTGCAAGTTCAAAATTTGCAGGGAATGGGATTTATTTTGACTGGCCTGTTGGTCTAGTGGTTAGTGGCCCTGACTGCTATGCCGGAGGTCGTGGGTTCGATTCCCACCCAGGACAAATGTTTGTGTGATGAGCACGATCATTTGTTCTGTGTCTGGTTGTAATTTATCTATAATATGTATGTATTTAGAAATATATATGTATGTTTATCAGTTGTCTAGTACTCGTAACACAAGCTTGGCTTAGCTTGAGACTAGACGGCGTTGTGTGATAGTTGTGGAATATTATTATTATTATTATTTACTTTTTTAAGTGTGGAAATCATCTAATGACTTCGCGCTCTTCGTGTCAGACTTTTACTGACTAAAACCACACCAGTGTCCTTCAGGTGCCCTTTGCGTTCTAGGACTACGGGTTTCCTTTTCAGAAATTCACCGCGGACCTAGCTGCTGGGCCCCTGCGGTTTGCTGACATCTCCTAGAGGAGCGCATGGATTACTACGCGCTGTTGACGACTGGGCTCGGTCCGATCAATTACCGGACGGCCGGACGGCAAGCTGCCCATTGCTCGACGTCCGCAAGCCCGCGTCTACCGTGGCTGGTAGCCGGGGTCAGAATCTCGGCGGCTGGGGCGGAGGAAATGGGATACGCTCACCACCTTTTGCGAAGCGAGGCTAGCGAAGGAGACGGATCCAGCCACCACGACAGGAGACGCCTCGGGCGTCGAGAATCGCAGACCGAACTCCGTCCACCGTAGAAGCGGGCTTACGGACGACGAGCAATGGGTAGCTCGCCGTCCGCCCATCCTATAAGAACCGAGCCCGAGTCGTCGACGGCGTGTAGTGTTCGTCGCGCGACGCTAAAAGGTCCAGTAGAGAGGCCCAGTAGGACTGATGCCTGCCAGGGCAGCGATTGTCCGAAAGGGTTGTCGTGACCCTCGCAGAGGGCAACTGAAGGAAAGCTCCTCCGAGCTGCTGTCAGCGGCTTCGTCCGTGTGAAAGTAGGGTCTTAATAAACTAGTGCGCCTCACCATCAACGATTGCTTCACTGCTTACCATCAGGTGGAATCGCAGTCAAGCACTAGTTTATATCAAATTAGAAAATTGTCCCAAGGAGATTTATTTCCGGGATAAAAAGTACCCTATTCATCTGGGTTTGAGACAAAATGTAAACAAAGAAAACAATGTGTTTGAATGCATTAAATGGTTTGTTTACCTTTTAACTCACGGCTCCCTGAATAGGGTATAGTTCCGGCCAGCGACTTCGCACGCGTGACAGTAGATAATTATCCCAAGGGAACATACTCTCGGGATCAAGTCTTCTATATGCTACTCCAAGACATGGTTTACACGTGTGCCAAATTTCATTCAAATCCGTTCAGCTGTACGAGTGTGAAGAAGTAACAAACATACACAGTTACACACACGCTGATACAAACTTTCGCCTTTATAATATTTATTAATGATAATAAGAAACCTTTATTTCAGACCTTAAAGATCCATAAACAAGTGCGAGTCGGACTCTGGCGCACTGAGGGTTCAGTACAAACGATTTTTCCGAATCACAAAAAAGTTTTTTTTTGTGACATAACTAAAAATTTAGAGATTTTTTCCTATACTTGTGCTATTACACTTTGCTTCATGCCAAATTTCAGGATTCTACGGGAAGTACCCTATGAATTTTGATTCCCTTGAGAGTGTCGAAATACACGTTTTTTGCGACATAAACGGCCGTATTTTTTTTTTTTCGTTAACCCATTTTTGTTGTTTTATTGGTTTTAATTTCAACTCGATACCTCCACGCGTTTCCGAGATAAGGGATCTTGACGGACAGACGAACAACAAAGTGATCCTATAAGGATACCGTTTTTTCCATTTGAGGTACGGAACCCTAAAAAAACATTGAAAATTACAAAACAATGAGATCAAGATAATAATAATGACCGATTTAAAAAGACAATAAATGAAGTCAAAATTCAAAAAAATTAAATCCAAAAAGTAAATTAAATTAAAGATAAAAAAAAAATACTCAGTAAAAAGCAAATAATTGTTATACATCATTATACATATTGCAACAAACATATGAAATTCACAACCTTGTGCATGAAGAGCAGGTTTATCATTTAAATTCAAGAACCGAACCATCGCAGCGTACAAGGCCCCTGAAGGCCCCACCACCATAAACTATCATAGACAGCAAATCATAACTCCTTGCAAGCTATGGGCGTAGGGGAGGCAATGTTCTTGAGTTGTAACCATAGACCGGAACAAGTATTGAGTGAAGTACCCATGAATGATGAGCTATGGCAGTATTAAGTTCAACAGGCGAGGATTGTATATAAGCTTACAGCCTTGTCGTAAAAGATGGGACAGTATTTAAAAAGAATTTGAGTGTCTTCTTTTGGAGTAAACTTCAACTGTACAATAATTTGTTCAAGTTTAATTACGATTTTCGTATTAGAATAGAATGGAATAAATTTTATTGTACATCAAAATAGTAACAATTTCTCAGAAACTTAAATCTATGGGTGTTTTCTCATTTCGTTGGGAATGGGTATTTTGTATAATTAGTAATTACCGTATCGTCCACGCTGAAAACCAGCGCTGTGGACTCGTTGAACTATGTGTCCACGGCATTTTGCTGAGCGTTAGACCGTTTTAGGATGTTTATAATTTGTAAACTAGTACTAAGATTGCGCCATTTCGTTCTTCTTCTTTCGTATTGACTGCTCTTTTTGAAAATATAATTTAATACACTTTTTACTACGAAATCCAACAGCATCACATAAAAATGGACCCAAAATACAGCAGCTCAACCGTGGCCACCACGTGCCATAGTGTACAGATTTAACGAACTGTGCAGGCTCAAAAACTAGTCCACATATTTTTTAATATTCAAACAACACAGTATTTAGTATTCCGCACTACCTGGCATCAAATAAAATTTAAAAATATTCATTCCGAATCCGAATACAGAAAAAAAAATTCAACCATGGCGCACCATTACACGTTTTGTAAACTTACCGATGTATCAAACCCTAGGGTCGTAGGAATATGAGCTTTAGGTTGCGAATTATAAAGTTCTATTTAGATTAGCGACGCAGTGATTTTCCTATGGGTTTATTCGCGGTTCAAATAATAAGCGGAGAGAGTTCTTTATTCGAATTTTCCATTGCATTTAAAACAGGTATTGGCGGGAATATTATGATAAATAGTGAGCCGAGAATTTTATTATTATTGCAGACGGCAGAGATTCAGAATCGTAGTTTATTTATTATTCCAACAAAAAAATACTCTAATGAATTCTACTTTTTTATTTCTCTTCATTTTCTACAGAATAGGTCCTTGAAGATCTCGGTTACCTATTTAGTGATAGATTGTATTTTGTAAGTTCTGATTTTGTGTTACGTTTCGTCATTTCTGTTTTCTGCACTGTCAAACGAAGGTTTTTATAAAGAACTAGCTGACTCGGCGAACTTCGTACCGCCTAATAATGTGATAAAAGAAGAACCGCTCGACCGATTTTGTGCAAACTTCACATAAACCATGTACTAAATAGTCCGAACAAAGCCTAATGGTTTGGATAGGTGAGCCCGTTCTTGAGTTATAAAATTACAACGAAAAGTGGCTTTGATTTTTATATATACCTACAGATTAGCACTTTTTCCGCAACTTCCTTCGCGAGAATGTTTTCATAAAATCTTTAACATTCCTTAAACCGTATTTTGTTAAAAAAAAAACTATTATTATTTATCCTCGTTATTTAAAATGTACATGAGGTTGAAAATAAAATGTTAAGATGACTGGACATTCATCGGAACGAATTTTTTTTTCTAATTTTTAAGAAATTAAGTGGTACCAATTAATTTTATCTTGGACGAAAGTGAAAAGGGAACTGACGAATACTCAGAAAAGGCCGTACTTACATTTTTATAGAACAGCTGTATTAAGCTCGAAGTGTCAGTTAAAGTGAGACTAAAAATATACAATGGAGGGTTTAGTCAGCTGTTTACTCTGAAAGAACGTTTAATTCTGTGTTTCTAGGAAGTGGTTTTGGTTCATTTTGTTTTTGCAGCGGTAAAATAGGCTTTGTTTAGACTTTTCTGTAACCCTAAACTTGATAACATTCATTTTTAGGGTTCCGAACCTAAAGGGTAAAACGAGACCCTATTACTAAGACTTCGCCGTCCTTCCGTCCGACTGTCTGTCTGTCCGTCTGTCACCAGGCTGTATCTCGTGAATCGAGAAAGCTATACAATTTAAAATTAAGAAAGCTAAACATTTTCACAGATGATGTATTTCAGTTGCCGCTATAACAACAAATACTAAAAAACAGAACAATTCAAGTGTAGAAATAAATAAATATTTTATGGGGGTTCCCACACAGCAAACTTTTTTTTTTTGCTGGTTTTTGCTACAGACGGTACGGTACCCTTCATGCGCGAGTTTGACTCGCACTTGGCCGGGATTTTTAAATTATTTTTGTTTGATTAATATTTGCTAGCAGTATACCGCAGACTATCCCCTTTTTTAGTTTAAGTTCTTATAGTTCATCCTAAGGTTGTCAAGTAGATGTCAGCGATAAGACCGCCTTTGTACTTATAAATATAAGTTTCTGTAAAATTGTTACTATTTTGGTGAATAATAAAGTTTTTTCTATTATCTATATATATAAAAGAAAGTCGTGTTAGTTACACTATTTATAACTCAAGAACTGGTCAACCGATTTTGCTGAAAATGGGTGGGGAGGTAGTTCAGAACCGACGGACGGATATAGGATACATTTTATCGAGTAGGGTAAATTAGGGTAGAGTAGAGTAGAGTAGGGTAAAGTAGGGTAGAGTAGGATAGAGTAGGGTAGAGTAGGGTAGAGTAGGGTAGAGTAGGGTAGAGTAGGGTAGAATAGGGTAGAGTTGGGTAGAGTAGGGTAGAGTTGGGTAGAGTAGGGTAGAGTAGTAGAATATAGACGGGAGCGAAGCCGCGGGCAAAAGCTAGTATTCTATAAATTAGCATGGTATTTAATTCCCGTGAAAGAAAGGACACGCTGGTGCTTTAAATTTCATAGGATTGCAAAACAAAACTTGAAGTTGTTAATTTTTCTGTAAGAAATCATCAAATGACTTTTCCAACTCTAGGTGGTGCGAGAGGGAGTGTCAGACTTTTATTGACTAAAACCCATCTGTATTCCTTCAGTGGTCCTAACTTTTTCGAATAATCTTTGTAGATTTTGTCTGGAACGTTTCAAAGATTTTTATGGAATTGAGATTTTAATGGACACCAAAGAATACTAAAATAAGTAGGTACAGTAAACCACAATTCTAGGTGTAGAAAAACGGGTAACAATTTAACATTAACAGCGCCTTTATAATGGTAGCAATAAGGGCCATTTTTTTCCGAGCCGCAAAGCGTTGTACTAAGTGCGGGATTATTTGAAAGAGTTATTATGTTCCTGTTAACATACAGGGCAACTGAAGGAATACAGGTGGGTTTTCTTCAGTAAAAGTCTGACACTCCCTCTCACGTCATCCAGAACGGGAGAAATTATTTAATAATTTGCCACCTTAAAAAAGAGGGTGCTCTAATTGCAGGATTATTTGAAAGTGTTACCATGGCCCTGTCACGCAAAGGGTAGCTCAAGAAACACCGGCAGTCAGTAAAAGTCTGACACTACCTCTCGCTTCACCCTAACTGGGCGAAATTATTTCATGATTTGCCACCTCAAAATACCTTGCTTTCATATTTAAAAACCTATATATATTTTTTTTTAATTTGATATAAACTACTGCTTGAATGCGATCTCACCTGATGGTAAGCAATGATGCAATCGTTGATGGTGAGGCGCACTAGTTTATTTTTCGCGCATAATTTGTAATTTACAAAAACCCGCCAAATCTTTTCATTTAAACCACAGACAAACTAGAGTGGGGGGAGACAAAACTCGTAAATATGTCGGGTTTTATAGTAGCGCGCCCCTGGTAGGGAGCTCAGTACAGCAGGGGTGGCGCAACCCAGAGTTTTTACTTGTTTTCTACAATCGCAGTTTGTTAGCTCCATGATTTCTTGATTGCTTATCCGTATTAGGGACGTGGAGTCTTGACTAGTGAGCTGTCTAATTTGGGCGGGATTTTTCTTTGTTTTGAGCAAGGAAATTGGAGAAAGTGAAAATATATTTGTTGGCAACACTGTATTTTTGGCCGTCAAACATACATTCGAATTTTACCAAAAGAAAAAAAAATTGGAGAAATTGTTGGCAACACTGTATTTTTGGCCGTTTTTTTGTGAGTCAGACTTAACGCTACTGCGAAATGTTATCTGAATTTCAAAAGACCGATTATTCAATCTTAGATTCATTTAATTTTTAAAATTTAATAATAAATAATAAAGTGTTTTAACGTGGGAGTCCTCAAATGACTTCTTTCTCTCTGGGTCAAGACTAAAACCCACAGTTTCTCTTCAGTTGCCGTTTGCGATGGCCACCGAACAAACAATCAGTAGCCCTGACAGGAATGCGGGATGATAATTTTTTTCTCTAAAAAAAATCTACCACTACCTAACAAATTTTGCAAAATTTAATCTTTCGATTAAAATTTTATTTTATTAATTCAAGGAAAAACAAACAGTAGCACAATTAGAAATAATCATAATGACTTAAATATTACATTTTAAAATAATTACTACCCACTACGTTCTCCACAGATTACAATTTAAAAATAAGAAAAGTTATTGCAAGATTGAAATCTGTTTAAAATGTACGTGCTGTAGCGTCAATTGGAGAAATGATTTTATTCTTTACTTTTTTTTTAATTGATATAAACCAGTGCTTGACTGCGATCCCACCTGATGGTAAGCGGAGATGCAATCATTGATGGTCAGGCGCACTAGTTTATTAAGAGCCTATTCACTCTAGCCTCGAAGACACCTAAACTATAGTTGGACGGGAAGACCGCAACAGGCAAACTGTTCCAGTCCTTCTATGTACGCGGTATAAACGACGAAGCGAAACGGTTAGTCCGGACCGTTGAAGTTAAAACAACGTAAGGGTGGACACTCGCCGTTCGTTTACTCTGGAACAAGCTTAATTAAACAATTGTAGAAACCCAAATTATGCCAAGACATCAATATTTCATCCCTAATCATAGCCATTTTGGAAAATTACGAGCCAATTGCGGCCGGCGAGTACTATTAAAAGGGGTAAATGACCATTTTACAGCTTTATTCGCTTAAAAACCAGAATAAAACGTGTATTTTAGCTAGAGTCCAGAAAAAAAGCATCGCAAAGATATAAATACAAGGTGTTTAGTCAGGTTTAAAGCAGGAACAACGGGTTTTCCTTGATTATCCATTCAAGTTCGCCGAGGCGATGAAATGTAACAAGTAGAAGAAAAAAAATTTGGTAAGTTCGAGTCGGACTCGCGCACTGAGGGTTCCGTACAAACTTACCTTTGTAAATAGTTCAATTCCCGAATGGAGTTTCAAAAATATTTTTGGACCGCAAAATATTTTTTTTTTTTGTGACGTATCAATAAATTTATTGTTTTCAGATTTTTTCCTATACCTGTGCTATAAGACCTTGCTTTTTTGATTGATTCTGGGTAAACGAGAAGTACCCTATGAATTTTGATTCCTTTGAAAGTGTCGAAATAAACGTTTTTTTTTTGCGACATAAACGGCCGTATCCTTTTTTTTCCGTTAACTTAAAAGTTTGATTTTTTCACAGATTCAAGGGACTACAGGCTTGAGTTTGGTTTTAATTTCAACTCGATACCTCCGCGCATTCCCGAGATAAAGGATTTTTTCAGACAGACGGACAACATAGTGATCGTAAAAAGGTTCAGTTTTTTCCTTTTGAGGTACGGAACCCTAAAAAATGGAGACGAACAGTATTGTAATAACGTACTTGGTCTTGTATTGCTCAATTACGATGGAATCTTTTATGTTTAAGTTTAATAACGATTGTGAGTTTAATGTTTTATTAATACTTGGTATTTCTCAGTATTTTTAAGAGTAGAGCTGATTGGAGATGTGACATAGACTGGAGAGTGTTGATTAAAAATTGAGCAGAACCAAAATTGAATACTTATTTTTCTGCAATTTCGGCGATCTCTCCATTTCTGTGTCCTTAGCTCTCGCTGGAACGCCCATATCAATCTGCTCCGACTTTCGTTACCTCGGGTCGCTTACCCAAGGAAATGGCGGAGTAGACCGAGACAACACATCGAATCAACTCAGGATGCATGAAATGGCGACATGTCACTGGAACAACTTGTGACTCACGGATGCCCCTCAAGTTGAAGGGTAAAATCTACAAGTCCGTGATAAGACCTGTCATACTGTATGAATCAGTAGGTTGTGTTGTGAAAAAGATGGATGAAAAAAGATTGCATGTAGCGGAGACGAGAATGTTGAGATCGTTGTAGTCCCTCAGTTCAGCTGTTTGTTTCTCGTATCTCCGAGCCCTGCTGGCTGGTTCTCTGGGACACATTCCTAATAAGCGGTGCTCTTTCCTCTGTCGGCAGCCGTGCAAACAACGTCGAATCTCGGAGACTGTTTCACGGCTCGTTGTGCGAAGTGAATACCTAAAGCTTGCATCATAATAAATCAGTTGTGTGGTCTGGACAGAGCTTCAATGATGATCGGCATAATTGCGCCGACATATATATGACTTATAATAATATATATTTATATATATATGTAGGTTCATATTATATTAAATATTTATGTATGTTTATTTTTTATATATATACATTTGCTCCCTTGTTTTCCTATTAATCTTTTCTTTTTTTATGCACCTACCATGTTTTCTCTTCACTACACTTGGTTGGCTGGTAGTGAATGCCCAAGGCATTAAGTCCGCCTTCTTAAACTTCATGCAACACAAAGGTACAACCTTTGTGTTGCATGAAGTTTTAATAAATAAATAAATTCCTAGTCCCATTTTCATAAAAAAGGAAGAAATAAATGGGTCGTCTACGTAAAACGTAATTAAAACATAATTAAATTGAGAATGAGGGCTGTTTCTCATAAATCATGGTTATATAGTGGTAGTTATAATTGGTTTCATCTCCCGTAGAGATGATTGTACCACTATGCTGGGACATAGAACAGGCGGGTAGCAGAAAAACAATGCAATTTGCGATGGACTTTTTTTGATGGGAAATCGCCCAATAATTTAAAAAAGTGTCCATGAAGTTTTATTTATTTATTATATTCTATATTATACACCACATAAACAAAAATACAGGATAAACATAATTTAAAATAAGTGTACAATGGGCGGTCATATCGCACAGGGCAATTTTTTTTGGTTTGGGTTCTATGAACGTTCGTTTCCATAGAGATCTACGCTTTGGAACGTGCAATTTAGCTTCACTTTTTTGACTGACCGACACATTGACAATTCAAAAGTGCCACTAACTATTTATTATAAAAAGATAAAGTTTGTTTTTATGATTTTTTGTTTGTAGCAGGTAATCTCTCAAGGACTGGTCCGATTGCTAAAATTTTTTCACCGATAGGAAACTGCGTTATTCTTGAGTGATATATTATTTTATGTACGCGAACGAAGCCGCGGGCAAAAGCTAGTTTGAAATAAATGTTTCTGATTTCTGAACTGAACCTTTTCTATATTTCTGTTTCATGGAAGAGGCGCCGTGGGCGGAGCACCATGACTGGGTCGCTACCTGAACCGCCGTTAACAAAAAAAAAGCCAAAAGATATTATACTTAATTAAACCAATATTTGCTACACGATTTTTTTTTAATCGACCGGAATCTTCAATAATGATCGCATTTTTTAAATTTTATATGAATCATACAAAAGGTTACAGATCTCACTGACTTTTTTTTTTCAAAGTTTAAATCGGGTCCCTATTATTAAGACTCCACTGTCCGTCAGTCTGACTGTCTGTCCGCCTGTCACCAGGCTGTAACACATGAACCGTGATATTTAGACAGTCGTGTCACAAATGATGTATTTCTGTTGCCGCTGTATCAACAAATACTAATAAAAAACAGAATAAAATAATTATTTAAGGGGGCTCCCATACAAAAAACGTGTTTTATTTTCCGTTTTTTTGCTACTAATGGTACGGAACACTTCGTGCGCGAGTCCGACTCGCACTTAGCCGGTTTTTTTCTTAGGTTAGTAAATGATATATGATAAATAATTGTTGAAATGCTTTTTAAAACTAAGATAAGACAAATGCCAGTGTAAGTATATTAATTTTAAATGTGCAAGTAGTTAGTAGATAGTGGAGTATATACAACTATACCCTATTCATCTGGGCTTGAGACAAAATGTACACAAAGAAAACAATGTAGGTACCTTCGACCAAGTTTCTTCAACGTGTTTGAATAGGTACATTAAATCGTTTGTTTACCTTTTATCTCAAGGCTCCCTGAATAGGGTATAGCTGCTGCCAGCGACTTCGCACGCGTGACATTAGATAACGATCCCAAAGGAACATACTCCCGGGATAAAAAGTATCCTATGTGCTATTCCAGGACATGGTCTATCCACGTACCAAGTTTAATTTATTTCCATACAGTAGTTTTTGCATGAAAGAGTAACAAACATCCATACATACAAACTTTAAAAGTAGGTAGCCTAAGTTACTCCTTATAACATAAGTTATTTATCAATGAAAGTCCCATCAAAATCAGTCCAGCCGTTTAGGATATTAGCCGGAATAAACAGACAGACAGACCTATGAAAATAAAAAAATCATTTTTGTTATATGTATTGAATATACTCACATATTGCAATTAGTAAAAAAATGAGATATTTGATATTACAAACAGATTTTTTTTTTACTTTTATTATTTTTTAGCTGTTAGTGTTTTCTTGTGTAAAAAAAATAAATCTAAATAAGTTACACACTAATTTGAATTTAAATAATTTGAATGAAAAATAAAGCAATAGGCTAAGTGTTGACTTTAACAAGCCTAAAGCTATTATTACAGGAATATAAAAAGTTAATCAAAGAACATTACCTCTCTACTATACAGTACATATTTTTATATTATTTAACCTATTTAAGTGTACATTTGTTTACTGTTTCCCAATATCTTACATACAGTTTAATTAAGTAATTATAGTCTATTTTAACTTTCCTAATCAATTCAAACAACTGTGTCTAGCATTTCAGCTCAGCTGGCTTTTTTTTAAGAATCATTACTTTTGTGCTCTGTTCACATAAATAAATAAGAAAACAACAGTATTTATTAAAACTTAAGATATAATAATTAATACCTATAGTATCTATTGTGTATGTATCTTACTGGTTTATCAATAACAGATATTATATTATATTACAACAGTCGCTACTTTCTACAAACAAGAGATAATTAAGTCATAAATTTTAATAACAACAATAAACTGATTATGTGTTAACTCCCAGCAACTTGTAATACAAGTAGGTAGATATTCTCAGTATGTGTACTGACTGAATTGTCTCAATGTTTTGTGTTTGTGCTTGTAATGGACTCATAACATTATTGAGTCACAAACATGATACAGTAACCTCTTATCCTGTTGATTTTTTGCAAAAATGTAGATCATTGATTATCTTTCGATATGTTATCTGATAACACAGAAAATATGATCTGATTGTAGTGATTGTAATTGAATAGAAGTCCAAATATACTTAGATAAGATAGTAACCTATTTTTTTTAATGTAAACTTTGGTTTTAAAAAAAAAGTAAAATGCCAATTTATGATAATAATAGAAAAAAAAAACAACATGCAATTGTTTGATGGATACAGTTTTTTTTTTTTATAACTTAAGTTTTTCTACTACTATCTCTCTTACTGACTAAAAACCCACTCCTGTTCCTTCGTTGCCTTCGTCCCAGGGCCCCGATTTTTATGATAAAGACTAAATTTATCATTAAAATCCAAGACATATTGAATTATGGATAGAATTGAAGATTGGTTTCTCTAGTGGTAGTTAAGTTATTAGATTCTTTGTAGGAATTGTTTTCTTATATGAATTTACATGAGAATAAGAAACTATACGAGCCATGGCCAACGGACAAGGGAGACATTAAAACTAAACAATCGGCATTCTAAATTCAAAACGAGCCATAAAAACACGCGTCTCCGTTCATAATAACATCAAACGAAGCAAAGGCATTCTCGGAACGTCCGCACACTGTCAACATCAAAGAGTTTCGACTTCCACTGAAACGTGCAACAAATTATGTATTCTAACAAATTCCCATTAATATCTGCACGGAATGACCGTAAGGACCTATAAATAGCCCACCAAAGGGCTCAAAGGATGCGACTTACCGGATAGCAGGAGCATAACCAGCAAAAACGGACGCATCACGCACATTTTAACGCACTTTATCACATAAAATTGCAACACTTGCTAATAAAATTCGTTTTTTAACTTGCACACGTCCATTTTTTGTTTAAATTATGTTAGGCAGGCATGTTTAGTTGTGAGGGTTTGGATGTAAACAATATGCGAGGGGTACGACCGGCCAGGCGGCGCCGTCGAATACGATGAACAAAGTTGGGCAAACGAACTCGGAGGACGGAGCTTCAAAGCCGCTTTCACAGACAGCACACATTATTAGAAAAGCTGTTCACGGACGCACACTAATGCGATTGAGGGATTCCAGACAGCGGCTAACTTCATTACATATTTGACAGTTCATTCACACCGTCTTGCATGGAAATCGTTTTTAATTACTGTTGTTAAAATAACTATCTTGAATGAATTATTAAGGAGAAACAATTCGTCAGTATTTTCCACAAATAAATAAGCTATTTCTAAAATAATAACGATAATCAATCATCAAAATTGATAACAAAGTCGTTATCACAGTATCAACATAGTTTTAGTCTGTGCCGATAGATGGCAGTATGTAAAGAAACATTGGTTTCGCTACTCCACAACAGATGGCAATATGAGAATTAGTGTTTTACTTTACTACTAGATGGCACTAGGAGTACCAAATATTATTATCGTTTTATTTCAATGTAGCGATTTTGTAACTGGGATGGGAGAGCGATGTTTGATTCAAATAGTAAATCAAGAAAACATTGTTATTGGATTAAATAACATTTCATTACAATCCGTTAATTAGTAGGTTAAAAATAAGGATAACAATTTCTGATTTTATATAACAATTATATTATTCAATACATTTTTGTTGTAATTTGTAATTAGAGAGTTAATACATTTTTACTTTTTTAGCATAGCTAGCTATAGCTTCAATGTGTATTGGGTTTTATAGTCTCATAAAATAACAAATTGTAACATAAAAACCATATCACTGCAGATCTCATTACAGATAACATTGTTTGTTATGATGATTGAATGAGGTTTTATTTTTGTTTGCATTGCACACATTGCATTATGACGATAAGGATTTACGTCCTAACAAACTATGCCAGGAGCTCTTTTCTTGTAGGTGGGATATCATCATATAACTACTCCCACTTTAGGGCGGGGCATGAGCACGTGTCAGACTTTTACAGACTAAAATCCACTTCTATGGTCCTTCGTCTTGCGTCCTGGGACCCCAGGGTTCCGTTTTGGTCAACCCATGGATTCATATTCCTCCCTTCCTTTCCTAGTGCCCTTTGTGTTCCAGGGCCATGGTGACTCTTCCATACTGTCCCGCAGGACTGGATACCAGGACCTTCTATTGTATACTTGTTTTTATAAAATGTTTCCCTTTGTGCTTATTATGAGATGTGGGAAAGAATATAGTTAACTCAGGTGCTTGTTTGACAGGTCAAAATAATACCAATAACTCAATTTAAACATTCTTTTTATTACTAAAATGGTGCTTCGCAAATGTCTGACCGACAATTAGCGGGAACACCAATGTTGCATCTGCATATAGTTTCACCGGAGTCGCATTTGGTCTAATCTTGCCCCAAGATACTGCTTCATCAGGTCTTGCTCCAGCATCGCTTCCATCAAATTCGCTAGCCGTATTAATGTATACAGCATAATCAGCCCCATTTCTCATAAGATTTGCATTACAAATATGGTGCTTTATGACACCACCTCCTAAAATAATCATACCTGTGTTATTGGCTTTGACAGCCATTGTATTCAACCTCCTTAAGTCATTTAAAATGTCTATGATAAGCCCTGGACGCTTGTATGAGTGGAAATACATCATATCTCCTAAAGAACCATCTGTTAACGCAGGACTGAAGATGGGAATATTATTTCTCCAAGCCCAGTAACATACTGAGCTCTCATCATTGATTCTCTCGCCTAGTCTTGCGATAATTCTCGAAGGGGTCCATACAGTCCCATTTGCATTCTGCTCATCCAGCATTTCATTAAGCAGTGGTGTCACCCATTCTTCAAATTTGCAGTAATTGTCATTTGGGACCAACAAATTTCCGATTCTGTTAATGCCGCGAGTTCTGAGCATTTTCCCGCTTAAATTGAAGTCTCCGACGTAAGTAGGAGCGAGACATTTAATGAAATCCTCTTCGACGCCTCCGGCCGTTGTCACAACACAATCTACAAGTTTGTTTTTGACCAAAAATCGCAGTGTATCACGTAATCCGGACGATATCATGTTAGAAGTATATCCCAAAAATATAGTACAGTTAGTTTTCTTTTTAATAAATACATCTTCTTCATAAGGGTCACTTGTTTCTTCAGTCAATGGAACGGAGCGACATTTCAGCATTTTGTTGATTTCTTGGACTGCATTACCGAAGCTGGTGGCTTGGAAACCTGAACGGGTGTAGCTCTCGAGTATTTTGTTAAAATCAGTGCCATTTTCCCAGTCGTAACCCGATACGATGGGAGTTTCGGCAGGCAGCTCTTGACTTGGCAATAAAACGGCGTTTACAGCGACGTTTGGAGCTAGGATACTCGGTTTAGAGGCAGCAGTAGTTACATCCATTTTTTTAACAGTTAATTTTAATCCAAATTAGATAAGCATATTATTGAATACAATGGTCAGAAAAATAGATTTCTTTACAATGTTTTGACGTAAAGTTTTGACGACTAATTGAGTTGTCAAATTCAATTTGATTAATACTTTGACAGATCGAAAACATGGCTTGTGCTGTCATTTAGTTACGTTTTGTTTTTTCTGTTAGTGTTCTTTGCGTGTTGGCGCGTTTTATTTTTAACTTTTATATTATCTTACTAATCTGTATGTTTGTAAATGAATTTGGATGTTTATTAATCATTCACGCATGATTGACCGGTTGAACTTTTCGACATTCATGCAGGCGAATAATCATTTTAAATTCCAAACTTAGCGTAACGAATGAGCTTTTTATATGCAAGAAGTGTTCCTTCTGATTCTCATGCACTATGATGTAACGCAGAGCGGGGCTACAATTAACAGAGGTAAATTTTAACAAGCATTTTTTCTAAAATACTATATGGTGTTTGCTTAGCTACTATGTCAATTGACACCGCCGTAAAGCTTGGGCCTGATCACTTGCTCAAGGCAATAGCTTGCGAGTGTGAATATTTGTTACTTCGTCATGCTCGAATGGCTGAACGGATTTGGATAAATGGCACGCGGATATGTTGGACCACATCAGCACAATGTTTCAAGACGAAAGACTTTGACCAGTGCGTATTGCCAGTGATGACATGTAGCTCTGAAACTTGATCGCTCACAATGGGCTTCATCACTAGGCTTAAAGTCATCCAAAGAGAAAAGGAAAAGGCTATGCGCGGAGTTTCTATATCTGCAGGAGCACCAAGGGACTTAGCACGAAGAATCACCAAACTTAATTGCTCGCAGAACAGATGGTCGATGGGGCCGAAAGTTTCTGGAGCGGCGATCGTGTACTTTCCACAAAGTGGACGAATGACCTGGTGAGGGCCGCAGAAATCCGACGTATGCGAAGGCTATATCTGTGTCTTTCGGCTAAAATTATGATGATGATGAGTTATAAAAGTACACGGGTGGACCCTGCCTTGGAACATCATATAGGATACGAGCTGTTGCAAGCGGCTTCGCCCGTGTGATAATAGAAAATTATTCCAAGAGAATATACCTGCTCCCGGGATCAGTAGTATCATAAGTGCCATTCAAGTATTACGTAAGCACTACTGATGGGGATGGGAGGGTCTTTGCTTTGCTTATTTTTGATGACATGAGGGATGGGGGATCTAGATGGTGATTACGTCAGCAGTATATATTGTCTTTAATTTTTTAAGAGAACAATGTCGATGTTCCGAAATCACAAGAAAATGAGCAGACACATCACTGAGCAGCAAACATCCAATGTCATTGAAGATTTAGAGTCATGGATTCGTGTATCACGGACTGTTAATTTGAATTAATATGCCAAAATTTTAAATGAAGTTTGTTCTTTTTTCCTTTATTTCAAGCCTATTCATTATTTCAAGACTTACAACTACTGATCATAAATTAATAACGAAACCAACACATTGATAAATGCTTGTACCAATGTTTACGTGAGTAGGGGGAAGTTAATATTTACAAAAAAACTGCTTACGTAATACTTGAATGGCCCCTATGTGCCCCTATTCCAAGACATGGTCTCCCCGTGTACCAAGTTCCATTGAAACCCATTCAGTAGTTTTTGCGTGAAAGAGTAAAAAACATCCATATATATTTCGCGTTTATTATATTAGTAGGATGATAGGATTCATGTTTTTCTTCGGGAGAATATGCCCTAGGGACATATTTCTACTTTAATTCATTTAACCCCAAGCGAACGCCGGCGTTCGCCCTCTCATTGTCTTTCTATTGTTGTTGTGTCTCTAATTACAGTATTTAAAAAATTAAGGCTTATAGTCCCTTGAACATCTGGCCGGAATTAAATACACACGGATAGAGCCCCGATGAACTTTAAATCCGTATTCTTTGCAAAATACTGATTGATTTACATACGCTATGTACATTCTGAAGACCATTTAACCAGCTTTTTTTATGAAACATATTTCTAAAGATCAAAGCCGTTTGAAAGAAGTAGGGAAAACAAGCGAAAAAATATCATGTTGTTAAATATTTTTTTTTACATAAAATTATTAATGGCACGTAAAAATCATATGTTGATAATGTTGTAGGTACATGAATCTATCATGAACATATATTTTTTTGAAATCTATTAACCCAGCCGTTACTGAGGAGTAGGCTTCAGAAAGTCACTGTTTTATGGCACTGCTCGGGCGCTAGGGCCTGAAGCCGCTAGCAGCAGATGGTAATTAGCATAGCATAGTCGGCCTTATAATATTCCCACTGTTGGAACTCAGGCCTCCTCTCTAGGAGAGGGAATGGGCCGTAATCCACCACGCGGGCCAAGTGCGGGTTGGTGGATGTCACATGTCTTCGAATTTTTGGTTCTAGGACATGCCGGTTTCCTCACGATGTTTTCCTTCACCGTTTTGAGAGCAGTGGTGATGAAATAAATTACACAAAGTAATGCACCTGGCTGGGTTTGAATCTGCGACTTACAACTAGTAAGTCGGGGCCGTTACCACTCGGCCACCACTGCTCCCATGTACAATATAGTTTATTCTATTCAAAGCACAGGTCCGATCGTGTGTGGAGTACTGCAGTCACATATGGGCTAGTGCTGCAAAATGCCTCCTAGCAGCATTGGACTCTGTAGAAAGGCGTGCGAAGAGGCTAATTGGTGATCCAGATTTGGTTAAGTCCAATCTTTAAAGCCTTTGAGCACAGGCGTAGGCGCGGGAACTGCATGACTTGATTCCGCCATCTCATTTCTACCATCGGATAACCCGACGTACGGCGAGTATCCACCCTTACGTTGTTAAAACCTCTACGTTCCGCACTAAGCTTTTTGTCTCGTCGTTTATACCGCGTACATCGAAGGACTGGAACAATATCAATTGATGAAATAAATTACACAAAGTACCTTATGCGCCTGGCTGGGTTTGAACCCGCGACCTACAACTTGTAAGTCGGGGCCGTTACCACTCGGCCACCACTGCTCCATACATGATGGTAATTATTGATAGAAAAAATAATTAGATAAAGTTTTGAATAAGAAAAATATTTAATAGTCACCTTTTTTTTTGCGTTTTCCTTCTCCACTTGGTCCACTTAATAGTCTTATTATTACTTGACAGCTTGCATTAACTATGATCGATCATGGACAATCTTTCAAGTATTAATCTAAGTTGCCTTTACGTAACATGCAGGAACACATTGCGTTACGTTATAAAATAAGTAAGTGCTCTCGGAAACTTGAATCCAATCAATATTATCAGAGGCATCACTCAGCTTCACTCAAGTAGTTTTGTCTTGAATTTATGTGGGATCCGCAGATAATATTTTTTTTTTTTTGACTTCGCTCTGTTAATTTAGGTATTTAACTAATGTCTAAATTAGAAAGTATTCATTTTATACAAAATACAGATTATTAATACACGCAATCATAGTATCGCGATTGTTCGCAAGAAAAATGCTTCGCCGATCAGCACCCCTAGCCAAGTTGATAATCTGCAATCGTTAACACTAGTAGAAAACTAATCAATAAGATGTGTATCATCATCATAATCACGTAAGGCCGTTGCATGAAAATGTACCTCGAAAAGGACCCCCTTTTTTATTCTTGATAGGTTCGCGCTTGACCGCTATCTCCCCTGATAGAAAGCGACGATGCGGTTGACGATGTTTTAAGTTAGGTACTAACACTTTATGGATCTCTTTGTGTCTGAAATAAAACAAATTCTATTTTATTGTATTGAGGTAAGAGGAACAAGGTGTACGATTTCGCACTCGACAAAAGGGAGGATCCTCCGAACAGACGGGTGTTGTGTCTGGTTCGGACAACTGTTTGATGGTTATTTTCCGACTATTGTATTTGTTCTAATTGCATGGAGGATTTCGATACCGAGACGCGCCGCTACAATTGAAACTAAAGCTTTTGTCAAATCCTTTTTTTTTCCCCACAACTATCACACAACGTCGTCTAGTCCCAAGCTAAGCAGAACTTGTGTTATGGGTACTAGACAAATGATAAACACGATTATATATTTCTAAATACATACATATTATAGATAAATTACACCCAGACACAGAACAAATGATCATGTTCATCACACAAACATTTGTCCTGGGTGGGAATCGAACCCACGACTTCCGGCATAGCAGTCAGGGCCACTAACCACTAGACCAACAGGCCTGTCAAATGATTAATATTTATTGCTATTATACTCCATTTTTGTCTAACATTCATGTCTGTCATTGTTTTTTATGTGTGTGTGTGTGTGAGTTGTCTTGCGCTCTGGGCGGAGTGGGAGGGAGTGTCAGACTTTTACTAACTAAAACCACACCTATGTCCTTCAGTTGCCCTTTGCGTTCTAGGACTACGGGTTTCCTTTTCAGAAATTCTCCGCGGTCCTTGCTAGCGGGCATCGGCCCTGCTGGGCCCCTACGGTTTGCTGACATCTCCTTGAGGAGCGCGTGGATCACTACGCGCTTTTGACGACTGGGCTCGGTCCGATCTATTACTGGACGGCCGGACGGCAAGCTACCCATTGCTTGACGTCCGCAAGCCTGCGTCTACCGTGGCTGGTAGTCGGGATCAGAATCTCGGCGGTTGGGGTGTATGGACATTCGTTCCCTCACGTATGCGGCCTCCTCCTTCGCTAGCATTACTGCTTCGTAGAAGGAGGCCACCGCCTGCCATTCCTACTCGTTTCGGACCATAGTCCGAACCAGGTCCCGAGGCGAGAGGTTGCTGCCGCCGATTGCCTCCACGAGGATACGACGGTGCTCCGCCCAAGCGGGGCACACCTCCACCGTATGCTCCACCGTGTCCTCCGGGCGGTCCACACAATTATGACACCCGGGCATTTCTTCCGCCTGAATCCGATGCAGGAACCTCCCGAATTTGCCATGTCCGGTGAGGACCTACGTCATGCGGAAGGTGAGGACGCCGTGTTGCCGCTGCAGCCACTCCTTAAAGAGGGGACTTACCGTTGTCGAGCACCATAGATATTTCTCTTGACATAGCTACTTATTAATGTTACAGAAATGTCGCAGTGGTAACAGCCCCGACTTACATCCATCCTGAATTGATCCGATGTGATACGTCCCAAAATAATTTGACTACTGCAAGTTAAAATGTTACCTACGAAATACCAACCGGAAATAAAGTCAAAGTATACACTATCTATTGTTAACTGACACAAAATAAAATTCCATTCAGGCAGCGGTGGTTTAAAATGAATAATTGAACACCTGACTCACATTATGACATAACTGACAAACGAAAATCACATAGCAAGCGTTTGTATATGCATTTAAAACTAGCATTATACGTATTGTCAATCTACACCGTATGCATGCAGGAAATAAGATTGGAATTTCAGAATAAATAGCCGGTAGGAATCTTAACTATCGTCGTGAAGTCGTCTAGGTGCTAGCGTTACTTTAACCGTAGTCAGGGCTGTCACAAAGAAAGAAAGAAAGAAAAAACTGGGCAACTGCAAGTCTGACTCGCGCACTAAGGGTTTCGTACAGACTTACCTATGAAAACAGTTCAATTCCCGAATTGAGTTGCGAATATTTTTCCGAATTGCAAAAAAAGTTTTTTTTTTGTGATGTAACTACAAATTTACAGTTTTCAGATTTTTTCCTATACTTGTGCTATGAGACCTTGCTTCATGGCAAATGTTAGGATTCTAGGTCAACGGGAATTACCCTATGTATTTTGATTGCCTTGACAGTGTCGAAATGTACATTTTTTGTGACATAAACGGCTGTATCCTTGTTTTTCGTTCATTCAGAAGTTTGATAGGCATACAGGCAGACGGACAACAAAGTGAGCCTATAAGGGTTCCGTTTTTCTAGGTCTAGGCTCAAGCGTCGCCACAACGACCGCTCCTGTGCATCTCATCTCGTATCCACCGAATTTTTGCAGCTCTCACGAGGTCATCGATCCGTCTTGTGGGAGACCTTCCAACGCTACGTTTTCGAGTACAATTTGTAAATTAGTATTAATTAGTAAATACATATTAGGTATTGTAAATAAGCCTTTAAGAGAGAGGCCAAATAAAATATTTATGGGTTGTGTGAAGAGTAACATGAAAGATTATAAGTAACTAGTTTCTGCCAGCAGCTTCGCCCGCGCGAAAGAAGGGTTCTCCATATAAACTTTGGACCCCCATTTCATCCCTTTAGGGGGTGAATTTTGAAAAATCCTCTCTTACTGCACGCCTACGTCATAAAAGGAAACCTTGTACAAAATTTCACGCTCCTAGTCCCAGTAGTTTCGACTGTGCGTTGATATGTTAGTCAGTCAGTCAGTTTCTCCTTTTACATATAGATAGATAGAGTGACAGCTGAATGAAAGAAATAAACGACGTGTTGTTGATTCGGGGAATTTCACTCAAAGGGCAACTGAAGGACACTGGTGGGTTTAGTCAGCAAAACTTTGACACTTACTCTCGCATTACCCTAGAGTGGGGGATGTTATTAGATGATTTCCCTCAGCATCAGTATAACAAAAAATAATTTAATACATTTGTATATGTTATAAAATTCATCCATTACTCATTGGCAACCCTACTATTACTTTCTACGTGTCCAGCGCGGCTGCGCGGGCGACTAGTGAAGTGACGCAACCACAGATAATCGCAGATCGAAGCCGCTCCTAATTACCTGATGTGCAGCTGTATATAGGCGAGCTTGAGCTATGTGAGGAATAGACGTGGCGCTAAAAATAAAAGTTGACACTGTCAAAAAACTTGACGTCAAAAAAAAGACTAAAAGTTTTAAACAACACTTTAAGCAGTCTGATACAGCTAGTGGAATTTATTTTAACGCCATCAACGTTTTTTTTATTTCCTATATTTTAGTGAGATGGTCACAGGTGGTTGTCAGGGCCGAAAAGTTCTGGAGTGGCGACTGTTCACCGGAAGACGCATCATTGGAAGGCCTCCGACAAAGTGGGTTGAGAACCAAGTGAGGGTCGCTGGAATCATTTAGGATCTAGGGCGGGTGTGCCAAAGATATATTATACAGGGTGATTTTGACATCGACGCACAAAAGAATATTCTGGACACCCCAGTGGTGGAATTTTTCGTCGGTTTCATCCTCATTTTTATTTTAAATATTTATGTTTTTTAATTTATTTTATACATACATTTATTTATTTCATTTGTAAGTTTCTATTGTACAACGCCTTGGACATCTTACGTAACATTGTACAAGTGCTTGCAAATAAATAAATAAATACACTCGAAAAACATAACTCTCCTTCTGTTGCAGTCGGATAATAAATTCAAATTCAAATATTTATTTCAGATAAACATCCATGTGTTAGTAGTAGTATAACATAGCCTAATGTTAGTATTAAAGTAAATTATATTATTAGACAGTAATGACGAACATTGTACGAACACTTCAATGGTACATTCGTTTATTTGGATAAGTGTGTCAGGACACTTATCCACGTTTGTAAGAAGAGTGAGTCCTACCTGTCTGAAAACACATTCAGGATGCCATTGAAGGGGGAGCGTAGGCGCACCAACGTGGATGCGCATCGCTTCCGCATGATAGCGGCAAAGCCGTCAACACATGCATCCGCGAACATCCCTAACGCGCTACATCACCACGGCTACCCCAAAAGCATCCTGAATGCGTTATTATACTGTACGCGCTGGTCGCTATAAGATGAAGTGAGAGAAGGCGAAGAATTTGGGGCAGGCATACCTATACTTAAATGACCTACTTTGATATAATCTTGAATTTTGATTGCGTAACTAGAGTCTGGAGTGTACCTAAAAATATGTGTGTGTGCCTAGATACTTACCGGTTTAGTGCCTGCGTCGCGTCAATTCACATACTATGTGCCACAATTTAATTAGGACTAGCTGACCCGGCGAACTTCGTATTGTCTAACAGTCAATGAATGTAGTATATCTTTCGATGTAGTCAACAGATTACGATGAAACAAAGCCTAAATAATATATCAAGTTACACATAATTTTAATGTATTAAAGTTATCTACATCAATGTTGTACATTTCACGTGATGCGCGCACAACTAAAAACTTCTACAGATTTATTATATGTTTGTAAAACTAATTTCTTAAAAAAACATTACCTAAGTACATTTCAGTAAAATTTCAGTGTTTCAATTATGATTGTAACTTTACCTCAAATTACCTCAAATCGTTCAAATAATTTAAAAAAATACCGTCACCTCTACCACTTTATATGCTCTGTATACAGTTAATCTTGGCATTCCATATAATATAACGAATCGCCCCACTTACTTTCGCCCGTGGCGTCACTTACGTCATATTCCAAAAAGTTGATTACCTTTAATAAACAGACAGGCAGACAGGCCAAAGATGAACTACTTAGTAGAGAAATGTTTAGTGCGTGCATTTTATACGATAATTTATAGCATAGCATAGCATAGTCGGCCTTATAATGTTCCCACTATTGGGACTCAGGACTCCTCTCTAGTAGAGGCCAAAATCCACCACGCGGGCCCAGTGCGGGTTGGTGGATGTCACATGTCTTCGAACTTTTGGTTCTAGGATATGCCGGTTTCCTTACGATGTTTTCCTTCACCGTTTTGAGAGCAGTGGTGATGAAATAAATTACACAAAGTAATGCGCCTGGCTGGGTTTGAACCCGCATCTACTACTCAAAAGTCGGGGCCGTTACGTCGCCTCTTTGAGGCGCGCGTGGAACACGACAATGCGCCGTCGACTCAGACCTGATCTTCACCAGACGGCCGGATGGCGTCCTCCCGACACCTGTATCTCCTTCGCTTGCAGTATTGCTTCGCAGAAGAAGGCGACCGCTTCCCATTTCTTTTTACTCCGGACCATGGCCTGAAACAGAGACGGACGGGAGAGGTCGCCGCCACCAATTGCCTCCACAAAGGTACGGCGGTGCTCCGCCCATTTGAAGTAGACTTCTACCGTATGCTCCACCGTCTTCCGGGTGAGCCGTGTAAAGGTGGTACCCGGGTGTTTCTTCCGCCTAAATACGAATCCGGCGTACGGCAATGCGCCACCGGTACATGGTGGACATCCCACCTATACGCACAAAACGTTTTGGGAACGCATTCATTGTGCGTGCAGCTAAGGAATGGAATTCCTTGCCGGAATCTGTGTTTCCTGATGGCTACAACCCGGGAATCTTTAAGTCAAGAGTGAATAGGTTACTTTTAGGTAAGCGCGTTTCATCGTAGACCGCGTCGTCGCTTTCCATCAGGTGAGATAGCGGTCAAGCGCGAACCTATCAAGAATAAAAAAAACGAAAAAGGAATCTCCTGAACTGGCCTTATCTGGCAAGAACTTACGTCAGACGGTAAGTGATAGCCACTCCTCAAAGAGGGGGCTTACCACCGCGTTTGTAGCGTGCCCAATGCCTACAGCTCTGGAAGCACAATTGTCTAATGGGAGAATATAACAGGCCTCCTATAAGGTGGACCGATGACCTGGTGAGAATCTCAGGAATGCGATAGATGCGATACGCACAGGACCGTCCGTTGTGGCGACACTTGAGGAAGCCAATATCCAACAATAGACTCTTGTCGTCATCAACGTCGTCATTAAGTTCATCATTTCTTTGCTTTTATAATTATATATATATATTATTTTATTTGTATTATATGCAATTTATTAGTTTATGTATTGTATATATGTAAATAGTACACCACGAACTATCTGCGTATCTTTTTTCTCCTTCTCTGTCAAATCCATCCAAAGGTTGTCGCTTTTAGAGATAAAATCGCCCATTGTGACACCCTAATAATTTTAATTTCCTAATGTAATTTGTATTTTTGGTGTACAATAAAGAATATCTATCTATCTATCTTGTAACTAAAACACCAGAGATATCTGTTTCAACTAGTTACGTTTTTGCGTGTGGTAATCAATTAGAGTATTGCAATAAAAAATGCGTGTATTGCAATCAAATATTTAATATCATACACTTCATATTTGTAGATACGAGATGTGCCAACACCATCGAAAGTTAGCAACATCACACTTGCAGAATAATTTCATCCTATCTCCGCAGTACATCTCAACACAGATTGCATATTGCGAAGTGCAGCGACCTGTCGTATGAACCCACATCTCGTTTACTTAGTTCATTATAGTTACTGCAATATATTGCGTTTATCACTCTGCGTAATATTAAATTAAAGATGGAGTTATTTGTGTCAGATCACGAAAGAAAGGTGAGTAAATAAAGTGAAATGTGTTAGGTCAATATGCGGCATTCAAAGCACGGAAAGCTGTAAACAGTATTTTACGAATCTTCGTGTATTAACAGTACACTACCTGTACATATATGTGGTGGCAATATTTGTTAAAAATAATCTTCATTTGTTTGGAACTCATAACAGCGCGCTACATAGACATAAGATAGGCGGTAGAACACACAAAAATGCCATATTTCATAAAAGTTTCTTAGGAATGGCTCCACGGGTATATAACATACTCCCTAAATCTTTGCTAGAATGATAGATATTGACGTATTTAAAAAAAAAATTGCACAATTTACTTATAAAAAAAACGTACTATACCGTGAGTACCTCTCAGACAGAATTTTATGTGTACAATTATGTTAATGGTTACTTCTTTCTAAGTCCGATTTACTTTACTTATCGATTTATTGTATTTATTTTAATTTTATTTTTTGTTGATATTGTCATTTGATTCTATAAATTTTGTTTTTGTTCTGTGTTGACATTATCATTTAGTATTAATCTCTGACATATATTATGTATCTTACTCACAAAATGTTTTTTTGAATTTACTACAATTTTGCTTGCCGAATTAGGTAAAACAGAATTAACTAGAGCATTCAAATGACATCCAGAAATGTATAACCTATTGTATTGTGTTCTGCAATAAAGATTTGACTTTGACTTTGATTATGACTTTGACTTTGAAGTAAATTTAAGTACTGTGAGGACTGCCAGAGCTGCAGATTTTTCGACAGAATTACTGTGGTCCTTGCAAAGGGTAGTCCCTTCAGGACACAGGTGGATTTAGCCAGTAAATGTTTGACACTCCCTCTCAATCTACTCATAAAAAATGATGACGTCAGCAGAAAGTGGGTCTTATAGATTCGAACGTTTGACGCAGGCATTAAAAAATCCAAAATTTTCTGGATTAAAAAAAAACCATAGATTTTGGATGAAAATATACTAACTCAAAAGGCGCGTTTTGACATTGGAGAAATACCCTAGAATGTAACTTGAAACGAAACTGAAAGAAACAATAAATAATAATTTACTAAATAAAGTTTTTAACAAAATATATAATTTTTTTTGGCGCGATAAATAATATGATGGAATATATTGCGAGTATCATAGATTGAGTATACATTTTGCATATTTAGGTATTTGGTAGCAAATGCTACAAAATACTGCAAAAAGATCAAAATGTGTTGCATCCGCATTGTACTATAAAAAAAAAAACTAAATACTTTCAAAATAGACACTGGCTTCATGCACAAACCGTGCCAAATCATAAGAAAAAAAAAGTCTACTTGACTTTTGTTTTCATTTGGTAATCAATTCGTAACTTCGCATTGCGTAATGCTAGAGTGTGTTTACAACGATTGAATAAATGTCGTCCGCGTGTTAAGTGAATTTCTATATATTATTCTGGTAAAGTAACATTTTACGGATATTTGACTCAAGTGGAATGTCAATATCATACGTAGCCCGTTCCATCATCGGACCACCAGATATACGGCGATTTGCCACGGGTAGATGATTTTTTTTTTAGGTGGAAATCATCTAATGATTTCTCCCGTTGTAGGGCTGAGCGGAAGGCGTGTCAGACTTTTACTGACTAAAACCTACTTCTATGTTCCTTCTTTGCTTTTGTTCCGAACCCCGGGGTTCTCTTTTCCACAACCCATGGCCCCAGACTTCGACCCTGCTGGGCCACTACGGTTTTGCTGACATGTCCTTGAGGCGTGCGTCGAACACTACGCGCCGTCGACGCCTCGGGCTCGATCCGGACAGTTATCAGATGGCGAGCTACCCGCCGTCTAAGGGCGACCGCATTGCCTTCAACCGGACTTTAAATTCAGACTTGAGGTAGCTACTAAAATTACCAGATATAAAATCCCAATAACCCTGTTTAACTGGCCTGTTGGTCTGGTAGTTAGTGGCCCTGACTGCTATGTCGGAGGTCGTGGGTTCGATTCCCACCCAGGACAAATGTTTGTGCGATGAGCACGATCATTTGTTCTGTGTCTGGGTGTAATTTATCTATAATATGTATGTATTTATAAATATACAAGTATGTTTATCAGTTGTCTAGTACTCATAACACAAGCTCTGCTTAGCTTGGGACTAGACGGCGTTGTGTGATGATTGTTAAAAATATAAAATCAACAAAAAAAACTGCCCAACCCGGGAATCAAACACAAGGCTTCATGTTGAGCAGTAGCGCTTAGTGGTCGGACCACGAGGTCCACGAGACTAAGTACCTAATATGTTAAAGTTAATAAAAAAGATTCAAGAACAAGTTTGCTACCGATCCTAAGTGACCACTATCAAATCAATGAACCAATCAGAAAAAAAATAACACATACTATCTCATCTGTAAAAAACTCGATTACGACCTCCAAAACGATTTCAATTCAATACCCATCTTACATTCTGATATAATAACATCGTATTACTTTCAAAATTCATTCAAAAACCGGTATCCATTACATACTGGTTCAAGAATATGAACGCGCTCTACCCAAAAAGTCTTGACACGCGGCGAAATGCGGAACTACAATAAAATGTATGGAATTTGACAGTTCGTTGACGTTTCCCTTAGTAAGCAGCGCCACTTTGACAGGTCTAAAAATACTGGGCGCTGGTAATTAAAAAGTTACATCAGCGAGTTCACACGCTTGTTTGTAGATAATATGTTTAGCGAATATTATAACAGTTATGTAATTCTTTTAATTGTTGTTGTTACATTTACAACGGCCATTTTGATAGCGATCTGCGTAAGAAAGTATAACAATGTGCTTGATGTCATTTTGGCGCGAAAATTGAAATTTCTTTTTGGTTACATTCACATTCTCACGCTAGGATCGTTATCTTAAGATTTTCTAAAATTCTAATTTTATTAGGAAGTGATATTTTTTTTGCCTAAGGCATTAAGTCCACCTTTGTACAGTGTTTATTACTAGTGCATAAATTTTTAATAAATAAATAATAAATAAATATTTGCTGTTTAATACTAAAAGTGGTATGGCTATAGTTCCGAAACGTGGTCGCTCACAATGGGCCTCATCAGAAGGCTTACAGTCACCCAAAGGGCAATGGAAAGGCCTATGCTCGAAGTTTCCTTACGTGATCGAATCAGAAATGAAGATATCCGCAGGAGAACCAAGGTTGCCGACATAGCACGAAGAATCGCCAAACTTAAGTGGCAATGGGCAGGGCACATTGCTCGCAGAACAGATGGCCGTCGGGGCCGAAAGGTTCTGGAGTGGCGACCGCGTACCGGAAGACGCAGTGTTAGAAAGCCCCCTACAAGGTGAACCGATGATCTGGTGAAGGTTGCAGGCCTATGTCCAGCAGTGGACGTCTATCGGCTGAAATGATGATGATGATGACTAGAAGCGCGGGTATCTCAAAGGCCCATCCCTCTGTTCTTCCTGTTCTACTTTTATTATGCGTAGAAGGGTGATTCTTTAAAACTGAGAAAATGTCTCATTCATCTGGCCTAGTTTTTTCTTTACATTTTGATATTTTTATTTGCATATTAGTTTTTCAACATCGCTAAATGTATCAAAGGCACTCATTTGCGCCCAGTGGCTGACGACACAAAATAGATAGGTACGAAAACTAGGCCAGATGAATGAGATATTCTCTCAATTACCCAGGACCGCAAATGAAGTATACCAAAATATGTGTGTATTACACATATTTTAATATTGTTTTCACATAATAAAAATATTTTATACTCCACTAGTTATCTGTTTTTTTTTTGTTTATCTTGTCAGCTCCCGAAAAGGAAGTTAGTGATAGTATGACGGTTGACAGGATAGAATGGTAGAACGTGTTGCGCCGACCCTAAATAAGATGGGACAAGGGCAGGAAGATGATGATGATATCTTGTCAGCTCCCCTAGCCAAGTTACGATCGTTTCGTTTGCATCGAACGCCTCGAGTAGGCTACGCCACCGATTCCTTTGTTCAGACCACGTGACTGAGCGTTGAGATGACGTCAGAACAAAGGAATCGGCTTGGCCTACTCGACACGTTTGACGCAAACGAAACTATCGTAACTCGGCTAGAGGGCCAGAATTGTATAATCCCTGTATAGTGAGAAATCTGGCTCTTGAGATACAGGATATTCTAGTACAAGAGGGCGACACTGATGATTGTATTTTAAAGTGACTTTAATAAAATATTATTGTTATTATTAGTTTCATTTGTATACATAATTATTACTGCAGCAAAAATAAAATGGCCAAAATTGACATTGAGTTGCCTAACGTGAGCCTCCTAAGGTGTTGGTCGAGGCTCTTGGCTATTAAGCCATTGGCTGACACGACTATCGGTACAATGATCGCCGAGTCTACATCCCACATATCGACAACCTCGCGAGTCAAATCAGTATACTTGATTTGTTTGTCTTTCTCGGCTTTCACGAGGTTCTCGTCATGCGGAAAGGATATGTCAACAATCATTGCACGCGTCTCTCTTCGGTCCACCACCACTATATCAGGCTTATTAGCTACAAGAGTCCTGTCAGTGACGATGGACCGATCCCAGTACAGCGTGATATCGCCATTATCGAGAACTAATAATAGTATTATAATTTCGTTTATTCCTTTTACAATTATAATTTTTATTAGTCTTTATAGTTTCATTGCTAGGTTTCCCGCCATTACTTCCAACGGTCCCAATTCTTAAGAAACAAATGCATATCGTCCTGTCATTTCTTTCGTGGTCTGCCGCGATCCCTTGTCGCTGTATCAGGACCAATCCTGTGTTTTACGGGCCCACAGTTCGTCAGGCGTCGGTTATATCCATACTACATAATATTATAAATCTTTTTATCTGTAAAATGCTTTCATGGATTCTCTCTTTTACGTTACTAAACTGATATTGATAAAATTTGGTACGGAGTTAGCTTGAATGCTGAAAGTAAATTTTCCTTCAAGCGTAAAATTCGGAACTACTATTTGAAGTCCTCTCAACCTTAGTTTGGTCTTCGTCATAATTGATATTTTTAAGTTCTCCTAATTATAATGTATTTATTAGTTTACAATATTAAAACATATAGTTAAGTATTTTATTGTTACTTAATTTAATGATACTACATTCCACATGATATTTATTTATTGTGCACCACAGTGTTGTCTCTTTTAACCCAAAGGTTGACTGGTAGAGAATGTCCTGTTGCATTAAGTCCGCCTATGTACCACTACTGTATAATGAAGTATAAATAAATTAATAGATGCCAAGGAAGGACATCCAATAGGCTACTTTTTGAGCTATTTTATGGATTTTTAGGTTACTATTGGGCTTGTTTGACATAAACGAGCATGGCAGTTGAGATTTTGCCATGCTCACTCAAATGTCTCACTGATGGTGGCGCGTGTGTTGGTTGGATCATTCGGTTCCCTTTAAGATGGTTGAGCTGAGTGGTGCTAATATTAGCGTCATGTTCGTCAACGGGTGTTGTCAGTTGAGACTGGTCATTTCTTAGCTGCCAGTTGCTATTTTAATATCTATATTTAGTTTTTATTTTTACTTTATTTACATTGTTCTCACATGATAGCGATAAGATACATGTAGTAGAAATATTTGTAATTACATAGCATCATTGAAAAGAGTGTCCATGGAGTTTCTTGCACATTCTTCTCCATAGAGATCTACACTTTGGAATGTGCAATAAGCATAATTTCCGACTGACTGACTTTTTGACATTTCAAAAATGGTTTATTTGAAATAAAATGCTTTGAATATTGAATCTTTTATGTGGCTCCGACTTTGGCTTCGTGTTTGATATATATATAATCGACATTCGCGAGAACGAAGTCTTGGGCAAAATCTAGTACGAAATAATTATAAATAGTTGCTTTTTCCTGACAGGCTCTTTCACAAGGAGTTATAACCCCACTCATTACATCATAACATTAGGAAGATGTATCTACCAAGGAGGTCAAACGATCGTATGATAACACATGAGGAAATGTGGACGTTAGCATTTTTTTTTTTTTGAAACAATACACGGCCCAGCAGTAGACCGTGAAATGAGGCAGTACACGCGGAGTTGAAATATTGCAGATGCATTGTATGACAAAAAAGATGATTGTTCGAAACTCGAGGGTCGACTTGGAGAGTGTAACGAAATCAAAACACTGGACTGGTAATTAATCGCGTATAATAAAACTTGTACCGAAACTGAATCACAATGTTTGCGTATGTACTGACTCTCAAAAAACAAAATTCTTAGACCTACCCTATACTACGCGCGGCAACGAAACCATAGCGACTTCTAATTTGACGCCAACGCCATCTATCGATTTTGTGAGTACTAATTGCCCAGGATTGAATTAATATTAGTCGCTATGATTCCGTTCCCTTTTATTAAATCTAAGCAATGATGGTTGTTTGAATTAGGGCATACTGAAAATTTCTTATAGATAAATAAGACTAGATATATAGACTTACGATACATTAATTGTTTTTCAAAGTATATTCCCTCGCAATTAATGCATTTTTGCATTTGCTGAAATCACTGTACAAAGCAGTTGGACCAGTCTTCTTATGGACCTCTTCAATGGCTTTATGGAACGCATTCACCGTTTATTCAGGGCTCGTAAAACGTGTGCCTCTAAGTTTGTCTTAAATTGTTGAAACAAATAGAAGTCGTAGGGTGCAAGGTCCGGGTTGGAAGGCGGATGCGTCACCAGTTCCACATCTGTAACCTTCAAATAGGCATATGATACTTTAGCGGAATGTGAGGATGCGTTATCGTGGTGGAGAAGTACATAGCTTCGAAGAAACTTTTCGCCAAATTTTTCTAAGACTCTGGCTAAGCAATTGTTGACGTACCAATCTGCAGTCACTGTCTTTTGATCTTCAAGTGATACTGTAGTGTAATGTCCCGATTTTTCGAAAAAAGAAGCAACCATTTTTTACCAACACATCGACTTTTCATAAATTTCGTCGGCAAATCCTCAAAAAGACCCACTCTGCCGACTGATTTTTTCTTTCGGATTCAAAACAGTACACCCAGGTTTCGTGACCTGTCACGATATTACAGACAGCCAATGACTGTTCTCCATTAAATTTTTTTATCATTTTAAGACTCCACTAGACACGTAGTCGTTTCTCGTCCTCCGTTAAGTCATGTGGTATCCATCCAGTGCAAAGCTTTCGAACCTTCAGATGAACATGTAAAATGTTTTACGCTCGCCGTCCGACCGTCTGGTAACCGTCCGGACCGAGCCCAAGTCGTCGACGGCACGTACCGCAACCGTAGGGGCCCAGCAGGGTCGAAGCCTACTGGGGCCAAGGGTCTGATTCTGAAAGGAAGATTCGGCCCCGGTACGAAAGGCAAAGAAGGAACAGGAGTGGGTTTTTAGTCAGTAAAAGTCTGACACTATCTCCCGCTCCGCCCAAGATGGGGGATGTCATTGGATAATTTTCCCACCGAAAAAAAAATTGCCGCGATTTAAAACATAGCTTAAATCAATTCATGCCGATTCTGAATTTACTAAGTATTTTCAGAATGTGCGTTTATCATGTTACATACTTACGAGTTGTAGGTTGCGGGTTCAAACCCAGCCAGGCGCATTACTTTGTGTAATTTATTTCATCACCACTGCTCTCAAAACGGTGAAGGAAAACATCGTGAGGAAACCGGCATGTTCTAGAACCAAAAATTCGAAGACATGTGACATTTACCAATCCGCACTGGGCTTGCGTGGTGGATTACGGCCCATTCCCTCTCCTAGAGAGGAGGCCTGAGTCCCAGCAGTGGGAACATTATAAGGCCGACTATGTTATGCTGTGCATGTTACATGTTGTATAAAGGTACTTAGGTTAAAAATACAGAATCTCCAAAGAAAGCGGCTCTGCGTTTAGTGAGATTATAGTGGGAAAGTGTAATAATATCGAGCGGTCAGTTTTCTTATAATCAACGTAATGTGACCGGCAGGCGGCCTGGATCTAGGGCCCTTTTCATTAGGTGCGTGACTCGGTACAGACATTGTGCACCTCTTTATTTCTTATGTCTGTGATATTTGATGATTTTAACGCATTTTTTGGTGTAAAAAAAGTAACAAAAATCCGACAAAGCTCAATTACTGGAGAGTTCTATAAAATTTATTTCTAATGAATTTATTCAGTGGTTTTTTCATAAAACTCAATTTTCCAAAACTAGAGTTGTCAAAAAATAAAAGGCTCGTTTTTGACATCTGTCAAACCGAATACTTACGCAAAAATAATACTCGGAATATATTCCATCATATTAAATACATTTTGAACGCGCCAAAAAAAATTATGTATTTTTTTAAAACACTTTATGTAATTAATTATTATTTTATTGTTTCTTTCAGTTTCGTTCCAAGTTACTTTTTAGGGCATTCCTCAAATCGGGCCTTTTTTTTTTAACGAGTTTACTCGTAACTTTTTACGTTCCGTCTAATGTAGTTTCAGCCTCCCTAGCCAAGTTACGATCGTTTCGTTTGCGTCGAACGCCTCGAGTAGGCCACGCCTCCAATTCTTTTTTTCTAACCACGTGATTGAGCGTTGAGATGAAGTCAGAACAAAGGAATCGGAGGCGTGGCCTACTCGAGGCGTTCGACGCAAACGAAACGATCGTAACTTGGCTAGGGAGACGGGAAGACTGCAGCAGGCAAGTTGTTTTGATCCCTCGATGTTCACGGTATAAAAGACGAGGCGAAACGCTTAGTCACGACCGTAGAGGTTTCAACAACGTAAGAGTTATAGCATTAGCGTGAGAGCTAAATTAACCAAAAAAAATATTTAGATAGGTTAAACTTGACTCTACTATATTGTATGTATTAGTTTGTTATAATGAATTATTTTTTGATGTTTACAACCGACTCTTATGCTATATCACGTAATAAAACTTACCGAACATACGAAAACACACAACAACCAAAACGAATTGCAAACATGAACCAGTCACTACATGATTAGGCACGTGGACGCGGCAAATGTTTTTGTCACTTACTCGCTTGGATGAAATTTAACGCGCCGAACATGACCGATCACAGTGCGATAACTCACGAATGGAGTTTAGGTTTCGGTCGTAGTTTTGGTAAGTTTGCCGCCGAAATCGTAACTAAACCGAAACTAATTTTTTTGCTGAAACTCGATTGAAACCGAAACTCTACATTCGGTCGGACACAAGTCATTTTATTTTGTGGACACAAGTCATTTTTCTTTTATATTTGTGGATTTCCAGAGGTGCAAAAAATTCCAAAATTAGTACAACTATAATTATGGTGATAAGTTTTTAGTAGTTTATGAGCTCTTTAAGATCGAATTGAGACACTTTTGAAACATACGTATTATAATTCACTATTCTAGCGATCCGTATAAATGTTGATATGTTGCAACCTACAAATATCACATTCTTGGCACATCCTAGTCGCGGCCAATTGCTAATAAAATTGCGCTAAGCATTCTAACACATAAAAAGTTGATCTATGGGAGTGTACCCAAAGAGAAGTAGACTAGATCATTTTATCGTTTCTGTTTCCGTGGGTTTCATAAAACGCAATCTGATTAAGAGATGTTATCTAGACTAAACACTGTTGCAGACATCTTCATCATAATTATTATAAGTAAATGAGAGATTAAGATTAATTATCAGTAATTTTATGAAGATTTAATTCTGTTTAGTAACCTAGAGAATTTGGAGATGGCGTGTCGATTTAGACTCCTACGTAAAGGATTGGCCAGAAGTAACTAAGGACAGACAAGAGTGGAATAATGGAAGCGTGGACTTCGCCCTACAGTGAGATAAAACAGGCTCAAAATAATAATAATTTACTAGCTGACTCGGCGAACTTCGTACCGTCTAATAATGTGATAAATGAAGAACCGCTCGACCGATTTTGTGCAAACTTCACATAAACCATCTACTGAATAGTCCGAACAAAGTCTAAACATTTGGTTTGGATAGGTGAGCCCGTTCTTGAGTTATAAAATTACAACGAAAAGTGGCATTGGTTTTTATATATATAGATAGATTAGTATTCCAAGCTGTTACTCACGACTTCATTCGCGTGGAGCTTAAAAATAGTAATACTCCATATTTAGGGCCAAATATTAGCTTAAATAATACAACATATCTTAGCTATCTGTTAGTGAAAGTCCCGTTTAAACCTGTTTATCCATTAGTTTGTCTGAACCAAAATAGATGTCTCCCCTCCCGGAATTAAGTCTTTCCTGATATTAACACGTCCAAACCAACAACAGGTGCAGGCGCGAGACACACAATGTTAGTTATTTTATTTTCTTATTTTTTTACATGTTGTTTCTACATTGTGTGTATCTGTGTACGTGTGCCGAATAAAATATTTTTCTTGCTTTCTTTCTTTAACAAACTAACTCTTCAGCTTTATGTTATTATTTATTAGTATATATTACTAATTGACACTGGGCAGGTTTCTAAATTTGGTAAATAGGAGTTAAACCCTACATCATCATCATCATCACGTCCACTGTTGGCCTTAGGCCTCCCCCGAGTGTCGCTATAATGACCGGCCCTGTGCGTCTCGCATTTATCGGGTACTTACAACCTTCACCAGGTCATTGGTCCACTTTATGGGACGGCTTCCAACGCTGCGTGTTCCGGTACGTGGTCGCCTATCCAGAACCTTTCGGCTCCATCGACAATCTTTCTGCGGGCAATGTGCCCTGTCCACAGCCACTTAAGTTTGGCGATTTTTCGGGCTATGTCTGTAATCTTGGTTCTCTTGCGGATATCTACATTTCTGATTCGACCACGCAAGGAAACTCCGAGCATAACTCTTTCCATTGTCCTTTGGGTGACTTTAGGTCTCTGATAAGGCCCATTTTTAAAAGCGTTTTTACTTAAGTTTTCAGGTCCGTTCGTGTGTGCAGTACTGCAGCCACATATGGGCTGGTGCTGCAAAATGTCACCTGGCAGCAGCAGACTCGATGGAAAGAAGTGTGAAGAGGCTAACTGGTGATCCAGATCTGGTTAAGTCCAATCTACAAAGCCTTGAGCACAGGCGCAGGGTAGCCAGCCTTTCGGTGTTTTACAGGATGCACTTTGGAGAGTGTGCGCGGGAATTGCATGACTTGATTTTACCATCTCATTTCTACCATCGGATAACCCGACCAACGGCGAGTATACACTCTTACCTTGTTGAAACCTCTACGGTTCGGACCAAGCGTTTCGCCTCGTCGTTTATACCGCGAACATCGAGGGACTGGAACAACTTTCCTGCTGCAGTCTTCCCGTCCGATTATAATTTAGGTGTCTTCAAGGCTAGAGTGAATACGCTCTTAATAAGCTGTGCGCCTCACCATCAACGATTGCATCACTGCTTACTAGGTACTACCTTATTTTTTTTAAAAAAGGGTTTCTAGGCTAACAGAAACTCCACTTCAAATTCTGAATAAAATTCAGACATCGATAGGTACACTTTATACGCGGCTGCAGGATTGTACAAAAGAGTTACCATGACCCTGGCCACAAAGGGGAACACGGATGGGCCAGTAATATTCCGACAGTTCCTCTCGCTCCACCCAAAACGGCTGGAGTTACCTGATGACACCTCAAAAAAGAGAAAATGACTAGATACTGTATAATTACTAACATTTCAAATTCAAATTCATTTATTAATTTTGTGAACAAAGGGTACAATGATCTTATATATAAATAATGTTTGGTCCGTCCTATGTTCCGCCGAAAAGCATACAAAATAGTGATGCAATATATGTAAACTAGCAAAATGAAATTAATTGTAAAAATGTACAAAATCTCGTAAAAACAATGTCCGCAAATGATAATTGTCAACAAAAATAAAAAAATCATGCAAAAAAGATAAAATAATGTCAGCAATACTACAGTTGTCAAAAATTAAATCAATCAAAAATATTACAAAATGTCAAAATATATATAAAAAAATTTAATACAATGTCAGCAAAAAAAAATAAATTATCACAAGAACATTAAAAGCCATGTCAGCAATACTACAGGTGTCAAGATTAAATTAATAAAAAATATTACAAAATGTCAAAATATATATATAGAAAATTTACTACAGTACTCAAAATCTAGTTTTCCCAAGCAAAAACTAGTCTACAATGATCTAGATTATATTCTGTTTTATTCAAACCAGGTTATACTGCATGAGAAGTAGACCGTCCTAACAAAACTAGGACTTTCCCTTTTAAAATATCGCTCATACATTACACGCGGGAGTTCTCGTTGACACGTGTCAACGTCATCTGTCAGATGCGGGCGCCATCTTGATTTTACAGATACCGGTACGAATCTTGAGCGCTCGGCGAAAAAGTGGGGATCGCTTTGCGCATCGGCGAGCCAATCACTGTACAAGGATTGCACTACCCGCCCCCGCGTGTCACTTCATACTACTAAAGAGACCGATATTTCACTTCTGCGCAAGTGGAAGTCAGCGCTCAAGATCCATGCCGGTATCTGAACTTAATATATTTATTAACATTACAATTGCTATAGGATGGTGCTAGTGACGCTGTCGTGTTAATATAATGTAGAGCAACCTATCTATTTAGGTATGGTTTCCGCACTTAGTCCTATGTGGACCATTGTACGTGAAGAAACGTATCTAGAGCAACCTATCGTTTTTTCTCATTTCTGAACACACTACTTTCAGGATATGTGTTTATTGTGTTACATATTAGTTTTAGTGTATAAGAAATCCGAATTTATAAACTTATGAACATGTACACACATGTACATAAATTTGTGTGTAAATTTTATACATAGATTCCTTACATACTGCTATGTAAAGAATCTATGAACAAAATTTATTACTGCATCATAATGCACTCAGTTATACTTGTTATGTTACCTGGTTGTCCGCACAAATACATGGTCACCGGCCCATCCTGGTGACTGAGGGGTTGTTTTGCTTCCGCTGTGCGCTGGCGCTCGCTATGATCTGCCGTGACCTATGTTGTGCTTAGTGTCGATGGTGTCCAACTTGTGACCTTTTTTTAAATATTTTTGAGAAAAAATATATCATGGCGTAAAAGTTATTGAATTCAGTTACTGATTCTGAACAAACGATATTCAGGTTTTACATATACTAAAATGTCTCCGATATGATAAATGAGTTAGTTAATATCAAAGCCAACCATCATCGAACAGTGCCAGCAGTCGCATGTCGGAAATTGGTATAATATAGCAGTAAAATTCACTTATAATTGTTGCAGCTAAAGATTTATAATGATCGCTTCCTGCAGCCGTCATGCTATCTGCCATCAGCAGGGCTGGGCGCAACACGTGCTTTGATAATTTGAAAATTTAATTAAATATGTTTTTTTTTCCGGTTGGATAATCATCTTATGACAACTCCCGCTCTTGGGCGGGGCAGGAGATAGTGTCAGACTTTTACTGACTAAAAACCCACTCCTGTTCCTTCGTTGCTTTTCGTACCAGGGCCGAGTCTTCCTTTCAGAATCAGACCCTTGGCTCCAGTAGGCTTCGCCCCTTTTAGGGTCACAGTTGCTGACATCTCCTTGAGGCGCGCGTGGAACAATACAATAATTGAATATGCTGTGATAGCTACGTGCTTTTTTGCCTAGTACAGTATCATGACGTGTGTTAAAATGTCATTTGTGTGAGCCAGAAAGAGGAATAGAGCTATACACCCTATAGGTCCATCCATTTAACAGTTAAGTCTATGCAGTGCTGGCCTTTAAAAAAAGGTTAACTAGCATTGCTGCTCCCCTAGTCAAGTTACAATAGTTTCGTTTCGCCGCCGAGTAGGCCACTCCTCCGATTCCTTTGTTCTGACCACGTGACTGAGCGTTGAGATGACTTCAGAACAAAGGAATCGGAGGAAAGGAATCGAAATACCTATATCACTCAGGAATATAGCAGCTTTCTATCGGTGAAAAATTTTTTGCAATCGAATCAGTACTTTCAGAGATTACGTCCAACTAATAAAAAAACATAAAAACAAACTTTACCTCTTTAAAATATTAGTGAAAGATTAAGTAATATTTTTTTTTATAAAATAAATGAGTCAAGTACCCAATTAAAATACTGCCCAGCCCTGGCTATCAGTTGGTATTATGCGCGTTTACGAGTAATATGCGCTGATTTGTTATTATTACTTGATGAGTTAGCTATTGAGGTGTTACAGAGTTTTGTTATGAAAAGCAATTAGGTATTTATTTCATAAATGAAATAAAAAAATAAGTTTTAGGCGTAGTTTATAGTCTAAGCTTCGGACCATAGCCTAAAGTAGAGCCCGGCGCGAGAGGTCACCGCTACTGATGGCCTCAGTGCGGCCCACGTGGGGCTCACCTCCATCGTGTCTTCCGGACAATGGTGACATCCGGGCGTTTTTTCCGCCTGTATGCGAAATAGGAACCTCCCGAATTTGACATGCCCAGTGAGGAACTGCGTCAAGCGGAAGGTGAGGACGCCATGACGCTCCTTAAGAACCTTCTCAATGACCCACTTACGACCGAGATTGTGGCGTTCCCACCCGTGCGAAGCTGGGATGGGATGCTAGTAACAAACATAATATGCCACAACTTTCACACCACGCATCTAGTCTCAAAGTAGCAGAGCTAGTGCTATGAGTATTAGACAACTGATAAACATACAAGACTTGTATATATTTAAAAACATACACGTTATAGATAAATTACACCGAGACACAGAACAAATGATCGTGCTCATAATAATAATCATAATCATTTATTTTGCAAACATGGGTATAGTTAGTATATAGGTGTTTTGTTTTTTATAATAGAATCCTCCATATTTTACCATCACATTGGCATGCAAATTTTTACAATTTTTTTTTTAATTCCGTTGCTGTTTAAAAAGAATATATTTAAGTTAAAAATGTCAGCTTAATAAATGTCATAGTAATAAAAATTAAAATAATATTGTATAATGTCAAATGGACATAAAAAATAAATCAACCAGGATCAAAATAATAATGTCAAACGGAAGTAAAAAGTAAGTCAAACAGGATCAAATCAATAATGTCAAACAGAGTAGCAGTATGTCAATCAATTAGTGAACCGTCATTAAGAAAATCGTCAATCGTGTAATAAGTTTTCATAATTAAAAATTCATTTAGCGCCCTTTTAAATTCTATTGTTGTCATATTTTTTATTAAGTTAGGAACTTTATTATATATGCGTGGGGCAATACCCAAAAAACATTTTTGCATTAGTGCAGTTTTACATTTAACTTGACATAATTGACTAATGTATTGACTCCGCATTGGATTTTTCTTGACTTCTGAAATTCTCTCATCATACCAATATTTGTCTTAGGTCTAAATCGAACCCACGACCTGCCGCATAGCAGTCGGGGCCACTAACCACTAGACGAACAGGTCAGTCAATCTATATATGTCTAAATAAGGTGAAACTGACTGACATATCAACGCACAGCCGAAACTACTGGGACTAGGAGCATGAAATTAAGGATTTTCTAAAATTCACCCCCTAAGGGGATGAACCGGGTGTCCAAAATTGGTATGGAGAAATCTATTTTCACGCAGGCGAAGCCGCTGGCAGCAGCTAGTGTGGCCATATAATAGTGTTCGAAATAAATACAACATAACTGCGATATTGATTCATTACAATTCGTTTAGCTTCACTAGATACTATTAATGATCGATTTACGGCCAGTTCAGTATGTTTTTCACTATTAACATATTGGATACATAATGATTGCTTCTGTTTCCTTGGGTTTAACTAGAAACTGAGTAAAAAGGTGGCTTAAGGCGTCAATTTCCTTGAACATCTGCCACCCTAGCCAAGTTACAATCGTATCGTTCGCGCCGAACGCCTCGAGTAAACCACGCCTCCGATCCCTTTGTTCTGACGTCATCTCAACGCTCAGTCACGTGGTCAGAAAAAGAAATCTTAAAACAATAATGTCTTAAAAAAAATACCAACTTTTCCAACCAATCCATCAACACCAAACACCAAAAAAATATTTTTATTCGTACCAATCCAATCCAAACTAAATTCATACAAAAGTCCTATAGATAAAGCACTTTAAAATTTCAGACGCAGACGTCTTGCCCGAATGCTGGCACTTAGTCAGACAAAACCAATTAAGAACCCGATTGTAGCACTACCTACCGTGTAATTAATCGGATTAAGCTCAGTCATCAACAGCGCGTAGTGAGCCACGCGCTCCTCAAAGAGATGTCAGCAAACCGTAGGGGGCCAGCAGGGCTGATGCCCGCTAGCTAGGACCAAAGAGAAATTCTAAAAAGGAAACCTGTAGTCCTAGAACGCAAAGGGCAAGTGAAGGACACACGTGTGATTTTAGTTAGAAAAAGTCTGACGCGCCCTCACGCTCAGCCTAGAACGAGAGAAATCATCGGATGATTTCTACTGGGTTCAATTTTATTTTCAAACCATCCAGAGACCCACACAAAATTACATTCAAATCGGTCGAGCTGTTTACGAGGAGTTTGGTGACAGACATGCGTACAGAAAAACTATATCTATACTAATATTGTAAAGAGGAAAGAATTGATTTTTATTTCAGATTAGATTAACAGGAAAACTACAAGGCCGATTTTCAAAATTCTTTTATCAGTAGAAAACTACGTTATTCCTGAATAACACGGGCGTTTATTTTCTATTTTTACGTGGGCATAGCCGCTGGAAAAAGGAAACCTATTCCGGGATACTATTCTAGTTTTCAAAAGCTAGTACAGTATAAACATATTTACCTATTCCGGGATACTATTCCACTTTTCAAAAGTTAGTACAGTATAAAGATATTTACCTATTCCAGGATACTATTCCACTTTTCTAAAGTTAGTACAGTATAAAGATATTTACCTATTCCAGGATACTATTCCACTTTTCAAAAGTTAGTACAGTATAAAGATATTTACCTATTCCAGGATACTATTCCACTTTTCTAAAGTTAGTACAGTATAAAGATATTTACCTATTCCAGGATACTATTCCACTTTTCTAAAGTTAGTACAGTATAAAGATATTTACCTATTCCGGGATACTATTCCACTTTTCAAAAGTTAGAACAGTATAAAGATATTTACCTATTCCAGGATACTATTCCACTTTTCTAAAGTTAGTACAGTATAAAGATATTTACCTATTCCAGGATACTATTCCACTTTTCTAAAGTTAGTACAGTATAAAGATATTTACCTATTCCAGGATACTATTCCACTTTTCTAAAGTTAGTACAGTATAAAGATATTTACCTATTCCGGGATACTATTCCACTTTTCTAAAGTTAGTACAGTATAAAGATATTTACCTATTCCGGGATACTATTCCACTTTTCTAAAGTTAGTACAGTATAAAGATATTTACCTATTCCAGGATACTATTCCACTTTTCTAAAGTTAGTACAGTATAAAGATATTTACCTATTCCAGGATACTATTCCACTTTTCTAAAGTTAGTACAGTATAAAGATATTTACCTATTCCAGGATACTATTCCACTTTTCTAAAGTTAGTACAGTATAAAGATATTTACCTATTCCAGGATACTATTCCACTTTTCTAAAGTTAGTACAGTATAAAGATATTTACCTATTCCAGGATACTATTCCACTTTTCTAAAGTTAGTACAGTATAAAGATATTTACCTATTCCAGGATACTATTCCACTTTTCAAAAGTTAGTACAGTATAAAGATATTTACCTATTCCAGGATACTATTCCACTTTTCTAAAGTTAGTACAGTATAAAGATATTTACCTATTCCAGGATACTATTCCACTTTTCTAAAGTTAGTACAGTATAAAGATATTTACCTATTCCAGGATACTATTCCACTTTTCTAAAGTTAGTACAGTATAAAGATATTTACCTATTCCGGGATACTATGGAATAGTATCCCGGAATAGGTAAATGTCTTAAAAAAAACTACGTTATTGCTGAGTAACATAGGCTTATATTTTCTATTTATTTATGCGGGTAAAGCCACTGGCAAAAGCCAGTACAAATATAAAGATATTTAACTGTTCCGGGATACTATTCCACTTTTTAAAAGCTATTACAATATAAAGATATTTACATTAGTTCAACTATTACGAACATTTAACAAAATGATACGATCAAAGTGTTTTTAATCATTACTAGACTCGCTATCGACTTGTGTAAAAGTGCAAAAGGACGCTATTTTTATTTTTAATATAATCTATAACTTAAGCTGGAGTGAAATTGCTTATTAGTCTTTTAGTCTAGATTGTAATTAATTATTATTATTTAGTTCTCAATGATATAATACAAAAACAACAAAAAACTACCAACCCGTCTAGCTGTGCCCAATTGACGCGCTTAATTATGATTAACATATCATTTAAGAAGATAGTTATACATATTTTCTCTATCAAATATCAAAGTAATCGACACTCATCCATCGAAATGGATCCAAGGCATTAAATTACATTCTCTAGGGTGTTATTTCATTAAAAAGTTTACCTCCACTCTTCAGAAAGGCGGGAAACGTACCTTCAAGACCAAGGCACGATTGTATTCAGCCAGTCACGATACCGCGCTCAAACGAGATACGTGCGTTGGCGCGAAAACTTTGACGTTTCTGGCTGAATGAGTTCGTGATCTGTGCTTCTTCTTTTATTTTTTCGTATGTGACTTTTCCTGTTTTTTTTTTATTATTGTGGTGTATATTAGTGTTGTTTTGGAAAAAATAGGTGAGTGCTTAGTCAATTTTTGTTTTTTATGTGGCTGTAGACTTAGTATTATTACACAATATTTTAAACACTAAATAACATATGCGTATGTAATATTTGAAACTATATTTATACAATATTAATTTGAACAGTACTTTCGTAAAATTAAATTTAAAAAAGCCGGGCATTCCGAACGAGTCTCGAAGATTTTTACAAATCACAATTATTGTTTGTGATATGTATCTACAAATTTACGTTTTCAGATTGTTTTCCTGACAGATGACAGATGGACAGATGTCCAGACCCATTTTCTCAAGAATGCTCCACGCACAGACCCTTAAAAATGATACAGATATTGTTCTTCTAATTAATTATTTATAAAATCAAATTGTATTTTTGTTACATTAACCCAATTTTTTAAGATCCTTATTTTCGTGAAACTAATAAGGACGATATAAATAAGATGCCAACATAGGAAAACAAAATCCTACTAATATTGTAAACGCGAAAGTGAAACCCAAGTGAAACCCCCCTGGGACGAAGGCAAAGAAAGAACAGGAGTGGGTTTTTAGTCAGTAAAAATCTGACCCTATGTCCCTCTTCGCCCAAGAGCATGATTTGTCATAAGATGATTTTCCCACACAATAAAAAAAACGTGAAAGTTTTTATGTATATATTTTTTATTGTACACCAAAAATAAAAATGTTGAAAATGATTGAAATAATGCAAAAACTACTGAATGGATTTCGATGAGACTTGGTACACGGGTAGATCATGTCCTGGAATAGCACAAAGGAAACTTTTAATCTCGGGGTTTTTTTTTTAAGTGTGGAAATCATCTTATGACTTCTCGCGCTCTGGGTGGAGCGTGAGGGCGTGTCAGACTGGTACTGACTAAAACCACACCTGTGTCCTTCGGGGGTATGTTCCCTTGGCATAATCTTTTACTATCACGTGTCCGAAGCTGCTGGCTGGCTAGTTAAAATAATTGTTAAAAGTGAACGAATGTAATCCTATTTACGATTACGTACAAATTATGAAATATCCAGTAAGTAATAAAGAACATACTTTATTAATTAATCCATCCAATTCGCTACTAACAATTAAAATTCTTAACAAACAAATGAACTGTCATCGTGTTCGACACTTAATTGGACAGTTTTTCCTTAATTAGAATTTTAACTAAATTTTAACTTTCTACGGAAAAATTAGCATTTATTTTAAGTAAGAATAAAACTTTGGGAAGAACATCACCACCATTCGACTTCTTGAAACCCCAAGAAAATCTCTTGCCTGGACGTGGATTGCAATCGGTTGTGCACCCAGATAGGCCGTTGCACAACTTGGCGAAATGAGGTTTTATAGACCTGTCGGCTACTCAATAAAGTTGACATTTTTATGTCGTCATTAGTCACCAATACCTTTCAAGTCTGTGGCAATTTCGGGCACAACCCCTTTAAATTAAAATCATTCATCCATAATCTACTTAAATGCCCGTATTTACTACCACTATTACAATACAGCGCCCTATGAATCCAATACAACAATGCTTAGGGGGTGTTGTTGGGGCTGCCTCGGTACTGCAGTGCGTCGGGGATGTTCGCCGAGTCTCGCATTGACTGTTTCTATGCAACCATGAGAAAACGATGCACATCCTTGGTGCGCAGGGTCCGCGCCAGGTCCAACACCATCCTGAGGATGATGGCTGAGAGATTTGACTGTCACTATATCAACCATTGTTGCATGGTTAATGTAGTGACTATATAAATATTATACGTTGTATTTTAATTCTATTTTTTTTTTGAATTTTTAATGACTTTAATTGGAATAATTATAATAAATTCCTTCCTTTTTATCCTGGTGCCCAGGATATTAAAGAATAATTATACCAAGTTTCATCGTAATCGAACCGGTAGTTTTTGCGTGATGCCTGAACAAACTGACAGACAGACAAAAAAAATTTTAATCACATTTTTGGGTTAGGTGTCGGTCTCGTAACAACCTCTGCCATTTTTATTTTTTTTGATATTTTCAATGTACAGAATTTTCACTTCTACAGATTTATTATAAGTATAGATTTCCTCAATGTAATATGTTTCCATCCATGTGTAATATGTTTGTGTGTTGTGAAATTTGTTGTATAGGGTAATTGTATTATGTGTTGATTTGTTTTATGGAATCTGCTGGTCTGAATTACATGTATTATTATATATTAAACTTCATTAAGGTACTGTAGTGTTACATATGCGGACTCAATAAAACCAATTCTAGCCGTCAAATAAAACACTTACATGTCATACTTAGCATTGCCATTCAAGCAGGTAACGCTTTTTGTTTGTAGAAGCTAATCTTATATTTATAATTATATAATTGTTCTGTAATTTGTCTAAGAAATATGTGTGATACATTACAAATTCATAAATTTTTCGTAGATCTTTATTTTTATATAGTTACTCATACAAAAGACATCAACGCAGAATTCTCAACATTTTCTTATATTGAATTTAATTTTCTTTTTTTGGATTTGGAAAGTCATCTAATGACTTCTCTCGCTCTAGGGCGGAGCGTACGGACGTGTCCTACCACCTATATTCCTTAAGTTGCTTTTTGCATTCAAGGATCACGCGTTTCTCTTTCAGAAGTCCTCCCATGGCCCCCACGGTTTTGCTGACATCGTCCAGACGGCGAGCCACCCCTTGCTCGTTGTCCACATTATATTTAATGATAGTAATCGGGATTTGTTTTTCGAAATAATTTGTGAATTTAGAAAAATGATAAAATGTCAGATATCATCTGTTGGTTACATTATATATAATAATAGACCCATGTGCTGTTATGTTATTTAATTCTTCTTAGTATCTCATACTATGTCATATAATGTGTAGCTTATGTGACAAAATACTTAGAATTAAACTACGCGTGTCTGTCTCGTTATGTCGATCAAACTGTGACTATCTTGTAATGCTGTAATCATTACATAAAGTTAAGTTTATGTTCTAATACACTATGTGTTAATACAACGTCATTATTTTGTCTTAGTGAGACATCATAGCCTATGGTCAACCGTCAAGATAACAATATATCAAAAGTTTCCTTATTTTTAATTTATATCAATTTCCTTTGAAAAATTCATCGAAAGAGCTTTTAATTTAAAAATGTCTTCGATATGGGATTTGGTACATCTGGAATCCTGGAGGAACGCTGGCCTGATGCTGCGTAAGCGAGCGTACGTGACCCACCACAACACTGCGCCGCTCCTTTGATGACTACCACTCCACCACGCACATGATGTTAGCAAGTAGCAGATTCTGAACTAATTGAGCTCCATTGGTGTAATTGCTGAAAGGCGTTCCGATGTGAGAATAAACAAATAAATCATCATATGATTTCTCGCGCTCTAGAGTGGAGCAAGAGGGTGTGTCAGACTTGTACAGACTAAAATCCACCTGTGTCGTTTAGTTGTCCTTTGCTTTGCATTTCAGGGTCACGGTAACTCTTTCGGGAATTCCCTACGGTTATGCTGACATATTTTTAAGGCGTGCGTGGAACTCAACGCGCCGCTGACGACTAGGGCTTCTTATAGGGCAGCCATACGGCGAGCTACCCATTGCTCATCATCCGCAAGGCTGCGTCTATAGTGGCTACCGCAAAACTGCCCTAGGGATTGTAGGTAGCCCCTCACCCTAGGCATGTTACGGCAATGCACACTCCACCGTTACAGACCTTTTTTTTTCTTTGTTCTCGAGGGGAAACCTTCGAAAGGCGCCCGGACTTTGGGGATAAATCCGGGGAGTGTGGGATTTTTTACTGGCACTAAAACCACCCCGGTGATCACCATCAGCACATATAGAAGGGGCGCCGTCACCTCTTAAAATACCATGCCGGAACCCCCTTAGTGCAACGCCTGTTAGGGCACATCCCTGAGGAAACTGTACAACGGTCTCCCCAGAGCCTCTTTGTGCACAGTAGCATGCGATCACTGTGCCACCATCTTCCTTGGAATCACTCTATGGGCGGGCAGAGTCCCCACTCTGCGCGCTCGTGGTTTCAAAGTCCCGTCTGCATTGGATGATGCAAGCGGGGTTTCGGCGTGTTAGGCATCGAGGCGGTTGCCTCCCCGACGCCTTCTTCTCCTAGCGAGATCAGACCTCTCACGGTCCCGCTCAGCCGCCTCCTTCTGGACCATTACGGTCGTGAGACCGTTCTTCTGTGAAGAAGGAGGACCGTTACAGACCTAGGATTTATAGGAGCGCGCAAGCCCTACCACGACGTCAACGTAGAGATACGGAGATGGAGTTATTATTATTATTATTGACTGTTTGGCAGGTTTTTATCGAGTAAATTTTAGTGACTGTTTTTATCATTCGCAAACAGTACCTTGATGTTTAGTTTGAAAGTTCATTAGTGTGTGTTAATTGTGGAATGTTGTGATATCATTTGCACTGGGGAGTTTTTAGCAGGATATTTTCGAAAGTTTAGTTTTAATTATTCGCAAATTGATTCTTAGTAGAGATTGTAAAGTAAAATTGGTGTAGTTTTGTATTTCAAGTGTCTGCGCAACTGAACAATATATAGAATTATTGAAACGGACGCAATCTCGGTAAAATTGAGTTGTGAATTTTATTGTAATATTGAGAAGACTGGCTGGCACTTGCAATCTGATACATTACGAATAAAAAAAAAAAAGATTGTCCCACAGACATTCAAACTCACATACACAAGATTCGAAACCACTGGTGGTCACATGGCCACATGGTCAGAAAAATATTTGCTTCTTTTGGGAATCGAATCCGCGACACGCAGCGAAGTAGGCAATCACTCAACCACTGCGTCTACCATACTATCATACTAGCGACTTTAGCAACCATAAAACAAAGTACCTAATAAATAAAAAAGCAATAAAATTAACGCATCAGCGCTTAATCACAACCGCTTTAGATTGAAATCGAGAGCGCATTGCGATCGTAAATATCGATATAATCGTTTTATTACCTCCAATGTGTTGACAGCCACTCGACATCACTATCCAACATCATCAATTAGGCGAAGTATCTGAGTTTTTCGACAAAAACAATGCTAATTATGTGATTTATTTGACAGATTAAGCCATTAATATTAGTTTTAGACTTTTAATGGTGATAAAGATGCTTGTATCATGTTGACAATCGTTGCGAGAATACTATGCATGCGAGATGCAAAAAACCGCCCCCCCAGCCAAGTTACAACCGTTTCGTTTCGATTCTCTTTTCGTTCATCGCCTCGAATCGGCCACGCCTCCTATTCCTTTGTTCTGACCACGTGACTGAGCGTTAAGATGACGTCAGAATAAAGTAATCAGAGGCGTGGCCTACTTGAGGCGATCGACGAAAAGAGAATCGAAACGAAACGGTTGTAACTTGGCTAGGGGAGCCGGTCTCTGTAAAGATGCTTGGGGGAAATCTATGTCCAGCAGTGGACATCTTTCGACTGAAATATATATATTTTTTAATTGATATAAACTAGTGCTTGACTGCGATCCCACCTGATGGTAAGTGGCGATGCAATCGTTGATGGTGAGGCGCACTAGTTTATGATGATGATGATGGTTTGTTTAGTTGATGATTTAGTTAATGATGATGATGCTAAGCAGCTAAGAAGTGAAATTCCTTGCCGGAATCTGCGTTTCCTGATGGCTACAACCTGGGAATCTTGAAGTCAAGAGTGAATAGGTTACTTCTAGGTATGCGCGCTCCATCGTCGGTCGACGATGCATCGTCGCTTTCCATCAGGTGAGATAGCAGTCAAGCGCGAACCTATCAAGAATAAAAAAAAATGATGATAACGTACTATTATCTATTTATCCCTGAAAATTAACCGAATAAAGATTTTTTATGGGGTGTAAATTAAACACAATTCTTTTTAATTACATTATTCGCCTCTAAAAATCAACATCTAATGATTATCAATTTTATGATGGTCGACTGGTAGAAAATGCCTAAGGCATTAAGTCCACCTTTGTACATTGTTCATTACTAGTGCATAAAGATTTGATAAATAAATAAATCTAAATTACTAAGTCAGGCAGAATAAACAAGCCTGTGAATTATACTATCCGAGCCACTAGTAATCATCTATGTAAGCCGCTTTATAGGTCGTTATAAAAATTACCACGAAGGCTAAGGCGGGAGCTCCGGTCTGCACCGTTCCCGCCTTAGCCTTCTAAACTTATCTTTCTGTGTCGAAGTGCTCTACTATTCCGAGCTCGTTTCGCTCGCTCAGGGACTAAGAATATTTAGTTGGCTTTGTACAATTTGATTTATTTATTATCAATATCATATAATTATAATCATATAATTTAGATGCACAATAACCATTGTTTATCTTAAGTTACAACTGCACTGTCTAGTCCGTTCACCCCGCTAGGATTACGCGTGAAGATAGTCTGTAATAGCTGTCTCAACTATTTTATCTCATGTTTTCATCTATATAACTTTTACTCTTGTTATAATTTGAAGTAATCGTAGTTTATGACACGCTAAGGTATGTTTGTGTCTTAAGTATTAGACTTGCATAATTTCAATGAGTTGGAGAACTTTACAGTCTTATAAAAAGCCTGGTAATCTATACTTGAAGTAATTTTTTTTAAGGTTCCGTACCTCAAAAAGAAAAAATGGAACCCTTATAGGATCACTTTGTTGTCCGTCTGTCTGTCTGTCAAAACCGGTATGAAAGACCGGTTGTTGAAATTAAAACCATATACTCAGGTTCCAGCCTTTTTCTCCCTTGAAGCTGTGAAAAATTCAAACTTCTGAGTTAATGAAAAAAAAAGATACGGCCGTTTATGTCGCCAAAAACCTATATTTCGACAAGAAACCGCAAACCTGAGTATATGGTTTTAATTTCAACTCGATACCTCCACTACTTCCCGAGATAAAGGGTCTTGAAAGACAGACAGACAGACGGACGGACCACAAAGTGATCCTATAAGGGATCCGTTTTTTCCTTTTGAGGTACGGAACTCTAAAATAAATCTTTTTAAACCTGGTTAAATTTAATTTTAAGCTGTTTAAGGCGACATTTCGCGAAAGAGACACTGAAAAAGACATGCTGCGAAAGCGACATTATAGTTGCTCTTTTTGCGAGGAATACGTAAACTCCTTCGAAGAACTCGAAGAGGACCTCGCCTTCCCCAACAGACCTCCATCGTGTGCTCCAGCGTAGAGAAAGAGATTTTGAGATCAGCAGACATTTTACGCCTTAGCCGTTCCAGTATTTCCAAGTCGTCGACGGCGCGTACTGTTCCACGCGCGCCTCAAGAAGATATCAGCAACCGTAGGGGCCCAGCAGGGTTGAAGCGTACTGAAACCATGGGTGATGCGAAAGAGATCCCCGGGGCCCTGGAAAAATGGCAAAGAAGGAATAGAAGTGGGTTTTTAGTCAGTAAAACTCTGCCACTATCCCCGCTCAGCCCAAGAGTGGAGGATGTCATTAGATGATTTTCCCACCCGAGAAAAAAAAAAGCCGTTTCAGTATTTACGCCGCTCAAAGGCCTCAGCAGCCGCAGCTGCGATAGCGCCGACACAGTCGACCATTTCCTACCACAAGTTTCGATTTAACTCGTAACTCATAACCTCACTTACCCGACAGGGATCATAAGCCTACAAAACAAATGGGCCTGTACACAGCAACATGAATATTTACACGAATATTGGCACTAGAGAATGTCATATGAATAACTTATCGTTGGCCAACACGCTATGAGTGATATAGCTTCAGCCCACGGCTTTGCCTGCGTGAAAATGTGTTTTAATAATCTAAGAGAGCTTATATGTATAAGTTTGTCATAATTTAAATTCTGTTTCAATTAATAATATTCATTGGACATTCATACACACAATAAAAATTCATATATTAATATATATTTTTTTACTGTTAACATAATTATTTTGTAACTAATATGATGTTTCTTTCTTTGATTATATAAGGTGTTAAAAAATTAACTTTAAGAATTTCGAGGGGACATTGTACTCCTCATTATGAACAACTTTTACTATGGGACCAAACCTGAAATCGCGAAAAAAAATCAGCTGTTCCCTACGTTTATGCTCGCATAAGTCGTCAAAAAGCCAATCACTGTACAAGGATTGCACTCCCCGCCCTCGCATCTCTTTTCATACCACTAAAGAGATCCGATATTTCACTTCTGCGTGCTTCTGCGCAAATAGAACTGTAGAAGTCAGCGCTCAAGATACGTGCCGGTATCTGTACCACCACCATAATATTTTTCTTTCTTTCTATGTGGCAACATAGTTGTCGCTACACAGGAATCAAAAGTGTCCTTTGGCCTAACCTAGGTGCCAAGTTTTTTCAATTTCCGTTCAGCGGTTAAAGTGTGAAAACGCAATATACAGACATACATTCGCATGTTATAATATTAGCATGGAAGTAGGTATGTACGCACGGAAGTTATGACTTTAAAGTCAGTGTTCTATCGATCGCATTTACTATTTTATCGTTTTCCGGTTATTGTTTTTAATATCGAACAGAATTAAACTTGTTTGCGAGTTTAAAATTAGAGATTTAAGGGGCAATTGGCTGTATCTGTACTTTATAGTACAATATTGACCAGTCTACACTGTCCTTACATAATATCTACATAAGCTGTAATATGAAAATATTGTAACAACAAATTCTTTTTAAAAGAGTAACCATGGAGTTTCTTGCCGATTCTTTTCCATAGGAAACGACCAATTTGGAACCGTGCACTAGCTTCTAACGTTTTATAAGTGCTCACGTAGGCCTGTGTGAAATAAAAAACTTTGACTTTGACTTTGACCATGAGAAGGAAAAAGTTGAAGGGGAATCGTTTGTCTTGGCAAAGTAGAAAAAAGATAGATGAAAATAGATTGCATGTAGCGGAAATGAGAATGTTGAGATGGATGTGTGTAGTGACGAGAATGGTAAAGTGAGAAATGGGTATATACTACTCTGTCAAGAAAGTACCGGGAAAAGATCAATAATACACAAAATGTCTGTTATTCATCCAAATTTATTTTATCACCTTTAAAGTATGCTCCTTTAGAAACGATACACTTGCGCCAACGAATAATCCATTCATCAAAACATTTTTTAAACGCTGCTTCCGGAATTGAGTTCAGTTCTCGCCGCGAATTCTCCTTTATGTCTTCTATCGATTGAACACGGGTGCCACGAAGTGGTAATTTGAGTTTAGGAAAAAGAAAAAAGTCAGCAGGAGCCATATCTGGTGAATATGGTGGTTGCTGGATGGTATTTGTTGAGTGTTTGGTCAAAAATTCGTTCACAATGATAGCCTTGTGCGAAGGCGCATTGTCGTGTCATTGCTCGCAGAACACATGGTCGATGGGGCCGAAAGGTTCTGAAATGGCTACCACTTACCGAAACGCAACGTTAGAAGGCCTCCTACAAGTTGGACCGTGGTGAGGGTTGTGGAAATCCGATGGATGCGAGATGTACAGGACCAATCGTTGTGTGCGACACTTGGGCGAGGCCTGTGTCCAATAGTGGACGACTTTCGGCGGAATTGATGATGGTGATGGTGATGACTATCACACTAACGGTATAAAGGCGAAAGTTTGTATGTGTGTTTGTCCTCACGCTCAAACGGCTGAACGAACTTGGATGAAATTCGGCACACAGGTTAATTGAAACCTCTTCGGTCCTGACTTAGCGTTTCGCCTCGTCGTTTATACCGCGTACATTGAAGGACTTTTAAAGGTATGTGGATCTGAGAGTAAAAGCCCGCAAACCTGTGCTGAAAAGGGAGGATCCTCCGACGATGATTTCGGGCTGTTCTATGTGTTCTAATCGCGCGGAGAACTTTGATTGTCCGATGCAGAATTTGTTCTTAGGTAGTGCTTGACGCCATAGATGTCGCTATAGACTGGAACCTATAGATCTATAGATTGTCGGATCCACAGTCGATACATTTTTATTTGGTTAAATCATCCAATGACAACTCCCGCTCTTGGGCGGAGCATAAAGGTGTGTCAGACTTTTGACAGACTAAAAACTCACTACTGTTCCTTCTTTGCCTTCATCCCGGGGCCCTCGGGTTTCACTTTTGCACTTTACCAGTAGGTCGACACTGAAATAGTATCAATTCCTTGATTTCAAATAAAAGTTAAATTGGCACTTTAATCATTTCGGTATCTCCTATTTATAATTAATCTGAGAGGCCATTAATAACAAAACATGTCACAGTTATCTTATCTTACTGCGGCAGTTAACTGAGAGAAATGGTGAAATGATTCTGGTGATACATTAGCTGTCATGCGAAAAAAGAGTGCGTCTCTTCTCGCCAGATTGCGTGGCAGTAGCAACAGCCTCCTGAAAGTGATTGCAGAAAGACATGATAAGAGCCCCATAGTGAGGCATCTTATTATGAGCATACTATCTTTAGTAGTTTATTCGTACTAACATAGTTTATAAGCTAAAAATTGTTACTAACATCCTGTATTGTTTTTATTGTGGTTTTTATTTTTGTGTTGTGTGGACTATGTTGTCTGAAATAAAAAAAATAAATTATTATTATTATTAGCTTTCAAATTAAAGTACAGCGTTTATCGTCCTTTATGATCTTAGTATTTTATATTATTTTACTAGCTTCTGTCAACGGCTTCGCCCGCGTAAAAGTAGGTTTTTCCATAAAAACTTCCAACCCCCGTTTTACCCCATAGGGGTCTTTTTTTTTTAATGGGTGGGAAAATCATCTTATGACAAATCGCGCTCTTGGGCGGAGCGGGAGATAGTGTCAGACTTTTACTGACTAAAAACTCACTCCTGTTCCTTCGTTGCCTTCGTCTCGGAGGGGTTTCGCTTTCACACTATCCGTAGGGGTGGAGTTTCGTAAAATCCGTTCTTACCGGATGTTTACACACACCCTATATGAAACCTACCTGCCAAATTTTAAGTTTGTAGGTGTTATAGTGTCTGAGATTTCGTGATTTATCAGTGAGTGGTATTTTGCTTTTATGTATATAGATTTTAATCGGAAAATAGTCGGGAGTCGCAGAGCGATACGGACGACGAGCAATGGGTAGCTCGCAATCCGGCTGTACGGTAAGGACTGAGCCCGAAGAATAGTGTTCCACGTAGCCTCAAAAAAAACGTCAGAAAAATAGTACGGGCACATCAAGGCCGATGCCCGCTAGAGAATTCTCCACGAGAATTTTTTTTTTGGCGGGTGACTTCGTTTTACAATTTTATGATTACAACATACTTACATATTTTAATAGGCATTCCAGTCATGTCGAACAAATTAATTTCCCACATTTCATGACAATAACATTATTATCAAACCACAATTTCCGACATTCTTACATAATAACATAACATACAATAATAACAACTGTGGGACAACCTTATATAAGTGAGAAAGTTCAAAACTCACTTAAGTTAAACTCAAGTTCTTTCTAAGCAACATTACTTACAACTAAGTAATTAAGTTGACTATTAAAGCGTGTAAGAGAAAAATGTTATATTTATATCTTCATTCGTTTATGAAGATTAATTTGTACTCGTTATGGAATTTAATTAAATTTTTACCTAGCTGTACTCTATTACTCCTATCAAGATCGGAGACTCTACACTCGAAGTTGTGGTCGACTACGTTTACCTGGAACAGACGGTCTGGTTGGGAAGGTCTAACTTCGAGAAAGAGATCAATCGTCGAATCCGACTCGGCTGGGCAGCGTTCGGGAAGCTGCGCGGTTCAAGACAAAAGTCTATGACCACTGCGTGTTGCCAGTGATGACATATGGCTCCAAAACGTGGTCGCTTACAATGGGCCTTATCAGAAGGCCTAAAGTTACTCAAAGGGCAATGGAAAGGGCTATGCTCGGAGTTTCCTTGCGTGATCGCGTCAGAAATGAGGATATCCGCAGGAAAACCAAGGTTACGGACATAGCTCTGAAGAATCGCCAAACTTAAGTGACAGTGGGCAGGGCACATTGCTCGCAGACCAGATGGTCGATGGGGACGAAAGTTTCTGGAATGGCGACCAGGTACCGAAAGACGCAGCGTTGGAGGGCCTCCCACAAGGTGGACCGACGACCTGGTAAGAGTCGCGGGAATCCGATGGATGCGAGACGTACAGGACCGGTAATCGTGGCGACATTTGGGGGAGGCCTATGTCCAACAGTGGACGTCTTTCGGCTGAAATGATGATGATGATGTACTCTATTCGCAACAAGATTAGCCATTAGACAATCATTTTTTTTCTATCCGTTCATCCGATTTTGACTTCTGAACTATTCTGTAGGCATAAGGTGCTTGAGGAGTGAAAAACTGGAGAGGTATATCACAGCTATCAGGACAATCCAGGAAGTACGGTCAAGATCACGGACGGATACGGACCAGCACCTTACTGGATTATAGATCCTTCTTCCGAGCAAGTTTGCTCTTGCGGACGATGATCCCTGTACGCACTATGCTAGTGCACCTAAGGAAAACCTTCAGTTGGTGGAAAGCTATTGCGACTTATGGAAAATAAAGATAAAAAGGCTATGGTTTTGGGAGGCTTAAGTGGACCGGTTACCAAGAACTATGTTAAGACTATGGCCCCTGCTTCAACAATGCTACTAACATACATCGATAAAAAAAGCAGGGGGTGACTTGCACACTCCATAAATGGGCCCCCAAAAACGGTTGTTATCACAAAGTGACGTAGCAACAAGAGGGCAACATATCCTGAACTGCTTGAGGAGTGGTGAGGTATACCACGGCTATCAAGACAATCCCGGAAGTACTGTCAAGATCCCTAGCAGCACCTTCCTGGATTATACATCCTTCTCCCAAGCACGTTTAGTCTTGCGAATCTCCATTCAAGCCAGCCAATAAAGGCAAGCGAGAGGTGGGAGCTCTGATCCTCGTCAGTATTCACTACGCTGGGCCAATAAAGGCAAGTCGGAGATGGGGAACAAGATTTCTCCCGGGAGATCAGGACCGTAGGGTCTCTAATGCCCAACAGTTCGCCACAAAACTGCCCTGCGGATTGTATCTCTCTTAGTCTGGCCCCTCACCCAAGGGTGTTACAGCAAAGCAAACTCTACTGGTACAGACCTAGGGTTTATTGAAGCGCGCAAACTCCACCACTACGTCAACGGCGATGGGGAATAAAATATTATTATTATTAAATATATCAAAGCCAGTTACTGGGGATTATTAGCAGGATTTTTTGCGACTGAAATTTCAATTGGACCCGATAGGTAGGTAGGTAGGTAGGTAGCGTTGCAATTGTGTTTTAATTATTTTTTGACGAAATGCCATCTTTCGGGCGGGACAACGTCTGCCGGGACAGCTAGAATTTTTTATAGTAATTGCTTATTCAGAACAATAGGCCATGCGAGCTTCTTCAATATCACAGTTTAATACGGTTTGTATTTAGAAGATTTTTTTTACGATGTCCTTTCGACTGTCGAGTGAGCACTATTGGCTCATTTTAGAACAGACCTCTGCATTTCATTGAACTAAATGGTTTATCCCTCACAAATTGAAGTCCTTTTTTTTAATTTTGTAAGCAGTCGCAACGTTAATAATTTGTCAAAACGAGTCATCACTACTCACAGACCGAATGAAAAATAAACCTAGCGACTTCTCCAGCCTCAAAACACTACATATCTCCACGGACATTGGCCATGCCGTGCATAGCACCCATAAGACCATAATATGACCGTAATTAACACCGGTCTCACTTGCAGACTCAGTGAATGATATGGATTTCATGTCAATTCTTGTTATTTATTTCGATTTCTTTATTACGTTAGTTGGTTATGACCGTACTTATTTACTTTTTAAAGCCAAACAAGGAGTATTTATTTATGTTTTATTTATTGGAGACAAAAAACAGTTACATGTTAGAAAAAACTGGGCAAGTGCTAGTCGGACTCGCGCACTGAGGGTTCCCTATAAATTTATTTATCTAAATAGGTCAAAATCCGAATAAAATAAAATATAAAATAAAATAAAATAATCTTTAATTCGGATAAGTGACATCCTTATTGGTTAGTAAAAAGTTAGGAAAAATTTCAACCTATGTTAGTAAATTTACTATCTATCTATTTATTTTAAAACAAGGTGGTTATTCATGATGCATCTGTGAACAACATTACCTAAGAGAGGAAAATCGTACCTCCCCGCTATGGTTTTCAGCATGGAGTTGGAGCTAGCCCGCACTCGAAGATTTTTCCGAATCGCAAAAACGTACCTATTTTTTTTTTGTGGCATAACATTGATTTCATATTTTTTCCTATAGCTGTGCTATAAGTAAAGACTGGATTATGCAACATAAAAAGCTTGTTATATGCACGCAAATACTCATGAAAAATGCTTGAAATAAGCACGAAAATTGACAGATTATGCAAATGAAATGATAAATTTTAGAAACCCAAAAAAAGAAGAAAAGTAAGTTGTCATTTTTTTTTACTTCAATATCAGCCTAATTATATGCTAGTACAGTACATAACATTAAAATTATTTAATATTTTTGTAAACGTAAACAATCAAGTATTGTTCCAAATGTTCAGTGTGGTACCTAAGATTGTGTCTTTGGATTCGCGATATGATCACTTTTATTGCATTTCGGAACGCAGAGTGAGTGCACTGTACTCATAAAAATATTGTTCATGCGATACATGTGTATGTGAGTCGCAATTTTTTTTTGTTTTAATAATAATAATGTTTCATTCGGACAACCAAGGAACCATTTTTGTTAGTAATTTACATTATTTTGCCGTTACAACAAATTTACAGTTTTCACATTAGTCCTATACCTGTGATATAAGACCCTGCTTTATGCAAAATTTCAGGAAATTGGGTCAACGGACCTATGAATTTTGATTTCCTCGAGAGTGACGAAATATACATTTTTTTGAGACATAAACGGCCGTATCTTTTTTTTTCGTCAACTAAGATTTTTAGTTTTTTCACAGCTTTTAGCTCCTATAAGGGGTCAGTTTTTTCATTTTGAGGTACGGAACCCTAAAAAAAGCTCAAATCTTAGTCTCATGGGGGTTTCACAACATATACAAAAAACCGGCTAAGTTCGTAGTAAAAAACAGCAAAAAAGAACACGTTTGCTGTATTGCCCCACTTAAATATTTATTTTATTAGGTTTTTAGTAAAAGTAATTGTTATAGCGGCAACAGAAATATATCATCTGTGAAACTTACAACTAGCTATCACGGTTGATGTGATACCCTAGTGACATACAGACGAACAGTGGAGTCCGAGGTTCCGTTTTTACCCTTTGGGTAAGGAACCCTAAAAACGAACGACTTCACTCCAAAAACACTTTCAAAATAATTTTGATTTCGGAAGTTGGTGTTAAACAGCAAACCAATAAAACAGAAACACTAACAGTAGTAGGTTACCTACGATGCTTACAAACTTCTTTTGCGTCGCTTATCCGGATAAACCATTGACATAAAACATCAAACTTCCCGGCTGTGCAAATCACCAATAACAACAAATTATTACTTGCCACTAATCCGTCTGTTACTGTCTTGTGATGGCAATAATTATTTCCTGTTTACCCATTCACTGGAGCTCGAAGCAGTCATTGTTAAGCAATGTTGCAATGTTTTTCAGCAGGAGTTTTTGTGGTAAACAAACTGACGAGCCAGTGGAAAGTGGTACATGGGACGTCTTTCTTCTTACCCTTCGAAAAATATTGTAGATACCAAGCCACTCAGAAAGTTTTGCGAAAAAAAGTTTTTATGTATAAGGCACTGGCCACTTGTAATTATTTTAAACACTTTGGTTATTTAAAAGCAAAAATACCACAGTTCGAATTTTGAATTTCCCTCCACTTTTTTTTTGAGAGCCAAATCAAATTATGGTGTGTCATTTAAAAATGGATCGAAAACATTTTCGTGCGATGATTTTCTACGATTTTAAATATGAGACGAAGGCCGTGAAAGAGGTGTCTGCGGCGGACTGGAAAAAATGTTTCGAAAATTGGTTCAGACGTATAAAACTTTGTATAGAGGCTGGTGGTGAGCTTTGAAATGATTTAATAAAAATATTTTATCCATAGAAGTTAGTTTTTTAGTTTCTCAAAATTTTCTGAGTGTCATACATCGTATAAAAGGAGAAACTGACTGACTGATAATCAACGCACAGTCAAAAATACAGAGACTAGGAACATGTTTTGCACAAGGATTCCTTTTATGACTGTTCACGTTATAATATTGAATTTAAGTTAAACCTAATCTCTAAAACAATTTTGTAGTACCTCTTGCCTCGATAGATGGCGTTGGTCGATTTAAATTCGCGCTATGGTTTCGTTACCGAGGATTGTATAAGACCCCTCGGTATTAATGAATAAATGTCTACGTTCTGAGTACGTGGTGTGGTTTTATTGCGATATACTGACTCCCGACTCGTCGACAAAACAGGGCGAAAAGATCTTCGATGATCATAAGGTCCTTCGAGCCGGATCGTTTTTTGATAAACGCTACAGGCGCCCTCTAGTGTCGGAGTTGAGAACTAGAAAATAGGAGTTGGTCGAATTGATGCAAGTTTGAAGACTGTGTGGAGCGCAGCACGAACTATGGAGCTGAGCTGAGCGGAGCGTGGTCGACGAAGCTGAGCTGAACAGGAAAGTGTGTTTAGTGATCAAAGTGCAACTTAAAAACTGTGAGTACATTTTACTTCATTAAAAGTTCCAAGTGTCAAAGACTTAAGAAAAAAATTAAAGTTAAAAAATTTAAGTTATTTGATGGACTTAGAAAATTTCAAAGACACTTGGGACTTAGAATAATTCTGCAAAAATTGAAGAGACCCCGAATCTATGCCCGATTTCACCTAGAGATTAACGAGCAGTTCAAACACTTAGAATAATTACGACATTCAAACACTTAGTTAATTTCAAAACTGTGGAACTTAGCAAATTAAGCACATCGAATTATTTGCTTATAACAAAATATCCGATACTTTAAACCATGGAGGCTAAGTTAAGATTGTTGGAAAATATCGGAAGTCGCATTCAGAAGGGGCTTATTAACTTCAGAAAATCTCCGAAAGACAGAATTAATCAACCATATATTGAAACCCATTTGGAAATATTAGACAAACAATTTGAAGATTTTACAAGAAAACATGAGGAGCTTTTGGTCAACTACACAGAAAGAGAATTGAGTGCAACCAGTTATATGAAAAACGATGTGTTTGAAGCTGTTACAGACACCTTTATAGCTTATAAAGTAGAACTAAAAAATGCGTTGCCAAAATCTCAGCCAACTGTTGTGAGTGATGTCTCACCGGACCATAGTCAACCGATAATGATGTCAATTGCTAAATTACCTAAAATAGCAATCCCAATTTTTAGTGGTGCATATCACGAATGGTCATCGTTTAGAGATTTGTTTTTGTCTCTAATTGATAGTAATCAGGCTCTTGATGATGTACAACGTCTACATTATTTAAGATCACAGTTGTCAGGTGAAGCATCACAGCTCATAAAGCACATACCGATCACGCATGTAAATTATAAAAAATGTTGGACTCTGTTAAACAGTCGTTACAATAACAAGAGATTTTTAGCTAATTGTACTCTCAGACGCCTACTGAACCAAAAACAAATGACAGTTGAGTCATCTGTTGCTCTCAAGGAGCTTTTAGATACAACAACTGATTGCTTGCATGAACTGTCAATCTAGGGGTGCAGGTGGACGCTTGGGATATTATTATTATCTATTTAATTGGCTCCAAGTTGGACGTAGAGACTCGGAAGCAGTGGGAATTACAGGTAAGTCAATCTTGCGAGGAACTTCCCACCTTCAAGGATTTTCGAGACTTTTTGGAAAAACGTTTTCGGGCTTTAGAATTTGTAGAACCTCAAAGTAGTAAGTCTAAAGGTAGTACTAAAGCATGTCACGTCATTTCAAAATTATCCTGTCCCCATTGTTCTGAGGAGCATCTCTTGTGTCATTGTAAAAAGTTTGCTCAGGAAACTGTTGATCAGCGTCTTCAAATAGTTAAATCCAATGGTTTGTGTTTCAATTGTCTTCGCTCAAGTCATCTTAGTATTAATTGTCGAATAAATACTAAATGCAAAATTTGTAGTAGAAAACATCATTCACTCTTGCATCTAAAACCGAATTCAGAAGCGGTGACGAGCTCTATCGCGTCTCCTACGCAAATCAAAACACCACAGAACGAGGCCACGGCTGAACATATTTCAACCCATTTAGCACAAAATACTCATAGTCAGGTCGTACTGGCTACAGCCTTAATTAAGGCTACGTCGAGAAATGGGTATCCACAAGTTGTGAGAGCACTGTTAGATCAGGGCTCTCAAGCTTCCTTTATTACAGAATCAGCGGTTCAGTTATTAAAGTCAAAAAAGATAGCGGTCAAAACGTCTATCTCAGGTGTGGGTGGAGGTCAGAACGATGTAACGTCAAAGTTTATGGTTAAAGTGAACCTTCAATCATTACACGATCCTGACTTCACCTTACAAATACAGGCTTATGTGCTGAGTAAGGTGACTACGATTTTACCTGAAAGGAAATTTACATTGGTGGATTGGCCAGAGCTAAATAGTATGAATTTGGCTGATCCAAATTTCAATAAACCTAACAAAATTGACATTTTGTTAGGGTCGGGAGCCTATGCCAAAGTCTTAAAAGAAGGCTTAATCAAAGACCCTAAGGGTAAAACTATGGCTCAAGATACTTACCTTGGCTGGATCATATCGGGAGAAGTCAGCGATGAAGATAGAGTGCCGTCTTGTCATAGTATAATTCTAAGCATGCACACTAAGGTCGAAGAAAACGAAATCCTAAAAAAGTTTTGGGAACTAGAGGCAGAGCCAACAGACTCTGAAAAGTCAATTCTTAGCCCTGAAGAGCAAGCATGCGAGGATCACTTTGCTGCTACTACATGTAGGGATGCAGATGGCCGCTACATCGTAAAATTGCCTTTCCGGTCCAGTAAAACACCCTGTAATACAAAGGAAATAGCGTTAAAAAGATTATATAGTCTTGAACGAAAGCTAGCAAAAAATAGAGAGCTTAAGGAGCAATATACATCGGTAATTAAAGAATATTTATCATTAGGTCATATCGAAGAAATTTCTAATGAAAAAGACAAAAATAAACTTGGTGCTGTTTACTTACCGCATCATGCCGTAGTTCGAGAAGAAAGAAAGACCACAAAGTTAAGAGTAGTATTTGACGCGTCATCTAAGGGATCTAACGGTGTTTCCTTGAATGACACCTTAATGGTAGGACCACTCTTACAGGCTGATTTACGTCATACAGTTATGCGGTGGCGTCAACATCCAGTTTGCTTGGTAGCCGATATTATAAAAATGTATCGCCAAGTAAAAGTAGCTGATGATCATGTGGACTTTCAAAGAATTTTATGGCGAGATGACGTTCATTCTGATGTTAAGGAATACAGGCTTTTGAGAGTTACGTTTGGAACATCTAGTGCACCTTACCTGGCAGTCAAGGCATTGCAGCAAACCGCTAGCGATGAAGGTCAATCGTACCCATACGCTGCTGGTAGGGTAAAGACGGATTTTTATATGGATGACTTAATGACAGGTTGCCAAACTGACGAAGAAGCTGTAAAAATCTATCATGAGTTTAATGAACTGTTAAACAAAACGGGTTTCACTTTGCAAAAATGGACAAGTAACCGAGAAGAGTTGCTAAAACAGATAAGACTGGATACTGGAAAAGATCTGGAAATAAAAGAAGATGAAACCACTAGAATTCTAGGACTGACCTGGAATCGCAATTCCGACGAGTTCCATTATACTGTAAACTTACCTTTTACACCGTCGCCGTTGCCGTCGTCTGCATCTGAAACTAAAAGGAAAGTTATATCCGAGATATCACGCTTATATGATCCGTTAGGTTGGATTGCACCATGTATAATCATCGCTAAAATCTTCATTCAAAAACTATGGATTGCTGGTTTGGATTGGGACGAAGAGTTGACTGAAGATCTTCTAAAAGAGTGGCAGTCTTACCGTTGTGGGTTGCATACACTCAACAACTTCAGAATTCCTAGGTGGCTGAAAAGAAAAAGCAATGATCAAACAGTTGAATTACATGGTTTCTCCGATGCATCAAGCGTAGCATACGCCGCGGTTGTTTACATCAGAGTCATTGATGCTGCTGACCAAGTCCACTGTAATCTGGTAACCGCAAAAACGAAGGTGGCTCCAATTAAGCAAATTTCTATACCACGACTGGAGCTATGTGGCGTAGTTTTAGTTACCAAATTACTTTTAGAAGTGGCTCGTGTCTTGAATATTCGAAAATCCAACTTACATGCTTGGACGGATTCCACGGTCGTGCTGGCTTGGTTGAGCGATCACCCGAGCCGATGGAAAACCTTCGTTGCAAACCGGACATCTGAAATCCTTAATGCCCTCGATACCACCCAATGTCATTTCGTTGATACAAAAAACAATCCAGCTGATATTGCTTCGAGGGGTAGCACATCAACAGATTTAATAGATAACTTACTTTGGAAGCATGGACCATCGTGGTTGCTTGCTGATACCATAGAATATAGCAGACCCAAGGCTATAATGACGAAACTGGAACTTAAATCTATCAAGGTTCATGCGGCACAGATACTCGATCAGCCGAGTGAACTAATGTGGTCTAGATTTTCATCGTTCCGTAGATTAATCAGGACTCTGACCTATTGCAGACGATTCCTGAAATTAAAGGTAGCCAGGGAATCATGTACAAAGTTTCCGCCTTACCTTACAGCTTCTGAGATTGCAGATACCATGCATTGCTGTATCAAGCAGAGTCAAAGTGTTTGGTTTGAACGAGAAATCAAAGCAATCCAAGCCGGAAAAGAAGTCAATAAAAGCAGCTGTTTGACATCGTTAAATCCTTATTTCGATGACAAGGGTTTGATGAGAGTAGGGGGTAGGATTCAATATTCACAACTTAGTGAGGATATGAAGCATCCCATTATCGTTCCTAGTCAGTCCCATTTGTCAAGATTACTTATCTCAGATGCTCATGAGCGTGTACTGCATGGTGGACCTCAACTGACTCTTAACTTTCTTCGATCAAAATATTGGATCATTCGTGGAAAGAATATGATCAAAGCTCACATCCGCGACTGTGTACCGTGTATTCGTCATGCAGCTATAACACGAAATCAATTAATGGGTCAGCTACCATCATGCCGAGTAACTCCAAGTAAGCCCTTTCTTCATTCAGGTGTCGACTACGCGGGACCAATTCAAATACGAACAGCAAAGGGTCGTGGACATAGGTCCTATAAGGGTTACATCTGTCTGTTCGTATGCATGGCAACTCGCGCTGTGCATATAGATGCGGTCTCTGACCTGACTTCTCAAGGCTTTCTTGCTACATTTAAACGCTTTGTGGCTAGACGGGGTCACTGTAGTCACCTTTACAGCGACAACGGTACCAATTTTATAGGGGCATCCAAAGAGCTTAAGGCCATGTTTCGCGATGAGTGTGCTTCTCTTCCTCAAGAAATCGCCTCTATCTTGGCCAATAATGGAACCGAATGGCATTTCATCCCACCTCATTCTCCTAATTTTGGAGGTTTGTGGGAGGCTGGGATCAAAAGCACAAAACATCACCTTAAGCGGGTAATTGGTGAGTCGACTTTGACCTTTGAGGAACTAAGCACAGTCTTATCTCAAATCGAGGCATGTCTAAATTCCAGACCTATATCACAGTCTAGTATGAACTCATCTGATCCAAACCCATTGACACCAGGACATTTCTTAGTCGGTGAAACACTGGTGACAGCACCAGATTATAATTATGAGCATGCGACAGTCAGTAGCTTGAGACGTTGGCAATTGACACAAAGGATGATTCAATCTTTCTGGAAACGTTGATCTCAGGAGTATTTAACTATGTTTTTTCAACGACACAAGTGGGCTAAACGTACGCTCGATCCGAAGGTTGGGGATGTTGTCCTCGTAAAAGAAGATAATTTACCACCTGCCAAGTGGTTATTTGGTAAAGTAGTTGAAGTACACCCTGGCAAGGATAATTTAGTGCGCGTAGTTACCCTTCAGTGTAAGGACTCCCGAGTCAAACGTCCAACTTCCAAGTTATGCATTTTACCTGTCAACGAGGAATGATGTGTTAATTTACCATTTTATTTTTTTAATTCGTTATTATATATAATATACAGTCCACTTAGATAATGATTTTAGAAATGTAAAATTGTGCTGATAGTTAGATCTAATTACTGATAAACCTAACCATCTTCTACTTATGTCGTTGTTATTTGGTAATAAGAACATTGTGATCTCCGAGTACCAAGGATTTTAGTAAAAGAGAAGTAGTTCATGTTTTTATTCTTTACCATGTCATGGTGGGCGGTTTGAAAGGACTAGGTCCTTGGTGGGCGGAATGTTCACGTTATAATATTGAATTTAAGTTAAACCTAATCTCTAAAACAATTTTGTAGTACCTCTTGCCTCGATAGATGGCGTTGGTCGATTTAAATTCGCGCTATGGTTTCGTTACCGAGGATTGTATAAGACCCCTCGGTATTAATGAATAAATGTCTACGTTCTGAGTACGTGGTGTGGTTTTATTGCGATATACTGACTCCCGACTCGTCGACAAAACAGGGCGAAAAGATCTTCGATGATCAATGACGTAAGCAAGCACTAACTTTATGAAAATTGAACCTCGGTGAAAAAGAGGAATTTCGTTTGAATATTCTTGAAAGTAAGCACAAATAGTAACCTTAGTAAATAATAAAGGTAGTTATTATTTGTTTTCAGAATTACAATATTACAACTAGTAATATAAACCATTCAATAATAATAATAATATTTTTTTTATGTTTTTAAATGTTTTTTGTTATGTTTTATTTAAAGAAATATTTAAAAATGTAAACAATATGTATAAAAAATAAATAATTGGTATAATAATAATATCAATTGCAATTATGATTTTATTTGTAATATGCAAATATATCAATGTCAATAAAATTTAAATTATAAGATTCTAAGACATATAGATCACTAACATAACATGGTAGTGGCAGTGAATGTACGCAGCTAACTGTCGCACCTGCGCAAAGGGACGGTGAAGTAAAAGCTGCATGACTGTGGTACAAGCTACTAGAGAAAGACGAGAGACAACGTTACATTATCTAAGTTCTAAATCATAGACAAGAAGTAAAATATTTATTCGAAACAGACATAACACAACGGCGACAAATATAAAAAAAACAGGTCAAGTGCGAGTCGGACTCGCGCACCGAGGTTCCGTACAGACTTACCTATTTAAATAGTTCGATTCCAGAATCGAGTCTTGAAGATTTTTCCGTGTCGCAAAAAAGTAATTACTTTGTGACGTTACTACAAATTTATAGTTCTCTGGCTTTTCTTTTACTTGTGCTATGAGACCTTGCCTCTTGCCAAATTTTATGTTAAAATAAGTGTCAAACGGAAGATGCCTTAAGAAAGATTGCGTTGACATAAAAGTTTGGTTTTTTATCTGCTCCAGTATTTGATATTCATTACAGCTTAACATATTTCCAAGTGTTCTTGAGAAAAAGGTTCTTGACAGACGAGCAGACGAACAGACCGATAGACGGACAGACTGATAGACTAGACTCCGTTTTTGATGACTACGGTACGGAAACCTAAAACGAAGAATAGGAATAGGTCCCAGCATTGGGAACATTATGAATCTGATTATTTTTTTTAGTTAGGCTTACTGTCCACGGACGTGTAGCTTCATCGACGCGTATTTGTCATATTATACGCTTGGTGTACACCAGCTCACAGCTTACATACAAAATTATGAAATTCTGTCGACGAAGCGGCAAAGACACGACGGCAATACGTTGCCGCTTCGTTGAAAGAGCAGTGTGTGAGCGAGCGTAGGTACACCAAGCGTATAATTACGAATATGCGTCTACGAAGCTACGCGTCCGTGGACAATAAGCCATAATTTTGTATGCAAGCTTCACGCAGGCGTACACCAAGCGTATAGTGACGAATACGCGTCTATGAAGCTTCGCGTCCGTGGACAATAAGCCATCATTTTGTATGTAAGCTTCACGCAGGCGTAAACCAAGCATTTAATAACGAATACGCGTCTATGAAGCTACGCGTCCGTGGATGGTCGGCGTTACCCTTCTAATCCCCGTCTCCGCTCATGGCTTGTTCTGCCCTTTCATTGGAAAGTAGTGAGAGCAGAGGTTTAGTAAATTGTATCACATTGTTTCCGACATATACTATAAATGTATATTGTCGCTGTAGACTGAGAACTGTAGCTGTGGTTTTAATCGTATGCGTAAATAAGCACTAACTATTGGAATCACTACACTAATATTTATTTATTTATTTATTTAAACTTCATGTACAGTGGTGGTACATAGGCGGACTTAATGCCACAAAGCATTCTCTACCAGTCAACCATTGGGTTAAAAAGACAACACTGTGGTAATATCACAATTGAATGAATATAGAGTAGATAGGAGCAGTGGTGGCCGAGTGGTAACGACCCCGACTTACGAGTTGTAGGTCGCGGGTTCGAACCCAACCAGGCGCATTACTTTGTGTAATTTATTTCATCACCACTGCTCTCAAAATGGTGAAGGAAAACATCGTGAGGAAACCGGCATGTCCAAGAACCAAAAATTCGAAGACATGTGACATTCATCAATCCGCACTGGGCCCGCGTGGTGGATTATGGCCCATTCCCTCTCCAAGAGAGGAGGCCTAAGTCCCAACAGTGGGAACATTATAAGGCCGTCTATGCTATGCTATGCTATGCCTCACCGTCAACGATTTCATCACTGCTTACCATCAGGTGGGATCGCAGTCAAGCACTGGTATATATCAATAAAAAAAAAATTCACTCTTATCTCACTAATTTTATAAAGGCAAAAGTTTGTAAGTGTGTATTTTTGTTACTTCTTCACGCTCGAACGGCTGAACGGATTTTGATGGTACACGATGCGATAGACCATGTTCACATTAATTTTACTCACATTTAAATAGAGTAATTATAATTGATGGTATCTCATGTTACGTTATATATTCTTATATTCTATTTGGCCTGTGATATGGCGTTGAAGTTTATTTTTATACACTGAAATAAAATGGGATTAGGTATTTAATAATAATAAGTTGTAATATATAATTATATAAATAATATTTAACATGACTTGGACTAGCACCATGCTAGCACATAGTATACTTTATTTTAATATGGAGCAATATGTTCCCAGATATCGCCCTAAAACTCTATTAGCATTCGCTAATTTACTCGAATATTTCACAAAACTTGTTCCAAGAAATGGGATAATAATCTACTATCACGCGGACGGAGCTGTTGGCAGCAGCTATATTATAATGTCGAAAGTTTGTATATGACCTCTACCATGACGTTTAAAGTAAGATTGTTTTATTCTTATCTAACCTGTAGTTCAATTCCTGAATCGAGTCTCGATAATTTACCCGAGTCACAAAAAAAGTTTTTTTTTTGTATATTCATTCTATACCCTGCTTCATACCAAACATGATTCTAGGTCAACTGGAAATACCCTAATGGTTTTGATTTCCTAGTGAGTTTGACACTCACTGCGCCTCATGCGCCTAAACGGAGCATAAACGACCTTGTCTTTAGATTCATCATCATCATCATCATCATTTCAGCCGAAAGACGTCCATTGCTGGACATAGGCTTCCCCCAATTGCCGCCACAATGAACGGTCCTATGCGTCTTTAGATTGCGTTGACTTAAAATGACAATCAAATTATACATCCTATAGATTTCATAAGATTACACAGTAATCTCACCAACATAGTCTTGTAACACTTCATTAGCAGCATTATGTTACATAGCGTAATGCTACAAATCACAGCATAATGCTGCAATCTCTGTAGAGTCACTTTTGTTATCTAATTATGCACCTGTCACAAACGAGTGTTATTGTAACACATAATATCATTATTATGTAAGACACAGAAAGTATAGTTTTGTAGTGTGTATTAGTATTTTCTTTCTCTTTAAACCTTTTGACTGCCTACCACGAACTCTCAAAAAAATTTGAAAACTTCATTACCATCATCATTTCAGCCGAAAGCGGCCTCCCCCAAGTGTAGCCACAACGAATTACAGTCCTGTTCGTCTCACCAGGTCATCGGTCCACCTTGCAGGAGGCCTACATCTTCCGGTACGCGGTCACCGCTCTTAATCCTTTCGGTCCCAACAGCCATCTGTTTTGCGGGCCCTGCCCACTGCTACTTAAGCCGCAAAACTTAGAATGATATAATAAATAATATTCTCCGGTTCTTTTTTATCAATATCGTAACCGGTCGTTACGTTCCAGGTATTATGAATGAATGTAAAAACAACGCCCACGGCATCAGTCTCTAATGTTACAATCATTTACGTCTGTGTGTTGCGTAATATCACATTGTCTCAGTTCCGATCTGTTTTGGTATTCTGGCTACAGACCGAGTACCTATTGTTTTAGAACGAATGATTAATGATTACAATCTTTTCACTTTTCTATAAACGTGTATTGAGTTGTTTTTTCAATGCTTCCGCATTTTGGAGGGGTTTGGAATCGATTAGCGACTCCTTATGCCCGAGCTGTCTTCGTTCGCTGCGGCTGGGGCGTGAATACGTCCGTTCTCTCACAACATAACTGCGGCCATCTTCTTCGCTAGCTACGTAGAAGGAGAGGAAGGCGAGGCGAGAGGTTACTGAAGTGGATCGCATCCACGAGGACACGGCCGTGCTTTACCCAAGCGGGGTACACCTCCATCGTATCATCGACCGGGTTCCCCTGGCGGTCGGCACAATGGTGACACCCGGGAATCGGGAAAACGAACCTCCCAAACTTGCCATGTCCGATGAGGACCTATGTCATACGCAAGTTAAGGACGACCGTGGAGACTCTCCAGTCACTCCTCCAAAAGGGGAGTTATCGCCATAATGGTGGCGTGCCTAGTCCTTCGCGCCTGTGTCATGGGCGCGTGTGCGATGGTACAAACTTGTAAACTCTAACCTAACCTAACCAAGTTACGATCGTTTCGTTTACTTCGAACGCCTCGAGTACATCACGCTTCCGATTCCTTTCTTTCCTTTATTCCTTCTGACCACGTGACTGAGCGTTGAGATGACGTCAGAACAAAGGAATCGGAGGTGTGACCTACTTGAGGCGTTAGACACAAACGAAACGATCGTAACTTGGCTAGGGGCGCAGGAACAACTATCTGTAAGCTGTACAAATAGGTTAAATATCAATTTATTTGTATAGTATTAACTATAAATACTATTATACTAAACCTAACTATGTCCATATAATACAAAAACAAATACACTCAGGTGTCGAAGTACTCCTCCACATCGCTGTCATCCGGAAATGTGCCCAGAGGCTGGCAGTATTGCCACGTTGAATGGCAATGCTAATTCTTTGGCCGAAAAACGAGCCAGCCCTCTGGTCACGCGAAGTGTCGATCAGACGGCGTGAAATTTTCTTGAAAAAGAGACGTGCACTCGGACCCCATGACCCAAGCGTTTCGACCACAAACGGTTCAAAACTGTAATTACCAATAAGCTATAAAAATATTTGTTTCATTCGGGAATCGAACCCTTGACCCGTAGCGCAGCAGCAAATTGCTCAACCACTGCGCCAACCATGTTACTAAGATGTTTTAATTATTGTTATAAATATTGTAATTAGTCTTGTATTTTTGTTTCAGTTTCCTAGAGAAGACAAAAAGGACAATTTAAAATTGAAAACGGACACTATTGAACACTATGGTAAGTTAATTTTATCCATAATTTTATTAGTCTAGCTAATATTATCCAAACGCTTAGTAGACACTTCACGTGACCCAAGGGCTGGCTTTTACCTCAGTCACAGATTAAGCATTGCCATACAACGTGGCAATGCCGCCAGCCTTTTGGGCACACTTCCAGTCGACAGCGATGCGGAGGAGTTTTATGACCCCATATTTTAGCTAGTAGTTTTTGATTTTAGTGTATATATTGTTTTAATTAGTTAAGTGTTTTATGTACAGAAATTAATTATGAAAAAAAATCTCGTAAATAAAAAACTTTTTACAAAAAAAAGATAACAGACTTCACTAAAAAAACACTAAAAGAATCAAAATAACTTTAATTTCGGAAGTCGGTGTTTCTCGGTATTATTTGTATTTTATTTAACACCGAGTTCCGAAATTAAAGTTATTTTGATTCTTTTAGTGTTTCTTTTAGTGAAGTCGGTTATCTTTTTTTTGTAAAAAGTTTTTTATTTCACACTTTTTAGTTGGGATACACATATAAACAGAGTGCTTATTTCTCAAGACAATTCCAATTCATCCAAACACTAGTAGGTTACATTGTTTTATTATGAAGTTCCTGTGTCTACCTTCCACCTTCCGGCTCCATCATCAGATCAGTTCGATAGTACCTTATAGCCAAAGTGCATTTAATGACAATTCTAATAAGCCCAAACACGGCTAGATTACACTGATTAATGACGGAGTTCCAGTGCCTACCTTCTGGCTCCATCATCATCATCAGATCAATTTGATGATACTATTTTCAACGGAACTATTCAGAACCATTTATTTATTTGTATTATCATAGTCGCTTAACTATCTTCATTGTGATATCTATGCGAGTATGAAGTTCCGTTGACCATTTCTGATCTTCTTCATCAGTTCCACTCCATCAAATGTTACTATTTGACTGTAAATGCTTAAGTTCTCGATGAAAATACCAAAATCACTATGCAGTTGCCTATAATATTTGAGGAGTTCCCTCGATTTCGCAAAGATTCCATCATCAGATCCTGATTTGGTGACTATGGGACCATTTGGGAAGTATACCCTTTCTAACAAAAAAATAATTTTTCAAATCGGTTGGTAAGCGACGAAGTTATCTGCGAACAAACATAAAAAAAAATACAAACATCCGAATTGAGAACCTCCTCCTTTTTTAGAAGTCGGTTAAAAAAAACTTATATGCGAATGCGAATGTGTGTTTGTTTGTCTCACTTTCTCGCTTAACTGCTGAACGGATTTGGATGAAACTTGGCACACTAGTAGACCATGTCCTGGAATAGGAACAGAATATTTTTATCCACAAAATAGTTATACTCCTATTGAATAAATTTAGATTTTCGGGCGAGCGATATCGTTGGTAGACTATGTTATGTTTTTAACATTATGTTTGATAACACTACTGTGTTATGTTTTTTTTTATTGTTGATAGGCTAGCTACTACTATCAGATAATAGTAGCGCGAGCCAATCACCTCTACTATTCAAGGGCCTATTACACTACTCAATATTCAGACAGTCTTAGTCGATGTCGCGTAGTATAATAAGGGTTAGACCGGTCTAAAGGGCCTATTACACTACGTGATATTCAGCACACGATATTCAGACCGTCTTATTTTTTGTTCCGAGTAAGACCGGTCTAACCCTTATTACACTACGCGACATCGACTAAGACTGTCCGAATATCGAGTAGTGTAATAGGCCCTTTACTCGGAACAAAAAATAAGTCTGAATACCGTGTGCTGAATATCGCCTAGTGTAATAGGCCCTTTACCAATCTGGACTAAGGGCCGTCAAAGTGCTTTTGTGCCCGCTTGATATTCGCCATATTGGCGCTGTCGGCCTTAGCGAGTTTTGGCGAGTGTCTACGGTACTAAAATTAATAATGTCACGCCACTTACAATATACACATGACCTCATTTTTCATAAGTTCTATATAATTCGTGAAGCAGGAATAACATGGAATTCGAACGAAATTAATTCAAAATGCAATACTGTACACGGCCGAGTGGTAATGGCCCCGACTTACAAGTCAGGCGAACGTTCGGTCGCGGGTTCAAACCCAGCCAGGCGCATTACTTTGTATAATTTATTTCATCACCACTGCTCTCAAAACGGTGAAGAAAAACATCGTGAGGAAACCGGCATGTCCTAGAACCAAAAAATTCTAGACATGTGACATTCACCAACCCGCACTGGGCCTGTGTGGTGGATTATGGCCCATTCCCTCTCCTAGAGAGGAGGCCTGAGTCCCAGCAGTGGGAACATTAAAAAGGCTGATTAAGCTAAGCTTAAGCTAGTGTACACTTCTTGCATTATAAGTCAAAACTAGTTCTCTGGACGCTCGTAAGTGGGGCTTCAAATAGGCACAAAAAATTTGCTGTCAAACATATGGAACAGCCTGTCCATTGGTATATAGTAGAGGTCAGTGATCTCACCTAATGGTGTATATAGTCAGACGTCAAAAAAACTATCCAAAGAGTATCGTGTTGCCCAGTAACTGGGTTGTGGATGTCTGATACATCGCATCCAGTTAGACTGGAGGCCGACCCCAAGCTAGTTGGAAAAAGGCTATGGAGATGATGACACACTAAGAAGTAGAGACTTAGTTACAATGGTCTATATATTTTTACTCATTTAAAATAACCCATCACCGTCGATGAGGCGGCGATCTCTCGCCCGGGGCCTTAGTACAGACCATGGTCCGAAGCGAGGAGGAATGGCAGGTGGTCGACTCTTTCTGCGAAGCAATAATGCTAGCGAAGGAGGCAGCCGCATGGTTTTCTTTTCTTTCTTTCTCACGCCCCAGCCACCGGGATCCTGATCCCGATTTCCAGCTCCCGTTGGCGTAGGCTTGCTGACGACGAGCAATGAGTAGTTCACCGTCCAGTAACTGAGTCGTCGCCCAGTCATCGACCGCGCGTATGGTTCCACGCACGTCTCAAACAGACGTCAGTAGACTGGGCCCAGGGTCCTGGAACGCTAGGTAAAGAAGTGAATATCTGACACGCCCTCTCGATCCGCATTAGAGGGGGAAACGTGATTGGATAACTGAAATTCCACCTTAAAAAAAAACTGCCAATAAGAACGGTTCGGGATCTTCGGAGTAAAATAGAGGTAAAATCTAGCGGAAGCGATTACAAAAACGACTACCATAAACTGAGATGAAGGAAATGCTGTGAACAATAGGATGGGAAGCTATTGGCATGAAGAACTAGATAAAGTACTCTGTGATTACTGATTGCGTAGTTCGTAAAGGTACGAAGTCATGTATGAAGATTGATACTTACATTTTTTTTAATGTTGAAAATAGGAAATGAATTCAACAAATAAACACCGGGACAGGTGAAACTAAAAAACCGGCCAAGTGCGAGTCAGACTCGCGCACGAAGGGTTCCGTACCGTCCGTAGTAAAAAACGGCAAAAAAAATACCACGTTTGTTGTATGGAAGCCCCCTTAAATATTTATTTTATTCTGTTTTTTAGTATTTGTTGTTATAGCGGCAACAGAAATACATCATCTATGGAAATTTCAACTGTCTAGCTATCACGATTCATGAGATACAGCCTGGTAAAAGACGGAAAGATAGACAAACGGACGGACAGCGAAGTGTTAAGACCCTAAGTGTAATAGGGTCCCGTTTTTCCCCTTTGGGTACGGAACCCTAAAAAAGGTTATAATGTCTAATGTCATGTATAGATAATGGATCGGAACTCTTCGTGCGCGAGTCCGAATCGCATTGTCGAATGAGTAAATTCTATTGCTAGCTTTTTATTAAATACTTAAAAAGCTAGCTGTCTTACTAGACAGTCTTGCATTACAGAGCATTAATTTGGAGGAAATATCCCACCAAATATTTAAGAAGGTCAGTAAACCCAAGGTTAGGTCAAATATTGATGCCCGTCATGTTTTAGATCTCATTGCTGCTCATCATGACTCTCATGTTATGATGACAAGCAATACTAGGGATTGCAAAATCCGGACCTTATGGAAATCCGAATTTCTGTACTCTGATAAAAATCCGGAATATCCGGATTTTTCAAACTTGCGAGTGTTTAACCTATAGATATGTATAGGTATATAGGGAATAACGGAAAAGTTTGTTTATTTTCGATATTTTCAGACTACTTTATGAATAACTTCTTATTTATGTACTTGGATAAATACCCAATAATCCATTTTATAAATGTATAAAAAGCTCAATATTGTATAATCTATGCAGACGCTATCGTTTATCCTAAATGGCGCGAAATCACGCGCGAACGCTTTGGGTTTGAGTGGAGTTGATTTGTTATAACTGAAATAAATAACGTTAATAATTTAAAATATGTATTTATTCGTTCAATTCACAGTACGACAGAATAAAATGAACTAAAATAATCCACAAAACTTTTAGGCATCAATTATTTTTCCCGTTATAAATTCACGTAATCATTTTTAATATAACATTAACATAAACAATAATTAAGAAGATAATTAAGATAACAACATAAACTAAAAAAAAAATATTAGGGTTGTGTAAATATTGTAAGGCACCGACAACAGTATAGAGCCGTCTCTATTTAATTCTCTTTTTCAATGAATTTACCAGTTGCTTTGCAGGTATAGTGTCTTGGCTGTTTAATGTTTTTATCAAAAATTGAAAAGCTATATCGGCCTTTAGAATAGTGGCATCTCTGTGGCGAGCTAAATTCGCGCAAATACACTACACTACACCTAAACCTACCAATTCAAAAATCTTTTGGACTACTTTTAATGGAAATTTGTGAATAACTGCAAATAATATTTGTTAAACTCAGTTTTGACTAAAAGTTTGAGTCCAAAAAACCGGATATCAAAATGTCAAAAAAGCCTGGATTTTTCAATTATTTTCGAATTTCGAAGAATCCGAATTGCAATCCCTAACCTATACCTATACCTTATTAGATATGCTTACTTACTTTTCTACAAAGCACGTGTATCGTAGAATGGGTCAACGGCCTGTAGATACAGTGAGCAGAAAATATAATGGACACTCATGTTACAAAAAGATTAAGCATATTTCAAATACTCCGGCCTTTTTTTTTACTATTATTGATAGGCTCGTGGGTGCCGTAGACGACTGGAGCAAACATAACTGTGCGGTGGTTATTATGTAGCTAGCTACAAGCTCTAACATTTATATAACTCTCACTGAACGTAAAAGGTTAATCCGTTTTTTAATACACTCCTTTCACGTCATGTCATTTTAAACTGTTGTTTTGATGGCTTAGTGTAAGTAAGCCAAAAGGTGAAAGAAAGAAAGAAAAAGAGTTTATTTACGTCAACCATGGCGCATACTTTAAAAATAAAAATAATAATTCTACATAATAGTGAGATATGCTTCAAATCTGCGCAAAACGGTCAGCCCTCAGAAAAATGCTGGGGCTTGTGTAAGACAGAGCCATAGAGCTGATTTTCAGCGCCAGCCGTCGTCGACGGTGAGACGTTGATCGGCTAGCAAAGTAAGGCTCAACCTTTTCTATTCACGTCTGTACATGAAGGATTGTATTGTCGTAGGGCATTAACCTGAACGGCTCGTTCGCGGTACAACGAGCAGTAAGATCAAAAGTATGAAAATATTTGAAGCACCACGAGACGCCACTTTTTCGACGCGTGCCCGCGTACCGATGCCGCCCCGCTCGCCGCGCCAGCGCCGCTCGCCGCTTAGACCGAAGTCGTGAACAGATCGGAAGTTTTCTATGTAATGCGGGATTGTTAGAAAGAGTTACCGGGGCCCTGGGGCCTTAACATGACATGTTAAAATGTCAGGCATGCGAGCGAGAATGAAAAATGGAGCTTACATCCTATATACCTCCATCCCTTTAACACTTCAGTTTAGGTCGTCAGTAATGGATCGCGTTAAGAGCTCGTGATAGTGCCTCTGGACCGCATAGGGCAACTGAAGGATCATAGTTGAATTTTAGACAGCAAAAATTTGATACTCTACTTGATTTGTATGTTTTGATGAAAATACCAAAATCACTATTTGATTGCCTATAATATTTGAGGAGTTCCCTCGATTCCTCATGGATCCCATCACTAGAACAGGATTTTGAAAAAAAAAGGACCAATCTGAAAGCATAGCCTTTAAGGGAAAAAAAAATTGCAAATCGGTCTATAAACGACGGAGTTCTGAGGTAACAAACATAAAAAAAAACCGAATTGATAACCTCCTCCTTTTTTTTAAGTCGGTTTAAAAATGCTTTTCATTGAAACCTTGTTTAACATTTGTTTTCGTTTTGTTTTCAGTGGGTCCGGTTGTGGTTAGCGTTCACTGTATCCGCCGTTTGGTCACAACACACTAACACGGTAAGTACTGATATCAATCTATCCTAGTTAGAAAAGCTGATTTTAAAATAAATCTAGTATAGTATACTTAATCATAGAATGATGTTCCAGTGGATTTCGTAAGTCCGGAACTTCCGATTTAAATTTTAATCGGAACTTAAATCGGAGGTTCTACAAACAAGTTTTAATTTGTCGAGCGGAACACCTCCCTCCCTTTTTAAATTTCCGTATATCTGTCTGTTTGTTTCAGCATTTAATTTCCAAAACGGCTCGACTTATTTTAACGGGATTTTCACTGACGGAACTGATGTTACAGGGAGTAAAGCTACTTTTTATTTTCCCGCGGATACAGGATTTTCATAGTTTGAAATAAAAAATAAATAATATCAATAAAGATGTGATTTGACGATTATTTTTTCACGTTGTATCATCAATTAACTTCTCCCGGTCTAGGTGGAGCAAAATCAAAAAATCAAAATCATAAAGCATTTATTTCAAATAAACCATTTACAGGCACTTTTGAAATGTCAAGAAGTCAGTCAGTCAGTCAGAAAAATAAAAATTGCTAATTGCACATTCCAAAGCGTAGATCTCTACGGAGAAGAATGTGCAAGAAACTCCATGGACACTCTTTTCAATCATGTTTTATAATTACAAATTAGAGCGAGAGGCATTATCGGATTTTTGCTGACTAAAACCCACAGTATTCCTTCATTTGTCCTTTATTGCGAGGGCTTTAGCAACTCCTTCGAACAATCCGCAATCCTGGCAGGCGTCGACGTCGGCCCTAGTGGACCCCGTCGGCGTCGGCCCTACTCGATCCCGTCGGCGTCGGCCATAATCGACCTCGTCAGCGTCGGCCCTACTCGACTGCGTCGACGTCGGCCCTACTGGACCCCGTCGACGTCGGCCCTACTCGACCCCGTCAGCGTCGGCCCTACTCGACCCCGTCGACGTCGGCCCTAGTGTACCCCGTCAGCGCGCAGCGCCGGCCCTACTCGACCCCGTCGGCGTTGGCCCTAGTGAACCCCGTCAAGTATACTTATTGTAACACTTTTGGTGCGTTTTTTCTCTCAGGTCTAAAACCTTCAGAAATTCTGAAGGTTTTATTATTTATTGCATGCAAATCGGTGTTAAAAAAAATACATAATTATAGTGTCTCAAATATAGACCCTGGTAGGGCACAGCAAATTAAATATTCTTAATATTGCTATTTATTTTTCTTTAAGTAATCGCTTCAGTCTGTTTTTTTTTTTTTTTTTTTTTTTAATTGATATAAACTAGTGCTTGACTGCGATGTTTGAAAATACATAATGTTTTTGTGGACCTTATATATACTATTGGGTAGCTTGTTACAAATTTGAATGCTTCCCTATTGCAGAAAGACGTTACAAAATTACAAAACACATTTTATTCAACAAAACAGATTTAAATATATTCACATCATCAAAATAATATGTTCATTACATACAAATGAATGAGAACTGGTTGCATTGTACGAGAGCGAACAATACATTCGTTCGTCCGCTTGGTTAGGCTTCCTGGGAGAAAGTCTAGACTAATACTGTGCCTAGGATTATTAGAATATCTTGTTTGAGGACTGGTTTCTTAGATCTGTTATTTAGAATTAGAAAACTTAGGATTTGAATACAATGATTAGGGCTACCCGGCTGTCTACTGTCTGGTGTGATTCTCAATTTGGAAAAAATCTTTTTCTCCATACCCTCCTGAAGACCCGCTTCTAATCTTACTAACCGCTTTTAGTAATTTATTATTTTTCGCACTAGTTCGAAAAAGTGAGCCAGCGCCTCAACTTATTACATGTATCGTATCAATCTGGTTGCTAAAAAGCCATGTGTCGCCGGGGAGCCCCCGTTTATTTCTTTCTTTGTAAATGTATTGAAAAAATTTGAAAGATACATACATCTATTGGATCTATCTATAATAACAATAATTAATTCCATGAATTGTTACTTAGCCCTCATCCTCTCTCCTAACTTTGCTGTGCCCGACAGGGTCCATATTGATCTTGACAATATTTTATACCATCTAGGTACATAATATGGAATGCAATAGAGTATTGAGACGTCGTTTAATATACTACTCTGCCAAGAAAGTACCGGGAAAAGATCAATAATACACAAAATGTCTGTTATTCATCCAAATTTATTTTATCACCTTCAAAGTATGCTCCTTTAGAAACGATACACTTGCGCCAACGAATAATCCATTCATCAAAACATTTTTTAAACGCTGCTTCCGGAATTGAGTTCAGTTCTCGCCGCGAATTCTCCTTTATGTCTTCTATCGATTGAAAACGGGTGCCACGAAGTGGTAATTTGAGTTTAGGAAAAAGAAAAAAGTCAGCAGGAGCCATATCTGGTGAATATGGTGGTTGCTGGATGGTATTTGTTGAGTGTTTGGTCAAAAATTCGTTCACAATGGATAGCCTTGTGCGAAGGCGCATTGTCGTGGTGCAAAATCCAAGAATTTTCTTTCCACAAATCTAGCCTTTTTCGTCGAATTCGCTCTCTTAAACGCTGCATAACGCTCAAATAATATTCTTTATTTACCGTTAGACCTTCCGGTAAGAATTCAGAGTGCACAACACCGCGATAGTCAAAGAAAACAGTCAACATGACTTTGACTTTTATTCGACTTTGGCGTGGTTTTTTCGGTTTCGGTTCAGTTGGAAGGCGCCACTCCGAAGCTTGTTGACTAGTTTGCATGTCAAACTCGTAAACCCACGTCTCGTCACCAGTAACAATGCGTTTCATGAATGTTGGGTCCGAACTGACTTGTTCTAGCATGTCCTCAGCGACTTTCATGCGATTGAGTTTTTGGAGAAAATTCAGATCTTTTGGGACTAGCCGAGCAGCAACATGTTTCATACCCAAATGATTAGTTAAAATGGTACGGATCGACTCGTGAGATACAGAAAGTTCGGCGGCTATCTCTCTCAGAGTTGAATGGGGATTTTCAGTCACTATTTTCTTCACTTTTGCGATGTTAACTTCAGTTGCAGACGTTGACGGCCTACCAGAGCGAGGCAAATCTTCCATCACATCTCGACCGCTTTTGAACGCTTTGAACCACTCATAAGCACGAGTTTTTGATAAAGTCGATTCACCGTAAGCCTTCTGTAACATTTTCAGTGACTCCGAACACGAAATTCCATTGGCGATGCAAAATTTAAGACAAACTCTTTGTTCGATATTTTTGTCCATTATGAAATTCGCAATACACACTATATATGATATTACTAAAACCAGCACTGTATTTAATATAAATAACAGATGCAACTCAAACTCCGCGCCAAAATGGAAAACAGTTGTGCCAATCTAACAACTACAAATAAACAAAAATTTGAATTTGGAACCATAAACAAATCATCCATTCCCGATACTTTTTTGACTGAATGTAGGTACGTGGAAAGTCATTGCAGCCTTCGGCTCCATAACACCCTCACCTGTGGCTCGGGCTAATTCCGCCTCGGTCGCAATGACAAAGTTTCTCAACTTGTATCAAAATGACTATGTTCCTTCTTATACCCTTTGAGTTCCAGGACCAGTGGTTTCCCTTTCAAAAATAAATCCTTGACCCCAGTAGGCTTCGGCGCGCCGTATCGTCCGGTAACCGTTCGGACCGAGCCCAAGTTGTCGACGGCTCGAACTGTTCCACATGCGCCTCAAGGAGATATCAGCAACTGTAGGGGCCCAGCAGGGTCAAAGCCTACTGGTGCCAAGGGTCTGATTCTGAAAGGAAGACTCGGCCCTGTTACGAAAGGCAGCGAAGGAACAGGAGTGGGTTTTAGTAGGCTTCGGCCCTGCTAGCCCCTATGGTTTTGCTGACGTGTCTTTGATGCGCGCGTGGAACACTATGCGCCGTCGTCGACTTGGGCTCGGGCCGGACGGTTACCGGACGGCCGGACGGCGTACTCAGGCCTCCTCTCTAGGAGAGGGAATGGGCCGTAATCCACCACGTGGGTCCAGAGCGGGTTGGTGCCATGTCTGATGGCTTCGAATTTTTGGTTTTAGCACATGCCGGTTTCCTTACGATGTTTTCCTTCACCGTTTTGAGAGCAGTGGTGATAAAATAAATTACACAAAGTAATGCGCCTGGCTGGGTTTGAACCCGAACTTACAACTCGTAAGTCGGGGCCGTTACCACTCGGCTACCGCTGCTCGTGCACTGCTTTTATCTTTTAAAACCTATAAAATCTTTATATATTTCTAATTACACCTTTTTACAACTTTTACATAATCCTCTCAAAAAGCAATTCAATAAACTTCAAAACTTAATGAACTTGTAAACACCTCTTACTTCTGCGTCTTACATATTATTGTATATATATTCTATATCGGCTTTGCGTCATTATATAACATACCGTATGAAGTATGGACCAGTGGACGACAGTATTTACGGATGTGAAAGGCTTTCAATGGGCTACTATTTCCTGCTAAGAGCTTTTATGTGTTTAGCTGGAGATAAAGACTATAAGACAGATTTTTTTAGTTTATATATCCGCAAAGAGATTTAAAGAGATACAATAGATCGGCTATCAAAAAAAAAGTCTTAGAAAAACTGTCATCCTATGCCTCAGTGACGCCATCTGGCTTTGAATAGCAACACGCGAATTACATTTGTCAAAATTTATAATTATTTAACTATCGCTCGGTAGGTGGCCAGGGGCCTTACCATGATAATGTTAAAATGTCAGTCGTACGAGCGAAAAAGAGTGATGGAGCTATACACCCTATATAGAATCACGTTATGAGCTCGTGGTAGAGCCTCAGTGTGTGATATAGAAGCCCTATAAAATGACCTAGCGGGCATCGGCCCCATCGAGCCCCTGTGGTTTTTCGGACATCTCTTTAGGAAGCTCATCGACACTACACACCCGATGGTGTGTGACCGATCCTGAGTCGATACTCGGGATCGGTCTTTACAGGTGACCAGATGGCGAGCTACCTATGGCACGTCGTCTGCAAGCCCGCGTCTACGGTGACCGGGAATCGCCTGAATATATGGATTGGGTAGAAGTTTATTGGAATTATGAATTGATATATATATAGTGGGTATATCATTAATGTAGGATTTCTGAACATCAAAAATCTAATTCTTCACTAAAAATACTTATTTTGACAATTATTAAAGGACTTGGGGCACCCCGACTCGCACAGATTAGGTTAGAAGGGAATGGTGGGGTCTAGAGAGCGAGCTAAACGAGCTACAATAGACCCCATCATCTCCATCGTGAACACGTCATATTTTCGTGAACAATTAGTAGTTTTGATGGAACAAAAGCATATTTTATAGTGAACACCGGTAGAGTCGACTGTTCCTCAATGTATTCCTGACTATCTTTGCCCTCGGCTTCGCACGCGTACACAAAATATAGCCTACGTCACTCAGGAATAAAGCAGCTTTCTATCAGTCAAAGAAATTTCAGCAATCGGACCAGTAGGTACTTTCAGAGATAACCTCCTACAAATAAGAAAAAAAAACTTCACCACGTTATAATACTAGTGTAGATACATTGAGGAATGCTCTACCGGAGTACAACATAACTATTTTACGATACGGTCTGCCATGTTTGACCGTATGACCGTAACATGGCAGATGTTTGACCGTATCATGAAATAATCATGCGTTTATTTATTTATTTATTTAAACTTCATGTACAGTAGTGGTACATAGGCGGACTTAATGCAACAAGGCATTCTCTACCAGTCAACCTTTGGGTTAAAAAGACAACACTGTGGTAGGCTTGCACAATAAACAAATAACAGATAATTCAAACAGAAGAAAAATAAAATAAAAAATAAGTAATTTATAATAATAAAATACATATATATGCTAAAATTATAAACTAATAAATACTATGAAAAATATCAAGTTATTAAGAAAACTTAATAATAATTCTGACGAAGACCAAACTAAAGTTGAGAGGATTTCAAGTAGTAGTTCCGAATTTTACGCTTAAAGGAAAACTTACTTTCAGCTTTTTTGATGTCAAGGGGAAGCACATTCCAGAGTTTTATAGTGGAAACAGCGTATGAATTGGACATAAAGCCAGTACGGTGAGAAGGAATATGAAGGAGCATGTTTTTGGATGCACGAAGGTTAAGATTATGAGAACTACCCAACACTTTCACTTCAACGTTTAGCTGAAATAACACCATTTCATGAAATGGCTGGTCATATCATGAAGTGATCAATTTTAAGTCATATTATATAGCTCAATCAATTCATAATTCTAATAAATGTCTACCCAAGCCGTATATTTAGGCAATAAGGAAAGTGCTTCCCACACTCACTAATACACACGAGGTAACGATAGCTTCCACATATTTACCGCCAATTAATTATGATGGATCGCTGGAAACCGCATGTAGTGTAACTACACATACTTACACGTAATATTGATCGTCAGGCTTATAAACCGACGTATAGACCTGGAACGTAAGTGGCAACTGAAGGATCAGAGGTGAGTTTTAGTCAGTAAAAGTCTGAAATTCCCTCTCGCATCACACAGAGCTGGAGAAGTAATTTTTTGACTTCTCACGAAAAGAAAGATGTGCGGGATCGTTTGAAAGAGTCACCACGCCCTAGAACGTTGGCGCGGACTTGCGGAAGATGAGCGATAGTTAGCTCGCGTCCAGCCCACTGTATTTTTTTACGACATCTCCCTCCCTTTCGTGTAAGACTTTTACTAACTAAAATCCACTCCTGTTCCTTCTTTACCTTTGTTCCCGGGGTTCTCTTTCGCTTGTTCCCTTGGCCTCAGGAGGCTTCGACCCTGCTGGGCCCCTACGGTTGCTAACATCTCGCGCGTGGAACACTACGCGCCGTGGACGACTTGGACTCGGTCCGGACGGTTACCGGACGGTCGGACGGCGAGCTACCCACTGCTCACCGTCCGCAAGCCCGCGCCTACGGGGCCGTCCGGTAAGGACCGAATGCCAGGCGTCGACAGGGTAGTGTTCCAAGCGCGCTTCAAAGATATTATTACTCCTCAAAAATAAAAGTCAATGAGAACTCGATTTTAATAACATATACTTGTATGTATACAACATACAGTTCAGAACAGACCACAGTTAATAATGAGGTGATCAGATAAAAGAAGTTTATGGAAAATTTAATTCATGATGATGAGAGCGAACGCTTGGGGTTTAATGAATTAAATATTCATTAAACCCGAACGCTTGGGGTTTAATGAATATTTAATTCATTAAACCCCAAGCGTTCGCTCTCCCATTGTATTTCTATTGTGGCTCTAATTACGATATTCGAAAGGTTAACGCATGATGAATGCATACCTACATAACCGCTTCACTGAATTTAGCAAAGCATCGATGGAAAAAAACATCGTACAACTGAATTACCGACACACCGTGTTCAATACAATAAAAATCGAATCATCAAGTATCGCGGTCAAGTACAGACCACCCCTAATTTACAGAGCGGCTCATCCCATCGTCATCAGACGGGTTGGAATTCGGGTAAGCGAGTCTTCAGGCGTCTATAGCCTCAGTGAAGCAGGGCAATTCTCAAAAATCACGCTGAAATCAATGATGCACGCGTCATGCTCGTGAACGGGTGCCGTCAGTTGAGACTGGTCAGCTCTTAGCTATCAGTGGCTTAATTCAATTTCTATTTTTTAAATTAGTTTTAGTTTTTTTTTGTAATTATTATTACTTATCTACATTGTGCTCACATATTTGAAGCGACAAGAAATATGTAACCAAGATTTATGTAATTCATAATATGATTTAAAAGAGTGTCCATGGAGTTTCTTGCACGTTCTTCTCCATAGAGATCTACGCTTTGGAACGTGCAATTTAGCTTCTTTTTTTATTTTTATGACTGACCGACATTTTGACAATTTAAAAGTGCCTGTAATTGGTCTATTTGAAATAAACGTTTCTGATATCTGATTTCTTATTTCTGAATCATATGTGATACGGGCTTTTTAAATACGGAATCACATTGAACTACACTAGATCGACGCTCACGTGGACCACGCCTGATTTGCATGTAGCGGCGCGTTGCGTGGTGTCGCGTGGCGTGGATCTAATGTAGCTCTTCAAGTCTAGTTGCCATATAAAATGTATGAAGACCGACGCGCCTAGATTGGCGTACGTGGCCCACGTGTGCGCAGTGTAGTCCTTGAATTAACATAAAACCCCCAATAACCTCTCTGTTACACTTTGACGGTGGACTAGTGTACAGATACCGGCACGAATCTTGAGCGCTCAGCGAAAGAGCAGGGATCGCTTTGCGCATCGTACAACATCGGCGAGCCAATCACTGTACAAGGATTGCACTCCCCGCTCCCGCATCTCTTTTCACACCACTAAAGAGACCCGATATTTCACTTTTGCGTGCTTCTGCGCAAGTCTATCTGTAGAAGTCAGCACTCAAGATCCGTGCCGGTATCTGTATTTAGCTACGGGCTCCGTCATATTGTGGCTTTTATTTAACCCAAATCGGTGTCATCTCATAAGTGCCGTCAGCCATGTTATTTCTCTTCATTTAAATATAAATACCGTTCACTTACGTGTAATCGAATAATATGCAGTACTTTACATACTATCAACTCCGTCTTTTCATTGCATAACTGATAGAAATGACTATTAGAAAGATACTAGTTTCAGATCGTGACTTCGCTCACGTGAATATGAGAAAATGATCCAAAGGTACAAAGAAATAAGAAAAATATAAAGAAAGAAAGAAAAATATTTTATTTGGCACACTTAAATACATTGTAGAAACTTAAGAAAAAAAAAAGAAAACTACCATTGTGTGATTGTGTGTTTCACGGCTGCGCCAAATAGGTCCAGCACCCCTAGCCAAGTTGATAATCTGCAATCGTTAACGCTAGTCGAAAACTAATCAAATGTATGGGAATGACATCATCTCAACGTCAAGTCACGTGGTCAGAACAAACGAATAGACAATTGGTAGCTAAGTTCACATCGTTGAAAATTATAAAATTAATTGTTATCGATTCTACAATGCTCAACGCTACATCCTTTGTTAGTGTAGAACGAGCGGCCAACTCTACCCCCCCTAGCCAAGTTACAATCGTTTCGTTTGCGCCGAACACCTCGAGTAGGCCACGCCTTCGATTCCTTTGTTCTGACCACGTGACTGAGCGTTAAGATGACGTCAGAACAAAGGAACTGGAGGAGGATAACTTGGCTAGAGGCGCAGTTCAGCAAAAAAGCCAGACAACTACATGGTAGTTGGCTGATACTGATTTTCAACTGAATCTTACTGAGCGTGTACGCATGAAATGTTGGATGTAAGGTAAATAAAAAAAAAATATAGTTATAAATTAATAGAGTTTTAGTTTAAATACTTAGTTTAGTTAATATTTAAGTTTCCTCCGTGATTTGTTAACCCAACGATTAAATAATATTAAGTTAGTAAATATTGGGTCAATTTATCTATTTTCAAAAATTCATCAATATTGTTGGGCTGTTTTTTGAAACGTCACTAGGAATTACTCTTGTATATGCAGGTCTAAGTGACCTAGTGAGGGTCGCGGAATCCGATAGTTGCGAGGCGCACAGGACCGGTCATTGTGGCGACATTTGGGGGAGGCCTATTTCCAACAGTGGACGTCTTTCGGCTGAAATGATGATGATGATGATGCAGGAGTCGGACCTGCGACATCCTGCGTATGAAAGTAAATTCGATTCGATTCGACTTCGGTACATCTATATCAAAAACATTTTTATTTTATTTACTATTCTTCATGGATATCTTATAATATGACAGACGACAGTAACCAAATGTTTGTTAGAGAAATTTTATCCTGAATAATAATTCTATCGATTAGTATACTTGATAAAAGAGCGAGTGTTTGTATTTTTTTTAATTTATTTAGTTCGAGTCACGGGCGAGTCTTAGAAAATCTTTGAATGCAGTTTTATTTATTTATTTATTTATTTAAAACTTTATGCACTAATGAAACATTGTACAAAGGCGGACTTAATGCCTTTTGCAGTTTTGTTTCTTTTAAAAAAATAAAATTTCCCTCCAGGATCTAGAACTAAAAATTCGAAGACATGTGACATCCACCAACTTGCACTGGGCCCGCGTGGTAGATTACGGCCCATTCCCTCTCCTAGAGAGGAGGCCTGAATCCCAACAGTGGGAACATTATAAGGCCGACTATGCTATGCTCCAGGGCCCGACTTATTTTTCCACACTGTATATACTCAGAAAACAGCCTTTCTATTGCACAACTTATACACTTCGATTATTGATATTAAAATATGAAGAATTTACAGCTCCGTGACCTGTTGCAGCAGAGCTCTAAGGTCTATTAATTGTTAGTTACGCAATGTATGAGATGTAATGCGGTCGAGTAAGATGAGATGTTACGATAGTGTTATGATCATGTAGACGAAGTTACTGGGCAGGGCAATTTGTTAGGTAGTGTATGATTGATTAATATTGGTAAAGATTAAAAAGTTTCATCAGTGTTCTTCAATATCGCTTAATTCATTAAGCTATATCTATATATTCATTTAGTTATTTTTTCTCTTATTTGATCTCGGGGCGGTGGATATGACTGCACGCGGTCAAATAGACATTACCCAGGTTCAGTGCGTCTCACCCAGCCTAGAATAAATACCTATTTCTTTTTTATGTTAGTAACACTAGTTCTAAGTTTAAATTGTTACTAACACGATATGGCAAGTTACGAAATAACCGTTTTATTACTATTATTAAACCCCAGCGAACGCCGGCGTTCGTACTCTCATTGTCTTTCTATTGTGTCTCTAATTACGGTATACGAAAGGTTATATCCAGTTGAAGGGCCTTTTTATGACGTGGTAAAATGTCAGTCGAGTGAGAAAAAGAGATGGAGCTATACACCCTATATAACTCCATCCCTTTAACAGTTCAATTTAGGTCGCCAAGTGGATGCACTGCAGTAACATAAATAGCTGCTTCATAGGTCCACTGAATTGTATCAGTAAAGTCTATTCCATTTTCATTAAATCTTTCCTTGTTGTTCGGTAGGACATCATCTAATAACCCCTTTCACTCTAAGTGAAGCGAGAGGAAGTGTCAGATTAAATGACTAAAATCGACTTATTTTCCTTCAATTGCCCTTCTTTTCGTGTCGATGTTCTCAAACTACATTTTTTCTGACCAGTGTTTGGTAACCTGTACAGCTGTATGATTGGCCTCGTATAGATCCTGAAAGTGCAGGTGCTGGTGACGCATGTCTTGTGCAGCGGCTCCACACTGGCACTACCTTAGAGGTTATTCGAGGAAGCCCCATTTGGCCAAGTTGTTTTTACAGGGGCAATCTGAGTTCGCAGTCGGTTTAGAGATTTCGCGTAAGCGTGTGCTACTAGACAACTGATAAACATACTTATGTATTTTTAAATACGTACAAATTATAGATAAATTATACCCAAACACAACAAATAATCGTGCTTATCACATAAACATGTCTTGGGTGGGAATGAAACCTACGAACTCCGGCACAGCAGTCAGGGCCACTAACCACTAGACCAACAGGCCAGTCTAATATGTGTATCTACTATATGATCAGTAACTCTGCCTACCTCAGGCTATTACTTATTCTGTGCCTCAGGTTAGATATTACGTTATTTTAAAAGCTATACAGGGTTTTTGAAAGGTAACAGGGTGTTCGCATCTTGCTGAAAATTTCCCAGTTAAACATACACATAAAAAGAACACGATAACTTTCATAAATCTATTTGCACACTTTTCCCTAAAGATCATTGCTCTACCTCACATATTTTCAACAAAAACCTCACAAAACGGCACCATTACTACGAAATTCAAGTAAAACTCCACCTCTCTATACGAATTAATATGTCGAATAAAAACGTAGACTCGACCACTTTCGTCTGACGTCGTTTTTTCCATGTTCCAGCCGAACCACTTTTACCTATTCCAGTTCCTAAGATTTTACACACATATATGGACACATACCTTCGAGAGTGCAAGCTTGCTTCCGCGGTCCATTGAAAGTGTAGATAGTAAATAGAAAGGTATGTTGCCAAAGAGATAAGGAACGAATATCGTATGTGGTGTGAGGTTTTGCGAGATGTCTGCACTGCGGAAGTTTCCTCTCAGTTTTCAGGCTGAGAAAAACTAGTTAAGACTTTTTATACATGAATTGGAATCAGTTTATTTGACTCTAGCTTCTGCCAGCGGTGTCGCCCGCGTGATAATAGGTTTCCATACAAACTTTGGACTTCCGTTTTATCTCTTTAGGGAGTGAATTTTGGAAAATACTCTCTTAGTGCTCGCCTACGTCATAAGAGGAAAATTTGTGAAATATTACACAATCTTAGTCCCAGTAATTTCGATCGAGCGTTGATATGTCAGCCAGGTTTCTCCTTTTATATATAAGAGGAAGTTTGAAAGTGGGGATAGTGACTGAAAAGTTGAAAAGAAATCGTTTGTCATGTGAAAAGGAGGGATGAAACATGAAATACATGTTACTAAAAGAGTTATGAGTATACATGTAGATGGCTGGAGAAGGAGGCTAAAGAAAAGATGGAAGGATTGTGTGAGAAGTGATATTAAAGAAAATGGAGTTATGTGACGGGTGACAAGACAAAATGGAGGGGAAAAGCGCGTTGCCCCAAATAACATGAAACAAGAGCAGGACGATGATGAGTAAATGGTTGTTTGTTTCTCTTGTTTTTAGACGGGAAATTATCAGATAACTCCTCACACACTGGGTGGAGCGAGAGAGAGTGTCAGACTGTTACTGAATAATATCCAAATGTGTTCCTTCAGTTTCCCCTTGCATTCCAGGGCCGCGGTGACTCTTTCGAACAGAAATCAAATCTTGACTCCCGAGCTAGGATAGAAGCTGTTTTCTATTATAACTCTTTCGAATTATCCCGCAGAAATGTTGGTAGTCTGCAGTAGAAATTGCTACTGAATAATATGCAATAAGGTCGCTTAGAAGTAGGCAGATATATAGGTATGTAAGTATGCAAAGAGCGGGTTAAATAAGTGTATTACCTTCGAAGAGAATTATATAGTAATATATATACAGTAATATTCCACCATTATCACACAACGCCGTCTAATCTCAAGCTAAGCAGAGCTTGTGTTATGAGTACTAGGTAAATCATACATAATAAAGATAAATAACATCCAGACACAGATCAAATGGTCGTGCTCAGCACAAAAACATTTGTCCTGGGTGGGAATCGAACCCATGACCTCCGGCATAGCAGTCAGGGCCACTAACTACTAGACCAACAGGCCAGTTAAATTATGACTCTGCGTGTCACGATTCTTGGTCAGGGAGATATCGATATATACTTGGTTAACTTCGCGGTTTTACCTGCCTATAGGTAAAAGCCAAACCCATAGTCACAACATAGAAGCACGAACTTTATTACACAAAATGTTCCAAAAGAATCTCCGATACGTTTGGATTTGTTTTGACGGAACTTAAACTGGATAAATGATAAATGATATTTATTTTGTAAGTAGGTTTAAAAAAACACTTTTACACGTCAATTTTTTTTGTCATTTTAAACTAGATGAGGCCGGTGTTTCCTAGCTGACTACCCTGAGAAGAAACACCGAAACAAACTCAGGGGTCAAAGTCTCTTTTAAAGTAAAAACAAAAGAGAAAAATAAGACAACAGTTGTAGTGCGTACTGGAGCAGGTCAATCCCAAGCCTTTTCGTCCTCAACATAGTCCTGGAAATTAGCTATATCCGAAATTAGCTTCTCATGCTCCTTATAAAAGCCTGTGGCGTTCCACATAGTTGTATCACACTATATTAATATTTATATTGTAACATAATTACAGTACTATGTGTAGGACCCACCTTTTGAAACAGATATTATTTAGTCTGTGGTATAATCAAAGATTTTCTGTCTATGGTTTTTCTACTTTTTGACACTTCGCAAAACCTCACTTTTGGCGGTTTGGACCAATATAATTTGCTCGAATTTTTTTTTCAAGTTCGCTACTAAACGGCGCTAAACGCCAAAAGCTTAAAGCAATTTTTTTTTAGAAAAGGAAATAAGCTAAGGTTAAAAAAAAATATTTGAAGTATCTGTTATTTGTTTATTATGCAAACCTACCACAGTGTTGGCTTTTTAACCCAAAGGTTGACTGGTAGAGAATGCCTTGTTGCGTTAAGTCCGGCTATGTACCACTACTGTACATGAAGTTTAAATAAATAAATATTTTTTTTTAAAACAAGCTTTTAAAAGTGGTTCTTCTTCTTGAATATTGTAACGTAGCTTTTTTTCGTATTTTTCTCAACCAAAACTTTTAATTGACACCAATATCATGGGGGTGCATAATAAATAGACCGCCATTTTCATGAATCCGCCATATTGTATTTCGAACGGATGGACCCGAGTGCAGAAAATACTAAAATCACTATGTAGTTGCCTATAATACTTAAAGAGTTCCCTCGATTCCCATTATCCCATTATCAGAACATTTTGAAAAAAATGAACTAATCTCGACTTTTAGGTAAAAAAAAAAATTTGCAAATTGGAAAAAAAATACAACTCTAACTGTTTTTTGAAGTCGGTTGAAAAGAATTAGTGCGCAAGCAATTGTTCAAAGTTCAGAGAGCTCAAAGATATTTCGGGCGTACTGTAAAAATATAATCGTCAGTTTAGTTAGCCCGTTCTATCGCCCGCGGCTCGCTCCTAATTGTAATTGATAGGAAACTATTAATGATAGCTATTACGAGCTTTCTTCCGTTATGTCAGAATGCTTACGTCACGTCCGGCTAACACGGTTTAGTGATTTAGATGAATGAATGTGGAGCACGTGGATTGTTATTATTTTGTTTATTAACCATAGCTTCTGCCGGCGGGTTTGTCTGCGTGAAAGTAGACGTTTATTCCCAGGGAATATATTCCTGGGTCAAAAGTTTTTCTACGTAAGTCAAGAATATTATATTATTATTGCACACAAAGTGACGGCGTCGTGTTCCGCTACAAGGTCGGTATCCTTCCACGAAATCGTCGATACACGACACCAAAAAATCAAAAATCAAAATCAAAATAGCATTTATTCCAAATAAACCATTTACAGGCACTTTTGAAATGTCAAGAAGTCAGTCAGTCAGAAAAATAAAATAAATGATGCTAATTGCACATTTCAAAGCGTAGATCTCTATGGAGAAGAATGTGCAAGAAACTCCATGGACACTCTTTTCAATCATATTTTGTAATTACAAATATCTTTATTACATGTTTCTTGTCGCTATCATGTGAGAACAATGTAAATAAAAATAAAAACTAAATATAGATATTAAAATAGCAACTGGCAGCTAAGAGATGACCAGCCTCAACTGACAGCGCCCGTTCACGGACATGACGCTAATATTAGCACCACTCAGCTCAACCATTTTGAAGGGAACCGAATGATCCAACACCCGCGCCACCATCAGTGAGACATTTGAGTGAGCATGACAAACTCTCAACTGCCATGCTCATTTATGTCAAATAAGTCTAGTAGCAACATAAAAACTATAAAAAGCTCCATGGTAATCACATTTACAAACAATGGAAAAAAATGCTTCTATACATATAATACAATACTTATATTTTACAATTTCAAGAAAAAAAACATTAGAAAATAATTTCCATACTAATCAATTTGTACACCCCGGTGGTAGTGGAGTCCCCGGTGGACCAGCATCCACCACCCTTCGGTCAAAACTCGTCTTAGAGGAAGTTCTCCAAATTGTGAATCGGCACCCACACCACAATCGACTTGAAATTAGTATTATGGTGCGGCCAAAAGGTGGGTCAAAAGTATTTCTACGTAGGTCAAGAGGGAATAGTTTACTTAGAACGATTTACCTGCTGCGGTCTTCCCGTCTGATTAAGTGTCTTCAAGGCTATAGTGAATATAGACTCATAATAAACTAGTGCGCTTCACCATCAACGATTGCATCACTGTTTACCATCAGCTCCCCTAGCCAAGTTACAACCGTTTCTTTTCGATTCTCTTTACGTTGATCGCCTCGAGTCGGCCACGCCTCCAATTCCTTTCTTCTGACCACGTGACTGGGCATTGAGTTGACGGACGTCAGAACATAGGAATCGGATGTGTTTCTGGCTTTGCGTTACCGTAAAACAGGGTGAATAGAAACGTAGGAGTGAAAAGAAACAAAACTTTGGTTTGGTTTTTCATTTTGATACCATATTATCGGCTTCTAACAAAGTATCGACTTTTTAGAATAACAATTAATAATTTGATTTATTTAATTAAATCAATGAGAGCAGCACAGCTAGAGAGCAGTGGTGGCCGAGTGGTAACGGCCCCAACTTACGAGTTGTAGGTCGCGGGTTCAAACCCAGCCAGGCGCATTACTTTGTGTAATTATTTCATCACTACTGTTCTCAAAAACGGTGAAGAAAAACATCGTGAGGAAACCGACATGTCCTAGAACCAATAATTCGAAGACATGTGACATTCACCAACCCGCACTGGGCCCGCGTGGTGGATTACGGCCCATTCCCTCTCCTGGAGAGGAGGCCTGAGTCCCAACAGTGGGAACATTATAAGGCCGACTATGCTGTGCTATGCTAACTAAATCAATTTATTAATGCTGCAAAAATTATTCAAATATCGTGAAAATACCTTTTGAAGTTTCGTTTCTATTCACCCCATTTAACTGTACCAAAACGAATGTCGTATAATCGGTAAAATCCTGACTCACTCATCAACTCCCAGCCCAAACACTTGGACCTAGAACCCTAAAATTTTGAACAGAATTTCCTTTTATGATGTATGCAAAGAATCATCATCATCTTCCTGCCCTTGTCCCGTGTTATTTGGGGTTGGCGCAACACGTTTTTTTCTTCCACTCTGCCCTGTCACTCGTCATGCTATCATTAACTTTCTTTTCTTTCATATCACTCTTCACACAATCCATCCATCTTTTCTTTGGTCTCCCTCTCCCTCTCCATCCATCCACATGTAAACTCATAACTCTTTTAGTACATGCGTCTCCTCCCTCCTCTTCACATGACCATACCAAGACAAACGATTCCCTTTCAACTTTTCAGTCACTGGCGCCACTTTCAAACTTCTCCTAATATATTCATTTCTCATTTTATCCATTCTCGTCACACCACACACCCATCTTAACATTCTCATCTCCGCTAAGAATTTTCCACAATTCACCCCCTAAGGGAATGAAACGGGGGTCCAAAGTTTGTATGAAGAAACCTACTTACACGCCACCGTAGCCGCTGGCACAAGCTAATCGTTAATAAAAAAAAAACGCGCCGTTCTAGAACATGGTCTACCCTTGTGAAAAATTTTATCGAAATTAGTTCAGCCGTTTGTACGTGAAAGAGTTACAAACATACACACATACATACAAACTTTCGTCTTTATAATATAGTGTGACTTGTGTTATGGAAATTGCGTTCTATTGTATTGGTTTTGCTTTTATGTTGTTTTAGAATAAAATACACGTCTCATTGTTTTTAAGTTACGCGTAGCAATTAGAAGATTTTAATTAACAATTTCCTTGCGAGACAGAAGTAGCTATGTACTCTATTTCTATAAGCTTATAGGAAAACTCAACTCACCGTCAACGATTGCATCACTGCTTACCATCAGGTGGGATCGCAGTCAAGCACTAGTTTATATCAAATAAAAAAAAAATAGCTTTCTCCAACCTTTTTTTTAGGCGGGAAATCAATCATTGGTCAGACTTTTACTGACTAAAACCCACTCCTATGATCCTTCTTTGCCTTGCTTTCCAGGACCCTTTGATTCTCTTTCGAAAATGACATTCAATTTTTGTTTCTGACGAAAAGCCGAACGCTGACGAAGTTTTTTTGTTTAGTCCTAAATTTGCGCCTTGTTGCTCTGGATAAAATGTTTTTCTTTCTTTCTTTTCTTTAAGACAGCTTTCGGGCATGACAACGTCTATCGGGACGGCTAGTTAGAGTATATTTCTCCTATTAAGCACTTCAGACGAAGGTAATGTTTGTAATTTTCTAGCAGGTGTCGCAGGATGGTGCAGCGTTTGGTTGGGGATGGCAGTTGTCACCGCTGGGGCCCGCCAGCACCGTGGGACACTATTATGTCAAACTACCACAGGTAAGACCTGCAACATACCTATAACTTTAGTCGTATGCGGAGCAGGGTGTAAGGTCCTGCAAACTTCCATTGAAAAGGGAGAAAGAAACAAAGAAAGTAAAATACGTTTAGAATCGCGCACAAAGAGTTCCGTACCATCTATAATATCGAGCAAAAATAAGCAGAAAATTCCCCTTAAATATCAGAGTTCATGAGATACAGTCTGGTGATAGACGGACGGACAGCGGACTCTTAGTAACAGGGTTACCCTTTTGGATACGGAACCCTAAAAACAACAACATTATGTGTCTCACGGATGCGCCAAAATAGGTACAGTTCTGGGCACTGGTTTTCAAATGAACCTAACTTTGAGTGAGGATCCTCCAACCAGACACGTGATGTGTCTGGTCTGCAACTGCCCGACATTTGATTTCGGACTGTTATATATTTTGTAGTCGCGCACAGAACTCTGATACTCTGAACCTACCGCGATGCTGGATTCGGCCTCTATAAAAGATTTAAAAAATTAGATTAAAAGAAAAAAAATTGAGATAAAAGTTATCCTTATGAATTCTAATGGCATTTATTATTTACTAACCTAGCCTTTATATTTCTGACTGGCATGTAAGTCTAGTGGTTAGTTTAGTAGCTCTGGCTAATATGGGCTCGATTCCCATCCAAAACAAATGTTTGAGTGATGAGCACGATCAATATTTGTTCTGTGTCTGAGTGTTTTTTATCTTCTCTTCTCTTTCTGTATTCCAGTCTGAACAACAAGTGCGGTACGCGGCGGACGGGAGCGGCTACCACGGCGCCGTCAGCGTCAACACCAACAGTGATCATCACGAACACACAGCTAACGTGGCAGTGGGGCAGAAGGCTATAGAGCTTAGTCAAAAGGTGAGTTCACATGCGAACAGCAAGCACTAGGTAGCTCGCCTTCCGTTAGGGAACAAAGTCTGTACCACGCGTTTTAAAAACAAAAACAATCAACGGGACCCACTAGGGCCCCCGTGACCCCGGAACGCATACGGCAACTGAAGGAACACAAGTGGGTTTTAGTCAGTAATAGTCTGACACTCACCATCAATCCACCACCTATTTTCCACCTCAAAAAAGGAGCTACACATCGTCATCATTATTTTACTGTGATCCCAAGTTATTTGATGTCAATGTCGGTGCAACAAGTCATCTTTTTTTCCTTACTTCTCTATTACTCGTAATCTCGGTATTAAACCCATTTCTAACCATATTATCTTTCACTTAGTTCGTCTATCGTTCATGCCAAGTCCATTTCTTTTTTTGTGGTAAATCCTCAAATATCTCCTTTAACTCCGGCTGGAGCGAGAGGTAGTTTTAGACTTTACTGACTAAAACCTAACCATAATCCTTCAGTCTCCTTTCTTTCCTCCTTCTCGCAGTGAAATTTTCGAAAAATTCCGTAACCCTATCATCACTGCCTCATATCCAAACTTGTTTCGAATCTTCATTTATTTCTATTCTGAATAAATCATTTTCATTTCAGGCACACAGCTTCTACGATAACACGCCACCCCAGAACATAACGCAGCTGCAAGCGCCACCATCAAACAGCCAGCAACCAGTCGACATCTACCTGCTTCAACAGCAGTACCAACCATACCAGCCCAGCCCAGTCCTACAACTGCCAACCCAAGGCCAAGCCACCCCCAACTACGCTGGATACAATGGCCCATACAACCCCAATGGACCCCAAAGGGACCATTCGAACCCTCTTCAGCAAGAGGACCCCAACGAGTATCGTCCCGAAGTCCTACAAGTCTTCAAAAACCACAATTGCTCCAAGGAAGACAGTTCCAAAGATATACAGAACGATTTGAATAAATCTAAGGAATTATTTGCGGAGATTCCGTCCTACAATATTCATGATATTAACAATTTTGGAGCGACGACTAATCCTTTTTATAGAGGTGCTGTTACGTTTAAAGTTGAAGCCCCAAGGGCTAATGCTCGTAATGAAAGATACTACTACACTACAATTGAAACTCCTACTACGGCGTATACAGAAAATGCCACGCAAGTTGGTATTGATAAATTGGTAGCCTCTACCCAAGATCTGATTTCGAATGAAGATTTGTTAATTATCAATCACGCAGCAGAGAAACATGTGAATGATCAATCTGATGATATTATAAAACCTCGTCCCAGATACGTTTTTAGAAATAATAATGACAATAATGATTACACAGGACAAGATAGTAGAGCAAATCATCTCACAGTCAAAGCCAAAATAGGGAATATCGTCAAAAGCGACATCGAACATTTAGAAAACGATAAATTTAAAGAACAAATTTTACATTCTAATTCAAACAAATATGATTTCGCGCGACCCATTGTAGTTCAAGATAACTCTTACAACAATTTCAAAGAACAGATTGTCGATAACCTTGTTTCTACAATGGTTCCGTACATGGCAAATGGATACCAAATAGTAGGAGTTAGAGATAACGTAGAAGAAAACAATACATTCGAAAATAACTATAATTCAAACGAGAAAAGTGAAGGATTTGTCAACGTGACACCAAGACCAGTTAATCAAAACTATCTAGCACCTATCACAGTAGCATTGAGACTACTCAATGCAAACGATACAGACGCTTTCAACTCTATAGATGATCACGAAGCATCAGACAGTGAACTCATTTCGGATACAGTACACAGTCCACCGAGAGAGAAGACAATTGTTGAAGTACAAGAATCCATTCCAGTTGAAATTACTCATATAAATGACGTAGAAGTTCATGAGTATATTGATCTCGATGAGGGACGCAGTAATAATAAAGGACCTTTCGATGTAGCAAAGTCTTTGTATAACAAATACGTTGACGCTTTGAAGTCTTCAAAGAAAATTCAAGATAATATGAATAAACTTTTGTATAAGTATGGTGCAATGAAAGAAGAAAATGAGAATGAGAATGATAATGACAATGACAATAACAATAATCAAGAATATGAAAAACAAGAACAGTTAGAACCAAGCGAGAATATTCAATCTCCAGTCGAAGTTAGTCCGAATCAAGAAGATACAAACACTCAGAGAAGTGAACAAGTTCGGTATTACAATTATGCTAATGATAACCAGAAGATAATCCAACCGATTATCATAGAAAAAGAAATACCTATCACTAAATTCGTTGACAGGTTTATTGAGAAAAAGGTACCTTACCCTCAAAGAGTCGAGGTACAAGTACCCGTTGATAGACCTGTACCAGTAGAAGTACCTTACGAGAAGATTGTCGAAAAACCAGTAGAAGTAACTAAATATGTTGATAAACCATACCCAGTTGAAGTTCCTAGACCTTATCCCGTTGAAGTTAAGGTCCCTTATCCTGTACAACAAAAAGTATATGTAGATCGTCCGATACACATTCCTTACCCAGTTGATAGAATAGTGGAGAAACACATATCACACCCGATTCCTGTTCCAACTCCCGTTGGTATTCCTTATGAAGTCCAAGTTCCAGTAGAACATAAAATACTATACCCCGTTCCTGTAGACAGACCAGTCCCAGTTACTGTGGAAATAGAAAAACCTGTTGAAAGAATAGTTAATAAAGAAGTGCCTGTACCTTACGCAGTTGAAAAAAGAGTTCCTTACCCCGTTCACTATAACACCAGAGTTCCTGTACCCTATCCCGTTGAGAAAAGAATACCTGTTCCAGTTGAAAAGATTGTTGAAAAACCTGTGACTATTACTAAATATGTTGATAGGCCTATACATATTCAGGTTCCAGTACCTCATCCGGTTCCGGTACCAGTGCATGTTCCCCAACCTTATCCGGTAGATAGGATTGTTGAAAAAAGAGTTCCTTACCCAGTTCATGTAGACAGGATAGTCGAAAAGAAAGTTCCAGTACAAGTCCCGTACGAAGTTGAAAAAGTCGTTGAAAAAATTGTAGAAAAACCTGTAGTTGTAACCAAATATGTTGACAAACCTTATCCTGTTGAGAAATCAGTACCCTATCCAGTTGAGAAAATTGTTGAAAAGAAGGTTCCTTATCCTGTCCAAGTGCCTGTTGAAGTCAAAGTCCCATACCCTGTAGAGAAGATAGTTGAAAAGAAAGTGCACGTGCCCGTACCAGTATATAGATACGCTCATCACGAACAAAACTCAGAAACTAGGAATAACGCTCAATACCAGAATTCTAAAGACATTGATAGACTGAAGAGACTGCAAAATCAGCAGCAGATCTACATAGCACAGTATTATCAGTTGCTGAAGGAAAGGCAGAGACAGCCGATGCAGTCAACTCAATGGGGAAATCAATATGCGTCTTCTTACCAATATATAAACAATACTTCTGGTAGCAAACCAGAGAATAGAAATCAGAGCAATTTAGCGAACTACTTGACTTACCTGACGAACGGTCAGAGTAAATCTAATAATAACAACTATTACGGACCTGTGCCAATGCAGAATCAAGATGATTGGTGGCAGAACAATAAGAATTATGTTGTCGAAGTCAAAATGAGGAGGGCGGATAGAGAACCCAAGGTTAGCAACTTGAGGATAGAGTATGGTGGATTTAGGCCACCTTTAATACCTAGCACTGAAGTTGATCTAGATGGGATGCCGATACATAAGGAGGCGTGAATGTATGATGGTGTTATTAATGGTAATTACATTCATGTTACAGTCGGGTCAGCTCCTAAAATTTCTTTAGCAGGGCAGAGAGCTGAATTCAAAGACATAGATAGTCAGTTAACCGGAAAGTTCCATTTTGCTCAATTTGCCAACCCCTTAAGGTGCATACAGACTTTACGAAGCGTGGGCCACGTACCGCGCATCACAAATACCACTGCTTGAGGCGTGCTTGTCGAAAAATATACCAACATATGTTTGGGCCGAGCAAACACAGTTTTCGCACTTCTCGAACGTGTATGCGCAACTACGTCTACAATTAATGTAATGCTCGCACTGTGGTTCTTTGATATTGAAGCATTGCCAACACACGTTGGCTTGCCCTCGCACGTGCGTAGCACATGCCTCGCCACGATTATAAAGGTACACCCCTTGTTCCGAAGTATTCGTTGCGCGACGTTCGCGACGCATGCCTCACAAAAATCTGTATCCACCTCTATAGGTACTACCGTAGATTCCCAGTCGACCACTTATTGCCTTTACGCACTCCGCAATAAGGTTGAAAAAATGGTTGACCGGGAACTTTGTATCTGCAACTGTGACTAACAATTTTAGTGATATGATAAATAATGTAATCAGGATTGATCGAAACGTTTTTGTAAAAATACTCTATTTTAATTTATATTTAGTTACTTTGTTATCCAGTATTTCTTTAGATAAATGTGTCATAATCATAATTTTAGTCTAGTTTAAATATTTTTATTGTTCTTGGAAAAAATAGACATTTTTTTAGTACTTAAACCTAATTATATCTATTTTTAAATGTCCCTAAGTACCTGTACAATAAAGGCTAAAGGTAAAATTATACGAAAATTACACAATATTTTAAGATTTTTTTCAAAGCACAAGAAATTATTTGCTAGCTTTGAAAAAGGTCTTAAGTCGGTATTGTGTAAGCAATCTTCAAGTTCTTTGTTAAAATTATTTATTGTAATTTTAGTGTGTAAGAAATGTAAATATTGCAAAAAAAAATTGTTGATGGTTTACCTAAATATAAAAAAATATATACTACGTCTTTTTATTTTTTTCCTCTATAGATACTTCAGGGAGCAAAGACTAAATTTTAAAACTAGACTATTTTACTACGGTGTGTTTGTCACCTAACTCTGCCTAAACGGCTTGGTCGATTTGGATGAAATATGCGTGTATATATTTAAGTGGGTCCCTGGAAGGTTTGAAAATACATAGTGTAGTGTTGACATAAAAATGGTTTGTCTCATTATTAGCTTCGTAGCCGAAAAAAAGTTGCATCGAGTGACATAGACAATATCGCACCTTTAACCCAATACCGTCACTTAAACGAAATTCTTAAAAAAGAAACTGTTTTTAACGCCATTAAATTGGAAATTTAATGAACCTAAATTGTGTCTCTACGGTATTCGAAAGGTTAAAGGTGCGATATATTTCCTATATTCACGCGGGCAAAGCCGATGACAGTAGCTGGATATAAAATAAAATTCGTAATGAAATGAAAAGACAAATGATTAAGGCCTATGTTTAGAATATACCGGCATTCTGAAAGAATGTCACATATCATAACGCCAGTATTCCCAAAGGTTTAAGCAGAGGTTAGCCTAAATATCATCAACCAGACTTAAACCCAGACTCCATGTTGTAACCTGCGAAAAAATCCCAAATGAACAAATGCTATAATAACTGACCGAGTCGAGTAAAAGACCCGATATTCGGGTAACGGTCACAAGACCGACCCCGTTTGTCTTTTAAAAAAAGGCAATTATTTTACTTATACCACTTTAATCACCACAGTCACTGATACACTAATTTTAACACATAATTTCGGCAATGTCTCTCTTAAGTGCTCCCTTAATTCGGCCACAATAGATTACACGGCGGGGTCCATAACTAACTAATTAATGCATATTATTTTCATGCACTAGGTAAAAGTGCAACATCAGCATGTTTGTAAAGGAAAAATACATTGATTAATAGTATAAGCTGATTTAGGCTTTATTGTCCTGTAATTGGGTATAACAGAACCCAGGGCCGGAGGATATGACCTTATCACTTGATGGTTAAACTAATAAGGTAGTTTTCTCAGAGGGAGTTTAATCATCAATAATACTCCCTCGGACGAGGGCGGCAGTGTTTTGAGTGACTGGCTGATGAACTGCGTGTCGCGGGTATATAAGGAATAATTGGGAATATGCATGAAAGAAATTTTTGTTTATCCCAGTTTATCAATAAATACAGGGTGTCTTTGACATCGACGCACAACCGAAAACCACGGATCCAGAACAAGATTCTGGACCCCCCAGTGGTGGAATTTTTTGTCGGCTTTATCCTATTTTTTTTTTACCTTTTTAAATTTAAACTTTATAAAATCGTTATTCTAACCAACACCGATGACATTTTTAGTAAAAAAAAAAAACAAAAAAAATAATTAAAAAGTCATCAGGGTAGATAAAATCGTTATCCTAATGAATCCCGATGACATTTTTAATTTTAAAAGTAATTCATTAATTTTTTTCACTACATATGTTAGAATAATGATTTTATACAGTTTAAAAAATAAAATAGAAAAAAAAAACCGACGAAAAATTCCACCATCAGAATCATGTACTGGATCCATGGTATTCGTTTGCGAGTCGATGTCAAAGACACCCTGTACACAAAAATAGAATACCAATAGTGAAAACCATATTAAAATTGGTATAAAAGCAAACGAAATAATTATAACAATTTGAGACACACATGTCTGTCTCTCTAGCCAAGACACCGTTTGCAATGGCGGCCGTACGGGTATCATGGCCTATAACATCAAAGACCAAGTCGGACTTCTCTTTCTTATTATAAGGTTTGAAGCTTTATAACTTCGTTGTTTATTGAGATATATTGATTATTTTTTTATTAGAGCTAAAAAGTAATATAGCAAATAAAAAAAACGCATGCATATTCCTTATTGTATGACCTACAGTTGTTCTAAGGGCCGAAGCTGCGTTAAGCGTACGCCCGCGCGCACCGGGCACCCGTCGCTGGGAGTCGCGCCCCGCGCCCATTTTGCTACGTAATAATTCATTAAAGTTCTCCATCGACACGACTATATGCACACCGTTAATGTTGAAATAGCGACACTGCGTAGGTGGTAAATAAGGTTTCCTCTACGGGGACCAGAGCACACAACACACGCGTGACATCACGCGACGGGTGCCCGCGCGGGCTCCAGCTTAACGAAGCGTTGTCCCTTAATCTAGGTGTCTTATCTATGTGAGTTTACATGTTTGTGAACACAACCAAGAGTTTTTGACGGGATTTTTTCGAGTGAAGTTCGTGGCTGCTTTAATTATTCGCAAATCGATTCCTAGTGGATATTGTGATGTAAAATTGGTGTAGTTTTGTATCTCAAGAGTCTGCACAACTGGACAATATGTGGAATCATTGAAACAGGCGCGATCTCGGTAAAATGGAGCTGAGAATTTTATTATAGTTTTGGCTACCTCAGCGAAGTTTGCCGAGGGCTGACTCGATACGTTTGCTGCCAAATACTACAAAAATATTAGAAACAAAACATTAGTTGCACCCGCACTCTAATGTGATACATAGTAGTGGTATGACAAATAAAATAAGACTTGACATAAAGGTCCAAGTGACAGGTCTATAAACTCAAAAAAAAAAATGACCACATCCACGACACTGGAGTAATTCCTAGTGCGGGGTTAACTGTTTGTGATGTTCAAAGCTACTGTTGTGGTGTATGTATAACTAAGGGTTCACAGGATTACAAAGTAAACAACAAGTGTGGAATTAAAAATAAAATTTATTTTTCATTTTGAATATCTCACAAATTCTTCGACAAACGTCCACCTCGCAGGCATAATGAACTACACTAAATTATTATAAAACAAAGCTCATATATATATAAATATATAACTACATTTAAAACAGTATTATGTAATTCGGGACAACTCGTCGCATCGTCGTTTATTTCAACATTGTTGAAAACTGCGAGAAATCTTATTTGGTTTGCATTACTTGTTGAAAGTTAAAATAATATTTTGTTAATACATAATTTTATGTTTTTGATTTCCATCACTAGATTTCATTTGTTAAATGTAGTTGCGTTGTCTGGTATTATATAAATATGTTGTAAATTAAAACATAAATTAAAAATACATTTAACTGCGTAATTTAATCTTTTGTTTAATGCAATTGTTTTTATTTCATGACACATTACTTATAAAGCAAATAAACATATGCGTTTGTTAGAAAGCCCACTTGATTTGTATGTTGAGTTCTAACTTAGGGTTGCACTGGTTCAACGATTTAAGACCCTATCTATATATAATAGGACATAATTTGTATTTGAGCAAAAGAAAGTTCTACTGTATTTCAAATAATAAAATAGTGCGTAGTATATTGATGGCGCCTAGCTTCTCACATTTGGCATGAGACAACACGACAGTCGTCTCCGACACGTCAGAATTTGTGATTCCATGTAAAAGTTATAACACTACACTTAATTATATAATAGAAAAGTGATCCGCGATCGCCCCGCCACACACACAGACATACCTATTTATTATAATAATATTTATCACCTAAAGTATGCGACAGTCCACACACGAAAGAAAATATGATAAAAAAAAGAAATCAAAGCTCACACAAATCGAAAAAGAAAGGTTTAAGTGAATCACAATATCGAAAGGCTGATTACATCGAAGAGACAGAAGTGAGACACGACCATGACGAACGATTTATTGCTATAACTACAAGACCGTAATACTTTGATCACAATACACGTCTAACGATTTAAGTGAAGTATACTATAACGCTAAACTCAGTGTGTACCGACCCGTACAGTGACGTCATGAAACCTTTGACACTTTCTAATTCAGCCTTACAATTAGAAAGAGCAACCGGCCGGGGCGACGCCGTCGTGCGCGCGACGCGTGCGACACGACACGACACGACACGACACGACACGACACGCGCACGACCACACAATCACATTATAAACATTTTATCGCTATTCAGAGACAGCCATATTTTGTATTTATATTTTGTTATATTGGAAAATGAAAAAAAAATATCATTAACACTAAGCTAGATTGTATCTGTTGAGCTCAAACTCACTTTGTACATTATTACAACGATTAAAATACATAATGTAATAGTTTTTTATAAGCGATAGCACAATAACACTGTCTGGCCGGGTGTGTTGGGCACAGTATTAAATAATGTCTTTTAAAAAAACACGATTTCATAAAACAGAATACCAAATATAAATTAAATAAAAAACGTGTACAGCACACCCGGTTAGACAGACGACTTATCTACAGAAAAAAAAAAACAATCATGTAATAATAAAAATTGATGACACAAGTAAAATTATTTATACAATGATGCGCTGACTGAGCGTGAATAACTATTTGAAGATCATTTCACTGCGACACTCGATGATAACCACTTGGCACATATATACGCTCCATGCATTGTCCAACACTACATCATAAATAAAACTCTTAAGTCACGATCAACATTAATTTATTTCCATAGAATCGTGTAGAGCGCGTGCCGTCGTGCCCGCGGTCTAACAGCTAATGATTCAGTTACTATCCAATACAAGATCGACTGACGGTCGACCGGCTGGCAACACTGACTGTTCCATTTATAAATCGAATAATAATACAAATTCGAGTTGGGTGGGCGTTCCGTTTTCAAATATGATTTTAAAGAGCGAATATTTCATAGACAGGATTTTTTTAACATTTAATTTTTTTATTACTTTGTACAAACGAACACCCTACTTTTGTTATAGCGAACAGTTTGTATTCTGCCCTTTCATTAAGTAGAAACTACAAATTTGTTTCGACTTCAGGTCGATATAGTTATCGATAAACTTGACGAGGAATTACGACATTTTAAATGTTATCTGCTCGATAACAAAGCAAGTTGTCAAAAATACAATTTGAAAACGAGACACCTCACAATTTTTACAAAATTCGACCTTATTTACCCGACTGCAGTAGTCTGTAAATACTTTTCTTTAGAAGTCGAAAAGTTCCGGCGGCGGTATTGGCTCGGAAGGCAGACAGTCGCAGCTGAGCTCGAAGGTCGGCGGTGAGGGGGGGGAGCGTGCGCGACCCTGGCGCCGCAACGTGTGCACACTGTACGAGTGTGCGTGCGGGACGTGCCGAGCTCGGCTCGGGCGAGGAATATCCTCGCTGTCTACTCGTAGGGAAAGCGATGAGCGTGGCTGTACCGGAGTCCCTCTCGCCGGCGATACAGGAGGTCTTAAATAGTCAGACCGTGCCAAAGCCAACTCAGCTGGCGTGTAAGCCGCTAAGAAGTGAGCTAGCGCACCGGAAGGCGTCCTCGCTCCGCCGTTGGCGACCAAAACCATGTCCTCAGCTGATAGGCGCAGAGAATCCGAGCGGGGCGGTGGTGGTGGCGGCGGAGGAGGGGTTCCTCGCTCTGACGACGAGGATCTGTCGCGACGGCGCGGCCGGGGAGCGCGCGGGGTCCTCACTCGGGGGTCCCGGGGGTCGCGCGGCGAGCTGGGGGAGGGCGGCGACGCGGAGGGGGAGGGAGGCGTGACGGTGCGTCTGCGCCGCCGCCGCCGGGGAGGGTTCTGGGGCAGTCACAGCTTGAGTTCATTTGCGATCTTAGACGCAATGTTCTTGAAGCCGATGCTGGTGCCTGTGGAAGATGATGTTAACATAAGTTTTATGATATCTGAATTATCAGGATACAGTTCAACATGGATCTACAAAATAGGCGTGGATAGCGAAGCTTCTTGTAGGTGCATTTCAAGTCAATTCGGACTGTAGGATTTAGTGATTGACGCATTTGTTCGTGCCTACTTATGATATGGATATTTATTATAAATTGGAAAAACAAATACAGGTTGTAGGAGTGCTATTGGAAAAGTCATGTAACCATAAAAAATGAAAAATAAAAATGCGTCCAAAATATTTAAAGATTTATAATATTTAAAACTTTTGAAATCGAAGTTAAAATCAAAAACAAAACGTTAGATCTTTATATGTTTTGATTTAACTTCGAATTGATCATCATGAGTGTCATTATCACAATTTACAAGGACTATGGAAAACAAAATCAAAATCCAAGATGGCTGGCAACATCTAACCAAAACCAAACCATTTTTATTTATTATATTTAAACTTCACGTACAGTAGTGGTATATAGGCGGACTTAATGCAACAAGGCATTCTCTACCAGTCGACCTTTGGGTTAAAAAGACAACACTGTGGTAGGCTTGCACAATAAACAAATAACAGATAATTCAAACAGAAAAAAATAAATAAAAAATAAGTTAGTTTATAGTTTTAGTTTTTGTTTTTTATATAGTTTTACATACACTAAACTACATTTTATAGGTAACCACAGTAAGTTATAGTATACACTTTTTGTTGGGATTATCTCGCTATTTCCCTTATATTCCCTAACTACCTAACTCTCCAATCCGGAGACTTTGTAGACTTTTTAATAATGACGATGTAAGTTTAGATATTTTTTGCACAATTCTATTCAAAAATTCAAGCGTCAATATTCAAGTCCACCTATAATGACTAACCACTAGCCTACATTTGTAACTGCATTATAATAATTTTAAAATCTTTCTGTTTTAATATTGTTCATGCATGCTGTGTATGAAGTATCGTATTGTACACTTGTTTTATACACCACAATTTTTTTATTAGTTCAAATACTTAAACGGCTTATTAGACAAAGCCTTTTTATTATTTAAGTAAAGTCTCATTAAATAATATTCATAAACAGCAAAGTTATTATCATTTGTTTATGTCCCAAAATATCACTCAATTTATGGAAATATTGTAAAGGCTATTTGATTATGAATGAATGAATGGCAATCAAAATGGAAAAACACTGCACGTAATATTTTCTAGTAGTAGTAGTAATGAATGATGGTTTCAATTATGTATAAACCAAATCCGAAAAATTTTCGTGGACGATTTTGGGATTTCGTTTTTTTTTTACTTTTGACTACACAAAAATGATCAGTAACGGGTACGGATAGAGCCCCATATTTATTTTTGTACTAATTAAAAAATAGTGTTGTGTAAACTTACATATATTTTACAATAGGCCAATATATATATATATAAATAAATGATCAAACTCACCGGATATCCGCTTGAATCGCACTCCGTTGAGCGAGAGTCGTGGCAGCTTGCACACTTCGATCTCCCACTGCACCAGCGAGTCTGCGTTGGGGTCGCCGTGGACGCACAGTAGCAGGAATCGCTCGCGCTGTTCGTAGTCGCAGTTGTTTGCGTCAAGCACCTGTCGTAATAAATGATATTTATTTTACAAACAGATTTTTTCTTAAAACACTTTTACACGTCAATTTTTTCGTCAGTTTAAACTGAATGAATGAATGAATGAAGCCGGTGTTTCCTAGCTCACTACCCTGAGAAGAAACACCGAAACAAACACAGGGGTTAAAGTCTGTTTTAAAGTCCATATAGCAAATATGTAATGGTCAAATCATATGAGAACCATGCAGATTAAGTGTCTGAGATGGTCTTTTGAGGAAAGAACCATACAGATTTGAGTGGACATGTCCAGTCAGTGCAAGGGTTTGATAATATTCGCGTAGCTCAACTTAGGACTACTAAGGAGTTCAATTCATGGGTTACGAAATTATTGTAGCACATTAAATAATCGCTTCAATCTTCCATATTTTTAAATGATTGTTAGTAGCGCTTTAAAATAGCTAAAATTGAGATCAGTGTTGAGCGATATGTAATCTTACTACTGATTAATAACTTCTACTACATATTGTAGTTAGTAATCACAACTATAAATTACATTAAAAAATCGTAATATGTAGTTAAACATTTTGATTACTAACATTGTTGATTTATTGTATTGACAAGTAATAAAAAAGTCAACGCAATAATAATATGTAATAAATATAATACATAAACATAATACATAAACATCTACGACTTGCATTGAATTAATTATTCATGAAAATAAAAATACGTAATTTTTTTAAACAGTTAGATTCCGTTTTCTTTTAAATAAAATTTTAGAGCCAGATCCAGTTTCAATAAATCAATAATTCTAACACATTACATGTTTATTTAATTGCTAAATATAAGTTCTTAGTACTGAAATAATCAGTAATTATAACTACTAGATTACAGCAATCAAATTAACAACTACTTCATGTAGTTTGATTATTGTAGTTAAGTTACATGTAATCATAACTACATGTAATCAAACTACTTGTTGTTAACTACTTTAGTTGTAATTTGTAATCTGATTACAAAATAGTAGTTAACTACGCCCTACGCTGATTGAGATAGATATATATTGCCACGGCTAACGCTGATTTCAAGAATAATAAACAGCTTCAGTTCTGATCTATACTCTATTTTTACTGTCAGTTCAACCGATTTTGCCTTTTATTGCGTTGGTGGCATGATAAATGATGGCTGGAGTAAATAGTTGGTATTGTAACTACCATCCTTATGTCTACGGAATAGAAGTCAAAATCGGTTGAACGTACAATAAAAAACGTTAGTTTAGATGTCATATCTTAATGCGAATGGAGGTGGATACTCCACTGGACTGTCTTAACCCTTTAACCGCTTGGTCGTGTGTTTGCGACTGGGTACTCCATCTCGTTTAGCTCTTCAATCCCCTTAGGTGACAGAAGAGCCAACGAGATGGAGTATCTGGTTGTGGATATGCGACCCTGGCGGTTCCTTCAGTTTTCCTTAGTTCCAAGGGGAGGCGATTCTTTCAATCAATCGCATAACCCTGGCAGGTACCATGTGGTACTTTCAAACAATCCCATAACCCTGGCAGGTACCATGTGGTAGTTTCAAACAATCCCATAACCCTGGCAGGTACCATATGGTACTTTCAAACAATCCATAACCCTGGCAGGTACCATGTGGTACTTTCAAACATTCCCATAACCCTAGCAGGTACCACGTGGCACTTTCAAACAATCCCATAACCCTAGCAGGTACCACGTGGCACTTTTAAACAACCCCATAACCCTGGCAGGTACCAAGTGGTACTTTCAAACAATCCCATAACCCTAGCAGGTATCATGTGGTACTTTCAAACAATCCCATAACCCTAGCAGGTACCATGTGTTACTCGAGAATAAAACTACAAGGCAGCCGGCAAAAATTAATGAACGCTACCCGCTGTGATCCTTACACACTCCTTTTATTGGTTACAGACAGTCTGTTCGACTGTAAAATACTATTTAGGCACTTCTCACCAGATTGCAATTGAGATCACTGGTACAGTTGCAAAAATTGTTTTTTTTTTTTACAGGATTACCCAAATATGCCAAAAACTCACAACATATACTATGCCACCAGCAGCACAACACAGACTAACCCCTTTTTTAGTTTAAATCATTATACTTCCCTAAGGTTGTATGGTTGATATCGCTGACAGCGATAATACCGCCATTGTACCCAGAGATTTAAGGTTTTAATTTTTTTTTTACTATTTTGGTATACAATAAAGTAGTACATACCTTGCGGATCTCAGCCATAATCTCGTTGGGATCCCTGGAGGAGGTGGTCTTCATGCTCCACGTGAACCGCAGAACGCGGGGTTTCACTTGCTCCTCGTTTCCACCACCACCACCGCCGCCTTGCCTAAACATGTCACGATTTTACGTTAGAACATACTAGTTTAACAATAGAGTTATTAGTAATTATAATTTTTTATTTCCTTTGTGTATTTTTAATATATTTGTAAATCTAGGTATTAAGGGTGTTTTTAATATCGTGCGAATTTCATCACGCATGCGGGATTGCTCCGCACGCGTAGCCCCCGCAAATGTCCTTTTCATACAAGTATTTATTGTAATGCGTGGAATACGCACGCGGGATGCGGGGCGTGGTGTCGGGCAGCAGCCCCGCATGCGGAGCAATTCCGCATGCGTGATGAAATCAGCACGATATTAGAACCACCTCAAGTAGTATGTAAAGGAAAAATAAAGTACGTGTTTCTTTCACTGGCAAATAATTCATATTATTATTAATTAGGTCTTTATTGGCATAACTCTGATTTACACATAAATGAAAACCCTTTTGGGGGAAATCATCAAATAGCTTCCTCCGCTCTGAGTGAAGCGAGAGGGCGAGTCAGACTTTCACTGAATAAAGTCTGCTTGTGTTCCTTCAGTTGCCATTTGCGTTCCAGAAGCGGGGTAACTCTTCCGAACATTCTCGAAGCCTGTATTTCACGACCCAGTGACTTCCATTTATATAATAATTTGGGGGTAGTATGCAACACGTAAAGATTTGAAAAGACATTGCCATGTACTTCTACTTACTTATTACTGTCACTTATACACTACAAGTGCAAGACAGAGACAGAATGTGGCTGACACTTCTACTTTTGATAGATAATTTAAAATTACCAATTTTTGGGTTAAAAATACCTAGCAGTGTTTTTTTTAGTTGGGAAAATCACCCAATGACATCTCTCGCTCTTGGGCGGAGTGTAAGGGTGTGTCAGACTTTTGCTGACTAAAAACCCACTCCTTTTCTACAATAAGTCTCTGATAAAATATAAGACAACTCACTCGGACAGTCAGGACTCAAAAGTGTAGTTGCATTCTACAAATACTAAAGTGTCTAAAATATCTTTGTAGTAGATTGGTCCACAACTAGTGAATCAATTCGTTAGATTCTATGTTACAAATTAAATCAATCATGAACCATTGACTCTCTTCTACGAAGAAATTTTAGACATTTTAACCGCTTGCGACGAGTGTTTTCGTGTCCTATTCGTGTCCAGATTCGTGTGTTTGCGACTGAGCAATCTCGTTTAGCTCTTCAATCTCCATAGGTAACAGAATCGCTGATGAGATGTAGAATTCGGTCGTGGATGTGCGACCTTGGCGGAATAAACATAAGTTCTTGTCGGATATATCCGACGTAGGCAGTTTTAAGGTTAAGTATTGGTAACGTGCCACTGCACTTTTGTTCCCAGACTGTACATTAAGATTGTTCATATTTGTTTTAATACCAAAATAAGTTATAAAACCTACAAGCAATAATTGTATTATAACATTTTACCCTTTCTTGGGTTAAAGTACTGTTACAATTTGGGAAAAGTAATAATTAGTTGACATAAATTGTCTTAACAGAGAGTCTTATTTTTTTTCTTTTGGGTAAATTTCTACAGTTCTGTGTGGAGCGAAAGGAGTCAGACTTTCACTGACTAAAACCTGTGTTCCTTCAGTTGCCCCGCGTTCCACGGCCGCAGTGAATCTCACTGCCCGTCTTAATAGGCCGCTTCATATGTCTTTTAAAATATAAACTAGAAAGTGATCAAGCCAAGTCAAGTCAAAAACTAATTCATACTTTTCGCTACTGTGTCAATTCTGTTAATGACGATTTTTTGTAAAAGTTCGTAAGTCAAAAAAAAACTACTAACTAAACAAAAATAAGTGAAATTAAGTCGCTATTAGACAGACAAGCGCGTTTTGACTCGATTGTTTAATTAAGTAACTGAAATTGAAATCAAACAATTATGAAAGTGACTAATTAGCATCCATTTTTTTTTTAATCTCAATGACCTAGTCATAAATTGTTCTTCGACCCCCAGAGGTCCTCAAAGTAATCATTTAAACAATCGAGCAACAAATCGCAACAAAAACTATAACACTAAAAATACTCAAATAAAAAAAAAACTAACACAAAAATAATCAATTTGTCATACAGCTTCCGAAGAAAACGTCTAAAAACTAAGGATTAGACGAAAACAACGCAAATCGGGTGGACAGACAACAAACAATGGCCTTAGTACGAGCTTCTATACTTTATGGTATAGATAGCGGCACGAATCTTGAGCGCTCGGCGAAAGAGCGGGGATCGCTTTGTGCATCGTACACATCGGCGAGCCAATCACTGTACATGGATTGCACTCCCCGCCCCCGTATCCCTTTTCATACCACTAAAGAGACCCGATATTTCACTTCTGCGTGCTTCTGCGCAAGTCTCCCCTCCCGTCCCAATTGATCACTGACGCAAGCAGAACTGTTGAAGTCAGCGCTCAAGATCCGTGCCGGTATCTCTAAACGTTCTCTGTCAAATCGTATGGAAAAGAGGTTTTTCTTTTATTGTTACTGGACTGCCACTTTGACCGGAGCTTTCATTTCAGTTCTTTTCCACAGGAAACGACCATTTGGAACCGTACACTAGCTTCTGACATTTTATAAGTGCCCATGCAGGCTTAAATGAAATAAAGTTTTTTTTTTTTAATATTTGACATTACCTATTACGCCACTTGCCACATGACATCTCCGCAGTTTATGTCATACTTAGCGTTTGGCTAGAATGCTAACAGAAGTCATTTGTCTAACCCCCCAAGGCCACGACAACTCTTCCAAAAAATTTCATGACTTTAGTGGGCATCGGAAATACTGGCCCCCTACGGTTATAATTTTTTATATATAATTCTTCTGTACGTGCGGTTGTCACATATATCCTCCCAAATGGCTTGACCGATATAGATGAGTTTTCGTGTGTATATTTGAGTCCCTGAATGGTTTGAAAATACAATTGTAACCAATAGGTGGCGCTGCCTGAAGAACCTGATTCTTAAATTTCTGACGATATACCAGCTTTCCGACAGGAGAGAGTCTGTCGAGATCGCTACCGTATATACCGTATATAATAACCGTACATCAATATAGAATAGAATAGCTAGTGCTAATCGCGTTCTTGTAAATATCAATCTATATACATATATAGATTGACGTTTCCAAGAACGCGATCGAGTACGTTTCAAACCTCGCATTAAGGCCACAAAGGATAAAATTACCAAAAAAAAACTAGGATAATTACCCAAGCATGGCTTGTGGACTAGCTCCTACCGCATGCTTCGGAGTTGTACCGTCCAATGGCCTAAAAACAGAAAAACATAAAACTAACGCTAAACACTAGGGGCACGGGGTGTGGCGACGAATACATAACATACATTGACGATTTGTTATACGCTGGCTTGACACACTCATTTCACATTGCAATTTCATTATAGAGAAAAATAATTAGATTTTTTTTACCCGACTGTGTGACGAAGCTCAAAAAGATAATAAATTACCACATTTGAGATAGAGCACGAAAAAAAATACAAATATTTTATAAAAATAGCAAACTAGACAATTTATTAAACTTTTAATGGTTCTAATCACGTCCACGACACCAAAATCGTTTAAAAAAAATACTATTATCAACAAAAATATCTCTAAAAAATCTACAGTTTTAAACTCCAGCGTATCACAAAATTAACCAATGTAAAGGAAGTGCAAATAGAAAAAAAAATAGTTATGTCTAAAACATAAGCACATTTGCAAGCAACACAAGGCAGTAATCAAAAGCATGCCTGCGATATACTTATTTTAAATTTACCCTAATTTTACTTACCGTGGCGTCACTAGAAACGAAAAAAAACATGCCTCAAAATGAACATTATACCAAAAAAAAACTAAAATGGTTTCAATGCGGCATAACTAAATGAAATGTGTCGCGATTTATAATAAAAATAATTCATTCTAAAAACGTTTGTTATATTAAAAAATATCATGCATAACCTAGTTTTCTGTATTAATTTATAGTACGTGTATGACCTAACTATTAAAAATATATATTTTAGAGGAAATTCAGATGCAAAACACGACTTGGTTAATAGCGAAAATTTTGGGTCAAATTGTCAGTAAAGAAAACAAAAACAAAAAATTTTGTTATTCACGAAAAAACCAGCAATCCATCCAATTTAGTACTGTAGCAATATTTTTAAATGTAAAAAAAAAATAAAGAAAATAAATTACATAAAAATATTTCAAAATAGAAAAAAAAGTTAGCTGATTATAAAAAAAAATATACGAGTTTTTATATTCCTTACATGCAATGTTTGAATTTCTCAAAAATTAAAATAAAGTAGTGAAATTTCGGGGATAAATCATGCCTTATGTTTTGGTGTAAGTATAAAAAGTACAAATCGGCTGGACTACGTATTAAAATACACACACAAACGTTTTTTAATAAACCCTTCGCAGAACGATGCAGGAATATTGGTGGAGGCGCGAAAAAATGTTCATGTTTTTTTAAGTGAGCTATTGGCAAGATACGAAATGTCATAGTCGCATGTAAATGATATTTTCGTATCATACAAGTTGTTAAATATTCAAATTATAAACAATTTGAAAGTAACATATTAAATTAGCTAAATTACTTATGGCTGAAATTTTTAAACATTTTTTTTAAATTTTTTCTTGAAACAAGTATGTATACTATTTATTTTCTTTTGTTAATAAAGTTAAGATAGATAATAAAAATATAACAATTAAAAACATTTTATTTTCTTTTAAGACTATAATATGTTGTATTCAATTTACAGGTCCGATTTATTTTCGTCACTCCCACCAATACAACCTTAATCATCGTTCCCGAACCACCACAATTTTGGAAAATAAAAACTTCAAATAAAATGTAGTTGCTGTTGCCTCGCGGCCTACCTCCGTTGGATGTCCAGAGAGGAAAATATACGCGGTTTAGCGCGCCCCGTGGACTCGCCCAGTACCGACAGTCTGGCGGGAATTACTCACCATGTTATTATATATTTTATTGTTATATATTCTTCTTTAGTTTATAGCCTTTATCTCCTTTGGAAATTCCTAACATATTAATTGACTTTTTTCGTAATAAAAATTTAATATATACCTATATAAAAATCTGCATTTTTTTTTAAATTGCTCTACGCAAGTGAACAAAAAAAAAGAAATATAATATATGCAGACACATAAAATATTTAATTCCAGAACTAAGTTGCTAACATTTTAAAGTATAAAATATCAGAGTTTAAGTCAAATACATGTGACGTGACGGAAATGGACTGATCGTTGACCCAAGTTTTTTGAATAACATACTGACATAATAATATAATAATTGTTTGTGTTATGTTGAACATAGGGAGTTGTTTCAATGTATCGTAATACAAGTTTTCAGTTTTCTTACGAATAGTCTTTATTGAATAAAAAAAGGAGTGTGCGAAAGAAATAAAACACAAGTTGTTATTAAAAACTTGATTATTTGGAGAAGCGTAACACATCCATTTATTGCGTACAGTCAAAACAAAATAGGTATTCATACTTCAATACACATAGGTCAACTTAATTCTCTTATTTAGCAAAGTTTCTAGAGTCCGTAATATTCAAAAACATTTGTTTTTTTTTTAATTTTTTTACTAAGATTTTACTAGAAAATATTTTTGAATTTTACTAAACCCCAATAATATGTAAGATCACATTAGATAAATGCATCTTAAAACAATGCCCATGATTTCGAAGACTATGTATTTATAATCCCAATTAAAATTAATTTCTTTAAATTTAAATGTACTGGGAAAATAAAGCGTAAATAAAATATGGACGGCTGATAAAATATTAATACATAAATTCACTATCATCCCCTATGGGGTGAGCAATGCTCTGGGAAACAGTTAAAATAAATTTCGACTGTTTCAGAGTACCAACTAAAAGTACTCCATTGTTAAATATAAAGTAAACTATATTTTTTTCTAATAATTATCATTTGTCGTGCTTTTTTCCCAGTGAATTTAAACTTCTAACACACTTCTGAGACACATGTCGCCTGAAAAACGCAAAAAAAAAATGATGAAAATAGGAAAAAATCTCGGCTGTAAAGTATTAAAATTAAATACCTAACTACGCTTAGCGAACTAAGTTAGAATGTATTGCATTGTTCCTAAATCGTGTAACAGTTACAGATTAATCATATTGCTTAGATAATAAAAAAAAAAATGCTTGCCGAAAAAAAAAAATGCACTATTTATGTGCATAAATATTAAAGATGTTTGATATATTATTTTTACCCAATAATATTATCTGTTTATATTAAATTAAATGTCAAAAAGATTGTGTTGTTCTCAAATTTACTATTATCTTACAGGTTTATTTTCGGTTTTTAATAGAAAGACATTGTTTTGACATATGAACTGTATAATATATTTTTTATTAAAGAATAATTTAAAAAATCATTCTTGTTGAAGTGTAGCGATGAAATTATGATTAATAATATATTTGAGAACAACACATGACCAAGGACGTCATTTTCCCATTATTTTTTTATAATAACAGCAATAAAATACAAGTTTTTCACACGGGTATTCCTTACAACAGCACCTAAGTTTTGACATAAAATTTGTTCAGTAATCTATCTAATGTTCAAAGGAAAATACTGGACAGATGACCATAAATATATCCTGCAATATTATACATTTTTGTATATTAGATATTTTATAAGAAATCTAAATTTGTTCTAAAATATATAATATTGCAAAATATTATATTATATAAATAAATATTTAAGGACCTCTAAGTTAAAAAAATAAAATAAAAATAACAGAAGAATGTTTTTTTTCATGGTGGTCAAACTCAACAAGGGTCATATTCGACAATTTTCCTAAGAAGGCCCCTAATGAATAGAATAAATAAATAAAATATGAAGAAAATACACTTATTACACCATTCAACGCAATAATAAATTTCCCTATAACAGCTTCACAACTATATAGAATACTAATATACAGTGTAAAACGTTAAAATACTCAAGTACCCCATAATATATGATTGAAAATAATAAAAAAAAAAAATGTTAATATAATATATATTAAATACGCTTATATTTATGATATAATGGACTTTTCACGAACAATAGAAAAGTTTTTAGAAAAAGTCAAACGCGGCACTCTCGCACTCATATTGTTATATGTACAATTTATTTAAAGATCCTAATGACATAAGATTCTAATGAGTCAAAGTATGGGAAGTATATGAGAGATGGAAAACATTTTTACTAAATGTCCTTTTTTCTAGATAAATTGATAGCTCTTTTAGTATTTGACATTTAGAAAGTGCAGTATCAAAATATTGATTTGTTGTACAAGGTGTTTGATTCGTATAGATTTCGTTGGAAGAGGCATTTTTTATTGTTACGCAACAATTTTCTGTCAACTCCACATTTGGTAATATTTTTAAATTATTTTAGAAGACGTAAGGCATTTCAATTATTAAAAAAATAACGTTAGCCGTCTCGGGACGCCCGGCAGATGTGAAACATCTATGTCAGTACGCGTGCGTACGCGCAAGGAAGTTACGCGTCATGCCGTTTATCGTCACGGCATTCGAAAAGATTTGACTATTTCTGACGTTCCTTTGTTTTCAGTGAAGCTAAATCTAAACGATTTTTTTTGCACCTTGTATAAAAAAAACAGTTTTCAACAATACTACGTAGAGAGACATTCTCTAACTCTATAGGGTACAGTTGAGGACAAAAATATTTTATTTTTTGGCCCTTAATTAATTTGTTTTTTTATTTTTATTAAAATACAGCTGCCTAAACGTGTTAGTCCGTTTACGTGGTAACATCTACTGAGTATTTGTACCAAAGCCATAGGTTTGCCTGAATCTTAATCGCTAAAAAAATACTATTTTATGCTTGTATGTATAATAATATAAATTGATAATTATCTCACTCACGCCTTAACTATAATAAAAACAATTGCGTTGTGGACCATATGTGTTGCTTTAGACAGATTTATATAGATACATGGTAGTAGGTACTTGATAGTATAGGTTAACATTTAAACATGGCGAATAACAAATAGTTTTTCATTATTTTTAAACGAATTATATCGTATGTTTGACGATTCAGAAAATTTAACTATAGGTACATTTTAATAACATGGTCCACATCAAAAACCCAACGTTGAGATTTTTTACTACAGAAAAGTTTTACTTACACAGTAAAGTATGCAATACAAATATACAAAATATTGTTTCAGTCGATGACATCTTTAACGATTTAGGCAGAGTTCAGAATTTAGACACAAAGTAAAAATTATTTAAACAAAAAACAAGATTTGTGCTTTTTTGTGAACTTAAATATAAAATACATACGGAACCCTGGAATGTTGAAAATTCGCTCGAAAATAGAACTCTATACTTCTTATGAGCTAGTGATAAAATGCAACTCACGACGGGACTAGTTATCAGCTACATATTATTTTAAGAAAATAATTAAATTAACCGTAACACTTCATGACCTGTACCATGACGTTTAAAGTAAGATTGTTTCATTCTTATTTCCACTATGAGTAAGAGATGGCGCTAGACAACCTGTATAGCTCTGTCTCTTACCCACACTGAAATAAGAATGAAACAATTTTACTTTGAACGTCATGGTAACCCCGCATAATTGAGTTTGCTAATAATATACGAAAATTCGTATATGAAAAATTATTTGTATCGATTTAAAAAAGGAACATTAATTTCAATAAAATAACATGTAGCCAGAAGTCGTCGCGATTTTTTATAATGACAATAATGATTATAAATCGAATTTTTAATTGTATGTTAACTAAAAATGGATCTTCAAATTTACGCCAATTATAAAAAAAAAATGATTAACACTTATGAACAACATCTTGTTATAGTACATTCAGTGTATTAAAAATCTTGGTTGAAAATACATTCCCGCCAGTCTTACATTGACAATCTTGACATTTTATTGGCAATTACAACTACAATTTTCATAAAAAATATGCCCTTTTTCTCGTGCTTCATAAAGTAAAGAAAAACAAACTAAAATACAATATTTTTAATGTCATATTAGATACACTTGTATCAAAAAATAGAATAAATCATTTTCTAAAGACTATTGTTTCGTCGTATAATATTTTAATACACTGAACATGTTTTTTATAAACCCCGTCGATCAACAAAAATATTTCTCAATCGACGGAGCGTCCGTACTGTATACAATTCCCTATAATTTATTAATAATATTTAATGATAATCTTCTCCGCACGTCTGCAGTCGGCGACGATTCAAGGATTCTGATTCAACCTGCGTACAACGGAACGGGTAAGCGAATCGACCAATAAGGTGTCGAATCGCCCCCCTCTTCCGGATCCGGCTCGCTTTTTTTTTTATGCACATATATTTGGATTCTCTGCCGCTGGTTAGGATTGCCATATATGTATTTACACTTGAAGCAAAGCATTTGGCATATAAAAAAATCTTTTCACTCACTTTTAGTAATAAAAATATGAAAACAATCGCATACTTTGCCAATAGAAAACGTTAAAATATACAAGAAACCCTAATATTTTTACGTTTTAAAATACACAATAAATGGTATTTTTTATGTATGGCAATCCTACAAAGAAGTCTCGCGCCGCAACACAAGATGCACAATACTAAACGCAACTCCCTCCGTTAAATAAAAGATATAAAAAAAAAATCAAAAATATTTTCAAAAATGTCCGTCACGTCGCATTTAAAGGGTTGTGGAATAGACTAGAAAGCGAAAAATGTAAAAAACCGGTAGAGGTCGCGACCGTCGACGTTCGTTAGTAGAAGCGTACGGTTAGGTAAGAAATATTATCGACACACGGGGGATGCACGAGAGATGTATTTTATTATTATTAAATGTCAAATAAAGAATTGGTTATTTCTTTTTTTTTGCTTTCCGTACACCTCTCAAGGTCGACGAGGCACAAACCGAATACTTATATATTTTTTCTATCGATAAAGCACTACTGACAACACTCAAAGCATGTAGGCATATGTCTGTAGCCTTAGCACACACTTTTGTTTAGCAAAAAAAAACTAATAAAAAAATTAGGAAAAAATTAGGGGAGTACATGCTTTGATACTAAAGCCAGAGATACACTAGGGGAAAAATGTCCCACGACATGTCAAGTGAAGCCGGGTGATTTAGCTTAACATATCTGGTGAAATCGCGCGACTTATGTCCGTAGCGACGTCAAGCGATTTTATACGACTTCACACATGTCTAACGAACTTCAATCGACGTCGCTGACGACGCGTGTCGCGCGATGTTGCCAGACATATCGAGCGAAGTCCGGCAACGTCGCACCACTTAACCCAACGTCGACATGTCGCAGGACATTAGTCCCCTAGTGTATCCCTAGCTTAAAACTACTTAGTTATTGAGGGGGACTTGAGCGCGTTTACCGGTAGAACTGAGTGCGATACGAGACGAAACGGGAGGTAGGTAGCATCGTGCATCCCCAGCGTTGACGCGAGATTCAAATAAAAAAATAAAGAGCTCGGAATCTTTAGAGGGAGACAATTTGATCTTAAGAAATAATAATAAAAAATGAATAAATAAACACACATAATGATTCACACATAACGAGACATACGAATGGGTTAATAGTGACAAGTTAAAGACAGGTAGTGTGTCTATGGTGTATTATAACATTATTTACAACAAAAAATAAATAAAAAAAGATATAGACGTAGGTTCGTGAACGGATTACATGGAGCTCGTCTGAAAGTGTTTTTTGTATTTTTTTATTAGTTAATAAAGCATTAGATATAGATAGAATAAATAATTGTGTTATTCCAGATTAAAAAAAGTGGTTGCAATTATGTGTTAACATTACGAAGAAAAGAATATGTGTGTTTCAACCCTAGAAACCTACAAACGATCTACAAGTCCCAAAAAGAAATTAAATTATTTTCTAAAATAAAATCCCAATGAATAGTAAAACATTAACAAACAGAGCTCCTCCAAAACTGTACTAATATTCCTCATAGAAAAAAAAACAATGTATCTAAAAATATTTACGAGTCTTAACTCCACAACCCTTTTTTACAAAAAAAATACATTCTAACAAAAAGTTGGTCCCAGTTGGGCGCCAATATCTAAAGTATCTATTTTAATATACTATGGTATATTATACTATATTATATGAAATGGGATGATTAGACAAAGATGTGCATGAAAGCTGTGATCGCTAACATTGATGCTTAGCAGTGATTTGTAGCTGTATGAGGCAATCATTTTTAAGGCGTTTTGTGTCAATGTACAAATACAAAGTACTTTATTTTTACATAGATTTACATTTTTTTTTATTTTTATTTATATATTTATCAAAAAAAAAAACGTAAAACAAAAAAAAAATATCAAATAAAAAAAAACTTTTCTTACACCGTTAAATAAGCCGTAATCAAATAAAATGCCACAAAACGCCTTAAAAACTAAAAAAAAAAAACTACTTGCGAGCCAGCATCAAGCCATAGCTTATGGGGCTAATAATAATAATAATAACGAAAAAAAAAATATAACAAGACACCACCGAAATAATAATATACGTGTAAAGTTAATCGTCGGGTTAGTTACGAGATGGAAAAACGGTGTATGTTAACAGTGTATCATGTTTTAATGACATATGTAAGAGACGTATCGAGGTTATTGAGATTTGCCTCAAAATGAGACTGTTTTTGTCAGTTGTAACGTTTAAAAAACAAAAAAAAAGTAAATCCATCAAAGTAATTTTTTTTTATTAGTATAGTCTTTCTTTTCAATTTTATTTTCAAAAACACAAGATAAATTAAATAAATCAACAATAAATTAACCATTTAACAGCTTGCGTCGGATAAGTCCGACGTGTGTTTTTCGTGTCCTATTCGCCAGGGTCGTCTGTTTGTGACTGGGTACTCCATCTCGTTTAGCTCTTCAATCCCCATGAGTGACAGAAGATCTGACGAGATGGAGTATTTGATCGTGGATATGCGACCCTAGCGAAATAGACGCGTGAGTGTTTGTCGGACATGTCCGACGTAGGTGGTTAAACGGTTAACTAATTTCAAAGGCAAATTACAATAAATATGAAGTGACATCAATACATATTCAGCAGTTACTTTGACCATTTTCAGTCATAATTTGTGAATTATTTTTTTTGTTAACCATACAATTTTTTTATTTATTTTTTGTGACCGTTACAACTGCTACAAACAGTTTCCCAACCCACAACCCAGTGCGCACGAGTATAATGTACAGTATATAATACAGTGCATCTCATAGTTCAAGACTCACCGTTTGGAGAACCGCGAAGACAGCTTGGAGAAGAAGGAGGGCCGTGCTTGGTGCGGCGAGCCACCGTCCCCGTACGCACCTCCTGAGGATCCGCGCGACCGGGTCTGACCTGGAAGGAGGATTAGCTACTAAGTAAGGCTAGGTTTGTTTATTTATTTATTTAACCTCTCAGGCTCAAGTGTACCGAATTCGGTACACCTCTGTAACAGCTAAATTAAACCTTATTTTTACGTACTATGCTTTCAAGTTAGCTGGTATGAGGTGTACCGTTTTCGGTACACTGGTGCCTAAGAGGTTAAAATTCGTGCACGAAGGTTTACAACGGCGGATTAATATATTTTGAGGTGGCAAATTATCCAATGACTTCTCCTGTTCTAAGGTGGGCTTTTCAGACTTCTACTGACTAAAGCCACACCTGTGTCCTTCAGTTGACCTTTGCGTTCTAGGGCCACAGGTTTCCTTTTCAGAAATTCCCCGTGGCCCTGGACTAATAATACCATAGAAATCCTTTTTATTATTTGAGGTGTAAAATGATCATATTACTTCTTCCGCTCTGGGTGAAGCGAGAAGGCGAGTTAATACTGAATACCACAGATATCTTTGAAGTATTTTTTGGTTATAAAGTTTTTGCTTTTTTTTTTAATTTAAGTAAAATATTCGCGTAACACTGTGTACAAGTCATTGACTACAGTAGTTCATCCTAAATATTCTTAGAAAAAAAAATTCGAGACAAAACTCAAAAAGTCTTCTGTTAATTTGTTAAATTTTTTATCCTTCTTTGATTTGAATATTGAATCAAAATCAATGAATATTGATAATTGTTCAAAATAGATGTTTTTTTTTAATAAAGCGATATTTTCGACTCTATGAGTGAGTATTTCTCGAAGGTAGATAGATAGGTGTATAGTACAGACATCGCCAGTAATGTGTCCAACTATTAACAAGTCACAAATAATAACATACATGTTAATACAAACATACATACAAACACATGACAATAACATAACAGCATTTACTAATGACCACATTCGCCATTAATCTAGGCTGACGCTGTCACTGACGCACAACAATTTTAACAGTCGTTCACTTAGCGTTTTGTTCAAATATTCGCAATACTTTGATAATGGAATATATATTTTACGTTCATTTAATTGGCACGTTCGTCGCCACGTCGAACAATGGTGACCGACACGACATCTTACTTCAAATTACGTCTGCAGGTGAATAATTTCATGCGCATCATGTAGCAAAAGGGCGGGGCGTCGAAACAAGCGTGTCCGACAGTGACCGACGTGTATTGAAATATTTTTTTTTAATTTTCAGATTTCCCTTTAGAAACTACCGTGACATATTAGGTTTTTTATTACCCAAGTAACGCGAATATTTGCACAAATACATAAATGAGTGCATCCAATAAGCCGATTTGATAAATGCTTTACTTTGAGTTGAGTTGAAGACGAGTTCTTCAGGTGACCGACGACGGCTTAGTTTCACTATAATGAGATATTTGATTTAACATATAGGATATGTAAGTAGGTATGTGTGGGGGACATAGCAACGGCTTTTTTTTTACTAATACTTTTTGATAATGATATTCTAGATATTCAACGCGAATAGTTTCGTTATTTAAAAATAATAGGTTAAGTTACCGTTTTTTAAAACGGGCTGCTTTGAAGTGTTGTATCTTTAGATTGACTTGAAATTATAAGCTCAAATAAACTTTTTATTAAAGGTACGTTATTCTTTTTTCGAAATTAGTTATTTATTGGTTTCTTTGTGTTTTGTATATTGCAGTACTTATAACCATGAAAGCTAATAAGAATTTATTTTTTCATATTGGAGAGTTTCAACGTAGAAACTAATTTTTTTTTCATTTTTTTGCATTTCAAAGGTCAATAAATATCAATGACGTATACCTACGACTTTCTTCTAACAAAGAACTCTATTCTATTTTATTCTTATCCTATTAACATCTGTTTAAGTTTTCATCAATTAATATTTCTAATATTTATATTATGTTTCATGCAAAATTGTAAAACATTATACCTGAAACTATCAAAACGACAAGACAGCGGTTTTTTTTTTTAACCCTCAAATGTCGAATGATACCTAGTTTAGGTTCATAAAAGACATCGCTCAAAATGTCAGCCGAACACCGTAAGTTCAGAAGTAGTAGGTTCAAAATACCTTGATTTTTTAGCGTTTGGCTGAAAAAGGTGCTCGAGGGGTTAGTCACGAATTGTTTCAACACTGTGTTTTCACAACGATGTCCCTTCCACCCTGCGCAACATGATGTTAAATTATGATAATATCTTACCTGAGTGGAAGGTGGACCTCGAAGGTACATTTCTAGGGAACACCAGAGGATTGGGAAACTCCCTCCGCGCACCCGTCGCTCCACCACCCGTCGAAACTTGAGAGTTCAGGCTGTAACGAAACATTAATAATAAATATTTTTTTATTTATAATTACGTCATTTAATAAACTGACGGACTACTGCTACAACAGTGATGATAAAAAAACAACACAAATACTGTGCCAAACTTATAGGAATAAAAATAAAATGTTTTTGAAAATATATTAATTTATATTACATAAAATTTGAGGGTATACCATAAAATAAATAAAAGGAAATATTAACAAGATATTATAAAATACAAATATTATTTATATACCACTACCGCTACGGCTACTAAAAAATAACTGGCTGGTTTAAAAAAAAAATATTAGTAATAAAACATCAATCTGAAAAAGAAAAACTAAATCCCACTCTATCAGATTAAAAAAAAAAAATTGTGCGTAAAAATAAAAGTTTTCCAATCCGTGATAATAGCTTTATTATTGTTTTGTTAAAGCCAATTAAAAAGTTAAAAATTGCTTAATAAAATTCAACCATAAAATGATGCTGTAAATACTGCCAAGCTAATATCTGTGAAAACAAGCAGATCGTCACCGCAACTGCGAAACCTTTTCAGCATAAAATAAACGACGTAAATCACCAAGAAAAAAAACCTTTAAACGAACAAAAACCTAAATTACGGTATACGGCAGCTAAATTGGCACATCGAGTTTCGGAAAGAGATGTTTCTTTATACAAGGTGTTATTAAAATGTACGAAATCTCCAAAAAAAAAAAACCAATAAACTCATTATTATAAACAATAAATATTACGTAACTAATCCTTAAATTGAACATGCGAAAATAACAAAAATACTACACCGCCATACAATTTGTACAGAAAAAAAATTAATTCACAATTTGTTTTGTAAGGATGGTCCTTACTAAAAAGTTGCTAATAATGAATAAAAATTATATTATTATTCTTTTAATATGTTGTATATCTCAGAATCTGGGGTCCTAGCGCTTTGTAAAGCGTATGAGGGTGCGAAGCCAACCTAAAAGATTATAGTGGTACTATTATTATTTATTTATTGTTGAGTTAAAAAATACAGATTTTCAGTAATTCAACCCCATATTGAGAATAAAATGAATGCGATATAGCGCACTCTACTGAGGCATTTTTAACTTGATGTTCCAATTTACCGGGTACCGCCGTACTAGCATCAAGCCGAACCAAAACAAACCCTCCTTTCAGAACCAAAGCTTAAACAAAACCACCAGCACGAAGCGACTACTGCGAAGCTTTCATATGGGTACCAGTAGTATCTATCGGTACCTCGGACGGGGTTGTGCGAGGTCCCTTGCAGAGGCGTTGTGTGGTTGAGAGTCTGCCCCGAGCGGCGGGGCTCCGCTGGCGGAAGAGATTGATGCACTTTTCACGTGTGTCTTCGCCCCAGCTGTGGTACCAGTACCAGTGGTACCGGTAGACCCGTTGCTGGTAGACCCGGTCCCGTTTTTAGTGTCCGCCGCTGGGACGCTGTTTAGTGCGTCGTTCAAGCATGCTGTTAGTCCCTTCTCATGCGTTTTATATAGATATATTCGGATATATATACAGTGTAAGTTGGAGTACATATATATTTTAAAGTATAGGTATGTAAGATAGATTTTTACTTTAGTTTTGACTGTACTTAAGGGGAGTTTGATCACATAGTATTACAAGATAATAAAAAATAGACAAATATTTTAACACATTTTGACATAAAATTATCACAAAATGAGACGGGACACACAATTTTCAAGGTATAAAATAAGGTAACACTGATAGAAATATAATAGATAAGCACTTTTTGACTGCCGATTACTGAAAACTTATTGAAATTATTTGAAAATTTATTTCACGGGTTGAAACAGATTTCTTCCACAGAATTGCCGTTCATAATTTAGCAGAAATCGAGAGTCAAAATAATGTATCAAAAATAGCAAGACAATGCTGACGTATCACCAGTTTACTTTGTATCTGTCATGGAAAACCATCCACAAGAAGGGTAGGAGTCACCGCTTTTCTTGTGTGTCATCTAGGCATCACGGAGAAGCCTGTGTGGTCTTAAAAACTGAAAGATCTCTTGAATACTTACGCCATGATGGGGCGGCTGGAAGGAACTTAGGCACTCTCTTAACAGTTACTAAGTTAGAATGATGTTTACCTTGACGCATTATAATGCAGGAGGCAGTTTGGGAGGCTGTGATGGGCCTGAGTCGAAGGTCCCCAATCTAACGCCCTTTTTAGGCAACTGAGTGGTTTCCTAAGTACCCTAGCTTCTCTGAATATTTACTTTGTTAGAATGATGTTAACCTGGGCGTAACATGTGCCAGGAAAAGTTTGAGATGTTGTGATAGGCAAGGCTCGAAGGTCTCCAATCTAACGTCCTTATTAGGCATCAGCCCCCCTAGCCAAGTTGCGACCGTTTCGTTTCGATTCTCTTGCGTCGAATGCCTCGAGTAGGCCACGCCTCCGATTCCTTTGCTCTGACGTCATCTCGACGCTCAGTCATGTGGTCAGAACAAAGGAATCGGAGGCGTGGCCTACTCGAGGCGTTCGAGGCAAGAGAATCGAAACGAAACGGTCGTAACTTGGCTAGGGGGGCTGAGCGGTTCCTAGTTACCCTAGCTTCTCTTTACAGATACTATGGTAGAATGGGGTTTACCTGGGCGCATTATGAGTTGGAGACAACTTGGCGACTGTGGTGGCGGCGACTCGAAGATATGCAACTTAATAACCTTGTTAGGCAGCTGAGCGGTGTCTGGGTACCCTAGCTTCTCTTACCAGTTACAATGGTAGAATGATGTTTACTTGGGCGCATAATGTGATGGAAACAGATTAGCAGACTGGAGGCAGTTCATGATTGTACTCTCACCTAGGTGGTAATTGTAGGGGTTGTATTTACCTGGCAGGATGATGTGGAAGAGATGGCTTCGAAGGATACAGCTTCTACTTTTCTCAAGAGTTATGCCTACTGTACAAGGACGCATAGCTTCATAGACGCGTATTCATCATTATACGCTGTGTACTCCTGCGTGAAGCTTACATATAAAACTATGGCCTACTATCCACGGGGCGTAGCTTCGTAGATGCAACACGACGGCACGACGCTGCATATGTGAGCTTCACGTAGTTGTCCACCAAGCTTATAATGAATCTTACGCGTCTGTGAAGCTATGCGTCCTTGTCCTTACAAGTTTGAACTTTGTCGAGTTGCTATGGGCCATAGATACTCTTGTAGATAGATGATCCAGCTTCTGTTAGTACAATCATGGAAGTAGATGTATATTACCTGGGCGCATCATGTGCTGGAGACAGCTTGGGAGGCTGCGGCGGCGGAGGCTCGTAGGTCTGCGTGCGGCGCGTGCCGCCCGTGAGCGTGCGCGAGCGCGGCTCCAGCTTGGGCGCCGCGCTGGACGGCCGAGTCGTGCTTTGTACCTGGTTGAGGGGGGGAGGCATATGGGTCAGACACTGGGCTTTTTAAGGCAGGAAGTACCCAACATCCATGATACTTAAGTTGCAAAAACGACAGGATCTCTGCTTGGCGAATTTTTATCCAAATATTGTGTTTTTGTGGGTTGAAATTATTGAAGGTCCTTTTACAAATGCTTTTTAGAAAGTCAGAAGCACCCAAAATCCTGTAGAAAATGACTCATAAAACACAAGGATATTCAATGTCAGAGCTAGATCTGTAATTGTCTACAGAATTTCGGTTTATGTGTCATCCAAACAGTGAAATAATTTACAGTTAAGTTCGCAAATTTTTTATTAAGAATTTGCAAGAACTGCTCTTGCAAATTTCGTAACTTAGAACGAAAAGGGAGCTCACACCGGTACTGCCGTGGTGTCAATTTGGTTTAAATTTTAAATGGACTATATGACCTTTAAGTGACCTAAATGCTTTTATATATATTTTTATTACCTATATTTGATGAAAACTATAAAAAATATAATCTTAAAATGAAATTCTGAAAACATTGGTATCATTTCGTACAAAACCGAGTCGCAATAAGCACTGGAACACACACAAGCGAAGTAACGTGACGCGGAACGCTGCATCCAGGGTATCCCATTTTGGTCCACTAAAGTCCACTATGGTCCATCTCCACACGTTTGCGAACCACCTAAAAACTTTTACGGAAATATGTATCTTATTTTTTATGAAATAAGTTCCATATTCGATTTTTTATGACACGACGCGACGAGACCAGCAAATACGCAAAACGCTACCGTAAAAAAATCTTTGGTACAGTCGACAAAATAATTGAGTATACTAGTGGCTAACTACAATTACTTATAAATCCAAGTTATATACATACTATACATACTTTAGTAGTCATAAGAAGATTTCACACCGAAAAAAAAAAATAGTCAAACATTTGTTTGTACTTTTTGTTTAAATTTTGTATTGGGAAAAAGCAAGCGTTATCGCATACACATCTAATTCGAGAAATGTCAGCAGATAAACTCAATTACAGAAATTATCTGAGAATGTCTGAAGAATTGTACCTACAACGAATTATTGTCTTTAGTCCTCAGCGCTGTCGCCGATAACTGGCAACTTGGCTCGCCGGTCGTGATCGACACTCGGTTTTGAACGGCGAGCCAAGTAAAAAATGAAGCAAACATGACGAGCCGCGAGCCTGGCTCGTCAACTCACAAAACCGCGGTATTGCAATGATACACTTACCGACGAGCCATAAGACCTCGGTCTTACTCGCTCGTCGATCAGGGCCTATACTTTTTCTTTCATAAGAGCCTTCTCTCGAAAACAACAAAAAGGAATGAGCGAAATTGGTCCAGCCGTTCACGATTGGCGACGTGAACAAGAGAAAATGGGTCCAGAAGTTCACAAGTGGTGACGTGAACAAGAAATATTTGTCCAGCCATTCACGAGGTGTGACGTGAACAAGGAAAATCTGTACAGCCGTTCACGAGTGGTGCCGTGAACAAGGGAAATTGTTTTAACCGTTTATTCCTGAGTGACACAGGCTATATTTTATGTACGCAGCCGTAGCTGCGGGTAAAATCTAGTAATTGGTAAATTCATAATTGAACCAATTATGAATGATTGGTTCAATTATGAATTTACCAATTGTTACTAGAAAATACTACGTGCAGTGTTTTTCCATTTTAAACGGCATTCATTCATTCATAATCAATAATTAGCCTGTACAATATTTCCATAAATTGAGTGACATTTTGAGATATAAACAAAAACTTTGCTGTTTAAGAATATTACTTATTAAGACTTTACTTAAATAATAACAAGATGTTTTTTAATAAGCCCTATAAGTATTTGTACTAATTAAAAATTTGTGGTGTATAAATCTATTTCTGTGTGTGTGTATATAAATAACAAAATTAATTTAATAAAGTGTAATCTCGTCACATCGCGCCATGTTTCACTACCAGCTATCTAGAACTATATCTATAAATACCCACAACCTGCACATACACCAACACAAAGGCACAGTAATACGAAGATCATCTTTGTTATACCTTTCGTACCTGCATTTGAGCGATCCGCGCCGTGTTCTCCTTGATAGACGCCGAGTCAATTGTGTTCTGAAACAAATAATTACATGGATTAGTTAATTTCATGATATAATGTAGAAAGCCCTTCTATTTGACTGCCAACGGCTTCACTCGCGTGAAAGTTGGTATTTTCCATACTAACTCTGGACCCCCGTTTTATCCCCTTAGGGGGATGATTTTTTGTAAATTGTCTCTTAAGGCTCGCATGATTCCTGTATCATAGGTGCATTCACAAACATGTAAACTCACACACACAAGGGTCAAGACCCTGCTTTACTAAAGTTTTCAAAAAAAAAATGTCCTAACTTGATAATTTTTATTTTTGTTACCATTTTAATAACATTTTTTTTAGTGAATACGGTACCAGATAGCTAAAAAAAATTAAACGCGTTTTAACTTAACAAAAAGATTTAACCTTTCGAATACCGTAATTAAAGACACAATAGAAAGACAATGAGAGAGCGTTCGCTTGGGGTTTAATGAATTACCTGAAGTCAGTCTAAACTAGTTTTGACTAAATAACTTTAACATATAAATGAAATAAAATGAATAGAGCAGTAACGCACCTGTCTTTTGAAATTGGAGGTCGTTGTAGTAGCCGTGGATGTGGTGTTGTTCGCAGCAGTCGTGGTTGTACCTACTGGAAGAATATCCTCTTATTACATAGATAAAATACTTGTACACGGCATCTGAAAGTACACTCAACAAAATAGACAAGTAACCAGCCAAGAATTCTTTGCACGGCGAAAATTCGTAAATACACATAAAAAAAAATCCTCGTACGCTCATGGCTGTTTTCCCGAAGGGAAATGTAAGCAGAGGTGAGGTGACCTTCCCTTCACCCAAATTATACAAGTTTAAACCAGGAACTAAATTAGACCGACGGACACGTGGGTCACGCCTGATTTTTACGTAGAGTCGCGTCGTTTGGCGTCGCGTGGCGTAGATCTAAAGTAGCTCTACAAGTCTAGTTGCCATAAAAAATGTATGGAGACCGACGAGCCCAAATCGGTGTACGTGACCCACTTGTGCCCAATGAAGTTATAATTTTTTAGTGAGGGCGAGCTTGCCATAAATCGGATAAAAATTGGTTTTAAAACGTTGAATAAATTACTTGGTTACTAATCTATTTTTGTTAATAGTACATTTCAGATAATAAGTAAACCCACCATTTTCCTGAACGATTTATTGACAAAAATTTTAGTACAGCGACATCTGTCGAGTGCAAAGCGTAAGTGCGTTGTAAATTCTGTGGTGAAAAACCGTGTTTTACAATCAACATTACACCAACATTATTCATGCAGATGAAGTGTCGTTTCACTCCTAATATTTTTGCGTTCGATTCGAGGAAGTGTGAAGTTCTATCGATTACTTACAATTTGACACAAATTCGAATCAAGTTTGTTTCGATTTTAAAGCTACAGATGACGATGGAACTAGGCCCTTTCACCTTACGATTTTTGTACAGAAGTTATTTAAATAATTCATTTTTGATAAACCAATGGGATGCACACAAAAATGTAGCATAACTTTGTTAATTTCGATTCGAGTTCGAAGCGTAATCTATACTCCATTCGGAATAAGATTAGAGATATAAGGTAGAACTACACTGCGCACACGTGGGCCACGTACGCCGGGCGTCGGTCTCCATACTTTTTATACGGAAACTAGACTTGTAGTGCTACACTAGATCTACGCCACGCGGTGCCACGCAACGTCGTTCTACGTACAAATCAGGCGTGGTCCACGTGGCTCACGCCTGATATGCGCCGGTCTGTTGTAGTTCTAGCTTTAGCCAAACCTTTTATACTGTCCGTTCACGTTGGTGGCATGACAAATGGTGGCTGCAGTAAATAGTTGGTATTGTAACCACTTTTTTTGCTTTTAATGCCATCCTTATGTCTACACAATAGAAGTCAAAATCGGTTGAACGGACAGTAAAATAGGTTGGTTAAAATGTCTAATCTTATTGCGAATGGGGAATAGTTGATTAATTATTTAGCTGAAAAAATGCCAATCACCCATGATAATTGTTTATTTTGATTGTAATGAAAAAGATGGTAAAAAACTAAAGCAGGTTTCCGATTCGTGCTTGATTTTTTTATTACAATCTTTTTCATGAAAGTGTAGTGCTGGTGAATAAATAACGAAAGAAAATGTGTTTGGAATTAGTTACAAAAATTTACGCTTTACAATAAGCGACATTAACTAAGAACTACGCTTACAGTACTTTTTCTACGTCACAATTATCTAAAAGTCATATTATATCGAAATATATTTTTATCGAGAGGTAAGCGAGCCTTTGTGCTAGAGGTATCGCAGATGCTATCTCGACACAGAGACGAAACAGCAATGTATTCAAAACTTTTCTTTCAATAGATTGTTAGTGACGTGGAAAAAGAAACATGTAATTAATAAGACTACCAATTAAAATTGAGTTAAGTTTATTTTGTGAAGGATGTAGGAAATATCTTCAGAAGCGTTGTAATATTGCATTTAAAATGCCTTTTAACTATATTTTTTGTGTAAATCACACACATTTTTCTCATTTTGTGGATATTTTTGTGTCGTGCCGGAACATAAATATGGTGTATCTATACGTCTACCGGCAGGGTGTGTGGTGTGTTTGTGTATCATGATGTTTGGGTGTAGACTTGTACAGTGTGTGTATAATAAGCTGTAGAATTGACGAGGTGTAGAATTGACTGGGTTCAGAATTGACTAGCTGTAGAATTGACTAGCTGTAGAATTGACTAGCTGTAAAAATGACTAGCTGTAGAATTAACTAGGTGTAGAATTGACTAGGTGTGGAATTGACTAGTTGTAGGATTGACTAACTGTAGAAATGGCTAGCTGTAGAATTGACTAACTGTAGAATTGACGGGGTGAAATTGTAGCTGTGTTCGTATGTGTAGGACGTATCGGTGTATTTATGTGTAGCATGTAAGAAATGTAGTGTTTCCAGTCATGTAGTGCGTGGTTCGCCTGCAGGGATATGGAGAAGTAGGTGTGGTGTAGGTCTGTACCTTGCGTGCGCAACACCTCAGCGCCGGAGGAGGCGCGGCGCGAGGCGGCGGGGCGCGCGGACGCGGAGATGGAGCGCTGCACGCCGCGGTGGCCGGGCGAGCCGCCCGCGCCTCCACCCGCGCCTAGCGTCCATACCGTCCGTACAGTTACACCATCCGCCCAAAGCCAAACCGATCACAACCTTGCCCTACTATAACCGAACTGCCCTATGACCCTATCTTGGCTACACATTAAACCATTTTAGCACTTCATTTAATCTTAACTTGGGGATCTATTGTACTCAAAATAAACCCCAATCCGGCCCAGCATTGAGCCTTAACTTATCAGCCCCTTTTATCCCAGCTTCACGCTGTTTCAAGCTTTATGCTTTTACCCCATATTAAACGAATGTATTACGCCTTTGTACTTTAAATAAGCACCCCGTTTTGCCATCACTTACCACCCCATTATGCCACCACTTGGTTCCAACTTTATATTAGGTTTGGCCCAGTAGTTGGCACAGCATTACAACCCTAATTTGGAACCCCGCTATATCTTAACAACCGCGATCGATCACGATTATTCTTGAATTTTATCAATCTTTATGAGACCTCCAGATAAATGGCACACGTAATCTTAAAAATAATAAAAGCAAATTCCAATTTATTTTTCCCAAAGATGTCCCTCTTCATGAACTGTGTAATGCTGTTTTGATATTTCTAAGTGAACCCTCGGTTGTGATCGGTTTGTGGTACGTAAAAGCACACGATACACAATAATAATAAGAAGCAATAGGTATTATAGTATGATCCTAAATATTTTTTTGGGGCAAGAATATTTTGACACATTTTAAATGCGTTACTGGTCACTTGGACGTGAATTTCAGTTGCCTTAATAAAAATCACTAAATCGGTTGCGTACTCATGTAGGCTGATGCAAACACCACATGACGAAATGGGGTTTTATAGACCCGTCGGACACTCAATGTGAGCACGATGCTCCTATATTCAGAACATGAGCAACACATTGGAGTCCACCTGCACTTTGACAGACTTTATCAATGCCACTAATGATACAGTTAACTTAGCCACCTACTGGGCCCAAATAGGTTTATGGGTTGCCGCACACGGGCCACCGACCACCCACAAAACGCCGCCACCGGCAATTTCCTGTAGGTTTCATATATTTTATATGGATTCGCCGCACACGGTTGATGCCGGTGGCTGCCACACGCTACAAATCGCCGCTGCTCGCTTCTTGTGGCCCGCACGCCACTCGCGCATATAAACCTTATGCGATACTGCGCGTATGGGTTAATAAAGGAGTTGCCACCGTGTGTGTGTGTCCGACAGTAGCTGTCGCGCACTTCAGCTTCCTTTGTGGCCGCTTCTAGGCTTCTCGTGGAGGCGTTTGTGGCTGTGGCATGTAGCCCATGCGGCGACACTAAGGAGTTTACTATTGGCTCGAAAAGATGGAGAAGGTGTACACCAATTATTTAGTATGGGTATACAGTTGTGCAAAATTACTAGATATTTTGTATATAATTTTTTTTTTATAAATATAAAATGATGTCATAATATTATTGCCCAGACAGTACAAATGATATAAATAAAGACGCTCTCGTACAAAACGTAGAATGATGACATGAAGAAACCCAGTTAGAATTAAGCTAAGCTGAATCAGTATGGTCTACACGCTTTTAGGACGAATGTCTCAGGTAGCCCGCGATAGCCTAATATACGAAAATATCTTGCAAATTGCAAATCAGGGTGGCAATTGGGTATTTGCCTATGATTGTTTCTGTACAATATTTTATACTAAACAAAAAAATAACAATTAACCGAATTTTTTTTTTTGTGACAGCATCAAAATTCATCAGTAGGAGCGAGGTGGGAACCTCTCGCTATCTCTTTTGTACACACGTAACCTAATGGCGGTGACGTCACAATGCAGTGATTGCATCTTTATTCTGTTGCTTGACAGTTTCCCCTTCCAGATTTGAAAGTTTTCTAAATAACTTATTCAATATTGTATTTCAATTTTTTTTCTGATAAGTCACTTTTTGATATAAAGGGTGTCTTTGACAGCGACGCACAAACGAATACATGATTCATTATTTTATTTTTACTAACACTAAATAAATGAGTCTCATTGTTACTCGAAATAAAGAACATTATTATTATTAGGAAAAAACCGACGAAAAATTCTACCACTGGGGGGTCCAGAATCATGTACTGGATCCATGGTATTCGTTTGTGCGTCAATGTCAAAGACACGGTGTATATTTTTGAGCAGAATCTCAGGGAGATGAATAAATAAGTGGACAGTATACTATTTGAATATTATATTCATTAATAAAGGCGAGAAAAAACTATCGTTACAGTGAGGTGTCTATAGAGGGTCATGCGTGCTTCTGAAGCCGTCGGATTGAGAAGTCCCTGCGCCGTGCGCCGTCCGAGACCGCCACGCGCTAGTGACGTTAGTCCATATACTCAAAGTGTTTGATGCGTGAACATATTTTTTAATGAGTCAACTACCCAATTTGCAAATTAGTTAACCGTTAGAAAATTTGTATTTCGCGGATTGTCTAAGAACATTCTTCTTAAAAGCATCGTCAACTTATATTTTGTTTTTCAGTCTACTGCTAAACAAGCGCTTGATGTAATCAGTATAACTTTTAACCCGACTTCGCGTCAACAAAGGCAGGGTTATATTATTTTATTACATGTATTTATAGCTATGACACGTAGTCATCTAACAGTTTTGTCGACAGTACTTTTTATGTTATTTTACCAATTAATATATAAATATCCCTTTGTAAACATATTATAATATGCAGAATTTTAGAGCGCTTAATAATGTTATTTAAAAGCAAATATTGCTTATGTACACTGCGTAATAAATACCGATTTAAATTTAGAAATCTCTAATTAATTCCCTTAAAATATTAGGACGTATTTAAAAAAAAAATAATTACGGTTGCTGTGTTCATGTTAACCCAGCATTTAATAAAGAAGTATGTGTTTATTTATGTTCTTTAATTTTGATGAATCAACCAAATTGTATTGTATTTTTATAGAATATATTTGGTTGGAACATCGTGGCGTCGCCATTACCACACACAATTACCACGACGGGAATGCTATTTTAATTTGTTTCACAAATATTTTTTGAAGATACTTGTTACTCGACACTATGAAATTACAAAATTAATACATAAAATATTAATTAAAGACTATAGAATATGGCAGGAGGATTTAAATTAAGCCTCAGATACACTAGAGGAGACAACATGATGCGCAATGCTGTTAAATTGTAAACCAACATATCAAAATATTGGAGGCAAGTTGCGGGGACACTGGGCAACGTTGCAGCGTCACTTAGACTGAGCGGTATGCGTCAAGTTAGGGGGCATTTTGCCCCTAATGTATTTAAAGCTTTAGAAGGTGAAGAGAAGTGGCACAGAGACGGGAATAATGGAAGGTATGGAAGAAGGTGTTTGGGCAGTACAAGTAGATATAAAGTGGTGCATACCCGAGTGCGCGTTGGTGGCGGGCGCCGCGCCGGGCGCCTGCGCGGGCGCCGCCGTGCGCAGCGACAGCGACGAGCCCGAGCGGCTGCCGTCCGACTCCGGCTGCGGGCAGGCGCAATACTACACACTACTGCTCTACGGGGGGAAGGGCACTACCCATCACGGCTTAAGGTGAAAGCGTAAGTAAAATACAAATATTCTTAAGTTTTTTCCATTTTGCAGGTTCGTGTCAAGTTGTATGAGTAATGAAAATGCAAAAATCTTAAGAAAACTTGTATTTCGTGGACTGTCTTGGAGCATCCCAGCATCCATATCATTTGTTGAACCTAATTTCACAATCAACACATATCTGTAAGTATCTAAACAGTAGCTTCTGCCAGCGAATACACCCGCGTTCAATTCGAATATTATCTCTACCCCCAGGAAACACCCTTCTAGAATAAAAAATACTCTATATCCTATCCCAAGACAATCTACCAGTGTCTCATCCAAATCTGTTCAACCTTTAAGACGTGAACAGGTCAGAGACTTAATTTTCGTATATAAGTCGTGGCCAGATCTTAGAAATTGATCACTTCATAATATGGCCAAATAAAGTTGGCCAGATCGTTCAAACGCTAAAGTTTGATGATCTGTCAATCCACGTTGGGCCTACTTTCTTTAGACCTTTTATTGTCATAAAAAATCTACATCAATAATATGACCAAACATGGATTGACATATCATCAAATGTTAACGTTTAAGCGATCTGGCCAGTTTTAGTTGGCCATATCATGAAGTGGTCAATTCTATGATCTGACCTCGACATATACATTAGTATCGATTTCATATTATTCGTCAGAATTAGGTGAGAAGCAATACTTTGAAGAAGTTTACTAAAGTAGAATGTTAGATTTTAAGAAAAAGATATAATTTCTTTGCTCCCATAAACTAAAAACCAAATAAACTAAAAATGTTAAGTTCAACATCATCAAAGGCCGCGTTCCCACTATGTCGTAACGGTTAATTTATCATCGGACGACTATCGTCTCTAGCTGTTCCCATTTTAACAACTGTATGTCGTGGTTACGACAAATAGTCGCAACAACGACACATGTTTTAACTTCACGGTTTAGTCTTGAAACTTTTTTTAACATTTTACGACTGTCGTACTAGCCGTTCCCACTATCATGACAATCTGTCATCACCGCAATAAAAGTCTTAGACGACAGTTACTGATGTCATCCTTTAAATGAACACCTCGATTTAAATATATAAGTCACGACACATAGGGCGCTTTCAATTCAGACGTTTCATGTCAGACCGCTGCCGCACGTTTACCATGCCGCGGCCGGCCGGTTGCAATACGTTAGCAGTCCGACAACAAGCGCCTAAATTGAAAACGTATCTTTCTGCCGTGCGTTTGTATGCCAGTGATGTACTATTCAACACCGAATGAACACTCGGTGCTTGTGTCGTTGCCGTTCTGTTGTCGACCGTTCACCGCACGGTTGCAGCACCGCGCAATTTATATGAAACATACGATCGTCCGTACGCAGTATGACTAACGTACCTCAGCAGGCCATCAAAAAACGCATAAATTGAAAGCGCCATTAAAACTACACGATTACCTGTCCTCACGACAAAGTGGGAACGCAGCCTAACGAGGATATGGGCATGCTCTAGCCCATAACTTTCACCTTAAACACTTCTTTATCCCATATACCATTACAAATAACAATTTATCAAACACAATAGTTGCAACATGTGACAAAAATGAAAAAAAATCACACTTAAATAAAAAAACACATCAGGATAACTCCAGAATCGTGGGTACATTTACAAACATAACAAAACATGCACAAACACCCTGACGCGGAAAAAAAAATTGTCCGTGCGGGAATCGAACCCGCGACCCGAAGCACAGTAGCCGACATCTCAGCAACTGTGCCATTCGAGCCGTCATATTGCAGCGTTTGTTTCGAAATTTCGATGGTATTTTAATGATGTTACAAATGGCCTGTATGCACAATGCACTATTTAAAAAAAATTACCAATTTCTGGATATGAACTAGATTTCAAAATTTAATTTAATTTATTTACTACACAAACAAAGACTATTCTTTATTTTTTCTAATTCTATAATTTCGCTCTACCCGATTTTTTTGTAAGATTATTTTTTTTTACCTATTATTGGCCTACGTCGGATATATCCGACAAAAACTCTCGTGTTTATTCCGCCAGGGTCGCACATCCACTACCAAATACTCCATCTCGTCAGCTCTTCTGTCACCCATGGAGATTGAAGAACTAAACGAGATGGAGTACCCAGTGGCAAACACACGACCCGCGAATAGGGCACGAAAACATTCGTCGAACCAATCCGGTTAAAGGGTTAAAGTAAAATTATTAAAAAAAAAATGTATTCCAAATTATAAGACGAGTATATAGTTAGCTTATAACATCAGCCCTATCTCTTTATAACACCAAACAATCAAAGCCAAAATGAAAACAAAGATTTTAAAAAATAATAACTGTCAGAGTTGCTTGAGATTTAGAACCTATATCCTGAATTTCCCAGTTATGTCTGATGACTAATATTATTATTGATGTTATATGAGAGAGACACAAAGAATTAGAAAAAACGACAAACACAAACAAAAGTTTTGAATCTCAACATTTTTATCATTCGAACATTCCCGTAGCCCTAGCAGGCCTTTATGAGGCCTTTTAATCTTAACAGCAAGGCTGCAGCACATTACCTGTCAGACAGGTAATGTCATTTTGTACTTTGCCAAAAAAAGGCATAAAGAGAAGTTTTTGTTTCAACACAGAACCCCCATTAGTACATTTTTTTTTACAAATGTTTATCCTGCATTTGTTTATGCGGTGTACAAAAAAGAAAACACATAATACAGTGAACATATAAACACTGACTTATGACATTCATGAAATAGTAAAACACATAAAGGGAACAATGGAAACATTACACAGAAATCCAGACCAAACAAAAAAAAAGGACTCCACAAAAAAATGGAAAACATCCAGCTCTCACATACAGCCAATTGTAAGCTCATTAAAATATGATTAATTAATAATAACCTTTGTACTCACGTCCGTACTCTTCCTACCGAGCAGCAGGTACGTCGCGAACACATCGTCGTACTTAGCCTCGGCGAGCGAGTACTCGATCTCCTGGCGGTTGTAGCCCACGCACACCAGAGCCTCTGTAGAGAGGGGCAGGGGAAAAAAATGGCTTAGTTTTTTGTGCTTTAGCTTCCGTTTATAATTTTGATTGACTTACGATTTTAATTTGAAGAAATTGTGTAGAGTCAAAAATTACAACAAAATTTGATTCATAACAGAACATGAGAATTTTACCAAAATAGATACAATTAGGCCCGTTAGCAGTTAAAAGGTTCAGCGCTAAACATATTTTTTTTTTTACTATCAGAACAATTAGTTAATGTTATGCTCGATCCAACCCGTCCCTTGCCGTCCTCACCCCTCGACGCCAGAAGCCGAAGTCAGTACCCCACTAGGGGGCCCTCAGCGTGTAGCCTGGCTGGAGGAAGCTTTAATTTATTAAGGCCCCCACCGGCAAGTCCGGTTAAGTAGACGACAACCTCATATAGTTGACCTGAGTCCGCTTATTTGGTAAAAAAATAACGTAATTACAGTTTTAGAAATTTTGCAGCACATGCAATCAAAGATTTCTATACAAGGCATTTTGAAGTGACTTATTAAAATTGTCGTAATTGTAAAAGAAACTACACACAATGAGATAACTTTTAAAATCACGACGATTGTAAAACTCCCTTCAAAAACGTCATACCTTTAGCATTTCTGTAAAACTTCTAAAAGTGTGATTACGTCAGTATTTCAGCCAATAAGCGATATATAAACTGAACGATATTTTATTCGTTTAGCACTAACCTCTTAACCACATCCACGTACGTCAGATATATCCGACAAACACTCTCGCGTTTATACCGCCAGGGTCGCACATCCACCACCAAATACTCCATCTCATCCGCTCTTCTGTTACCCATGGAGACCGAAGAGCTAAACGAGATGGAGTACCCAGTCGCAAATACACGACCCTGTTAACTGAAAAGTTAATTACTTATGGCACTAACAGGCCTAAAAATATTTAAAAATATATATAATAAAATTTGCAGAATAGTTAAGAAAAGAGAGAAACAGGAAAATATTGAAATAGAAACATCAAGTTATGTAGGTAAATAATTCGGGGGTCCAATAGATATGTTCCAACTATACCTTGCATGCGCCACTTATACATTTATATATCATCCTACCTTTTGGTACACGTCTAAAACATTGTCATGCACACGAAAACCTCTAAAACATTTAGTTATGATTTTACTATTTAAGAACACTCCACAATCTAATCGTATACAGGTCGACACTAACATCGAACAAGGCAGTATCTCAGATTACAGTCCAAAAAAAATTGGAACATAGCACTATCACTTTATGGTTCATTTTAAAAAATGTCTGAATTAATGTTACAACCTTGTTTGTTGCGAGTGTCGAGATATTCTATCCTAACATTTTATTACCGAATAACAACATATATTCTACACTCTTTTCACAACTTAGATACTTACTGTAACAATAATATTGTGGTTAGATAATCTAACACAAAAGTGGTCACAATACAAAGGATTTTTGACAGGCCTGTTGGTCTAGTTGTCAGTGGCCATGACTGCTAAGCCGACCTGCGTTCAAAAATGACGTTAGATTTAACTCTAATGACGTCATTAGGATAGATACTCTACGCTCGCATTTTTTAACGCGAACGTAGAGTTCAACTGTCAATGTCAAGCAAGTGTCATTTATGACCGCTTACACCAACTTACCCTGTTCGGAGTTAGAGTTAGTACTCTAGGGCATCTACTCGAGTTACAAAAGAACGACCCAGGGTAACAAGTAGCAACTCGAAGCATTTTTGAGCGGTTGGAGTAGCGACTCTACTCTAGTTATTTTTGAAAGCAGGGCTGGAGGTCGTGGGTTCGATTCCCACCCAGGACAAATGTTTTTGTGATGAGCACAATCATTTGTTCTGTGTATGGGTGTAATTTATCTATAAAATGTATGTATTTAGAAATATTTATGTATGTTTATCAGTTATCTAGTACTCATATCACAAGCTCTGTTTAGTTTGAGACTAGATGGCGTTGTGTGAAATTTGTGGAATATTATTATTATATTATATAATACTAAGGATTGAATAGTCATGAAATTATGATGACTTCTTCCACTCTAGATTTGAACGGTTTTCTAAATACAAGTACATATTAGCCTTCAGGGTATAACACACCCATGTATCATCTAACATCAAAAAATCCAAGCTACTTTCACTTAAAATACGTTTTAAAAGACTATAACATTATACATAATAACAAATTGATGTTTTCTAACACAAACATTCAATAAAATTCACATGACAATAAGCTTGAAAAAAAAAATGACACAAGATAAGCGATACAAAAATGCTAGCTTAAAGAATAAAGACATGCTCAATTGCGTGCATTTAAGCATAATACTCGTACATAAATAAATAAAAAATAGTACTAGACATTAATACCGTAAAGTCGGGATACTTTGGCCCTGGGGTATAACTTTGACCCAAGCGCATAACTTTGGCCCCAGCGTATTAACCAATAGGAAAGCGTGAATGTTTGAAAGACCGTGGCTCTAGAACGCAAAGGACAACTAACACTGGTGGGTTTTAGTTAGTCAGTCTGACACGACCTCTCGTTTCAACCTATAACTCCATTCGAAATAAGATTTCCCATTTAAACAAGCCTTTTTTACTGTCCGTTCAACCGAAAATCGGTTGAACGGACAGTCAAAAAGGCTTGACTTCTATTCTGTAGACATAAGGATGGCATTAAAAGCAAAAAAGTGGTTACAAATGCCAACTATTTACTGCAGTTACCATTTTTTGTCATGCCACCAACGCAATGAAAGTCAAAATTGTTTATACGGACAGTAAAAAACGATTATTTAAATGTCCAATCTTATTTCTAATGAAGTACCTACAGAGCGGGTGAAGTCACTTGATGATTACCCACCTTAAAAAAAAAGCGTATTAACCAATAAGAACACGGGACACTGTCTTTTTATTGTTTAACAAGCATGGGCCAAAGTTTACCTCATGGTCAAAGTTACGTTAGACTTTACTGTATGTAAATTAATATTAAATAAAAATTGTCTCGTTGTAAAACTTGGTTTACTGTTCATATTACTTTAAAAAGCTAAGCACAAACGCATTTTATGCACTGACCTTGAAATAGTCATAAGAGTGTTACCCTAATTACTAAAAAGCGTAATTCTGTAGCAAGAAATTATCGCTTTTGCTATTACGGTTAGCAAATAACGAAGGATTTTATCAACAACTAGTGCGTCTCACATCAACAATTGCATCACTGCTAATCATCAGATGAGATCGCAGTCAAGGTCTAGTTTATATTATTAAAAAAGAATGAGACATTGAGCTTTGACAATTAAATGTTTAAGCTCAAGCAGTGTGACGAATGTTAGCAAGCTTTCGTAATAGACTTGAGTTGCAAAAGGCGGAAACAGCCTTTAAGCCTAACATCGACCGACTGTTTTTTTTAATATATATTATTTAATATACTCAAGTATATTATATAAATCATTTGCGAATTCACTTAGCACAGTTTTAACCATTTTTTTATTACTATTATTTGTTTTTGAAGTGAAAATTTCTAAATTCCTTAGGCACGCATGTACATGACAAACATGTAATGTTCTTACAATTTCTGTAAAACATCTTTGTACACTATGTGCAAATAAAATTAATTGATTTAATGGAACTGCCCCCCTAGCCAAGTTACAATCGTATCGTTCGCGCCGAACGCCTCAATTAGGCCACGCCTCCGATTCCTTTGTTCTGACGTCATCTCAACGCTCAGTCACGTGGTCAGAACAAAGGAATCGAAGGCGTGGCCTACTCAGAGCGTTCGGAGCGAACGAAACGATTGTAAGTTGGCTAGGGGGGCTGAGCCTTCACGCTTGGTTATGAAATGCTCATTCGGGTAAGTTCGGCTCGAGTCGGCCGACCTCACCCGAACAATTACGATCTTGAAACCATTGTAGAAACTTTCACTTCTGACGTGTAGACTTAACGCATACACCGTTTTTATTTTTTAAGTAATACAACAAGACATATTTTCTTTTCAAATCCCTATTTAAAACACATAACACACATCCCCTTGCGATAACGTACCAATTTGCGCTGTGCCGAAAGTACGCATGGAATAATAAGAAATGTAATTTTTATATTATAAGGGTTAGCAGGTATTATGTTATTAGCTTATTTTAGCTTTGTGATTTACAGTATGTGAAGTAAGGAAAGGCGCTTACAATTTGATTAATTAAAGGAAACTATGCTTATTTATCTTCTTATATATAAAAATGTCCCCTCTCCTAGAGAGGAGGCCTGACTCCCAGCAGTGGGAACATTAAAAGGCTGTTTATGCTTATGCTATATAAAAATGAGTAGCTGTTCGTTAGTCTAGCTAAAACTCGAGAACGGTTGGTCCGATTTGGCTAATTTTGATCTTGAAATATTCGTGATAGTCCAAGGAAGGTTTGATTGGCGAGAAAACATGGAAACATTCACGAAATAAAAAAAAAACGAATACAACGCAATCTCTAATTAAAATGTCATTTTGAAATGAATTATGCTGGTTCTAGTAATGTCAGTAGATGGAGTTATTCTTTGACATTTCAGCTAAAAGATATCACAACATTCATCTATATATATAAAAGGAGAAACTGACTGACTGACATATCAATGCACAGCCGAAACTACGGGGCCTAGGAGTGTGAAATTTTGCACAAGGTTTCCTCTTATGGCATAGGCGAGCACTAAGAGAGGATTTTCTAAAATTCGCCCCATAAAGGTATGAAACGGAGGTCCAAAGTTTGTATGGAGAAACCTATTTTCATGCGGGCGAAGCCGCTGGCAGAAGCTGGTTGACTATATGGCGGTACGAAGTTGGCCGGGTCAGCTAGTTTTTTATAAAACCTGATAGCTATAACCTAGGGTTATTTAAGTCAAGAGTAAATAGGTTACTTCTAGGCAAGCATGCTCAACCGTCGACCACATAGTCGCGTCTCACTTACCATCAGGTGAGATAATGGTCGAGCGCGGGCTTATAATAAAAAAAAAGTTGCCTTCATACTAGGAATTACTCGTGTATCGTGGCTGCTGTTGATTACGGCTTGACTGATTTGAATATATAGGTATTTTTTTGTTTGCTTTAATACTGGAGTCGTTTATAAGAAAAAAAAAAACGAATGTAGATAATTTTATATGAGAATCGCCTTTTAAAGGTGGGAAGTACTTATCTAACAGGGGCAGGTTACGGACGGAAGCTAGTCAATAATAAAAAATAAAGTTCAAAAATATGTAAGAGAGAGTAGAAGAGAGATAAGTTTTGCTGTAAGAAAACCCAATCATGAGTTAAGCTCGTCTGTGTACATCAGCTATCCTATTAATATAGTTTTTTTTTTATATAGTTGTGGGAATATAAGAGCGATTTACATTATTTCACATACTGTTTTCAGTGCTTATAGCATGCTATGGGCATGTCGTGTTCAGGTGAGTTATTACCATTAGTAAAGTTAGTAATAAGCTTTGTTACTGGGAAGTATTCAAAGACAAAGCGTTAGTAGTTTATTTACGTTAGTTTTATCATAAAATATGGTGTGACCGTGAAGCTAGGTGTCGAAGTAGTTCGTGAATGTAATGGTCCAATTCGTAAAAACGTTGGGTGTCATGTGACGCCCGGCAGACGTGAAACATCTGAGTTAGACGGTGCGCGCACTGGTGACTTTTGTCATCGTGACTTTAAAGTGTTTTTCACTGTTACATCACGTTTCCAAAGTGGATGAGTGCGCTCACGAAGAGAGACAGTGACAAAACTTTTTTGAAATCGAAGCGTCATTTGCCGATATGGATTTCGAAGAGACGGTCGTTCTCTGTGAACTCATGAGACTCAAGAGAAAAAGAAAGCAAAAAGAATACTGGGTACACCCCCTTTGGAGTGACAGGCTACTAAGTGGAAAGTTCTATACTATGTATTATAAACTTCGAGAACATCCAAATCATTTTTTTTTTATATTTCCGAATGAGTGTTAGCAGCTTTGGTGAATTACTTCGCACTTTAGGACCTGCATTAATATATGAAAATACAAATGGCAAACGAGCGACGACGAGAGTGACAATATTGTCACCGGTGTACACAAATGTCACCCAGTTGTAACGTCGTAACGTGCGCGCATCTCCATACATATCCACGGACTTAATAAGGGTGATGAAACAGTCACGGTGACAAAAGACACCAGTGTGCGCTATGGCTCAGTATACGCGCACCCACACGCAAGGGAAGTCGCGAGCGGTGGCATAGTGGCGGCGTCACGACACTACACGCTCATACCTTTTGCCGTGACGGCATTCGAGTTTGCTTTATTGCCAAAGCGCGCCAATAGATGTTTCACCTCAAAAAGAGGTCTTGGTGAAAGCTTCTCTCACTTAAAATCTTAATCAAGCTTTGTATATTTGCATTTTTATTCAAAGCAACTTTTTACTACTGTTTTCCGCGCTTTTGCGTGCTAAGCTCATCTAGCTTCAAAGGTATGGCTGTCATATTTCGTTAATAATATCATATTTTAAATACCACCTTAATATGGTGCTTTAAAGTCTTCTGAACTGGACCAATGTAATAATTTCAAATTTTATACTTATATATTAAATTAATGCGCCCACACTACAGCTTATACAGTTAAATTATGACAATAGATACTAAATTACATTTATTTCTATCAATCTTTAAATAAACTCAAGTTATCACAGAAAAATAGTAAATAATTTATTTTTTGATAAACTTGACTCAAGCTACAAGCTGCAGTACAACCGCAATTAAAAACTACAATATGACCATGAACGAAGATTCTCGAAGATCCCCGACAATTCCCGAGCATAGTCGTCACATAAAGAGGTCGGAAGTATACCTATGGTTTCCTCACCTATCCGATTATGATCTTTGAAGTCCTGTTGCGGCTCTACGTAGGGCCTGAGCTCATCGTCTTCGTATCCTGTGTTCATCCATTTGTCGCGCATGATGCTCTCCAGGGAAGCTCTTTTCGCGGGATTGAGCACCAAGAACTTCTTGAGGAGATTTTCACAGTCCGTTGACATGTAGAAGGGTATTCTGTGGAAGAAGAGATTTAGGGTTTCAATGGGAAGTTTTCATGATTACTTAGAGCTCACTACACACGAGCTGCATGTTGGGGTAACTGTAGCCGGTGTGTGAGTGTCATTATAGGTCGACGGTTGCAGTTACCTCTGCCGTTGGCACTACTAATATGTAACTGTGGACTATTAGTAATATGAGGTATGCGGAACAGGCAGTAGAAGTCCAGTAACATTCCTTCGTAGTTCGTGAACGGACACTGTCAGTTGAGACTGGTCATCTCTTATTTTAATTTCTATATTAACTTTTTTTTATACTATTGACATTGTTCTCACATGATAGCAGCGCGACAAGAAACATGTAACCGAGATATTTGTAATACAGAACATGATTGAAGAGAGTATCTATGGAGTTTCTTGCATATTTTTCTCCATAGAGATCTACGCTTTGGAATGTGTAATAATGATTTTACTGACTGACTGATTCTTGACATTTCAAAGTGCCAGTAAATGGCTTATTTGAAATAAAATGCTTTCAATCTCTGAATCTTCTCTTTGGAATGTCGTAATAACAGCCACATGAGTAGATCTCCAAGGCTAAGCAACACTTGCCACGCAGCTAAGTTCGGTATATGTTTAGAGGTATGCGGAACAAAGTGTAAAGTCCCACATACCTCCGTTGGAAATGGAGGATCCTCCGACCAGACAGGTGTGATGTCTGTTCCAGGCAACTGCCTGGAAATTGATTTCGGACTTTTGTATTGTATTTTCTTTTCATGTGTTCCCATATCATCCAATGATTTCTCTCGCTCTAGGGCGAAGAAGGAGCGCTTATCAGACTTTAACTTATTAAAACTCACTCCAATGTTCCTTTTTTGCCTTACATTCTAGGACCCCAGGTTTCCCTTTCGGAAGCCAACTCATGGCCCCAGTAGGCTTTGGCTCTAAAGCCCTGCCCTTCCGTCTGTTGTTGTGGCGTTATGGTAGTCGCTATTCTCACCTGTACTTGCCGCGCAGCACTCGTTCCCGCAGCTCACGCAGCGTGGAGCCGTCGAAGGGGAGCGAACCCGATACTAGCGTGTACAGGATCACGCCCAGCGACCACACGTCTACTTCGGGACCGTCGTATTTCTTGCCTGCAGACCAAAATTAGATATTAGAATTGTTACAGATTTTTCAGAAAATAACATTGCCTGAATCTTGGTAAACGTAGCAGTCAGAACTAGTTAAAACAGTGACCTGACCTAGTAGCATAAAACAAGAACGTCAAGTTCGAAGAGACGTCTGCCAAACCATTAGAGGATTAGTCAGATATTATGATTATTATATCTAGCCTACACTGTCCCGCTGCTGACAAACGGCTCCCCTTCATTCCCGGATAGTTAGATACTACAGTTGATTCAGATTGGACGCTTCTTGTGACATCAAACCAAAATTAATCAGAAACTTTTTTGTCCATTTATTTTACCCCAACTTCTGATAACTTTATCAATTTTATCCGTTGCCTACTTATAGCTCAACCAATCACAAGTTAAAACTTAACGAAGAAGTGACGAATTATCGCCAAGTCTCTCCCATAGGTTCCCATTGCCAAGACAAACCTTTATATCTTAGTTCCAGCGTGTACCTGGATGACCATGTGAAGCTTTCAGAGACCCTGTAAACGGGTAGACCATGTCGTGAAATAGCACTTGGGGTACTGTCTGTCTGTCAAGACCCTTAATCTTGGGAACGCATGGAGATATCGAGTTGAAATTAAAACCATATACTCAGGTCTCCGGTCCCTTGAAGCTGTAAAAAAGTCTTCTAAGTTAACGAAAAAAAAAAGATACGTCCGTTTATATCGCAAAAAAAGTGTATTTCGACACTCTCAAGGAAATCAAAATTCATAGGGTACTTCCCGTTGACCTAGAATCCTGAAATTTGGCATGAAACAAGGTCTCATAGCACAAATTTAGATATCAGAAAACTGTAAATTTGTAGATACGTCACAAAAAAAATAAATAGGAAAAACATTCGTAACTGAATTCGGGAATTGAATTTTTTTCATAGGTAAATTTGTACGGAAACCTCAGTGCGCGAGTCCGACTCGCACTTGCCCGCAAAAGCCGCTGGCAGATGCTAGTTAGTTGCACATATCTACCAGTAGAACTGCCCAACATACCTTGGAAGAGTTCAGGCGCGGCGTAGGGCGGACTGCCGCAGAAGGTGTCGAGCTTGGCGCCCGGGGTGAACTCGTTCGAGAAGCCGAAGTCCGCTATCTTAATGTTCATTTCGCCATCCAACAGGAGATTCTCCGCCTGAAATATTCATAATCACTATGTGAGGAAAAGCCCACAACGAAAATCCTAAATAATACCTAGATAGGTCATAGGAATCTTCGCTTGGAAAGGAGGCTAAGCTGCTGACTGACTAATATACTAAATCTTAAACAATTCACAAGATACGATCGATACGCACCGACCCTCAACACCGTAAAAGCAAAGTAAATTACTTTTAATCACCATTCAGCACATAAACGAACACAGCCAACCTGTTTAACAATAATATTCGCTTCAGGTATAAAGTGACACTAATCTGCATGGTTCTCGTATGATTTGATCATTATATGATTTAAAAAAAACACTTTTACACGTCAGTTTTTTTTTCGTCATTTTATTCTAGATGAGGCCAGTTTTTCCTAGCTGACTACACTGAGAAGAAACACCGAAACAAACTCAGGGGTCAAAGTCTATTTTAAAGTCCATACAGTTAATATGTAATGGTCACATCACATGAGAACCATGCAGATTTGTCTGAGATGGTCTTTTGAAGAAAGAACCATACAGATTTGAGTGGACCTGTCCAGTCAGTGAAACTATCCGTCAGTATATATTTGCTTTATGGACTGTAAAAGAGACTTTGACCACTGAGTTTGTTTCGGCGTTTCTTCTCAGGGTAGTCAGCTAGGAAACACCGATATCACCCAATTTAAACTGACGAAAAAATTGAAGTGTAAAAGTGATTTTTTTAAACCTATTTGCAAAATAAATATAATTTATCATTTATGATTTTTCCACTAATGGACATAGGCCTCCCCGCACATGTCGCCACAACAGCCAGTCCTGTGGCCCCCAAATCAGCAGCCCATCTAGGCCTTCAAGCACCGCACCTTTTGGTACGTGGTAAATGGTCGTGATTGGATAGAAAAGAATATTTAGAGTTTTATTGCTATCGAGACGCTTACAAATAAAAAGGTTTCAAAATTGTACAATCTACATTTTTTCCTCTTTCTCTCCCTTTCCATCCATCTACATGTATACTCTTTTAGTAACAAGCATTTCATCCCTCCTCTTTACACGATCATACCAAGACATTCCCATGAATGGAAATCGTTGGGGATTTCAACTTTTCTCCGTAAGATAGAAGGGTTTTTATTGTACTTTAGACCTGAAAATACATTTGAAGATCACAATCCTAAAAATATTCTGTCTTACCTAATTAAATTTTTCACGAAAATGATTAAAGTATTTTAATGTATATCGCCATTACCGAATATTGTGAATTCCTTTACCTTGAGATCCCTGTGTATGATCCTCTTCTGATGGCAATACTGTACAGCGGATACGATTTGTCGGAACTTGGCGCGGGCTTCCTTCTCCTTCATGCGGCCGTGTAAGACCAGGTAATCAAACACCTGAAACATTATATAATGACAATTAGTATGTTACACATTTATTATTATAAATTGGCTCATATTTTTAATTTTTTTTTTGTTAATAATGTTACTTCATGGAAAATTGCGAATAGAAAAGATTGTTCAATACAAATCCGTGGGGAAAATGGGGAAGATGTCAAGTAACAGAAAAAGGATGCAAAAACTATAATGTGACGTCACCGCCATTAGGTTACGCACGTAGAAAAGAGACACGAGATGTTACCACCACGCGCCTTCTCTCTTCCTCAGAAAATATTTGAAATGCTTAGTTACTGTTTCATTTTATAACCAATTTTGATGAGGTTTTCATAAAAACATTTATTTTAGTGTCATATGTGGTTTAGTACAAAAAACTATATCCCTAAACTAAACATAATAACGAAATCTCAGAAACTATAAAACCTACAAACTTAAAATTTGGCAGGTAGATTCCTTATAGGGTATAGATATCCGCTAAGAACGGATTTTACGAAACTCCACCCCTAAGGGGGTAAAACGGGGGTTGGAAGTTTATATGGAGAAAACTATTTTCACGCGGGCGAAGCCGCAGGCAGAAGCTAGTGTTGCATAAAAATTACCGAGAGCAAGTAGCCAATTGATTTAAAGACAAAATGTGTTTATGTAACATGTTGCCTTCCAGACAATTGTAATACCATGCACTTGGCACAGTAAAACGTCTAGACAGAGAGATATAGTTGAATTGTCTCCCAAATGTACCTTTGATGGTGATAATAACACTTTTCCAAACAAAATATGTAAATTCTGAGTAATACTGCAAACACTGCGACCTCCAATTCGTTTTCATTCAAATTGACTGTGTAATGATTTTTAAAGAAAATATTCATAAATCGTTCAACTTCCATTTATAAGCGATAGATGGCGCTAGTGGTTACGTGAACCTATGGCATTCGTTATAGATATTGAGTAATAATTTATAATATTAGTGTTTATGTATTTGTTTTGTATAAATATATCATAATTGTTAAAATGAAATATTTACTTGCAGTCAATTATAGATAAACCCTAATGTATATTAGTTAGTCAATTGATTTTTTGATTGTGCTTACTTTGCTCTGATTGGTCGGACCGAGTGTTTGTGAAAGTTTGTGGTAGGGAAACATTGAGTTTGTAACTGTCATTCTGGACAAAGTCAGTCTGCTTTGAGTTGTTGAACAGTGAACATATCCTACCAATTGGTGTATTTTAATGATTGTTAATAGAATAACTATATTATGTTAATCAAAGTAAATAAAATATTTATTTAACTGAAGCTTGAAGATTATGATTCATCACAACTGTGTCTGTTTTTCGTTTGTGTTTTAGTCCTAATCATATCATGGTAACATGATATAAACAGTATTTTGCAGGCCTTAGTTAAAGTAGTTAGTATGGATCATCAAACACTTGACAAAGACCTGTAACCTGTACCTACTTTCTGTACAAATAAAGATCTATTCTATTCATTTTACACTTATGAACCGATCAGTGCAAATTTTGAAGAAATGAGGAACGAGAAATTGAGATCTCACGAGTTTAGGTCATTCATGTGCACAGATACAGAACTCGGATGAGTCTTTACTCTAACTGGACCCTGAGTGGATGAGCAGTGAAGAGTTCCAAGGAACACAAATTTAGCAGGATATCTGTATACATACTTCGCCGCCAGACGCGTACTCCATGACGAGATACAACGTCTTCTCTGTCTCTATGACCTGGAACAGCTTCACGATATTCGGATGGTCCAACATTTTCATTATCCGGACCTGGAAACATTAAAGTTTTAGTGTTAGTAAGACGATGCGCGAGCTCGTATAAATTATTTTGGTTCATGGAGCGCTTGTTTCAGAAATAATAACTTACAATTGAAAAAACGACAGAAATGTACAAAAAAAATATGTAAGAACTCTCAGTTTGGGCAATAATTGCTTTGATTTATTATACTATTTATCACGTCTTTATCTATACAAACAAATGCATTTAAAAATAGTCGGAAACAGAAACTTTTATTTTTTTGAGTGTTTTTTTTTCGGTGGGAAAATCATCCAAAGACATCCCCCGCTCTTGAGCGGATCAGGAGGGTGTGTCAGACTTTTACTGACTAAAAACCCACTCCTGTTCCTTCGTTGTCTTTCATACCAGGGCCGAGTCTTCCTTTCAGAAACAGACCCTTGGCCCCAGTAGTCTTCGACCCTGCATGGCCCCTACGGTTTTCTGATACTCCTTGAGGCGCGCATGGAACAGTACGCGCCGTCGACGACTTAGGCTCGGTCCCGACGGTTACCGGACGGTCGGACAGCGTGCTACCTATTGCTCACCGTCCGCAAACCCGCGCCTACGGTGGCCGGAAATCGGGATCGGAATCTCGGCGGCTGAGGCACGAGGGCCATTCGCGTGCACATGCGGCCTCCTCCTTTGCTAGCATTACTTTGTTTTTTGTAGTGTGTGATGGGTAAAAAATGCCTCTTATCAACCCTAAATGCCTCTTTTTTATCTGTAGTTTGCTCTTATTTTAGTCCACTAATCAATACTTGATTTGATCCAGCAACAACCAAATATCTTCTCGTTGTTGCTAGATCAAATTGCCTATCAGACCTTCAAGAACCTCCTTCTGCTAGTACTTGTTCCTTACCTCTCTGAACAACTTCTGCAGTGAACCAGGGTTGAGCTGTGTCTTGTCTATGATCTTGATGGCGACCTCTTTGCCGGTGGGCACATGCTTCGCTAGCTTCACCTTAGCGAAGTTGCCCTTGCCGATTGTCTTTAAAAGCTTGTACTTTCCTGAAAACGTTAAAAAGATAAAGTTAATAAAAGAACATCGATCAGTACCTTGAAAGAAAATTGAAGATTCATTCTTTAGACATTTGGCTTACAAAGGGCTTATAGTCAATACCTATTTGGTTGTCTCAATAGATTAATGATCGAGAGCTATACTGCTAAACGTGGGATTTAGTGTTTAATTGCAGAATTGGGAAGTACATGGTACAATATATGATGATGATGGAGATGGAGAGGGAGAGGGAGACCAAAGAAAAGATGGATGGATTGTGTGAAGAGTGATATGAAAGAAAAGGAAGTTAGTGATAGCATGACGAGTGACAGGGCAGAGTGGAAGAAAAATAAACGTATTGCGCCGACCCCAAATAACACAGGACAAGGGCAGGAAGATGATGATGGTACACTATATCTCTCACCGAATGGGAATCGACGATGTGGTAGACGATGGAGCGCGTTTGCCTAGAATTAACCTATTCACTCATTGGCTTAAAGACCCCCCAAGTCGTAGGTATCAGGAAACACAGACCCCGGCAGGGGATTCTACTCCTTAGCTGTACGCATAATGAATGTATTCCCGAAACGTTTTGTGCACCCTTCACCAATGGTGGTAATTAAGTATATATTATGTAATATATATTATATTTATTGTATTGTATCTGTGATTCATTTGTATATCTTTTTATATTAACCTTTTTTTTCTCTCTCTTTTATTGCACCTACCACTATTCTTCTCTGCATCACCCAAAGGTTGACTGGTAGAAAATGCCTATGGCATTAAGTCCGCCTCTGTACCTTTAGGTGCATGAAGTGTTAAATAAATAAATGGTGTAAATAACAGCATTGGTTAAAGATGCACAGTGTTTACGAAGGTTATGGTTAGCGAAGTCGGTATCAGCATCGAGTGAGTACCTATAATCCTACTTACTAGGTAGGACCAGTTTTGACTGGCGTGTTGGTCTAGTGGTTAGTGGCCCTGACTGGTATGCCGAAGGTCGTGGGTTCGATTCCCACCCAGGGCAAATGTTTGTGTTATGAGCACAATCATTTGTTCTGTATTGGGGTGTAATTTATCTATAATATGTATATATTTAGAAATATTAAGTATGTTTATCAGTTGTCTAGTACTCATAACACAAGCTCTGCTTAGCTTGGGACTAGACGGCGTTAAGTGGTAGTTTTGAAAAAAAGGTTTTCAAAATACTTTTTAATGAATCAACCTAGAACAGGCAGACTTGCCGAGTTACAGGCTATTATTACAGCCTAATGGGAACGGCTTCGCCTTACAAGTTGTAGGTTGTTCAAAGTCAGGTAGGCAAATTACGTTGTGTAATTTATTTCATCACCACTGCTCTCAAAACGGTGAAGGAAAACATTGTGAAATAATTGGTATGTCCTAAAATAAAAAAAATCGATGACATGTGACATCTACCGTAAGTCTCTGTAAGTGCGGGTCGCACTGGGTCTGCGTGGTGGATTACGGCCCATTGAGGAAGCTTGAGTCCCAGCAGCAGTGGGAACATTGTAAGGCAGATTACAAGCTTTCATTAAAAATACATACCATTTATTACTCAACAGCTTTAAAATGGATAGTGAAATTCTATTTCTTTTTTTATTTGCCTTACAGACTGTATAAAATCAGGGGCGCCGGTTTTTAGAAAACCTCATGGGTGCTCATGCTCATTTGATGACTCGAAAAAGTGGTGAAGTGTGAGAAGAGAAATGCACACTGATCGACCGACAAATAAATAAATGTCCTACTTACATACTTCGTAGGTACTTCTTAACTAATTATGTTTGATAAAATGTAAAATGAAACCATTATATAAAAATGAAACTAGTTTTTATATCAAGAAATATTATAATTTATACGTAACCTAAAATGTGATAACTGATCTGTTTCGTGTAGACTATTCTCAGGGGTGCTCGGCACCCACTGTTTATTTGTCATAGGCGCTCGATCCCCGAGCACTCACGCAGTCGGCGCCCCTGTATAAAGTATGCTTCTGTCACACTATCGTACTGGGGTCCAAGTCTGCTATTTTTATAAATTAGTCATTCCAAAACGACCCCATTGTAATTTTGCTAAAAGTTCGTAATCTGCTAATTCGTAATGATCGATCACTGACCGGCCAATGGTCTCTTAATATAGTTGTGGTATTTTCAATTATTATGACAAATAATAACGAAATCGTTAACCTTATAGTTGTGGTAGAATGACAATATCGAGCTGTCTCATAACAACTGCACAATGACGTATTACTGGTAGGTCACTGATCAAAGGAACTGCCAAATTTTAGCAGATTACCGCATACGTCAGACATTCATTTGTTATTATGTACGAGATTACCATTCTAAGCCATTTCTTTCAATGGAGTGTCAGTGGTAGAACATTGGAAAGTCATAATGACGCCATTTTATTAGTAGATTACTAAACTTGTCAAAATGAACAATTATGAAGTCTGACGATATTATAACAGCAGACTTGAAGCCCGGGGGCCCAAGTCTGCTATTTTTATAAATTCGTCATTCTGACACGATCCCATTGACTGGAGTGTCAGTGGTTGACCATTGGAAAGTCATAATGACGCCATTATATTAGTAGATTACCAAACATGTTCAAAATCAACGATTATGAAGTCAATGATAGGCCATTCTGACACTATTGTAATAGCAGACTTGAAGCCCAGGTCGGTTGTCGATACAAAAGAATAACTTGACTAACATTTTTCTACCAATATCAGAAACAATTTTAAAACTTCAAGACGGTCTCGCTTCAAGCGAGTTATTTCCACTCTATGAACTTACACAATTTAATATTGGAAGTTAAAACCTTGTTTCATATCATTTTTCTTTCCTTTTTTAGTAATAAAGTACTGATAGGTACACAAAAGTAAGTTGTTGTATCTCCTTGAACATAAAGAGTATAAAAGGTTTTCTTGAGTTTCTGTTTAAAAAGAGTTGTTTGTTTTCTCGGTTAAACTTAGCTCGAGTCGACTTGAGCAGCTTTTTAAGTACATCAAGTACCTTAGTTAGACGTTACTACTTATTCTATTTTCCCGATAAAATATGTAATATTTTTAAAGGAGTTTTACGATTTTTTAAAACGGCACAGTATTTTTTTTTGAGTGTGAACGGGAGAGAGTGTCAGACTTTTACTGACTAAAACCCATCCATATTCATTCAGCTGCCCTTTGCGTTCCAGTGTCAGGTAGTGATTGCGCGCGTTTTATTGACACTGGCGACGCATTCCAGTGACGAGTGGGCTGGACAGTAAAGGACTTTATATTCCATCATATTATTTAAGGCGCCAAAAAAAGGTAAGTATTTTTTTAAAACACTCTCTAACTTCTTTGAAAAATCAATTGCGCAGTTAATCAGTTATACTTGAGTGCAGAGGCATATAACTTCAAGATTATATGTAAGCTTCACGCAGGCGTATACTGTGATATCGAAAGGAGATCGCATGAGTTAGGTTAACGAACTGGCAAGTAAAATATACTTTTAAAGATTTTGTTGTTCTAGAATAGGTTTAAAAATTAAGTAGAAGAAAGAAATGTCTAGTTTAATGGAGATCTGACAAAATGTGATTTTATTGAATTAATGAACAAAAATACAAAGATCCTATACAATATTCAGAATTTCATTGAGAGAAAAATACGATCCCTCACACAAACCGTCGCACAGTGTGACAATACCAAGCGTATAATGACGAATACGCGTCTATGAAGCTACGCGTCCGCAGTCAATAGACCTTAGTCACCTCTTACGACATCCACGGGTAGATGATGGGATGGTACTATTTTTAACGTCGGGACACCAATCAGGAAGTATAAAAACTATCAAAGCTACTATGCTACTTATCAGTTTCCCCATCTCTGGTACAGACAACTAGAAACTTTAAGGAGAATGAATGCACTTCTTTACGCTTTCACAACGAGATTTATCTTGGCAGCGGTTTCGCGACACAGTTCGTTTGTATGACGCTTATTGTTCGAGTTCGTTCGCGTGTACTGTCTAGTTCCCGTTTTACGGAGTATTTTTTATGTGCAGGTTTTACAGTGAATATTGTGATGTTCTATTTTCCTTTAGTTTCTGTGAAGTTGTTGACGGCACGTTGTGTTCAAGGCGCACCTCAAAGAGATGTCATCAAGATTGACAAAGCCTGTAAGAGCCGATGCCTGCCAGGGCTACTGGATTGTTCGAAAGATTTACCGTGGCTACTGAAGGATCTACTGGGTTTTGTTCAGTAAAAACCGAACACTCCTCCTTAATTCGTTTTCCAAGGGCGACGTTCGACATTTCGATCTGGTCAAATGAGACTTAATCGACCCAGCTCTTACGCAGTGCCAGTGTGGTGGCGCTGCACAGGACATGCGTCACCTGCTATGCTGCCCATCCTGCACAACCACAGCACTTTTCAGGATCTATACGAGGCCAATAATAAAGCTGTACAGGTTGCCAAACACTAGTCAGAAAAAAATCAGTTTGAGAACGATGTTCTCACACACGAAAAGAAGAAGAAAGGGCGACACAGTCACCAGAGGTGCTTTTTGCAACCCAGTCTAGTCCCCCAATGAGGGGTAATGAATGATACTGACCAATGTGTGGTTCCTCGGATGCCCGCGAGCGTGACGAAACTCGGGCGCTGCCTCCTGACGTGCCCCCGCCGCCCGCGCCCGCCGACGACTCCGACGCACTCTGGAATAACAAAAAAAAATACATTAATCAATCGAATAATTAATATGTACATTGCGTAGCAAAAAAAAACGTTTTAAAAAAATAATAGAAAAAAAAACAGAGGTTAAGGTAATTAAAGCTTATTTTTAATGTTTGCTGTTTTGGGGACGCGGACGGCAGATACTGTGCCTGTCCCCTTTTAAGTGCCTTGCGACGAGATGATATTTGGAGCAGTGAAAATCCAACTTGCAGTATTTAAAATGTATTTCTGAACATTGTAGTTACAAACAATAGCAAGCCAGTATAACCAATTGTAACTAGCTGTGGGAGATCGGACTAATGACAATATAAATAATCTAGTCGGTGTTTCGCGACGGTTGAAAGGCACGAGGACGAGAGACGCTAAGGGTAGCGCCCCGCAAAAAACCCTCGCCTCGTGTTGCCACTTAACTTAACAATATTGACTTAAATATTATAATGCAACACTGATCTAAGGTGCGTTCACATATACAGTATGTGACGCCACACTCGTATACTTTTTTAAGCCTACGGGGCTTACAGAGTTTCACAATGAGGAAAAATTTGTTTTCAGTGTTTGTTATTTATGTTTTCTTTTTTTAAATAGTAGGATATAATAGTTTTAAGGTTGCGGAAAGCTTATTTTCTGTGGGTTCCAAGTTGGGGAAAAGCTTATTTTCAATGTAAGGTTTTAAGGTGGGCAAAAGCTAGACACACAGGCAAACTTAATGCTTAACTATTCTCTGCCAGTAAACAAAGGGTGGTGGTGGTGGTGGTGGTAGTTAAACAATTACCGTGAACCATAAGCATAAGCCTGTATTGACATAAAAGGGTAAGCAGCATTCTCGAAGCAGTCACTGGAAAGGCCTTGCGTGTGTATAACCAAATTATGAAGCACCCGAAAATAATTACAAGAAAAAAAAGGAATCAGACTTCGATAGAATAATTTGAGTTGAGGTTAGGAGAATTGGGAAAACATACTTTAAAACACACTTAAAAGTATAAACTAAAACTCTCTCCTTAGGGCGAGCAGCCACCTTCAGTGTTTGAGAAACAACACTTAAGTAATATAAGTTTCATTAAACAAACAGAACTCTTAAAAACTTGGGAATCAGTACTCATCATATTCCTGCCCTTGTCCCATCTTATTTAGGGTCGGCGCAACACGTTTTTTTCTTCCATTCTATCCTGTCAGCCGTCATGCTATCACTAACTTCCTTTTCTTTCATATCACTCTTCACACAATCCATCCATCAGAAGCAGTACTAAAGCAGTAAGCTTTAAATCCAATAGTCCAGTAAACTTTCAAACCATGTAATGCCTGACGACAGCTCGGTCCAACAAAACTGCTAAATCTCCAATACTCAACGTACTGTTGTATTGTTATTATTGTTGTATTATTTGTTCTTTTCGTTTTAGGGTTCCGTACTTCAAAAGGAAAAAACGGAACCCTTATTCCTATAACCGTCAGACAGACAGACGGACAACAAAGTGAAGGATCACTTTGTTGTCCGTCTGTCTGTCAAGACCCTTTATCTCGGGAACGCGTTGACGTATCGAGTTGAAATTAAAATCATATACCTACTTAGGTCGGCGGACCCTTGAAGCTCTGAAAAAATCAAAACTTCTACGTAAACGTAAAAAAAAAGATATGGCCGTTTATGTCGCAAAAAACGTATATTTCGACACTAAAGGGAACCAAAATTCTAGAGTACTTCCCGTTGACCCAAAACCCAGAAATTTTGCATAAAGCAAGGTCTTATAACACAAGAATAGTATAAATCTGAAAACAGGTTGTTACGTAACAAAAAAAAAAATTAGCGATTTGGAAAAACCTTTGAGACTCCCTTTAGAAATTGAACTCTTTACATAGGTAAGTTTGTACGGAAACCTGAGGGCGCGAGTCCGACTCACACTCAGTTTTTTTTTTATTACACACGGTGTCTACAACCCTGTTTCACAACTCTTCTTCCGCAGGTATGCTGGATGATATTTCCATAGTAATAAGCATCGGCTTTGTACCTATTTTTCTGTTTTAGTAATAAGCATCAGCTTTGTATCTATTTTTCTGTTTCCTTCTTCTAGTCTTTTATTATATGTGTGTACATACATTTTTAAACAAATAAATATACATCATTTATTACAAATACCTAGGTACTACCTTTACCACCGCAACCGAGATTAAAATTACATTGTACAGCGTAATAGGAATCTGAAATATATTACTTACACATAAATTATGAATGGGTAATGTAACATAAATAATGTGATTGCCACTTTATCTTAAATAGATTAAAATTGTGTGTAACTTTATATATTACTTAGGCTTTGTTTCATCGTCATTGGTTGACTATATCGAAAGATATACTACATTTATTTATTGATAGCCGGTACGAAGTTCGCCGGGTCATCTAGTACACAATGACTTAATAAACCAATACAGTTATGGCATATATTATCTATGCATATAAAAATCAATGCCACTTTTCGTTGTAATTTCATAACTCAAGAACGGGGCTCACCTATCCAAACCAAGTGTTTAGGCTTTATTCGGACTATTTAGTAGATGGTTTATGTGAAGCTTGCACAAAATCGGTTGAGCGGTTCTTCATTTATCACATTATTAGGCGGTACGAAGTTCGCCGAGTAGATTAAAATTGTGTGTAACTTGATATATTACTTAGGTTTTGTTTCATCGCCATTGATTGACTATATCGAAAGATATACTATATTTATTTATTTATTTATTTAAACTTCATGTACAGTGGTAGTACATAGGCGGACTTAATGCCACAAAGCATTCTCTACCAGTCAACCATTGGGTTAAAATTTATTGACTGTTAGGCGGTACGAAGTTCGCCGGGTCAGCTACTACACAATGAATTAATAAACCATTACTGTTATGGCATATATTATATGCCATATAATCGGTATTAACTAACGATGGCGACCTTCGAACAGCTGGTTATCAATCAAACAACTACGTTAAACAATCCCCATAACACGCAGTTACTCCCATTTCCTTGTGGATACGCCACGTTCCCAACGTTCATAGGGCTTATGGTTGCCACCATTTTGGGAGCATTATAGTATTTTTCATAAATCATTATTGGATAGACTGATGGTGAGAGTTTCTGGTGTCTAACTATCTGTAAGCTGGACCAACGGCTTTACGTGCAAGATGCACGGGATGTCAGTAATGTCCTAGATACATGTTTATAATGATTTATAAAGTAAGTACTTTTGGAAAAAAAATAGTAAGTACACATTTATTTTATTTTTTCGTTTTTAACCAATGGCGGACAAAGCCTGTAGTGATTCTTTGCAGCCTTGAGTAACACAAATGGTAGAGCGAGCCGAGCGAGCTTCAAAATTCTAACCTCCGAGCGAAATAGGAGTAAAGTTGAAGTGAGTTTGTAAGAAACAAAAGCGAGCGCAGCGAACTAAAACATTCGCACTCCTTCAAACTGTAAAAAATAAAATACTTGGCGTTTCTACTATATTTTTCGTTTAGAATTACAGTTGACTAAAATATAGATAAATAGATATACTCTTATATTCTCTTCTCTCTCTCTTATACGGTACGATACGACATAATATAGTACAGGTGAGAACCCTAATCGAACGTCGGGAGCAACTAGACCCTACCCGCGACATCGAGGTCGTTCACCCGCGCACCGTGTCTACCCGACCATAGCTAGTAGCTACGTATTGCCAGTAGCAGTGAATTCCTTTACTTGATGCCCTTACGTAGGAGAAATAACAGGTGACAGCGGTGTCAGGGGCTTTTGTGCGACGTGCAACCCCTGGATATGGTTAAGTGAAATTAATGTGTTGTTGTATCATATCTGTTTTTTTTTTTATTGTTGGCCCGGCGAACTTCGTACCGCCTAATAGTAAGGATAACGCCATCTACTGGCATTACCAGAACAGCATAATTCATTTTATAAATCTCAAATCTTTATTACAATCCATAATGTACATGTCAGGTGATAAATAATAAAAAATTGAAACAATTATGGACCCTGTCAGACACAGCAAAATTATAGAAATGGTAGGAGAGAGTGGTGGTTATAATGACTTTTTAATTAGAGACGGCGTTGTATTCGGTTTTTCTTTTTCGTGATTTTTTTCCATTTTCCTCACCGTTTAAACCTTCCCTGGAATATCTCAAATATTTCAAAACCAAAATTATCCAAAGCGGTCCAGACGTTTTTGAGTTTTAGCGAGACTAACGAACAGTTATTAATTTTTATATATATTGATAAGTTCGCGCTTGATCGCTATCTCACCTGATGGAAAGCGATGATGCAGTCGACGATGGAGCGCGCTTACCTAGAAGTAACCTATTCGCTCTTGGCTTCAAATTTCCGAGGTTGTAGCCATCAGGAAACACAGACTCCGGCAAGGAATTCCACTCCTTAGCTGTACGCATAATGAATGTATTCCCAAAACGTTTTGTTCTTGATTGGGTTGTTGTGAATTTGAACTAAGCAATCATATCATTCATAACTGATTCCTAAAGCCCTACCACGATTTTTAACGTGATCCATTCTAAAAACTAAACTGAACTGTTAAAGGGAAATAGCCATATAGAGTGTATATCTTCATCCCTTTTTCTCGCTCGCACGACGAAAATTTTAAGACGACATGGTGAGGCCCTTGACAAGAGTGAAAGGTAGCTTGCGAAATAGAAATATTCTTATTTCTTTTTTTGCATTTTTACGTTCTTTAAAATATGATTGGCTGTATTGGCACTGAAATAAATTCTCCCGCACTGGGTGTAGCGAGATGAAGTTTCAGACCTACTGACTAAACCCCACCTGTGTACCTTCAGTTGCCCCTTTCGTTCCACGGCCTCGGTAACTCTTTCGAACAATCTCGCAGCTATCATACTAATAGTGTGTGTATTTCTGTTACTTCTTCACGTACAAACAGCTGAACGGATTTCGATGAGAATTGGTACACGGGTAAGACATGGCTTAATACTTTTTATTCTGGGAGTATGTGCCCTTGGGATATTTTTTTACTATCGCGCGGGCGAAGCAGCCGGCAGCAACTAGCAACCGAATAAATCCTATCCACTAATAAAATAAACCCACCGACTGAATCTCTTAGTCAAAAGCTACATTCATCTTCTCGTATTAAATTACCCGGCCTATAATGTACCCTGCAGCTATATAGGGCGCACGTGAGAGTGTTACCAAAGATAGCAAGTTGAATGAAATCAGTTTCCTTGGTACAACGTGACCTTTCCCTTAATAATAATTTGATAAAGTATCAAGATTTGTTATTAAGAAGACCGGGCTAAACAGGTCAATATAGGGCATCTACCCCTTAGAAGCGTTTTTGTTTTATTATTGACTAGCTAATGCCCACGACTTCGTCTGACTCGTAAAACAGCACATTGCCGTTTAGTCACAATCTCAATAAGATTTTTTTTGTATGGAACCCCAATTCTTTTTCTAACGCCATTTGTACACTTTGTTTTTGTATATGTTTATCCTGTCCACATTATAATGTGTACAATAAAGTATATATAATAAATAAATAGTCGTGTCAGTGTCGGGCTGTTGCCCGGACCAGACATAACATCCGTCTGGTCACAGGATCCTCCTTTTTTAAAAGAGATTTGCGGGACTTCACACTCTGTTTCTGTTTGTCTGTGTTGTGTTTGTGTTTGTGTTGTTTGTTTGTGTTTCTGTGTGTCTGAGTTGTGTTTGTGTGTCTATTTGTTGTTGTCTGTTTCTGTGTTGTGTGTGTTAAAATATGATACGAAATGTCCATTACACATGTCTACCTACTTCATCTTTAAAGTGTAAGTGAATTGGCAATCATTACCGTAATCAATATTCACGAAATAACTTTAGACTCTCAAGTTAGAAATAACATTCGAAGACTACAAATTAGGCTGTAAGATGTCTATTATAACTCAGTTACGACGGATAGGTAGCCAAATCTCCCTAGTCGCCCGAATCTAACTTCACAATTCGACATGGTAGAGTAGAGGAGACCGAAATTTAGGCCAACAGTTTACAAGATTAAACTTGGACCAAGAACAAGGCATTTGGGATTCCTATTCGATAGATACGACGCTCAGGACGGTTAGTTGGAAGTTATGATAATGTTGTAGTACCTAGTAATAGTACTTATGTATGTATACTACCTGCTTCTACAAGCGACTTTGACCGCGTTAACGTCAAAAATTCACCCAAGGGAATATACTTACAGGAAGGGAATATACTCCGGGGATAAAAAATATGTTATGTCTGTATCCAGGACACGGTCTATCCATGAGCCAAATCCCTTCAGCCGTTTTGAGCGTGAAGGAGTAACAAACTTACCCATACACATATTCCGGGATTGAGTAACAAACTTACACATAGACACAATCATACATTCAAACTTTCGTCTTTAGTTTGAACTATGATAGCTTAAACGAGGAACGATGTTACAAAATGTACAACAGAGAAATTCTGGAGTATGGAATTGTCTGCGTTTTTTTTTCTTTCTGCCATAAATTGACAGACAAGCAGGCGGCCCACCTGTTAGTAAGTGATCATCCATCACTAACGGATATTTGCAATACGTGAGTTACCACAGGGTCGTTCCTTAGCCTCTTTTTAAGAGGGCTATCTCAAATTTTGGTCTAGGAAAAGACTCACAACAAATATGCAAAAGTAGCACCAACAAAATTAATGCATTCACCATAGACCATTTCATAATATATATTATGCTGAAGCACACATGCTGAAATATGGGTTATGAAGAGACTAAATGGTGCGTAGAATGACGCAGTTAGAATATTTTTGCATGACTAAACTGCAAAGATCAAAGAAACGATTAAATATGTGAAAGATGTTATTAGGCTACAAATGATGTACCAAATAGAGACGTATGTAATTTTTCAATTTAATTTAATTGCTAATTTAATACCATAATTATGCATGTATCAAATACTTGTTTCAGAAACTTTAATTTATAATCTTGAGCTAGATGCACACCATAATTTGTACGCCTCCGGGCATAACATAGCGCTCTGTTAATCAAATATAAGATCTGTATTTATGTACCTGTGTTAATAAATAGAAGCGATTTGATTTGATTTGAAGACTCATTCCAACAACGTGCTGTCAACCTGGGCCTGGTTTCATATTTGACGGTGAGCTAACCATTGTATGCCTACCGCAAGCCCGCGCCTTCTGTGGCCAGGAGTCGCCCTGCGACTCCTGCCCTCCTAGCCAAGTTACGATCGTTTCGTTTGCGTCGAACGCCTCGAGTAGGCCACGCCCCCGATTCCTTTGTTCTGACCACGTGACTGAGCGTTGAGATGACGTCAGAACAAAGGAATCGGAGGCGTGGCCTACTCGATGCGTTCGACGCAAACGAAACGATCGTAACTTGGCTAGGGGGGCTGGGGTCTTACCATGACGTGTTATAATGTCTGATATGCGAGTGAGAAAGAGGAATGGAGCTATATACCCTATAGAGCTCCATTCCTTTATCAGTTCAGTTTTGGTTGTCAAATAGATCCCGTTAAAACCTCTGACCCTACACCTCGAGCCCAAGCTACATTCTTTACATTACGTTATTCAAAACGTGGCTCTGCTAACTACGTAAGATATAGGCATAGACTAGGTCACGACTACGAGTTTTATTTTCTTACGTAAGCTTCACTTTGTTAGGCTTCCCGTGTGTTTGTTTGACTTTGCCTTAGGCACCTCGTTACGGCGAAACTCAGGCAGTTTTTAAATCCGTTTTCTTTGAGCCTCTTGTTCGGTTTAGCTAGAATTTGCATGATGATTTTGAAAACATTTTACTGCTTAGACCTGTTAAATGTGTGGTTCTTTAATTTGGTGGTTTCATCCGCGACTTAGGTTATTCCTCCGCTTTCATGGGTCATAGTGTGATGTATGATGGTGTGCATATAGCCTATACAATTATGTTGGGACTTCTATCATTTCGACGGGTGCAAAGTGTAAAATGTTATCTGCAATTTTGCGTTTTTCTAATAATTGCTGTAATACTTACACAGATCGCCAGGTTTTTTTGCACTTTTTTACTATACCCCAGTCAGAGTTTTACTGATTAAACCTCACCTGTGTTCCTTTAGTTGTCGTTTGCGTTCTAGGCTCACGGTAACTCTTGCGAACGTAAACCAAAATTTTCATCTGCATTTTTAATAAAATATTGCAAATAAATTGCTAACTGGTTTTTCATTTTGAACAAAAATGATTGATCTAGAATCAAGGGCACGTATTCATAATGATTCTAGATTAGTAAGAAATCTGTTACATTTCAATCGAGATTCATGCTTGAGTAGAGATCTGTAATGCGGGTCGTAATCTAGACATAGGGGCAGTGTGTTTGAGTAAAAAAAAATACTGATTTAGGTACCTTTTTATAGTTACCAAGATTTACGATTAAAACAAAAACATTTCCAGCATTTATTGGTATTTACGATTGGTATAAGCCAAACCTGTTTCTGTTCTTGTATCCTAAATACGAACACTCAAAATCATCGCCTCCCTAGCCTTTTCCATTCTAACCGGTTAGATCCGGATCTATAACCATGTTTTCCATGGAGCAAAAGCCTATGAGATCTCCACAACGTAATTACTGATCAACACGATACTCCTTGGATAGACTGATGGTCAGACTTTCTGGCGAAGAACTACGAATGACCACCGAGACCAATGGCTTTGCGTGCTTTCCGAGGCACGGGATGTCGGTAATGTGTCCTAGATAAACTTAGAAAGTACATATGGATTGGATCGCAGCGTTGGAAGGACACCCACAAGGTACACCGACGACCTGGTGAGAGTTGCGAGAATGCGGTGGATACGAGGCGCACGAGATCGGTCGTTGTGGCGACGCTTGGGGGAGGCCTATGTCCAGCAGTGGACGTCTTTCGGCTGGAATGATGATGATGACATATGGATTGAAAAAATCATACTGCTAATTGCCAGCATGCATGATAGGTGGGTGCTTTAACTAAATAAACAAAATATTTCATATAATAACGAAAGGCATTTTTTTAAATAACATTCTTTTGTATCGTGGTTTTCAATTAGTCGCGGCGAAAGCGATGTTAATTCTCAATGTCTTAACGCTAATTTTAAGTAACAGGAAAATCTTTTATTGCCACTTTCCAAACTGCCGGATAGGTCACAGAAGAGCTGCAATTAAAACAAAAGCAAAAATGTTTGGACTAAGAGTAATAATAATTAAATTAAGAATTAGCTTCGCTTCTACAGTAGCCATTTTGAATTCCGGGAATACTTAAAGCCGGTTCGTATTTTCGAATAGTTTCGCTGATAGACTCAATTCGATTTGGATTAGTGTTCATGTGAATCTAAAAACTAACTTATATCGATGGCTTAGAGTGAAAACCTCGGGTATGCAACTTTAAGTAATTTTTGTTTTATCATTTTTTGGAAACGAAAAGCTCGTAACGCATAATCTTATATCACGCAAAATTTTGATTTGATACTCATAGCGCTATCTACGATGTTGAATGCATACTTTGCCCGAGTCAGTTTGATGTGATAATTTCGAAATGGCACGTCAAAACTCGTGGAAAAAAAAAAACAAAAACAAGAGAAACAAGCGTTTGAAATAAATCAATAGTTTTAAATATTTGAATAAAACACGTAGAAGCCCATTATAGTTACATGATAATAAAGGTCTAGTTTGGTTTTTTGGCCTCCTGAAAAGTTACGTATTTCACAGTTACGAGGTATTCATTCTAAGCCATCGATATTGGTCTATTAAGACCGTCTGAAGATCTCTCAATTCGACTATCGAGTCTGACCTTGCTCACTTTGGACATAGAGCACCATTCGTTTACTTTAAAAAAACCGATACGTACGCCAGTGGTTTCGCCCGCAAGAATGTAAAAAATTATTTGTCAGCCGTATAAATATGTAGGAGTAACAAACATACACACAGACACACGTATAATACTTTTACCTTTATAATATTAGTATAATATTTAAGTTTGACGAAATCCAAATCTTACATCCGGAATCATTCTTCTTCTGACGAAAAAATCAATGAACGAATGAATTACTGTGACGTATATAGTAGACGACTAGAGCAGTGGTGGCCGAGTGGTAACGGCCCCAACTTCGCGTTGTAGGTTGCGGGTTAAAACCCAGCCAGGCGCATTACTTTGTGTAATTTATTTTATCACTACTGCTCTCAGAAAAGAAAATATCGTGAGGAAACCGAAATATACTAGAGCCAAAAAATCGAAGACATGTTACATCCACCAACACGCACGAGGCCCGCGTGGTGGATTACGGCCAATTCCCTCTCCTAGAAAGGAGGCCTCAGTCCCAGCAGTGGGAACATTATAAGGCCGACTATGCTATGCTATATAATTGTATATAGCGAGATATAGATGCATACTACATGCCAAAATTGTGGTTCAAGAGTAACAGAGTCCAAGGCTGTTACAATTGGTATGCGGTATTATGTAAGTGAGATAATTTGTCACACTGAAGAATACTTTAAGTCGGATGAGGAGAGAATACTAATAAAGTTAAAGAATAAATTGGCAACATCTTCCATTGGAGTTAAAATTTCGTTCCATTTATTTTATCTACAGTTTCTTTTTACTAACAGTTAACCTTGGCCAGTATTTTATTCTACAAAATAAAGACTCATATCGATGGTATTTGGTTGGTTTATTTGGTGTTTGGTTTGGTGGTTTGTTTTTTTTTGGGTTTGGTTTTGGATGGTGGCGCCAGTGACTGATAAGTTGAAATAGAATCGGTAGTCACGGTATGTACTAAAAGAGTTATGAGTATACATGTGGATGGATGGAGAGGGAGAGGGAGACCAAAGAAAAGATGAATGGATTGTATGAGAAGTGATATGAAAGAAAAATGAGTTAGTGATAGCGTGACGGGTGACAGGACAGAATGAAAGAAAAAAACGTGATGTCGACGCAAATAAAACGGGAAAAAATCAAGGAAGGAAGATGCTGACGATGATATCGATAATACGAGTTAATTGTTATCATTATGAATGCTGCCAACAACGGCTTCGCCCGCGTGAAAGTACTGAATTGTCCCACGGAAACATACTCCCATTCCAGGATGGAATGGATTCCCATAGCCAAGTTAAGACCATTTGTTTGTGGGCAGTGCACATCGCTCGCAGAACCGATGGTCGATGGGGACGAAAGGTTCTGGAATGGCGAGGCCTCCCACAAAGTGGACCGATGTCCTGGTGAGGGTCGCGGGAATCCGAACGATGCAAGACGCACAGGACCGGTCATTGTGGCGACACTTGGAGGAGGCCTATGTCCAACAGTGAAAGTCTTTCGGCTGAAACGATGATGATGATGAAAAGTTACGTTACCCCATGCAGTTTCTCGATGGCCTTAGCTCGTCTTCGTCGCCTCCACAGCTTGGACAGGAACACCGGTGCCAGTATCGGCAGCACGCGGTGTCTCATCGTTTGAGGATTTATCTTGACTGATTAGGTTTACTGCTCGGTTGAAGAAGTGATCTAGCGTGGGAGCTAGACCTTGGATGATTGGGTTTGGATCTGTTTTGTGGTTTTTTTTTTTTGGTCAGAGCTATTCTGATGACGTTGGTTGTTATTGTTCACTTCATCAATGGTTAGTTTTGTAAGTTGTATATGTACTGCTTGCTTGAAGATGTGATCTAGTTTAGGAGCTTGGATGATTAAGTTTGGTTTTATTTGGTGGTTTTTGTTCACTTAGATATTAATGGTTAGTTTTGTATGACGTTATATTGACAGTGCTTTCCAACATTACCTACCACAGTTTGAATGTTGAATATTTATTAAGGGCCAAATTTTGTTTAGGATTTTTTGTTGCTTTTAGTGGTTAGGGGGCGTCCATCAACTACGTGAGGCAATTATTACGATTTTTAACCTCCCAACTGACGAGGGAAATCGTGAAGTTTGGCTCGATACTTCCCCTCCCCTTATAATCATGCTTGAGATTGTTTAAAATGGATACTTTTGATGTAAATATGTATTAATAACCATAGATTAACATATTTTATAATAATAATAACAAATTTTTAAAATTATTATTTTTACTTTTTTTTAGATATGATTAGTATTCAGCTATATTAGAGATACACGTTTTACATTTTTATACAGTTTTCTCTGTTTTTCTCTCGAAAAAAAAAACATACGTAATACTTGCCAAGCCCCTCTCTCACACACATGAGATTAGGTGAGATTCAGTGCCTCACACATTCAACGGACGCCCCCTTAGATTGCTATTTATAATATATCATCTATAGTATCAATTAAAAAAGTACGACATTACATTGTAGTTATAATGGTAAACAACAAATAATGAACAGTAGTGGTACATAGGCGGACATAATGCAACATGGCATTCTCTAATTTACTCTACCAGTCAACCTTTGGACTAAAAAGAAAGCACACACCACAATATTTGACACTATTTGACTTATAATGATAAAAGCGTTTTCCATTCCAAAATCAACATTATATTTAACACAATTCAGATTATTTGACGATATCATCATTAATAAATCATACCTCGCAATCTAAACCGGTACCAATTTCTGTTCTGACCCCGAAATCATCAATAACTCAGTTGCAATCAAAACTGCGATTAATAACCGCATCAATATTAATGACGGATTGGAATTAACAAAATAGACCGTTGTTTTGTGAGGATATGAAATTTCGGACTAAATCCGAAACGGATACGGATATATATATCTAGATATGGATTATCATCATCTTCCTGCCAGTGTTTCGTATAATTGGGGTAGGGGCAACATGTTTTATTTCTGCCATTCTATCCTGTCACCCGTCATGCTATCACTAACTCCATATTCCTTCATATCACTCGCCACAAAATCCATCCATTTTTTTTTGGCCTCCCTCTCTCTCTCCATCCGTCCAAATATATTCTCATAACTCTTTTAGTAATATGCATTTCATCCCTCCTTTCATACGTACCAATACGGACACAGATTTAGGAATATTATTATACCGGTCTCAAATACGGTTGCGGATTCAAAATTATTTTAGATTATTCGCCATTCGGATGGAAAGGAAATAATAATTTTAAAAATATTAAAGTAAAATACAAATGTCCAATTTTTATTTTTATTTCCAGTCTAGATCTAAATCTTATAATTTTTTAAACGGTTACGGTTACGGATAGTATAGACTAGAATATAGAGTGTACCTTTATTACGTGGTTGGCATGACAAATGGCGGCTGTAGTAAATACCTCGTTGGTATTGTAACCACTTTTTTGCTTTTGATGTCATCCTTATGTCTACGGAATAGAAGTTAAAATCGGCTAAACGAACAGTAAAAAAGTTTGTTTAAGTGTCTAATCTAATTGCGAATGGAGTATCATCATCTTCCTGCCCTCGTCCCATCTTATTTGGGGTCGGCGCAACACGTTTTTTTCTTCCATTCTATCCTGTCGACCATCATACTATCACTAACTTCCTTTTCTCCCCATGGTCTTGGCCTCCCTCTCCCTCTCCACCCATCCACATGTATACTCAAAACTGGAATGGAGTATAGTAAGTATATACTAGTATTTTTAATTTCGGATATACGGATACGGTTCCGATTACGGAGCTCCACAACATCCTTGTTGTTTTTATTGGCAAAATGGCGAAATTGTGAATTCTGTACAAAAACGGATAACCTAACTGACCTCGTTGAATATTAAACAAGAGCAGTGATTTTGTGATTAATTACGTTGAACTGTTGAACTTTGATGTCACTTTCAGATAACGTTTGTTACTTCATAATAAGTTAAGAGCGTTACCTAATTAAACTGATGATAAAAATGTTGTTATTACTGTAACAGAAAAGCAAAACATGAGGAAAACGTTCTCAGTAGTGAGAACAGTACTTACCTATGGTTAATATATAACAAAGAATTAAATGTTTTCTGTGAGTCTCATAATAGGCATATATAGGGGTGCGGGGAGTAAGCAACCCCAGTAAGTTGTAGGACTAGCGCGAAACGCTTGGTCTGGACTGTAGAGGTTTCAACAACGCCTTCTTATTTTTTGCATAAGTCATAAAAGTTGAAATTTACACAGAGTTTGTGCAAAATATCAGCAATCTAGGACCAAAAGGTCCAGGTTGGTGATGAAGATTAAACGGACCACAGTTTTAGCTAACAATACGATAAAGCAAGACAAACACGACAATTCTATCACGTTTCAGAACCCTAGTGTTTTTTGCTGAATCATTTTAAGCCCACTTCAAGGCACAAGTCGCCACTTATATACTGAAGAAGGTGTACTAGTCAGACTAGAAGACACTTATGATGGAAATAGATACACATGAGTGGGTGACAATGTATTCTTTACATATAATAAAACAAAGTCACCTATCGCGTTTATCGGTCTGTACGCGATAAACTCTAAACTCAACGGATTTCTAAACGCTAATAGACAGAGATTGAAAAGTTGAAAGGGAATCGTTTGTCTTTTGATGGCCATGTGAAGGGAAGATATGAAAGCATATTACTAAACGAGGTATGGGTATAAATGTGGATGGCCAAAGAAATGATAGATGGATTGTGTTAGAAGTTTTAGTTATATTAAAGACTAGCTTGTGCCAGCGGCTGTGCCGCTTAAGAATAGGTTTCTCCATACAAACTTTGGAACCCCATATCATCCCCTTAGAGGGGGAATTTTGGAAAATCCTCTCTTAGTGCTCGCCTACATCATAAAAGAAAACTTTGGGCAAAATTTCACGCTCCTAAGGCCTGTAGTTTCGGCTGTGCGTTGATATGTCAGTCAGTCAGTTTCTCCTTTTAATATATGAAAGAAAAGGGAGTTAGTGATAGCGTGACGGTTAACAGGACATAATAAATATAATAATATATTTTTTATAATATTTTATTGCAACAATAAACTTACACTTAAACAATATTAGTTTAAAACTGTGTTGTAGCCATTAGCGCCCACCTCCAAGAGTGGAGACGTGGGCGTTCCAAAATTTATGATAATTAATTTACAATTAATTATCTTAATTGTAAATTAAGATAATTAATTGATTCAAAGCTTTGTTCCAAAGCTTCTAATGTTATACAAAGCACAGGTCCGATCGTGTGTGGAGTACTGCAGTCACATATGGGCTGGTGCTGCAAAATGCCATCTAGCAGCTTTGGACTCAGTGGAAAGGCGTGCGAAGAGGCTAATTGGGGATCCAGATTTGGTTAAGTCCAATCTTCAAAGCCTCGAGCACAGGCGCAGAGTAGCCAGCCTTTCGGTATTTTATAGGTTACATTTTGGAGAGTGTGCGCAGGAATTGCATGACTTGATTCCGCCATCTCCTTTCTACCATCGGACAACCCGACGAACAGCGAGTATCCACCCTTACGTTGTTGAAACTTCAACGGTCCGGACTAAGCGTTTCGCTTCGTCGTTTATACCGCGTACATCGAAGGACTGGAACAATTTGCCTGCTGCGGTCTTCCCATCCAGCTATAATTTAGGTGTCTTCAAGGCTAGAGTGAATAGGCTCTTAATAAACTGGTGCGCCTGACCATCAATGATTGCATCTCCGCTTACCATCAGGTGGGATCGCAGTCAAGCACTGGTTTATATCAATTAAAAAAAAAAAAAAAAAAAAAAATATTCGTAGTTAAGACTTAATTACTCTTAATCTAGAATTAGAATAGGTTAAGCAACTACCTATTAATTTGAATTATAATTACAATTTATTTATATTATTACAATTAATTAAATAAAATCATTGAATAAAAGAATGAAAGAAAACGTGTTACGCAGACCCTAAATAAAACGGTACAAGGGCAGGAAGGTGGTGATTTCACCAACAGACAGAGGAAGGTTCAGGTTGAAATTGTATATTTTAGTAGAGAAAAGCCAAGAATTTCAAAGATTTCTAACACCACCCGTACAAAGAGAGGAGAGGCTTGCTAGTAAATAAATAAATACACGCATTTAGTTAACTATAGGTAACAAGAAGCAAGTAACAGTCCTAACAACAAAACGGTAAACAACGATGAATACATTTCTTTGTAAACTGAAATACAAAGAGCTCTAGAACAAACCATTAAAGCAAAACAATGAGCCTAATACAACAGTTGAAACTAATACAAATGACGTAAATGACGACAGTACAAACGATAATGGAGCATTCTATGAAGATAAGTTAATTGTACCTACTTTAAAACTATGTAAGGTGGAATTTAGAGCTTTGGTAAATTATGTTAAAGAGAAATACAATGAAAAAGCAATTAGTGTAAACATGAACCCTGAAAACATAACACTCCTTTTTTGGGGCAGCCGTGTAATAAGAAGGTTATGGTTATGGCCCAGGCCACGTGGTAGATCACCAATGAAATGGATAGACCAGCCCCTCTAGCCAAGTTACGATCGTTTCGTTTGCGTCGAACGCCTCGAGTAGGCCACGCCTCCGATTCCTTTGTTCTGACGTCATCTCAACGCTCAGTCACGTGGTCAGGTGCGATTTAATGTCATTAGCAGCTAGTGATCTGTTCATGAAACCCACATCAAGATCAGTTGCGTGGTTTAGGAGGAACCACCGGGTAAACACGCGGAAAGCGACTTCGAATTATACTAAAGAAAGAAGAAAAAGATCCTTTGCCTTAATAAAATCTACACAGCCATCGGCTAAACTCGGTTAATTTTCAAATTGCAAGCACGAATGTTTGAAACTTGGCAAAGTAGTACAATATTTAATGATTTATGTGTTTACAACCAACACTTCGAAAGTTCCGATCTCTAATCAGTAAATCAGATTTACACTTGGTGCCAAAACACTAATTACTTAATGCAAAAAAAAGTAACTTGGCTTGCGACGTTGCCTACGTGTGGGAGGTGGATACAGCAGTCGTGGCACCGATAGTCGTGACGGCCAAGGGCTTAATAGCCAAAAGCCTTGACCATTATCTAAGCAGCCTCTCGTTGGGTATTTAGATCAAGGGCTTTATCTTGAAAGTAGTACTCCTGAACACGGTGCGTATTGTTGCGTGATTCCGGGAGCTCTGACCACGGATAGCCAGGACTTGGTTCTCGATACCGGTAGACTTCTATTTATTTTTAAATGTTTCGTTTTTAATATGCAATTGTTTAATTAATTATTTCAAGGCGAACGATATACTAGCTGCTGCCAGAGGCTTCGCCCGCGTAAAACTAGAAAATTATCTTAAGAGGGTTATTTTAAACTCTATCGTCAACATTGAGAAGCTTGTTGCTTCATCTGATACAATCCAACGCGATGTTTGATGAAGAAGCAATGCAAAAAAAAAGTGATAACGCCTGAAAACTCTGTTGGCATTCGGTAATTCCGTTATTTACTCGAATATTTCACAAAACTTGTTCCAGGAAATACGTGGTTTTTTTAAACTCTTAAAAGTTTCAGAATCTCGATTAAATGTGCAAGGCTTCTATTGATCTACTTTTTTATATTTTTAATTTAAGAGTTTATTATGGAGGGCCAAAATTCACGTAAAATAGAAGTTTTTGAGGTCTTTACTAGATTAGTTCTATACAAATTTACATTTTGATTTCTATAGAAGCCTAGAAAATATCCAAAAGATAGCTGTGTACCCAAAATATCTGGAGAAAGATGTGTAATAACATCATAATCACGCTCCTAGAGATTTACGCTCTCCTCTGAGAGTCCTTTTCGAGGTACATTTCCATAGAAATGTACCTCGAAAAGGACTCTCTTAACATATTCACAGCATAAAAAGTATCCTATGTGCTATGTGCTACACACACACACGTACACACACACAAACACGTACACACACACACACACACACATACACACACACACACACACACACACACACACACACACACACACACACGCACACACACACACACACGCACACACACACACACATACACACATACGCGCTCATCAACTTTCGCCTTTATAAAATTAGTGTGATATCTTCGTAATGAGGCAACCGTAATAAATAATAAACTTCCAAGTTTTATAAAAAAAAAAACTTGTCGATCAAGAAAGACCGTTCGCAAAAGATTTACGGTTCAACTTTTTACGTCCTAATTCAATCACTTTGATTTATTACAGCATTTATAACTGAACTTTTAATAAAAAAAACCTTTTTGTAACAAATTGGAAACTAATAACAAAGATTTGAATTATATTATGATAAATCCGACATTGAAACACTGATTACTAACAATTTTAGATTTTAAATCATTCTGTACTGCTAGATAAAATTCCGAGTTCCTACTGATAATTGATCTTTCGAATTTTAATTTACCTGTATCAAATACCTTATCGAACTCAGCCGCTACCCTATCTGTCCGCTTATAAACGCGTGGGATCGCAGTCAAGCACTAGATTATAATATTTTAAAAAATACCACTCAAAGAATTATTCCTGTATCGTGGATTGGTCTCTACCAAAGCTACCTATTCACTCTTAACTTAAAAGATCCTCATGCATAGCATTCGCATTATCAGCCTTTTAATGTTCCCACTGCGAACACAGGCTTGGGACTGGGACTGGGACTCAGGCCTCCTCTGTAGGAGAGGGAATGGGCCGTAATGGGCCCAGTGCGGATTGGAGGTTCAAGATCCTCAGTTTGTAGTAATCAGAAAAGGCCTCCAGCAGGAAATTCCACTCCTTAGCACACCAAATGTGTTTCCAATATGTTTTATACTGTACGAGACTTTTTTTACTATTATGAATAGGCTCGCGTTCGCTATCCCACCTGATGATAAGCGATCATGAGGCCGTTAACAATCATACATCGATCATATCAAAAATCGATCTAAAATTCGCGAAATTAACTTCCGTCTAACTTTATTTCTACCCAAACAATATAAGCAAACTACCCTAAAAACAATGCAATATATCAAGCGCATCACTTCGCTGAATGACGCCAGTGAGTCGTTGACCCGAGTCGAGCACTATTGTCCCAACCCCCATTGTTTCACCGTACTGCACCACCACCAGACAATTCGATTCAGAGAACTGTAATCGAATCAAGAAAATCGATTGGTTAGGCAACTGTTTTGATTATTGTGGACTGATGCTCAGTTGTCATGACAGTGGTCGAGGCGTGGGGTCAAGGCCAAAGATGAAAATCAATAGGAAGATCTGTTTGTATGTGGGAAGTCGTCAAATAAATTCTCTAGCTCTGGATCGACTGATAGGGTCAGACTTTTGCTAACTAAACCCACAGTGTGTAAAATCTTAGTCTAGTATCGCTGCATCACGTGCCCTGTTACCTGTTCACGTAGGGACCTAATGACAGCATCAGCGGACGGCACTGCCGTGGCCGAATACTGGGCCTTACAAGGAATTTGACTAGTTTTGCCATCGATACGCTAAGAAGTATCGCTGGGCATTTTATTGTATTGTCTAGTAATCAGTAACCATAAATTGTCTATTTTAAATCTACCATTCACATTGATCTAAGTGTAGGTACGCATAATTTGTGGGAGTATTCGAAAGATACACCGCGGCCCCGGAACACAAAGGGCGACTGGAGAAATGCGAGAACCTACCCTTGTTCTCCGTTCTCCATTAGTTAATAAAAATCTAAAACTCTCTGTCGCTCCACCCAGAGCTAAAGAAAGTTACTTGATGATTTCCCACACAAAAAAGGGGTTGATCATAATTAAGACGCTCAAAAGAGAGATTAGTGATCAGAATTAATTTATTCATAGACATGGAAAGAAAAAAACGAGTCCTGCTGACCCCAATTAACATTAGACAAAGGCAGGAAGATGATACTTGACAAGAATACAATCAACATACCTATATATAAAATTGAATCTCTACTTCCCTTGTCGTCACGCCACGATTTCATTCATATTTCTTTTTGACGTTTTCTAATACTTTGTAGAGGTTTCTTAAGGAAAGAAAAATCAAGGAAATTGTGTAGGAAATAGGAAAATTTCAGAAAAGTGCGACTTTATCCTTAGCGCGTTTGACCATAGCTAAGACATAATGACAATGTTTGTCGGAAATAAAAAGAGAAAAACTAAGAAAAAACATTCAAAGATAGAGCAGCTAACGCTACTTAAACTTTTGATTAGCGTAATTAGAGACACAATAGAAAGACAATGTGCGAGCGGACGCCGGCGTTCGCTTGGGGTTTAATGAATTAAATAGTGAATTAAAATATTCTGAAGCATACTAGATATAAAAAGTAGTAACAACAACGTAAATAAATAAAGGGACGCAATGGAAATATCAGACTTAATTGCTGTGGTTGTTCACATTATTGCTTAGATACCCCATAATAATATGCCTGAATATAAAACTGAAGAAACTTTCTCGATAACTTAGCGTAGGTACTATTTAATATTGGATATTTCAATACTAATTAGTATTGAAAAAACGATTGCTGGAAGATATTAATAACATTAACAGGACTTCTACGAAATAATATTTAGTCGAATTTTAATGATAACAGTACTCAAGTGACAAAGTGATATCACTGAGTCACAGCTAATCAAAAACATCAGCGATTCCGAACTCTTTGATAACGAATTGTTTGATATATATTTTATTATGAGATTAATTTGAGTGACTAAAGAGGCACCAGTGACTGCAAAGTTTTGTGGAAATTGATTGTCATGGGCGACGGGCGTGTGATACGGAGGAATGAGGACAATGTCGTAAGGATGTTTCAAAAGAGAGACTAAAGGAACGATGAAGGGACTGTGTAAAATATGATACAAAAACTACAAAGAGGGTGACTAATCAGATAACGACATCATCATCTTCCTGCCCTTGTCCCATCTTATTTGGGGTCGGCGCAACACGTATATTTCTTCCATTCAATCCTGGCAAGCGTCATGCTATCACTGACTTCCTTTTCTTTCATATCACTGTGCACACAATCCATCCATCTTTTCTTTTACCTCCCCCTCCCTCTCCACCCATCCACATGCATATTCATAACTCTTTTATTAACATGCGTTTCATCTCTCCTCTTCACATGACCATACCAAGATAAACATTTCCCCTTCAACTTTTCAGTCACTGGCGCCACTTTCATACTTCCTCTAATATACTCATTTCTCATTTCAGATAACGACGATAGAAAGTAATGTCTCATCAATATCAAATAAATCGAGATAAGCGCAAATGAATGATTTGAAAGACGTGGGACCAGTTTTAAGTTGACCAATTTTAAGTTTGTAGGTGTTATAGTTTCTATGATTTCGTGACCCCTCGAGCGTCGATTGTACATTCTTCTGTACAACTTGAATGACCTTTTCGTCGTTTTGTATACACGTTTGTACGAAATTAGCCGGAAATTTTGGTTTCTATATCTTTGTTTTTTTTTTTTTTTTTTTGGTGCTTTACTTAAAAACGCGCAATTAAGTAATAATAATACCCCGGGGCACATAAAGTTCAGAATGCTAGACGTCACACCACGGTATTTAGTCACTACTCAGTTTTACACGATACTAAATCAAGGCAAGGAACAGTAATTGTCCTTGAAAAAAAAAGGTAGAAAAGAAGCAAGGGACTACGCTCACAAACCATTTCTACAACTCGATTAATAAATCCAAACTGGCGATTAGTAGTCCAAAAATAGAAACACTATAGAAACGATAACAAAACAATGAGAGAGTCCAAGGACGTGGCGTGCCGCTGAAATATTAAGTAGCACGCTATCACACGTAATCGATACTAGTGATATAAATGTCAACGTATGATTTGAATATCATATTGGTGATGGAGCAGTTGGTAGCAGATGGGAGACCAATGATACTGTAAGTGGTAAATATCAAGATAACAATCAGTGTGTTGAAGATGAGTATCTCATAGAAAGGGGAGAAAGAAATTTGAAAAAGTAAAATGCCTTACTTGAAACTATCGAAGTGCATCTGAAAGTAGAATACTCCGCAAACAATTCAAGCAGCCTTGTTTTTATTTATTGCCGTTAATGAAAAAAGTGTAATTCTGGGGAATAATAAACCTGTGAGAATAAACCTGTGTGATGTCCACCAACCCGCACTGGGCCCGCGTGGTGGATTACCTTGCCTATTACTCTACTCTACTACTACCACTCTCAAGCCTCCTCTCTAGAAGAGCCCATTCCCTCTTCTAGAGAGGAGGCCTGAGTCCCAGCAGTGGGAACATTATAAGGCCGACTATGCTATGCTATAATAAACCCAGAAAGCTATGACCTTTTGTATCGACTCGAAAAAAATTTAAAGACTACAGACAACGATAGGATCCACTGTACCTTACTATAAGACCGTGTGAAAACAAATAAAAAGTGAGTGCGAGGAATTCATCATCGAGGAAAGAGTGAGCGGAATCCATTTTCATAACAGAATGCTTTGATCGCTAACAAAAAACACATGCGGTTAGAACTGTATCGCCAAATGACGATAGACACGCCCCATATTCATCCATGAATAATTTATAGAGCAAGCAGACATTAACAAACGCCGATACACGTGAAAAGACCATCAATAAAGGTGGATTTTCTTGTCTTATTGATGAGGATAGATAGTAAATACTGCAATGATAAATGTCTGCTATACGTGGAAGTAAAAATTCTCTTAGTGTTAATCGATTTGGTACTGTATTAATCATATGAATTACGATTCGTTCGGTGAATTGTTAAAAAAGAAAATATCTTATGGATGGATAGGAATTTGGATGACCGATTTTGACGATGAGAATGATGAAACTCTGTTTACGGTTGATGTTTCGGTATCAAGAGTCGAGTCATTAAGCTCCTTCCTGCTTTGAGTATACTGACAAATGCTTGTACTAACTGGACAGGTCTTTCATAATTTCTTCAAAGACCATCTCAGACCTGCATACTTCTCATATGATTTGACCATTACATGTTTACTGTGTGGACTTCAAAAGACTTTGATTCGGCTTTGATTCTTGGATTATTGTTATACCTACACCCTAATCTTTACATAACCTTAGAGCAAAAATCGGAAGGTGTGTGGTCTGGACTCTGTTAGGGCGATGAAGGAAAACATTAGAAAAGAAATCAAAAACATTCCTACTCAACTTTTAGAGGCGCAATTTCATGATTGTTCGAGATCACTTTGGAGAGTGCCAGAGCCGCGAAGGATGACATTTGAATAATGAAAAGTAATTTATGAATAAAAAGTAATTTTCCCACGTCTTCAGCTTCTATTTTTTTTATTGATGTAAACTAGTGCTTGACTGCGATCCCACCTAATGATAAGCAGTGCTGTAATAGTTGGTGGTGAGGCGAACTAGTTTATAAACAGCCTATTCACTCTAGCCTTGAAGACACCTAAATTATAAACGGACGGGAAGACCGCAGCAGGCAAATTGTTCCAGTCTTTAATGCGTATATATAAATGTATTTGTCAATTTTTCATACAACAGCGAATTATTTCTGAGACACAGTAAATTGGTCCAGACAAATTGAATACTGTTCTATTCAACTGTAACCTTACTCACGTATTAACAACCTGCGTCATAGCACGTGTTATGAAGAGTTAGAAAATAGATTTATCCAACTTTTAATTAATCCAGTAGAGCGAGCTTTACTGGCTCTGGATAAAAACTTGTTGATTACTTCCATACTATTAATTTGGATGGACGAAAACGCTTTTAGCATCAACTACTCTTATATATTTTTTTTTAAGTGGAGGTATTTAATTAAATTGTTTTTGATAACGTTTTTATTAGAATTTGTTAATTAATTGACGCTTCACATATTTTAGTTTCAAAGTCACTTAATTGGTACTAAAGCCAAAAACATTGAAAATCAAATAATACAATTCCAATTTAAACAACGTTTCACTGAAACCACAGATTAAATGGGCTGTTGTATCTGCGAAAGACACATCACCGCACTCGAAATTTGAATACGAATTAGTGTTTCCGCGTCAACGGTCTCACAATATGGCGCCCGATTAATCGACTATTTGCGTTATTCGATATCGATATGTATCGATGAGTTGGCTCCCAACGTTACACTGGCTGGTTAAGGGTCGTCAGGCTGATGCTATTAAAAGCATGGGGCAAGTGAGGCTTGAAGCCTTCGTCACGATGCAGCCTAACCGTGAAAAAAGGTCTGATGGGCGTAATAACCCAGATACCTATTATGTATTGGCGATGATATAAATATAATACGCGGCTTTGGCTTTTTGTTTACGCATCGAGAATAATTTATGTTCTATCTGTGTCAGATATTGGCTGTATTGATCTAAGTAATGTGTTTGAAGAATTTTAAGTAGATTTCAAAAAATAGACCGGGAGGAAGAGGCTTTTCAGGCGATTTCTGTCGTATTTTTAGCAAAAATAAATTCGAACCGATTTCTGTTTTTCGATTAAGTGCTTCTTTAATATATTTAACTTACAAAAAGTTGAATGTTCAGTTACTTATCAGGATATAAACCATCGTAACTATACTTACGTACACTCGTGGTATAATATACCCATGACTGCGTCATATACTGACAAATTCAGATGCTTACCTGTAAAAACAGAAAAACATATTTATTAATAAATTGTAGTGGCATACGTTTAAACATTTTCTAAAAATAAAACCTTATTAAACGAGAAGGTAAATAATTATATTCCTGAAGTAAATATTTATTTAAACTTCACTACAGTGGTGGTACATAGGCGGACTTAATTCCACAAGGCATTCTATACCAGTCAACCATTGGGTTAAAAAAAACAACACTGGTAGGTGGGCACAATAAATAAATAACAGATATTTGAAATAGAGTTTAGTATCGTTAAATTAAGTGGCTTATAATAATAAAATACGTATATATGCTGATAAATATGCGTAAATATTGAACCTAGGGCTAAATTTTTTTAGGCAAATGCTGAAATTCCTAACTCGAAAAGAACAACAGGCATTAGGCAGAATCAATGCGTGGGAGTGTTTTACGTTTTACCTTTTGAGTACCGTAATTAGAGATAATAGAAAGACAATGAGCGAGCGAACGCCGGCGTTCGCTTGGGGTTTAACGAAATAACCCTTGAGTTCTTGCTGGTTCGTCTCCGTAAGAAATAAACCTTTGTCCTTGGTAAGAGACAGAGCTATACAGGTTGTGTAGCGCCATCTCTTACCCACACTGGAAATAAGAATGAAACAATCTTACTTTAAACGTCATCGTCATGGTAACCCACCAGCTAACTTCTGACGTCGCGTTGCATGTTTCATATAGGCCTACATGGCTTATAAGAAACCAAATATTTTTAATTAAAAAAAAAAGCACGAAGCAAGTGCTACTTTGGTCCGACCAATGTACCGGACTCCTGCCCCTGGGTCTTTTCCCATCTACTTTTCCTGTCAGTAGCGACTTGTCCAGGTTATCTGGCAATGTGGACAAATAAATCAAAGATTCTTCTTTGGCATATGGCATAGTGAAGTTTCAAGTCGTTAGTAAAACAAAGTTATTCTCCACGAAACATCAACCGTCACAGCATGTGCATTCAAACATTTAACCCTTCAACAGTCATCCCTTTTAATTTCATTACGAATTCGCGAGAAAAACTCGGGCCACGCCAATCATAAAGGTCCCATCACACCGCAGCACCCGGTTTTATCCCGGGATATCCGGTTCTACCCCCGCGGGGAAATAACTTGGAAGTGCGAAACGAGCTTCATTGCTTAAAAAAATATATATTTCCTTTTCAAAACGTTTTGGTGTGCTATTATGCGAGATTAGTGTTATCATTCCAAAATGATAAAAAAGGGTCGCTTGCATTATGGAATATTTTGGTTGGTTTATAATTAAATTTATGTTTAAACTAGCTGACCCAGCGAACTTTGTACCGCCTAACAGTCAATGAATGTAGTATATCTTTCAAACAAAGCCTAAGTAATATATCAAGTTACACATAATTTTAATGTATAAAAACTATCTAAGTCGATTTCGTACATTTTACGTGACGCACGTAGAACTATACACTTCTACAGATTGATTATATGTATAGAAGATGATGGCTATGTTGTTATCTTACACAATCTTATTTTATACAGCAACAAAAAAAAAGTTCTCAACATCTCTACAGAACTATATTTTAAAAGTCAAATTATAAATTATAGAAATAATCACAATAAAACTTAAACTAAAAAATAATTTAGAACACATTTATGTTAATAGTGAAACTACACGCTTTCCTGAAACATTCACAAGACGAACAACGACACCGTTTGCAATGCGAACAATAAAGGTTGCCTTCCACTAGTGCGTAACAAACCAAAATGTTAAATTAAATTGTCAAAAAAAGTGTAAATAACATAATTATTTCTAACTGGAAAGATAGAACTTGCAGTAATATGCAATTATTTAGGCGATTAATATTCTGAATGCGATTTATTCGATATCAATTTTATTTAAAATCTTTTCAATTGGGTTAAGCGCCGCTTCCACGGACAAATTGACTGCAAAGTGGCTTCTTGAGGACAATCTAGCGTATACTGAGCTACGAGATGACCATAACTAAGCTATTACTAAAGGCTTAAAGTAAGGCAATATTAATCTCGGGACCTTTATTATGGGGTGGGATATCATAAACTAGTGCCCCTCATCATTAACGATTGTATCACTGCTTACCATCAGGTAGGATCGCAGTCAAGCACCAGTTTATATCGATTAAAAAAAACAACTCCCGCTTAGTGTTGAAGCGAATGGAAGTGTCAGACTTTTACTGGATGAAACCCATCCGTGTTCCTTCACTTGCCCTTTGCGTTCTAGGATCGCGGTATCTCTTTAAAAAAACTCGCAGAATCGTGACACATTAAACTTAACATCTGCAACCTACCTGATGATCTATCGAAATTTGAAAGACTATGCATGTCTGATGCCCTGTCCAGTCCACCATGACTTTACCATCTTAAGAAATAGCATGACAGTAAGACTGCAGACGCATTGGCAAGCTGCTGGTTAAGTCCTAGAACAACGTGTTAAAATGTACGAAACCGGCTGCACTGCACTTCACAGCTCGCGAGGTTTTTCGGACTTAAAGCCAACACGAAAGAAAATCTCCATACTACTGAAGTCTTTCAACATTAACGTCAGAAAAGCTCTATTCATGTATCGTGGTCGAAAAGTTTTGAAAAATCAATTTACAAGTAAATTTTTCGCTCAAGTAGAAAGTGAGACAGACGAAAGTATTTTACAGTTTCCCAGTAAAACGAGACAATCGATACGGCTCGATTACAAGTCGACTCTATTGTGTCGATTTAATTACACAGTCCCAGTTAAATGAGATTCGAGACCATTGTTTGTTTGCTGATACCGATTTCAGTTGCCAACACTGTTGCCTGAACAGTTTACGGATATTAAAACGATAAAATAAAAAGGAGGCAATGCAGTATATTGATTTTATGCAATGGCTTGTACCGTGTAAGTGACTTTTGAAACCATTATGACTTTGTTTAGCGTTATTGTTGTCCAAAATAGACTTTTTGCTGGAATAATCGTCAAAGTTTGATATGACATCATCATCATTATTTCAGAAACACATCTACACACATAGGCTGCTTCCAAGCGTCGCCACAACGACCAGTCCTGTGCGTCTCGCATCCATCGGATTCCCGCAATTCGGTACGCGGTCCTAACTCCAGAAACTTTCGGCCTCACCGACCATCTGTTCTGCGAGCAATATTCGCGTGCATCTGTTTATCAGCTTAACTCTTCCTAAACCACGCAATCGATTTTGATGCGGTTTTCACTAACAGAAAAAGTAATAAACGAGGAAGGTTCATGTGCCCTTAAATATTGTATAATGCGCCGGTCTGTATATCCGCGAATAAACTCAAAAACTACTGAACGGATTTTCATGTAGTTATCGCCAATATACAGAGAGATTTATGAGGAAGGTTTAAGTGAGCATATTGTTATTAAATAAAAAATAAAAATTACAAAGATTTCTTACACTAGCAAACCCGAGCTTCTTATCAATATTGAACGCTTTTATCACACATAACGTACCCATACGGAATTTGAAAGACCAAAGGACGGATAACGAATCACGAAGATGTAAGGTCCGTTTATAGCCTCACGGGAAAAAGACGTGCGTTTATCTGCAAAGAACGAACATTTAGGTCGAAAATGCTTTGAATGTTACCAACACCGGTGGTTTCATTTTCAGCTATTGTTGTAGTTCCATCAGTATTGTAAAGGAAAACGTTTTGTTTGTGTGTCAAAGAGATGTGTATCCTGATAACATGAAACGTCCATTACTAAATTGTTAGAACTGGCGATTAAAAGGCAGTTTAGCTGAATCTATCGGTAGTAGTTTAACATTTTTATTGATGACAGAAATTAAGTATAACCGTTTGTTAAATAACTTAAGACTAATTTAAAAGTTATTGTTATGGCTAATAGCTTCTGAAAGCGGCTCCGCCTGCGGCAAAGTCAGTAGCGGTTATTAGGTCCTCCAAAATGCAGATATAGGGATACTTTGGGCACTTCAATAGTGGTCCCGTAAAACACGTATTTGATGCCTTAAAACAGTGACACGGGCCCGCGGCAGACCACGAGGGAGAATACGGAACGACGAGTGGAAGTGTTTCTTAAGAATTGGAAAGAAGAAGCGTAAAATCCTGACCTCCGGTAGGAATGCCGCCGGGATTCCGATCCCGATTTCCGGCCACCGTAGGCGCGGGCTTGCAGACGGCGAGCAATGGGTGGCTCGTCGTCCGACCGTCCGGTAACCGTCCGGACCGAGCCCAAGTCGTCGACGGCGCGTACTGTTCCACGCGCGCCTCAATGAGATGTCAGCAAATCGTAGGGGCCCAGCTGGGTCGAAGCCTACTGTGGCCACGGGTACTGTGAAAGCGAAACCCGGGGCCCCGGGACGAAAGCAACGAAGGAACAGGAGTGGGTTTTTAGTCAGTAAAAGTGCTCCCGCTCCGCCCAAGAGCGTGATTTGTCATAAGATGATTTTCCCACCCAACAAAAAAAAACCTCCGGTAGGAATGGAGGGCGGCCCTTGCCTAACAGTGGGACAATAAGGGGACATTAACCCACTGTTGGGCAAGGGCCGCCTAACAAGAAATTCCAGCTATAACTCAACAAAAATCGAGATCTAACTGAGTAACCAACCCGAACTTTCCTGTGAAAACTCCACATGAGTACTTAATTTAAGTCTTCTCCGCCTTAGAACGAGTCCTAACCTAAATTCCATTTAAAAAGAATCTGGGATATGCTTTCACGGACTAAAGCTGTGTGAAGCCTCAGGGGCTGACCTGTTCCAGTTAGAATATGGCTCAAGTGGGAACCGCGGTGATGCCTTGAGGGTTTATAGAACAGCTTGATAAAAGATTATTACGCTCTACGATTTTGATAAGGGGTATAGTAATCTGTAGTTTGGGATTTTAGGTACTAAGGGACCAGGATCTTTCAACATAGTGCTCTTTTCATGAAGAGGGCAATGTGATTGAAAATATAATACCTAACTAACCTACAAAGCCGGTTGCTTCGAAGAATATCTCGCTAAACAGCCGAGGGAATTCTCGTAAGAGGAAATATCTAGAATTTTAGGTATATTTTATCATGTTATTCGGTAGATATTCTTGAAGTTTGTGGAGTTAATACGATGCTTCATAGTTTCTTTTCAAACTGTGCTCAAGAAAGCCTAAGTTTATGGAGCCTTTATGGTGTGTAGTACCTACCCAATACTTATCAGAAAAAACGTTGGTTTCAAGAACAAAATGGATTAGTAGAGCGATGTCCCAGTTACTCATTAAACGTCTTAAGCTGGAAGTGGTCATATTTATGATTGTAATCCGGTCCGGCAAATCCAGTAGCATTTGGCTACTAATTAGATCAAGCTCGAAAAGAAGAAAATACATATATGTTTTTTTTGTTTTTAAATATTTTTCTTTCTTTCTTTTTTTCTTTTTTTCATTACTCAGATTTTCAAGGAACACCGATTTTATTTTTATGTGGGGAAATCATCATCTATAAATAAAAACATCTCCAGCTCCAGGGCGAGAGGACGCGTCAGACTTTTACTGACTAAAACTCACCAGTGTCCATTAGTTGCCCTTTGCTTTCAAGGACCATGGTCAATCTTTCAAACGTTTATGCAGCCTTAAGGGACATAGATAACTTGTCAATGTAACACTTTCCAATGGAAACACAGTTAATTTTAGCTAAATATCTGTACCCATTTGAAGTACCTAGATCAGTCTTCATTGAGAGATAGGATGTTAATCTGGTCGGATCCGATCGAATTCAAACACTTATAAAGCATAACATAATCAGCCTTATAATGTTCCTACTTTTGGGACTCAGGCCTACTCTCTAGGAGAGGGAATGAATCATAATCCACCACGTGAGCCTAGTGCGGATTGGTAGATGTCACATGTCTTCGAATTTTTACTTTTAGGACATGGCGATTTCCTCCACCGTTTCGAGAGTAATGTTGATGAAATAAATTACACAAAGTAATGCGCCTGGCCGCGAACTACAACTTGTAAGTGGAGGCCGTTATCACTGGGCTGAGAAAGCCTCGATGCTGATTGCAAATCCTATTTCCGCGAAACCTCCATAACTCACTACGTTTAACATTATCAGTAAAAATTTTATTCCACATCAAAAACAGCGCGAAATTTAACCCAGTAGCAGCGAAAAGAGCCAGTATTATTATAACCAGGGCACATAACACGCAATGTCTCGACATCTCCCTAGAGCCTGGCTATTACAGTGAATAATGTACCAGGGAGGGCAGGCTCACATTATTAGTCTCCGATGCAGCGTGAATTTAGATCGAGGTGTAAACAATTTAGGGATCGGCGGGGATTTTATGATATTTTTATGAGGAGAGGGAAGAATAATTTTATTTTTAGACTTATTGCTGCCAGTGGCTTCGCCTGCGTAAAAGTAGGAAATTATCCCAAGGGAATGTACTCCCCGAAAAAAGTATCTCTTAAACTATATTTCAGGGTTTAGCCTACCCATGTAGGTATCGTAGGGGCCCAGCAGGGTCGAAGCCTACTGTGGCCATGGGTGGTATGAAAACGAAACCGGGGGCTCTGGTACCAAGGCAACGAAGGAACAGGAGTGGGTTTTTAGTGGGTAAAATTTTGCATAAAGGCACTTAGGTAGCGTTTTTTTTTAAGAAAGAAAGAAAAACAGTTTATTTACGCGAAATGACGCAATCTTAAAACTAGCTAACAAACATTATCAATAGATAGATGCGTCAGATCCGCGCAAAACGGCAGAACGCTCAGCATTAAGCTGCGGCCTCACGCATAATGCGATGAGCTCACAGCGCTGGTTTTCAGCATAGGCCGGTGGCGGTGTCGACATAAAGGCCGAAGAGTTGCAGTGTATAAAAAGATTTGGATAGAAAAAGGAACTAAAAATACAGATGAATTATAAATTTAAAATAATAATAAATAAATAAAGTGACAAACAGATTTATATAAAGTGGCAACACCACGACGCTCCCGTAGCACAAGTTTTGCAACTCGTTTATAATATGGACATCGACGCACTACATTGATAGCGCATCGCTATTGGTATCTGTGCACGCACACGCAAACTCGCTTGTAACGCAATCCAGAGATTTATCAAGAATTTATCAAAATAGGTAACTTTATTATCATAAACTAATTCTTGATTATATTATTAAATTTAGGTACCCATTTTTTTTTTCGACGTCTTAAGTCATCAAATGACGTCCAGGTGACGTCATTTGATTCTAGGGTGGAGCGACAAGGCGTGTCAGACTTTTACTGACTAAAACCACGGTAACTCTTACGTAGGTACACATAACCTACAGTCGAGCATCTATCTTTATACTTCGGTAACTATCAATATAGATGCCCGACTATCATTCTAAAATACGGTCCTCCATTTCGGTCTGGTTCAGAGAAAATTCGAGGTACAAGGGGAGCATAGCTGGGATATATGTGAATCGATTTCAACGTGAGGTTAGAAGCCACAGCCAGTTCCGAACTCCGGGCAACGCCTTTATTAGGTCAACCGATACATAGGTACATAGTAAAGTTGTAGAATTGTCAATTCGAAAAGAACTGATCAGGGATGCCAGGACGGACGAGAAGTTTTTAGGAAACTGACCTATAAACTTTTTCAAGTGATTTTGTACCACGAGTGACATTACGGTATCACACTAATATTACAACAGTGAACACATTTATGCATGTGTGTGTAATATTATTCTTCAGAAATAGTTTCGAGGCGGTTCACAAAATGGTGGGAGATTTCAAAAGGATCACACTAATTTTATAATGGCGAAAGTTCGTATCATTCATTCTTTTTTTTTTATTCTTGATAGGTTCGCGCTTGACCGCTACCTGACCGGATGGAAAGCGACGATGCGGTCGACGATGAAACGCGCTTACCTAGAAGTAACCTATTCACTCTTGACTTAAAGATTCCCGGGTTGTAGCTGTCATTCATTTATTTTCAGCAGAAAGACGTCCACTGTTGGACACAGGTCTCCCCCGATTATCGCCACACAAGCCCGGCTGTCTTATGTGTCTCGCATATATCGGATTCCCACGAGGGTAGCGGAAAAACACCAGGCCGTCGGTACGCCTACACAGTCTCCATTCCAGAACGTTTCGGGCTCATCGACCATTTGTTCTGCGAGCAATGTGCCCTACCCACTGCTACTTAAGCTCGGCGATTCTTCGGGCTATGCCCGTCACCTTGGTGCTCCTGGCAACGAAGTTTGTATTTATGTGTGGAAATATATTAAAATTTGACACACTGATAAACCACTTTCGTGGTTAAAACATGGTATGTAGGTTCCCTTAGAATAATTTTCTACCTTTGCGGGCGATACCGCTGGTAGAGGCTAGTTACAAAATAAATCTTCCCTCAAGAGACCACCAGCACCGAAAATGAATTCGACGTGAATAAACAAACAATAAAAACCATGCGAGGCATACGAAACCTTGTAACGTCGATAATTTTCTTTTTATTACCATAACAAGAGATACTACAACCGTATGGGGAAGGTACAAAGACATTCTTTGCGGGGCAGGTGAACGATACACGTTTTTACCCGACTACAGAAGGAAGGTAATGGTTTTCGACGGTATGGACAGGTCAATGACTTTGTGGAGCCTGTTTATCCTGTATAAGTGATGAGCAGGTCTTCTTGTTCGTTTTTAGTATGTGAAAATTGGTTGGTTATTGCTCTCGAGCTCTTTTTGGATATTTTTTTGTGTTGTCCATTTCAGAATTGTAAAACGCTTGAAAGTCGGGATCAATAATAATTTATTTCAAATAACGTTTACAAAAAATGTACTTTAAGTTAACAGTAATAAGGTTTCGCATAAAATTAAAGTGCCTAAAAATATACTAAAACTAAAATGGGTGCAATTAATCGTGGTTTGGAATAGCAATGCTTGATAGTGGACTGCCCGATCTAGGTTAATTTAAACCTGTGTTTCAGGCCATCACTCTACAGTCCAGTTTCATTGCTACAGTGAAATTTAAAGATAGAGAACTCAATACAAAAAAAATATATTCTGTTATAATAAATAATTACGAAAATAAGCTTAAAGTACATTGATACCTAAAACTATGTCTATGAAATTATACAAAAATAAAAATTAACGAGGAGATCAGATATCATTATACCAAAATTTCTAGAAGTTGTTCTGTCTCTGTGTAATTGAGTTTCACTAAATATTCTGACAAAACGTATAAAAAATGTAATAAGACACTAAATTTTTTATACCTTACAATATAGAAACTTAGTAAGTCCTTTGTTAAGCGTAATAAATAGAAATGGTCCAAAAACGCTTAGTAAAGGCATGTCTGGTTTGAGGCTTTATGCAAACCAACTCCTTTCTCTTGTCAGAAGGTAGAGGGTCAAAAGAAAGTGCAGTATGATGATAAATAAATAAATAAAACAAAGATTCAATTGTGTGTAGACCTAAATATTTTAGATTTCATTCGATAATTTTTGCTGATAGATCGACACTTTTGTATTAGTCTTTCTTTAGTACCAAATCCAACGTAATTCCCTGCCAGTCCGTGTTTCCTGATAGCTAAAAAATATTCCAAGTCAATAGTGAACAAGTTACTTCTAGGCAAACGTGCTGCATCGTCGACCGCATCATCGTTTGAAGGAGCCTATCAAGGATAGATTTAATAAAAAAAACTTATTTTTTAGATAAAAGTGTCATCATGAGTTTAGAAAATAAATAGATTTACAGAGAAAGTATTTGATATTTAGACGATATTAATAGCGTGACGTTTGACAAGGAAGAAGAAAGTGGCAGACCTTTTTAAGGTTGCCATACACGTTAGGGTTTGCCTGCACAGTTATACCTGTCAGGTAAGCTTGTGTGGAAACCTGCACAGTTGTGCAACATACACGCTCCGGTTTACTTGTAAAACTCAAATGTACAGGCAAACCTGTCAGATACACCCTAACATGTATTACAAGACAATAAAAAAAGACAATGATTTTCCGTTCAGAACCAATCTGAAAACTAAAATACGAGTAGAAGAAACCTTTCTAATGTAAAGTCCACTTAAAGGATCCACCTGTACAAATAAGTGTTTTATACAGCATGTAACCAAACACACACATAGACATGTACACGTAAACAAGGTATTACTTAGCACCTTATAAAAGTATCCAACATAAGAGGTGAGAGGTAAAAATTCCTTCCCTTTTATATCCCGGTCCTTTCAGATAAAAGAGGAATTCATATAAAACCCTCGAGTGTACCCGCTTTGGAATCTAAATCCTATGTAAGTAAAAACCTGTATCTTTGTGTTTAGTACCCGTCTTAGTACGTGGGGAGTTTAAGTGTGGGTCCTTTGTTTAGTTCTTACGGTCAGGCTGTTAGGGACTTTCGGGGTTACCATGACGTTCAAAGTAAGATTGTTTTATTCTTATTTCAGTGTGGGTAAGATACAGAGCTATACAGGTTGTCTAGCGCCATCTCTTACCCACACTGGAAATAAGAATGAAACAATCTTACTTTAAACGTCAAGGTACAGGTCTATGTTAGTGGTTGAAGAAAAAGAGAGAAAAAAAATTCCTAAATCAACTAGTAGTCGGGTCAATTTAGACATCCGAGGTTACAATAATTCGCAACCAGCTATAAATTTGTAGGATTGTTCAAAACACCATCATAAATGAAAACTGAAAAGTCGTCATCGATCCGACACCGGGAAAAAAATACTCGGGGTTAAAGGTCACAATAAAAACGTGTTTTTCGCGATTTTAAGCAAAACGGTAAGTATTATCATAAAATTAGATCAGACAAAAATTGTAGATCAGATAATTATCTACAAAAATGTCTAAATAGTTTTTTTCCTAAGAGCCATCGTTATAGAGATATAATGATTCAAAAAATTTCAAGAGGTTTTCGTTTTCACGCAAACTTTGAGTTGGCTTACCTCAAAGGTTGCGTTCACATTTTTACATTCCACTCCTTAGCTGTGTTCAATAAATGTATACAACTGAACAGTAACTGAAGGAACAGAGGTGGGTTTAGTCAGTAAAAGTCTGACACTCTCTCTCGCTCCACCCAGACCAGGAGCAGTTATTTGATGATTTCCCACCTCAAAAGAAAAAACCAATCAAATCAATGCCAATTCAATGCGACATTTACAAAAGGCTTTCAGTATTCGAGGTCCTTCCTCCATTAGAGTGGAAAATCCAAGACATTTTATCCTCCCGAACATTGAAACACACTTATCACAACTAACCAAACACGTAGTCTGAAAGCGTACTGAAAACATGAAGAAACTTCGAGATGACAGTCTGCAACTATTCTAGTTAAAACTACCCACCTGGTAGGTAACACTTCCCGGGAGTGTTCGTGACTGAATCTGTGAGAAACATATACTCAGATTGCACACCTGCACTTTGGAAGGATGATAAAACGTGTGGGGCCAGTAGAAGCGGAGGGGTAAGTTGAGATGTAAGCGTTTTAGATGATTCTAGATTGAAGGAAAGACTGTCAGTCTCTAAGTCATATAGGAACTAAAAAGGCAAAATACTACATGGCGGTAACAGTCTCTGTCGGGACTAAAGTTGCCCGGACCAAACAAAACACTCATCATCTGGTCGGAGGATACTCCCTTTTCTACGCAGGTTTGCGGAACTTTTCACCATGTTGCGCTTACCTCTATAAGACTACATTGATAAACTGGTGGAGCTTGATCGGAACGGCAATGATGAGTAGTGACAGAATGGCGTCCATGTCTGGTAGAAGAGATATTGGGCATCGATGAGCAAACGATTTTGTTGCCGTCGCGGGTAGAACTTGGACAAGGGATGCACATGAACGTGGGGGATAAGTACAAGAAAAGAGAAGCCAACGAAGCGAAGCCGGACTGTGGATGATGATGAAATAGCTATAAATTCATGTGTTTAGACTATCGACGAGCAGGTTTATTCACATCAAAGTAAAATAGCTCTTACTGATAATTCAATTCTATAAAAAGTTGTCTAGACTTCAAAAAAATACTTTTCTGAATTGAATTTAACTAGTTAAAGGACCAACCCAAAGCTACATAAATATATTAATTTACAAAATAGAAAGATTGGTACGTGCTGATTTTTATTTATGATTACTAAAAGCATATTTTTTGGACAATATCACTTTTCATAGTACTGGTCAAAAAGTACCCTATAATAATAAATACTGACAATATCAATCTAAATGAAGGTTTATAATCACATCCCTGGCATAATGGCCAATGTACACAAAGAAAAACTGCTAAATCCTATAGAAATCTAAGTAATTTTCGAAATTGTAATTACTAGAATAACCTTTGCAGTAATGGACTCAATAGGTAAACGAATAAGGCCGAAGATACAACCTGGGCTCTTAAGAGTGTTACTCCAAGGTAGTCGGCAAAATTCAAATTTTCTTAAGTTTTTTTTGCCTTTTGTAGGTCAGTGTCAAGTTTTATATTGATTGAAGTATGATTGGCGACCGTAATACGTATTTATTTACAAAATTTTAATAATTAAAATCTTCAATACAACCCTCTCAGTTCGTCTTACTCTATTATTTCATGAAATTTCAGGCCAGAGTGCTTTATCGTCGACCAGTTCAAACCCAAAGTCCTGGAACGCACGACGAAGAAGCAACATAGGAGTGGGTTTTAGTCAGCAAGTCTGACACGCCCTCGCGCTCCACCCTAGAGCGAGACCAGTCATCGGTTGATTACGAAATCGCTTACAGTGAAATGATAGTCAAGCACAAGCCAGAAAAAATAAACAATTTTAGACAAGTTTTCTTACAACACGCTGCTACTGAGACCACACTACAAACTACTTTAAGATTTGTCGCTTCTTTAATAAAGTTTGTCTAGACAACGCCACACTCGTTCGCCGGACAAACAGTCCGGTCCGGTCCAGCACACGATTCATTTATTTACACTACCGGACAGTGGTCGGTTCGGAATATTGAAATCCTCGACAAAGGTGGGATATAAAATGCTCCAAGAATTTTCATTTTCGTATCTGCGGTTTCTAGCGAAATTTTGTGTGAATTTGTAACGGAAATTTTCGTGTATTTTAGTGGAAGAAATGTGTGAGATTCTGAATTTTTCACAATGTATATTATAAAACGAAATTGCTTTTCGTGCCTGTCTATGCCGCGTTGTTCTTCTAAAATACGGATTATGACTCGTTTTCCACAATAATTCAGAGAATTTATTCCAAAAAGTATATCGTGGGTCGGAAATACTAGTGATGACCAATTAAAGATGACAACATGAATTTTAAAGCGCAATTTAAAAAAATACTAAAGATATAATTTTATTAAGTGTTAGTCAACCGTAGGCGCGGGCTTGCGGACGGCGAGAAATGGGTGGCTCGCCGTCCGACCGTCCGGTAACCGTCCGTACCGAGCCCAAGTCGTCGACGGCGCGTACTGTTCCACGCGCGCCTCAGGGAGATGTCAGTAAATCGTAGGGGTCCAGCAGGTTCGAAGCCTACTGGGGCCACGATTAGTGTGAAAGTGAAACCCGGGGCCCTGGGATGAAGGCAAAGAAGGAACAGGAGTGGGTTTTAGTCATTAAAAGTCTGACACTATCTCCCGCTCCGCCCAAGAGTCGGATTTGTCATAAGATGATTTTCCCACCCAAAAGAAAAAAAAAATAAGTGTTAGAATTCGATTCTGAATTATAAAATCTTAATTTAGTATATCAGCATAAAACGAAATAACAAACATTTTTAGATATTATACTACTGTTTCTAACCAGTGAAATATACCAATAAATTAAATACATCATATTTTCTCCAGTTAGGATCGGCTGGAAAAGGCGCAAAACTGGGATCATCTGGAAATAAAACAAAGTCGCTTTCCGTGTCTGTCAATTTATCCGCTACCTCCTTCTAAAATACGCAATGGATATTGATGCGATTTTCAATATTAGAAAGAGCAAGAAACCTGTACGAAACCGGGGCGTTTCGCTAGTTAAACAGAAACAAAACAACACAACTACGAAATCTACTTTACTACAAAACTCTTCTACGAGCACTAAGAAACTAAGAACAACTATCTACTGGAAAACTACAGTCTTTAGTGCAATTCTAGTTGTTTATTTATTAGTAAAACTTCGTTACTTGAAACGTTAAAACTACCCTTGATCTAGTTAGTTTACAAGTTTCAACCAACGAAATCTTGCCAGCTGAACACCAGCCCCCCCACCCCCTAGCCAAGTTACAACCGTTTCGTTTCGATTCCCTTTTCGTTGATCGCCTCGAGTCGGCCACGCCTCCGATTCATTTGTTCTGACGTCATCTCAACGCTCAGTCACGTGGTCAGAACAAACGAATAGGAAGCGTTGCCGACTCGAGGCGATCAACGAACAGAGAATCGATACGAAATGGTTGTAACTTGGCTAGGGGGGCAACACTCTACTTTCAACTAAAGACGTATAAACGAGGTTCAACTTAATCTACAGTACTATATAATAAAACAAGCTATTCACCAAGAACTGCCTGCCCTTGACTCCCATCCTGCCGATGTCTTCAAGTGACCAAACATATAAGTAGGTCCATGGTCACACACGTAAGTTCACTAGTTTTGTTCATTGCTCACTAATAAAATGTTATAATAAATTTACACTCACATTTTCTATAAAACTAGAAACATCGAAGGAGTGTTAACTAAGTCAATTTATCAGAATTATACACGTAATAAACCATTATGCTAAGTTATTTTTTTAAGGCCAAATGATAAAAAAATAAAAACAAAAATTCGAAACCAAATTAAATACAATCAACTGTTGAGCTGCGGGAATGTTCGAAAAGAGTTACTTTGGCCCTGGAATGCAAAGGGCAACTGAAGGATCACGGGAATTTGCAATAGGCTTGATAGATATTATAGCACGTACAATAACTTACGAAAGTATAGGTAGGGACACATTTTACTTAGTAGCTATGCCGGTTATCGTAAATAATAATCATACGATTAGTCCATCGCTTGCGAAAATTACGAATATCATTTTCCCACGGCCCGTGGTATGTCATGTCCATAATTTGTACTGTTTAGGCAATTAATTTCGTTTCTATGTAATGAATAAATGGGCTTGACCAGCGCAATATAAACGATTGCTATGCATTTTAGAAACATAATTCAGACCAAATTAGTCTTATCATTGATTTATTATTTGATCCGGCTCGAAGGACCGAAATATATTGGTAATTATTAGACGCAAAACACGTTACAAATTATAAACAAGCTAAAATAGATAAACAATCTCAGGAAAAGCAATTTACGGTTTTGATAGCGGTCAAGCGCGAACCTATAAAAAAAAAAAAAAGTTCCAAGAAGTCAGTGACATCTTTATGATATTACAGACCCATTCGAAAGAAAACATTTAACCTATCCGTATTATAATTTTTTATCAAACTCAAGTATAAATCAATCGATTGAATGCTAAACTAAGAACAGCCTCTATACCTCATCTATTATTCACCCCCAAACCAAAAGTTGATGGAATCAATCAAAAATTCAATCATGTTACATTTGATATTCAAAACAAAAGGACTATAGAACAAAATGAATTGCTATTAAAATTAATTTTACCACAATATTGAAGGTAGTCTCATTCATTTGACTATAACAATGAATTGAAGGTAGTAAACGATTGGGCCACACGGTAGGTCGTTTTATTTTGACTCATCACGATATCATTGAAGCAAGCTTTAGAAATTCCAACTACATGATAGACGACGATGAATATTTTTCGTGACTGAAATAGTAACCGTCAAAACTAATAACAATGAAATTGATATAGTCGTTTTCAAAAAGCCAATAAACGATCTGGTAGAGAAGAAGGCGAATACGACGGGACAGCTTCAAACAGAAGGGGATTAAGTGAACTGGATGGCGAAAGTGTGGGGCCGTTACGTTTGATAAAAGTGGGATTTATAAAGCCTGAAGAAAAGAGGTTTTAAACGCCGAGTTCGTTTCGGTGTTTCGAATCTGAGATATTGAAAGTTGTAAAGCTATGTTTAAAAATTTTGAAAATCCTTTGAAACTCTAACCCTTTCAAAGACCTAGTAAAAATAGACATGAATTTTCATCCGTCAACTAAATTGCTTTGAAAATATTCTTATACTTCAGAGTGGATAGAAACAAGTCCGAAACTTTCTGACTTACAGCACCGTAAATATATTAGAACATCATCATAATATCGTATAATAGGTATTCATCATGGCCGTCTCAGATTTGCGTGAAAACTTTTGGATTTGATGCGAATTTTATGATCCAATAATTATTTGTGGATAATATAAAGAGCTTAATATTTTGTAACTGTCCCATTTTCAGTAAGGGTTTGAGAGACGAAATTTCAATGAATTTTGAAAGGGCTTAATTTCTCAATTGCATAATCCTAATCTCAAAAAGTATTTTACAGATTTTCTTATTAAATTACTTCGTCGTTAATAGCGAAGTTTTCAACATTAATTCTTCAGCTACCATTAAGCACTTATCTTTGTAATGTCAATTATGATCTCAATAAGTGTCAAAATCGTAAAATTTTGCAGACATTTCGGTGTTCGTTGAAATCGCTCAAAAATTTGGTGTTTTCTCAACAACAATCAGAATATCATAACTTATTCCGGAGCGAGGAGGAGTGACATACGGTCGCCTCCTTTTGCGAAGCAGTAATGCTAGTAAAGGAAACGGCCGATCGCGTGAGGCAATGGTCCTCACGCCCCAACCACCGCCGGGATTCCGATCCTGATTTCCGGCGTAGGCGTAGGATAGCGGACGACGAGCAATGGGTGGCTCGCCGTCCGACCGTCCGGTAACAGTCCGGGCCAAACCCAAGTCGACGACGGCGCGTACTGTTCCACGCGCGCCTCAAGTATATGTAAGCAAATCGTAGGGGCCCAGCAGGGTCGAAGCCTACTGGGGCCACGGGTAGTGTGAAATTGAAACCCTGGGCCTAGGATAAAGGCAAAGAAGGACGAAAAGTGGGTTTTTAGCGAATAAAAGTCTGACACTATCTCCCGCTCCGCCCAAGAGCAAGATTTACAGATGATAAATGCTATTCAATAATTATATTCTAAATTAACAGAACCACTAACAATACGCATAACCTATTCCATAATTCAAATTGAATCCTTAACAATAAAATCAATTCACAAGTCAAATACCTCACTGCCTTCATCACTCTACTTCAAACCATATCTCCTACGTCATAAGGTAGCAGGTTCATCGGAATACGTGAATCAATGTACGGTAGTGACGTATTTACGCGGAGTCGTTTGTAGCGGACTTGCGGAGTCAGCTCGGATCGATAGTCAGCATAAAGCGGGTTGTGTTTCGGTGTGGCGCAAAAGTTGTGGAAATGCGTGATTGTTATAATACGTTAAATAAACTTTTTGGATTAGGGGAATGATATAAATTGGCAGCCATTTTACTTTCTATTGAATACCGTTCCGGCATTATTAAGCAGCTAACTTGTTTCTTTTTCTATACGAATTTTGTATCCATTGATAGAGGGTTTGGGTGGTGGCGCCAGTGACTGAAAAGTTGAAGTGGAATCGTTTGTTTTAGTATGGTCATGTAAAGAGGAGCGATGAAACACATGTTACTAAAAGAGTTATGAGTATACATGTGGAGAGGGCGAGGGAGGCCAAAGAAAAGATGGATGGATTGTGTGCACAGTGATATGAAAGAAAAGGAAGTTAGTGATAGTATGACGGTTGACAGGATAGAATGGAAGAAAAAAACGTGTTGCGCCGACCCCAAATAAGATGGGACAAGGGCAGGAAGATGATGATGATGATAGAGGTAGAGGGTTTTGCCCTGCCACAAACAAGTAGTTACGACATTTTTTCAAACGTATTATTATGGAACTTGTCGTGTGTTTCCATTAGGATACGAAATTGTAAAGTGAATTCTAAAAAAGCAGGTTTTCCTTCCTTTTACCTCTCGACCGTAATAATTTCATAGCACGTGTAAGGCAGAAAAACTGCAATTTCATCCTGCTTTACAGTACAACTTGTTTTCCTATCTCCTCATAATTCCGTACTTTAACGAGATTAGCAGAACGTGCTTATTCCAATTTATTTGCATCTCTTTGACATCAAAGACTTGCTTTAAATAGAAACAATGTAATTATTTTCAAAACTATATCTCGCACAAAAGAGAGATTATGACGTAGATGAACCTAGTGCTTTGAAAACATTTAAGACTTATTTCCTCAGAAACGAGTATTTCCAGTGGCACACGGAAACTACACTCGCAAAGGAAATAACTGTTGACGCTGGTATTATTGTGATCGATCGGCACACGTGGAGGTTCGGTTCGACAATAAGCGGATCAAAGCAAATGAAAGCACGAAACATCTAACCTAACCTAACCGTGGATTGATTCGAATCGTGGATGATGATGACAATGAATAAGTCAACAATAAATACATGACTTATTATAATGAAAGCTTAAAGGACTAGTGACTGTAATTTGATTTATCGCTCCATAAAGGAAGCACATGGTCGTAATGCTGATATTAGAGAAGCATGGCACAAAATAGAGGAAGCCTATACTCAGAAGTGGGATGCTATCAATGACGAAGATGTTAATGATGAAGATAAACGTATATATGTCGTGGCCAGATCATAGAATTGATCACTTCATGAAATGGCCAACTAAAACTGGCCAAATCGTTTAAACGTTAACATTTGATGATATGTCAATCCTCGTTTGGCCATATCATTGATGTAGGATTTCTATGACAATAAAAGGTCTAAAAAAGTTGGCCAAACGAGGATTAAAATATTATCAAACTTTAAAATTTAAAACGATCTGGCCAGTTTTACTTGGCTATATCATGAAGTGATCAATTTTTATGATCTGGCCACGACATTATACATTGCTTCTGTAAAACTTGCAAGCAAGCAAGCAATTCAAACTTATTTATAATCTCGTTACTTTGTGAATAATTAAATTATTAATTATCTTTTCAATCAAACCAGGTTTATCCATTTCGAATTAACTTTCAACATTTGCCTTTCTTAGAAAATCGACCGTTTTTACTTGATTTATACCTTAGAACTATGTATTTATAATTGCGTATGTAAAAAATTGTATCTCTCGGTATGTGCAAAACCGCAGGGCTGGAGTTAAGATTCAAGGTTACCGCAGTTATAGATTGTCTGGTTAACGAGACATGACGATCTTCATTAAGAATTCTGAGTATAGTATCCAATTATTAAATTATATTTACGCCTGTATTGACAGTCATTGATTGACGCCAATGGATTTTTATCATTAATCAATATAGATTTTTTATCAGAATGTAACCACACTATATGTACATACGAGTATGAAAAATTAATCCAGAAAATAACTTATATTTTTTATATACGTCATCATTTTTATGTACATCAAACAGTATGTACGAAAAGTGAATATAGTTTAATCAGAGTCAGTAACTAAATCGATTCCAATAATTTTTACACCCTGTTATATTTTTTCCGATAAATATTTAAAAAAGGTCACAAGTTGGACACCACCACCTCTATGTACAACACAGGTCACAGCAGGTCACAGCGGGCATTAGGTGCCAGCGCACAGCTGGGTGTGGGAGCAAAACGACCCCTCCAAAAAAAGCAGTGTGTTCCGATTCCATAGTTTCTCCATAGCTTTTTACACTTAGTCAATCCATATGAAACCTGCTGGCTTGGGTTGACCCATAGATATCTCCACTTACAAATTACAATACACCTTCCCATATTCATGTCACCTAACAAAAGCATATACGAGTTATTGAAATTCTTCATCTAAATTCGCTGTTAAATCCTCGCTCTAATCCAAACCAAGCCTTACCCAGGGATTACGTTCGTAACTCGAATCGAGATTGCATTCAGAAATTTTCTGTAGTAGGAAGACTATCCCCGACCAGCGGGAAAATGGAAGAATGAAAAAAAAAATGGAAGATAGAGCAATCCGCGGTGAAAGAGGATTGGGAACGATTCAAATGAAACTCGGCAAATTGTGCCTGTTTCGTAAATCTGGAGAATAAAGGCTTAAGCACACGTAAATAACGGGACGATTTGTTGTAATACTTTAAGAGATTCCATTATTTTTGTATGTGCGTCGAAATATTTTGTAACGAAAATTATTTACTAGCTAATTGTTCCAAGGTATAGTATAGTAGGTATCCCATATTGGCATATAGGATATTTTTTGGAATGGCTTCCAGGACACGATCTACCACTGTGCCAAATTAGAAAAAGTAACAAACATACACACATGTATGTTAATATGATTGTGTTTTTATGATCGTAGTTGTTAACTGCAACGTAAAACACCTGCAACACCAACTAAGGAGTTTATCGATGTGTCACCGACCAGAAAAAATAAGAAAGAAAAAAATGTAACATGTGCCAGTAAAAAGTAAAAAAAAGTAAAGTAGATTTGAATAGACCCCTAGGCAGGAGGCCGTTACATTTGTCAGGTCAAAGCCCTTCCACACTAAGAGACACCATCACCACCTACTGAGACGCCATCTACGTTACCGAAGATAGGACAACATAGCGAAATATTATCTACAACAAAGTTATTTGCCGAGGTCACGATGTATTGATGACAAAAATGAGGACACACAAGTAGGAGAAGAAGAAAGAAAAATATGCTAGTAAAGTAAGTGGCTTTTCCTACCCACACGTTCTTATTTTAAAGTAGCTTCTGCCAGGGTCACCCAGTGTATATCACTGGGTAACCCTGGTGTAACTACTGGTAAAAAAAATCTGGTGGTGGCGAATCCAAAAAATTTTCTTAATTTTAACTTTTGAACAAAATAGTTAACTGTCCCAACATACACAGCATTTTTTCTTAAGAGAGAGAGAGAGAATGACCCACCAGCATAGCATTAAAGGATAAGTGTATGGGTTAATAAGGGTCCATGTAATTGACGGTCATGTTAGGGGCAGACATGCGTATCGTAGGGGTTGAATAGTTAACCATAGGGGTAGCGTGGACATTGGACGAATTCATTAATAGTCAAGCATTCGAATGTGTTTGTTGTTAGGGTGATGACAGGGTCAAATTGTTTCGAGATGTGTTCTTTCGGAGCCATCTATTTGGACCTGGTGGATACCCGGCGTGTGTACTACTACGATAAACAAAGAAATGCATTTTGTTTATTTGTTGGAAAAGAAGGGGGAAAATGGTTTTTCTTTTTAATGTATTGTTTTTATGGTCTCTGCATTATTGCTTTTTCCTAATAAACCCGGTTTGGGAAATCGCATCGGTTGGATAGTCTTTAAAGTACGCCCTTACGTAGAAACAATATTTTTGTGTTACATATTAGTTTTATTTCTTCAACAGCAGATAGCGCCAAACAAATTAAATGACATAGGTGAGTCTGTGAGAGGAAATAGGCCTACCATTAAGGTCCAAAGTTTTTGTATTTCTGGGATACCAGTAATTTATCCATATTTTCTTTCACCGTTTCGCACCCAGAATTGGCATTTTATTGAACATATTATAAATTGCAATTCTTAAAGGTAAACCTTAAACTTTTTATTCTAACTAATAAATTTGTAATCCGAATGTCAAAATCTATGTTCGTATAGATGATATTCCTCAGTAATTGTTTTGCAACATCATATCGATTAAGTATATAACATACATTATGAAGCTCTTCTGAAAAAGTCACCTTTTTTAAACTTATAGTGCCAATTTAGTTCAAAGGTGCAGTTTTAAGGCAGTGTTGAAATCAAAGTCTATGAATTAATATTTTACACAAGGAAACGATCAGTAGTTACTTCCAATAATCAACACAACAACAGATATCGATATGAATCGCCATTGTCTATTAACGGGCACACCTGGGATTGAGAAATGCTTTGTTTACTTCAATGTCAATGCCGACCATCTGATAACCACCATCTGCTAATAACTAATAATGTTTTTTTTTTGTTTATATAAACCAGTGCTTGACTGCGAACCCACCTGATGGTAAGCAGAGATGCAATCATTGATGGTGAGGCGCACTAGTTTATTAAGAGCCTATTCACTCTAGACACCTAAATTATAGTTGGACGGGAAGACCGCAGCAGTGTTCTTATTATATCTTTTACTAGCAGTTAGTTAGCCTATTATGTCCCTATTATGCTATTATATATTAGTCCTATTATGCTGGGCGAAGGCCTTCCTCTTTCTTTTCCACACATGTCTTTTCTCAACCATTACGGGCCAGTCCCTCCGGTAGTTGTCCAGCTCATCTCTCCAGCCTTCGCCTTAGTCTACAGCTATGACGCTTTGAGTTTAACGGGACCCAATAAGTGGCTCTTTTAACCCACAGCTCATCTAACATGTGCCAGACATGTCCGGCCCAATCCCACTTTGGAGTACCAGCTTTTCGTAACATCTCTGTTAGTTTTGGCGCGAAGTATTGTGTTCCTTACGAGGTCAGAAAATCGAAGACCCATGATAAAATTAGTATAAAATAAAAAGGTGGAAGACAACAGAACTATCAAATAAGATTTCCTGATAATAGGAATATTCATTTTTTGTCAGAAAAGGCGTTCACCAATCCTGAAAACAAGACTAGATTCCAATAACTTCCAATATTGGACGCAAACGTTTGCAAACAAATATTTGTGTTGATTGGTTATGAATTTGTTGCCCACAGCGAGAAGGTCATAGTCAAACTATTGGAAATCTAGGAATTGGAATCACAATACACGAGCACACACACACAGTGGTTCTATCACACGAAGGTGGATGATCTCGGATGTGTGTGTTAATTTAATTTATTCATGTGTAAATTGTCTCTCAATTTAAAGACACCGGGGCTCCGAGCCTTTGGTGCGACAACACGGTAAAGACTTAGTAAAGACTTACGTATTTTTTTATAAAATTTTGTCTGTTTGTAATAAATAAATTGTATAGTATTTTTTTTTTCATAGCAGTGAAAACAAATGACGACGTATTGGAAAAGTCGGAATTTCCTAGGTTTGTACGAAGTCTGTACCGTGTGGATTAGCATAGCACATAGCATAATGCTCCCAGTGCTGGGATTCAGGCCTCCTCTCTAGGAGACGGAATGGGCCGTAATCAACCACGCGGGCCCAGTGTGGGTTGGTGAAAGTAATATGTCTTCGAATTTTTGGTTCTAGGACTTGCTGGTTTCCTCACGATTGATTATCAATTCAATAAAATTTCAATCTTTATTACAACAATATTATATTTCAATTCTTGATTCTTAATTATTAATTAATATGTTAATAATATAAGTTATAATTATTCCTTCTTTCTTATAGAAATATTTCTACGCATACTATGGCAGGACAATTTTCTTCTAAAAAAAATTGCCATGCTTCGTTTAAATTCATGTTTCATGCTAGCATGAAATACATGTAAACTTAGCATGACATTGTATTACTACTGGTAATAAGGTGTGGGTGAGTTTAAAATTACATATTGATCTTTTTGGATCAAGACTATCACAAATTGTAATTCACTAGAATTTGTTGCTCAATAAAAAGTTGTAAGTTTTTAGGGAATATAATATCTGCAATGAAAATGTTAATATAAGTAATTCAGTAGATTCGTGCTTAGCATAGCATAGCATAGACGGCCTTATAATGTTCTCACTGCTGGGACTCAGGCCTCCTCTCTAGGAGAGGGAATGGGCCGTAATCCACCACGCGGGCCCAGTGCGGATTGGTGGATGTCACATGTCTTCGAATTTTTGGTTCTAGGACATGCCGGTTTCCTCACGATGTTTTCCTTCACGGTTTTGAGAGCAGTGGTGATGAAATAAATTACACAAAGTAATGCGCCTGGCTGGGTTTGAACCCATGACCTACAACTCGTAAGTCGTGGCCGAGTGAAGAGCAGTGGTGGCCGAGTGGTAACGGCCCCGACTTACGATTCGTGCTTACCTATAGATATATTCCCGCCACCAAACATTCTTTTTCGACTTCAAAATCTACCCTTCAAATCAAAGTACTTCCCAAGTATTATTATTAAAATCTTTTGTAAGGGCCCAATACAATAGACGCTTAAAAGAAGGGGCGAGTTACTCGAGCAAGTCTGTATGCAAGTATTTTTTTTTTAACAAACGAATTAAATGTTTCTCACTGGTTAGTTAAAAGGTACTTTTTAACACCTGAATTATTTTGAAAATGTCTATTCATAGAGCATATAGGCTTATTCAAATTTAAGAAAGACCTTGAAGAATATGTCTACAATTTTGAATTACGTTTTAAGTAAACATTTTATGATTTGATTAAGGCTTCATAAACACTAATGTGTTGTTTAAGGCCCGTTATTAGAGCTAGAACAACATAGTTAATTATAATGTATCCTTAATAGGGTACTTTGATGCAATATTGATAAAGTTAATGTACAATGTTGAGCTTTAAATGAAGATTATCTACTTAACTGTAGTATTGCATAAGCTTATGATAACTTTGATGATATATACAGTATTGAACATTAATATGGAAGTATTACAAGCGTCGTGAAACCATATTTTGTCGTTATAATACTTTCCACAAGTATCATTGACTAAAATATGAATTTAATACTTTTTTCAAAGCCACAACAATAACAACATAATATTTATTTACGGTCTTTTGCGAAAGTAAACGTTTTCAATAGGGGAGAGAATAATGAAAAAAAAAAGATTGATTCATTCAAAAGATCTGGGAACAGAACTCGCATGTTCTCACGCAATTTCTGTAATTATTAAATGAATGAGCATAAATAATTATAATAATATACAGCTTTTCTAATTTTGTAGTCTCAATCCTAACAAAATTACGGAACTTTAAGTAGAGACGCACTAAATCGCAATGGCCGATTTGATCGAGTAAGCAAATTAAGTTTCCAACGAGAGAACGTCAGTAAGCACCGTAATGAAACGTGCATCTTAATTTGTCTTCTGCGATCTTCCCGTTCCAACTGTAATTTAAGTGTCTTTAAGGCTAGAGTGAATAGGCTAATAATAAACTAGCGCGCCACACCATCAATGATTGCATCACTGCTTACCATCCGGTGGGATCGCAGTCAAGCACTGGTTTATATCAATAAAATAAATAGTCCTTTAATCACTACTGTGCAAGGAATACTTAATTACTTGTAATTATAAACTAGGCATGACTTAGATACACGCAGAGTATAAGCAAGTACGAGTAACAAATTATACTAATCCGTTTTCTTACAAACAGTAGCCGACCTGATTGAGAGAATACAAATAGCATTGTAAAGTAGAACGCCTTTAAACTGGCCAGTAAAAATGCTTTGCATTTCTAATAATGAAAGCAATATTAACAAAAAGAAGAATTCCCAATGACTGATTACCGGACGCACTATCATAAAGGACCAACCTGGATTATCGTCCTATCACTGGGAGTAGCTAGCAAGTCAAGTGAACTAGTAAATCACATAATGTAAAGGCAGCACAAAAATAACACCTAATAACAAATTATAGTAATCACTTTTCTTGCCAAGCGTAACCAACTTGATTGAAAGAATATATTTTAAGTGCATTATAAAGTAAAACGCCTTTAAACAGGCAAGTAAAAAGTGTAACTTTACATTTGTAACAGAGAAAGCAGAAGATTTAAAAGTAACACTTCCCAATTGATTACAAGGACCAACGGGATTACCGTCCTATCATGCAAGTCCAGTGAACCAGTTAATGACAAAATGTAAACGCAGCTCAAATATAACACCTATATAGCCTATCAGCAATCGATGATGAGTGTACAAACGTTTATCCATTCCATGTTAATGGGATTTAGAATCAACGTTTACATTGGCAGATCGCAAATACATAGTTACTTCATTTCGTGGAATGTGTGGCTTGTGTATTGCTAATTTTGTTTCGGAATCCTTTTGAAGTTTTAGATAGTATTTTGTTTATTTATTAATCAAGTCGCTGGCTTTAAAAAAATAAAAAATAATATACTGAAATAAACACCAAGAATCACGGCAGATACGACTCTCCTCAAAGATAGATTCGTTAAAGATAAGCACAAAACCCGAAAATAACAACGCAGTATTTCTTCAAAATGTAGGTCCCTGACTTGACCCAAAAATAAGCATTCCGTTTAACAGGACAACATCAATATGAACACTCAATGAAAACACAGTTCAAAAAACCAATAAATAAGACCTACAGTAAACATTATAATAAATTATACTTAACACAAAAAAAACGAACGATCAAAAGGGCGCAGCTGACGAAAAAAAAGTTATCACGTTAAAACCTATTTTGTACGTAAAATCTCTAGCGAATAACCTAGCCCATTTTAATTATGTCAAGCCACTCCTTACCCGCTTCCTAGCCATGTCACAAACACAAATACTATGATAACACCATAATCCGCGACGCAACGGACGTGCGTTTACCGCGGCATTTGGAATACGACTGACGGAAGTACACTAGATGGGGTGGAGTATCCACCGCCCTATATATCCAACCAAAAATTGAAACGTCTTATACAACTGTGAATGTTAGAGAAAATTGTGCGCTATTTTTAGCAGCAGTAGGTTCTGTGTTGCTTGTGTATTGGTGATTTTTATTCGGTATGTCATTTGATGGTGGTTATTGCATTTACCTTAGACGTTACGTCAGTTGGTGCTTGCGTCTCAGAATTATTTGTTTTTTTTTTAGTCTCGATCTTGGGAGGGTCAGAGCAGGGTTTTATTAATTTCGGTCATGAGAATATCTTTATGTTCAACACGGCAGGTTTTGAGGAAAGGACCTTGTAATTTCCTCATCACCGTCCAGTTTTTTAAGGCTTTATTTTTTAACTTCAATAGCATGTTATTATTAAGAGCCTTCGTTTCATAAACTATAGTTCAAACTTCAAATAGATCGCAATACTGTCTCCGACTTCGACAACTTTCGAGTTTCCGACTTCCAAAGTTCTAACATCTAAGCAGTTGTACAAGGATCTGTTAGTTTGAGTTTAATATTTCCTTGTATAGGATCGTCTATTGTTTAAGTTTACAATGTCAAACTTAGCAGCATTGGTAAGATATTAACTTTCTTCAATCAGTTTGAAGACTATGTTTCTTCGTCAGGCTGACACAGTCCAATACAGAGAGGGCAGATTTACTTATCTTTCTGAGCAAAAGGGAATCATTCAATTCGTTAGGGACATTTCGGAATCAAAACCGTGAAAAAAAAAAACATAGTGAGAAAACCGGTATTCCTAGAACCGAAAATTTAACTGGGCCCGCGTAGTTACATTTTTTTTTTTTATTTCAGCCGATTCCCTCTTAGAGAGTAGGCCTAAGGTTAGCATGTTGATTATGTTTATGTTTTATGTCTAGATACTCGAATGCTATTCAATAAGAAAAATAGAGTCACTCCCTTTCAACTTATTTTTTTTATATTGTTTATAAGCTAACGTTCGACCATTACCTCACTTGATGGTAAATGACGATGTGGTGGACGATGGAGCACTCTTGTATTGAAATAACCTATTCACTCGTGGGAAAATCATCTTATGACATTACCCGCTCTTGGGCAGACTTTTACTAACTAAAAACCCACTCCTGTTTCTTCGTTGCCTTTCGTACCAGGGCCGAATTTTCCTTTCAGAATCAGACCCTTGGCCCCAGTAGGCTTCGTCCCTGCTGGGCCCCTACAGTTGCTGACATCTCCTTGAGGCGCGCGTGGAACAGTACGCACCGTCGACGACCTATTAACTCTTTGACTCAAAGACCCTCGTATACAACCTACAAACTGGAGAACGTTGTCAGGAAACATAGACACCTGTAGGGAATCCACAATGAAATTGCTCTAATGCGACTCATTAAATTGAGAGTGTTTTCAAGGATGAAATAAATGATAATGTTAAAAGTGTAAGTCATACGTAAATTTATTTTAATAGAGCAGTGGTTCTTTTCTCTTGTAAGTGTTTTGTTATAAATAAACTAGCTTTTGCCAGCGGCTTCGCCCACGTGAAAGTCGGTATTGTCTATGCGAACGTTGGACCTCCGTTTCCTTCCCTTTGGGCGTGATTTTTGGAAAATCCTTCCTTAGTGCTTGCCTACGTCATAAAAGGAAACATAGTGCAAAATTTCATGCTCCTAGGCCCTGTAGTTTCGGCTCTGTTGATATGTCAGTCAGTCAGTTTCTCCTTTTGTATATATAGATAGATGATAGGAATAGTCCCTCTATAAGGTCTTAAACTCAAATTAACTCCTAAATTTTCTCCATATCTAGTCAAAGGGTTTACTCAGGCCTTCACAGGAGCCAGCTGAATATAATAATAATCTTGGTAATGCAGCACTGGTCGGGTTTCGTTCCTATGGGGCTTCGCCGACGTCATGAAGCTGCCGACAGATTTACATGTGTTTAGCTAGTTAGTGCAACATGTTTATGTTTCATTCGTAGTTATGTAGAAGGATTTGTTTGCTGCTATCTTTGTATTAGCATTTTTGTGTGGAATTTTCTAGTTTGTGTGTGTGGATTATTTGCCTGTATATTTCGAGTGGTTTGGATACAGACGTTGGAAATGATCAAATAACATCTCCCGTTCTAAGTGGAGCGAGGAGGCGTGTCAGGCTTTTACTGACTATTTTAGTCACACACCACATGTGTTTGTTTAAATGCCCTTTGCTTTCCAGGGTCACGGTAACTCTTTCGAAAACACCCGAAACCCAGGTGTTAGCTTTTGCCAGGTGAATTCTCCTCGAATTTGTGAAGCAATTTCAAACTATGCATGTGGAGATAGTCGTGTATAATACTCGTACTAAACATACCCGTCGTAATAGAATAGTAAATTCAAGTGTGGATGATACTACGAAAATCTAGAACAAAATTTGGACACGTAGCATATTTTGCGAGTACGGATCGCAAATAATGTGGTTCTATTTCTATCTATGCTAACCCCATTATAACACTAATACTATAAAAACGTGAGTTTGTAAGTGTATATGTTTGTTACTTCTTCACGCTCAAACGGCTCAACGGATTTAGATGAAAAATGGCACTCGGGTAGACCATAAGTATCCTGGAGTAGCACAGTACCCTTGGAACAATTTTCTACTTTCACACGAGTAAAGCTCTGCCAGCAGCTAGGATAGCTTATAATATTTGTGTGATTATTCTAATATTTGAGTGAACAATAACCCAAGTTACCTACCAACCGGCAGCGATCTCTCCCGCCAGGCCTTGGTACAAGCCATGGTCCAGAGCAAGGAAGAGTGGCAGGCGGTTGCCTTCTTCTGTGAAGCAGTAATGCTAGCAAAAGAGGCGGCCGATCGCATAAGGCAACGGTCCTCACGCCCCAACCGCGGCTCGGATTCCGATCCCGATTTCTGGCCACTGTAGGCGCGGGCTTGCGGACGGCGAACAATGGGTGGCTCTCCGCCTGGTTGTCCGGTGACCGTCCGGACTGAGCCCAAGTCGTCGATGGCGCGTAATGTTCTACGCGCGCCGCAGGGAGATGTTTCCAACTGTAGGCGCCCGGCGGGGTCGAAGCCTACTGGGGCCAAAGGTCTGATTCTGAAAGGAAGACTCGGCCCTGGTACGAAAGGCAATGAAGGAACAGGAGTGGGTTTTAGTAGTCAGTAAAAGTCTGATACTATCTCCCGCACCGCCCAAGAGCGGGGGATGTCATAAGATGATTTTCTCATAAAAAAAAATGTTACCTACCAACAAATCTTGATAAATAACCTCAGAAGACGTAAAAAGAAAACTGGAAAATAAGCACGAATGATAAATATGCACAAGGAGTCTGTCTATTGTCCTCCGACCCCACGTTTTGGGGTCTTAATTAAATAATGACCCTTGATAATGTTACTTGATGTCCCGAAAACTGGGTCCTTGTAAATTAACTCAGTTAATGTCTTCTTCCTCATTTGCAAGTTATTTCTAAATTAAAATGTCTTACGGTCTGGTCGTCGATGGCAACTTGTCATTAATTTTGTATGTTAATTAAACAATTTTTTTCTTTAATAGTATTATTATTCGCCTCTAAAAATCTACACTGCCTTCTAAACTACTAAGTCAGCCACAATTAATAAGCATCTGAATGACCATCTTAGCAACTAGTTATCTTTTATGTAAGCCACTTTCTGGGTGGTTATAAAAAAATAACGAAGGTTGAGCCTTCTAACCTAACCTGTTCATGTCGGAGTGCTCTACAATTCCGAGCTCGCTTCGCTCGCTCTTGCACTAAGAATATAGTTTATTAGTTGACGTAAAAAAGACGAATTTGTTTATTAGAGGCTTGCTCAGTTGTAAAATGAGAAGTTTGATCACGTGGCTAATAAAGAAATGTATGGCATGACTTTTAGTTTCAAATTAACTTATACATTTTTAACTTCTTTTAATAATGTAAAATTTTATCATGGTGTTGTTTTATAATTAAGAGCTGCAACATTTAACTATAGTTGGTTTCTTCTGTCTGTATTATGTTTTCGAGCTTATGGCGCTTGTGGGCTGCAGCTGAAAATCAACGTCAGGTGGTGGCCTTGAGCTGAGGCCCTTTGGGGATTAAGGTTGATAGCTGTCTATTGACAGTATAAATGACTTTTTACTCTTCATTTTTGGGTGAGAATTTATCAAATAGCTTCTCTCGCTCTGAGTGTGTCAAACTTTTACTAACTAAAACCTACTCATGCTCGTTCAGTTGCATAGAACATCAAACCTAAGACCGTTTGTTCAGCAGTCGCCCTTGCAAGCCGCGACCAACAAGGCAGTAAAGCTATAAAACCCAGAAGCACCCAATTTGCATCGAAAAGGAACCTATTCCCATCTAACGATATCCACACATCGACCTCAAAAGTCGAATATCCCCGAACATAGCCGACTATTCCCGATGTCGATAATACTAAAACACGTACGGAAAAGACTTTTCAAGTTTACGATGTAGACAAGTTCTGTGGCTAAGAGCCAAGCGTTTTTCAAACCGTATCGGAACCAGACACGTTCTGGTTTTACAGAGTACTGTTTAAACGGAAAAGTTTGGAATATAGTTATATCAATGGAGATAGTGTACGAAGCGCGTTATTGCTTTTTTTTTTTTAATTTATATTAACCAGTGCTTGACTGCGATCCCACCTGATGGTAAGCGGAGATGCAATCATTGATGGTCAGGCGCACTAGTTTATTAGGAGCCTATTCACTCTAGCCTTGAAGACACCTAAATTATAGTTGGACGGGAAGACCGCAGCAGGCAAATTGTTCCAGTCCTTCGATGTACGCGGTATAAACGACGAAGCGAAACGCTTAGTCCGGACCGTTGAAGTTTCAACAACGTAAGGGTGGATACTCGCCGTTCGTCGGGTTGTCCGATGGTAGAAAGGAGATGGCGGAATCAAGTCATGCAATTCCCGCGCACACTCTCCAGAATGTAACCTGTAAAATACCGATAGGCTGGCTACCCTGCGCCTGTGCTCGAGGCTTGTTATGTGCTTTTATTTTATCTCAACACATATATTTTTTAAGTCATGTGCGGAGGTCAGAATGGGTATACCTACGTCCCGGGATATATTCTAGTAGTTCAAATTTCAGCTCAATTAAAACCAGCTAAAATTTGGTATACCTATAAAACTTGGATGACAAATGCATTAATGGTTCCGGTCTGATGAAGTAGTCAGATGCCATAGGAAGTACCGAGAGCAACAAGATAACCTTATCGTGTTCGAGCTCTTTGAAATGGTATTTTTTGTTGAGGTGAGAAATCATCCATTGATTTCTCCCGCTCTAGGGTGTAATGGGAGAGTTTTTACTAATTCAAACCACACGTGTTTCCTCCAGTTGCCCTTTGCATACTAGAAACACGAATTTCCTTTTTAGAAATTCCCTATGGCCCCAGTGAGTATCGACTTACTGGGACCTACCTTTAAGGCGCGCGTGGAACACTACGCTTTGTCGACTACTCAAGTTAGGTCCTTACATCGGACGGCGAGCTACCCATTGCTCTCTGAAAATTTATTCCTATATTTATTCTGGATGGGAATCGAACCCACGACCTCCAGCACAGCAGTCAGGGCCACTAACCACTAGACCAACAGGCCAGTCGTTACCACATTAGAGCCCACTCCCACTTACGTCACCGTTCAACATTACAGTAGGTTATATGCAGTTGTAATTCACGTGGACCGGACACACCCACGCATTATAGTGGGTGTGATGCAGGTACTCAGTGACGTCATAAAACTGGCTAGTCACAGCTATGATAATTTTTAAAAATATCGCCATATTATGCGAGGAACTAATTACCTAAGCGTGTTGAATATTCATGTATTTGGAAAGTAAGCTGATTCGATTCGGATGCAAGACTGAAAATGATTGTAAAACATGCTAAGTGACTTAAAAATATTCCAAGTTGATTTTGAGGTTTACAGTACATGCAAGTTTGTCTTGTGTTATTCGAGGTTAGTAAAATATGTTTTTTTTTCTTCTATTCTGTCCTGTCAACAGTCATGCTATTATTACCAACTCCGTTTTCATTCATATCATTCCTCTCACAATCCGTCCGTCTAATGCAATTGTCAACCCTTACATAGAATAAAAACTAAGTCCACCAATACATCTGTTTGTCTGTTCGTCGTAAACTCAAAAACCACAGAACGGATTTTTACGTGAATTTAGCTAACAAACAAGCGATTCATGAGGAAGGTTTTCGCTCCACTATCTCTCCTAGTAATCTTTGGAGAGTTCTATGTTCAGTACTGGGTTTTTGGAGTGAAATTTATTTTATTTATTATTTATTACATACTTCATGCACATAAAGGTACAGAGGCGGACTTAATGCCTTAGGCATTTTCTCCCAGTCAACATTTGGGTGATGCAGAGAAGAATAGTGGTAGGTGCAATAAAAGAGAGAGAAAAAAGGTTAATATAAAATAGATACACAAATGAATCACAGATACAATACAATAAATGTAATATATACTTAATTTAATGAACTAAATATATATAATCAAAAACTGATAGTGATTGAAATGATGATGACGAAAAGGTTATTTACTAACAAAAGTAGCCTATTCAATGTCCAAAACTGAGACTATCAATTCAAGTACCAAAGTTCCTGTATTTTCCTTTAAAGAGAAGCTTAATAAAGGGGAAGCAGGCGCCATCTACGCTATCATTAATTCTGAAGGCGATATATATGCAAATGAGAATGTAACTTGTGTAAACTCGCCCACGGTTACATCTGCGGGGGTGGGATGCAGTATCGGAATCGATAAATTATTTGGAATTACACGGATATTGTATTACAACTTGATTTCTGACCCATTTACACTAGAAAACTGAAAAGAGGAAGCCATTTCTAATGACATCTGTATTGTCATCATCTAGTCAACCTTTCTAAGAAGACTTCTAGTCTAACCAGTTATAGTTAAATACTAGATATTATCGAGGTCACGGGCTACCCGTGTGCCAAATTTCATCCAAATTCGTCATAGCCATTTGAGCATGGTGGAGTAACAAACACACGCACACAAACTTACACCTTATATAATATAAGTGTTTTCCTCTTGAAACCCTTCACCAGTTTATGAACTGTCTCGAAACTATTTGTTAATAGCAAAATTATAGCACCATATATAACTTAAGCAAATTTTGATAGTAATAATAAGTATTACAAAACCATGTAAATGTACATAGTATATTAATAGCATAGCATATATCAGCCTTATAATGGTCGGACTCCTGAGACAGACCTTCTCTCCAGGAGAGGGACCATGATCCATCACGTGGGCCCAGTACTGTTTGGTGACGTCACATATCTTCGATTATTGTTTCTAGAATATGCCGGTTTCCTTACGATGTTTTCCTCCATCGTTTTGAAAACGTTGATAGTATGAAGATTGACAGGATAGAATGGAAGAAAAAAACGTGTTGCGCCGTCCCCAAATAAGATGGGACAAGGGCAGGAAGATGACGTTATGAAAACGTTGGTGAAGTAGAAGCACATGAATTAATAACTATTTTTCATGACAGGTTTGTCGAAGTGAGATTTCACGTTCATAGATTTTCATGACCCTTTAAGCACAAATTACTATCTACATGTTATATTATGTACACTAGTAGATAAAATAAATTATAAGGCACTAAGACTGTACGTTTTGAGGTCACCCTTACTAAAGGATTGGCCAGGAAATGGCAAAAGCCGTACAAATTTGAAGGCCTCCTAAGGAAAATCGAATGAATCTTTCACTCAAGCAAGTTTGTGTGAGGGGCAGTATGTCACTACAGACTAAAACCACATAATAGGTCTCTTTTGCCCAGAATAGGGACGGAATGAAGGATTTATGGAAGTACATACTATGTTACTCTTGGCTGACTAGACTAGGGTTGCCATAAATTATTGTACTCTGTTTTGCGGAAGAGTACTTCATGATCCAGGAAAGCAATAGAATACTCCAAATACTTTATGTAAATACCATATATAGAATGTAAATACCAATTCAGTGTTTTATTGAAATATTTTTTTTTTATCTTCACGGTCATTTTAAAAGTAACTGTAAAGAAAACCATGACTTTATTGAAGCTTTTCGGTAGCCATACAATTATTTTAAAACTTCTCGGTAGTCATACAATTATTTTAAAATAATGAAATGATTGTTTGGAAAAATCTAAAATAATTAATAATATTCTTCATTTCCCTCGCCTAAAATCAGAAATTACTTCAAAAAGGTGGCAACCCTTCAAAAACCAAGTAAAACAATGTAGCTTGCATACATTGCCACATGAAACAAGGCAGAATCTGCCAAGGGCTGTGTAGCATGATTGTAAATATACCCTTATTTCCACTGTTTCATTTCATAAATCCCCTTTTCGTAATGTAATTACAGCATTTTTACATTACTAAAGAACTGGGTAAGCCACAAAAATATTTATAGCTTTTATGTTGAGAATCTTTTATCCGCTCGACGCTAAATTATCCCACTTTATTTCATAGGGTTTTAAATTTAAAGGCTTTAGATTTAAAATACATTTTTTTTTAATCATATAATCTAATGCTTGACTGCGTTCCCTCATGATGGTACGCAGTGATGTAATCATTAACGGTGAATCGCACTAGTTTATTAAGAGCCCATTCACTCTAGAAAAAAAAACAGAATATAGGAATATGTTTATCATTATGCTTATCCATATATTATGCAATTTTATTTCATTTATTACTTATCGATATGCTTTGTATTACTCTAATTTATTGATCAATCTATTTTTAACTTAACTTAATTTTTAATTTAATGCTTAATTTTTTATTTTATCTGTTGTGTTGTAATGTCATTTTATTTATAAATCTACCTTTTTTAACTTATTGTTACCTTTTCTGTGTTGTTTTTTGTATAATATTAATTACATAATTATGTAAGCCTATAATAAATTGTTACACTATGTAATGGATGTAAGTTTCGTTTTAATATAATATTTATAAATGTATTGTGTAAGCAGTTGTAGGCTGACCAAAAAAAAAAAAAATATTTACCCCATAAAGTAGCAAATAACCACTATTACAGTTGCTGGTAATTGCTGGAGCTTGGAGCGGGCCAATTGGAGAGACGAACGTCATAAAAGTGTCCATCGCGCTATCGTAAAACAAACTCGCACTAGGCACACAGAAAAGGAATTCCAAAACGCTTCGAAAAATTAAAAACAATATAAGAAAGAAAGAAAACACGTTTATTTGGCACACAGATACACACAATGATCTAACAATTATAATATAGAAACTATTGCTATCAATAAAGGTGGCAGATGTAGCATAGCATGTAGCATAATCAGCCTTTTTAATGTTCCCACTGCTGGGACTCAGCCTCCTCTCTAGGAAAGGGAATGGGCCGTAATCCACCACGAGGGCCCAGTGCGGATTGGTTCAAAAATAATGTCCTAAATAGCTCTCACATTCTTTTCGACATTGTCCAAATACCAAACTCTGGCTTTAATATAGAAATTCTGTTTCGAAATTTCGTTCATTCATCGTTGAGAAAATTAATAAAGCATTACTGGAAAACTGTTCCGGACATTTCAGCTGAAACTCGTCGTCGAAACACGAGACCTTTCTCGATAGAAGTTCATTAGGTTTCATCAACTTTAATCGCTGTTTTTGAAACTCTTTGGACATTTTATTAAAAGTGTTATTTTGTCGACTATAACATTATCAAGATAGGATGGTGCGGGTGACAGCTGTTGGATTCATACAATGTACTGGACTGTATGTACTGGATGATGTAGACTTAATGCCTAAGGCAATAAGCCCGCCTTTGTACAATGTTTCATTAGTGCATAAAGTTTTAAATAAATAAATGTAACTACCTATCCTTTTCTCTCATCTTAAAGATGCATATTTTCGTCCTGCTATTATCCTTCACATGCCCCAGCTCCGCAATAAACCACTTAGCAATCCGCTACAGCTCCGCGCAGGTGTTACAAATTATTTGGAATTCGTAGATTTTATCTATATATATATAAAAGGTGAAACTGACTGACTGACATATCAACGCACAGCCGAAACTACTAGGACTACGAGCGTGAAATTTTGCACAAAGCTTCCTTTTATGACGTAAGCGAGCACTAAGAGAGAATTTCCTAATATGCAACCCCTAAGGGTATGGAAAAGGGTGTGCAAAGTTCGTATGGAGAATCCTATTTTCACACGAGCGAAGCCGCTGGAAGAAGCTAGTTTATAATATAGTATGTAATATACACCTAAACCTTCCTCATGTACCAATCTGTTAATTGGTGAAAACCGCTTAAAATCCGTTCAGTTGTTTTGAGTTTATCTTGAACAGACAGACAGACAGACATGGCAAAGGATATTTGTTCGCAATTTGTTTTTTTGCTATTTATCTATATATATAAAAGGAGAAACTGACTGACTGACATATCAACGCACAGCCGAAACTACTAGGAACGTGAAATTTTGCACAAAGCTTCCTTTTAAGCCGTAGGCGAGCACTGAGAGAGGAATTTCAGAAATTCACCCCCTAAGGAGATGAAACGGGGGTCCAAAGTTTGTATGGAGAAACCTATTTTCAAGCGGGCGAAGCCGCTGGCAGAAGCTAGTTATTGATACGCGAGCTACGTTTGATCACTAGGTATCACCTGATGGTACGCGATGATCTGGTGGTCTACTACAAGACGCTTGCCTTACTTCTAGTATACAATTTTGAATTTTGACTATCCCTAAGTTGACAAACTTCACCATTCCTCTCCTTAGCTGTATGCATAATGAATGTTTCCAAAAATTTTTGTCCGTATGGCTGGAGACCTTCATGTGCTTGTTTTGTATCGATTTTTCCGTGTCAAATTTCTAATTCCCGAAATCTGTGGGAACCTGTGTGCCCATGGGAACGGTAACGCAAACTTTAATAATATCTGTAATAGCCTGTACTGTCTGACTACTGGACAAAGACTCCAGCTCAAACATTCCATTGTTCCCGGCTCGTCTTGCCAATTCCTAAGAAAGGTAATTAACAATATTCATAATTAGAAACAAAAAGTAGGCATAATGAACGCATACTAGTCAGTTGTGATGATGTCAAGGTTTTCGGATTGATTGCTGGCGTATCGAGCGACCTACTTAGGCCTTTCAGTTTGTCACTATGTATGATAACTTTTTCACTATATTATTCAGTGAGTATATAGGTTTCCATGCCAACGAAATTCTGCTACGTTAAATTGAGATACTAGCACTACTAGGCTTCAGCACCATAGACCACATACATACGCTACGGCAGGTTATACAGAAGACCGAGGAGTATAATCTGCCTCTGTGCCTAGCGTTTGTGGACTATGAGAAAGCCTTTGATTCGATCGAGACTTGGGCTGTGCTGCAGTCTCTCCAGCGGTGCCAGATTGACTATCGGTACATCGAGGTGCTGAAGTGTTTGTACAAAAACGCCACTATGTCAGTCAGACTACAGGACCAGACCTCGAAACCTGTCCTCCTGCAGCGGGGTGTGAGGCAGGGAGACGTCATTTCTCCGAAACTGTTCACGGCCGCAATGGAGGATGTCTTCAAGGTTCTGGACTGGAGTGGATTAGGCATTAATGTCAATGGCGAGTACATCACTCATCTTCGGTTTGCCGACGACATAGTAGTCATGGCTGAGACTGCGGAAGAGCTCAGCACAATGCTAAATAACCTCAGTAGAGCTTCCGAAAGAGTGGGTCTCAAAATGAACATGGACAAAACTAAAGTCATGATAAACATCCATGTAGCACCCACTCCGATCAAGATCGGAGACTCTGCACTCGAAGTTGTAGACGATTACGTTTACCTGGGACAGACAATCCAGTTGGGTAGATCTAATTTCGAGAAAGAGGTCAACCGTCGAATCCAACTCGGCTGGGCAGCGTTCGGGAAGCTGCGCGGTATCTTCTCATCCAATATACCACAGTGTCTCAAGACGAAAGTCTATGACCAGTGCGTGTTGCCAGTGATGACATATGGTTCCGAAACGTGGTCGCTCACAGTGGGCCTCATCAGAAAGCTCAAAGTCACCCAAAGGGCAATGGAAAGGGCTATGCTCGGAGTTTCCTTGCGTGATCGAATCAGAAATGAAGATATCCGCAGGAGAACCAAGGTTGCCGACATAGCACGAAGAATCGCCAAACTTAAATGGCAATGGGCAGGGCACATTGCTCGCAGAACGGATGGCCGTTGGGGCCAAAAGGTTCTGGAGTGGCGACCGCGTACCGGAAGACGCAGTGTTGGAAGGCCCCCTACAAGGTGGACCGATGACCTGGTGAAGGTTGCGGGAATCCGATGGATGCGAGACGCGCAGGACCGTTCTTTGTGGCGACATTTGGGGGAGGCCTATGTCCAGCAGTGGACGTCTATCGGCTGAAATGATGATGATGATGATGACTAGCACTACGCAATTTTGTTAGCGATTTTAACGCCTTCTAAATCGTCTTATGACCCAGTTTTGATAAACTAATAATGACAGTATTTATCATTAATTTAAGTTAGAATTTCTGCCAAGTTAATTAACCCCAGAAGTAAAAATCCTCCACACAACCTTTAACACCCCCTAAATCGTCTCATGGGTTTAGGGCCGACGATGCATTACGCGGTCGCCCGCTCGGTCCCATACAAAAGTGCACCGTCGCGGGCAGTCGCGCCCCGCGCTCGGTTTGCTACGTAATAATAGATTTAAGTTCTCTATCACATCCATACTGGTAAAGTTGAACAAGCGACACTGCGCAGGTAATAATCCGGTTTGTTGGACCGCCGCACATGACACACGCGCATAGTCACGAGACGGATGACCGCACGAGCACCGCACGTGCAAACGCTTAACGCAGCGTTGACTCGTATTTTTGAAAAACAAATAATGAAAACCTTTTTTATTTATTTAGGTTACTATTCGTGCTCAGTTTCAATTATATTGGCCCACGGAATAAGACTGCATACAAGCGAGATTTCCCCTTTGCATCCCCTTAAAGGTTGAATTTCAAAAACCTGTCACTAAGACAAGTTTTTGAAATTCAACCTTTAACAATAGGAGCTCGCGCCTATGTAACAATAGGAAATTTCACATTTCTAGTTGCAGTAGTTTCGGCTGTGCGTTGATATGTCAGTCAGTCAGTTTCTCCTTTTATAGTAAATAAAGTATAAATGCTCACGTTTGTTTAATAAACACGACTATTACCAGTTCCACGGTATAAATATGAAAGGTAAACATTAAGATTGTAAACAAAAATTGAAAAGTCCGTAGCATATTCACAATTATTATATTAACAAACAAAAAAAAAACTTGTAGCCAACAGAAAAATCAATACCAATTTGCACAAAATGGTAGTGCGCTCGCCAAATGCGAGGGTATTTTGTGTTACAGTTGAAAAACGCTCAAAAGAATTTGACTTTGTTTGCCCCGAAGCGGAGAATAAATAATGTTAGTATATTATGCAAAACGATTTATCAGATAGAATACGGAAAGAGGGCGACGGGAACGAACGTTATTTTAGTATGCTTCGCAAATCCGCATCTGTATAGGAACATAGCAACTGGATAGTTTTTGAAGAACACAATTTCGTTTGATTTTATGAAAGCTTTGTTACAAAATATATCGACTAAAGGTATGAGATTCCGTGAAAAATGTTACAATTCTATATAAGAATTTTCACTTTGGATAGTATATTGATGTTTTCAAAGAAAAACGGTAAATCTTTAGAGGAAGTAGAGCAAGAGTTATTTCTTAATTATGATTTCTGTACATATTATATATCTAACTAGCTTCTGCCAGCGGCTTCGTCCGCGTGAAAGCAGGTCTCTCCATACAAACTTTGGACCCCCTTTCATCCCCCTAGGGGGCGAATTTCAGAAATCCTCGCTTAGTGGTCACCTACGTCATAAAAGGAAATCTTATGCAAAATTTCACGCTCCTAGTTCCAGTAGTTCCGGCTGTGCGTTGATATGTCAGTCAGTTTCTCCTTTTATATGGGTACGTATCAAAATCCCGAATTTTAAAAGACCGAATTTTAAAATACCGATGGACGAAACCCCGAAAATTGAAACGCCGAATGGTTATTTGGTCGAAAGTTTAAAATCCCGAAAGTTTATTTGCCCGAAAGTTTAAAATACCGAAGTTTAAAGTCCCGAAATGCTTACCGAATGAATGGTTTCCGAGGAAAACACTGGACTGAACAGAACTGGGTGAAATAGGTTAGGTTAGGTTAGAATTGTGACCAACCATGCGCGAGCCGAGCGAGCGCAGCGAGCGGTGCCGCGGCAGCGGTCGGCGAGCGCTACTTCTCAAAAAAACAGACCAAAATTTTTTCGCACTACGTCGCCGCTCTTTGGGATTTCATCCATCGGTATTTCGTCTATTCGGGATTTCGTCCTTTCGGGCATTTGAACATCGGTATTTTGAGTTTCGATATAACGACTATCGGCATTTAAAACTTTCGGTATTTTAAATTTCGGTGTTTTGGACGTCGGTATTTCAATCATAGGTATTATGAACTTTCGGGATTTTGATACGTACCCTTTTATATATATATGGATATATAAAATTCTCGTGTTAGTGTTTGTTATCGAACTCCTTCGAAACGGCTTGGTCAATTTTTATGAGATTTTTTATGCATATTTAGTGGCTGGGGCAGAGGGCGTCCATAGTAGTGTTGACATGTTTGGTATGTCTGAGAATAGTTTATACGTTATTTTCTACCCTCGTACCCCCCATTTTTCTTTGATACTTTACATGGTAGTACAACGTATACCAAGCCAGTTAGTATGACTATAATATTACGCAATGTTTTGACTTATATATAGCATTCACTCTCAGCGTATTTATAACTACTGTAAACAATTGTTATTTTTGCAATCCGTCTACAAATAATTAATAATTTATACCGATATTAATGCTCTCGCTCGCCACACACAAATACTTCCTCGAAGCAATAAAACGATAATTACATAAACAGCCCAGTTTGTTAGTTTAGCGAACGGTTCCTAAGTTTAGTATACGGTGAGTTATGCCGCATACGATTTGCATTCCTCACTCATCATTCTTTCCACGTCGAGCTACCAAATATTTTGTTATAACCTTGGAATAGTAAAGATTTGAACGTTTCAAATCTTAGTTGTGGGAATAAATCTTAACACCTCGTAAAATAGAATGGTTGTCATAAATTTTACAATGTGCTTAATCCATACAAGGATGCTCCCGAGGTTTGGAGATGGCGATATTAATTTTAATATGGTAAGATAAGAAACCACGTTTTAGAGTCATATGTCACCTCTGGCAACACATATCGTATAGAAATGTAGTGTGTGTATTGGTCATAGACTTTCGTCTTGAGACTGGTGATGGTCGCGGGTCATAGGACCGGTCGATACGGTGACACTTGGAGAAGGTCTATGTCCGGCAGTGGACGTCTTTGGGCTGAAATGATACTGATAATGAAGACAATTTTGAGCGGTAACTGAAATGTATAATGCTTTTTTTTTGACGTGAAGAATCGTCAAATGATTTGGGCGGAAGGGTGTGTCAGAATTTTACTGACTATGTTGCAAACAACATAAATTTCAACACTCAAGGAAGGGAATCAAAATTCATGGGTACTGTTGTCCTAGAATCTTGAATTTTAGCATGAAGCAAGGTCTCATAGCATAAGTATAGAATTAAATCTGAAAACTGTAAATTTGTAGTTACGTCACAAAAAATGAACTTTTTGCGATTCGTAAAAAGTGGATACAGTTGTAATCTTACGGTGGCTCTTAGGAAAAGTATTTAGACATTTTTGAAGATAATTATCTGATCTACAATTTTTATTTGAGCTAATTTTATGATAAAAGTTACAGTTTTGCTGAAAATCGCATAAAAACTTGATTTTGTGACCTTTGACCACGAGTATTTTTTTTTCCAGGTGTCGGATCGATGAGGACTTCTTAGATTTCATTTGTGATGGTGTTTTGAAGAATCCTACCAATTTTCAGCTGGGTGCGAATTTTTGTAACCTCGGATGTCTAAATTGACCGGATTATAAACTGAAAATACTACATTCAATGTAGTTCTGCCAATTCAGTATTCTAGTGAAATGGCTTTTGTATTCTCGGTCATAAATTTCAAAATAGCGGGAAAAGAAAATCTTCATTGAAACTGTTTGCAGTCGTACAATAAATTTAAAATAACAAAATGTTTGTTTCGAAAAAAGGTACTCACCATTTTTGCTTTCTAAAATCAGATAAATACTATTATAGACTCCAAATCTCCTACATCTTTTTTTGCTAATGTTTTTCTGCCACATAATATCCTGAATATTTGAAGTAAACTTTATTTTGTTATTTCTAATAAAAAAGTTTGCCATCCTACCTGCTCCGATGCTTACATATTCCTTTTGCGTACGGTTACGTTATCAAAATTTCTCAGTTTTACCAAAAAAAAGTCTCAGATTCTACTACAACTTTACATTTACTCTACTTAATTAAAGTACACTGTGCTGAATAAATTCTCTCCTTTTCGCTTAAGTTTAAATCTCGCTTCAACGCTAATGGAAAAATTAATCAGACGAAAACAAAGAGCATACTTCACCTTATTAGACTTGGTCCTGGACCGTACGCAGACAACTTTGCCATTTTATTTGTTTGCTTTGTGCTTACCTGTGAAAATAATAAAAATACAAGTTTAGTACATGGTGTTGCGAGATAGAAATCTAGAAACAAATAGTTTTCGCGTCGGTTCACCGGTATCGAATTGTAAGAAGAGAAATTTATTTTGTGTTGCCAGTTTTCGAAAATTATATATTTAAATTTTAAAAAGTTAAGTTTTTTTTTGGGTGGGATAATCGTCTAATGACAACCCCCGCTCATGGGCAGTGTTAAACTTTTACTGACTAAAAACACACTCCTGTTCCTTTTTTGCCATTTTCCAGGGCCCCGGGGATCCCTTTATCACCCATGGCCCCAGTAGGCTTCGACCCTGCGGGCCCCTACGCAGCTTTACAAACAAATCAATGAATATAATTCTTCTGGTTAGCGCGTCATAATTGTTTTTGGTTGTCCTAATATTCAACCACAGCAATTGGTATTTACACTACGCCACGGTTGGCGCAGTGGTTGAGCGATTGGCTGCTGCGCTGCGGGTCACAGGTTCTATCCCCGCGCAGAACAAATATTCGTACGTACTACGTTTGTATACAGATAGACGTTCTGGGTCTGGGTGTCTTGTGTATATGAGTTTACATGATTGTGAACGCACCCACGATACAGGGGCCCAAGTCTGCTATTTTAATAAATTCGTCATCCCAACACGATCCCATTGTCATTTTGCTCTAAGTTCGAAATCTGCTAATTCATAATGATTGATCATTGATCGGTCAATGGTCTCGTAATATAGTTGTAGTAGAATGACAATATCGAACTTATTATAAACAATGACTGCACAATGACGTTCTAATGGTAAGTCACTGATCAAAGGAACTGTCAAAATTTTAGCAGATTACCGCACAGGTCAAATATTCATTTGTCAATATGTACGAGATTACCATTCTGTGCCATTTCTTTCAATGGAGTGTCAGTGGTTGACCATTGGAAAGTCATAATGACGCCATTATATTAGTGGACTACCAAATTTGTCAAAATCAACAATTATGAAATCAATGATAGACCATTCTGACACTATTGTAATAGCAGACTTGAGGCCTAGGAGTAATTCCTAGTATCGGGCAAAGTTTATAAAAAAAAAACAGTATATCTAAAAGAATTATAAATAAAAAAGTAATCATATCTAACATCAAACACAATACTTTTCGAATACTACACTGGCTGTTCGTGTGATATCGTGAACGATGACGTCATAGGCAGTACCTGCGTCAACGACACGCGCCATGTGCCACAAATTAACTTTTTCGCAGCAGATTCAAGAAATAAGGCTATTTGTGTTTGTTAACGGGGACACAGGTAATAAGCTAACTATTACGAGTTCGTTTTTATAGGGAAGAACAGATTGCCTTTCGATAATGTGACTGTTGGAATTTACCTAGGTACTATTGAATTTAATAAAATAAACGCTTCATTTTCACTACTAAATTCCATAAAAACTAATAAATGCTGCTAATAATGTGCTTAACCTTGACATAAAAAAAGCTGAAAGTAAGTTTTCCTTTAAGCGTAAAATTCAGAACTACTACTTGAAGTCCTCTCAACTTTAGTTTGGTCTTCGTCTCGTTCTCTTAATGATTTGATATTTTTCATAGTATTTATTAGTTTATAATTTTAGCATATACATATATGTATTTTATTATTACAAATAACTTATTTTTTATTTATTTTTTTCTTATTGAATTATCTGTTATTTGTTTATTGAGCAAGCCTACCACAGTGTTGTCTTTTTAACCCAAAGGTTGACTGGTAGAGAATGCCTTGTTGCATTAGGTCCGCCTATGTACCACTACTGTACATGAAGTTTAAATAAATAAATATTTAAACTACGTGGAAATATTAAAATTAAATAATCTCGTACCCGTGTTCCCTAAACATATGATCAAACTTTCCCATTTATATTACTAAAGATTATATTGAATATACATATCAACAAATAATGAAGTAGGATTACAGTCAACCACCTTTTGTAGGCATTACGAAACCTAATGTGAGTGGTATTAAGTAACATTTGTAACCCGTGTTACCCAACGCTTCATACAATTTAGGAATATGCGTGTGGGCAGAAACACATTTAACGTCACATAAAAATGTATCAGACAGCAGACACTGTGATTTGTTTGTATCATATAAAATTATTATACGTTCGAATGATAGATCGACACTTATCGAGTCGATACTCTTTTTCATATTAAAGTTACTGTTTTACAAAGAAAGGGAACTATAAAGCGGTTCCACAGATCTACTAGAACTTGGAAGAACTATGTATGGAAATAAGCAGTTCACCCGCGAATTTGGTTACTGCTCCGCTCCTTTTGTCGTAGCGGGATGTTATTAGCCTCTAGATAGCCTTCTTCGATAAATGGGCTATCTAATAATAAAAGATTTTTTCATTTCGAACCAGTAGTTCTTGCGTTTGATCGTTTAACAAACGTTAAACATATGGAGTAAAATTATATTGATAGATGGGAGAAAACGCAACGTTGAAGGCAACTAAGTTTCCATTTTCTATAGTAGAGCAACTAACAAGTTCGCTCTTCATAAATTTTAATTATAACTTACAACGCCAAGTAATAAATATCTCAACAGAACTTGGCTTTGCTCATTTCCGTGTGTCAAGTGTGATTTCTATTTATCTCCTGTGATAAACGACCATTTATTTAGTATGGACAGTTTAACATGGACATCCACAATATTGAAAAGAATTATCGTTACCTGAGAAGACCTTGTAGTGATAGGAGAAGTAGGTGTCCTTGGAGATGGTGGGTCCACCCTATGCTCAGCCAAGACTCTGTGTTCATTCTTCCCAGTGACCGAGTTCTTTACCCTCTCCATCCTCGCCTGAATCGCCTTTCGAGATATAACCTTAGTCTTTTCATCTTTATTGCCACCGTCAGCTAGTTTCCTCATCAACCTCGCAGTCGCTGCGACGGATTGTTGAGTATCAGAATTCGTTCTAGCTAGTCTTGTAGCCGGCCTTGGTACTGGAGTAGCACCGCCAGTACTGCTTCGTGTACTTTCGTTTCTATTGAAAGGTACAACGTCATGTTCTGTATCAGAATCGGCTGGGAGGTATCCTCCACCACCGACTGAAGATACACCTGTACGTAAAAGGTTTTCGTGCTCGGCGTATCTTACTCTTTCGTCAACTCCTACGGTGCCGTTCTGTGCTCTTTCTAGTCCTCGTTCCATTTCTCCGATTTGTCGCTCAAGCTTTCGTAAGACATCGTCTGATGGTGGCATTGGAGCTGTATCATCGGGTGGTTCAGGGGCTTGGAATGATTTTAAGTGGATGGGATGAGCCCTGTTGATTTCGAGTCGTTTTGGAGCTATCCCAGAGGATGTAACCTCGTACTGGGTTCGTTGTGGTGGCGCGTTTTTCTCCAGCATGGCTAAGGACACCGGCGATGGTGGTGGCGCACCGTTTACAGTCGGTTCTTGACCTTCTGGGGCGGGCGAAACCCTGGGTGCACGAAAACTTTTCCTCATGAAATCTTCGCGTGTTAACTTCCTTTCCATTTTTAGAAAGAGGACATTTCACTGAGTTTGTCACTAGGTTTTAGTGCATACTAAATTTTAAGTCTATCACAGTTACTGTATCACTTTAAGTACTATTGATAATTTTGTAGGTGTCTAAAAATATCTGAAATGAAAGTAGAGAATGAAGCTTAATTGCAACCATGATATAGACACCCTTAGTACCTATATCAGATTAGATTAATTCAATGACGTCGCGACATGACATCTAAATCTGGCCTAAATACCAGCATTGAATGCTACCGATAGAACGCGATGTATTATACAGACACCGTTGTTGGAATGAAATGAGTGAAAAACTATCGATAAATCAACTCTGACGTCAATTAAACAATCGCATATAAAATTCAGTAACCGACGCATACCAATACTGTTTATGCTGACGTAGAAGACATACAATCGAAACAATAATAAATTTTATAGTTAGAAGACGCTCAAACAAAACAAGAATTACTTAACAACAAAATTGCGTGGAAAAATGAACGGAATGGAAAACCTATCCTAGAATTTTCCAATTTGTTATTCAGAAAAGAAACCATCACATAAAACCTAGGTTCTCAAAGACCCAATCTATAAAAAAGAACAGAATCTAGCTAAACACTTAACAAAGAAACAAAGAATATTAGAAAAAAAAGCCATTACGTGGTCGAATAGACAAATCAGATGAACTTAGACAAAGAGTGAAATCCCTGAACGATCGTAACGAGCCGTAACCCGATAAGAATGGCCCCAAACAAATTATAGCTACCACTTATACATGATACAATTTGGTCAAAAGTAAACCCTATCTACGATAAAATAAAGTTCACAGCTATAAATCTGGCAATCAGCAAGCTAATCCGAGTAATATACGTACATATTGCTAGCCGAAAATGTGTTTCCGACTGTAAGACTGTAGAACTAATGAGACGGAATAATCACTGATTGCAAACCCATAAGATCTAATCAAACCTACATTTCCAGATGCAATGAGAATTCTATAGAATAGTAATTATGACTCGAATAAACACAATAGTTGAATACTAACATGATTTTTGTACTAACACGCAATGAAAATAAGATTGGTAGTCTAGATTCTTGACATAACAATCAATATGACATGTAATTTAAACAGTGACGTTGAAATTTATATCAGTATGGTACACGTTTGTATAATCTGTATTTGGGTGAAGGTTAAGAATTTAAATATACAACGTCCTGTCCTTTCAAGGACTATTGGAGGAGTTTTCTAGAAATCAATTATCGACCAAAACAAACCAAGCAAGGTCATAGAATATTCAATCCCAGACTTACTAAATTATTTAAGCTATCAAGTTACCATAGAAAATTGGAATTCAAAAAGATACTAACTAGAACGAAATTCCTACTGTTTGCTACACCGCAACGAGTTAACAACGTGCCATAACTCATAGTTAGCAGAAATTATCTCCAATGCAAAATAACATTACTGATCCCATTTACAACATAGAAACAGTTTCCGAGAAGCAAGAGGAATGCAAAACACTTCTACGATAGAAACATTCCGTTGTACGGCAGGAGTGAGACAGCAACAAAGTCCATCTGGAAAGAAAGAGATGAAACATTGTTAGTTAAAGGAACACGGAGAACCGTTCACCATAAACCCTTGTAGCGACACAAAGCTGCGGCGGCTTCTGAAAGAGAGGCAAATACCATCACCTAGGCACTTGAGTCAACAAACAACATGAAGCAAAAGACGACACATTACGAATATCGGTACTTAATAAAAGGACGTTCAACTGCGATGATGAATTCTTCGGAGTTGTAATTGGATTTTGTTACGATCGCAAGTTATGGACCTTGAAGGCTTCCTTGTTTGGAACTTTATTTCAGGTTGTTACGTAAAATGTGTTTCGTTAATATCTACATATTTGTGTTTAATAAAATTTTAAAGTTTTTAGTAGGTATACAATTAATTTGAAGAGCTGGTAATTAATTGAATTACGTTCGTAGTACACGTACGTTATTTTACGATAATTGCAAATTTAAAGTTTTCACATTTCCTACACTATAAGAGGAAACGCTTTCAAATTGCTCGATTTATATTCTTGTGAATTCCATTTCAATTCGACGTTACTACTAAAATCGTGCACGTCAACAAACGCTCAAGAATGTTTTATCAAAAGACAACGTGATATTAGGAATACTATTCAATCGAGTCGAGGCCGTGGTCCGGAGTCACGACATGTAACATATGGCGACCGAAACACATATGACTCAATGTTTTCGCACAATGTTAAATAATACAGACACAGAGAAATCTGTGTCAAATATGACATGTTGTGATATCAATATGGCAGAATTGACACTTAACAGGAAAACCTAACGTGTCACACGACTAGGAAAAGGTGTACCGTTTGTGATAAATACGATAATAATTATTTATTTATATATAGTTAATTAAAACGGATAAATAACATATGAATAAGAACACGCATAGTAATTGACGAAATATATCGGTCTTGAAACTGTTTGAACATATACAGTAAAACAAGGTCTGACCTCACTGTCACTTTATTTTCAAAAAGACTCACTTGTAACCGACTGACAAACCCCTGTAGAGGACATATAAAATAGGTAAGACTAGGTATCGTTTTGATCAAAGCCTTTTATAAACCCATGTAACAGTAGTTCCTCTTTTTAAAGTGATTGAGGTTAGAACGACCATTCCAAATGTTCTTAATGGCACTTTAATTCCACAATCACAACATTTTAAGACGATTACGAGACGCAACATAACAGCGCAAGATTTCCAACACATTGTTTACAATAAGACGTATAAAATAGAGGAGTTTCACGTTTATGCAACAGTCAACAGTACAGTTAGTGAATCATATCCTTTTATACACTCCTTATTGCTTTAGATGTGAATATAATTGTATCTATTTTGGTGAGCCTCTTGTGACTCAGTCTTTATTTAAGAACAAAAAAGCGGTAAAACATGACTATGTATGTTATGATAGAATTTTTAAATGCAATGATTCAACAAAGTGCATTTAGCGACCTTGCTTAAATGTCTGTTGATTTAAGAGACACAGCCGTGACTAAGACTGTGTTTACCGACATTCCTATTGGCATGTTCGTCAAATATATTTCATTTTAAGTCTTCTTTATTATAATAATAGGTGGGGTACAACATTGCTGCGAAATACATTGCTTCACTTCCCTTGGGATCCTGCAAGGATGTATATCGAGGCCATAACTGTCGTGCCAGTTAGGAGAATTACCGGTAGCAGTATTATTGGTATCTTTATTCTAATTACTATGACTAAGACTACAGAATGAACCAATAAGTGTATTAAATAAAATATCGAAAATAAATTACTTCATCATCAATATCGAATATAAAACTGAAAAATAAAATAATTTGTAAAACCCAAACATTCTAATCAGCAAATATGTTCGAAAGTTGTATATTTATTGCTAAAACCGAAAATAGTTCAAAGTCTGCTAAATATAGTTGGCTATTAATCTTACATCTATTTATAAGGCTGTGTTGAACTTGGCCGCACTACCACTCATGTAATATGGATTCATTGGGCTTGGCTTCTGACCTTGAAGAGTATTTTCGTCTTCGTAAATAAGGGCAATGATGGAGTCATCAACTATAAACTAGACTTTCGTTACGGGTGTGTTAAGACTGTTTTATTAATTTTCTTTTTTTACTATTCCCTTTACAAAAGTTTAAAATTTTAATTGGCGTTCTTCTACATAAAACGCCTGATTACTCAAATGTATTAGCTGTTAGTTTTCTTAAAATTAATAAAAATAACTTAATAGACTATTTACCTAAATATTATATGACTATCAAATCCCCGAATTAGTTTGTTCTTGAAATTCTTTGTACGAATATTCAAGACACCAGCTTAATGACTTCTTAAATACTCAGCTTAATTTCTCAACAAAGATTTAATGACTCGAGAGTTTCATAATTATAGAAATAATTAAAGATTGCTAAAAGTAATAACGTATGAAATTCCTTAAGTACTTCCCTAACTCTCAAAATTTCATAATCTTTGATGAAGTTATTCGTGCTAGGAATGTGCTGCAACTTGTTTAATATAATGAGCATGCCTGGAAAACTAGAACTGACTAAATGATATTATGCATAGACGGCTGTACTATCGCGCATTAAAGAGATGTCATTAAAGCCTTTAAGATTGTCACAATAAACATTCTGTTAATTTCTTAATAACTCCAGTCTAATCAGTCTCAAAGTTATAAAATCTTACATCCAATACAATAGCACCTTAGTACTTTAACTCGGACCATCTCAGGTTCCCTAGCTTGAAATAACTGTACGTAATTCAACTCTTTGTGAGCTGAAGCAAAATTAACATCTGCAGTGTGTTTAGCTTCTGCATCGTTGTTATTAAGAGCTGTTTTAGCTGTTGCAGGGGTAGTTTTATCTTTGTTTGCATGGACCGCAAGCTTCCGCCATTGTGCTCGTATCTGCTTGCATGGAACTGTAGCATTCTATTCTTATGTGTGAGGTTGAACAATTGCAGCTTGGCTGTTTTGATTTTCGCATTAGATTGTCAGGTGTTTTTTCTAGAGTTCGTGAAAACAATTTTGTCGGGGCTCGAATTGAATTCAATAGGAAAAGAAACGTATATTAGTTTTACCTTCTAGATCCGATAAGTTAATTGGTTTACTTTTACAAATTCGGCTCTGTATCAATAGCTATTTGTTAGATACTACACAATTTTATCAAATGTTTACTTTGCCTTTCAAAGTAAGCTCTTCATTTGAAACTCGTTAATTCAAGCCATCCACATTTCCCACATCAATTATGAGCTTAGCATGAATATTTAAAAAGCTCACACACTTCAAACCCAACTAAGTGTAACTTATTCCAACAAGGTCCTTAAATTATAACATGGAGGAACCTTTCAAAAGGCCTAGTGGGCAACTTCCAACGAAGTCTGGTCACAAATGGCATATGCTAATGAATGCATTGTGAGACGAGGCAAAAACATCGGAACAAAGTTATGGCATTTGGCAGACAGTTGCGAGCTGGTAAAGTTGCTTTTTATTCTGTTCCGAGTCGGAACGAGGTTATTTTTCGCGTTTTTTTAAGCTTTTAAATGTTTTTGCTACATCTGTTAGTGGACTATTGTAGTCGAATGAATATTCTAGTGGAAAATTTTACATTTCATAGTCTTCTTTCAGAAATGGGTCAGTTCATAATCAATTCTTGTATAAATATTAGGTCAAGTAGCTTTGATGTTACATTTCTACGCTAATCGCCTAAAGGTATTATTGAATTACCCATTTAATCAATAAAACTGTCGTAATTTGTCAGCATTAATCTAGATTAAGTCGTAACAATAGCACTAAACCAAAACTGTTAGTAAAACACGCATTAGCCACCAAGCCTTACCATACTAAGTTCTAAAACTGAGATTAACGTTGTAAATCCATCCTACGCAAATCAGACGCCGTTGAAGGCGGTCAATTTAGGAAAAAGTTGCTGCTGTTTTTTTCTCAGTAGAAACAATAGACTATTCTTATACACTTTTCACTTCAAGTTTTTTCTCAAAGTAACAAATGGTATATAATAATATATTGAAACTATAGCAACAATTATGGGCTTCGTTTCGGAACTAAGAAAAATACTGACGGCAGTATTTTCAAGAAACTGTTTAGGTAGGATGAAGTAAATCACGCTTGCCTGTGCGTAATAGCTTCATAATATTTACGTCACACATAACATACAGGTCCCGAATAATGCACAAAAAGGCTCGCTCAAACACAGTAGACACTTTATTATCTATGATAAGCTGATAATAAAATAGATAAAGGAAGCTAGATAAAGTGCTTCCCTCGTACACAAACGATAAATTTCCGAGCTATTTCCTTGAGCATGCATTTTAATGTGATTTATGCAGTTCTTGGTCGTCATAGTGTAGAAACTTTTAAAAGCAATTTTCGCCTTATAAGAGTTAAAATAAATAAAACTATTTGCATGTCAGCGTAACCAATCAGCGATGAATCATACCAAGATCGTTTTATCCAAGCTCCCACGAATGTAATTGAACATAACGATGCAAAAAAACTGTATTGCGTGTGCATGAAACCAAAGTTAGCAATGATTGAATTACATTAATGATTCCCATAATGATACTGTAACAATGAAAAGTCGTGACAAAGTCAGAACCTCCATTTATAGCAGAAACAGCCGTAGTAAAACTTGGTATATGAATTTGAGGATTTTTTACGAGCACCAGAAACAAATACGTTTGTTAGTAAAAAATTCTGCACACTGCACTTGATCCATTTGGACAATCGTGACGGTTTAAATGGACGATTAAATCTCGACAATATAAAACATTGTCAACAGGATCTTCATACGGTTAGTAAGCTTGAAAAAAAAAACTTTGAAAAAAAACCATTACGGCTGTAACAAAAACGAGTACAAACCGGTCTGAAGCGTTTAAACTAAATAGTCGAGCGTTGGTGAGTCATCGCGAAGCAAATTTGCGAGACGATCTGCCAGCCGAACATGTTTCATACGTATTTGGATGAAGTTTTGAAACTCGTGTTACTAAACGAACAATTTGTACGAACATGGAGTTTGGTCCCATAAGGATTTCATTCAGTCACATATGTACTTGTGTAACTATAATAGCTTTTGGGGATTATTGATAGAGTTCAGTACCTATTAGTTCTTCAAAACAAACTTGTTTAATCACATTCATACTATAAAAGTAAAAGTTTGAATGCATGTGTTGTGTGTTATATTCGTCACTCGTTCACACTCAAAGGACTGAATGAATTTGAATGGAATTCGGTACTTAGGAGGAACATGTTCTGGAAAAGGACATTCAATACTTTTATTATCCCGTACGATAATTTTGTAAATTAATGCGAACGAAGTCAATGTCAGAAGCTAGTTTAAAATAAGTACAATAAAAAGGACACATCATATGTTTTGAAAACACATATGTAATGTAGCAGATGTTGGAACAACAACTTCTTAATCACATAGACAACCAGCAGATGTAACCAGACAAAAAAAAAAAATAAGGATAAATATTCGAATCAATGAAATCCGGGATCAATTACCAGCCACATGTTACAACCAACATTGAGTCAACACAACATTTTGACAAATGAAGTATCACTTCAAAATTTGGCACAAACATTGGTGATGAGATATCGACAGATGTTTTTCCACCTGGCCAGTCGACCAATGACGACGATGCTGATGGCGATACATCAAGTAGCTTCGACCCCGTCACAGCGGTCGATGCTTTTGTCATGGCAATGGTACAAGATATGAGATGTATTGAGAAGATATGAAATATGTAGTTGATTCATTAGGTGCCTATGAGTATAGGTATACTAAAAGTCATAATGTATGAGGCTGGCTTTAAAATGTGATTATTTGCCGACGAGTATATTTGAGTTGTTTGTAAAAGTAAGCTAAGATGATGCTAAGGTAATAAAAATATATTAATTATGTACAGCTGAATGAAGTAGTGATTCGTTTGATTTATTAGAATTCCCTGGTAAAGCATTATGTACTACCAAAATCTTATTACTAATTACAAAAATAAATTAGCCTGTTCTGCAACTACATAACTAGATTTAAATCCAATTTAAGATTAACAAATAAAAAAACCAAATCGGAAATAACAATAAGAAATAATGAAACCGCTATATTCTGTTATTATAGACCACAACACCAGTCAGTGTATGCGCCTGAGCATGACTCACGAACATCGAACCGAGAGTCGTTTTCCCTCTCTCTCTAAACCTGTATTTTGCTATCGTCATCTCTTTCTACCACTACAAAAGCCTCGTCAAGTAATACGTGAATTTGGTCGATTAGATAAAACTAGTTTGCAGCTTTATCGATGGTTATTGCAATGATTTTAACGAATAAGGAATTGAATGGTGCGACTATTGTAATATTGAAGGACAATAAGGTGATAATTAATAAGGAAGTGATCGATGGTTGTTTGCAGATAGTTCCTCGGATAGGAAATACTGTTTGTAGTAAACAAGATAACTCGCACGAAAGGGTTAAAGGTGCTGAATATAGTGAGAATAAACGCGTTAACTAAACCAATAGACTAGAAGAACTTATAGCAAACGAACATCACATATGTTATATAGATAACATTTAAATCTCAGTTGATAACAATATAAATTCTAATGACGATACGGTTTCCTTTCAACTGGGGCTATAATCAGTTTAACCTCTATTGTAAGCGAAACAAGTTAAAAACTATGATAATGGCAGGAAATTATATACGGCGTACATCCCCTAATTAAGCGTATTTAGCCTACATTGACGACAATGCGTTTGACCCCACTACAGACTGTGAGTTAATTGGATTGTGTTAGGGACAAGCATTTTTTACCTCGGTTTCGCTTTCATGCATTTCTAATTTCGATTGTAGACATGGATAATTTAATTAATAGTGTTGTAAATTATGATTGTAGATTTCTTGAGTAATCTATGAGAGGAAATCTATTTCTTAAATGTATGCCCTAAATGAGCATAGACCATAGCCATATGCTGTGACTACATAAACATAGGTATTGATAAACTATTCAACTAAACGATTAGCATAAGTCCAAACGTTGTTGCCGTACCGAAGACGAACGTTTCCGTTTTATTAACGCAGCGATGAAAAACGCAATTCATTCCAAAACAGATGTAATAGAAAGCCCGAAAAGTACCCATCATGGCTGTTCTGTGCAGATAGCCTTGTTATTCTGTTATGCACTCAATTTCCTTCATGACTAAGCAATATTTCCCCTAAACACGAGTCTCAGCATGAAAAGATACGAAATTTGAAACTAAAAAAAATCACCAACGTCGGACATGGACTAATCGGACCTAACACGATGCGTTTCTGATGATTCTCCTCACGTACATTTTTGTGTATTCCATGAACAATTTAACGTCATCGAAACAAAAAAATGCATCATTTTATGATGCTCATGTAAATTCTGTCACGTAGTAGATACTTTTTGCGCGTTTCATTGTGATATTTGAATGTCATTTCAGACTAGGAGCAACGAACTGGATGGAGCTATTCAATGGGTTGAATTCAGTATGACATGTCAAATGTGATTACAATAACAATTTCATGACGACAATAGTCATGGAAACATGACTATCTATACATACTATAACTCAAAACAACAGAATTAGATATACTAGACAAATAGCAGAAATATATATAATACGCGATTTGCGATACTTCTTGTGAGGTCTTCAATGCAAGGTTTTATTGTAAGTTTAAGGGTACTTTATCAGTGTGTAAATGGACGTTTTGTCGCTCATAAAAATGAGAAGTAATGATTCGTGAGACCGCCAGTCTCCATAAAGAAAGCTGTCAAAACCTCTGAGAAACGGTTGTATGTAGAAAAAGGTACACTTTGAATGGAATTGTGACGTAACTTGATGTGGGACGAGCGGTGAAAGTTTGACGACATTGTTTTTTTTTTTGAGATTTAAGCATTGTACAGTACAAAAGACAATTATTTTTAAGTGTTGATCTTCATAATATATGATGCTGCGTCGCTATTATGCAAAAGCTGAAGTATACCTTCTATTTTTGATTAATTAACTTTTTGTTAAAATAAAATGCACATTTCGTCCAAATATTTTTCTCAGTGAAACACTGTGCAGAATGCAATCTTAAGTACGAAGTTTTGTTGACTATTAAAATGGTTTCCTCTCATTACCAAGACAGCTGTTATTACTTTAATTGCCGTGATTATATCCACTTGGAAGGTAAGGTTTTTCTTGAGAAATTGACGTAATATTTACTGATGACTGAAATAGAAAACGATCGATATCATAGTCTTTAATAGGTGGAATCGCAATATTAAAAGGACGGTTCTTAGCAATTTCTTTATCAAATATTTTTTATACCTTTGAAAGTCTTAAAACTTTATCCTTAAAGTCGCTAAAGCTGCGAGTAATGGTGGTTCAGTAGTAACGGCCTCGACATACCGAGTTTTAGATAGCAAATTCAAACCTAGCCAGGCTCATCACTATGTTATGTAATTTATTTCGTCACCACTGCTCTCAGAACGATGAAGAAAAACATCATGAGGAAACCGGCATGTCCTAGAACCTAAATTCGAAGACATAAGACATCTACCAAATAAATACTCGATCCTGTGTGGTGAATTACAGCCCATTCCTTCTTCTAGAGAGTTGCCCCGAGTCTAACATTATAAGGCTGATAATAGCATAGCATAGTCGGCCTTATAATGTTCCTACTGTGGATTCAGGCCTCCTCTGTAGGAGAGAGAATGGGCCGTAATCAACCACGCAGGCCCAGTGCGGGCTGGTGGATGTCACATGTCAAGGCTGATAATGCCTATAATTTATTTATAACTCGACTAATTCCATTTTATTCCCAAGTTTGAAAGTCTTATAAAACTTAATATTTCTTTTTATAAAGAGATATCGAAAACTTTCAACCTTTAAGTCTAACGATCTGACGTAGGTGTACCAAGAGCGTGCCCACGTTTTCGGTACACGTACAAAACATTTTATTGCCTATCAACTCTTAACTACCAGTAAATAAAGTTCAAAATCGACTGACATCACTGAGTAGTTTCTACCGCCAGCCTAGTGAGACATTTTTTTCTCCGAAATAGCGCTATTGATATATTTCTTAATGTCAACGAAGGTGTATTAAGATACGCGATAACCATATTGGGAACAAAACTGACAAAACATTTAGTTATTTCTTTAATTTGACTTGAATCTATTAGTTTACCTTCCGTTTTTATGTTTTTCATATAACAGATTAGCAGGTAACTTCACCAGCGAAGATAAATATCCTACTAATTAGCATGTTTGTTTTTCAGTCACTCTTCAACGGTAGAACGAATTTGGATGTAAGAAGAAGATTGTGGTTGCCGAGTAGTAACGGCCCCGACTTACGAGTTGTAGGTCGCGGGTTCCCCAGCCAGGCGCATTACTTTGTGTAATTGATTTCATCACCACTGCTATCAAAACGGTGAAGGAAAATATCGTGAGGAAACCGACATGTCCTAGAACCAAAAATTCGAAGACATGTAACATTCACCAACCCGCACTGGGCCCGCGTAGTGGATTATGGTCCATTACCTTTCTTAGAGAGGAGGCCTGAGTCCCAGAAGTGGGAACATGAAAAGGCTGATTATGCTGGCTCAGGTGGATTACTATTTATTTATTTAAACTTCATGTACAGTAGTGGTATATAGGCGGACTTAATGCAACAAGGCATTCTCTACCAGTCAACCTTTGGGTTAAAAGAGAGAACACTGGTGTGGTGGTATTATGAACTAGATTCAAATAAAAGGATATTTTTTATACTTTTATATGGTAGGAGTTTCCCTAGGATGCGAGTAAAACCGCGGTAATAGCCAGTACGTAAATACAATTTAATGGTTTGATAAGAAAAAAATACAGTACTAAACATTTTACCTTGAACAACGCTATCACCTTATATTTATATGCGTGTGTTTATGTTTGAAAATCCTTCACGCTCAAACGGCTAAAGAGATTTAGTTAAAACGTGGCAGATGGGTAGATCTTGTCCTGCACATAATATTCAATCTAGGAGTATGTCACTTAAGGATAATTTTAATTAATATCTCGTCGTTAACACTATTAACGAGTGGGAATGTTTGATTCGATTTGATAACAGTGTTGAAGAACGCGGTATTGTGATTGTCGTTCAAACCATTGTTCCATGTACAGTTTAGGAGTTCAGAGAAAGAAAAATGAAAGATTAATGGTGGTGCTCTCACGTAGATTCATGAGGCCATGAGAAAAAGTGCGATAAAGTGACAACGTTTGTCAAAAAGCCTATAATGTATTAGATTGAGATTATCATCCTCCTAACCTTGTACTTAATGTTGGGCAGCGGCATTGTTCGAAAGACTTACCGCGAATCTGGAACGCAAAGGGCAACTGAAGAAACACGGGTAGGTTTTAGTCAGTAAAAGTCTGACACGCCCTCTCGTTCCACCCAGAGCGCGAGAAGTTATTTGATGACTTCACTGCGGAGTTACTATTTTAGTCACGGAATTTTAACACTACTTAAATTATATTAATAATGAAGTCATCAATATAAACTCCTGTCGATTTTAGCTGCCGATAAATACTACGATAATATACGGAAATAATATCATAATTAAAATAAAGCTATATTAGGATGACACATATGGTCGAATTCCGTCACCAAATTTGGCCATAAGAAGCCAAAAGATAAAGTGAATCATTGAACCATTTAAGGAATTGAGAATTTTATCGTAAAAAAATCTGACGTCTTTTATATGCCCAAGTACAACGTACTTTTTGAGATAATTGGGATATTATAGACAAATATGGGTATACGTAGATTTTATACTGTATAAAGCGATGTTTTTAAAAACATTTAGTAGTAAGCAGTCCTTCTAAAGATGTTAAACATCTATGAATCTTGATAATGAGGTTATATCCAGTGATGCCTCGTTAAATTTTATAAAAATATTATTAGATTTAAATATTATTATTATTAATAATAGTATTTAAATATAAAAAAATTGATTATTATATTTAAATATCATTTTTTTTTAATAATCAAAATAAAAAAAAATATAATATCAATAATATAAAAATATTTAAAAATATATTTATATTATTGATATTAGTTAAACCTGGGGTCAGGGTCGTTAACAAATATGACCCAATACTAAAGTAAGAAAATATAAAAACCATGACTTACACAGACATAAATCTAAATATGTTTTTTTATTATAATTTTTAAACGATAACGAGGACGACGATGGAGCGAGTTAGCCCTGAAGTAACCTATTCACTCTTGTCTTCAAGACCCATAGGAACTAGCTATCAGACAACACAGTTTCTAGCAGGGAATTCAACTCCTTAGTTGTACGCACAATAAACGTGCGTATGGTCGGGATGTCCACCATGTTGACGTTAATGTTACAAAATATGGGCAAAGACAGATAACCTCTAAACCCAAAGACCAATTGCTATTACTCCTAAAAACAGCACCGACAATGTAAATGAAGATAATTCACACAAAACCGTAAAGCCATCAATAATCCGACCGGACTAAAAAGTAGCCTTACACTCAACTAGGCAATTATAAAAAGTAATTTCCTGGAAACATAGAAGCAAACGGGGCTATTCTGATGTCTGGTAGAAAGCTGAGCTAGACCTGGCATTACTGTGTACCGGTTTATTTAATGTGAAGCTAAAGGCAAATTTACTAGGTGGTAATGAATATTACAGAGTTAAAGAAAAAATGGATGATGGATTGTGTGACGATTGCGTGTTCCATCGTCGATCACCTCATCGCTTACCATCTAATGACATCGTGGCCAAGTGCGAGCCTTTCAATAATAATAAAAAAGAATAGAAGTAAACGAAAACGATAGTGTAACCATGAAGAATCGCCAAACTTAAGTGGCAGTGAGCAGTTTACATTGATCGCAGGGGAGGTGGCCGATTGGGCCGAAAGGTTCTAGAGTAGTGATTGCGCCCCGGAAGGCGTAGCGTTGGAAAGCCTTCCACAAGATGGACTGCCGAATTTGTGAGAGTCGCAGGCATCCGATGGATGCGAGAGGCCCCGAGAACGGACGTTGACACTTAAGGCAAGCATTCATAATTATGTCCAGTAGTGGACGTGTTTAAAATAATGACGAAAAGGTGAAGAGAGAATAGAAGAAGAACATGTGTGGGACAAGGGTAGAAAGAAGCTTGTCCAGCAGTGGAAGTCCTTCGTCTGAAATAATGACGGTGATGAGACTTCCATAAAAAAAACTCGAGTCATTTTCCTTGCTAAAATATATTCTACACTTATAATTATGACTATTTTTAAGGATTTCTTCAATAAAAGGACAGACGTGTTCATTTTTGTTTCTGTCTAGTGTTAGCGCAATCTAGCAAATGTCATTGCAATGCTTGCATACGCTGCCTAATGGAGTTTTGATGGTAACTACCACGAACATATATTCTGGACTTACATTATTCATTGTTTAAAAAACAAAAGTTGCAGCAATAATAATTAACTATTTTTTCAAGATGATTTGAACTATAAAATTGCTAAACCTCATGTGAAACCGCCTTTAGTTTTGAAATTAATTTGTCACGTTATTCAAATTCATATTAATGATTACAGTGACAGTCATGTCCGATAGTGTAATATGTATTTGCTTATGTGTGTGTGTTCGGTTTTGTGATTGTTGTATGGGTGCTATTAGTTGCCTGAAATAAATGCTTTTTATTTTTTATTTATTCATTTATAAACATGATAATAATTATCATTCTATAACATTAAAGGCCTTATCATATTACCGGATTGCGAGCATCCTAAAAGCGCCGCGAATACGCAGCAAATTTGTTGCGGACGCGCAACGAGATCCAGCTACGAGGGGCGGATCTCCGGCATCTTCGAAGTAACAAAGCCAACAGTGTCTCCTTGTCGGAATCCATTTTGTTGCTGAGAGTATTGTACGTCGTTAACCTGCTACAAACACGCGTTGAAAACGTTGCGAATTTATCACGCGTCGGCGACGTCTTCATTGTGCAGCCGCGGCGTATTCGCGACGCATTCGCTGCGTGCCCGCCCCGCCCACAAACCACTAGTATGATAAAGCCCAAAATAACACGACTGAAGTGAGAGTTTAATCAAATTCAAAAGAGCGAACATAATAAACTTTAGATTTACATGAAAGCTTAATATTAAAGTTAAAACAAACTATATAAAGACACTAGCTGTATAATAATGCTAAATAAAACTCAGTAACTGGTTCACGATGTGTCCAAAAAAAGATTTAAACCATTCAAGTTTTGTTGAATCTATGTTAAAATATGTTAATCGTTTTAAAACTGTAGGAGTAGGTGTACCTTGTATTTTGTGATATTATCTAAGTAAGTCAGCGGTTACTAGTTTAGTGGACTTTAATACTATTTAACTTCGTTGAGTCAGAACAATTCTCGGAGTGAAATATTACAGACTATTTTAAAGTTTCTAGTGTTTTTTGAGTAAACGTAAATGACTTTTCGTCAGTAAAAGTCTGACACGCCCTATCGCTCCACCCAGAGCAGGTGAAAGTTATTTTATAATTACCTATTAAAAAAGTTTGATAGTACTAAGATCTTGTCTCATTTGATGTGTAGATCAGATCAGAAAAAAAATTAGGCGCATTTCCGTCCGCAATTTACGCCACACTGACGACTATTTTGCAACAAACTGTGAGACGTGAATTCTGGCAAACAATCAGACTGTACGGATCTACAAAGGCAGCCCCAAAAAACGGGAATATCGTCAAGAAACTCTGCAAACCGGAGAACGTTTTCAAACTAAATGTGCTGATGACGACTTGTCGTATCTCAACGACTACAAATAGTACCTAGCGGGTACATCTGATGCTGCACTCTCTACAATATGATGGTCAGTTGAGTTTGTTTTCTAATTACTAGTCCAAACACTAAAATACGACCTTTATACTGCCTCCCTCCGACTACTGTCAAGCTTAAAGCAAATACTCCTACCGAGCTTTGTTGCTCAATGCTCAAGTGAAACAGTCTATTCACTTGGCCAACACCTACGGAACCTCTCATTAATGCTTCTAGATCACCTGTGGGCGCGACTTAGGTAAAACTTGTTTAGGGATCCGTAATAGATGTTTGATAACCATACCGTTAGGCAGAAGTCTCGAAAACATTTCTACCGGTATCTATTCCTTCCTTCGCCAAAAACTGCTTAAGGCTAGACTGAATAGGCTCTTAATAAACTAGTGCGCCTGACCATCAATGATTGCATCTCCGCTTACCAGGATAGCAGTCAAGCACTGGTTTATATCAATTTAAAAAACAAAAATCGTATTCAGAAGCATACAAAGAGTGTAGTAGGTATGTGGAGTGTGAACGACTCCTAACTACAAAAGGCTAGGATGAAAGTACTTAAAATAACTATCGGCGAAATGAACCGTAAAACGTTTTAATTGTATGGTTCCGTACACCAATTAAGCGTTAATTAAGAACGTAAGACCATTAAACTTTACAACTGAATAAGCACAATTTGTTCATCAGTTTACTGTTACTGATATTAAAATAATTATTGGTGTTAAACTTATTATAATGATGTTACTGTAATAGGCAACGTTTGATGTGGAGTTATCAATCACTGTCTTCCATTATTTTTGTATGATACATGATACGTCGGATCAGATTTAACCAAATTTAGTAAGACTAGACAAGGCAGAATCAGGCATAAGATGACATAATGAAGATGATCATAATTAATAATTATATCATACAGTATTGGAGACTTCGACTAGCTTTAAGCTACATCAGGGCAAGCCAAGTGAGAGGCACATCCATACGCATCCTGTCAAGGTTACGACATTGTTTGAAAGAGTCACCGCGGCCCTAGAACACATAGGGCAATTGAAGCAACACAAGTTGATATTTGTCACTAAAAATCTGATACTCCTTCTCATCCTGCTCATTTCCGATTTTCCCAACCAAAAAACAACAGAGACATATCTAGTTGGTGAGATGTAGAATATTTCCGATAGTCACCAAGCTCAGCCTACAACTCTGCAACCTTCACAATAACGAATGCAGTAATTCCGACCTATCGTAATGTATTCCATTACAAGCCGGTTATACTCTATAAAATTCTTGATTCAATAGTATATCATATCTAGTTTAATTGCCTTATCCGTCAACTAGACCATGTGGTAATTATTGCATGTCTGCTTGATGTCCTACGTGTGTCTCTGAATGTGGAATATTATATAAACGGCAATGGCATAAAAATGCTAGCTGACTATTATCGTGATGGTTACAAACCATTGTCAAGAATATTTCAAGTAGGTCACTTTAAAAATGAAGTGAAATAACCAACTATTAGTATAGAAGCTACTATTACAGGGTTGCGGGACAAACCAGTCATTTAAGCTGGACATTTGAGTAAAAAGACAATAATATTTTATTAAAGTCAAACAACAATAAAATTGACTAATAAAGTAAATAAATAAGTAATTGCTAGTCCGCTCCGCTTGCGCAAGCGATACAAGGTGAGGCCGAACACTTGACAAACCAAAAAGAAATGGTAAAATTTAAAGAGACTAACAAAAGACGAACAGGCCGAACTGCGCCAAATTTGGTCGGACACGCAACCATAAAGCCTGACCGTGTCCAACTTTACGTGACTAAGACAGTTGGAAGTATATCAAAGCATTACAAACCCAGCACAAGTCTTGGTGAGTGATTGATCTACTAAATTGGAGTTATCTACCTCACTTAGCCTCCCAAATGTTTGCTAAACACATTAACAAACACCATAACCCGCTACTATATAGGTAACAAGGCTCAAATATAGAGGTTACGTGTTATCATTCCTACACACTAGCTAATCTTATCTCGTCTTCGTTCATACATCACACTAATATTGTAATGGCGAAAGTTTGTGAGAGTGTGTTTGTATGTCTGTTACTTCTTCACGATGGAATAGCTGAACGGATTTGGATGTACACAGGTAACCCATGTCTTGGAATAGCACATAGGATACGTTTTATCCAGGGATTATGTGCCCTTGGGACAATTTCTTACATTAACGCGGGTTTGTTAATTAACCTTTATTTCTCTACTAAAATTATCACTTGGAAGACAATTTTTTCATTTTCTTGTACAAAACCGTCTTTTCTTGACATTTATTAGCCTTCCTCAATGATGTTAACAAAATGGCCGTTCATTTTGTTAGTATCATAGAAGTCTTAGCACATTAGGGTCGATGTCTGACAGGGCTACGAGATTGTTCGAAAGAGTTACCATGGCCCTGGAACACAAAGGGCAACTGAAGGCACATGGGTGGGTTTTAGTCAGTAATAATCTGACACTCCTCACTCTTTCCAAAGGGGAGAATTCATTTGGTAATATCCCACTGAAAAAAAGAAAGTCTTCTTCGACACGTCTTTTAGCAGTCATTCTTTTACCTAGACATTTCATCCAACACACGCTGGCAAAAAGATCAGAAACTACTCGTAAACAGTGCGACAAAGTCACTATATATCCATCTTATTTTGGCCACAATTAATCCGGGCCGGCCGCGAAAGCATACCGTTACTGGTACCGTTAGCTACGCAGTGGATGCTGCGGTTGATGAGACACGACAGGGATTGCTCAGGTATTTTGATGGTAAGTCGACAGCATGAGGTTGTTAATTGGACGAGAGCTAAAGGGTAGTATGCTGAATGTGGGCAAAAAATCGCACACACACACACACAGACACGCAGCACACACCCACAGACACACAGGACCGCGCATGACGCACAGGACCGGTCATTGTGGCGGCATTTGGGGGAGGCCTATGTCCAACAGTGGACGTCTTTCGGCTGAAATGATGATGATGATGGGCAAAAAAAAAAACCGTATATAATTTTAAAACTGCATATGGTTCTCTCAAAATGGTATGGCTGTCACCCGCCACCAGGTGGTCAAATATGTAAAAAGATATCCAGCAAGCGAGTCTGAGTGCACAGACCAGACAAGCCAGAATAGAGTTCTCTAGCGCAAACGTACCGGGAAACCTTAACCCAGCAATTTACAAATAAAATTATACACTCATAAATTCTTCAAATTGTTGTTGATAATAAGTATGGCAAAGTATTGTAACCTTGGCCTATGTAACTACGATATTAACATAACACCATACTTTATTTCCCAAGGGTTAGCCAATTTTGTCAGTGTTAACTTATGGGTTTCATGAGGTATTGTCATAAACAAACATATACTGAAGTATGCAGATCATTTTATATCCGATGCTTAACATACAAAATTACACAAAACTGTGTCATTTGAATCAACCTCTCCAGCTAACCATCAGATAGTAATAACGGATACAATAAACCACGCAGACGCTTTCCAACATAAAGTAGAATAACAATAGAGAACCACTAATAATCTTGCATGTACCACTTTTGTACATGAGTCATCGTTGCTCTGCAAGACGTTGGTTAGACAGTAGGTCAGTTTTAATGTAGTCAGATCATTCAAACATCAGAATATAAAACTTGTAAATGTATATGTAGTTTGGTTGCTTCAGAATCAATTTCATTAGGCTATATCGAAATTGGTTCATTGAATTACGTGAAAACATTGAACGTTTTCAGTAATAACTAAATTCCACTTGAATAAATAGACCTATGAATAATATAGGTTCAAATGGAAAACAATTTACAAATGTAGGTAGGTACACAATTCATGCTCAAGTAACATCAACGATTTTTACAAAAGCATAGGCTAGCTAAAAACATTATTAACTAGTTACTTATGAATATCTTCCACTTTTCGCAAAATATCCTCTATTTCGAAAGACAAATGTTCAGTTTTGTTACTGACCCGCAAACAATGGCAACACTTAACAATAGCAACACTTTCGCGTACAGGGCAATCTAAACGGAAGATCAAACAGCAACACACGGAAAGGACAATGGACGCTCTTTGCTCTCAGTCAAAGTCATGGCCTTAGCTAAGAATGCTGATGTAACTGAGCTTGCCAACCATCCGGGTGCCGATTGAATTGAAAATGTCGATTGGAATTTCATGGGATGGGTATGGCCTTTGGTGTTTTGTGAATTATATTGAATTGAGTATTGCAGAAGCGTAGTTTTCTAAGAAGAAATTAATTTCAAATACATGTTAGGTATGTTTAATTTAAATCTTTAGATCATATTAATATGTTGACAAATTAGGGTTTCCTTTAGTAATTATACATTACACGCTTTTTCTTGTATTGCAAGCACGAAAAAAAAACTAATAATTTCATGGATCTGTCAAAAGCTTTCGATGTCGTCAAACACAACATTAGCAATTTTCAAAACTCCACACAATTTCTAAACCATTATTATCTTAATTCAGTGTGTGTAACTACGTGTATTTTATCAGATAACAATTGCAGAATTTCCTTGTAGATAATTCGCGACACTATTTCTTGAGTAAACAGTCAACACTGATAGTGGCTTTGACTCAGGTTAAACTTGGAAATGGAAGTGAGGTGTGTTCATGTTACTTCATATGTTTTAAACAAACCTTGGTTTTCACCATAGCTAGCAATATTTTTACACTTGACGAGTTCGAAATAATTCCCAGCATGTTTTCCCCGGCAGTGTTGGCAATATTTTTACACTTGGCGAGTTCAAAATATATAGCTTATTTTCCAGCGGTGCGGTGTTGGTAATATTTTTAACCGTACGACCCGTGCAGCCGTGGTAAACTTTGAAAAGTTTCTATCTACATTGTGATTTATTAGAAAATGCTGCAATAATATCCAACAACAGTAGGACGTCAGGTAAATGCTGGTAAAGACCTTATGAGTAGAAAGGTGTACCAGTCAAAATTGATACAATTTCAGATACAACAATACAAATTTAGATAGTCGGGAATTTTTGTTTGATTGTTTTGTAGATTTGCAAGTATTATATTATTTTATGCGAAAGAATATACTCGTACAAAAATGGACTTGAACAAATCGACGATGTATCTAACTTTGCTTTACATCATTTACTTGCTGGAGTAGATTGAAATAGAAAGAGATAATATCAAGATAGTTATATTTTTTGTAACATCTGCCTTGATATTACAAAAAATTACAACTACAGTTGCCAACAAAGTTATAGCGAAATCCCTATAGTTAATATGAGTAAGATAATTAACGCCTCATATAATAAACCTCACATAATTATAGAGAAATGAATTTGCCTGTTATCACACTATCAGCCGCACGGTTTTCATCATACAAGATAACATACTAATAAGCACCGGCGCTGTTTATCTTATGAGCTATCTATAGTTCTTATCAAGTTATTGTATACATAGAAGTGTATTAAAGATCGTAATTAATAAAAATAAAGGTATAATTTCGGTTTCTAATCGGGGATATTAAAAAACGAAACGAAGGAGCATAAAAAGATGACATCACTCTAAATACAAGAATAATGATAGAATTGATTGCAAGGAAGTAAGCTTAAGTAAGCCAAACATGGCTCAATATATCATTAATTTTGTTTATTACATGAAATACGTTAATCTTAATATATAAAACTGACTGACTGACATATGAACGCACAGTCGAAACTACTGGGATTAGGAACGTGAATTTTTGCACAAGGTTTCCTTTTATGACGTCGGCGAGCACTACAAAATTCACTCCCTAAGGGGATGAAGTGGGGGTCCAAAATTTGTATGGAAACCTACATTTACGCGAGCGAAGCCGCGGGCAAAAGCTAGTTAATTATATCATGTAACTTATATTTTAATTCCTATAGGAATTATATGGAAATGACGTTTTTATCGACACCTTAATTAATGGACCGGTATTAAAAAGGTTGGGGAGACACTTAAAATAATAAATTGCCAATATAGGTCGCAAATGTGGGCGAGACCTATATTAAATATTACCATCACATTTGACACTAGAATAATAAAATTTAAATTCCAAAATATTAAACTTATTAATTTATAACTCCACATTGTCTAGTCAATGAGCCAGTGTCCATTAATTAATTTTCAAGAAATATGATCCTATTATAAAGATATTAAAACGCCAAAAACTATTATACATTTTGTTATGCTAACCATATTAAAGACAAATCAATTTAGATATACGATAATGTCGTACCAATTCCGATTATTTTTTTGACATTTAACCTTTAGCTTGAAATAAATCATATCCTTAGAGAGAAAAGAGTCTTTTGTTTTTTATATCACTGCCATATAAAGCGTATACTAATAAGTGTTATGATATGACAATAAGATACAATAACATAAGAAAAAATGTGTAAAGAAAAAATGTAGGTATATTTTTTATTATATAGGTATATCAGTGACTGAAAAGTTGAAGGGGAATCGTTTATCTTGGTATGGTCATATAAAGAGGAGAGATGAAACACATGTTACTAAAAGAGTTATGAGTATACATGTGGAGAGGGAGAGGGAGGCCAAAGAAAAGATGGATGGATTGTGTGAACAGTGATATGAAAGAAAAGGAAGTTAGTGATAGTATGACGGTTGACAGGATAGAATGGAAGAAAAAAACGTATTGCGCCGACCCCAAATAAGATGGCACAAGGGCAGGAAGATGATGATGATGATGATTTTTTATTGCAATCATTGTTTATTTAATCCTGCTAAAGCAAGTAGCAGTCAAACAATAAACAATACACTTGATACCGAAGCATTGTGTTGTAGACGATCAATTGTAACACGAATCAAGGTTACAATGTACGCCTATCAGTCTGTGGAGACCTAGACCGCACATGTATGGTAACATCTGATACTTCGAGGGTTTATAACAATAAATATTGTAATGTATAATATTAAATCGTCGTATGATTTAAAACTGTTAGAATATAACAAGAAAAACAAATCCATCCTACTTCAACTCTATGATTTTTCTTTCTAACCAATAAATATTGTATTTAATTGGTCTGAGTCCCTCGTCAGCACTTGACTAAAATCCCTAGTATGGTTACAGTTACTGTATTCCTTTAGCCTTGCTTAGAAGCACACACACCTTCCAATATATGCCTAAGGCATTAAGTCCGCCTTTGTACGTAAATTAAAGTAAAGGATTAATAAATAGTTATTATTTCAAATCCTTAAAACCGTGTTTGCTTTGGTGTCCACCTATTAATCCCAACAAAAACACCGTAAGTTTTTTATAAACTCTATATAACATAAATAGATCAATAAAAAAAAAACTTATCCTAATTCGATGATTTACAATTTATCAGAATAAAAGAGTCATAAAGTAGCGGTATTTGCAATTATCCAGTGAATTCCAGTGACAAAAACAAAAGAGATATGATTTGACGACCAAGATAAACAGAAATCTATAAAAAGTAATCCAATAAAATTAAATTCAATCAGTCAATCTTAAAATCTAGTTCAAAAATAAAAACCAGTCTAGAAAGTCTAAGCTCACGACGTAAATTAAATAGGAGTTAACGAGTTATGAGATACAAGGTTTCATATTTACTTATTATAAGAAACCTATTATGTAAATTCGCAGAAAACTTCACACTTAAGGTATTCGTCATTATTCATAGCAGTAACGAGAATTCAACAAAATAATAGATGCAGTCAAACTAAACAGGCCAAGTTAAAACACTTGAGAAAACAAAATTATGTCTGAGAAGTCTGGCTCCGCGCTTATTCGTTAGAGGGAAGTATTTTGAAAAAAAAAAGGTAATATTCTTCGCTAATTGGACCTCAACTTTATAGGTTTGCATAAGAATGCAAATTGCAAAGGACCCAAACATAAGTCTGAGTAATAAAAAGGAAGATTTTTTATCACAAGCAATATACAACCTTTTTTTGAGGTAGGAAATAATAATATAATAATAATGTTCAACAACCATCACACAACGACGTCTAGTCCCAAGCTAAGCAGAGCTTGTGTTATGAGTACTAGACAACTGTTAAACATACATATATATTTCTAAATACATACATATAATAGATAAATTACACCCAGACACAGAACAAATGATCGTGCTCATCACACAAACATTTTTCCTGGGTGAGAAACGAACCCACGACCTCCGGCTTGGCAGTCAGGGCCACTAACCACTAGACCAACAGGCCAGTCAAATCATTCAATGACTTCTGCCGCTCTACGGTACAGCAGGAGGACGTGTCAGATTTTTACTGCCTGCAACATTAGCCTTTCAGAAATTCCCCATGGCATATGCACAAGCTAAGTTCATAAAAACATATTAAATAGTCATGTAAGAAACTTTTAATCGCTCTCACAACCAGCGCTCGGGAAATCATCAAATAAGTAACTCCATCCGCTCTTGGTAGAGCGCGAGGGAATGTCACGTTTGCGTTCCAGGGCCGCTCCTAACAATGTCATCAGCCTAGGTAAGTATTGACAATTACAGTGCATTTTTTACTACATTTATATGAAACAAAGACCGTCAAGCATCTATAAAAATCTGTGAGTCTTTTAGACAATTACAAGTAAATGCGCAATCACGGCTAACAATGTTAGTTGCCTTGGCCGAGCGGCACCAATTTGATGCATTACCTGATGATGTTCATATCTACCAATCTTGTGTCCATTTCGTAAATGAGATCATTTGTTGCATTACTGTTAGCTAAGAAACTTAAGAAACCAAGTGCGAAAAATGTTTGTTAGTTTTGCAATTTGACAATACGAGTTTCAGTTCGAAAAGCAATGTCTGTCTTGGCGCCTTTCTATTTGATTTAAACAGTTACTTTTTCTAAACGAGCAAAATATATAATTTAGTAAGTCTACTCAAATATTTGATGATTTACGAATTTTGAAATTTAACTGTAGTACTACTTCCGTAAAACCACAATAAATAAAAAACACTTCAAAAGACGATGAGGCTATAAAATATATCAACGTTAATTAACTTTTCTTTAATAAAAGACCAAATATGTCAGTCAATAAAAGCAAACAGCCCGTGATATGTTCCGGTATATAGAGCTTGAAACAACATAAACAAGGTCGTTTAAAACAAACACGCGAAAGAGTTACTATACGACGTCCATATTATCAAACTCGGGGTGAGTTTGATGGCGAGTAATGGAGCGTTGTGTTCCTCATGCGTCTCAAACAGAGCAGCAAATGGATAGGATTCACTAGGGCTGATGCCTGCCAGGGCTGATACCTGCTAGGGCTGCGAGATTGTTCGAAAGAGTTACCGAGGGTCTGAAACGCAAGGACAGCTGAAAGAATGCTGGTGGGTTAAAGTCTGACACTCTCTCTAGCTCCACCAAGAGTGGGATTATCTGAAAATTTTCGAGCGAAAAAAATAAAAAAGGGTGGTTTTTTATTTCCGTTTTCTCTTTTTTTTGTACTAATCTTAGTAGTCACACCCTATCTAGTCTCATTTATCATCTTTCTCACAGACCATCTATCGTTTCTCTCTATTCTTAAAGCCATGAAAATTTAGGGCGGATTGGTAAATTAAATATTTTCAGTTAATTAGTTCTTTGTCACTTTTGTTGCTAAGAACGTTAAATCATTCGTTCTTGAACCCCCGTTCCACCTTCAGTTGTTGTACGTAACTATTGTTAAATTGCGTTCATGCCCAGGATCAGACAAGCGAGTCTAAGATAGTTATATCAATTTTATTATTGCACGAGTTATACATCGAAAGTTACCTACTTAACAACACTAGAAGCGCGGGCGTCCTACAGACCATTCCTATGTTCCTCCTGTTCTAATTTTATTATGTTCTCAAAATACACCAAAATAGGACAAATACAAATAGGGTAAATACATAACAAAAATATTGTATTATAATTCTTTTTCCATATTACTGTAGCAAAAATAAAATGCCCAAAATTAACAATGATATTCCAAGCGTCTAGTGTTAAATTCAAAATCTTAATTCAGAAACAAGGAGATAATGGTTAATGGCAGTGAAGGACACAAACGCAAGCCTTCAGTAATACACAATATGCTCGTCCATGCATGCTTGACAAGCATACACATGAGCATTCGCCTTAGTACGCTCATGCACGCTTTAGTTCAGCTTATGTTTAGTGCAGTGTAACCGACTATTTGATGATTAATATCTCTGTCTGCGTCACGGAATTATGCATATCAGTGCTAACCAAGGACGAAACTTATCACAGATAATCTGTATGTATATTTAAACTAAAAGAACGTGGTATTATATTCGTTTGTAATCTTTTGAATTGACTATCTAGCTCCTCGATTCGCACCTTGCTTGCTGGCTTATATTTTTACCACATTTTTCACTTCATTCATCAATATCTTTTTTGTTATGTCTATTTTTTTTAAATAAACCCGTGTGCTTCACCATGTAACGATTGCATAACTGCTTACTATCAGGTGGGATCGCAGTCAAACACGCCAATTAATAAAAAAACTGTTTATCCGGCGATTTCTCCTGAATCACGCAACGGATTTTGATGTTGTTCTCACTAATAGAAAGAGCAATTAAGAAAGAAGGTTTATGTATACAAATTGCTCCCGTGCGAAGCTGAGACGGTTCACTTGCACGTAAGATAATCCTGATAGCTACAACTTAGGGGACTTTAATTAAAGAGTGAATTGGTTACTTCTAGGCAAACGTGCGTTATCGTAGGTTACATTATCGGTTACCATCAGGTGAGAAAGTGGTCTAACACGAGCCTATCCATAATAAAATAAAATTTCCTCTTTGTGACCTAAAACCAAAGCAGAAGCAGTCACATATTCCAATCCCAGTCCAATTAATCTTTAATTTCAATAAACTTATCATAATCAACGCAGACATGTTCAAAGACACCGAATAATGATCATCTACATAAGTATTGGAGTTAGCAAATACAACAATAGTCATATGTTAATAACCAAAGACAAACTGGCACAAGTGCGACCGGTATATATGTGTCCGTATGTTTATAAGTCTGTATGTCTGCGTGCCTCTAGGTCTGTTTAATTAATAATACGGACGCAAGAGGCATACTAATGCGAGCCGGCTTATTGCTCAGTTTTTGCTAGTGTGAATTTCGTAATATTAATTAAGGAATATGTCGGTTTCCGTGTTTTTTCAGTTATGTTGGTATTGAGTTTACTGTTGTCTGTTTCATAATTTATATTTATGACTTTCTGGGAATAATGCTGCAAAAAAATGTGAGAGGCAATTAGTCTGTCTGTTACGCTTTCACGGTTAAACTGCTGCACCAATTTTGATGAATTTTTGTATGGAGTAATCTTGAACCCCAAGGAAGGACATGAGCTAATTTTTATCTGGCTTCCCCTTCGCTTCCGCAATAATTGACATTCACACGGACAAAGTCTCGGGCATAAGCTTGTACTAAATAATAATAATACCTGCTTAAACTTGTTTACTTTTTTAGGAAAGGGTTAAGTGGAAAACGTCTTTCAACACAGATGTCTTATGATGATTATGGTCCCCTCTTCAACACAACCGATCAACACTTCACTCAAAGCATCACTAAAACGTCAGCTGATCCACTAACACAACACATCAAAACCGACTCACAGATAGTCCAGCTTGAAACATTCGAACGATAAGAGAAGAGCGCTATCGATAAAAGGTCGATCCCTCTTAAGTTTTCTCATAACTTAAGCTTTGACCCAAATGACATACGAAAGGGGATATTCGTTTGATGTTATTACATTCGTATCGCGAATTACGTTTAGATGTGAGAGGAATGTGTAGTTCGTGAAGCATGATGTGTGTTATTAGTTGATAGTTGGACGTTGACGATACACTACATTCACGTCTTTATCTATCATCATCAGTATTTTATAAATGACTAACTTGCGCCAGTGGCTTTGCTCGCGTGAAAGTAGAGAATTCACCTTTGTACTATTTCAGAGCATAGTCTACCTGTGTGCTAAACTAAATTAAAATCTGTTCAGTCGTTTGAGCGTGAAAGAGTTATAAACATACCCACACATGCATGCAAACTTCCGCCTTTATTGAAGTAAGATACAATCTGTAGTCTGGATTTACTTACTTGATTTCAAATGCCGTTGCCATCATTAGCAAAATTAACATCACCAAGGATATTTCTACAAAACCTATAGAACTCAGTTGTCAAGCTCGTATTGCTAAGAGTTTGTATGTACATTAGACACCACTTAATGACATTAACAACCTTGAGTTCTATGCTAATATCATTATGACAAATAGTTTTCAAGTTTCCGGTAAAGAGACTGAAATCTTAACGCATTGCAACTTGAAGATATTATAAGTATTTACTGACTGCTGAAGATATATAGACAAGTATGGAAGGAGACAGGGTTCACCAACCCCAAGTTAATTTACAAAGTGAATGATGAGATTATGAAAATATACTAAAAAATTAACAAGAGTCTGGTCAAAGAATGATTAAGTAAAAAGTTATTTATTTGCTGGTCTACTGGTCAAATAGCATAATTATCGGTGCTAAGGTCGCCGCGACCTGCGGCTGAGGTCGCCTGATTGTCAATATACCGTCTTTTATTTATATTTAGTGTCTTAAAATATTTGCGATCACGAGTTGACGAGCGTGATTGTTTTTGAAGCCGGATATTTTATTTAAAACTAGCTGACCCGGCAAACGTTGTTTTGCTATGTATATAAAAAAAAAATATCTAAAACAAAAAAAAAAAAAAATAGATGTTGTCCGATTCTCATAGATACCGGATAAGCACAAAAAATTTCATCAAAATCGGTCAAGCCGTTTCGGAGGAGTATGGCAACGAAAACTGTGACACGAGAATTTTATATATTAGATTTTCAAATTATTTGCAAACAAAGCTAATCAAACATTTTTCAATCAAACGTTATAGAACTATGTACAAGAGAAGGGCGAGACTAGAGAAATCTATGGAGGCATTGGGTGAAGAATGATATGTCTAGAAAGGAGTTCCTTCTTTCTGAGCTGCCGGAAGAATGAAAGAAGAAGATAAGTCGACTCGACCCCAGATAAAATGAGATAAGAGTCAAATCATGATGATGAAAGTATAAAAAGCACGACAATATACTTCAGTGATACAAACATTGATACTAACAAAGATATTAATATGAATAACGTTAATGAAAAAACATTGGCAATTTTAAAAACAAAAGATAGGACTCTTTATGAACAATATAGCACAGACAATAATATGCAATATGAAGGTAAGATTGCGGATCGATACACGGCCGTCGAGCAAAAAACAGTCAATGACACAACTGCATTGCACCATTTCAAATTGCTGCGAATTATAAGTAAATTGTAATGCTACTTATTCGTCATGCAATGACGAATTATTTAAATTGTAATAATTTTGCGCATAAATCAAAAGAGATATTCGTATTAATGTAGGAGACCCAAAAATAAGATTAGATATTATATAAGCTTCTTGCGAGTCTACTGATACTTATATACTGGAACAAAAAAGCAAGCGTTTACGAAGAGGTTCTGTTTTGGTTTATGATGAGTATTTCTTAAAAGCCGGTGAAGTTGAAGCTGGAGGTGTCTATATTTTAATGCTTGCACAAGTCTAGGGTATTTCTAAATTGTAAAGTTTACCTAGATCGTTACAATTCACATCCTTGTTATATATAAAGTCATTATAAACCAGTCTATCTATAGGTGTTGACACCACTGTAATCATAATCAAGACGATTCTGAGCAAAAACGGTTAATTTATCAACGATTAGACTAAACCATTCTAAGATTTCTCCGAACTGCAATCTAAGCCTGCCTACAATAATCCGCAGTACATGAATAGAGAGATATTATCTATTAATATAGATACGGTACGTCAAACGTTGAAGAGTCACGTTTCCGTTATCTAGCTACGAAACAATAGCGGTAATCGAAGCCAACTAGAATAGTACTGGACACGTGATGTTAGGATAGTAACATGCCTTGTTGATTATTGTTCATCTGTTGCTGTCTTAGTATCAGTTGGGTTATAGCTCCTATCGTGTACTGTTGTGACGATTTCATGACCTTTTCTCACACGAGTCTCTCCTCGAAATCCTCATTTACTTAAGACATTTCATATTACGAATATTCGAATTTACGTAATAAAATATAAAACTGTTTCAGAATCCAAAGATTCAACCATATCTCTACGAGTATACTACCATAACATGATCAGCTTTATATGAGTCTATTAGGACTCAGGCTCTCTAGGAAAGGGAATGGGCTGTACCTAATCCACCACACAGGTTGGCAGACACGAGTTGGGCTTCCTATTGTAGTTAAATGATCTAGGGAGACACATTTTCTTCAGATAATCAACCAATCAAATACCATTTTAAACTCCCTCTCTCTCTCACACACTCCACGAATTCTAATAAAGCTATCACCACAAAACACGATGACATCACTGCAACACATTTCCAAGTCATTATCTCTAGTTATCAGCACTAATCTGATACCGAGTTCCTTAACTGTATGATAACAAGCGGTGTTTTCACACCCGACGTGAGTTGCTGCGAAATGGTTCACCTGATAAATAGCTAGACTATTAAGTAAGCAACATTTTAGATGATGTCCTATTGAAATTTCTGAGAGTGTTAAAGTTTCTTTAATTCTTAACATCTCTTGATCAAAGCACTTAAAAACTTCTAACTTTAAACCAGCCAAGTGCTAATCAAAGCATAAATAATTAAAGTGCAAACGAGCCGCACCTTAAGACATTTATTAATAAATTACAAGATGCAATAAATAACAACACTACATAAATAGCAAGTAACGGACGTAAAACATTGTTAATTATAAATACAAGATATGACTTACAAATATCATTTGAAACAAAAAAAAAACAACTCGACGATCGAATCACGGTAACTTATTGTAACAACTGACGAACAACTGAATATAATGCTTCAACAATGTTTAAAGCGCAAGAATTATCTTGCTTGAGTTAACTTGAGTGCATTTAAGAAAATCCGTTTCAGACCTTGAGAACGTTAAAGTCAAGATTTAAGTGTTAAAGCGAGAGCGGTACTAAGTAATTTTGATATTTAAAATGAACATTGAGTTAATTTTGAAAGTGAAACAATGATAAATAATATTAATTATTTAACACACACCAAACAAAACGGATTACAGCACCAATACCTATCATAGATAGGACGACTGAATGCCAGCAGAACGTACTCTGAACTAACTCCATTATTGTAACACCTGCATTGAATACAAGTAAAGAAATTATTATTAATAACTTGCAAAGAAAACAAAAGTAAAAATGACATTGAAAGGTAGCTATAGGTCCCAAACTAGACGCAGCCTGTAGGAATCTTGATGACCTAATCATTTAAAAAAAATGATGACGATGGAGACTGAACATATGTTCAAAGATACTCTGACTCACTTTAACGATTTTTGCCCAATTTTAATAACAATCTTGGGGACCTTTAATATTTTAGTTAGGGAAGATTGTTGTTGTTCTATCTTTACATAATTTAAAACCAAGCCACCACCACTTTGGTCTGTTTATCAGCTACCTCTTCCGATTGACGACGCAATAGATTTTGATGCGGTTTTCACTAATAGGAAGAGCAATAAACGAAGAAGCTTTAGGTATATAATTTGGACCCGTACGAAGCCGGGGTGGATCACTACTCATACATAAATGTTTGTAAACAATAATTCACTTATCATTTCATTCACTCTATATATTATTCCCCTTCATTGTAGCCACATAGTTGCAAGCAAATCTATTCACTCACCTGCCGTTTACCCTATAAGTAACCCAACCATGACGATTAGCCTTGAAAACATACAAAACACAAAAACTGACCATCGACCCGAGTCATTAGGTCATCCAGAATCATACACTTTTAATGTCATTAGTAGCTGGTTAGCCAAAAATCTGGGTCGTTGTAATTTCACAAATGTAGCAAGCGTGACTACCGAGTTCGCACAAGTATAAGACATTTCAAAATACTAAGTTCTTGAACAAATACTGCTCTAGTTTAAGGCTCTTTCCTGGCTGGTTTGTTAGTAATTAGTTTGCATGTGAAATGTGAATAGATTAGTATGTCACGCAGGATTGAATTATGTATGTCTTCCTCTTGGATACTCAGTTTCATGTTAGTACCGAACATAATGCAAGTGCACAAACAATGTTGGGCTTAAAATATGTCAATAGGTACGTGTTTGAGAGGTTTACTGAAGTTGACTGAAGCTTTAAATGCAACTTCGAAATAGAATTTAAACGACTTTCAAACCATGTCCGAGACTTAAAATTTTGGTGTCACAGTCCAGTGACAAGTGAATCAGATTGAGAACTTAAGCTACAGAGCTACGAATACTCTTTATTTAGATTCAAAAGGCTGCAATAACGTCATGATATAATTAACAATCTATTCAGTTTCATTGACTTGTATGTTATTTATTATAGGTAGACGACGTTTGAACACGTCAAATATATGCCCAAAATCGTAAATTCTTTCGGAAATAAGTATTAACCGTGTCATTACAGTACAAAACGCACAAATCCCCAACTTGCCCCGTACACTAGAACCGAACAAACCAATTGTATTATGTTGCAAGTCCGGATATCAAGGTCCAATTGCCGCCGTTTCACTCCGACGAAACAAAAACCCGCTCCAGCCAACCGACGTCTATGAAGCGTAAAAATAATGAGAGAAAGAGCCTATCGTCTTTATCATACAAATGAAAGTTTATTAATTTTCGAAACTGGGACAGTATCTCGCATCTTCCATCCTTTCACATCTATGCTTCGTTCGAAACAAAAGACTTTAAATTGTGTCAATCGTGCTTAAAAAGTATTTAATGGTAGAAATAATTGCCTAAGTTAGGATTCTTATGGAAACATTCACTTTAAGAGTAGTGACTCACTACGACAGACTTGATCAAAACTAGTTTTAGAGACAAACTAAAAAGAAACGACAGAAAAAAGAACTAAGACACATGACAACCTGTTTGGAAACAAAATCCAAAGCAAAACGACCAATAATGAGAATACGTCTAGACCTAGAATATGAGAACTTTTTTCAATGTCCGATCAAGGTAAGTGACCTTTTCGCGGCATTAAATCTTAGCAAAGCCACTATAACACAAGCACTGTAGATCCACGAGTTATTAACCGAATCACCGAAGCGCGACGCAACGGTATCGGCTCGATCCGGACACAGATAAAAACTCCACCTTATATCACATTAGCCAAACTGAAATTGTTATCAGTTTGAAATAATAAATCACTATCACAAACACATTCCACGTTCATATGTCACATCACTGAGATTTTTATTCTTTCAGAAAACAATGTGGTGCGATACGTCCGCTCCGTGCGGCTGCCGAGAGAAGACTGAGGTGGCAGTGCTGCGCAGGCGACGCTCCGCTTGGTTATCAGCCTTCGGTGGGGCAAAGGGAGTGCAAGAAAGAAAAGTCCGCACGTGATACAAAAGATAAGACGTTTCAAATTGTGCATTCGACACTGTTTGTTTAGTTTCAGAAGATATAATACTTTATTATCTCTAATTTTTAAAGAAGCCTTACTTAACTTTTTTTCACGGTTTTAAAATCTTGTTTGTACAATATTTTAAGGTTTAGAGAGGTTCTCATGAAATGCGGTGCAGATTTTTGTTTTTTATTGTATCGGCAGATGGTGTCTGGCGAGGCTTCAAAACCGGCTTTTTGGGAATAGTTTCCGTTGTTTTTTCATTCGGCTCTTTTTAACACTTCATGTATTTGAGTTGAGAATTTGAGATATAAGAGAATCGCGCTTTGAAACTTATACGTATTTTGTTTATTATGTAGCCTCAAAAGAGGTCTCTTGTCTTAATGACTGATGAGCAAAAGCAATCATGTATCTATATCTCAAAAGCAATACACTTCTTCCTTCTTTAAACCAGCTAACTTTAGATATAATCTTTCATTGTACTAGTAAACCTCGTAAAGCCAAAGATTAAAGCCGAAGACTTAAAAGATACCGATGACAAATAGTGGAAAACGCACAATAAAATCACTAAAAAACATCTTAAAAAAGACTTGATCGAATGAATAAACACAACAATATATTCAAAAAGTTGTACAGGTACTGTCCCAATATGTACCCGTCTTTTTTTTGTGAGAATGGTGAGCATCAATACGGTAAAACTGCGACTACAATGTTAGCTATTTCGATGCATAGCGAGTACCAGCTCCTGAATAATAAGATGGATAATAAAGAACACGCCAGCTGGCTGTTCACTGTTCACTCCGGACCGACTGACATGGTGCCTGTTCGTGGCCCCACCGTCACCGTCGAGTTCTCTCAACTGTTCGTTTTACTGCAGCCCAGGCGATCAATCTGCTGAACGCTCTGCTTGTTCAGGAATCGAAAGTCGAGATGTGTAACAATAATCCTATTTTCAATGTTTGTATTAAGTTCATAAAATGATAGCTCTAGTGTAAACTTTAAGTGTAACACGCGAATGTTTAATCAATAAGTCCCCTCCACTGCGTTTGTTTGTTCGCGGTAAACTCAAAAACTACTGAACGAATTTTCATGCGGTTTTCATCAATAGACAGACTGATTTATTAAGAAGGTTTAGATGTATAGTAGAGGGAGCTGAGAAATTTAAAGATTTGTAACACCCTTGCAAAGCTGGGGCGGTTTGCTATTAAATAAATAAATATAGATGGGCATAACCGACCTCGTGTAAAGAGTAAACACATTTATGAGTCATTTGACATTAAGGCGGATCACGTTTCTCCAAGACGTGTGTTTCACGCTGTTTACATAGTTACGATAGCAAACATAACATAATTTCGCGGGTTAGTGCTGTTTGACGGTTAGAATTAATAATCAGCTTTCGGGAAATTTATGATAACGACGGTTACCTGTATATGCTTTTCATTAACAAATAGCCAAAGAAGAGTCTGTTTATCTGCGTATTGTGTATGTATGTTAGTAAATTTCTTTGTTACATCGTATCTTCTAAACAGATGGATAGATTTCGACACAAGTGTCCTCAGGTAAAAAGTTAAAATGGCGGATCTTCGGCGCTCAATTTGTAAGTTATTAGATTTTTTTTAAATCCAAGACTTGGTAAAAAAAAAATCTAATGACTTATAATTTAGCGAGTAGAACATCAAAAAGGCAATTAACAGTAGCTTAGGTAATATGTTTTAATTAAATTGACAAGAATGAATTGAAGAAAAATAATTGTTTCCCTGACCCCAAACACCATATACGGGACAAGAGCAGGAAGATTATAATGATGATGTTTCAATTTAATTAGGAACAATAATTCTGTAGTTGTGTTTTAGTTTCAAGTTTTTAATTCAGCTTGTTAATTTAAACTGTAATTAATTAGAACAATTCTGCTCTGATGTGAAAGGCTACATATTGTATTGAATGTTTCTTTCTAATTAGTAAGGACTAAATTTGGCAGTGAGCAAGGCACATTGTTCGTAGAACAGACGGTCGATTGAGCCGAAAGGTTCTGGAGTGGCGACCGCGCGCCGGAAGACGCAGCGTTGGAAGGCCTCCCACAAGGTGGACCGTTGACCTGGTTAGAGTCGCGGAAATGACGTTGTGGCGCCACTTAGGGGATGCCTATGTCCAGCAGTGGACATCCTTTGACTGAAATGATGATGATGATGATAAAGGACTAGCTGATCCGACAGACATTTTCCTATCTGGGCAATGAACTATCAAACGCGCTTACTGTTAAACGCTTAAAAGTTTAACAATCGTAGTATTCTGTAATTTCTACCACAATTTACTTAATTTTCCTGTACTTAAGAACTTTCTCCTTAGAATAATAAACGGAATAAAAAAAAAAGAATAGCGGAATTAGTCCAACCGTTCACGTGTGATGACATGACAAAGGAAATAGGAATTCATTTATATATTTATATAAAAGAAACTGACTGGCTGACATATCAACGCACAGCCGAAATTACAGGGTCTAGGAACATGAAATTTTGCACAAAGCTGTTTTTTTAATACATAGGCCAAGCCGATGACAGCAGCTAGTTTTTATAAATATACACTATAACCAAATTCTAGAAGAACTTTTTATAAATATACAATATAACCCAAATCTAGAAGAACTTTTTACACTTATATACATTATAACAAAATTCTCGAAGAACTTTTTATAAATATACATTATAACCCAATTCTAGAAGAACTTTTTCATTAGTACTTCTGAATCAACAACACAGAACGTAGGCATCGTAAAGCTCAACATATTTGTGCCATTCCATTATCTGTATACTGAAAATAATTCTTCAGAGCTCTCACGCAACATTCTCTCTGAAACAGATGAATTAGTTTGTAAAACTGCAGTTTTCAGATACTTGAGTACGATTTATATCTAGCAGCTTCATTCGATTTCCCTCAACTTGCAGGTTAAATGAAAATACTTCAGAAGTTTTCCAAAACAGTTGCTCAATCATTGCAGTTTTGTAAAAGTATCTACAATACATTTTGCAATTCTGTAGCGGAGTGGTCTGAAACTTCATAGGAATACTAAACGTCTAAACCAACTTGCATTATTTTGAACTGCTTTATTTAAAGTAATAGATAAAAAAAAAACATCAAACGGGTCATTTGTAAATTTTCTTACAAAGCCACGGGGGCTTTTAACGCAAACCATTTTACGACCTAAACTGAACGCTTAAAGGGATGGAAGTATATAGGGTGTATAACTCCATCCCTTTTTCTCACTCGCACGACTGACTAATACGTCATGGTAAAGCCCTTGGTCTTCGAGAAAAAAAAATCAAGAGCCCTCCTTCTGATATAGCCCCAATAATTTAAAGAAGACCTCGAATTTACAAATGCCAAATATCAATTCAAAACTGTAACCTTAATAACAACCAACCTAGTTCGGTGTTGCGCACTGCAAAACGATGATTCACCACTGCGCTAGCGCATGTGTTCATTTGCATTTTAAGCATCAACTATATACGTCAAATTAGAATGGTTATAGAAGCGTAAGTGATCCGGTGAACTATAATGTAAATAATTTATAGGATTAGGAATATCTTACTTACAATGTTGATCACAAGAAGGAGTTTACGAGAAATGTGAAGGGACTGACTCCCTTTCCCCAAAAGCGTGACGTTTGACCAGACAGAATAAAAAAAAAACGTGTTGTGCTGGTACCAAGAACTAGAAACAAGACCAGGAAGCTTATAGTTAATGTTGATCACCAATGTAGATCTTTAAGATAGAACATTACGATGCAACGCTGAGGGGATTGGTGGGCCTGAAAGCATTAGAATATCAAAATTCTCCAGTTGTAGGTACTACGAGTTCCTTATTACACTTAAAAGAATTCTCGCCTTCTTGCCGCAAATAAAGCATAAATCCAGGCTTCGAATCTTTTACACGACTCTAAATATTGAAAAAACAAAACCAGAACAGCATTAAAATCATCAATCACGTCCAAACCCTCAATCACAATAACCACAACGTCTATCAGACCGACTGGTCAATCATCATTATTCATAACCTTTTTGTAAGCATCTACTTCACCAGCTAACTGTCTTGTAACAAGTTCGCAGTAGCTACAGAGTTAGTTGTAGTTCGTGAAGACGGTGAGTCACCACCGGTAGAGCGTATAATTGTTAGCGGTATGCTCCAGTGGTGTTGGAGAAATCTGGGCTGACTGACAGTGTAGCCCTCTGCTTAGTAAAACAACTGTTTGTTAAGAACCTTGCTTGAAGTCGGTGGTTATGCTTATGTTGATACTCTTGAAAAGAGTTTGTTCTTAATCATTACAAGTAAAATGACTGGCTATGATTACATTAATGATCATTCTGTAACATGTTTAGCATTTAGTGTTTAGACTCCTAGAACTCAGGCCTCTTTGTGAGAAGAAACGGGCTCAAGAACACGATAAGTACATCAAACTTCTAAAAGAATAAGTTCATACGACATTTTTTTTTTTTTTTGAGGGGTTCAAATCCTCAAATAACTGCTATTGCTCTGGATGGAGCGCGAAGGGGTGTTAGATTTACTGACTAGAACCCATCCGTATTCCTTCAGTTGCCCTTTGTGTTCCAGGACCACAATAATTCTTTCGCACAATCCCACAGCGTATGAATAAAATACCTAACGTATATCTTTAATAGCTTTCTATCCTAAGAGGTCTTAAACATAACTGGCGGTTTGTTTAATTCATGGTTAACCACTTCATTATTACAAGCTTTTAAAAAGTGGCGAGATACACTAATAGTTTACCCAGGTTCGGTTCGCATCAACCGATGTGTGTACAAAACCGTATCTTTCTCGCAACAGCGCCAGAGCTCGGGTTTCCACAACCAAGTTAATGGCTGCACGCTCTAGTAGCTATGAGTCACTGGCAGCGGTGTACAACAAACTAGCCGAGTTTATTGTTGCCGATTTGTTGAACATCAGAACCGAACAACTATGTTAGGGAAAGGTACAAAGTGTCTAAATTGACTGTATAACGATTTTGAAAAAAAAAATGTTTATTCCTGCTGTAACAGCTACCACCGGAATTTGTGAAGGCTTGGATCATAAAAGGAATGAACGCGGTTATGACACAAGAACAAGAGTTCAAATAGTGCTTTGACAATTTATTCTTTATTTATAGTATTTGTATATAGGAGGACTTAATACAACAAAGGCATTTTACCAGGCAACCAAGGCACCAGGCAACCAAGGCACCTGTAGTGAAATTATATACTCGATATTTTTTCCCCTAGCCATTAGTGTCCAACTGCTGGGGCAAAAGCGGCCCTCAAGTTCTTCCAGACATTCTTCTCCTGAGCTGTCTCTAACCAGTCCTCGAGATACGTGTCTAGATCATCTAGCTACCTCTTGCTGGGCCGGTCTGAACGGCGCTTTAATTTACGTTTATTGATGTCAAGCTGCAAACTGAACTGACAGCATTGACAACGTCATGGTATTAGATGCGTGCATTTCAGATGTTATGATTACGATTACTAAAACTCAACAAGACAACCTTAATAATAATCCTTAGATCAAAGCATCGTCAGAGAAGTCTACGGAAGACACGCAAACGATCGATGAACGTCAAGTGAACGCCGGCAATAATTGAAAAACGGTTCATTTCCGCACCGCGGCCGCAGTCGCATGCTTGTAGCTTTGCATGTACTACTGCAGTTATCAGTGGTAATAACGCGATATTGTGGAGTTTCACTTTTTAATACTGGATATATTTTATGATATTCTTTCGTTGGTGTATTAGTTAGAAGCGCTAACATTCACGAGTCCTAAGGTATTTGAGCTTATTTTAAATTTCTCATCATAGGGTCGCTGCCTATTACACGAGACTTAAATATTGCGCAAACGTGGGCCACGTACGCCAATGTGCCCGCGTCGGCCTCTATACATTTTATATGACAACTAGAATTGCAGAGCTACCTTAGATCCACGCCCGCCACGCAACGTACAACTCAAGCGTGGTCCACGTGTGCGTCGGTCTAGTGTAGTTTTCGCTTATTAAGCAAAATTGTCAGAATTGAGAGCGCAGATTAAGTAGATAACACCCTCAGTCTTCCCTTCGGGGAAATAGAACGGCACAGCATAATCAGTCTTATAATGTTCTAGGCTTCATGTCCAGGAATTGCACTGGGGCGTAATTTACATGTCACAAACATTCGAATTGTTGGTTGTAGAATATGCCGGTTTCCTCGGTGATGTTTTCCTTCACCGTTATGAGAGCAGTGGTGATGAAATAAATTACACAAAGAAAAGCCTATTAAGTACCTGCCGAATTGCGGGATTGAAAGAGATACTGTGTACTTTTGGAATTTGCACAAAAAAAAAAGAACGGTTTCCATGGAGAAAGATATGTAAAATAACATTTCAGCGTCTGAACCAAATTCTGCATCAGACTAATAAAAAAATTAACTCAACCTTCTGATCAAATCAATATTAACACAACCAGATCTACAAAAACGTATGTCAATCATAAATCTAATAAGGCGTAAAGGCGATCAAGTTATCAAACAAGGAATCTTAATTAATTGGTGCTGCTATATGGAGCAGTTGACCTCATGTATATGGTCCAGGTAGCTTTGAGTTTGTTTCGCTAATTTATTGGACAACCGTAGTGGAAATTGTTACAGTTTTGATATATTAGGCTTGAATTAACTGTTGTCCGAATCAAATTTAATCAAAACATTTATTAGCATAATAGAGGTAAGTATAAAAAGATGTTACAGGTAGAAAAGGGAAAGATATTAACTTCGCCCAGCCGTGGGACATAATAGGCTATTACTAATACAGGTAATTTTTTTTTTCGGTGGTGTTATCATCTTATGAAAAATCTCGCTCTTGGGCGGAGCGAGAGATAGTGTCGGATTTTTACTGAATAAAAACCCACTCCTATTCCTTCGTTGCCTTTCATACCAGGGCCGAATCTTCCTTTCAGAATCAGACCCTTGGCCCCAGTAGGCTTCGAACCTGCTGGCCCCTACAGTTGCTGACATCTCAGCTTAAACCTTATACCTTTCTATTACCTATTACTATGATAACTCTGACAAATAAGGGCTTTGCTTATTTTTGCTGACAAGGCGGGAGGGGGGTTAAATGACCATTTAAGTTTTATTCTACCAATTGTTTCACCTCAAAAGGAAGTCTTGAAGACTGAGCAACATTTATTCTCTTCTATTAGTCACTAGCTTCTGCCAGCGGCTTCGCCCTTTTGAAAGTCGGTTACTCCATACAAACTTTGGATCCCCGTTTCATTCATCCGAATTTCAGATAATCCGATCTTAGCGGACACCCTATAAGGAACCTACCTGCCAGAGATTTCGTGATTAATCAGTGAGTGGTATTTCGCTTTTATATATTTATATAGGCTAGCTGTTCCGGCAAACTTCGTACCACCTGTATTAGCTAAACTATTAAAGGCTAACGCCATCTACTGGTATTACTATAACAGCATAATTCATTTAAAAAAGACAGTTTAATTAGAGATGGCGTTGTGAATTTTTCCATATTTTCTCACCATTTAAACCTTTCCTGGACTATCACAAATATTTCAAGACCAAAATTAGCCAAAGCAGTCCAGCCATTCTCGAGTTCTAGCGAGACTAACGAACAGCTATTCATTTTTATAAATGAATGGACTAGTCACCCCCCTTTCAAGCTAGATCGTCATTTACACAACCCACCCACATACCTACATAGGTCACATTGTTAAATTTATTACTAACGATTTTATTCATGTTGTCTTTCGAGTGCTGGCCAGGTTGCATTATATGTAGATGAATACCTACTTACATTTCGACTTGAGTAAATCATATTGTCCTCGTATTACCTTATGGATTGACCAACTACAATAGTTAATATAGTAACAAGCGAAAGGCCTTCAATAACTCAACTAAATATAATTTCAAGTCCTAAAGGTCACATACCATATAAAAAATTACGTTCGTTTCCGATAAATATTTTAAGTTTATTTGGTTCAGACAAACAGACGCTTCCTCGGCCTAAAATATTCAATCAAATATCAACTTTACCTTTAAAGTCATAAGAGATAAAAGTTTCATAATTTTAGGCCACATAATGAAGGTCAATGACCTCATAGGTACGTGGGCTGTCTAAATAGGACCAGTACAAAAACTAAACAAACAGGCTCGCCTACAAATGTACTTATTATCCATATTTGACTATACAAGCAATTTAAGTTACTACATACAATGATCATTAGATTTCGAAGGTGCTCTAGATTATTTCAAAGGAAAAAGATAAAAAAAATGCATTGAATAGAATTCTGCGCGTAACAACTTAAGCCATGTTCGCATGAAAAAATCGAGACAGAAGCGTTCAAATGGAAAATCCGGAAACCGGCTTGAAATTCAGCAAGTTGAAATTATTTCTACTTCAGTTGACAAGAAAAAACGTGTAATAATTGCTATAATATCAACCCTATTGGGATAGAGAAAGTGACTAAATTACTGAAGTTAGAAATATATTTCCTTCCGGAATTAGGTAGGTATATTCAGTCTATTTCTTCCTTCCAAACATAATTGTTTGGAATTAATGTCAGACCACACCTGCCTGCATGCTCTGAGCTCGTCATCTTTGGCTAGGTCACAGCCCAGTAGGGCCCTACAGTAGACATCTCCTTGAGGCGCGCGTGGAACAGTACGCGCCGCCAAGACTTGGGCTCGGTCCCGACGGTTACCGGACGTTCCGTACCGCAAGATCGCGCCTACGGTGGCCGGAAATCGGCATCGGAATCCCGGCAGCGGTTGGGGCGTTAGGACCGTTGCCTTACGCGATCGGCCGCCTCCTTTGCCAGCATTACTGCTTCGCAGGAGGCGACCGCCTGCCACTCCTTCTCGCTCCGGACCATGGCCTGTATCAAGGCCCGGCGCGATAGATCGCCGCCCGCGCCGCCGATCGCCCCCACGAGCTAGTCTTAGTAGTTTAACGCTCCTAGTCCTAGTAGTTTCGGCTATGCGTTGATGTCAATCAGTTTCTACTTTTATATATATAGATTAAGTATTTTGAGTCACCCTGTTCAAATATGTTAGATCTACATTAACCTTCTTTTGCTCTTATTTTGATGCCGACCAGTTTCGTCAACCCGTCGGCCCGTTGTGGGTAGTCGATTGTGACTTGTACTGACTGTACCGAGGTCGATGGCCAATCAAGTTGCCTTACGTCATGAGGTATTACTGTAATAATAAGTTTCGGAATAAATACTTTGTGAATCATCATTAGTTAGTAGACACATGGTTTTGTAAGCTTATCTGATGTTGTAAGACATCGCAAGAGACTTTTTTTAATTATAGATAAGCTCACCTTTGACCACTATCTCACCTGATAGTGAACAATGATGTGGCCGACGATGGAGCACGCTTGCCTAGAAGTAACTTATGTTTCAGCTATGAGGAAACATAGACTCCGGCAGGGAATTCCACTCAGCTGTATGCACAACAAATTTATTTACAAAATGCTTTGAACGCATGGGTAGGATAGCCGCCAATTTACCGGTGGCTCAACGCCGTATGCCTAGATGATGCATATGGTGATGGATTTTATATTCGCCTAATAGCGACCCGCTTCAGATACGCACGGGTCCTAGAAGTCTTTGCAATCATCGTTTTTGCTCTACTATAAAATGCATATATTATACATCTAAACCTTCCTCATAAATCACTCTGTCAATGGGAGAAAACCGTATCAAAATTGGTTTAGCAGTTTTTGACTTTATCGCGAACAGACAAACAGATTGATGCGGCTAGCGAATTCGTTTCATATATTATTTAAAAAAATATTTCTTTCAATACATAAAAGTGTTTTTGTATCACCACGCTGTACTTACCTACTTACATTAACTGTAGTTCATTAATATAAACCCACGTATTCCTCCATTCTTGTTGCAAACAGATATAATAATTCTAAATCAGTTTACCCGGCGCCCTACAGAATCGACATCAATATGTCAATCAGTGACAAAACGGTTTTAGCAATTAATTTTGTAATAGTAATAATACAAGTAAATGGATTATTGTAACTCTGTAATAATATTGCTTCATAATGACTCCATCTTCAAACATTACTTATTTCTTATTCAAGAATCAACCAATCAACTGTAATAATTAAATGACAACAGTGAGTTTCACTTTAACAATATAAATCAATACTCGACAAGGCAAAGCTACAAAACCGGGGAACCATGTTCGTCAAGTTCGCTATGGAGATACAGGCAGCGCCATCTAGTATGTAGTAGCGACAATGTATACAGCGCCCTCTCAAACGCTTCGGTAAAAACGAGAACTTGAAAATAATTACGGATATAACTAACTATGTAGTTTCCGCGTTATATTTTTACAGCATGAAAACTGGTTTCCAAATTTGAATTCAATCGAATTTATTTGTTTCCCACAAAAATGCTATCAAAATGATCAGTTCTGCTATTCGCCGCTAGGTGTCGCTACGTGTTCTTGGGTTAAATATTTAGTACCAAACAAATCCTAGATCAGTTTTTATGCTTTAATCTGTGTTTAGAAAATCAATAAAACATAGTATTTCAGACTATGGAAACAATAATAACGAGAGTCTGTGAAAATTCGATTCGCCAATTTTTTCGTCAGGTTTTTCAAGTGGTTTTTCGTGGTCGGTCGTTAGCCGCTTCGGCGACTCTCTTGAACAACGAAACGTTTTCTGAATGTTTTTTTAGCATCGCACTTTCTAATCAATTGTGATCTATGTGCAATGAGAACAAAAATCGTAGGCGATTGCGAACAACCAGGTGAAAATATGATCAGTCAAGCGTTTTATGTAATTTTCATGCAGTTTGACGATATTTTTGAGAAAGAATGTGACTTGCATGTTTGAATATAATCTTTGTTTGTTCGAAAAAACTACCGCGGTTCTGGAACGCAAAGGATAACTACAGGAACACCGGGAGGGTTTTAGCCAGTCTGATACACCCTCACGCTCCAACCAACGTTAGAAATAGGATTTGATGATATACCATAAAAAAATATATGTTGCATAAGCTAAGATACTGTCTCAATTTAGGTTTAGAAGCATTTCCGTCCGCAATTTACGCCAACTCTAAAGACCATTTTGCAGCCAACCTGTGAGACGTGAAATCAGGCAATCAATCAGACTGAACTGACCTATAAAGGCAGCCACAAACAAATCACCCCTGCAGCTGGGGTGTGAAGCAAGGACGTGTTTACAAGGGCAATAAATATGCCTTTAATCCTATCAATATTAGTTGCACCTACTACGTCTTAGTTGAAAGATGGAACATCCTTACAAGAAACCAGGATACTCACAGTCCTGCCAAGGCCGCAGAATTGTTCGAAACAATTTCCGTGATCCTCGCAATGGACAATAGAACAGAGTCAGATCCTTAAAAAAACAACTGCCTGTCGCCACTTCCTAGTCTTATAACCTCATAAGCTAGTGACTTGGGCCTATTCTATTGTTCTTCGAGTGAATTTACAATAAATGCCTTAATATTATAAAAACATTAATTTCAATTTATAGTTGACAAAAAAAAAATACTCCATCGCAGTAGGTTACCTTGTAATGATAATTGTAAGTTAAAAATATATAAATAAACAATAACTAGGAAGAAGGGGCGCAACATACTCTCCAGCAAGACAAGCACCACTGCAGAACAAGAGCCTGGCTTGTTTCCCAATTAATCCATTTTGGTGTTTGCGGCCTGCACCTTTCATAATAGTCAAACCCTCGCTACCAACTTTCAAGTCCTACTTACCAGGCTTTATAAATCCTAATTCCCATACTAAATCAACTTCTCATACCAACTTGTCTTCAGAACAGTTCTCGTGGGCGTTCGCGTGCATAGTGCTCATTACTAAATGTTGCCGTACAGCTATGACAGTCAACGTCTGTCGTGTGTCAACGAAAGATAAAACTGTCTGGCGTAGGATAGAACTGTACGAAGACTCTGTATTGGACCGAAAGATTTGGTAAAGAAAATATAATTTGTGAAAAGCAGAAGATTTAAACCCAGACAGGTACTGATTTATTTCATCACTAGTGCTCTAAACGCAGTGAAAGAAAACATTATGAAGAAACCGACACGTGGAGTGTCGTGTCGGTTTCTTCACATCACAGAGAAGAGGTCGAGTCGATTATAGCTTATGCCACAAAAAAGTTATCCAGTAGGCAGGCGGGAGGCCTTAGCACTACAGAAGGACCATACAGGCTTACTACAAAAGAGAACACTGCACTATGGAGGTTGAATAAGGATATGGCAAATTTGGACCAAGTTAATTCACTGTATTTGAAGATAAAACAATCCTGAACGACCGATAATTTATTTATAACTTTATTATCAATACACATTGCTATGTGTGAAGCGAATGAAGTAGTTTAATTCAGTGACAGATTATTATAATAACCTAGATTGCGATAAATATTGCTTCCATCCAAAGCAAGGTTGCGCTGATGATGTCAATGGGACTTAATCAAAAGGACGATGAACTAGTACTAATCTAGAATAAATACAAGCTAATTTTAAAAACGTGTGGGTGTCGTCGCGTGCAGTACATTAATAACTGAATAGGTCGCATGAAGCTATGTGAGTGCGAAAATGTCTGGGTTGAGTGTTAGGCTAGGCTTGGGAACTATTAGCAGTTAGCTGTTTTGTACATTTTTGACTGCTTTATCATTATTTTTACTACTAAAACCTATGGTTACTGCTGAGCAAAGGCCTCCCTCCATTCCGACCCAAGGTCACGATTTTTCGCTTCTTCCTTGCAATTCTTAAGGAACACATCCAGGTCGTCTCTACTTCGGTCACGTATCGCTGTGTCAAAGCACCAAGTTTATGTTTTACAAACCCACAGCTCATCAGGCATGCAGCAGACATGACAGTTCTATTTGAATTGGGCAGCCTTTTGAGGCACATCGACGATTTAACCGCAAACCCAAAAGAGTACGATCGTTTATACTCACCTATAAGCAGTGTTTTTTTATATGTTTACAAAACTCCTCGCGCTCTAGGTGGAGTGGAGAGAGTGTCAATCTTATACTGATTAATACCCATTCGTGTTCCTTCAGTTGCTCTTTGCGTTCCAGCGCTGCAGTAACTCTTTCAAATAAACCCGCAGTCCTGGAGCACAGTTATAAAGAATTATGCTCTGCATGCAAACCTGACAGAATCGTTTGAACTTTCAAGTCATAAACAATGAAATTCTTTGACGACTTTCAATCTTATATTTCGGTATTGTTTTTTACGATGGCAATGAACCGAAAGTAGGTATATAGAAAGTCATTACAAAACATGAGAAGTACATTTGCAGCTACGCCAATAGGTGTGACTAATAGAAGACAAAAAATGGCCCTCCATCGCGCGCTATGCGTCACAGTCCTCACTTATCATACCGAAGTCTTTGGTTCTTTATTAGCTATCTAGTGGTGCAATAAAATTTTGCATGGAGATGATAGATATGTAGCTGCAACAACAGTGTCCTCTGATTTTGTTTTCATTAATTTTGGAAATCTCTCCCACTACAGAATCAATTTAAAGACGTATTCGCGTCAAAAAGATTCATCAGGCATGCGCATTACTTGGTGTAATTTAATTCATCACCACTACTCTCAAAACGTTAAAGGAATACTTCGCGTGCGAAACGAGGTGGATCACGTATCTCATGAAAAGGACCAGGAAGCCAGGAGTCCTAGCAGTGAAAATATTATAAGACTGGTTAATATGCTTAAGCAAATTCTAAATTGCATATGGCCGTTACCCTCAATCGACAAACTTTCAAGGTAAAGTTTAGTTCAAGTTAAAGCATAAATACGTAGCTCCTCGATTAGGAAAACCAGCACACATACTAGCATATGAATATATTACGATAATTTATTAGCTTGCCACTTCGGTTTCCAACTTTTGCAAAGTTTGAGATCGAAGTTAGATTAGGATTGAAGATTACAGGAGTTAGGAGGGTGGCTAACGAAGGTAAATTGTATCGAGAAGTTGGGATTAGGAAATCAGATGCTGAAACATATTTTGGGGAAGATTTTTGCATGCCCCGAAGCTGGTAAGGCATAGAGATTGGAAGACCGATGAGACTGGAAATCAGCAATTCGCCATCTAATGAGGTTGCTGATGATTACATAAATGATACCAGAGTTCTAGACAGAGGTCATACAGAAGAAGAAACACAGGATAATGTTCACTTAAAATCCATAGGTTTACCTATGAATGTTTGTGTATATATCTAGAAAACGTCTAGAGGTTATTACAATTCGAGTAAATAACTATAGCGGGTCTGATGTTACCAGACTCCAATTGTTAATCGAAATAACATATTCAAATGGAGAGGTTCGTCTTGACATAATTTAGAACAGATTAATCATACATTTTGGTTGTGTATTCGTGAAAGCGTAACTGAATTTATGATTGTCGTGTTAGACTAACATCGGACGACATTTTGTACAAGTAAATCTATTATTTTAAGCTTTAAGTAGCTTTCGCAGACAGAATCGTTTAGCGTATGATTTTGTTCGTTAATTTTTTTGGAAAGCGTGTTCTTGTTATAATTTGAAATCACACATCAATGAGCAAGCGTGTTGTTCTGTAATCAACAGTCATTTGGCCTGTGTTTGAAATGAGACTTTTGCAATACATTAGAATAAATACAGACTAGCATTTAGTATTGCCTAAAATCGGCCTAATTTCGTTCAGACTATTTTTTTTTTACTTTATTTGCGAGACACAATAGTCTTGTCGTTAAAATGAGATTTGCGCGTAACTGAATTTTTTGTGCCCCAGCTTTTATTGTCATAACGACACGGTTTTGATTCCGATACTGGAGGACCAAGGACTCAATCACACGTAAATCGGTCAGGCCTGCAAGACTCTTGCGTACAACACTACTAGCATTTTATACATCTAATGGTGTACACACTATTTAAGAAATGTTTACCGTTAATACCTTCCTAACCTTATTTTTTTTTCCACACAAAGACTACTGACAAGACTTTCAGAACGGAATACGTCTCGTGTATCTTTTGGTTGCTACGTTGTTACCACTGATATATGTAATTTATCTGTCTAAGCACACCTGTGATATACGAGTATATACAGATTTTTCTGTAAAATATTCGATATATACTTTCGTACCCTTTGAAATCTCCGCTCGTAATCTTCGGAAGAAGCAAGACAAAGGCGTTTGATAAACTAGATTTTGATTCTTTGAAACTTGAAGCTTTTTATTCAACGAAAACTTTTGGATGTTCCAAAATACAGGGTAGAAAGAAAATATACGAGTTTAGCAGTAACGTTTTTGTTAACCAGCTATTTTAGACGACTTTTACAAAACAAAGTGCCTTTAGAGTTCACTTCCACTACTAAGGGTTAGTCCTTCTTTGGAGGTTTTCAGGAATGGAATGGTTTCGATTTATGACGCAGGCGAGCACTAAGCAAAGATTTTCCAAAATTCTCCCCCTTAAAGGGATGACCATCATGGTGAGATGGTGTATCTGTGCGTTTGACAAAGTATCAATCAAATAAAAGAGATCACAGTTCAACGAGTAATTACGACGCAATATTCAAATGTTTACAAATCACGTCACAAATTACTAAAACATACAACTTACATCATACTCTGGCAAATTTAATGATAGGTCATTGTAAATATTAGATAAATCGTCACAGAAGTAAAACAGTTCAAATAACGTTTTATTTAAAGTGTTTTACTTCTGCGACGATTTTTTTTTCAGTAGTTGATATTTATGACCTTTTGTATCGTTATACAAAGGATCATAAATATACTAACTGTAATATATTACTAAAATCCTTTCAATCAATCTTAAAAAAAAAACCTTATTTTTTTTTAACCCCTCGTGTGCCGATTCATTTTCATTTCATTATTCATTTACCTTGAAAAACGCTTAATTATCGTATTGTACACACGGGTGTACGAAATTTATTCGGCCGAAAATTTTGGTCTCTATGTCTTCTTTTTTCCTGGAAAAAACCTGAAAGTTTTTTTTTTTTGTGAATTTACATAAAAACGCGCAATTACGTTATAATAATACACCCCTGCGCGCGAGGGTTCTACCCCGAACAACGAACAGCGTTTGATTTTTACATATAAGAAGATATATTAAAGTGTAGGTATATTCTGAAGCCAGAAAAAAAAACTGATCTCAAACCAGCCAGTGTCAAAGATAAGCGTTATCAAAACGCGTGATAAACTTGAAAATCCTACGTTTACAAATGCCGTCTATTTTTGTACTCAGTATTTACTATTAGAAGCCAGAATTATTTGTTTTACAACAGTTTCTCTATGGAAACAAAATCACGTAGTGTGAATACGAAACACTTCCCGATAGCGTAAGAAATACTGATGTTGAATGAAATATAGAGGAAGAGAAAAACAGACCAAAGCGATTAATATCTTTAAAAGCGTTATTAATTCAGTGGTGTTTCTATAAATGAACCTGATTTATTTTCCTGAACGGAATAAATATGGGTTAAAAAAGAGGTTTTTTTTAAATCATCATACAACTACCCGCTCTGGATGGTGTGAAAGGGAGTGTCAGAGTTTTATCGTCTAAAAACAACCCATGTTCTTCAGTTGTCCTTTGCGTTCTAGGCCCACAGAAGTTTTTCGAATATTTAAAGTTAAGTTTCGAATATCTAAAGTTTTTTTATTTATTTTTTATTGATGTAATTCAGTGCTTCACTGCGATCCCACCTGATGGTAAGGGGAGTTGCAATCAGTACCGATCTCCACTAAAGTTGCAAGCAACGCCAATTTGCCCAAAAACATGCACACACCAACATGAGAGTAAGTTGGTTTTAATTTTGTCCTGTTTCCGCTGGGATTTTCTGAAAATGAAACCCGTGGTCCTAGAACGCAAAGAGCTACTGAAGGACACAGATGTAGTTTTAGTAAGCAGAAATCTGACACGCCCGCGCCCGCTCCACCCTCGAGTGAGACATTTAATTGGATGTTCTAAAAAAAAAACTCAAAAAAAAAATTGTCCTGTTTGTCACAATCACACAAAGCATAGGCAACTTTGAAGTTCGTTATGTACCTTTAATATATTAGTTGAAGCATCATCATCACCATCATCTTCCTGCTCTTGTCCCGTGTTATTTGGGGTCGGCGCAACACGTTTTTTTCTTCCACTCTGCCCTGTCACTCGTCATGCTATCACTAACTTCCTTTTCTTTCATATCACTCTTCACACAATCCATCCATCTTTCTTTAGTCTGAATTAGTTGAAGCACAAAAAATTCAAAATTTTAGTTAAGAACAGAATTTAAAACCGGAAAATTATTCTCGAAAATTCTGACAAAACATTTTACAGAGCTGCATTACAGACATTATCCTTTTCCGCCATATAAATGTGGGACGTATAATTTAGCAGTTTGCTTACAAATTATGCTAAATAACTGTGTAATTTGAAATCGGCTGTGGGAACCAGACAACAGTGGCAGATACAAACTAATTACACACAAGTTTAGCGGACATGCAAAACTGTGACACTTGATATTTTACTGTCAAGAGGTTTTGAGGTGACAGATGAGTACGTGGTAACAGATTAAATATTATTTTAGATGTATACTGATTGACGATTGGTTTTATGGGTGATTCTTTGGAACAGAGAACGTCTCATTCATCTGGCATAGCTTTCGTAGTTATCAATTTTGTGTCGTAAGCCACTGGGCGTAAATGAGTGCCTTTGATACATTTAGTGATCGGGGAAAACTAATATACAAATAAAAATATCTAATTGTAAAGAAAAGCTATTAATTTAGACCCAATTTCTGAAACGGTAATTATTGCAAATTAATGTGACGAAATTGTCACAGGCGCGTTTTTTTTTTCGGTTAGAAAATCATGTTATCACATCATCGACATTCCCCGCTCTTGGGCGGGGCACGAAATAGTGTCAGATTTTTAGTGACCAAAAACCTACTCCTGTTCCTTCGTTGCCTTTCGTAGCAGGGCCGAGTCTTCCTTTCAGAATCAGACCCTTGGCTCCAATTGGCTTCGACCCCTACGGTATAATTTCCCACCTCAAAATAAACCATAAGTTTCCCAATTTTTAGTTAAGGAACTCGAAATTTGTTTTGGACCAACACTGTTTTCCAAGGAGACAACCATGTTCTAGATTATTTTATTACAGTTACCTATACATTGCCATAATTCTTATGGCATTGTACTTTCTGTCTGTTATTATGCTATGACAAAAGATTACTTGTGACAAGTAGTTATCTTATGAATACTATGTACGTACTTATAATCGACGATTTCCCACAATTAACCCAGTGATGATGCAACAATACTAAGTTACTGTGTCAACTAAGTATTTTAAATGATCTACTAACGCATAGTTTTTGGTATCATTAATAATTTTTTAAATACTTACTAACTTTAAAAAAAAAATGTTCACCATATTGGATTTATTGAGACGTCATTTTTTTCCCTTGTGGGTCCATAAAAAAATAACTAGTCCGTCATATATTGAATTTAGAATGACGTCACTTTTTTTTAGTGGGAAAATCATCTAATAACGAATCCCGCTCTTGGGTGAAGCGGGAGATAGTGTCAGACTTTTACAGACTAAAAACCCACTCCTGTTCCTTCGATGCCTTCGTACCAGGGCCTCGGGTTTCAATGATGTCACTCAGGTAACCATGCAGTCTCATTCATACTGAACATGTCAGCAAAATTTCAACTCAATCGATTGGAGTTTTCAAAATTCATTAGCAAGATTTGACCAAACAAACATTCATATATATATATTGCAAGTTAAATAAATGTTTCAGCCTTTAATTTTTCAGTATATTGCCTTTACTGGCCAGTACCTCAAATCGCATATAAGAGATTTCGTTTTACTTTGCCAATAAAATGGGGAAGCGATATTATCCCTTTTCAAAATAAATAAAATGGCACACGATTATTCCATTATCTGACCACCATCCTAACCAAAAATTTACCCAATTTATAAGCCCTTTTAACCCTTTGAAAGGTTATTTCCTATATTGTGGTTTGACCCTAAAACGCTTGCATTTTAAATCAGGTCGGCACTCAACCAAAACCTTTTTCAAGACCCATTTTCAAGACCTATGGTAAGTGTTATGCTCGGAGTTTCCTCGCATCAAAATGAAGATATCACCAGAAGAACCAAAGTTACCGACATAGCACGAAGAATCGTTAAACTTAAGTGGCATTGAGCAGGGCGAATTTCTCGCAGAACAGTTGGTCGATAGGGAAGAAAGGTTCTAAAGTGGCGATGGCGGTCACGTACCGAAAAACGCAGCGTTGAAAGGTGGACCGTTGACCTGGTGAGAGTCGCGGGAATCCGATGGATGCGAGACGCACAGGACCGGTCGTTATGGCGACATTTGAGGGAGGCCTATGTCCAACAGTGGAAGTCTTACAGCTGAAATTAATTACCTATATAGGAACCCTTTTAACATGCTGACCATATAAGAAACCTCGTTGGCTCAGTCAGTCTCGAAAGCGCTAATGCTTGCAAAGTGAAAACTGTTTTCCAATTTCCTTCTTTTTGTGGTGGGTTTTTGTGGTGGGTCAAATCAGTAAGCTGTCAGTTTTTTTTTTCTTATAGAACAGAATAATACTTCATTGTACACCAAAACAGTTACACAACTATTTGGTTTCCGTGGAGACGAATGTGTGCCACAGTAACATCAGTTTCATTAGCATTCTGATAATTTGGAATCGACTATCTTAGGATTTCAATTCGTTGCTTAAAAAGTAATAATTCAATACAATATTTTTAAGACCGAGAAATAGTATTTTTTTCCAATTACCTCCTATACATGACAAATATATTTATTACATTGTAAAACATTTAAAAAAAATCCATTTAGAAATATAAAAAAAGCACCCACCGGCATCGAGAACAGGGTCCAAGCTAGTGATGTAAGAGCCATTCAGAGAGGAATCTCCAAACATTAAGCGCTGTGTCAAGGAGTACGACCTTCTGGATCAAGCCCTTGATCTAACTACCAACGAGAGCCAACTCAAATGTTGGTCGAGGCTCTTGGATATTAAGCCATTGGCCCTTGCAATGGCACAATGACTGTACTGTGTCCACTTCCCACATGTCGCCAACCTCGCGAGCCATGTCAATATTTAGTTATTTTTCCTCTATTTGTCTTATTTACATATTGTTTACATCTTTAAATATTTCTTAAAAAAAATATTTTATTATTATGACCTCGATTTCGTCTGATTGAAAGCGTAAATGAGATCTTGATGGAACGATAGAGCTCAGAAGAAGAATGTGATCAGTATATTCACTGTTACTTCGAAAACTATAGTAGGGTATTAAATAAAAAACCGGCCAAGTTCGAGTCGGACTCGCGCACGAAGGGTTCCCTACCGTCCGTAGCAAGAAAACGGCAAAAAAATCACGTTTGTTGTATGGGAGCCCCACTTAAATATTTATTTTATTCTGTTTTTAGTATATGTTGTTGTAGCAGCAACAGAAATGCATCATCAATCTTGCTATCAGCTACATGAGATACAGTCTTGTGACAGACAGACGGACAGCGGAGTGATAGCAATAGGGTCCCGTTTTTACCCATTCTAGAAAAGCAATTAACGTTCGCGCTGACTTCATTGCTAAGTGATCGTTTGGCCAACGTTTAGAACTCAATAAATTCAAAAACACTTCAAGAACATTTTCGATCACATATTAAACCCGATATATCTCCGAAACGTTCGTATTCCGTATACAGCTAAAAATAATGGGCGGAACACACGTGTATGTAAATATAGCCGTTTGGTCGCGTTCAAGGAACCCGCGATATTTGTTTACGAACCAACTGATTGTGTAACCGAGTTCATGATTAATAATGACGGCTTGTCAAGGAGGGAGCGAAGTCTTAAGTTCTCTGTGGTAAATAACACTAACATTTTAAAGGCTTTTTTACTTCTTTACGCTCGAACTGCATAGCATAGCATAGTCGGCCTTATAATGTTCCTACTGTTGGGACTCAGGCCTCTCTAGGAGAGGGAATGGGCCGTAATCCACCACGCGGGCCCAGTGGCCATTGGTGAATGTCACATGTCTTCGAATTTTTGAACTATCGAACTGGTTTGGATGAAATTGGGCACACGGATAGATCATATCATACAATAGGGTATTTTACTATAAGAGAAAAAATTTAAAAAATATAATATTATAATAGCTTAGGTAAAATGCAGTCGGCAAGTAAGTGTTAATTTTGGTTAATAAAATAACAAAATAAATTTTAAAGTTCAATTCAAAGTTTTTAATTTTTATTATCTGTTCTTTAACGCCATGAAATAGTAGCCACCATGTTATTACGTCATTCGGCTGTGTAAACTAAAGTGACAGCTGTCAATTGATCGGCCGTACTGAGCGCATTCGTTTACACAGCCATCCGACGTCACGACCACAGCGTAAATATGGCGTCCACTGCTTTCTATATTTTCGTCAAATTATGCGATATTTGAAAATGTAAATTTTAAATGCATTTTTGGTGTACTTAGCGACTGAATAAAAATTTATTTTTTTGTTGTTTATTACCACTATAGAATCTAATTAAGACACTTAAAAAATGAATGTAATACCCTATTGTTATCTCGGAAGAATGTTCATTTGGAATATTATACTTACCTACTATTAACACAAGCAAAGTCACTGGCAGAAGCTAGTCTACTTATGTTCTGAAAACAGAATTTCTTACGATTCTTAGTTCAGGATTCAAATCACAAGGTGTGCGCGCGTGATAAGATTGGCAAACTTCTTCTATTTCAGTCCTTTGGGAGCTGTTTTTTATTAAATCCTGCCTCACCTTCGTTATTTAAGGAATTCTAGTGCAAAATTGTACTCTTTTAGAATTCTAAACCAGGCTATAAACTGTCTGTCAAAGCTTGAATGAATTTGACATTATTATTAAGTATGAAGCTGCCACTCACGGCTCCGCGGGCACGTGAAATTATTAATTGTTTATGTACAAAACTACTTATTTTTTGATTTTATGGGTATTTCCTGTTTTTGTTTTAACGCCATCCCTAAACAAAAACAAAATTATGTAAATCGGTCAAGCTTTTCTTTAGCGAAGAACTAACCGAAGAAAAACAATTGATTTTTTAAATATAAGAAGAATAAAATTAGCCCAAGGAAACTTACTCCCGAAATAAAAAGGGCTGGTCCACTCCAGGGTGTGGTCTACCCGTGTGAAAGACTTCATGCAAATCTGGTCAGCCGTTTGGGCGTGAAAGAGTAACAAACATACATACAAATTAGTGTGTATACGGGAAGCGGTTCCTTTCAATTTGCAAGCGATTTGAATAAAAGCCCTTAAGTTTGTTGTCCCGAGAGAAAAGCGATTTCTTTCAGTTTCTAATTAGCATATTAAACTACATCGGAAATGAACCGGTTTAAGTATCAGTGCTTAATTACTTTCGCTCATCCGCAGTACTGTACGAAGATGTAATTAATAACCGCATATTAAACAGCATCATTTGCATATACGAGTCAGAAATGGTGATTTCATCACTTTTTCTTTCACATATTCCTGTGAATTGTGCTTTGAGAGCAAATATATTATTATATACTGCGGGATTGTTTGAAAGTGTGCCCTGAAACGCAAAGGGCAACTGAAGGAACACGGGTTGTGAGAAAGTATTTGATGTTTTCCCCGATTCAAAAAAGGTTAGTTTTTTTCTTAAAATTAAGCAACTATTACCGATGTTGACCAACGAGGTACTACTTCCTATTACGAATCCCTTTTTTTAATATGATTATTTTTATTTTGCTTTTGAGTATAATATTGACTGGTCTACACTGTTCTTACATAATATTTATCAACACTGTAATATGGAAATATTGTAACATCAAACACTTTTTTTAAAAGAGTAACCATGGAGTTTCTTGCCGGTTCTTCTCCATAGGAAACAAGCAATTTGGAACCGTACACTAGCTTCTGACGTTTTATAAGTGCTCATGTAGGCCTATGTGAAATAAAAATATTTGAATTTTGAATTAACAGCCCTAAAGTCCGGTAAGTCTTTCGAAAAATCCTGCAGTCCTATCAGACATCGGCGCTAGTAAATGTACGTCCATTTTGTTTTTTAGAACGCGCTTGGAACACAACTTGCCATCTACTCGGACTTGGTCCTTATTGGACAACCGGACAACGAAATATTTAAGATCGCCCTGAGGGACTCTGGTTTCCTCAAGCCCCGATTTATAAAAAAAAAAGCTGTCTTCCCGTCCAACTATAATATAGGTGTTTTCAAGGCTAGAGTGAATAGGCTGTTAATAAACTAGTGCGCCTTCAATGATTGCATCTCCGCTTACCATCAGGTGGGATCGCAGTCAAGCACTGGTTGTTTTTTTTTTTTTTTAATTGATATAAAATCAATAAAAAAAAAAAAAACACGTATCAATCTGAAATCTGATATTTAACGTATTAGTCACAAACTATCACTTTTAAAGCGCATATGTTACATTTCGTAATGCATCTAGCATGCAGTCGGTATCTAGGTATGTGTGCCGAAGTAAAAAACTCCCGATCGCCTTTTAGAAGTGTGCTAACGACCGACGTACACGATTGTGGTACAGTCGGTAAAATAAGTGAAACTATTAAACTTAAAATCTAGTAAATTCATAACGTAATACTTCAGTGGGCACGCGAATGTTGTTTTTTTTTTTATTTATCCTATCCTTCTTTGTTCTTTTTAAGTTTAAATTGGACATATAATATATGTATAAACATCGATGAAAACAAGAACCGTATAGACCAGAATTCTGACTAGACTGCCTCCATGACAGTAGGACATTTACTATACTAATATCTACTACTAAGTAAGTAGGGCATATTGCTTGCAGAACAGATAGATAGTCGATGGGGCCGAATGGTTCTGGAATGAACACTGTAAGATCGTCCACAAATGGACCTGACCTGGTGAAGGTCGCGGGAATTCAATGGATGCGAGATGCAAAGGAACGTTTGTTGTGGCGACACTTGGGAGAGGCCTATGTCCAACAGTGGACGTCTGTCGACTGAAATGATGATAACCTTTACGGGCTTGGTAAAGAGTGTATTTTTTGCTCACGAAAACTTGTGACAAAATATTGCAATAAAATACTTAGTAAAAAATAGTTCTAGTTGATCTCTAGCGGGAAACACGAACACACTTCTCTTATTTTAAAAAAACATCTTCATATAACGGTTTTCTCGATGAATGTAACAGTCGATATTAATTAATAACTATACCGAATTGGAAAACGGACACTATTGAAAGAGCGTGGCTATTAAGAAGGCGATTTTTTGCTAAAGGCTAACGATGCGTAGCTAAATGGCTATACGATAGTGTACCTACTACCAGTCTTACAATAAGGCCATCGACATACTTTTTATTTTATCCCTCAACATGAATATTTATTTATTTATTTAAACTTCATGTACAGTGGTGGTACATAGGCGGACTTAATGCCACAAAGCATTCTCTACCAGTCAACGACGGTATTTTGAAAACGATTGATTTTTATTTTCGGTTTCGCCCGCATTCTTGTCTTTTAGTATTATAGTAGCATTCTATTGGTGTAAGAGTTTTTAAAATCGGTCCAGTGGTGTTTAGGTTTATTCTTTACAAACTAAATAATAAATAAATAATAATTATTAGTATTAGCATAAATAGATTGCACATATCACTGTTTTGCCCTGCATCGCTCAAATGTTGCCTAGTAGAAAATGATTAAGACATTAAGTCAGCCTCCATACTTTTGTGTCCATAAAGAAAAAATATTGCAAAAAAAAAACATAGTTTTAATAAACTAAAACGAACACAAGACTTGATATAATTTTATTTGCCCTTGCCCTCAGAAGGCCGATTCTAGTAGGTACTTATTAAACCATAAATTTCAATTCAGAGGTTTCTCGACAACAATAATATTAAGCTAGAACTATATTAGACTTAAACTGACGCACACGTGTAACAGCCCTGATTTGTACGTAGAACGACGTCGTGTGGCGTGGATAAAGTGTAGCTCTACAAGTCTAGTTTCCATATAAAATGTATGGAGACCGACGCGCCCAGATCGGCGTGTGTGGCACACGTGTGCGCAGTGTAGTTCTAGCTTTAATGGTATTAACTTGTCAAAATGTAGTGCGATGAGAGATATTTTTGTAAGATTGAATCTGAGATAGGAAGTATGGTTTTGTTTGTTTATATTAGGCTTTTTGTCGATAACCACATACAACTTTGATAATAGATACTGTTTTTAAATATTGCACAATATTGTCAAAGTACCTTTCTGTTATGACATTTCGCATGTAGAAGTAGATAAGATGATGCAACATTTAATCTATTTTAATCGAAACTATATGTACCAATAACAGCTTGTGCCTTTGTAAATTATAGCGAGGATTAAAATATATAAAAGTTATTTTAAAATACCGTCAGTTTAAGTTTTCGAGTGTGAAAATTGTTTTTTAGTGTGTATCGCAGGAGATGTTTGGCAAATATGTGTGCTAAAACTTTCATAAACCAATAGTTATAAAGACTCAAATCATTGACTCAGATCTAACAAAACAAAAGAAAAAATACCACGCGCATAATATTGAATCAGACTCTATTTTCCGTATTCAAACACAATAATATTATTAATAAAAAATGTAACACAATGTTTTTGTATTTTGTTTACCTTTATCCTTCTAACCACAATATTAACAAGGTTTTAACATTAATATTCCTGGAAATGATGTTGCTTGGTGTTTTTTTTTTTAAATATTATTAAGCTCACGCTTGACCACTATTTCACGTGATAGTAAGCGATGATGTGGACGGCGATAGAGCACACTTGCCTCAAAGTAACCTATTTACTCTTGACTTAAAAACTCCTAAATTGTAGCTATCAGGAAAAATAAACAGATTGTAGTTGCAACTAGTGGTCCGCCCAACTTTGCTTAGGGGCAAAATACATTATTGGTAAACAAACTTTTCTCGTTTATAACTCTTTTTATTGGTGTATTAAAAATTAAATAGTAATCAATATACACCGTTTTTTGTTTTATACTATTTCGGAACATAGCTCGCTTTGTTTTTCTGTGACTACATAGATTAGTTCTCTCCCATGAGCGCCGGAGTAATTAAGATAACGCACTTATGACGTAAACCTAATGTGTAGAACAAATATGCGAATGTCTTGTAGTTCAATTGTTTCACACTATCTTGCCATTAACGCATATTTAGGAGTGATTTAGTTTTAAAGTTTGAGATACTGTAACTATTATAATACACGCTTAGTTTGTCGTTTCAAATAAGTCATAGTTTCCTGTGTACAGTAAGGTATTCGATCGAATAAATTAATGATATTATAAACGCAACTGCGCATATCACTGCACAGATCTCAAAGATCATATCGTTTTCGTGGAATTAATTAAGAAAACACTAGTAAATCGATTACAAAAACAATCATTTTCGATGTAGAGACCGAATCTAAGACTCACCTTATGTGAATGCCGATGGTGAGGGGTCACCGGCGGCGGATGCTGAGGTGGTTGTGGCACCTGGTTCTGTCCGGTTACTACAACCGGGAGACCATCCACGATAGTCACCATCACTCTTTTGTCACCACTGCGACGACGCTCCGCAGAATTCCTTCTACGCCGCTGCTCATCTACTACAGGCCTCGCAAACACCGTTCGACGATCAAAGTTTCGTGGATCGTTTTGGTTTTCTGCGGCCCTGGTAGCTGGCGTGTGACTTTTCGAACGTTTGAGGAGTCTCATCACATGAGACTTGAGAGCGTCAGGCTTGCTGACAGGAGGTGGTAGCTCTGGCTGCTTGTGTTTGTATGACTGAGAGTGCGCATGGTGGCGCTGCACGGACACCGTGTGCCCCATTCCTGGTGGTATCACGTTCGACAGGCTCTTGACTGCGTACGCAGCATCAACTTTGTTCCCCGCGACGCACGATACCTCGTACATTCCGACACTACCGTTCCCGGCGGCTCTCCTCACACTTCCACTTACAACACCATGTTTTACAAACTTATCCTATGACACTGCAATCCTTTTGTACTATACAGTTCACGCTTTCCGACAAAGCATCATATAACACGCACTTTACACGGAATTGTTGACTTCGAAGATTTCGTTGCTTACATTTGAAAAGTGTTCGTAATGAATGTCGCACGTGATCGAAGGAAAATAACTTTAACAGGTCGGACCGGTTGTGAAGAATTTTCGCGTGAATCGTACGATGATTTATTAATTGGGCGAGACGACACAGATACGTGTTAGCCGCGCGCGAGTCGCCATCCAACTGAGCAAGTGAGCAATGAAGTACGCACGGGGCGCGCGGCAAAGGCCGTACGATAGTGATAACGAATGATGCGTTCAGTTGCCGAGGTCCATTATAATCCGCGAAAAGGTCAATGTTTCGATGAAGTCAGCTACAATTGCTGTAATTGGCGGATAATGTAACGTGAATTGGATAATGTGTGTGCTTGACGAAATACAGCGGGATACAACGCCCTCTTGTGTTCGTACTGTATTGTATTTCTGTGCGTGAATCTGAATAATTCAGGAGCGTTAGCCGATAGAAAAGTTACAGACAAAGGGAAAACTATTTATAAAATTATTTGTTTTCTGTTGTAACACTGGTAATATTTAAAACAAAAGTTCCAACCTAATACACTCAAAATATTTAGGCCAACAAACTTCCAACGTGTTGTAATACTCTAAAACTGCAAACTGGACAGTGCTGTCAGTTTTATTGAATTCAAAACTATTCGCTCATTCCGCTCCAAGTTGGACTGGCCTGAATGTCTGCAACACGTATATTATGAGACCGGAAACGAAGACGTGGGTAGAATTGACATTGGCTTTTGTTTAAAATTGGAACGATCGCCGCTAAAAAGAGACGTTATCTATGATAGTTTGACGGCTAAGTTTTGAAATGTGGCCGTTTTGAAAATCGAACTTCATTGCGAGAAGCAATCTCAACAACAGCCACAAACTAATTTACCTACACTAACCCCAGAAACCATTTCAGGGTTCGCTTCACAGCTAAAACAACTAAGTATTTCAAAGAGGGTTTTCAGCCATCACAACCATTTTCATTTTGCGAAACAGCCATTTATAAATTTTAAACAAGGTAATTGGTTGTTGGAGAACCCAAAGGTTTTGGGTACTCTGGTCCTTTGGCAGCTCACCCGAATACCTCGTTATAGGTACTTAAGCTATGGAATTTCCTTTGTGAGATAAGAGAACGCTTTGAAATGTATTTCTTAATAGCAAAGTATCGTTACAATTACTTTGGTTCAATTTTATGGAAGTTAGTGTTTTGAATTTAAGTACGTAATTAAGTGAGTGAAAAGATATTGATGACTAGCTTCTTCCAGCGGCTTCGCCCGCGTGGAAATAGGTTTCTCTATACAAACTTTGGAACCCCGGCTAATCCTCTCAGGCACCCCTGAGAAGATTAGCTTTATTATTTATCAATTTTCTCTCCTCCTCTCTGTGCTCGCCTACATCGCGTTCCTAGGCCTTGTAGTTTCGGCTGTGCGTTGATTTGTCAGTCAGTCAGTTATTTCTTTTATTTGTAGGGTGTCCCAAAATTAACGCAAGATTTGAATTAAATAGAAAAAAGTTTTTTTTTGGGTTGCCAACACTGTTGCACAAATGGCGGCAAATTCAAATCTTGCGTTAATTTTGGGACATCCCTTTAGTTTATGATTCAAAAAAAAAATCACAATCTTGGTTTTTTTATTTCATTCAAATCTTGCGTTCATTTTGGGACAAGTTATATATAGACACGTTCTTTTATGTTATTGCATTTGTCTTTAGTATTATGTTTTCTGTTATCCTAAAACCCCCGGTTGTCCTAAAAAAACGTTTCAAGTTCCTACACGAAACCCATACTAGATATCTGAGGTCATCGGAAAACTTGACGCTAGAGATGACACGTCATTTTAACTATATTTACGATGAGTCGGTCGCAGTTCAAGTAGTGCAGCTATAGAATGCTTTGCCCGTGTTAGTAAGACAAGAACAAAGTTTACCATCCTTTAAAATATGATAAAAACCTTGTCCTGATAATAACGAACACACAACTAAAATATCGAATTTGGTATAGTCGTTTAGAAGTTACGAGTATACGCGTACATACATTTCGGCGATTCATTTCTATTTATATATATTTTTGCAATATATTTAGTTTAGTGTATTGTAGTGTATGTGTATCTATGTAGTACACCACGAACTACCTGCTTATCTTTTCGTCTTCTCTGTCAAATAAATGTAAAGGTTGTCTGTAAAAAATCGGTTTTAGCTATAAGAACGCCCATTGTTACACCCTATTAGGTTTGCTCCCACTATAATTTTTTATGGTGTACAATAAAGACTATATCTATTTAACTAGGTTTCGAAGTACCAGTTTTATGGAACACCTTGGCCTGTGTTATGGGCAATAAGCCGCAACTTCATTGTTTCATATTAAAAGTGCAAGGCTACGAAGAGAAATAATACATCTTTAAACAACCGATTTTTTTTATGTTGGGAAATCATCAAGTAACTTCTGCCCGAGTGCAGCGAGAGGGCGTGTCCGACTTTCATTGACTAAAACTGCCTGTGTTCTTTTGGGTCCCTTTGCGTTCGAAGGTTGCGGTAACTCTTTCGAACATTGTCGCAGCCCTAAACTGCCAGCTCTTTTCCCGTCTAAGTTGAAGTCGGCTTTTTCTTCTTCTTCAGGCAAACTGTTTACACAGCTGGATACCAGTATAGAGGGACTGCCTGTCTGAATTCTACAACCCTATAACTAGGCAACACGATACGTGTTAGCAACCTTGGTGTCAGATTTTCTGGCTTCTGACCATCCGAAACGAATGTCAATAATTTACAAATGACAGTCGAAACAATAAGGTTTACATGCTTACGCCTCTAGCTCCTAAAAATCTTCACTATTTTTTTTTTTTTCGTAGTTGGAGTAGCTTTTTACTGCCGTAAGACTACACTACGTAGAGTATTTTTATTTCGGAAGAATGCTCGGTCCCTGTGGGGAACTACGGAAACGAAGCCGCGGCAAGAAAGAAAAATCGAAATCTCACAAGAAAATGCTTTTCGCAAAACTAGATTTTTATTTTAGTTTATACAACGACTCATGACTGTTTCCGTAACATCACAGCGGGTCCTAGCAGAATACCAACGTTGCGTTCTTCATACAGGAATTTAATCTTATGCTTATTTTTTATACGTAAGTAATCATCAAATTACTCCTCCTGCTCTGTATGTGTGTCTATCGAGTGAAAGGGCATGACAGACTTTAACTGACTAAAACTTCCCATGTCCTTTCAGTTGTCCCTTTGCGTTCCAGGCATGCGGTGACTCTTTCGAGCCATCTCGCATATATTGCTTGGGACGAAGGCAAGAATTGCCTTCTTCTTTTATTTTCTTCAAAAACAGTTCTTACGCTCAATGAAATCATCGATAGGTACAACAAACACAACAAAAAGCTCAAACAAGATTGTGCAATATTAATCCAAGGAGTATTTTTAACAGATCTAGCCCTGAATCTGATCTCAATCAGCAGCTTGCGAAATTATAGTCAATAGTCATAGCTGTTGAGTAATCTAATATGACCTCAGTGCTAAACAGTTATTTGTTAGAAGTACAGAAGTAAACACAATACGTTGTGATTGTGAAGGTCTTAATACCAAATTACTATTTCCCTGAAGGGATAACTAGAGGTACAAGCCAGGCAAGTTATAGATATGAAATAGGTATGAAATTTGGATCTAGATACGGATATATTTATTAAATTATACCGGTTTCAGATATGGTTACGGCTATGAAATTATTTCCGATTATCCGCTAGTTTCGGATAGGAATTATAGAACATTAAAATAATTAAAGTTAAAGCTAAAGTGAAATATGAAAAGCAAAGCTCTTGAGGTCATCGGAAAAAATTTAAATTAAGTATTCTTATGCATTCCACACATATTTTATGCCTGTATTCGTCGAATGGATACCTAACAAAATATGTTGATTCTTGAAAAGAAAGGACGATCCTACTGCTCTAATAGGCACAGAGCCAGTCTAATGCTATCAAGATGTCCTGAACAGTTCCTTTTTCTGTGGTGAGGAAATTATAAAATAACTTATAACGTCCTGGGTTAAGCAAGAGGAAAAGTAAGAATGACTAAGGCCTACAGTCCCGGACTCTGCGGACGAAGCGGCAACGGAGACACGACGTTGCCGCTTCGTCTAGTTTTAAATGTAAGCTGTGAGCAGACATACATAAGCGCATAATGACGCATATGCGTCTATGAAGCTATGCGTCCGTGGACAGTAGACCTTGAACCAACCCCTGTTCCGTTAGTTCCAGAACGAACGTACCAGATCCGAGGTGAGGTTTTCGAACCATCAGACAGATACTGAGCCTTATTATAATAAGTTTACGATACGCTCCATTGGTTGCAAGCACAGCTGCGAATGATAGATATCTTGATTCGATTCCGAGGTTGGATAGTGTTATTATGATTTTCATTGTCGAGGAAATAATAACAGCGCGCGGGTTTGGAATAATGTACGACGGTGATAACAAAGACTACAGAACAATCATTTTACAAGTTTTTCGCCTAACTTAGCTGGAAATGAAGGACTTATTTAAATTAAGTCGTGTGTACAAAAATAAAATACGCTACAGTAAGTCATTCTTGAAATATACATTATAAATAAGCCGAGTTAAAAATAACACAATAACAAATTATCCATTGCATTAATAACTTTGAGATCATGGAGTTTCTTACCGGTGCTTCTATGTAGGAAAGATTTGGAACCGTGCATTAGCTTCTGACATTTTATAAGTGTCCATGATTGATTTGATTTCTTCTTCTTTTTGTGTCGAAGGACTTAAATTTTATTTTTCACTCATTTTTAGAGCAGGGCCGAGAAATCAGAAACTTTTATTTCAAATAGACCAATTACAGGCACTTTTGAATTGTCAAAATGTCGGTCACAAAAAATAAAGTGAAGCTCAATGTAGCCAGATTGTTTTTGCAGCGGTCAACCAGGTTCCGCAGTCGGTTAAGAAATTTCCAGTTATGTTTTATTTGATTTTACTAATTAACAGTTTATTTTGCCTTCATGGTTACCAACAACTGGTGGACCGATGACCTGGTAACGGTTGCGGGAGTACGATGGATGCGAGACGCACAGGACCGTTCATTGTGGCGGCACTTGGGGGAGGCCTATGTCCAGCGGTGAAAGTCTTTCGGCTGAAATGATGATGATGATGATGGTTACCAACAATTAAGGCTTCAATTAGCTAGTTATTGTTACACTTTTCAGTCCGAGCTTTTCGCTAAGTAATAACAGTCGATCAGGTCGACCTCTGAAGTTAAGCAACGCTTGATAAGACCGTTCTACAGATGGGTATCAATCTTAATATACCTAGATCCCTTCATGCCTCGGAAAGCATGTTAAGCCGTTGGTCCCGGCTGTAATCTCTAATATACACACATATGTAAAATTACGTACATGTGAACCTACACACACATTCGAGACCAACTAACGTTCGTGAGATAGAACAACTTTACCAGTATTGCCGCATGCAATAAAAAAATTAAACTATTAGTGCAACCAGTGGCAGGTAATTTGTGTCTTTATTGCTGCAACATAAAACTACTAAAGTGCCAAGTTACCAGCTACCATAGATAAGTACAGAAGGTTATACAAACAATCGAGTTTAAACGAACGCACACTTTTTTTTCTCGTTCTTGGTGGAACGAGAGAGAGTGTCACAGTTACTAACTAAAACCCGCTTGTGTTCCAGGGCGATAACTTTTTCAAACAATCCTTCAGCCCTGGAAGACTCAATTGTGCTGGAAACGCACGCACACATATACACGCTTTACGCACGAGTGCGAGCTCACTCGCGACCGGCATTTATTTAAAATCGCCATACGTACGCGTCCATGTGTGCGCGCGTTTGTTTTCGATAGTTGCATGGAATTGGTTTTCTGTACTACTACGTGGGGTATATGAGTCACTAGTTCAAGTTAACACCAGTCAATATTGTGAGAGCGAGTGAAAGTCCATGACGCACCTTTGTTGATTGATACCCAGACCCTACCCAAGTGTATGCAACTATGAAGTACATTGTTTACAGATGTATTGTGTCATGTGACAAGTGGAATTTCTTCCTACTTAAGTTGCTTAAAAATGTAGGTACACTTAAAATTTCTTGGTAGAAATAATTAAGATGATGAATTAGCTTAAAGTGTACGTCCGGTGGACAGTCCTAAATATTTATAAAGGGCAAAGAGTAGCGATGAAAGAAAAAAAGATGGTAAAGAAAGCAGAAAACAAAGAATATGCTTACGATACTAACAATGATAAACTTTGACGTCAAACCTGTAGGAAAACTATCACCAATGACATATATTATGTTAAACTAGCATCAGAATCAGTGAGTATCCAAAACTAAGGCGCATATAATGAAACCGCATTGACGGATGATGAACAAAATTTTATTAACGTGAATCACTCGATATTAATGTAATATCTAAACATAACAGCACAACGGGAAGGGCAAAACCCGATTTGGACAATACGATTAAAATTTACACAACGAAATTCCCAAACATGCTAAAACTGGAATTACAACTAAAACTACAGTAAGATTTATCGATGCACATTTTCCTTTACAAAAAGCCGATCCCAAAAAAATTAAGCTGCCAATTGACGATGATGTTTCACGTGCCTTGCAACAGCATACACATACCAAAGCCATCAATGACGAATTTAAGAAACTCCCGTACATCTAAGACCTCATTTCAACCGTGTTTACAATTGCAACACGGTAAGTGAGTAATTTTAATCATCAGGCAGTGCTCGCAAACGCAATGCACGTGGTTGAACTATTACGATTAGATTTTGTAATAACGTTACTACTGAGTATGTACTTAAGGTACTGTTGGACATGAGAAAGGTGTGCAATGCAGTAGAGCATTGCTCCAGATATTTTGTGACATTTGTAAAAGACGGAGATGAAAAAACGCAAGAGCTTCTTTTGATGTTGATAATGATGAAATTAATACCTTTGATGGTACTAATAACAGCCTATTATATGTTGGAGGAGGTGACTACTGCGATAAAGACTAATAGAGATATACAGAACTAGGAGTGTTGCGTCGAAAACAAAAAAAAGGGAAATGATGATCAAGAGAAAAGCCTTCTCTTGAAAGAGATAATCTTGCCAAGCATTGATAAAATAGTAGATTAGGGAAGATTTATAATATAATCACACCAATACATATAATATACGCTCGAACGGCAGAACGGATTTCGATAAAACTTGATACACAGGTATACTATGTCCTGGAATAGCACAAGGGAAACTTTTTATCCTGGAAGTATATTCTCTTCGTACCTTTTTTATTTTCACGCAAGCGAAGCCATTGCCGGCAGCGAGTTATCACTTTACAAATACCACTATAGATCAGGTAGTCAATACCAGTGTTAATAGATTAAAGTGTGGATATTGTCTTAAATAGAGAGCTTGTCTAGATAGAACCAACACGAAAACCGTTACTGTATATAAGAGATTTAGAAACAAATCCTTCAAATGATAGCGAAAACGCATACACCAGTTTTTTTGACACCGACCATTCGTCACTGTCATTTCCAACTTTAACGATTCGCTATCGTGTTAAGCTGGCTGCTGGTTATTATTTTATGTTTACTTGCTATACCGGTTCTGTTTGTGTTAGATAATAACTTTCTTTAAGAATTAATAAGGAAATAGTAATATTATCTCATAGGCAAGTCAACAGATACTAAGATTGAAGGAAACTACCTCCTCTAGAGTATGGAAGTGTAGAGGAGGTAGTTGCCTTACATGGGTTTTTTTTTCCGGTGGGAAAATCATCTTATGACATCCCCCGCTCCTGGGCAGGGCGGGAGATAGTGTCAGACTTTTACTGACTAAAAACCCACTCCTGTTCCTTCGTTGCCTTTCGTTCCGGGCCCGAATCTTCCTTTCAGAATCAGACCCTTGGCCCCAGTAGGCTTCGACCCTGCTGGGCCCCTACGGTTTGCTCCTTGAGGCGCGCGTGGAACAGTACGCGCCGTCGACGACTTAGGCTCGGTCCGGACGGTTACCGGATGGTCGAACAGCGGGCCACCCATTGCTCGCCATCCTTACATGGGGTAAAATTGTGTGTTTATAGAAATACATCCCTGGTAATACTGATTCGATTCCAAAACTTCTGTTAATGATATAAAGCTACACTATCAGCACTCAACACACTACCAGAGTGTCATTAGCTACTTTTTATCTCGGAAAACACACGGTATCTGTGAGATTAGGGAAGCGGGAGCGAAATCATGGGCAAAAATATAGTTATCAATATGCTAACGACCCCGCCCGAGCTTCACACGCTTGCAAATAATATGCATATATACATCTAGACCTAGTTAGATCTAAACCTTCTTCATGAATCATTTTGTCCCTTCAGTTCTAGCAAACGACATAATTTTTAATGACTTAGAAGAAAAATAAAACTACTAGCATCAAAAGACCAAAAATATCATTCAGCTTGTGCAACATCTTCCAACACTTCTTTTGCGTATCCTCTTTCCCATCTCAAACTATAGTTTATTTTTCCAACTAATGCAGCAAACTCATTAACAAAAATTATCCCGCTTGCAGTGTGTAAACAAACATACGCTATTTTTTCTTACGACCGGGTGTTTGGACAGAAATGGTTCCGAAAACATGTTTTTCCGTACGTGTATTTTTGTTTTGGTCCGCTTGTGTTTTGGGATGAAAACGCGTTGTGTATTGATAGGAAATCTGGGTCAATAAATGGCAACCGATTCCTCTATATTTTCAGAGGCAACTGAAGACCAAAGCTTCGGTCGTTTAAGCTTACTCGCAGCTCAAATAGCTAACACAAACCAAGTAAAAAGATATAAAAGATACAACTGTTAATATCCTAAGCTAAGGAACCCGGGGCCCTGGGACGGAACCCGGGGCCCTGGGACGAAGGCAACGAAGGAACAGGAGTGGGTTTTTAGTCAGTAAGAGTCTGACACTATCTCCCACTCCGCCCAAGAGCGGGGATGTCATTAGGATGATTTTCCCACCCAATAAAAAAAAAAAAACCCAATAAAAAAAAAAGTTAACTTAGCTCCTAATCTGCAATCAGTGGTTTGCTATCCTCACTATATATGACCCCTAAGCTGATTGCGGTAGCCATGTTGAAATTACTGATATATATCTGGAATTTAATCACTGTACCCACATAAAAACTTATTGCAAACCCCCGTTACGGGCTTTTAACAGCTACGTTATGTATACAAAAAAAACCGATAGGACAAACATTTTTATAATTCCACAATACTTGTTTCAATATTAATGAACAGTTTTATCAGCAGCTTATCAAAGATAACGGGAAATCGGTTTACATGATCAAGCGGACTGGCGAGCGAGAAGTTAATAAGAGTTTATCTACTTAGAGCTGTATCTCTTCCACTTTGTTGTTAATCTGTCTGCCTGTCTGGTCTGTCTATCAAGACCCTTTCGGAAATGCGTGGAGGTATCGAATTGAAATTAAAACCATACACTCAGGTCTGCGGTCCCCTGAAGCTGTGAAAAAATCAAACTTCACGTATATTTCAACACTCTAAAGGGAATCAAAATTCACAAGCAAGCCTATCAATAGAAACACTTATTACAGAAGGACCAACATGTAGCTATAAAATCTAGCTTCACTCTCCGTAAATCGATCCAAGCCATATTTCCTCACACGAGCCGCACTTCTCCCTTGTCATTTCACGTACAAACATCGACAGACGCTGTCAGAATCCCGCTCAGCATCCAACTGCCAACTCCATCACAGGCATTCACACAATGGCCGCCTTTTGTACATCTATCAAACGCCACGCTATACTATTGTCATGCTGCCTTCACACTTGACTATAAAACTATTTTTATTTCATATTTTATGTTTCGCAATAAATATTGGTGTTGTTTCATAAAATCTAATTGTGTAAGTGTTATGCGGTAGTTATTATGAAAGTGAGATACGATCCGTGTAAAACGGTCAATTTAGATGCGATTGGCGTGAACCGATTATTTTTCTACATCATTTCTAGTGGTGATTGAGAAAACAAACTTCATTCTGACTCGCGTGTATTTAAAAAGGTTCAACTCATAACGTCTAATGAAATCATCATCATAATTTCAGCCGAAAGACGTTCACTGCTGGACATAGACCTCCCCAAGTGTCGCCACAACGACCGGTCCTGTGCGTCTCGCATTCATCGAATTGCCGCTTAAAAAATACTGTTCATAATCTATCAAAAATCCTACATATTATTTCCATTCAATTTCAACACCTACCATATATTCTGATCCTATAATTTCTTTTAAAGAAACATCTGGTTTCGATCACTCTCCGCCAGTACTAGCTGCATTAATGTAAACTTTCCCCAGGAAACTTCACAGCTAAAAGAGTTAGCATAAAGTAAACAAATCAAAGGATTTACTATTTCTTGTGATGTCTTTATTTATGCGATAGTACTGGGTTTCTTCAAACGAAGTTTTGAAAAGACTTCGCGTTACTCCGTAATGAGAATCATAAGGCCGGCTTTTTTTAAATCTGAATTTGACACGTCATGTAAGTATAAGATCGGATATCTTGATAATTTTAACTTAGAATTTGGAAAACCCAAAATATAAAGCAGAAGCAACGTATGATATTTATAAAATAATCACCCTCATAAAATAGGCTTAAAAATACCTAAGCAACGTAACAAAAGAAACCTGTTTATTTAACGCTCTCGAAACTACGTCAAGCATAAAATCGTATCGTCTCATAAATTTCAACTAGACCTAAACTCCCTAAACACACAAGATGCCCATTCAAGAGAATTTCTCAAAGCAAACGAGGCACAAGCAACATGGGCGTTACATTTCACTCTATTGTGCGACCCTCGACACATTCCAAGGTCCCCGAAGACAGATACTGACTGGAAAACTGATAATGTCGGACTGTGGTCTGTTGTGATGGAACTTTCCGGACCTAAGGGGTCTCAAATGTCTTTCAAGAAAGGTATTTGTTGAAATACGTCTCCGTTCAAGCGTGAGGATACTAAAATTGGACACAATAGCGATGGTAGCATTGTGATCAAACATCAATACAGTTAATATCCTGGACTGAAATTCAGTGCATGTTATGTTTACAGATACGGTTTAGCAACAAAAGGCAGAATTTCCCTGTGAATAATTCGAATCAAAAGATAAGCATCAAATTTCCCCTGTAAAAACAGTGGCCGTAAAACAAAATACAGGACAGAAATCCGAGAAACGGCTTGCAAAAGCGCTTTTCAACAAAAAAAAAGGGGTTGGAAATAAAATTTAAAACCAAGCAATTAACGAGGTTAAGCGTTTAAAAGCAAACATTTTGGTAAAAGACCGAAGTCGCTACAGAAGGACCAACTTTGCGTCCGATGTCTAATCTGAGTAAAATGCCTCACAATTTAGATAACAGAACACAAACAACGGGCAGCCAAAGTACTTCAAAAACAGCCCTCATACCTCGCCCTTCTGTAATTCAGAATAAATGCGAGGAGATTAAAAAAGATATCACAGACAGAGTTCACGTGTAGACACGGCTAAAAATAAATAGAGGGAGGGAAATGAAAAGAATAATGGAAAAGGATAGGAAATGGTAGTTGTGACTATAAGGATGTATCATCACATTCATCACAATACCAACCCACAACGGCTAGGATAATTACGGAGGTTTTTATGTACGTTTTTGTTGAGATAATAGCTCCGCAATTGTTGTCTACATGCCTTGGGCCGGCTCTATAGCTCATCGAGTAAAAGTTGAAAAGATAACAAGGAAACTACCTTAAGCTATTTTTTCTGCTTTAATGAGACCCAACGAAAAACAATCAATAGAATTTTCGTTCTTACCCAAAGGACGGAAAATAAAGCTTACTCAGGAAGCAGTGATATAGAAATTTTTGCATAAGTTAGCATCGAACCTGATTATCCAAGTAGAAACTACACTTTAATTAAACTCGAGAATTTTCCAGCAGTATATCGTGAAACTGTGTGAGCAAAACATTAAAAAAGGATAATTTACTTTGCTAAGTAAATAATGCTGATAAATAGTTTATCCTTTAAAAACTTAAGAGGATACTCTTTGCAGAAGTTAAATAAAATGGCCATTTCTTTGCTTACATAACCTAAGGCATTTATTTAAAGCTTCACTAGTGAAGCTTACTCTGGAGTAAACGAACTCTAGTGAAATGTAAATTAAAATTTTTTGTTCGTTTATACACGAGCGGTTATTAATCGCCTTCGGGCTAGGTACGGCTTGTTTTACTCGAATTTATATTCAATTAGGTTACAATGGACTTCAAAAATGTAATGTAAGATAAAAGGTAAATTATCTTCTTATGATTTCATTCACAACATCAGGCAATTTAACTTTGGCTATAAGAGTTTTTTTAGGCTAAAAGAGCCACTTATTGGGTCCCATTAAACGCAAGGCGACATCGCGGCAGACCAAGGCGAAGGTGGAGAGATGAGCTGGATAACTACCGAAGGGACTAGCCCGCAAAGGCCGAGGACAGACGTGTGTGGAAAAGGGAGGAAGCCTTCGCTCAGCATTGAACTAATTATAAGAGTCTTCCTAAGACTAAAAAAGCGATGGAAAATGTGTGAAAGATCATTTGAATTATTTTTTGTACAAGTATGTCGCGGAAATCAAACTAAGCCGTTGGTCGCGGTTATCAATAATCGTAGACTTTTAACAGTCATTACCTACGAATAGTCCGAAGCTTGAACATCTGACATCAATCTTGCAAAGGTGTACAGAGTTAAAAAATTACTGGGATGAGGAGGTCAGATCTGTATATACAGATCCAGCTGCATCTGGTTTGACTGGAAGTCGACCCCAAATAAGTCGTACAAGTAAAAATAAAGGACAGGTTACTATAAAAGTCGTTGCACACATTGCAGTCGATAAATCAGTACACCTAAAGTATATGTCTGTCTCATTCTATCTTACAGTGTTTAGAAAGAGAGAGAGGTATAATCATTCGGTATAAGCTTGTCATGCACGAGGATCGCACGCGCACCTGCAGTACACACGTTTAAGGTATTTGCATCTGATTATTATTGTAAGACGTTGAGTTTGTTCAGAGATGCATGAAAGTATATGGAGGTGGCGTTTTATTTGCAATGATATTCTGTAGTGCTCAGACAGTCAAGTCTACAATAAGAAACCCCTTGATTAAACCAACTGCCAAAACTGACGAAGGGCTTATAAAAACATACGATCATCTGAGTAACACCTTGGTGTGGGTAATAGAATGCAGCTGAATACCGAAACTTACTGGGTAAGATACGCTTTGTGAGAATTAGTTCTCAAACCATTGGGCCATGGCGAACTTATGAAAACTACAATGAAAGAAACAGTAGATCAAACAAAAAAGAATTACAGAAGATTTGTTAACAGCAAACTTCACAACGAACAATTCTGCTTAACTGCGATCTTCTTCAGTCTATTACGAACAAGGACCAAATTATTATTCGGCACGTATCCTTACAGTACGAGACTACGAAACACAATTCAACTAAAACAACAAAATTTTCTACATTTACAGCAAGAGAGTTAGCGAGTTTGCGCCTTGTAATTCCATTTGCCTCTTATTAAGGAATAATGGAACCTTTGAGCCAAATTGGGGCTCTGTATGCCACACAAAGTACTCGTCGAAACTAACTTAGTCTCTCGTTAGAACAATTTGTGGCCAGGAGAATGTCCCGTATACATCTTATTCAATTAACATCGCAGTTCAAGAACCCAGTAAAAAAACAAGGGTACGGCAATACTTCTCCACCAAGATGCGACAACCATTTTTCTCAAAAATCGTTATTTTGAAGAACACATTGGCAAAAAAATGTCGTATCGTCATATCGCGCCCGAAATATCATAAGCCCTATCCATATTCTATTAGGCACCAAAGTTTAATGACCTTTGAGATATAACCTTCATCTTCCATTATCACATCCACTGCTCTGTCTTATCGCATCTTAGTTCTAAGATTTAATACGTACACAGCAATGTCGTCGGCAGTTGTACATGGATCCTACACTCATTCAGTATTCACGCGCGTGTTGGAAGATTTGTCGGTGACCGATGTAGATATATTCTAGTTTATTCAGCACTTATTTTTTAAGACGGAATAATGTAAGAGGACACTGGATATACGAGAAAGAAAATTGTATATTTATATGGGACAGGTGTTATGTATTACATGACAGCATATCTAAATGAAAGCAATTTTGAAGCGGTGCCTTGAACCTTGTCGAAAAAATTTAAAAGTAAGAGAAATAAGTGTTTGAAATAAATCGATATTTTTAAATATTTAGATAATAAAAGATCCAATTTGGTGGTTAACATTTTCTAAGCATAATAACGTGGTATCAAGATGTAGCTAAAAGGGAGTGCTGAAATAATGATTATAGAGAAGTAAGTATAGAAGAAGGCGCATGTTGCGACGAACTAAATATAAGGCCACGAAGTACACGGCGGTACGATTTAGATGTCTTCCTTATGTATTGGCAAGAAGTGGCCCAGAGCCGAAATTAATAGAAGAAAATGGAAGGAAGCTCTGTTACAGTACAGCACAGAAATCATAATAATAAGAGCAAGTTAACGAGCCGGTTCTTTGCGGAAGTCTCTCTCTTAGTCCAGCAGTGGACATCTTAAAGTTGATAAAACTGAATAAAACTAAACATTTGTAAAAATTTGTCATCGTTAAAAAAAAATGATTTCCTCGCTGCAGAAGGTCTTGTCATTCATAGATAATATTTGCGGAAAATGCTTAGAATCTATTGTATTAACATTAGTTAAACATACCCGTATAGTTAATATTTCAACGTCAAGCCTCAAGATACGTAGGCGGCATTTAATTAAGGTCGTAAGTAACTGATATTCTTCCTTGAGATATCTTAGAGGTAAAGATTAATTTTGAAAAGATACCTGAGAAGAATTTAAGAAGGCGTCAAACAATTTTAAGCAACGCCATTCTGAAATTGTTAAGCATTAAATTATTGAAGGATAATGTTATCTGAATTTACCAAATGCCTTTATTATTCAGTTTTAATTTTTGGACAAATAAGCAAGAATGTTAAATCTTTAGTTTCCTAAGAAACGTTACCTCTAAAAAGGAAATTGAGAGAACACTGATCCGAATTCTTCAACCTCTTTCGCTTAGTTCGCCTTTTCAAAATACTGGCTACGTGACCATGGAAACTGTCCTAACGAGACCGAAACTAACCTATTTCACTACCAGGCACTTGGTAGGTAAAATATATCACACAAAGTCTCATATGCAAGAGACCGGAGCGTTGCCAAAATGGTAGTTAAGAGCGCATAAATTTCCCGCTGGTCTGTCCTAAATTTAAGCTTAAAGTTCCGACTTTTTCTAGGGCGCTTGGAGATATAAACGGACTGAAAGTATAGCATGGCTGTATATGATTTGTAATAAAGCATTAGCCTGCCAAGGGTGAGGTTGTACTACAGGAGACGCAAGGCGATTCGCGGCCGACGGCGCGGATTAGCGGGCGATGAGCAATGGGAAGCTAGGTTGCCGTCTGCTAAAAACCGAACCCAAATCGTCGATAGCGCGTAGTGTTCTACATGCGCCTCAAAGAGATGTCAGTAAAACCGTAGGAGCCACGGGGAATTTGGGGAAAAACAGATAAGTTTTAGTCAGTAAAAGTCTGACGCGCCCTCTCCCTCCATCCTAAAGCGTAAAAGTCATTGGATGATTTTTCAACTTAAAAAAATGGGTGGTTGTTATTGGAATTAGACGCTTGTTAAATTTTTACGTTCCTTCGTTCCGAGCTGAGGTTCAACCTAATACATTTTCGTAATCTATAGACAGTCCATCGACCCTCACGAAATCCTTTTACACCTATAAGTCAACGCCTCTTTGGAGTTCACAAAGTGTAAAATTGAGTGCACTGCATCTTTGGCTATATTTCACCTATGTCCACAGTATTTTCATGGATGAGAAAATAACGCCTCGATTTCTTGGCTGGAACAGGAGCCAACTAAGCTGAATATACTACGACAGCTTTGGATAAGCCAAGCAACTCGTGAACTTTTCCAAACTTATTGTTTTTGTTCCAAAATACAAAGAAACTAACTTCTGCCAGCGGCTTTGCCTGCGTGTTAGTAGGTTTATACAAATATTGGACCCCCTTTCATCCCCTTACGGGGTGAATTTTGGAAAATCCTCTCTTAGTGCTTTTAGTCATAAAAAGAAGCTTTGTGAAAAATTTCACGCTCCTAGTCCCTGTAGTTTCGGCTGTGCGTTGATATGTCAGTCAGTCAGTTTCTCCTTTTATATATATAGATTATATTTAACAGTTGGGGCCTATATTTATTTTTATACAATATTGTATGTTAAACAACAAATACCATTAAAAAACTTTTTATGATAACAGCATCCAAATTGGTTATTAAATGTACAGCAATTAGTTTTTCAAATTTTGATATGAGGGGGTGAAGGGAGTGGTGGGAATATGTCTTTTGTAAATTTGTACTGTAACTTGATGGTAATGAAGTCACATTTCATTATGTGCATCCTTATTCTGTTACTTTGCATCAGATTTGAAAGGTCTCCTAACTTACTAAATATTGAACGGATTTGAAAAATTGATTTTGTGATTTTAATTAAAGTTAATTTTTTACACAAATTATAAAGAAAAATGAGTCAAGTATAGGTACTCGATTCAATTTTAATTACACTTTCTGTTATAAAACTAGTAAATCGAAGACCTTGCAACAATCGTTCGGTAGGCAGATTACATTCACATTTCGTCAATGCGAAATCACGTTTCGATTCTCCTTGAAATAGCAGCGATTTTCCTCGCTTACTAAATTGTAAATACATCTAAAAGGTCTATTTTTAAAGGTTTTTTTGTGACCTCTTATTTCTAACTGCGATTAAAAATAAAAGCTTTTTTCTGTGATTAAATTCAGGATTATTTTCTGCGTGTTTTCTCGTTAAAAGCAAAAGCCGTCTTTAACACACACCTGACTGAGGTCAAACTTCATACACAGTCCAATTTTGTTTTCAGCTTTGAGAAAAGAAAACCAAATATCGTATTGTGTACAAAACCCTCTTCATCCACGTTTCCAATCGAACGGAGTGATCAAAGCAGTGTCACGGTGAATGCTTGGCCATATTTAGACAACTTTTTGTTTTTGTGAAGGTCGGCTGTTTTCCGCCGCATTGGTTTGTCATGGACCTGACTTGAAACAAATGTGAACCAAATGCTGCGTAGAAACAGGATTTCCTTGTAATTATTTGGAGTGGTTACTAGGGAGCAACACACTGAAAAAACTAAGAGTAGATAATTTATTGGTTTGGTGTTGGTTAAAGAACCTTTCACCATTTTAAAATTTTATTTCTTTTCTAATATCGTACTTATAATAAATGTGTAGAAGTTTTTAGTTGTGCGCGCATCACGTAAAATGTACGAAATCGACGTAGATAACTTTTTATAAATTAAAATTGTGTGTAACTTGATGTATTACTTAGGCTTTTTCTCATCACAATCGGTTGGTTGACTATATCGAAAGATATACTACATTAGTTGACTGTTAAGCGGTACAAAGTTCGCCGGATCAGCTAGTATTAAATAAAACCGGGCAAGTGCGAGTCGGACTCGCACACTGAGGGTGCCGTACAAACTTACCAGTTCAATTTCCGAATTGCGTTACGAAGATTTTTCTGAATCGCAAGAAAAGTATTTTTATTTTTGTGACCTAACTACAAATTTAAAGATTTCAGATTTTTTCCTATACTTGTGCTACGAGACCTTGCATTTTCATTCAGAATTTCAGGATTCTAGGCCAACGAGAAATAAATACCCTATGAATTTTGAATCCCGTGAGTGTCGAAATACACGTTTTTTGCGACGGCCGTTTCTTTTAATCATTAACTTAGAAGTCAGACCTGAGTATGATTTTTATTTCAACACGTTATCTCCACGCGTTCCCGAGATAAAGAGTCTTGACAGACAGACAGACAGACAGACGGACGGACAAAGTGATCCTATAAGGGTTCTGTTATTTCCTTTTGAGGTACGGAACCCTGTTTCTCAACTATCTTTAGTAACATCGTAATAAGTCTGTTAACGGTTTTCATAAAAAAAACCGCTCAACATTCACAAAACGAACAGTTACTCCAAGAAACGACTCAAAATCCTTTGTTTAGGAAAAACAACTGTTGGTTCTAACTACTGGCAATAATAACGGATGCATCATGACTGGTTCATCTCTTTGTGGAAAATAATCCATGAATCAGAACAAAATAATGTACTTAGGGTTGATACACATGTGCAATGATACTTGTAACGCAAGTATGACACTAGAACGGAAGAAAATTCCTTTGCGCATAGCTTCTTCCTTTTCGAGAACTTAGAGAATTCCAAATTGCCTGTGGGCGACATATCAGTAGTGAGATCAATTAAAAAGCCTACGCAATGGATTGATTGAATTGTTTATTATGTTACACAGTAACTCTGTAGGCATAATAACAGTATGATTTTGTCAGGAAATAGACTGAGCATTCAATCTTAAAATCATCCTTCCTTCTACCCATCTTCGAGCAAAATTATTATAGATACGTTTCTTGACTAAATGCAAACAAAAATCAACGTAATAAAAATTTCATTATTTATTTATTTAATGCTTTATGCACACAAAAGTATAAAGGCGGACTTAATGCCTTAAACATTTTCTACCAGTCAACCTTTGGGTGATGCAGAGAAAAGTAGTGGTAGGTGCAATAAAAGAGAGAGAAAAAGGCAAATACAGGAATATATTTACTTATTGACCATAGAATAGATATACTAATAAACAAATATTTAAGTACTCAAGTTAATACATCTAATAAAGTCTTCAAATTAAAACTATACAACTCAAAGAACAATTAACAATCAATTGTTTATTTCCGTATAAAACGCAACTACGTATCTGGTGTAGTTACCAAGGAAACAATCTCATAGAGGTTGACATACAGTCAGTATTGCAAACAGATACCCACAGGAATACTTCCCAGTGCGAGGCAAATTCAATGATGCAATCTTCGACTTTTATTGAAAAACAATAATTAACCATCAATTAACTTTTTGCATCAACAGACATTGACCATATAAAACTGAACAACGTATTCACAACTACTAGGTCCATATAATAACAAAGAGTTTGGCATACAGTCAGTATTGCAAGCAATTACATCAGTGATTACCAGTGCGGGCATCTTTAAAAAAAATCGGACCTAAGAGAATCTTAAACTTCTAACATAGAACTAAAAACAATTATCAACCATCAATTAATGTTTAACATAATCAGCCACTAGCCATATAAAACGGAACCACGTGGCTGCAACTACCAAGGCAACATAATCACGCAGAGGTTGGCATACAGCCAGTATTGCAAACATAATTACATTACGTATATTACTTGAGCCATAATATTACACGCTGACTTCCTATCACCTTGCATTTATGATATAACTTCATACACAATATTCAACCTTGTGAGCTCAAGCATAAAGTTTATTTTTCATACGTGGCTGTATTGTAGTTAAATTGTGAGTCCATGATGTTATTGAAGTGGCTAAATCGAGGGATTATTGCCGGACAATGGACATCGTCAATGAACTCCCGCCTTGAAGAATTTAATGAAAACTTAAGCTGTGTGCTTAGATATATTGAAGAAGATGCTTATAAGGGGGCGACATATTATAAAAGAGTAATTGAACTTGGAGAGTGTGATGATAGCACGAAATATTGATACCAAAGTTATGAATTTGAAAATGTCCTTCGTATTTTTACACCAGTTATGTATATAAGATCAATAGTACAAGGTTTACCTCATCAATAGAGGAGGAAAAATAATAGGTTTATTTGTAGAGATACGGCACGTATTGGGTTAACTATAGTCGTAAGATTTACTTCATGTGAAGTTAAACATAAAATTAAACAAAAGCATACAAATAAAGAATCAGGTGGTTACGATCTCAGGCTAATTAAATATTAAAATAAAGAATTGGAGAGAGAAATGGAAAACGAAGAAACCTGACATACAACGGGGACTGAGATGAAACAGAAAGGGAGAAATTAAAATTATTCAAATCCTAAGAAAATCAAAGGTTTCAACCAGAACAAAGCCATTTTAGGTACTAACATTTAAAATATACAAGTCCTTGTTGTAGAACTGGTACAGCAATAAAATATAAAGTACTAGGGAAGCATAAAATGTGTGCTGGCAGAACGCCAATAGGCGCGGTATCGATGTAGTACTTGTACTGCGTACTACTTGTACTACGCTACGAGACGTTCATTCATTGTTATCGAATATGTTACGAATTACGATTCGTAATTGAATATGTGAACCTATTGTAATTATAGTTGTATTTGTCATTCGAACTTATCAGCACGTTTTCAGAGATATCTTGTTTGTAATGTAAAACGTATAGTAAACGAAGTATTACTGTACAAGAAACGGTTTTCTTTGTTACAACATCTTTGTCTACTACTACATTTGCGATATCAATATCATTGAGATGTTTCGAATGATCTGTCGTTCCATATCTGTTTTCTAAAAATTCTCGATCATTTCTTCAGAAAAAAAGACATTTATTGCTTGCTTTGTATCAATAAAACATTTTTCTTTATTCTTCCAAAAAACATGTTAATACTCTTCTCACACCCGTCAAGAATATGAATAAAAACCTCCGCGATCACAACAATAGTGACTGAACCGTTTATCCACTACAATGGCAATCCGTCGGTTGCGATTTTGGACCATTTGCGAGTCTAATTGAATAATGCGAGCGATCATGTGATAGTAACGCGGTCGACCGTTGACTGTAAATGGCTCAAGATCTCAAACGTCACATAAATATAAATTACCACCTCTCGGTAGGCACAAGCAACAAAATGCAACATGCTGCAGATCCTAACTAACTCTTAGGTTCATCCACGATCATTCTACTTCTTTTCATACATTTTTTTTTGTAGGTGGGAAAATCATCCTTGACATGACGGTTACCAGACGGTTGTACGGCGAGCTACCCAATGCTCGCCGTCCGTAAGCCCGCGCCTACGGTGGCCAGAAATCGGGATCGGGATCTCAGTGGCTGGGGCGTGAGGGCCACGCCCTTGCGCGTGCGGCCGCCTCCTTTGCTAGCATTACTGCTTCGCAGAAGGAGGCCACCGCTTGCCACTCCTTCCTCCTCACTTCGGACCATGGCCTGTACCAAGGTCCGTCGCGAGAGATCGTTGCCACCGATCTCCCCCACGAGGACACGGCGGTGCTCTGCCCACAAGGGGCACATCTCTACCGTGTCCTCCAAGAGGTCCACACAGAGGAGGCACCAGGGCGTCACATCTGCACGAATCTGGTGCAGGATCCTCCCGAACTGACCATGTCCGGTGAGGACCTGCGTCATGCGGAAGGTGAGGATACCGTGAGGTCTTTCCAGCCACGCCTCAAAGAGGGGACTTACCGCCATAATTATGGCGTGCCCATTCTTTTCATACATGCGCCTTGAGTAATACCTGACCTTTGTCAAGAACGAAGTGTGGGGGACACCTTGTGTTTCCACTAAAATCTAACATACATCTACCATTGTTTCTTTATCTGCGGGGGGTCCATGAGTAAAGTTGGCATTTTTAGGATTGCCAAGTGTCGTAAAGACCCTACGTCCTGTAGTTTGGCACTAAAGACTCGCAAATTCACTTCCTCCCATAGTTTATAAGTGGTTGATTGTGATGATCCACGTGGACCATGACCATGACATCATACTGGATAATGATATGTTACCTAATACGGGAGTCTTGGTGTCATTTCTTGGAATGTAAAATTACTGTGTTAAAGCAATTCAGAAGTCGAACTGATAAAACTGACGGACGGGACAGGACTGTAATATGAGTCAGATAAATGTGCATTTTCGCAAATGAATGTCTAGACATATTAATATGAATCATGTGTAACTTTATACCTTAAAAAGAATAAACATTCAATATAATAGGGACAAAAGACTTTTTAGTAGTAAACGAGTTAAAACTGCAACGCTAACCGTTAATTCATCCGATTCGAATCCGAAAATCAACGTGAATAAACCGTCGAATAAATGCAATTCCATTAGTTCTCCCAACGGTAATGCCGCTGGCTGCCAATAAAATACACACGTTTTTGCGCAGTGACATCGTGTCGTTTCGAATGAATGCATCCGTACACGCCACAAAGCTCTCTTGTCCATTTGAATTCAACCTATTAAGTATGTTTGTACTTGCATCATGTGTAGAATGTTAAGAATGAAGTTCATTGTTAATATCAATTAAGAGGTTAGTAAGTAGGTTTCACAATAAGATAAACAAACACTGTGGTAAATTTAAGTGATGATAGAAGGTCACATATACCAAACTGTCAGGTTGACATATACCAAACGGACAGACAGAAGACTGCGATGCACATTGTCAACACCAAAATTAATGAATTCTCAGCAAGATTGCAACCGTGCCGTTTAAATAAACATGTAATCAGATTCTGAGAACATAAGCAACTGCTTTGAGCCAGAAATGGCAACAATACATGACCATCGTCGACTACGCAAAACCAGTCTCCTTCGCAATGCACAACACAGATGATTAAGTAGCCGATATACTTGTTTTTCTCATTACTAGGTCAGACTTTACACAAAAAAGGTTTGTAAAAACACAATTCCAGTTACTGTATTAAGTTTACTGTAGTGGCAAAAACTTGATAATGAAATCGTTTTCATCCAACTAAGGATTTTTAACTAAAAAGATGCAAGCGTTATGAAAGCCTTTTAATTTTTTTTAATCGCTTTGTAAAGTTTGCTCAGATTCTTAATTGTCTGGGATATCTATCCCAGACAATTAGGAACATAAGTATCTACTTATGTAGCCGAAAATCTTTTCTCCTTTTCTTCTTTCTCGGGAATTTATTTTACTGTGCCTTTAAAAGAAAGTATCAAATAATAATTACAGTGGTTTCATATCTCAAAAGCTTAAAGAATCACGACTTTATTTTAGATAGGTGTCTCTAACAGTTTCAACACAACGAAAATTATATATAAGACAAAACGTTTGTTAAGGTTTATTTTGCATGTGTGCTGTTACATAATCTGTGTAACCCAAGCACTGGTTTTAAGGGTTTCATATCCTTATTTTCACCACCGGCCTCCATAACTATTTTTTTACAGAAGCTATCTCTCTGTCCCTATACTATGTTACTTGGGTCCGGTGCATCACTTTTTATCCTAATATTTGTTAGCTCAGCCAGTAGATACAAGTCTTAACAAATTCAGTAACAGTTCTAACTGAACATCATGAATGCTCAAAACGTGCTATAGTTTTTGCCACACTAATCTGTCGAACTATACGAATAGCTTCGATATCCACGTTCGCTCCGACATGGATGCCAAACAGAGCGTTAACGGCCGCACGTCCGATCATAGTGTATTGTCATCAGATACTTTTGATACTTGCCGCGTCCACGGTTCTCCTAGCTCGGTAGTAAGGTTTATAATAAAAATAAAGTTTTGTACCATAGATGATATTGCTTAAAACCATTGAACAACGTTATATCATGTGAGCTCTAGTAGTTTTCCGTTCTTAAGAAGCTACGACATACTGGTCCACCAAGTCATGCTATGTCTTTTTTTTAAAGCTAAAACTAAAGAAGTACATTGGGCATTTACCTACTTGAAGACGAAACCAAAATCGTACAAAAAGACTAATTTTATTCGCAATCAAAGCTACGTTCCTCAAGTGCTATTAAGTCAAAGGGAGGTCCGCAATTTGAAATTCAAATATGTGTCAAGAGTTCGTTCAAAACAATGACAAATTAGGTCAATTTCTCTTGAGGAAAGCCTAGATTATGTTCCTAATGTTTTGTAAATCATTTGGGGTCTTATGAAATGCCAATAAGTTGCTCTAAAACTGAGATCCCTTATAAATTGTTTCGTAGATTAAATTCGCATATATCTTTTGAAATAATTTAATATCAAATACTTTAAAATACATTACACAGTTTGCCAGTTCCATCTTATACTTGAAATATTTGATCACGAAGGGGTCCTTTTCGACCCAGAACTTCACATGAATTTATCCAGTTCATCCAACATTTTCGCTTGAACAAATCGATACGTATGTTTGAGACGAATTCACTATAATGCATATCACGATACGATAAACGGTCCCACTGCTCAAATGTAACATGTCATATTCATGTCACGAAATTTAGATCATAAATGATATATTCGTATGATACTTCTTCACATGTTGCGAAGGGAAGATATTTTAATATAATATCAACATACAATTCGTGCCATTCTTGTTCTTCATTTCACAAACGTTATATCGCTTGGAACGACAAGATTCAGAGTTATGCCATATATTTAGCTGTTCTCACATCAAATCGTTTTCACGACCATCTACGTTTGTATTCATCTCGTTTACTTGGCAAACGATATAACTTATTGAAACAGAACCACTTTTTCACTGGTCTTTAGCGCCAACAATCGTCGCTCGTGTAAAAATACGACCGAGCTGTAAAACCAATTACTCCATTTTGTATTTCCAAGTTTATTTGGTGCAGCGTCTGTTTTGCGGTGGCAGACAAACTATCGTACATTTGTTCCGTCAGTGGTTTTGTCTTTAGAACATAGATGTTCTTGTGTTTAAATGACGTATAAGAAGAATTGTTGTTGTTGTATTTATTTAACATGTTGATGTTCAAAATTTACACTTTGCGAAACTATTACCAAACTTAATCAGTGATGACTATACCTACTTATTTATAGACATCCACTCATGCTGGAATTTAGAAAAGAAAATTAATAGGAATAGCTTTGAAACTTTTAAAAAGGGTGCGTCGAAAACAAACTAAACCTCACGCAAATTGATTCGGGAATTATTCAAGACCTTTGTCCCCTCAGTGAATTCTTGTCTTGAACACTCGTGTAAAATTCCTAACCATTTAAATAGCTTGTGTTACCTTTGTCCAAACTGTACACAAATTAAGTCTGCCCTTCAAATAGGTGATAGGAATCATGAACGAGACCCAAATCACTCGGTGTCGACCGCTATTCGGAACCAATTTTCTCCGATGGAGCTGAAATTTTGGTGACAGTAGCTATTTCAAACACCGGAACTGTTTTGCATTTCCTTGACTTTTTTACCCAATTTCCTACTTCCTATTTCATTCCTTTCATAATAATGTGCCTTGACTTTTCAGGCGGTTAACAATAACAATTATTGTACCTATTGTTATAACTTTACTTATATATTGTCACAGTTGACAAAGTCTAGGTTTATACATAGACCATTATTAGAAGCAGAGATACAAATGGTAGCTCGGAAAAGAGGTAAAAAATCATCAAAGTCCGAGATACTTAGAAATCCATTACCAACCATATACAGTGAGAGAAAAACTCAAAAAGAAACCGAAAGTTTCCTAACAGCTCACATAAAATTTGCACTTTGTGGTGGCACTTTTTCAGCGTATACGCTTGACTGGTGTCCTCTACGTCGAGGCCAATCTACGGTCGTTTCCTTGATGACGTGACCGCTTCACTCACTTCCTTTGCATTATTAGGAGTGGGCGTAGACCATCGATTTAGTAGTAATGGGTGATTGACATCTTTCTGATCAGATTTTACTGCAAAGTTTTCTTTGGACTTAATTCAACTTTGAGAACTTTCGCATTTTTGTCGTAACGTTTTTTAAATGATCTGCCTTTTAATTTTATTTTTGTATAATATTTTGTCCACTGGATACGTGACGTACAGGACTGGTCTACGAAGCGATACTTGGGGTAAGCCTATGTCATTAATTGTATCAAATAAATATTTTTCTTTTGGTCTTTCTAACTTCTGATTGTGTAGTTGCAGTCCACAATTGCCTTAACAATGATTCTTTACCGCAAATTGCGCAAATGTCTTAGTCATCTTGGTGAATGGTCTCAGAATCGAATTAAGCCAATCCAAACAGACCATTGAGTCCATTCTCAGAACATTCATTCTTAGGGCAAAGTAATAAAATCTAAATATAATGCCTTCCTCTCCGAATGTAGGTGTTAGTAAATACGTTGGTGTTTATGCACCGAAATTATAAGCAAGGTCACTGGGTAATCTCCCGACACATTGCACTATTTTTAATTCCGCTCCCGTCATTTTCTGGTCTACTGTGACTAATTTGGTGGTTGTTATGGATTTTCCTTATTTTGATTGCTTTATTTATAATTTGATAATTGAACTGTCATTTTAATAGTTTTAGAAATTTATTCTTTTTATATTTACGGACTTTCCTTATTTATTAAGTATTTTAGCAAAGCGTGTAATTTGGAATGCTTGTTACTAATGAAGATATAGGTAAATGCGACACTTTACCACTTAACTATTTTATGTTCAGCAGCATAGTTTTTGTCAACAGTTTGCATATATTAGATACATAAACTAAATTTAATCGAAGAAAATCAATGATCTATTTCTAAAGTGATTAAGCCAGAGAGAGTTAGTCAAAGTGTATTGAAATTCATTAGAACTCTGATTAATTCACTAGACTAGCTGATTAAGATGTCAATCTAGATACCCTAAAACAAGAGATAAAGTTCGAATTTAAATTAACAAACAATAGTTTGTTGATGTTCTAGTCGTAAACCAACATTGATTTAACTTTGAACAGGCAAGAGGAATAAATAATACCAGTTGTGTTTGTTTTGAAAATCAGTAAATTTGAGAAAGAATGAAAATCAGTATAGATCTGTAAACGAGAACACTTGATTCAGATTCACATACCAACCTACAGTAAACATACTTCAAGACCGATGAACTCAATTTTTTACGTTAACAAAACGATTCACAACAACAGATCCCATACAAGAGCAAAAACTTCCAAACATGCTTAATAGAATCCAGCAGCCATTCGCAAAAGTAATAAAACAAACCCCACATGTTACGGTAAACAATTCATATAAATGGGAGACTTGTCCCATGTTACCCCGTAGCTGCTAGGGTCACCAGCTAAATAAAAATATGTGTGTTGAAGGAAAATCATAAGCTTTTGGATAGTGAAAGTATCGTGCAAAAAAAGAAATCTATTATACAATTTATATAAGTCAATATTCATACTAAAATATGGAACGTCAAAATATCATCTGTTTTTGTATACACTGTGTCTACATCTCTTATCCAACTCTCCTGTCGCAGATCCGCTGGAAGAAATTTCATTTGAAATAAGCAGTAACTTTGTGCTCTTCTATCTGCTTTTGTTCTTTTCATTTTTAAGTGTTTGTGTGTACGTACATAAATTATAGTGATTTATCTCTGAAAAACGGTCGATAGATTGAAATTCCGTCCAAATTCCTGACATCGTGATGGATGTCGGAAAACCGTCGTCTGATAACCCTACCCATAGCACAGTTGTGCCAGGTGTGGGAGGCAATGTCGAATAGAGCAAACGCTTGCGTTCAAGCTATTGGGCAAAATACTGTACGAGTAGAATTGTACGTTTTTGCTAATAGATGCGGGTTAAGCAAAACGAATTGCGTAAACGTGTGGTTTGCAGTTTATAATGGTAATAGCGATAACACTTGCATTATTTAGCGTGTAGATGAATAAGCAATGGTTTTTTAAAAGACAAGGTTGATTAATTGGTAAAGGTACGTTGCAATTTATTAGACACTTGTAAATAGATCTTATTGAATATAGCGAGTAACACTAAATTCAAATATGCAAAACTGGATTCGTAATTCAGTTTACATTGTAAAAACCAAATTTTATTAGTTTAATAAACATCAAATTTATTATTTCTTTAATATCAAAAAAATATAATAGGTAATGAGTTTTGTAGAAAACAATGATAAATGAGTTGGTTATCAAATTGTTATAAATAACAGTTTAAACTTAATTATGCCGTTGTAATTTAGCCGACTACCTTGAGAAGAAACATCGAAACAAACTCAAAAGTTTTAGTCTATACAGTAAACATGTAATGGTCAGATCAAATTTTATCAAGGCAGATTAGACAATCAAGGCAATTCAGATGATAGTTTGAGGAAAAGATTACACAGATTTATATTATATATATATTTATATTCGTTTAAGTCACGACTCACCGCTTTTTGACGAACTATGTGATTTTGAATGTCAAAATGAAAGTTAAGGCTCAGCTAATCTAAACATTTAGTGTGATTGTACTCCAGTCAGTGAAATTGTGTCCCAAAAAGGGCTTTTGAGGAAAGAAACACTGATATGAGTGGACTTGTACAGTCAGTGCAAGCATGTCAGTATTCGTTTAGCTGAACTCGAAGCTATTAAGGAGCTCGACGATTCTACGAACAATGTACTTTTGAATACAAAAATTAAAGTTAAAACTGAGCTAATCTAAACTTTTAGCGCGAGTGTGCTAGAGGCGGTGGAATTGTCACTAGAAGGGTGTGCCAGTAAGATAAAGGACGCTTTTGAGACAGAACACTACACACATGCGGTATACGTCTTTGTTTCAGAGCTTAAATTGCACGGAGATTAGTATTTTACGAGCAAACATTCTACGCCATACTGTTGTAAGAAGATACCTGGAGAAGCTCCCTTGTTTATGTTTTAGCAGAATGATATTCAACAACAATGCGTAGTAAAAATTCTTGGATCTGATTTCAACAGTGTATAAAAAATTATACATATATACCTACTCCAGTTATTTAGTACGTTTACCTGGAAAGCTTTCTAACAGTTTTGAAAATTGGTTATTTTATAGAGCCAGCTCAACGCTCAGTCACGTGGTCAGAACAAAGGAACCGGAGGCGTGGCCTACTCGAGGCGTTCGCGCAAACGAAACGATCGTAACTTGGCTAGGAGGGCAGACGTAGCAGCTCACGACGGTTAAGCGACGGCTCAGGACGTTTTTATTGTGACGTCAGCGTCAAAATAAAATTAATCAAATGGTTAACCGCACTAGCAACAAAACTGTACCAAAGTGACTAACCTAAGGTCGTCTGCGTCATAACTGTAAAGATGATCGTTAAGGGACGCTTATGATTACGAGGTACGGTGTTCATTTACGATACCGGCTCATACTTGGTAATTATCCCGATATAAGAGCAGACTTAGGTTTGCATTTTAAACCACTGATACTGTTAATTATAAACGTTAGGTCGTGTTGGATGTTTGAAATTGTTAGATATGATTAATTTGTAACTGCAAGTCCATGATACAAGTCATCAAGTCAACCTACCAAATCATAGCTTAATAGTCAGAAAAATTAGACGCAAGCTAATCAATATCATGTTCAATAATTGTAGCATTTGTGTGTATTTTCCAGTGTATCTTACATCAGGTCTCATTCAACATGCAAAACACTTAAAAGACTAAACATTAAAGCCATAAATTTTCTAGCCTTAACAAAGTTTTAAGGGTTACCAACTTATCTTCACCATACCGCTTTAGACATGAATTTCCTTAAGAGGTTAGAATACGCATACATTTCTCGCAACCCTTTAGTTATTTAGTCGTCTTGCAGGAAATTGCCGATGCCGGTAACTAGCAAATTTCATTGAATTAACTTGGTACGAACGATCCAGAACGCGATTAGGGGGTCTCACTGTACCCCGGTTAGAAATTCATTTAGACGATTTTATACGATCAGACGCGAATTCACTAATTGTGTTTGCTCGTGAGGATTACATTGAGATAGACGTTTATATTCAAGAAGATTCTGAATTTTGAAGTAACTTTATAGGTTTGCTTTATATGCCTCCGTCTTTCACTTTATTAACATCTCAACATGACATTTATGGATCTTAATGAGCGCCACCGATGCTGCAGTGAACATACGACACCTAATAATAATAAATAATAAAGCCATTTATTCTATAACCCTTAAGTTTTACATTTCAAATGCTGTTAGTAGTTTTTTTTTTTAAGGTGGCAATGGGCTTGTCACATCGCACGCTGCACAGACAGAAGGTGGGCAATAGAGACTACTAAATGGAAGGGACCATCAGGCAAAAGAAAAGCCGGCAGACCAAATCAGCGATGGGCAAATGACATCGAGGAGACGGTGGAGAGAGACTGGATAGACCAGGCCGAGGACAGGAAAAGGTGGAAAAGGTTGGGGGAGGCCTATACACATACGACACCTACTGGCCCCAAAAAAAATAGAAGTTTACCATCAACTCAAAAAGATGATTTTTTACATCATCTACATTTCATAAATTAATTCATTCACTTTCCATTCGTTTTATCACTAAATCCAAAGTTATTGATACAACTTTGCAAACACGTTATCTGTAAATAAGCTCTACAATTCTATCAAACAAGGTATCTAACTTGGTCTACAAGTCATCTAAACATCGCTGGATCGTCAGCTTATCTGGAATCATTGGGTATTGTTGCCAGACCATTGACGACGTCAGCTGTGCCTTTGTAGTAACGGAGATATGCCGAGCGATACAATGTATATTATTGTGTCCTTGTGATATTATCGACGTTTAGCTTTACTTGGAAGTTATCATTGAAACTTGAATCAAGTTTAGATTAATTTATTGGTTGATGCAAGCTATGATGAAGCTGCTTTCGAATTCCTTAGTAGTAGCTTTGGGTAAAATATAATTTGCTTCAATTCTTAGGAGAGGTATAAAATGTCAGTTAAAAGTTATAAAAGTGACAAATCATGTCAAATAAGCCATAAAATCAAGTGTATTGCGTTCAAGAGAGGGAAAAATTTTAATTGAAAACCTAAATTATCCTTTGACGATTTTGAGAATAACAAAATCGAATTTAAGACGCGATGAAAACTTTCGCGTCGACAGTAAAGTTAATAGTTGAGTAGGACTGAAATTTGTAGCTTTGATAATAAAACATGAATGTTTAAACGAACGTAAACAGGCAGAATTGAAGTGAACGGGAATGAAATCCAAAAAAAAATTGGTGTAGGAGTGTTCGAAGCTACAAAATACGATCCAGGGTTAGGAATGTCTGATGGGAAAAGGAAATACCGTAATATAAATGCGAAACGTTCGAAAGGCGTAAATAAAACGCCATTTAGCAGCAATAAAACACAACCACTCAGTTCTACGTAAAGATTATGACTATACATTTCATATAATTGTAGTAAAAAACGTATCCAATTAAGCAAGCTCACTTAATAGATGAAAGCCTTTATATCTTCATTTACCACTTCCTGTACAATAAAAACAAAATATAGAAATAATCCTACCGTTACCACTGATGACAATAGAACGACCTGTGTATTGTGTATATCCCCTTAATTCTGCTCCATTTGTTTTTTCCATTATTGAGGTCTCTCAAGCCAAGTCACGGGATAAAAGAACAATTTTCGGCAGTAACATTACGCGAATTACCCCGTGGGGGAGACCAACAGGATGCGTTGGTCAACTTGCTAAATTCATATTTATGCGTCCGGTCGGAACGCTTCTCATGACCGCTATGTTGTTCATTACATTTTGATTATCTAGAAGCATTTTGATGTGTTTTTGAATGGTTGATGCGGTTAGAAATTTTCCGTAGTCTACTGGAATTTTTATTGCACATTTTACATTTTCATACCTTTCGACTTTGAGACGTCGTAGCAATTTTGTGTCCTATTACATCGTTCACTCAGGTTTTAACTTAAAAAGACAACAACACACTGTCATGGACATTTTACCTAGTTCAATGCACTCAGCCAATACTTTTCTCCAACAAAACTTTAGAGGTTGCCAAAGATCCTTCCTTTTCGAGCCAAAATTCAATTTCAACAAATAGATTTGTATCTACGACAGAACTTATAAATAGCTCGCATCGTCTTACAATAGATATTGAAGCTAATAAATTACAGTTGCGTACTGTCAAGGAAAGAATAGATCAGCATGGTACGTGCGTAGGTAATTATACTTTGTTAATAGACTACACTAGTGCTGATAGACTAATCAAGTGACATCATCAACGTCTGAAGACGTTGTGACTTGTGAAGTTAGATCTATTAGTGATAAATAATAATGAACAGGACAACTGTACACAGTATTGAAATTTGTATTACTATCAGTTTATTGCAAAACTTAAATCAGAGGTAAAGTTATATTAGCACCGAGTGGGTGTTTGAGGTTTATTTATGCTAATTGCTTACATTATTTAGCGTGTATATGAATAAGTAAGTAATCGTTTTTGAATAGACAAGATCGATTAATTTGTAAAGATACGTTGGGCAAAGGGCAACCGAAGGAACACATGGGTTTTAGTCAGTAAGTCTGACAGTCCTCGCTCCAATCAGAGCGGGAATAAAAAATATCCTATTTCATATTCCGAAAAATACACGGCGTCCCCGCGGAATAGGCCACGTAAGTTAACAGTCGCAAGAAAAAAAATGCGATTTATACATATTGGACACAGTAACTCTTTCTCAGCACTAGTTACAATTGTAAGACAACCATGGAACTTGGAAATTTCAGTCAAACAAACACACTTTAACACAAACAATATTCATTGTTCATCACAGAAGCGTTTACAAATTTCCAGTTATTACAAGCATTTTCACGACAGCACAGTGTCAAATCTTTTTGTTTTATTAACTAGTTTAGTAAACAGTATTTAGTGAGATAATTATATAACAAACACTGTTCTGTCTCTCGGGAAATTAATATTATGTAAATATTTCAGAACAAATAAATAAGGAGGTCAATCTATTTCGTAGTTAAAACTCCGAATTGCTTTCCTATTAATATCAGAGATTGATGATTTCGTCTACTGTTGTTGTTTCTAGTTATTAATTAAGTCAATTATGAAAATACATTTTAGACTACTCGTAGATTGTTAAAAAATCAATCAATTTTGAATCTCAATTCATGTTTGAACATCGTTAACCTTAATGTTGAATCAAGTCATGCATGTACCTGAGTGCATTGTTTTTTATGTAATAACTCTTTCGACTGTCTGTATTTAATTTGAAATAACCTACGCATAGACAGAAGCTTCTACCAAATGAAATAAAGCAATAAACAAAAGTATAGCCATTTCCAATATTACTAAAAGATTCAGGCTGCATTTCTATCCATTAATATCAGGAGATTGAATGCGGCTAGAGACAATACTATGACGAAATGAGAATGCTGTATATCTATATAGGATATTCGTCATGTTTTGTTTCTGCTTTGCGATTTCATTGGTTATCATAATCAGTTTATTATCGGTCACGATTTTATTGTTTCGGATGAGTTCAATGATAAAAAAACTTTTCCGTAGTTATCATCTTGTAAATCCTACTTAACCTAAAATTGCACTTCGTATAAAATGTGCCAAATGTAAAAACTACATATTATAACAAATCACGCTTTACAGTATTATGGGGGGTGTAGCCAGGACCGAAGATACGGTATCGAGCTCAGACACCCACCCTGCAGTGGGAGGAGGGGCTCATAAATATGGTTTGTTTACTGCTGTGGTACCTATGCCAGACAGAATCCGGCTCGAAGGACCAAAAATACGGAGAAACTGTCCTTTTCGTTCTTGAGATCTCAATTTTAAGAACAATACTACTATGTCAATTTATGTATATGTTACTGTAGTATCGATGTTAATTTATGTTTATGTATCAGACTACACCTACTTATTAATTCATTGAACCCGAGCGAACGCCGGCGTTCGCTCGTTCATTGTCTTACTATTGTGTCTCTGATTACGGTACTCAAAATCTACTTTTTAGTCAAAAGAAATTGAATTTGTTTTATTTGTTTGTTTATTCTTGAAAGTAAGCAGAAACGAAAATTAAGTTACTGGCAATTAAAACAGTTAAACTATATACACAAAAAATAACATTAACATTTTATATGAAATCACAAATTAATGAAATCTACGAAAGTTTGCAAAGACGTTCTTTTTGTCATCACTTACAACCACAACCAGGAAAAAAATGTTCGAAAATTCTAAAGATCCGGCGACAAAGCGGTCAGATATTTATAATGAGACTTGGGGGACGGAATTGTGTTTCTGCCTGAGAAGTGACGACGCCGTTTATAATCAGAAAAATGTATTAACCCCCGTTGAAAAGAAGGGAAGAATTAATTTTGAGGGTATGCTTTTGAAGCTAGGAAGTTTAGTACTGTAGCATTGTTCTATTTTGCATTTATTGCAAAAGAAAACGACTTCTACTATTGTTTCTACTGAAAGGCTTTCTTTAAGAATTGCCTCAAGATCCGATCTTGCTCTGTCCATATTAAACGGCATCTTGTGACCTTTACACCGAAATTCACTAATTGCAATTAGGGATCTCTGTACCAAATACCTCCCCATTAATACCGACTTATAAGACCGAAGCCTACCAATTAACAATTAGTCATAATCTCTTACTAATTGGGTTGCGTAAGTCCTTCTAACTGACAAATCCTTTGACTCATATTCTAGTTTACTCCACTGAATTTTGATAATTACTCAGTCTCAATACTTCAAATAGTCCTCCATCATTAGTTAATCCATACCAGGACTTCAGAATGTCAAAAGAGCTGACAGTATGGCTATACCTATTAGCCACAGCTAGGTTTAACCCCGCCTACACAAGTATGCGTCTTTCAGATAACGCTGGATTTTCGTCTGTCCCGCTCATTACTCTCGCGTTAGAAAGGGAGGCTGGATGATAGACTATGCAAATAGTCTGAGTGCTTGAAGCACGCTTTAGTTTCGCTAACGATGTAGGGTGACGGTGCAAATTCGTGGGACATGAATATACATGTAGAAGAATGCAGGTTTTTGCAAAGGGTTGTGCGCAAAGGGGTGTAAAGATTAGCATAGTGCTGTGTCACTAGCTTTTTTAAGGACTCTATGTTTACCTATACCTGTACTTATAGCTAGGAGGGTATAGAAACTTAAACGAAAACTTTTACGATCCGGTGTAAGCGTTTCTCTTCGTCTACACTCTACATTATTATACAACCTTCTGGTATTAAAATCACTGGACTGATAATCACAAATGAGTTGTTAATCGATTGGACAAACGAGGCGTTATGGCTTGGTTGAGTTACCTATGATTTAATTTTTTAACAAACGCCGTGTAAGTGACAAGTGGTCTTTATATTCATACCTAAAAGTAAAAAGTATCCTATGTGCTATTTCAGAACATGGCTTAAGTACGCGTGTCTCACGTTTTATTCAAATCAGATGAGCTTTTTGAGCTCGCAGTAGTAACCAACATACTCAAACACACTCCTAAACTTTCGGCTTTACAATAGACATTTGCTTCTAGACGTACTTAAAAACACTAAAATATATCAATACTTAGATATCATTCTTATATCATACAAGTTCTGCATCACAAAACATAATCAAAACCACTTATATTCTCCTTGACCTTATCACCTTTTAATAAAAGTTTTTATTTCATTAAAATAAAAATACAACATTATACATACACATCGGTCTCTCATTTTAGAATCCTAAAAATGCACATCAAAGAACGCGCGAGCAATGATAATATTTTGTTGGGAATGCATGTGGGTAGATTGATGCGTAAAATGATTAACAGGCAAAAGGATTTACGTAGCCAACATATTTAATCACTTCAAAGCACATGTAGGACATTAAGGTTTAAAACGTATTAGCTAAATGTGATTCCGAGCAGATATTTTATGCCCCGTTTACACAATGGCTAAGGAAGGCGATAAGGCGAGGCTGGGCCCACGTGTAAACGAGGCATTAGAGGTACGCGAATGCGGGTGTGTAGCCCCGCAAACCTCCATTGAAAAGGGAGGATCCTCCGACCAGTCGGGTGTTTTATCTGATCCGGGCAAATGCGAGTTGATTTCGGGTTGTTGTATATGCGCAGAGAATTGTAATATAATTCTATAATACCGCGACGCAGGATTTAGAATTATTAGTTCCTATGTGCGATCACAAATGTCGCTCCAACATAAATGAAGGCTAGAGAATCCCAAATTGGGTTACGGGATTATTTGAAACAATTACTGCGGTCCTGGAACGCAAAGGACAACATTCCGCCTCGCTCCACCCTAAGCTGGAGGAATTATTTGATGAATCTCACAAAAAAAAAGAAACAATCCCAATTAGTTCAAGGTCGGAACAGTGACTTCCTTTTCCATCCTTTTAAAAGTAATACAAACTATACCATCAAACCAAGACGACCTATATAGATTGGATCAGATCGGATCGCTGTTAAAATGCTCCAGTCGACCACCAATGAGTGGACGGCTTTAGGGTGAAACGATGATGCATATTTAAAGCTAGAACTACACTGACAAGCTAAGCTGAACCTAGACTTTTAGAGCTACACTTGATCCACGCCACGCGACGTCGTTCTACGTACAAATCAGGCGTATTACACGTGCGCATCGGTCTAATGTAATTGCTTGAACATACATCCAAACCTACACAGAGCTCGCGTGAAATCACCAACCCTTTTCTGTCAGTCAAATGCACAAGGCACGTATGTTCGTACGTATAGGTAGGTGCATTTACTTGATGACGAACCCGTCCATTCATTAGGCAGCCTCGGCACAGGTATTTAGGCTACCCATGCTGCCAGTAATTACTATAATTGTTACTCCCAACACGTTACCGAGAATTGTGCGGTTTATAGGTCGACTCGAACATTTTCCTGTACTTTAGTCAAAAGACATATCGGTATTATCAATAGATTTTCATCTTTTCAAGTGAATATTAGACGAGGTTTTCTTTGGCTTTCAAAGTTTAGTAGCTAAAGTTAAATAAAATACTTTGTTGTTTGGTCATATTCTATATCATATTTTGTCAAAGAAAAATGACAATGAAGAATAACAATTTTCAGTGTTGCAAGTTCAATAATCGAACCATTTATTACAGCAAATAAATTGATACTAAAAAGTACTTTCGATAAACTCTCAGTCCGATCACGTACAAATCGTCAAAGTAGTTCAATGTTAGTCGAAAAAGTAAAAAAAAAACACATTTCTACTAATTGTTTACTTAAAGAAACTGAGTAGTCTACCAGAAACAAAATAAAATAGTAATCAAAGTAACTTCTAAGGAGATACTTTAAAGACTATTTTAAAATAAATTAATTCGGTGCAAGAAAAGGCGGGTTCGAAAATAGATGGCGTTCAGTAAATCGAAAATATCTAAATAATGTTGGTCGGTCTGAGATAAAGGTTAGAGTTCAAAAGTCTACAACAGGTTGAAGAGGGCAAAAGTTAAGAATAGAAAACCTAGGATTATTGTAAGTAGGGATGTGACGTAAGTAGTTATATAGAAACCGAATTTGGAACAGGAGTTTTTAAATTTGGTTTATAGGAATCGGAGCCGAAATCGGAGGCGGACGCAGAAGCGTCAAACGAAACACTACTAAAACTAATAAAAAACTCGAATATGAAAAGAGCGAATTTACAAAATTCCATCGAGTTGGAGTCGGATCGACAGAAGGCGCGGAGGAAGAGAGTATCTCTTCTCAAGTATAAATCTGTCTGTACTCCGATATAAGTTCCGAATAAAATTTAACGGAACCGAAATCGGTATGGAAGGTTTAAAATCAATCGGTAGTTCCAATCTTTCGGAATCGAACCATCGTAACATCTCTTATTGTAGAACGTACAAAATATCGTTAGACCATGAATCAACAGTTCTTCAAAATATCTACTGATTCATCATTCTGATTAAACGCAAGCATTACGTGTGGTAAATTCATTCCCGTATAAGGTTGCATTGATTGGACTAACTAGCCTACATCCTATCAATTATATCGTCTATCGCCTTTATTCTAATCTTATATTTGAACTAGTGACCCGCCCCGACTTCGTTCGGGTCCAAATTTTAAACCTTTCTCGTTTTCGTAGTCTTCGTAGTCTTTCTAATTAGTCCAAACCGACCGTTTGGATGAGTTAGCGGACAAACAGACACACGCGGAAAGTGACTTTAGCACCATAAAAAGGAGTACATATCTAAAATTCCTAACGAAAACTACGTCTGTAATATGATTTCCAGAAAGATCACCAGGAGAAACTGATTGACTGACATATCAACGCACAGTCGAAACTATTGGGACTAAGAGCGTGAAATTTTGCATACGGTTTCCTTTTATGACGTAAGTGAGGAGTTTCCAAAATTCATTCCCTAAAGGGATGAAACGTGGGTAAAATGACTATTGCCGGGTGAAGCCGCTGGCAGAAGGTAGTTAAACAGTATAGTATTATATTTCTAGATGAAAACACGCCAAGACCTGACAAGCTGTCACTTCAGTGTTTAGGTTTACGTCAAAGTTAGTGTCAACTATCAAGCTGAACAACACTAATTTCACGCCTTCCTATCGCATTAGTATCATGAGCACGATATGTTACACATCACCATGTTCCCTTACTTTTCCATAGCAAACACCGCAACTTTGTGAATTATTAAGGGTAGGTATGTTGCCAAAAACCTTGCTAATTGCTTGATAATTACATTGTACATTAGGAGTCTTCTTTGTAATATAGAGGCTTTTGCCGCCCACAACGTTTTTTGACAACGGTAGACATTTTCTAACAAGAGCTGAACTTTTCTTATTGTCAACAATTTTGTTTCTTCATCCAACATGGCAGGATTTGTTTGTTCTCTTTATTTATTTTTTAAATTTTGCTCTTTGATCTTTAAAACTCTTGGTTCTAGATAATTTCCTTTTTGCATTGCAACGCAGGTTATTAAATCCAATGGTCTCCTACACACAATAAGTACACAGTGAAGTAATAAATGCTTGCGACCGTATTATTTACGCGCATCTGAGTCATATTGCCTCAGAGAATACTTACAAAGTCTTATGAAGCTAAATTATCTCTGTGCACATGCACTCGATTCATTCGATGTTTAAAGAACACAGGTACTTTACTGCAAAAGGACCAATTTTGCCGATATCTACCACCGTTGACCAAAGTTTTTGATCTCAGATATCACTATCGTCTTATTCTTTAATTTGTAGATATTTAGGTTAAAGCTGAACTTCGTAAATAGAATAAATCACTCCTCGACAAGAAAAGTCATGCTAGCAGGAAAAATCAGAACGGAAAAGTAACACTCGCAACAGAATTAGTTAATTCTGTATAATGTTGCTACATCATCAAAACATTTCGTGGCTTATAGACCAGAAATTTTAGGATTATTTTTGTATATTGGTTATTTTTTTACGTCGGCCATGAACACCGATGATGATGTATTTAATAGCAAAAGTAAGTAGACAGGAAAAATTAGTTAAGTAGGTACACGGAGTGCTTTTTTCCGAGAAGAGATACTTAATATAATTTTAATAACTTCTACCTAGAGAACACTTATTTAATGAAGACTGATTTATATTTTATAGAAGACTGAGCACGGACGTCAGAATAATTAAATCGCTGAAAACTAAACGCTTATTTCTAGCCAGCTAAGTTGGTCAAGCATTACCATTTAGAAAATTAAACTACAACTCGTTGCAGCCGTTACGCCATCAATCAAACCGAAGACTGAACGGGAAATTAGTTCGAAAAGTTTTGATAACAATGCTAATATTACCAACATTCCACCTCAACCACAGCATTATATTTACACAATAAACGATACATCCGAAAATAGTCCATAAACCGATATACTAAGCAGAACAAAGCAATAATATCAAGACACAGAACAGGTTTCCACAAGGGCGTCTACGAACGACCTTGCTACTCCTCACATGAAACTCGATATTGCTGACGTAACGAGCTCAAATTCATCAGAGGAACCCTAATTTATACGGATACCATAGGGTTACTTATAAGAAATATGGGGGTAGTATGACTTAAGACAAAGATGGGTTGACGACATAAAGAAAATCGGTGGTCCTACGATTTACTCGGTCTAATAAGAGAAGGGATAGAAAAAGGTAGCTTGGAAATAAGCAGATTTAATATCAGCAGCTGGTCAAAATGATCTGAAGACGATGATGATGATACATTTAAAATCGTACCAAAAGGTTTATCAATGAATATATTTCATACAATACACGTTGCCAAGTTTGATTGTAGTGAGGATGACAGTTCACTAGAGGCCAATGGCCTACAGTAAACATTTAGCCAGCTCATGCTAATGATCCTTCGAAATTGGATTTCGAACAAAGAGCGATGAAATTCCTCATACATTCATCTATATGTTGATTAAGTTCAGAACATAAATTAATGAATCTGTTGCCATTTCCACGCTTTGCTGGAGACGGCTAAATTGTTCACATGTCAGTTGGAATTAGTGGCTTTTATTAAGATCTATATACCCTCTGTCACTTCTATGTGGAATGGAATTATGCTTGATTTAATTCTATCTATCTCATTGATTCTGCGGCGTATTCAACTCTGTCTAATATATCATAAAACAGCTTAACATTTTGTTTGATATAGAACTGGTTTCTGCTCGCGTCTTCTCCTGCGTGAAAGCCAAAAATTGTAATCCTAAGAGAACATGCTGCTGGAGTACAAATTATTTTTGCCCTGTTACACGTTTGTTGTTCGTGAAGGAGTATCAAACATCCCTAGTTAGAAACTTTTGCCTTCATACTATTAATGTGTTTAGGTCCATTATTGTTTGACTCTGTTATGACTAAATTGTTATTCAACGCAAAATTGCAAAGGCATTTCATACCTGCCATGAAATGTTTAAACTATTCCAAAAATTCAGTGTGTACAAAAGGATGGTTACGTCCAAAGTAGCTAAAGTATTCAGTTTCGCTCCCGAGATATGACGACCTTTGTTCGTTGTAGAAGCTACAGAGCCGAGCGAGCCACCAAACCGGTATTTATACTCCTGACATTTAACTGAGCTACATATGAAAATAATTTTGATTCGTAATTGTTTCAAGCGTGTTAGTAATGTTCTATTTTGACTTAGTTTGATTTAGATAGCCCAGTTTTCCCTTTAGGCTCAGTTTCAACTTGACTTGTTCTTGAATTTCGTGATGTTCTCTTTTACAGTCGTAAGTTTTGTATTTGTACTGCCTTGGGTTTGTTATTTTACATAATTTAAGTGACGGTCTACATTCTGCTTTGAATTCCAGAAACGTTAAATAAATATTCGTCAGAAATGAAACAAAGTACTAAGCTATTTAAACTTTTCCATTGTGTGTCTGTAACTGTATTATTGGTTCGAAAAAATAGAATTCCACCGTTTTTCAGTCCGATCTCTAAAATAAAAATGGAAAATATTATTGGATCACCGTCGCAACATGTTTGAATAAAACCGAATGTTATTTTGAAGACAAAAATCGACCTTTATCTCATATTGGGGTAGAATCTCAGCCCCAAGATTATTGGGCAAATATTTATCTAGATTTCAGAATAGTCTAGACGGTAAAATCTTCAAGAGTTGAGTAAATCTAAAACTAGTGATAATAAAACTTAGGACATCAAGACTATGAATATTCATTAGAAACTAATTGAATGTAAACACTAAGGAAAATTTGTATTTGAGTATTATTTCTGTACTCTTGACTAAAGACTTTCGTCATCTGCTACATTTGTTTTATCCTGTCTTTTTTTAATTCTTAATAGGTTCGCGCTTGTCTTTTGTAAAATAGTTCATAACACGGTAACTATTGTTAATATTAATTGGTAGTAGTGGTCGCCCAGTGGTAAAGATCCCGACTTACGAGTTGTAATTATGTCGTGAGTTCAAACCTAGGCAGGTGTTTTACTATGTGTAATTTATTTCAACCTCTCAACACGATGAAGGAAACCGGCACATCTTAGAACCAAAGATTCAAAGACATGATAAATTCAGCAACACGCACTAGGCCCGTGCCCTCTCCTAAGGCTTGAGCCTTAGGAGAGGGAATGCTGTGATTAACCACAGTAGTCTAAGCAGTCCTACAATGCTTTATCATAAAGGTAAAGTAACTAGTGGTTTCGATTATAAAGTAGATAAAAAGGATATTTAGAATCATTTGGCAGCGGTGGTTTTGCAAGTTATGTAACTGTAATACAAGTAATAAAAGAAAAATTAAAGCTGTGCCAATGTTAAATCTTGAAAGGTACTAAAAAGGAAAACAAAGTTGACACAACAACCATTAGAAAACAACTTTAAACATGAGAAGTATTTCTAGCTAGCTCATTTCATAAATCTCACAAATGAGCAAAATAAGTTGAAAACGTAGCCAAAAGTCACCTGTCAAGAATTATCACAGAAAATACCTTTTCTCTAGAGTTACGTCGAGAAGCTTTTAAATGAATCCGACATTGAAAATGTGGTGACAGATGATAATATAAATGTCGGGGACCTAGGTGAATGGAAAGGTGGAAAGGACAGAAATTGTGTCGGTTTGCACCTTTGTTCGTTTGAGATTGCGTCAGTTTTCAATATGCTTTGAATTTTCAAAATACTGAACTTGTTTTCTGTCACATCTTTGGACAGCCTTTGAGGTGTCGTGTAAAAATGACATTTAGGCATTCCAGTTTCCATTCAAGCTCTTTTTTAGGGTTCCGTACCTCTAAAGGAAAAAAACGAAACCCTTATAAGATCACTTTGTTGGCCGTACGTCTGTCTGTCTGTCAAGACCCTTTATCTCGGGAACACGTGGAGGTATCGAATTGAAATTAAAACCATATACTCAGGTCTGCGGTCCCTTGAAGCTGTGAAAAAATCAAACTTCTGAGTTAATGAAAAAAAAATATGGCCGTTTATTTCGCAAAAAACATGTATTTTAACCTAGAATCCTGAAATTTGACATGAAGCAAAGTCTCATAGCACAAGTTTAGGAAAAAAACTTAAAACTATAAATTTATAGTTATGTCACAAAAAAAACCTTTTTTCTGCGATTCGAAAAAATCTTTGTAACTCAATTCGGGAATGCAGTTCAATCTTTTGAGGCGTCGTCGTGTATAAATTACATATTCAGCTTCAATTTCAGCTTAAGACTTAAACCCTGTCAGCATATTCACTCACATAAGTGGAATCAATACTCAAAGGCGTACTCTGAACTACGTTCTAAGTGACAGTGATATCTGTAGTACACTCTCAGCTTTCGAGAATTGCTCTGACAGGCACAGAGATAGACGTAGCAAATATGTAATATTCAATGATGCCAGTGAAGCATTTGCGAACAAAACATTAATCACGATTCCAAGCATAGCAGGCTTAAAAGTCCTACCAAAATTAATATCTCGCTTAAATTTTAACGTTCAACGTTGGAGTTTTGTTCGAAACTAATTTGCGCGTTTCGAAAGGAATTGTTTTCCAATGCCAGTTATTGTGCCTGACTTTTTTCAAAGTTGTATGATATATTGCGAATTGCGCTTGTCTTTTTGCTGGCCAAAGTTTTTGAGAGCCTACAAATGGTGAGGGACTATTATATGGATTATTCGCTCCATTAAATCTTTTTGTACGGTTCAAAAGGTGGTCTTTGGGTACGTGAATCATTGCGCGGAAACGTAACGAGCGTTTGATAAAAAACAGACGTATTTATATTTGCGAACGCTTTAGGGACTCATCGGTGAATCTATGAAGCTGAATAACAACTCCAAATATATGTTGTTATTGAAGTGGAAGCAAAAAATAGACAAACACTAATAATGTGAGGTCAGATTTACAAGCTAATAGAATTCTAGATGCAAACACGTTCGACACTTAGGATAGTGATAATAATGCACATTTTACTTTTCATTCATGCGTTATTCATCTCTCTCTCTCTAAGCGATCTAGAGTCACTTTTGACACCAAATCGTGGGCGTCAAGTCATGAATCACATTGACAGCATGCGTCACTTGTTAAGCGAGCATCGCTATTATCTCATCTGTGTTTACACTGTTAAAAACTCACATTACGGGGCAGTTACTGGAGTTTTAAAGAATTAATCGTTCATTAAACTCGGTAAAGTTTGCGAGATGATTAAAGGATGTCCGCGTTCAGATAGTGTTGGTCCAGTATAACGATTTATATTAATTTAAGCTTGTCCAAGACAGGATGAAAATAAATGACGGTTAAGTCCTTGAACTCTGCAGTTTCTAAGCTCCTTCATTTGACATCTTTAGTCTTAGTAAAGTTGAGATTTATTTAGTCTGGTGCAATTTACACTGTTGTTCGAATGGAAGCAGGAAAAATCTTGAAACATTGTCACGTGTGAAAACAACAACTAAATCATACAAATAAATGCCAATTTAATTACTGTTTGTTACTAGGGAATATTAAAGGAATATTGTTCGACACACCTATGTGTATCTATACACATAATATTAAATACCAACAACAAAGCAGTGTAATTAATAAACGTGGCTTAGAAACGATCCTTATAACTTACTGATATCTCAGACACTATTCAGGTAAACCAAGACAAATTCATAAAGAAGAAATTAATAACAGTATATTTAAAGGGCCTAGATACAACGCTGGCCACAAATACGCGACCCACATTGTGTGCCTTAGTATATGCACAGAAAACTCGGTAAATGGATCAAGCGGCCTCAACTTGACACTAGCTCGGGCTTTCAACAAGCTTTTAGGATTAAAATGAAAGCTCTCAGCACTAAATATGCTGCCAACAATTAGTTTCGAACGCGAAAACTTGAGAGAACACTTATTGTCGTTAGCACTACATAGTTAACAAAAAGGGTGGGATTTTGGACGGATGACACTCCGATGGAATTCCAATCACAAATCCAAGCAAGCGTTGGACTGATCATCAAAGGAAAAGAAAGCGCGGTCGTCACCGCCAAACCTGGCGACTCAAAGTGTTGCCAGAAGTGAAGAGCAACAGAACGATGTGGAGCGACGTATAGCGCGAAGCCCAATACCGCTCGCGATGGAGGTCTGGTGGTTGTGGTTGTGGACGCCCTCTGGCTCATTTTTGGGACATGGCATATTAAGTCAAGTACCAGGATAAACATAAATGGTTGTTTGACTTGAGTCTCAGGTTACTTCTATACAAGCGTACTCCAATGTCAATGACATCATCGTTTACCATCAGCTGATGAAGTAACCTATTCCTCTTGACTTAAAGACCCGCAGGTTGTAGATAACAGGAAATTTCACTCCTTAGGTGTACGCAAGATGAAAGTGATCCCTGTTTTATGGGTGGGATGTCCTCCATGTACCGGCGGCGCATCGTCGGCGGATCAGAGAAAATCTAAAGGCTTAGAAACTTGGTGTTGATGCTCTAGACTTGACGAATGCACTATTGCTGAAGATCTTCTTGACTTGTATCTCAGATAAAGCTAAATGAATCTTAAAGCTGTAATCATTCAGATATACCTATCTATCTTGTTCTATTCTAAGACCAATAAAACAAAATAGGTCATAACAAATTAATCCAAATTGAAATTAATAATATGGAATCAAATATTAATACCCAGACATTTCTTAATTTGCATCACAAAACATCTCGTTAATTTCAACAAATAGAAAAGCTATCTTAGACATCAAATTAATTCAAATCGACGAAAATATTAATTCTTACTGGTGTTCAAACCTGATATTCTCATTAATTTTAATAAGCGACCTCTAAGGTAACAAAAATAAATGAATACAATGGTTGTTTTATATCTTAAGACACGTGTGGTATAAAAAACTATAGACGATCAAAAAAACTATGTATGTGTTTTGCGAAGTCGAATTAGATGTTACCCGTGTATTCAATGATATGTTTGAATTGAAGAATATTGCCGTAATTATACTAATAATATAAAGGTGACCGTTTGTCGGTGTGTTTTATTTGTAACTTCTTTACGCTCAAACCGCTAAACGGTTTTCGGTGAAACTTGGTGGATACTTTTATCTCGGAGGTATGTTCCCGTAGGACAAAGTATTACTTTCGCGCGGGCGAAGCCGCTGGCAGTTCTTAGTAATAAATAAAGCTTTGCTTAAAGACATTATTATGGGGACACTTAAAGTCTGAACACTACCTTTCGCTCCACGTTAGAGCGAGGAAAAATCATATGATGATTTACGAACTGAAAAAAGAGTCGGAACCAGATAGGACTATGTACCTACCAACAGGAAAAATATTTACGGGTGGTATGTGCACCTCATCAGATTAAAAAAAATAGTTAAATTATATAGGTAAACATCGGTTACCATCAGGTAAGATAGCGGTCAAGTGCGAGCCTAACAATAATTTTAAAAAAATGGATGGATTTTTTTCTCGCAGTTTTTTAGTATCCGTAGTCGGACAGTTTTATTGAGGTTTCCCTCTATGAAATGTATGGTAGCAACCCGGAGTTATAATTTCCGTCCAGTTTATGAGGAAAGACTCACCCATGGGACTTACTACAAAACTGTTGAAATGTGGGTTTACTCTCGTCTGCCATCTTCGGGGAATTCTAACGTGATGCTTAATAAACTTTACCCACCATAAACACACTTCATTATTTAAGTTGAAATAAGAGTGAAAGAGGGTGTCTCGTTTCGACAATAGATATCTCTCGTTTCCTTGTAGGTAAATCACATCAATATTATGAAGACGAAAGTTTGTGTATTTATGTGTACGTTTGTTACTCCTTCACGTCCAAAAGGCTGAACTGACGTGGATGAGGCACGCGGGTAGATCATGCCCTGACAACCAAGTCAAGAGTGAATTCTAGGTTATTTCTGGGCAAGCCTGCTCCATCGTCGACCTACATCATCGCTTACCATCAGGAGAGATAGTGATCAAACGAAAATCTATCAATAATAATAAAAATATTCCCTTGGAATTATTTTCAAGTTCCACTCAGACGAAGCCGCTAGCAGAAGCTGATATTTCATCACTTATCTCTTCAAGAAGATTACTTTTATCATCTACTTCCTACTCACATAATATACTTACGATGAAAAGCCTCAACGCGTCATAAGCAAAATTCTTATACCGTTTTTTATCTTGTAGAAAAACTAACTTTGAATGAGTTTTTTCCCACGTATATTATGACTGTGCCTTGAGGCAGTTTTTCGAGTGTCAGCGAAGTGTATGTATGTACTATAGATTTCAAACAAATATGATTTGCCGAGAGCAAAGTTACACACCAATAACTAAAGATCTAATCAAACATATAGATGATAGGTTAGTCAACTCTTGAAATATTGAAGATCATAATGTGAAGTCATTATATTGATGGACAGATTTTTAAAACAGCTAATAGGGTTGTCAATAAAACATTAATCACTATTGCAAGTATCACATTAGAAATCTCATCAATGAATGAATTAATGTATTTTTAAAGGTACAGTGGCAACCAAAAGTCCATAGGCAATCTCACAAAGCAATAGTTTGACGTTTAGTTTGACAGTTCATTACTATGTGTTAACTGTGAAATGTCGACATATCACTCCACGTTTGGGAGTTTTTGGCAGGATTTCTTTGAGTGAAGTTCAGTGGCTGTTTTAATTATTCGCGAATTGATTCCTAGTGGTTATTGTGATGTAAAATTGGTGACGTTTTGTATCACAATTGTCTGCTCAACTGGACAATAATTGGAATCAGCGTGATGTCGGTAAAATGGAGCTGAGAATTAAATTTTGTTGTTGTTTACCTCGGCGAAGTTTGCCGAGAAGGTTGAATTGATACATTTTGTTGCCAAACACTACAAAAACATTAGAATGTGTACATGTCGCCACGTCAACGCCGCTTATTTAATTTGTAAGACAGTGAGAATGCACTAGAGTGTGATACATAAAAAGGGTACGACTTCGCAGCGCAATAACTGTCCTCTCAGGCGTTATGTTAGGTTAATTTCTATCTATATTGTAATCGTAAACAAGTAACTATTCATACGAAGACATTGCTTAAAGGACTTAGTATCCAAGTCAAAAACATTAACGAGAAAAAAAATCACTCCACGCCTACGCCCTCGCACTGGCTACTGTATCTTAGCTTGGAGTTTTGAGTGTTTACTGTACATAATGATTGTCTAAAATACACGATGTAAACTACATAAAGATATTTTAAAAGCTGTTTTAATATTCCACAGGTAAGATAAAGGAACGCTTCCTTTATGGTAATCAGGGTAATATTTAGGAAGATGCTTCGGCAATTTCAATATATTACGTACGTTAATTTAATTTCTGAGAAGCGACCTCAAGCCCCTCTGAAAAACATGGCATTAATTAACTCTTAAAGGTTTCCATATTCACTGACTTAATAGGTACATATAAAAAAGGCTACACAAAGTATGGAAAAACACATTACACGTAATTAAAATACTTAGAAAACACGTTTTCAGTGAGTTCCTATTTATTAACATTAAGGTAAGTTAAATGTAAAATAACAATCTACCATCTTGATTTATATTTTTTGTTAAAACATAATTATGATAATTATATATGTATATATATGATGTATTTATTTTTAGGTTTTATATACAGGTATTTATGTATTTATTATTTTAATTTAAGATTTCACATTCTTTTCTTTCATTACTTCTACATTTCTTCCTATTTCTCCTTTCGCAGGTCTGCTGGAATAAATTTATTTTAGAAATAAGCAGTACCTTTGTACAATTTTTATAAGAATGTATCTTCTTTCGTATTTATGTGTGTACATAAATTATAAAATAAATAAATAAATATGATAGAAAAAACAAAAATGAGATTAACGAAAAAGCACACACATAAGGAAAATGAACATAAAAAATATCACGAGAAAGGTTAAATACCTAGCAACAGTCTATGGTTACCGCCATTAAAATTCGAATACAGCCAACATAATAATTAAAACTTCTGCCTACATTACAAAAACCCATTAAGTTAGCGTTACCAACTAAAGCATTTAGCCTGAAGAGCTGCGCAAAGGCAAACGGGCACAAGTGTCCTGGGCATAAAATTATAAAAGGCACTGTGCTTTCGGGTCTAAACCAAACTTTTTTACAATCCCATTACGACGATTCACGACAGGAGAGCGATTTCACGTTAACCCTGGGGCTACGGAAAGTTAAAAGGGCCAACAGGGGAAAGTTTAAGTTCGAGTAAAAATTATGCGATTTTTGGGGTACCACAAGGTAAAAAAAGGGTGCCTAAATTTCATCTTATTCTTCTTCTTCTTTTCTTGTCGATGTACTCTAACTATATTTTTTCTGACCAGTAATTGGCAACCTCTACGGCTCTGTTATTGGCCTCGTATAGATCCTGAAAACTGCAGGTGGTTGTGCAGGATGGATAGCATAGCAAATTACACATGTCCTGTGCAGCGGCTCCACACTGGCACTGTGTTAGAGATGGGTCGAGGAAGCCCCATTTGGCCAAATTATTTTTACAGCGGCCAACCTGGGTTGCAGTCGGTTAAGGCATTTCCAGATTGATCACTGCAATTCACGTCCAAGGCGGAGATGTTCTGACGGGGTGATGAAATGTGTAGGAGTTGGGTGCTTATTTCCACAGCGCGCATCTCTCGTCCTCTGCACTGTCTTTTGAAGAGGTCGTAAATCGCACAAAACTTTTACGACTCAAATTCAATCTTATTTTATTGAAAGATATATTGTAGTTTGTAAATCAAAGATCAGTTACTATTGTAACTACAACTACAACTACACTACAACTATACTATTGTATTACACCCTTCTTAATTCTTTATTGTACACAAAAACATACATAGTACACGGACATAATACAGTTTATGTACAAAGGCGAGCTTAACTCAAGAATGAGTTTTCTCCCAGCAAACCTTTCGAGTTACAGAGTGAGAACATATTCGAGGTAGAAACCAGTGCACAATATAATCCTTACAATAACTAAATCTAAAATATAATTATATTATACATAAATAGTTAGCAAGTTTAATAATAGTTAAATAAAACGGTTCAAAGGACTTAAGTTACTTTTGGTATTATGGAACAATTGGTATATTTACAAGTCCAAATGGCCTTATAAAACTTATCATGCCCAAGTTAGATATAAACCTTGAAGAAAGACTAGAAGAACTTCTCAAGGGTGACTATAAATTTGAAATACTCTTAAGGAAGACACATTATAACATACACTACGCAATAATATCCCACACTCAGCCACCCAAGAGACAAGACCCTTACATAACATTTGAGAAAGTGTCAAAACATGACATTTCTGTATGCTGATATCACACGATACATTTGCCGTATCGTATTCCGACAACACATAAAAACTTATCGACACTTTGGTAAAGGAAGAACGCTTCCGTAGTGGTGACATGATATAGGATGGTTACAGAAGGCATAACTCACTAATCTTTCATAGTTAACGGTTCAATCAAAACAAAAAATGTTTATGAGAACTGCTGAAGGATTAAGGTGGTAGGCACATCATATAGTAGAAATTACTGCCACGGCTGCATCAGACCTCCAGTAAGATGTCTTTTTTTCTTGAGTTATTAAAAGATCTAATGAAATAATTACCTCTCCCTCTCTAGGCAGGGGCGAGAGGGCATGCCAGACTTTTACTGACTAAAACCACTCCTGAGTCTTACAGTTGCCTCTTGCGGGTTTCCTTTTCAGAAATTCCCCATGGTCTCAGCGGGCATCGACACTGCTGGGCCCCAACGGTTTTGCTGATATCTCTTTGAGGCGCACGTGAAAAACTACGTACCGTTGACATTTCGGGCTCGGGCCGGACGGCGAGCTGCCCATTGCTCGTCATCCGCAAGCCCGTGCCTACCTACAGTAAGAGGTGCACGCGAATTTAGCAGTATTGTATCCCAGGCTTCGAACTCTTGATAGTGGTATGAACTGTGGCAAAGTAAATTTGTATCCAAGCCTAAATCGACTATTTGCCATTCTGCGATTGAGTAAAAAAATGGTCCTTTTGCACCAAATCTTGTTCAGTGATTGTATGATATAAAATATACATGTGCGTTTATTGTTTTCCAATAAAACTGATGTTTGAGTCTTGAGTCGAATCAACATGTTTTGGTATTGAAGAAAATGCGTATTGATAAGGACAATGTTTAACACGGAAATTGAAAAAATACTATTTTCCGTCACCAACGTTGACGACTTATATTTGTTTTCTCATTGCAAGAATATCGTATAGACAAAATAATGCTAAATTTCTAGAAAAACACCAATTTCCTTTTCATCGTCACTTACAGCTAAAGATACGCCGACAGAAAAATATGATTTATGATCTGTCACTATTTTGAAAGGAGAAGAAAATACAGAGGAATCGTCCTCATCGTTGTAGTACGATGTTCGATCATAATCTTAATTACCTAACTCCACGAGACGCTCATTTTCTCACAAACATGCTTATAATAAAAAAAAAACACTAGTTGCTGCCAGCAGCTTCACCCGCGTAATAGAAGAAAATTATCCCCAAGGGAACATACTCCCAGGATAAAAAGACATGGTCTACCCGTGTACCAAGTTTCATCGAAATCCATTCAGTAGTTTTTGCGTGAAAGAGTAACAAACATCCATACATACAAACCTTCGCGTTTATAATATTAGTAGGATTTACACATGCAGATATTATGAATGGAAACTTCCCTGTTCATGGGAATGTTTACTAATAACTGCATTAAAACATATGTAGATAGTTATTATATACTCGTAGTATGTATGTACTTATTAATTGAATGGCTTCGTTCACGTGGCCGAGTCACGTCAAGGATTATGATAGGTTAACAGACACGACATTGCGATTAAGTGATTACATGTCGATCGTATTGTGCCTAAGGTTATTAGGAGAGAATAAATATAGACAGATATGAACTGTGAATCTATTAATATCAACTGATGTGGACTATGAAATAAAATACATTTACAATACTAACAACCCGACGAACAGCGAGTATCCAACCTTACGTTGTTGAAACTTCAACGGTCCGGACTAAGCGTTTCGCTTCGTCGTTTATACCGCGTACATCGAAGGACTGGAAAAATTTGCCTGCTGCGGTCTTCCCGTCCAACTATAATTTATGTGTCTTCAAGGCTAGAGCGAATAGGCTCTTAATAAACTAGTGTGCCTGACCATCAATGATTGCATCTCCGCTTACCATCAGGTGGGATCGCAGTCAAGCTCTGGTTTATATCAATGAAAAAAATAAAAATAACAACCGACAAAAAATAATGCCTATACACAACAGTGGGTGGTTTAAGGTTAAATGATGATGATAATGAAAATTTCACAAACAAATTATTGATCCATATCGCAAAGGGACCTCGTCTAACCCTATTTTCAATTAAACTGAATCTCTAAAACAAAGCAGCTATGTAAATACCCCTAATTGGGCCACAAGGGACGACTGAAATCCGTGAGCTAAATCCTTTTACTTAATTATATATTTATCTTCCTCCCCCTCTGTGATTATTAACAGTGTGTATAATATAATTTTGGACATAAAGGGCTCATTTTTTTCTACTTATTCATCACTTTTTGATTTTATATACTGGTAAAAATCAGTATGGCCCAGGCGTAAATCTAACACAACATCATCATCATCATCATCTTCCTGCCCTTGTCCCATCTTATTTGGGGTCGGCGCAACACGTTTTTTTCTTCCATTCTATCCTGTCAACCGTCATACTATCACAAATCTAACACAACAATCTTTAAAAAAGATTCGGTTTTGTTACCGTACCGTACTTTTATAAGACCTGAAGTGCCATACTTTCTAACATTATATTTAATAATAACCTCATGTAAACAGATTAGTAGTAGATGAGAATTTCGAGACTATAGTACTCTTTTCCATCTGTATATTTTACATCTTGGTAATGACCAGTAAAGCCCAGACGTTATTTTAAAACAGCCACCTTTAAAGATTGTCAAACACAGAATGAGTGACAAAGTCAAGCTTCTTTAAGAACCAATGTGCCATATATTTACGTTCATAAAGCGTATTTATTTATGATGTCATATAAACTGAGCACTAAAGAAATCAAAGGTCGCTCACAATGGGCCTCATCAGAAGGCTCAAAGTCACCCAAAGGATAATGGAAAGGGCTATATTCGGAATTTCCTTTCTTGATCGAATCAGAAATAACGATATCCGCAGGAGAACCAAGGTTGCCGACATAGCACGAAGAATCGCCAAACTTAAGTGGCAATGGGCAGTGCACATTGCTCGCAGAACAGACGGCCGTTAGGGCCGAAAGGTTCTGGAGTGGCGACCGCGTACCGAAAGACGCACTGTTGGAAGGCCCTCTACAAGGTGGACCGATGACCTGGTGAAGATGCGAGACGCACAGGACCGTTCTTTATTGGCGACGTTTTGGGGAGGTCTATGTCCAGCAGTAGACGTCTGTAGGCTGAAATGATTATGATGATGATAACTGAAGAAATAGACATGTATTTCGAAACTAGAGTACCATGAAAGTCCTGTAGATTTTATATCAATACGGCGTTAATCTGACACGACCTTAAGATGAAGACTGTCACACAGTGACACGAACTTTTTTAGAGACCCACCATATACCAAATTTACGTCCTTACAGTGTACTTATTTATGACGTCATATAAACAGAGCACTGAAGGAATAGACGAGTATTTCGAAACTAGAGTACTCTTTTCCACCTATCATAGATCATAAAACTGTATAGAAATTCGTTTATTACAGCTCGTCTTTGCGAACTAGGGACATAATCTTGTACTAAAAAGGTAACGACGGATGCATTTTAAGAGGCGAAAATGTAGAATAGTCGTCTTGTAATTCTGAGATGGGTTTTACACTAAAGGTTTCCCCACATTTCACTGTTAAAACCGTTTTCCAAATAGGATTACGTTGGACACTGATGTATGCTCTTGGAACTGGGGCAGAGAAATGCAAAGTAAGGGAAGAAATATCAAGGCAGAGAACTCAACTTACAAAGGTAAGTTTTGAATTATGGAAACGGAAATCCATGGTTCTTTCATGCATTATGTAGGGTTCTGGTGAAAAATAAGGTCACAACATAGAAAAAAAAAAGTTTAACGGCTTCTGAAAGGACTGCGGGATTGTTCGAAAAAAATATCGTGAACCTGGAACGCAAAGGACAACTGAAAGAACACAGGTGTGGTTTTAGTCAGTAAAAGTCTGACACTCCCTCTCGCTCCCGCTCTGGGTGGAGGGGTTATTTAATGATTTTCAACCGCGAAAAAAATTGAGGTCTATGAGAAGCTGCTCAGCTCGCTCTTACCAATCACTGCTACGTATAGAACCGATAATGATTAGCTTTAAATATATAATCGTTTATCGGTATCGATATTGTATGTATTTCTTAGGTACAAATAACGTCTACGGAATAATCTTATTAGGTTGATTACAATAATAATAAAGCACACGTGTAATACAACTGCAATAAAAATTAAATATGCATTCTAATACACATTGATTGGTGTGTATTGTTATTGTTTACTAAATTATTCAACATAGTTAAATTTTTTAGTCAGTATAAGTCTGACACTATCTCCCGCTCCGCCCAAGAGCGGGGTATGTCATTAGATGATTTTCCCACCGAGTTTTAAGATTGTCACAGATCCGTTTCCAGCAGCCGAGAGACGATATAACACAACCCACTTCTTTTTTTAATGTAATAAGTCATCAAATCACTTCTCTCGCTCGAGAGTGGAACGAGAGGGCTTGTCAGTTTTTAAATGAATAAAACCTGTGTCCTTTTTCTTTTCTTTTAATTGATATAAACCAGTGCTTGAATGCGATCCCACATAAGCAGTGATGCAATCATTAATGGTGAGGCGCACTAGTTTATTAAGAGCCTATTCACTCTAGCCTTGAAGCCACCTAAATTATAGTTAGACGGGAAAACCGCAGCAGGGCAAATTGTTCCAGTCCTTCGATGTACGTGGAATAAACGAAGCGAAACGCTTAGTCCGGACCGTTGAAGTTTCAACAACGTAAGAGTGGATACTCGCCGCACATCGGTTTGTCCTTCAGTAGCGTTCTATAGTCACTTTCAAACGTTACCGCAACCCTAGCATGCATCGACCCTACTAGGCCCCCTCAGAACACAACACCGACAGATTCATCAATAACCATTTAAGCAGACGTGATCCAACATAATTAATACAACTCAAAGACTCCACGGTCCACAAGTCTTCGAGGTTAAACCAAGCTTAAGCGTAGCTCTAAACTTTGAATCGTATAATACTTTCGAAGTCACGGCAAGACTTTGGAACCCGCACGTCCAGTTTGTAAAGTTAATAAGAGTAAATACATAGTTTTGGAACTACAAAGTCTGTCTTTCTTGAAACCATTATACGGACGGCGAACATTTTCTTGCAGATACATACTGTCTTTGCCAAGACATTTTTTTTTTCTAAAAAATTCGTCAAATAACTTATCACACTGCGCGAGGAGTGTCAGATTTTTACTGGCTAAAACCCACCGGTGTTCCTTTACGTTCCAGGGCCACAGTGACTCTTTGGAACAATTCTTCAACCCTTTGTCAAACACATATGGCCAGCAAAAATGTGTGAATGATGATCTGGTAAAAACGAAATCTACAAAGATGATGATTATAGAACTACTGAACGCACGTTGTACTTACATCAAATAAATTAAAATAAGATAAAAATAACGATGTTGTCTTTTTAGGAGAAGACTGAAAAAAAAGCACAATACAACTAAAGTCCCAAGATACAGGATGCAGGTCCGTTTTACAAACAATTTATTTAATATCAACAATAACATATACTTACAAAACATTGACCAAAATGTATAAAAAAAGCCAATTGACGGGATCAAAGACCGGACACAATGCAGCAATTACAACAATTATGATGTTTCTTATAATTCAACAAGTAGTTTTACAACGATTATAGTTCAATCGAGACGACGCAGTAATTTGACTAAATTATATCAATTAAAAAACTAAGAATTCGGAAGAGAATTTGTCAATATCTATCGACTTGGGTCGGCGATAGTTAGTGGCAGCCTAACACAGTGTGTATAAAGACCACAGAATCAACGCTTTCTATATCAATTTAAGCCTTATTTGACTAACACTCAAACACGCCCTTATATTCATAAGATTGCTGTTTGATTTTCGTCACTAGGTTTAGCGCCAAAATTTAAAATCCAACACTTCAATAATATTGCTTATGGCTATAGCTTCAAACGGGTGTTAGAAATCATTGAAATTCTCGGCTTTTCTCTTCTATAATATGCATGTATTATATACACTTAAAACTTCCATAGGAATCACTCAGTTTTTTGGTTCTGTACTGTTTATGTTTATTGCGAACAGATAGAACGGAACGCGGTAGGGGACTTGTAAGAATCAAGATTTATGTCTGAATCTCAAAAACAAAATGAGTATAAACACCAATATAAATCTTTATTCTGTCCCAAAAAAAAACTTATGAATATTCCTCATTCCTTTGATACATATTTGCAAGCTTAGTTAGCGTATGCTAAAGAGACACCCAGATTCGTAATTTGCGCACCCTCATGAATAAACATCGTTTATTTAAAGTACCCTCGTAACGTGAAAATTCAAAAACTTTAATCCAAAAACCAATTCGTATGGGACTAATTAGAAGTTCATTTATTACTTATTTGTTATAAGCAGGTTCTTTTTGTGTTAATTTATTCCGCCTGACATATACCAGACAAGCGTGCTCCATTGTCAACCGCATCATCGCCTACAAAAAAAAAATCTTCAATTTTAGAGCGACGGATAATTCGGATTTTTTACGTAACTTAACTATCGGTCCTTTGAGATTTTCAGATGATAAACATAGTTACGGTTATTTATTCATCTAATATTGACTTTACTTCCGTATTAAAGAGAGAGAGATAAGTTCATGGTTTCTAAACGAAGTCTCCATGAGGATTAATATTCCATTCAATTTTAACTTTAGAACGTTTCAGCACTATCGCGTCTGACGGTAAACTTCTTCTTTTCTTAAGTCCTCCAAAGTGTAGGTGTATGGGTACTTGGGTAACTTCAACGTGTGGCTTATATTCTGAACCGGGGCATTGCACTGACATTGCATATCCGACGGATCTATAAAACCCGATGTGTTAGCTGCGATGTTTATTTATTTTATTTTATAGAAGGCTCACAGACAAATAGAAAAAAATGATATAAACATTGTAGTATTATCAAATCGCTAATTATATATATATATATATATATATATAAAGAAAATGTTGAGCCAGATGTGGTCGAAGATGGAACACGCTTGAAGAAGTTACCTACTCACTCTTTAACTTAAAGACCTTAAAAGTATAGTTCCACCTACAGTTCAATATATTATGTAATTAACAAGACTATTATCATGTACTAGCTGTTCCCAGAGCCTGTGGTTACAGCTCCGCTCCCGTGGCTCGGAGCCTTATGTACTTAAGCTTATAGCATTCCTTGATAAAGGGAATATCCAACACAGCACAGGCACAGGGTAGCCAGCCTATCGGTATTTTACAGGTTACATTTTGGAGAGTGTGCGCGGGAATTGCATGACTTGATTCCGCCATCTCCTTTCTACCATCGGACAAACCGACGTACGGCGAGTATACACCCTTACGTTGTTGAAACTTCAACGGTCCGGACTAAACGTTTCGCTTCGTCGTTTATACCGCGTACATCAAAGGACTGGAACTTTGCCTGCTGCGGTCTTACCGTCCAACTATAATTTAGGTGTCTTCAAGGCTAGAGTGAATAGGCTCTTAATAAACTAGAACACCTCACCATCAATGATTGCATCAGGTGGGATCGCAGTCAAGCACTGGTTTATATTAAAAAAAAAAAACTAAAAGAATATCAGTAGTTCCTGTAGCAGCAGTTTAACAATATTTTCATTTATCATTCATACACATTTCTACTTTCCTGTCCATCTCCATAATATCTTCTAATCTCTCCGCCTTCCTGTAACTACGTTACTCAAATATTCAAGAGTTTGGAGTACAAAGAACCTGATATTAATTCCGAAGGCGTACCGTGTGCGTTAGCAGCGGATTCCTTGTATGTCCGAGACGGTACTGTATTGTATACGTCACGTGAAGAGTAAGTAGTTGGTGATTTTGTTGATCGTGGACTTCTTATCGGCGATCACATTATCACTTGCTTGGTGAGATAGTGGTGATATTGCATTGCTTTATATGTGTGTTTTATTAGACAGTGATTTTATTCATATGTGCAACAGAGTTGGATAGGTGGGAGTGTTTAGATTTTTTTTATTCTTGGTAGGTTCGCTCTTGACCGCTATCTCACCTGATGAAAAGCAACGATGGAGCGCGCTTACCTAGAATTAAGCTATTCACTCTTGGCTTAAAGATTCCCGGGTTGTAGCCAGATGAGGCCTTTGTCGAAAGACAAGCTGTTGTTGGAAAATCGATCGTCATGTTGTAAATAATGATAAAACAGAAATAAAGGCACATTTATTTATTTAAATTGATTTTTGCATAACGACGACAACATTCAACTCAAAATGCATAGGTACATTAAAATAAGAGTAGATAACCTATTGTAAATCTTGATCAAACCAAAGGCCTTCTATAACAAAAACGATTTCATTCACAATATTATCACTACAAACGTTTTTGTAGATGTGGGAAATCATCAAGTGCATTCTCCCGCTCTGTGTGGAGCGGCGAGAGGAAGTGTCAAACTTTTACTGACTAAAACCCATGGCCCTTCAGTTCCCCTTTGCGCTCCAAAGCCGCGGTGACTCTATCAAATGATTCTGCAGCCATTATTATCATACGTACTTATAGTATAAAAGGAGAAACTGACTGACTGACATTTCAACGGCTATGCGTTGAAATAAAAAACTACAGGGCCTAGGAGCGTAAAATTTTGCACATTTATGACGTAGGCGAGCACTAAGAGAGGATTTACCAAAATCGACCGCCTAAGTCCAAATTTTGTATGGAGATGCCGTCTCTCACGCGGGCAAAGCCGCTGTCAGAAGCTAGTCATACATACTTACATACGCCGTTCTCTAATACTCGAATCTTAGTTACTTAGTCACGTCAATGTCATATAGCCATAGCCACCATAATCGGAAGACTGTTCGGTCATCCATACATATTTATATTCTGCGCCCGCGCTCCGTAGGCTCATCAGAGCCGTTACTATGAAACAATGGCGGACTAAAACGCTTTGGTGGTAACTGCTAATCATAATTTAGAAAGTTTTAAGTAAGGGTCTTAAATAATTTAAGTTTGGTTTTAAGGATAAATGTAATTATAAGTTGGAGCGTTAGTATTGTTTTTTGGATTAACTTTGACGGGTTCTGGTTCAGTGATATTTGAAATTAGGTTAGGTAGTCTTATCCCGAACAATAGTAGATATTATTAAAATAACTGGTCAACGCTAGTTGTTTTTTTATTTACTTTTTTATTTTTTAAACCATCAAATACTCACTCATTGCGGAATGTCAGACATTTACTGACTAAATACCTGTATTCCTTCAGTTGCCCTTTACGTTCTAGGGGTGCAGTAACTTTTACGAAAAATCTCGCATCCTAAATGAGAGCAGCTAAAGATCGAATCCAGTTTCCTTCCTTTTCCAGACTCCCTAGACTGATGGTACTGACGAAAAACTGCAGAGGATGTAAATTTTAGCTACATCAAGATAATAACGTTCAACCTATGTATAGTTCTCATTGGAATTAAAAAAAATATAGAAATAAAGTACACTACACACACACCCAGCGCAAAGCTAATTTCTTTTCCTTTTTTGTAAATTTTAATTTGTACCAACTATCTATATATATATAAAAGAAGAAACTGACTGACTGACATATCAAGGCACAGCCAAAACTAATGATACTAGAAACATGAAATTTTGCACAAAGTTTCCTTTTACGATGTAGGCGAGCACTAAGAAAGGATTTTCCAAAATTCACCCCCTTAGAGGATGAATCGGGGGTCCAAAGTTTGTATGGTGAAACCTATTTTCACGCGGGCGAAGCCGCTGGCAGAAGCTAGTTTAAGTATATTCATATTTATTTATTTATTAAACTTCATGCAACATAAAGTACAAAGGCGGACTTAATGCCTTAGGAATTCTCTACCAGTCAACCTAGGGTGGTGAAGAGACAATATTTAGTTAATTCGACTATATATTGTATTGTAAATTAAGTGTTTAATTTTATATTGCACCTACCACAGTTTGTCTCTGCATCACCCAAAAGTTGATTGATAGAAAATGCCTCAGGCATTAAGTCCGCCTCTGCAGTTTTATGTGCATAGAGAATCAAATAAACACATCTTATAAACACAAGATAGCATAAGCCTGATATACAAGTACCTACATAACACTAAGTAAACTAGACCCACGTTCCGCTCCACTTAAAACATATCTAAAACATACAATAAGACCATAAATCGCTAGAAATATAAATATTTCATACAAAGGCGAATATTCGGCTTACATGCAAGGCTTACGCGGCTTTCCTGACGTGACCGGGGTCCCAAATGCCAACCCTTTTTCTTCAAGTATATTGGATATACTCCTACGAGGTACCTACGTGTCCGTCTGTCCGTCCTTCAGGTACCTAATACTGAGTTCTTCGACTGGATAACATTCATTTGTTCAAGATTTTTTGTTTCATAATTTAGCCTCAGGGTTCACACAATAATTCGACAACATTGGTTGTTTCTTTTTAATACAACGAATAAAATTATTCCTAAAAAAGTCTCTCGATATTTTATTATGCCTGTAATTATTATTTCTGTTTCTATGTACATATTTAATAGATAAATCATATTCATTCATCATTTTTTATGTCAATTTCCTACGATAAATCCGTATTTATCGTGATAACGATATCTTGGTCGAAAAACGTAAATAAAGAAGACCGATACGGTCTTCTTTATTGTTAGAAACAAACGAATTGAGAACAATTCAAGAATTCCGAAGAATACAAACATTTCGATTTTAGAGCCGAGACTCGGAGAACAGTTTGAAAGGGGAAATGAAATGAAAAATTAAAGACTTCAGAAACTTGTACCGATTCGTAGCACGTTCCAACTTCACAACTGGGGTAAAAACTCGATGACTTTAACTCGTCGACGATAAATAATTTGTATATTAACATTTTACAATTACAACTCAGCGCTGACTGAGTTAATTTCGCGAAATTGCTACGAAACCTTTGGATTACGAGCTTTTATATGAAGTAAAAGATATTGTTAAAGTAAATGGTGTTTTACAATTTATACATCCCGTTAATGCTTGCTTGAATGGCTTTCATGCAGTTAATGTAACTGGAAGTCTCATAATTGAGAGTGCAAGAACTGGGATGCTCTGCCAATGTACCTAGTCTTAATATACCTTCAATTTAATGAATATTAAAATACATATTTGGCGAATACAGATGACGTCATCTTATTTGTGAATTAAATGCATCAATGGTCGACGAAAACGTACGCTTAAAAATCACACTTACGCGCAAAAATATACAGCTTAATTTCATTTGCAAATAAAAATAAAATAACATGACACCGGCCGACCTTGCTAAAGACGTGACTGTAGCAGAATATTAAAATAAAAAACAAACATACAAACAAAAATACCGGTGATCCGTGCGACACTCAACACAAACTACCCTCAAGAACAATCTTCTCGAAAGATTGACCGAGATGTTTTCACTGCACAAATAAAAATCACAGAAAACTGCACAAAATTTTCTTCCTTGAAAATTCGTTTCGTTCCTTATTTGGCACAAGAATTTTTCACGAGCACGTGAATTTTTAATTCGTAAGGTTGTTACAGACGTTCGACGCGACGGGAGACCGAATCGCGACTGGCGAGGCGGCCGGCTTACGGCTAATTCTTGCGTTGTATCTGTGAAGCCACGCCCAGATGTTTTGATGCTGCATTGACTGATATCAACGTAATGCAGTAAAGCATTTGTAAACAAACATAATGTAAGCACGCTTGACGCTTGTAATCTGCAGGTGTAGGCAGGGCTGACTAATATTGCCGTATTCGGTGTGCCTACAGAAAAATACATTCGTATTTTATCCGCAGGGCAGGTCGTTTTGCGAACGTGTTTTTATTATTTATCGTAAATTTTTTATTAAGTTTGTTGTCGTTGTTGACTTCCCTAAGGGAAACGAAATGGTTATATTGATTGAAGATTGAAAGAAAGGAATCGATCAGAAGTCGCGTCGACCTTATCTACATTATGCAAAATCGATTTGGCCTAACTAAATATAAAAAAGCAAGACGCTAAGAAATTCGATTACCCCAGTTACATAGTATCTTCACAAGATAAGAACCATAATGTAACACTATAAAAACATGAGTCAACAAACAACTTATGGACACATAATCATCACATATCGTTCAGTGACCATCATGTGGACACAGACAGGTAGATACATATGTATGTACAAGTTATTTGTGTAAACCATGCGACCAGGTGCGATAGTAAGAGTAATGACACTGAATAATGAATGGGTGATTTGAATTAATTCAATGTTGTAACGGAAACTGTTGGCAGCTTTTGTGGGATAATTTTTGTATGGTATTTAAGTTGTTTCATTGAATTTTGTTGTTTGAGCTGAATCATTCAATGGCAAACTTTTTTGAGGGTGGGAAATCATCAACTAACTTACACCGTTTTGGGTGGCGCTAGAGGAAGGACCAGACTTCAACGGACTGAAACTCACCCGTGTTCCTTCGGTTGCTCTTGCCTTCCAGGGCCGCGGTGACTTCCGCAGCCTCTTATCTCAATCATCAAGAGTATAAGGTATTACAAAAAGTATCATACCATCATACTACCGATGCGAAAATGGGATGGTGCTATGAATCATGTATATCTCCGTTTCTTTTTCGTTCTGCTGCACTAGATTCATAATGTTATTATAATGCCACCTACTGAACACTTGATAGTCCCAAGCTTAATAACCACATCCTATCCGTTCTCTTTTCTTGTACCTATATCCTTTAAAATATTCATCAATTAATGAACACAAAATATTTGGAATACATATGGGTATTCCTGTTGGTATTTCAATGAATATTTTAGCTTTCGGTCGTCACATTTTAAGCGCAAAATGTTAACGTAAAATACTTCAGCACATAACGCACCCACGCATCACTTAGGAACTCCTATTAATACCTCGCTAACGAAAATATAGGTACCACATATGGCACACTGACCAAAATAAGGTCCCTTAATTGCATTTGTAAGTCTTACCCAATTATTCCTTTCACCTTGATGTGTAACACACCTGAATCAAGTTCAGAATAAGCCTGGAAGGTCAGACTTAGCTAAGCCTTAGCTGATAACCCTTAGCAGAACCTGCTCAAAAAAGTCAAGATAAATGACGGTTTGCGAGATTGTTAGAAAGGGCTACCGGTTCTGGAACACAAAGGGCAACCGGTTGGATATAGTCAGTAAAATCTGACACTCACTCTCGCATCATATAGCAACCGAAGGAACACAGGTGGTGTTCCTTCGGTTGCTATTGCCTTCCAGGGCCGCGGCAACACCGCTTCATAATTCCGATGCGAAAATGGGATGGGGCTATGAATCATGTATATCTCCGTTTCTTTCTCGTTCTGCTGCACTAGATTCATAATGTTATTATAATGCCACCTACTGGACACTTGATAGTCCCAAGCTTAATAACCACATCCTATCCGTTCCCTTTTCTTGAATATCCTTTAAAATATTCATCAATTAATGAACACAAAATATTTGGAATACATATGGGTATTCCTGTTGGTATTTCAATGAATATTTTAGCTTTCGGTCGTCACATTTTAAGCGCAAAATGTTAACATAAAATACTTCAGCACATAACGCACCCACGCATCACTTAGGAACTCCTATTAATACCTCGCTAACGAAAATATAGGTACCACATATGGCACACTGACCAAAATAAGGTCCCTTAATTGCATTTGTAAGTCTTACCCAATTATTCCTTTCACCTTGATGTGTAACACACCTGAATCAAGTTCAGAATAAGCCTGGAAGGTCAGACTTAGCTAAGCCTTAGCTGATAACCCTTAGCAGAACCTGCTCAAAAAAGTCAAGATAAATGACGGTTTGCGAGATTGTTCGAAAGAGTTACCAGCTCTGGAACACAAAGGGTAAACGGTGGGATATATACAGTAAAATCTGACACTCCCTCTCGGATCTGGTATTTAAATTTTTTTAATGATGGCTGCTTTATGTCAGACTAGCTACTGCCAGCGGCTTTGCCCGCGTAAAAGTTGATTTCTCCATGCAAACTTTGGACCCCCATTTCATCCCCTTAGGAGTTGAATTTTGAAAAATCCTCTCTTAGTGCTCGCTACGTCATAAAAGGAACCCTTGTGCAAAATTTCACGCTCCTAGACTCAGTAGTTTCGGCTGTGCGTTGATATGTCAGTCAGTCAGTTTATCCTTTTATATATTTAGATATCGTCTTACATATGCATCTGAAATTATCATGGCAATCTACAGATGGCATTGCTGTTTTAGAAAGAACAAAAGCAGATATGATTTTTTTTAAGTTTACAGAATCAGCTGAAATTAAACTTAAAATTATTGTTAGTAACTTTTTTAAACTGTAGACTAAAAAGAATACAAGCGTAGATTTTGAAGTCCAACTTCTGTTGTATATAAAAACAGTTAAAGCAGCTGATCTTCCCTTGTTCTTACAATAGCCTCGAGTGGTTCTTCGACTTTTCTTGTCGTACATATTTAATATCCCACGGGTATATATGGATACTATAAAGCTGTGTTTTTATATGTACGGGGTTAAGAATATATTTGCGGTGTAGAGCAGCAATTACGTGTATGTTATACGAGAATGAAAAGGGTTTAGTATCCCTAGTGGATTAGACCCGTAAGACAGAGAATCGATGGTTATGGTGTATTTTCGAAGAGGGCAGCATTATTTACGAGAATCCCAAAATATGTTTAGTTGTTTGCTCCTAAATCATGCATAAACCGGACGAACGTATCGCTACGAACTTTGGTATAGACCTTATCCTAAATCATTATATGGGAGACTACTACTTTAATCTTGGTGAATGAAGTTCTCGTACTTGCCTTGCAAGCAAGCGCAACAAAAGAAGCAGTAGTGGCCTAGTTGAGCAGTGGTAACCCAACTTATGAGTTGTGCATTACTTTGTGTAATCTATTTCATCACCACTGCTCTTAAAACGGTGCAAAAAAAAAGATTGTCAAAAAACCGGCATGTCCTAGAAGTAAAAATTCGAAGACATGTGACATCCACCAACGCGCACTAAGTCCACGTGGTTGATTACGGCCCATTTCATCTCCTATAGAGGCCTAAGTACCAATGAAAACATTATAAGCTGATTATGCTTACGCTTTTCTATAACTTCAACAGTCAGAATTCGCGACTACCTAAAACCACAGCTGTACACATCCGATACAAATACAAATGGTCTCCAGGCCTAAATCTAACCACACATTACTGACAAATGACGTTAAATGGCGGGCATTTATAATGAAACCACAGTTAAGTCCGCTGTGCTGCACAGTAACCAATACACATTAGCACCTGTGCCGCGAGTGACCTAATTCAGTACTGTGTGCATTGTAATAATGTGCCATATTTAGCACTGACATGCGAAGTTTTGGTTCAATAGAACACTTCATGCAGCTAGTTTGAACTGGTTTTCACTTTGTCAAGTAACTACTGTGTGTCCATATGTCAGTTTCTCACGCCTATTGCAAAAATAGATGATACAATCGTATAGGATGGATGTTTCTACTAGGTTGGTTTGATACGTATTTTATTGTTAGCCTGTTCTGTCCCATTTTGGACAAAGGTCTGCTTCCATTTCTTCCATAATTCGCAGACCCGCGCTTCCTCCTTCCCGTTCTGGTAAACTCTATTTCATTCTGCCATCTCCGTCATGGTCTGCCATAACCGAGAGACGGCTCACTATCTCGAGCACCAATTTTGCGGTTTTTTGGACCACAGTTTGTCGAGCATGCGGCAGATATGGCTTTTAAGTTAGGCAGCCTTTTGAGCCATATCAGCCATTAATTGAATATTCGATCAGTTAATTTAACACCTAAACTCGTTAAAAAATAAACGGCCCGAAACATTGACATTTGAGAAATATCCTAGAATGTAACTTGGAACGAAACTGAAAAAACAATAAAATAATAATTGATTACACATATTATAGTGAAAAAAAAATACATACATTTATTTGGCGCGTTAAATAATATGATGGAATATATTGCGAGTATTCTTTTTGCGTTTTTAAGTTATCGTTTTGACATCTGTCTTTTTATTTTTTGACAACTTTACTGCGCTCTATTGGTCTCTATTAAACTTTGAATTTGAAACATATTATTTCCGAAAATTAAAAAATGTTATTGCCAACATCTTCACAAATGCTGACAGACCAAAAGCCAATTAGAAATACCATTTCAAGAAAAACTAATCTAAAACATTTAATACAAATGAACGTCCATATTATCAATCGCGTGGATGGCCTTTTTTTACTTCAGTTACGTCTCGATAATTTATATTCGATCGATAGAACGCCAAATTGATCCATATTAAAATCTAGATCGGCTTTTTCCGCGTACAGTTCACTGCTCTTCAGTAGTATTAGTCTGTTATTGACCGCTTCTTTATGTCGTCGTGTTAAGGGTGTTATTCGTTTATCACAGATTTGCAATTGACTGTAATAACAAACAGCGGACCAAACCGATTCAAATCGATTCCTTCGTGTATTTGTAGAATGCTTCCGAACGGTTTTTTCTATTGAGTATTAAGTCGTACTAAAATTATCACGGTTTGGTGAAGAATATTGTGTAAGAGAGGAACAATTTGTTAACAGACATTATACGTTTGTTATGCCTAGGATGTTAATATGAAATTGATTTTTATGAGTGAATTGAAGATCAAAAATATCGAGTATTGCATGTTAAGAAATCACACCTTGACCTAAAAAAAATACCTAAACAGAATTACGGTAGCATACTAAAATTATAAATGCGAAACTTACTACTGTTCTTTTATTTGTTATCATTTCAAGATTTCTCGCTTGAATGGATTTAGATTTCGAAATTTGAGTGGTTTTTTTTTAGTGAGATATCATCAGATTTCTTCTCCCGCTCCGAGTGGAGTTAAAGGGAGTCAGTTGCCCTATGCTTTCCAGGGTCGCGATGACTCTTTCGAACAGTCCCGCAGCCATGGCAGGACGCGGGTAGATCATGGTCCTGCATTAGGAAATAGGATGGTTTTTATACCGGATGTATGTTCACTAGGGATAATCTCTGTCATTCACGTTGACAAAGCCACTGGCAGAGGCTAATACGATTTACTTACAGAACTACACTAAACTAGATTTAGATACAGAACTAGTGACTTCGACCCGACTTCGCACGGGTGCAAATTATATACATACAACCTTCATTATATTGCCATTTTTATTAGTAATAAAAACCGCATCAAAATCCATCGAGTGATTTTAGAAGAAACAGCAGATAAAGAGACAGACGTTGCCACATTTAAATAGAACCCTAACCTGTTAACTTCAGCTATTGAACAGAGGTAGCCTTTGCCTGGTGGCGGAGACCATCACCGGACACTGGACAACACCGAATAAACTTTTCTTAATAATGAGTATCACGGACAATCTTCTTTGCACAGCTTGCATAGAGGCGGAGGAAACTATGCGCACGTGCTCCACGAGTCACAGCCGTCAGTGAAATAATAGCATATAACCTTGGGAGCACCGAATCCACTCATAAACGCCCTGAGCAAATTCAACGGACTCATCCACTTTTGGATAGATATGGACTGGTGGGAATGAAGGCCGTACAATGGTCCACCAAGGACTAAGTGCGGAAACCAGTTCACAAAAGAGACAGACGTGGAAACAAACTTTGTTATATAGCAGGTACGTAAAGAAGAAAAAAAATCCGATAAACTGAATTAAAAAAAAAATGTTGTTTTTTCAGCCTTTTCTTAATTGAATCCGACACCATTCCTGGCTACGTTCGTAATCTAACTTTTCTCAACATTTACCTTACAAAGCAATCTTGGTGGGCTAGTTAACAGAGATTTACGCCCCATGCTCCCAAAGGCATTGACCAATAAAAATGGCGGGTTTCAATTTGATCAGGGCGTCGAACCGGCACCGGTGGCTAGGAACGAGGGTTTACTAATTGAGCCGCCGCTTGTTCGCACAGGAGGCGATTTGATTAGAAAATGGCGTAGTGATTTTTATATCACACTAGCTTTTGCCCGCGGCTTCGCCCGCATACATAAAATATAGCCTTTGTCACTCAGGAATAAAGTAGCTTTGTATCGGTGAAAAAAATTTCTCAATCATACCAGTACAAACCTATAACCTAGATTACCTCCTAAAAAATAAAACAAACATTACTTCTTTATAGTATTCGTGTAGACTAGCTTCAGCTAGCGGCTTTGCATTGCAGTATTTGCCTGCATAAATCCTCTATGCTCAAAACTATTCTGATTCGTCTAGTCTTTTTTGAATGTAAAGATGTGTAGGGGTTTCTACAATCTTTGGACCCCCCTCACAGGGTGAATTTTGGATAATCTATTCTTATGCTTTGTATACATCATATAAGGAAAACAGAGGTTCTGTGCAAAATTTCAGGGTTCTAGGTCAGAGTGTTTGAGCAGGACGTTGATAAGTCAGTGAGACTGCCTTTCATATAAGGTACAGATAAGTAAATTTAATTATAGGAAGAGGAGATGCCGATGATGCCGAGATGTTTATATGTGTAAAGGAAAACGCCTTGAAAAAACTGTTACATCATTCTTAATTCGATTCATGCTTCGATTTCTTAGAAATAACAAGATGACCATCTCATCCGATTTGATAATACAAAAACTATTCACATAATAAATGAGGTAGGTTGATTCGAGTTGTAGGTAAATTGCGTATTAGTAACTTAAAATCATGCTTCACACAAGAAAGATGTGATAATTGACCTGCGCTGGTCAATCCATGTTATTCTCAAAAATCATAATTTCAGCCGAAAGATATCAACAGCAAGACATAGGCCTCCCCAAGTGTCGCCACAAGGACCGATCTATCGGATTCCTGGGACGATACCAGGTCATCAGTTCGCTTTGCAGAAGGCCTTCCAACGCTGCGTTTTCCGGGCCTATCGAAAATCTGTTCTGCGAGCTATGTGCCCTGCCCACTCGGGAAATACCTTCTCCTGGGGATAGCTTCATTTCTGATTTGATCACGCAAGAAAACTCCGAGCATAGCCCTATCTGTTGCTTTTAGCCTTCATATGAGGCCCATAGTGACAATCTAAAACGTTGACTGCAAGCCTGCACAATTTTATCTTCACGATACCATATCGGCATTAAATATTATGACTGTATCAAAAAGAACTACTAGGAAGGTTAGCAGGTAAATCGAAAAATATATTGATAAAACATCTTCATTTGATCTCGCTTCCCATTTTCGATGAATAAGTGTCGTCACGTTCACGTAAGAAAAATATCATGCTACAGTAGAATATAACGACAAAGACAATTCTTATAAAGAATCCTCCTATCTGAGCGTGAATAACAAATACTTTATAATGAAGAGTAATAACGACAACAATATTAAATTTAAGAAAACGGGATGTTATATTGTCAAGCCAAACATTGAAATGATTGTTTGCTTTGGATTCACGTGTAGCCTAAACTTTTTTTATATTCAGGGAATTCTTTTATACTTTGTCATCTTTTTCTTCTTTTCTCCTCTGTCAACCGGTACGCTGTCTGTCCCTACCATTTCTTTAGTATCATTCCTCACACTATCTGAACCTTTTCTTTGATCTTCCTTTTCCTCTGCATTTATATTTATGACCATAACTTACCCGATTGTTTCTTTCTTCTTTCCTAAAATACTTATAATATTTATCAGCCTCGGGGCTGATAAAATCGATTTCCCCTTTATATTATACCTAAAATACAAAATTATGTCATTAAAGTAATGGCAAACAGTATAGCAGTCTGCCTCCGTTTCGCGCAAGCCTGTTTTAGAGTTAATACCGCTAATTACTCTGTGGCTTCTAAATGGTTTTCAGCATTACGTAGAACGTTATTCGGGAAAGGTTTTAGTTTATTCATATGATTAAAAGCTAGTGGTATACCGCTAAACTTTAATACTATTACATTGATATGATCTTTATAATATTCTCACTACTTTAACAAGAATAGTTTCTGAATATTCTTTCAGTTTTATCTATCTTAAATTCAGAATAATATTATAAATGCGAATGTGAGGTTTAATTTATTTGTTTGTTACGCTTTCTCGCCTCAACTACTCAACCGATAATCATGAAATTTCGCATGCACATTGTCTGGGGTACAAAAAATATTAATTTTCCCGAGAAATGACTCGCGCTAAGCCAGAACCAGATGCTAGTTTGAATACACATATGCACATCAAGCAGTTGCGTATATCCTGAACATGGCTCGCACATCACGAAGCTGCCTCGTGAGTCCTCTTCAGTGGATAATTGAGCCTGTCCGGTGCTACTGGCCTTGACAGCAGCTAGTTAAACGTCCACAATCCAAGATGGGAGACGATAATGACGTAACAGCAAAATTCGCGGTTCGGCCACATTTATTCAGAGTAAGGTTGGATAATTCGGAGAGTAAGTCATGGCTAACTACTGTCTGTGAATTGACTCTTAATAAAAATACTTATTTTAGAGAGACAATGTCACAAAAGACTGGTAGATTATTTTCTTCAATAAAGTTACCTCCTGTCGATATTTATTACGACTTACGACAAACTTCGACGCTAAAAGATTTTATCCAATGAAAAAGTCTTTCAATTTCATCTCCACTTCAATTCTCATCAAATTAAAAATTAATCACTTTTATCGAGATTTTATCTGAACAATTTAATTTGATCGTGAACTAACTACACTTCGCACTTTACTGACATACGTCGGGAGTGTCTATTCTTAGAGTAGGACCCTCCTAACCTTGATATGTTAGTTGAGAGTGACGTTAGGGCGACGGGAGATACCTACGTAACACGACAGGGAACATGTATCAAGTGCGACTGATCCTTTATTATCTAACTGGAAATCATTCCTCTAATAGATGAAGCCGTTAATAAATTGAGACAACGGCTTGATATGACAGTTTTTAATCAACACACCTCCGGAATTGACATCTACAAATCGGGATATTGAAATAATTCGTCTGTTGCTACTTCCAAAACGATTATAGGACAAATAAAAAAAACTGGCTCTAAATCAGTGATCTGTGAAATCTAAATCGCAGTGATTTTTCCGCAAATCTTCAGACTGGAGAATCAAAAAGAACATTTAGAAAAGACTTGCACCATTTCTAAAAGATCTGACAGCGTTTCAATAACGTAACATCTTAATTTTTTAAGCCCCGTCTATCTCAGAAGAAAATCCATTGCTAACTTCATCTGCAAAGTTTTGCTGACTCGGGATTTTTAAAATCTCTTTAGCTTATTACTGTTCACTTTTTCTTTTATACATCTATGTATTTGTAATAATGTTTCAATTAGACAACATAACGATACGGTCTTAAAAAAAAATGAGTACAACTGATTTCTGATATTTTCATCTTTTTTGTTTCGCTTATACTCAACTAGTGTTTGTGTGCCTTGTGTTATGCCAAATAAATGCATTTTCTTTCTTTTTTCTTTCTTTCGACGTCAGGTAACGTTATCCTATCTCGGCTACTATCAGCGTCTATCTGTAGTTGACAGTCGTCGACTTATGCGATCTGTGTTGACAATAGATAACCGTATTTACCGCTTCATTTGTATGGAAATTTCCCTGCACATGTAGACTTGTATCCCTCTGCAGGATTTTCCAAAGTAATAATTAAATCATAGTCATTTAAGAAATACCCAAAATTTATCTTTGCCTTGACGGAAATTATAATAGAATTAATTATATCAAAACTAGCGTTAACATTACTCTGTTCAATGCCAATTACAACTTTAAATTTTATACCAGACATAAAAACTTCTCATAAATCATCGAAGAAGCGATTAGCTTCACAAAATTGGACACGAGATAAAGTTTGTTCGTAATCTTTAAAGGCCTTTTCAGAAAAACTCCGTCTTACATTACTTCCATGTCCCGTTTCACCCGCATCAGGCTAACTGTCGGTAAAAAAGAAATCTGCGAAGTCCATTAATTCGTTTGTGATGGGATATCAACACGGTCCGTATTCGGGACACTTACAAGTGATGAATGTATCAGTCAATTAGTCTTACATCAGTGCTTCACAAAGGGTTCCGTCGTAGGATTGTACTTGGAGTGTACCCTTGGAATTTTATTGTCGGTTTCTCTAAGCATTTCTATATGAATTGCTTTGAGTTGGATATTTGCTTTGGAGCTGTCTAAATCTTATGCTTTCTTTTGTTGGTAAATCTAATTTCAAGCAAATGAATTCTCTTTCTCTTCAAATTTGGAACATATTATTAAACAGTCACACAATGATACAAAAGGTTTCTTATCTTGAGTCCCACTTTAGACTTCTGTCCATCGGCCCATGGAACTTTCCATACTCCTCATGTCCATACGAATAGAAACGCTGGCTCAAAATCTGGAACTTAATTATAACCTGTCACTTCGAAAACGACTCATTTCATTTCCTTCAGAGTTTAATCAACTTCGTTAATATTATTTCATTCATAAACTTGATCGAATGTTTTATCAATAGTACATAAATCTTGATCGCGTAATGATTTGTTGTCAATCTTCATAACGTTTATTGCAAAATTAAACATATCAACATATACTTATTTTTAACGACTAACTATAATAATTAAGTGCCTAAGTAACAGTCTGCTTTCACATAAGCGTCCGCGTCTACTAATAAAGTTGAAGTAATATGGGATCATTAATAGAATATAGTAATTTTGACTGCTTTTTTCAGGTAGCTAATCATCAGAAACTCCTCCCGCTCTGGACGGAGCAAGAGGAAGTGCATGACTTTAACTGACTAAAACACATCTGTGTTCTTTTAATCGCCCTTTGCACTCCACAGCCGTGGCGACTCTTTAACTCGAACAAAACCGCAGATATTTTCACTGTGAAGTTGCTTTGACAATTCAACAACTATGGACTAAAGAATTACCAACGCTCTCTTGTAGCATGTGCTACTGTTAACAAAATCGTCACTAGTAACATCTGCGTTTCAACAAATCGATTCTTAACTGGATATACAACATCGGCTTTCACAAAGTGTATAGCAGACGTTGATGGATGTAGTTTATATACTATCAATAGTACAACTTGATGACCGTCCATTTGTATCGACGCTTACACCGAACGATTTATCATGATATCTGATATTATGTTGACTATATTCGGAACTAATGTGAAGGGTGACTCCTGTTGTGGTGTTTCAATTCAATATTTTATTGACGATATTATCAGTATCAATATTTTCATTTCATTGCTCTATGCACAGCTGTAACGTGAAAATCGTCGGTGAACAGGTAACTCCTTTCCAATTTTTAATCCTACATCAGGTGAGGTCTACGCGAGTCGAGTAAATAAAATTTAGTTTTGTATCTTTCTTAGCCATTCATTGTTCTTAAGAAAGATACTTGGTCTCAACCCTGTCTATTCCTCTATATTTCGAGAGCTGTTTCAATTTCTTGGGTCATAAAATAGTTTAGTGATACTTGCATCGTTTTCAATTCCAATGTTGTCCATTCGACTGGATCAATTTATGGGTAGATAAATATCCTTGCTAAACCACTATTTCCTGAAGCGATATACCAACTATATACATACAACTCATGTAATGGTCTGTTAATCAGAACGCACCGGGTATTCTTTTTTTCAACATTTATCAATCGATACGATTCCCTATCCTGAATCGAGAAAATACACTTTATATATAAAATGTATATTCTCGATTCAGGAATATACAAAGATAGTTCCAATATGCTAAGTTCTGTAATGTTTAAGTCTATGAAGGTATGTTAGCTGACCCTTAACAAACTAATCCAATAAGAAACTCAAGTTTCTGATAATCCAATGTTTAATCGGATTATCCGTTATATTCGGTCTCCATTATTGATGTTACTGGAGTTTTTAACTCAAAAATCGATAAGGAAAAGGGCTGTCGTTCGGCTTCCGCGTTCCGATTCAACTTTTAAATTAGAAACGAGATGTTACGATAGCAGTTGGGTTGCTCTTTTGATAAAGATATTACGTTGGAATTTCCTGAAAACTGAAATTAGATTTTTCCAAGCGTCTGAGACATCAAAGATTATGTCAATTCTAATTGTCAAACAGGAAAATCTTGTAGGGGATCGGAAAACCCTTTTTGCCTTTGAGAAAAAACGTAAATAACATTGTTTTTTCGTAATAAACCCTTTGTGAAAGCTAGCTGGCGTGTCTTCTAATCCAATTAGGCACGCTTCTGCTCTTTGCAACACGAAAACAAGCAAACCAAATGATTGAACATGCCATATTTTCTGTGACTTAACAAGAACGTGGCGCGTGATGTCGAGGACTTTGTAAAGGGATATATTTTCTCAGGGGGTTGGTAGAGGTTCTATAACGGAAACAATTACACTTTCCCCTACAGGACGTATGTTTAACCTCGGTTACAAGCCAATACCTAATAACATAAAACATTAAATTAATCTATAATATGTATGTATTTAAAAATATATAAGTATGTTTATCAGTTATCTAGTACCTACTCATAACACAAGCTCTGCTTAGCTTGGTTCTAGACAGCCTTGTGTGATAGTTGTGGAATATTGTTATTATTTATTTTCTCATCACAAAGTTACTTAATGCTAAAACTTTACAATTTAAATACAGGGGTTTAAGTGAGAGACTAGTGCCTGAATTAGGTTTCCATGAGAACCTGTATTGTAATACAGACCCCTAGTAGGTCCCTCCCGCGGCTATAAAACCAGGCTATTATAATCTAAAAATTGTTTCAGAGTACGCAAGAGCTAAGCAAAGTTAAAGCTTAGCCGACGCAGTTTTTCATACTTATGTGGTAACCGTAAATAGTGTAATTAGTATGAAAAATACCTCAGCTTTAACTAGCTTAGTTTCTCGCTTATACCATTAGAGGGGGGGGGGGGGGGGCACAAATAACCATTTACTAGGCAGGCTCCAAACTGCCACCAAGAAATTTATAATGGGAATAGTTAATGTGGGCTGCGGGATTGTTCAAGTGTTACCGTGGCTCTGGACTGCTAAGGACAACTGAAGGAACACAGATGGGTTCTAGTCAGTAATAGCCTGACACTCTCTCTCGCAATAGGGGGATCAAATCATAAAATAACTTCTCCCTCTCCAGAGCGGGTGAAGTCATGTGTTGATTTTTTGTGTAATTGTTAAAAACTAGCTGCACCCCGCGGTTTCAGACGCTTCTTTAGTTACTAGTCCGCTTTCGTGGGTCAAACCGTGAGAATCAGTAGTTCTTGCGATTAGCGAATCAAACAAACATTCTCTTCAGCATAAGAATATGTCTGTTATTTATTTATTGTGCACACCTAACACAGTGTTGTCTCTTTTAACCCAAAGGTTGACTGGTAGAGAACGTCTTGTTGCATTAAGTCCGCCTATGTACCACTACTGTACATGCAGTTTAAATAAGTATATAATATCAAATACAGATTCAATAACACTTTCCGCGTCCTTGAATTCAAAACCGACACTGTCGGAACAGACTACATTGTCGAGGTGGCAGCCACTTTATCATAAGCAGTGACACAATATCAAAACGAAGACCACAAACATTCCAATTAGTTCATAAGGGGTGTATTACAAATTAACGCTTGAGTAAATAAGCTTAAAATCGTAACATACATATAAGGACCGGTTATATGTGTTTAAGCAAGTGAAATATGTGTTTAGGGTCCACAAACATATATCAGGACCCTGTTCAGACTTGAGACAACTTGGTTTACCTTTGGAAATGTTACATGGAACTTGGGAAATTGTGGTTGTTAAAGGTGAGAATGTAACATAAAGAATTTTTCATTGTTAGTAAATACTAGTTTTATCCCACAGCTTTGCCCGTGCGTAAAAGGATTTTTTTCCAAGGGACACACAGGGTACTTTTTGATATACCAAGACATGGCCTACCCGTCTGCCGGTGCAAGTTTATAGGAGTAGGAAGATTACAAACATACATACGTACGAACTTTAGCCATTTTAATATTAGTGTGATATAATTAAATAGTAAAATACTTATATTTTAAAGTTTTCTAGTTTATTATTAAAAATAAATAATAATTTATTGCTATTACGACTATTTTTGCATCAACCAAAGGTTGCTGTGGTAGAAAATACCGATAAATACTTCCGAAATTAAAGTTATTTTGATCCTTTAGTTTTTTTTTAGTGAAGTCGATTTTTTTTTTTTTGGAATTTTTTTTATTGACTAAATAGTTAATTAATCAAAAGAAAGAAAGAAAACATGCAGTTTATATTGCTAATGTAAGTGCATTGTTAGTCACATAAGAAATCCTTGCTTGAATCATAATTCCTTAAGGTAAATAACTTACGGTTCTTTGGTTCTATAATGAATAGGTTTGGGTAACTTGTAGGCAAGCATGCTCAATCGTCGACTACATCACTGCTTACCATGAAGTGGGATAGTTAGTATTCAAACGTCAAAGATTATTTTTTTAAGTCTTGCTAGAGTAAACAATTTAACAAAAAAAAAACATACACTAAGTAACTATTTAATTAGACGACTAAAAATTAACGACCAAAACACAGTGACGTCATTTTTTATCGTTTTATTACAAAACAATGGTCTTGGTCGTCGATACTGTCACCTTGACACGGACACAACTCGCCACTCCCGCGCAATCATCCAATTGGCGGGAAACCGGACAAGATGGCCGCCGCAGACGTCAAACGAGTGCCGTTGCGTCTTGTTAGTGCTTTGTTGCACGTACGATGCAATGAAAGCTTCTGGAAGATTTTTCTATAGTATCAATGAATAAAGGATTATTTATGTGTCTTGATTCAATGCGTGTTATAAAATACTTCAAAACGGTTAGATTTGAAATCTGTGTCACAATTTTTTTGATATTTTCTCTCTATCATTATTGTAAAGGCATTGTTATATCGAATGGTTCTTCTAAATTGATTGCCCCCTGCTATCATTTCTCCATTACAAATAAAAAGAAAACCCTCCAATTTGTAAGCAACGGTTCATGAAGAGTTTCGCCCAATTATTGTTATTGTAAGCATTATATATAAAGCAGCTTACGTAAACGTAACAACCAAGCTGACGCTACGCCCGCAATCATAACAAAAATTACAAAACCTGTTACATTCTAAATAACAAAACGAAAACACTACAAGAGCGTATCTGATAAACTTAAACTTACAAGATAAAGGTTTTCAGTAAACACTAGCATATCGCAAAACAATCAATATTTTATTTGAACGCGTCCAGATACGGTGCGGTGAATCAATAACGCGGACCGTTTGAGCACGAACGCTACTACTAGCGCCATCTATTATGCAATAGCGGAACTACGTAGCTTTTATGCTAGCTTGCGCCGCAACCCGTTAGGGGTCGTGAAGGTAGTTAAAAAATTCAAAAGTTCTCAGTGAGGTACAGTTGCATTAGTAAATTGGAACCTGTTTCATCCCACGCGAAATGAATGGGTTTATTGGCAATATGGACCGACTGGTTTTAAGACCTAGGACTCGGGAACGCTAACGTGTTTTAGTTTGAAGCGATATTAAATGGTGTATCGTTCAACTTTGTTAATAAATGTTTCAAAGTAAACTAAACTACTGGGAAGCTCGTCGTACATGAAAGCTGGGAAGTCGATTTTTTGCTTTAGTATGAAAATTATTTATTGTTTCATAACCTCACTGTCAGGAAATATTTAACATTTTGGTACTTACTGTTTAAATAGTTCATAATATAGATTTATTTTAGTCAGTAAGCCCTTCAAATAAATACATTAAACACAATAACAATGATGAGGGAAAAAGAATAAAACTAGACAAAAAAATAATAGACTGCGCATAGGTTCAGCTATTCCCCACGAGATGGCGCCAGTGTGCCGACTAGTTCAAATAACCTAGGAGACATAATCTTCTTATCCTTTTACACTTGATAACATGGGAAAGCTTTTAAACCAAGCACTTAATGATATACAGTAATATTTATTCCGTACCTTGACAACAATTTATTCTGTAGCAGAAATTCTAACTTAGTAACAAGTTTATAGTCAATTTATGTGATAATGAGAACTTTAGCTAGATGCAAAATAAATAGGTGTAACTTGTGAAGAAAAATATGCCGTTTTTAAATTCGAAGAAACGTTGCCATAATAGGTATTACTCCTGTATCGTGGATGCGTTTACAGCTATGTAAAATCATATACGTAAGTCTTCCAGACCCTTTTTCTTTTACATGGAAAATCAACAAATAACTTCTCCGGTGGGAGTGACAGACTTTTACTGACTAAAATCCAGTGTGCGATAACTTCTTCGAACAATCCGCAACCCTGACAGGCGTCGGCCCTAACAGGCTTTTACAATTTTCATTATTGCGCCTTCGACCACGACTTGGTCCATACCGGACGGCAGCACGATGAACAAGACATCCAAACCCGGAATAACTATGTGTAGGCCATACAAATATTGGATCCGTGAGGAAATCGAACACGCGACACACAGCACCTGCTAGCTGGAAAAGAGAATAGATAGCAATAGAAGCAAGGCCTCAGGAAAGTGCAAAATATTGGCACACACCAAGCGTTTGCGCAACCCCTGAGGAAGGAGAGAAGGAATCTAGAATGGAATATATGAAGACATACAAATAAACACAGCACCTGCTGTGCTCAACCACACTCCGCCAACCGAACTGTCACAAATGACACTAACACTTTTTTTTTCAGTTGCACAATTTTTACAAGTTTCGCTTCCAATCTTAATGATACAGTTTTTAAACTAACATATAACTGATATGCGACCAAAAGAGCGAGATCACTACGCTATAAGGCAATGATTATCCTCAGTCTAAGGTAAAAGTCAGTCTTAGGGTCACGGGATGTGTCCACAAACTTTATCAAATATTTGAAACATCACATGACAAAAATGAATTCTGTACAACGCTTGGGAGCACTTTAGGGTCAAACAGAGTCGCCCGAGATATAAATCTCGAAGATACATTTATTATAGACCAAAACAACGTGTGTTGTCACAGCTATAGGTGATATCATAACTTCGTTTACGATTGCTAGGGTGAAATTAGTCCCTAGGACATTGGAACCTTGTATCGACATTTCCTCAACTGCCGCATAGGAACTAGAACGAAAAATCCTCCTATAGTGCATCCTTCTCTGCGCGATTAGAACATAGTTTTAAAAGTCCAAAAAAAAAGCTACCGGACAGTTACGCGGACCACACTATTTATGGAGTTTTTGCCAGTTCTTCTTCATAGGAAACGACCATTTGGAACGGTGCACTAGTTTCTGACGTTTTATAAGTGCCCATGTAGTTAATTTTTCATGTAATAATTTTTGAAAAGACGCAGCCAAAGATTCAATCGTAGCTATTACTACACTAGAGATAAATAAAAGAAATAAACATGAATTCAGATATTATAACAAAAGAGATTGCCAGAGAGTTTTCGGACGTTTGTCAGGGTGATGGGTGGGAGTGTATTTGTTTAATTTGAATATTAATTTAGAAAAATAATTTCCTATAAATAAATCCTATGCTAATAAGCCTTACACGAATAAACCTTTACTAAAACATGTGAGCCTCCACAATCACAACCTACATCTATCCGGTTGCAGGTTCTCTTGCAACTATCTTGGCAAAGTCAGCTAATTTACTAAAAAGGTAATTACAGTAAGTATACCGTAGTCCGTACTATGTGGCACATGCGTGCTTGTAACTGATAGGACCAGTTGCAAGCAGGTAACCGCAACACGACTACACGACCCTTGATGGCTCGAATTCTTGCTGTCATGAGTCGGTTTCGATGTTAGTAAATATAAGGATGTTGGTAGAAAGTTGACATAGTCACCAGGGCCTTAAAGGAACACGGGTTAAGTTTTGGTCAGTCTGACAGTTCCTCACGCTCTACCCAGAGTAGGAGAAGTCAATTAATGATTTCAAATTGAAATCCAATTGGCTGAAACTAAGCCATACTCACTAGAAAAATATCAATAAAGCAAGAAAGTGGAGTAACAAAAGAGTGGTTGCATTGTTGTGAATCAGATGTGTTTCGGGGAATAAAATTGCTCTCAACTTCCGTCCTAGTAAATTCAGGTAGTCCGCAGAATTCAAGTTGGCGTACGTTTTTTGCAATTTCGGATAGTACCTAAAGAAAAAAAAAACAATTGCAGTAGAGACATATATTATTTGTATTTACACAATAATCCTAATTAAAACCATTACCATAAATAACCCTCTAATTTAGAGATGAGCTAATGCCATATTAATAAAAACTTGACATTTTACTTCGTCTCAAGTTAGGAGTCGTTATGATAGTTTTAATGAGTATAGTTGTGTAAATAAATACATACATGTCGTAACCGCAAATATAATTTTTATTCCCATACTATCCGACAATGAGTTGGAAAAAAATTTATCGATAATTTGAATTTCGCGGGCAATCACGGAGCCTTTTTATTTTTTTATTAACCTTAATAACGTTTTTACTAATTTCGTGAACAGACAGTCGCGGTAAGGGGATTTTGTTTTATAATATGAGTTGGTAAGGATATTTTCTCAGTAAATAAAAGCAACGTCACATTCGCGATGTGACGTTATTAATGTGATCTTTAGGCCACACCCTCACGGAATTGGCAGACACACCTACGAATTCCTTTCCGTCTACTTATATTAGAACAATTAATAATTTAGCTTGCCAATCGACATCAACACGCATACTTGTACACTCATTAAGTAGCCGTCTGAATGATCAAATTTCGCGGACAAGTGTAAGAAGTAAGGACAGGCTACATAGACAGCGATGCTAACTTATCTACACTTAGCTCGACCTCTCTCTTGGGTCGAATAATAGTCCAGCCTCAATAGTTTCTAAAGTTAGTGGATTGTTTGGAAGAAAAAAAAGGTATCACCTTTATTGATATAAACTAGTGCTTGACTGCGATCCCACCTGATAGTAAGCAGTAATGCAATCGTTGATAGAGAGGCACACTAGCCTTGAAGACACCTAAATTATAATCAGACGGGAAGACAGCAGCAGGCATATTGCTACTTCAGATATCCTTTGCGTTCCAGGGCTCCAGTTCCATTATAACTCTTACGAACGTTACTCTGCCAGGCATCGGCCCTAGAAAACCACGTCAACTAATAGAACCTTCGTGAACAAACTAAGCTTATCTTGCACTATGCCCAACGCTTAACGTTCGCTCATCGATGTTAATGATAAAACTTTTATGCTATTTGCGTCAACAGGCGATATGAGGTGTCATGTATCGTGGGTGACGCTCGCAATCGACAATGGAGCTACTAGGATCATTCACCTTAATCGTTTACGCTATTGTTCTTCATAGTACTATGTTTGTTAGCTCGTCAGTGGATTCCTGGAACGTAAAACGGTAAATCGTTCCATATACTTAAACGGGTGGATTGTCGCGTTGATCTGATCGAATATGATACTGCTACATGCGGTCCTGGATCTGATTCTCGGGTCGAGAAAAGTGTTAATCATATTTTTTAGACTTGTCCGTAAAAATATGGTCCACGTAAGGTCTAAAAATTTCATTTTGTAATTGAAAAGAAGCCTTGAAGTGAACAGATTTTAAGTTTCTATCAGAAAATGCTCGTTCCTTTTGATGTAAAAGAATAGGTCTGTAATAATTGGGTAATAAAAAAATATTATAAAGTTTTATATTTTCTAATCGCACGGAAATATCTGTAATTGCAATGCAGGAGTTAAATTTTTTAGTTCTTATGTGGCTTTATGGATGTCGCTACAACGTCTCCATCACACATTTTTGTACTGATCGATTGTTGATAGAGAAGAAAAACACGAGCGTCCCGAATAATCTGCCTTGAATTTTTCTACTAGCCTAGCTATCAAGAGATGGTAGCCGGACTTATCACAAAAGGGAAATGAGACATTAGTTCAGTCCTGAAATGAATAATGAATAAAGGTTTGAGCTGTATTTAACAGACTAGACACAAAGGGCACCTACATCGTTTTATTTTAAGCGTAGGAAGGGAGACTCGTTTGGTCTAAATATGGATGTAAATGTTCCGCTACAGTGCCTCGAGAGGTCTACCTAAGTAAGGGGCAGAATTTCACAGGTACGGCCTTGTTTCCATATGAATTACAGCCTGCCCAAAAAGACATTTCTTTTGTTTTACAATGAGCCTGAAGGCTATCATGAAAACGGTATACCGTTTGCAAAAGGACCCATTTCATAGCGTAACATCACGTATATATTCCATGTAGGGTTAGGCAGAGATACACCTATATTACTTACTCTCACATTTTGTACAATTAGTACTGCAGTACTACAATATCTTAACCGACTGCGGACCCAGGAAGGCTGCTGCAAAAATAATCTGGCCAAATGGAGGCTTCGTCGACCAATCCCTAACACAATGGCAGTGTGGAGCAGATGCACAGGACATGCGTCACCCGCTACGCTGCCCATCCTGTATAACCACCTACACTACACTGTTCAGGATTTCTATGAGGCTAATAACAAAGCTGCCAATAACAATGCTGTGTGATTTACCAGATATTGGTCAGAAAAAAAATAATTCCATACTAACCGCTATAATTTTATGCCATGTTATCTCTTCACCACCCTTGTTTGACTAGTAGAGACTATATCCAAGGGTATTAAGTTCGTCTATGTTCAGCAGTGCACGTTTTTCGTATGAAATGATGAAGTCTAAATAAATACCTAAGTACCCTTCAATTCAATTTCCACATTTGCTAAATGCTAATTTAATATATCCTATTTGTAAGCTCATATCTTTCTTGATCTCTCTTCTGAATGGAGCCTCGACATAATAGCTCCAATTAACCCCTCGGATGGATAGGAGACATGATACTCGCGTATTCTGTTACACATGACGATACAGTAAGCAGGGATCATATCGCTACTTTGTGCTGCGTTTTCAGTTAGTGTGGAATTTAATACCTTCGTTTTTAATACGTGTTTAGAGTTTAAGTTATCTTATCAGATGCATTTAAAGGTGATTTATAAATACACCTTAAAGCTGCATAGCCTGATTGTGAGTTATATACACTAATATTACAAAGAAGTAGTTCGTTTTTTTTTTTTGAAGTAGGTAATATCTGAAAGTACTGGTCCGATTAGTAAATTTTTTTCGCCATTAGAAAGCTGCTTTATTCCTGAGTGACAGTCTTATTTTAATGTACACGGATGAAGCCGCGGGCAAAAGCTAGTGTATTATAATTGAACACGTGCAACATTTTCTGTTGGAGTTAGTTAAGAACAAAGATAAAAGGGAATCTTTGGCTAGAGAGTTTGAACTAAATATGTGAGATGTTGGACTTATCCAAAATATTTTGGCATACCTAAATCGAACACGACTAAACGCATTACCTATTTGTGGCTAAATTTAGAAGTTTAGGCAGTAATTTCCTTTACTATTTCATAGTATAAGAGTATTTATAGTAATATGTGTAAATAAAGTATATGTTACAATGGGGTGTGGATAAAAACCTCTTATTAATAAAGAATGAAAAAAAACCATTCAAATTAATGTTATATTTTAATGTCAAAGGGCCGAAAGCTAGATTGGTTAATGAAAATCTAACTTTACAGACGAAAGCAGATTTATTGTGGACAATATTCCAATATCGAGAATGAGATGTAATTTTGTATACGACGAATTTTATGTGACCTATTGAAATGAGGTTAATGTCAATAACATACCAACTATATGTACAGAAATGGTCCCGTTGCCTTCAATACAAATTATATTAAAGAAATCACTATTCACAATATTATATGGTGAAAGTTTGTATGTGTGTGTGTGTGTGTGTGTATATTTCTTACTTTTTCATCCATCTTCAACCAAATCTGAATAATTAACAAACATACAGATTTTCAAAATTATAAAATCAAATGGAAAAGTGATCAATAGCTTTTGCGCAGTTTTATTTAACTTTAAAATAATAATACTATTTCTAATCACAGTTTATTTTATGCTAATTGAAGGTGTCAGATTGATCGATGTCATAAAATTCTATTATTTCATTACGCAAAACGGATGTCACAGATTTATTGTAATTGCTTGTATTTGATAGAACTGAAATATCCAATTACGAGAAAACTGCAGTTTGCTTAGCAAGAATAATTGTAAAATGGAGAAAAGGCAAATATAAATTATTTATTAGATTATTAACTTTTTTACTATGTATCGGCTCGCGTTTGACCACTAACTCACCTGATGATAAGCGATGATGTGGTTGAGGAAGGAGCACGCTTGCCAAAAAGTAACCTATTTCCTCTTGACTAAAAGACTCCTGCAAGTAATTCCAATCCTTGCTTGTACGCACAATTAATGTGTTCTGTTTTGTGCGTTAATGTATCTTATGATTTACACGATAAGATACTTTGTGTCCTGGCACTGCCTTTTACCTAATATACAGCTCGATTTAATAGTGGAAAGCAAATCTATAAAAATATAAAAACTCTAAGTGCCAACCACTATAAAAAAAAGAAACAAGAGATTAAAAATAAAACATCAGTCATATGTCAGTCATTGAAGACCGTTCAAAAGATGCGTCCGCGGCGTTCCCGCTCTTCGACGATGACGTCACTGCGGAAGCTAAGGACGTGTGCGACCGTGCGCGCGCAGGTGACTAACCTTACTATTGTCATGTGGGTAGGAACGCGCGGCAAAATACGCGCTGCTATATTTGAACGTTTACCGGTATTGGCGACGATAGAACTTGGGCTAACGAGCTAGAATATTGTAATATCATTTTTGAACACTAATATAACTACCGGCGAAAGTTTTTACGTAGGTATGCATGAGTGTGTTTTAGTAACTCCTTCACGCTTAAACGGCTCAACGGATTTGAATGAAATTTGGCACACCTGTGGACTAGCACATGTGAAATATCACATATGAGACTTTTTATCCCGGGAGTATGTACCCAATACCAGAGGGACTGGCCCGCAATGGCCGTGTACAGACTTGTGTGGTAAAGGAAATGAAGGCCTTTGCTCAGCAGTGGGACATAAAAGAGCTATAAAAAAAAAATTACCCATGGAATTTTTTTTCTAAATGATTCTCATTATCTTTCTTCTTTCAAGTTTCATTTTTAATTTCCTTCTGTCTTTTAAATTTAACATTGCGATAACTTTCCATCATCAGCCCTAATTTTTTCAAATCATTTTTTTTTTACAGAACGGCACAATCTAATCTTTAATTCTTCTATCATAACCACACAAAATTGCAGTACCAATAATATCATTTTGATGAAAAATCGATTATAATAGAAAAAGTTTCCATTTTAGAAAACCTACATCTCGAAATGTGTTACTAATATAGTCAAAGATTAGTCACCGTTGACATAATAATAACGAGTTGCCTATAAATAGATGAGCAATGTCAAGTATTCTACCAGCAAGTCGTGAGGACATCGTAGCTCACAATATGTAGAATCAAAGGACGTAGTATGGTAATCACCTTATCTTCTACAATGCATTATGGACAATTTATTATTACTATTATCATTATCAGGTAAATGATAAACAGAGGTTTTAGTTTATTTAACCTTGTCTACGATATAGAGAGTTATTTGTCTGTGATCGATCATTTCATCAACATTGCACGTAGTGTAGATGAGAATGTTAAAGTGGATGTGTGACGAGAATGGATAAAGTATGAAATGGGTATATTAGAGGAAGTTTGAAAGTGGCGCCAGTGACTGAAAAGTTGAAAGGGAATCGTTTGTCTTGGTATGGACATGTGAAGAGGAGGAATGAAACACATGTCGCTAAAAGAGTTATGAGTTTACAGGTGGGAGGATGGAGAGGGAGAGGGAGGCCAAAGAAAAGATACGTTGGATTGTGTGAGAAGTGATATGAAAGAAAGGGGAGTTAGTGATGGCGTGACGACTGACAGGACAGAATAGAAGAACGTGTTGGGCTGACCCTAAATAAAACGGGACAAGGGCGTTGGATGGCAAGATGATGATGATCAATCATTTCAGAATCAATGAAATAGTCAAAGCTTATTCATTGATCATCATCGGTATCTCAGCCTATCTTCAGGAGCATCCCGAAGAAACCGACATTAATATTCTTACTGCCTTTTTCTTACTAAGTTGGGGTCAACTACTAGTCTACCAGATGCAACTGAATACCAATATTTCAGATGGAACGACTGCCTATCTAACCTCCACAATACAATAACTGGGTAATAATTATATCACATGTTAAGACGGTTATCAGATTTTCTAGCTTCTGGATATCCGCAACGTCTGATAAAGATGTTCAAATGATAGCTGGGTCCAGCGGTTCTTAACGTTCAGCTCTGTATGTGATAAAAGCTCACCTATCCACTGACCGACCCTTGTAACACGGCTACGAGCTTACATTCTTAGAGAGAGACTACAAAGACATTTTTATGTATTAGATTATTTTTCTAATAAAATACTGATAGCGATTGTGTGAACAGAGCATTGGAGTTCAATACTTCCACAGAACAGATAGTACTTAAGCAAAATTATGTCAAACTAAGCCCGCACAAACACGCTTCAGTTCGCAAACTAGACTTAGAAGAAACCGCAGGAGTTCTGTACAGAACCAAACTACGGACAAAACCCCACAACTGAAGCACAGTTCTGTTAGTTTAGGACCTAATGTTGAATTATTAACATTCAATTACGCACGTTTAACTAAGGTATTGTTGGCAGGATAAGGTGTGAAGACATTTGAATAACAATGATGATTACAAATGAAATTATGCTATATGCTATGGTTCCGATACGGTCGTCAAGGACAGAGCGAAAAGTGAAGGAGACAGTTAAGCAGGTCTGATCATACATGGAATCTAAAACCAGGAATAGAGAGAGCTAACAAATTTAATAACATTTAACAATGAGGAATAAAAACAAACACCTCTTAAAACCTTGATTAACTTTCGCAATCTAAATCTGTCAATAAAACTACAATTGAAAACAGCTTGACAGGCAATTAAAAGGCCGAAACAACACCAGTAGTTGGCGAACAGTGCTATAAATATGCATAATGGCCGTCAAGAATCGATCAATTCTGGCAACAGGCTTACCGCCCGTCCGGAAGATCATGACATTGGCTCCCTCGGTATTTGCAAGACACAAGCATTGAAGTTGGCAACTTGCCACACACGCCCAGCGCAATCGTTACGAGATTTTTATCGTTCGTCGTGGTACAAACACGACAAACTACGATATGATATGGACGTAAATATAGTACGAGTGTGTATGGTTGAAGTATCGGGTGGGTTTACAACAGTATAAAATGTATGTTATGATCACATTTCTTCCATTGAAGATATATTGGTGGGTAATAGAAAGATAAGGCTATCAACTGAACTAAGACAAGAGATTTATTACAATAACGATAAATATATTTATAAATTTGGAAATGAAAAGGGAAGTCTTTTTTCCAGCAGTGGAACCGGAAAGGGACATCAAAAGATTACTATACTGAAATTTGTAGTCATAAATATAACAGTAGTGGAAATCAAAAAGCTGAAATGAAGCCCTGTCAAAAACAATGAGCTACAAATCAATTAATTTGTTAACAACTATCAAATCCAGTTCTTATGCGGTTTGTGTGTTATTGTAAACTGATTTAAAGCAGGTACAACAAGACACGAGATTAATTTACAACCTTGTTATTAATATTGGCATATTACACCAGGTCAAAACTGGTTAAACAAACGCCGAGTATTGCAAGACAAATGGTCGTAACGTGTGAACTATAACATAAAACACAATAACTGTTTAAAAAGATTATATTTCCATTAAAATGAATGCTTCTAAGGCTGATGAGAACTATGAAATTCTATCTAGAACTTGTGGCAATGTTTTGAGAGTTTCATAGTGATGAGTTAAAAATTCAAGGCAGTTTCCTTGGGGAGTCTTCCGCTAAATTTGGATTTAATGACAGTATAAATATCTGAGGATGCTGTACATGACACAGCAAGTAACTTATTTGAAACTTTACTAAGCACGTCATCTACAGTAATTAGACCCGACATAAGCAGTCTAAAGCCACCAGCGAATAAGCTTATCTTAGGTACTAATATCGTTGAACGCGCTAATCTCAGGAACTTCTAGTTCGAATTGAAAAATTCTTTTACTGTTGGTTAGCCGAAGGTTATAGGTACCTTCAGGAATTCCTTAAGGTTATACCTTCGGCTCTATAACATCAACAAAGACACGGGTGATACCGCGGGAGACAGGTAGTTTGACTTATAAAGAGATAAAGGAGTTTAATATATACTGATTATTTCCACACCAATAAACCCTTATTGTTAAGGAAATAATCAGTTCTTCAGTTCATGATCAAGCACAAGAGATTGCTAAACCTTGTTATATAAAGTTCTATTACTTCCAACTAGTTCGTTTTAAGAGGACTCTTCAAGTGTCAACTACGGCTATAAATCAGACTCTGTCCTTTGAAAAGTTACCCAATTATACAGGCAGTTGACGAGAACTTTCTTTCGGTCGCATTTGCAAGTTTACTGATAGGTGTGGTAATCAAAGGGAGTTGTTTAAGCCTCATTTATTTCCCTATAAATTACGCTTCGAAACACTTTCTGTATTTTATTTGTTACTAGCTACCCGCCCCAGTTTAGCACTGGTGTTGTTCGTCTTTAAAATTCTCGATTTTTCTCTCCTACAATATACATTGATTATATTTTACTTATGAATCACTGGGTCTATTGGTGAAAACTGCAAGTAAATCTGTTTGGTATTTTTTGAATTTATCGCGTTTATACAGACAGCCACACGCGGTGCGGGTTTGTTTTATAATGTGTAAGGATTGATACGCTCCAAATTGACCACTTTTACATCTTGGTAAGCAATGATGTGATCGTGGTTGGAGCACGCTTACCTATTCGCTATTGATTTAAATACACCCCAGGTTTTAGCGTCTAGATTGAAATGACTTTTCACACTTATTGGGAAAAAAGAGTATTGAATGTCGTAAAAACTGATTAAAGGCAATCCATATATCAATAGCAAAATGCTATGGATAATAGTAGAAATTGATCATTTCGTACTTATGGAATATTGGGATAACCAGTATGAGTGCGGTTGCCCTGTCCAGAACACGTCCCATATCTTGGAGTACTTCAAGTACCCATTCACCTGCAACTTTAGACGACCACGAACGCTACTGACACTCCTGTTAGACCCAAATTATCTATTAAGTTTTCCATTGACTCGAGAAAATGGTATATCGTTCTATTTTTAATACCTATAGGTACACATTTAGCGTGATGATGTTGTGTAAACTCAAAACAACTTTATGCCATTGAAATTAGAATTCAAAACGTCTAAAATACGAGTTTTTCTTAGTAGGCCCTCAGGATTACGCTACAGCTAAATCTCTTATAAAAATGTCTCGTTACTCCCTGCGGCAACCAATAACTTTCAAAACATAATCCAAAACTGATTGTTTTTCCTTCCATACTTTTTTTTGATACATTTCTCTTTGGGGACTTAACATGGCCGTATTTTTTACGAACTCAACAAAAAATATTATTAAAGTTTCTTGATCGGGATGCCTCTAGTCGATCGTGAATTTCTTGTAGAACTTTTCAGACAGCTATAAAGATATTCAGTTTGTTATTTACTTTATAATTGTTGCTTTTTATCTTGTGTAAGTACAGCAATACCTTTATATCGGTTTGATTGGCTTTATATGGTGCTTATTGTCCATCCTTAGGGTAAACATTCGTGATCCCTAATTCTACGAATCTCTTGCTTTAGAGATGTATTATAGATTGAATATTTAGTTTAGCTATTTCATAAATTACATTAGGTATATTCAAAATACCACCATCAGTGGCAATATTTTAAACTAGGTAAGTATGCAAATATCCGTCCAGTTACTACCACAAGTTTTAGGGAACACTACGTTGGAAAATTTTCTGAGACTCTATGCCTCGTCTGTTCTATAATTTTGACTCGGCTCTCCTAGTAATAATTTTTCGCCAGCCAAGTCTATTCTGAATATTTTTTTCTAGTCTCACGCTTTAGCCCCATCTCACCTGATGGAAAGCGACGATGTGGTTGACGACGGAACACGCTTGTCCAGAAGTAACCTATTCACTTTAGACTTAAAACACCCCCAGGTTGTAGCTATCAGAAAACAGACTCCGCCAGGAAATTCCACTTCTTAGCTGTATGCACGATGAATGTGTTCTCAAAACGCTTGATGCGTATGGGTCGGTATGGCACCTTGTACCTACCGGTGGCGCATCATAGTACATCTGATGATCCGATGATAGTACGGGTTTGGTGGAATTAAATTATTCAATTCCGACGCACACTCCCCTTTTATGCAATTGGTAGAAAACCGAACTTTATTGGAACTTGTACAACAGGATAGAGTATATTAAATTGTCATAATTCTGTTCTCCATGTTTCCCCACTAATTAGTTTCTAACTAGTCCATAACAGTAATTATGAACAGCGTTACCATTACGAATGCGTCGCTACGATACCAATGTTTTATGTAATACGGTGAGCCCATTGCGTTTTGCGGTCGCATGGTGCGTTCCATACTAATATGCGCCTGCGGCTTTTTTCGGACGATAATGTATGTAATTTTTACGATTCTTGACGGGTTAGTGACCTCTTTTCGATTTTGGAAAGGTGTTTTAGTGTTATTCTTTAGTAATGTATGTTTTAACTAGACATCAGATTTCTTTACCTTTTCCGGACTATATCAGGATCGGCTTTCCTGTCAAACCGTATGTAACGTCAAAAACAAGTTACTTCTTGATTTCCTTACGTATATTGTGCTAAAATTGATACAGCATCGACAAAACATGTCAAGACCACGCCCTCCTTTACAGCAGGCTCTATTTATACATGTGCCAAACTATCCCCATGTCGTATAATTACAAGCTATTCATGCGAACCATGTCTTGGCTTTCTTCCAGGGTCATAAGATAGGCCTAGTCTGTCCTTTCCACATCCCCTTATTCTGACCAATTTACACGTTACAAGGTACAAACCTTCGATTATTTGACTTATTGAAGCCTAGAGTATTGGATAAACTGATTGGTCAGACTTTCCAGCGTCTGACGACCTGTAATGACTGTGAAAGATCTTAGAATGACAACCGAAACCAAAGCCTTTACGTGCTTTCCGAGGCACTGGGTGTCAAGACTATCAGTACTGTCCTAGATAAACTTAGAATAATACATTAATTGAAAAAATCACATATGTAGTTGTCAGGTTTCGAACTTACCTTTAGATAAGCGATGCTGTGTGGCAGTGGGAGGCAAAGAACTATCAATAATAAAACTCTTGGTCAGACTTTGAATTTATCCTCCATATGCACAGTATATAATTCCCAAAGTATGTAGGTATAGTCTGGCCGGCATTGTGAAGACGAAACAATAACATACATTAATAAGACTATACTATATACCTGTACGTACGCATATTGAAGTATGTATTTATAACAGTCACCTTCCGTTCTTTCCTGTTCATATGTGTTACAGAGCTATTTATGTTGGAAGGATATGTGCTATTCGTAATTATATTCCTTGTTATTGTCTATCAGTTCCCTCTCATTGATGGGGTGCTATATAATAAAGTACCTACTTGAAGGGTGCCGCTTTGAGTATCATAGGGGAGATCCCTATAGGTTACTCGTAAGTTATGAAGGGTTCAAAATTGCTGACGAAAATCAAGAGGCTAGTTTGAATTTCGATTTCTACTGAATCAAGTTAGATTTGGATGAGGATTGCTCGTACTTAGAAGGAAGCTAAATTACAGTATCAACGGTTAAAGGTTTATGTTTTTGGCACACTTGTGTCACACACGCCGATCTGGGCGCGTCGGTCTCCATATATTTTATATGGAAACTAGACTTGTAGAGCTACACTTGATAGACGCCACGCGACGTCGTTCTAATATAGTTTTAGCTTAATAATTGCTTGAATCAATGACATTTTGAATCCGAAACTTGATGAAATATAATTGACAAATAGGTACTTATGCGGAACTGAGTTTAAAGTCCCGCCAACCACACCACTGTTCTGACTGGGGCCCAAGTCTGCTATTTTTATAAATTCGTCATTCCAACACGATCCCATTGTCATTTTGCTAAAAGTTCGTAATCTGCTAATTCATAATGATCGATCATTGATCGGTCAGTAATCTCGTAATAGAGTTGTGGTAGAATGACAATATCGAGCTTAGTAAAAGCGATTATTGCACAATGACGTTGTAATGGTAGATCACTGATCAAAGGAACTGTCAAAATTTTAGCAGATTACCGCTTACGTCAAATATTCATTTGTCAATATGTACGAGATTAGCATTCCTGGTCTGTCAGTTCGATAGTTGGTTTCGGAATTTTGTATTTACCTATATGTCCTAATCGCACGGAGAACGTACAAAGTTTGATATTAACAACGGATAATTCATTTAGGACCGTCAACCTTCGAGTCGATTTGCTCTATTTTACCCTTGTGGGAAATCATCAAATCACACCTCTCTCTCTGGGTGGGGCAGTTTCAGAATTCGGACTAAATCCGAACCGAGTTCTTTCAGTTGCCCTTTGCTTTCCAGGGTCACGGTAACTTCCGAACCAACGCACAGCCCTAGATCTCATTTATCCTTGAGATGATATACAAATAAACACATGGTACACTTCAAGTAGATGATATTACAGTGACAGTGTATTGGGTCATATCTTACAACGATGATAGTAATCCGTTACCCTTTGTTGATTTTTATGAGTTTCGCGGAACAATAACTTTTATGGCAAACGCAAGATGTTCGATGGTTACCCAAGATTTGATTACGTCATTTCTTTCATTAGCCAATGAGTGTACGGATATTGAATGTTCATTAGTCTTTGCATCCTATTATCGTCTTTGCTATACGACTTGCCGATGTTAATTTCGTTAAAGTTAAGCAAGCCCACTAACTTCTTTCAAAAATCTAGTCAAAGATCATTTCCTTTCACTGTAATTGATTCTGCTTCTACCCACATTCAGTTCTTTCATCACTAACCCACCTTTTTGTATTTTTCTTTATTTTCTATTTCTTTCTTTGAAACTGTGTAACATATAATATGTATGTATATTATATACACCAAGTCATCGGTCCACCTTATGGGAGACATACCAAGGATGCTTCTGTCGGCATGCGGTCGCCACTCCAGAACCTTACGGGCCCATCGAGCATTTATTCTGCGAGCAATGTGCCCTGCCAAGTGCCACATGAGTTTCGCGATTTTTGGAGCTATGTCGGTAACTTTGGTTCTCCTGCGGACTTTATTCTTGATTCGATCATGCAAGAAAACATTGCCCTGCTATGCACTACTACTAACTGAGTGGTTTATCTATAACTAGCTTTTGTCTGCGGCTTCGGCCACGTACATAAAATATAGCTTATGCCAGTCTGGAATGAAGCAGCTTTCTAGCGGTGAAAAATTTCTAGCAATCGGACCAGTACTTTCAGAGATTACCTCCTACAAACAGGAGCGGAGTTTTTCCGCACTCGCATGGGTAGCTCGCCGTGCGACCGTCCTGTAACCGTCCGGACCGAGCCCAAGTCGTCGACGGCGCGTACTGTTCCACGCGCGCCTCAAGGAGATGTCAGCAACTGTAGGGGCCCAACAGGGTCGAAGCCTACTGGGGTCAAGGGTCTGATTCTGAAAGGAAGACTCTGTCCTGGTACGAAAAGCAACGAAGGAACAGCAGTGGGTTTTTAGTCAGTAAAAGTCTGACACTATCTCCCGCTCCGCCCAAGAGCGGAGATTGTCATAAGAAACCTAAAAATAAAAAAACAAACTTAACCTCTTTATAAATATTGGCTTCGATGTACGTGTTCTCTACTTATTATTCCCGGTTTTATTTCACATCAAAAATACTTTAAACTCGACGTACGTATAAACCTTATAAATCTCACCCGGTTCGCTTTTAACAAAATATCAAAGGTAAAGTGCATTTTGTTAACACAGCCCAGCTCGGAACAGTTTCATTAAAAAAACATAAAACTTGCGAGGGAAAAATGCACAGCTAAAGCGTAATAGCAAGGAAAAAAAACAACATTTTATGATATTGAAAAACGTGGATTGAAAAATTGTTCGCACGTTGACGTTCAATTAAAACGTGAGTATCGGCAAAGCTTGATTTTATTTCAATGCTTTTTAATTTAAAAATAAAAATATTCAAAGACTTACTTAAAGCTTTTTTTACGAGGGAAATCATCAAATAACTTCTCCCGCTGTGGGCGAAGCATGAGGGAGTGGCAGTTTTTTATTAAACAAAACCCATTTTAAATTCCTTCAGTTTCCATTTATTATGAGGACTGCGGTAACTTCTTCGAACAATTAACAGCCCTAGCAGGATGCGCAACCCAGGCAGGGACTTCCATGGGTAGTGTAAAAACGAAACCCGGGGCCCTGGGAAGAAGGCAACGAATGAACAGGAGTAGTTTTTTATTCAGTAAAAGTCTGACACTATCTCGCGCTTCGCTCAAGAGCGCGATTTGTCATAAGATGATTTTCCCACCCAATAAAAAAAAGGCAGGGACTTAGTATAATAGTTGGTATAATAAATAGTTCAGCTATTCACAATAGAGAAAAATCTATAATTAGAAAAGGTATTATTATTCACGGATGGGCTTTCTCCTGTAATGAGAAGATACAGGCTAGAAATAGTTATTAGAAACAAAGTTGGATATTTGTTGTGTGTTCTCTCTGTACTGCTAAATTAAAGTTCTACGACTGTTTTATTAACATAGACGAACCAAAACCCTTTTTTTCGATAGCAGGTGCAAAATCATCAACTTTCTTATCCTTCTCTGGGTAGAGCGAGTCAAACGTTTCCTGGCTAAAACCCCTATTCTATTAGTTGCCCTTTTGCGTTTCAGGGCTGCAGTGACTCAAGCTGGAACTACATGCACCACACATGATTTGTACGTAGAACGACGTCGCGTGGCGTGGATCTAATGTTGCTCTACAAGTCTAGCTGCCATATACAATGTATGAAGACCGACGCGCCCAGATCGGCGTGAGTGGCACACGTGCGCGCAGTGTAGTTCTACCTTCATTCGAACAATCCAGTAGACGACCCGAAAGGGTCTTTCCTCGTTTTACTAATCAAAAATCAAATCACAGTGTCCCTGGAAATACGCCCAGACACCCACGTAATGACAGTAGCTCCTTAGTCTATGGTGTATCGATCCTCATTGGTCTTGCCAAAAAGCTGTCTAAGTTTTGGCGTATTGAATGGGAGATCGTTAATTTGTGTACGTTCAGCTTTTATACAACGCAGTTTGAGTTGGCAGTATTTTTGTTGTTTTATGAGGAAGAAAGGCATCCTGTTTGTTTTCTTAGTTCATAGAGAGATACCTCTTTTGGTCTTGTAATTCGAGGCAATTAAAAGGGCAGATTTGAAAGATTCAAATAGGGCTCTTAAATGGAGGTTCCAGTGGCCTCACACACAAAAATATCCTAAGACCTCATACAACTTCTCCCAGGCTTCCAAAACATTTCGGGATTGTGGGAAACTAAAAAAAATATAATAAAAAAAAAAAGACATAGGTAAGATTTTTTTGACCGTGCGATGGAACGTAAAAGACAACTAAAAGAATACAGGTGGATTTTAGTCAGTAAAAGTCAGACCCTCCTCATTACACCCAGAGCTGGAAAAGAGGTCTCATGGTGTACCACTCCAAAAAACAAAGGCTTCAAAGACATTTGTAAGAAGCTCAACAGCCAAATGACCCTTTACGAAACCTAATAGTTGAAAAAATTTAACCGAAACGCGATCAACAAACAGAAATTCCATCAATGAAACTCATCACATTACCTTTAACCCTAGAAAGATAACGTGCGCCTCCGAGGCGCCCGCGAAGCGGATATATCGCTATCTTTTTTCATCTAACGCGTGTACAAGCTCGTGCTTTCAAGCCAACTTAGTCGTCGGTCAACACTATCGAGGGACGACCGCTGCTGTTTGGTAAGTACCATAGTTTCGTTGCTATGACGACGCGTTGCGCTCGAGAGGCGCATGTTTATCTTCTGTGTAACTTTTAAGCATTTCTATGTGATTTAGTTTTTATTTATTTCTACATAAATAAAGTAAATATACAATTAGGTTATTGTTACTAATTGGTTGTGATTGTTTTTAGGAACATCTTTACATCATGGCGAGCAGAAGAATGTTGGAAGAGAGAGAAATAATTTCATTTTTGAGTCAAGAAGATGAAAGTCCAGATGATGGCAGTAATAGCGAAATGGAGGATCATGTAAGTGAAGACGATTTCCAAAGCGATACTGATGACGAGTACATAGATGATGTCATTGATGAAAGCTTGAACACCTCAACACCTCCAGGTGACACCTCAACATCTCATGATCCCTCAACAGCTGAAAATACTGTACATGATCACCGCATAGTTATTCCGCCTCATAGAGTAATTAGAGGTAAAAATAGACACGTTTGGTCTACGTCTAAAGCTCAAAGTAGTGGAAGAACATCTGCAATCAATATAATTCGTTCGAATAGAGGTCCTAGTCGTATGTGTCGAAATATTTTTGAACCACTTTTATGCTTTGAATTATTTATCACGGATGAAATCATTCAAGAGCTTGTTCAATGGACAAATGTGGAGATATCGAAAAAACGTACTGATAGTATGACTAGTGCGACATTTGCAGACACGAATGCTACTGAAATCAAAGCCTTCATTGGAATACTTTCTCTCAGTGCTGCAATGAAAGATAATCATTTATCAACCATTGAGTTGTTTGACAGTTCATTTACGGGCTCGAGATATGTGGCAGTTATGAGCAGAGATCGATTTGATTTTATTGTTAGGTGTCTTAGAATGGATGATAAGACTCTACGTCCTGCTCGTCGCCAACAAGATCCGTTTATACCAGTTCGAAAGGTTTGGGATCTGTTTATAGCCCAATGCAAAATGAATTACTCTCCAGGAAGTAATGTCACTATTGATGAACAATTACTGGGGTTCCGCGGTAGATGCCCCTTTCGAATGTATATACCTAATAAACCAAACAAGTATGGTATAAAAATTCCAATGATGTGTGATAGTGGAACCAACTATATGATAAATGCGATGCCATACATTGGAAAAGCTACAAATACAAATGGTTTACCACAAGGTGAATATTACTTGAAAGAGCTATCACGACCAATTCATGGTACCAACCGCAATATAACGTGTGACAATTGGTTTACGTCAATCCCCGCCTCAAAATCATTGCTTGCTGAACCATATAAATTGACAACTGTTGGTACGGTACGGTCAAACAAAAGGGAAATTCCTGAAGAACTGAAAAACACCCGTTCTAGACCAGTGGGTACGTCTATGTTCTGTTTTGATGGACCTTTGACCCTACTATCATACAAGCCGAAGCCGTCAAAGATGGTATATATGTTGTCCTCATGCGATGAAGGCGCTGTTATAAATCCTACAAATGGTAAACCTGAGATCATTATTTTCTACAACAAAACAAAAGGCGGCGTCGACACATTTGACCAGATGTGTTCAGCGATGTCTTGTGCTAGAAAGACTAACAGATGGCCAATGACAATGTTTTATGGCATATTAAATATAGCTTTTGTCAACTCATATATAATTTACACGCACAATGTATTGTCAAAACAAGAAAAACCACTAAACCGAAGAGAATATATGAAAAAACTAAGTAATGAACTGTCTACACCGTGGATGAGATCTAGATTGGGAATCCCTACTTTATCAAGGCGTTTGAGAGAAAATATTGAGAATATCCTGCCACAAAGTAACCAAGAGGCTTCTCAAGAAGCTGAAGAGGAACCTCCGGCTAAAGTTCGGCGTTACTGTAGTTTATGTACCACTAAAAAGAAAAGAATGTCTAAGATGACATGTACAAAATGTAAAAAGACAGTGTGCGGTGAACATAAAAAAGATGTTTGCAACAATTGTCTATAACTACCGTTTTTTTCAGTATTTTTTGTAATTTGAGACTGATTAAATGTTAATTCATTAGTTAGTAAGAAAAAAAAACATTAAATGTTACTTATTTAAAAAAAAAACTACTTAAATATAAATACTTTAATTTTTGTTACTTTTTGTTAAGGGTTTATAAAATCCTCCATAATTTTCTTGATAATAAAAATAATAATATAAATTTGTGTTTATTTAACTTCATATTAATCTAAAACCTCATTAAAATTACAATAAAAAGAATAATTATTCAGTTTGTAAATAAATCGTTTTTTATATTGTGTGGCGCCTCTCAGGCGCATGTTTATCTTTTCAGTACTATAAAATAAGGTTATCTTTCTAGGGTTAAGCGTTATAACATTTTTATCGTTACGCACTACGTCATAAAGGCGTACGCCCACGATCTCACCGCGCATCTCTGGGACGCGAACTTGACCGTGCCGATGAGTCACCGCGCCGGTTTTGTTAAATCGATTCAATATTCTCTTAATGATTCAAACGCGCGATTTGCTGGACGCCACTCGCGTAACCGGTGTCATGTATGGCCGCACCTATGTGGAATTTTCTTTGAGTCTTAGGAATGGCTGCTTTAAGAGGTATACATTTTTGCATTTCGTTACGCAGGGATAGAATACAATTTCGGATCTAGGTACGAGTATAGGAATAATTTTATACCAGTTCCGAATACGGTCACTGATATGAAATTATTTTAAATTATGAGTTAGTTACGGATAGTTCCGGTTACGGATATTAAAATTTATAATACAAATAGTAAGATTTATCATTTGTTTGCCCGGACAACACAAATAAACTAACCTGTCACTTAGACTTCGCCTTTATTTGAATCGGTTTCGGTATATTATTTCGGATATCCGATAGTTTCAGTTACAGTTAAAGAGCTTCATAACATCCCTGATTTTGTACGATGAAAATTGGAGATAGGAGAACGACGTAGCAATGAAGCGCTTGCATTAATTTCTACCTGAAGATGCGAGTAAGTGTCGTTTTCAATCCTTATGCATATTGAAAAGGAGAGAGGAAGATAACGAAATGAATACTGTAACCAGTTCTTTTCTAATAAGTTTGATGCAGATAGAAAATTAGAAATCAAATTACATAATATTACTCCACTCATTATTGTAGTTTACAACTGTTGGAGCAATCTTTCAAAACAAAAGCCCGTTTTAAAACTGTGTATGTATTTATTTCGAGACAGTATAAAAATGGCAAGACGCTCCTCAACTTAAAAGAGTCCGTATAAGAGACTGGCCTACTTAAGCTTTCAAAGACGTTTCTGAATTATGAATATCAAAAGCGTAGCCGTTTAGAGTATGAATGAGACGGGCTATAAAGTGAGCATACGAAGGCATAAACTGTCAAGACTAATGTGAACAAATGAGTGTAATATTTGTGGTTTCACCGCGTTCACTGTAGCCATTTAAAATAAAGGAGAAAAAATTAAGTATGCAACGTAGAATGAGTACTTACGAAATGTCAAGGTAGCGACAAAATTAGCGCTTTATAGTTACGATAAAAGCTTGAAGATTGTGAAGATATATGCTATAATCTTTACTCTTTACGAATGTGATAGGAGTCGACACATTTTAGGCACGTGAGACAGTTTTTTTCCATGTTAGACCATCTGTATAAATGAGGTATTTGTAATGAGACTACTGACCCGACCCAGTTACGCACTGGTGCAAATCATATGTAACATAATATAAGTCTCCGTTTATTGCACTTTCTGTTAAAAAAAAAAACACATAAAAATACGTTGCACGGTTTAGAAGGTGTTAGCGAATTAACAGATGCGGAAAAAGCAACCTTATTCTATGTAAAAAAGATAATTGATGACATTTTTCGACTATCCTATTTATTATCCTTATCATACCTCTCTTGTGCTAAATCTAAATTTATTTGGGGTTAGCGCTACGTGTCTTCTTCGGCCATACTTCTGTAAGTTCTCACCTCTCACCTCAGTAACCACCTATCCATCCACATCTACGCATGATATTGGAAAAAAAAAATATACAAGCAATATTTTCCCCGTCACCGATGGAATGCTAACCTTGACCCTGATATGCCGAAGCTTGTCTCATTCATACTTTCAGTAAATCTCCGCGAAACACACTGTATACTTGCACAGTAAGGTATAATGATATTAAACCTGCTACCAAATTTAATTTCACGGTGTTTTACCTTCGTTTACCCCGGCTTTATTAAACGAGGTAATGAAGGTGTATATTTACTAAAATATACAGTACGCAAATAGCGGTTTCTGCTCGAATCAGAGATGTAGAGAAAATGTCTTAGTTTCTTGTTTTGCGAGACCTGCGCCTGTACACCACGGATTACAGTCACAGTTTTTATGAAAATCACCAAATAACTTCTCCTACTGTGCGTGGAGTAAGAGAGAGTATCAGACTTTTACTTACTAAAACGCAACCTTGTTCCTTCAGTTGCCCTTTGCGTTCCAGGGCCACGGTAACTCTTTGGAATAGATATATACCTATATATTAAGTATAATATCTATTTATAGTAGAATCTACATATAGTTGTACTAGCTGACCTCACGAACGTTGTTCTGCCTTATAAATTACCAAAAAAAAAAAAATGGGGGTGGGAGTAGGAGGGTAAAAGTAGCCTACGACCTATTCTCATACCTACCAAAAAAATTCATAAAAATCTTTCAAGTCGTTTCGTAAGAGTTCGACCACAAACACTGTGTCACGAGAAATATTTAACTAATAATTATATGTTATTTGATATCCTGCTTCCTACACACTATTGTCCCCATTTCTTTTAATCTCTCCTTTCGCAGGTTTGCTGAAAGAAATTTCTTTGTAAATAAGCAGCACCTTTGTGCTAATGTCTATTGTGTATCTTTATCTGTTTTTTTTTTTTTTGTGTTTGTATATCTACACTAATATTATAAAGAGGAAAACTTTGTTTATTTGTTTGTAATGAATAGGCTCAAAAACTACTGGACCGATTTTAAAAATTCTTTCATCATTCGAAAGCTACATTATCCACGAGTAACATAGGCTATATTTTATTTTGGAAAAAAATAGGGTTCCGTAAGATATTTGAGTTTTTCGGACACAAGGTGTAAAAAGTCAACCAGAAAAGTTACTTATTTTGCGTACGCTGCCTAAACTATAAAAGATAGAACCATAAAATCTTCTAATTGATTGTAGATCTTATAAATATCTACCAAAGTTTGTTAGGAGAAACCTAATTTCACGCGGGCGAAGCCGCTGGCAGAAGCTAGTAAATAGTAAAATAAATCAACCCCGCGGCCTACCACGAACTACCTGCATGCCTTTAATCTTTCACCAACAAATCCAAAATACAAAAGTCGTCTGCGAAAAAGTGCTTTTAGCGATAATACCGCCCATTGTTCTACTACATTAATTTTAAGCTTACTGTACTTTTTATGGTATACAATAAAGAGTCTATATATATATTATCTGTTTACCTCCGGGTAAATGGGTAAGCTCCGGGTAGATTAGGCAGTATTAGACCTCAGTTATATTGAATCCTATGTAATTAGGGCAGAAGACTATTGCCACAGACCGGGAACAAATCAAGACCTCCCAAGTTGCTAATGTAGGGCTGCCGGATTCTACGCAAGAGTTACAATGGCCCTGAAGAAAACAGGGTAGGTTTTAGTCAGTAAAAGTCTATTACTTCCTTTCGCTCCTCCCAGAATGGGAGTTATTCAATGATTTACCAGCACAAACATTCCACATGAAAAAAACCCCAGACCACTTAGCCCGAGCCCGCAAAAGAGCCCAGGACCTCATTGCTTACCAGTAGCGCTTGCAACCTGTATACGTGTTTTTTAGGGTTCCGTACCAAAAAAGGAACCCTTATAGGATCACTTTGTTGTCCATCTGTATGTCAAGACGCTTTATCTCGTGAACGCCTGAAGGTATTGAGTTGGAATTAAAACCATATACTCAGGTCTGCGGTCCCTTGAACCTGTGAAAAAATCAAATTTCTAAATTAACTAATAAAAAGATGCAACCGTTTCTGTCGTAAAACAACGTATATTTCGATACTCTCGAAGGACTAAAATTCATAGGGTACTTCCCGTTGAACCAGAATCCTGAAATATGGCATAAAACAAGGTCTTCTAGCACACGTATAGGAATAAATCTGAAAACAGTACTTGGTTGCAATTCGGAAAAATCTTCGAGATTCGGGAATTGTAGTTTGTACGGAACCCTTAGTGCGCGAGTCCGACTCGCCATCATCTAATCTAAGCTCGCAAACCTAATTACTGGCTGACACCGATATCCTAAGTTTACATCAATTAATATTCAATCAAGCTATCTGTCAACACTCGGTGTTTGAAAGCTTATTCAAATTAATTTGATGTCAAATCTTGAGTCAACATTACGTCAAATTGTTTACAGGTTTGCTTGCTGTGACTTCTTCTTCTAGTCAATATCTATAGTAAATCCATACAAACAAACTTTCGTATTTATAATATTATTAGGATAATCACTGTTCCCTTTTCATTCCACCTGGCACGAGTCAGTAAACAGCTGTTCTTATGTTTTTCTAATAGTCTCCGACTTTGCAAGATAAATAGTACATAAATACAAATAATCTATATTTATCCCTGTCTCGTGTGCAGACTTTATGACACCGGGCGTTGCGCGGGCGCAGGTGCCAAGTTTTAGTCACAAATGATAAATCGATTAGTTTTGTCTCATAATAAGGGATAAATTGATGCTTTCGATATACTTATTAATTTATCATAATCCATGTTATCCGGCTTTAATGTTAATTACCAACTTTCTTTACAACATTATTTACGAAGGAAAATCTTATGGGGGAACCTGTTAGTCGGAAATGGTGAACATGCAGTGTGCAAACGAGCGATTAGAGCTATTCTGAAATTACACACTTTCTGTAGAACTCTCAATAAAACTGACTAAAAATGTGTATGGATGTGTTTTGAGCATATTCTTAGAGAAACAGTACTTAGGTACCTACCAATATGTATTTATTACGAAATTCCTTTCAAGTCTTTTTATCTCATCCAATCATCGTCCTAAATCGTTCAACATGTTAATGTGTTCAGAAAACGCTTTAAATTAATTTTTAAACTAGCTTTTGCCCGCGGCTCCGCTCCCGTCAACTGACTACCCTACTCTCCCTACTACCAATTTTTTTAATATTTCTTTCATAAGAGCCTTCTCCTGACAATAACAAACACAACAAAAAAAACAACAATTGTGAAATCGGTCCAGCCGTTCACGCGTGATGGCGTGATCAAAGGAAATAGGGATTCATTTATATATATAGATAGATAGCTCTTCCATGGTATCCTTTCATTTGGTTGGGAAATCAACAAATAATTTATTTCGAGAGTGGTGGCATTTACTGCCCAAAACCCTCCTGAGTTTTTCCAATTGCCCTTCGCGTTCCAGGGCCACGATAATTCTTTCGAACAATCCTCAATCCGGCAGCGGTCTAGGATATCCGGCAGCGGTGTAGGATACACACCGCTAATTGCAGCCCCAGCATACCTCATTCAATATCAGAAGCGCGCAATTACGAACGGAATTCATTCAATTGGACGGTATACCAACTAATAGAGCAGTTTCGGGGCCCGTGTCGGCTTCACAATGCCAATTGGCTGAACGATCGATTTATAGAATAGAATAAGGAGATTCGAGTGTGTTTTGTGAATAAATATGACGCATAGTTTTAGATACACACATGAATATGGAATTATAACACTTCACTCAACAGAAGAAAAAAAAGTGTGAATTAATAAAAAACAAACTAACATTGTGTGTACCTGTGTTTTGTGAATAAATATGACGCAAAGTTTTAGATACACACATGAATATGGAATTATAACACTTCACTCAACAGAAGAAAAAAAAGTGTGAATTAATAAAAAACAAACTAACATTGTGTGTACCTCACGGCTGCGCCAAAAAAGGTTCATTTCAGCAATGTTGTCAGACAGATGATGTGTGATGCTGGTATTCCAATGGACCTGAAGTGACGAGTGACGATCAAACGTTGTTTTTCTACCATCGAAATTTAAGATGGTAGAAAAACAACGTTTCGTTAACGTTAACGAAGTCTTTTCTATCCTCATTTTTGCCTTTAACCTCCTAAAGCCCAAGTAGGACCAACTACTGGATGAACTAAACGGATTTCAGAAGCGCGGGCTTCAGTATGCTGGGATACCTTTGCCGAGGGACGTATCCCTGGGTAAAGGGTTGTCCTAACAGAAGAAGCTAACAAAAAAGCTTCAAGAAAGATATTACAACAAACAAGACTCCTACAGTTACGAAAACCGTTCTGCTTCTTGCCGAGTAACATATGGACTCCATATAGTACCGATAGAGGGCTGAAGCTCTATGAAATGCAGGGCGCATCTATAATATTCCACTAGTCTTGTTATGATGACGTCTCGTGGAAATAATGAAAAGGGTCGCTGCAAAAGATACACAACCGTCCTCATTGGTTGATTGATGAACTCTAATGAAAGGTCAAATACGTAGTTGTCACAACAGAAACGCGTGTATGGAAACATGACATTTGTGTCACACCCACTAAGATACTGAGAAAAGGAAAGAAGACGCATCCCTGTGAAGATAAAGCAGCACGTGCCCAGCTGCCTTCCAGTCAGTCTCTTATTATAATAAAATGTTTTTTTATTTTTTATTAATAAATAAATAAATTTAATTTAATTAAAAAAAAAATAATAAATTTTATTATTCATCTCGGGATTTGAGGCATATCAACTTTATTCTTTCGCTGTATAAAATCAATATAAGTACATGAATAACTCTACCTAATTCCGATCTCTGCTTATAATGGACCAGGCTTGGCAGAATTAAATTCAGCAATTTCAAGGACCCTTACCCGAAAAGTACGTGTCATAGGGGGGATTGGAGGTCACAGTTAACCCAACCATAAAATATATTCCACAATTTCAGAAATAAACACATAGTTCGAAATATTAATTGGTATATTTACATAGCGGCAGTATAGTTGGGAGTTCAGGGCTGCAAGATTGTTCGAAACAGTTACCGCGGCTATAGAACGCAAAGGGCAACTAAAGGAACGCAGGTGGGTTTTAATCAAAACGTTTAACGCTCTCTCTCTCTCTCTCGCTCCACCCGAGCTGGAGGAGTTATTTGATAATTTCCCACCTCAAAAAGAGAGAGTAGTGGTGGCCTAGTGGTAGCTATTCTGACTTACTAGTTGTAGGTCGCGAGTTCAAACCCAGTCAGACAAAGTACTCTGTGTTATTTATTTCATCACCACTGTTCTTAAAACGGTGAAGGAAAACATCTTGAGGAAACCGGCATGTCCTAGAACTTAAAATTTGAAGACATAGTTATGACATTCACCGCATTGACCCCGCGTGGTTTATTACGGCCCAATCCTTCTCTTAGAGAGGAGGCTTGTGTCCCAGCAGTGGGAACATTATAGGCCCCTCGCCGACGGCGACTTTTTGTAGCGATGCTGTAGCGCGTTCGCATCGATACAGTCGCGATGCTGTAGCGCGTTAGTAGCGCGTTGGAAATCTTTTCTATAGAGCTTGCAAATGCGACTAACGCGCGTTAGTAGCGATGCTGTCGCGCGCTTACGAAACGCGCATCGCTACAAAAAGTCGCCGTGGGCGAGGGGCTATAATGCCGATTATGCTATGCTATGCATTTCAAAAAAAGGGTAGAATTGAGTTCAGATATTCAAACTATTTAACATATTCTACAATTTCACAAATAAACGCATGCATAGTTCAAAACATTAATTGGCATATGTATAGCGGCAGTTTAATTGGAGTTATTCGTTCCGCCATGATTAATTTGTGACGTCATATGGTAGTAGATCGCGGTTTGTGTGATGTGTTAAATAGAATGTTTGTTTTAATGATTTTGTTGATGTAAGAAGATGCAGATTAAATCTTTGACTTATAATTACGATATTTTGCTTCTCTCAGAATAGGTCAAGCGGTTTTGAAACAAGGAAGTCAGTGGAATTGGGCTTCTGAAATTACCGTAAAGCGATGAATGGTTCTGAACTTTTAGAAAAAGTCAGTGAAATGCTGTAGAATTTGTTTAGATTGTGGGAAAAAATATTTACTGTTAGTTTTTTTTTTTACAGAAACCATTTTTATGATGAGACTAGCTGACCCGACAGACACGTTCTGTTCCTATCTTGGATATGATTATAATGATTAGAGATTTCGTTTTTAATGTTCTGCGCAACCCTCTTAATTTTTGCTTTAATAAACCTTCCAGACGATAACAAACACAAAAAAATAATAATTAGCGGAATTGGTCCAGCCGTTCACGTATGATGACGTGACCAAAGGAAATAGAGATTATTTTTTAAATATTTAGATATAGATTCTATTTAGGACGCCTTCAGATTAACTGCAAAGTGCTGCGGATGTAGCGAAGCAGTCGCGCTGCCGTCGAGCGTTTTTACCCGAATGCAAGAAGGGTTATGTTTTTCGCGCGTATCTTGTAATGTATGTATGTAATATTCTTTATTACCTCATATCTTCCAAACCGCTGAACGGATTTACATAATTAAAATATCGTTAAATTCATCTTGATAACCCAAGTGTTCTTAGATAGGTAACGTTAAAAGAAACCAACATAACGACTGTGAGACGCTATACAAAAGAAAAAACATATATTTTTTTTATACTGCTTTGCGGATTTCAAATTAAAGAGCTCATCATGAGGATTCCAAAATGGTATATCATGACCATATTAAAAAAAAATACATAATGTTATTTATTTATATGGAATATAACAAAGCAGCGCTGCAGTCGCGCTGTCGTCGCGCGGCACTTTGCAACTAACTTGAAGGCCTTTTTCGGTATTTTGAAATGTTTGCAAGGCCAATTTTTTTAGTACAAATTCCTATAATTTTTTGTAAAGCGACATTCATAAACCCATACGACAGATCTAAATCTGGTAACAAAGATCCTATTCCACTTAGTTGTAATGCTAAAGACGTACTACTCACAACAACATAGCGCCTAGAACACACGAGCGCCTTTACAATTTAATTGGATTTCCTTTTTCCTCAAGTGATAAATAAAAATGAAATAATAATTTATTGATTCATACCATGGAGTGTAGTGGTAGGTAGCATTGAAAAATAAAAATGCAGTCTATATTAATTATTCTTTTTTATGTTGTATTTTTATTTGAAAAATCGCCAAACTTAAGTGGCAGTGGGCAGGGCAGTGCTCACAGAACAGATGGTCGTTAAGGTGTTGGAGGTATTGGCCTTCTACAAAATGGACCAATGACCTGGTGAGACGTTGCGGGAATCCGATGGATCCGAGACGCACAGGACCGGTCATTATGGCGATAATTAGGAGAGGCCTATGTCCAACAGTGTACGTCTTTCGGCTTGTAATGAATAACACTCAAAAATTACTGGTCCGATATTAAAATTCTTTCATGAAGTAGAATGCTACATACGAATGAATGACATAAAATATTTTCTAAGCTAATGAGTAAGTAATAGTTACTTACAGCTGTCAAATTTATAAAAAGAATATAATTATACGAAACTGATCGCTCCAGCCGTATTCAGTACTGCATATTTTTATGAGTTGACTATAGAAAATGTCACTATATCACGGCACTAATGCATACTGCACTTGTGATTCATATAAACTGTGTATTGAACTATCATACTTCAGGACAACAGCATTGTCCTTGTGCTGTGCTTTGATAACAACCCAGTATACTTTACTGGTAGCTTCCTGCCTAAATGAAGTAGGTAGGTAATATTATTCGTACTGATAGGTATTTATTCAATGGAGCTGTTCATGAAAACACCTTTCTACTGTAATCACTCTAAACATTAAAAAGGTAAAAGTCTGTATGTAAGTATTCATTTGCGTGGGTGCGTGTATGTTTGTTACTGCTTTACGCTCAAACGGCTGAACGGACTTAGATGACAGTTGGTAAACGAGTAAAGCATGTCCTAGGATAGGATAAATTATGCTTTTTGTTCCGGGAAAATGTTCTATTTATTTGTAAATAAGCCCCTAGTTACGTACATGAGAAGCCAGTTAGAAAAATGTTAGCCTGGACCGACTACTCATGCACATTTTAATGGCTCTATAAAGGGTGCCCTAAACTATCTACCTTCGAGAAGTACATGTATCTCTGCCATCATTTATATCAAGTGACATTGTAGATAGCAGAAAAACGATACATTTACTTACCACCACTAATGGCCGACCTGTCGTTAATAGAAACATGCTAATGGAATTATAACGCACTTTATCCCGATACGCGAGAGTAATATCTCGTTGCAAGATATAAACTAGTCCCTGAGGGCATCCGGTTTTCGATCAAAGTGCCTAGAGTTAGCTTGCAAGTTAATAAAATCGTGGAAAACTAATAGTCTCGTTAATTTAAACAAACCTAGATTTTTGCAATTATTTACATGAAAAAATATTTACATGACAACTCGGTAGGAAATGCCCGAACAATTAATCATAAGTGGTCCACGGCACGGTCATTAGGCATGCCAACCTCTTATGTAACGATCACGTAAAGCGAGTTTAATATTCCGTTCCATATTTCAAGACACTAAAGCTGCAGTGAAGCTACAGGTCGTTTAAGTGCCAAGTTTAAACTTTTATCTCTCAACTTCGTAAGATGATCGAGTTACAAAACTCAATACTTTTGCTTCTAGCTTTAGGCTTGAAGAGTATCCATTTATCAAGGACCTAAATATGTGTTGAAAATGTTGAAATGAAATACGTTTTATGTCCATGATTTTCTGTTATGGTGACTATATTGGCTGACGTAATGACGACGCCACGCGTAGCAGTGTTAATAACCCCATGGATATTAATAACCAACTTTAATAACATTTTATATTCTATGTAATAAATTAAACGCAAAAGTACACCAATTGCGGTTATTTTACAGTCAAATAACACGCTAGAAGAGCGCCCTTTTATAAAAAGTAAAATGTTTAGACGACGAAATTGAAAATCGGAATTAATTGAATGGATTCTGTGTGTACTCCGCTTAACTGAAATTTGACAGACGTAGTTCCGAAATTGAAACAATGTTTAATCAATAGAATTGAAAATTGAATGCTTATTGAAACCAAATGTTCTTTACTTTGCTTTGAGTTGAATTGAAAGTCTAAGTACAAAGGTCAGAGTTTCCTTATTTGTTGACTTTGTTTAAGTGAATTTTCATTATCATTGAATAAAAAACGTATGTTCTAAGCTTAACTATAGCGGTTATTGGAATGCCAGCAGTCGGTGACCGTCGGCTAGTTTACAAGTGTGTAATTATAGCGATTGAACAATACAATGTCCTTACAACTCGTACGATCGACACGTTACATTAACTACGAAAATCGCCCTTACTGCTACAACATAGAGGTGCCTTCAATGATACTATAGACATGTGGTTTACAGTACCACAATGACTACAGTTTCGTGACCATAGTTGAGAGTTTATTAAGAAATTATTAAAGGCAGTAGGGCGAGCCAATTACATCAAAATATGAAAGGAATTTGTAATCACGTGCGTTTATGACAAGCATTTATCGAATACTAGCTTTTGTAAGAGACTTTTTTCGCGTGAATGTCGATTATTGCAAGTCGAAACCAGATATAAAATAGCCTATATCCTTCCTTGGGGTTCATGCTTACACAGACAGAGTTACTTTCACATTGCAGAATCGCGATTAGAAAAAATATGAGTGTTAAAGGTTTATCCCACAATAAATAGAGATATACACCATCCACAAGCCTCCCACAAGGTGGACCGAAGACCTGGTGAGAGTCGCGGGAGCGCGGTAGATGCGAGACGCACAGGATCGGTCGTTGTGGCGTCGCTTGGGGGAAGCCTGTGTCCAACAGTGGACGCCCTGAAATGATGATGATGATATATACCATCAGAAGCTTGATAGTATAACTCGAAAAATCGAAAAAGAAGCAAGGGATTTGAACGGACAATAATATAATTTCACGCTGTGACCTAACTTAAGATGGATTTATTTACATTCAAACGTAGTGAACCGCAAATTCTGGTTGCTTTAACGAAATAATAAAAAAAATACTTAAGTGTTGTCATATAAAATTACGACACCACGTTAGGAAGTCATGGATTACGAACTACTTGCTACCTGTAGTCTGCTTCAACCCATTCTACTGCTGCAATTTTGAAATTTAACTACGTCAAACTACGTGGAAGTTAAGTAAATTACAGCTAAACTTATAATAAGATTCCGTACAGTAATTATTTATTCACTTCGTTATAGCTCAACTGTGCCTATCCGGGACTAAATCAAATTATACCATTCAAATTATCTACTAAATACTTTATTCATGAAAACCTAATGGAATATTTAAAACAATTTTATGATTGCCTGCGCATTTCCGAAACGATAGCAGATTTATAAACTGTCACCTCAATAAGCCTTTGTCAATTTGTCTTGGAGGGTAGAATTAGAATTTGCATAATTTTATTAGGTTGGCAATACTTCTTCTGTTCGTTCCTCTCAGTTGGTCGCAGGTGTTGGACGATAATAGACATGTCAGTTTGATCTATGATGCTGAAATAGCAGCAATATCGATAAAATTCTTCTAAAAATAACGTTCCGGGATTCTACACTTTGTAATCTATCGACAGTATTAAAATTTGAATAAGAATTTCTTACGTACTTATTATTCTAAAAACGGCGCCTGCAGAATATTTAGTCTGCTCTCTTCTTAAATACCAAATTCAGTCTTAGCTCGTTGATTAAATTAGTTTGTTTAAAATTCATGACGTGGCTAAGACTAGACAGTATTTTACAATAACAATTTTTTCGTGAAAAGATTTTCTGTGTCAGAATTAAAATAATTTAACGATATACTGTATTTAATCTAGTTACAGACTGGTGCTACAATTTTAATGCTTTAGAAAGTCTTACGCACATTTTAATGTGTAAAAACTTGTATGTTGACGTGGTCGATGGCTAATAAGGCAAGTACTTCAGAACTCTCTCGGCACGCCCATACATGGATACTGGATAAGTACTGAACACATCGCCAGTAGTTTTTGCTCGATGGTACTACGGGAATATAATGCGAACGAAAGAGTCACGTTTCGCTGATTCTGTACTAACATTTATTCGTTTCTGAACGTAATATTTGTCGTGTGGGAAGGCGCACTCAGCTCGAGCTTTCGCAGCAGTTTCCAATTTGTCTACTGAAGGTGCGAATTGATTTTGTTTTATTCCCAGCGATTTCTGTCAGACAAAATTTATGCAGTTCAGCACAAATACGATGCTAATTCACCATTTTGCTTTGAAGACAAATGAAATCTGACGTTGAAGTTGAAGTCTCGATTCATAACAAATTATTCATACACTTGACTTTAGAGAAGAATTTCATTTAATGATTGTAAAAAGAATCTGTTGCATCCTGAGCTAAACTTCTAACGAGATCTCGAAAGTCTCGGATTATTCTCACCTACATTGTACAAAAAAACATACTAGTTATAAAAGAAAATAATTTGCAAAAAAACTTGTGCCATCATTACTGCTATGACTGTTAAATTTTTATCGCTCAGCATAATGCAGACTTGTAGGTGCCGCGGGAGTGCTTTATAAATTCAATACACACGATGAATCATTGTTATGTTAAGGTTTTCTTATATTGGTTCTTAATAATCTGGAGGACAAGGATGAGAAAGCTCTTTAGCTTCTTGTTTACTACCGGATACTACATTATTAAGAGTTGACACCAAAAGATATGTCGATGCAACATGTTTTCCTTCATAATGCTCTATCATTTATCGTCATCTCACTGCCCTGAATGAGGCATCCATATTTCTGACTACTTTCTTCCACTATAATACTTTGAAGCTTAAAACCCGAACTTATGAAACCACCCAATACAGTCAACAGACCAAACTTATTTTCGTTCACCAAAAACATCGTATTCAATAAAATACGACCAAAAGCGACAGTGTAAGAGGATACGCATCGGAAAACGAAAACAGAAAGGTTGTAGCTAAAAATAACCGTCTCTAAATTAAGATTATTTCCGTGAGGTTGAACAACCGAGAATGTTTAGCGTTATGTCAACGGAGAATCGATAAAATGGCTCCCGAATAGAAGTCCTTATAGACCAGCTGACTGACATCGGCTTCATCCGCGTGTATTTCGACGATCATGGATACGTAGCTTCATAGGCGCATTCGTCAATATACGCTTAGTTTAGGAGTGGAATTCCTTGCCGGAATCTGTGTTTCCTGATGGCTACAATGCAGGAATCTTTAAGTCAAGAGTGAATAGGTTACTTCTAGGTAAGCGCGCTCCATCGTCGACCGCATCATCGCTTTCCATCAGGTGAGATAGCGGTCAAGCGCGATCCTACCAATAATTAAAAAAAAAGGTTTACGCTTGCGTGAAGCTTACAAACAAAACTATTAAACTCTGTCGACGAAGTGGCAGCGTCGTGGCATCGTGTCGATGCCGAAAGCGGTTAATGACGATAACGCGTCTATGAAGCTACGCGTCCGTGGACCGTAGGCCTTACATACTTCCCGTATAATAAGCTTCGTAAACCCTAATGCAGGACAAGGTCTACCCGTGTACCAAGTTTCATACAAATCATTTCAGCCGTCGAACTGTGATTGATTATAAATACTGAATGTTTGTTCTGAACTTATAATATAAGTTGGATTATATCAGAGTTATAGCAGCGTCTGATCGTTAGATTACACAGAGGTTTTACATATATAATGCTTGGCGAGAATGTTTTTAAGCTGACTTTTCACAATTTCTGCTAACAGTTTTATACAATTTGTATGTTTGCGAATTACGCTGAGGTAGCAATTACGGAGCAGCGTATGTTCGTTTCAAATAATAAAGGGTTAGATAGAAACTGTAAACTGCCATGTGCTACGACCGTTCTTACTTTGGCAAAGTTCATATGATATCTGACCATGCATGTGCTTTAGTTGTGAGCACCAAACTTGATAAATAAAATTGCTACAACAAACTATTTCCACACTGTTTTTAGTTAGTGTTAATAAGATAGATATATATATATTCTGTACTGTACACGAATAATTAAATTACAATAGGAACTTAAAGTTAAAAGGGTGTCACAATTAAAAATAAAAACAAATAAAAAAGTGTAAAATATTTACCTAAATAAAAGTAACTAAAAACAATCTAAAATATGCCGTCCGTAAAAATTCTTCCGCATCACTGTCGACTGGTAATACCGTGCTTCGGCTGCAAGACAAACCATAGTGACCGAGGCTATAGACAGCTTCGCCAGTGTCATCGATGAGGAGAACAACAAAGGGCGCCAAAACTTAAGGGAGCAGCGAAATGGAACGAAGCATCCAAATATTTTAATCTTACACCTAAGTAGTACAATAAAACTAAAAGCTCTCTCTTCTCAAAGGAAGCGAGAAAGTAGAAACATTTTAAAACAAAATGTATATAGCACAAGTTGTAAAGAAGACATCATTACAAATTTTCAAAGTCTTCGTACTCCTAACGAGTTTAGTGGAATTAGAAGCGACACACCCGAGAAGTTTATCTTGGGTTCTTTGCTGCGAGCATTTCAAATTATCGTATGATAGAAACTTACGAAGCTCTTTACGAAGTCATACGTCCATGTTCAAATTATTGTACCGTAAAACGGGGTGAATAGAAATGCAGAGGTGAATAGAAACAAAACTTTGGTTTGGTTTTTCACTTTGATACCATATTTCGGCTTCTAACAAACATCAACTTTTTAGAATAACAATTCATTAACAAATCGATATAGTTAAAAGCCGCAAAAAATATTCAAATATCGTGACAATAACCTTTTAAGTTTTGTTTCTATTCACCCCTGAGTTTCTATTCACCCCGTTTTACTGTATCTAATATTATTACACTGCAAATATGTCTTCGAAAAATTTAAGTAACGCAACTCGGGCCTCCAAGATACAGGCACTGCCTAGTTTGGGGACCACTGTCAAATGACTATGTTAATTTTAGCTGTTACTGTAAAATATTATAGTTAAATATTAAGAGAAAAGTAGTAACAATGGACCAATAAATTTTATTATTATTATTTTTATCTTTTAAAATAACAGAATTCTTCAGTCGCAGGACCCAAAAAATTGTGAAGTTTGCGATGTGTCTGTGGGTACTGTAGTAATTATACGGATGAACCGATTTCGATGCGGTTTTTTTTTATTTGAAAGTTAGCGATGGTTTTATCAAAATCGGTTCAGTCGTTAACATGTTATGGGGGAGTGAAAATGGGAATGAATTTTTTGCATATGAGGAAAACATAACAAAATGACGTACATATATAACAAAACTGTTTGATATTGGTTTAACTGTTTAAATTTAGAAGAGGTGAAAAGGCACGATTCGTTCTTTACATAAAAAAAAATTGGGTCTAGGATTTTTAAATTTAAGTTCTTCGTTATTATTTTTATTTATCGACTGAAATTCGATTAGGAGAATTCAGTCATTAATACGTAACTTGAGAAAGGTATTTCAGCAATATAACGCGGACCCATTAATATCTGACCTTTACACCCCAAAACTTAATGATGATGATGACTCATAACTGGAAGACATATTTACTAAAAAGTCAACAAAATAAAACAAGTCGAAGTTTTTGACAATCCCATTTAAATGGGCAATCATAACATGAGGTCCATTTCAGGTAAATAATCAGTTCGAAACGTAACAGGAAAACTGTATTCTAAATCCACAAATTGGAACTCAACGTATCATAGGTAAAGGATCTGGGAGACGGTTGCCAACATCAGCACGCTAAGTTCCTCACAAAACGGACGCTGGCACCATGCCATAGAAATTTGTATGATGAAGAAGAAAATTTATGAATCATTGCAGTTTTAATTAGGTTAGCCTTATTTGTTTATTTTGCTTTTATCCATGCCAAGTGGTTACAATAGAATATCACATCTGACATTTTTGTCGCTAAGTGTGAATGCAATGCAGGATAAATTGTGCTTTAAGGTTATACTGGACTTAGACATTGACAATTTTAAACCAATTAATTGACCTAATTTGGAACTTCTTCAAGTCGGATTAAGGACCACATGTAACCAACTACGGTCCCCATAGCTACAGCTGTACAAAATACAGTGCACTTCTGCCCACCCCAAAAGAATAAAGTCCACGTTTCTATTTACATTATTTAGGTTAAAATTATTGGAATAAATACATTCGCCATGTTAATAACAATATTCAAGTCGTAGTTTCTCGCACAGACCATTTCGACATAGCCAATAAAACGGAATCTGCTAACGTTTGCCGTGCGTTGCGGATTAACCAATCTCGTAGAAATCCTATCATGTTTCAATGTGTATTTGTGAATTATCGATACATTCAAAATATATGGTTATACCTTTTATTTGGATAATGAGCGATGAATCATTGAACTGCAAATCAAGTTATAATCTGGTCATTGATATTAGGTTGTTATAATAAAGGCTGTTAAGTTTCGAAGGTGCACAGACAACACAACAGAGGTGCCTATTAGATGATATAGAAGAATTCTACACCAAGAACCGAAATGCTGAATTCATTGGAGCGTCTTAACATGGCTTAGGAGTGTCTTATGGGGGTATGAAACTGCAAACCTATGTTAAGACGGAGTGACCTCGAGGGGTCGCATCGTCCAATTAGGTATTTGCCTGTATTTAATTTGTGTAATATTTTAAATTAGATAAACAATATTCAAATTATTGATTAAAATAAATGAAGTAGCAATTAGCATTTCAAATATCGGTATGAAAAATAGTACGGTGGGAATATCTCGCTATCTCTTTTGTAATTAACCTAATGGTGGTGACTTCACATTTCAGTATGTGCAAATGTGCATCCTTATTCCGTTACTTGACAGTTTCTCCTTCCATTAAATTTAAAAGGTGTCTGAATTACGTAATATTGAACGGACTTTTTGATAGAAATAATAAAAAATATGGAGTCTACTACCCAATTGCGATCGCACCTTCGATTCCGACATAACTACTTCCTATACATCGCAGTGCGAAGGTGCTAACATCCACCTTGCGTAAACCTCCTAACATTTCTGATTGCTTAATATCCACCATATAAGGAGGTCTAACTATTTACTGTTTGTAGAGGGAGATCTAGAAACGAGTGATGGAAGTAATGTTGAAAAGATGATATTATGTTACTTGAAAGGAGGTGACTATCGAGATGACAGCAAAGATGTGATGTATGGAAGAAAAAGACATGGGTTGGAAATCATCAAAGAGCTCCTCTCGCTGTGTAGAGCGAGAGAGAGTGTCAGACTTTTACTGACTAAAACCCACCTGTGTTAATTCAGTTGCTATTGAGGCCCTTTCGAAAAATGCACTCTCCATCGTTTTACCACTATCTCACCTGATGGTAAACGATAATGCGGTCGACAATAGACATTTGGCTAGAAGTAACCTATTCACTCTTGATTTAAAGAACAACCCCAAGGTTGTACCTAGCTATTAGGAAACACAGGCTCCGGAAGGGAATTTCATCCCATAAACGTCGACAACAAAATAAATGCAGATAAGATACAGGCGGTTTCTCGCAAAAAAATCCAAGAGACGTACAACAACAAATAAATTACCTACTCCACTTATTTTTACTACGTTCAACGTAATATCGTATTACGTCCAACGTCAACGTCAAAAACGCATGTTTGCACAGTTTTTTTTTAATTATTTAATATTAGCGTTGCGTGACCTTAGTTTTTAATCAAAGCTACTTTTTAGCTGTACACGGCCTGCTTGCCTTCGTTACAAAGTTTCCTTATTGTTATTTAGCCTTAGATATAGGTAATAACGTAAACCTTATGCAGTTTGAGACGAGAAGTGTTATGGTAGTTTTGTCCTTTTGAAAGGATCATTATCATGCATTTGTTGATGTTAACTGTTATTAAGACTAAGAGCATTGATGTTAAATCCTTATTTATACATATAAAAATCAATGTCACATTTCGTTGTAATTTTATAACTCAAAAACGGGCTCACCTACCCAAACTAAATGTTTAGGCTTTGTTCGGACTATTTAGTAGATGGTTTATGTGAAGTTTGCACAAAATCGGTCGAGCGGTTCTTCATTTATTACATTATTAGGCGGTACGAAGTTCGCCGAGTCAGCTAGTCCTTATGTATTGTAAACACAGAATCTCCGGTCGTGTCTGTCTATATCTGTTGGCGACAACCTCAAAACCTACTGAACAGATTTCCATGTGGTTTTCACTAATAGACAAAGTGATTCATGAGGAAGGTTTATGTGTATAATACCTACATGCATATAACAGTTTTCAAGTTGAAGATTTCGAAGATTTGTAATACACGTGCGAAGCTGGGGCAAGTCGCTAGTGGTTATCTAAAAATAAACTTTCAATAAGTAGTTAGTATCACAGTTTAATTCCCGCTCAACACTATTGTAGGATTCGATGTTTCATAATTATCATTATTTCAGCCAAACTAACTCAACTGTTGAACATTGGCCTCCTCAAGTGCCGCTATAACGAACGGTTTTGTGCGTTTTGCATTTAACTGATTCCCGCGACCCTCACCAGGCCGTCGATCGACCTTATGGGAGCCCTATCAACCCTGCGTATTAAGGTACGCGGTCGCCACTCCAGCACCTTTCGGCCCCATCGACCATCTATTCTGCGAGTAATATGCTTATTTACTCAAACACAGTCATGCTCCTTACTACTCTGCATCAAATCATCATCTCCCTAGGCTTTTTGCCCAACTAGCTTGGGGTCAGCTTCCAGTCTATCCGAATACGGCCTGATGGAGAGACTGCCTATCAGACCTCCACAACCCAGTTACTGGGCAACACTATACTCCATGAATAGATAGTCAGACTTTCTGGCGTCTAACTACGTAACAACTGTTGCTGCGGTGGCTTTATGTGCTTTCCAGGGCACGGAGTGTCAATAATGTCCTAGATAAACTTAAAAAAGTACATCTTTGTTTTACATTACATCATATGTAGCTTTCCGTACGTTAAAATTATCCACAAAATATCACCTTTCCTCGGCCAATCTTTAAGCTAGAGTCCTTGGGTACATTAAATTCCGCAGCCAATCAATACGGCCCAACTTCCCTAACCGCACCATAGCATGAAACCTGACAATAACCCCTTAGCCTATGAACAAGGAAAGTCTAAGCTAGGTCTTGTTTTAGAAATGTACAATCCATTAGGTTGTCTAGACGAAGTCACGGATTGGACCGACAAGGTAGCATGTAAATCAGGATCGTGTGAGGAATCTACTCCACGGATTATCATTTAGACTAGTTCTGAATTGACGTGGGTTGAATTTTTCAATATTCTGATAATTTAAAAACTTTGCTCCACACTAGGAAAGACACCTGTAAGTACCGTGGCACTGTAATTCGTTGTTAAGATGCTAGCTGGACAAAGTTCACAATTGAATTTCCGGGAATTTCTTACCTCAGCCCCTAGCCACATTCCCACGTGTCCTAATTCTAAGAATTATTTAACACTAATGCCAACCACTGATAAGTGATGAGAGTAGTTTAAAAGGAAAGGGTTAAAAAATTAGGTGGTGTCTGTTCCACGAAAAAAATATCTAATTACTGCATTTTTGCGCTTCCGAAGTAACATTTACATGTCAGTGAGTTTAAGTTTTTTGAAAAATATATTTGATGGATGGCTGAACGCTATAAATTCTTCATTGCACGAAGTTTTAAATTCTTCTTAGCTTCAATTATAACGGCGATAGTAACAAAAGTCACAAATCAATTTCCGAGAATTTCTTACCTCAGCCCCTAGCCACATTCCCACGGGTCCTAATTCTAAGAATTAATTAGCACTAATGCCAACAACTGATAAAGTAATGAGGGTACTTAGAAGGAAAGGGTCAAAAATTTGTTATTTACGTATTTCACGAAAAAAATACTTAATTACTGCATTTTTGCGCTTTCCGAAGTAACATTACATGTTAGTGAGTTTAAGTTTTTTAAAAAATTTTTTTGATGGATGGCGAACGCTATAAATTCTTCTTTGCACGAAGTTTTAAATTCTTAGCTTCAAATACGGCAATACTAATAACGATGTTTAGCAGAATTCTCGATCATCTTGTACCGATATTTTTTTTTAAGTACTTATTAAATTAGTATTATGCTCTGCATGATAATTAAGTAAATACATATAATATGGTTAATGATGTCTCATTACGGGCCATGTGTAATTAGTAGTAACATTAGTAATTATGCATTTTATGACTTTTGTTACAATATATTTTTTTTATTTTTTAATCATAATTGTTCACAATATACCAACTAATTATTGTATTTTTTTGTTTTGTTGGTATTCATTGTGGTAGTCATTTATTCGGTTGTTTTGTTTTGAAACCTCATTATAAACCTATACAAAGCAAAATACATACTCTAATAATAAACATATAATTTTGTCCAGCTAGTTGGTTCTATCATCTTTAACACTGTCCATCCATGATTTTATTTTATTTAATATTGCTAAACAACCTAACACGAAAGTCATAAACCATTTTAAATTCAGAACGTCTGAGTTCATAAAAGCAGTCAGCCGTATTCATTGAAATTCCTGACTTAGTCCATACTCATCCTCAGTTCTAACACATCCCCTTTTTTATATGCCTTTTGGCTGAGTACAAGTTGGTCAAACAAATACTACGACGTAAAAAAATAATACTTTCACATCATCATCTTTCTGCCCTTGTCCCGTGTTATTTGGGGTCGGCGCAACACGTTTTTTTCTTCCACTCTGCCCTGTCACTCGTCATGCTATCACTAACTTCCTTTTCTTTCATATCACTCTTCACACAATCCATCCATCTTTTCTTTGGTCTCCCTCTCCCTCTCCATCCATCCACATGTAATTTCATAACTTTTTTAGTAACATGCGTCTCATCCCTCCTCTTCACATGACCATACCAAGACAAACGATTCCTTTTCAACATAAAAATAATACTTTCACATCACGTACACCAATTTAATCTTGATCTTTTCCTTTATTATAATAATAATATGCTTTTTTTTAACAAAAGAACTAGTTAGGTTCTTTTGTTAAAGCGTCAAAAACGAAAACAAAAGAACTTACCTACTTAGATTCCGTGCAAATAAGTAAGCAAAACATTCCTAGTATTTTTACAATAAACATAAATAATAAGCCTGCATATGTCCAAACAAAAGAGTCATAAATTTCAATAATCACTGTAGGCAAAGTCGGTGCTTTGATGCTTTTGTTATAGCGGATTTTGGAAGTTCCATAAAGCTCTCACTCACATTCATTTATTATGAAAAATTGGCTTAAAGATAAGACAAGAAGCATCCTTTCTTTTTGACATACAAAGCTGCCCCAGTACAACTGATAAAAAGTCTTTTTATTTTATGTATCCGTATGTTACCTACCGCAAAATGTCAGGGGATTGATCTTCACGGGAAGTTTCGCGTAACTTTGAAATTGAAAAAAAAAACATCGATGATTGTCTCTAGTCTTAAAGTTACGTATAAATGTAATTTTAAATATTGTAATTTGGGATGATGAGTGAATTAAAATAAATACAAACCATATAAGCATTTTTTTACCATCAGTACATTTACGCCTTCTGGCTATACATAAAGGTATATAGACCGGGCGAGTTAGCACTGGAGATGAGTAGGTGTGGAAGAAGCCAAATTCCCTATGGTACTTGTCAATTCAGTCAAGTGAAGTCAAATTATATTGACGTGTTGTAATAAGCTCATGAATTAGTATAAAAACTTAATATAATACAAAGTAACACTGTTGTCATGATTTTAGAAGTGTAACATGATGTTTATCGCTCTTTTTATTAATGAAAACCGCATCAAAATCAGTTGCATATTTTAGGTGGAGGATAGACGCGGAAATCTGAAAATCATAATAATCTAATAACCCATGGTCCTAGAACGTAAAGGACTGAATGAACATAGGTGTGGTTTTAGTCATTAAAAGTCCCTAGAGCGAGAGGAGAAATATTATGTCATTAGATGATTTTCCAACTCAAAAAAAAAAAGACCTCTCAAGGTACTCAATTTACCGTTATCCATTATAGTTTAAATATCATAATCAAATTTGGATTATACGAACGATATTTTACGAAAACTGCCTTTATGTCAGGCCAGCAATTGTTTGTGTTGAGGGCAAAATAATTCCGTTATCATAAAGCAAACTAAAAGGTTTATTAAACACATTTCTATAGGCTATTACAGGGATCCTTTCATTAACTTTGGAAAGTTCAAACAACATTTTCACCGCGTCCTCCATTCAGGAATTCCGAAACATGTTTGCAAAAACATATATTTAAGTTCTTGTTTTTAACTAAAGACTGAATAGCGTTCTAAAAAATCTAGTTTCCTTTTATCTAATAACAAAGCAATTGTATCGCTTTTTATTCATTTTAAAACTTTTCTCGTTGCAACTTTATTAAAAAGAATTTCTTGAGATGTCTTCTTCGCGAAGGACGCATTATCATCGAGCTTACATTTTACTTTTAAATGCATCTCTTTGGCTGACACTTTATTTAAGAATATTTTTAATACTAGAGGAATCTGATTTAGTTTATTTCGCGTTAGAATAAATTATGGCCTGTTTTAATTAACTTTTAGGATACATTTTGTTAAGAGTTTCAAAATCACTATTTGAGTAGCCATCACATTAATAACTATAAAGGGGAGAGTACGTATATCTGTTACTCCTTCACGCTCATACTTTTGAATGAATCTAAATGAAATTTGGCACACGGATAGACCATATTCCAGAGTAGGAAATATGATAACTTTTTTACTCCGGGAGTAAGTTAACTTGAGATAATTGTCTACAAACACGCGGGCGACGCCGCTGACAGAAGTTAGTCCTTGATAAACTCATCATCATTATTTTGATTTTATCAAATTTCTTACTATGCTTTCCACATTACAGTGATGTTATTAACGTTTGTACTTTCAATGCGTAAAGCGACATGTAGTAATTAAACTAATTTACTCACTACCCTCATTAGCTAACGCATATAATAGGTATGAATTGAAAATATTACTTTAACTCATAAAATAATGACGATAATTAAAATCGTTACTTAATTAGATAATTATTTTTTTATGATCAAGTGCATGTTTATACAAAATAGTGGTCGGATTCCTCATTAGCTAACTCATATAATAGATATGAATTGAAAATATTACTTTAACTCATAAAATAATGACGATAATTAAAATCGTTACTTAATTAGAAAATTATTTTTTTATGATCAAGTGCATGTTTATACAAAATAGTGGTCGGGTTCATCGTTTATGTAGTCTGTGTAGATTTTAAACTTAAATTAAGCTAAAAATTTGAATATAGAAAATTGAAACCGATTTTTAAAAAAAGTTTGCACCACTGGCCGTTTCTGAGAGTATGTCAAAAAATTCTAAATAATTCAAGGCATATCTGCAAAGGAATTAGGGCTAATTGACGATGGCGGAGATAATATAAGTCTTTTTCATGCCAGCTACATGGTAATTTTTAAAGAAAAAGATCTTTTTGCGTTGTTTGCAATGCCTGCCTTTGAGAAAAAAGTATTACATGTCTACAAAAGTCGGTTTTCAGCCCACTGTTCGGAGTTTCTGGCTGTCTAGTGTGGCCCATGTGTACTGACCCTTACACGAAACTTTCAAGTGGCTCGAAATTTATCTTGGCAGAAACAGAACTCTATCAGTACAACTATATCAATCGACGTACCTACTACACATAATCCTATGAGCAACAAATGCGGCTAAAACAATGAAACCTAAAATACCGAACAGCTGTTAAAATAGCCGTACTATGAATTCGCATCATCTATTTTTATCTGTAACTAGACTTACGTTTAGAGAAATGGTTACACGGTTTTATATAATTTCGTTGTGAATGCGCCTACGTTGTTCCCCGTTTGGTTATTTTTAGATCATGCATCTCATGTGACATAAAAGTGGATTAGGGAAATGCAATTCTATATAGCATACCATAGTCGGCCTTATAATGTTCCCATTGCTGGGACTCAGCACTCTTTGAGAGGGAATGGGCCATAATCCGCCACGCGGGCCCAGTGCGGGTTGATGGATGTCACATGTTTTCGAATTTTTGGTTCTAGGACATGCCGGTTTCCTCACGATGTTTTCCTTGAGCAGTGGTGATGAAATAAATTACACAAAGTAATGCGCCTGGCTGGGTCTGAACCCGCGACCTACAACTTGTAAGTCGGGGCCGTTACCATTCGGCTACCACTGCTCTAATTCTCTAATTCTGCTAATGCTCTAATTCTATAGTTTAAAAGAAAAGGTAGATTCAGAAAACGATGGAAACAACGATTGTTCCGTTTTGTAGTACGACATCTCTGTCACTCTTTTTAGTGTCTCTTTCTACTGCTCGGTAACTTTAGTCGTTGCAACTTTGCAACATATTACATTGTATGTACGTTGCAAAAACTAGTTATATAAAGTGATTAAATAATAAATCGAATGTTTCTTTATTTGGTTAAATTCATGTTTATTTATTTTACTCATGAGCTTTTGAGAGATGACTCATAAAAATCTCGTTTTGTCACTTCGGATTATTATATAATTATAACATATATATATATATATATATATACATAAGTACCAATCAATATCCTTTGGATCATTTAATCGTAATACAAATGTGATTTTAAGTAATGATATATATCCAATTGCCGAAAACGATAATAATATAGTTAAAAACTGTACCATACAACATAAAAGCGTTTTTTTTATTATTGCATAATGTAGATAATATGTACAACAATAGAATTTACATTGTGAAATACAACATTATAAGTAAATTGATAATAATTGGCTTTCTTAACCTTCTGTGGACCATGTGGGGTCTAATAGACCCCAGTCATACAAAAATCATTGGAGCCTATATAAATTACGTTAATGCGATTGACACGTTCAAAACGTTCGGCGGTCCGATTTGCCAATCAGAGCGCCGAATGTTATCAACGCTCAAGCTCTTAACCAATCAGAAAGCAGAACGCGGTAAACGAGTCGATCGTGTTAACGTAAAAACCACTCGAACAAAGGCCTCTGAAGCTACGACTTTATCACACCGCTAGGTGACAGTCAGTACTCGCATCACCGTTGCAGTGAGCAGACGTGCGCCAAGTGCATCTGGATCCTACAGACCCGTGGTTCGAGACTTCGTCTTAATTGTAAGTACCAAGTATTTCTAGAATATTGTATTTATTTCGACGTTTTTATAGAATTTTTTTTTTTTGTTTTTTATTTTTTTTTCATAACAAATATAGAGAACTAATCCAAAATTTTAATATTTCGACTTCCAAGTCAAAACATAGGAATATTTTCCCGTGAAGGAGCTACGTGTATATTTCGGTTTCTTTGTTTTATTAAAAGTCGATAGGAATGTTCGTTTTAAGTAATTCTATGACTTGGAAGTAAAATATTAAAATTTTGGATTAGGTCTCTAAAATTTTAAAAGTGCGAATTTTATTTATAAAGATTATAATAGCTAGGGAAATAGATTGCGATATAGATGACTTTTTTTTATCTGCAAGTGCTCAGAATGTTTAAGATGTTTAGAATGAATTTATTATTTAATAATTAATAACTACTAATTTTTGCACGGAATCTAAGTAGTTCTAGAAAGATCAAGATCAAATTTTAAACGTGATAAGTATTATTTTTTAATATCATAGAACTTTTTTGACTAATTGTACCCTTGCAGCTAAAAGGCATAAAAAAGCGGGCGAGTTAGGACTGGGGATGAGTATGGACTAAGCCGTTTTGGGCTTCATCCATACTCATCCTCTATATGTATAACTAAAAGGCGCAAAAGTACTAACGGTAAAAAAGTGCTTGTATAGTTTTGTGTTTATCAAAAAATCGCAGTAAAAATTGCAACAGAGACAATCCCCGTAGGTTTTTATAATTTTAAAATTACGCGAACACATAAAAAGACGTTATCAGCTGTAATGGGGCAGAATTGTATGTCAAAAAGTGGGGATACTTCTTATCTTAGAGATCTTTAACCGATTTTTTTATAATAAATTAATGACAGTGTGAGAGACAGAGAGAGAGCTTTATGTAACTTCCAAAACCCGCTATAACAAAAGCATCAAAAGCACCGACTTTTGCAAACTGCGGTTATTGAATTTAATGACTCTTTTGTTTAGACAAGTGCAAACTTAGGTTTATTGTACAATTTCTAGGAATTAATTACTTAATTATTTGCACGGAATCTAAGTAGGTAGGAAGGTTCTTTTGTTTTCATTTTTGACGCTTTGAGCAACTGAAGTGACGTTGTCACACCGCTTGGTGATAGTGGTTTAGTACTCGCGTTGCCGGTGCAACAAACAGACGTGCGCAAAGTGCATTTGGGTCTTACAGACCCCACGTAGTTCGGGAATTCATCAAAAAGTAAGTGGTAATTTTGTTGTTAAATGCAGTGTTTTTAGAATATTTGTATTTATTTAACAATTATTTTACTTATACGCTAGGGAAATGTATGAGCAGGAAATATCGTTACTTTGATAGTAGTTTAGTACTCGGGTTGCCGGTGCAGCACACAGACGTGCGCAAAGTGCATTTGGGTCTTACAGACCCCACATAGTTCGGGAATTCGTCAAAAACAGCAAACAGACGTGCGCAAAGTGCATTTGGGTCTTACAGACCCCACATAGTTCGGGAATTCGTCAAAAACAGCAAACAGACGTGCGCAAAGTGCATTTGGGTCTTACAGACCCCACGTAGTTCGGGAATTCATCAAAAAGTAAGTGGTAATTTTGTTGTGAAATGCAGTGTTTTTAGAATATTTGTATTTATTTAACAATTATTTTACTTATAATGGCTAGGGGAATGTATGAGCAGGAAATATCGTTATTTTGATAGTAGTTTAGTACTCGCGTTGCCGGTGCAGCAAACAGACGTGCGCAAAGTGCATTTGGGTCTTACAGACCCCACGTAGTTCAGGAATTCGTCAAAAAGTAAGTGGTCATTTTGTTGTGAAGTGCAGTGTTTTTAGAATATTTGTATTTATTTAACATTTATTTTACTTATAATGGCTAGGGGAATGTGTGAGCAGGAAATATCGTTACTTTGATAGTAGTTTAGTACTCGCGTTGCCGGTGCAGCAAACAGACGTGCGCAAAGTGCATTTGGGTCTTACAGACCCCACGTAGTTCGGGAATTCGTCAAAAAGTAAGTGGTAATTTTATTGTGAATGTGAAGTGCAGTGTTTTTAGAATATTTGTATTTATTTAACATTTATTTTACTTATAATGGCTAGGGGAATGTATGACCAGGAAATATCGTTACTTTTTTGACTGAAAGTGATTGCAATATAGATAAGACTTTTTTTATCTGGAAGTGTTCAGAATTTTCAAGATGTTTAGAATAAATTTATTATTCAATAATGAATAACTTCTTACTTATTTGCACGGAATCTAATTAGGTAGGTTATTTTGTTAAAAAATATCTAGGAAAAGATCAAGACAAATTTTATACGTGAAAGTATTATTATTTTTTACATCGTAGCACTTTTTTGACTAACTGTACCCTTGCAGCTAAATGGCTTATAAAAAAGCGGGTGAGTTAGAACTGAGGATGTGTATGGACGTAGCCGTTTTAGGCTACATCCATACTCATCCCAATAATAACCACTTATTTATTTGCACGAAATCGAAGTAGATAGGTTATTTTATTAAAATATAGGAAAAAATAAAGATCAAATTTTATACGCGATAAATATTAATTTCTTACATTGTGGCACTTTTTTGATCAACTGTAACCTTGCAACTAAAAGTCATATAAAAAAGCGAGTGAGTTAGGACAAGGGATGAGTACGGACTAAGCCGTTTTGTTTTGTTCCGTACGTTATAAAATAATACAAATGTTATTTTAATTGCTTTAGTTAAATTAGAAATTAGCCTAAAATAGACGAAAAGTAATATTTTTAAATAATCCAAACAAATACTTACAAACTACACATTCTTTGCTCTGAACATTCTTGGGGTCTGAGAAACCCCACATGCTTCGCAATGTAACTTTTACGCACATGGTTTACGGAAGGTTAAAAGAATATTCCTTTTAAGCTAAATTGGCATATATGATGATTAGGAAAAAAATAGCTAAACATGTCTGGCAAAGAAATCGTCACAACGTAATTATGACATCATACAATCGAACAGTATTGCCAATATTAATTAATGAAAACTCGAAGCTTTTTATCCGCAACATATTCAATTACGTAAATGCCGCACGCTTGTAAAGCTTAAAATCTGTCAACAGTGAATAAAATCTTTACCGAACCGTAAAATTATTCAATGACGCGTAATTTTACGTGCCTTACATTGTCTATAGGTAGGTGTAGCGTCAAAACTGGGACAGATTGAAGGCCAGTCATCCCTTACACCCTAGCCCTGATGCTTATGCATGAGACAACACCCGGCGGCACGTAAACAACTCTAATAATAACAAGTATATATTTGAAGCGACATAGTACATTAAAATGTGCTTAAATATTCGGTTTCCATAAAGCGATTGTTTACGAATTTGTCATCAAATTCTATGAGGAACTTTATAGAATGTTTTAAACTTCGAACACGCATTTTATGACGTAAAACTGAATAACGTTCTAATCGCAATTAGATTTTTTCTTAGGATCAACGTTTTTTTAACTAGCTTTAATGATCTGCGATATCTAAAATAGAGACACAATTCAAGCTGAATTACAAAGTCGTGATTATGCTAAAATTACGTCAAAAATATTAACCCTATAATCGTATGCGTTCGCGTTGGATTGATCTGACGAATCTTTGTGTACTACACTCTTTGGGTACTCCATCTCGTTTAGCACTTCAATCTCCATAGGTGACAAAGCTGACGAGTCGGGAATATTTGGTCGTCGATGTGCAACCCTGGCGGAATAAACACGAGAGAGTTTTTCGGATATTTATGACGTAAGAGGTTAAAAGGTCGCGCTGACGAATTATCCTGTTATAAAATAATAACTATTGACCGCTTATAAATAAAATACCGCAGACAACATTATAAGCTTGAAAGACATTTTTCACCAACATGGCAACACAAAACAATACATTTACATCAGTTTGTACGACGAAACAGGCTCGAAGCTTCACATTGAACGTAAATTACGATTTCTCAGTCATTGGTTGCTTTATTCACTGCTGAAATGTGAGTAAACGAATTTGTTCCCGCACGTGACAAGTGAGGTCATTGAACATGTTGGATTTATGAAAATATAGTTGGGCAACATTATTATGTCAATATTTTGACACATCAAGTGCCTAACAGACTGAAAATAATGAAATATTGAGTTTATGCTATTATAATAAATAGGTAACTGGGTTTTATAAACATATGTAGCCGATGATAAATTAGAAAATGTCAAAACAATATTAATGTACCAAATACCAATTTTTACAAATTATAGCATGTTCCAAATTATTCAAAATTATGTTTCTTTTTTAAAATTAAATTATGACTACCTTCAACCAGTTTGAAATATGCAAATTATGCTTAATCTGTAGTCATCATGAAATAATAATGTAGTCAGTATAAATAAATAAACAGAGAGAATGCAAGGACTTTAGAATCCATTGCTACATTCACTGCTGCTATTAAGATATGACTTCAAGATATACAAATTAGGTGATTCTTTTATCGTAGTAACAAGCAAGGTGTAACTGTTTACAAGTGTTTTTAAAATACATAAGCATACATACACAATATTATGTTTATTCTACCTGACTGTGTAACAAACAAAGATTATTATGGTTTTATTTTTTATAGCCTCATCTGGTAGTTAACTCTCAAGGAAAACTCTTTATTAGCAAAAATATAGAGTTGTTATACATACAAAAATACATGATATTTTCAAATTTAAACTTTTAAAAATAAAAATATCAAATGCAAACTTAAGCAATATTACTTAATTATTATTTAAGAATGTTTTTTTTTAACTTATTTAAAGACCTAAAGTTTTTATTTATCGACAATAACATACACATATAAAAAATCCTTTTGTATTATATTATGATAGCGCAAGTTTAAATCTTAGTGGTTTTTGGTTGCTATTTAACTTAGAAAACCCTGTATTCTTTTGTATTAATGATAAATAAGTGAAAAAAAATATTTAAAAAAATGAAGGGATATTTCTCTTCATTTAAAACTTTACAAAATTTTGCAGCTGCCTTTAGGTACTATTTAATTATAAGTACCAAAGGCAGCTTTTACAAAATATTATTTTATATATTTGAAGAAATTTAACAATAAAATAATTTACTCTAAGATTATCATTGATTTGAAAACATAATATCAAATTATCTCATAGCCACTTTCTTATCATAAATAATGAATTAAATGCAAGTAGCAAATAAAATAGTATAGAACAAAGCACACAAATTAAAGTACTTTGTATCCAAAATTAACTGTGCATACATATTAATTAAAAATGACTCATCATCACTATTATCTAGACACTTTACAGTTGCACACAAATTAAATATAATTTTTGTATTGGTTACAATGTGTGAACAAAGCATATGGTACAGTTGCACACAAATTAAATATAATTTTTGTATTGGTTACAATGTGTGAACGAAGCATATGGTACAGTTGCACACAAATTAAATATAATTTTTGTATTGGTTACAATGTGTGAACAAAGCATATGGTTTTTATAATAATTATACTAGTAGGTACAAATATAAATTAATTCTTGATTCTTTTGTACATAGTCTGTATATAAGATGATAACAAGTTGATGTTGTACTTAGTATTGTTGTTTTTATTATTATTCTTATCAATCGGAATCAAAGAAAGTAGCTTTTGTTTAACAATTTTTTATAATGAAATTGTTGCCACCCAAGGGACTTTCCCTCCATTTTCTACTGGGTTTTCCGTATTTTCTTTTCTTATAAACCACCCCTGTATCATTAAAATAAAAATAAAATTGTGAATTTCATTAAAATCGGTCATTTTTTAATTTTAACTATACTAACAAACAGCAATAAATTTTTACACATAAGGTTTGTAAGTAGTTCCTGAACCGCTCAAAATAGTTAAAATAAGTTTTTAAATAATTCAAATTTTTTTCACAATATCAGACAAAATGTTCAATTACATCAAAAGATTTTTTAACTATTACATACTCTACATTACATAAGAAAATAGTTCTATCATCTGAATGTTAGAACTCATTATTATGCTATTGTTTTTCTGCTTATAATCACAATAATAATGATAAGATTGTTTTAAAATAATAGTCTTTGAAAGCAAGGATGTGTGCTATTATGTAACTAAAAGTTAATATGTTGTTGTTCAGAACTTTATTTACTTTACAGAATAAAATAAGGATATTTTATGTTTCATATCAAAACATTACCAGACCTATTTAAATTAAACCACAATCAATTTAGAATGAAACCAATTCAAGTCTTTGAAGTGAATACTTTGAAGCCGTGTAAGACACAATGCTTTAAATTATACACTAGTGTTAAATGCTTTGGCTGATTAGTGCCTTAATTACTTGCAGCAAAACATGCCTTATTTAGTCTTTCAATGAAACTTATATTCACCAAACATTAAATTATAATAAGTCCTATATAAAGTGAATATTATATATAATACAAATCTAAACCACATGTTGTTTAACTCCTCAATTTTTATACTGGATTTTTTTTTTTCATGAACGAAAGAAAAAAAAGTTGATGATTTATTATTATTCGGGAATACAGAGGTTTGTTTACCAATCAAATCAAAATAATTTTATTTCACAAAGTTCTACATGGGCTCATATAAAATGTCACAAGCTAGTGCACAATTCCAATTGGTTGTTTCATATAGAGAATAACCGGTAAGAAACTTTTGGCAAAATGACTGGTTTTACAATATTGGACCTATTGCTAGACCTAGAGACAGATTAGTTTAATATTAGGACAGCCATTTGGCTTATCCCATAGACTATGAAACAATGCTGTTTCCATACAGAACAAATATTTGTGTGGACTATGGATTATTGTACCAACACTGTACTTACATGAAGTGTAAAAAAAAATACTGACAATACAGGAGTAATTCCTAGAGTGGGGAAAAGTTTTTTTTTTTTCAAAATACTTTATTTATCACACTTGGTACATGATTGACAGTTTAACAGTGAGTCAAACAAAAGTCAGGTTTTTATATAACATCACAATGCAGGAAGATTAACATGAATGAGTAATCCTACATTGTTTCTGGTTGATGCAAGTACTACCCACTTTTTTATTCGTTTTTATGACTTCAACTTGTTGGTTATTATATAATGTTGTAATTATTGAATGGAAACAATGATGTTTACATTTAATTTTGATAGAACTAAGCTAGGACCTAGGAATATATGCAGTTACTTACTGGCATTCAAATAGTTAGACTGGATATCTATTCCAACATAGTAAAAATAAAGCTAAGCAAGGATCTTGATTCCACAATATAGTTCCTAAGATAAACACTCTTGTTTTTAGTTTCTTATTAAATTGAATTAAAAACTAGATATTATTACTTTTAAAATGATGCAATGGTCAGAGCATTCATATTTCTACAGTAATTTCATCATTTAAAAACTTAAGTTTTATTCAGATATCAATAATCATAAGCTAACAAAACAATTAACAATTGTAAATACGTTTTTTCATGTCATATTTTTATAGTTTAGATGCCATGCAACACTGACCACACTTTCTAGCCTATCTAGGCTACCATTGCAGTTTACACAATTACTAATTCATATATGCTACACTCAAACACAATCTACAGATTACCTGTGTACTACCATAAATTAATCCAGCCTTATCTCTTTCAAATATCGAACCTCTGATAAGAATGTAGCAATACTTTTGTGTATGTCATTAAAAACACAAAAAGTCCAGTTCTTAATTTATGGTATCCAAACAAATACACAAATAAGTTTTCAGTCTAATTAAATAGTTATGTAAGGCACTTGATGTGTTTGTTATCGGATTTGTTTATCAGCAGCAGTGTAGCAATATGACTGGGGAATCAAAACAGATGGGGGCACTTACCTTGAACATAGGTCTGGGATGCCTGGGCGCCGAGGGCGCTGCGGTTGCCGTGGTCGCCGCGGGGGCCGGCGCTGGGCTCGTCACGTGGTCAGCCGGCAACGACTCCGGGACAGTCTGAAGAGTAGGCCTCATAGTCGTCGACATTTTCACAATAACACTAGTTCAAACACTTTAACACCTTGCTAAACCACCCTCGCGCTTCGCATCCTCTGCGGCGGCCGCGCGCTCAGCCCGCCCGACCGGCCCAGGCCCTCACCAGGACGCCGACACAGGCCCCGACTTAACTCCACCGATCGCCGACCAACAACGCCCATCTAACCGCATTTTCGACCAGAAAAAAACATCGCGAAGCCCTATAACGAAAACTGTGTAACGATACGCGATACCTATTTCACTTTCACGTATATGTTAACGATCGTCGAGATGGAAAACGGAAATAGACACGCAAAAAACTATTAGAAAGCTTACGGTGTCTTCTCCTGTCACATAAACACTATCAAGGAATTCAGCGTTTAAGCTTTTTAACGTTGCGCAAAGTGTTTCCGTTACTGCCACCGGCTCGAATAAAGGGTACGAAATCGCGTGGTGGACAAATATAAATCCATTTAATAATAAATTTACTAAAGAAATTCACTTAACTCCGCTAAAAGTCCTCACATTCTTGAATTCACTCTCAAGATGGCGGATTTTACCTACTCCTCGTAAATGGGCACAAGGCTGACACGAAAACATCAACCGGCTCTCTATCAATCCCTTTCTTTTGGCAGTACATAAAAAGAGATAGTGATATGTGAACGAGTTCAACGGAGTTTTGTGATACGTCACTGAAAAAAACTGCCAATGGAGCATGCGCAAAAGCAGCGAGTATTTGAAACTTTGAACGCACCCGTAGACGTTTCGTTATTGCAAATCGTTGATTTATCGCAAGCATTTTTACACCAAAATCATCGTAAAATCACAAAATATAGTAGTTTTCTATCATTTACGATTGTGTAAAGTCAGTGTTTTCAAAACAATAATGAATTTGCAAATCTTGGAAAGATATTTTCAAAAACCAAATCAGCTAGATTTGGTTTTCCACAACACTTGATGCTTTTGGCTTTGCATTATCTACTCAGTTTTTAGTGATGGAAACTCATACAAATCTATCTTTTATTTGGTGTTGGCAAGAATTATTAGCGCCATCTTAATAAAAATGGCTGCCTTGTTGTTGGCGACTGTTGGGTGCTTGTTTGGAAATTAATGTTTGTTTCTTTGTTTTATTATGATTTCAAATAACTGCTTGTGTAAAATATTGCACCTTAGCCCGGGTGATATTATAAATTGGTGAGTGTGATCTGTTTCATCAATTAAAAAGCAGAATAAAGTGCTCGGTAACGTAATAACAATCTGCTCTGGGCAACGTGAGCTTTTAAAGCGTATTCAGTTTTTCTTAATGTTTCTCACGTTAAGTATTGAGATTATGTACCGTAATCTTTTCTTTGCGAATTTCCAATGAGATTCAAGGTTCAGATAACAATGAGGGTCATATTTACATAAGTTGTGACCTTAGTTCATACAGACAACAAAAGAATTCGTCCACGGATCTGTTGTTAAAAAGTAATGTTCTTGATGTTTTTTCTTCCTTATTAGTAGTTGTGCATTCTTTTCAACTATTAAACGTGCAGGAATATGTCAAGTGTTTCCAATGTCGCTAAATAAAGACAATGATAAAAAGTAGGTGAACGAACCCCGATTTGAGTCCACAAATAGTATAGTGCTTTCTAAAAGTTCGATTTTTGCTTACGCATCACGACCGCTTCTTCGAATCGAGTCTACTTATAGCGTCGCACCGATATTCGTAGTAAAGTTTCTTGCGATATACTTCATTATTTATTTCCAAGCAAAATATTGATTTATGTTATGCTATCCAATTAAATATTACAGTCAGTGACATGAGGGTATTTCTATCCATGGTAGTAAAATAATAGAGATCAATATATTTACTGTAAGTTCTTGATTTGGTTTCTATAATTATATTATTTTGTTATAATCACTAATGTCAACAACCTTGTTATTATTTGAACATTTTTATTGTTAAGTTTATCAAACTAATCACCACAAAACCAGTTTGTTAACATAAACTCTGGGGATTATTATTTCCATGTTTATGTTTATTCCAAAACATGAGAATATGGTGTGAAAATGGTGATCAAGCTAGGTCTAAAACATAATTTATTTAATAAAGTCTAATAACCATATTTGTCAATTGATAAACCATTGACCAAACTGGAATAGCCAGTCACTTGAAATCAACAATAAATCTTACGAAGGTAGATGTTTCAAACAAAAATAATACTTGTTACAGATTCGCATACATTTCACAAGAAACCCAGCAGTTGTTCAAAAGGAGAGCATTTTGTTTAAATGAGCCCTACTTAGCTTTATAAGCGAGTAGTTACCATCACTGGATATATTTTGAAGTAGAGGAGTTATTATAATATGTCCAAGATGTGGCCGGCTTCTCAGTACTCGCACAGCAATGCTCCGATACAACCTATAAACACCTCAAAGGGCAATGAACACCAGAATCAGCAGAACTTGAAGACTTTGGGCATGACCTCTGCTATATCTATGGCAGGTGTGTATCATTTTTTTTTTTCATATAGAAATCTTGTAAACATGATTCATCATAATTGTTTTGTTTTATTTATAAAGACTGGTTAAACAGGAGACAGAATTAGAATTTGCCTATCTAGAAATATACCAAATACATTGCCAAAGTGACATTGGTTTGAGTATGTGATGTCTCTCTCATATTTTTTGCATGTAGGACACATGCATTAACCACATCACAATAAGTTCAACCTCTATTTAGACACACAAATAACATTATCACTCTTTTTAACAGGTCCAAAGCCCATTGACATTGAGAAAACTGCGGAACTGAAAGAATCATTGGTCCCGTATGGGGTGTTTGAATCTGAGCAAGAAATGCACCATCGTATGGAAGTCTTAGGAGCGCTGCATCGTCTAGTGAGGCAGTGGATCAGGGAAGAGTCTATGCGGAAGAACATGCCGCATAGCGTTGCTGATACCGTTGGTGGGAACATTTACACCTTCGGGTCTTACAGATTGGGGGTAAGTGTATTTGTGAGAAGACTGTTTTTTTCCCTTATTTCAACACTTTTGATGTCATGGACCCAGAAGTGTACAAAAATCGAATTTTTTTGAACCTACTTATATATGGACTAGCTGGTTAGGTTTCAACCATGAACACAAGTCAACAATAGCTACATATAAAAGCGACTTGGAAGGCAGGTTGATGGCACACTAATGTTTCATCACCCCTGTACTACTGTTGGTTATTATCATGCTAGTTGCTGCCAGCGATTTGTCCCAAACGAACATACTCCCGGGGGGATATAAAGTATCCTATGTGATATTCCAAGATACAGACTACCCGTATTCCAAGTTTTGTTCAAATCCGTTAAGCCATTTGACTGTGAAGTAGTTACAAACATACAAACCACACGCAAACTTTTTCGATTATAATATTAACGTGATCAGGTGAGACAGTGATGATTTTTAATAGGAAAAATCTTTTGATCATTAATAGAATAAAAAAATACATAATATTGATTGCCACCATGTCTATTTGACTTAAAGTGATGTCATTATATTAGCACCTTGCTAGATATCGATCTGATTGTGTAGGTACTGTGTTGAAACAGGTTATTAAAAATGAGATTTTAGTAAAAGAACTCTCCTCTCCTATAAATTAAGTTAAAAATTCAATGAACATTTTACTACCTATTACAAGACTCCAGCTACATAATTGTGTTATTAAAAGGTTTTTATTATGAGAAAAGATATTAAATTGCAACAACATCAAGTCGTTATTCTTCACATAAACAGTGTTTACTGCTTCACAAGTTAACGATTCTAAATGATATCAATTTTAACACTATAAAATAATAGAGTCAAACCAAAACAACAGGATTTTCTACCGAAACCGAATCTTCAGTAACTGTAGTATTTTCGGCCGAAGCCGAATTTTTACTAGACATGTAACATCTCATAATCATAATTCCCGCAGTTAGGCTTATTGTTTACACTTATGCAATAAGTTAACATAAATTCAATAAAATAAAATAAAAACTGTAAAATTACCTATCGATGTTTCCGGAAAATAAGTCGGTAATCGCAAAAAATAAATTTTTCGATTACCGACTTTATTACCCGGACCCTTTATTTATTAGTCGGTTATCGAAAAACTAAATTTTGCTTGCGATTACTGAATTGTTGTCCGGAAACATCGATAGGTGATAAGCCTAACTTCGGGAAATATTAGATTTTACATGGCTTGGGCTTCGCTTCGGTTTTCAAAAAATAATTACCGAACCGAACAAAACAAATTTTAACTATGTACTTCTTGGAACAATAAATGTCTATAATCACACTTATTGTTTATTAACTTTATTGAGTCTTTAATTGCAGTTATTAATGTGATGATTACCTAATTAATAATTAGTGAATATATAGTTAACAGTCTCAATAAATAAAGAAAGGAAAATACCCTTCTTATGATTAATGTAAATCGCGAAAAAACTGTCAAAAGTGAATGTCTTACAAACTAATTACCTATTATAATTAATAATATAAATATTTCTAAATGGATTGTAGAGTATAGGCAGCTCTAAAAATTACTGCGCGGAAAATTAAAAAAAATCACAATTGAACCTGTTGCCCCATAACGCTCCTTTGTTCATCTCTATTATATGTATATTGTTTTCCTAAATGTTGGGGGTTGTTCATGAGTCGTATATATTTACATTGACATACATATCTGTTTATAGATCTGTGTATTGAAATTGAAACCTTGTTTTATAAAGACCTAAATAAATACTAATGTAACTCACAATACCCACTATAAAATAATTGAAGGTCCTTTCCAAGATATGCGCATAATGGGAACCGCAAAAAGACGTATGCATTACAAAATATGCTAAAATGATGACGCCCGCTGTAGGACAGAGGCCGCCCCCAAGTGTCGCCACAATGAACAGAGGGACTGTTACGTCTCGCATCCATTAGATTTCCGCGATACCCACCAGCTTCAGTCCATTTTGTATTAGGTTTGCAACATGTTAAGTGGACCTATATACAGAATCTATACTTCAGTATCATTTGCAATTGATTGAAACAAATTGTATTGTTCCTTGCAGGTACACCACAGAGGTGCTGACATTGACGCGCTATGCGTGGCCCCGCGGCACATTGACCGCATTGACTACTTCGCGTCTTTTTATGACCTGCTGAAAATGCAGCCACAGGTTAGTATGAGACTTAACTTTTTAGATTTGAAAGGTACAATTTATTAACATTATTTATGAGGCGTGACGGCAATATGTTTTTGCCAGGTTCTCGACAAAGGCCTCACTCCACCCTTTCCACCTTTCCTAACCCTGTAATTCCACCTTCCAATTTGGTTTGGCGGTCTAGTTTTTCCCGCCACTCTTTCTAGTCTATTGCTGCTTTATTTTCCAGTCCAACATCTTTTCTTGATAAAGCGGAAGAATTTCTTCTAACTGGGAACTACCAGTCCGAAGTGGAAAAAATATTTCCAAATGAGATAGATTCATGACGAATAGTATAGGCTATATAACATCACGCTACAAACCGCGGAAGCGAGTGAGTAAAGACGCGAGTAAAACGGCGGGAGACAGCTAGTCTAAAATAAAAGTGTCGTCATACACTCTTCTTTTTAGTTCTGACCATCTTCACGCTCGTTTTAGTACCATCCTCGACCAAGTATTCGGGTGTACCAACTATTTTATATTCCCATCTCAGTTACGGACTACGAACCACAAATTCCTACAAAAAAATATTGCTACAGTAAATTGCCTAATACAAAACAAAAACACCAACAAAACATTGTTTACCTAAAAAGAAGTAACAGCGCCAAATATTATGTAACCACTTCTGTGGATTTCAAAAGAGTTCAGATGAAGACTTACAAGTCGCATAAAAAAAAAAACTTGATTCAACATTTTTTATGTAATCATTGAGCAACAATGTTTATGAAATGCTTTTATTCGTGTTAAAAATTTCCTTGTTTTTAAGGAATAAAGAAAATTTCGTAAACTAGGGCTTTTTTTCTTGAGATTTGAATTCTTCCAGTAACTTCTCCCGCTCTGGGTAAAATGAGAGGGAGTGTCAGAATTTTCCTGTGTTCCTTTAGTTGTCCTTTGCGTTCCAGAGCCGCGTAACTCTTTCGAACAATTCCGCAGTCTAAGTTAAGTTTGATTCTTAGTTCCATCCTTGATATGTAAAAATATTATGTCTTCATATTATCCGAATGACTGGTTAGCCTTCCAAGAAAGACAGAAAATTTGTTTATTTAACACATAGATACATACGAATAAACAAGTATTATGTAGAAACAAAAAATAAAGCAAAAATCAACAGGCACCGTAATATAAGCTTTGCTGGTTCCGTTGCATTGTAGACGTCATCAATCGCATACTAGCAGGCGAGATCGCAGACAAGAGCAAGCTAACTTGAAAAAAAATAAAACTACAAGGGTAGGGTTACTAACTGAACATTTTTCGAATAGGATTAATATGTATAATTGTATTACAAATCAAACTTAATGGCGGCTTCGTAGGTCGCGATGCGAAGTACCCCACCCCTCACTCCTCATTGTCATTTAATTTTACTACTACTCTCATGTTCCGAGCTGACGGTAGTTAGGCTGACTGATTGAATTTAACCTGGTTAGCTACTAACCTGGAAACGTACCTAACTCTAATATTTCTAATTTGTTTGCAGGTAAAAGATTTGAGAGCAGTTGAAGACGCATTCGTGCCGGTCATCAAGATGAATTTTGACGGCATCGAGATTGACTTGCTGTTCGCTAGGCTGGCTCTCAAAGAAATACCAGGTATGGATTTTTTATTATTGATAGGCTCACGTTTGATAACTATCTCAGTTGATGGTAAGCAATGGTATGGTCTACAATAATATAATATATAATATTCCACAACTATCACACAACGCCGTCTAGTCCCAAGCTAAGCAGAACTTGTGTTATGGGTACTAGACAACTGATAAACATACTTATATATTTCTAAATACATTCATATATAGATAAATTACACCCAGACACAGAATAAATGATCGTGCTCATCACACAAACATTTGTCCTGGGTGGGAATCGCACCCACGACCTTCGACATAGCAGTCAGGGCCACTAACCAATAGACCAACAGGCCAGTCAATGGAGTATGTTTGCCTAGAATATTGGTAGCTTTTTTTTTCTTAGTAAAGGGTCGTGTGACTTCACACCGGTGCGCCGTGTAAAACGAAATTATACTTTTTCGGAGTTGTAAAGTTCCATAACTTTTTGATTTTTGAGATATTTTAATGACTCTTTCATATTTTTCATAATAATTTTAAATTTTAAACTAATAAAATCCAGTAATGTGTAGGATTTAATAATGAGCAATCTTTTGTTTTCCTTTTCATAAAATAACAATAAAACCGTAAAAGTAAGCCGATCATGTTTTTATTTATATTAGTTTTATCGGACAGTCTTATTCCGGGGGTTTCCGTACGTAAGAGGTTATCAATTTGACGCGTATTTGTGAACCTTTCATATCTGAATTACCTCTTACCTAACGCAACATGCTTATACGGCAATCATAGAAACTGTATGATACATCTTTCTGCCCTTTTCCAAGTTTATTTAAGGTCAGCGCATCGTATCTTTTTCCGTACTTCTTTATTAGCTGATGTTATTTAGTCCCCCGCCGGTCTTTCTGGCCACGTTAATCTCAAAAACTACCGAACGGATTTTCATGCGGTTTTCATCAATAGACAGAATGATTAATGAGGAACGTTTAGATATATAATACAAGCATTATTATAGTAGACAAAAGCTGAGAATTCTAATGATTTGTAACATCCATGCGAAACTGGGCAATTTATTTGTATATTCTAGTTTTTGACTACGATCCCACCTGATGGTAAGCAATGATGCAATTGTTGATGGAGAGGCGCACTAGGTTATTAGGAGCCTATTCACTATAGCCTTGAAGACACCCTAAATTATAATTTTATGGGAAGACCGCAGCAGGCAAATTCAATTCAAAATCAAATAATTTCTCACGTTCTGGGTGGAGCGAGAGGGAATGTCAAACTTGTACTGACGCGCGGTAACACTTCAAACAATCCCGCTGTGACGGCCTAGGGACCAGCCGACGTATACTTCAGTCATCATCATCATCATCATTTCAGCTGAAAGATGTCCACTGTTGGACATAGGCCTCCCCCAAGTGTCGCCATAACATAGCAGGCAAATAGTTACAGTATTATTATAATATAGTTTGCACCTGTATTCAAGTTTTATGACGTCCGTAACAAATCGGTAGTATGTAGTACAAAGTAAAGCGTCATTCATTGTCTGTCCCTGATTATTTGCAAACAGTTGGCATATCCGTCATCAATCAACAATTGGTTTTGTTATGTCTTGAGTCCTTGTAAAAACGTAAACAACTATGTATATTTCTCCAATTTTCCTTGTATGTCGGTGTTCAACACCTTCCTGTTTTTTTTCCATGTTACTTTTTATTTTTCCATACCCGGACAACAGGACCCTACTAAACTTCCACTCTCCGTCCATCTGTCCTTCGATCTGTCTGTCCATCTGTCAGCGGGTCGTATATCATAAACCGTAAGAGGTAGATATTGAAATCATAGAAAGACTTAAACGGTTAATGATAGCATGACAAGTGACAGGGCAGAATGGAAGAAAAAAACGTGTTGCGCCAACTTCAAATAACACGGGACAAGGGCAGGTAGATGATGATGAGAAAGACTTCCCCCGCTCAAGGGTGGAGCGAGATGACGTATCAGACAGACTCTTACAGACTAAAACGCACTTAAGTTCCTTCATTTGCCCTCTGCGTTTTAGTCCACGGTAACACTTTCAAACGTTACCGTAGTGTCCCATATTATTAGGGGTCGGCGTAACACATTTTATTCTTCCATGGTCCTCTGTCTGGAGTCACGTTATCGATTAGCCCCCTTTTATTTGATATCATTCCTTACGCAACCGTCAATATTTTGGTTGAAATTCTGCAAAATTTCCCAATAAATATTATTTAAAGTACCTACCTTATATTTTGCTTAATTTCACAATGATTTCATAATCTAGATTTGTATGAATACAAAGTCCAAATTGAAATGATTCACTTGAAATCATGATAAGAAATCAGACGAGCAATTTTAATGTTTCTTGAAAAAAAACTGCCTTATATAGTTTATCCTGTTTTAAATCATGAAGCCAATGACCCTAGCTCCCAAACTGCAGTATAGGACATAGTCCCGCACATGTCCTCTGTTGTGTCTGGGTGTAATTTATCTGTAATATGTATGTATTTAGAAGTATATATGTATGTTTATCAGTTGTCTAGTACTCATAACATAAGCTCTGCTTAGCTTGGGGCTAGACGGCGTTATATGATAGTAGTGGGAAAAAAAAGATTTGTATGGAGAAACTTTCACGCAGGCGAAGCCACTGGCAGAAGCTAGTACTAATATATTTGTTTGACTGTGCCATTACAAGAGCCTTAATAAAAACATTTACCCAATGTTTCATTTGTTCCCAGATTCATTTGATTTACGAGATGACATGCTATTAAAGAACTTAGATCAGAAATGCGTGCGCTCCCTCAATGGGTGCCGCGTGACCGACGAGATTCTTCGTCTCGTGCCCAATATCAACAACTTCCGATTGACGCTTCGAGCCATCAAGTTGTGGGCTAAACGTAAGTATATGTTACCTTTAATTTACTGGTCTAGTTTTACAAAAAATGTGTTTTTGGGCCAAGAACATACATAACAGCAGTGCAATTATGGTTCCGAAACGTGGCCCACATGGGCCTCATCAGAAGGCTCAAAGTCACCAAAAGGGCAATGGCTATGCTTGGAGTTTCCTTGCGTGATCAAATTAGAAATGAAGATATCCGCAGGAGAACCAAGATTGCTGACATAGCACGAAGAATCGCCAAACTTAAGTGGCAATGGGCAGGGCACATTTCTTACAGAAAAGATGGCCGTAGGGGCCAGAAGGTTCTGGAGTGGCAACCGCGTACCGGAAGACGCAGTGTGGGAAGGCCCCCTACAAGGTGGACCGATGACCTGGTGAAGGTTGTGGGAATCCGATAGATGCGAGACGCACAGGACCGTTCATTGTGGCGACATTTGGGGGAGGCCTATGTACAGCGGAGGACGTCTATCGGCTGAAATGATGATGACGATGATGATGACTCATTGTACGAGGGTGAAGTAAGAGGGCGTGTTAGCCGTTACTGAGTAAAACCCACCTTCATTGTGTCCTGCAGTTGACCTTTGCGTTCTAGGACCAGAATACCCCGTGGCCTTAGCGGTTACCGGCCCTGCTGGGTCCTTACGGTTTTGTCGACATCTTTTGAGGTGCGGGTAGAACACTGCACCGTCGGCCATTCGGCCTCGGTCCTTACTGAATGACCGGAGGGCGAGTTACCAAGGATCGCCCTGCGACTCCCAATGCCCGGGGCGTCACCTGTCATCTCGTACACATGAGTTTGAATAATTGGACATTTGGACGATTGTTGTCCAAAACCATTCAAAACAAAATTCTTTATTAGCATCTTGTCTCCCATAGGCCACGGCATCTACTCCAACACTCTGGGCTACCTGGGTGGCGTGTCGTGGGCCATGCTGGTGGCCCGCACGTGTCAGCTATACCCCAACGCGCTGCCGGCCACGCTGGTGCACAAGTTCTTCCTCGTCTTCAGCCAGTGGAAGTGGCCGCAGCCAGTGTTGCTAAAGCAGCCCGATTCCGTCAACCTTGGTTTCCCTGTCTGGGATCCTAGAGTGAGTATATTGAAGGATTTTACTAAGAAACATTTTTACTTATCCCATCAAATATTATGTTAATCACTGGGACAAATTAATTCATAATTACTAAATTTTTTCCATTTTGGTTAATGTCAATATTCTTGCTAATGAAATTCAGTCTGAAAAAGGTTGAAGGCGTTTATCAATCCTCAGTTTACTCGCGCCGTGATGAAGGCCACTCCCTCTCGTAGGAAAGAGGATCGGGCCCCAGCTTTAGGAACATTACAGGACATTTATTTACACAAGTTTTTCAAGATACTTACCAACACTAGACACAGTTATTTCTATACAGAAATTACTTTTATAGTTTTAAAATAATGATCAATTTCATTTATGAGCAAGCCTATATGTTATACTGTCTCCCCAGGTAAACGTTTCGGATCGTTTCCACCTGATGCCGATCATCACTCCGGCGTATCCGCAACAGAACTCCACGTTCAACGTGTGCGCATCTACCAGAACCGTGATCTGCGAGGAATTCAGGCTTGGTGAGTACTTGAACCAGGTCATCAGTCCACCTTGTGGGAGACCTTCCAACGCTGCGTCTTCCGGTAATCCGATGGATGCGAGACGCACAGGACCGCTCGTTATGGCGACACTTGAGGGAAGCCTATGTCCAACAGTGGACGTCTTTTGGCTGAAATGATGACAATGATGATGAATCACTTACGATATTATAATCTTGTATTTTGTCTCCAGGTCTAGCAATAACAGACGAGATAATGCTCGGCAAATGCGGCTGGGAGCGTCTGTTCGAGGCCCCGAACTTCTTCTCCCGCTACAAGCACTTCATAGTGCTGCTGGCGTCTTCAGCCACCACTGACGACCAGCTGCAGTGGTGCGGCCTCATCGAGAGCAAGATACGCCATCTTATCAGTGAGTTTATAACTTCTTCTCTTAGTCTCGATGGTCACGTCGAAGATAAAACGTCAATTTTAACTAGATGAGGCCAGTGTTTCCTAGCTGACTACCCTGAGAAGAAACACCGAAACAAACTCAGGGGTCAAAAGTCTACTTAAAACTTGATTACCTCGTGTCTTAGTATAATATACAAACATTCGCCTTTATAATGTTAGTGATATAGTGTGGAAAGCCTGCATGCCTTCTGTAGTTAAATAAAGATGAAAGCTTGAGTTGATGTATGTGTTTAACATAAGTGTATATGTTGCTGCAGCCACTCTGGAGCGCAACTCGCACATCACAATAGCGCACGTGAACCCCGAGTGCTACAACTCGGTGCCGCTCAACACCAACAACGGACAGCCGCTCGCCTTGCCGCCAGGTAAATACACTCTACTTTTCTACTGTCGGCTAAAACCGGCTGAATTCTATCTTTGAAAGGTAGTTTTAAATTATTTCTGGTTAAAGATGTTTAATACTCATAATGACAGAAGAATAAGGTAAACTTATCTTCGTACTTCGAAAATCGAACTTACAATAATGGCAATGTATAGAAATAGGAATATAAACTGTGTTCAAAGTTATTTCATTTGTGGTAATTAAATATTGTATGCTGCATTTGAATTTAAAGAAAGAAAGAGAAAACATTCACTTGAGCCTCGCACAGGACAAACAACAATAAAATAAAAAGTAACTACTTAATCTATTAATACTTAAAATAAAAGACCTATGCGAGGCCAAAAAGGCTCCTATCTCAGCGTATGCTGCGATATTTAACAAAAAAGTAAAATAACGCAGTGCTGGTATTGTGATAGGGCTTGGTGATTTAACGGACATGCTCATGGAACACAGAGTTTGAGAATTTCCACCTGTGTCCTATTGACTATTCCCACAAAAACAGTCCTGAAAATTGCACCCTAACATTACTCTGATTTTGCCGCTAAGATAATGAGCTGATGAGATAATCTTTTTGTTTTAGGAGCACCAATGCCTACAGATCCTTCACCAGAAATCAAAAAGAATGAGAATGTGAGTATTTATATAATAGGTCACTAAAAATATATAAATAAGGATGTATTATGGCTTGTTTCTACTCTCTTTCACTACTCCTAGGTGTGTTTTTGTAAAATTTTGGAAAATTACCTAACCTAACTGTCCTATTTGCCTTTTATTTTCAAGCTAACAACCCTAATGATGGGAATCAACTGCTACACTCAACAGGCAAATGGACATTGCCTCAAAAAAGTGCATGTATAACCTCCACCATACACTGTGCCTTTTTAAATCAGTCGGAGAAACTTTACAGATATGGTGAATTTCAATTTACTGTGCCAGACACAGTGGTCATCTGTGTTATTCAAATTAGTAAAAAGAAGTTTTTTTTTTTCTGAAAACAGTTCCAAAAATTGATAATGAAATAAAGCATCAATTAGCATTTCAAATATTGAGAAAGTAAGGGTTTTGGTGGGAACCTCTTGCTATCTCTTTTTCACACACATAACCTAATGACAGTGACGTCATATTTCAGTGTGTGCATCCTTATACCGTTACTTGAAAGTTTCCCCATCCAAAAGATTTGAAAGATTTTCAACTTATTTAATACTAGCTTTGCCTTCGGCTTCGCCCGCGTACCTACATAAAATATAGCCTATGTCACACGGGAATAAAGCAGCTTTCTATCGGTGAAAAAAAATTCTCAACCGGATCAGTACTCTCAGAGATTACCTCCTACAAACGAAAAAATATTTAGTGTAAATTGAACGAATTTGAAAAATTCTATTTGCATCATCACATTCGTAAAGTTTCACCAAAAAGGCCGTGTATGCTTATTTTTCTGTTAAATTAATGTCATCTATATACGATTTCAGGGTGAAGTCATAGCGAACTTCTGTTCGATGTGGTTCATTGGTCTGGTGTTCGAGAAGACCAACCTGAATGTAGATCTGACGTATGACATCTCAACGTTTACCGATTCTGTGAACTATCAGGCGGAAAGTGCTCATATGTTGAGGGAAGGGATGACTATAGAGGTGAGTGTGGCATGGCTTTTATATTCATTTGTAGATGACTGGTGATCTGCCGCAGCTTCATAGGTATTCAATTCATTTAACCCCAAGCATTCGCTCACATCATTGTCTTTCTATTGTGTCTCTAATTACAGTATTCGAAAGTTAAACCTTCCTTATTTATGGATCACTCTGTCTGTTGATGAGAACTACATGAAAATTCGATAGACTTTGAGCTTATCGCGAACAGACAAACTTTTGTCACCGTTATCTGATGACATTGCTTTACAAAAAATTTCACCAATAAATGTTAATTTTCGACCATTCATTTTATAATACTTTTTTACTAGATCGATCGCATGAGATCATCATCAGCATCGAAATCGCAGTCAAGCACTAGTTTACTTTTGAAATCGATATCTATCTATCTATGCATTAGCTGTGTAGTAGATTAATTTATACCTAAATATATTCCCAGCAACAACCGTAATGAAATGCTTATTATAATAATCATCGTCATCGACAGCCTAGCTTAGCCCCTAATAGTTCCTCTCGCTTGACCTCGTTCCTCCGTCCGCAGGCGCGCCACGTGCGCCGCAAGCAGCTGCACCAGTACCTGTCGGGCTCCCTGCTCAAGCGCGAGCGCACCACTTCAGGCAACAAACGTAAACCAATGGATCTAGCGGCTGCCATGCCCGCTCCTACTAAGAAGACCAAACGATTGTCAGAAAGCAGTGTAAGTATACATACTTTGTTTCATAACCATCCACCCATAAAAAGCTCATCCCATCATCATTGGCATCCCACATTCACCCACAACTAGGCTTAGTTCTTAGACCTCTATTTTTTTGTACCCACCCTCTTCAGCTCCATATTCATTCTGAGTAGAGGTATCAAGGATAGGGAATAAAAACCAAGGATGCTTTTCTATTTACCTGTGCCAAACAAATATAAATATTATTTTGTTAGAATACTGTCGAAAATAAATATCCTGAGATGTATCATATGCTCTCTTGGTTGATGATTTTCTATATGTCAATATTTAAGAATGTAATGTTATATGTATATAAAGGAGATAATAATAAAAATAACCTTTATTTCAGGCCGTGGATCGATTGATGGATCGTAAACCATACAAACTCATAAAAAAGAAGAATCTATAAATAACATTATAAAAAAAAAACATATCATACCTCTATCATTAAAAAAAGACAATTATATTTAAAAAAAAAAAAAAAAACAGTTAAAAAGTCATCAATTATGTATATGTATATCAAAAAAATGTCAAAACACTTTGGTTTTAAAAAAAACCAAAGTGGATCTTCTAGCAAAGCATGCTCCCCAGTTCCCGACAACCGACAATGCACGACGCTGACGATTGATATCCGCATCGTCTGTCATGCTCGACGTCAATCTGTGGCCAAGGTATTTGAACCTCTCTACAACCTCAACTGTCTGACCCCCAACACATTTATTTGGAACATTTTGAGTTCCTTTCCCAACCTGTACCAATATCATCAGTTCTGTTTTCTTAGCGTTGTAAGCTAAGTCATGACCCATTGCAGACTGATCACAAATATCCAGCAGCTCAATCCTTTAATTGAGAGTTGTTTTTAACTTGCTCAAGATCAATATTTGTTTGGCAAAGGCAACCAAGCCCTTTGGGCTGATTAGCAATCTATTAAGGCAGCGAAGCATCTGTCTCTTTATTACTTGTTAGTATTTATTGTGCCTTATAGTTTAGTTGGTGGACTGTTTTCGTGTTTCATTCATAAGGACACTCTTGCAATCTTATCTCAACTCATCTCATCTCATTTGCTTAGTTCATAACAACTACATCATTAACCTTTATCAATACTAGCATAAGAAACATTTATAAAACTGGGATGACTTACAAAAGAATCCTTTCCACAGGAGACCTGTACATTCAATGAACCCATTCATCCACAGACGGATGAAGTCAGCGTCCTATCATACAACGAAGACTCAAACTCATCCAACATGTACGAGGTCAACCTACAGAACGGTATCTTGCCGCACCCAGCGGCTGAAGCAAAACCTGCTACGGACAAGCCGGAGCACCCTCCGTCAACATCTAACACTATAGCCTGTACGTAGCAGTACTTAGAGTGGCGTACTCGGTTCATATACGGAACCAGCCACGTCAAGCACCACAGAACCAAACGCGTGTAAATAAATAAAAAAACTAAAAGTGGACTAATTAATATAAGTGATGAACTGACTTTATGTGATTATAGTGTGTAAGAACTCGTGATATGATGATGTTTCGAACACGTTGCAATTTTTATGGTGCGATTTGTGCTTGGTGTTGCCCTGTCGCTGTAAGGACTGATGGTTACGATATGGTGAGTTGCTTGATGATTTTGTCTCAATTTATATAGATTTAGGTGAGTTAGGCATGGAGTGGTTAGCAAATGGAGTGCTCAATTTCATTGAACAACTGTATTTTGAACGTTTTCATAACATGAGATCTAATTTTTCGATTGGTAGTTATTATGGGTTCAATTTCTACGCCATTTGTCAATAAGTCTGTAGTGGTTTCGCATCAAATATTTAATAGACAAAATGCGAGTTTTAGAACAAGAAACTAACCAGATACTTATATATCTGTTTAGGTATAGATTCTCCAGATATGCCAGTATATGGGATTTACAAGTCTTAATAGGATAATTTAGATGTATGAAAAAAATATTGATATACTATCGGGGACTCCATATTGGACCCAACGGTTTCGGGCGGCTTCGGTCGAGCTACCGAGAATCTTAGATTGACGTAAGTTCTCACTCCCAGCGTTCCGAATTGCGATAAAAGTGATTATATCGCAAATCCGGCCAAATTTAATAGTCACAAAATAGGCTATTGAGTAATAATTGTGATTCGCGATGTTATCGCTTTTGTCGCGATTCGGAACGCAGGGACTGACGTTCAACTTAAAATGACCATAATTTATAATCTAGTAGAGTAGTTAATAGAACTTTTTTTTAAGAGATTAGTGTTCATTATCTTGTATTTAAACCGTAAAAAATTGTTGAGCCTTTTTAATACACACTGCGCTAAGCTTTGTGGGTTCAAATCCCGCGTCAATAAATATTTGTAGATAATTTTACGTATTCATATTATGCCTAGGTGTTCTTGTATGTAGCATTTGATTCTGTAAATAATCACAACAGAAAAAAAAAATATCACTAAGGCCATGATTTTTGGCAATAAAAAAATATTTCAAAGTGAAAAATCATTTTATCCTGTACATAATATTTAGAATTATGCTTCACGCACACTATTCACAATACAATATAATCCCGATTATCCGAACTCATGTCACAGCCGATTTATAAAATATTTTGACATGTTATGTTAAAGTTTGTTTCTGCCACCAACCGCACTCCCACTCTCACGCGAATCTGTTTCATTCGCTCAATATTGTTTGATTTCATTTTGAAATGATTATCCGAATTTTCGCTTCGTTTTATTTCATTCAGATAATCAAACTCTACTGTATGCCAAAACTTTATTTTTCACATCAAATTATTAAACTTTAAAACAAAATTCTCACATAACTTTGTATGCTCCATAGATGTGATACGGGGACAACGCATCGTGGCTGCGTAAGTTATCAGATATGATTAGAATAAAGTAAAGGAAAAGTGAAAAAAAAATTGTTTTAGAGGTAAAAGTGATTTGATATTGAAGGTCCGTATATTGTACGAGATATTCGGGTGTTGTTTATTTACAGATGGCGAACAGGCGGCCCGGCGTCATGTAAGTCTCTGGCAAAGAGTTAGGGTAGGGATTGTCAGGCCGTTTGCAAGGAAATATCATTAAATATTGACGATGCGACTCGAAACATGACTGGCGAATCTTTTTACTACACCTCGGATTAGTAGGCATAAAGGAGTACTAAAACGTATATTTCTTCGTAGATCCAAACTCGAGTTGGAGGGACGAAACCGGATTGGATGATCCTTCGGCGTGCCACAACGTGAGACGACTGTCACGGTGACATTCATCCACACATTAGTACTCCGGTCACTTACTACTCCTTGGTGTTACGTAGACACTTGTATAGCCTATATTTTTCTTAATACTAAAGCACGCCAGTCATGTTCGTATTAACGCAAGATATGGTTCTATGCCTAATATTATTAAGAACAAATTCGGTGTTTCTATCACCGGGATATTTCTATGGTGAAAGTGTTTGTGGTAATTTTGACGCCATTTTTATTCTAGACTTACTCCTGATTTTACAAAGGAGAGTAGATATAATAAACAAAATATTTAGCAATGACTTATTGGCCGATTAATGGAACCGGTGAATTGAATTCATTGGTTTTTTTCCTTGTAGCATGTTCGTATGACTGTTGTAAACCCCTAAAAACCAAATACATAAGTTCCTTAGAAGCCCACCAGATATCTCCCTTATTACAAATATCTCTAATTAACTGATTTAACAATAACCTTTAAAGGCAAGTACTTAAGATTGAATCCCTTTTGAAATTATTGTTTCTTGCAAACGGTCAGTGATAGTACAAAGTGGAAGAAATAACATGATCAAATATTATTAATTTTGTTTTTTTTTTATAATATCATAATTGTTTTTTGCAAACTCTTTGTTATAACTCGACAACTTTAATAACAGTATCATATGAGACTAACCCCTGAATAAATCAGTTGGAAAAAGTTTTGACTAGTCCTTTAGCAGTGACCACCAGTTTAAATAAATTTTTCATACTGACCAATATTCACAGTCAAGGCTTGCTGTAGTTTGTCAATGATCCCACTCTTAGTCTAACTTGTTCAAATTCTTACTAATTCTGTCTGTCCATATTTCTAACATAAAGTGCTTATGTATATAGTTTTTTTTTGTAGATGGAACATAACAGAAAAATCTACAAAAATACTGTTACTTCAAGTTTGTCACACTCAATGCTTCCTTATTATTGATTAATAATGCTGATTATTTTTGAGTTCTTAACGTGACATACAGCACTACACACTGAAATTTCTGTAAAATTGTAACTTTATTCTATTTTATCGGGCTCCTAACTGAACATCACCCTTAGCGTGACCACATGCCAAATGTGCGATGTCTTAAAGACGCCACGTGGTAATGTGACCAGGCCGTAACTTGTGACTAACATTGACTAAATTCAAGTTGTCGAGTTTCAAAGAATAATGTTTCAAACTTAAGCAGTAAACTTCTTTCTGCTTCAAACTTCGGGGTAAAAACTTATCATTTGCAGTTTTACTTTAGACATTTGTTTTGCCCAATTGACAGATTTGATTTAATTGTTTGTGTGTGAAAATTGCATTTTTCACGTTGCGACGTTCGACTAGATTTAAAACGAAATGATTCCACCTAGATAATAAGACTCAAATATAGTTGTTCGTAAGGACCTTCAGGTTTATTTGTAAGTTGTATATATATTCGATAGACAATTGATAATTATATCAAAGTATATATGGTAAACAATAATATAAAATTGAAAAAAAATTACAATAAATGTATATACAAAAGGGACATATTGTTTTATTTGATATCCTTTACATACCCACACATTTTACACCCTTTACACATTTTACAATCTTTACTAACTTAACGCATGTTTATATTCTTTAGGGGGTAGTTGGGAAATAAGATTATTTGCGAATAATCTTTGAAGGTACATGAAGAAAACAATGTATAGTAATTACATATTTTATTTCAATATTTACAGAAGCAAACAATATACAAAAAGCTAGTTTTTAAAACCATTTCGAATAATTTTATTACAATCAAATTTAATTCATAACATGATAACAAGCCACAATGAAAAACCTGATATAGTCAGATAAAAAGCCAAACATGATATACTAAGCTGCAAACACTTTGTTAAAAAAAGAGCTCTAGCTTTTGAGCTTTCCAATAATTGATTGCTGATTTTTTTCATCACTATGTAATAAATAACTATTGTCAGTGTCCAGTCTCATAAGATGAAATAATATCACTTGTACATTAGTCTGTCAAAGTTTTTACAATATATTTACACTACTAATAGGTACACGGGGTTACTAAATATACAAGTACAACTCAATTATCTCGAACTGGAGTTGATCAAATGGACAATTTTTGCCACCCATATGCAAAAGTAAGCACTTGCACGTCGTGGAGTGGTGGACACCACCCTGAAGGTTAGCGCCCACAGAGGCGGGAAGCGTCCGAGCCGGGGTATTTTGAATTGTTTGAGTTTGTATGCAATTTGTTACAAGGAAAGCGAGCGTAATTACAAACAAGGTCCTAGCACGAGCTCTTAAAGAGATCCCAGGTCACAAATGATCGCTTTCGCACGGCTCCCGCCTCTGTGAGCGCTTACCTTTATATAGTCAAATGGGGAAATAGGAACAAAAATTGTGAAAGGGATTTTCACTTTATTTAACAATTTTTACCAACATTTAGGTACTCTTATAATTCATTTATTGTAATAAAAATCGATGGTTTATATTATTAGAAATCATTTATATAAGTATATACTAAAGTAAAAAACTCTAATCTAAGTTTTGTTTCTATTCACCCTGTTCGATGGTACCTACACAATTTATGTACACTTAGACGCAAACAACTTTGTGAAATGGGGTTATAAAGACCCGTCGGACACTCGAATGTGAGTGCGGTGCCCTTGTTCATAACATGAGCCACACGTAAGTGCCCCAAATGCTACTCCTGCACTAGTTATAATGAGTACCACCCATGCTGCAGTTAACCCACCTACTGGGCCAAAACAATTTATCGAGTTTACCATCGATTCGAAAAGAAGATCATCTTCGATGGTACAAGCGATTGTCGATAAAAAGGAAAACACGTCTCATTATTGCATAAATCAAGGCTCAAAATCGCTTGCCAGTTCATGACACCACTTTATCTTTACTTAGCTAAATACTGGTCACCCGAAAGACTGGTAACTCCTTCAGTATGTAAAATAGTTATGATGAAGAATAGCGTTTTTACATCCAAGCTGCACGTCTTAGCTTCTTCTCGGCAGCGCGCTGCTGCTCAAGCTTTCTGTTGCGCTTTCGTCATAAACCCGTTTGACCAGAATGTGTGGGAGAAGAGACCACGTAGTTTGGCTGTTGGCATGTCTGAAATTAAATAGGTAAAATAAATCTTCTTTATAAAAGGCAATCATTACCGACTGACTGATCTATCAACACACAGCTCAAACCAAATTAGAATTAAGGGTTTCTTCAAGGCCAGAGTTAAAAGGCTCTTAATAAACTAGTGCGCTTCGCCAACAACGATTGCATCACTGCTTACCATCAGGTGGGATCGCAGTCAAGCACTAGTTTATATCATTAAAAAAGAACAATACGGTCGACTTAAATTGGCGAGTCTAAACCTAGGCTCGTGTGATTTTTAGCGCATGTACACTTGTAAAAAAAAAAAACTAATGACATTTATTTTTTTAAACCAAAATACGAATATAAATTTACTAATACAGGGACCAAGTACAAATAAAATAAAAAACTTAAAAAAAAATCGGAAGTCGGTGTTTCTATAATAGTTTTGTTTCTTCGTTATTTAACACCGACTTCGAAATTTTTCGTTTATATTGTTTTTTATAAAAAGTTTTTTATTTTGCACTTTTTATTTATGGAACCATCACTAAAAAGTACCCCTCAGCCAAACTTAAATACCTTATAGAGAGTGCACCCCATGACAATTCTAATAATCCCAAACATGGTTATGTTACATTAATTTATAACTGAGTACCGGTAACTACCTTCATCATCAGATCAGTTCGATATATCCCCCCCCCCCCTTCTTTCAGTCAGTCATCGACTACACGTACAGATAAAGCAATTTTACTTGTTACGACAATTCTGCTGGAATTCTATGAGGAGTTTCGTTCCATATCTTCGAAGTTTATGCTCAGATCACAACCAACATTTTTTCGGGATGAACTTGGAAGCATAACCTTGTCTTAAGATATGGAGAGACAGCGGAATTACACAGAATACCAAAGTTCGTCTAATGAAGTGTCTGATTTTTCCAGAGAGGCTACAAGCCATCACCTAAATATCGATGCCTTGGAGATGTGGTGTTGGAGACGGATGTTGAAAATATCGTAGGCAGCTCCATTCTCAAAGAGCTTCACATTTAGGAAAGACTCGTCGATTGTGCAGTTACGCATACTGAAGTTCTTTGGGTACATCTCCAGAAACGAGGATTCGATGGAAAGACTTGTGGTTCACGGTCGCTTTGAAGGCAAGAGAGCCCGCGGTTGATCTCCAACTCGTTGGATCGATCTTATCACCAGGGCTACGCAGTCGACCGCAGTAGTGTGCGCGTAATGCCAACAACGGCCAAAAATGGAGTTGGTTGGTTGCAGGATCAGCACCATTCTCAATTCCTTGAATAGATAAATAAGCTTTCTTGTCCTCGGACAGAGACAAAAGGCATCGTGACCTGAGCAATAGTGGGCTTTTACTGCACTGGATTCAGCTGGTGTGGGGGCTGAACTGGACAGCGAAAAGCGCATTAGCTTGGTTGTGTAGATGTTAAGAGTCAGCAAGTTAGCTGAGAGCCATTCAGTCCCAAGGCGGAGGGAGTGTTCTGTCCTATCTTTAGCTTTATTCCAGTCAGTATCATAAACAAGGTTGGATTCAATATACTTCCCTGCGGAAATGTCATCGCGTCGTTAAGGAAGATCATCATCTCTAGCTTTTTCCCAACTATGTTGGGGTCAGCTTCCATTCTAACTGGATGCGGCTGAATAACCGTGTATTACATGGAGCGACTGCCTATCAGACCTCCACAACCCAGTAACTGGGCAACACAATATTCCATGGTTAGATTGATAGTCAAACTTTCTAGCGTCTGACTACCTGTAACGACTGTCAAAGATCTACGAATGACAACCGGGACCGACTATACTTCAAAAATGATTGACACTAAAGTCGGATATTCATTATGCAACATTTGTTGATAAATTGTTTGCGACATGTTTATCATCAAGTTTACAGTAAACACTGTTTCTGAAACTTGACCGTCGACACTTGTCAGTTGTAGCTAGGATGTCGCCCGAGGAGGTACTAATGCTCTGGGCTGCTTACATAATAATACATAACTACGAGTTTGATTCGCGCACGAAGAGTCCCGTACCGTCCGTGGAAAGATAAAAACAACGCGTTTGTTGTATGGCAGCCCCACTTAAATATTAATTTTATTCTGTTTTTAGTATTTGTTGTTATAGCGGCAACAGAAATACACAGCCATGGCAGGAAGCATCGGCTCCTGGCAGTTCTGACGAGTCGTACAGTTGCTCACTCCAAATCGCCCATACCGCGGACACTCTCTGCGCTTAATGCTCTCCTAGACAAAAACACCGATTTTGATATGTTTGGTGAAGAATGGAAGATGATACTGTCAGAATGTATGAAATTTTTAGTATGTATGTAATATTTATTAAATAGGTCCCAATAAAAGTCCTGCGTGACTTCTGTTTTTAATTTTAATTATTGTTTTATATTTTTTCTGTATGTCTTTAAATGGTTTAATCGGCTTCGGCCATTCTGTTTAAAATAAATTAATCATCTGTGAAAATTTCAACTATCTAGCTTTCACGATTCATGATATACAGCCTGGTGACAGACAGACAGAAAGGCAGATGGACGGACAGCGAAGTCTTAGTAGTAATAGGGTCCCATTTTATCCTTTGGGTGATGGATTCGAAACTATCTCTTAAATAGAAGTTACGAATTTCAAGAGCTTCGTGGATTTGATGGATGTTTTCAAAATTTTACCAGAATGTCCACATCTGATCAATGCATATGATGCTGTTGATAAAGCTGTCTATGCATCGAAATCAGGTTTTTGGACCACTCTACTTCTATGTTTATAAACTTGTGCAACACACGTCTACACTTGTTGACTTTTGCTTATAAACTAGATGTTTCGTCTTGCTCTCCATTCGAAGTGTCCCATACGGCAACACGTTTCTTAAACAATGTTTCATCACCTTTGTTAATAAACTGTTTCTAGAGATGATGAAACATTGTGAAACACTGTTTAAAAACAGTGTTTATAACAAAATGTTGTTTAATGAATACCCGGCTTAGGCAAAATTTGTTGATAAACTGTTTACGACGTGTTTATCACCAAGTTTACCGTAATCACTGTTTCTGAAACTTGGCCGTCCACACTTGTCAGTTGTTGGGATGTCATCCGAGGAAGTAGTGATGCTTTGTGCTGCTTACATAATAATTCATAAGAGTGTTACTAGAAAAAAAAAGACAAAAACGTGGTGGATTCGAAACTATCTCTCAAATAAAAGTTACACACACATGATATAATATTTAATTCTGCAGCAATGTCAGCCCAAGCATATTTTTTTTTATTTATCTTTATAATCTTAATTCGACGAATTCCAAAGTACATGATGCTGTTGATAAAACTCTATGAGATTCGAAATCTGGTTTTAGGATCACATTACTTCCATGTTAACTAGATGTTTCGTGTTGCTCTCCATTCGACGTGGGGAGCACGGCAACATGTTTCTTAAACAATGTTTCATCATCTTTGTTTATAAACTGTTTCCAGATTTGATGAAACATTGTAAAACACTGTTTATAAACTGTTTAAAAACAGTGTTTATTAACAAATGTGGCCTAACGCTTCGGTGCTGCCATACTTCCTGCACACTCCTCCCTAACCTATGCACTTGTGTCTTACCCAATCCTGGTCCTTGTTAGCAGCCTGCAGCTCTAGTATGTCGTTCTGTATCTCCACGCTGAGCTCCTGTATGGGCACGGGCTCTGTGCGCCAGAACACGTTCTGGTGTTTAGTCATGCGATTGCGGCGCTTGTGTTGTTTCAGGTGAACCTTGAATGATATGCAAATATGTTGTTAGTTGGAATTTACTGTGATGTAATGAAATAAAAGTCGGTTGAACAGACAGGAAAAATGATTTATTTAAGTTTCTAATCTTATTTAGAATGGAGTTTAGAATATGATTAGTCGCAAGTATAGAACAGTAGGCAGGAGTTACCTTCTTGACGTGCGTGTTGACCATAGACCTGAGGTGGAAGAGCGCCGGGCACAGCGGGCAGCGCCGCGCCGGCGCCGTGTGCGCGCACAGCGCGTGCTGGTTGCGGCGGTTCACCGACACGAAGCCGCGCCCGCACTCCTAAGTACAACATTGGCTTTTTTCAAGGCTACAGGCAATAGGCTCTTAATAAACTAGTCCGCCTCACCAACAACGATTGCATCACTGATTACCAACAGGTGAGATCGCAGTCAAGCACAGGTTTATACCATTTCAAAAGAAACATGCATAACTCTCAAGTACATCTTAGGGTTGCCGCACACGGACACGCGACAGCCACAAACGCCAACACGAAAAGCTAGAAGCGGCCACAAAGGAAGCTGAAGTGCACAACAGCGCTTGTGGCCGGTGGCAACTACTTTTTTTAACCCATACGCGCAGTATCATAATGGACTCTGACGAAGTAGGTTTAAATGCACGAGTGGCGTGTGATGGCGTTTTGTATCGGCGTTTAGTAGAAATATGCCGTTGGCGGCGTTTTGTGGTTGTGGCCGGTGGCCCGTTTGCGGCCTACATAGGGGACACTATTTGGGGACACTACGTGTACGGCTAGTATTAGTTCCAGAGACGTGCCCGAAAATGAAGCGACTCGCTGTAACGTCATCTGTCATGATGGGTCCCCAGCGGCGAATGAATACGATCAAGCCGTTCGTAGCATGGATCATGACAGATGACGTCACAGCGAGAGCGCGTGTTTCCAAATAGCCATTCAGAAAAACTTTAATAAAACCAACATTTCTTGACGATTTTAATAATTAAAAAAAAAATGCTCAGTAAATTATTACACATACAATGTACTTAGTAAAAAACGGATTTGCTATTATGTGATTGATCCTCATTAGTCGATTAAATTATCAGAATTCGTCAGTTACTGGTTCAAAAGTTATAAGGGTTTATAGGTGGCCGACCTGGAGAGAATCTCCTTATTTAGCTGTATTTATAAACCCAAAAACAAAGGCTTAGGTGCCTTTGTTTTCTCAGCTCTGTTTTCTCCTAAATTTAGTCGCTAAATAGTCTGAATCAGTCAGCATAATATCAGAATTTTTCGGTCACAGGCTCAAAAATTATAAACGTTCCTAGGTGGCGGCCAATCTGGAGACAATCTCATCAGCTTGGCTATATTTATATCTGAAAAACTAGGACACTTAGCAATGATCTGTTTTCTCCCAAATTCAGTCAGTAATTAGTCGCAATATTTCCTTAAGTCATAGATTTAGTTGGGTCTTAGTTTAAAAGATATAATATTAGGAGATAAAATATGAAATTGCCGTTTTTTAAAATGGGTTGCACACTTCCAAAGTGTTATATCTTTGGATTGACTTGGAATTATAAGCTTAAATAAACTTTATATTAAAGGTACGTTATTTATCTTTTTCAAAATTAGGTATTTATTGTTTTCTTTTTGTGTTGTATTTTCTATATCAAAAGCATTTTATTTCAAATAAACCATTTACAGGCACTTTTAAAATGTCAAGAAGTCAGTCAGTGAATGATGCTTATTGCACATTCCAAAGCGTAGATCTCTATGGAAGTTCTGTAAAATATAACACTTCAAAGCAACCCGATTTAAAAAACGGAAATAAAAGAAAAAAGAGTTCGTTGAGTATAGTCCAAATGCTACATTGAAGAGTTTACGAATAGTTGATTTTGGACTGTTGTACATGTTCTTGTCATACGAAAAACTGTACAAATATACAGAATTTTGAATTTCATTTGCTATGTGGCGTCACAGATGGCGCTAAGTTTTTTTTTTTTTTGCCTAGTTTAGAAGTGAAACTTGAGTGAATGGCGGATTATTATATAGCTCTATCTACCTAAACAGGAATGGTAACACTTTAGAGAATGTTGGTATGTACTATGTACTCACATTACAAACATAGGGTCTCTCGTTATTGTGCAAGCGCTGATGCCACATCAGGGCACGCTCGTCCACAAAGTGTTTCCCGCAAGTAGAGCACATGCAGCGCTTGGTGATCGGCTTAGCCTTCTCATTAGGAGTAGTTTTCTTCTTTTTGTATAGATCATGCCTGAAAAATGAACAGAAACTTGTCTTGTAAAAATAAAAAGGCTTTTCATTTATAAATTAAAATACTGGTCAGGTAAAATTTGTTCTATAAACGCCATAAAAAATATCATGTAAAAGTATATAAATAAAAAACTTGTCCTGTAAAAATCACAGTCAATCCTGTGTTTAAATCTAACTTCTGAACAGATTTTTATGCAGTTTTGATCTATACATCAAGCACCAGTCCCTCTCAAAGTTAGCTTTAAATTGTAAGCTTTGTTAAAAGCTAGCATAAGAAAACTTTGTGAAGGGAAAATAAATAAAAACTTAGCGCAAATTTTAGTCAAAATAAATAATAAAGGCATTGTCATTATTAGTTTTTCATATCTACCCTCAAAATATGGTTTAAGGGGTGTTATGTCCTTGAAAAACTGTCAAATGTTATTCTGTGTTATTGTGTATCCTTGGTATTTTTCGTCCAGTCGTTGAGCTCCTTACTAGTCCTAAGTTGAACTTTGCGAATGCTTGCACTGATGGGACAAGTCTACTCAAATCTGTATGGTTCTTTCTTCAAAAGATCATCTCAGATAAAACTGCATGGTTCACATGTGATTTGACCATTACATATTTACTGTATGGACTTTAAAAGAGACTTTGACCCCTGAGTTTCTTTCGGTGTGTCTTCTCAGGGTAGTCAACTAAGAGACATCGGCCTCATCTAGTTTAAGATGACGAAAAAAAAAAAATTTACTTGTAAATTGTAAGTTATAAATTGCAAAATAAATATCATTTATCGTTAAAGTTATTATGAAAACTTCCTCGCGAACTAGTGAAAACATTAATAAAGAGTAAGAGAATCGTACCTATATTTGCCGGTCTCCATATTCTCCTCATGTTTCTTGATATGCATGTCGAAGCTCATCTCGCCCTTGTACATGCGTCCACAGTAGTAGCAGGTGAACTTCTTGTAATGCTTCGTATCGTAGTGGTGCCGGAGAGACTCCTCGTCTTCCAGGATCTTGCCACATTTCTCACAGATATGGGCGCTGTCAGTCTGGAAAGATAGAATTGGATAATGGTAGACTCAACTTTTTTTTAGATCAACAATTCAATTCCAATTTTATTTATATGTGCAGCTTGTACATTACATAACTGTACAGTATAGTTATAGATAGCTTATTGCTATTTCTATTTGTAAAAACTGCGTCAAATAATCAAAATTTTAATTTGATTACGCATGCGGGTTTGCCCACGCTCGCTTATAGCTAGCGTGTAGCTACATTAGACTGATGCACGTGTAACACGCCAGATTTGTACGTCGAACGACGTCGTGTGGCGTGGATCAAGTATAGCTCTATAAGTCTAGTTTCCATATAAAATGTATGGAGACCAATGCGCCCAGATCGGCGTGTGTGGCACACCAGTGCGCAGTGTAGTTCTGGCATAAACCCCGCAAATGTTCATTTCATACAAATATTTATTGTAATCGTGGAGCATTCCACGAGAAATAATTTCTCGGTATTTTAGGTTTATTTCATCCCTTTTTAGCGTTCCGTACCTCAAAAGGAAAAAACGGAACCCTTATAGGATCACATAGTTGTCAGTCAGTCTGTCTGTCTGTCAAGATCCTTTATCTTTGGAACGCGTGGAAGTATCAAGTTGAAATTAAAACTATATACTCAGGTCTGCGGTCCCTTGAAGTTGTGAAAAAAATAAAAATCTGAGTTAACGAAAAAAAAAAGATACGGCCGTTTATGTCGCAAAATGCGTGTATTTCGACACTCTTAAGGGTATTAAAATTCATAGGGCACTTCCCATTTACCTAGAATACTGTAATTTGGCATGAAGCAAGGTCTCATAACACAACTATAGGAAAAAATCTGAAAACTGTTTTGTAGTTACGTCACAAAAAAAAACTTTATTTGTGATTCGGAAAAATCTTCGTAACTCAATACGGGAATTGAACTGTTTTCATAAATAATTTTGTACGGAACTCTCAGTGTGCGAGTCCGACTCGCACTTGACCAGTTGTTTTTCTCTATGTGTTTCCTTCATGTGAGTCTACGGTACAAGTGCATTCCCAGATATTTGGCTGGATCACTATGTGGAAGTTGATTATTACGCATCGAAAAAGATGGACAGCTTCCTTTGCGTAAGGCGAATGTTGCATGGACAGATCTAATGGCATTAAATTTTATCCTCCACTTAGTCAGCCATTGGTCAACGTTGTTCAAGGCACTCTGTACGATTACGGAAGCTTCGGTAGACCAACTGCTGCACAAGAATAGCTGTGTCATCCGCATATGTAGCTACAGTAACATTTTCACTCTGTGGTGTATAAGGTGTATAGCAATGGACCCAGAACGGATCCCTGAGGTACTCCAGCTAAGATAGGGTGAAAATAAATTTCAAAATGCAAAAAATACTTGTGTGAAATGGACGTATGTGGGGGTTATGCGTGCTGAGTGATCCCGCATGCGTGATCAAAACCGCACGATATTAAAACCTTATTTAATAAAAAAACCTGTTTATCTCTTTCCTACTTGTTTTTTATTTTATATGAGTAGTGTGTCCGTAGATTATTTAAATATATATAAAAATCTAACAAAACCAACTTCTCCGAAATGAGTTCTTAACCGATTTTTTTTGTGTAGGTATATTTGGTAACTTGGTGTCAGAATGGGTCTTGCTTGGGCTATTTTTTACCTTCCTACCACCATCGCCCATTTTTTTTCTTGGCAGAACATGTTTCCCGGGTCAGCTAGTAAATAAAGATCAGTTATTCCCAGACTGATCAACGTAGGCTACCGAAGGATCAAGCAGATATGGCCATTGCATGGAATATTGAGTCGCTGTTGATTCGGACTATATTCGGACACCACCAAATTTATTGAAACTGTTTAGTAGTCAGATAAAAAATGTTTTAAATGTGCCAAGTCGGATACTGTGTCCGAACATATTGTGTCCGAATCGTCAAACAGCCGGAATAATAGTACCAAAAAACATCGTCATGTTTGTGTGTATGTCGAATTATTGTCCGTAACTTTAAAGTCCAATGCGCGTACTTTGTATGGGCAGGAGTATATCTTTTGATCCACCCCATGTCTTTAAGAAAGGCCAACAACACCTTGTGTCTCTCGCAGAGCATACCTAGATGGATTTACATCGTAATTTGCCCAGTATCCAGTGACCAATGTACAGCTAAGAAGCGATGAGGTGCTGTCTCATGCAGGCTCTGCAAAGTGTGTGAATGCGGAAAGATTCTGTAAACATGAGATCATGCGGACTAATGCTTAACTGAAACCTGACTGAAAATTAACTATATTAAACAGAAATGAGGATATCCCCAGGAGAATCAAGGTCAAGGACATAGCCCGAAGAATCGCCAAACTTAAGTGGCAGTGGGCAGGGCACATTGCTCGCAGAACAGATGGTCGATGGGGACGAAAGGTTCTGGAATGGCGACCACGTACCGGAAGACGCAGCATTAGAAGGCCTCCCACAAGGTGGACCGATGACCTAGTGAGGGTCGCGGGATTCCGATGGATGCGAGACGCACAGGACCGGTCATTGTGTCGACATTTGGGGGAAGCCAACAGTAAACGTCTTTCGGCTGTAATGGTGATGATGATGAATACTTATCTAGGGCTCCAGCCAAAAGTCGCAAAACACCATATGTATGGTATGAGTCTGACATACACTTCAGCCCATCGTAGAAAGGAGAGGACTTCCACAGGTTAAAAAAAAAGTGATGTGAACTCACATAAGTAATATTCATCATCCTCTCATGCCGCTTGAGATGCTTGATGATGGTTGCTCTCTTCTTGAACACCATGTTGCAGATAGCACACTGGTGTATGTTAGTATGTGTCCGCAGATGATTGTGGTATTCTTGTTCATCTTCTGTTAAAGCTTTACAAACCTGGAAAGGTAGATAAAGGCATATTTTTTTAGTTTTGTATTCCAAGATATTTTAGTATTTTGTTACAAAAAGTAGAGGCCTATTACTCAGCAATGGGCAAAGACAAGCTGTGGTTGATAAGAGGTGTTCAGGAAAACAAATAAATAATTCAAGAATTTCTGTATGTTCTTTTAGCTGGAAAGAGCCAATTTGAATTAGTTAAATCTAGGAAGTAGAAAGGGGTGGGTGGCAAGATACAGAAGCTATTGACTGACTTTATACATCAACAGACAGCTCAAACCACTGAACAGATTGCACTGAGGCACATGGATTTGTGTTGAGCTGGGGTTTTCCAAAATTCAGCCCCTTACGGGATGAAATGGTCCAAAATTAAAGAAAATAGAAACCTACTTCTACATGCAAGTTGCTAATAATATTTGTAGCACCGATAAAGGTATGTGTGTCTCTTTATGAGATAATGGGTTTAGAGCAGTTTATTTCCATTCTAAAAGTATTGATTTTTACTTCTTTTTTTATGTAATAGTAGATTTTTCATTCCAATTTGGCGAAGACAGCTACAATGTCAGTATGCTAATATCCAAGTTATCATGCTTCCTGTCACATACAAATCCTTTTTAATATAGCAACAAATTAAACTAACAATGACTAAACTTACCTCACAAACATACAGAATAATATCATGCTCCGATTTCATGTGCTCCTTCAATTTTGCAATGAACCTATATTTAACGGGACACCGTGAACAGAGTTTCAGCGTCATCGGTCCTCTCTTTCTGCCCCTTTTAGGCTGGTCAAATTTAAATTCCTTGTCCTTTTTTGTCCGTTCTACCTTTACTGTTTTATTTTGTCCTACCATTGACATATTGAAATTTTTTGTATATTTCTTTGCTTCCGTCTCTCCGAGCAAGGTTAGATTACCATCTGGGTCAATGCGGTAAAACAAAGGCTCACCATTGTCTTGGATAATGACCACAATATTGTCATCTTCCTCTTTTTCTACTATTTCAGTTTTAATTTTCACAGGTTCTACTATATCACTTTTTGTGTCTTTGCCTATTGCATGCAAATTGAAATCGTAGATAGGTGTTTCAGTTAAAATCTCTGGTAGGGATATGCAAAGTGTATTATTTGTTGTTTCTTCTGGCAATTCTAGTTGGTCTAAGTTATTGAGGAGTTCATTGGTATAAAAGTTGATGATTTCATTGCTCCGTTTAGATAGTAAATAAAACTTATAAGCCATAGATGCCATCATGAAGCAATTGATACATACATTGTAGTTATCAGCATAAGACAGCTAAAAATAAAACACATTAACAAGTTTAAGTGAAATTCTTAGGGAAAAACCAATCAGCCAAGAGGTTAAGAACTTCGATAATGATCAAATAAAAACCGTAAGACTTGATTCATGGAGTAACGACTTACCTCAACATCGCATATGATTCGGAGCACGTCTGCTATGCAATACTCCTTGTCATACTTGCAAACTTTCGTAAAAACATTTTCGTACTGATCCCGAAGCGGCTTCAGACAATTTATGCATAAATTTTCACCGAGAGTTCCATTCGAGAGGTGTTTCAGCACCAGCTTCAGGTCCAGGGTAGTTGCCATATTCTCAGATAATCATTACAGCAACTCCTGATAAGAAAACAATTTAAAGCATACATTTTCTCAAACAATAAACCTATGTCGTACAAAATTCAGAATTTACCACCAAATCAACTAAAGATGCGTTCTGTGAAATAAACACGATCACGAACGCTGATTTACGAAAAGACCCGTTCAGTTTTGCTTTTTTGACGCCATGTTTAAAGTTACTCATAAATGGATATGAGTCGACTAATTATGTCCTTAGGCGATTAATACTATGAAACCAGTAAATATTTTTTTAAATCTAAGTATGACCTATTGATACAGAAGAATAGCAAGTGCTTTGTATGTAATAACAAAATGGTAATGTATATTGAATTAAAAAGCAATTCTGTAATTTTATTATCTTTGTTCAGTATTTTATTTTACGGCCTACTAGAATCTAACTCTGTATAATAGTCCAAGGAATCGAATACGTTCTTAACTAGTAGGCGATTATAATTATCAATCAAAATACAGATTACAGATAAAAATAAAAAACATTATTATCCACCAGCTGTCAAAATTGTAGTGCAAAGTGGATGGAATGTTTAGATTTTATTAATTTGCACTATAATTTAAATTTTCTTACAAATCTATTAGTTAACAGTGTTACAAATGAAGCATAAAACCTATTAATACTTTTACAAAAGTTAATTTTCTACAAGGAGCTTGTGCAACTTACGTATCGAAGTAATTTTCTGAATAATCAGCGCTGTGAGTTAATTAGTGTATTAAAATTACGTTCAATATTCGGCTACTGAAGATAATGAAGCGGTTATCCGGTCGTGCCAATAGCCAAGGAAATGAAAAGAATACACTCATAAAGGCTTTATGTTGTGAATTAATTTGATCAAACTTTATAATGGATACCTACATGTAAGGGAATCTGATTGTATGCAATTTATTTTTCTAATAAGTAAGTACATACAACCTTGAAGGTCATATTTGATTTTATTACTATTTACAGCTAACTGGCCATACCAATAGTTTTTTTGTAAATTGATCAGTTTATAAAACAAATCTGTTGACAAAAGTCTAAGTAACTAAGTTTAAAAAAAAACATAATTTAATGCATCCTCTTTTACATACAGCTCTGTTCATAAACTGGAGCTTAACCATCAATAAAAATATTTGCTTTGAACACTAACAATTGGCAATTTGTTTTTTTTTATTGTAGATAAAAAATTCATATAGGTACCTTGGTAGTGACTACTTTTTATCTTTACAATATGGAAATATGAGCTAAAAATGCATGAAGCTAATAAAAAAATGCTGTATAATGAGAAACAATTTGAAAAAAAAAATCATTTTTGCATTTAAATGATTATTATTTAAATAATATTTTATTTTATTATAACATAATAGGTCTTGCCTGCCAGATCATCTTACAACTCATTTGTACATAGTTTTATAAACTAAATGTGAGACTACCTAATAAAAAAAAAAATAGAAACAAAATGAAAACACAATCAACCATTTCACAATTTATTTATTTATTCTCCAATTGTTAAAATTTAAAACTTAACTAAAGGCATTAGATACTTTTAAAAACAAAAATGCCTAACGAAACAACAACTCAAAGAAAAAGGCGGCTAGCAAAAAAGAAAGAGAAAAGAATGCAGAAATTAGCAAATGAAACCATAGAGGAAAGAGAAAAGAGGTTGTTGAAGAAGAGAATGTATCGTCAAAAACATAAAATGCAGCAACTTGAAACTAGTTTGAACAGTGTACAGAAATATGGGCTAGATTCTATGAGCTTGTTAAAAGTCAGGACAGAGATGTTTCACAAAGAGTTACATACGTTTTGTGACCAAAAATTTGAGGTATGTATGCATAGAAGTATATTCCAAAAATAATACTGCCATAGTCATTAAAAATGACACAACTAACATTTTTTTTCAAAATTGAGTTTAGTACATATTTGGAAACAGAATTTTTCTCTGAATAATTTTTCTTTTTATATGCATTAAATGCAATTTCGAAAATGTTAATTGAGCCTTTTTTGCAATATCATGATAACACTAATATCATGTTACTGACTTACATCCTTTGTACAGTTATTATAACTTATGCTTTAAATTTTAATCTATAAAATAAGTAAAATTGAAGTGTTTGTTAAATCTCAATATAATAGCTTTTTACTAAATGCATGTGAATTTTTAAACAGAACTTATACCATTGGATGATTTTTCCACTGAAAAAAAAATTCATTTTTTTTTACATTTTTGTATGTTGGTCTGTTGTTCCTGGTTAATCTCTGAAACGGCTAGTCTTTTTTTGACAAGACTCACTGGTAGATAGCTATTGTTATAAAGAGCAACTGAGGCTACTTTTATTTTAGAAAATTAATTTTCTAATTTATTATAACCTAATTAATTAGATAGATTGCTGTTGTGTTTAATATTAATTGTTAACTGTACTGATAGACTCAAAACCTTTTCTCTTAACTCTATAAAAAAAAAATGAGCAAAAATGGACTAAACAGTTTTTTTTTTAATTAAAAGAAATTCGTAACATATTGTTGTTTTATAAAAAAAAAATGTTATTTCTTATTACATTCAGCGTCTGGTACTGTGATCTTAAACTGATTATTGATTAAATAATGCAAAGACATTGAAAATTACCTATATGTATTACAATAACAAATACAAAAACAGTTCTCTGCCTTAGCTACTACTTACAGCCTTAGTCTAGGAGGCATTGGAATCTTTCAATTATATCATCAGCCGAAAGATGTCCACTGTTGGACATAGGCCTCCCCCAAGCGACGCCACAACGATCGATCCTGTGCGTCTCGCATCCACCGCACTCCCGCGACTCTCACCAGGCCGTCGGTCCACCTTGTGGGAGGCCTTCTAATGCTGCGTTTTCTGGTGCGCGGTCGCCAGTCTATAACCTTTCGGCCTCATCGACCATTCGTTCTAGCAATGTGCCCTGCCCACTGCCATTTTAGTTTGGCGATTCTTCGGGCTATGTCGGCGACCTTGGTTCTCATGCGGATATCTTCATCCTTTATTCGATCACGCAAGGAAACTCCGAGCATAGCCCTTTCCATTGCCCTTCCAATCATATATTAAAAAACATTTTATTTTTTACGTGCAGTAAGGTCAGTCATTCACAAAATCAAAAATCAGGCGCTACGGTGTCCGGACATGGCTAGTTCGGGCGGTTCCTGTTTCGGATTCAGTCTAAGGCCGCTATCCCACTGGCGTTTTACGAGCTTTGGCGCTTCTCCAACGTCTACGCAGCGGCAACGTTGCGCAGACGCGACTTTAACGTCGCGAGTTTCTTGGGGTAAAGCGCCAACGTTGTGCAGACACGACGTTAACGTCGCGAGTTTCTTGGGGTAAAGCGCCAACGTTGTGCAGACACGACGTTAACGTCGCGAGTTTCTAGGGGTAAAGCGCCAACGTTGTGCAGACACGACGTTAACGTCGCGAGTTTCTAGTGGTAATGCGCCGGCAATTTAAAAAATATTTAAAACACAGGTCACAGTAGGGCATAGCGGGCATTAGGTGCCAGCGCACAATATAACACTGAAAATAAAGCTGTTTCTGAAAACTGCATCAAAATTAGTTAAATGTTGTTTCAATTAGTAATTTCAATTTAATCGACAAGCGTGCTCATCATCGGCCACATCGTCGCTTACCATAGTGCTCAAACAGGACTGCAGGAGACTATCAACAATGAAAGACCTGAGCAAGTACGAATCGGACTCGCGCAGCAAGGGTTCCGTACAAATTTACCTATGAAAACATTTCAATTCCCGAAATGAGTAACGAAGATTTTACCGAATTGCAATTTTTTTTTGTGACCATATTACAAATTTACATTTTTTCAGTTTTTTTTCCTCTATTTGTCCTATGAGAACTTCCTTCATGTCAAATTTCAGGATTCTAGGTCAAAGGGAAGTACCCTATGAATTTGATTTTCTTGAGAGTGTCAAAATTTTTTCCGACATTAATGGCAGTATCTTTTTTTTTTGTTAACTCCGAAGATTAATTGTTTCACATCTTCAAGGGACCGCAGACCTGAGTATATGGTTTTAATTTCAACTCGATAACTCTACGCGTTCCCGAGTTAAAGGGTCTTGACAGACAGACAGGCGGACACCAAAGTGATCCTATAAGGGTTCCGTTTTTTCCTTTTAAGGTACGGAACTCAAAATATATTGGTATGGGGAAGAATGGGGGTGTGGTGGGAAGTTCTCGCTACCTCTTTTGTATACACGTAACCTAATGAAGTCACTGTCATTAGACTTAATGACGGTGACTTCACATGTCAATGTGTGCATCCAGATTTGAAAAGTTTCTAACTTGTTAAATTTAGTGTTAAAGTTAGTGTTTGACACGTAATAAAATAAACACAATAGAAATATGTCCATAAATCGCCTTTTGATAGTTTTCGGAAAACTTGGTATTTTAAAATTATCAAATATTTATTTTAAACCTCTCACAATTATTTTTTTCTTAAAATTATCCATTTGTAATGTTGCGCGAAAACATTCGATCACGTCGTTTACGTTGCTGACGAGAAGCATCTATATATTTTTTAACACATAATCATAAAAATATAATATGAAAAATTTTTAGTTTTGAAGTTTTTACCAATAATATTATGTTCATTTTATTTCTTTCCTTGCTCTATATTTTACCGTCAGGGCGCAGGGCGTGACATGTGACGAGGCGACAGAGATAGACGAAGGCGCTGCGCAAGAGTTAAAAAGGCGGGTGACTAATTTTAGGCGCAATTTATTTATTTTCTATATGAAACACATTTTTATTTTCGAATAAAACCGAAGAAATTATTGCGGGCCGGGTTGGGTGATAATTGCGGAGTCTCCCAAGCATTCTAGGACGGTTGGGAACCCTACCTGTGACGTCATATTTCAATTAAAAAGTTTAACAAACTCCGCGCTCTAAGTTTGAGAGCTTATTATTTTTTATTTTTCTCACTGAAACTGTGAAAATGACAAGCTACAAGACGTGTTCAGTGCCAATGTGTGGAAGTACGACAGTGAAATACCCTGACAAATTGTTTATACACGTTCCAAAAAGTCCAAGACGTCGAAAGCAGTGGCTACAGTTGGCGCGCCGAGACCCGAAGCTTACATCTGATAAATCTGCGATCTTTTTTTGTCAAGACCACTTTGACGTAAGTATCTAGAAATTAACATCAATGGTAAATCGGGCATGCCCCAGTCGGTAACGTGCCACACTTACGAAACTAAGACACGAATTTAAAATTTGAGCCAATCTGGTTGGTTTTTATGTATGACGGTGATGTAATAATATAAGTTGAATGCAATTTTAAATGCGTTTCTTAGATTTGCAAGTGGGGCACTTTACCGACTGGACCAGGTATGCCTGGTGTACTCTAAGCGCCTGGTGCACTCTAAGCGCATTGTTACATTACCACGGCACGGCATCGTTAACGTGAAACAATTACGAGAAGATGTTGCGTCGGGCAGATGATAATAATAATAATAAATAACCCCATAGCTAATTTTCTAAGTTGACGCCGTGGCAAGGCTTACGCGCTCCAATAAATCCTAGGTCTGTATCGGTAGCGTTTGCTTTGCCGTAACATGCCTAGGGTGAAGGGCCCAGACTAAGAGAGATACCTACAATCCGAAGGGAACGCTGACGAGGGACAGAGCTTTCATTTCTCTCTTTCCTTTGTCCAAGTCCAGAACCCCAGGGGCCTAAGATAAAGTATCCATAATAATAGTTCATCATAAGCTTTCCGTTACAAAAATCCAAAATAAAAGCCTAAAATAATTAGGTAAATTTTAAACGCTCTGACTCCTGAACTAGTGGTCTTTGTGGGTTAGGAATCAGTGATCTTTAAACAAGCCATAAAGTAAAATATTCAGCAGCCATTTTATAATAAATGGTGGAACAGAAAAAGTATAACATATTATTATTTTATTAATTATATTTAAATTAATTGAATTAACGCGCCGAACCGTGTTGAGCGGGTGCACGGTGAAGCGAAATTGACGACGCAGCGCCTAAACACGATGTCGTGGACACCGTGTATCTGAGTAAATCTGCACGATGCGGACGCACCGCAATCAGTCTCATGTTAACGATACCGTACCGTGGTAGTCAGACCTTCAGTCCCCTCATATTCCTGTACTTAATAAAAAATACTTAAACCTAACTTAACATTTGTAAGTACATAAAAATAATTGTGTTTTTGTATATAAAAGTACCTACATAATTAATATATATATTTCCTTTATTATTAAGAAATTACGAACAGATTTCTTAATAATTAATTAAAATCTAGCTTTAAAGAGTAATAAGCAATTTAACTCTAACTTATTATTATACGCTGCTTTTGTTAAAACTAAGAATAGCGTAACTTAGCACTTATAAACAAGTCCATAGCACCTTCTTAAAGTCTGGTATTGAGAATAAAACTTTGTTCATATGTTATATGCATAGCACAGCATTGATCACTATTATACACTAACTTTAACTCAAAAGGTTTAATAAATATCTGACATTTTACAGTTGCCTAATGACATGGAAAATTACATTCAATATAATTTAATGGGGTCTGTGGGCAAAATAAGAATGAAACCAGACTGTTTACCATCGAAGTTTGAATGTCAACATGATATAAGTAATTCTGTAGTAATTCAAGAAATAGCTTCTATGGAAGCTGAAATGCCGGTAACATCAGGCACGACGACCAATAAAGGTAAGAAAAAGTATTTTTCTTACTTATTTCAACTTTTTAAAATTATGTCAGTAGCACCCCGCCTCAGCTTCGCAAATCTTTGTTTTTTTTTTTTCGGTTTTTCTCATTGGGTGAATAGAAACAAAACATCAAAGGGTATTTTCACGGTATTTGAATATTTTTGCAACATTTAACTACATATATCAATTTATTAATGAATTGTTATTTAAAAAGTCGATGCTTGGTTAGAAGCCGATAATATGGTACAGATACCGGCACGGATCTTGGGCGCTGACTTCTACAGTACTATTTGCGCAGAAGCACGCAGAAGTGTAATATCGGGTCTCTTTAGTGGTATGAAAAGAGATGCGAGGGCGGGGAGTGCAATCCTTGTACAGTGGTTGGCTCGCCGATGTGTACGATGCGCAAAGCGATTCCCGCTCTTTCGTCGAGCGCTCAAGATTCGTGCCGCTATCTATATCAAAGTGAAAAACCAAACCAAAGTTTTATTTCTATTCACCCCGTTTTACGGTACTATATTATGCAAGAATTATACACCTATACCTTCCTTATGAATCACTCTGACTATTGATGAAAGTCGTAAGGAAATCCGTTTAGTAGTTTTTATTGCGAAGAGACAGACAGACGCGGTGGGGAATTTTGTTTTATAATATGTAAAGACCTCCAGTAGTAGCTACCTAAGTAACAAATACGATTTGTGTCATATAATAGTAATTTGGAGGTAAGCGGAACAGACTCTAAAGTCCCGCAAACCCCCGTTAAAAAGGGAGGATCCACCGACCAGACGGGTGTTACGTCTGGTGGGCAACTGCCCTATATGTTGCAATCGCGCGGAGACCTTTGATTGCGCACGCGATGCAGGATTTGTTATTATGTGACGCCATAGATGTCGCTACAGTAAGTTATTATGTCATGTTATTATTTCATAAAATAATATAGGTATTCTGATTGTTTCAGATTTTCAGTTCGTTAATGAGAAGGATTCCAATTTTCAAGATCAAGCAACTCAAGTATGTCCTGAAGCAACTAATAAATTAATTCAAGTATGTGTAACTGTAAATATTAGAAGTAAAGCTGTAAAATTTAATATATTTTTGAAATTTTAAATTGGTTATCTTATTTATATCTTTTTATATCCATTTTTATTTCCAATTTAAATTTTATTTTTTCCGATGGAATGAATTTCTTGATATAATTATGTCCATATTTTGAGCAATGCATTGGCTCCTGAAATACGATTTATAACTAGGTTAGGAGCAGGGAATTAATCATTTATTAGTGATAAGCGAAAAACTTCGTGGGTAAAGATTTTTATTATTATTTATTATTGTTCAAACTAAGGATAATAACACAAAAAAGTCCCGCAAATCTCTATTGAAATGGGAGGATCCTCCGAACATAAGGGTGTTTAGTCTGTTCCGGGCAACTGTTGTATAGCTGCCCCCCTAGCCAAGTTACGACCGTTTCGTTTCGATTCTCTTGCGTGGAACGCCTCGAGTGGCCACGCCTCCGATTCCTTTGTTCTGATCACGTGATAGCGTTGAGATGACGTCAGAACAAAGGAATCGGCGGCGTGGCCAACTCGAGTAGGTCGACATAAGAGAATCGAAACGAAACGATCGTAACTTGGCTAGAGGGGCTGTTCTAATCGCGCGGAGAACTGATGCGTAATGCGGAATTTTGAATATTAGTTTCTTTGTGGCGTCATAGATGCCGCTACACTTTAAAGATTAATATTATTTCTACTGTAACTATTTTAAATTACAGTGTTTGGAGTTGAATCGGCAAGGTTTGGAAATACAAAAGTCAAGAGTTAATTATGTTTTAGAGAGAAGTTTCCATAAATACCGAGTAAATTGGGGTAATTTTGGCCCTGGGGTGTGTAATTGTAACTTTGGCCCAAACTTATTATCCAATAAAAACACGGTTTCTCATGTTCCTATTGGTATTAAGCTTGTGCCAAAGTAACCCCACTTTACGATACTTTTTAATTATGGAAGAGAAAACTCATTCCTGCAAGAAAACGCACGATGTTCTCCCTTACTGGGGCCACGGGTAGTGTAAAAGTGAAACCCGGGGCCCTGGGACGAAGGCAAAGAAGGTGTTCCTTCTTTGCCCGGGGCCCTGGGACGAAGGCAAAGAAGGTGTTCCTTCTTTGCCTTTGTGTGGGAAAATCATCTTATGACAAATCTCGCCTTGGGCGGAGCGGGAGATAGTGTCAGACTTTTACTGACTAAAAACCCACTTGTGTACCTTCAGTCCCAGAAAAATCATCCTCTCCGTCCCTTACAATCACAGTACTAGACTACTAGACGCTGGATGAAATAACAAAGAATAATAATAATAATTTTTTGTAATACAATATAGCGGAGATGAGAATATTGAGATGGATGTGTGGTGTGACGAGAATGGATAAAGTGAGAAATGGGTATATTTGAGGAAATTTGAAAGTGGCGCCAGTGACTGAAAGGGAATCGTTTGTCTTGGTATGGTCATGTAAAGAGGAGAGATGAAACGCATGTTACTAAAAGAGTTATGAGTATACATGTGGATGGGTGGAGAGGAAGATGGAGGCCAAAGAAAAGATGCATGGATTGTGTGAAAAGGTAGACTAGTGATAGCATGACGGTTGACAGGATAGAATGGAAGAAAAAAATACGTTTTGCGCTGACCCCAAATAAGACGGGACAAGGGTAGGAACATGATGATGTAATACAATTTCACTTAAAATATATATTACGACTTTTTGTGTAGGAGGCATCAATTTTAACATTTCATTAAACTGTTTATGTTAAACAGTTTTATGAAATGTCTGTGTGTGACTCCTCCTAAATAACTTACGAATGATTCAAATACAATTTTACAAAAAAATGTGTTATTTAACTACTTAGACGGAAGTTTTTGCATTCCGTAACTCGGCCGAGCAAAAGTCAGGATAATGCGAAGAATTTGGCAACCATGTTGTAATCTACTTTGGGCAAATTTGCGCCATCAGCTTGAATTTCTTGAACTTCGTAAATCCTGGTTTGGCATTTTGTTAACACCTAAAACCTTCCACAAGCAGCAATCTAAATAATAGTTATTTTCACGACATAAAATGACAGAAACGTTTTATCACATAACACCTGAGTAATGTTTTGTAAAATGTGACGTCACACGGTATTCAATTAGGGCGGCCATGATTCATGGTGTAAGCTGTCATATAGTTTAATTCATATTTTTTGTCACGACTGTCAAAAACACAATAATTAGGGATTATTTTTGACGCAAAGTAACACTAACCCACAAAAACACAACGTTCAGTGAGATTTCCAAAAATAATCGAATACTATTTTTTTTTTGTCATAAAATCCAGATTTATACAAAAAAAAAAAAACAAAAAATGCAGATTTTGCATGTTTTCGATTTTCAAGTAATCTGGATTGCGTTATCTAAAGATGATTCTTTAATATTTACCAACTCCATATCCAGACTTAAAACTGTAGGTACAGAGAAATTCCTTATGGCAAACCCAGAAGCACGTAAGTTGATTTAAACATCAAACCCAAGATTCCATGCTCAACAGACCAACAATACTGTCCTGTTTTATTGTAGGTACATGTCTTAGATTTCCCTAAAACCTGCAAAAGGGTCATTTTAGTCTACATTGAGGAACTATATTGGAGGACTATATTGTTTACTATAGAAGCAACCTACAAACTCCGAAAAAAGTAATTAAGGATCATATAAGCCGTCTGACTGGTGACCGGTCGTTGCGGTGACACTTGGAATGATGGCCTATATCCAGCAGTGGACATCTTTCGACTGAAATAATGATGATAATGAATACAAGCCTTCATAATGATGATCCCTTGTTTCAGCAACCAAAAATGGAATCAACAAGTTTCCCCACGGCTTCAGAAATAGCAGAACTACAAACAGACACAGTAATCAAAGAAGAAACCGACTTAGACCATGGAATCACAGAAGATATACCACTTGATATCAAATCAGAAAACTTGGATGATATGGGCACACAAGACAATAACGATGACCCTTTTAGTAATGTACAACTAGAAGTAAAACAAGAAATTCCCGTAGAAATAGACAAAGACAGTATTGAAGAAAATGAAGAATATTCAATATCAAAAATCGACTTTGATCAGGAATCTAAACCTGAATTGGAACATTATGTAACGGTACCAAAATCAGAAATGTACTGTGATGAAATTTCTAAGTCTGAAGTTAAGGAAGAAACTGTGTTAGGAGATGAATCTCTAGTGACGTATGATTATCCCAATTTCGATGATGATGTTGGCAGCATCGACAGCACTGAGGCCGCTGCGTTGAATCAGGTGGAAGCGTGCCTGCAGGATGATATCAACATCAAATGTGAGGAAGATGATGATGAGGTGAGACATGTTTTTTGATGCATTTTATTGTCTTACTCAAAACATTTCACAATATATTGGCCAACTGCTTAATTGATACTGTTTCTGAGGTAGCTGTGTGAATGTCACAACACCACACTCGCGCAGTTACTTCAGCCATAGAATAAGTCTCACCGTTAAGCGGTCGAATCATTGGGCATAGCAAAAAACTAGTGAACCCATTCATTGAAGTCGTCTAAAATTGTGTCTTGAAATAATTGCAGAACGCGCATTGTGGATTTTGATTCGTGACAGTTAATCAACGCGAAATTCTTGTTGGACTTTCATAATATTCTAGAACCCGCCATGGTTTTCCATCATTACTACAATGCGTTGTGGTCAAACATTACGAGAACAACGACATCGATGTCTCTAATGCTGCAACAGCATACGTCACAATCGCAACACACGTCATCCTTCACGTAGACTGCCTTCGTGCAGTGCCTCGTGTTGGTGTATGGCTTTTTTTGTATGTACCACAACGTAAAATTCGCGATGTGGCACTTTAAAAAACACCACAGCACGGTGTTACCAATATTTTTGCGCTATGAGTGTCTTTAAACCACTATACTATAAATACAATAAGTACAAATTATTACAATCAATGATAGGTAAATTGGTTCAGTTGATACATACAAAGTTTTCACATATTTATAAATAAAGCAACCGTAGGTTGCCTTTTTTTTGACTTAGAACAAATTTAGAGGTCGTTTGAACTGCTTGTGATAACCTGTGACATTTAAAATAAGTTGTGTATACTTCCCTGAGTATTATCATATATGCTTGGTCTGACTAGAATATTAGACATTGCTTCTATTTGGTCCAAACATTTATAGACTATTTTAATTCTCCAGCACCATCACAAAGAAGAATACAGCAAAATGGATATCAAAGAAGAGTCAGAACTCACAGTAACTGAGACACACTTAATATCAAACAAAGTTATAAACACAACGTCCACAATTACAAACCCACATGACGGTCTTATCGAATCTAAAACTACTAAGACCTTGGTCATGGAGATACTTCCTATGACCCAAACAAATATGGCATTCTCAAAGATTGGGAATCCAGAAGAAATTCTACCAACTTCTTATGATAACGGCGATGACTATATGGATTATCAAGACTCTTTCCAACTAAATTCCATCACAGGGAATGTTTTATCCCTTGAACAAGAAGCATATGGTCTCCTCAAAGCTAAAGGAAAAAAGAAAGACGTAGGCGAAACCCTCCTTACCTGTCCGAAATGCCCCAAAACTTACCGACACAAAAACTATATGAAAAGGCATTTAGCTGTCCACGAATCCATAGAGAAACGTGCTCAAGGGCATATTAGAAGCCAGATAACTAAGAAAGAGAATAAAAACAAGAAGTTGAAAGCTGAACTTGAGAGACAAGCAGTTAAAAAAGAAGAAAAGGTCAAGAAAGAAGGCTATGAATGTACTTGTGGGCAATCGTTTCAGCGAAGAAGTCGAATGGAAACCTGTTTAAGATCCCACAATTTATTCTTTGACACAAATACTTATCCCTGCGTGTCCTGCAACAAACAGTTTAAAGACAAGGAAGAATTAGCTCTCCATCGCAAACGGCTACACAGAAAGAGATTCCCTTGCAAATTCTGTCCTACAGACTATCACACGCGAAAAGAACTCTTCAAACACCTACAAGTTCATCAAAAAGTCCAATTAATGGAATACAAAGTAATTTCAGAAGTTGTCAAAGGGAAACAGAAACTTAAATGCTTCATATGTCCAAAAAGTTATATGGAGTTATCAGACCTTAAGTGCCATGTCATGGATGATCATAAAGAACCTTATAGTTGTCCACGGTGCAAGCGAACATTCTCTAAAATCATCGATTTTGGAAACCACACGAAAACTTTTCACCCAGAAGTCGAAGGTCAATCGGTCTTAGATGTCCTAGAAGCTTTCTCAAAGCTGGTGAAAGCTTGGAAATGTGAGGAATGCGGTTTACAATTTCATGAAGCAGATAAACTAGCCGTGCATCAAATTGAAAAACATAGTCCAGATCTGAAAGCTGAGATGCAATTTCAGTGTACGGATTGTCGAAGAGTTTTCATAAGTCAGAAAGGGTTGACAGCTCACAGACGCATACACCACAACACAGAAATTGTAGAGGAATCTGAGCCTGTTGAACAAGGCGTGATGTGTTTAGAATGTCGAAAAATCTGCAAAGATATGAACGCCTTACTCTCACATATGCGCTACCATTCCCCAGATAGAAAATTCCCTTGCAAATTCTGCGATTTCCGCTTCGCTACGCACGAAAAGCGGAGAGCCCACTCCGAAATCCACACAGGCGATATGAAATACGTTTGCTTCATCTGTGAATACCAGTGCAGTTCCGAGAATCGACTAAGAACACACAAGTTATCGCCTAAACATGTTAATATGAAAGAGTTTTTGCTAACGGGAAAGCCGGTGGTCCAAGAAGCGCAGTCTTCTGCAAAACAGGAGAAGATAAAAGAGACTTTGAAAAAGAAAGAGTGGCAGGTGAAAGAGAAGAAGAAAAAGGAGAAAACGCGGAGTGAGTCGCGTTCTGAGTGTAGTGAAGTGGATTGTGACATTTGTGGGGACAAGTTCCCGAGTCAAAGTGAAATGTTGGAACATAAACAGACTCACCCTTTCATTGAGTTCCCTAATGAAGATACACCGAGTAGGATATTTTTTAAGTAACATTTAATCTTGCCTATATTGTCGTCTGTTGCAGTGATATTACTGACATTAAAATTTTTAATCCTTTTGAGGATATTTCAAATGAATAGTGCTGTGGTACTGAGAGCTCATATACACGAGCTGCATGTTGTCTACCGCGCCGTCGACCTATAGTGACACTTGACACAAACGACGGCTGCCGTTGATCTTCATTTATTGGAATGTCGACGGCCGTCCTCGAGCGTCAGCAGCTGCCGCCGAGGTGTCGACGGCTACCGTCGAAGCGTCGACGGCTGCAATTATCTCTGCCGTTGGCAACATGTAGCTCGTGTGTTTGAGCTCATGGTTTTTAATATTAGCATTTGAAAATTATATTATTTTATTGAGGGTGGTGGATAGGATTTTTTGTATATTTTTTACAAGTGATGATAATGTGTGCGTAGAATGTAACATGGAAATAAAAATGCCTTATTAATTGTACAAATTAATAAACGTTTGAATACGATGTATAAGCAATAAATAAGTAAAAGTCTTCCAATTACATACGAAATGGCACAAATCATCCAAATATTAGTGTTATTTTAAAGTTGACCAAAAAGATTTTGATGACATTGAATAAAACACTTTATGTTTAGTGTCTTAACATTCAAAGTTGCACGAAAATCGACTTTGAAACTAAAAGCTCTTAAGCTATACAATTGGGCTAATAAATTTGAAATTTAACTCGCCAAAAATAAGGTATATTATTCAATATCTGTGTTCCTCTTTAGTCTGCGTTGAAAATTGTTAACAATATCACTACAACAGGGACATATTAATTAAAAACTAAGTAATTATTACTAAAATTATGGCTTTTGTATAGTAAGTTTTTGTTAAGCATTTACGTGTTTGGGGGGTATTTATACGGTGCCCGGGAGTACCGAGTTACAAGCTAGTCTACTTAATCGATAGTTTACGCTATATAAAACGGGACAGTTGATTACGATTGTAAAAGAAAGTTGTCCCACAGAATTTATTGTTTATAAAACTTTTTGTCTAGGTAGTTCAATTGGAAAAAAAAAGAAAAAAAAGTCTAGCAAATATAATATTGTTTTTAACAAGCGAAGTGATCTTTTTAGTCATTAACTCTTTAACTGCTTACGTCTTGGTCCGACGAGTGTTTTCGTGAATATTCGCCAAGTTGTGTGACTTGTGTGTTGTGACTGGGTACTCCATCTCGTTTACTGCCGAGCGGTCCCATACAAAAGTGCTCCGGAGTGGGGAGCCGGGCCTCGCGCCCCTTTTTTGCTACGTAATAAATATTAAAGTCTCCATCGACACGACTACATGCACACCGTTGAACTAGCGACACTGTGCAGGATAATTATCCGGTTTCCGCGACGGGGACCCGAGCATACGAAACACGCGCGTTGTCACGCGACGGGTGCCTGTCGCGGGCGCCCGCTTAACGCAGCGTCGGCCCTTAATCAATCTTTAATCCCTATAGGTGACAGAAGAGCTGACGAGATGTAGTATTCGGTCGTGGTGAATGTGTCACCCTGGCGGAATAGACGAGAGTCTTTGTCGGATATATCCGACGGCTTTTAAAAGTTTAAAAAGTTCACTTGGCTTGCTGTTTACACTGTACAGCTAAATTCGTTATGCCCGGATCACATCGACGGATGCAAAGAGAAAAAGGTTATCTGCAATTTTGCGATTTTTTTATTATTGTTGCTAACTTAAAATAATAGTCTAAGATCTGGCTGCAAAATTAGTGCGCTCACCGACTATTTGCTAAAAACCAAATTTTTACGCATATTTCTGATTGGAGAATGTATATCTACCAGGCTGCCTATCAAAATGTAGCCGCTAGTATTTTTAATTAAATTATTGTTAATTGATCTTTCGGAAAAAATTTCATTCACTTTTTTTTAATAAAATATCGTCAACTTCACGGCAATATATATGAAGACACTGAAAAATCACAGTTGGAGTTTTGGCCGAACTTTCGCATCGCAGCCAGGTAAACGTATAAATTATACGAGCACGTTACACATACACGTACACACGTACGTGTATGTGTAACGTGCTCGTATGTAGTATCCCACCGAAAAAAATAAAAAGTAAAATAAACTCTCTTTTACTCTACCTTAAATATTTACCATCTTTAATAGCCAGCTACCTTTATTGCGGCCAAATTTAATTAAGCAGCCGTATATCATAATAAACAGAAAAAAAATAGCTATAATTTGATATATAAATAATAAATGTACGTTATGGACGTATAGGTGTATCATAATCATACCTGCTTACACCTGGCTGCGAAGAGGTGCGGCCAATTGCGCGACGGCAACTTTTTTTTATTTTTTATTCTTGATAGGTTCGCGCTTGACCGCTATCTCACCTGATGCAAGGCGACGATGGAGCCCGCTTACCTAGAAGTAACCTATTCATTCTTGACTTAAAGATTCCCGGGTTGTAGCCATCAGGAAACACAGATTCTGGCAAGGAATTTCACTCCTTAGCTGTACGCACAATGAATGTGTTCCCAAAACGTTTTGTGCGTATAGGTGGGATTTTTCAGGGTCTTCATATATATTGCCGTGAAATGGACGGTATTTTATTTAAAAAACAAGTGAACTAATATTTTTCCGAAAAATCAATTAAAAATAATTTAATTAAAAATACTAGCGGACACATTTTGATAGACAGCCTGGTAGATATATCCTAATCATAAATATGCCTAAAAATTTGTTTTTTTTAGCAAATATTCGATGAGCGCACTAATTCTGCAGCCGGATCTCGTACTTTAATGGCAAAGAAAGAAAGAAAGACTGACCTCGAGCAGTCTGGGCATTTTGGTTGTGGCTTGCTTTAGCTGAGATTCTTGTGCAATAAATAAACTTACATAAATGTTTTTAGAACCTCAAAAAATTTTATGAGCAAAAAGCGAAGGAATAGTATAGCTATCTATCTGTATCTCTTTCCCGCATTTTGAACGGTTCCCTTGTAAGGAATCAACTCTTTATTCTTTTGAGTTAATTACGGGCTAAGTTAAACGAACATGTTCAAGATAAACAATTGAGCCGAATAAATACCACAGTTGATTTGACTGTACTCGTAGATAATAATATTCAAGTTAAATTATTGTTTGATTATAAAATAAATAGGCACTGGTCGTAAAAAGGCTAAGTTGATCACTAGAACCTGAGGGTGTTCTAAAATGACGTTCACTATGTGGCAACACTGAGGCGTCAGGCCCCTGTTAAAAGGCTTATATTACTGACATTTTTTAGATATGTTTATATCTACATTGACATTTACCGACATTTGTTTGTTGGCCGTCAATGTCATGTATACGTTTTTTAAGGAAAGGACCTGACGGCTACACTACAATTGCTATAGGATGGTGCGGGTGACAGCTGTCAGATTCATACAATGTAGCTACCTATCCTTTTCTCTCATCTTAAAGATGCATATTTTCGTCCTGCTGTCATCGTATCTTTTTTACATAGCATAAAAAGATCTCAAATGGCGCTAACTGGTGGTGTGAATTTTCCTGAATACCCTCAGTCTTATTTTTCCCTTATTTTAAGCTGATTATAAAAAATAATGTGGAACATATTTGGAACATATTCATATAATAATATATTGAGTTGGGTCACAAAATATTTTTATTTGAGCATTGATTGCAAATAATTACTTTAATTTACTTAAGTAAATTCTGTTTAGTTTTGCACTGATTATTTGAATAAGTTAATTATCTAATGAACTGGTGTTTTCTTAATTATTATTTTATTTTATAGCTTTTTGAGGTGATTATTTTGACTTACTTTTGCAAATGGTTGGTTTTTAAGTACTTGATTTTGTATTACCCTGTGTGCAGGTATATTTGGTCCTAAACTCTAGGAGTTACCTACAGTGACTTAGCTCTCAAAAATCATGTTTCATGCAAAGTAAAAAAAGTTACCTGCAATTTTGCGAATTTGTGATAGTTGCAGTAACTTACTAAAAATTCATATTCTAAGGCATGGTAAGTCGTCTTTCAAGTGTTAAAAATAAATAAATAATAGTTATTTTATTCAATAATGTTTTTGAAAAAAAAAAGCAAAAAGAACTGCTTATTATTCACATACTATTAGTAACTATCAGAAAATCGCAAAATTCCAAATAACGATATTTGGTATTTCATTAAATAACTTCTGCTTCTCTGGATGGCGCGACAAGAGTGCCAGACTTTACCCGACTGGAATGGACCCGTATTCCTAATGCTGGCCTTCGTGTTCCAAGCTCACAGTGACTTACAAAAAATCCTGCAGCCAGCGGGCGAAATTATTCGAAACTATAATGGCGGATTCGGTTACTGATAAATTTTTATTTCCAATTTCCCTCGAAAATCCCTGGATAAAACTAAATAGACTTGAGGCCCTACCACGAGCTACTAACGCGATCCATTATACGACCTAAACTGAACTGTTAAAGGGATGGAGCTAAATACCTTTTTATCTTTTTTTATTGCACCTACCACTATTTTTCTGTGTATCACCCAAAGGTTGACTGGTAGAAAATACCTAAAGTATTAAGTCCGCCTCTGTATCTTTATGTGCATGAAGTATGAAATAAATAAATATAGGGTGTATTGCTCCATCCTTCTTTTTCGCTCGCACGACTGACATTTGAAGACCCATAGTAAGTCCCCGGATAGCATAGCATAGTCTGCCTTATAATGTTCCCTCTGTTGGGACTCACGCCTCCTCTCTAGGAGAGGGTATGGGCCGTAACCCACCACGCGGGCCCAGTGCGGGTTGGTGAATGTCACATGTCTTCGAGTTTTTGGTTCTAGGACATACCGGTTTCCTCACGATGTTTTCCTTCACCGTTTTGAGAGCAGTGGTGATTAAATAAATTACACAAAGTAATGCGCCTGGCTGGGTTTGACCCCGCAACCTACAACTCGTAAGTCGGGGCCGTTACGACTCGTCCACCACTGCTCCCCCGTCCCCGGATCCATGGATTTATTTAAGCAAGTCGTATAACGTTGTCAAGCTTCGCCATATGCGAGCTATCCCGACTATACCGTTTATTTGTATCGTTGATTTCTTCAAATTTGTTTTGATATAATTTGCATGTTTTTTTTACACATGATCTATTGTATCAATCGTAAATAACTGCCTCGTGGCTCTAAATAATTTCGTACACTACATCGAAAGCGAACCGAAATCATAGTGAAACTGACATGTCGTTATTCACAGTACGACCAACCCTAGATTCCTGATTTGAATTGATTTGTCAAACTCTACTTTCGCCTGGAAATCTACAAAACATCTCTTATTTTTAGTTCCTTTTCTGACCAGGTACCTGTCCAGGGGCCCCAAGGGGGAGCTCCACAAGCACACAGGTATTCAAAGCACATGAGACGCTACTGAGAACCTTAGGTTTTATCCTTGTGAAAATAAGTTATGTCATATCGCTCTGGGATCTTAGTATATGAGTGGAGACATGTTGAGGAAAATCACCCTTACGACTTTAGACGTAATCAATATGAAACTTTTCGCCCATTTTTGTTTTATTATTGATAGGCTTGTGTGTGACCACTATTTCACTTGATGGCAAGCGATGATGTTATCGTTGAGTTCTCTTGACAACTTTTGACTTAAAAACCTCAGGTTGTAACCATCAGGAAACACTGACTCCGGCCGGGAAATCCACACCTTAGCTGTGCGGGTAATGACCACATTCAAGCCAACCTTAATTTCACTGACTGCTTCGTCGCCCGGTTCGTTTCCTGGGTCGAGCTTGTTGGATTTTCCATCTGGCATTGCTCAGTAGCTGCCTAAATTCTGGAATTGTGTCTGGTTGATTGCTGCTAGTTCTTCTTTTATGGGACTCAAATTGGTGATGTAGCTCAGTCACAAGCAATAAGCTATATACATTGTCACATTTCCTATCTTAATTTCTGTCATTTGAGAAGTATAATTATTGTCCTATACTTATTTCCTGAAAGAGAAGTTAAGATAGGTAAACGTATATATCTTTTCAATACTTGAAAATCTGCTCTTAGGCATGCATTTTACTTTTTTCCGCACTAGTGCGGAAAAGTGCGCGAGCTCGCCACCGCCATAAATATATTAGGCTGGGCACGACGCAACCCCCACGAGTCGCGCGTCAACGCCGTTTATTCCTCCGTAAGTGTCGTTTGATACACGTAGAAATTTGTCACTGCAACACTTGGCTACATAACTCTTGCTTCCGGCTCGGGCGAATTTCATAACAAACTTTCTCCACTTGTATCAAAATGTCTTATATTGCTCGTAATTGTACTACAAGTACTCCTCAAAGCAATGCTTCGAGAAATTCAGTCATGTTTATGAAATGCTATCGTTTCGGTTCGCTTTTGCTTCTCAGTGCGAAAATGTAATATAAATTGTTGTGTATTTCGGTGCCTGATATTATGTTAGTTCTCGAAGTAGTGTACATGTAAAAAAGATGAAAAATATATTGTTTGTTGAACAGCAGTACTTTGTGGTTTTTTTGTAAACTTGGAACCTATCAATCCTATTACTTCTAAGGATCAGTCCATAAAGAGATGCGAGGCTGTGTACACTCTTTAAGATTGCCATACAATATTGAACTTTATTTACTATACAAAAAAGTGCTCATTTTTCGTGTACACACTCGCGTCTCCATAGGAACTGACTAAACCTACCCTTTTAACCGCTTTCGTCGGATTTCTCCGACGGGTATTTTCATATCCTATTTGTCAGGGTCGTGTTTGCAACTGGGTACTCGCATCTCGTTTAGCTCTTCAATCTCCACAGGTGAGATAGAGTATTTGGGCGTAAATGTGCGACCCTGGCGGAATAAAAGTGAGTATGTCGGATATATCCGACGTAGGCGGAAGATAAATATTTCTGAACAGTTCGTCTTATTAAGTATTTTCTCACCCTAATAATAAATACTTGCTAACATTTTTTAAATATGAGTCTAAAATTTTCGAATTTACGCTTCACTTTTTTTTTGTCAGTCTTTTCTGTCTAAATCGATAAAGTGTAGTAATTATAAATTATGTTTAGAAACAGTAAGTTTTCTAAATGTTAATCTATACATATAAAAGCGAAATACCACTCACTGATTAATCACGAAATCTCAGAAGCTATAATAATTCGTACGCTCTACCATAGCCTCTCGTTCGGACCGGATTAGCTCCTTACTAGCCCGGGGACCTGGCAGGTATCTCTCTACAACAGTGCTATCGTCTGCATACCCATAGATACCAGGCATCAGCAGATCGTTAATATGCAGCAGGAAAGAGTTGCAGAGAGAACTGACCCCTGAGGAATTTCGGCATTAGTCGTCATGGGCTCTGATGAGCATCCATCGACAACAACTCGGAGAGACCGTTCACTCGGGAAGTCTTTTACCCAGTTAATCAGACCAGGGGAAATGCTGTACGCTGGAAGCTTACTCAAAAGGCTGGCGTGCCATACCTTGTCGAAGGTCTTCGAGACGTCTAAGGAGACAACAATCGCTTCTCCATTCTTCTCGAGGGCCTCGCCCCACATGTGAGTGGTATACACTAGTAGGTCCCCAGTAGACCGATTGTGACGAAATCCGTATTGTCGGTCACTGAGGAGATCGTTACCTTCCAGGTATGCCAGGAGGCGTGAGTTCAATACACGCTCCATAATCTTGCAGATTGTGGAGGTTATTGAAATCGACCGATGGTTGGCAGGATCGGCACGACTGCCCTTTTTGAGCACGGGTTGCACGTTGGCAAGCTTCCAGGAATTGGGCACTATACCATTCCTAAATGAGAGGCGATACAAGCGCTTCAATACACACTTCAATATTTCTAAATACATATTATAGATAAATTACACCCAGACAGAACAAATGATTGTGCTCATCACACAATCATTTGTCCTGGGTGGGAATCGAACATCAATCTCCGGCATAGCAATCAGGGCCACTAACCACTAGACTAAAAGGCCAGTAAATTTTCTTTTTCACGCGAACAAGAGCTGTTTACAAATAAAATTCATTTATTTAATAAAATTTCTTTTATTATCACATACATACGATAAAATTCCTCATTACCTCTTACCCGTTACAAGTTGACATACAAGTAAAGTATCGGCTATAAATATGACGCATTGAGCTTTAGGCAGAAACTGACACTAGGTTTTTTTTTAAGTTTTTCTCCACTCTAGGACTATATCCTGACACCCAGGCCGGTAACAACTGTGTGTAGGCCATACAAATATTTGCTCCGCGCGGGAATCGAAGCCGCGACACGCAGTGTAACAGCCAATCTCTCAACCACTGTAGCAACCGTACCGTGTCAGTGTAAGGGAGAAAAACAACGATCTACAAAGCGGAAAATTTTCTAAAACTCTACACGCCATATATACGGCCATTGGATATGGTATTATACCATAATTCAACTATTTAGTGATACAATTTGATTTCTAAATACTACTAAATGGAATATAATACATACTGGTCATAAGATTATGAAACTACCTTTTTTTTTTGTTCTAGACATAGAAAATCTATTTTTTTTTTAACACCAAATATAGTTTTAGACACAAATATAAACAATCGTGTGAATACTTGAAAGTATTGTGAATGAAGTAAAACAATAGTCAATTTTATTAATATCAATTAATAAAAAACATAATTAGGTACTTAAAATCTTACAGAGCGATGAAAATATGCTAGGTGTACTAAATATTACAACTATAAGAGTTGATGTTACACAAACGAATATATTTTACAAAAATTCGAAATAATTTTATTTGACTTGTTTCGAAAACTCCGGATAAGTTCCAGATAACGTTAACTGTCTGATATTTTCAGTCATATAACCGTCTATGTCGGATATATCCGACAAACAGTCTCACGTTTATTTCGACCGGGTCGCACATCCACGACCAAATACTCCACCTCGTCAGCTCTTCTGTCATCTATAGGGAATGAGATGCTAAATGAAATGGAGTACCCAGTCGCAAACTCACGACCCTGGCGAATAGAATAGACACGAAAACGAATAGGTCGGAGAAATCCGACGCTGGCGGTTAACTATATTAATTTTCTGGTAGATAGTTCCTATCCTGGCTTTATGTAAAGGCCTTCAGTCATATCGTTTGTGTAACACAACACAAATGACTGATCACTGAGTTAAAACACACTAAAATCTTGTCCTTACTGCTTCGTTACAGAGTAGCATTCGGTTTGACACTGTTTTACACATATTCTTTACAGAGCTAAAGTATACACACTGTAGACAAGGTTGTAATAAATATGTGTATGTTTTGTGCGCAAGAGTTCATTGGGGCGAAACGATGCGACGCTTGACTGCAGTCTGTCTACGATGGCCCTATACGATATAAAATCTCATTTCATAATCATGATAATGGTCTAATAGCTCGGAAAAGCTAACATAGCTGTACACGTTTCATAGTTCAGCAATATTATGACAAAACAATCACAGATAGCTGCCCGCACTGGGCCGTGTGGATTACGGACCATTCGTTCACTTAGGAGGCCTGAGTCCCAGTAATGTTCTCAAAATTATCATACTTAGTATCATGTCTAAACCAGTGTCAAGACGAATACAACACCTTAGATTATAATTTAACTGCGTTACACATATTCACTGGACTTTTCAATGATGCATCTTGTGATAATAGAGCTTACAGAAGATATCGTCATATATTTTAAAATCATAAATCAAAATATACATCTAAAATAGATTTAAGTCGACTATTATTAATGTCATCAGCCGGTTATTCTTCTGTTACATAAAGAAAACAATACTTTCGTGGTACATTTTTTGGTTAAATTCAGTAGTTTTAACGCAGTTAAACCATAAAACAAAATTATATTAGTAGTTACAGTGAGAATACTTAGCGAAAAACAATTTTACTTGAACTTAACTTGCAATTATTTGCCATTACATACCATTATATTACACCGATTATACCTCACCTAATCGTAAATAACGATGTGGTCGACGATAGAACACGCTTACCTTAGTCATTTTGTCTTAAATCGCATAAGTAAACTCTCTATAAACTACTCTACACACACTCGATACTCAAACGCTACTCATTTCAAAGACGATCTATTCTCTCTTTCTCAAAAAGCAATAGCGACTTGAAAATCAAGTAACATTTTGAATAACACACATTGATTTAAATAGTAAGGACATGGTGACCAACACACTACAAATTAGCTCGCAATATTCGGCAGTGGTCGGTAATCTTCGGGACCAGTCGTGTTTGTTGCGCAAGCGTTCGGACGACCCTGTCTTTAATATTTAAACCTATGATATCACCTCATCCAACTTAGCCTCTAACTTCTAATAAGTAAACGTGATCGTCCAAGGCTGCGCCATATTCGCGGCAGGCTTCCTGACCACGAGGACATCGTTCCCCTTGTGCAGCGTCATCTGCAGAGCGGTCTGCTTGCCCGCCTGCGTCAGCTTGGCGGTCTTAGGGGGGGACTTGATGCCCGCGATAACTATGCGCTCTACCCAGGACCGGGTTGGGTAGTGCGCGTTTTCATCGATGAATCTGTGGAAGAAAAGGCTTGGTTAGAAAATGTGATTCTCATGTTGAAGATTAAATATTGACTGCTGTTTCTCGATCAAGAAATCTCATTTTAATAATTGTCTAGATGAAGTTTTCATGCAACTCCGGGACAGATGGAAGGATGCCCTGCTTAGGCGGAGCACCGCCGTGTCCTCGTGAAAGCGATCGACGACAATTCGCTCTCGCGCCAGGCCCTGATACAGCCCGTGGTGCGGAGCGGGGAAGAATGGTAGGCGGTCGCCTCTGCGTGCGAAGCAGTAATGCTTACGCAGGAACGGACTTTTCCTCACGCCCCAGCCGCCGGGATCCCGACCCCAATTTCCATCCACCGTAGGCGTGAACTTGCGAACGACGAGCAATGCTCACTGTTCGGACCGAGTTCGAGACGCCGACGGCGTGTAGTGTTCCACGCGCGCTCGAAATATCAGCCGAATAGTAGGTTCAAAATACCTTGTTGACACTTTAGCGTTTTGGAACAAGGTGCACTCTGACCCCTCGAGTGCACCTTGTACTAGATTTCCTGTAGGCCTGAGCCTATTCAAAATTAAATAAAAAGAAAAGTCATTGGGTCAAGCCAAAGGCTTTTCTTTCTTGGCGACATGCAGAATGAATGTGATCCGATTTTATTTTTGAGCACTATACCTGGAGACACATGGCTTTATGTCTGATATCATGTGGAAAGATTTTTGTCAAAGTAATGACATCGCCATATCATATTCTGACAATTACTATCCATTCCTGGTTGACTGGAAGATATCGAGGAATGCGTTTTTCTTTTTTATGTTTCTTGTTGTAAGTACCTACAACAAAGTATGTTTGTTTTTTACATAATACAAGAAATACTCACGAATAAGTCATCGCGCTGGGCTCGAACGTCAGTTTAGCGTAAATGTGTTTGTTGTTTAAGTACTCGTACGTCTCACCGTCATCGATGTACAGTGAGCCCTGCGCGGTGCCCTGTGGGAGAATGGAAACGATATAAGTTAGGAATTCTGATTTATAAGAAGTGTTCGTTTCCCGAAATGGCAAGCAGTTGCGTAGTTGTATTGTTTCGTGACTTTAATAGAAGTAGAAGTTTAATAGGAGAAAAGTCATTGTAAGAACACATTTGTTGTTTATAAATTCATTTTAGACTAAAAATAAAATAAAAATACAAACTATACTACTTCGTCTTCGCAGAAACACTCGGATTTTATGTCTCCTTTTCAACATCCTACATAACCCATCTTATCCTTCCTACCTGCGGGACCGTTTCTCTTACGCTCGCCCTAGCGACGCTCCGTGCAGATCACACCTAAGATCCCTGCTTAAATCCCCTCCTCATAAATCCAGCTACTACTCCTACTCTTTCTCTGTCCACGCAGTAAGGTTGTGGAACTCTCTTCCGCCTAGCATTCGAGATTTGCAAACAATTTCGCTCTTCAAAACTAAAGTAAAAGAGCACTATCTTTCCTCTCTATCGTGTTAATTATATATGTATATACATTATATATTTATTTTTAGTAAAGGTATATATAGTATAGTATGTATAGTATATAAGTATTTATTATTTTTATTTAAGATTTCACATTCTCTTCTTCAATTACTGCTACACACTATTGTCTACTTTTCTTTTTACTTCTCCTTTCGCAGGTCTGCTGGAAGAAATTTCTTATTGGAAATAAGCAGTACCTTTGTACAATTTTTATCTGAATGTTTCTTCTTTCTGTATGTATTCGTGTGTACATAAATTATAAAATAAATAAGGTTTTTTTTCGGTGGGAAAATCATCTTATGACATCCCCCGCTCTTGGGTGGGAGATAGTGTCAGTCTTTTACTGACTAAAAACCCACTCCTGTTCCTTAGTTGTTTTTGTACCGGGGCCGAGTCTTCCTTCCATATGCATGGGTAGGATGACAGCACAACGAAAATATGCATATTTAAGATGAGAAAAAAGGATAGGTTGCTACATTTTGTGAATCTGACAGCTGTCATCCACACCATCCAATTGTAGTGTAAATAAAACCTTCCAAAATTAAAAATTGCAAATAATTTTAATTTTGGAAGTCGGTGTTTTTTGTTGTGTTTCATCGCTGCATTCAACACCGAAAGTCTAAAGTAGCAAACATCAAAGAGAAATACAATAAATTGAGAGCCTCCTCCTTTTTTTGAAGTCAGTTCGAGCTAAAGTCACTGTTTACTTATTTATTTATTTTATAATTTATGTACACACACATATACAGAAGAAGATATCTTATTATAAAAAATTGTACAAGGGTACTGTTTATTTCAAAAAGAAATTTCTTCCAGCAGACCTGCGTAAAGAGAGATAAGAAGAGATGTAGACAATAGTATGTAGAAATAAGAGTTTGTGAAATCTTAAATTAAACTAATAAATACTTATATAACTTTATATACTGTTTTATTATTTTTACGACCTTTGGTCCGACGAAACAGATAAAGCTTTATGGTATAACTAGCTACTGCCAGCGACTTTGTCCGCCTGAAAATAGGTTTCTCCATACAAAATTTGGAGATGGATTTTGGAAAATTCTGTCTTAGTGCGCGTCTAAGTCAAAAAGCATACCCACAGGCGACCCCAGCAGGGTCGAAGCCTACTGGGGCCAAGGGTCTGATTCTGAAAGGAAGACTCGGCCCCGGTACGAAAGGCGGCGAAGGAACAGGAGTGGGTTTTTAGTCAGTAAAAGTCTGACACTCTCTCCCGCTCCGCCCAAGAGAGGGGGATGTCATAAGATGATTTTCCCACCGAAAATAAAAAAACCTTGTAAAATTTTACGCTACTAGTTCCAGTTGTTTCGTATATGTCAGTCAGTCAGTTTCTCCTTTTATATAACTAGATATTTGAGTGGTCATCCCAGTATTAGTGAACAAACAAGATAGAAACGTACATTGATATCGAGCGCCACGACGAGCGTGTAGGGGTCGTCAGCCATGAGCGCGGACGAGCGACGCACGCGCTCCTTGCGCGGTACGATGCTGCCGCCGCGCTGGAACACGGGGATCTGGGGGGGGGAACACAAGCAATATGTTAGGTACGGCTACATATGAAAACGGATGACGCGTCATAGGAAATTTCCACGCGACTATACGAAAGGCACGTGAACATATTCATTAATTGCTTACCTTGGCCAAAGTAACGTCATACGTAAGGTAGCCGTTGGCATGGTGCGCGTGGTACGTGTCGACGTCGTACCACAGCGTGCGTGATGCTGAGCCGGGCAGGTATACCTTCACAGAAGTCACTCCTGGCTCCACTACTGGCCTCACGAGGAGCGCGTTGCCTGTGAATAAAGAATTCGAGGTTATGTCCAATGAGTACTTCCCCTCTTTTTTATCTCGCTTGTATTTCTTTTTTGTATATATTTTTTATTTATCTGTACATACAAATTATATACAATACTATAATATAAATAAATCGATGGTGGTGTAATTCATGTTTATAAACGTCGAAACCATTTTATTAAACAGGCCATAATTCAAAAAGGCGCGACGGATCGATTGCTCAATGTTGCCTGTCAGACGCCGCGTTGTAGAACGTATCGCCGCCACAATCCGGCTGAACGTGAGGTAGCCAGATTACATTACAATGACGTTTTTCAATCAGCGTGTTATGTGATACGACTGCGATTACGTAAGTAAATGGATAATTTATTAATGACCCACTTACTTGCGTAATACTCATACATGAATAACAAACTCCTCATAATATGACATTTAAAAAATAAAATAAAAATAAAGGTTTCTTACCAAGCAAGTATTCGTCATCAATAGTGTAGGTATCTTCTTCAGCGGGGAACTCTTGGAACAGTGGCCTCATCACGGGCAGACCGTTGATGGAGTGCTCGTAGAATAATGTGTACCTGGAGAAACGCATTGTGGGTTAAGGGTTATAAGAATAAGCGTGAGGGAGAGGCAATCCTCTCGTCATGGCCACCGCAGGAGACGCCTCGGGCGTCGGGAATTGCAGAGCAATTTTCGGCCATTGTAGGCGCCCTACAATAAGAACCAGAGGTAGGGCCTCTGGTTCTTATGCACGTGTTCTTAACGCGATCCATTTGACGACCAAAACTGAACTGTTAAAGGGATGAAGCTATATATGGTGTATCGCTCTATCTCTCTTTCTCGCTCGCACGCATGGCATTTTAATACGTCATGGTAAGGCCCCTGTCCTGGGTCCACGGCGCGTTGTATACCACACACGTCTCAATGAGTTGTCAGCATGATTGACGGGGCCAGCTAAGGCTTGCCAGGGCTGCGGCATTGTACTGCGGCAATGCAACGCAGATTGCATGGACAAGGTTGGGTTTAGTGAGTCAAACTGTGATTGACTCCTCTACCCAACCCAAGTTAGAGGACATCGATGAGGATTTCTACTCTGAAAATAAATGGTTATTGCACTATGTAGCAGAGGAGATATAGAGTCATAATATAGTTACCAGAAGTCAATGAGCGCATATCTGCGCCTGGTGGCGTCGCGGATGAGCGCGGTGGTGGCGGGCTCGTACAGCCACGGCTCGCGACGCTTGGTCTCGATGTGCGAGTGCGCGCGGAAGAACGGCTGGAACGCACCCGCCTGCCAAGAAATAAACACTCGATTAATACAAAAATACTTTAAATACTTTTGTACTGTAGTCTATTCACGCTAGGAAAATAGTGACGTCATCAGTGATACCTATTCGCGTTAGGAAAATAGTGACGTCATTAGTGCTACCTATTCGCGATAAGAAAAATAGTGACGTCATCAGTGCTACCTGTTCGCGTTAGGAAAATAGTGTCGTCATCAGTGCTACTGCAAAGTAAAGGCATATTCATACTGGAGTGAAAATTAAACCATTAATATTATAGGAAGCTTTTTTTACCCAATATTTTTATTATTTTACAATTTAACCAAAATCTAATCTATTTTTACGAATAGGCAAGGTATTCATTAACAAAAAAAATAAAAGAGGTGACCTTACTGTCTGTAGGTATTAATATTATAGTACGGAACCCTTCGTCTGCACTTGCACTTGAGCAGTTTTTATGATATACGACTCAAAACGCATACTTGTGTACATGTAAAGTCTGTGTTTATTCAATCGTTGATCTTCGCGCTCTTAACTATTGGCCATGGTAGGAGTCCTTAACAGATTTTTTTTTTATTATTATTTTAGTTTCGCACGGTTTGTGCATTTAGCCAGCGTCAAATTTAGAAAGTATTAAGTCTTCAGTCACTTTGTTATTTGAGTTCCATTAGAACGCAGTATTTGGCAGCAAATGTATCAGGTCAGCCTTTTCGGAAAGCTTCGCTGTGGTAATCAATAATGCAATAATTCTCAGCTCCATTTTGCCGAAATCGCGCCTGTTTCAATGATTCCACATATTATTCAGCTGCGTAGACACTTGAGATACAAAACTACACCAATTTTACATTACAATATCCATTAGGAATCAATTTGCGAATAATAATTAAAACTGCCACAGAACTTCAATCAAAAAAATCCCTCCAAAAACTCTCAACGGAGATGTTATTACCGGCACGATAGCTACATACCTGGTACCATCTCGTCATGAGCTCAGCCTCGGGGTACTTGAAGAAGCCACCCACGTCGGAGCCGCAGAAGCTGATGCCGGCCGCGGCCAGGGAGAGGCACATCGGCACCGACACGGCCAGGAAGCCCCACTCCGCTGCGTTGTCACCCGTCCATACTGCTGCGAATCTGAGGGGGAAAGAGCTCAGTTTATTATCTAGCTTGACAATGAATTTAACCTTAGTTCCTAACAAAATTCCTCAAAAGTTAACTCGACATAAACTTCGAAAGGTAATTTGATAATAACGACCGAGTTTCAATCACCGAACCTCCTTCAATCAAACGAAAAATGTCACCCGGTAGTTTCTAACAGACTTTAAAATATGAAGGTGATTCTCAATTTGACTGAATGTATGTTTTCGTCAAATGTTGAACCTTTTTTCGTCAAAAATCGTTTTTTTTTTTTTTAACTACTAACTTAACATCGACTTCCAACAGTTATTTTGTAAATCTGAGTATGTTTTCTTTGAAAGTCCAGTGAAATAGTTTTAAAATTTTTCTTTATTAATTAATTTATTTAAATATAATGTTCAAATAAATTAATTAAAAAAAAATCCATTAAAAAAAATACTGTACAAAGGCGTACATAATGTCCAAGGCATTTTCTACATGTGATATATATTACACACACATATCGGGCAGGTGTCCACCATATCTATACATAGAAATCTTTGGTTCTGAAGAGGGTTTCTGATAGACTTAGTTGATTAAATGAAGTATGATGATATCGGGAGAAGTTGAAGTTTTTCTTATTTTACCATCTTTAAACAAAATTTAGAACTTACCTCTGAGTACCAGCGAAGGCCGAGCGTGTCAGAATGAAGGGCCTGTATTTGCTGTTTTCTCTCTGCAACATTCCCTCGTGCGTCGCGCGGATGTTCCAAAGACCGTATTCATTATGGACGTGTCTGCAAGTAAACGTTATTTTAATTAATAGTCTCAAAATGGCCGAGACCTGTGAGGGTCGCGGCAATCCGATGGATTTAAGATGTACATGAGAGTAGAGAAGGCCCAGTGATAACTGCCCCGATTTACGAACCAGGCGCATAACTTGTGTAATTTATTTCGTCACCACTGCACTTAAAAAGGTGAAGGAAAACATCTTGAGGAAACTGGCATGTTCAAGAACCAAAAATTCAAAGACATGTGAAATGCACCAATCCGCACTGAGTCGCTGTGGCGACACGCGCGGGGGCGCCATGTCCGTAACAGTGGACGTCTTTCGACTGAAACGATGATGATGATGAAGAATAAGGCAGTTCTATTCTCCGTTAGAAGTCGATCGTTAGTGACCGATTGTCTTACATAAAATGGTCGAGTTTGTAGCGACAACTATGGCGCCACATAAGAACTAATCCTGCTTCGCACATTTAAATTTCTTCCCCTCGATTTGAACATATAGAACAGCCCAAAATCATCTATCGGGCAGTAGCCCACCAGACATAACTACCGTCTGGTCGGAGTACCTCCCTTTTCAACTGAGGTTTGCGGGACTTTACTCGATGTTCCGCACACCTCTAAACTGGTGACCCTCGACAAAGAATGTCAGCGCAACCTTCGTTCAGTCACAACTTCGCGACGTCATCATCACTTCCTTAAGTTTTCGAGCCATACAGACAGTACTTGTATACTCGTGTTTGTTGTGGGGCGTCTATAATGCTGTAAGTAGACATTTGTCTATTTCCTCACACGTCATTATGATTTCAGCCAAGCAGTCCGCTGCTAATCGTAGGCCTCTCCATCCGGTCTTCCTTCTCGTTTTCTGACAGATTATAATCAGAAACTATGATTTAGAAGTTATAACCAAACATTATAACCTCCTCTTTTTGAAGTCGGTTAAAAATAGTGACAATACCTGTGTTCCCAGAAAGCGGCGAGTCCATCATTGCCATCCTGAGGAGGCTTGTAGTGACGGCAATCTTTGGGCATTGTTATTTCAGGACCGTTGAATACCTGCGTCAAACATAAGATATTGTAATAACATCGTTGTCGAAACAATCGTTGAAGCATCATAATAGCAAATTTTCTGATGAGTATAAATTAAATTTTTGAGATGTGACTTTACTTTGCGTTAGGGGTTATCATTTCCTCACGGGTGTTACAAATATTTGAAATTCTCGGCTTTTCTCTACTATTATATAAAAATAAACTTTCCTCATGAATTTTCATTACTCTGTATAAGTAAGAAATAGGTACCGTGGCACCGGAAACGCAAAGGCCAACAGACGGAAGACAGGTGAAAAAAAGAAACTTTTCTCAACTTTTTTTTGGGATTTAGGTGGGATTTCGTCATAGTACATCCTCACGCTCTAAGGAGAGCGAGAGCGTGTCAGACTTTTACTGAGTAAAACCCACCTGTATTCATCTGTTACCCTTTGCATTCCAGGACCACGGTAAGCGGACGCGTAGCTTCATAAACGCGTATTCTTCTTCACTATATATTTTTAAATATTTCTTACAACACACATATAAAAAAAACATTTAAAAATATGAAAAATAGGTTAGGGCTCCAGAGACAGGAACCTCCTCACAATGCGAGCCGTATCAAGCAGTACTGCCTTCTGTATCAGGCTCTCGATCCGACCGCGCAACGACAGCTTCGACAGATGGTCGTCGAAGCTTTTGGCTATAAGGCCATTTGTAGTCACGACAATTATTGTTATTATTATAATAATGAATATGCGTCGATGAAGCTACGCATCCGTGGACATACTCTTTCAAACGCTCCTGCATTCCTAAAAAAACGCTTACTAGATAGATATGTATATCGTGTACTCACGCTAGGTTCGTTCATGTCGTTCCAGATATGTACATCCTTGCTGGTGCCCGGGAAGTTGTTGTATTGGTACCTGTCGGCGTAGTACTTGCTCACGACGGGGTTGAAGAAGTCCAGGTAAGACGACGAGCCCGGCCAGCACCAACCTGGGTAGGGAAAAACAATGATTTTAATTAAACATTTGTAAACAAAACAAAATATCTTTTTTTTAACGATGCTCCATTACTCTTGTATCGTGGGTGCGTTCACAAACATGTAAACTTACATACAGCAAACACCCAAACCTGGAAACATTTGTCATCATCTCACTTTTTCCCAATTAGACTTTTACTGACTAAAAAACCACTCCTGTTCCTTATTTGCCTTCGTCCCAGGGCCCCAGGTTTAACTTTCACACTACCCTTGGCCCGGTAGGCTTCAACCCTGCTGGGTCCCTACGGTTTGCTGACATCTCCCTGAGGCGCGTGTGGAACAGTATGCGCCGTCGACTTGGGCTCGGTCCAGACGATCCCGCGCAACGCAAGCCCGCGCCTACGGTGGTCGAAAATCGGGATCTCGGCAGCTGGGGCCGCTCCCTCGCGCCTGCACGTGCGGCCTCTCCCTTTGTTAGCATTACTGCTTCGCAGGAGACGACCGCCTGCCACTCCTCCTTGCTCCGGACCATGGCCTGTACCAAGGCCCGGCGCGAGAGATCGCTGCCGCCTATCGCCCCCACGAGGACACGGCAGTGCTCTGCCCAAGCGGGACACACCTCAATCGTATGCTCTACCGTGTGTTCCAGGCGGACAATACAGTGGTGACACCTGGGCACCATTACTTCCGCACGATTCCGGTACAGGAACCTCCCGAACTGACCATGCCCGGTGAGAACATGCGTCATGCGGAAGATAAGGACGCCGTGCGGTCTTTCCGCCACTCTTCAAACATTCCCAATTAGCTTGGATTCCGTTTCCAGTCTAACCAGATGCGGCTGAATGCTTGTTATACATGTAGCGACTGCCTATCAGATCTCCGTAAGCCGGTTACTGGGCAACACGATACTCCTTGCGGTATACTTTTTGAGGTCGGACTAACTGTAATGACTGTCAATGATCTACGAATAACAACTGGGACTAGGGAATCCAATTCCGCAAGCGCGGGATTAAATTTTTTGTTAAAAAAAAAAATGGGTTTAGATGACGTTTTGTTCTGATTTCGCGGGCTACCTTTAAGCATGCCCCTTAAAACAAAATATCCCAGTCCCGCAAATCCCACGTCATCCGCGGGATTGCTAACTTCACTCCTGCAGGCTTGCGGGATTGCGATTTTGATACGGGATTGGATTCCCTAATCGGGACCAACGGTTTTACGTGCTTTCCGAGGCACGGGTTGTCAGCAATGTCCTATATAAACTTGGAAAGTATTTATGAATTAATTTTTTTTTAATGAAACAGAATGTTTCGAAACCGCAACCTCACGTATTAGAGGTGGGAACCTTAACCACTGAGCCATTATGGAACGGAACAATCTGTAGGCCGCGCTTTAGTTTGTTAGTTCCGTACGCGAATCGAACCCGCGACACGCAGCGCAACAGCCGTTCTCTCGACCAAACGTGCTCTCATCATTTATACTTCTGAATTTGATATTTTCCTATTTCTTTTTTTTTATTATTCTTGAGTTCGCGCTTGACCGCTATCTCACCTGATGGTTAGTGAAAATGTGCTCATGTCACGCTTGCCTAGAAGCAACCTATTCACTCTTGACTTAAGAGCCCTAGGTTGTAACTATCAGGAAACCGCAGACTCCGGCAGAAATATACTAATAACCTATTCAGTCTAGACATTTTCCACATACCTTCATAATCCTTCCCATCCTTGTCCTTGACGTAGTAGCCCATTTCCGTAGCATCCTCGTGAAGGAAGTAGCCGGCCTCCCTCTTGATGTGAGGGTCGATGATGGTCACCAGCTTGCGACCCTTGGCCGTGAGGTTAGCGACCATTTCGGCTGGGTGCGGGAACTTGAGGGGGTCCCAGGTGAAGTACCTGTGGGAAAGGGGAGGTAATTAGTGATAAACTTACATCACCACTATATTTGTGAACGACACGCTTCGAAGTGTTTCAATATAACTCCCATAGGATTAGCAAAAAAGCATCATAACAATTCGCGCGAAACAATCCAACGGACTGGTTGCGTCCGCTTCGCTTCTCTTGTCGCCGCACCGCACCCACGTGTCACTGGCTGGTTACGTAAACACCGCAATAGAACACCCATTGTTTGTTTAACGCACTGCTTCGCTTCACGATCGCGTTATCGTCGAATAGCTCACGTAGGACACTGCGTAAGTACGTTTTCAGTATAAGATTTTTAACAGGGTTCCTATAATGACATTTGTAGCAGTGCCGTAAATAGCCTTTTGGTCGCCCGGTGCGAGCTTCTATAACTGCGCCACTAGAAAAAAGTACAATACAAACAAAAAGGACTAGATATAAAATTGTTGCGCCACTCCAGGGACTGGCGACCTGTACTTGGGCAACGCTAGCACCACTTTTTTTCTTTATTTTACTGATTTACAGTACTTTTCTTGTAGTAGTAATCAATACTCACTTCTTGCGGTCGGTGTACTCGATGTCCAGCCAGATGACGTCAGCAGGGATATCGTGCACGTCAAAGTTTTCGTCGACGCCTCGCACGTCGTCTTCGTCGTTGTAGTTCCAGCGGCACTGGTGGTACGCAAGGGAGAATTTCTGGGGGAGACACGAACATATTGGTTAAATTATCATCATTATGAAACTGAAAACCAGGTATCGGCGTAGCGTGGAGTAATTTAGACGTAGGTGAAGGTGCATCAGCGAGGCCTATTTCATTCATAAATTCATTACGACAGTCGCTGTCTTGCGACTGTCGCAACCTAGTGTTCGACCACTTTGTCGCCTTATTAGCAGCTGAAAGAATGATCAAACGCGAGTCTATCAGTTATAAAAAAACCCTACTTCTTAAAGAGCTTTTGCTTACGCGAGGCCCCTTGGGGTGCGTGGCCGTGGGCGAAGGGCCGCTTCGCCCACGTCTAGCTACGCGACTGCCAGCAGGAATCATTCAATACCATCAGAATAATTAATTTGCTAGAAAACAGTCACATTTTGGTGGTAACAATTTCAAATAGCACTGTATATTATTATATATTATTTTTAAGTCAAACAAATAATTATATTAGGTACATGCATGGTCGGTTCAATTTAGTATATATCATGTATGTAACATATAGGTGTTATCTAGCAAATAAAAATCATATCGATTAGTTGCTGAGGAAAAACAAAAAAAAAATCAACTCCGCATTTTTTAAACAAAGAGAGTTAAATAATATGCACTCACAGGAGGCAGTGGGGCAGTTCCAGTGAGCGCAGTGTACTGACGGAAGAGATCAGCTGGCTTCTCACCCAGGAACACGAACACGTCGATGATACCAGACTCGCTTATGAATCTGAAACAAACATTTTCTATAGGAGTCCTGAGTTGAGCTATACGAATACTGACAAACGCTTGTAGTGACTGGACAGGTCCATTCAAATCTGTGTGGTTGTATCTAGGCGTGTGTAACTCTACTGAACTGATTCACTGTTCCGAAAAATTTTAGCGTTCCGAAAGATTGGAACGACAGTAACGTTTTAAATGCATAATTTGGAACAATTGTAACACTGAAACACTCTTTACTTTAAGTGACCAGCAGTCTTTTAAAAATTTAAAATAAAACGTAGTGTTAATATAATTAATGACCTGAACTAAAAACATCTGCTTAAAATTATTCTTAAATAAAAATTCAATTAAATAAGACTGTTAGAGTTTAAGACGCGACGTTACAGATCACGATTCATAACAGTCAGTGTCTGTATCTCTTGAGCCGTTGTTCCAAATGATACATATCATCTAACATTTCTCTGTCTCTGTGTGACTATGAGGCGATGTAAAAGATCACGATTCATTTGAGCCAATGTTCCTTATGTTCCAAATGTTCCGTTTGTATCTTTTGAGCCGATGCTCCAAATGTTCCAAATGATACATATCACTGTTCCGGAACATTTCAACATTTGCATCTGAATGATACAATGATGCAAATGTTGAAATGTCTGGTTGTAAGCGATAAATGCGTTCTACGATGGATCGAGTGCTCTCAAAGGGTACCTATTCCCTTTAGCTTTAGGTGAGGTAAAAGTAACATACCTAGCATCCACACGACGTTTCTGTCCACCAGTGACTAGGTTCACAAGTGACGACACCACGGTGCTGTCAGCATAGTTGACTACGTCCACCCAGGTCTCAGCTGAGTTGTGCCAGAAGATACCGGCGCTGCGTTTTGGACTGTGGGAAAGAAAATGACAAGATTAACATGGAGAACAACTGTACATCGATTTTGAAGACGTATGGTAAATTTACGACTCATTCTCAGTGGGCCCCCGGCTTCAAAACTGATAAAGTTTTGTCCCTATTCTACTTTAATACCTAAATTTGATAGATGTGAATCCGTTCAACATCAAATTCTTGATTCTGAAACCGGGAGAATTTCTTAAACTTTTACTCGCCCTACGTCGGATATATCCGACAAAATCTCGCGTTTATTCCGCATGGGTCGCACATCCACGACCAAATACTCTATCTCGTACACTCTTCTGTCACCTGTGGGGATTGAAGAGCTAAACGAGATTGAGCACCCAGTCGCAATAACACAAATAGGACACGAAAACACTCGTCGGATTAATCCGACGCAAGCGATTAAAGGGTTAAATGGTTTTAATCGAAAAACGACCTTAAAGAAAATAAAAATCTTCAATGTGAAACCTTAGAATATAGCCTGAGACTAAGAAAGAATATAGACTGGATCATTACAAAGATTTAACCCAAATAACATGTGCCTACTAAAGCACTTGCGACTTGGCACGCCACAAGGCGAGATCTTTTATGGTTATACTCTATCTCGTACACTCTTCTGTCACCTGTGGGGATTGAAGAGCTAAACGACATGGATCACCCAGTCGCAAACACACGAATAGGACACGAAAACACTCGTCGGATTATTCCGACGCAAGCTGTAAAAGGGTTGAACAATCTTAACGAATTTTAAAGAAAATAAAAATACAAATCTTCAATGTGGAACCTTAGAATATAGTCTGAGACTAAGAGAGAATATACACTGGATCATTAGAAAAATTTAACCCAAATATCATGTGCCTACTAAAGCTTTAGCGACTTGGCACGCCATTGGAACGACGAGATCTTTTATGGTTATTGAAATCGAAATTGTTTTTAGAACAATTATCATAAGAACAGTAGAACGCCGACTATCCGAATTAATTGGGACCGAGGCCGATTCGGATAATCGAAAATTCGGATAATCGAACATAGACTAGTAATAAAGAAAAACGAACTGTCACACATAGAATAAACTTTATTAAGTTTAACAAACACAGTTCTACAAAATGTAAGTAGTGCACCAGAGAAAGAGAGAGAGTTACTACAGTACTTGGTTTCAATTTTTTATATTACGCTTAGGACCGATTCGGATAATTGGCGATTCGGTTAATCGGCGTTCGGATAAACGGCATTCTACTGTAATTTTATTATAGGCAGTCTTTTGGGACAATACGTTCAAAAGTCGCCGATTGACAATCTTAGGTCTACTGTCCACGGAGGCGTAGCTTCATAGACGAGTATTAGTCATTATAATAAATAAGTAGAATGTTTTTATTATGTATTAGTTTATTATTTTTTAATATTGTTATTCATGTATAGTATATATGGGCCTTAGTAGCCTGGAAATAAAGAGTTATTATTATTATCCTTTATTTATTTTCTATACATATTTTGTACATAAAAAAAATATAAAAAAATAGCAGTCTGCCGGAGTCGGGAGCAGTGTCCAAGCTACCGGTGGTTAGGGCTGGAGAGAGACAGGAACCTCCTCACATTGCAAGCCGTATCAAGGAGTACTGCCTTCTGTATCAGGCCCTTGATCCAGCTGCGCAACGACAGCTTCGAAAGATGGTCGTCGAAACTTTTAGCAATAAGGGCGGTAACAACAATCGGCAAAATGGCCGAGTACACATTCCACATGTCGACAACCTCGTTGTTATTATTATTATTATTATACGCTTAGTGTACGCCTGCGTGAAGCTTACATACAAAAAACCTATGGCCAACTATCCTCGGACGCGTACCTTCAGAAGCCATATGACGCCGACGGCACGACGCTGCCGCTTCGTCGAGTTTCATAGTTTTGTATGTAAGCTTCACGCAGGCGTACATCAAGCGTATAATGACGAATATGCGTCTATGAAGCTACGCGTCGGTCGACAGAGGCCTTATTCGACAAAATATGCCATTTATTATTTTGATTCCAAATGTTCGACCTAGACTTAAAATTCTTATTTTCTCTTGTTTAAATATGGTGTGTAGTCTTACCCATGAGAGTACATGACTGGTATAGCTCCGTAGATGGCCATGCGACTGTCGAGGTCATACTCAAACACGTCCAGGTTGAACAGCCGGTAGGGTTCGCCCGATGTTGTTGTGCGGAGAGAGAACTTGTCCGTGTGCTCCGGGATACCTATGGAGAAGGAAATAAACGTTTATTTTATGTAAAATTGTTTTTTTTTTGGTCTCATTAAACGCAAAGTGAAATCGCGACCGACCGAGACGAAGGTGGAGAGATGAACTTGACTCTTACTGGACTGGCTAACACTTCATGCAGGTTTTTTTTATTCCACTACTCTCACACACCGCCCTCTAGTCCCAAGCTAAGCAGAGCTTGTGTTATAAGTACTAGACAACTGATAAACATACATAAATATTTCTAAATACATACATATTAGATAAATTATACCCAGGCACAGAACAAATGATCGTGCTCATCACACAAACATTTGTACTGGATGGGGAGATCGAACTTACAACCTCCGGCATAGCAGTCAGGGCCACTAACCACTAAACCAACAGGCCAGTCTAAAGGTGAGGGCGCCGTGACGTCTTGTCAGCAACTCCTCAAAGAGGGGACTTACCACCATAATAAAGGCAAGCCAAAGATCATACTAGACCTGGGAATCCAATCTAGTAACCATTTCCAATTCCAGAATTTTCTGAAAATAAAGGCAATATAAACTTACCATAAACATTGTCAGCTTCAGGGAAGCTAAAGTCTAGGGAGACGGCTTCGTTTCCTCGCGGCTTGCTGTCATGGTGGGACTTGAAGTTCTCGCCCCACGTGCCTTCTTCTTCCTGCTGATTATGACAAAAAACGAAATTAAATATGGCTGTGCGACATACATTTTGATAGAAAGTAATATACTAACAGTACTAAGAACAAACATTAACACGATACGATACACTATGAACGTCAATTAAATAAAAATGTATGATCGTGGTAGGGAAATGTGTTCTAGTTTATTATTATTATACACTTTTTTGTAAACCATTACACATACCTATATATGTTGGAATATGACAAAAACAAATCCATCCTACTTCAACACTATGTATATCTTTCTCTTTCTAACCAATAAATATTGTATTTAATTGGTCTGAGTCCCTTGTCAGCACTTGACTGAATTCCCTAGTATAGTTACAGTTACTGTATTCCTTTAGCCTTGCTTAGAAGCACACGTCTCACGTAATATTACTGAAACACACCTTCCAATATAAAGTAAAGGATTAATAAATAGTTATTATTTCAAATCCTTAAAACCGTGTTTGCTTTGGTGTCCACCTATTAACCCCAACAGGTTATGGGCCCAGAGCGCTAAGCCAAAGTACGAATAATATAAAGTGCAAATAAACGAACATTAAATAATAAAAACATTTTGTATATCAAATTGAATAAAAGGAACATTAAACAATTTGATGGTGATAAGTACAGTGAGTGGAAATTTCGAATTCAAAAATTATTAAGTGAACATTGTTGACGTTGAAGTTCCGGTAGAAACAAGTACCAAGTGACTGAAGAAAAATGCATGGCGACGCTGCTGTCTTTTAGTAAAAAGTTGCTGAATTTGAAACTGATTAGAAACATCACACTAAATAAATATTTTCAAGAAATTGCTGACATCATCATTGAACCTATGGCTGCAGGTGTAAAATTAGAATCCGACAAAGTGATCCGCCCTTTTCATGACTCTACCAAACGAGTACGGAGCAGCATTGCCACTGCAATCTAGATACGGACTGAAGACAACAAAACGTTAAATTTGAAAAAAGAGATTGTGAGATCATGAAATCAAACTTACAAGGGATGTATGTGATCTTAGCCTAAAAGTACTTCAGGCTGAAACCTACGAGACCACAAGTCACACCTTTAAACGATTCAAGAGATCATCTACAAAAACAAAAATCAATAAAGAACAATTTGGAACCCAAGAAACGTTAGCTCTGGCAAAAAGGGAGATTCGAAGAATTGTCTACAAAAGCGCTATTGAAAAAAAATGGAGCTAATAATATAAAATGGTATAGTTCGTTACTTCAAAAAACCAAACTACTCAAATACCTTTGAATTTGCTTTTATGGCGGGCCGTGATATGATGGCAAAACGAATTTACTTTTATTTGGGATTCTGGAGCAGAGCATTTGAAAATCAAGACTAATTAATAGTAAACTTCACTGAGCGTGAGAAGCCAAGAGATGATTCGGTTGCTGTATTGGCGAGTTTATACTAGCGACGAAAAATTATCAAGTGATCAGTAATTCGGGCGCACCAGGTATACTACAGAATATGTATTTGTGATGAAGATGATAAGCCGGTAATAAAGGGTAAGTCTTTGAACAATCTATTCAGCGGTAACTGATTAGTGCTTGAAAAAAGCTTTAAATAGCGAATGTTCGATAGATAAAGTCACAAATAATATTAAAGAATGATTGTGGAATAAAATAATTGTAAATCAGAAAAGTGGAAATAAAATGAATGAAGCTATTTCTTATAATTATAGAATTGATAATATTGTACTTATAGTACATTGTGTGAAGCTTGATTTGTATATTGTCACAAATAAACTTGTCTGTCATATGATAAATTGGAAACAAAGGGTTTGAAACGAGAGGTCGTTTAATCTCAAGGGCACACAGATGTTTGCGGTCCTAACAGTTTTTTTGTTCATCTATTGAAAAGCAAAAACTATGTTGTGATTTTAAGAATAATTTAGATATTTCTATTAAGTTTCGGGACTATGTAGCAAAATGTGAAGTTCATTAGGGTCCAGGAATAGTTAACTTTATGTTGTGATAATGAAAGGGAAATTATGCCCAGTTAATCGAAAAAGTTCTGAGCTCGAGAAAGTATTGGTCATCCCTAAACAGTGCCGCATACTCTGGCTGTAAATGGTATTGCCGAATGTATGATGAACAATGATAGAACGGGTCTACATAAAACAAAAGTTCTGGAATCAGATTGTTCTGGGGAGCACTGAGGTTAGATTATACACCTGATGATGAGTTATGGCATAATAATAAGCCAAAATCGTACATTTTAAAGTTTTTGATTCTACTGTTTACTAAGTTAGTAAAAGTCTAAAAACGAAATTTGACGAAGAGGTTGTCAAAGGGAATTTCGTTGATGATGAATCAAATTTAATGGTTATAAGGTATGGGATGTGGTAGACCAAAATGTTTGTGGGATTCAGAGTTGTGATATAGATGAGATTAAGTTCTTATCAAATAGGCCAATGAAACTTGAGCCTGAATGTGTTATGAGCTAAAAATAGCATAACATGGTAACTCTGACTTGGTACACCCGTTTGAAAGGAGGTGTGGATCTGATAAGAATCAATCAGTTTTTAAGCAAACAAACAATACAATACCTGACATAATTGCAAATAAATCTGTTTGAGAAACAGAGGAGAGCTCGAGATTGTCATATCACAATGGAAATAAGTTAACTTTATTTTAAGATCAAGAAACATTACATAGTTAGAGTTAGAGACAAAATGGTAGAGTGCAAAACTTATTTTCTGTTTCGTATAATGAATACGATGGCGACAGTATTTTTGATAATAAGTTTTTACTTAATGCGTGCTGGACATAAAAAAAAAAGCTGGTATATGGTAAGGATTTAAATGAAGAATGTTTTCAGTAATAGATTTAACTAGAAACCTATTGAAAATGATACCCGGAAATCTGATACTAGAAAAGGATAAAAGAAATATTAATTCGAATAAATCAAATCAATTGTAAATGAATACAGTTAAAAATTGATTGTGAAGCGAATTTAGTGGCTCGTGGTTAGTCAGATAAATGTTCAGATAAATGTTAAAGAAACTTTTATATCATTTGAACTATCGAAAGTTTTAGTTAAGCTTTTATGATTCAATGTAATTTCTTGGTTAAGCATATGGATATAAAAGCATAATTTTATTAGGAACCTGGATTAAGAAATTTTAGTGTATGAATATTGCTGAGGGTATTCTAGCTTACAATTAATAGTTTGTACTTTAATGAAGTCATTATATGGATGTATGTAGTCTGTATACTGTTGGTTCCTGAAATTTCGGTGAGCTTAGATAAAAAGGTATTTCTAATACTTATTAGCAGACCAGTGCATTTAAGTTTTAATGCAGGTCATGAATAAAGCTTGGTAGTTGCCCAGTTACTAAATTGTGGAAGTCGCTTCATGTAAAATACTGGTATTTAGCTGCATCTGGTCAGACTAGAAACCGACCCCAAGACAGTTGGGAGATGATGATGCATGAAGTCTGGTGCCTGGTTAATGGCAATAGGTTAGCTCACTATTATAAAGATCGTTATATATTATATTGGTGTACAATATATACTCCCTTATTTATATATATATAAATAAATAAGGGACTTAAACATAACTGATGAAATTTGGGTGTACGGTGCACCTCTGCCTGACCCTTTTGGGTAAAAAGGCGTGATGTTTATGCTATGTGATAAAGAACAAAGTTTTACTTAATGTCTATGTTATTGCATTTTAACAACTATGTTATAATGTGTAATGTAGTAGTTGAGTAAAACATACCCAATCAACATGTTTTTTTTAAATCATTGACTTATAATATATGAAATGTTTTCTGTAAAACAAAAAATAAACAAGTCAGAAAACAAAATTACTTTAGATCAGGAAATTTAGAAAAACAACAGGTCTTGAAAAGTTTAATTGGAGGGATGCTTGATGGGCAATAAATCTGCCCATACACTCTTTGAAAGTCAAATATAGGTATAGATTACAAAATATCACACAGAGTTCGTGTGAAATTACAAGAGCCCCTTGTAGAAATCTTATGAGGTGCTTGACGTTGAATCATGCTGAGCTTAATCTTAGTTTTCTGTTTATATCATTAGTCGATATGCTAACAAAAACTATTTGTAATGGTTCCACTTAGGTACAAGACCCTTTGTCTTGAAATATTTAAAAGGAACTATAAATCTCAAGTTAACTTTTAAACAAAACAATTTTAAAATTTTATAAGTGAGTGTTTATTGATTGTGACTGGAGTGGTAATGAATAAGTATGAAATGTACTGTGGGTTACTTGTTTAAATTATTTAAGCAATGTACAATTTGCTGGCAAGCATTGTGGCAGCAAACAATAGCAAGATAGTATACACTAGTAATGTAAAAAAAATGGTTTAATGTAAAGCAGCAAAAGACACTGTGATTAAAGTCTTTAGTGACAAGTATAGACTTCGCTATAGCAGGTGCTATTTTTATTTATGATAATAATAATAATGGATGCGAACGATGCGAACACATCGATATTAAGTATCAAGTTGAGAAATATGTTACTAAAATATTTTGTTCCTACAAATTAACCAGATAGCAGGTATCTTGGAAATTTCAAACAATCCTGTGAAATTTGCGTTACATCTAGATAAGAATGAAATTCGGGATGACGTTGTAAATATATGCAATGTGCATAAGGACATGTTATTATATTATGGTAATAATAAGAGCTTGGTTATGATAAGTAGATGAATAAGATTCATAATTCCAATAATCAATTAAATGATTGATTGGTCTGATTAGGTTTTACTGGGTTTCCCTAATCCTGCGCAACGAATGTTGGACCATGATGATATTGTATTCCCAGAAAGAAAAAGGAAGGTGTGTGTTTTTATTATTGTATAAAGGCGTTTGGTATAGTATTGTGTAATAGATATTATATCTTGACTATAGAGAAAAGGATTTATTTTTGAGGGGGGCGTGTTGGAATATGACAAAAACAAATCCATCCTACTTCAACACTATGTATATCTTTCTCTTTCTAACCAATAAATATTGTATTTAATTGGTCTGAGTCCCTTGTCAGCACTTGACTGAATTCCCTAGTATAGTTACAGTTACTGTATTCTTTTAGCCTTGCTTAGAAGCACACGTCTCACGTAATATTACTGAAACACACCTTCCAATATAAAGTAAAGGATTAATAAATAGTTATTATTTCAAATCCTTAAAACCGTGTTTGCTTTGGTGTCCACCTATTAACCCCAACAATATACACATAAAAAAAGAATCCAAAACTAAAACAACCTACATAGTTTCTACCTTAAGCCGTGGAAAAAGGCGCGAGATTATCAATCTGTTCGCGGAATGCGGGCAATTGAAAGAACACAGGTGGGTTTTAGTCAGTAGAAGTCTGACTCTGTCTCTCACTCCACACAGAGAGGGGAGGTTTATTTGATGATTTCTTGCTAAATTGACTAAAATTCACATATATTTCTTTATTTACCCTTTGGTTTCTATGACCACGCGGTATGGCAACTTTTTCTAATGTTCCCTCAGCCCTATGACGAAATCTTACTGATTTTATTAAGGTAGCTAGCTACACAACCTGGGAATCTTTAAGTCAAAAGTGAATACATTACTTCTAGGTAAGCGCGCTCCATCGTCGACCGCTATCTCACCTGCCCCCCTAGACAAGTTACGATCGTTTCGTTTGCGTCGAACGCCTCGAGTAGGCCACACCTCCGATTCCTTTGTTCTGACCACGTGACTGCGCGTTGAGATGACGTCAGAACAAAGGAATCGGAGGCGTGGCCTACTCGAGTCATTCGACGCAAACGAAACGATCGTAACTTGGTAAGGGGGGCTGATGGAAAGCGACGATGCGCGAATATTGATGAAAAAAAAGGTATACAAGAAAGAGATATCTTTTTTTTTTTTTTAATTGATATAAACCAGCGCTTGACTGCGATCCCACCTGATGGTAAGCGGAGATGCAATCATTGATGGTCAGGCGCACTAGTTTATTAAGAGCCTATTCACTCTAGCCTTGAAGACACCTAAATTATAGTTGGACGGGAAGACCGCAGCAGGCAAATTGTTCCAGTCCTTCGATGTACGCGGTATAAACGACGAAGCGAAACGCTTAGTCCGGACCGTTGAAGTTTCAACAACGTAAGGGTGGATACTCGCTAGATATCTTTCAATATATACATTACCTACTAAACTGTATTACAAGGGGTATCAGGCCATATTTTATGATTCTATTCCTAAGTAGTATAAAATAAACAAATGCGACCTAATACCTCATTACTTCCACATAACGTCTATTATCATAATAAACATGATATAAGTGGATTGACCTCACGTAAGCTATTAAACTTGTAGTTTATCTCAGACGCGTCATCAGAGCAAGCCTATAGTACCGATTGTGACTAAGAATCTTATGAAGAAGACTGTCAGTCTATGGAAGAATACAATAAGGCTACACAGTTCAAGCCGACGGATCCAGTCCAATGTGAAAGAAGTTATCTGCAATTTTACGATATTTCGATAATAGCTATTACATCTAAAAGGAGAAACTGACTGACTGATAACTCTTCTAGTAACATGCGTTTCATCCCTCCTCTTCACATGACCATACAAAGACAAACGATTCCCCTACATCTTTTTCAGAAATCAGTTTTCGGTGATAACATATGTATGTATGGTTATTTCAGCAAAAATCTGGCACGCATCCGCCCTAGAGCGGGAGAACTGGAAGGATTCATTACTTAGATGTTTTCAAACAAAAAAAACTCTCAACAAACATAACTTAGAATTAATATTAACAATATAAAGGATGTAATTTACCTAGAGAGCTACAATGACCGAGTGACCACAAAACCACACCGAAGACAAAACAGGTTTTCAAGATATAAATAGGCAGAAACCATTCAAAGCTCAATCGAAAAAGGTAAACTCAAGTTCCCTTCATAAAAAAACCAGTTGCTTTCCGCGTTTTTCTATTTATCTGCTAACTCCTCCTAAACCACGCAACGGATTTTGATGCGGTTTTCGCTAATAGAAAAAGCAATAAATTAGTCAGGTTTATGTATATAATTTGCATCCGTGCGAAACCGGGGTGGGTCACTAGAGTCATGAAAAGTAGACTTCTATCTACAATCTTTGTATATCGCCCAAATAAATCCGTTATTTTAGGAATAACTGCCTAGGCCAAACCTGTTCTCCCTATTAGTGCGGAGCCCCGCTCTGTAGGACTTCTATTTCTGGGTAGATAAAAAAAAACGAAGTCTAAGGCAGGAACTCCGCTCAGCTACGCTCCCGCCTTAGCCTTCCAATCTAGGTTAGGTTGGTCCGTGTCAGGTGACCCTAAAATTCTAAGTTCGCTTCGCTGGCTCTTACACTAATATCGCAGGTTTGGCCTAGGCAAAACTTGTTCATACTAAAATCGTGTTTGGCCGGTAACTTATACATAAATATTCAATTACGTTAGCAAACAAAGACGGATTAAATATATGACGTAATGAGCGTTCATTAAAACTAATGATAATAATTATCAGGTCTTTTATAAGTTCTTTTGTCATTAAGGAAACGCTAGTGACCTGGTTATTAATTCTATGTTTAAGTATATTATTGTTTTTGTTATAGGTACATAGTCGGTAAGAGACCATCTAAATGAATCACCACAGACTCTAATAAAATGAATAGATAACGAAAAGAACCAAATTAAGGTAGTGCCTACCTTAATTTCGTTCCGAAATGTTTTTTTTTTTTTTTTCATATTTCTCAAAAACAGCAATCGACCTATGAATCAATCTATTAATCTATGTGCAAGATTTACTAAATTTTAAACAATATTTTTTTTTATTTTTCTCCAAAGTAAGGGTAGGTTTGCAAATATCTCGCGGTGAAACTGTTGGCACATACATCTATTTAGGATCTTCATAATTTTTTTGTGTAATTAAGTGCATTTATAGAAATTTTGAAAACTAAGTGCCTTTTTGGTGATTCTTAAAGATTCTCCCCTTAAATTATCTAAAAAGAAAAAAATACTGATACCCATGGTATATATCATGGGTCAATAAAAATATATGACAAGTCCGCAATCTTTAAAAGTCCGCCATATTCAATTTAGAATGACTTCACGTCGATCTGATGTTTCCTAAATTCATCGGCAATGAGGGGTCACAAAGGGGGCCTTCCTTTATGGCTCTTCAAACTTTATTAGTTTTTTATTTGATTGCTCTAAATTGTCACATACTTGTAGGTATGTGTAAGTATGACAGCACCAAATAATGACCCTACCACACGCACAAACGTCATCACAGTTTTGCCTGTGCAGACCGGTTTGTACACGGAACACTGTGCGTGTGTAGAGTTTTCCAGGTGGGCCATGGCAACTCGTGTCCAAGAGAGAGGCTCTCCGACGGCTCGACAAAATCATCAGGAGGTTTAAACTCCGCACCCAAGTTGGGCGCAGCAAAGACAATCTCCACAGATGGGGGTTCTCGGACGGTTCCGATCTTCAGTGCTTGTGCGGCGTCTCTCCGCAGACCATGTCCCACCTTCGATCCTGCATCACGTGCCCTGTTACCTGTTCACGTAGGGACCTAATGACAGCATCAGCGGACGGCACTGCCGTGGCCGAATACTGGGCCATACAAAGAATTTAACTAGTTTTGCCATCGATACGCTAAGAAGAAGACTGTGCGTGTGGTAAAACTCTTACAGTTTTACACGGTGGTATTCCGTGTACTGACAGTAGTGAAGCTTGTACGTTTAGTAAGCCTATTAAACAGTAAACAGCCTGACTAGCTTTTTCCTCTACGCGTGCCTCAGGGAGATGTCAGTAAATCGTACGGACCCAGCAGGGTCGGAGCCTACTGGAGCCAAGGGTCTGATTCTGAAAGGAAGACTCGGCCCTGGTATGAAAGGCAACGAAGGAACAGGATTGGGTTTTTAGTCAGTAAAAGTCTAAAACTATCTCACGCTCCGCCCAAGAGCGGGGGATGTCATAAGATAACATTCACAGCGAAACAAAAAAATCTAGCTTTCCAATTTTTTTTTTATGTGGGAAATCATTCAATGACTTCTCCCACTTTGGATTTGGACTTTTACTGACTAAAACCACACCTATGTTCTTCAGTTACACTTTGCGTTCTAAGACCACGGGTTTCCTATTCAGAAAATGCCTGCGGCCCTAGAGGGCATCGGCCCTACGCGACGTTCAGCTTCCAGTCCAAGTAGAAGCAGCTAAATACCATTGCAGTATTTTATATTGAGCGACTGTCTATCTGATCTCCACAACCCAATAGCTGGCTAATAGGATACCCTATGGCAAAGTTAAGTGTCAGATTTTTGACAGTAGTTACCGATAGTCAATCTGTAATTTCTGTCAAAAATCTACAGAGGCCAACGGCTTAGTCATAATGAGAACGTGCCTTAATTTTTGCAGATGGCGCTAAATATCACTAGCATAGCATAGTCGGCCTTGTAATGTTCCCACTGTTGGGACTCAGGCCTCCTCTTTAGGAGAGGGAATGGGCCGTAATCTACCACGCGGGCCCAGTGCGGGTTGGTGGATGTCACATGTCTTCGAATTTTTGGTTCTAGGACATGCCCGTTTCCTCACGATGTTTTCCTAAACGCGCGTTGCGTCCACGTTGTTTTCGATGTTTTTCAAATATCACTGATTTTCAATATTTATGTGGTAGACCAGTTGGTGGTGTAGGTTAGTGGTTGAGGCAGTTGTCATCAAGCCATGGAGCGAAACACACCTCAAGAACGTGGAATTATCGTTACAGCTTATTTCACAAATGTATCTGTTTTTTTAAGATATGAACTGACCGTCCAGATCGCTAGATTCTTTGCCAGACTTCTTCTTGCGAGGCTTTTTGAAATCTCGCCTTTACCACAACAAACCACGAACATTGCAAGTCTTGAAAGCCAACATTGAAGAAGAAATCACCAATTTGGAGCCAGATGTTTTGTACAAAAATTTATTGTGCATCAAATCGGGACGTGTCCATTTAAGCGATTTATATTTTCCAATTATGAAAAAAAAACATTTTTTTTTTATTTTTAACGAAATGGCTGCCAATTCAAATTATGACACTACTTTTGCACCATACTGTACCTACTACCAATTCGTCTATAGACGCATAGATGCGTCCTTCTACTTGTGGTTCTCTAAATATACATTCGTAATAATGAATCATAGCTTAAAGTCCAGAAAATTTAAAATTGAACGGCCTAAAATCATTCGTTTAATTTTTCAAGTCTGAATCATTGCGTCTATGCTTTTTGGCAACCAAACCAGACTAAAATTGAACAGTTTTTACAAGTTTTTATTTAACTAGTAATATGTGTATGTTGTTTGTATAAGGCAGTTTGAGTTGGAAGTCATTAATGACTTCTAGCACGCTCTGGACGCTCTATGGTGATACGAGAGGGAGTGTCAGACTTTTACTGACAAAAACATCCTGGATCCTTCAGTTACCCTTTCCATTCTAAGGTCACGGTTAAGGCAAATTTTGCAAATGGATTTTTAAATAGTTACTCCTCATTAGGGCTGCCATTCATCCGGGTTTCCCCGGATTTCTCCTAATTTGAAGGGCGTCCGCGGAAAAAAAATATTTCGACCAAATGTCCGGGATTTTTGCCATGTTTTTCCGGCGTGGGCAAATTAGGTGATGGCAGCCCTACTCCTAACCGATAGAGCTGATATTAGGGGTTAAAGAATGAAATTGCCGTTTTTTAAAACGGGTTGCTTTGAAGTGTTATATCTTTGGATTGACTTGGAATTATAAGTTCAAATAAACATTATATTAAAGTTACTTTATAATATAATTTGTTTAATTCTGGTTTTGTCACGCCAATGACAGCCCCATTTCTTGTCCAGGAAATTACTGTCCATTCCAGGTTGTTTGAAAGAGATTGCGGAGTGCGATAAGGCCGCCCATTGTATGTACGTATGTGTTTTAGGTTTAGTTTCCTTTAATGTTTTATTAGTGTACAATAAAGCATATAATAAATAAATAAATAACAATCAAGGTCTAAACACGTGGCGCCTTAGAAGGCACGTTTTACTGGAAAATACATCTTCTAAACAAAAGGAATTTTCCAATATAAACAGTCTGATAATATATTTAGGCGGAATCTAAATCTCTAGTGCCTCAGGAGATCACTCGACAAGATGCGAAGAGCGTAAACACAGATAGTATATACAAATCGCTATCAGTCACGTATTACTGATTAAGTCAAGATCAATGACATGGCCGATATGTATATGTAGGTGAGGCGGTCAATACCAAGATTAGGTAGGTACATTTTTGAAGAATTTGCTTGTCATCGTGAGTTTCATCGGGCTGAAGAATGTTCGAAAGAATACCTCTTTCGAACATTCTTCAGCTTCTTCAGAAAAGTGCAAAATAACTTTAAATTTTGGAAGTCGGTGTTTCTATAATAGTTTTGTCTCTTCGTTATTTAACACCGACTTCCGAAATTAAACATTAAAGTCGGTTGTTATTTTTTTTTCCGTAAAAAGTTTTTAATTTTACACTTTTTAGTTATGGTACCACCACTAAAAAGTACCCCTCAGCCATACTTAAATACCTTATAGCCAGAGTGCATCTCATGACTACACATTCAGCCGAACATAAAACCTCCTCCTTTTTGAAGTCGGTTAAAAAGACAAGAATATCTAAGATTTCTAACACCCTATGAAGCTGACGCAGATCGCTAGTCTACTATATAAAAATAAGTCGGGTTTTCCTTCCTGATGCTATAACTCCAGAACGCACGAACCGATTTCCACAATTTTGCATTCGTTGGAAAGGTCTCGGGCTCCATGAGGTTTATAGCAAAGAAAAGTAACCATCTGGTGGCGAAACGGAGTTCGCCGGGTTTGCTAGTTTATTATAACTCTCAAGAGACGGTAATCCGAGAACATTGGGATGAAAGCCAAGGATAGCTCGGTTTGAATAAGAATTACGACAGACATGCGTAGTAAAATTCTTACGCGGAAATCCGCAAACTACTAACAAACATATCAATATCAGAAATGCTATAAACAACTATGAAACATTTATCAGTCTCGGATTCAGATAAGTGAAGATCATTGACATCTGTCAATTTGCGCGTGTCGGTGATGCGGCCGATCTTATACGCATGAATTATTGATATGAATCTTCGCATGGAAAATTCTTCCAAAGAATTATAATCGAGAACGTTTCGATAGACAATTTTGAGACTACCGAAACGTCGTACTCCAAAGTCGATTTCGACACTTTTTTTTATAGGTTAAGAATGAGCATATTCAGCTTTTTAATGTTCCCACTGCTGGGACTCAGGCCTCCTCTCTAGGAGAGGGAACAGGCCGTAATCAACCACTCGAGCCCAGTGCGGGTTAGGTAATGTCACATGTCTACGAATTTTTGGTTCTAGGACATGCCGGTTTCCTCAAGATGTTTTCCTTCACCATTTTGAGAAATAAATTACACAAAGTAATGTGCCAGGCTGGGTTTGAACCCGCGACCTACAACTCGTAAGTCGGGGCCTTTACCACTCGGCCACCACTGCTCTTAATTAGGTGGAAAATCATCTAATGACATCGAATGACTCACCGACCCCACAGTCAAACCATTGCAACGGTTTTGTGGGGCTTATCTTATACTTTACCTACTATTTTGAAATAAAGAAAAATAAATAATCTGCCAAGTCTCCTACAAATTCTGATTAAGGTCTTTTTTACATAGCATGGGAAGGATGACGGCAAGACGAAAATATATGCATCTTTAAGATGAGAGAAAAGGATAGGTAGCTACATTGTATGAATGACTGACAGCTGTCACCCGCACTATCCTATAGCAATTATAAATTGGTTAATTCGTCTGATTTATATCAGTCTATTATGAAGTAGGACTGATATGCCTAATGAGCCAAAATAACAATTATATATATTCTTCATTTTCTTTCTAATCATATCTTCTATTTTTGTTTTTTAATTTAATATATATTCCACAACTATCACACAACGCCGTCTAGTCCCAAGCTAAGCAGAGCTTGTGCTATGGGTACTAGACAACTGATAAACGTACTTATATATTTCTAAATACATACATATATAGATAAATTACACCCAGACACAGACCAAATGATCGTGCTCATCACACAAACATTTGTCCTGGGCGGGAATCGAACCCGCGACCTCTGGTTTAGCAGTCAGGGCCACTAACCACTAGACCAAGAGGCCAGTAAAAAAAAATATATGTAGCCCTTCTTCTTCTTAGCGTATCAATGGCAAAACTAGTTAAATTCCTTGCTTGGCCCAGTATTCGGCCACGGCAGTGCCGTCCGCTGTCGCTGTCATTAGGTCCCTACGTGAACAGATAACGGCATGTGATGCAGGATCGAAGGTGGGACATGGTCTGCGATGGCTAAGGTATGTAGCACTAACACAGTCAAAAAGAGTCGCGGCACTCGCGGCAGACCGCGTGGAAGTGCGATGGGCTAAAATAAACAATGGTCTACATAGCCGTAGACCGCAACGGTATTTTACAGGGATGTACATTTAGAAAGTGTGTTCAGGAATTACATGACTTGATTCCGCCATCACCTTTCGACTATCGGACAACCCGACGTACGGCGAGTGTCCACCCATACGTTGTCAACACCTCTACGGTCTAGTTTATGGGTTTCGCCTCGTCGTTTATACCGCGTACATCAAAGGATTGGAAAAATTTGCCTGTTCTTCCCGTCTGATTACAATTTAGGTGTCTTCAAGGCTCTTATTAAACTAGTGCGATTCACCTTCACTGCTTACCTTGAGGTAGGTTCGCAGTCAAGCACTAGTTACATCATTAAAAAAAACTTGTGCCTTTACATAAAGCAGCCTAGTTTAGGCACCAGTCTTCCACAATAATAACACTACATTTTAAGAATTTGATGTATTGTATTGTGTGGTGAGAAAAATAAACATTTATTATTATTATAAACTTAAGACTTCCACCTTTATACAAAAAAAGCCATTCTACGTAATATTCAATGCTCTTGATCATAGATTTCTGCAAAGTAAATATTTTGCCAAAAGCACGCGGAGTAGCTATAAATGTTTTTTTTTCTCTAAGCAATATAAAGGATTTTAACGCTCATTGAAGCCATAATAATATGCAGCTAGCAATACGAAGTTTTATTTTAACGTTTTCTTTTTAAATTGCTTCCAAAATGAAGACAACGTTTGCCGAATAGGGTACTTGACTCATTTTGTTTTTATTTGTATCAAAAAGTACCTCTATCTAAAATCGCAAATAAAAAGAATTTTTGAAGTCGTTTCAAAATTAATTGAGTTCAATTCATTCATCTTTTCTTTCTCCTCCCTCCCTCTCTCCACTCATCCAGATGTATACTCATAACTTACTTCCAACTTATCGTACTTACAACTTTTCAGTCACTGGCGCCACTTTCAAACTTCCTCTAATATTCTCATCGTCCACTCAACCATCTCGACATTCTCATCTCTTCTACAATCTTCTTTCATTCGTTATTTTAACGAGTTTTGTATAAATCGACACGAATTAACGACTTAGTTTTTCTAGTAGGTACGTAACGTAAGTATCATCTTGCAATGATAATATTTTATCGACGCATGTCATGCTATCTAACCCAAGCTGTACAAATACACACGAACACGACACTTAACATAAAATTTCACCTGTTACATATAAAAGTACATAAAACATAACATTATGAGCTATACGATATTCACAAATTCTTAATCATACTACTATTTTTAAATCGAATAGTTGTAAGGATGGATGGACGGATGGTTTTTAAAAACACTTTTACACGTCAATTTAAACTAGATGAGGCCGGTCTTTCCTAGCTGACTACCCTGAGAAGAAACACCGAAACAAACTCAGGGGTCAAAGTCTCTTTTAAGGTCCATACAGCAAACATGTACTGGTCAAATCACTGAGGAAAGAACCACACAGATTTGAGTGGACCTGTCCAGTCAATGCCAGCATTTGTCAGTATAGGTGTTTCATTGTTCAACAACTTGACTAACAATACCAAAGAACCGCAAATATACTTGAAAAGAGTAAAAGTGGAACAACATTGGGCACACGTGGGCCGATCTGGGCAAGTTGGTCTCCATACATTTTATATGGCAACTAGATTGGTAGAACTACATTAAATCCACGCCACGCGACGCCAGTCTACGTACAGATCAGACGTGGCCCACATGTGCATCGTCGTTCTAATGTAGTTCCCACCCACTTAAGGCTAACCTGACTCCCGAGCAGTGCTATCAAACAGTGAATTTCTGAAGTCTACTCCTCGGTAACAACTAGGACCTGTACCATGACGTTTAAAGTAAGATTGTTTCATTATTATTTCCAGTGTGGGTAAAAGATGGCGCTCGACAACCTGTATAGCTCTGTCTCTTACCCACACTGAAATAAGAATGAAACAATCTTACTTTGAACGTCATGGTAACCCCGTAAGTCCGTAGGTTTGAAAAAAATATATGTTTAATATAGATTCATGTACAATATTATCAACATATGATTTTTTCGTAAGACTAATACTTTTGCCAAAAAGAAATTTTAACATGATATTTTTTCGCTGGTTTTCCCTACTCCTTTCAAAACGGCTTTGATCTTTAGAAATATGTTTACGCGAAAAAAATCCTGGTTAAGTGTTCTTTAGAATGTACATAACATATGTAAATCAATCAATATTTCGCAAAGAAAATGGATTTTAAGGCCAGCGATACACAGCCACACATACTCGTGTGCATTTAATTCCGGCCAGATGTTCAAGGGAGTCATCATCATCATCATCTTCCTGCCCTTATCCCGTATTATTTGGGGTCTGCGCAACACGTTTTTTTCTTCCACTCTGCCCTGTTACTCGTCATGCTATCACTAACTTCCTTTAATGTTCAAGGGAGTACACGCCTTAAAAATGAATCACCTAAACCATTTCCAAAGCAAAACAGGCACATAAGCACACTCACGACTTCCACCAGGTTAGCATCATCATCGTCAATCCTTTCCTTCTTGACCCTCAGCGGCTCGACCACCATCTGTCCATTGTCGTTCAGCACGACTGCCACTTCACCAGCTGCGTTCACGAACTCCAACAGCAGGGGCTCCGCTGTGATGATGACCTTTTGTCCTTGGGTGTTGGCGAGTGTCAGCTTGCCATTCTCGTTGGAAAGGAGCTTAAGGCTGTGGACAAGGGTTTCTTGTTAGTTTTTGTGTGTTGGCAAGGTATAAAAAAATTGTGCATTTTGATAAAAGTGGAGATGGTTGTCATCACGACCGAGGCCCGAGCCGCAGGCGAAGGTGATATGGAGCCACAAAGTCATTCTGTATAACGATTCGTCATCATACGGGTACACGGCTCGTTAATAAAGTAGTAAGGAGCTGTGTGCGTCAACTGAACACACTGCTCAACTATTTTCATCAAATTTCCACGTGTATCAAACGACGTTTTTCAATACACTTACGAAAATATAAATAAACATAGCGTCGCTTAGCACCCAGCCTGATACGATACATACAATAAATCGTGGCGGGGCAAGCTTGCACACTACGCTTGCACCGTACGCAGCTAGCAGTATGGAAACAGTAAATTGCGTGCCTAAAAGCGGTACGGATAAGAGCGGGTTTTCGAGTAAGTGAATTGAAAAAGTTTTTACAACTGTCTAGACCGCTCCTCTCAACATCGCCGCGCGCTGGTGGCTGTGAACGATGGGGGTGAGGACACGGGGAGTCAGGTCGACTGCCGGTGGCGGGCCCCCCTTACGACACGACAGTCAGCTGTTGTACGCCTCCACGCACGGCTTTTTAGGATTCCCAAAGGGTAAAAAAGGGACCCTATTGCTAAGACTCCGCTGTTCGTCTATTTGTCAATAGGCTGTATCACATGAATCGTGATAGCTAGACAGTTGAAATTTTCACAGAGATTTATTTCTGTTGCCGCTATAATAACAAATGACTAAAAAACATAATAAATATATAAGTGGGGGCTACCATAAATAACAAACTCTAATTTTTGTTGCCGTTTTTTTTTTGGTATGGCCTGTATGTGGATTACATACTGTCTCACCCTTGGACAGTTATTGCTTATTTTAATTTAAATCGACCTTTGTAATTTATATATTAAATTCATTTATTTGTTTCTTCTTCTTACATCTTTACAGGTTGTTTTTTATCTCCAATACGATAAATGCGCTTATTCCAACTGATTAATACTACCATCCATAACATAATTATAAATAATGCATTCCTTGTAACTTCAACCAGAGTACAACAAAATAACATGTTAAATACAGTCCACTACAACTTTCATTTTGCTCCACTACAACCTATCGTCGTGAACCACAATAAATTGAATGAACCAAACTCATTAAAGCCTAAAGTGCGAGCATAACTAATTGAACTATTTGCTTTGATAAGGATTGATAAGTTTCAAGCAGGCTTATCAAAATCAACGGAAATTAGTTTTATTTACACATACTTAATTAAATCAATGCGTGCGAAGAGGCTAATTGGTTATCCAGATTTGGTTAACACCAATCCACAAAGCCTGGAGCATAGGTTTAGGGTAGCCAGCTTTTTGGTACTTTACAGGATGCATTTTGGAGACTTAATTACATGTCTTGATTCCGCCATCACCTTTCTAGCATCGGACAACCCGTCGTAAGGCGAGTGTTCACCCTGATGTTGTTAACACCTTTACCAAGCGTACATAAAAGTTTCGGAACAATTTGCCTGTAGCGGGTTTCCCGTTCAATTTTAATTTAGATGCCTTAAGGCTAGAGTAAAGGCTCTTAATAAACTAGTGCACTACACAATCAAGGATTGCATCACCACTTACAATGAGATGAGATCGCAGTCAAGCATTTGTGCATATTAATATATATATAAAAATCAATGCCACTTTTCGTTGTAATTTTATAACTCAAGAACGGGCTCACCTATCCAAACCAAATGTTTAGGCTTTGTTCGGACTATTTAGTAGATGGTTGATGTGAAGTTTGCACAAAATCGGTTGAGCGTTCTTCATTTATGAGATTATTAGGCGGGATGAAGATTGCTGAGTCCTCTAGTATTAATATAAAAATGTTACCCATGTCTTTGCCTGCTTGGTAGTAGAATATTATAGGGAATATACTGCCAGGATAAAAGTTAGCCTATGCTATTCATAAAACACCACAAAGGTTAAATGCACCTCAGCCCTCTCAGCCGCCGACAATTGCATAATTATTTATTTTCAAACTGACTGGCCTGTTGGACTAGTGGTCTGTGGCCCTGACTGTTATGCTGTGCTTATATGTATGTAGTTAGAAATATACAGGTATGTATATCAGTCGTCTAGTACTCATAACACAAGCTCTGTTTAGCTTGGGACTAGGCATCGTTGTGCGATAGTTGTGGAATATAACAAAAAAATACAAATGAATTTGCATGACTATTCAAAAGCAAAAAATATTTTGTAGTATTTTTGGTATCCTATCTTATCTTATCTTATCTTGTGTTGGGCTGGCCCTGGGCCAGAGCACTTCGACCCGTCAGGATCTTTTGTACTATTCCCTCCTGTCTACTCAACCCCTAGCCCTCTGTGCACCTTCTTCATGAGTCCCAGTATGGGTTTGATGGGGCTGAGCCTGTAGTCCTCTGGTCTTGGATATGGTTGGCCCAGATACTCTAGTCTTTTGGAGCCTAGTGCTGCACAGTCGCACAGTAGGTGTAGCATGTTCTCCTCTGCATCTCCACAGAACCTACAAGTCGGGTCGCTTGCTAGTCCCATGTTGTGGAGCTGTTTGTTGGTGGCATAGTGCCCCGTGAAGACTCCTGTAATTGTTCGGAGCTGTGATCTGCTGTACCTCCATAGTTTTTGGGTCCAGGCCTTGTCTATGTCATTGAGAAATAGCTTTGCGTGTTTCTGGCCCGTTGTGTTGCGCCAGTGTGTGCTGTGTATTTCCAGCGCAGCCTTTTTCAATGCTTGGTTGATGACCCTTGGCGAGAGTCCTATGAAGGGTTCCGGTCCGTGTAGGGGTGTCTCGGATCCTTTCCTTGCCAGAGTGTCGGCTCTTTCATTTCCTGCCACTCCTGTATGACCTGGCACCCAGATCAGTCTGACCTGGTTGCGCCTTCCTATCCGGTTTAGTACTTTGATACAGTTCAGTACCAGTCCAGAATCCACTCTATTGGACGTGAGTGCCTTGAGTGTTGCTTGGCTGTCGCTTAAAATGTAGATAGTGTCCCCTTCGGTACCACTGTCTAGTATTTCCTGCGCGCATGCGATTATGGCATAGGTCTCTGCTTGGAACACTGTCGCCAGTTTGCCCATGCTTATGCTGAGGTTGCAGTTGTCGCTATGCACCCCCGCTCCTGTACCGGTGTTCATTTTAGAGCCATCCGTGTACCATACCTGGTTATTCCCTTTGTGGGGTTTTATCCCACCTTTCCATTCCTCCCTGCTCGGAATGTAGATCTTAAACTCCTTTTTGAGATTGTGAATGGCATGTATTTTGTCACATCCCATGTCCATCATCCAGTCAAGTTCCCTGTTCGGTCTTGTGTTTGTATGGTTTGGTATCCTACATGTTGTAATAAGTTAGAAGCTATTTGACATGGAGCTAAGTATTATTTTTGTAAGTAAACCTTAGACTAAATTAATCTAATACTACCCTAAAAACCTTAAAACCAAAAATTTTTAAATGCTAGGACAATTTTTTTTAAACATTTTATTTATTTATATGGATGTAAAGAGCCATTTGGAAGTACTTCCACAACCGGTTAGCACTTAGGTTATTTAATAATTTGCATGTATCCAGGTTGGGGTAGTCAATTAAAAATAAAAATTAATTTCTTACCCATCGGCCTTTGGTTCCTCTTTAAGAGCCAACTGCGTCCTGTACCTCGGGTACAGAGGGTCTGCTTCATCTAATTCCACCCTGAAGGTGCCGTCTTCTAAGGCTGATAGCCTCAAAGCATAGTGCCACTGTGAGAAGCAAACCATAAATAATTAATAACTTATAAAATACCATAACAAAGGGAAATATAAATGCAGGGGTGAATCAGGGGTGTTACAATGTTGTAGTTCCAAAAGTTTCAATATTTTTGTTTGTTGGCAATTTATAATGCCATACTGTAACACTACAGTGTTAATTCACATAAATGCACACTATTAATTAATTCACAAGCAAGAGCTATAAAAATCTACAGAGACATAAAAGGTAAATGATTTTATGTAACTATTTTACTACTATTAGGTTAGTATATAGACATCTGATTGTAACCTTTTTCAAATGTTTTCTCTTATGAAGCTATGTGACATTCGAAATATTAAGTATAACATTATACATGGATATTCATAGATAAGTTCAGTTAGGCTAAGAACCTGAAATGGCAAAGCTTCTTTCAACTTGTTAGTCAAGAATTTTTGTACCAGTGTGAAATAATTATTTTACATGAAAATGTTGATATAGGCAAATACTGTTCCTAACGAGTAGTTAACTGCATGTAAAAAGTTTATTACAAAAATAGCTTGGCAATCGCCCAATCACCAATGCATTCGTGGGTATATCAGACATAAATAATAATATGACACTTCTACTTACCAAAACGGTTTTCTGGGGTGTTGATGTATCCACAGTGTTGACTTCGGCTGACAAGACATTCCCGTGGACCAAAACAGTATCTAAATTAAGTGTATATTGCGATTTTTCAGGTTTGAAACCACGCAATCTCTTGCAGAAACCCGATTGATCGCAAGTCTTAAAATTGTTCTTGTCCACGGCATAGCTGCCGCTTAACGCCAAAGCAGCAACCAGAAGAAGCCCCAAAGTCTTCATACTGCAATACAAATAGTTATTTTAGTGCTAAAAATGAGCTAGCACTAACAAAGACCGGTGTCAAAGCAAATCCAAAAAGTAACATGAAATGTAACACTGTTTTTGACCATATACCTGGTTAAATTTATATATCTAACTCCTAAATAATGTAGTACTTTTATGTGGCAATTTATTTATATATTCATCGCCGTAGAAATAATATTATTTGAAATAATTACGATGAAAACGATGGAAACGCACGCACACGTTACGTGGAGATATCCCGTTTGACAATTGTTTAGGCATGCGTCCACTATATAAAAACGAACATCGATATCAAAAATAATTCGAATCTTTTGACTCTAGATGTTCGATTTTAAAAATCGACTTATGTGAACTAATCGCTAATAATTTATACCCAAACGAATCCGAAACGACCAAAAATACATGAAATCACCAAAATGTAAAAAAATGAATATTTAGTAGTTTAGTAGTAGTATAGTACAGTTTCCATCCGTTTGGATGGAAACTAATCTAGTATATAGAAATTCGCTGCTTTTCTTTTTAACTAAATGTATATAGTATCAGCATAAAAACGATAGCAACAATTTCGCGATTTATATTTTAGTTTACCGTGTACGGAAATCTATTGGACATTGAATGCATTATTGCATTTTAAATTGATATGCAATCAATGTTACCCACAGAGTACTATTCTATAACTGAAAATGTTACCTGAATTTTTAAATATTACATTGGCGAGTTAATTTAAGGTATTTTGATTTAGTGTTTGCTAAGGCGTCCGTTACTCGATAGGTTTTGCTGTCAGTTTTACCACAGTCTAAGCTTTGTCGGACAAAAAACCTACCGTCTAATGCGATAGTTGACGTTTGCATGATGCTGATTGACGAAAACTTAGGCATACATTATACGATAGTTTGAGCTGTCAGTTTTTCCACAGTCAATATTTTGATTGACGGAAAACTTACCGTCTACCGCGATAATTGACGTTTACTGACTGACGAAAACCATCTTTCATGATTGATGGAATTGATTGACGGCTGCATGACCGTGTACCGGACGCCTTAGATATGTTGATTTTTATGTCATGTAACCAACAATTATGAATTTTTAGTGATCTTATAATGGCATTTCGTCAATCATTCATCAATCAGTACACGGACAGCGATGGAGTCGGACGCAGATCGTGCAAATGGCTAATGTATTATTTATTTATTAAACACTTCATGCACAAATGTACAGCGGCGGACGTAATGCCTAAGGGATTTTCTACCAGTCAACCTCAGGTTGATGCAGAGATAAGTAGCCACACTACATACATAGTACGTACATAGGTATTACAGCCAGAGAAAGACTTTATAATAACTTTCAAAACACTATCGCAATGTGGGATACAACTAATCCTCAATACATATATAAGTATAAAAATGAGTTTGATTTATTTAATTTAAATATCTGCCTAGGCAGAGGCATAGCGTGGACTGATTTAGGCGAAGGCAGCGAAGGTATTTTTTTTAATAGTTTCGAAAACAAGACAACGACTATCGCAACCCAATGTTTGACTACATCGTCGCTTACCATTAGGTGAAATAGTGGTCAAACGCGAGCCTATAAAACCTTCGTTGTTAAAGAGCCCTCGCACATGCAAGGCCCCGTTGTGTACGAGGCCGTGAGTTAGGGCGTACTTAGCCCACGCCTAGCTACGCTACTGTACCTAGGAACTTAATGTTTTCATTCTTATCTGAAAGTGATAGAAACTTATAGAATGTACTAGCTGTTTGTCTTATAGGTACCCAAAGCTGGGTTATAGTAAGCATGTATGGTATGTCTATGTACCAATGAGTCGCTTACCTATAGATACCTAATGTTTAAATTTTACTGTAAGTGTTTGTTTTCAACTAATACATAGTATTTTAGGTATACTGGTTTTACTTATACACGTACATATATTCTTATATTTTTTATGGTACAAAACTTTACAATTAATTAAAAATTAGGTACTTTTCTTTTATCCCAGCCCATTATTTCTTTTAAAGAGGAAGAAGAGTTCTGAGCCTTAAACCAGTGGAAACATTATAAAGCTGATTATGGTTTAATGTAATTAACTTATTTGCTCGACTTGGTAGGGGCATTGCCGTGCCTCCTGATTGAGCTGATGTTTTGTAATGTTTATGACCCTGAGTTCAACTCGATCTCAGCACCTTATTCATTAAATATTGAATGGCGAATTTAAAAAGTCAGTATAATGGTAATTAAAGGTCAAGTTTAACTAATCATCATCTTCCTGCCCTTGTCCCATCTTATTTGGGGTCGGCGCAACACGTTTTTTTCTTCCATTCTATCCTGTCAACCGTCATACTAATAATACTATAAAATACTTAACCAACATGCTATCATTTGATTCCATTTTTCATTATAACCAAAAAAAAAAAAAAAATTCAAGAACAACAGTCGCCGACACAGTCTCGGGTTGGCCGCTTTAAAATAATCTGTCAAATTGTTTTTTTTTTCACATAGATTTTTTTAAAGGTTCGATATCATCCAATGACTTCGCGAGCTCTTGAGTGGAGTGGGAGGGCGTGTCAGACTTTTACTGAATAAAACCGCTCCTATGTTTCTTCTTTGCCATTTGTGTTCCAAGACCGCGGGGTTTCGCTTTCAGAAGTAAGCCCGTGGCCCGACCGTGGGCAGTAGGCTTCGACTCTGCTGGGCCTCCATGGCTTTGCTATCTTTTTAAAGCGCATGTAGAAAAAGCGTTTACACGTTCGTTATACGCCTTGTCGTTCGATGAAATATTTGTATTCAAAGTGCGCGAACCGAATAGAGAGTGCGGCTTACCATTGACTTGAATAAGTGTGCGTCCACCTTAAATTCACGACTTCAATTCAGACCCTTCAGATTATTGACTGCCAAAACGTAAAGAGAAGAGAAATCGACTAAAGAAGTTGACAGCTTACTGACTGTTGCATTGCGCAGCTCTACAAGAATGTTGTCACCGGTTTTGCGCAAGGTTTTTGATAAAATTTTATTTGTTTGTCAAAACACCGGAATATATAACACGCATTATTGCTCATTATTAAAAATGACTGAACCGAAGTGGCAAATTGAGAAGCGAAGGTTACTTATTATGGGACCGGATGACAAGAGGAAAGCTGGCATGTATGACAAAAAGACAGTCGTAACTGTGGATACGATTGATCCTTGGCACAGCTACATAATTAGGAATAAGAGCATCGAGAATGATAGGAAGCACACCCTGGACGATCTGACGGAGTTCAAGAAGATCAAGATAGATAGCGAACAGAACAAACTCATGGCCCAGAAAGTGTCTATTTTCAGAGGCGATATAACTACTCTAGAGGTAGTATAACTACGCTAGCTCTTAGTTTTACTTAGATAACTTCGTAACTATGAGGTCCCATGACTATTAAATAGGAAAGTTCAAATGGTTAAACCGGACTATATACCGTCAGGTCTGAAATCAGCTGCGGGTTTGTTCAAAAGCACACTTACTGTGTCTTTGGAATGTACAGGGTAATTGAAAAACACAGTTGGGTATAAGACAGTACAAGTGACTCTCCCCATTATTTTATCTGAAACAGGAGGAGTTATTTGAGGATATATTTAAAAACTTAAAAAAACAATTCAAAAATAACAAGTACCAAAAATTAGCCAACAAAGTCTGAGAAAGAAATTTGAAGATGTGTATTCGTTAAACTGGATTTCAAATAATAAATTCTAAATTGACATTTGTTTCTTAGATACCTAAATGAAACAACTAAGCTCCTGACACTGGCAGAATAGCCGCAACTGGCTCAATTGCCAAAACAAAAAAAAAAATCTAAGCTCCTGAGCTAGTTATAAACTGTGTTACAGGAGCCAGTGAATTCCCCTTGTTATATTTATATAAGTAATCAAAATGATATACTTATATTTATTTCATTTAAAAATTATCTTTACTGTATTTATTACAATTGCTAACATTCTAATACTAATTATAAGAAACATAAAAACTAATAAATTTTAACAATGTAATAGAAATATATACAAACTAAAAATAATAATATTTACAAACGGGTAGAAAAAGATAAGTAATTAATAATATTTTTTAAAAGATCAAATGTAAAGAAATAAAAAAGAGAAAAAAAAAACTAAATTGAATTACAATCATATTTATTGATTATAATTTGTTGTTATTTTATCATAATAGCCTGTTTTCAGAATTTTATTATTTATGTTTATGTACTTATTGTACACGAAGATAGTAAATGATACAATTTGAGCCTTAAACTCAATATAATAATAAAACAATCTCGCAGGTAAAATTCTGACTTTGAAACAAAAAGTTCTTCTGTTGACAATTGAAACCCTTTACAATCATGTTATGTATTACAATCTTGGTTACATGTTTCTTGTCACTACTATCATGTGAGAACAATGACAGCACCCGTTCACGGACATGACGCGAATATTAGCACCACTCAGCTCAACCATTTTAAAGGGAACAGAATGATCCAAAACACGCGCCATCATCAGTGAGATTTGATTCTGCCATGCTCATTTATTGACATCAAGTCAAGTCAAAAAGTCAACAAGTCCAATAGTAACCTAAAAACCATAAAATAGTTCCATTGTACTCACATTTACAAACTTTGAAAAATGTTTCTACATTATACAATACTTATAATATTTTACAATTAAAAAAAAAAATAAACATTAAATTAATATGATAGATCCTTGATTGTTGTTTTTTTTTTTTTTGTCATAACTTTATCATAACAGTAGTCACATTCTTAAATCCAAATTCTCAATTCGTGAACTAGTCCTTTATCTCCGCAGGTGAGCGCCATAGTAAATGCTGCCAATAGGAGGTTGTTGGCAGGTGGAGGTGTTGACGGGGCCATACACCGTGCTGCTGGACCACTTCTACAGGTATATTTATCTATACTGATATGTCAAAGCATTTTTGTCTTTTTCACTCAAAATCAAAATCAAAATCAAAATAGCATTTATTCCAAATAAACCATTTACAGGCACTTTTGAAATGTCAAGAAGTCAGTCAGAAAAATAAAAATAAATGATGCTAATTGCACATTCCAAAGCGTAGATCTCTATGGAGAAGAATGTGCAAGAAACTCCATGGACACTCTTTTCAATCATATTTTGTAGTTACAAATATCTCTTTTACATGTTTCTTGTCGCTATCATGTGAGAACAATGTAAATAAAAATAAAAACTAAATATAGATATTAAAAAAGCAACTGGCAGCTAAGAGATGACCAGCCTCAACTGACAGCGCCCGTTCACGGACATGACGCTAATATTAGCACCACTCAGCTCAACCATTTTGAAGGGAACCGAATGATCCAACACCCGCGCCACCATCAGTGAGACATTTGAGTGAGCATGACCAACTCTCAACTGCCATGCTCATTTATGTCAAATAAGTCCAGTAGCAACATAAAAACTATAAAAAGCTCCATGGTACTCACATTTACAAACTGTGGAAAAAATGCTTCTATACATATAATACAATACTTATATTTTACAATTTCAGGAAAAAAAACATTAAAAAATAATTTCCATACTAATTAATCAATTTGTACACCCCGGTTGTAGTGGAGCTGGACCAGCATTGAGCCAAGCATTTTTATCCTGAATATAATCCTCCAACTTATAATATGCTTGCCTGCATAGTGTGCGTTTAATACAAGATTTAAATTTCGTTTCATTGAGTTCTAATATTTGTGAAGGTATTTTATTATAACATTTCAAACAGTACCCCATAAAAGAAGAGGCCACTTTTGCTAGTCTGAAACTTGGTTGAACTAATTGGTCCCTATTTCTTGTAACATAATTATGTCTATCGCCTCTTTTGCTAAAAAGATTAAGATTTTTTCTAACATACATTATGTTTGCATAAATATATTGACAAGGCACCGTCATTATGTTAATTTCCTTAAACAGTTCCCTTAGAGAATCGCAGCGGCGAAGATTGTATATAGCTCTGATCGCTCTTTTCTGTAATATAAAAATTGAGTCGATTTCTGCAGCCCGTCCCCATAGTAAGATACCGTAAGACATGATGCTATGAAAATAACTAAAATAGACTAGTCTAGCGGTATCAACATCCGTAAATTGGCGGATTTTTCTGACAGCATATGCAGCTGAGCTAAGCCGTCCTGCAAGAGATGTTAAATGAGGACCCCATTGTAGCCTTGAGTCAAGCGTAATCCCCAAGAAAACTGTTTTATCGACAAATTCTAGTTTTTCATCGTTTAATACTACATCACAATCGCTACCCTTAACATTTGGTAAGGAAAATTTTATGCATTTAGTTTTTTTCCCGTTTAAAACTAGATTATTAGCAGTGAACCAGTTTTGGACCTGCAGTAGGGCGTTATTTTCGTCGTCAAGATTATTAGTCCTTCTATTTATCTTAAAAATCAAAGAAGTGTCGTCGGCAAACAACACCATATTAAGTTTATTTTGCAACAAATAGGGTAAATCATTAATATAAACTAAAAATAAAAAAGGACCTAAAATTGAACCTTGGGGTACCCCCATTTTCACATTTAATCCCGACGAATTGACACCGTTAATTTGAACTAGTTGCTGTCTGTCAATCAAATAAGATTTTAATAAGCTTAAAGCTGTTTTGCCTAGTCCGTAATGCACTATGAAATGAACTTAATAAAAGAAAAAAGAGGAAACTGTAGACAATAATCTACGGTTTCTTCTCATTAAAATATCATAAATCCATCTCTTTCTATCAAAAACCAAGAATTACAATTGTATTTAGTAGTTTCTCCAGTTAACTGGTTTTAGGGATATTTATCACTGTAAAATGTAAAAGGCCTCATTTGTTTAGGCAGTTGACTAAATGTAAACAATCGTGATACAGGTATCGGCACGGATCTTGAGCGCTCGGCGAAAGAGTGGGCATCGCTTTGCGCATCGTACACATAAGGCAACCAAAATGTACACCACATTTTATTTTTTCTTTTACCTACTATCTTCTTAATTCTGGTTGAAGCTAAAAGATAAAAAATGAAACATAAATATTTCAGCAAAGTCGCTGTGTTCGTCTGTCTGTTTTTCCGTTTACTTTTTAACCATGCAGCAGATTTTCATACAGTTTTCATTATCTTTTAGAGAATTTCTACCGGAAGGTATGCATATTGTATCAAAGAAGAAAATTTCAAAGATTTGAATAACACCTACAAAGAAATTCCTAATATTTTACCTAGTTTCGAAAAGAACTTGTGTGCCTGTGTGCCTGTTAATAACATAATATCCATAATAACAATTCACATACACAGAGGTAAACGGAGATGTAGAAAACTAGTATTACCTACATCATTTGCCCCTATCGGTTCCACGCGACTCCGCCCGCACCACTTGGCGATAATTATTAATGTGTTGATAAGTAATTATAAAGATCTCGTCATTACTATAATATTTTAAAATTATAAATTACCTATTTAAATGACAATCAAATTTTTTTTAAACTATGGTGATATAATAACCACTATTAAAAATAAAATCGATGGATTAAAAATCACGAGTCAATTTGATGGCACGGAAGTGTACTCGTCGTCGTTAGGTACGTGCAGCAAGCGCAGGGAACCAATCACGAGTGACGTCTATGGTGCGATGCGCGGCGAGCCAATCACTGAAACTCCCCACCACCGCGTCTCACTTCATACCACCAAAGAGACCCGATATTTTACTTCTGCGCAAGTAGAAGTCAGCGCTCAATATCCATGCCGTTATCTGTATGTCTGTGTATTTAAAAAAAAATCGTCTAAAAGACATACAAAGATTATTTAAATTTAGTATTGGATGTGTAACACCCTCATGTCACCTCTGAGTCTGGAGCGTGACCGGCTAGGCCTGGAAGCGTGACAGACGGAGGTCACTCACCAACAGTGAGGAGCGTCAATAAAATTGGCACCCTCGTCGCTGGTCGTCACTCGCTGGGCCTCCTCCGGGCAACCGGGGGTCCCACTTGGCGTGGACTGACCGATGGGGGCGACCGTGGGTGTCGCGAAGAAACGACTCTATTAATAAAATACGACTCTAAACGACTCTATTAATAAAATAGAGTCGTGACGCTCCCACTGTACAAAACCAGAGACTCAACGCCTATAGGCACCCAAGCGAAGCACCCGTTGTTGTGGGTGCCTATGGATACTGCGAGCAGGAGGCGAAGCCTCGATCTCGGCTGCCGCGCCCCTCTAGGGGGACATAGCGATTGCCCGAACGCTTAAATTTAGTTAATTACCAATCATTGGTAAATAAATAACAAATTTTAAACATTGTTAGATAAAATTTTTAGACAACTTTTAAGTTAAGATTGTTTACATTTAGTTAATTACCTAAACAGATGAAATATGGTTAGAACTTTTGTGACATCATTTAAATGGATTTGTGATTGTTTGCTATGATATTTATAACTTATTACTAATTAATGAAGAGGAAAACAAACATAACGTAAAGGCACCTAAAGGCGTATCAAGAATTTATTTGATTGAAAATTAAAAATAAACATGAAATAGTTAATATAGGCAATGTTTGTTTTTCCTCTTCGTTAAGTTGGTTGTTTTTCCTTCTTTTTTAAATAATATAAACTAGTGCTTGGTAAGTTTATTGATGATAAGGCGCACTAGTTCATAAGTAGTTTGGTTTTTAAACCATAAACCTAACGAAGTAGTAATTTGTAATCTTAGAAGATAGTGGATTTTCTCTTTATATCGAGATAAGACAGGACAGGATATTTTTTGTACCAAAAATACCCAATTTTCAAGTTACAATATTTTATTAAACTAATTTCATCATTTATACTGCTTGTTTACTGGTAGCCTGTATCTTCCTACTGCTGAGCATACTGAACAAAATTCATTCAGCCGAACATAGAACCTCCTCCTTTTTGAAGTCGGTTAAAAACAGTGTTGCATTTATGAAAATAGATAATTGTCCCATGGGAACATACTTTCGGGATAAAAAGTATTGTGTGTGGTATACCAGAATATGGTCTACCCGTGTGCCAAATTTCATCCAAATCTGTTCGATCGTGATGAAGTAACAAAAATACGAAGGAACTTTCGCCTCTATAATCTTAGTGAAATATATTCCTCGGATGAGCAAAAGTCTTTGGCATACTCTTCCACTCTTTTTAGTGTTCTGCTTTCTCCGACAAATGACAACCGCAACGAACAAGGTTGTAACATTAATCCAGTCACCTTTTAAAATGAACCAAAAAGTGATATTGCTACGTTTGAATTTTGTTTGGACTGTAATCCGATCTCACTGCCTTTTTCGATGCAGGTGTCGAAACACAAATCCGTTGTACACAAGTCTCGTCGTAGAACTCACCCGACCTTGGGCTGCCACTCCGTAACATCTCTGGTCCATATATTCTGACCTTATGCATTCTATGTATATGACCAGCCCAATTCCACTTCAGCCTAGCATGCTTACATAGTTTTCTACTTTTCGAGTTGATGGTAAACTCCTTAAATTGTTTTGAGCCCAGCACCCCTAGCCAAGTTACGATCGTTTCGTTTGCGTCGAACGCCTCGAGTAGGCCACGCCTCCGATTCCTTTGTTCTGACGTCATCCCAACGCTCAGTCACGTGGTCAGAATAAAGGAATCGGAGGCGTGGCCTACTCGAGTCGTTCGACGCAAACGAAACGATCGTAACTTGGCTAGGAGGCAGTACCCACTGGGCTACAAGAACATGGCCACCTTTTTAAATTCAAATTTTAATATTTTTACAGGATGAATGTAACACACTCGGAGGATGTCCCACTGGAGAAGCCAAGATCACCTGTGGGTACAACCTGCCAGCTACGTGTAAGTAAAAGTTTTTTTATTAAGTTTTTTCGTCCTACCGCTGGGAAAGGAATTCCCCCCCTAAGTCGTTTTAGAAAGTTTCTGCCGCGCAGTACCGAACCAGCCTTAAGTAAACGTCTAAATCAGCTTGCCACCTCATTTTGAGTCGACCTCGACGGCGCCTTCCATTCGTCGGCTTGGAGACATTTGCCTAGCGGTTAAGGGCCTATTACACTACTCAAGTCTACGACACGTCTTAGTCGATGTCGCGTAGTGTAATAAGGGTTAGACCAGTCTTACTCGGAACAAAAAATAAGACAGTCTGAATATCGCGTAGTGTAATAGGCCCTTTAGTATTTTCGACTAACGTGAACCGCCCAATCCCATTTGAGTCAGGTAGCCTTTTACCCAAGATCTTTATGCTCGTTTTGGAATAAAATATAAAATACATATTTTTCAATCCTGATTTATTTCTAGACACATAATCAGTACTAAATTGATAACCTTTATTCTTTGCTGTAGATAACTTGCAGTGTGATAGGGATACCCGTTATTTTATATTATTTTATTTAAAATACCTACCATCATCCTACATTCAATTTTATTAGTAGAATGAAACACAAACACTCGTGTCCTTAATAAATCATTTTCCGTGAGAATTTGACCCAATTTTTACTTAATTTTTTACGTGTCTGTAATCCTATTTTTTTTTTATATTGCTTAGTATTGCGCTGTACTTTAAGCACCATAGCTTTGACGCAATAATTTGAGTAAGTTCAATAATGTCCGATTTTAGCTTTTAATCATTCAAACCTCACTTCGGTCACTTCAGGTGTGATTTCGTGCCATTCGGTTAAACACTAAGCGAACGCTGGCGTCCGCATAGATCATAAAATATTATGCGTTTTATTTATAGGGTATCCAAGAAGGTAAATAAAAAGTTCTTCACAAAGTAGTCTGTAAATATCGAAAATAGCAAACCTTTCCGTTATTGCCTATATGTACCTACCTATAATACATGCTTGAACATAAAATATTGAGTTTAGTGCCATCTAGTGAGAAAATAACCGCGCTCGGGGCCGTAGCTTTCACTTTAATGTGGAAAATAGTGACTCATCGTTGTCACTCAGCTGAGTGGCGCGGATAAGCTAAACCACGCTCCTAGACCAATTAGATCATAGCGAATTAGAAATACATGCTGCCGTGTTTACATTGACCATTATTTTAGTGTAAGCCCTTCTGACAGAACAGACGCGTCATTTGTCAATTTTAAAAATACATACCTCGTCTATTCGTAAAAACAAAAGTGAAAATTTATTCTGAATTAACAAAAAAATAAATTACTATGTCCTTTGCAGATGTAATTCATACCGTGGGACCACAAGACGGCAGCGCAGAATACCTCAGCAAATGCTATGAAAACTCCCTTGCATTCCATAAATCACACAAACTGACTTCCATCGCATTCCCTTGCATTTCTACGGGCATCTATAGCTTCCCTAATCGTTTGGCTGCCCACATCGCTTTACGCACATCAAGGAAATTTCTAGAACAGAATCCGGACATGGAACGCATCATCTTTTGCCTTTTCATGCCTATTGATGTTGAAATCTACGAGACTTTGATGCAGATGTACTTCCCTGTACATGAGTGGAATTATAACGATGATGCCAGGTCTGAATAGATTGTGATTCATACTTTTTTACGTAACCTCGAATAAATTTCTCTACTGTTACACTACAATTGCTATTTCTAGGATGAATGGTGCGGGTGACAGCTGTCGGAATCATACAATGTAGCTACCTGTCCTTTTCTCTCATCTTACAAGATGCATATTTTCATCCTGCTGTCATCCTACCTATGCTATGTAAAAAAGATCTTAAGCCACCATCCCACTAGCTTTTTACGAGCGCCTCTAGAAATTCGCGACGTTAACGTCGCGTCTGCGCAACGTTGTCGCTGGGCAGACGTTGGAGAAGCGCCAACGCTCTAACGTGGCTTCTGCGCAACGTTGTCTCTGCGCAGACGTTGGAGAAGCGCCAACGCTCTAACGTGGCTTCTGCGCAACGTTGTCGCTGCGCAGACGTTGGAGAAGCGCCAACGCTCTAACGTGGCTTCTGCGCAACATTGTCGCTGCGCAGACATTGGAGAAGCGCCAACGCTCTAACGTGGCATCTGCGCAACATTGTCGCTGCGCAGACATTGGAGAAGCGCCAACGCTCTAACGTGGCTTCTGCGCAACGTTGTCGCTGGGCAGACGTTGGAGAAGCGCCAACGCTCTAACGTGGCTTCTGCGCAACGTTGTCTCTGCGCAGACGTTGGAGAAGCGCCAACGCTCTAACGTGGCTTCTGCGCAACATTGTCGATGCGCAGACGTTGGAGAAGCGCCAACGCTCTAACGTGGCGTCTGCGCAACGTTGTCGATGCACAGACGTTGGAGAAACGCCAACGCTGTAACGTGACTTCTGCGCAACGTTGTCGCTGGGCAGACGTTGGAGAAGCGCCAACGCTCTAACGTGGCTTCTGCGCAACGTTGTCGCTGGGCAGACGTTGGAGAAGCGCCAACGCTCTAACGTGGCTTCTGCGCAACGTTGTCGCTGGGCAGACGTTGGAGAAGCGCCAATGCTATAACGTGGCTTCTGCGCAACGTTGTCGCTGGGCAGACGTTGGAGAAGCGCCAACGCTATAACGTGGCTTCTGCGCAACGTTGTCGCTGGGCAGACGTTGGAGAAGCGCCAACGCTGTAACGTGGCTTCTGCGCAACGTTGTCGCTGCGCAGACGTTGGAGAAGCGACGCCAACAAGCCAACGCTCGTAAAACGGCAGTGGTCTTAATGGATATGTATAACTGAAATTGCAGATTTTTGTAAAGACTGCTTTAAAAGTCTGAATGAAATATACTTGTCCTTGTGTTTTTAATAATTGTATTTTAGAAGGTAGGTGAGGTGAAGGTAAGGTAGGTAGGTATATTAAAATACCATTCTTAGGTGATATTTTATATACGCTTCTCTGTTATTAGCAATTTAAAATGTTGTTTAACTAACTTTTCAGATAAATAAAACATTGTTTTTTTTTATAATAAAAATTGTATCATTTAAATGCGATTTTTTAATAACATCTGTGTAAACTACCCTTCTTTCCCTCATGGTCATGACACAAGGAAAAACTGAAAATGAAGATGTCAAGGCGGAGCGGTGTACCCAGTTAGTGAGAAAATGCGACGGTCGTCGATCGTATGATGCGATTGGCTTCCGAACCAAATCGGTCCATCTATAGTCTCGCGACCATAATTATTATTGTTTGAGTTCATATAAGTTCACTAGCGCCGCACCCGCATTTATTGTCTGGCTGAGCACTTAGGATCAGCTCGAAACGAGATGCTGCGCGCACACTAGAGCGGGAGAAGTCATTAGATTTTTTCCTACCTAAGATGATGATTTTTCACTAACAGTGGAAACGATACTTTCAAAACTAAGTTTGATAGAATCAATAGAAGTGGCGGGCAAAAGCTAGCAATAATATAAGAGGAAATCATCGTCTATTTCTTTGATCCCGAACTTTCTTTAAAAAAAAAAATAGTGAACACCGTTACGTCTTGTTGTAGGCAGATCCCATCGAGCAGATCCTTATTCATAAATGAAACTATGGTTACTATGTTCCATCTCCGTGTCCCAAGGCTGCTCCAAAAAGAATCTGATGAAAAAACCTAAGCACATTGCCCATAATGGGAATCGAACCAAAACCGTTTTCTCTTACCCTTTTATCGTTTTCCGGACTAGATCAATTCGCGATTTTACATAGACAATAGTTATGTAATCTGTGTTATTGACAGAATAAAACGTCAAAACCAAAAGCGTCATAGACAAACTTTATCTGGCGATGTCACTTGTTCTAATTCTCAGTTTGTTTTGGAAAAAAATAATCAAAGAAAAATCTATTTATTAATGGGACGTTAAAAAAATATTCTTTCTGACTCATACATAAGATACTACCCAAAAACTAGGGTTAGAACTACGAAATGGAATATTGTGAACACCTAATGTTTTGAATCGTAAATATCAACAATGTCTTCAGCCTTGGAACATGAAGACCTGGAGAATGTGGCTCTCGTTAGAATGGAGGACGTACAGCCGTCCAGAGACAGGATAGACAGGACCGTAGACATACACATTCCTCCTCCTGACGAAGAAATCTTTGAATATCTCGATGACAAAGTGGAGTATGAGAATGAATGTGAAATTGATGATGATAGTGACTCGAATATTGGCAGTATGGTGTCCATACAGTCTGAGGAAATGGTAGAAGAAGAAGAGGAGGACAGTGATTCAGGAGAACTGATTGTTCCTGAAGTTTTGGAGGTACCTATACATATAAATGTTCCTATGGTGAGCTTGTTATTTTTGCGTCCTTGAACGCAGTAAGGTAAAAACGAAGAAAGTAGAGTAGTAGTAGTAAAAAAAAGAAAAAAGTTTACTTTCTGTCAATTTAGTTTTTTGTTATCAGCAAATAAGTCTTTCTTGTACTTAATTATTTAAATGGTACTTTAAATTTTAGGAGTTAATAACAGAGAAATTAAAAGAAAATAAACACATAATTCACCACTGCTCTCAAAACGGTGAAGGAAAACATCGTAAGGAAACCGGCATGTCCTGAAATCAAAAATTCGAAGACATGTGACATCCACCAACCCGCACTGGGCCCGCATGGTGGATTATGGCCCATTCCTTCTCCTAGAGAGTAGGCCTGAGTCTTCAACAGTGGGAACATTATAAGGCCGACTATGCTATGCTATACTAAACACATAATTTGCACAATTAGATTATAATCAGCACACTCGAAACCTTTGAGCTCTTTCATGTTATGTAACATTTCCTCTCCAGAAAGCCAGTGAATTGAAGACTACAGTCAAACCAAACCAATCGGACAGCTGGCCTACCCTAGAAATATTACCTGGAGGTGTTATCAAGAACGCTGTTGATTGTGAAACAGTCCCTGCCAAAAAGTTGAACAAGCCTCCGGGGAAAGGAGAGATGATGTATGCATGTGCGAAATGCTCGCAAGTATTTCAATATCTCTTCTGCTTAACAAAGCACGTGAAATGGCACGAAGATCAGAATAAAGCTAAGAATGCACCGAATAGAAAAATGAGTGAGTATTTTTTTTTTGGCTAGCTTCTGAAAACGTTTTTCGGTATACATAAAGGTTCGGTATACATATTATTTGTTGTGAATATACTATTGATGTATTGAATAACAAATTTTATTCTACAATTAATAAATACCAACATCAGTCTCTATTATAAATCTTACAATTGCAATTAATTAATTCAGTGAACACTCTCATTGTCTTTCTGTTGTGTCTCTAATTACGATATTCAAAAGGTTAAATAATTTACCAAGCAACTTTCAAATAAATAATTTTATGAATTTAATAAACAGCCATATTGTGGTAATTGTGGTGTTAATAAAATAAGCAGAAACTTTAGAATAAAGGTAAGTTATCTATCTAATATAGTACTGATTAAATCTCTTTTTTTTTAATTTTATAGATCCACCAAACTATATAAATTATCCAATTTTCATCAAAATTGATTTTAATAAAATTGCTACAATATGGCTTTTGGTTGGTCTATAATTTAGCAAATATGAGGAATAATTAAATTGCATTATAGCAACAAATTAAATTCAACTAAAACAAAGAATTATTGTACATTTTGATAAATTTGGACAAAGTTTGTCATTATGAGCGAGGCGGAACTCGCTCGAGGCCGAATTCATGTTATGGAGCCGAGTGCTGCAATGACAAAAATTTCCATATCTATCAAACAACGTTTTTCAATACACTTACAAAAATATTATATAAACGATGTTGGACGCGTGGGAGTCGCTTCGTGCCTGCTTGATACGATAAATGTAAACAATTGTATTGGGGGTGAGCGTGTGCACTTTTCCGCACAAGTGCGAAAAACAGTATGCCTAAAAGAGGTAGAGATAAGAGCCAGTTTTCGAGTAAGTGTATTGAAAAATCATTTCAGTATTCATACACTCTTGGCATAGCAAAACCAACCATATTTGAATCAATATAAAATTTTCTTTTTGTTGATTGCTGTCCTAAAATTAAATCTTTTAATTTCAGCTCCACTAGAAAAAGAATTAGTTTTAATAAAGAAAGAACGAAGTGAATTGGATAGAACATATAAAATGCAAAAGATAGATATTTTAGCAAGGTGGGTAAAAATACTTCAGCGAGAAGTGACAACATAATAATTTTATTTTTTAATGATCAGTTGTTTAATTCAAATTTTCTCGTTTTTTTTTCAGAATCGCAGCATCCATAGGCAAAATCGATAAAGCAAAACATATTTTTGATAAAATAAAATAGAAATACAATATAATTTTCTAGTTTTATTTTTATATTATTATATGATGCACTTTTGGCCATCAGTGTGTGGGCAAATCTCTAGGAGAGGAAATGGTCTGTAATCCACCCACCAACCCACTAAAAAGAAATTGAAGATAAGCACTTGACCTGAATTACTGGATTACTCACAAACGGAAAACATGGTTAAAAATCAATCATCATCATCTATATTATATAAAAATGAATAACTGTTCATTAGTCTCGCTAAAACTCGAGAACAGCTGAACCGATTTGGCTAATTGTGGTCTTGAAATATTCGTGATAGTCTAGGGAAGGTTTAGGATAGATAGGAAAAAAATCACGAAAAAAAACTGAATACAATGCCATCTCTAATTAAAATGTTATTATAACATTAATTATGCTGTTTTGGTAATGCCAGTAGATGGCGTTATCCTTACTATTAGGCGGTACGAGGTTCGTCGGACCAGCTAGTAATAAATAAATTATAAGGTAGTAACAATATCTGATATGATTCAAAAGCACAGTCACTCAGAGAACCACACGCACGCACCATATCACAGACACACCATCACACTTACACATATATACACAACACATGTACAGATACACTTATTACACAAGAGCATGTTTGCAGTAATTGTTTAACTACATTTTGGTTTTAATTTTGTTGCATAAATTGTTAATGTTCCACAACCGAGTGAAGACACTGACTCCTGGAACACAGGTGCCACCTAGCTCAGGAGCTAGGCTTTCAATTGATATGTATCAACCTCTTTCGTGTCAATAAAACATTATTATTATCCACCATGCGAGCTTAGTACGAATTAGTTGAGTATGAAAGATTAAAAAAAATAATAATGGTAAACTGAGTTTAAACATTGTCTCTCCTACCCCCCTAGCCAAGTTACGATCGCTTCGTTTGCGTCGAACGCCTCGAGTAGGCCACGCCTCCGATTCCTTTGTTCTGACTTCATCTCAACGCTCAGTGACGTGGTTAGCACAAAGGAATCGGAGGCGTGAACTACTCGACTCATTCGACGCAAATGAAACGATCGTAACTTGGCTAGGGGGGCAGATGGTAACCGATGATAGAAAAGAATAGAATAAACTTTATTGTACACCAAAAAAATAACAGCTTATACATTAACTTAAATCTATGTGTACAATGGCGGTCTTTTCGCTGACAGCAATATCTACCAAACAAACTTACTCCTTAGGATGTATCTTAAGAAATACGGATGTAGCACGCTTGCCTAGAAGTAACCTATTCTGTTTTTACTTAGGCCCTCAGGTTATAGCTATCAGTAAACACAGACATCATTTGTATATCCCAAATTCTTTTATCTATTTCAGAGAAAAATGTACCTGAAGAATATATCTGCCTGCACACTGGTAAGAAAAAGTTAATGTTACCAGACTCGAAAAAAAGCAAACGGAGACAGCCAAAGAGGTTAAAATCGAAGTCATAAGATTGTCTTTTTATTTACTTACATTTAAGTTAGTTTCGAAAAAAAAAAATGTTATTTCATCTACACTCCACTGCAACTTGGTAGTCATATTCAAAATTATAAGGACCATGGTTTGTGTCAGCATTATTCAAAAGTTGACTGGTAGAAAATGCCTTGAAGCAAGATTCACAAACTGATTTTTGACTGTGCCAAGTCATGCGAATATGAACCTTATTGTTTTGTAATTTCTGTATTCGTGTAAGCACTTTTCACAACATATAAATTATAAGAATATTGGCAGTCCCGGCAGACGCCCTGTCCGAAAGCTGGCTTTTCGTCAGAAAAAAATTGCTTATATAGTCAACGATTGATTGCAAATGAACATAGAAAAAAAAATTGGGAGTGTTACAGAATTCAGAAAAGTTTAACCTCGAATAACACATTTCCGTAAGTTCACTAATCCGAAACACTTAACAACGAATGCACGTTACCACGAAAAACTTAACGCCGTAGCCATGCGATCTCGAATAACATGATTCAGAAAACTGTAATATCGAATAACACGACCCCGTATGTTTACTAATAGGAAACTCTTCACAACGAATGCACGCTGCTACAATAAACCTTCACGCCACAGTCATGGTCATGTTTTTTCAGTTATTCGTAGAAACGCGCATTTGTTGTTAACTGACTCGAATTGGTGAATTAGAGACTTGGTTATTCGAGATTCCATGACTGTGGCGTAAGGTCTATCGTAGCAGCGTGCATTCGTTGTGAAGAGTTTCGGATTAGTGAACTTACGGGAACGTATTATTCGAGGTTACACTTTTCTGAATTCTGTAAGACACCCCACCTACCTAGAACATGGCGTCACTCGGGCCCTTAGCTTTCACCTTAACGACACAACTTACGATCCTACATTTTTTACTCTGACTGTCCAATAGTCTTATAGATATAGTAGTTCATCAATGGGCCTATACACTTAGCTAGTACTTATTTATATTTTGAAACTATAGATATTGTGAGTTCATAGTAGTTGAAAAAAAAAAACACTCGGAAATCCGACTTTAAGATGATATCATTCATTCATGCATTTAGAATGTAATTTATGAGACATATAGGCTTTTTGGCCTACAGGGGGGCCACCCATAGATATTGAGAATGGACTGAGCGCACACTACTTATGTGTGAAGTGAACACGGGCGGAAAAATGTATCAGGGATAAAGCGATCTTTTGGTCAGTAGTGTCTTAGGTAAAATTCTGATTAGGCCACGTCATAGGCTTGCAGGGGCGGATGAGTTCTGTATAAATAATGAATATCTGAAAAGAGTTTGAGTAATCGTGGTGAAAGGATTTAGTCACTCTTTTTACCTCTTTTTAGATTAGACTCTGCGTTACCGAGTGCTAGTGTTTTTAACACCGCTCGGGGAGGATCCTTTCATGCACCCTAGGATGCCAAATACTAGTCAGAAAAAACATTGTTTTTAGTCCATGGACAAGAAAAGAAGGCGATCTGAAAAGAAACGACCATGGGCCGCACAGTTGCTTTGTTTTTTTCTATTTTCTAAGAGTATTACTCAGTTCATGCTCCTAGCTACGGGGCCATCCCACTTTTTCGTTATATTGATGTGACCACTTAGAAAAAGGCCTGTTTGTTTTTGTAAATACGTCGTCTGTTTTCCTATTTCTTGGGCCAAAGTCTCGATGCTAGAAAAGATGAGTGGGACAGATATGTATACATATGTGAAAGAGATCGCAGAATGTATGATGCTATCTCTTTCTTACATAAGCAATGATGTCAGAGACCGTGAAGCGCAATTTTAATGAATAATTTAGTTTTTTTTTGTTGCTTCGTGTTTTTTACAAAACAAATTCTATCTCTAGCAAGCTTTAACCTTCGAGACAGTGTATTGTGAACTTTATTTCAAATTTAAAGTTTTTAATACAAAATAAACAACTTAAAATTACATTTTAATCGGTATTTGCGTCAACAACTATATGTTAGTCGGAATAAAGTTCAAAATTAAATGACTAGCTGGAAGATTTGGGTCTGGACCAAGACTGTTAGCTTTTGCATAAATCTTTATTGCTTTTTGCGATTTTGATGCGGCACTGGTTGTAAGGCTGCCTATGCATTTTTTTTTTTTATATTGGGTGGGAAAATCATCTTATGACAAAACCCGCTCTTGGGCGGAGCGGGAAATAGTGTCAGACTTTTACTGACTAAAAACCCACTCCTGTTCCTTCGTTGCCTTCGTCCCAGGGCCCCGGGTTTTGCTTTCACACTACCCGTGGCCCCAGTAGGCTTCGACCCTGCTGGGCCCCTACGATTTGCTGACATCGACGTCGACGACTTGGGCTCGGTCCGATTACCGGACGATCGGACGGCGAGCCACTCATTGCTCGCCGTCCGCAAGCCCGCGCCTACGGTGGCCGGAAATCGGGATCGGAATCCCGGCGGCGGCGGTTGGAGCGTAAGGACCGTTGCCTCACGCGATCGGCCGCCTCCTTCGCTAGCATTACGGCTTCGTAGAAGGAGGCGACCGCCTGCCACTCCTCGTTCCGGAGCATGGCCTGAACCAAGGCCCGGCGCGAGAGATCGCCGCCGCCGATTGCCCCCACGAGGACACGGCGTTGTTTTGCCCAAGCGGGGCACACTTCCACCGTGTAGGCTGCCTATTCATCGAGTTATTTGTCAAAGTAACCATAAAAATAACGTGCTTTTTTTATATGCAAAATAACTACAACTATTTCAACATTTTAGAGGTTATTTTGCAAGTGCCCAATATTTCAATAAATACATTAAGTGAAGTATCAATGTCAGTACGCGGTTTTAAAATAATATTCAGTGTTTTTCTAATCGAATATCTAGCCTCCAGATATCTTATATCTCAAATAAATGCTGGTGTATGAGGAAGCGGGGTAGCCACTGCATTTTGTTTGGCCCTACAACTGCACTCTTAATGAGTCTAAACTGGTGGTATAGGTAACAAAAGATTTTGTGAATTATGCTATGACAAGAGGCTAAACCAATTAATCTGCCGACCCTTTTTCCAACTATATAAGTTGTTAAAAAATTAACTTGTTCCCTACGTTTATGTTCGCATAACTCGTCAAAATGTATGGAGCAGCTGATTTTTTTTCGCTATTTCAGGTTTGGTCCCATAGTAAAAGTGGTTCATAATGAGGAGTACTCCTCATTATGAACTCTAATGTCCCCTCGAAATTCTAAAAGTTAATTTTTTAACACCTTATATTGGGGTCGGTTTCCAGACTGATCACAGTTGCATCTACACCGGAATACCAGTATTTTACAGGCAGTGACTATATATCTGACCGCCACATCCACTGGGTAACAGAAAACCCCATGGAAAGGCTAGTGACAGATTTTCTGGCTGATCTTTCTGAATATGTAACGTTGGGAAAAGTTCAAATAACTCTTTCCACTCTGAGTGGAACGAGATGGAGTGTCAGACTTTTACTGAGTAAAACTCACACGTGTTACTTCGCTTGCCCTTTACGTTACATGGTAACTCTTTCAAACAGTCCGCAGTGACCTGTAACGTCTGGATAGGCTAAATAGTCGATGGTTTTTCTCATAATGTTGCGAGTGTGTTAAATAGGTGTGTGTTTACTGTGTGTAGACCAGTTGTCTGTAGTTATAAGAGTAATATATTGCGTAATTTCAGTTAAAATATCGCACTAGAAAGTGCTTAAAACTATCGATAAAATTATGGAATTCGCTCACGATTTTTTCCTTACGCCCGGGTCATCCAAAGGGTTTAATATAAGATTTATTGTTTACAAAATAAGGTGTATTTTTCAATGTTACATTAGTATACACATGTTCTATAGATGAATTTATCAGTGTGCCACCATTTTTGTCCCTGCTTTGCGCCCTCTAGTGGTAATTTAAGAAACAATCTACATGTCATTTAAAATAGTTCCTAGAATATCCGCACGCAGCACTATCGATTGTCTTTTGTAAAAAGATTTTGAAAATAAAATCTTGAGCGATCCGAAACTAAATTTTTATATATGTAGTCTCTAAAGAGATCTACACTTTGGAATGTGCAATAGTTTCATTTTTGTGACTGACAGACTTTTTGACAGCTCAAAAGTACCTGGTAATGGTTTACTTTAAATAAATGCTTTGATTTTGTGTTTGTAGGCGGCATTGATTTGTTAGTTTTAAGACATTTGTTTGTAAACCGAGTGTTGTTTTTGAATAAGAGACCTAGTGTCCGTTTTTGAGGTCCAACCCATGCTTTTTATAATACATAATTTGAAAGTTCAAAATAAAAAAAAATGTTGCCATGCCTTAACTAATAGTGTTGGGGTAGTGATAGAATTTCTTCACTGATGTGAGAAACTGGTATCTCTCTCTCTAAATTGTCAAGTAATTGAATACGATATTGGGTCCAACCTTACCTTGGCTTTAACCATAGGGTGCGTTTCCATTGAAGTAGAGTTGGCCAGAATGAAGTTTCCATTGAAGTAGAGTTGGCCACTCCGCATCAGTAGAAACAGTATAAGTGGAGTTGAGGGACTTTCAAATAAAACATATGTAAACATGGCCCCGAGCCCGATATAATTAAGTCGAGCAGGCGGTGGTGCCGAGCGGAGAGCTAGAAGGGGAGGGTAACTCTCAAACACTTGCCACTTTTCATATCTCTTCGACGCTCCACTCTATCCAGCTCCGTTTCAGTGGAGACGCACCCATAGAGTTGCAATTGGATGAATGAATTGTAGATAGCCAACAGCTACGCGCGACTTGCGTTTAATTTGTAACGCGTCGATATTCCAAAAACCAGGGGATAGTACTGAGTTCTATAAGTTGCTTATTTAAAATGTTGACCGAATAATCATTATATTATTATAAAACAAAGTCCCTCACCGCATCTGTCTGTCTGTTCGCAATGAACTCAAAAAGCTTCTCACAACGGATTTTCACGCACTAATACAGGGTGACGGGTAATTAGTGACCGATACTTAAACATGTGATTGTACTCATGATTACAAACAACTTTCCCAAAGAAACTTTTTTTTATACTAATTAATTTAATCACAATAACAAAACAGCAGCAGTAACAGTCTATGGATTTTATTTTACCGAAACATGTAGGTACATTGCTTACGTCAACGATAACGGGCGCCCCGCCGCTAACAGCTGATCGGGTGGAGTGGCGCGCACGAAATTCAAAGTTTCACACAGCTGTTTTGTTATTGTGACTTGTACTAATTACCTTGAAAAAAAGTTTCTTTGGGAAAGTTGTTTGTAATCATGATTACTATCTCGTGTTTAAGTATTGGTCACTAATTACCAGTCACCCTATATACAGAGTGATTCGTAAGGAAAGTTTAGGTGTACAATACATGTATAATTATAGTAGAGAAAATCAGAGAATTTCAAATATTTGTAACACCCGTGCGTCACTGGGTTACTGCCACCAGCGTCCCGGTGTGTAAAGAAATAAGTTTAATTTTAAGTATAAGTTCTGTCCATAGACTCACATCTAGTTGGTAACCAATGTTGTTGTATTGTATTTTTTTTGTTATATGTTATGTATCGCTCAAAACTACATATTATATTTATAGGTATGTTTGTTAACATAACACATGTAACAACTGTGTTTGTTTAGTTATATTTGATTTGTGTCTATGGTAGTTATTTTTGTTCATAAATATTTATAATTACTGTAGATGAAAAAAATGTATTATTTTGGTTCAAAGGGGCCACATATTGTTAGTCAATTAATAGTTAAAGAAATCTATCGTCTGTTGTAAATTTTAAAGCATTTTATTGATTTTTTAAACAATAAAGTTTTTGATTTTTAACATTGCTTATTAATTTATAACATCGTTTCTAAATCTATAAAATTAAATGCAATTTTACGTTTTAAAAGTAGGTAACAGTTACACACAAAAAAAAATGCGATTTTTTTTCTTTACACAAAAACTAATAATTTAGTTTTCAACATTTCAAAACTAATTTTGATCAAATATTTCATAAGAACTCCCAAATATAATAAATACATTTTAGAATTTCTTGACAAAAACATCCGAATCTTAATTTTAAAGCAAAGAGAAATTAATAAACACAATATAAATTAAAGTTACAGCTTTAAGATCAAAATCGGATGATTTCTACACCAAAAATATACACAGTCTGCGAAAAATTTCATCTGCCATTTTCTACCTAATGTTTTAGATTCTAAAACTACATCATCAGTCTTTGTAATCCTTCAAGTTCTTTTTTCTTCAAATCTAGTTTTTCTTTATCACTAACTTGTACCCACTGTGGCGCATTTGTCAAGTAATGTCCACTTTCAAATTTAGCTTCCAATTTCGATAAGCTGTCTTCTAACTTCTTGATCTTCTTCTCTAGTTTAGCCTTAGCCGCAAATATTGCCACATCGAAATCTTCTCCCACTAATTCCATCTTTACTTCAGTATTGCCATCTAAATTAGCCTTTACATAATTTTTATTTGGATCTGTCTTAAAGTTGAGCTCGCTGCAACGCGTCAGATTCAAAAATACCGTATCATTTTTATCTATATCACTTTTCAAAGTATCATCAGAGCTTTCAATAACTAGCGTGGGCCTTAATTTATTAGAAATATTATACAATCCCTTTAATTCCCTGACTAGAGAAACAGTACTCAGAAATCTATTGACTTGCCTCTCAAAGAAAACATCCTTCCATTTAGCAAAGTCTTTGTGTTGTGGGAAATCGTAGTATTTGTTACTGGAGTCTTTAAAATCATGTATAATACTGTTTGAGAATGTCGGGACTTTCGGGATAAGTTCCTCAGTTAAATAGATCATGAAAGGGGCGAGGCACCTTAGGGACGTGTTGAGAACCGCCGATAATGTATGGGCATGAGCAAACGCCACGGAACAATCCGTACCGACGATCCCCGGCTTTGTAGCCTCTAAGTAAACGTCACAGAATTCGTTATACATCAAAGTCCTTATCGCTTTGGTTGCTAAATGGAACTCGTAGTTCTCCATAGATTTATTCACTATTTCTACCATATCAGACAATCTGCTGAGGATCCATTTGTCGAAGTATGTTAGATCAGTCGTGCTCAATTCGAATTCGGGAGGTAGCCGTGATTTTTCTAATCTAGCGTAACACATCTGTGTGTATCTCACGCTTTGCCAGATCTTGTTGCCGAAGAGTTTGTTCGCGTGGCACATCGCGATATCGAAGTTCACGAAATGCGATTTAATGTCTTGGGAGAGAAGAGTGAATCTTAGCGCGTCCACTCCACATTCCGGTATTCCTTTAGTGGCTGAGAAATTATCTTGATGATACGTCAACGCCTTATTCATTTCAGCCAAACTCAAAATTCCGTTTCTATTCATATCTTTGGCCTTCTCTTTAAGGCTTTCCAAACTAATTCCGTCTATGACATCCAATGGATCTATGACGTTACCTCGGCTTTTGGACATTTTCGCCCCCCGACCATCGCAAATAACTCCATGTAACAAAACCTTTTTGAACGGCAGTTTTCCTGTTAATTCTAAGCCGAGGATCACCATTCTATGAACCCAGAAACCCAAGATATCGTGTCCTGTAGCCATTAGATCAAGAGGGTAGAACTGCTCGAAGTCTTTATTCTGATAAGTATTCGGCCAACCTAACGCCGCAAACGGGTATATTCCTGAAGAGAACCAAGTATCAAGAACGTCGGGATCTCTTTCAACTTTGATCATATCTGGGAATGTTCTTAGAAATCCTGATGCCTCTTTTTTGGCGTCTGTATCGTTGGTCGCAGCTACCCAGACTATATTGCGGTTATGGGCACATTTGTACGCGGGAATCTGATGGCCCCACCAGAGCTGTCTGGAGATACACCAGTCGCGATCGTCTCCAGTCCAATCCAGCCAGTTTTTAACATACTTTTGAGGTTCGATAGCCAACTGGCCACTTTTGACCAGCTCGGCGGCCCTCTCGTTAAGCTTACTGCAGGATAAGAACCACTGCTCCTTTGGGAGATGGTCAATGATGGAACCTGTTCGACAGCAAGTTGGAAGTGTCATGTAATGTGGTTTGATTTCCTTCATAAGTCCTAGGGCATCCAGGGCTTGTACCACAGCTTCTCGGCAGTCATACCGCTTCATGTCCGTAAAAGTTTCTGCATTCTGCATGATCCCATCTTCATCAAAAACTTGTAGTATAGGCAGGTTGTTTAGCCTCCCTATTTCGTAGTCTGTTTTGCTGTGTGCTGGGGTTATTTTGACAGCACCCGTTCCAAATTTCGGATCGATGCCTTCGTTGATTATTATGGGTATTTCGACATTTCTAAAAGGATGCCAAACTTTTTTGCCTACAAGATGAGTGTACCTGTAATTAAAGTAGCAAAAACATTCATTAATAATAGCTCAAACGGCAGTACAGTTCAAATGCGACTTGGCAGGATATGGACCGAATGAGTTGTGGTCTCGAAACAGTGATGACAGGACTACAGCCCTGAAACAGCGAATTAGAATCACTGTAGACTACACTAAAAGGAGTTGGCGAGACTTATTGCACGTATTTAGGAATTGGATGAAATGAAGTACAAAGACCAGTGCGAAACGTTCAAGCGTAGTATAGCGCATCAAACTACCCTGCCCCTACTACGCCTACCTAGAAATAAAGTCGAAAATAACCGAACTTAACCTCTATCTCCATGTCCTTACAATTAATATTTGTTTACTAGTGAAAACCGCGTTGCGCTACAACTATACAGAAATGTGTGGGTCTCTAGAACGCAAAATGGCGTAAAAATGCTTTTTCTGTCTTTCAAGGGGAAGTAATTAAGTGGGCTTATTTCATAGTAACTACAAGCCTTCTAAGTCAGCCAAGAAATAAGTTATCTTTTTTTTACCTCTCATCTCCAGGATGTACAGCTATCGCAGAATCCCCCAACATAGTCTCAGGCATGGTGGTAGCGACAACGACCTGCTCATCAGAATCCAACACGCTATAAGCAAAATGGTATAACAATCCGAACTTCACTTTCTTCTCATAGCCCGGGACCACAATCTCTTTGGGTCCATTTATGACGACATTTTCGACCTCAATATCGGAAACTGTAGATTTTAATGCACTACACCAGTTGACTAGAGCCTTCTTCCGATATATGAGGCCTTTTTTGAATAGATCTATGAAGGCTGTATTAACTGATTTCGTATGCTTTTCGTCCATAGTGAATGTTTGTCGAGACCAGTCTAGGGAGCAGCCAAGGGTCTTCAATTGGTTACAAATGGCGTCGCCATGTTTGTCCTTCCATTTCCAAACTTCTTGAATAAACTTTTCCCGCCCAATGTAGTGGCGGGTGATGTCTTGTTTTTTTTTTAGATATTTTTCTACTACACCCTGGAAAATAATTGTAAAACTTAATTATTCTATGAAATTAAGTTTTTCTGGACGTTTTTGACGGTTAGAATTTTATTACGCTTTTAAGTGGCATAATAAAATTATTTTAAGCCATTTCAATACCTTTTTCAAATTTTATATTTCGTAGATCTAGCAGATATTCAAGGTCCTAGATTTCTTACATTTAAGTTACACTTTTTGCAGTTGGTTTTAATGGTAAGTAAAAAGGCAACCCTTTCTGTTTACAAAAGTCCGTCTTTGTACGATTTTTGCTCTGCAAACACGAATAGCATAGTTGGAATTTAAATTTTCGCCTCCTAGGATCTAGGACTCGTCCTCGACAGCCGGCGGAATTTCGAGCAGCACTTCCGACATCGGGTTGGTTCGGCCGTCGGACATCTGACACTGACGCGGGCCGGGGTTGGGTTATGTGTGATGTGGGCGCTGTCGCTGCGGAAGGGACCGGCGGCCATGACGAATGCGTCCCAGAGGGTCATGGCCATCTGGAGAGTGCGAGGATACTACAGCAAGCGCGAAGCGGCGAGCCACCTTACCGGCCTGCCGCCGTGGTATCTGGAGGCAAGTCCTTGCACGAATGCACGAGTTGTGAATGGAGATGTAACGCCAGGGCGAAACTCCGCTATGGCGTAAGAAAAGCCCGGGTTTCACCATTGTGCGGACCGCCTGGAGGACACGGTGGAGCATATGGTGGAAGTGAGCCCCGCTTGGGCGGAGCACCAACGTGTCCTTGTGGAGTCGATAGGCGGCGGCGACACCTTGCGCCGTGCCTGGTTCAGGCCATAGTTCGGAGCGAGGGGGAATGGCTGGCGGTCACCTCCTTATGCGAAAAAGTAATGCTGGCAAAGGAGACAGCCGCACGCGTGAGGGAAAGGTCATCCTCAAGCCCCAGCCGCCGCGTCCCGAACCTATCTACCAGCAACGGTAAGCGCGGGCTTGTGGGCTACGAGCAATAGATAGCTTGCCATCCGGTAACCGTCCAGACCTATCAAGATGATAGTGAATAGAGATGTATGGTCTTCTATACATATAGACATGATGAGGACAATAATGATGTGTTTGTACCTGTGTAGCAATCCCAGCATGGTCTATGCCTGGTAACCATAGAACATTGTGGCCCATAGACCTCTTGTGCCTCACAATCACATCTTGAACTGTGCAGGCTAATGCATGACCTGGAAATAAATAAGAGGGATCTTCTAACCGGATATTTTGTCAAGGAGTTTTACCCAAGTCTTATTGGGTAACAGGATTGTAGTGTTCAAATAACAGTCGCAATTTTTTAAATATTGGTATTCAGTTATATCCGCTTGGACAGAAAGCCAGAATTTATAAAAAAAGTAGCCAATTTATGACAATTTTTTTTTTTATTCTTGATACATTCACGCTATGGATCACGATGAAAAGCAACGATGCGGTCAATTTCAAAATAATGAATTGATTATGTTTGGTATCCCAACACTTTCGGAGCCAAGGACCCTTGCTTAGATTTGGACTCAATTGTTGAGTGATGGAATTTTCTTTTAATTGTTATAATTATTACTAGACTCAAGTCAAAGTCAAAAGTTTTTTTATTTCACATAGGCCTACATGGGCACTTATAAAACGACTGTCATGCCACCTGATGATAATCTACCAAGCGAATGCTGGCGATCACTCTCTCATTGTCTTGCTATTGTGTCTCTAATTATGGTATTTGAAAGGTTAAGAGCCTATCCACTCCTTGAATTATAATCGGATAGGAAGACCACAACAGACAAAGAACATGGACACGAACAGAAGTCAGGGAATGAGTAAACAATTGTAATATTCTTTACTTAATGAGGGAACATGAGTAAACACTTGTATGTCCTATATTTAATAGGTAGATAATGAAAAGCTATTTAACAAGGTTAGTGCTAAGCTAAAACACCACAGCATGCTTAAGAGTTGCCACCATAAACTGTACAGCACCATTGAACACCATTTGTTTGTATTCCAAAAGTGGCTTTTTAAGTATCACCCAGGATATATACAGCATAGTCTCTAAGTAAACCTATTAGCCGGTAAACTTATCAAGCCGTGGATGAATTCAAACTTACACATTCCATTTATGAAAATAAAATAAATAGGTTAACAAAATAAAAAAATAAATAACCTAAATGTAGAGTTCCTGTAACATTCGGAGGTGGTAGCACCATGCTAAACCTGGGCTTTGGAGTAAGACTCTCAGCCGTAAAAAGATTAATCTTCTCCCAATTTTCATATTTTTGTCTTTCTACATTTTTAGGCTGATAAGCAGCGGCAGAAACATTTGGTTTCAGGACTAGGCTCGTAGTACATGTCTTTAGCCTATTTTGTATGTACTGGTACGAAACTTGAGAATTTAGTAAACGTAACATTTTAACAATTTTTCAAACAATTCTACATTAATCGGCGATCTTTGATCTAATTTTTATCAAACTGTTTTGTTAATTTGTTATTTTTGACAGAGCAGACAGGTTTAAGATACCAATATTTATTTTATATTTTGTCTCATTTCGTCTGTTAAAAAATTAACTTTCTGTTTCTTTTTCATCCAAGTTCTAAGAAAAATACAGAACGAGGAACTGGAACGTTTGCTTTGACGTTATAAAGTAACGTTCCGATTTTGTATTTCTTTATTTTACAAATGCTTCTTTAATAATGTTATATCCAAAAAATATTATAAACACTAAATTAAAATTATATTGTATTGAATTTACAGGCAAAAATAACATTTAATGTTAATTTGAATTTATAATAATTTTTCAGATTTTAGGGTTTCAAAAAAAAAAAACTAAAATTCAATGCGTATAATGAAGTGGTGTTTGACAGTTTTATTAAATTATTGCCAACTCTAAAGTTTACCGTACGTCTTGGGAAAATTAGGTACCCTTTGAACTCACCTTCAAATATCTTGACATTCATTCAGTACCCTTGTGCCTTGTTGAACAAAGAAACGGAATAACTACTTTTTTCGAAATGGGAGTCCAATCCCGAAGTGATGTTACCCCAACAGAAGTGTCAAACTTCAAAAGAGGGTTGTATCTGTCATAAACTCATAAATAAATGCGACTTTATCTCGCACTATCAACAATAACAAAAAATAAATTACAACATTTACTGACCTCCATCGCTTATCTTTTAATCGCCGCATCCGTGGTGCACTGCGTCATCTATCACGCTTCTATCAACAAAGCGGACTTAACCCTTGTACGAGCGATATGCACTATCATGACTACACTTTTATCTACCCTCGATTAAGCACAGATCAGTTTCCTAGGCACAAATAGAATAAAATGTTCGAATTAAATTTATTGAGGTTTTTGAATCCTTTCTTAGTAGTGAGGGAGTATATTCGAAAGCCGATTGAAGCCTTTGTCGTGAACCAATATGTTGGATATAAAAAGAAAACGGATGAAAGTATAACAAGTGTCAAAGAATTGATGTACAGGGTCGCTATAGTGTTATTATTTGTGACTGTTATACTGTGGTTATCAATTTTTATGTATGTGGGATTCTATAATATATACATGCCAAATGTAACACATGTGCGGCCAGTGCATTTTCAGTTCAAGTAAGTATTTTTTTTGTTTTAAATATTTAAAATATATTACATCTCAGTGATGACAAGTTAATCTGTAACTGTAGGCTGGTTGTCTTATGCATAATCTCTTTCCGGTCGTGTCATAATTCCGTCCCAACAAAAAGGAAGAACTAAGAGCATTTGCGCCATAGTATTTATTTATTTTGTCTGAAATTTTCCTGTTGCTTAAGGACCAGATTAACATATTTCATACTAGCTTTTGCCTGTGTTCATACTGGCTTCGCCATACATAAAATATAGCCTATGTCACTCAGGAATAAAGCAGCTTTCTAATGTAAAAAAAAAAAATTGCTGTCGGACTAGAACTTTCAGAGATTACCTCCTACAAACAAAATAACATAAAAATAAAAAACAAACTTTACCTCTCAATATTAGTGTATGTAATAATTGATAGATTCTTACAAAAAACATTGCAAATTGTCCACAAGTTGAAAAATATTTTGTCACAAATAGGTGTGACAAATATTTTAGAACAAAAAAAAAAATATAACTATTATTAAAAAATATATATTTATCTAACTATTATTATATAACTCATAATTTTTTTTCCTACTTTTGAACATGCAATCACTTATATGAGAAACATAGTATACAATAGTTTCATCATTCATTTTTCTGTACTTACCTAATTTGATTTCAGACCGTGCGAAGATAAAGCAGGAATATGCTCGTATCCATATGCTTATGTGCAGCTGACAAAAGCCAGCAACATTCTGATGCCAAAGCAGCCTTATAGGATCAAGCTGATGTTGGAGATGCCAGAGTCTCAGGTCAATAAGGACTTAGGTGGGTCTCTCTCTATATTATTACTTGAACTCTAATGGATGGCTGCACATATAACCTATTATAGTAGTCAGTGTTGAAGGGCGTAGTTAACTACTATTTTATTTATTTATTAAAACTTTATGCACTAGTAATAAACACTGTACAAAGGTAGACTTGATGCCTTAGCTTTTTTTTTTACTTTTGCTTTATTTTATAATCAAATTACAAATTACGATTAAAAGTAGTTAACTACAAGTAACTTATTTACATGTAGTTATGATTACATGTAACTTAACTACAGTAGTCAAACTACATGAAGTAGTTGTTAATTTAATTGGTTCCTCAGTCTCCAAAAAAGATTATACATTATATTCGGTACAAATTCGAAAAAACTTAAATAATCATAATTTCGAGGACATCATTGCCACCTATACTTTTTATGGCCTTTTTTAACAAAAACACGTCATCTTCTTCTTACCGAGTCGATGACAAAATTAGTTAAATTCCTTGCCTGGCCCAGTATTCGGCCACTTAAAAACTTTAACAAACAATCACTAATAATCAATTTGAAATAGATAATGCTGAAGTCGATATTATCTCGTATCGGAATTATATCGGATTGGAATTCGAGTATCCTTGTATTTACATACATTTGGAGGTATACGGTACAGAGTGTAAAGTCCCACAAACTTCCGTTGAAAAGGGAGGATCCTCCGACCAGACGGGTGTTATGTCTGGTGGGCAACTCTGCCCGATAGATGATTTCGGGCTGTTCTATATGTTCTAATCGCGCGGAGAACTTTAATTGCGCGATGCAGGATTCTTATGTGACGCCATAGATGTCGCTACATACATATTATAAATTTAAATTCCCACCACGTCTGTCAATAATACTGAAAGGATTTATATGTAGTTTTCAGTGATATTCATGAGGAAGGTTTAGATGTATAATACATGCATATTCTAGTACAAGGCATAAAGTAACCCAAAGGACAATGAAAAGGGCTAAGCTCGAAGTTTCCTTGCGTGATTAATTCAGAAATGCAGATATCTGCAGGAGAACCAAGGTTACCGACAGAGCCCGAAGAATCGCTAAACTTAAATGGCAGTGGGCAGGGCACATTGCTCGTAGAACAGATGGTCGATGAGGACGAAAGGTTCTGGACTGGCGACCGCGCACCGGAAGACACAGCATTGGAAGGCCTTCCACAAGGTAGAACCATGACCTGGTGAGGGTCGCAGGAATCTGATGGATGCGAGACACACAGGACCGTTAGTTGTGCAACACTTGGGGAGGCCTATGTCCAGCAGTGGACGTCTTTCGGCTGAAATGATGATGATGATTGTAGTAGATAAAAGTCGTGAGTTTCAATGATTTGAAACACTTGTGCAAAGCTGGAGCGGATCGCTAGTATCTACTCCAACATAATTCTACTCATGTAAAACTATGAAGAGAGCAATCACCCTTTCAAAGATCAAGGGATCATCAGAAATCAATAATGCGAAGATAAAAACGTCGGTGCTCTTATCTGAGACTTATCTAACGGTTTTCTATTAACTATGATAAAGTTAATTCTGTGTGGCAATAAATAATTAAACAGTGGCATGAATCATGTTGAATGGTGGACAAGTATGGAAAATTGTCTTCAATCCATTCTTAAACTATAACAATTAGAATATGCGTACACCTACTTTAGGGTCAGTTTACACAGAGACGCGACGCTGCACGAAGAGTGACTCAAAATATAACTTCATTTAATACACGAAAAGATACATTTTATTGTGACAATTCAGAATGCGTTTCACCACACAGCGCAACGTCGCGAGGCATTTCGATCTGAAATGTGTCTTTTCGTAGTTTCGCGTCGCGTCGGGTCTCGGTGGTAACTGACCTTTAGGCGAACCGTAGCCCAACGCAGTTTTTATTGACAAACAATTATGAACGTTGCTTGCATTTAAATAAAGTCCAAAATCATAACAGTCTAATTTTATTTCAAGCCGACTGATCTTTGGATCTTTGGCCAAAAGTCTTGCAGTATTACTATGCAACGTGGAACTGTTGAGACGGTTCCGGATAAAGGAGGAGGAAGGGGAGTAGCATATCGACGCTTTTTATTTAGTTTTTGAAGTGGAAAATCAAGTGATTACTCCCGCTCTGGGTGAAACGAGATCCCGTATCAGACTTTTATTGACTAAAATCCTTAATCTTCTTTTTCCTGAATAAAAACCTTCAGTCCTTCAGTTGTCCTTTGCGTTGCTTGTCAGACATTAGCCCTAGCAGGCACTGTCAATAATGAAATCGAACTGGACCTTGGTCCTTATCGGACGGCGAGCTATCTAGCACTTAGACACCTAAAACCGCGGTCACAGTTACAGCTGTCATGATTGCCCGTAAATGCCACCGTTATCGATTTCTTGACGCGTTAATAGAGATTTTGTCGTGATTCGGAACGTGTCGTACCCAAGTTTCCATGGGTTCTCGGTCCTACTATGTAATTATGTAATCAGTACTAGCGATCCTTTGAAATTCTCAGCTTTTTGTTTGTGTGATGAACTCGACCAACATGATGATGAATAAATACCTAAGTATTGTTTTTTTTTTTCAGGAATGTTCATGGTTTGCGTTCAGATGCGCGCCAAAGGTGGTTATTTAGTCTCCTCGTCATGCAGATCTGCTATGATTAGATACAGGTATGCAAACTATAATTATATGTATTTAAAAACCTACCTATTATTACCCCACTGCTGCCCAGGGAAAATGCAAGAGGGTTTTACCCATACAGAGAAGGAAAATGTAAAATTCTAGAGGTATGTGGAACAGAGTCTATAGTCCCACGAACCTCCATTGAAAAGGGAGGACCAGTCCTCCGACCAGACAGGTGTTATGTCTGATCCGGGCAACTGCCTCATAGATGATTTCGGGCGGTTGTAATAATTGTCCTTTGAGGTCCACAATCATGGTTACTCTTTCGATCGATTCAACAGTCCACGTGTCCACCTCATCACGATATTCAGTTTAAGTATAGTATATTTTATTTACACTGCTGCTGCTACTTTCATTTACTGCGGGGTGCCAACTGAAATCTAGCGCTGGGTGTCTGACGCCCAGCAAATGCTGAGGTGGTTACCCGTTCGGTCCGGACACACTTGGCGCATTATAAGTTTTATTTTTTACTTTGTGTTTGTAACCGTTATGCTGTGTCTGTCCCGAATAAAAGTTTTTCTATTCTATTCTACGCAGCCTTTTTAAATATCACAAGACATTTTTTTTTTATATAAACTTGTGCTTGACTGCGATCCTACCTGATGGTAGGCAGTGATGCAATCGTTGATGGCGAGGCGCATTAGTTTATTAAGAGCCTATTCACTCTAGCCTTGAAGACACCTAAATTATAAATCAGACGGGAAGAACGCAGCAGGCAAATTTTTCCAGTCCTTTGATGTACGCGGTATAAACGACGAGGCGAAACGCTTAGTGCGGACCGTAGAGGTTTCAACAACGTAACGGTGGATACTCGCCGTTCGTCGGGTTATTCGATGGAAGAAATGATATGGCGGAATTAAGTCATACAATTCCCGCGCACACTCTCCAAAATGCATCCTGTAAAACACCGAAAGGCTGGCTACCTTGCGCCTGTGCTCAAGGTTTTGTAGATTGGATTTAACCAAATCTGGATCACCAATCAGCCTTCTGGCACGCCTTTCTACCGAATCCAAAGCTGCTAGGTGGCATTTTGCAGCACCAGCCCATATGTGCCACATTACCCATGATCTTTGTTTCTCAGATCTCTGCTGCATCATATAATGAGGACGTTCGTATATTCGCCGCTGTACCTCGGCGGAGTGGACGAAGAGAAACAACAGGTCAAGGTGGAACTCTTCAGCGATTTCGAAGATGATCCGGTTAGTAACAGAGACACGGTATAGAGTATTATCGTAATACTCGTAATACGTACCATCAGTGCCGAAACTAGTGGTGCCAGCGGTGCTCAGGTACAGGGTGAGTTCCTGGAAGGACGCAAAAAAATTATATCTAGTCCAAATAACTGAATGTCGCAACTAAATTGGGCGAAGGCAACCACTGACTGGAACAGCAGGAGCTGGCGACGCGGTAAGCCCAAGAGATAGCGTGACGATTTGGACTCCTACCTTGAGGATTGATCAGAAGTAGCTAAGGACAGAAAAGAGTGGAATAACGGAAGGAAGGCCTTTGCCCTGCAGTGGGACACAATAGGCTCATAATAATAATAATAAAATAGTCCTCTTTAAAATTTATCTCGCGATTTGAGGCATGTCCATTTTATTCTTTCGCTGTATAAATTCAGTGTAAGTACATGAATAACTCTACCTAATTCCGACTCCTGATTATAACATTATAATATTCAGGAGAAACCAGCAACAGACGCTTACGTAGAACTCCAATCCCGTTTCGCCGAGGTATACTCCAGCGAGTTACACGTACAGGCGCACTTCACTGGCCTGCGCTACCTCATGTTCAACTGGCCCAAGATATCTGCTGTGTTTGGTGAGTTCACCTGACTTGTCTTCGTTCAATCAATCAATCATTAGCTTTATTGCCCGCGTAAATGTAGGTTTCTCTATTCAAACTTTGAACGCCCTTCCATCCCTTTAGGGGGTGAATTTTGAAAAATTCTCTCTTAGTGCTAGCCTACGTCATAAAAAGAATCCTCGTGCCAAATTTCGCGCTCCTAGTCCCATTAGTTTTGTCTGTGCGTTGATATGTGAGTCAGTCAGTTTCTCCTTTTATATACAACATTATTTTTCATATATGTGAAACCCGAAACACCTGTCTAGTATTTTTATGTAAAGAATCTATGTAGGAAATTTCATAAACGTACCATAAAAAACACAAAGTTTTTTTTTACATACGATCTTATCTTGTAGTGGGGCTGGCCCTGGGCCAGAGCACTTCGACCCTTCTGGATCTTTTGTGCTGTTCCCCTCCTGTCTACTCAACCCCTAGCCCTCCGTGCACCTTCTTCATGAGTCCCAGTATGGCTTTGATGGGGCGGAGCCTATAGTCCTCTGGTCTTGGATATGGTTGGCCCAGATAATCTAGTCTTTTGGAGCCTAGTGCTGCACAGTCACACAGCAAGTGTAGCATATTCTCCTCTGCATCTCTACAGAACCTGCAAGTCGGGTCGCTTGCTAGTCCCATGTTGTGGAGCAGTTACATACGATAAACCAACATAATTCAAAACACTGTTAGGTTCACAGCGCCCGCGCTCTTGTGATCGAATTGGAATGCGTTCGGGCGTAACAGGGCCGCCTCCTCCCCTGTCATCCAGGCGGCTGAGAGGTTGTGTTGCCCCCGCACTGCCTCGCCTAACTCCGCTTTAACCTGCCGTGACCTGTGTTGTAATTTGGACATTGTGAGCTTTTTTAAAAATCTAACATGGTGTAAAAATTATTGGAATCGATTCAGTTACTGATTGTGAACAAACTATATTCAGGTTTCGCATATACTAAAAATAATGCTGTATTTAGATAAATCATTTACAGGCAGGCAAAGTTACTTTTGCATTTATACTGTAACAAAATATGGATAGTGTTTTTTTTTTCAGTGTGCAATATTTTGAGCAATTCAAAAAAGAGAGAATAAGTTGCGAGAGCTGTTTTACAAGCTTTGATTTAACTTTTAATGTATGAATGTAACTATGTATGTTCAGGTGGAATCTTGCAACTGACTTTTGAAGCAGATAACTTCAACCGATTGAGCTGAAATTTTGTATACACGTTTAGTTTGGATGACAATGCAGGGTTAGCTGTGTGACGTCATTCTGAATTCAACATGGCGAAACACCCAAGATGGCGGACTAGTTATTTTTAATATTATTAATTCATGATTTTTCTTTTCTTCACGTAGCTTCACACGGCGAGTGAATGAGAAAACACTACAGACCTAATTTGAAGTGAGAACTTAAAATATCTTTGATTCAAATAGATTTTTACTTATTTCAGGTATCTGTACGAACTTATTCTTCGTTTCGCTGGTGTTCATCCTGAGCTGGTACCATCTGCAGGACGGGTTACCCGACTTTATCAAAGTAAGTGTGTTATTTAGAAAACTTAATTGAGTAACCGTGAAGTTTCTTGTAGGTTCCTCGCCGTAGAAAACGACCAATGGGCTTAGGCGTTTAGAGGTATTTGGAACAGAGTGAAAAGGCCCGTAAATCTCTTTTGAAAAGGGAGGATCCTCCGAACAGACTAATGTTATGTCTGAAACATGATTTCAGTTTGTTGTATATGTTCAAATCGCGCGGAGAACTGTAATTGTGCCATGCCGGATTTTTGTAGCTTTTAGGCTTTTAGGTGGGAAAATCATCTAATGACAAATCTCGCTCTTGGGCGGAGCGGGAGATAGTGTCAAACTTTTAATGACTAAAAACCCACACCTGTCCCTTTTCCTTCATCCCAGGGCCCCATCATTTTAAACTAGATGAGGCCGGTGTTTCCTAGATGACTACCCTGAGAAGAAACACCGAAACAAACTCAGTGGTCAAAGTCTCTTTTAAAGTCCTTACAGTTAATATGTAATGGTCAAATCACGTGAGAACCATGCAGATTTGTCTGAGATGGTCTTTTGTAGAAAGGACCATACAGATTTAAGTGGACCTGTCCAGTCAGTGCAAGCATTTGTCAGTATTCGTAAAGCTCAACCCAGGACTACTAAGGAGCTCAACGACTTGACGAACAATGCCAAGGAAAGGACATTTGGGTAGGCCGCAGAATATACTCAAATTGCCAGACATACGTTAAAATTACTGAAAAGGAAAAAAAAAAGCTATCAACATTGTTCTCACGTTCACAATAATAAAAGGAAATATATAATTTACAAAACGTAATAATTAGTAAAGTAAATATTGATGTCAAAAATTAATAGAAAAAAAAGTCAAATTGCAAAATAAAAATAATCTACAATATCAAATTGTAAAAAAATAATAATAAAAAGCACAATTGAAAATAAAAACAAAAGAGAAAAATAAGACAACATTTGTAGTGCGTACTGGAGCAGGTCAATCCCAAGCCTTTTCGTCCTCAACATAGTCCTTTATAGTGTAAAAAGCCAATAATGTCTATTTTAACTTATCCCCTTAATTATGTTAAAGAAAGAAAGAAAGAAAAATTATTTATGTTACTGTTTGTTCTATCTTTCTAGGGAGAAATATACCATCAACTCGTAAGTCTCGTTACGATTTATGTCGTATTAAAAAAAACTACTCACTAGATCTCGTTCAAACCAATTTTCGGTGGAAGTTTGCATGGTAATGTACATCATATATTTTTTTAGTTTAATCATTCTCTTAGTTTAGAAGTTACAGGGGGCGGGACACATTTTAACACTTTGGAAGTGTCTCTCGTGCAAACTATTCAGTTTAGAAAAAAATGATATTAGAAACCTCAATATCATTTTTGAAGACCTATCCTTAGATAAAAGAAATTTAGAAAAAACATTTTTGAGTTCCAGTTCGGAACCCCCAATTATTTTTTTCTATTTCTGTGTGAAAATCTTAATGCGGTTTAAAGAATACATCTACTTACCAAGTTTCAACAGTAGGTAAAGTTCTTGTAGTTTCGGAAAAAAATGGCTGTGACATACGGACGGACAGACAGACAGGCATGACGAATCCATAAGGGTTCCGTTTTTTGCCATTTGGCTACGGAATCCTAAAAAGAGCATCTGACACATCAGTAGCTTGACTGGTTAGGTTTAAACCTATGACCAAATAGAGCTAATAGACCTAATGGTTCGAACTAGTTCACTGACCGAATTGAACTAGTTCGGAGCGATCTTTATAATGACCGAGCAGGCATAAGACTTCGGTCGCCTGCGATGCCCGACGAGTGACGAAGGTAGCCGACGGTACCCGAACATAAGCCATGCTCATCCCACTGAGCAGAAAATGTGTTTTCTCACTTTAGTATTGTCTTCACAATCCCCCGATTTCTGAATTAAGCATTTGAAGTTGAGTATTTCTCAAACTCTACTTTAGCCTGCAAATCTGTCAAAATTTGGCATTAAAGTACGGTTTGAGACGTACTTAACTCAAAATACTCAATTCAGAAACCTGCCTTATGTATTTTTTTAAATAAAATTCCTGTATTTTTCAGAGTAAGTTTCGTTCGGAGATAAAGACTGAACAAGATGACAAAGCATTCCTAGGGAAAGTGAAGTTGGAAAGAGAAGGTAAGTAAAAAAAACTTATTTGTTATCTAACCAATTCATCAATAAATATTCAAAAATAGAATATTGACTGTGAAATCAATATCAAAAGTGGTAGAAAAGCAAACGAGATCATCATTTCAGCCGAAAGACGTCCACTGTTGGACATAGCCCTCCCCCAAGTGTCGCCATAATGACCGGTTCTGTGCGTCTCGCATACATCGGATTCCCGCGACCCTCACAGGGCAGGCCTACCAACGCTGCGTCTTACGGTACGTGGTCGCCATTCCAGAACCTTTCGTCCCCATCGACCATCTGTACTGCGAGCAACTATGTGCCCTGCCCACTGCCCCTTAAGTTTAGCGATTCTTCGGGCTATGTCTGTAACCTTGGTTCTCCTGCGGATATCTTCATTTCTGATTTGATCATGCAAGGAAATTCCGAGCATAGCCATTTCTATTGCCCTTTGAGTGGCTTTAAGAAAAGCCAACGAGACCATTTGCCATTTTTAAATAAATATGTCTGATGAACTTTGACATCAGACTCCATGTTTTTTTTTTTTAGGTGGGATAATCATCTTATGACAAAACCGCTCTTGGGCGGAGCGGGAGATAGTGTCAGACTTTTACTGACTTAAAACCCACTCCTGTTCCTTCTTTGCCTTCATGCCGGGGCCCCGGGCTTCGCTTTTACACTACCCGTGGCCCCAGTAGGCTTCGACCCTACTGGGCCCTTACAGCTGCTGACATCTCCTTGAAGCGCGCGTGGAACAGCACGCGCCGTCGACGACTTTTACCGGACTGTTGGACGGCGAGCCACCCATTACTCGCCGTCCGCAAGCCCGCGCCTATGGTGGCCGGAAATCGGGATCGGAATCCCGGCGGCGGTTAGGGCGTGAGGACCGTTGCCTCACGCGATCGGCCGCCTCCTTTTCTAGCATTACTGCTTTGCAGAAAGAGGCGACCGTCTGCCACTCCTCCTCACTCCGGATCATGGCCTGTACCAAGGCCCAGCGCGAGAGATCACTGCCGCCGATCGCCCCCACGAGGACACGGCGGTGCTCTGCAGGCAGGGCACACCTCCACCGTATGCTCCACCGTGTCCTCTGGACGGTCCACACAATGGAGGCACCCAGGCGTTTCTTCCGCACGAATCCGGTGCAGAAACCTCCCGAACTTACCATGTCCGGTGAGGACCTGCGTCATACGGAAGGTAAGGACGCCATGTGGTCTTTCCAGCCACTCCTCAAAGAGGAGACTTACCGCCATAATTATGGCGTGCCCAATCAGACTCCTTGTTGGACTTCTCTTTTTTATTAGCATCTTGATGAAGATATATTAAGAATTCTTTGTTTTCCATTAGCATGCGAATGTAACACATTCTAATGCTTTTGCACTATTTGGCAGCAAATGTATTGAGTCAGCCTTCTTCGCTGACCTCAGCGAAGCTTGCCAAGAAGGCTGGTGGTGTTAGTACTGACTACCTAGTCAGTACTACCACCACCACAACCAGTCAGTACTAACCATCTTTCCGAGACCGCGTCGTTTCAATGATTCCAAATATTATTCAATTGTGCAGACACTTAAGATAGAAAATTACACCAATTTTACATCACCAATATCCACTAGGAATCAATGATGATCAGTCATGATTTTTGTGAGTATGCAGACTTATAGCGTCAAAAAAAAGCAGTAAATACTGTGAAGAAATTATTTAATTCGGACCAAAAATGACGAAGATACAGCAATTTTAGTGTATTAGTTCCTGAAACGCGCCCGAGAATGAAGCGACTCGCTGTGACGTCATCTGTCATGGTCGGTCTCCATCGGCGAATGAATACGATCAAGTCGTTCGTCGCACGGAAAATGACAGATGACGTCATCGTAAACAGTCCAGCGAGAGCGCGCGTTTCCAAGTTCAGAAAAACTTTAATAAATCCACCATTTCTTGACGGATTTAATAATTAAAAAAAATAAATGCTCAGTAAATTGTTACACATACGATGTACTTAATAAAAATCGAATTTGTTATTATGTGATTGATCCCCATTAGCGAATAATGAAAACAGCCACTGCATTTCATTCAAAAAAAAATCCGCCCAAAAACTCCCGTAATGTTTGCATTTTAGCCCATCATCATGACAAGTACTATTTTTTTCTTGCAGACTCTGCTTCGTACTTCGAAGAAGATGCTCTTCTGAAAGAGTTCCAACAAATAGAATCGAAAGAGGAAATCAAGAAGACTTCAACGTGATTTACTTAATTATAATGTCTAGTAGGTTATAATTTAAAGTATGAATGTGTTTGTTCGGGGCAAAAACTGAAAATGCTGGATGATTTATTTTTTTCTATGGTCGTTCAATTAGGGAGAAGTAGTTTGCATTGCAGCTGAGACGTAATAGATGCCCGTAGGCCGTTTTGAAGCCGAGAGATTGCAATGGCCAAACGACGTTTTTCAACACTCGAAAATATAAGTAGAATTTCAGGAACGTAATATTAGTAACAAGTCATTGTGAGAAATGACTCGCAGGATTTGTTTTTCATGTACCTTGGTGGGGGTTACTTGGCTCGCAGAGGCAGCGGTATGGTGACCTGCCTGATGCTATTCATTATGTCAGAGGCGCCACACTACTGCACGAGATAACACTACAGTGTGACCATAACAGGGGTAAGGGTAAGAAGAGCGGGAGGGATACGGGATCATTCGAAAAAGTTTTTTTGTCTCCCACCCCATCGACAGGAGATTATGGCTAGCACTCTTGTGCATCCGCCAGCGTCAAGTTGTCATGAGATGCACTCTGGCTATAAGGTATTTAAGTATGGCTGAGGGGCACTTTTTAGTGGTGGTACCATAACTAAACTGTGTGAAATAAAAAATATAACAAAAAGAAAAAAAATACAACCGACTTCAATGTAAAGAAAAACACTGTAAAGTGCAAAATAATTTTAATTTCGGAATTCGGTGTTAAATAACGAAGAGACAAAACTATTATAGAAACACAGAATTCCGAAATTAAAGTTATTTTTTCAGTGTTTTGTTAAGGTTCCGTACCTGAAAAGGAAAAAACGGGACCCTTATAGTATCACTTTTGTCCGTCCATCTGTCTGTCAAAATTCAAAAAAAATACCGCGACTCTGGAAAGTGAAGGAACACGAATGGATGAACAGAGCGGGAGTCTAAATTATTTTATGATTTGTCGCCTTTAAAAGGACTTAAAAGCAGATTTTTTAGTAAATGTATTGAAATAATATTTCTGACCAATTTTCGGTAACGGCGAATAGCCATATGTGCGAAAGATATTATTATGCACGAGTGTGTACGCAAAAACAAATGCACTCTCGGGAAGGCAATCCAAAATGGACCAAGAAAACAATTGAACAAATCTGTATCGAAACCATAGTTCAATAAACATGGTACAAATATATTTTGTTAATTTATATAATATATTTTTTTATGATTAATTTTTACATCATTTTGCTAGCATTTATTTAATACAAACATTTTTTGTGATTAATACTTAGTGCCATTTTTTTCAATTTTTTTTTTAGAACTTTTTACGTGTAGAAATGCAGATTATGTGTTATTCAGAAGTTATCATGTGATTTTGGTACAAATTAGCATTTATAATAAGCGTTGAGAGATGCGCATTATGAATTCAATTAGCCGTTTTCAGTTTTTGACCTTGTGATGTATTGTTTAATTATGTATGAAAGTCTAAAGCCTACTGTCCTTCATAGTAGGCGTGTGTACCTCTTTACTGAACCGACTCACTGTTCCGAAACATTTTAGTGTTCCGAAAGATTGGAACATCAGTAATCAGTAAGTGAAGGTACGGGCTCGAGCGTAGCTATTTCCTCAATAGATGGCGTTTAACTCAATTTGTTTCAGTTTATTTTGTTTTTAGCGTATGGGACCATTATTAAGTCAAGGAAATGATATCTGCGGAAATTGGACATTCCACTTTATTGAATTTGGTAAAGTAATTGCCTCCATAATCTTTCTAATTTTGACAGTTCATGATTTTGACCATAGTAAGTAGTAGTAATAATAATAATATTCTGCAACTGTCACACAACGCCATCTAGTCCCGAACTAAGCAGAGCTTGTGCTATAAGTACTAGACAACTGATAAATATACTTACGTATTTATAAGTATTGCGATATAGCAACACTCGAGCCATTGCTTTTCACTTCAAATGTCTATATTATACTAAACTTTCCTATAACAAATAGATTTTTGAATGTTTAGACCTTAAACCCAATTGATATCTATAATAAGGCTTGCATTTGAAATATTTTAATATATGACTGAAAATGTATTTTAAAAATTGTATGTTAGTGCCTTCGGAAAAAGCAACTGCATGACGTTTCAATTCCGCTTTTGATGTTGTTTAGAATAAAATAAATGTTTTAAGAAATTCAATGTGATAGAAGAAAAAAAAGATGTTATAGATAGAAAAATATAAATTGGAATGTGATTATTAAATTAATTGGCAATATTTCAAGAGGTCAAAGTACTCATGGATATGATCAATCTTTACTACTGCATATCGTCATTTTTCTTCAGGTCAAATAATGGTCATGCACGTGCCTATTACAAAAAAAAAGCAGTTGTTTTCTACGTTTTTCCGAGCAATCAAGTACTAGACAGCTGATTATTTTTTCATTGTTAACGTTGATCCCTGAGACAGTGATATGTGGTCGTGGCAGGCCACGAACGAGATAGTTGTGCTCCAAACTGGACAGATTTCACTTGAACTGAAACTAAACAGATTCCTGAATTGGAATTAGACAGAATTCGCCTTAGCTGTAAGTGGCATAGCATAGTCGGCCTTATAATGTTCCCACTGCTGGGACGCAGGCCTCCTCTCTAGGAGAGGGAATAGGCCATAATCCACCACGCGGGCCCAGTGCGGATTGGTGAATATCACATGTCTTCGAATTTTTGGTTCTAGAACATGCTGGTTTCCTCACGATGTTTTTCTTCACCGTTTTGAGAGCAATGGTGATGAAATAATTACACAAAGTAATGCACCTGGCTCGGTTTGAACCCGCGACATACAACTCGTAAGTCGGGGCCGTTACCACTCGGCCACCACTGCTCCCAGCTGTAAGTGGACAGATAAGTAAATAAAAACTGGAGGAAGGAGGAAGCGTGGGCTCATTAAAGATAGAAGGGCCTCTTTCCTTTGCCCCGGAAAGGGACAAAACAGGCAAACCTTCACACTTTTCTCCACTTTAAAGATTGCCAATTAATTAAAAATCATCTTGTATGTTGCTCATTTGTGATGTCGAGTTTTTCTATTAGGGTTGTGTCTCACAGGGACGCCACGGTACCACAATCAGGTCATGACATCAAAAATGTATGGTTGACCGCGTGACCAACAGTGGCCAGGTGGGGCACTATAGAGCTGCATGCATTTTCTTGGCTGTGCGAATTGTCAGCACTGCTATGGCGTACCAGTGAGACCTTAGGATTTTCTTAGTACCAGTCCGGTGTCCGGTGTTTTTTTGACAATAGGCCTGCAGGACTGACGATATATATATATTTTTAAACTGTCCCATTTTATTAGGTGTTTGCCTACCCTTCAAGGAATACAGGATTAATATCATGTTTTAATTAATTACGTTATGACATTAATAGGGCTGATACTTAATCTACTTATCGTCCAAGATAAAATTCATCCCTGTTATAAAAATAGTGATTTAATTCCTGATTTAAAATTTTAGAAAATAATGTGAATTTACTTAATTTTTTTCTCATAAATGAGCAAAATATTGTATCTTATTGTAGAACGGCAAAGAAATCTATAAATGTATTGAATGCATGATATTTATTTATGATAATGTGATAAATATTTTTTACTTTGGAGGTTATTAAATAAAATATTGATGTTGTCTAGTTTTGTTTTTTTTTTTCGTTACTACCCAATGACTAAACAACCACTTGACTGCTCATACGGGCGACTCAGGCTCACGACACATAATTAATAATAATAATAATAATAAATAATATATTCCACAACTATCACACAACGCCGTCTAGTCCCAAGCTAAGCAGAGCTTGTGTTATGAGTACTAGACAACTGATAAACATACTTATATATTTCTAAATACATAAATATTATAGATAAATTACACCCAGACACAACAAATGATCGTGCTCATCACACAAACATTTGTCCTGGGTGGGAAGCGAACCCACGACCTCCGGCATAGCAGTCAGGACCACTAACCACTAGACCAACAGGCCAGTCACAGTCACATAAGTGCAGACTGTATATTAGATACCAATATTAGTGCCTCTTTCAGTTCTGACCAGTTATTGGATCTGTGCACACGCGATAATTTTGGTAACTTAAAAAAACATTTATTACATTTACAAAAGCAAAAATGAGTACCTGTTCAATTAAATGGTGTGGAAAATCATCTAAAAAATCTAACTATAAAAAAATATGTCATAAATCTTCATCGGTAAGTAAAATTCATTTATAATTTGTTAACATTATTAATATTGCAGAACTCAAGCTAAACTGGTTAGTTACGAAAAAAGTGACACCGCGTTGATGTCTTTTTGAAAAGTCCCTTACTTTCACTAGAATATTAGATAAGTCTATCCCTTTCTATCTGTAAGTACTTTTTACCTTGTGCTGAAGTGCGGTGACAACTTCAGAAGTCGATAAATTATTTATCGATGATTCCCAATGGTACTACCTAAATAAAAAATGTCTTAATATTTACATTTTAAAGAAAAATGGATTAATTCAGCTCATAGGACCCCAAATCTTTTATCTGGAAAACTTTGACTAAATTAATCCATTTAAAAAAATCTGTGATAGCCTGACATCCACCCATAGAGACTGGCCTGTTGGTCTAGTGGTCAGTGGCCCTGACTGATATGCCGGAGATCGTGGGTTCGATTCCCACCCAGGACAAATGTTTGTGTGATGAACGCGATCATTTGTTCTGTATCTGGGTGTAATTTATCTATATATGTATTTAGAAATATATAAGTATGTTTATCAGTTGTCTAGTACCCATAACACAAGCTCTGCTTAGCTTGGGACTAGACGGCGTTGTGTGATAGCTGTGGAATATTATATAAATAGTTACACATTCTTTCAGCTGATGCTGGACTTTCATAAATAACAAATCAGGGTAGTAGATGAAAAAAATGTATTTTTTTTTATTGTTTAACATCATTGTGCATTGGCACCAAATTTAGCTAGGCAACCCCTATTCGCAATGTATCAATAAACGTATTATCTTGCATATAATATTTATCATAACAATTTATTTATATTTTTATTTATCATATTGTGAAATAACAGATGAAGGAAGGTATTTCCTATACCGGATCTCGTACTATTATTTCTTCAAGGGTAACAGAAACGAAAGCATTAACGATAAAAAATAAAACAGAAGATTGTGTTTTTATAAAGATTTTTATTACCATAAAGATGTTTACATTCGTTAAGATGACCATATAATATTTACAACCAAGACTTACAACAGTTGCAACCATCAAAATGGCCGGCTGTAAATATAAAACTTCGAAATTTAGAAGAAGTGTCACATAGTCCTTAAGATGAAGTGTCGTTCAAGGAGGAATCAAATCCCGGGCCCACCTTACAATAGCTGTATTATATCGTTGGATAGGTATTTTTGAACTAAACAAAAGTTACTATGACGTCACGTACCAAACCTTTTTTTATGATAAAAACTAGTTCATGAATGCGATCCCACCTGATGGGAAGCAGTGATGCAATTGTTGATGGTGAATCGCACTAGTTTATTAAGAACCTATTCACTCTAGCCTCGATGACAACTAAATTATTATCGGACGGGAAGACTGCTGCAGGTAAATGGTTCAAACCCAGCCAGGCGCATTACTTTGTGTAATTTATTTCATCACCACTGCTCTCAAAACGGTTAAGGAAAACATCGTGAGGAAACCGGCATGTCCTAGAACCAAAAATTCGAAGACATGTGACATTCACCAATAAGCACTGGGCCCGCGTGGTGGATTACGGCCCATTCCCTCTCCTAGAGATGCCCGAGTCCCAACAGTGGAAACATTATAAAGCTATTATATAATTGCATGTCTCTACACGTAGTGTTTAGATATTAACCTTCAGTTATCAGTTGCGTCCTTGAGTCACAGGGTTTTTTTTTACCTAAGCAGCTCAAACGCGTAAGTTTTGCTGTGAGAAAAAAGTGAGCTAAATCGTATTATCAGCAGCTCGCGCAGATTCATCTCGTTCGCCGCGGGTGAATGATGCGGATGCGTGGTGGAGCCGATGTGCGTGTGACAAAGTTTTTTTTTTTTTATTCTAGGTTGACTATACAATTAGAATCATTTGAACTATACTGCACTCTGTCTCTTTCCAGTCCTTGTAACAAAAAGAATAAAAAAACAAGCCACAAAATACTTTATCATTGTTTTATTGGTAATAAAAAATAGTTTGAATAACTCTGAACAGACTAAGATTTAAGGGGTGACCAGACTAGCGTTGCAAACTAGCGTTCCAATCAAGGCTACATGAACGTAAACTACGCGCCAACACGCACGGTGGTTGGGAAAACGCGCCTCCTAACCAAGAGCGTTGAAGGTCATGGTTTACAACTGCTGCCTACACGGATTGAAGGTCAAGGTCACCTAGGTTGGTACGTTGGTTTGCAACCATCTGGTCACCTCTTTAGGACTTGGCGCCATAGTAACTTTTATTCAGCTCAAAAATACCTATCCAACCACATAACTCTCCTACTTATTGGAAGGTGGGACAAAATTACATAGAAATCCTGGCATCATCCTTAGCTAAAAATGTTGCGTACAGCACCATCTAGCGAGAATGTGGCGACGCTCAGACCGGTAGCTTTCATTTTCAGATTAAAGCGCTAAAGTAGCCGGCGAAAATCAAATTTTCTTAAGATTTATTCATAAAATAACGCTTTGGTCAAACCGGGGCGAATCTCGCGCGGGATTAAGGATAAAATTGGCCCGTGTCGATTGTGTCAACTAAACTTGCAATATGATTCATGCAATGGATCAGTCAAGTTGTATATTAAGCCGTGCAAAATGTAAAATACTAAAGAAAATTTGAATAAATTTCGCGGGCTTCCCAATAAACATGAGTTCCTACTTCAATACTTGGCACTACACCTTATTTAAAACTCCATGTGTCATATTTAAGGCCGGATACTGAAAAATAAGTATATTAATTTACTGTGGCCTCAATATATTGGCATGTCTTTTAAAAAATACACTGAACTCTTGGCTTACCGGTTTTCAGTCTACGTGATTGTAACTGAATTTACTAATTTTAAAAATATTTAACTACTTTAGATTAACATACATTTGATTTATAACGATAAGTTTTTTTTCTACGTATACTTTTTTAAAATTTAAATATCAATATTGTTATTATAACGGTTATGCAAGGTTTAGAATTGTGGCTTATTATGTATTTAATTCGAAAATGTCTGAATGATAATATAAATGGTATTTCTATAGCACCATTTTGTGGCAGTTTGTGATATGTACATTAACTATTACGAGTTAACGAAAAATTTTAACAAAAAAAAATGCTTAATATAAAAATAACATATAACTCAATGGATAGTAGTAGGAAATATTGTTGCGATTTGTAACGTGTGAGAACGTAAAATAAAGTTCTGGTCAAACCGAGGCGAATCCCGCGCGGGATTAAGGATAATATGCCTGTATCGATTGTTTCAACTAAACTTGTAGTCGTCTATTCAATATCGACCCTTTGTAAGGTCTTTTTTTACAAAGATGCATATTTTCGTTCTGCTGTCATAGGACGAAAATATGCATCTTTAAGATGAGAAGGATAGGTAGCAACATTGTATGAATCTGACAGCTGTCACCCTCACCATCGTATAGCAATTGTAATATAGGAATTACATCGTAAGCGACAGAAATCGGTTTTCTCGTCCCTAATTAAAAAAGTATTGATGACAATACCTTTTAAAACATAATTTGTTATTCATACAACATTTTATTAATTAGAATAGTTCTCGTTTGCTTAAGAACATCTTTATATATAATAATATATAATTCTTCTGTACGTGTGTCCCTGGCGAATAGGACGCAAAAACACACGTCAGACCAATCCGATGGAGGCGGTTAAAGGGTTAACCCTTTAACCGCCGCTTTATGATGGAAAAACACTTTTCAGTATGTCACTTACAATGTTCACCCTAAAAAGGTATTATATAATTCATAAAATGGTCGCGCTCTTTTTTAATTTACGTCCTGCGAGAAATTTACCTCTATTGGACCAGTTCTCTAATCTGATGATGACATTTTTAGTAAATTACTATTAGTAAGTGCTATTTATTTATTACGTAAGAATCTAAAGGAAAAAAATGAATATACGTTTGGTTGGTTTTAAAGTTTATTTTTAAAAGTTATTATTGTAAGGAACGTTTAGTGTGTCGTTTACTCAAACAAGTAACGTTTAGTTTACAAGCGGGGAGGCGTAGTGATTTTGCCATGGAAATGATTTATATACGCATCCGAGCGCACTTGCGCGGTTACCCGTGCATTTTTAAATCTTAACTTTGCGTATTTTTGTGATCTTACATAAGATCTATCAATACTTCCCACCCCCTTGTAAGAAAAAATGAGACATGGTCGACCCCCACTCCCCCCCAAATAGTCTTACGTAATAAATCAATGGCCCCGTATCGGATATCAGCTCTTGCTTCAGAATTAATATTTAAGACTATTGCCGCAAAAAAACAAGTTCAGAGATGCATTCAACTCAATTAACATGTTTATTTTTTGTCAAAAAAACAAACTTAACAATTTTGCATAATATTACAAATAATTCTTAAAAAAATTCTTGTTTATTTCCAGAATCTCTTCGCAAATTTAATGCAATATCATTTTTTTTTCTAATATTAATAATACCTTAGTAATAGGAACCGAAAACTAGAATAATGAAGTTACAACCTTAACACAACTTTTTTTTAAGTTGAAATTTGAGTTGAAATATTAACTTTTTTTTTCTAAAATTTTAATATAATACATTTATCACCAAAAAGTGCATCTTTCAATAAATTGCCTTTCAGATTCTGAAAATCTGATCAACTCAATCTTGTGTTAGCTTGTATTTATTCTCAGGTAATAATCACTTGGCTTAAACTCAATTCAATATTTTAACTGACTAGATTTTCAGAATCAAAGGAATCATATAATTTTTTTTTTCTGTCCTGATCTCTAAAAAAACAAAAAGAATTCAAGCTGTTTGTGAGACGAATCTTATTGCATTTTAGACCTTTGTTAACAAAAAAGTGGTTATATTTACTGCTTTTTTGCAGATTCCTTAAAAACTTAAAGCTCTGATCAAACTGACGCGAATCCCGCGCGGGACGAAATTCGTTCGTGTCGATTGTGTTAATTTACTTGACTTTTTTTTAAGTTGTCCCATACTAGCAATTACTCATGTATGGTGGATGTTTTCACAAATATGTAAACTCATATACAAGGCACCCAGACCTGGAACAGTTATCTGTTGGCCATTCAAATATTTGTTGCGTGCGGGAATGGTACCCGTGACACGCAGAGCAGTAGTCAATTGCTCGACCGGTGTCAAAAGTGCCGTTAAGTAACTTTTTCAAACATTATTTACTCATCGACCTGCTACCCGAGCGGGATTCGTTTTAGTTTCAGCAGTCCTTCACCCAGTTTTTCAAAAAGCCTAATCAAGTCTATGGTTTTGCATATTTAGCTGTCGTGATTGGCCAACAGAAATATTTACAGCCAATCCCAGACCTGAATTTTTATTTGGCAAACAAATTTGAAAAGGCTCTCCGAAGAGCGAGGTGATTCTCATAAAATATAAATACAAAAAAAAAAATATATAAAAAATTGTATTTGCATATAAACGATATTTTATCTAAAGCAACATATTTTGCTAATATAATTAACTTATAATTGCTTTGTTTTGTGCTTTAAGGAATTATATATGTATATTTTTGCAATGTTTTATATAAAAGTTAACATAATTATGCTATGTAGTCCTCATGAATAAAAATAGGAGAGGATTATGCTTGTAGATTTATTATGGGCTTAATATCAAATCTCCACTGTTTATGGATAATATGATTATAATTTTGCTATAGGTACATAGATAAAATGTATCCAAATACATACCCGATTTCAGAAGATACAAAATGGTTTCAAGATTAATTATTGTTAAAAATATTCTGGAATAATATTACTTCCTGTGGGTAGATGTTTTACTATTCAGATAACTTTATTCTGTAGAATAAAAATTGCAGTTTAACAGCTTTAACACCGAAAATATATTGAACTGTCAGATTTATTCATCTTCCTCCAACATTAATTGAAAGTATAAAAAAAACCAATAAAAATTTTAAAAGAAGGACTAATTAAATTAAAAAATCTATAAATTGTTACATTTTAAAAGATCTAACTAGGGCTCATTTGAACTAAAGAATTTTTTTAAAGTAAGATACGGATTGTTACCGAAAAACTAATAAATCGAGGCCCGGATTGGAACTGAATACAATTAATTAAATTTTGTTGATAATCTTGGTCGAGAAGAGAGCTTGAAATGCATAGTCTAGCCTCCCTTTAATTTTGAAGTCGGGTAAAGAGTTAGCCAGTTATGTATTTTACGTGTTTTGGTTACGCATTTTAGTGACTTGATGTATGTAGCCTATCTATCCATTTTGATTGAAAAATACAGTGTAGGATTTTATTTGGGAATATAAATCATATACTAAATATTTTTTTTTAGCAGGAATGACAAAACTAGGTTAGTTTATTAATTTGTAAAATATACAAAAATTGCAGAATAACCTATAATAATATATATTTTACAAATACATGTTTTGAGAGCTCATCATTAAATTCTAACTTGGCAGTTTAATTTTAAATTTCGAATACATTTTTAATTTGCTATTTCTATCAATTTTGTTTTCAACCTGTACATGACTATTAGTTCAAATTCAGAATGCATATTTAAACTTACGGAACTTTTCCAAGATGGCCGTTTGCCGCCATAATGTTTTTTCTTCAGTTGTAGTTTAGATTCAGCTTGCAGTAGACGCGTATCGGGATAATTCTGGTAAAACCATGCCAACTGCCTGGAAGAATTGTGCAATCTAACATGAGCTTATTAACAACACCGTCCGGTGGTAGGAACATGGATAGGATGGGTAAGGAGAGAGGTATCATAGGATTTTAGGGAAATTAGTAGAGGGAAATGAGATAATTACAGAAATATAAGTAATTTATCAACAATAAAAAACATACTAAAAATCCAAGCATTAAGAAAGAAGAGCCTACCTATTTTTTGAATTTAGTTTATCCGAGTCGAACTTAGGCCTAAACTACGTGGCAGTGGCTGGATAAAAAAAAGAGGGTCAGCGTGATAAGGGTCAGGATAACTAGGTACGGGGTAGGGGTAAAATGGGTTACGGATAAGGGTAATAAGAGAGCAGGGGGTTTATATGGACCCGATTCGACTCGGATAGGTTAAGATGAGAATTAAATCCCCCAAAAATACACTTTTGAATGCCGTGAATTCTTAGTTGGAATACCAACTGCAACCATAATGGTTTAAAAAAGTTTCAGGACATGAAGGTTAAAAAAAATTAATGTTAAAAAAAAATCTGAAACGGAAAAAAAAACTAGTATATTAATAGAACAAAGATATTTTAATTTTTCGTTCAGTAAGGTAGTAAAAAATTGTATGGTTCTATGGAGATATTTTTTTTTGTATTAGTTCAATAATTTGAAAAGAATGTCATAAAAAAAGTTAGTAAGCTACGAAATACCTAGAATCTAAATTTGAATTTAAAAACCAAAAATGTACGCTTCAATCATTAGGATACGCATAACAATTTTTGTTACGTAATCAGGTGCAAATGAATAAGTTTTGTTGAGTAGAAACACTAAGGCTATAGTTAACATAGAGTAAGATATAAGGATACGGCAAAAAAAGTGATAGTAATAATACAGGATAACAGAACTCATTAAAGCAGAAAAAACGTCGTGGAACGGATCCGTTACCTCGTTTTCTGCTCTTTCTTCATCACTTTGGTATTGGACATCGAGTTCTGAACTGTTGACGCTATTCTCCCAGTCTTCCGAAGATTCTACTGATGATGCGTCCAAGTCAATTTCAGCTGAAATATTATAGAAAGAATAAATATTTCAAACTAGCTTCCCGTCGTTTGAAAGTAGAAAATTACACATAAGGAACATACTCCCTGGGGTAAAAAAGTATCCTTAGCTGGACATAGGATACTTTTTTTTACCCCATGAGTATTGTATGGGTTATTCTAAGACATGGTCTATCCACGTGCCGAATTTTATCTTAATTAATCTGTTGTGCGTGTCAGCCGTCTGTACGGCGTCCCACAACTTTGCCACATAGACAAATTTACTGAATGGACATTACATTTTCATTTTAAAATTCGCATTCAAAGAATTTTAAATAATGGCCTGTGTGAACCGTGAATTGAACTCGCTAAATGTGAAAAAAAGAAATCCTATAATTTAACTGTAGCGGTCTATACCTCAAGCATATAACTACTAATGTTTGAAATTCCAAATGTTTTGGATAAGACTAAATGTTTGCTATTGATCCAAATCTTAGCACTGCTATTAATCTTTGATTTTTCAAATGTTTTGTATTGGAACAAATTTCTGATATTGATACAAATGTTTGGTACTGCTACTAATCTTTGATATTTCTAGTGTTTAGAATTGGATCAAATAGATTGGATTAGTAGCAGTATACTAATCTTTGATATTACTATAAACATTTGGTATCTATCAAAATTTTTGATAACTGGGCCTAAATAAATTCTCTCACCAATAACCATAGGCTCAGCATGCCTATTGGGTGGCACGGCGGGCAGCCGTAGAGCGGTCGCGTTGAGAGCCAGCGCCTGCGCCCCGTGGCGACTGCTGGCTGACGGCTGCATTGACAGGTCTTGGAGATTCTGATCGGGTGTTGGGTGTTCATCGGCGTATCTTACTAGGGGGTGTTCCTGGGGAGAGAAGAGTAATTTCAGAAAAATACCACCAAGTGTTGAATTTTAAAATGTTTAATAGGACACCTTGTGTGTAAAGAATATATCACTTTTGTAGATGCATAAAAAAATAGTAAATAGGAAGTTAGTGATAGCATGACGGTTGACAGGACAGAATGGAAGAAAAAATGTGTTGCTCCGACCCCAATTAAGACGGGACAAGAGCAGGAAGAAGATGATGATGATGAGATGCATAATATAATAATAATAATAAAATAATAAGCAGTACCTTTGTACAAATTTTTATATTAAGATACCTGTCCTCTTCTGTGTGTTTGTATGTACATAAATAATAAAATAAATAAATAATAATATAATATTCCACAACTTAACACACAACACTGTCTAGACTCAAGCTATGCAGAGCTTGTGTTATGAGTACTAGACAACGGGTATCATTTAAGCTATCACCAATTTAATTAGTTTTGTGTTTCTTAAATAATAGGGTTTGTCCTCAAAATAGTAGATCTGTCACCAAAATGTAGTCACCAAACAATGCAAAATCAGTTCCACAATAAATCACCTAAAATCCTGAGATATAAGGTCAAGTACCAAATAAATGTTTTTGTATGTATTATAATAGGTGTGTCCTAATAAGTATTTAAGCAAACTAATTTAAAGAGATCACCAATAAATCATATTATGTTACTAGAAAATTGCATTAAGTTCAAATAAAAAATTAGGGTTGTCATCATCGTTTCAACCAAAAGATTCTGCTACTTAACTAGACTCCCAAGGTTTTAAATTTCCACTGGTAGTATAAATTATATTTAAATAAAATTTTTAGCAGAGTAGTAAATAAAACAATTAAAGTCAAAATAATCAATATTTATTGTTTAAAATAATTACCACTGAACAATCAGCGCTGGTTTAAAATAGCTGGCTTATGGCTAGCAGAATAATAGATAAAACACTTAATTAAAGTTAAAATAATCAATATTTATTCTTAAAAAACAATAATCACTGAATAATCAGCGTTGGTTTGGATTTCGAAGGGCGCCCCCTTTTTCTTTTCTGGCCGATAAGCACATTTTTTGCTTCTGGTGGGGGGTTGGCCAGCTTTAAGCGTATGGCTAATCCGATAATATGTTTGCATTTTTTCATTTTCGCCCCTTTGATCATTTTTTCATTAAAATTATAAATTGATGTATTAAATTGGTAACGAATACTATTAATTTAATATCTGAACGAAATAAAATGTTACTACTGTATTGGTGACAAAATATCAAATAAAAAGGAGTCGCAGTCAGGGATCGATAATCGATTTATTTGGTGACAGATCTACCATTCTGAGCACAGAGCTATTATTTAAGTAACAAAACTGTTATTATAAGAACGAAGTTTATAATCATGTAATGCAATATAATTTTATTGGTTATCGATCTCTTATTTTACACATATATTAATATTAATTTGATAATTCATACCTGGGAACAATTTTTGTTTATCTGAGAACGAAAATATTTCGTGGCGATAGATTTATTTATAAGGTGATACAACTTGATGACAAATATAAATTTTGGTGATAGAAAATATAGTTCCCCTAGACAACTGATAAACATACTTATATATTTCTAAATACATACATATTATAGATAAATTACACCACCCAGACACAGAACAAATGATAATGCTCATCACACAAACATTTGTCCTGGGTGGGAATCGAACCCACGACCTCCGGCGTAGCAGTCAGGGCCACTAACCACTAGACCAACAGGCCAGTCTAAGAAATTAGACTACCTATGAATACAACATTATTGATGATTTCAAATTCCTTAAGCCAAAAATATCGATATCGATTCTTATCTAAAAATTACTCTATATTACAATTATGCAATATAAGTACTTACAGGATGAGCTAGTTCGCAAATGGGGTTCTGGCGGAGATCGATCATCTCCAGTACCGAAAGGTAACAAGTGTCGAACTCCGACGGAAGAGATGATATCTGTGAATATACACAAAATAAAATATCTAATATAAAAAACAATCTCGTGTCTCAATATTTGTTATCGTACTCCTCCGAAACAGCTTGACTGATTTTTATGTTTTTTTTTTTTGTATATTTGGTAGACTCCACTGTCCGTCTGTCTGTCACCAGGCTGTATCTCATGAACCATGACAGCTAGACAGTTGAAATTTTCAAAGATGATGTATTTCTGTTACCGCTATAACAACAAATACTAAAAACAGAATAAAATAAATATTTAAGTGGACTGCCATACAACAAACGTGTTTTTTTTTGCCTATTTTAGCTACGAACAGTACGGAACCCTTCGTGCGCGAATCCGACTCGCACTTGGCCGGTTTTTTTCTAATATAATATGCTTGGGCCTTCCGACACTGCGTCTTCCGGTACGCCCGGTGGTAGGTGGACTGATGACCTGGTGAAAGTTGCGGGAATCCGATGGATGCGAGACGCACAGGACCGTTCTTTGTGGCGACATTTGGGGGAGGCCTATGTCCAGCAGCGAACGTCTACCGGCTGAAATGATGATGATGATGATAATATGCTTAACACTCTGTCTATTGCAGAAAACCGCATGACAATCCGTTTAGTAGTTTTTGAGTTTTTCGCGAACAGACAGACGCGATGGGTGACTTTGTTTTATAATATGAGTATGTACAGATAAAAGAAAGATAAGAATAAGGATTTTATTTCGACTTAACACGACCATAACCTACTAGTTTCTACCAGCGGCTTCGACCGCGTGATATCATGTTTCTCCATACAAACTTTGAACCCCCGTTTGATCACTTTTGGGGGTGAGCAATGCGCCCTGCCCATTGCCACTTAAGTTAGGCGATTCTTCGTGCTATGTCGGTAACCTTGGTTCTCCTGCGGATATCCTCATTCCTGATTCGATCACGCAAGGAAACTCCGAGCATTGCCCTGGTAACGGTTACGGGAGTAAGATAGATGCGAGACGCACAGGACCGTTCATTGTGGCGGCACTTGGGGGAGGCCTATTCTTTCGGCTGAAATGATGATGATGATGGGGGTGAATTATGGAAAACCCTCTCTTAGCGCTCGCCTAAGTAATAAAAGGAATCCCTTTGCAAAACATCACACTCCTAGTCTCAATAGTTTCGGTTGTGCGTTGATATGCCCTTCAGTTTCTCCCTTTATCTATATATATAAAAGCGAAATACCACTCACTGATTAATCACGAAATCTCAGAAACTATAACACCTACAAGCTTAAAATTTGGCAGGTAGGTTTCTTATAGGGTGTAGACATCCGCTTACAATGGATTTTACGAAACTCTACCCCTAAGGCAGTAAAACGGAGGTTGGAAGTTTGAAAACCTACTTTGACGCGGGCAAAGCCGCTCGCAGAAGCTAGTACAATTATAAAGATAATCCACTAGGTACATAAACAAATACATTAATCAATGCGGAACAAATACATGTAAACTATAAACATATTCAAATCTGCTACGTAGAACAAGATCCGTCATTGTACCAATTATGTAGCTACGAAGGTCACTGGAAGGCTAATTCACATAAAAAACTAAGGACAATTATAGCGAGTTATTAGTTACATATGTATTAATCTAAGCAGGTATAGGGGCGTATTTACATTCTGTACATGGCCAGAACGCAAGTATGTGAAACTAGTCGCGTATAGATTGGAAATCACTTTTTAATCGAGGTCTTCCTATGTATACATTCGACTGGCCTGTTGATCTAGTGGTTAGTGGCCCTGACTGCTATGCCGGAGGTCGTGGGTTCGATTCCCACCCAGGACAAATGTTTGTGTGATGAGCACGATCATTTGTTCTGTGTCTGGGTGTAATTTATCTATTTATGTATGTATTTAGAAATATATAACTATGTTTATCAGTTGTTTAGTACCCATAACACAAGCTCTGCTTAGCTTGGGACTAGACGGCGTTGTGTGATAGTTCTGGAATATTATTATATTATATTATTATACAAGAGTAGTACGCAAATACTCGCGTATACTTCGTAGTGACCTAACTACCTAACCTTATTCCATAACATAGAGTGCCAGTACGAATATGGACTAATCGTGCGTGGATCGGAATAATCGCGCCTGGATTAGGTCAGGTTAGAATAGTGACCATTAGAACACGAAGGCGAGTGAGCGAAGCAAGCGTGCCGCGGCAGCGGCCGCCGAGCGCCAGATCCCTTTCTAATGTTTGTAAATCATTTGGGTTAGGTTAAGTTGAAAGTCATTATTATTTATCTAACATCATTCCATTATATTAATAAATGATTTTATATCTACTTATCTCAGATTTTGTCAGGCGTAAGTGATGTTAACTGTAGTATAGTTAGGAACCCAGAACGCGCGCGTACACGTTACAAACTATACAAGACGTGTATACATTGCAATTGCAGATTTAAAAATAGCAATACAAAGTATACGCGAGCAATTTCCTATGGTTGCGTTCAGGCCATGTATAGAATGTAAATACGCGGTATAATGCTTTAACGACTTGATTCATGTACAGAAACTGAAAAAAGATTGCATGTAGCGGAGATGAGAATGTTGAGTGTGATGTGTGGTGTGACGAGAATGGATAAAATGAGAAATGAATATATTAGAGGAAGTTTGAAAGTGACGCCGGTGACTGAAAAGTGGGAATCGTATGTCTTGGTATGGTCATGTAAAGAGGAGAGATGAAACGCATGTTACTAAAAGAGTTATGAGTAAGTATACATGTAGATGGATGGAGAGGGAGACCAAAGAAAAGATGGATGGATTGTGTGAGAAATGATATGAAAAAAAAAGGAGTTAGTGATAGCGTGACAGGTGACAGGACAGAATGGAAGAAAAAAACATGTTGCGCTGACCCCAAATAAAACGGGATAAGGGCAGGAAGATGATGATTCATGTACGCTCAGAACTTTGTGATTCTTTCTTCTGAAAGACCATCTCAGACTCCAAATGCTACAGTATATCTTTAAGTCTAGTGTAAATACTAAATGCACTCAAATCTGTGTGGTTCTTTACTCAAACTATCATCTCAGACACAAATCTGCGCGGTTCTTATAAATGATTTGACCGTGGATTTTAAAATGACTTTGACCCCTGACTTTGTTTCGGTGTTTCTTTTCAGGGTAGTCAGCTAGGAAACACCGGCTTCATCTTGTTTAAAATTGACGTGTTTTAAAAAACCAATTTGCAAAATGAATATCATTTATCATTTAGAAACTGTTTGTATGGCCACAGAATAAGTAATAGTACAAGGGCCTACAGAGCAGGGCTTGTTAACGTTACCAAATTCACACTATAAGTATTTTTAAGTAACGTTATTTTCATAAAGTTAATATTTAAACGGTAACACGGGTAACGATACTTTGGTATCAAATCTATAAAATAACGTTACCAATTAACGTTACAAGTATCGATACTTTTATCGTTACTTAATGCGTTGTTGCGGCGCGGTGTATCCTTTAAACTTACACGTATACTTTTTGAGATTTTAATAGAATAAATGTACCTAATTCCTATGTATAATGAAAAATTTTGCATCGTGGAAGTGTTGATGAATACGTGATCAAACTAATTACTGCATTAATCTAGACGAAACAAAGAGATTTAACAAAATAACGTTATTTAACGGTACTTATAGTAACGGATTTGGTAACGTTATCAAACCTTGGGCCATGGTAACGATACTTTTTACCGATAACATCATCGATAACGTTACACAGTTTACCTTTAAAAGTTCACTCAAGTACCGTTACTAAGCATAAAGTTACCTCTAATAATAACGTTACCTTCGTACGATGAAAGTAACGATACCAAATTTTTAACGTTATTCAAAGCCCTGCTACAGAGTACCTATATCTATAATGACTAACTGGTGACCGCGAGTTCGTCCGCGTCAAACTTGTAAAACCAAACGGCATTGTGCCCATTTGGTTACAATTTCAAGAAGTTTTTTTTTTGTACGGAGTCAAAATTATTTTTTAATAAAAGTAGCCAAAATTACTCATTATAACATTAGCGTACCTATCAGTAAAAGTCTAGTCAAAATCGGTCAAGCCGTTTCGGAGATTAGCCGGAAAAAACAGACAGATAAAAATTTAAAAAAAATTGTTGTTATAGGTATCAAATACTTTCATATGGATTTAGTAAATAAAAGTTTTATTTTATCATTCTTCATAATTTATATTTGGGCGTGTAATAAAAACATTACAAATTATAATTTCGAGTTATTTGTGTGCAAATTATATTTTTTTTGTTTTGTGTGAAAACCCAAGATTTAGTATGGCAGCCTCCAGGATACGTCTGATAATTTACTCACATATTATGCACCGTATTTTTTTTAAAGTAGGAAATCATCAAATCGATAATTTCTCCAGACAGCCTTTTACTGACTAAAACCAAAATTTTCCTTAAGTTGCCCTTTTTGCGAGGGCTACTTTTAATTCCATCGAACAATCTGCAGCCATGGCAGGCGTCGGCCCTGACTGTCTCCGTCAATTTTGCTGACAACGCGGCTTCGACCCGGGCTTGGAATTACCGCCAGCCTATACTATTTTTTTTTTAAGACGCCTTTTTGTCAGAATAAAAAATTAAGCACCCGATTGCAGCGCCACATACCGGGTCCAATTTTATTTTCAAACCATCCAGGCGCCCACTCAAATATACACTCAAAATTTCATATAAATCGGTCAAGCTGTTTAGGAGTTAAATAATAAACACGCCTATAGAAGAATTATAGAAAAAAATTACAATCACACTGAAACTGGCCGAAAGCTAACCTTCGGTAGATCTCTAAAAACTATAGACCAACATACCTGATTATTATTAAGCTGCAGGAACATAAGGTCGGGGCACTTGAGAATGGACAGCGGGAACTCCTTGACCCGGTTGTTTCTGAGGTTGCAGTGGACCAGGGACTCCATCTTGTCCATATCGTTGGGTAAGGTTTCTATGAAGTTGTTCTCTAGAGTGAGCCATCTGAAATATTGAGATATTTTTAACCGACTTCAAAAAAAAAGGAGGAGGTTCTCAATTTCTATGTTTTTTTATATTTTTTATTCTTTTTTTGCAACACTCTTTTCACAAGTATGTTGGAAGAGATTTTTATAGAAATAAGCGTATCTTTGTACCTATTTTTTTTTCTTTTTCCTTCTTATCTTTTATTATATGTGTTTAATTTTTTATTGATTTTAGATTTCCATTTGATTTTGCTTGAACTCTTGATATCACACATGCACAGTGTTCATAATTATACTAAAAATCACCATAATAGAGGTTACACAACGCCAATAAAGTTTTCTCATACAATTAATACATCAACAGTGTAGGTGTGTAAAAAATAAATATTTGAAGACTATTCCTAGGATATTTGTTAATAATGCCATCTTGATTTAAAATAGGTTTGAAAATAAATAAATAATATCCACTAATGAATTAATTCTTTGCATTTATCAAAGATTATTATAGCATGAATGAATATTATGTTACATTTATATTTGACAAAGTATTATGCCCCATTTACACATGGGCCTAGCCTCAGCCAATCGTCATACTTAGCAATTGTGTAAATGGAGAAACCCCGCTGAAACAATCGTGATTGGCCGAGGCTGGGCCCACATGTAAACGAGGCATTAAGCAGAGGTGTACCTAAAGTAACCCACATTTGAAAGGTGGGTTACTTTATTTTTACCTATCCCGTTCTGCGCAGTAAAAGGGAGTGTCAGTCTTTATTGACTAAAATCTATTTTAGTAGCCTTTTGTGTATCAGGTCTGCAGTAATTATTTCGATTAATCCTGTAGCTCTAGCAGGCAATGGGGGCAAGGCCATGGACTGTTAAAAAGAGCAAACTGCACCACTGCTCTCAAAATGGTGAAGGAAAACATTATGAAGAAACCAGCAAATTCAAATATATGACATTCACCAATCCACACTGGGCCTGAGTGGTGGATTATAGCCTATTTCCTCTCCTAGAGAGAAAAGGCCTGAGCCCCAGCAGTGGGAACATTAAAAGGCTGATTAAGCTTATACTATTACCATCAGTCAGGCTCCTACGGACTCCTTCATAAAAAAAAAAACAAGACAAAAATTTATAAAAACAAATAATGTCTTCAAGTGTCAGAAATTCTTTACAAAAAAACTCAATGATACTATTCCTAATAAAGGAACAAGGGCTTTACTCTAATATGTTAAAATGCCAGTTGTATGAGCAAGAAAGAGGGATGAAGTATTACACTCTACATATTTTGACTGGCCTGTTGGTCTAGTGGTTAGTGGCCCTGACTACTATACGATGGACTATGGAGGTTGTGGGTTCGATTCCCACCCAGGACAAATGTATCTATGATGAGCATGATCATTTGTTCTGAGTTTGGATGTAATTTATCTATAATATTTATATAAGTATGTTTATCAGTTGTCTAGTACTCATAACATAAGTTCTGTTTAGCTTGAGGCTAGACGGTGTTGTGTGATAGTTGTGGAATATTATATTAAATGTATAGATCCAATTCTTTAACAGTTCAATTTAGGTTGTCAAATTGATTGCGTTAAGAGCTTGTTGTGTGGTAGTTAGTGCTGTTTGTTTGTATGTCACAAGTGGCACTTGTAACCACTACACTCATAGAGTTTTTTTTTTTATAAAAACTCTGAACTTTTTTGTTTCTTTTTTATTATAAAATGCTATGTCAGCAAAAAGGTTAAGTTTATTCTCAGTAAATCTGTGCCAAGGTATTATCTAAGAGACAAATGTTATTGAAAAGATTTGACTCAGAGCTCAAATATTAAGGCATACTTAAATAAATTATAGATAAAAAAGTTAGTAAGGTCACATCCAAGGTTCCATCTGTATTTCTACAGATATAACCTTGACCAGAGTACATCCAAGCAGGTAGTTAATTTGTTAATAATACACTACATGAGGTCACTGTTTATGAATAAAAATATGTACTACAATTTTGAAAATTAGAAAAAAAAATAATTGTCTCTGAACTAATTTGTTAATATTACATATTATACATACTAAGAGTTACCACTATACATTATAAGGATGGTTTGAAGGGAAAGAGGCCGAAAAAAAGATGGATGGATTCCGTGAGGAGTGATATAGCAGGTTGGAGAGGAAGAAAAATCCCCAAATAATATGGGACAATAGGAAGATGATGATACTAATTATATTTAAAATAAAAAAAAATATTTTTCTTTATCTTCAGGTAGTTGATATTTAAAATTCAGTCCCAAAAAGTATTGTTTATTTTTATATTATTTTGATACCCTTACCTCAGTTTAGTCAACTTGGTTATTTCTTCAGGTAATGCTATCAACTCATTGCCTCTTGCGCCGAAAGTATCCAGCTTCTCCAACTTCCCTATTTCTTTGGGTATCTCCCGCAGCCCTATTCTGTTGCACCAGAATGCTTCAAGGTTCTCCAGCTCACCAATCTCCGGTATTAACACTTTCAAAGGATTATAACTTATGTTTAAATTCACCAAGTTTTTTAGATGACCGATCTCCGGCGGGAGATGCGTAATATTATTATAGTCTAGGGTCAACGTTGTCAGGTTTAATAACTGTGTTATTTCCTGAGGAACCACTGTAATTTTGTTTCTATGCAAGTAAAGATGTTCCACATCAGAACAGGTGTAGAGCAAATCGGGTATTTCAATGATTTCGAACGCGTTCAAACTCAGTCGGGATTTCTTTTTGACTATGGCCTGTTCGATAAGGGCCAGTATGTGGTTTTCACGGATAAATTTTAATATTGCACTCATTTTTGTATCTATTTTTGGTTACATTTCTATTGCGTTTTTGAATTTGTTGTGAATGTGACAACTTGACATGTATGTCTGGTTCGCGAAATTATTATGATATATAAACATCTGGGTCTGTATGCAAAAACATGAGAGTGAGATAACTAGATTCAGTTTATGGTGTAAAAAAGAGATGGAATAAAAACATCGTTACCTATACTTCAAAGAGCTGGAACGTTTCTTTGACATTTCATAATTTGCTGTGTTGCTTTATCATGAAATGCAATTTCTACTAATCAATAATTAAAGTAGCCTACACATAAAACTTAACTCAGCCTTGATTGTAGAATTTGTGAAAGAAAAGAAAGAAAGAAAAAACTTTTATTCGTGCCTCACACAATCGTATAACTAAAAATTAAAGCATTGAATTGATGAATATTTTCAAATAATAATTTGAATCATATACTAAACAATATATTTCAGTGTAAAGGATCGTAACGACTGTATCGATTTTTCGCGGTAATTGTGAAAATGGCTGGCTTTTATCGCCGCTTAAATAATTAAGTGGAGAAAACTATAACATCAACAACATAAGAAGTTTAAAATATGTAAATCAATCATTTTCCTTTACTGAAACTATAAATTGATGTTATGTCAAGTACGTTTCATATAAAGGCGAAAACGTTAAATAAATCAACATGCAGTCATATGTTTTTAAGTTTATCTTTCTAATATTTTGTATTGTACAGTGTTATATTGTTGATGCTAACGGTAAGAATTTTCACGTATTTATTTGAAAAAATTCATTACAATTCCATTAAAAAAGAATTGTTTACTATGCGTCCCAAAAATAAACTTACAAATACTACATTGACCTTGATTTAACTTACGCTAATGAGTACAATTAGGTCACACGCATTACTTTTTACTATAAGTAAATTGTTGTAAACAATAACTAAAAAACGTGCTGTTGTTATTTTACTTTTAAATGTTTTTACTGAGAGAACATAACAAAAACACGAATTCGTACAACAATATTTTTTGTGTGGGACAATGAGCCTGTTTTTTTTTTTATTATTTTTTAGAATAATCAACACATAATTATGATGATGCTTATATACTACTAACTTTATGAAATATTTCAGCCTCTCAAAATAAAACTTCTCACCATCTCCGAAGACTAGGTGACGATGGCTATTTCAAGTCTAAGCCATCATACAGATCTTTTCAGCCAGTGTCTATCAGATATCACAAATCAACGTATCCTAGAGCTGATGATAGGTCTGACTACGATATAACTTCCTATGATACGGAGTACGGAGGCGTCGTGTCAAACTTTACGTCTTCTATTTACGATGATAACCCTCCGTTGTATCCTAATCCGGAGTTTGTGACTAGGAGTAATCAGGGTAAGTAGTTCTTTTCCTAGAATCACACTAATATTATAAAAAAAAAGTTTATATGTATATAGGTATGTGTGTCTGTTTGTTATTCTTACACACTTAAACGGCTGAACGGATTTAGATGAAATTCGATACAAGGGTAGACCATGTAATGAAATAGAACGTAGTACTCTTTACCCAAGAGCTGGTTACTTTGGGATAATTTTCTTCTTTCCCTCAAATAAGGTTGCTGGCTGAACTTATTTAGTCGTAGTTGTGTGAAGAGAGTTGAAAATCTCTGTATTAATCAGTAACCTCTGCATTGCTGCCGACAGCGCCGATTCAGTTGTGAAGTTTTGAGACAGCAGTAGTAGATATTTTGTTATATTGTCACCAGCAGTTATATTGCACCTTACGATATGGTGCATCTAATTTTAAATATTAATTATACCTCAGAAAGTCTTTCTTGGTTTCCAAGGGTTTGGGTTTCCAAATCCTTAAACGTTATGTCCGGATAGTCTCATGTTGCAGAAATAATCTGACCAAAGTCAAAAAAAAAATAAACACATTAAATCATCCTTGCACACAATAACAAAATATTCTTTCTTTTTATCAGTAATAAGCAAAACAGCTGACAACAAGGTAGATTCGGATTCTGATCTACCAGATGACTCCCTGGCTGATGCAGATCTAAAAGAGCATAACATTATAGACAGCGTGACGTATCTATATGGATTCAACAACTGCCACGGAGTTAGGAACGAGTGGATGATATTGGTAAGCTTTATTATTGTTCATAACACATATTGTGATAAATTAGCTTTTACACATACAACTTAACTATCACACATTCTCAGTATCTCGAATATAAAATAAAAGTAACAAATGTCGATGACGCATAATCTTCTGCGATTAGTGATTAACGGTTATTTCCTCCAAAAATGTAAATTTGGATATTACATTTATTTTGCGATAATTTTCGTTTAAGAAACTGGGGGCCAAACTCTCAATCTACTGATTAAAACTACTTTAGGATAGAAGCTAAAAGAATACTTTGATACATCAGAAAAAAAAAGAGGCTTGCTGGAAAATATCAGTTCCCTACTGTGAGGACAATAACACACTCTGTCCAGCTTCCATTCCCTTTGAATAAAAGACCCTTTATTTTAAACCAGATTTTTATCACAAGCGGCATAGCAGTCGTCCTGCTCATCAGCGCGGTGATGTGGCTGATGTGGAGTGAGTACGCAGCCGAGTTCCGTCGCAGCAGCAAGTTGTATCCCATCAATATCAATTTGTGCTGCTGTTTAGCTGCCTGCACAATTATTTATATACAGGCTGTTATGGTGAGTTTGGGTTTTTCTTATTTGTGTTGTCTCCATGTCTTCTCTAATCTCTATACCTTTGCCCAGAAATGAGACTACTCAAGTTAAGAAAATATAATTACTTAAAATCTTTTATCGAGTCTTGAAGTACAAAAAAATATTTCTGTGATAGTAAATTTAGCTTATAAATCCCCAAGGAAAACACCAATTCAATGTATGAAAAGCATTCAGTGTTATAACAACGCTATTTTCCACATATCATGCTTGTTTTCGGTTGCAGGGCGTATCGTCCCCCTCTCAATGTGAGAGGATAGCCCTCCTCCTGCACTACACCCACGTTTCCTGTGCAATGTGGATCGTGGCGCTAGCGGCGGCAGTTGCGGAATACTGTGCCTGTGACACTCTACTACCGCTGAAATACAACTACCTGCTAGCTTATGGCGTACCAGCTGTTGTTGTAATGGTAAAATATCCCAGTCAATCTTCCTAGCTTAATTTGTAGCAAGTGACGATACGATCGGCATAGTAGCCGAGCAATAGGCTGTTGCGCTATGTGTCGCAGGTTCGATACCCGCACAGAACTAATTAAAACTTACAGATTGTCTTTCAGGATCTAGATATTTGTGTAAGTAACTTCATATGTTTGCAAATGCATTCACGATACAAGAAAAATCATAGTATGAGAAAACGCTTATAAAAGACTTTATTTTCAGTTCAACTACGCCCTTTCAATGGAACACTATGAAATAAAACACTACTGCTGGATGTCTATAGAAAAAGGCATGGTCATGGGTTTTATGGTACCAGCTATGATACTTATCCTTATCAACACAGCTATCATCATTTTAGGCCTACAAAGTGTCAATAAAAAACAAGCAGAAACTCTAACAGCTAAAATACAAGAGTTAGTTGACCACCATATAGCTAATTGGCCTAAAACAGATCAAATGGATGATAAAAATGGTAGTATTGATACGTTAGATAATATCTACACACCAGGCAGTAGTAGGAAGAACACAGATAGTTCAGAAACCCTCGACAAAGATTATAATGGAAGTGAGGACGACTGCCATTATGTGAATATGGCAATACCAGGGGAGAACGGTGAAACAGGCAGTGAGGTGAGTTGCTACATCAAAATTTTAATGATTGGTAATTTTTAAGATTTTGCTGATATGGTGATTTAGCACTTAGTTTTTATTAAATATTTCAGCCCAATTTAGCTCATGCTGCAAAAGCTCTTCATGATAAAAGCCTTCTCAATATGTTATACATGGATAATGTATCTTGGAAATGGAGCTGGAATACTGAAGGCAATGAGTTGAAGACGTACTTGAATCTGTGTCTTGTGTTGGAACCATTCTTTGCCATCAACTGGGTGATGGGAGTGGTGGCTATTGAGAATGCTGCACACTGGTCTACTCCAACGATTTATTTGATTCTCGTTGTTGTTATGGTAAGTTTATCATACATAAAAATTAACACGTTAATTAACTAACGTGTAACATTGCATTTTTTCTAACAAGCAAAAACTATTACAACTGATATCTGAAAGGCTGATCAAAAGTATCTTATGTATGTAATTTCAACTTGTATATAAGTAATTATTTACTACTGTTTGTTATATGAACCCACAGTGGCTAGAACAAAAAAATAATAATTCAATAGCGGGAACACACACGGTTTTCCCACATGGTAACCGTCAGACAATCATTGTCTGACGGTCACCATGTGTGAAAACCTGTTTTTTTTTGTTGATAATTTGTATTATTTCATTTATTTAAACTTAATACACTAATAAAAAAACCCTGTACAAAGATGGATTCTGTCACTCAAAGGTTTGCTGGGAGAAAACTCATTGTTGAGTTAAGCTCGCCTTTGTACATAAATTGTCAAATCCATGTATTGTAGTTAAGTTTTGTGTGTACAATAAAGAATAAGAATGGATTGAATGCCTGAGGCATTTTCTACTAGTTGACTTTACGGTAATAGGAAGACAAACATAAAAGTATTAAGTACTTTAATAAATATTTACTCCACTTATTTTCAGTATGTTTACCTCACAACAACGATTTGTACTACACTGCCAATTGTCAAGCCGAAGACTACCGCACCATGTTGTGAAGCGGTTATCAGCGAGCCGACACTTACAAGAAACAGGTAATTATATATCCAGTATCTCCAAAAACAAGATTAGACACGTCTCGAAAAAAGCATAAGAAAAACTCTTAGTCCACTGGTTGAAGCAATTTCCTATCCTTTTTCACACACTTGTTCTATTCTATTGTGGACCAGTCCTTTCCGTAGGAATTAAGTTCGTGCCTAGATCTTTGGCTAGGTCTCTGATATCGCCTAGCAAATATACATACTAAAGAACATACTTTTTTCAGGACAACGGATAGTATCCCTCTACTGGATCCCACAATTCAGCAACCAATTGTGACTCCAGCACCTGCAGATACCATAAGTACTATTAGCATTTAATTCTTATTAAATACCAATCATTTGGTTCAGATAGTTCAGTTGGAAAAACGACTTTACTTGAACGATTAGAAATCGTTCAGAAGTTCTATTATGTGCTCGAGGGTGCAGGGTCATACGGAACATCATTTAACACTGGTCATTAACTTACATACCTTGCGATATGAGGTAACAGAGTGAAGTAACCCTATATGAAAGCTTGATGAGAATAGGACAAGAATGGTTCATGGTCATTCCGTTACTAAATTATTTTGGAAGTTTGAAATATAATGATGGCAGAAGGAAAATATTTGGAAATGAATTCGTGGAAACTGGAATGGTTTATTTTTAATAGTGGTTTTAAAGTTATCAATATCAGACAGGATAAGTACTAGAAATAAAAAAATCGGATTAACCAATAGAAAATCATTTTCTTTTTTTACGGGATTTTCAGAGGGATTAGTTGAGCGAAAAAACTATAGATGATTTTTTAAATGATTATAAAGTGATCTTACGGTTTTTTGGTATTTATTTTATGACTTACAACTTTAAATATTTATTATTTAAAAGCTGGAAGATTCACTTAAATTCTACTACAATAATTTGTATTTCGCATTGGTATCACTGTGGAGTATTAATTCTTCAACAAAGCCAGATTTATATTTTTTTTACCATTTTTTACTTTTAACTGTAAGATCAGATAACTACTATTCTATTTTATACCCGTAAAAGAATTCAAAAATGTTAGCTAGTATGTATAAGTATTTTAGAGTAAAAATGAAACATGAAGAGCCTAAAAGACGGCGATTTTTCGTCACAATGTGACTTTTTAACTGATAAGCTATATTTATGCGACAATGCGTAACTACGGCGTTGCACGAAGATAGCATAGTCGGCCTTATAATGTTCCCACTGTTGGGATTCAGGCCTCCTCTCTAGGAGAGGGAACGCACGAAGATGCCTAGTGCAAACTATGCCAATTTCGCACGAAGTCCACCTCAGTTTATACCATGGTGATGAAATGATGTTAGTCCTTTACAAATATTTGTTGTAAGAATATAAAAAATATGAATATCATAGTGGTATGGATTGGGGTTTTATTTTAAGGGCCAACTGTAATGAGGAATTGTGTCTTCTTATCCTAATTATAACTAAAAATATTTCTTATTATTCATATCTAAATAGTGGTATGTAGGTACTGAACCCTGAAAAATTCAGAACAGTATAATTCTCTCCCAAGAAATGCATTTACAATTTAATCATTAATGTAATTATTCAACTTAAATGTGATTCATAAAAAGGAATTTTAATAAAAATAAGTAATTTAGATATAATAAATGTGTGTGTTAATAAAGTTAATTCAATTCCATTTCAAGTAATGTTAGATAAAATGGTGTAGTTTTTGAATTCACATGCTTCTGATTTATTTCTGGGTGTTTTATGCCTATTAGTGGTGACATATTGATAAAAACAGTGGCAAAATATTCAACGCACAAAAATATAACAAGTTACTAGGCTCATTAGGTACTCAATAAACTAATGAGAAAAAAATAAAAATAAGGGAAATCTCATCGATTACTGAGAATGGAAAATTTTCGTTTATTTTGTTAAATAAGTTAAATTTATAAAACTTTTTAAAAGCTTTTTTTTTTCTATTTGTGTACACATCGGTATTTGGGTCACAAATAGGTATTCATGTACATACATACCTTTCAACTTAATTGCTTCAGTAGATTCGGAGCAAATTGAATGTGACAGAAGACTGAAAGACAAACGAGTGATCTTATAGGGTTTCCGTTTTTTCATTCGGTGTTCGGAACCCTTAAAACCATCCAAAAGCTATTTACCACGAGCCAGAAGACTTAAAATGCCACTGTTTTTATTGGTCAACGAATTCCCAAAGATTAGGTTACTGACTCTAGATTTTATAATCTATCTATAAGAACTTTTCTACCGCAAAGTTTACTAGGTATAAGTTATAATTCTAGAAGTCTACATTTAATTGAAAACTCATTCGTAACAATATAACCATTTGACTAATAGCCATGCATGGTCATAGGGCTGACAATAACATATTAAATTCATAATTCTAAGTTTATGTGCTATGAAATATCGTTATCACACCAAGCGCAGATAGGTGATGTGCTTCTTTCACAACAATCTTTATATCATTATGTTAAATTTTCAGAGATCTACGACGGACGGTAAAAAATAGACACTGCCCACTACCTGACGTAGGTAGTCTTTGGTTATGCCTATTTTAAAATAAATTTTAAATTTATTCTATTTTCTGTTTTTTTATAAACTCAGGATTCATTCATCGAAACGACCAGCATTAAAAGCTAAAGGTCTAAAAGTGTAATTGACGTTGTATTTGATCTGTGTCCTATCATATAGCCATCAATCATAACCTAGCTTATGCTTACTAATCGAACAAGTGTAGATAGGCCTACAAAACTTTCCTATAATTTGAAATTACAATGTCGAGACAATAGATGGCGCTGCGTTAAGCCATTAATTTAATAATGTTGCCAGATAAAAATAATTTATTACTAAATCGGGGTAAAATATTTTGCTAAGATGCTTTTTCAATTTAAAAGTATTAAATATTTATAATAAAACATGAACTGCCTGAATTCAATAAATAATGTTATGCTTATTCGTATAAGTGTGTGTGTATTAGTTGTATTGTGTTAGTTTTGAGTATTGGTAATGATTACCACCGGTACCTAATATTTACGGCAATAAAATATCAAAACATCTCGTCAGTACTAAAATATAAATGTTTGAAACTTGCTACTTTGATTGTAGTTAAGATTTCATTTGTGATAGAAGATAGTGTGATAGCAATATTGTTGCCACGACGAGTTTTAATAAATGTTTTAAAATATCATTGCTTTGTTTGTTTTATTTAACTTACTTTCCCTAGAGACGAGTGTTATTTTTTAACCGACTTCAAAATGTGTGAGGTACCTATTTACTAGTTTATTCAATCCCAATTCCAACTTCTACATAATTGTCAGTAGAAAAAAATTTTCATCGCGACCGGTACGGAATTCGGTTTCTATGGAGCCGAGTGATGCACTTGTATCAAATGATATGTTTCAATACACCTACGAAGAAATAAATAAATGAGGGTTGGCCTACGACTTGTGGGGCTCGTTTAGCGCCCAGCCTGATACGATAATGTGGCGGGGGCGAGCTCGTACATTTTTCCTAAGCGGTCTAGCCGTGTTCCGGTATGATGCTGTGTGGCCAATTCAGAGGAGTTGGATCCAAGTGGCGATTCCAATGCATGCAGACCAGGCAGGCCATTCTCGCGCTAGGGGGGCATTCAAATATTACGTAAGCACTACTGGGGGGTGGGGGGGTCCTTGCTTTGCTTATATTTGATGACAAGAGGGATGGGGGGTCTAGATGGTGACTACGTCAGCAGTGCAATTTTTTTTTAGCTTTTTAAGAAAACAATGTCGATGTTTCAAAATCACAAGAAAGTGAGCAGATATACATCGTTTAGCAGCATACATCTAAAGTCGTTGAAGTTGACATTAGTGTGTCATGGACTGAGAACTTAAATGAATAATATCATTAAATTAAGTCTGTTTTTTTTCCTTAATTTCAAGTATTCCTTTTTTCTTTTTTCTAACTACTGCTCATAAATCAATAACCTAACTAACGCATTGACAAATGCACGTACCAATGTTTACGTAAGCATGGGGAGGGGGGGGGTGAGAGTATTGCTTACTTTGGCTGATTAGGGGGAGGGGGGAGTCAATATTTGCTAAAAATCTGCTTACGTAATACTTGAACGGCCCCTAGTATTGAAATATCAGGTGACTAGTCGGGGAGGGTAGTGGGATCCGAGACACGGTGCGCCGCTGGCCGACCGCAGATAGTTGGGGGCCCATGTAATGTGCCAGCCGCACGTGAAAGGCTGCCCCGTTAACTGTCGAAAAATGCCGGAATGTACCATTGTACTAATTGGCGACCAGATGACAGGGCCCGATTGTCATTTCCGGGGGGTTCGGGCGTTCCCGCAGTATTACTACTAGTTCCCCAATGATGTCATCCGGCCAGTGCGTGACTGAAGGTTAGCAGTATGGGACTCTATTTCACTTCCTTCTCCTCTCCTACCTTCACTCTCAATATGTCAAGGTTCAAAAAAAGAAACGGTAAACAGCGGCATCTCAGCAATATTCGAGGTCTGCACTCCAATCTCGCAGCAGTCCATCGCCACAAGGAGACTGAAAAACCTTCCCTCTTTTTTCATTCGGAGACGCAGATTAGAAGTCTGTCAGACGTGTAGCGCTCGTCTTACCCTGTGGCACAAATTGATATCACACGCTGGTGTGCGTTTGTTGGATGCCCTTGAGGATTCCAGGATCTCAACGCTTTCGATTCTGGTGGATGCAGGCAAGGAAAAATATGTGACTCAGGTTGGCTGGACAAATCTTCAAAATAGCTTGCATTTAACTAGGTCAATAGGTCACTTTATGTGACGGCTAAACACCCTTATTTCAGAATTTGTGACGCTACAGAATCTTAGAAAATCGATCGAAAACGTGTCCAGCCATCTTGAAAAACCACTTTTCGCTGGTCTCTCAATCTCGGTAACGGAAGTGATTTTGACGACTTTTTGCATATCAACGGGCGTCACATAAATTTGTGACGGGCACCGAGCTATAAGTTTTGTGATAAGTACAGTGGTTTAGTAGAAAAATGCAAAAATCTGTGTCCAGCCATCTTGAATTTACGTATAAAACTTATGGCTGGCACTTCCGAATCTCAAAAACGGGGGCGTTTTCGAATATGGTTCCTTTACTAATACTTGGTGACGCAATATGTGACAGTGTCACATGTAAGGGTTTACGAGAAATCAATAAAAACTTAATGTCCAGCCAACTTGAGTTCAAGATGGCTGGACACATGTATCTCCACTGCCTGATGATCTACGACCTTCGAAATGTGTTCAAAATGTTGTGACGGGGACGATAATGATAACCTGAAATTGTGACGGAGAAACTTTGCGTAGTTTCAAAGATATTGACCATTTAAATGTTTCCATACAAACATCCATTAATATTATGAGGTGACCATAATTTTACATACATAAAGGATTTCTTTTTAATCGATTAATTGGCCGTTAGCATCCACGCCTGCTTTGTATTTGATTTCCCCGTGGGAATAAAAGGTTTTCCTGCAGTGAAAAGAGTAAGTATGTGTTAATTCAAAATAATAATTGACCACCAGAGCTGCAAGAGAGAGCCCACTTGTATTTCGCGTCCCTAGGGGGGCTGGCTTGTTCTCGGTTTCGCTCAGTTTGTCGCGGTGAAGAGATAGATGTACCAAATGTACGAACGGGCCAGTTTACGCGTGTCGCCGCCCGCCGCCGGCCGCGCCCGCGACCGCCGTCGTCCGGTACGCGGCCTTAGGACGGCGGTAAAACAACGTTGTGGTACAAGGCGGGGGTTACGGAAGTGCAAATGCGAGTTGATCATCGTCATTTTCGCCATTTGAAACGCTGTATAAGTACAAATAAATAAATGTGATTTTATTTACAGCAAACATTATTTTGTCATTTAAATACCTTCAGAGCATTAGTTTAGTTCTCCTGACATAATGACATAACTAATGACATAACTGTTGTCTTATTTTTCTCTTTTGTTTTTATTTTCAATTGTGCTCTTTATTATTATTATTATTTTACAATTTGATATTGTAGATTATTTTTATTTTGCAATTTGACTTTATTTATTTTTATTTTTGACATCAACATTTACTTTATTAAGTAAATTACATTTTGTAAATTATATATTTACTTTTATTATTGTGAACATGAGAACAATGTTGATTGCCTTTTTTTTCCTTTTCAGTAATTTTAACGTATGTCTGGCAATTTGAGTATATTCTGCGGCCTACCCAAATGTCCTTTCTTTGGTATTGTTCGTCAAGTCGTTGAGCTCCTTAGTAGTCCTGGGTTGAGCTTTGCGAATACTGACAAATGCTTGCACTGACTGGACAGGTCCACTCAAATCTGTATGGTTCTTTCTTCAAAAGACCATCTCAGACAAATCTGCACTGTTCTCATGTGATTTGACCATTACATATTAACTGTATGGACTTTAAAAGAGACTTTGACCCCTGAGTTTGTTTCGGTGTTTCTTCTCAGGGTAGTCAGCTAGGAAACACCGGCCTCATCTAGTTTAAAATGACAAAAAAAAATTGACGTGTAAAAGTGTTTTTTTAAACCTACTTACAAAATAAATATCATTTATCAATATATACCTACTAAAAAGAATAAATATCTGCACGTAAATAAAAAAATTACACCCCCCCCCCCTTCCTCACTTCTATATTTTTGTCTTCTATTGATTTAAATATCTACAGTTGTTCGTATTAGTATCACCAATACACGGATTTTCGACCATTAATGAAAACACCTTAAAATATACTTGTCCTACATAAAACCTACAATATTAGTTACCCTACTGCAGTGTTTGTATGGGGAAATTTAAATGGTCAATATCTTTGAAACTACGCAAAGTTTCTCCGTCACAATTTCAGGTTATCATTATCGTCCCCGTCACAACATTTTGAACACATTTCGAAGGTCGTAGATCATCAGGCAGTGGAGATACATGTGTCCAGCCATCTTGAACTCAAGTTGGCTGGACATTAAGTTTTTATTGATTTCTCGTAAACCCTTACATGTGACACTGTCACATATTGCGTCACCAAGTATTAGTAAAGGAACCATATTCGAAAACGCCCCCGTTTTTGAGATTCGGAAGTGCCAGCCATAAGTTTCATACGTAAATTCAAGATGGCTGGACACAGATTTTTGCATTTTTCTACTAAACCACTGTACTTATCACAAAACTTATAGCTCGGTGCCCGTCACAAATTTATGTGACGCCCGTTGATATGCCAAAAGTCGTCAAAATCACTTCCGTTACCGAGATTGAGAGACCAGCGAAAAGTGGTTTTTCAAGATGGCTGGACACGTTTTCGATCGATTATCTAAGATTCTGTAGCGTCACAAATTCTGAAATAAGGGTGTTTAGCCGTCACATAAAGTGACCTATTGACCTAGTTAAATGCAAGCTATTTTGAAGATTTGTCCAGCCAACCTGAGTCACATGGAAAAATTATCTATGCTTGTGTCTACCTTACGCAGTGTTGATCAGGTCGCGACCAGGTTCACTCAGTACGTTAGTGAGGTGACAGATGCGGCTCAGCAGCGGTACCCTTCCGCACAATTGGTGTTATAGGGGGATTTTAATGCCCACCATCAGGAGTGGACCACGGACCTTACGGGAAATAGAGAAGAAGATAGACGCCCTAAAGATGTGGTGCTGGAGGAGAATGCTCGGAGTATCGTGGACTGAATTCCGTACCAATGAGTCTTTACTTCGAGAACTCGGCATCAAACAGCGTTTATAATCTTTGGTACAGTCGTATTCTCACCTTTTTTTGTCACGTATGCCGCCGAGGGGAAGTGGCTATTGAGCGACTTGTGGTCCAGGGAAAGGTTGAGGGTACCAGGCCACGAGGAAGATCGCCTATGAGGTTGACTGACCAGATGCTGTGACGGATGTGTTGTGGCGGGGGATGGAGTACTACATTCCATTCTCTGACGTAACAATGTCTGGCCAAGCTCGCCCATGGTTTGGTGCGGAGTGTAATCGCGCTTAAACTAACACGCAGCACACCAGGCATGGAACGGCGCTCGTATGCACAAGGCGAATGACGTGAATCAGAAGAGAGCCTTCAACAGGGCTGCCAAGTCTTGCAAGGTGATGCGCAGGTCTCGGTTCGACTACATTAGCCGCATCGGGAAAAAACTCGCTTCATACCCTGCTGATAGTAATAGGCGTAATGGTCCCTGACTAAGGGCAGAATTCACCAATAAAACTAATCGCGTTTTAACGTTTGGCTCGCATAATCGCGTTTAGCCACTGTCACTAGTCTGTATTTTTACAAGTGACACTAGTGACAGCGGCTAAACGTTAAAACGCGATTAGTTTTATGGTGAATTCCACCCTTAGTCGGTTGAATCGAACTTCTGCCGTCCGTCACTACCGCCACTGCTGAAACCCGATTGATCGCTGGCTCACACCACTGAGGAGAAAGTTTTGTTTGCCTCTCTTTTCGCGGAATCTTCACTCTAGATCCTGGTGATGCGTGGCCCCCTTGCCGGCTTCGCATCCATCAAAAGGACGTCCGTAGGGTGCTGCGTAACCTCGACGAGAACGTTAATTCAGAACCGTTCGTGTTATGCCCATAATTATTTATTGAGCTTTGAATGATATGCGGTTAGGTAGTTATACCTATAGAAAACTATTTTCTGTGTTTATTATCCTAATACTTTTAGTATGTGTTTGTATTGAAGATTGAACTATATATACATAAAAAAGTACTCTGTGGATTGAACAACAGAATTGTATATTTCTGTTATCAAACCATCGCTTGAAAGAGGCTTCAGGCGTACGCTTTAGTTTTGCAGTGTAGGCAGGTTGTAGCTTGGGATGCGGGAGTGTTCGAAGGAGTCAAGGGTCCGGACAATTGACGGACACAGCGGGTGGGTTTTAATCGGTAAGTCTGACACTTCCTTTCGCTTCATCTACTAGATTATTTCTCCTTACCAAAAGAAAAGGTGTCGTTGCTAGAATTTTAAATAAATATGTAAATGTATGTAATTGAATAACAACTAATGTCCTGGGTTAGTTCAAACCGAGACGTGACGTTGCGCGAAAAGCGTCTCAAAATATAACTGTACTAGCTTGTGCCAGCGGCTTCGCTCGCGTGAAAGTTGGTTTCTCGAGTGAATTTTGGAAAACCCTCTCTTTGCTCGCCTACGTCATAAAAGGAAACATTGCGCAAAATTTCACTAGGCCTTTAGTTTCGGCTGTGCGTTGATATGTCAGTCAGTCAGTTTCCTTATATATATATATAGATTTACTACACGAAAAAAATCATTTTTAAGATCGAAATGGCTCGCGGTGCGGCACTGCATCTTGCAACGTATTCTGAATTCTCTCAATGAAATGTATATCTTTTCGTGTAGTAAATAAAGTTAAAATTGAGTCGCTCTTCGCGCAGTGTCGTGACGCGTCACGTCTCGATGTGAACTGACCCTATGGCAAAACATATATTATTACTAGCTTTTACCCGCGGCTTCGCTCCCGTTAACTGACTACTCTACCCAATCCCACCCTACTCTACCTTACTCCTCCCTACTCGACTCTACTTCGAAGCAAATCACCCCCTAAATATTTTTTTACCCCGACACGGGGATAAATGTCAATAAAATACGTAACTTGCCTTTGGTTGTTTCTGCTAAAGAATGTTCATGTAAAATTGAATTAGATTGGATCAAGAAATCACATTGTCCCATACAAACTTTGTCCCCCTTTGTCACCACCTTAGGGGTAGAATTTCAAAAAATCCTTTATTGGATGCTTACGCCATACAAAGAATATACCTGCAAGTTTCAGGTCTTTACGATCAGCGGTTTAGGTTGTGCGTTGATCCGTCAGTCATTCAGAACAGAGCATTTTATATGTATAGAGGTTTTGACTAATCGTCGTTACACACTGGAAGCATATACCATGAGTGGGTGACAAATAAAACAACTAATATTCTCTTATATCGAGTGTATTTCTGGATAAATCGGTTACAAAATACTTATCCAACGCCCGCCATGTATCGAGCCGAAGCTCAAGCTTACATCCGTTAGCAAGATGAATCTCAAACGAAACTAGGTGACCGTATAAAATCGTACATTCTTTATATTACAATCTAAATAGTATAAAAGCCGACCGGCGATCGCCTACCAGTGTTTACAATTTATTAAAAAAAGATCGACGCGTACGCTGCATTTAAATTTAGTTTGAGCTTAACTTACTCTTTAGTTATTTTATAGGAAAAAATATATATAATAATTAGTATAATTTAAATTATTACATAAAGATTCCTTAATTGCTTTAATAGAGGCTGTCGCGGGGCGGCCGTGGGTTTACAGTTGTCCGGCTGCGCGGCCGCTCCGGTTTAGAATCGACTGCAAAAGCTTAAGGATTGAAACGATATATAAAAAAAAAACCCATGCGAAACTGTGGGTGGCACCGCGGTCCGCCTGACAATACTGACTAAGACCACAGTGGAGGAACTTCAGGCAGTGGAGCAACGTCGGAGTTGTTCTACTGCGTGTAGTTGTTCTGTGGCGGTTTGAAGGTTGTTTTCTGGGGCGGTCGCGATGCGCCGCACGTCGGTCGATAAATGCTGACTTATTGGCGGTCGGTGGCGCGCAGCTTCTCTTCCACAGCCTCTTGCGAGGCCTCCGAGAGGTCGGTCGCTTGGATGTACTTCTGTACGCCCACCAGCGACTTCTTCAGTGCGTCGAACGAGCTGGGGACAACGAAATAACATATTAGAACACTACCATAATTCTTGTCCAACATCTGATGTTCACTACTCCTGACTGAATTTCGCCCTGGTGGCAAATCTCAGCAGAGATTAGTCATCAGACCAGCGCCAGAAGATTTATTTTGACAATTGTGAGTTTTTCAGAGACAGTAGCAGCCTAAACTATAGTTTTAAATATCGTAGCATATGCTGAGTTAGGCGCCTTTTTGGCTTCGCACCGATTTTAATTTCCTTTTTGCGTAACTAATAATAAATAATAACTATTTATTTTTTATTTATACAATTGTGTAAGGCACGAATAAACATGTTTTCTTTCTTTCAGGCTACCAACGTCAAAATGCATATCATTTTATAGTTGCATTATTGAATTGAATCCAGGCATGATATGACTATGTTTGTGCATAGCCGTGTCATGTTTCGCCATGACAATAACGTGACGGTAAAATGTTATCGCGTTCGTATTTTGCTTCATATCGAAAAACATTCAACGTGTTTCTGAAGGACACAGGTGCTTTTTAGTCTGTAAAAGACTGAAACTCCTTCTAGTTCTACCCAGAGCGGGAGAAGTTATTTGATGATTCCACAACTAAAAAAAAAAACCGGCCAAGTGCGAATCGGACTCGTGCACGAAGGGTTCCGTACCATTATTTATAAAAAATGGCAAAAGATCATATCTGATGTATTCTGTTTTTTAGTATTTGTTGTTATAGCGGCAACAGAAATACATTATCCACGAAAATTTCAATTGCCTAACTATCACGGCTCATGAAGTTACAGCCTAGTTGCAGACGTACGGGCAGTGAAGTCTTAGTAATAGGGTCCCGTTTTACTCTTTGGGTACGGAACCCTTAAAAGTGAAAAAGTAATTTTAAAAAAAAGTAGTGATTAAGTTGCTATACAAAAATAACCATTAAAACACCACAAAGAGAAAAAATGCCGATGAAAATCAAAGAATTCAAAGCGAAAAACGAAACCCATCGTTTAAGTCTACGTCACCATTACAAAACAGCATTTTCCAACGATTAGTTTATCGTGTCGATAAGGATATCTCGGTTCTTAGTAAACATGATTCGATTGTATGCGTCATCCGAATGATTTGATGTTAGGGCGCGGCCGTTTGTGTACTTTGTTGAGGTACTAACGACATCAAAAAAAAAAACGAGAAACGCTTTGCAGTTTTCTAATTAGGAAACATTTATGTAAACTATTATTGTAGAAGATTTGTAGGAGAATTGACTCTGGAAGTTTAAAATTGAATCATTACTGATAGGCTCATGTTTGACCACTATCTCACCTGATGGTAAGCGATGATACTACATCATCGCTTGCCTAAGAAGTAAGCGTGCTCAATTATGTCACTGTTATGAAAATACATTTTCTGAGTGCCGAAGAATTTTAATGGCGACTCGCTTGACATATATTCAGAAATACGTCTTTGCCAACCACCTTGCAGCCACTAGACGCCTCATGCTTGAACTAGCGCACCAAAACAATTCTGTCAACTAGCTGAGGTACGGGGAGCGGGGTTCTATGTTCTGAGTGGTACGGGGGAGCAGGATACTGTGTTCTGATTGGTCGAGACATCAGATCTATAATCGTATGTGTTGACAGATATGCGTCGCCTGTTACGTCTAGTGGCTGTAAGGTCGTTGGTCTTTGCATTTGATTCTATGAGATAAATTAATTTGATCTGTATAGCCATTTTCAAAGTTTGTTGGGGTCGGCTCATAGACTATTTTTTAAGTAAAAACTAAGGCTCATAGACCAAAGTTCCAGGAGCCTTAACCATGATGTGTTAAAATGACAGGCATGAGAGCGAGAAAGAGGGATGCAGCTATACACCCTATACAGCTCCATCCCTTTAACAGTTCAGTTTAGGACGTCAAATATATCACGTTAAGAGTTCATGTTAGGGCCACGGAACACTTTATTTTGTAGGTATAACTGAGTTATGTAACACTCGTTCGGGTAAGATCGGTTCGAGTCGACTAAGGGACCAAAAAAAGTGTCAATGCTGTATTTTATATTATTGACATCGCTTCGATGATGAAGAGAAAGAGGGAAGCCAAAAAAAAAGGAAGGATTGTGTGAAGAGTGATATGATAGAAAAGGGAGTTAGTGACAGAGTGACGGATGACAGGATAGAATTGAAGAAAAAACGTGTTGCGGCGACCCCCAAATAATACAGAACAAGGACAAGATGATGAACCACGCCTTGATTTTTTTTATGCGCGGTTTCTGTGAGATAGCTCTGTCATGGGAGAAAAGCCGCGGGTAAATGTTAGTTACTTTAATTGCAATAATAATTGATTCACCAGGGCTTACATAAAACAGCAATTAAATAAAGTTTGAAGGAGTGTGGTATGCTTTTGTCCAGCAGTTGGGAATGTGGAAACTGGAAGTAATAACAAATAGTCCTTTGTGATGTGTAGAATATTTTTCAACTTCATGTTGGAATTACAATGCCTAGTCATTTATTTACAATAACAATGTACTTTTCTATCAAAAGATCATTATGATTTTCAAGATAACGAAACAAAGAGATGTTTATCAAAACTAGTTGGAATATGTAAAAATAATTGAATTTATTGATATCAAACTATAGTACATCCTTTTGTGTTAGCAATCCAACTTGTGCTGATTTTTCGTTGGCTTAACCTTATGAGTACCGTAAAAAAAGACAATAGAAAGACAATGAGCGAGCGAAAACCGGCGTTCGCTTGGGGTTTAATGAATTAAAAACTATTTTTTTTTACTTTTTTATTCATTCATGATGATCAAGGTCTTGGCTAAAATGTCGCAGCCTATAAGCCCAGTTAGGCGCCTTTTGGGCCTCTTACGTTTTATTATCTACTCTAATAATATTATAAACAGGTTTTTTTTTTGTTTGTAGGAGGTAATCTCTGAAAGTACTGGTCCGATTGCGAAATTTTTTCTCAGATAGAAAGCTGCTTTATTCCTGGGTGAAATAGGCTACATTTTATGTATGCGGGCGAAGCCGCTGGCAAAAGCTAGACATTTGTATTTTAAAACATTTTGAAAAGTTGAAAGAAAATCGTTTGTATATATTCATGTGAAGAGAGACGAAACGCATATTACTAAAAGAGTTATGAGTATACATGGGTGGAGAGGGATTAGAGGGAGCCAAGGAATAGATGGATGGATTGTGTGAAGAGTGATGTGAAAAAAAAGGCAGTCAGTGTGACGGTAGACAACAAAGAATGGGAGAAGAAAAGAAAAAGTGTTGCGCCGATCCCTTGTAACATGGGACAACGTTAGGCGATAATGATGACATTTTTTCCTTTCTGACCCAAATTTCTACAAAAAATATTGACAATTAACGTCCTACCAGCTCATAAACAATATTTCCGCTCAGAAAAGCGTTGTTAACGTTAGCTATTTATACAAGTCGTGTTTTCTGGCAGCTGTGAGCAAGGACTCGGAGTTTATTATCACAAGATTACGTCTGGAACGACTTGAGTTGTGTTCAGATATAAATGTATTATCTACAGTGCGATTCTGTCGCAGCCGAGTTAATATTATGTGCATTGCAGTGTACAAATAACGCGAGGAATATGTCATAATTGCTTTTGGAGCGATGACGTGTAGTTATTGACACGTGTGAACGCCCACAGCTGAGTATATTATTGCTAGACCAGTATTTTCTTTGAAGAGAACAGTGGTGGCAGAGTGGTAACGGCCCCGACTTACGAGTCGTAATTTATTTTCATTTGTGTAATTTATTTCATCACCACTGCTCTCAAAACAATGAAGGAAAACATCGTGAGGAAACCGGCATGTCTTGGAACCAAAAATTCGTAGACATGTGGCATTCACCAACCCGCACTGGGCCCGCGTGGTGGATTATGGCCCATTCCCACTTCTAGAGAGGAGGCCTGAGTCCCAACAGCGAGAACATTATAAGACCGACTATGCTATGCTATGCATTATTTTCTTTGGGAAAGCTTGAATAAATTATGTATTTGGTGATAATGAGTTACTGTTATTAGCATCTTAAAAGTGCTTATCCTTGTTTTCTTTGCAATTTTTCTCCAATTCGGTTAACAGACGCAGGACCCTACACTCAGCAGCGACGCTTGCGTTCACGAGACCATTGACACATTTAAACAGGGGCCCAAGTCTGCTATTTTTATAAATTCGTCATAAACACGATCCCATTGTCATTTTGCTAAAAGTTCGTAATCTGCTAATTCATAATGATCGATCATTGATCGGTCAATGGTCTCGTAATAGAGTTGTGGTAGAATGACAATATCGAGCTTATTAAAAGCAACGACTGCACAATGACGTTCTAATGGTAGGTCACTGATTAAAGAAACTGTCAACATTTTAGAAGATTACCGTAAACGTCAGACATTAATTTGTCAATATGTACGAGATTACCATTCTTTGCCACTTCTTTCAATGGAATGTCAGTGGTTGACCATTGGAAAGTCATAATGACGCCATTATATTAGTAGATTACCGAACTTGTCAAAATCAAGATTTATGAAATCAATCATAGAACATTCTGACACTATTGTAATAGCAGACTTGAGGCCCTGGACAGTGGTCTAGCATTAATCCGATAGCATAACGCATCTACGTCCCATTTAGCCCTACTAAGCCAAAGCGCGGTATCTCAAAATTCAAATTAAAAAAAAAATCCGTACTTAGTTTTAACTGCGAAACTAACTCTGTTTGTTACATCTTCACGCCTAAGCTGCTGAACCCATCATAATGGAATTTAACTTGAGACAGTCTAGGACATGTCATGGCAGAGTAGTGATTTTTGTTCTCTTTATGTTTTGTTGTGGGTAGATTTAAGTATTACTAACACTAGTCTGAACTTTGTTACTAACAAATTAGACACCACAGTCTGAAATAAAGTATTTATTATTATTAATAAAGATAATCACCTGGAGTACAACATCTTCTTCTTGACCTTGGCGGTGTCGGGGCACCATGACATGAGGAAGAGCTTCTGTTTCTTGCTAGCCTCCGACGTGCCCTGACACTGGTGCGTGTACTCGAAGTCGAAGAGGCCATATCTGGAAAATTATAGAAAAGAAATTGAGTAAAAGGTGAGGTGGACTAGAGGTCTTTAAGTTAAGAGTGAATAGGTTACTTCTAGGCAAGCGTGCTCCACTGTCGACCGCATCATCGCTTACCAGTGGGTGATATAATGGTCTAGCGCAAGCCTATCAATGTTAAAAAATAAAGGTGTCCTGAGTCACACAGTTGGAAAGAAGTTCCTTCCGCTGTCCCCCATGGTATCACTCGCGTATGTGGTTACTGTTCCACTTCAGTGGGTCGTAGCGTGTATATAGCATATACTCTTCCTCATGAATCAAGCTATCATAATTACACAAAGACCTTCTTCAATCCAACTGGTAGTTCCAGAGGTCAGCGCATTTAAACAAACAAAAAATTCTTCAGCTTTATTATATTAGTGCTGATGATGTTGATCCGAAAGGCTCCGTTCTAAACTTACATATATAATTATACTCGGCCTTATAATGTTCCTAATATTGGGACTCACGCCTCCTTCTAGGAGAGGGAATGGGCTGTAATCCACCACGCAGGCCCAGTGCGGGTTGGGGGATGTCACATGTCTTCGAATTTTTGATTCTAGGACATGCCGGTTTCCTCACGATGTTTTCCTTCATCGTTTTGAGAGCAGTGGTGATGAAATAAATTACACAAAGTAATGCGCGCCTAGCTGGGTTTGAACCCGCAACTTACAACTCGTAAGTCGGGGCCGTTACCACTTGGCCACCACTGCTGCTACGTTCCAAACTTATTTTGTCAAATCTACAGAATTGACAGCTTCTTTTTTTCGAGGTGGGAAATCATCAAATGACCTCTGCTCTGGGATGGAGTGATAGGGCGTGTCAGACTTTTACCGAGTAAAACCCACGGAGTTTTTTAAATTTGTGGCAGGAGTGGGAAATACTCACTCCTGCCATGCGAAAGGCCCCCTGCCACGCGAGTTTCGCAGGGACGTTATGAAGCCACGTAGGTAAATAGATGTCAGTGATCGTGACTTGTGCATAATATAAATGTAAAATAATATTAATATATAAAATCTCGAATAATTTAATTGTAACTGAATAATAATTAAAACATTAACTGATCATTGCAAAATTAATAGAATTGTATAAAATGGGCAATAATTGGTAATATAAAAGTTAAAGAGTTAGTTGGGTTAACTCTAGGGTAGCTACTCGAGTTATAAAAGAACAACCCTAGGTTGCGTTCGGAAGTTGAAGTTGTAACGTTGAAGTAACGGTTAAAATAACGAGAGTTCCCTCTGGATATTTTTGAACGCAGAGCTTGATAGTTAGCAGTGTTGCAATCGTTGATGGGGAAACGCTTTAGTTTATTAAGAGCCTATTCACTCTAACCTTGAAGGCATCTTAATTATAATTTATATAGATAAAAGATTAATCAACAGACACAAAATAAACAACGCTTGAGAGTAATTAATTAGAAAAAAAAATGTCGGTCGAAATATTACACTTTTTTTTGAGCTAACTACTCTCATCCTCCAAATGTCTGGGGTTTAATGAGTGATAAGGATCGTCCTTTCAAAAGCTTTGGCAATTATGAGGAGGGGTGAATGTAACATTATGTATTTGGTTGGAGGTGACGAGATCTCGATATGGAACGATGCCAAGTTTTTTCAAAAGCTCAATAGATATTTTGAGCTTGTGAATGGACGCGGAAAAGTGCAAGCAAAAGTTGAGCGTACTTTCTTTGGCTTATTTCGCTAGCCGTGGCTTTGATTTAACCTTTCGAATACCGTAATTAAAGACAATGAGAGAGCCAACGCCGGCGTTCGCTCGGGGCTTAATGAATTATTCAGCCTCATTTGGAAAGTATCACACACGCAGTGGAGCAGGATCAAGGCCTCTATGGACCTCTTTTGTACGTTGGCATCAAGATTGACTGGCCTGTTGGTCAAGTGGTTAGTTGCCATAACTGCTATGCCGGAATTCGTGGGTTCGATTCCCACCCAAAAACAAATATTTTGTCCTGTCTGAGTGTAATTTATCCATAATATGTATGTTTATCAGTTGTCTAGTACTCGTAGCACAAGCTCTGCATAGTTTGGGAATAGATGGCGTTGTGTAAGTCGTGGAATATTATCATTATCAAGGCTTCCGCAGAAAAGCGCATGTTTGCGGAAGCTTCTTTCTTGATAATAACGCGACATTGCGACGAGATTTTTTAATATTTTGTTTTTAGGAGCAGTTATCACGCCTGGTTTTGTCGCGATGTTGCTGAAAATGTTCTTGCTTATCGTAGTTCTTAATTTATATAATAAAACTAAAAGTTGACAGCTTCCAGTCTAACTGGATGCGGCAGTATACCCGTGTTTTACATGGAGCGACTGGCCATTATACCACCACAACCCAGTTACTTAGAAACACGATACTCCTTAGAGACTGATGGTCAGGTTCTTTCTGGCATCTGACTACTTCTCTCGAACCGGGACCAACGGCTTTACGTGCGTTCAGAAGCAGGAGGTATCAGTAATGTCCTAGATAAACTTAAGACGGCAGACTTGGCGGTCAAATCTACACTAATATTATAAAGAGATAAAGTTTCTTTTTTTTTTTGTTTGTAGGAGGTAATCTCTGAAAGTACTGGCCAGATTGCTAAAATTTTTTCACCTATAGAAAGCTGCTTTATTCCTGAGTGACAAAGGCTAGTGGTTAATAAACAAATAGAAGATGATATTTACCTGCACTCTCCAGTGCCACCCTTCTGCAAATCCTCAAGGAACTGATCGTACTCGGCGTTACGCTCGCCGACGGTCTCGACATCGATCTGTTTCTCGTCGCGGATGTAGAACACCACGTAGCGGTGCTTCTTATCCTTCTTTATTTCCTCGTACGTTGTTTTACACGCGTCCGATACTGTTACGCCTGACGCCTGTAAACAAAATGGCCGATCAGTGTGATGTCCGATCATTATGCGAACAGTTAAGGAGTGGAATTCCCTGCCGGAATCTGTGTTTCCCGATAGCTACAACCTAGGGGTCAAGCGTGTTCCATCGTCGGCCACATCATCGCTTACGATCAGGTGTGATAGTGGTCAAACAAGAGTGTATCAATAGAATAAAAAAAAAAAAATAGGAGTACAAAACAAACGCGGTGCAGTGTTCAACTGAGAAGCCAAGGTGGGGTCGCCAAGTCATGACGCCAAAAAAATGTATGGTTGACTGCCACTACAGAGCTGCTAGCATTTGTAGCGACATCTATGGCGCAATATTCAAATTAAACTATGAAATCCTGCATCGCGCAATTAAGAGTTCTCCGCGCGATTTGAACATATACAACACCCTGAAATCATCAATTGGGCAGTAGTCCAAATCAGACACAACATCCGTCTGGTCGGCGGATCCTTCCTTTTCAATGAAAGTTTGCGGGCCTTTACACAGTTACACTCTGTTCCGTATATCTCCAAACATTTATTTGGTTGCGCGAACTGGCAGCAGCGTCATGGCGTCCCAGTGAGGCATAAACCAAATTGTCATGGAATAGTTTTACTTGTATTTGAGCAAATACTCTAATCCAATGAATTGGATTTGAATATTTGTATATTTCCAAATAAAAATTCTAATCTATGAGTACACAATGGAGGTCTTATCGCTGACAAGCATATCCACCAAACAACCTTAGGATGAACTATAAGAACTTAAACTAAAAAAAATCATAATCAAGGATAGACTTGAGCCCTATTCACAAATATTTCGAGTGATAAATTACGAACCGCAGAAGGGGCGTTTTCTTAAAAAAAGACTCCGACGATTAGGGACCATTGCCAATCGATTAACGATAGTTCAGTTAGCAGTTGGGATCGGCATAGCAGTTTTGTACGGGTGTTAGAAGTCTTTGAAATTTCTGGCTTTTCTTTACTATAATTTGCGTGTTTATGAATCACTTTGTTTAATAGTGAAAACAGCATGAAAATCCTTTCAGTAATTTTTGAGTATTTGCGAACACTCAGACCAAATAATTAATAGATATTAGAAGGCTAATCTACACTAATATTATAAAGAGGAAAACTTTGTTTGTTTGTAATGAATAGGCTCAAAAACTACTGGACCGATTTTAAAAATTCTTTCACCATTCGAAAGCTACATTATCCACGAGTAACATAGGCTATATTTTATTTTGGAAAAAAGTAGGGTTCCGTAAGATATTTGAGTTTTTCGGACACAAGGTGTAAAAAGTCAACCAGAAAAGTTACTTATTTTGCGTACGCTGCCTAAACTATATAAATCTACTATACTATAACTATATAAATATCTACCAAAGTTTGTTAGAAGAAACCTACTTTCACGCGGGCGAAGCCGCTGGCAGAAGCTAGTAAATAATATAATTAATTAAAAACCTAAACAAATAAGTTGTTAAATCGTGAATATATGAAATACCTTTCGCAAGTAATATCAAAGAGAAATCCTTCTACATCGTTAGAAGGCTAATGAAATATTTGCGAGATTGCGGCGGGGCAGATCGAGCGTTCCCTATTGAAAAAGAATCCTTTAATATCGACACCCTTACATTCTTTCCGTAGTTAATTAAAATGCTTCAACTTTGAACAATGCCTCGAGACTGAATACCTTTCGCCAACCACAATCAAATACGACTAAAGAGTAGCAACTTTTCTCGGATTGTTGAGACGTCAGGTAACCGGTTAAATTTAAATTTTCGTAAGTATTTTGCGGGTTTATCTTACTCTATTAAATTACTTTTTCATGTGATAGCCATTCAATTTCGCGCTTTGGGACCACTAGACAAATAAGTTTACTTTGTTACAGCCAAAAAATGATTTAGCAGGCTGACACATCCGAAAGATTTAAGACTTTACGGTTCAAGAAGTCAAACAGTAGGCTTTCCGAAGAAGAAGAAGCCAAATGATGCATGAATGTGCTACTTAGTGATGAATGCACGATCAATTACAACTAGGGCGTTCTCTGGAGTATTGCCAGAGAAACGGCGAGATCAAGAAGCCGTCTCGTGTATAGAAACATCGTACTAAATGCTATGCAATTCGTTTCGGTCCTCACGCCCCAACCGCCGCCGCCGGGATTCCGATCCCGAGTTCCGGCCATAGTAGGCGCGGGCTTGCGGACGGCGAGCATTAGGTAGCTCGCCGTCCGACCGTCCGGACCGAGCCCAAGTCGGGAGGAGATGTCAGCAACTGTAGGAGCCCAGCAGGGTCGAAGCCTACTGGGGCCAAGGGTCTGATTCTGAAAGGAAGACTCGGTCCCGGTACGAAAGGCAAAGACAGGAGTGGGTTTTTAGTCAGTAAAAGTCTGACACTATCTCGCGCTCCGCTCAAGAGCGGGGGATGTCATAAAATGATTTTCCCACCGAAAAAAAAAAATTCTATTTGTTTGCATGTTGTTAGTGTTAGAAAGAAATATGAACGTTGCTTTGGGTCATTTTGGCAGAATGTTTTGTCTTTAGTGCGGATTTATCTGGCTGAACTGTTATTTTGTTTTGTGGGCCTATTTATTATTTTATTATATAAATTGATTTGTTTTGCAAAATCTGTGAAAATATCATAAAATATCAATAGTAACTTAAAACACTTGTTCCCTTTTCTAGATCTCTACGTTTAGGTATGAAACCGCAAGTAAAGAGTGCGATGCATCCTTTGTTTTCATTTTTCTGTGACAGAGGAATATTTTTTCTTGCTGGTCTGACCTGTTAGTCTAGAGCTAAATGGCCCTGACTGCTATGCCGGAGGTACGATTCCCACCCAGGACAAATATTTCGTGTGATGAGCAAGATCATTTGTCCTGTGTCTAGGTGTAATTTTTCTATAATATGTATGTATTTAGAAATATGTAATTATGTGTTTGTATCAGTTAGTAGTACTCATAGCACAAGCTCTGCTTAGATGGTGTTGTGTAAACATTTTGGAATATTAGTATTTTTTTAAGGTGGTAAAATCATCTAATGACAAATCCCGCTCTTGGGCGGAGCAAGAGATAGTGTCAGACTTTTACTGACTAAAAACCCACTCCTGTTCCTTCTTTGCCTTCATTGCGGGGCCCCGGGCTTCGCTTTCACACTACCCGTGGGGAATATTAGTATTGGATTTCGATTTATTACCACTTAACATGCCAAAGCAATAATGTCTTTATGGTAACTCCTACGTCCTATATCTCAAATGTAATTGAACGAACACAAGATTTTTTCCGAAACAAAATTTCTACTTACTAAATGCCCATTAAAAATTCCAAAAGTTATTTCCTGTGCATCTAAACCTCGCTTGAGCGGGACCAGTCAATAGGCATGAAATGGGTGACTATTGTCTCAACAGGCGAGTAGCCAACGGAATTGAAATAGACTCACGTAGATACGTCAGGCGTCATTTAGATGTTGCGAGGAGACATCATTTCTAATGCGGTTGTAAGATTTGTGGAGAGATTAGTGTAGCTTTATTTTTATTTCGTAGTGCAACAGATAATATTATTTAATGTAGTTTTTTTTAACTAAGAAATAGCTGATTTATCTCTTTTAAGTTGAACCAGACAGCAGAAAGTTCTATTAATAAAAACTCCTAGCATAGCATAGCATAGTCGGCCTTATAATGTTCCCACTGCTGGGACTCAAGCCTCCTCTCTAGGAGAGGGAATGGGCCGTAATCCACCACGCGGGCCCATTGCGGGTTGGTGGATGTCAAATGTCTGTCATGTATAAAAACTCCTAATTGAACCATAAAGTTTGGAAGATTTTATTTTAAAGAATATTTTAATCCACTCATTCAAATGACTAAACAAATGGCTAAAACGTGGAGGAGTTTTAGCCATTAATTTAGTTCATTATTATGTCTGCAATTCGCGCCATGTCACTAATGTTTTTCAGTAATTGCATTAATAAACTGTAGGATATTTTCAAACTCATTCATCAGCAGAAAGTCAAAACTAAAATGAAAGTGCTTTGTGAAACCACTCATAAGTTTACAGACCCTCAAATAATTTTGTCAGAAAATCTGGCCACAGTAAAATAAATTATATAAGTATGTGAGTCTGAAATATCTGCGTTATATACGGAGGCAGCTGTTGTCGCATTTCATTCAGTTCTATTTCAATTAAACACAAGGCTGATGCAGTTAGTTCTAAAAGTGTCTAACTTTAGATTATAAGACTGCATTGTTGTATTTATTGTTCGAAAATAAAATGTGATATCTTTGTCAATTCACGAACAGTGAGAAATTATTCTATCTATTTACAGTTCTGAAATAATCAAACATTATTAAAAGCTTCTGCCAGCGGCCTCGCCCGCGTAAAAATTAATTTCTGCATGCAAACTTTGGACCCCCATTTCATCCTCTTAGTAGGCGAATTTTGAAAAATCCTCTCTTATTGCTCGCCTACGTCATAAAAGGAACCCTTGTGCAAAATTTCACGCTCCTTGTCGTAGTAGTTTCGGCTGTGCGTTGATATGTCAGTCAGTCACTTTCTCCTTTTATATAATATATAGATGAACCATTGTGGTATAGCTCTGGCTATCGTTGAACGTTATTTATCTGCCAATACAATCAATTTACATTCTTATAACATTGTGCCGTATTTATTACTCATATCTTCAGATAAATTCAATAAACAAAGCAAGTGCAAGGCCGTTGTACCTCTGACATTTCGATAACATAAGAAAGGAAGGAAATATCAATCCTCCTTCAAAACTGTACCAAGTATCGCAGACGCCTTTCACGCTTTTGCAAACTACCCGCTTTGAAAATGAAATCTTATTTCTACACCAATAAAGTCTAATACATTACCTACGTAAGGGTAAATGTCATCTCATGACTCACAGGGAATGTTATCATGGTTTATCTCAGGTCCGGCTTCGAGGCACAAATGTAATGTTTCCATACATTTAAAATAGGTATAATTGTTCTGCCCATTTGTTTTGTTAGTGCAGGTGGTTCTCGGTTCAATGAGTAACGTTTCATTACGGGATCAAGTGGGCTTGGTCTAGAGTTGTTTAGTCAACAATACTGTGTAATGTTAGACATGTCTGTTTCACCATGACCTAGTCAGAGGCAGACCTTGTGGTCGATCGCTCCGGCTGGGTATCGTTCGTAATAAATACTGCTAGCGGGACTAGGATTACATTTGAGAAACATGTGATAAATTCGGTCGAACGTAAAGAATTTTGGACGCAGATGTGACTATCATCTACAAATTATTACAATGGTTTTGGCACTCCAGACAGTTTTCAAAGATAACTGGCATTCCGGAGCACATATTTAGCAACAACACAACTTACAATAAGTTCATCATCGTAGTAACATTTTTACGTCCCTTAGACTTTAGCTCTGGGAAAAAAACGTTGATGATTCACTGTTCAAAAATCTCCAACGAACCATTCAACACTTAACCAAATCGTAACACTGCTAGAGGGATTTAAAAGAGACAGTCCCCCGCGTGGCACGGTAAAAATAGTCTAGTCCACACCCGCCGAAGACATTGGCCGTAGCACGTTCTAATAATACGCCGGTGTATGAACCAAGACACGTGCGTTCTCTAAATCCTTTGGGGATGTGCACATGTTAGTGCAGCGCTGGCTTGTAAAAAATTTGAATTTGGGAGGGCTAGATAATCACTTAGAAAATACGGAAAAAAAATTGAGGGAAATACAATTTGATGTCGTTCCGTAAACCTATATACTTTATTAGATCAGAAAACCGTATTTAAAAATAGCATCAGTCATATTTAATTGAAGAATGTGAACTGTGAGCAACATCTAATCTAAAGTGACGACTACAATAATCCTATTTATATCGCAGTATAAAAGCGAATCTATTTCTAATATCTGAATGATGTCATTGTTACTGCGTTTCTTAATTTATACGTGTAAACATGAGTAGGTTAAGATATTTTCATTGTAACGATCGTAAACGTCATCCACTTCCCATCTAGAAAACTATTTCGCAGGGTTTTGCTAAATCATTGGCAAACGGATCGGTGATTTCATAGTTTGATTTTGTGCTCACATAGAAAGATGGTACTGTTGCAATTTGCACCTCATTAATTTGGAAATTCTACGTTTGCAGACAGGCTAGTCTTTTCAGAGGACGATTGATAATGTCCCCAGCATAAAACAAGGTTTTAGTTGCCAAAATGTCTGTCTGTTCATTTAACGTTTCTAATTCATTTCACTGAGTAATTGATATTTTCTTCGGACGAGCTAAGGACGATGGGATGACCGAAGCGTTTCTAATTTAGAAATGCCTTTTGAATGCCAAAAGGTCCATAACTTAAACCACCTTGACCTTTGTAGTCTAGGCTATTTTCATTTTTGTGGCGTCGGCCATCGTTTACACAGCGGAATTTTAAGGTCAAACCCCTGTTTAGAATTGAATCACCAATTTACGTTTTGCTTGATCGTAAATAAGCCAAAATGTTGCTGATTTATGAGCTAAGCCAGTAAATCATGTTTCATCTTGCTTCATCCCTCAGCTCAAACTTCACATAAAATATTATTTTACGTATTCACAGCACGTTTAGTTAATCACCATATACTTGCATTATTTCTGCTTGATTGGGTGCATTTCCGAGACTGCACCATTTTACCGCATTAGGCGAGATTATCGTCATGCAATCCTACGGCACTGCACTACGGCAGCCGATCGATATTCGTGGTTCAGTACTGCAATTCAGAATTCCCGGCAAGCTTCTGAATTATTTATTAGTTTCTATTAGGTTTATACGGCCTTTGAAAAGCCTTGAATTTGTGCGACCAGTTCCTTGTAAAAGCTTCTGTATTTCATAGGAAGTACACGATTTGAGAGCCTTTGAAATTGCGGAATCGATTCGCTGAAAGCTATTTAACAGAGCTTTAAATGATGCTTTCAAGAGCACAATTATGATAGAATCATTAATCTGTCTCAACTTGAAAAGACTGCGTGAAAATTTTACTACAGAAAATCGTTCTTGACCATCACAAACTAGTTGAAAATCTCGAATTTACTGAGCACGCGGAAAATAACGTTAGTTTTAATCGGAGAAATAACACGATTAATCAAAACTGTTTTCAATTAACGCCAATTTTCTGCAACTTAAATTAGAAATTGCTGTAAGAGAGAATTTTGTCCTAGTTACAATAAGACATTCCATTCTCTCACAGATTTAAAAAATATAAGATAGCTCTACAAATGCTCGTATCTGTTCATGTCATGTTTCACACATGAATTAGCTTTATTGTTCATTACATTCATTTGCTCTAAAACTTAGCAATTCAGTTTTTCTTAATAGTACAGAAGACGTGGATAGAATTACTGTTTTAAAATTACACGAACATTTATTTGTTTCAAGTACGAATAGTTATCAATCGTAACAACCTATTTCATCGTCCTACATAAACATTAGAATTGATTATGTCCTTTCTCTTGGCTAACTTTTACAAATGGTGTGGGACGATTAGAATCTTGAAATGCCTTTCCATTACATTCTTAGCTAGCGACCCAACCTAGCTTCGATCTATAAAATTCTCGGCTTTTCTCTTCTATAATATGCACGTAATATACACCAAAATCTTCCTCATGAATCATGAGTCTCGGTGAAAGCCGCATAATAAAACTGGTTTATTATGAACGGACGGAAAGGCAGACGCGGTGAGGGACAGTTTTATACGTAAAGATAAGCACGGATTAGAGTAAGAAACAATTAATAATCTGGAATGAAACTATGGATTTTTGATAGCAGTTTCTTTCATCAAGAAATTATTTTCCAGAAGCAAACTTGGTCTTACACAATGTAGCGCGAATCGCAGCAGTGACGCCATTATGGACGGAAAAAATTATACTACCCACATTTAATTTATTATCGTACGACCGACTACGCTATTCCTGAACATTTGATTAATTTTATTTAGATCCAGCTTTTGCGGGGTTTTGGAGCAGCAAACATGATTCTGAAATTCATCAGAAATGTTTTAGAATATCGTTCGCTGTTACATAATAATGGTGGGTTTTGATGTAGTAAAGAGATTAATTTAAATAATTTTAGTAAACTTCTCTCGTCACATTCGCTCAGCAACGGTCAAGCTAAATTGTTCTGTCAAATCTTTACGATTTTCATTACTCTAGTTAACTCTATTAATTTTCTGCGGAATTATAAGAAGTTTCCATTCGAAATTCGAGATAGAGACAGCTTCAAATGATTTGTGATAGGAACTATCTAGCTTACATATCATGAATATTGATTTCCATAATTATTTCGTTTTATACGATTTCTCAGGGAGTTGTTTACGTTATACTAGCCCAGTGTGGTAATTTACATTAATGACTTACACTGACCAATGGGAATTAAAATATTCCACTAATATTACTTTCTGCGATTAACATCTACAACTTTAAAACTTACTCACTTATTCGGATTTGAAGCTTTAAAAGCTTTTGAAGTCTCTTTCGCCTGTCAACCTATATTCAATCAATGCAGAGTGTAGGTTTTCAAATTAACTCTTCTTAGGGGTTTCCGACATCCAACTTTTACAGCTAGCATTACCAGATAAAAGCTTACCATCACATGAATTTGCATGATATCACAAAACATCAAGGCCTTAGGTAAAATATTGTGAATCATTAACCGGATGACCACATAATTATATCTCAAATTATTAAAATATTCCAACCATTAGGATATTAATCAGGAAAATTATTCAACTGATATAAAACCAGAAAGGACACCATAATAAATATAGTAGCCTAGGTACATAACTGATGGAAATAACAATACGAATATTATGGCAGTGGAAACAATGTCCGTAGTAACATTGACTTTAAGAACAAGAGATAATATTTTACGATAAAAAAGTGGCATGACGGACGTCGAACTTTTTAGAGAAAACGTAGAAGATTACTTGGCGGAATATTTCAGCAAGAAATCAGTAAATGTCTGGCAAAAGTCAGACTTGCCATGTGCAAATTTTCAGTAGTTTTTTTGTAGGCCTTGCGTAATTACAAGAATGGCCTTATCACGATAAAGCGAGCGAAGAAATCCAAAACAAATGTCTATTCTTTTACTGAGGCGATAGACTAAAGTATAAATGAATGAAAAGAATTTACGTCAAATGAATGGTCTATTCAATCTTGATTTATCATTTTTTACTGCAGCGAATGTTACAATTCCATTACTCATTTCAATTTGAACGATCGGAATCACCAATACAAATCCATACATTTATTTTAAATTTCCATACTGTCTCTTTTCAGTCTGCCTCATTACATTATAATCGTCGCATAAGTAACGACGCGGGCGGCATTGTCCTATAAAAAAAAACTTCTGCGAAGGTCATCGACCTCAATGTCAGTCGGTTAACCATAAAAGTATGCGTCACTGGCTGACTCAGGTGACTTGCGAATATACTGATGAGTAAGTTACAGTTGACTGCAATAGGTACGCCATTTTTCTTTACGTATTTCATTAGCAATAAGTAGAATGTTGAGAGGTCACGGTTTGTGGGTAGTCGGTGAACGATGATCAGCTGTTTATATTTTGGGATATCGACATAAAATGGTTTGTGCTTAATGCAAGATCATACAGAAAACCATTAGGCCATATGACGATGTTATTTATCAGATTTAAGTAGCGTTCTATCACTCTGGAGTGTGACATAATATGCAGCGTCAAAGCTGACCAGATGTTTAAGATTGACACAAGACGTGGAGATGAGACGCGTTTCCCAACGCAAGGATCCGTTCAACAAATTCGTAAGTTTTATTTTTACGTACAAGCAAGATGTGGCGTAACTTCAGTTTTCGCCCTCCGGAATCCCCCCTCACGCTTATTAGCACTCAAAAGGGGAGTTTCAACAGGGGGACGAAGTTGTCGAGCTTAGCGATTCATTCTGCTTACTATCATTGTCCGATACAGGCTGATTGTCATCTGTGTATTTTATGAAGTACCTAAATTGTGTCCGCAGTTCCGCAAAAGGGGACCAAAATATACCTTTTTTGGAGGTTGGGATTCGTTCAATGACTTTTCCCGCCCTAGAGTGGAGCTAAAGGGCGTGTCATACTTTTATTAACTAAAACCACACATGTGTCGTTGCTTTTTGCATTTTAGGAGCACCTTTCCAGAAATTCCTAGTGCTCCTAGCGCACATCGGCTCAACACAGCCGGGGCCCGATCGGGCTCCTAATTTTGTTGACCTCTTTTTGAGGTGCTCGTTGAAAACTATGCGCCATCGACGACTCGGGCTCGGTCCTTACCAGATGGGCGGACGGCGAGCTATCTATTGCTCGTCGTCAAAAACACACCTGGCTTTTGAATATGAATACATGAATTAAAAACATGACCACCACCTGGGCGCGCAAGCAATAAATGTGTAAATAATTATACATATTTCATTTCTAATTGAAATTCAAATGATCTATGTCAAAGTATGATTTAAAAACCTGTTTGATATAACTAGTTCTGCCTTCTTACTATATTGTGCTGTCGATTTTGTTGACTTAAGCTTGACTTAAGAGCTTAGTCATGGTAGTCATTAGTGCCAGACTTCTAAATGAGGTCTAAATAGACAGCTTTTAGATTCTAAAGCCATACCTACTTGAGTGTCATGACGTGAAAGATTGATGGTTTAAGATGAGATGGATGGGTTTTCGTAATCGAGAGTTCTGGTGGTATTTATTGGATCCGAGTTTTTTTTTTAACTTCACTTGTTCACAAATAAAACAATAAATCAGAAAATGCTACGAGCAAAAAATGCATATCACAGAAATGAAGAATCTGCGATGGATGGATGGTGTTACTAGACTGGATAAAGTCCTCAATTAGTCGATCCCAAGTAGTTTAGAAAGCCGCTTGCAATGGTACAGGCATAAAATACCCAGAAACGAAGACCACATGACCCGACACGTTAGCCATAGAGGGCAAAAGAAAAAGAGTTCGCCCATTGATTACCTGGAGGCGAACCATCAAGAACGACCTATTGAGAATAGGCCTAACGCCAGAAAATCCCTTAGAATGGCGTAGTAGTATCAGGAGGTCTGTCCTCAATCAGAGAACAAGCTAGGTTCTAAAATAAAACATTTTTTTAATATTAACACGACTTTATCAGAGTCTAAAACCGACGATGATTCAAATGGCAAATTACATCGAATTACATACATTGTTTCGAAGAGCGATAAATTATCGATAAGGGACCGATGTTATCGTAACTAATTGATTTTACATAATGGTATTAACCTTAGGACTCAATTGTGCTTGCATACTCCAATTTAGTTTAAGCGAGAATAAAGTTGAAGTGAGACAATGACACTCGTTGAACTCTGCGGATTATTTATGAAGCGACTGGCTTCTGTTGGTGACTCCGCCGGCCGGTATGAAAGTACCTAGAAAACTTTCGCAAGTAAACATACTCCCAAGATAAAGAGTATCCTATGTGCTATCTCAGAACATTATCTACTCGTGTGCTAAACTCCATCTTAAATTTGTTAGGCCATTTGAATGTGAAGAAATAGCTAGTATATCAAACATACACACAACCTTTCACCTTTATAATATAAGGGTGATAGATGGATTGCAACTGCGATACAAATATTTGAAAAAAGATTGAACGAGAACACATCACGAATAGACAAAATATTTTGGCTACTTGTTTTCGTAGATAATGTCAGAAGTGTGCGCACAATGGCAATTTTCAAGTGACTGAATTGTCATTACTTGCATGTTTTTAGATATCGATGACAGCATTCCTGATAAACTATACAACAAACAAAAAAATAATTTTGATGATAAACTCACTACATGGAATTGTATAGGCCATGTCTACAAGACCTCTGTAAAATAGACCTGACCATGTCTGTCCAGTCCGCATGTGACCGTCGTCAACAACCTAACACCGAATTCCCCGCTTAGGGACCAGCCCATCATTGTATTCAAGCCATTCATAATCAAGAACAGATAAAACACATCTGCCATACAGTTAATAAATTGAGTACTGTACACACAGAGAAAGTCTAGACTACAAATATGGTCTAAACGTCACAGTATGACTCACAAGATGTAATATGACTCACGGTACGAGTTTTTATTCACTACCGACCCCCTATATGGTGAGAAAAACTTCATTTGTCAATGGATTTATTTACACGATTTTCTATAAACGGATTAAAGGTATTATGGTGATGTTTACTTGGTTTTGTTACGAATCATAAAGCCGTTTAAGCTAATAGGTATATGTTAATGTTGGAGGTGTGTTGTTGTGTGTTTTAAATAGCTTGGATTTTGATAGGTCAGTTTTGAAGGAGTCAGACACGAATAAAAAGGGAATGAGAGGAGCGAAGTGGTGGAATGTCACTCTGGATAGATCTAGAGGACTAAGACTTTACTGACTAAAATCAACCCTTTCGTTCACTTGCCCTTTGCGCTCCAGGGCCGGGTAAACACTTTCAAACGATACCTCAGTCCTGGCAGGAACTATAACATAATTTGGCATTAATTGTTAGGAGAAAGTATAGGGTTACTAAGAAGTTTGCATTATCGCAATTGATATAAATATCGAGTCTCACAGACTATTAAAAGGCCTTTTTATTATTATTATATTCATTACAAAATCGAATAAGGATCATATTACGGGCCAACGGATCGTCATCCTGTGTCTATTATGTGTGCGTTACAAATCCGTACTTATTTTAAGGCACGATTCAGATTATATTGTACACCCAAGGCTAGGACAAGACATTTATCAACACCAGCTGTATTATGTACTCTTTCCTATGTTTCAAAACAAAGATGAATTGATTTCAGAACTACATCAATGTTCTGATTTAAGATTCAGCAACATTTGTGATGCGTCATGAATAAAAATAATTACACATTTTCAATCTTACATCTTTCCTACTAAATCTGCACTTAAGAGCCGGAATTCAGATAAGACGGCAAAACAATAAAGTTTTAATCTGAACAAGTTATTGTGGTAATGCTTTAGTATTTATCTCTAAGTAGCTGTGGCCCGCGATTTCACCAGTGTCTTTTGTTCCTGCTACGCCCCCGTAGGTCGTAGCGTGATGTTAAATAGTCTTCCTCCATAAATTACCTATCAAACACTAAAATCATTTTTCAATTCAAGCCAGTAGTTCCTGAGATATTAGCACATTCAAACAAACTCTTTAATAATATTAGTACAGACTACAAATTAATCATATCCTTACTTAGTATTCCCTTCTCTATTTGTGTGTTAGTCATAGTCATTAATGACTTGGTACATGACTAATAGTCTTTTAAAATAATGACACTCCTAGACTAGAAAGTTATAAGGACAATGCCGTATTGATTTCCGGGTAATGAATGTAATGATAGCTTTGCCTGTAAAGAACAATTGTATTTTATAAATAAGTTATAAGCTGAAGCAATTAAAATATATGGTTTTTTTTTTCGTTAGGAAAATCATCTAACGACATCCCCCGCACCTGGGCAGGATGGGAGATAGTGCCAGACTTTTACTGACTAAAAACGCACTCCTGTTCTTTCGTTGCCTTTCGTACCAGGGCCGAGTCTTCCTTTCAGAATTAGACCCTTGGCCCCAGTAGGATTCGACCCTGATGGGCCCCTACGATTTGCTGACAGCTCCTTGAGGCGCGCGTGAAACAGTACGCGCTGACGGTCGGACAGCGAGCTACCCATTGCTCGCCATCAACAAGCCCGCGCTTATGGTGGCCGGAAATCGGGATCGGAATCCCGGCGACGTTTGGGGCGTGAGGACCATTGCCTCACGTGATCGGCCGCCTCCTTTGCTAGCATTACTGCTTCGCAGTAGGAAGCGACCGCCTGCCACTTCTCCTCGCTAGCCTGTACCAAGGCCCGGCGCGAAAGATCGCCCCGCCCCCTCCGAACTTTGTCCGCCATGCCGCAACTTGTCGCGGCAGCGGAGTTTCGCCCCGGCGTTGCATCTCCACGTGCAAATCGTGTCCTCCAGATCCCATGGTGGCAGGCCAGCAAGGAGGCTCGCCGCTTCTTGAGAACTCGTCCGCGACTGACTTAAGGGAGAGTTATTTGTAAAAAGTAGGTTTTGAACCTGCTTTTTGTTTGTTTTCTTTCAAGACATTGGAAAATATTGAACATGCCATTAGATAATAAAAGTAAAACATGTTTAAGAGCGTCCTTTTCGAGGTACTGTTTTCATACAACCGCTCTTACGTGATTATAATGTTATTACACATCTTTCTCTAGATATTTTGGGTACACAGCTATCTTGTGGATATTATCTAGACTTCTATAAAAATCAAAAACAGAAATTTGTGTAAAACTAATCTAGTAAAGACCTCTGAAAATTTGCTATTTTACGTGAACTTTGGCTCTCCATAATGTACTCGTTACATATTAAAAATATAAAAAAGTACACCAAAAGAAGTCTTGCACATTTAATCGAGATTCTAAATGACGAAATTTTTTCTGAAAAACTCATGAGTTTAAAAAAAAAACACGTAGGTTTATCCCGGAACAAATTTTGTGAAATATTTGAGCAAATCCCGGAATTAACGAATGCCAACAGAGTTTCCAGACGTTTTCTCTTCATCAAACGTCGCGTTGGATTGCGTTAGATGAAGCAACAAGCTTTTAAAACATGCTCGATGTTGACGATAGGCGAGTGGAAAAGGGTCCTCTTAATTCCATAAATTCACATCACCATAACTTGTTTCAGATACCTACTTGTTAACAAAATTATAGGTTAACAAATGGAAACATTTAGTGATAGTAAAATAAGCTTAAAAGAGTCATCTAAACAAGATTATTTAATTTTGTCTCCATATCAAAACTTGCAAGTCAGCCCTCAAACACTGGCACACAAAAAAGGGACAACTGTGTGGTTTAAAAAAAAACCAGAATCAATGGCAGCTGTGATACCCATAAACAGAAGTGTTGACATACAGTCAAGTGTTAGAGAGAGACGGCAAGTCATTCTCACTCTCTCTCTGAATTAGGCTCACTGGATTAACAAAAATTAACCAGTAGAACTTTAGAAAATCTTGAAGAAAATAACTTTCAAATGATTTTGAGTAAAATGTTTATACTAATCATTTAATTACGGCAGCTATATATATGGTAGTAGGATCAATATAGTGGTTGAATTCAATAAAAGATGCCTATTTACCTCTATTTAGCAGTTATCCTCATTTTTGATAGGTAAACTGCTTCAAAAATAATTGTGTCATTGGCATTATAGTGGCATGTTACTAAAAGAGTTATGGGTGTGGATGGATGGAGAGGGAGACTAAAGAAAAGATGAATGGATTGTGTGAGAAGTGGAAGTGATATGAAAGAAATGGGAGTTGGTGATAGTATGGCAAGTGACAAGACAGAATGGAAAACGAAAATGGGTAGCACCAACCCCAAGTAACATGGGATAAGAGCAAGAAGATGGTGTGATGTCATTATAGTGGCATATTATGTTCATCCTCTCAACCATGTTATCCCAAAAAACCTATGTGTGAAGGTATTTTGAGCATTTTCTCTAATGAACCATGCAGTATTGTGCAATATTTGAGAAATTGAAGTGTTAAACAAAACATGGATTAAAAATGAACATCATTAACATACAATTGGGACTACTCATACTTCTCTATTGAATGACTGAGAAATATCAGTCGTCATCATTTGTCAATAATGAAAAGATGGAAAAAGGCCAAAGAAAAGATGGATGGATTGTGTGAACAGTGATATGAAAGAAAAGGAAGTTAGTGATAGTATGACTTTTGACAGGATAGAATGGAAGAAAAAAACGTGTTGCGACCCCAAATAAGATAGGACAAGGGCAGGAAGATGATGATTTGATGATCATTTGTCAATAATATTGGAAAGGTACGAGAGGCAGTCATTATATTTATCCACATATATGTTGTCAGCTCCCTGTCTAACCTGATGCAGCTGGACACCAGTGAATTATATGGTTCAACAAATGACTTCTCTTACTAAAAGTGGAACAGGAGGGAGTGTAAGACTTTTACCAACTAAAACCCCGTGTTCCATTATCGAAGGACTGGAACAATTTGCCTGCTGCAGTCTTCCCATCCAACTATAATTTAGGTGTCTTCAAGGCTAGAGTGAATAGGCTCTTAATAAACTAGTGTGCCTCACCATCAATGATTACATCTCTGCTTACCATCAGGTGGGATCGCAGTCAAGCACAGGTTTAAATCAATTAAAAAAAAAGGAGGCTCTTTAGTGAGAGCCATGGTAACTTATTCAAACAATTTGCAACTGGAGAGACTACTTAGAGGCAACATTTAGATTATTATCTAGATTCATTCTACTGAAAGGAGCTACTAATTACAGAATTTTATGAAAACTGTTATAATAACTGAAGAACAGGTTTAGTGAATGTGAAGTTATAAATAACAATTTCTTAATAAAATAAAGATTATTTTAAATTGATTAACATTCAAAACCAAAGCTTGTGAGCTAATTCCTAAGAATTTTTCCAGTAGTGTCATCACAGCATTAATGTTTTCAAATTGTCAATTTGAACCAATTGTTTGACTTTATTGGTGTAGATATATATGTAGATAGTTTATTAATTTGTGCATGTATTGTATAATTGTATGATATTTATGGCTTATTAGTATATCTATTCTTGTACCTATTTGTCTTTTCTCTCTCTTTTATTGCACCTACCACTATTTATCTCTGCATCATCCTAAGGTTGACTGGTAGAAAATGCAAGGCATCATCAAGTCCACTGCTGTATGTTTGTGCATAAAGTATTAAATAAATTAATTAATTATATATTTCCCTTTTTTATTCTGCAACATGACAATCTGTTTAGTTAACAATAAGCTTTACTCCTGTCTGATATTATTAATCTGAAGTGATATTAGTCAAGGTGAGCCATGCTTTTGTGGGAGGCTTTCACTTCATGTGGCAGAATCTATCCATCTCCTACTAAAACAGTTTTAATGTGAATGTGAAGTTATTTCAAATGGTTTTCTTATTATAATATGGATAAATGACAAGAATTCATTTGGTAGAATGAATTATCTTGACAGTAAGGGTAATTAATTGGTAATCTTATTTATTGCTTTGCCTGATAAAAGTGTTTTTAAATTCTCCTACTGGAAATACTGGTTCATTAGACTAGAATGATTAAAATGTTGATATATGGAAGTAATATTAGTCATAGAAGTTTTGTTAAGTACCTACACGAATCAGTAGCATTCTTGCTCAGTTATTCATGTTTAATAATGACTTAGTATTTGTGTTCATTATTCATGCTACTAAATTAAGGACAGATACAGTCATAGACTACTGTTAATAGGAAGTTATGGACAATTAAACCATATCCTTCACTATTATACTAATAATAGGATATGTGAGACAATATCTGTTGGTTTTCCTTGACAGAGACCAATATTATTGTCAAATGGTTTTTATCACTGTACAATAGTGTCAGCCAATGAGCTGTATTATTAGCAGGAAAACTACAATGATAAGAAAATTAATCCTATACAGTTCGATATCTGCAACTCGCGTTTGGCGTAATGCCATCTTGTTGGACCTTATTGATTGGCCGTAGAGACCAATTTTGCGCGTTGTAGGTACCTGTCAAAATGTCTGATACAGCTAGATTTTCGTCAATAGAATTCAATAAGTAACGACCTTGACATTGCCGGGCCAATACCCCCGGCTTACTTTTATAATGACGTAGCACCGGTTGCGGTATTCAGACGCGCCTATTCGCCCCAAAATAGACATGAAATGTATGTGACAAGCACAGCCGCGATCACTACGCCTTATATGGTCAAACGCAAGTGCGATTGCGCGACGATGCATTCCCTGTAAAGTTCGTTGCCCCCGGCACGCTATACACCACTGATAACTCATTTGACCACCACATCTGGCATTACAGCCCTCAAATATCATACATCACCGCATACGGCACTCCTGACTCGTCAAAAAAGGCGTTGCAGGAATAACCTTTCAAACGTACGTGAAATCCAATACCGGCCCATCACGACGCAATGGTCACTCGTCTTGTCGCTGGAGTCCGACATCTCCGTGATCATAAACTCGAAAACACAACACGTGGCATCAAATCACTGAACGGTGACAACGAATTTTACGAAAAGGCGTGCAAACTCGACGGTGGGATGTGCGAAATATGGCGGCACCGGTCACTGAAGAGTGATTTCCCGTGAAATTGCGGCATTCCGATTCGTAATTTACCACTCTCGTAATGAAAAAACACAACACGGCTGCTATGCACTGTAATTTATTTTCTTCACTTACCATTTTTTGATGTTATACACGTAAAAATTTCACCACTAACTTCACCGACACCACGACAACGGCGACCGGAACGACACTGTTCGGAATGTTGGCTAACCCTTTGTACGATATCCAATGAGCGCATGCGTCAAACTGATTGACAAAAATCAATACAATGTCCTTTTATAATGGTAATGAATTTACACAAACGAACATAAACAGAGTAATTTAAAATTACACTTTTGTATTTTTAATATTATTTTTAGGAACTGTTCAAAATTAAATAACAAAATTAAATTTCAAGTGGCAACAGCAAGGTGACAACTTTCAGAAAAGTAGCTAGCAAGAGCAACTCTGTTGAACTAAGTGATGAAACAAACTGAGTTGTACTCGAATATAAATGTTATTGATAAATAAAAGTCACTCCAATGTTGGTAAGATTAGATATCAGAATACATGACACTTTGCTGAGCCAAGTATAAAAATACTTCCCTACAATCAACTTTAAAAAGTGAGTCACTGATGACGACAGCGCGTCAGCCAATCAGAATTTAGTATTCAACAAAATGCCCATATACGGACAGACGGAAACAGCCGTAAAATCGCAGATGACGTTTGAAATTGCGCGCGATTTAAGTTTTTACATTATTACAGTTTTGAAACAAATTACATTTGATGGGTTTATTTTTAGACCTTGACTTATGTGCTACCTCAATTTATTTTGAGCATTGTAGTTTTGTTTACCTTACCTTTTATGGTAGTAATATTTCGTATGGCTATGTCGAAAACAACTATCATTGTGGTGATAATAATCTTGCGATTCATGCCGGTTTTATCTACATTTGCTTGAACAAAATTCCATTTAAAGGGAATTCTCTGTATCGAATAAAGTATTTCAAACTCGTATGCACGGTCAGGGGTGGAAAGTGGTTACACTCTGCAATTGCTAAAGTGCCTATAATTTATATATATAGGAGAGGTGGAATGGTTTAGGACTGATTTAATTCGTAGCATAGGATCTAAAGTATTAAATAAACTACTAATAGAATAATTTTACAGTGGAATTTCCAGTTAGTATACAAAAGCCGTGGCAGGTTTATTGCTGTAATTTTTTTTTCTTCTGTGTTATAATCTGCGATCTGTGTCTGACACAAATTTGGTGAGTGCGCTATGTTACTTTGAGTGGGCCCCCCATTAGGAACGTCTCTTCATCGCCATCGTCTATCTAAATGATGTCCTTTCGCTTGAGACGCTTTACGTAGCTACGCATCGTGAGCTTGCTGCCTGTATTTCAAAGTTACTTTTTGGATTTCCTCCTTTATCGTGGCCATTTCCAGATGTTCGTGAATTTCTTCGTTGATCACATACCATGGGACATTGCTGATCGTTCGGAGTATAGTATAAGTGATGTTTTGCATTCTCTGCAAGCATGAGATGGTTGAGTTGTAGGCACTACTCCAGAGTTGAATGCCATACATCTATATCGGCTTTAATGTAGCTTTATGAGAAGCTTCGTCCATTGAAAATTTGCTGTTCCAACCCAGAAACCAAAGAAGGTTGAATTTGTCTCTCTTTTTTATGTGTTAGTTCCATGTCAGGTGCCAATCAAGGTGCATTCCAAGGCAACGGACACTGTTTTGATGTGGTAAGGTGGGATCTTCTAGTTTAATAGGTGGGCAATTATCCTTTCGCAATGTAACTCATACTGATTTTAATGCATTGACTTTAATTCGCCACTCCTGTACCTAAACATTTGGTTGTTTTATTCAATGCTGTCTGCATGAACTTTGTAGCTGTACTCGGGTCCTTGTCGCTGGCAAAGATGGCAGTATAGTCAGCAAACGTTGCAATAGTGGTTATTATCTGCTTCCGGTAAGTCAGCTGTGAATATGGTATATAGCACAGGTCCCAGAACGGAGCCTTGAGGTACACCAGCACATATCTCAAATAATCTCGACTTTGCATCTCCTTCCTTGACCTGAAGCAGCCGTTCAGTCAAATATGAAACAAAAATCTGATGATAGTTGTGTGGGAGGCTAGTTTTTAATTTTGAGGAGAAGGCTTTCAAGCCACACTCTATCGAAAGCCTGCTGAACATTCAGGAACACACTCAAATTCAATACAACAATTCAATATATTATATTATATTCAGTAGCAGTACTCTTTTTCTTCGAGAGTTTTTCTCACATTTTCGTAGACTCTTTGAATCTGCTCCACTGTAGAGTGCTGCGGCCTGAAACCAAACTGGTGAGCTGGTATGACGTGCTTTTCTTCTAGAATGTGTATGTAGTATTTTGCGTAGTAGCAACTTCTCAGATTTTCGATAGTATTGGCAGCAAGCTTATAGGCCTATAAGAGCTGACTTCATTAGGCGGGTTTGCCATCTTTGTATACCATTGTTATTTGTGGTTTTGTGGTATTTTTCACAATTTTGGAAAATACTGTACTCTCAGCCTCAGGATACAATTATATAGCATTGTCATGAAGAAAAATTCTTTCTTAAGTAGTTATTTTATAATTTCCTTCATAATTAAGTCAAATCCTAGCGCTTTTTTATCTTTGAGTCCAGCTGACGCCCTCCAAACTTCTCGTGTAGTTACCGGTGTCGGTGGTAAAGATAATCTTGTTTGAGGATTTGTTCTACTTGTTTATCAAATCCTATAACAACTTTATCATTCGGGACAAAGACCTTAGAGAGATGTTCCGCAAACTCGTTTGCTTTCTCTTGTGGTGTTCGTCGGAGCCGGAGTTGCGTTTCAAGGGAGGCTTTGCAGTCTGAGGTCTACTGTAATGTTTAGTGAATTTCCACAAGGAGTAATTAGTTGCCTCTGTAGCAGATATAATGATTCCAGCTGCATCTGCATCGTGTTATCATGCCATTCTATTAGTTTGCATTTCAGGTCTTCAGCTGCTCTATTTAAATTTTTTTCATCTCCTCATAGGCTGGTTAGATGCCACACTCTGCGCAGTCACCGCTTTTCCAGCATTGCTGATTTTATGTCTAGCGGATAGTTAGCCGTCTTTGTTTTACTCTGGTTCTTTTCAGGGATACCTACTCTTCCAGCAATAGCTGTAATTGTATAAAACATTTTACTTTTATGCAGGTCCTTGGGAGGGAAATCCATTAGAAGCAAGCTCGGAGATTTCCTTCCAATCTCTTTTATTTAATTATTATTATCTAATTAAAAATGAATACATAAAACACTTAACTAATTAAAACTATATATACACTTAAATCAAAAACTACTAGCTAAAATATGGCGTCAAAAAACTCCTCCGCATCGCTGTCGACTGGAAGTGAGCCCAAAAGGTTGGCGGCATTGCCACGTTGTATGGCAATGCTTAATCTCTGACCGAGGTAAAAGCCAGCCCTTGGGTTTGGTCTTTGGTCCCAATCTCTTTTGAATGCAATTCCAAAATAATATACATTTTTTTTTAACCATTCCCATGGGTCCCAACGAAAAAATTAATTGAAACAATAGAAACAGTTTAAATAAAAAAACAATTTTATTTCGTAGGTATATATTTCATAGTAAAATTGCTTCTAGGCACTTGTAGTGTTACAATGTTTATTAGAGTAAATACACCTTTAAGTTTGCTTCAGGACGGGCAATTCAGAAACCAGAAGATAACAAAACCGGGGGATAAGGTTTGGTAATGTTGATAGATGTTTATTATCTATATCCAAAATATAATAATAATAATAATAATAATAATAATAATAATAATTTATTCATCACCATAAATAGTACACATTTTGTTTGTAATGGCGCCTCCTTTTAAGCAGATAATGCTTGTGTTAGGAGACGCCGCTCTTTCTAGTTACTTACATTTATGTTTATTTATGATAAGCTATAATTATGTGTTGGCATGTGAGATAGAAAAGGTGTGGTATGATGTGGTGTGGTGTGGTATGATGTGGTGTGTTGTGGTATGATGTGGTGTGGTGTGGTATGATGTGGTGTGTTGTGGTATGATGTGGTGTGGTGTGGTATGATGTGGTGTGGTGTGGTATGATGTGGTGTGGTGTTATGTGGTGTGGTGTTATGTGGTGTGGTGTGGTGTGATGTGATGTGATGTGATGTGATGATCTGTGGTGCAATGTGATGTAATAAGATGTGGATGATGTGAGGGTGACTGACATTAGTTCATGGGTTGAAGGAGTGACTCTGTGACTGTGTATGTAAATGGTTTTATCCAGTTTGTTAGTTTTTTTTTACATTCATGTAGTGCGTTAGGATAAATGAATATTTGTTTATTTACCCTGTTATAAAGTTGAGCAGATCGATGTTGATATTGCATGGCCGCAAATTTCGTTCTAGTTGTTGGAATTTGTGCAATCAAGTCTTTCCGCCTTTTTGACATTATTTTTGGATCATATACAAGAGATTTATGTTTTTTTAGAACAGTGTAAACAATATACAATTTCCGAACTGAAAGTAGATCACTAATTTCGTATAACTTTTCAGTAGAATATCTGATCTTTTTAAAATACATTATTTTTAATAAGGATCGCTGTCCCCTTTCTAGAATGATAAATTTTGTTTTAGCCGCGCCTCCCCATTCAGGTATACAGTAAACTATAACAGATTGCGCAATTGATATATAGATTTCATTTAGGAGATTTCTAGAAGATTCGCGTTTATGTTTTATATTTTTTGGAAGTATATGTCTTAGCGATTTAAAAATCCATCCCAGTTTCCTAAGTCTCGCAGTAATATGTTCAAGATGGGAATACCAGGATAATTTTTGATCGATTATGATGCCTAAGTATTTTGTCTGCGAAACTTTCTCAATTATAGGACACTTGCAATTTTCATCTGAGGTTGTATTACATGAGTGTATTTTAATGTTAAGGGGTACATCTTGAGAATGTTTAGAGATGGAAAAACATATATAGTTCGTTTTTGTTGTATTTAGTGACAGTAAATTATCTCTGAGCCAATTGGCAATTTGGATCATACCTAACTCAGCTTTGACTTTTACATCATACCAGTCGTCTCCGTAAAAAACCACAGCGGTATCATCTGCATACGAAAAAATATTTGCGTTTTTTACATTTAGGTTACAGAGGTCATTTATATACGTAAGAAACAATGTAGGGCCTAAAACACTCCCCTGCGGTACGCCATATAGTACGTCAGCATCATCACTAGTATAAGTTCCCATCTTAACTCTCTGCTTCCTGTTTGATAAATAATCTTTGAAAAAATTAAGTGGAATTCCCCTTATTCCAATTCCTTCCAGCTTTGCTACAAGGGTTGGAACAGAAACGGTGTCAAAAGCTTTTTTGAGATCTAGGAATACCGTTATGCATTTCTTCCCTGCATCAAAATATAATTACACCATAGCTAAAGGGTCAAAGAATTCGTTAACAATATAAGTTCCAAGAAAATATTACCCACTAGCTTTTGCCCGCGACTTCGACCGCGTAGAAGTCGAAAATGGTTTTATTAGGTTTTTTGAGATACGAAAATATGAAATATTATTATCTTCGTCGTGTGTGATAGTCCATTGAATTGATAAAATATTATAGCATCTTAGCCGTGTGCAGCGCCCCTTAGTGAACTCCACTGCGGGTGACGTAACCTACGACAAACTTATTGTTTGCGGATGGTACAGTAATCGGGTCTAGGGATCGAACCGCAAAATTAAGTTTCTTTTTTATTCTATATACTTTTCCGGGATAAAAAGTACCCAGTGTGGTGCCCATTATACCAAGTTTCATCGTAATCGAACCGGTATCTAGTTTTTGCGTGATGCCTGAACAAACAGACAGACAGGCAAAAATTATTTTAATCACATTTTTGGGTTCGGCGTCAGTCTAGTAACACCCCCTGCCAGTTATTTTTTTGATATTTTTAATGTACAGAATTTTGACTTCTATAGATTTATTATTAGTATAGATTACGTTTCTACACGTATATTTACGTAAAATACAGGGCTGTATCCACGATAGACACACGTCGATATTTTTCCTTAAAAATTACATCATTTTACATAGGTATAAAGGGGAAAACTAGTCATCTAATAAAGTATAGGTTTATTTTGGGTTTTTAATATCCTCCTATATATTTTTACTATTTTAAAATTCATCTTCCTGCTCTAGTTCCATATTACTTGGGGTCGGCGCAACACGATTTTTTCTACCATTCTATCATATCAGCAGTTATGATATCATGGACTCCTTTTTCTTTCGTATCACTTCTCACACAAGCCATCTATATTTTCTTTGGCCTCCCTCTCCCTCTCCATCCATCCACATGCAGGACCATATAGGTGTCCTATAAATCTTTTAGTAACATGCGCTTCATCCCTCCTCTTCATATGACCATACCAAGATAAAGGATTCCCTTTCAACTTTTAAGGGCCAACTCTTCGTGAAGTGGCGCAGGCGCGGGCAACCGTCGCGCATGGGTCATGTGCGACGGTTTCTGTAGTGGAAACCGGATTATTACTTGCGCAGTGTCGCTATTTCAACTTTAACGGTGTGCATGTAGTCGTGTCGATGGAGAACTTTAATGTATTATTACGTAGTAAAAATGGGCGCGGAGCGACAGTGCACTTTTGTATAGGATCACGCGGGCGCCCGCTTAACACAGCGTCGGCCCTTAGTCACTGCCGCGACTTTCAAACTATTTTTTTACAGGGTGTCTTTGACATCGACGCACAAACGAATACCATGGATCCAGTTCATGATTCTAGACCCCCCAGTGGTGGAATTTTTCGTTGTTTTTACCTAATAAAAGAAAAACAAAAACTCTTTAGGGTTTTTTATTTAAACTGTATAAAATCTTTATTCTAACATTTTTGGTGAAAAAAATTAATGAATTACTTTTAAAATCGAAAATGTCATCGGGATTGATAACGATTTTATCTACCCCAGTGACATTTTAATTTTTTTAATGTTCCCACTGCTGGCACTCAGGTGAGGGAGTGGACCGTAATCCACCATGCAGGCCCAGTGCGGATTGGTGAATGTCACATGTCTTCGAATTTTTGGTTCTAGCACGTTTCCTTGGCTGGGTTTGTACCCGCCGTCGCGACCTACAACTCGTAAGTCGGGGCTATTACCACTCGGCCACCACTGCTCACTATTTATAACTATACCTATATAGTAGGAAAATTGAACCTTTGAAAAGGGTGTAGACAGCGTCATCAATTGACTACCCCCCTTTCTTATGTATTTTAATTTGAGAGGGGTCTGGGTAGTCAATTCATGCAGCTGTCTGTACTTACTATAATAATAATTATAATAATATTCCACAACTATCATACAACGCTGTCTAGTTTCAAGCTAAGCAGAGCTTGTGTTATGAGTACTAGACAACTGATAAACATATTTATATATTTCTAAATACATACATATTATAGATAAATTACACCCAGACACAGAACAAATGATCATGCTCATCACACAAACATTTGTCCTGGGTGGGAATCGAACCCACAACCTCCGGCATAGCAGCCAGGGCCACTAACCACTAGACCAACAGGCCAGTCAATAATAATAATACATGACAAAAGTGGAATACGAAAAGAATGTGCTGGATAAAGATCATTTATTATTTATCACCGCTTACCATCAGGTGGGATCGCAGTCAAGCACTGGTTTATATCAACTAAAAAAAAAAAAAATTGTCGACCTATATTGCTGATTCGCAACTCCTTATTTTACAGTCCATTGCAATAAAGGAAACAAATTGATCCATTGCAGTTTCGTTTAAAAATATTATAATACAAATATAAACGAAATAAGGATACAATTATCAACTTGTACAAGATGTTATTTACTGTAACGAAAAATGATCTTAGATCAATTTCTAAACATTTTTATTTAAATAGCATAGTCTTATTTAATTATCCATTTACCACCTACGATATATATATATATATCGCGTGAGGCAACGGTCCTCACGCTCCAACCGACGCCGGGATTCCGATCCCAATTTCTGGCCATAGTAGGCCCGGACTTGCGACGGCGCGTACTGTTTCACGCGCACCTCAAGAAGATATCAGCAACTGTAGGGGCCCAACAGGGTCGAAGCCTACTGGGGCCAAGGGTCTGATTCTGAAAGGAAGACTCGGCCCCGGTACTAAATTCAACGAAGGAACAGGAGTGGGTTTTTAGTCAGTAAAAGTCTGACACTATCTCAGAAAAAAAAAAACACCTACGTCGGATATATTTGGCATACACTCTTACGTTTATTCCGCAAGGGTCCCACATCTACAAACAAACACTCCATCTCGTCAGCTCTTCTGTCACCTATGGGTATTGAAGAGCTGAACGAGATGGAGTGCCCAGTCGCAAACACACGCCCCTGGCGAAGAGGACGCGAAAATACTTGTCGGATAAATCCGACGCAAGTGGCTGAAGAGTTAAAAAATCTTAACGGTTTAGCACCTGATTAGTTTATATTCTATAGAAATTTTTGCCATTCAGCTTTTATGAAAAAGAGGATATACTTAGTCTCAGTCATGGATGCGGCCACGGTCAGTGGTTGAGCCGAGTGGGGTGATGCACGCGTCATGTTCGTGAACGAGTGCTTTCAGTTGAGACTGATTATCTCTTAGCTGCTAGTGGCTTAATTCAATTTCAATTTTTTTTATTAGGTTTTATTTTTTATTGTTGACAGGTTCGCGCTTACCTGGAAGCAACCTATTCACTCTTGACTTAGAAGATTCCCGGGTTGTAGATATCAGGAAACTTATCTACATTGTGCTAACACAATAGAAGCGATAAGAAACATGTAATCAAGATTTGTGTAACTCATATATGATATGATTTAAAAGAGAGTTTCTTGCTCGTTCTTCTCCATAGAGATCCACGCTTTGGAACATGCAATTTAGCTTCACTTCTTTTGACTGCCCGACATTTTGACTATTCAAAAGTGCCTGTAATTGGTCTATTTGATATAAACGTTTCTGATTCCACACATGGCCACAAATCTAAAATATATGTCTTAAACTATCTATTGAAGTATGGTTTCCGCACTTAGTCAATGATGGACCATGTTGCGTGAGCCATGCCGATCTTCCATTCAGAGGGCTTATCCCATATACATCGGATACAAATTACTCATAGTCATCTGCCCCACGTAGCCAACCAGCCTCCTTTTCAAGAAAGCTATCGGCATAAGCACTGTTACAGGCCTGTATACCTAAGGAACACAATAGGGTATAGAACTCATTTTTGAAAAGTGTCTTAATTAGATTCTATAGTGCTAATAAACCACTAAAAAAGACACAATTTTTTATTCAGTCGCTAAGTACCCTAAAAATGGCGTAATTTGACGAAAATACAGAACGCAGTGCACGCCATACTTACTCTGTGCTCGTAACGTCAGTTGGTATGGTCGATCAGTTGACAGCTGTCACTTTAGTTTACACAGCCGAATGACGTAATAACATGGCGGCTATTTCATGGATGATAAAGAACAGATAAAAAAAACTGAAAACTTTGAATTGAATTTAAAAATTTTATTTAGTAATTTTATGAACTAAGCTATCTTAATAATATATTTTTAGATTTTTCTCATATAGTGTAAAATACCCTATTTTCCAGCTATTATGTCAGTGGTTTATCATGGGTTAAAAAATAAGGATGTGAAATGCGAAGCAAAAAGAAAAGTGATTTATTTTTAAGCTTTTTTTTTACGTGGAACTCTTGGGTACGAAGCGTTAGACGCCTGAATGACCTCAGTTTCAATACATTTAATCTGAACACCTAAATATTTTTCATCATTTAACATCTAAGAATTCCCCATATATTTATGGTACCTCTTATACATCATATACAAATTACTCATAGTCATCTGCCCCACATAGCCAACTAGACCCCTCTTCAAGAAGGCCATGGCATAAGTACTGTCACAGGCCTGTATAAGTAAGGCCACCGAATTTTCCAGATGTTGCCGCACCATTTTTGTCGGTGCGTTGCGTTCTAGAGATGTGCAGAGATCCGCGACGGTGTATGCAGCGATGCGAGACACGTGCTTCTTGCGTTTGCTTATTGATTGGGTCAATCTGAAATTAGAAATGTATGTTAGTGACTTCTTCCAAGGCATGGTCTACCCGTGTATCAAGTTTCATCGAAATCCATTCAGTAGTTTTTGCGTGAACAAATATCCATACATACAAACTTTCAAAGATTCAAAGCGTTTTATTTCAAATAAACCATTTACAGGCACTTTTGAAATGTCAAGAAAAAAATGACGCTAATTGCACATTCCAAAGCGTAGATCTCTATGGAGAAGAATGTGCAAGAAACTCCATGGACACTCTTTTCAATCATGTTTTGCAATTACAAATATCTCTGTTATATGTTTCTTGTTGCTATCATGTGAGAATAATGTAAAGGAAGTAAAAATAAAAACTAAATATAGATATTAAAATGGCAACTGTCAGCTAAGAGAGGACCAGACTCAACTGACAGCGCCCGTTCACGGACATGACGCGAATATTAGCAACACTCAGCTCTTTTAATATTAGTAGGATTTGCAAAATAAACATAATTATCCACAAATACTGGACTCGTTGAGATTGCTCGTTCCAAACAGTACACTGCGCTCAAAGCCGAGGAATAGGCTGTTTAAAGTCCCGATAGCCCGCACAAATCTGTTAAAGTTCGCACCCGTGTTTCGGGCGGTTGAAATACTTAATAATGTCTCTCTTTGGTTTGATATTTTATCTTGCACAATGGCGGAATTCGAGAGGGTGACACTAAGTGTGTTGTCCTCTGTGTAACTTGTGCCAATTCTACAGGGCGCTGCTTGAGACTGACCATCGATTATCATGTATGTATGTTGCTTACTACTACACTAATGGATATTTGATCAAACTGTGGGTGGGGTCTCTGAGTGCGGCTACTTTGCAACTACATTTGTTATCTTGGGTATACCTGTTAAAACAATTGTATGTGGTAATAAATAAATAAATAATTTAGGTAGCATACTTCTCAATAGAATGCGCGATTTCAGCCAGTTTCTCCTCTGTGCTCCTTTCCACTTGCACGTGGGTCGTGGCCCGCTCACATAGTGCTGATATCAGAGCCCTGTAGCACTGCATGTAGCACGGCCATCTGAAATTGAGATAGGGAACATTATTACAACAGCTACAGACCTTCTTAAAAGAGGACTTCTGGCCGAAAGGTGTCGTATACCGACGTTTCCGAGGACGGCTATGCGACACCACGCAGCGCAACACGACGCCGTTTTGTTTATATAATATGTATTAGTTTATTAAGATTATTTTATGTATTTTGTCTATGGGCCTCTGATGCCTGAAAATAAAATGATGATTATTATTATTGGCACGGTTTTTTAATATTATTTACTAGTGACTCGTCCCAGCTCTGCATGAGTGCAAATTATATTACAAAAACCTTCAACTTTTTTTGCTCTTTTTATTAGTGAAAATCGCATCAAAATCCGTTGTGGTTTATGAGCTGTTAGCGGATAAGCAGAGACGCGGAATGCGACTTTGTTTTTAACATGGTTGGCGCAGTGGTTAAGCAAATGGTTGCTGCACTGCGTGTGACAGGTTCAATTCCCGCACGGAACGAATATTTATAAGCCCTACCTATAACTATTCTAAGTCTAGGTAAAATAAACATGTTTTCTTTCTTTCTTTCTTTCTTTTAGGTGTATTGCATCATCATCATCTTCATTTTAGCCGATAGACGTCCACTGCTGGACATAGGCCTCCCCCAAATCTCGCCAAAAAACGGTCCTGTGCGTCTCGCATCCATCGGATTCCCGCAACCTTCACCAGGTCATCGGTCCACCTTGTAGAGGGCCTTCCAACGCTGCGTCTTCCGGTACGCGGTCGCCACTCCAGAACCTTTTCAGCCCCAACGCCATCTGTTCTGTGAGCAATGTGCCCTGCCCTTGTCACTTAAGTTTGGCGATTCTTCGTGCTATGTCGGCAACCTTGGTTCTCTTGCGGATATTTTCATTTCTGATTCTGATATATCACTTTAAAGGTTGTGAACGCACCCACGACATAAGAGTAAATAACAGGTCAATGACCAGCTGAGACCAATAATATATAATCTTAGTAATTAACATACCTGTCCTCTAATACCTCCTCTCTAGACAGCAATAAGTTATTCAGCACCGCCACGCAGCCCTCGAACAGCATGAAGAAAGCCTCCCAAGATATGTCGCACCTCACGCCAGACTTGGTACCCAGCACGTGGTGGATCAGATGTTGGACTTCAAATGTTACGTCCACGAAGTTGTAGTCCAAAGATATCTGGAAAAATTGAGAAACATTTTGTTATTTGAATTTGCTGTTTTCTTCGAGGACATTCTCACGCACGTTCCGCATGGTGTCCGGACGTAAAGAATAACACCATCCCATCTCTTCCCGTGGGTGTCGTAAGAGGCGACTAAGGGACATACCAGAGAATGGGCAGCAGCGTCCTCTGTGAATTGCAACAACCAACTGCGATCGCCAACCCGCATGCCAAGCGTGGCGATTATGGCAAAACCCCCCAAATGATAAGCACAAACAAAAAATGGCTCCTAGTACCCGGCAGCCCGTCTACCCTTGACTCCGGTAGCGGTCAAGGTTACGGCGAGGCAAGGGGTGCGAAGAATCTCCGGATGGGATCCGGCTACCCCTTGAAGGCTCCCACAAGGTGGACCGACGACCTGGTGAGAGTCGCGGGAGTGCGGTGGATGAAAGACGCACAGGATCGGTCGTTGTGGCGTCGCTTGGGGGAGGCCTATGTCCAGCAGTGGACGTCTTTCGGCTGAAATGATGATGATGATGATGATTCTCACGCCCTAGTAGACGCTCCAGGCGTCGGGAGTTACAGGGCAATTGCCAGCCACAGCAGGCGCTGGCTTGCAGACGACGAGCAAAAGGTAGCTCGCTGTCCGGAAGTCGGATAAAGACCAAGGCCCAGTCGACAGCGCGTTGTGTTCCACGCGTACCTTAAAGAGATGTCAGCTAAACAAAAAGGGTCTAGAAGGGCCGAGGCCTGCTAGGGCTGCGGGAATGTTAGAAAGAGTTACCGTGTTCCTGGAACGTAAAGGGCAACTGTAGGAACACAGGTGGGTTTTAGTCAGTAAAAATCTGACACGTCCTTTAGCTCCACCCAGAGCGGGCTTACGGTATGGTCGAGCATTGAGATTAATGAACATAAATTAGCACGGGGATGGCTCAGTATATATATAGAATAGCTGGTTTCTATATAAAATAGGAGAAACTGACTGACATATCAATGCACAGCCGAAACTACTGAGTCTAGAAACGTGAAATCTTGCTCAAGGCTGCCTTTTATGATGAAGGCGAGGGGAAAATACGCATTTATGCATAATTTTAATCTTTGGACCCTACTAACCTTGAAACTTAGCATAAACAGTAACTCTAGTAAATAAAAAAAGTTTCCATTATTCGTTTTTTCAAATTACCCCAATAAAACCATTTAGGGGATGTTAAAGGTTGTACAAGGTGGCGCAAAATTAAACACACTTATGTTATAATTATCGCAAATGGCGTCGTACGTCAATAATATTTGGTATTTGTGAACAGCTGCAGAATATAAGCGGACAAGCAATAGAGCGCAAGAGCGTGGAATTATTGTGTCGATTCTTTTGACCAATAATAATTGGTTAGTAGTGTTAGAGCAGCGTGCATTTTGACGTCGATTTCCTAATCATGTCGTGCCAGCTGGGCTGACATTAGCTGCAGGGTATGGCTACCACCAGATTGATCGTTCTGCCGAGAATATCGACGCTGTGGCGGACGGTCACTACAGCGAATTTAGTAAAGTGGTTAACATTTATTCATCATAATCATTGTAGCCGAAAACCGTCCACTGTTGCACATAGGTCTAGCCGCGCGTGTCGCTACAATGTACAGTGAGTCTCGCAACCATCGGATACCCGCGACCTTCACCAAGTCATCGGTTCATCTTGCGGGAGGCCGCGCCAATGCTGTGTTTTCTGGTGTAACCTTTCGGCCCTATCGCCCATCTGTTCTGGGAGCAATGTGCCCAGCCCACTGTCACTTAAGTTTGTCGGTTCTTCGGGCTTACTGAGAAAAGGTATTTCAATAAAAATACCCTTAAAGGGGACACGTTGGATATAGTAGCTGAATGATAGAGCTACGGGTAGCAGGGACAACTCCTTGAACAGAACTACAGGCGGGCATAATTTTACTTAAGAAAGAGCGACATTATTACGAATATGTCCTATATACATGCAATTTTTTTATTTCTCTGCTCTGGTAACCATGGGTATGGGTAGCCCGCCGTCCGACCGTCCGGTAACCGTCTGGACCGAGCCCAAGTCATCGACGGCGCGTATTGTTCCACGAGCGCCTCAGGGAGATGTCAGCAAATCGTAGGGGCACAGCAGGGTCAATAGGTAGTGTGAAAACGAAACCCGGGGCCCTGGGACGAAGGCAACGAAGGAACAGGAGTTGGTTTTTAGTCAGTAAAAGTCTGACACTATCTCTCGCTCCGCCCAAGAGCGAGATTTGTCATAAGATTATTTTCCCAACCAATAAAAAAAAAGTTCTGGTAACCAAATATGAAAAAAAAAACCTTCATCAACAACTCATCGACATGGTCTTTGACGTCAAAGGCCATGATAACCGCGCGGTCGCCATTTTGCTATGGCGGGCGCACGGTTGTCTCGGCGTCTTGGCGAGAGAGCATTATAGAGACGGATATATATTTGTTTAAAAATATTATACTTCGTTTGGTTTTCTACCAATTTTTATATTGTTTTAACGATTAGTATTCCATTTTTGTATATTTATTGATAAACTGACAAAGACAAATATTATTTTCATGCATATTCTCTATTGTTAGTACTTACCTTTTTCGCCGCCAAAAGTATTTCACACAACGAATCCAAATCCAACCTTACAATTTCACAAATATCATCATCAACTTTGATAACTTTCACAATAACATCATCGGTAGAAATCTCTTCATTTATCCTGGCAACACTGTCTTCAAACTCGTAGTGTTGCCGCATCCAATTCCTCAAATTCTTACATGCACGGTACATTAATTTTGACATGGCAACACATTTGGGGCCCACTATGTTAGCTTTAAGGCATTGTGACCAGAGGTATTTAAAAACTTTCCGGGATGTTATTTCTGTAGTGTTGTCTTTTTGTATTAGTGACGGTTTCTAAAAGATAAGAAAAAGTATTGAAATAAATATTTGCCACATTTTAAGCTGTATGTTCAGTAAATAAGCATGAAAAAAAAATAACCATTCAAATCAGTTAAGAATCTATTTAAAAAAAATATAAACGTCATTGGTAATAAAAACCAGCTTAGCTGGCTTCGCAATCTATAGTAACCCTCTGGGGTTTTTTCTTGGTTCGCCAAGCCAAGCAAATTCTAAGTGAAATTATTAATGTTGAAGCTCGACCTTCTAAATAAGTAAAACTTACACAAATAAAGTGAAAATTACCTTCAAAACCACCAAATTGTTAAGATCGCCAACAAAATTCGTCACATAGCAATCCACAGACGCTAATTCACACACAAACTTGAGTGTAGTCCCCATTTCTTCTAAAGAACTACTGCTAATTCTTTTCTTTTCTTGTTCCAAAATTAGTCTAGTTTTAATACTTCGCCAGATTTGTACGAAAACCTTGTCTTTTTCTTGGAAAATGGCGTGTGTTTCTAGCTTCTTAACCCGTCTAAGAACAACGCTTAGTAATTGGATTGCGGAGTCAATGTGTTGAGCTTTTGAGTCTGGATTTTCTATTGTTTTTATCTGGAAAATAGATTAATATAAAAGTCAGTTTTATAATAATAATAACTTATTTTTAAATGTTTTTTATTTTTATTGAAATATTTAAAAATATAATTTATATGATATGTCAATAAATAAATGGAATAATAATAATAACATATATTTCAGAACACAAAGAATCCTTACCTAAAACTAATGTGTGAATCCTAAACTTAAAACTAATGTTAGTGTGTTTAAAAATAAAATAAAATATAATTTAATACCTGCAATCGAACCTTACACTATCTACGCAGTATATAATACATACTTGTAGATGTAATAAAAAAGCGGTGTCTGTTTTCGATTATATGAGTTTTTGATGATTAATTTCTTTGAGAATTTGGGTATATAGTAGTAGTATGCTCTAAGTTTAGTAACTCGCAAATATTTTACTTAAATACGGTCGTACTGGGTTAGCGTTGCATGCAACAGACTGTGAGAGTGAAGAAAGAAAGAGTACATCTGTCTTTGCAAACACAGTTGCGCGTAGATTTCATGTCTTTCTTTACCAACTTTCGGTTTGGAAGACTATTTTGCCAATATAAGATATATTTTTCGAAAGATCGGCTGATAAGTCCAGTTGTAAGTGTGCGGGTTCTTCTATCTTGTAGCTCTTTATAGTATAGCTAAATATTAAATAGATAAAATGTATACTTACAGCATTTTGCACAAAGAACTCTAAAGCAGTCAATAAACATTCCAAATTCTTCACATCATCACCATCTGCAGCATCACAATATCTCGACAGAGTCAAAGAATACGCCACCATAGCGTTCAGTGTTGCCACGCTACTCTCAGATTCTACTACACTATCTTCAGTGTTACCAGCGCCGTTTTGTGAAAAACTACTATTACTAAATTCGATGTTTTTGAACGATTCTAATAAAGATTTATGTAGCTTTTCTTGTAAGTCAGCTAGTATAGATCTGAAGGCACTTGCAGTTATGGCTTTCTTCTGCTTGACTATTGAAGGTAGAATGAGACAAGTGATTTGGAAAACGGGATCGTTAAATGATTCCATATCAGTAATAGTCTTCTTATTTTTCTTTAACAGCTTTTCTACGATGTTTTTGACTTGATCACTGTCGATTCGAACTTTTTTTACTGCTAGTTCTAAAAGACTTTTGATGATTAACAAGCTATTTGGTGTTTTAATTCTTAATGTGAGTAATTCTAATAGAGAATTGTCTTTGAAATTGAAAATTGAATCTGCAGGGAATATCTGATACAAATCTGGTCTTTGCAGACTTAATTCGTGTATACTTTGTAGAATATAATCAATATTGCGTTTCAGTTTTTTTGCAGTTGAAGATTTTTTTATTGCCAGCATAACAAAAATTGTTACCAATTGGTAGTTTTCTTCTAAATAGTGTATAGGTAATTGTTTGAATATATTCACTGAATTTTTGATTACATCTTGTGATTCAGAAATTATAGTTATTTCATTGAAAAAATCAACAATAGCTACTTCTTTTGTGAAGGAAGCCATGTTAAAATCCGATTTCCCCAGCATTTTGCTTAACGAATCTCCGTTTTGGAAGCATTTAGCTACATTTTTAGCTGTTTCTAGTACCAACATGTTTAACAAATCTCGGTTGGAAGTTATGGCATCAATTTTTAGAACATCTAAGTCAGGATCAGCCAAGCAAAGTTTGATCAAAGATTTGGCCAACAGTTTTAAGTGCGATTTTTCTAAATTTGTGAATAATATTTTGCAGAAGTAAGTATTTTGTAATAGAGATGGGTTGGTGCTGATTTGTTTGATCAAATGTGTTTTGATTGATGAAATTGTTGCATTCGAGTGTTCTTGTTTGTTTCTTATTGCTAATAGCTGAAGAGCCATTGTTTTGGCTAAGAGTAGGTTATCCTGGAACATAAATTCAATAGGATAAGTTTTCTACCTTGAATATTGATAGATTTGATTCAAGTCTAGCTAAACCAAAGGAAATGATTATAGGTATTTTATTAGGCTGTTGGTATATTATATAAAGAAAGCGTGATTGAATGATAGCGTGACGCTTGACAGGGGAGAATAGAACGTGCGATAAGATTATGAAGATAATGATGATCGTATTCAAAGCGCCTTACTTATCCTCTATTACAAGCCATAGAAAAATTATACGCAATAAGTCACATTGAAAAATAAACTTGTACACATACATGATGATATTCTACACTATAGAATATCATCACGTATGTGTAGTGAGTCTATAGTGTTAAAGTTTTAAAAAACTTACCAAAAGTACAACAGCTTCATCATCTTCAATTTTTGTAGCAAGTGCTAACCATTGCTTGCTCTCCAAACAAGGTAACAACACACTTAAATCATAAACCTCAGATGTATCACCGCCAGGAGATATATCCAGTTTCACGTTACTGTATTTTATGTTCAGGAGTTTGAGTTGAGAGAAACTTTGACATAGCTTGAGGAATGATGTTATTAGAGGTGGGTTCTGAAATGTTATAAATGTAAGATGAATATAATTTTATTATGTAGTATTGTTTCCAGGATTGAAGATCTAATTTTCTAATCTATAATTTAAATAAAATACTGTTTGTATTTTCATTGGTATATCGTTCTAAGCGGCGGCAATAGAGAAAATGCTAGACAAATGTACATATAAGAACGGGATGGATATATCATAAGGTTATGTAGCATTTGCAAGTCATTTACATTTCTATCCAACAATAAAAATTATAACAGGTCAGGTACGAAACCCAACAGAACCAATGGAAATGAGGATTGTTTAAATTAGCCTTGCGCAGTATATTGCCGGACAAATACCTCTAGTAAATTATGTTATCACATTGATTTATCTGCTGGATCAAGAACTTTTTTTAATCTAGCTGGTTAGAGAACGCATACATAAATACAAAAATAAGCCGCTTCTGGTTATATTCCCTAATATTTTTTAAAAGACAAGAGAAACATTCTTCTTATCTGTCTACAAACGATCAGTACAAAAAATAGTGACATAGGTGTATTTCATTTGCTGAAGGTAAATAGCTATTGTGGCCCCAGAACTAAAAACGGTAAATGGAGGAACAGAGGCGGGTTTTAATCAGTAAAAAACTTAAACGCCTTTTCGATCGACTTTAGACAGGGAGAAGTCCATTTGATGATTTCTCACTTCAAAAAAACAAAACCAGATTCAACCAAAGAGAAATACAAAACCAAGATTACCAAAATTAGAAGGCTGACCCAGGGGCCTTACCAGCTCGTGTTAAAATGTCAGGGGTGCGAGCGAGAAAGAGGAATGTAGCTATACGCCACTAATTATAGCAACATCCCTTTCACAGTTTAGTTTAGGTCGTCAAATCGATCGTATTAAGGGCTCGTGGTAGGGCCTCAGGGTTTAATTGTTTTTCTATGTCAATAAATATCTTCAGTTTCTTAATATGTGGTGTGTATATACTTTAAGAGAAAAGATACTCACATAACTAAGCTTTAAAACACATAATCCGAACTTGCCCAAGCACTCCACTTCGAACTTAGTGTACAAATTCCAGAAATCTTCAGCTATATTCATTGGTACAGTGTGATCCGCCATCTTGCTGTGTTGTAGGAATGATGACAAAATAGCTGACAGTACTTCAGTTAGTACTATTATTGATGGACCTGGAAAATAAGGTAAATCATACTAATATTATAATGATGAAAGTTTGTGTGAATGTGTGTTTGTTACTTCCACATGCTCAAATGGCTGAACAGATTTGGATAAAATTTGGCACACGGGGAGGCCAAGTTTTATGATGGAAGGAAGTATACTCCCTTGGAACAATTTTCTATCTTCACGCGGGCGGAGCCGCTGGTAGTAGTTGGTAATTTTAATAAACCGCTGCGTTAGGGTAATAGTTTATCTCTGAGCTCTATTAGTATAAAGGCCGTTTTTAGTTGATAATAATCCTCGCTATTAATAATGTTATAAATGCGAATTTCAGATTGTTTGTTTATTACGCTCTTACACCTTAAATACACGACCAATCATCATGAAAATTCGCAAACATGTTGTTAAAGGTACAAAAAAGCACATTCCCTTGTAATCGGGCAAAAGTTCAGGCTATAATGTTCTCATTATTGTAATCCATTCAAGAGTAAGGCATTTATTTATCTATTTTTCTTGTCCTTACATAAGCATTTTCAGGGTTGGCAAAGCGTAATTTACATTTTCTTTAACAACATTACTATGTTGAGAACTTAGGCCGTTAAATAGTAATAATCTCGACCTTTAAAATATCAACCTTCTATAAATGGTGACTAGATATAGGGGTCTTTAAGACTGCCAAACCCTTCAAATAGAATATATGACTAAGTAAAGTAAAAAGTGTTGAAAAAAAATCAATACTTACTGACAAATCCTTCTTCCAACATCATCAAGCAATGCACTTCAAAATCCTTTTGCAAGGACTCCAATAACTCCTTATTCTGTCTGAACATCAATTCAGAGGTCATTTTACCATACAAAGCAACTGATTCTTCAGGAAATAAATCAGAACCTGTTATTATTTTACTCTCCAACTTTTCAACCTCCGCGCCATTTTCTTTCGCCTCTTTGACTTTCTGTTTTAGTTCAAACTGCTCAGTGTTGCCACTTTCCAAAATATTTTTTACTGATGGTAGAATTTGGTTTATAAAAAGAGTTCCTCTGCTTAATTTGAAAAGTATTTCTAGTAAACAGTTTATGGTTTCTGTGTAAGATTCAATGATATTGGAACTGTTTTTCTTTGCTGTCATAATTGGGGGAAGAATTAAATCAATCTTTTGCTCAATCAATACTGGATCTAATTTCAGAGCAGTTTTTATTATTTGTAAAGTTGTTTTATCTAGCTTTCCTTCGAGTTTAAGTTGGCCCATCATAACAGCTTGAAGAAATTGTGTGAAGTTCTTCTTTATTTCAACTTTTGATATTTTTTCTCCAAAAGTATCAGTTAGTCGTACATTAATATCAACTTCATTTTTCAATAAAACTTCAAGCATATTCAGAAAGAGTGCTCTTTTAGTTTTAGAATCATTCCCTTCCAAAACTGAGGGTAGATTCATTGCTGGCACTATAAAATTCTGTTCCATATTCAAAACATTGGCCACCATAATGTAAAAAGCAAAGACAATCTGATTTTCTTTTTGGAACGAACTTACAAAGACATCAATGAAATTGTGTAAGAATTTCGTATCAATTTCAGATCGATTTTTGGGGTATTCGAAAAATGTGTTCATGATTTTTATTACCGATTGAATGTTATCCCCTTTTTCTGCCACCAATTCTTCAATGTTGTCTTTACGAATTAACGTTTGTAAGAAACTGATAAAAAATGATCTCTTGTTGATAGGGAACAGAATATTCTGGCATACATCAACAGCAGATTTTCGACATTCTGTGTCTAAAAAGCTGAAAATAGTTTCCAGATTTTCTCCATTCAATAATTTGATGATAAATTCTAACTTCTTTTTGGATTCTCTGTAGTATTTTATGAAGTTGTTTAGGATTTTTTGGCTCATTTGTGTGTTTGTTTCATCATTTCTCAGAAACTGTAATAATGTTATTGTAATTGTAAGGTAGTCATCAATTTGTAAGCTTAATTGTGAAGAAATTTTAGGGTTCTCTAGAAATGTGGAGATGTATTTTATGTCAGTAATTTGTAGAGGGTTTCGCTGTACATATTGTGATACTATCTGAAATAAAAGAAAAAAAAATGTTATAAATAGATATTTATTGTGTTAACGCACAAAACGTTTTGGGAAGACATTCATTGTGCGTACAGCTAAGAAGAAGAATTCTTTATCAGAGTCTGTATTTCCTGATAGCTGCAACCTGGGGATATTTAAGTCAAGAGTCAGAGGGTGCGAGCCTATCAACGATAAAAAAAAGAACAAATGGACATTGTTACTTGTCCTACCATTCATTGACTTTGTAATTGTCTATGAAATGTGTTATGAATATGTTAATAATGCTCACTTTGAAAATTGTAGTATTGTGTTACCCATTGCCTAACTAGGTTTTGTTTGTAGAGGCAAGGATTTATATCCAGTTAAAGTGGAAACCAACCTTATATATAATATAATATTCCACAACTATCACACAACGCCGTCTAGTCCCAAGCTAAGCAGAGCTTGTTTTATGGGTACAAGACATCTGATAAATATACTTAATATATTTCTAAATACATACATTATATAATAATATTGTTGGGGCAAAAGCCTAGTCATTATGGCCTCTCTAAACAGTTAGAGATGGCAATGGAAGAGTTTTACCTGGAAGGACTTGTAGGAGGATTTGCCCAGCTAGTCAATATCCATGAACAACCACTGTGCATAGCATAGCCTGCCCTGTGTGCGCTAGATACAGGGCAAATTACTTTGAGAATCCCGCCTTATGTGAAGTAGTCAGTAACACCAAGGCACTTTTGGCCTTCCCTGATGAGCTTGGAGCATTTGTCCACCCCACCGCATATATTAGAAGTGACAAGAAATATGTAACCAAGATTTTTGTAACTCATATTATAATTTAAAAGAGTATCCATGGAGTTTCTTGCATGTTCTTCTCCATAGAGATCTATGCTTTGGAACATGCAATTTAGCTTCACTTTGTTTTTTCTTTTCTTGTCTGACCAACATTTTGACAATTCAAAAGTGCCTGTGATTGGTCTATTTGAAATAAACGTTTCTGATTTCCACGTGAATATACGCACTTTATATGTGGAGTTGCAGATACCAGCCCAACATACAATATATCTGTAAAATGTTTAACATACCTGTATCAATTTATTCTTCAGCTCACTAGTCAAATCATCAACCGCTGACAGCCAATCCAGAACATTTTTTAATTCCTCACTATTCAACTTATTCTTCTCGGTCAAGGTATGAAGCCATTCTGCCACAATCCTCTCCTTAGGAGCGGTAGGGAAGTGATGAGATTGCACCACATTTTTTGCTAGACAGAGCCTTTTGGGAAGTGGGGTCTTGTCATCGTCTAGACGACGTTTTAGTTCTAAAAAAGATTATGTGAAAAATCATATGATTATGTCAAAAATCATTGTTTACAGGAAATAAAAAGAAAATTGTATTTTTACATAGAACTGAGAAATGTGATGTGACTGAACCATTTGGAACTCAAGACGTATTTTGATAATGAGACAAAACATGGTGTTTTTGAGATAAATAAATCAAATAAAAGACATGAATATAACTGTAATTTTAACATTCGCGTTTTTAAACTACGAACAATTGTATAAAATTCGTGAATTTGGAAAAAATAAAAAGACATTCTGCATGGTTAGGTTATGTGTTACCGAAATCATTTTAACCAGTTTAAGAAGATCTTACCATTAAGCGGATTCAACGACATGTTTAATAAAACACAATAACCATATAACTTTTTGATAGAACGCTAATCAAAACTGTAAAAACAATTATTGTTTCATTAGTTTCACACGCTGTATTGTTGTTATTTGGCGTTTTGACATTGCTTTCGACTTCTAATGTCACTTTACACAATCATAGAAACAGTGTTTGAAATAAATTAGTAATGACTGTATCAGTTTTCGGAAGGTAAGCAAAGCATGAAAGTATTTTATTTTTATTTTAAGGAAGCGGAAATATCTGAAATATTATTTATTTTTGATTTATTCACCAACTTTTTTGACAAACTCTAAACGGAACTAAACGTAGTTTATTATTTTTTGTAAATTTTTTGGCTTGGTTACTATGTCATTTGAGTGATAACTTCGTATGAATAATTAATTTGTTTACCAATGTTATAAAATGGATGTACAAATTGTAACGTTTTTTTTAGGCTGCAAATGTATCAAGTCAACTTTTTCGAAAATCTTCGCTGAGATAGTAAACACTTCAACACTACGATCGTGCCTGTTTCAATGATTACATATATTATCCAATTGCGCAGACACTGGAGATACAAAACTACACCAATTTTACATTACAATATCTACTAGGAATCACTTAGCGAATAATTAAAGCAGCCACTGAAAATCTCTCGAAGAAATTCCGCCAAAAATTTTAAATAGTATAATTCAGTCTATGGAGTACAGATGCACGTAAGTACAAAAAATCTCAAGAGATGTCGGCACAGGTAAATTAGAAGTCACTATGGTTTTGTTATGTAAATTCCTCGCGGTATCGCAACGTGATGTAAATTCCTTGCGGTATCGTAAAGCCAATGGCGTAACTAATCTTATAGACGCCCGGTGCGAGCTTCTGTAACTCATCCCCTTTTTTTATTTGGGAAATCATCCAATAATTTCTCGAGCTCAAGGGAGCTCAAGGGTGGAGCGCGAGGGCGTGTCAAACTTTTACTGATTAAGGTCCACTCCAATGTTCCTTCTTTGCCTTGCGTTCCAGGACACCGGGTATTAATTTCTGAAGCGAATTAACCCATGGCCCCATTAGGCTTCGACCCTACTGGGCCCCTACTGTTTTGCTGACATCTCCATAAGGCGCGCGTGGAGTTTTACGCGCTTTCGACGACTTGAGCTCGGTCTGGACGGTTACCGGACGGCCGGACGGCGAGTTACCCATTGCTTGCCGTTGGCAAACCCACGTCTACGGTGGCTACTACTAGTTTATATTATTTAAAAATAAAAATAATAAATTGAGGGTTTGTGTGAACTTTGCACATCTGCGATACAGAGCGTTCTGGCGTGATGTTATGTTATAAAATGGTGTTAACCGATATCCGTGGTGTTAACAATAAACAGACATGCGATTGCAGCAAAAAGATTTTGTATTAGTATGTACGGCTCTATAGTTCAGGTATTATTGAAGAGTTTAAAAAGCCAGAACTACACTGCGCACACGTGTGCCACACACACTGATCTGGGCGCGTCAGTCTCCATACACTTTATATAGAAACTAGACTTGTAGAGCTATACTTGATCCACGCCACGCGACGTCGTTCTACGTACAAATCAGGCGTGGTCCACGTGTGCGTCGGTCTAATGTAGTTCTAGCTTCATGGTTTATCTCCGAAGTTCTTCATCAGATCGCATGCAATTTAAAGTTATTAAAGTAATTAAATTCCAATTTACAGTCTGATTCGCACATTTCTAACTAATTATACGACATCCAGCGTTAAAATCGAAGGATTGGTTCTTTTTACCATCAACTTTCTTGATTTCTGTATCACAAAACTCTCAGACCCCGAATAACTAATTTGTAAGTCATACAATGCGTTCCAAATGAGAATAGGATCGATTGCCATGTTGTGACGTCACGTTGTACTGTCAAATCGAAGAATTATTATGGTAAGCAATACAATAATTTTTTAAAATTTAATTTATTTACGAATTGTGAACGAAAATAGTTTAATCAGAATCCAGTTCTTAAATTTCGTCCAATTTCTTGCGATTTGACAGTATGACGTGACGTCACAACATGGCAATTGATCCTATTCTTATTTGGAACGCATTGAACAAATATTTTTTCTGTGCTCGAATCGAACATTTAACACCCAACTTTGTGTTCATGATGATTTAGGTATTTCATCTTTCAAGTAGCCAATCGTGCCTTTCAGCTCCTGTTTACTGAAACCTTTACTGAACCGGAACCGGACCGGAAGTAAGCCGGAACTGCCCTTCGTGTCGTCCAGGCCCAAACTCCGTGTCAACTACATAAATACAGTAGTGATTGATTGAAAAGTGGGTAGTGTAAGTAACATTTATTTAGTAAGCTATACAAATAGATTAAGGCTAGTTACTGTTATTAGCCATTCATGAAAATTACTAGGTTTTACCCGCAGTTCCACTTGTGTGTCATGGTCCTGTGGTTCAGGCATCCGACTCTCATCCCGGCCCATTATAATTTAGGTGTCTTCAAGGCTAGAGTGAATAGGCTCTTAATAAACGATTGCATCACTGCTGGTAACCAGTGTTGATGGTAATCAAGTAGGATAGCAGTTAAGTGCTAGTTTATATCGATTTGTTTGGTTGCGGGTCGAACCCGACTAAGTACTGAATGTGTGTGTGAATATTTCAATTCATATATACTTTTCTAAGTTTATCTCAGGCATTACTGACACCCCGAGTCTCGGAAAGCACGAAAAACCGTTGGTTCCGGTGGTCATTCATAAATCTCTGACAGTCGTTATAGGTATAGTCAGATGCCAGAAGATTTGACCGGATCTGATCATAAATACCTGGGCGACCACTCAAAACCCAAGCGTCCCACTCCTTAGCTGTACGCACAATGAATGTGTTCCCAAAACGATTTGTGCGTATATGTGGGATGTCCACCATGTACCGGTGGCGCATTGCCTTACGCCTGGTGGTCCGAAGATGGAACGGGCTAGGCGGAATTAGGTTATGCAATTCCGACGCACACTCCCCGAAATGCAACCGGTAGAAAACCGACAGGCAAGCAACTCGGCGTCGATGCTCAAGACTTTTAAGCTTCGACTCAACGAGTGCATCATTGTCAATGATCCTCCTGGCTCGCCTCTCAATTGCCTCAAGTACATCGAGATGGTATCGGGCAGATTCGTCCCAAAGATGAGAGCACAGTAATTATTTTACATAGTCAATATGTTTGCCGATTGTCAACCTGTTACTGTCCTGCTGCAGAGCAAATGCTTTTTCTCATATACAGAAGGCATAAGCCTTGCTAAACACCATCCTTGCTCATAGGCGAATATAGAAGAGGGGGAGGAGTGGGTCTTTCCCACATTCGTGTAGTCTAACGCCTACCCCATCAGAATGTTAGGGTACTTTAATCGAAAATCGATGACGGATGGTAAATTTACCTACTGAAGAATCCCCACAAAAAAATTAGGTTTAACAGGTTCCAGGACCCCCTGAGATAGGGCTGCCATCGCCTAATTTGCCGACGCCGGACAAACATGGCAAAAATCCCGCAAAATATCCCACGAAATATGGTTTTTCCCCGGACACGTCGGAAAAAATATTTTTTTCAACAAAAATAAAAAAAACGTTTTAATTTTTTATACAGGCTGTTAATAAAATTGAATTAGGTACGTATGTAACCGCAACAATCAATAGACATTTTTAGTAATAAAATTAAAAACTAAGTATATACAGGGTTAATTGTAAAACACTAACTGTCTGGTAGTCCGGGTTTCACCCGGACATTTTTAAAAATTCCCTCCGGACGCCCCCGGACGCCCTTCAAACTAGGAAATAGCGAAATAATTCAAAGGAGGAAGAAGTATTCAGATTTACATTAAGTATACAGTTTCCCAACAATGTTTTCCTCCACCGATGTCAGTTGAATAAAGTTAGAAACTACATACGAGTACATATATCATATATATGAATAACTGGTAATGCGATATTGATATCTACCTACTTATTCAGATTTGAATCCAGAACCTAGTGCAGGGATGGCGAACCTACGGCACACGTGCATTTGGTGGAACACGGCAAAATGATTCGGGCACACCATTGAAAGAAGTACAATATGTACAGTCAGGGATCAAAAGTGCCGTTGCACTCTACCAATGCTAAACTGTCTAAATTTTTTTATTTTTTTTTTAAATAGTCCACGACTAGTTTATTCAATACTTTAGATTTTATGCTACCAATTATATCAGTCATGAACCATTGACTCTCTTCTATAAAGAAATTTTAGACATTTTAGCATTGGTAAGGTGCAACTGCACTTTTGACCCCTGACTGTAGCTAGGTGATTTGAAACACTAGTAATTACACCAATTTCCTCTTTTATACATAATATTATAATTAAATAAACAAACTACTGTAAACATTACGATATACGAATTTTTGGGCTGCCAATAAAAAGTTAATAAGCATTTAGTTTCAATATTTGTTCATTCAATCACTAGGTAAGCTAGGATTCTTTGGCGGCACGAAATAACTATGTATTTTTTAAAATATTCTTAGTGGCACGTTCTCACATAAAGCTTAACCATCCCTGATCTAGTGCATCAGAGGCGAGGCCTGAATGAATCATTGGCCCATCACGGCTTTCTTCATCAATCGTTTGTCGTCGTTTTTGTCAGTAAGTATTTGAAAATTTGTTTTTTTTTTGCTCGTCTGCGTGGTGTCCCATTGCTGGGCAAAAGCCTCCCCTTTCATTCTTACCAATTATGTTTGCGTTTAAACTTGGTCAGAAATTGTCCAAGACAAATAAAAAAATAAATTTAAAAAAACATAATGTAACATGAAGTCAACATTCCCCAAATTAATAAAAAACTTTTTACAACAAAAAAGTACATAGTTTCTATGACAGTTTTGTCTTTTCGTTATTTAACACCGACTTCCGAATTTAAGGTTATTTTGCACTTTTCAGTGTTTTTTTTTACATTGAAGTCGGTTGTATTTTTTGTTGTAAAAAGTTTTTTATTTTACACTTTTTAGTTATGGTACCAACACTAAAAAGTACCCCTCAGCCAAACTTAAATACCTTATACCCAGAGTGCATCTCATGACAATTCTAATAAACCCAAACACGGTTAGATTACATTAATTTATTACAGAGTTCCCGTGCCTAACTTCAGGCTTCATCTTCAGTTCGATATATTCCCCCTCTTTTTTCAGTCAGTCATCGACTACACATACAAACAAAGCAATTTTACTTGTTACGACGGTTCTGCTGTGATCCTATGAGGAGTTCTGTTCATATCATATCTTCGAAGTTCGTGATCAGATCATAATAATATTTTTATTGGACCAATTCGGAAGCATAGGTTATGCTTCGTTCAATCAAAGAAAAAAAAATCAAAATCGGTCCACAATTGACCGAGAAATCGGTGAACATACATAAAAAAAAATACATTCAGCCGAACATAGAACCTCCTCCTTTTTGAAGTCGGTTCAAAACAGAGGTGAATATTTGCTCCGTGCAGGAATTGAAACCGCAACACGCAGCGCCGCAGCCAAATTCACCAACCGTGCCTTCAATTGAGTGTAGATTAACATTAAATGCTATTTCCAAGCATTCATTTACCTGATATTGCTTTTTCAAATGCCGCTCTATTTCTTACAATGGCTCCGATAAGTACCTACTAGATAGTGTTTACCAATGTAAATTGGTACCTATGCAATGAACAACAATTTCCACATCCATGTCTATTCCATCGATGTTCCTGCGTTCAGCCTTGAAAAGAAATTGCAGACACCGATATAACCAAGAGATAATATTATGGAAACCAAGTCTAATACTCACTTAGATCAAACTTGGTGAAGGTTAGTGTTATATCTTTGGATTGACTTGGAATTATAAGTTCAAATAAATTTTATAAGTACTGTCGCACTCTGCGACGATTTGTGTGAGGGATTGTATTTTTCCTTGAATGAAAGTGCTTGATATCGTATAAGATCTTTGTATTATTCTTCATCAATTCAATAAAAGCACATCCTGTTACAATCGTTATGTCAGATCTCCCCTTTTACTAGACATTTCTTTTCTCTACTCAATTTTTAAACCTATTCTAGAACAACAAAATCCTTAAAAGTATATTTTACTTGCCAGTTCGTTAACCTAACTCATGCGATCTCCTTTCGATATCACAGTACCAACTGCGATATTACAGAAAATACTAAACACAAAGAAAGCACAGCATAATCAGCCTTTCAATGTTCCCACTGTTGGATCTCAGGTCTCCTCTCTAGGAGAGGGAATGGGCCGTAATCCACCATTCAGGCCCAGTGCGGGTTGGTGAATGTCACATGTCTTCGAATTTTTGGTTCTAGGACATGCCGGTTTCCTCACGATGTTTTCCTTCACCGTTTTGAGAGCACTGGTGATGAAATAAATTATAAAAAGTAATGCGCCTGGCTGGGTTTGAATCCGCGATCTACAACTCGTAAGTCGGAGCCGTTACCACTCGGCCACCACTGCCAAGGAAACCAATAAATACCTTATTTCGAAAAAAGAATAACGTGTCTTTAATATAAAGTTTATATGAACTTATAATTCCAAGGCAATCCAAAGATATAACACATCAAAGCAACCCGTTTTAAAAAACGGCAATTTCATAGAAAAAGTCTTATTATTAACGTAATTTATGTAAAACGTACCTACCTATGTAGAAGTATATAGTACCTACTTCACTTATCATAACTTCAATGTTATCATAAGAAAGTATTAGAAAAGGTCATCCAGAAATGGGTCTTTACAACCTTCCACTTCAACCTTTCAAAACAAAAAAATAAAAACTCCAGACATCCAAATCTAATCGCGGTAAGTAAACATCTAAATCTGAAATGAATGAGCAAAAGCGATTCATTCATAAAAATGGCAGCCATTTTGTGAAAGGTTACATATAAAATGAAATATTTTCTGTCATGGTTGGGATGCGTCGCAAAATAGGCCAAGGAGAAAATTTGCGCAGGCGCGAGAGAATTGATTTTCCTGAGTATGACGTCACAAATTCAAAATGTCTGCCGCTTGAACGAGAGAAGCTCAGTATAAAAATTTTAAAATACGAAACAGGAGCTACAGTTAGTAAAAGGACGTCTGATGTGACAAGTATATGCCAAATTCTTCAGTGACTGATGATAAAGAAGGATTATTTTACAATATTTCATAGATAGATGATATAAATTTCGTGTGTTTAGTTAGACAGTGATACCGTAGCTAAGGAGATGGTTTATCGTATAGTACAGAAGAATTTCCTGACAATGTTCGACGTAACTACGACGATGCTGGTCAAGTTTATATGTTTATGTGAGTAGAATATTCTTATTTTTGCTTTTAATTTAAAAACAATAGTCTTAAACACAAATTAAGTGAAAATATTTAGTTTTCCATTGTTATTTTTTCTGCCTACTAGTGAAAATATTCGACAAAAGAGGAACGAGAATTTCCCGTCGGCAAATTCAAGATTCTATTTTCAAAATTTGAAATTGATTCACATTTCATAAATTAAAAATGTTTCTTTTTTAAAAAAAAAATAAGCGTGGTATTTCAACATACAGCCAAAGTGTTTTTTTTTTTAATTTGAGTAGTGGTTCATTTCAAGGGTAGAATAATTAGCTTGTTCAATAAGCGTTAACATACATTATACTTTCCTTTGTTATCCGAAGTACACAATGTTTTTACAAATTTAATTAAAATCAAATTAAGAGTACTGCTATCGCGTGCTTTCTTTCAGTTAATTAACGTGTTGAAAAAGTATAGTAATAATTAGCTTTTTATATTTCTATTATACGGCCTTCCTGGCTACAAGTTGTTAAGAAAACATTGGTTTAGTAGGGTAGTAAATCGTATGGAGGAAAATGGTAGGAAATTTTACTTGGCATTAAATGTTTTAGCCTTGTTATTTAGGTATTAATTGATATAGTATGAGGATTATGTTAAAAATCTTTTACAAATAAGTAGGTACTGTGTTTTTTTCCCGCATTTAACAGTTTATAAAAACTTTTTTTTAAGTACGTTAATACGTTTTTCTTCTAAAGAAGGCTTTATTGTCTTGACAAGCTTTAATTTTTATCGGCGCATTAAAATCTTGACGACACTTCTGAAGGTACTTTGAATCTTGAAGACGTCGAGTAGCGTTCATCATGATTAATAGCTTCTTCAAAATGTCATTTAAAAAAAAATTGCAACTGATTTAATGTTTGACGACATTGACAGTCATAGACAACAAATAGATACTGTAGAAATTATTGACATATTTACACTGAAGTTATTTTTTTTTTTAATGATCTAAACTAGTGCTTGACTGCGAATACTGCGATCCCACCTGATGGTAAGCAGTGATGTAATCGTTGATGGTGAATCGCACTAGTTTATTAAGAGCCTTTTCACTCTAGATTCGAAAACATCTAAATTATAATCGTAATTTAAACCGCTTTGAAGGACTGGAACAATTTACTGCCTACTGTCTTTCCGTCCGATTATAATTTAGGCTCTTAATAAACTAGTCTTCTTTGCATTAAAAATATTGTTTTTCTTACATACCTATTTTAGTTATAGATCGTCTTAAATCTACACCCTGAAAAATAATTCGATTTAGTAAAATAACAGATTCGTCCGTCATACATTTTTGAAATTTTTGTATTTTTGCATTCTGTCATTTACTAACTAAATTATTTGTTAGGGTTTATTCTAATTCCAATACGACATGACATCAAAGTTTATTTGAAAATTGACGTTATGAATATTTATTTATTTATTTAAACTTCATGTACAGTAGTGGTACATAGGCGGACTTAATGCAACAAGGCATTCTCTACCAGTCAACCTTTGGGTTAAAAAGACAACACTGTGGTAGGCTTGCACAATAAACAAATAACAGATAATTCAAACAGAAACAATAAAATAAAAAATAAGAATAATGATATATTATGATAATAATATTTGTTCTCGTTAATATTATTTTATTATTTTCACTATTCGGAGGCCTTTTAACCCGATGTTTTTTTCGAGGCCTATATCAATCCAATATTGTTAAATAGTACACAAGAATAATAATATAATATGATAATAATATTGGTTCTCGTTAATATTATTTAATTCCTTTTCACTATTCGGAGGCCTTTTATACCGATGTGCTTTTAGAGGCATATATCAATCCAATATTGTTAAATAGTACACAAGCGACCCAGTGCCAATTCACCTAGGTTATATAATCTTTTAGCGTCGCCTCTCAGGGCACCCTTGGGAGGACGACATTCTTTCTGAGGACTAAAATTAAGCCAATAGATTCTTTCGTACATTTTTGATGGAAATTCCTAACAATATTAATGGGGAAGTTTATTTTTAAGAGATTATTTTTTTTGGGGCAAAAGAGGGTGAAGAAATTGGTTTTAGATTTTATCGGGTCGAAGGATTTTTGGAGAGATTGGTTTCGTTAGATATTTTCTTAAATATACCACGGTAGTACGATTTCTCACGATCACTGAAATGTTTGTTGGTAGAAAATTCTACATCTACATTCAGCTAAGGTCGCCTTTTGTAACCACTAATGAAAAAAACATGAAAGTTTGTATGTGTGAGGGTGTGTGTGTGTGTTAGGTATTCCTTCTCGCTTTGAGGGCTGTACAAATTTTCATGTAATTGGCATGTTAGGGTAGGCAATTGTCCTGGAATAGGACGTAGGAAACTATTTTATCTTAGAAGTGTTTTTCCTTGGGATATTTTTCTACTTTTACGGCAGCGAAGCTACTGGCAGAAGCTAGTATAATATTATCAAGTCAAAGTCCATAAGCCATAAATAAACAAAAACATTACAATCAACACACACCAACAATACAATTACACATACACAAACAAGTTATTGATACAAAATTAAAATAACTAAACTTAAGGTTAGAACTACATTGGGCACGCGTGGGCAACGTACGCCGATCTGGGTACCTCGTCTCCGGTCTCCATACATTTTATACGGTAACTAGACTTGTAGAGCTACATTAGATCCACGCCACGCGACGCGGTTCTACGTATAAATCAGGCGTGGCCTACGTGTGCCTCGGTCTAATATAGGTCCCGCTTTTACACTAGTGGACATTTCGAAGTGACGCACAAAAAATCGTCATCCAGTGCCACGTCATCGGCCTGTCCATACTGTCGGCCGCAAGAGTCACCGGGTTGTTGAAATTATCGTGCACTCGCGATATGAATTGGCTATTTTTCTATGTTTGTTTTCGTACAATATTTAGAGGAAACTAGCAAACCCGGCGAACTCCGTTTCGCCACCAGATGGCTTCGTTTTATGTAACATTTCGTTTGGTGATTAAAAGAAGAAGAAATTTTTTTTTGCTATAAACCTCACGGAGCCCGAGACCTTTCCAACGAATTCCACCGTGGAAATCGGTTCGTGCGTTCTGGAGTTATAGCGTCAGGAAGGAAAACCCGACTTATTTTTATATAGTAGACAACAAATAAGGCCTGCTCACAGCTTACATACAAAACTATGGAACTATGTCGACGAAGCGGCAACGTCGTGCCGTCTTGTCGTTAGAAAAGAAAGAAAGAAAGACAACACACAAGACAATTTATTTGGTGGAACTAGGCACAAATTTAGAACTAACAAATTATAAGTATATTATGTGAAAAATAGTGTCCGTGTGTGTTAGTAGGCGTACACTAAGCGTATAATGACGAATACGCGTCTATGAAGCTACGCGTCCGTAGACAGTGGGCCTTACTTGACAATTCCTCTTCCACGAGATTTGAATGGTTTCTAACTTATTTAATATTGAATTTGAAGAGTTCTTTTTATTAATGATTTTGGATTAAGTAAATTATTAGAAAAGGATTAAAAAAAGGAGTCAATTTCCCAATTGTATTATATAGAGGTCGGAATTGGAATAGGTAGAGGATATAATTTACCTAAAGCTCGTGTAATCAAGTAACATAGAGTAAATATAAATAACTTTTCTAAAATACTGGAATCATAATGATTAAATCACGGGATCTATGATGGTGACGTTGAAGGCAAAATATATACTACGTACATCGAAGGATCTGAACAATTTGCCTGCTGCGGTTTTCCCGTCCGATTATAATTTAAGTGTCTTCAAGGCTAGAGTGAATAGGCTCTTAATAGATTAGTGCGTGTCACCATCAATGATTGCATCACTGCTTACCATCAGGTAGGACCGCAGTCAAGTACTAGCCTGTATTATTTAATACAGGCTAGTTACAGGATAGATCTTGCTTCATGCCAAATTTAAGGTTTCTAGGTCAACGGGAAGTACCCTATGAATTTTGATTCCCTTGAGAGTGTCGTATTATACGTTTTTGGGACATAAACGGCCGTATCTTTTTTTTCCTTAACACAGAAGTTTGTTTTTTTCAAGGGACCTTAGACCTGAGGATCAGTGTAGGGCGTAGTTAAATCAAACTACATGAAGTAGTTGATAATTTGATTGCTGTAAGTAGTTGTAAATACTGATTATTTGAGTACTAAGAACTTATAATTTGCAATTAAATAAACATATAATGTGTTATGTGTTGTGTTGTGTATTGATCTATCAAAACTGAATTAGGCTCTAAAATTTAATTTAAAAATAAAAACGGAATCTGACTGTATAAAAAACACGTATGTTAACTTTCATGAATAATTTAACACAAGGCTTGAAGTCGTAGATGATATAGTGCTTTAATTGCAAAATAATCAGAATCAACCTTTAATAGGTATTTATAAAAAGTAATCTCATAATCGTGATTGCAACTACAATTTGTAGTAGTAAGTAATCAAAATGTTAAACTACTTTTTACGATTTTTTAAGTAATTTGTAGTTATCATAACTACAAATTACTACTAACTACAAAGTGATCTTATAAGGGTTCCGTTTTTTCCTTTTGAGGTACGGAACCCTAAAAAGAGTAGTCCCCAATTTTATTTTATCACTGAATGTTACACAAAGGTCGAAATAGGTAGAGTATATATACCTAAAGCTCGATAAACAATGTATCATGGAGTTGATGACTTCTTCTAAAATCCCTGAATCGTGTACATGACGATTACATCCTGGAAGCTAAGATGGTGTATTGTTTTAAACGTTGAAGCCTAAAATCATATCGCGTATATCAACCGCAGCAGGCAAATTGTTCCAGTCCTTCGACGTACGCAGTATAAACGACGAGCCGAAACGCTTAGTCCGCACCGTAGGGGTGTCTACAACGTAAGGTGGATTCTTGCCGTACATCGGTTTGTCTGATGTTAGAAAGGTGATGACGTAATCAAGTACATGACTTGATTACGTCATCGCCTTTCTACTATCGGAATCAATTCCCACGCAAACTCTTCCTCTGTCTTTCTTAGTTCATCATCATGGGTTATCATCAGGTCTCTCTGCATGCTCTTCACCATAATAAACGATCCTTGTGCTTCTGATTATTTAAAACAATATTTTAAAGTGTTGGGCAGTTCTCATAATCTTAACCTTCGTGCATCCAAAAACATGCTCCTTCATATTCTTTCTCACCGTACTGGTTTTATGTCTAATTCATATGCTGTTTCCACCATAAAACTTTAGAATTTTGACAACGAAGTGCTAAAAGTAAATTTTCCTTCAAGCGTAAAATTCGGAACTAAGTAACTTGATGTCCTCTCAAGCTTAGTTCTGTCTTCCTTAGAATTGTTATTAAGTTCTCTTAATGATTTGATATTTTTCATTACTAGTTTATAATTTTAGAAAATATATGTATTTTATTTTATCTGTTATTTGTTTATTGTGTAAACCTACCAAAGTGTTGTCTTTTTTAACCCAAAGGTTGACTGGTAGAGAATGCCTTGTTGTATTAAGTCCGCCTATGTTCCGCTACTGTACATGAAGTTTAAATAAATAAATAAATTACCATACTAAATTTAGGTGTCTTCAAAGCTAGAGTGAATAGGTTCTTAATAGACTAGTGCGCGTCACCATCAAAGATTGCATCACTGCTTACTATCAGGTGGGATCGCAGTCAAGTAGCTAGTCTATATCATAGCATAAGCATAGCATAATCAGCCTTTTTTAAGGTTCCCACTGCTGGGACTCAGGCCTCCTCTCTATTAGAGGGCATAATCTACCACGCGGGCCCAGTGCGTGTTGGTGAATGTCACATGTCTTCGAATTCTTTGGAAATTCGATTTTTTTTGGAATGTTCTAGAGAACATGTAACACACTAAACACACTACACACACACATGAACACACACTTACACACACACACACTTGTGCACTTAATTTAACGATACTACATTCTATTTAAAAAATATCTGTTATTTATTTATTGTGCACATCTACCACAGTATTGTCTTTTTAACCCAATGGTTGACTGGTAGAGATTGCTTTGTGGCATTAAGTCCACCTATGTACCACCACTGTACTTGAAGTTTAAATAAATAAATAAAAACATGTCGGTTTCCTCACGATGTTTTCCTTAACCGTTTTGAGAGCAGTTGTGATGTAATCAATTACACAAAGTAATGCGCCTGACTGGGTTTGAGCCCGCGACCTACCACTGCTCTAGTAGTATCTCCAGCTCTTCATAGTCTATATCATTAAAAAAATATATATATAAAAGTAGTTTTTTTCAAGGTGATAGGCAGGGTAGTGGTTAATGGAGTCTACAAGGTTCCATAATGGATGCTACGGAGGCGGTGCGCAGATGTTCGTAGCAAATGTCTACGGTATTTTAGTAGTGTAGCTTTTAGACGCCAATATGAAGGCGTTTGTCTTAGTGAGTAAAATAAATGTTTGACCGGCAGAGTGCCGAGAGGGAGTATCAGACTTTTACTGGCTAAAACCCACCTGTGTTCCTTCAGTGGCATTTGCATAACAGGGCTACGATAACTATCAAAAATTCCCCCAAATAACTCAAGCCCAATTGTATGCATCGAATTTTTTATTTTAAGTGGTAAATCTTCAAAGAACTTTTCCCGCTCTCAAACTTTTACTGACTAGTTTGCCCAGCTGTATTCCTTCAGTTGCTCTTTGCGATCTGACGCCACGGTAACTCTTTCGAACACTCCCGTAGCCTTAGCAGGCATCGGCCAGTCACTCTTGTTGACTAAGGTTGTTGAGGTGCGCGTGGAGCACTGCATGCCTGCATGCCGTGTCGACTTTAAAAAAATGTCGCAGTCGTGAGACGTAAAATAGACTAATTTAGATGTGGGCGAAGGAAAGAAAGAAAGAAATAAACAGGCGCATCGGCGAGGCCTTTTTCTTTCATAAATTCTAAAACGAGACAGCGACGGTCGCAACCCAGTGTTCGACCACTTCGTCGCTCACCATCAACCTTTTTTTTTTTTTTTTTAAAACCTAACCTAAACGCAAGCCTATCAATTATAAAAAAAAACCCTCGTTCTTAAAGAGCCCTCGCTTGTACGAGGCCCCTTTGGGTGCGAGGCCGTGGGCGAGGGTCCGCTTTGCCAACGCCTAGCTACGCTACTGAGTCAATATTTATTTATTTATTAAAACTTTATGCACAAGTAGTAAACACTGTACAAAGGCGGACTTAATGCCTGAGACATTTTCTACCAGACGACCTATTAATAACAAACAATAATAATCACTACTACTTTGTCAATATATCACTGACTATTCTAGTGGAAACCTTAGCAGGCATCGGCCCCTTTAGTTTTGTTGACACCTCTTGAAGGCGCACGTGGAACACAATGCGCCGTGACGACTTTTAAAAAATCTTGCAGTACACTTATCAAAGACCTACCAACAGATCACTCGTGAGTTACTTATTTTTATAATATAAACTACGCCACCGCCACCGCTAACTACTTAATATGGTGACCTCGTACCGGAAGACGCAGCGTTGGAAGGCCTCTCACAAGGTGGACCTGGTGAGGGTCGCGGGAATCAGATGGATGCGAGACACACAGGACCGGTCATTAAAAGGCCATTTGGGGGAGGCCTATGTCCAACAGGAGACGTCTTTCGGCTGAAATGATGATGATGATAATATAAACTAGTGCTTGACTGCGATCCCACTTGATGTTAAGCAGTGATGCAATCGTTGATGGCGAATTGCACTAGTTACAAGCGGCGAGCACACTGTTTGATCGACAAATAAATAAATGTCCTACTTACACTTACTTAATTACTAATTATGTTTGATAAAAATATAAAATGAAATCATTATATAAAAATGAAACTACTAGTTTTTATTATCAAGAAATATTATAATTTATACGTAACCTAAAAGGCGATTACTGATCTGTTTCTTGATGTCTATTCTCAGGGGTGTTCGGCACCCACTGTTTATTTCTCATGGGTGCACGAGCCCCCGAGCACCCACGGAGTCGGCGCCCCTGTGTCATTGACTGTTCCAGACCAACCTTCTTCGAAAGAGTCACTTTCAAAATCCATTAGCTGGACTACTAGTTAGCTATTTATAGTATGATAATGTCTTATTCAGGCGTATACACCGGTTTCTGAAACAGTAATCAACACAAGAAATGTGTTAATGTGTTTTTGAATATCATGGTGACTGCTATGATGACTGATATTTGGTATAACTTTCTATAAAATAATACTTGATTAGCAACTTGGCCCAGCTTGCACGGGTGTTACATTAACACCGAAAATTTGAAATTCTCGGTTTTTTTCCACTATATTATGCATGTTTTATATACTTAAACCTTCCTCATGAATCACTCTGTCTATTGGTGATAAACGCATTAAAATCAGTTTAGTATTTTTTGAGTTTATCATGAGCAGACAGACGCAGTGGGGGACTATGTTTATAATATTTAAGGATACAATTAGTTAAAGGTGCGTCCCGATCTGGCGAATGCATCGCTCGCGAGCCGTTCGCGAGCCGCTTGCGAACTGCGCGCGTGCAATTTATGTTCGTACGAAGCGCGCGCGGTGCAGGGGCTTTGTACGAACGAGCCGCGCGCGGAATGCACGCGCGCCGTTCGCAATCGATTCCTGACAAAATGCAAAAATCTAAAAAAAAAAAACAAAATTTTCTGGCTATATTTTTTATATAATTGGAATATTATCTAATGATGACACGCTCTAGGGTGGAGCGTGAGGGTGTCTTAGAGTTTTACTGACTTAAACCACAACTATGTTCGTTCTATTGCCTTTGCGTTCCAGGTCCACGATAAAGCTTGAAATACATTGGGAACACGTGGGCCTTCGGTCTCCATACATTTTATATGGTAACTAGACTTGTAGAGCTACATTAGATCCACGCCACGCGATGCGGCTCTACGTACAAATCAGGCGTGACCTACGTGTGCCTCGGTCTAATGTAGGTCCCCACTCTATCAAACATTCCTTCAGCTATTTTTGATGGTCGGTGTTAGTTTTATGAAAACTGATCCTTTAATATAGTCTGAGCTAATTTCCAATCAGGGCTGAATAAAGGAACTTCTCTACTCGTACCTACGCAGCGCGGTAACTAGACCGTGATCCAATTTCAAAGTAGCAACAAAAGCCAGCCATGTTGGACTCGATTTTTCTTTGTTCCTTATGATACTGGCTGCTTTTTTTTTAAATTAAAAAGTGGCTTAAGCATTTGTTTTCTGATGTACCTGTGCCTAGCTATGTACGCATTTTGTTAGGTTTAATTGACATATACGATCGCATTTGTTTTTTTGGGATTTTTCAGTAAAAAACTTATAAGCGCTCTCGCTATTATTTGATTTCCCGGCTCAAATTCGAGCACAGGTCCGATTGTGTGTGGAGTACTGCAGCCACATGTGGGTTGGTGCTGCAAAATACCACCTGGTGGCTCTAGGCTAATTGGTGATCCAGATTTGGTTAAGTCCAGTTTTCAAAGCCTTGAGCCATAGGCTTAGGGTAGCCAGCCTTTCGGTGTTTTACAGGTTGCATTTTGGAGAGTGTGCGCGGGAATTGCATGAATCGATTCCGCCATCTCAGTCTTCATATGCAAGAAGGGTTCCGTAACGTCCGTAGCAAAAACGAGCAAAAAAATTACGTTTGTTGTATGGGCCTTTTAAATATTCATTTAATTCTGTTTTTAGTATTTGTTTTTATAGCGGCAACAGAAATACATCATCTGTGAAAATTCCAACTGTCTAACTATCACGGTCCCGTTTTATCTTTTGGGCACGGAACCCTAAAAAGTAAAAAAAAAACAATAAATAAATAAGTTGAGTCCAATTTGGCCGGTCATTGCTGCTAGTTTGAAATTAAATCACGTTCTAGTTGTCACGCTGTGTAGAGAGGTTTCTTTATTCAGCTCTGATTGGAAACTAGCATTGTGTGAAGAGTGATATGAAAGAAAAGGAAGTTAGTGATAGCATGACGAGTAACAGGGCAGAGTGGAAGAAAAAAACGTGTTGCGCCGACCCCAAATAACACGGGATAAGGGCAGGAAGATGATGATTGGAAACTAGCAAACATTAGTTTAACGATCGCTAACTGTGAGGCTAGAATGAACTAAAGTTAGTATTGTTCATCACTAAATGTGGCTTTTTTCAAAGCGATTTATGCCTAGAATTGGGACTGTTGAGAGATATTGGAAATTACAATACATTGTCTCTAGCTGTTTATCCCTAGAAAATAACAACAGCTTTCAATAAAGGAAAATTGAGCCATTTCGAAGAAACACTTAAGAAAAGTTTGAAATTTAATCACGCTCTAGTTATCACGCTGCGTAGAGAACTTTCTTTGTTCTATCGTTTGAGTTAAGTTTCTCGACTACTGGGTTTATCACCTAGATTAAATATTGAAAGATACTAAATATTAAAATTAAAGAGTCTCTTGCTATATTATATTCTTAAGTATTTCTCTTCGAATAATGATCTAGGGATCTTAACATGGCGTGTTAAAATGACGCAAAGCGTGCAAGCGAGGAAGAGGGAGGGAGTTATATACTCTAAATAACTCCATCCCTTTAACAGTTCAGTTTTGGTCGTTAAATGGATCGCATTAAGAGCTCGTGGTAGGGTCTCAGATCAAATGAAGCTTATTATAGATTACCTACAAACCATAGTAACCCGAGTCGGTTTTACTAAAACTTTTAAAATAAAAAACAGGTTGTGTTGCGGGGGACTAAGAAGAAACTCGAGTCCAACACGCCAGCTGTTCTTGCTACTTTGAAATTAAATCTGTCACGCTCTCTATAGAAGTTTCTTTATTTATCGTCAGACTTCCGTTCTGGTTGAAAACACACTTTAGTAAAACTGTTTCTTAGCAAAGATTGTTTTTAACTTACTTAACAATATTAGTTGTGTATAGGTATCTAAAAAGACGAGATCATTTTCGCAGCATTTTCCCGTGACATCGCTCCTATGGTCTGTCCCACAGAAATTTCTGTGGGACACACGAGTGTATAGTTTCAAGCTATAAAAAAAAAAACGGATGAGATACACAGCGATAGTGAGTGTAAGAAACGGTACGCTGTGTAGAATTAGCATTATAAATTGTAGCCTTCATGTTATTATGACGAGCTGAAAGTTGCAGTTGTTTTTTACGTGAAAGAGTAATACGTATAATTATATTGAATATACGTTATATTTTGATGACGTCTGATCTAGTTGCTTGTGTTTTCAATTAATTATAAACTCCTTTTGATGTAAATAACAAACAAAAAGTTTCCTTAACAAAGGAAAGTTGACTCCAACACGGTCGCGGTTGTTGCAACATTGAGATTAAATCATGCTCTAGATTTCACGCAGCGGTAGAGAATAAAAATTATCTTGTGTTTTGTTCTAAAATACTGGAAGGATATATGTAGTTATGGTGTAAATAAAAAAAAGTATATTTATTCCTATCAAACATTTTATGGTCTATAACTAGAGTTTTGAATTATTAACTTTAGCGAAAAATATTTTCCACAGGAAAAGGTAAAGGAAATAACAAAAAACACTAAAAATCGGAATAGTCTAACTAAAATTGGATATCAACACTTCAAGATAAGTCCTATATTTCACCTGGTTTTATGGTTTCCTCGTAAAATTGAACAGAAACTCTCTAGCAACATGTCTCTGTAATAATAACTAATTCGTCTCTCGTGTTGGCAAGTTTCTTCTTTTTTTGCAATACATATTATATCGTTTGTATTTTAAAGAATCTAGTTTAACGCACTAGATATAATCAAGCTGCCAAGCTTTTTTCCGTCTATGTTGGGGTTTGCTTCCAGCCTAACCGCAATCTGCTGAACACCAATACTGACTACTTATCTGACTTCCACAGCTCAGTATCATTGGGTAGCATGTTATGTTTTGGCAAGATTGGGGTCAAAGTCGATAGATGCGGGATGCACAGGTCTGTTCATTGTGGCGAAACGTTGGGGAGTATAGGCCAAGTGTCGTCACAACGAACGGCGCAATAGTGGACGTCTTTCAGCTGAAATAATGATGAAGAAGATTGGTGTTAGATTTTCGGGCTTTTGATTACCCATTTTAATTTACTAGATATAAATAACTACACAAATTTTTGGACCAAACAATTTCTCTTAATCTTTCACATTTTTACATCAAGATGTGATGTCGCACCTAACAAAAACTAGGTACATTGCATCACCAAGCACGTTTCGCTTATACTTTAAAATAGAATCACGCTCCAAATACCAACACGCTGTGCACTGAACACTTTTCATCTGACGGTTATTGTTGTAATATTACGTGCACGTGACAGGTTCTCTCTGATATATTAGGGAAATTCTGAACAGCGTGATAGCTGTCATTTGTGTAGAAGTAGGCGTTTGGTATTCCTAAATATGTCAGGTAAGCATTAAGCATATGACGGTTCTGTTATGAAGTTATAGTTAGTAATAATAATAATAATAACCGAGAACCTCGTGAAAGCCGAGAAAGATAAACAAATGAATTATATTGACTTGGCTCGCGAGGTTGTCGACATGTGGGATGTGGACTCAGCGATCATTGTACCGATAGTCGTATCAGCCAATGGCTTAATAGCCAAGAGCCTCGACCAACATCTTAGGAGGCTCACGTTAAGCGGCTGGATCAAGGGCTTGATTCAGAAAGCGGTACTCCTGGACACGGCTCGTATAGTTAGGAGGTTCCTCTCTGGAGCCCTGACCGCCGGTAGCATGGAGTCTGTTCCCGATACCGGTGGGCTTTTTATATTTTTAATTTTTTATTGGAATATTTTAAAATATAATTTATAATTATGTTATGTTGAAGGAATAAACGAAATAATAATAATAATTTATTAATAAGACAACATTTGGTCTATAACATCTGTTATTAATTCTTATATCTACGTTAGTTCATCATCAAATATAAATAATAATATACAAAAATAATAAAATAAAATTAACTAATAAAATGATCAAAAACTTAAAAAGCGGTGCCGTTGCCGTTGGCGGTTTATTAGTAATAACGAAACGCACAAAACTTTTTGGGAACACATTCATTGTGCGTACAGCTAAGGAGTGGAAATCCTTGCCGGAATCTGTGTTTTCTGATAGCTACAATCCGGGAATCTTTAAGTCAAGAGTGAATAGGTTACTTCTAGTAAGCTCATTCCATCGTCGACCGCATCGTCGCTTTCCATCAGGTGAGAATGCGGTCAAGCGCGAACCTATCAAGAAAAAAAAACCGGATACCTGACGTGTGACACTACACAAAAAAAGGAAACTTTACATTTTATTGATTTGTTGATAAAACTGTCATTTTCTTATTATACAGGTTTGGGGTACAACGGTTGAAAAAAAACCTATAACGAGCGAACAATTTATTAAATAAAATTAAGAGTAGAGATAGAGTAGTGATGTTAATCACTAACAAACAAATAAATACACATACATAAATATTAGTTCATGTAAGGGATATAAAAATAAAGCTTATAATAATAATGTCGCTCGCAGTAGCTAGTTCTAAATAATATAAATAAAGTAGGTACTTAATTAACGTATTATTCAAGTTTCTTTGTTAATGTGGAACTCTTAGCAGTAAAGTCTTATTCTTGGGATAAGTTTTATTTCTATTCTTTTTGCTGTGGTTTTGCTGAAATGTAGAAAGTCGCATGTGACTTAAATATTACTGGAGTCTGTTGTTGCGAAGTGGTACATCTGTACGTACACCTTTAGGAAATACAGACGTTGTTATATTGTCTGTGACTTTATTTCAAATGTGTAATATTTTTGTCAGTCATAAAAATCTTCTCTGTGTTTCTCTATGGAGAAAACAGATCATTTTCGCGGTTTTTGGTAAGATTTTTTCGAGTGAATTTTGGCTGCGTTCATTTTTCGTAAATTGATTCCTAGTGAATATTGTCATGTGAAATTGGTGTAGTTTTGTATCTCAAGAGTCTACATATATTCATTCACAACTGGAAAATATATGGAATCATTGACACAGATGCGATCTCGGTGCCATACAAAACAAAATGACCCTACAAGGGTTCCGTTTTTACCGACTTTTTTTTACTTATTTCATCGTCCTGCCCTTGTCCCGTTTTATTTGGGGTCGGCGCAACACGATTTTTTCTTCCATTCTGTCCTGCCATTCGTCACGCTATTACTAACTCACTTTTCTTTCATATCACTTCTCACACAATCCATCCATCTTTTCTTCGGTCTCCCTCTCCATCCATCTACATGTAAACTCATAACTCTTTTAGTAACATGCATCTCATCCCTCCTCTTCACATGACCATACCAAGACCAACGATTCCCATTCCAACTTTTTTGAACTTATTTATTGTGTTTATTTATTTATAGCTCTGAAAAAAAACGGATGAAAAAAGATTACATGTAGCGGAGATGAGAATGTTAAGATGGATGTGTGGTGTGACGAGAATGGATAAAGTGAGAAATGAATATATTATGGGTTTGAAATGAAGTTTGAAAGTGGCGCCAGTGACTGAAAAGTTGAAAGGGAATCGTTTGTCTTGGTATGGTCATGTGAAGAGGAGGGATGAAACGCATGTTACTAAAAGAGTTATGAGTTTACATGTGGATGGATGGAGAGGGAGAGGGAGACCAAAGAAAAGATGGATGGATTGTGTGAAGAGGGATATGAAAGAAAAGGAAGTTAGTGATAGCATGACGAATAACAGGGCAGAGTGAAAGAAAAAAACTTGTTGCGCCGACCCCAACTAACACAGGATAAGGGCAGGAAGATGATGATTTATTTATAGCTCTCCAAAGACTTAGGTACGGAACCCTATAAAGATAATTTTCGTGTCAATCTCATTGTCAGTCTGCCGAGCACTTCATCTTGACTTCATAGTACCGGAGTTAAGTTAATAAGTACCAGTCCATATTAAATCTACCCAGCACTTTACGCCTGTGGAATAATTAAAGAGCTGACTAATTATTTCGTAGTTCCTGGTAAAGTTGAGCAGCTAAAGGGATTAAGTAAATATAGGATAAGCAGAAACATCCTCCTCATGACTTGTTTTTTATAATATAATAAACTAGTGCTTGACTGCGATCCCACCTGATGGTAAGCAGTGACGCAATCGTTGATGGTGAGGTGCACTAGTTTATTAAGAGCCTATTCACTCTGGCCTTGAAGACACCTAAATTATAATTGGACGGGAAGACCGCAGCAAGTGAATTGCTCCAGTCCTTCGATGTACGCGGTATAAACGACGAGGCGAAACGCTTAGTTCGGATCCAGTACCACTTAGTTCTACCTTTTCCTGTGCATACGTTCGCAAACTCACTACAAGTGTTTGTCTGTTGTTTGTACAGTGGTTATTAACACACTTATTATGTTTAAAAAGTTATAGAAATCTCTGAAAATTAGAAAAAAAATATCTCCAATAAATTATGAAATTTATATCAAGATTTTTTTTTTTTTTCGGTTGGAAATCATCTTATGACATCCCCCGTTCTTGGGCGGGGCGGGAGATAGTGTCAGACTTTTACTGACCAAAAACGCACTCCTGTTCCTTCGTTGCCTTTCGTACCGGGGCCGAGTCTTCCTTTCAGAATCAGACCCTTGGCCCCAGTAGGCTTCGACCCTGCTGGGCCCCCACTACAGTTGCTGACATCTCCTTGAGGCGCGCGTTGAACAGTACGCGCCGTCGACAACTTGGGCTCGGTCCGGACGGTTACCGGACGGTCGGACGGCGAGCCACCCGTTGCTCGCCGTCCGCAAGCCCGCGCCAACGGTGGCCGGAAATCGGGATCGGAGTCCCGGCGGCGGTTGGGGCGTGAGGACCGTAAATTTATATCAAGCTTAGATATCCATTTCTGTTCAGTTTCTCTAGGTAATTTAATATTGCCCTGTGTGCGTATATAAAGTAACAAAATTTTTTTTTTTTTTATAATCATCTAATTTTTTTGGGGTCTGTACCCAGTGGATGCCAGAAATACCCTATTACTGAGTCCAATTATTACAATTACAAAGTCCATCTGTCTGTGGACTGTATCTCATAAGTCGTAAGAGGTAGAGAGATGAAATTTTCACAGAATGTGTATTTCTATTGCCGCTAGAACAAAAAATAATAAAATTCAAATAAAGTAAATAATTAAAGTTAATAAAAGTTATTTTGTCGGCGTTTTTTTGCTCGTTTTTAATAGAACTTCACTCGAAGAAATTCCGCCAAAAACTCCCATACGACGTTTACATGTACTTATAATATTATATTACAAGAATAGTATGGACATACTCCCTTATATTCCTTATTACATTATTTGGACTGTCATGGCGTCACATTAAAGTTCTTAGTACACTTGCAACCCTTCACATGGTTGTATCTTTTATTTCCCACGTGCGTAGTCAATGCTACGTAGCTACGAACCGCTACGAAGCTACGAACTGCTACGTGCTACGACGTGCTACGAACTTTTGGAGTTGTTGTATTTTGGGCTGTTTAGCATACAGGAAAACCCTTTTAGAGGCTTTCCTTACATTTCCTTGTTTAATTAAGAAATAAATTATTTTTACAGCTTTATTTTGATAGGTTGTCATTTAACCACTATCTCACCTGATGGTAAGCAATGATTTGGTATAATTATGATTTCTTTTTTTTAAAGTGGAATATCATCTAATGACTTATTCCACTCTTGCGGATTGTTACTGACTGAAATCACACTTATGTTCTTTCAATTGCTCTTTAGTACCACGGGTTTCCTTTTCAGAAGTCAACCTATAGCTCCAGTGGGCTTCGGCCCTGCTGGGCCCCCGACGGTTTTGCTAGCATCTCTTTGAGGCACGCGTGGAATACTATGCGCTGTCAACGACTCGGACTCGGTTCGTACGGTTACCGGACGGTCGGACGGCGAGCTATCCATTGCCCTTCGTCCGCAAGCACCGCCTATTCACGGTGGCACACGCTTACCTATTGACTCTTGGTTGAAAGTCCGACAACTAGAAAGACTATAAAGCAATATAGACTCCGGCAAGAAACTCCACTCTTTAACTGTACACATAATAAAACATCATAATTAACCATTTTTTATCCTTTAGTTTTTACGAGAAATAATGGCTTATTTACGAATCGAGTTTTATGTAACACAGAATTAATCCTTATCCAATTGAGTACCTTAAATACATTGTGCATTTAATATCGATCAATATGGCTCTTTACATCATTAATTTAAATGAATATTTTCAAAGATATTACTGATTTAAAATCCAGGGATATAGCGGTTGCAGTGGTAACGGCCGGGGGGCCGGCCACCACACAAAAGAAAAAATGTTTGTATTGTCTAATGAAAAAAAACTGATCGTTGTATATAAAGTCATTCTGTAGTATATTTAGTATCAGAATTGCACCCGTAGAAAATAAATAAAATCAAAATCATTTATTATAAGACAGAAGTCCATAGCCTGTACATAAAGTCTCACATTTAAAAAAACCAGGATTATTAAAATAAAAATAAAAACAATGAAATCATAATAAATAATTCAAATCAATTCATAAATTAACATCCCAATAAATATATTAAATCTTAAATTGACATTAAAATCACAATAAATAAGAAAAACTAAAATTAAATTCATAATTATTAAATTAAAATCAAGATTATTAAAAAATTAATTTGCACGTCAAAATATTATAATTTTAAATACATTTTAAAGAGTGGCTTTAATCAATAGAATAGAGTAAACATTTATGTACACAAAATTGTAACAAAACTTTTACACAATCTTAAATCTACGCGTACAATGGCGGTCTTATTGGTTTGACAGCGATATCTACTAGACGACCTTTGGATGGACTGTAAGAACGTAGTGAATCAATTAAACTTTAAATTTAACAAAAAAACTGATAGTTGCAAAGTCTATTGAGTTTAATTTACAATTGGTTTTAATGTAAAAAATATTTATTTATAATTTTATTGTTTTTTAGTCTAATAACTAGACTATGCTATATTGTTGTGGTTGACTATGATATATTGTTTTTGCTAGATAAAAACTTATTTGATTGTTATAAAGCATTGCATAAATATATAATATATATTATATGTTTAGCTAGTCTTTTCTTGTGTTTGACACTATGACGATGGAGCACACTTTCCTGAAAGTTACCTATTCACTGTTGACTTGAAAGACCTCAGGTTGTAGCTACCAAGAAACACAGGCTCTGCCAGGGAATTAAATTCCTTAGCTGTACTTACTTATTCTGTAGCTATACGCACAGTGAATTTATTCTCAAAATTTTTAGTGTGTATAGATGAACTGTGATGCCTGTGAGCCACACTTTTTGTAATAATATTAGTTCCACTTGACCTTTAGAAGTTTTTGGTAATTCCCATCAGTAATTAACATCACTGTTGCCTCACACTATAATTACCCATAGGTCACAGCGCCATAGTGCGTAGGTTGTTAGTGCTAGCGCTCCTGTCCACTTCGTGGAGGCGTTAGTGCTTAAATTATGTACTTAACATAGAATTACACCGATCCGATATTCCTAGAACAAATAGTCAGAGGTATTTAGTACACCCACATAATATACAGTTTGACAGGATTGTTGGTCTTGTTGTCAGTGGCCCTGACTACTATAACGGAGGTCGTTGATTCGATTTCCACCCAGGACAAATGTTTGTGTGATGAGCACGATCATTTGTTCTTTATCTGGGCGTAATTTATCTACAATATGTATGTATTTAGAAATATATCATATAAGTATGTTTATCATTTGTGTGACGAGAATGGATAAAGTGAGAAATGAGTATATTAAGGGAAGTTTGAAAGTAGCGCCAGTGACTGAAAAGTTGAAGGGGAATCGTTTGTCTTGTTAAGGTTATGTGAAGAGGAGGGATGAAACGCATGTTACTAAAAGAGTTATGAGTTTACATGTGGATGGATGGAGAGGGAGAAGGAGACCAAAGAAAAAATGAATGGATTGTGTGAAGAGTGATATGAAAGAAAAGGAAGTTAGGGATAGCATGTCGAGTGACAAGACAGAATGGAAGAAAAAACGTGTTGCGTCGACCCCAAATAACACGGGACAAGGACATGGCGGTAAGTCCCCTCTTTGAGGCGTGGTTGGAAAGACCTCACGGCGTCCTCACATTCCGCATGACGCAGGTTCTCACCGGACACGGTAAGTTCGGGAGGTTTCTGCACCGGATTCGTGCGGAAACGACGCCCGGGTGTCGCCACTGTGTGGCCCACCCGGAGGACACGGTAGAGCACACGGTGGAGGTGTGCCCCGCTTGGGCAGAGCAACGCCGTGTCCTCGTGGGGGCAATCGGCGGTGGCGATCTCTCGCGCTGGGCCTTGGTTCAGGCCATGCTCCGGAGCGAGGAGGAGTGGCAGGCGGTCGCCTCCTTCTGCGAAGCAGTAATGCTAGCTAAGGAGGCGGCCGATCGCGTGAGGCAACGGTCCTTACGCTCCAACCGCCGCCGCCGGGATTCCGATCCCGATTTCCGGCCACCGTAGGCGCGGGCTTGCGGACGGCGAGCAATGGGTGGCTCGCCGTCCGATCGTCCGGTAATCGGACAGAGCCCAAGTCGTCGACGGCGCGTAGCGTTCCACGCGCGCCTCAAGGAGATGTCAGCAAATCGTAGGGGCCCAGTAGGGTCGAAGCCTACTGGGGCCACGGGTAGTGTGAAAGCGGAACCCGGGGCCCTGGGACGAAGGCAACGAAGGAACAGGAGTGGGTTTTTAGTCAGTAAGAGTCTGACACTATCTCCCGCTCCGCCCAAGAGCGGGGATGTCATTAGGATGATTTTCCCAAACAATAAAAAAAAAAAAAAAAAACGGGACAAGGACAGGAAGATGATGATGATGTTTATCAGTTGTCAAGTATTCATAGCACAAGCTCTGCTTAGTTGGGGACTAGACGGCGTTGTTCGAAAGTTGTGGAATATTATATGTTATTATATTATATTATACATAATCAGTCTTATAATGTTCCCACTGCTGGGTCTCAGGTTTCCTCTCCTTAATAAAGAGTTTGAGCCATTTTGGTTCTAGAAACTGCCGTTTTGGGAACAGTGGTTATGAAAGAGATTACTCAAAGTAATTCGTCTGGCTGAGTTTGAACACGCCTCAGGGCTGTTACCACCAGTAACCACCACACCTCACCACGTGGTTAGCCACAACTGTTCTTCTATCTTTCGTACACCTACGTTCTCTAGTTATTTTTATCTTATCATATCATTTATTTTATTTCAAGTTTGCACTCATATAAGGGTTAGTAACAATATTTACTTAAAACTATGTTGGTAGAGCTCTATAAAATTCAAATTACACAAAAACATCACTGTTGCCTCACACTACGTCTAAACATTAAAACCGGCCGTTACTAGAATGTATGAAAAAATTAAAAACAAAAACACTTAACTAATTAAAATTTCATAATATATATACACTTAATAATATAACTCCTACCTAAAATATGGCGTCATAAAACTCCTCCGCATCGCTGTCGACTGGAAGTGTGCCCAAAAGACTGGCGGCATTGCCACGTTGTATGGCAATGCTTAATCTCTGACCGAGATAAAAGCCAGCCCATCATCATCCTCAGATCCGCTAAGAACGGATTTTCGAAATTCACCCCCTAAGGGTATTAAACGGGGGTCCAGTTTGTATGGACAATACGACTATCACGCGGGCGAAGCCGCTGGCAGAAGTTCGTGATTTAATATAAAAATAATAAATACTCCCCAATTTATTGAATTCATCGTATCAGGCTGGGTGCTGCGACGCCTACGAGTCACGCGTCAACCCCCGCTTAATTATTAATTCGTAAGTGTATTAAAAATGTCGTTTGATACATTTGTGTCACTGCAGTACTCGGTCCCATAACCTTCGCTTGCGGCTCGGGCGAATTCCGCCGGTAGCAATGATAAACTTTCTCCACTTGTATCAAAATGCACTATTTCATGCACATTTCATATTACGTACAGCCCTTAACTAACTATAAGTTACAAAAGCGCGTGGGAAGTGAACCCACGCGACGTACACGAGATTTGCTATAGTGTCCTGATTTTTCGTAATTTACTATCTGCGTAGGACGTGTCTGCGTACTCTTCAGTCAATATGTAGTTAACATGTACACAGATATTTGTTATTTATTCTTTGCTTTTGTGATAGCGTTGTTATAATTGCTTTTGTGATTGATGCGAGACGCACGGGAAGGTTCATTGTGGAGACATTTGGGGGAGGCCTTTGCCCAACAGTGGACGTCTTTCGGCTGAAATGATGATGATGATCATGAATTGTATATAACTAGGGTTTCTAAAACTTTTTATGCTGTGTGTCCCTTTACGTAATGTCTTTGTAAACGCCCTTGTAAAAGATGATACCTGCGTGTAGCTCCTAAATAATTTTATTCAAAGAAAACTCCAAAGAAAATACTATCTTATTGTTATCATTTTAGGAAGAACAGTAGGAATAATCAATGAGAGGGATGAGCTTGCTTTTCTGAGCATAACTTCTCTAATAGAAGTAAAGTTTTGAAATCACTGCTCTGCTCGATTTTTACGGTTCCGTACCTCAAAAGGAAAACATGGAACCCTTATAGGATCACTTTGTGAAAACCGCACGGTGCGATCAGTAGGAGAGGGGACTTCTCCAAACGCAACATTGATATTGCAAGCTCATTCTGCCGTGTTGGGTCCGCGTCGGAACTCGTATTCAAAAATCACTCGAATTTCCGAAGTATCCATCTTTCTTGTCTAAGCTGAATAAAAAAAACAACTGAAAGTAGATAATCGAAAATCATTGGAGATTTTTCACAAGAAGTACCTACTTCATAGGTACCATGTGAAAAAAGTTTCACTCAGAAATCTCAAACCATGAAGGTTCTATGTCAATTCGAAGTACCTATTACAATAAAACGGCAATTTCATAATTTGACCCTTATTATTTAGAGCACTTTTCCAGCTATAACCTCTTTGGAATTTCCATTGGACTGTTAAAGTATTAAAAAAATCTTCTAAAGAAAAAATATTATTAGGTTAAAGACAGGCTTCGGTTGGTAAACTCTAACATTTTTGCCAATATAAGTATGTCTAATAAACTAGTGCGCTTGACCATCAATGATTGCATCTCCGCTTACCATCAGGTGGGATCGCAGTCAAGCACTGGTTTATATCAATTAAAAAAAAAAATATGTCTAGAGACTCACCGACCCCACATTCAAACCATTGCAACGGTTTTGCGGGGTTTATCTTATAATTGACTTACCTTGTTGGAATAAAGATAAATAAATAAATAATAAATAAGTAACAAAACAACGCAAAAAAGTGATCTTTAAAAAATGCTTCCATGTTTAACGTTTTTAGGTAGATGTATGAAACTATAAAAAAGTATTACAGATACTTGCACTTGTATTATTATTAGAATTATTTATCTAAAGAACTGAGAAACTTCGTTTACCAAATCCATGACTTGATTGTTGAGAGAAAATCAAGAATATCTACACTTCCAAACGTTACATCTACCAATATTGGCACAGCGTGCCAAAAAGAACAAATGACTTTGTCAAACATTTGTCGGACAACTTTGAAATTGAATCACGCTCTGGATATTGTGTCACGCTGTTCGGAGAACTTTCTAGCCATAGATATAAGTTTCTAACGGTGCGGCGTTCAGCGTGACGCTGCTGGAGCTGGGCCGTAACTGACATTACAGTGAACTTTTCACAGCTTTAAGCTTAGATTTTATAGTCAAAGTTCAAATATACAACATTAAATAAACATAAGAGAAGATAAAGTTTATTAATAATAATAAAAAGTTATGAATCAAGTTTTTTACCTCGAATTATAGTTTAATAAAATCTACACTAATATTAGTTTGTTTTGTTTGTTTGTAGGAGGTAATCTCTGAAAGTCCTGGTCCGATTGCGAAAATTTTGTCACCGATAGAATGCTGCTTTATTCTTGAGTGACATATGCTATATTTTATGTAAGCGGGCGAAGCTGCGGGCAAAAGCTAGAACTGAATAAATTTGCCAACTCAAATTTCTCAATTTTCACGAGAACTGCTAGGTTGAAGAGCGGGCTCGCGATAGGTCAACGAATTTTTTTTGAGATTGGAAATCATCCAATGATTTCTCTCGCTCTAGGGTAGAGTGAGAGGGTGGCTCAGACTTTTACTAACAAAAACACACCTGTGTTCTTCAGTTGCCCTTTACTTTCTATGATCACGGTTTCCCTTTCAGAAATTCTTCTTGGCCCTAGCGGGTATCGGCCCTGCTGGTTTTGCTGACATCTCTTTGATCGAGTAATTCCTAGTGTGAAGGAAAGCAGATTATAAATATTATTATTTACAAAACAAACCTCCCCTTCCCTTTCCCTTACCACGTCTGTCCATCTGTATGTTCGCGATAAACTCAAGAACGGTTTTCACTAATCGACAGAGTGATTCATGAGAAAGGCTTAGCTATACAATACATGCATATTAAAGTAGAGAAAACATCAGAGCGAAGCTTGATGGATAGCTAGTTTACGCAATAAAGCACACAAAATACTGGTGAAAACTGAATTAAGCTCTACCATTCAGAGTTTTTCATTTGTTGTTATTGTTGCAAAGTTACAAACACTTTTAATATTTCATGAACCTTATTGTGTATTATGTTGCCTCATGTTTTCTTTTGGTTTTGCAATAAAGGCTTTTGTTATACATTTCTTTTTTTTTACTGTTATAGTACTCTGTTTGAAACCCTTTAATTTCAAAATGCCGTTTATATTTTTAGCAGTGAGGGGCGAGTAGGTACCTATATTTTACTGTAATATTTTTGTTGTGAAATATCTATTGACGCGCCAAGGCAGTACAATTGACTCGAATGCCGTGACGCTAAACGGCATGACGTTGTGATATCATGATGCCGGCACTATGCCACTACTCTCGACTTCCTACTACACAAGGAAATCGTACGCACACGCGCGTGTTTTGTAAGGTCTAATTGTTTACGGACGCGTAGCTTCATAGACGCGTATTCGTTATTATATGTTGTGTCGTCGTGTCGTTGTCGCTTCGTCGAGAACAGGCGTACACCAAGCGTATAATGACGAAGACGCGTCTATGAAGCTACGCGTCCGTGGACAGTAGGCTTGGTGTTTTAAAATATCTGCCGAACGTCCCACGTTTTATTTCAATATCCGCACTGTTACAGTCTAGTCTGTGACATTTTACTATCTGTAGTCGTTGTTGAATAGGCAGGATCAGACTATATATACTTTTCTCATCATTATCATCATCATTTCATTTGAAAGACATTCACACTGCTGGACACTGGCCTCCCCACAACAACCGGTCCTATGCGTCTTGTATCCATCGAATTTCCGCAGCCCTCACTAGGTCATCGGTCCATCTTGTGGGAGGCCTTCTAACACTGCGTCTTCCGGTACGCAGTCGCAACTCTAGAACCTTTCAGCACCATCGACTTTCTATTCTGCGAGCAATGTGCCCTGCCTTTACGTTTGGCGATTTTTCGGGCTATGTTGGTAACCTTGGTTCTCCTGTGGATATCTTCATTTCTGATTCGCTCACGCAAGGAAACTCCGAGCATAGCCTTCTCCACTGCCCTTTGGGTGACTTTAAGTTTTCTGATGAGGCCCATACTTACCTAATTTTCAAATATTATGACCGGAATGGGGTAGAAGGGTTCAGTTCAATAAAATTATTCAGCTGCCACTTAGAATGGAAGCCAGTCCGACTGTGGACTATGCTACCAACCCCTTAAAAACACCCTTTCAACTATGTAATATTTAACCTTTTTATCAAGGTCCGCTCAATATTTTTACGCCGTACAATTCAAATATTTTCTCAGCCCATATAAAAATACCTTTTCTTTTAAATATGACCCTAATTTAATATAAAAATATGGCTCAGCAGAATCTATTTTTCAGATTCGTTACACAAGAATATGAAAACCAATAAGGATCACGTCATACAAGGTGCGACGCTGAGCGCTTTTTTTACGATAGTTATGTAATTTAGAACTGTATGAGCTTGTTCCCTGTATTCGTTTGCGTTAAATTTGGTTGCTTACCAGGTGGGATTCCAGACAAGCATTGGTCAGTCAAATGGAGAAAGGAAAAAATTCATTAGTTCCCTTGGCTCAGATATTAACTCAATTAAACTAGCCAACTAAAGGAACACGGATGATTTTAGACGTTGAAAGTCTGACACACCCTCCCGGTCCATTCTGAGCGGGAGCTGTTATTTGATGATTTCCCGCCTTAAAAAAATATACATTTATTAGTCATACATACAGCTATCATTACAGATCAACCCAATGCGATAGTGTAGTCAAAATATTAATTACAATTATAATTTAATGTCAATCATCATCATCATCTTCCTGCCCTTGTCCCATCTTATTTGGGGTCGGCGCAACACGTTTTTTTCTTCCATTCTATCCTGTCAAAAGTCATACTATCACTAACTTCCTTTTCTTTCATATCACTGTTCACACAATCCATCCATCTTTTCTTTGGCCTTCCTCTCCCTCTCCACCCATCCACATGTATACTCATAACTCTTTTAGTAACATGTGTTTCATCTCTCCTCTTTACATGACCATACCAGGACAAACGATTCCCCTTCAACTTTTCAGTCACTGGCGCCACTTTCAAACTTCCTCTAATATATTCATTTCTTACTTTATCCATTCTCGTCACACCACACATCCATCTCAACATTCTCATCTCCGCTACATACAATCTTTTTTCATGCGTCTTTTTCACAGCCCAACATTCTGATCCATACAGTATGACAGGTCTTATCACGGACTTGTAGATTTTACCCTTCAACTTGAGGGGCATCCGTGGGTCACAAATTGTTCCAGTGACCTGTCGCCATTTCATCCATCCTGTATTGATCCGATGTGATACGTCTCGGTCTACCTCGCCATCTCCTTGGATAAGCGACCCGAGGTACCGAAAGTCGGAGCAGATTGGTATGGGCGTTCCAGCGAGAGCTAAGGGCATAGGACCGGAGAGACCACCGAAATCGCAGAACAAGTATTCCGTTTTGGTTCTACTCAATTTCAGGCCAACACACTCCAGTCTGTGCCACCACACCTCCAATCTGTTCTGGACCTCTAGGCCACTCTCGGTAACCAACACAATGTCATCGGCAAACAGCATACACCAGGGAGCCTCTTCCTGAATGTCCGACGTCAGAGCGTCCATTATCATCAGGAAAAGGTAAGGGCTGAGAGCCGACCCTTGATGTAGGCCGACAGCCACATTGAAGCTGCCAGTGGTGCCCACTGTAGACCGGACTTGGGTACTGCATCGACTGTACATCGCTCGGATCAACTGCACATACTTCCCAGGCACACCTTTCTCCTTAAGGGCCCACCACAGAACCTCACGAGGTACCCGGTCGTATGCCTTTTCGAGGTCGATGAATACCATGTGCAAGTTTTTATGCGCACCTCTGTATTTCTCGCACAGCTGGCGTATAGAAAAAATGGCATCCGTTGTACCCCGACCAGGCATAAAACCGAATTGGTTCTGTGAAATTTCACTCTCTTCTCTCAGCCTTCTTTCAATAACTTTCTCCCAGGCTTTCATAGTATGTGAAATTAGCTTTATTCCTCTATAATTGTTGCATTCAAGCACATCACCCTTGTTTTTAAAGATGGGCACCAGGGAACTGTTGCACCACTCATCAGGTATGGCTTCTTCCCGCAACAACTTATTGAAGAACAAAGCTAACCACATCCATCCATCCACTCGCAGCAACTTCCACACTTCAACTGGTATTCCGTCTGGACCAATTGCCTTACCATTCTTCATTCCATTTACAGCTATCCTGACTTCATCCATACTAATCATTCTCACTAGACCCAAATTCACTGGTTTGCTCTCTAAAATCCCATTCCAGTTATTTTCCTCATTCATCAGTCTTTCAAAATAGTCCTTCCACCTCTCTTTGATTTTTTCATCTTCTGATAGAATCATTCCAGTTTCATCCCTTATACATCTTATCTGACAAACATCTCTCGCATTTCTCTCTCTTGCTCTAGCAAGCCGGTATAGATCTTTCTGGCCTGCCGGACTATCCAGTGTATCGTATAATTGGTCCTGTGCTTTTGCTTTCGCTATTGCCACGGCTTTTTTGGCTTTTTTCTTTAAAGCATCATAATCACTTTTTTTCGCAGACTTTAAGCTAGTGTTTTCCGGATCTATACGCTGCCATTCCTTAAATTTCCTCTTTTTTTCCTTCAACACATTCTGTATATCTATCGACCACCACCATGTATCCCTATCTATTGTACCCTTTCCTCTCGTCTCTCCCAAAATATCTTTCGCTGCATGTCTAATACACTCAGCAATCTCATTCCAGCTTTCATTTATACTTCGATCATTCATGTCTCCCATCTCTATCATTCTGTCCACCACTCGCTCCCTGAACTTCTTCGCACAGTCACTCTTCTCAAGCATATGCCATTTTATTTTAGGAGGGGGACGCTCTTTGCTTTTTTTGTTATGGAGCTTGACTACTGACACCATAACCAGGAGCCTGTGCTGTGAGACTAGGTCTTCTCCTGGTAGCACTTTACAGTCTTTGACGTACTTTAGTTGATTACGCCTAATCAGGAAGTAATCTATTTGCGTATTGTGGTTACCGCTTTTGTACGTGACCAGGTGTTCGTCTCCTTTCTGGAACCAAGTATTGGCTACTGCCAGGTCAAATGCAGTAGCAGATTGCAGCAGCGTCTCCCCTTCACTATTCGGACTTCCAAAACCCCATCCCCCGTGTACTCTTTCGTAAATACCTCTCATTCTTCCCACATGTCCATTAAAGTCACCTCCAACAATCAATTCCTCATGTACAGGGATGGCCATTAAAGCTCTATCAAAATCCTCCCAAAACTTCTCTTTCACCGTTTCATCGCATCCTACTTGTGGTGCATACACACTAACTACATTCAACATTACATTCTCTAACATAGTCTTCACAACTATAAGCCTATCATTAATCCTTTGTACTTCCATCACGCTTTCTTTTAATTTGCTGTCTAACACTATTCCTACACCATTTCTTTTACCATCACTTCCACAGTAATAAAACTTATATCCCTCACCAATTTCTCTCGCTTTTGTTCCTCTCCATTTTGTTTCTTGTAAGCACGCCACGTTTATTCGTCTTCTTTTAAATACATCCGCTAACTCTCTGGCCCTTCCAGTCATTGTCCCTACATTCCAACTTGCATACCTCAATCTCGTTTCCCGAGCTAGCTTCTTACGTTGCCCCCGCCCGGGATGGTGCAACAACCCTAGTCCATTTCCCACAGGAGCCGGGTGCTGCCCCTGCGCGTCGCCTGTGGGGTACGCCCTAACCCTATCGCGCATTTCATTTAAACTTAACATGTGTCATAATTTAATGTCAATAAGGTACCTAAATCCAATTCATAAAACTTACCCAATGCGATAATGTAGTCAAAAATATAAATAGTCATCTTGGTGTGGCATAAAGTATACATAAATAAATAAATAGTTGGGCAAATGCCAAACCAATTTGCGCGTTTCGGTGTGACCTGATCTTAAGGTTTGGTTTTCTCTTTGTTTTTTTATCTTGGATCCTGATTCAGCTATCTCAAGGGTTGAAAGCCAATATTATGTAGATTTTTATCTAGTTATGTTGCTAGGTTTTGCTTGAAATGTATTTTTTCGGGTTTGCGTGTGATATCAGAAACCTTTTGTTCTTAAGAATAGGTAGCATGTTTTATAGAATATCAATACGTCTAAATTTTGGTTCTTTGGTCGTGTCAGATTGCAATCCCATCGGACTATGAGTACAGAGAGTGCACCTGTGTTTGCGCACACGCTTGTGCACTGTAATATCTCCTCCGTACTTGACTAATCTCTGCCCCCGTAGTCAAGTTACGATCGTTTTGTTTGCGTCGAACGCCTCGAGTAGGCCACGTCTCCGATGCCTTTGTTCTGACGTCATCTCAACGCTCAGTCACGTGGTCAGAACAAAGGAATCGGAGGCGTGGCCTACTCGAGGCGTTCGACGCAAACGAAACGATCGTAACTTGGATACTGGATACTACTTGGGGGCTGCTGAGATTGCCAACCGTGATCGAAATTCGGTCGGGAAGATTATCTAGATCATGCTATAGGTATTTAAGGAACATGAAGCTCAAAAGTATTACAGAGTAGTTGAGTCATGGAGTTCAGATAGGTTGTTAGGTAGCTGCGGATGAAAGGGCTGGGCAGACGAGAGATAATAATATTTATTTTGCAAATCTATGTCTATAGTTCCCTAGATAGACACTTGAAAAAGTATCTAAGAATTTTTATTCTTTCCGAGTTCAAATTTTGAACGAGGTTAATTTGTTCAAATACATACACTTTGGACGTATTCCTGTACAGTTTTTTCCTGCTATTTTTGATATTAAAATGGAGTGGGGTATTAAAGGCCTGTGTTAAGACTAAGGGAAATACACAAATATACACACAACTAAACAACAATCACCCAATGCAATTTATCGCGCGTCATGTCACTATTTGCGCGAGTGGGACAGCCTGTACTAGGCTCCACCTACTTACGCTGCGAAACACTTTTATCGATTTCCGTAAATAAGATAAAATTTACAAAAAAAATCTACCCATTATATTGTTGATTCGGGTCGAGAATCACACATAGGAGTAACTGCCTCCTGAATATTTTTTGCGCAAATTCAAAACTGCGCTATGTAGAGTTCTTAGTGTGATTAGAACATAAAATAACTAAATTGTGCGGAGATGAATTTTGATATCGCGATGTAGGCTTTTATCTTTCAAATCTTATATAGCGGGACAGACGTCGCCTTCGCTACACCACTATCAAACCAAGGATATTATGTATATGAAATTCCGTATCTGGATACGGATTTAAGAATAATATTACATTTACTGGTTTCGGATACAGTTACGGATATGAAAGTTTTTTTTACTGGGTGGGAAAATCATCTTATGAAAAATGCGGGATTTTTCAGCGATCTTAGGCGGAGCGGGAGATAGTGTCAGACTTTTACTGACTAAAAACCCACTCCTGTTCCTTCGTTGCCTTCGTCCCAGGGCCCCTGGTTTTGCTTTCACAGTACCCGTGGCCCCAGTAGGCTTCGACCCTGCTGGGCCCCTACGATTTGCTGACATCTCCTTGAGGCGTGGAACAGTACGCGCCGTCGACGACTTGGGCTCGGTCCGGACGGTTACCGGACGGTCGTACGGTGAGCCACCCATTGCTCGCCGTCCGCAAGCCCGCGCCTACGGTGGCCGGAAATCGGGATCGGAATCCCGGCGGCGGTCATGGCCTGAGGACCATTGCCTCACGCGATCGGCCGCCTCCTTTGCTAGCATTACTGCTTCGCAGAAGGAGACTACCGCCTGCCACTCCTCCTCGCTCCGGATCATGGCCTGAACCAAGGCCCGGCGCGAGAGATCGCCGCCGCCGAACGGCCCCACGAGGACAACGCGTTCCTCTGCCCAAGCGGGGCACACCTCCACCGTGTCCTCCGGAAGTCGACTTCCGTTACGGTTTTTTTCTTTACTTCGGATATACTATAGTACGTCTATCGGTTACGATTACGGAGCTCCATAACATCTGTGTTTCAAACTTCATTACATTTTTTTAATAAAGGGCTGATATTACCAATCTACGTAAAACTTATTTAATACCAAAACAATGTATTTTGATGACATAATATATGTTAAAAAAAAAAACAATCAACGTAATGGATATTTCGTGTGCGCAAATGATAGTTTGATGACGATTTGTTTTCTTCGATTATAATATCTACTAGATAATACTACTAGATATCTACTAGATATTATAATGTAGGCTATTTGTTCTGAGGTTCTGAGAGACATTTTAGTATGACTTAGGATGAGGACAAAATATTTTTTTCTTTTACATAAATACCTTTTGACTGTTCGGAACATTTTCAAAAAAAACCGGCCTATTGCGAGTCGGACTCGCGCACTGGGAGTTCCGTACAGACTTACCTATGAAAACAGTTCAATTCCCGAATTGAGTTACGAAGATTTTTCCGAATCGTTACGTAACTACTTTAGAGTATTCAGATTTGTTCCTATACTTGTGCTATGAGACCTTGCTCCATACCGAATTTCAGGATTCTAGGTCAACAGGACCTACTCTATGAATTTTGATTCCCTTGAGAGTGTCGAAATATACACTTTTTGCGACATAAACGGCCGTATCTTTTTTTTTCGATAACTCCGAAGTTTAACTAAACCTAGAATCTTGAAATTTGATAAGATACTAGGTCTTTTGGCACTGGCAGTTTCATCACAAAATAATTACTTTTTGGCGAAACGGAAAAATCTTTGAGATTCGATTCGGGAATTGAACTGTTTGCATCGGTAAGTTTGTACGTGCGCGAGTCCGACTCGCACATGACCAGTTTTTTTTTTTAAAGTTATACGATAAGAAACTTATACTCATTGAGCATTAATACTATTGACATAAGTAAGCAGATACTTAGAATTTGCAAACAGATTACTTGATTGCTTTTTAAAACCTCGAAAGTATTTTTTTACGACGAATAACATTAGTTTTCAATAGATAACATTAGTTATAATTATCTAGTGAGAAAACTGATGTGAATTTCAAAATAGTGACAGTGTTTTTTTATTGGCAACATTTTTTGTGTTTTTTATAGAAAAATCATAAGTACGTAAAACAGTCTTTTGTTTTAGTAATACCAAAACCTGTCGCACGTTAATGCGCTTGTACACGCTAAGAAATTATATCGTGTCTGCGGCAGATAGGACCAATTCATCATGTACACGATAAGAATTTAGACGGATCTAGGTATGATTTATCGTGGTACCCCCTCACCTACCCCACCCTACTAATAACAAACCATAACAAATTCACGCGTCCTATCTAGTGTAGATAAGATTTTTTTTCTTAATCAGCGCCGAAGCAGTGTACACAGTTCGTGTGTAGACACGAACTCTTGCTTGTGCCCGGCGACTTTTCTTAACGTGTACAAGTCGCCTAATGATAAATGATATTTATTTTACAAATAGTTAAAAAAAATGCTTTTACACGAAAAATTTTTCATCAATGTAAACTAGATGAGGGCGCTGTTTCGTAGCTGACCTGAGAAGAAACACCGAAACAAGTCCATGGGTTGAAGTCTCTTTTAAAGTCCATACAGCAAACATGTAATGGTCAAATCATATGAGAACCATGCAGATTGATATCTGAGATGGTCTTTTCAGTAAAGAACCACACACATTTGGGTGGAACTGTCCAGTCAGTGCAAGCATTTGTCAGTATTCGTGTAGCTCAACTCAGAACTACTAAGGAGCTCGATGACTTGACAAACAATACCAAAGAATAATTGGGTAGGCCGCTTTAAGTACTCCAAACTGCCAAACATTATTTTAAAATTACAGAAAAGGAAAAAGTAATCCTTATACGCCTCAAGTTCACAACTATAAAACAAAATTTTCAAAAATGGTACACTACACAGCACTCCGTGCGTTATCTGTTGGCTAGTACTCATAACACAAGCTCTGCTTCCCCCCTAGCCAAGTTACGATCTTTTCGTTTGCGTCGAATGCCCCCAGTAAGCCACGCCTCCATTTCTTTGTTCTGACCACGTCACTGAGCGTTAAAATGACGTCAGAACAAAGGAATCGGAGGCGTGGCCTACTCGAGGCTTAGTTTGGGACTAGACAGCGTTGTGTAATAGTTGTGAAATATTATTATTATTATAGCATGTTACGTTATGAGAGTCTGTACCCGGCTTTAGAAGCTCAACCTAACTGAAGAACATAAAATTTTATTCGTCCAACGTCCAGGGCCATCTGAAGTTCGATACTAATCGAATAATACTTCAATTTCAATAAAGAAAATGCCTTTCGAGCAGGAAAAGGTTTAAGCAATAAAAATGGTTGTAACGTATTGAATAGTCGAGCGCTTTTTTGATTTATGACCAGCAAGGTAAAATCAATCTGCCTAGCCTTTCTGCAATAATGATGGGGTTGGCTTTCAGTGTAGCCGGATGTAACTGATAGCTACAACTTAGGAGTCTTTAATTCAAGAGTGAATAGGTTACTTCTAGGAAAGCGTGCTCCGTGCTCGTGATGGAGCGCGCTTGGCTAGAAATAACTTACTCGCTCTTGACTTAAAGATTGAAGCTATAGGAAACGTAGAATCCGACTTTCGGAATCTTTAGTTGTACGCACAATTAATGTGTTCTCAAAAGATTTCATCCACATCCATCTTGTATCTGTGGCACATCGCCGTACGCCTGGTGGTCCGATGATGGAACGGGCTTTGTGGAATTAGGCTATGAGCAACTTCGTTGTTTGTTGTCTGTCTGTCTATCTGTCTGTTTGTCAAGACCCTTTATCTCGGGAACGAGAGTATTGAGTTGAAATTAAAACCATATACTCACGTTTGCGGTCTCTTGAAGCTGTAAAAAAATCAAATTTCTAAGTTAAGGAAAAAAGATACGGCCGTTTATGTCTCAAGAAACGTATGTTTCGATATTCTCGAGGAAATCAAAATTCATACTTCCCGTTGACCCAGAATCCTGAAATCTTGCATAAAACAAGGTCTTATAGCATAGGTAGGTATAGAAAAATCTGAAAACTGTAAAGTTGTTTTGTCACAAAAAAATGCGATTCGGAGAAATCTTCGAGACTACATTTGGGAATTGAACTGCTTACATAGGTAAGTTTGTACGGAACCCTCAGTGCGCGAGTCCGACTCGCACTTGGCCGGTTTTTTTTACTTTGACGCGTGCAAAGGGGCTGGCAGTGAATATAGTACATCATATTTACAAGTACAAGGTTCTAATGTCTTTCGTAGTTATATTTGATACAAGGTACACTTTAACTTAGATTAATGGCGTCAGTCCATACTGACCTTTTATGAACGTCTAAGAATAGATTTATAGAATCGTTACGTGCGTTCGTAAATTATTGATCAGCTGTTTGGATCAATAAAAGGTTTATTACCTCTGCCTGACATTGTTTATTGTAAATTATAAAGCTGTATACTCGTATTCCAGCGACATTACTAGATAGAGGCTGTGGTAGTAAATACTTTAGGGGTTTTTAGTGGTGAGCTTGGGATGAGACGATTTAGTAGTAGAGCTTTGTCTAGGGTCATCAATCTATCTGTTAGAGCAGGGAAGCACAGACTTATTGAGGCTATGGGCCACTTGGGCTAATGATGTACTAATGGCGGGCCACCAGCAAAAATAAAAAATAATAATTAAAATAATAAAATATTGATTTGAAGCGTGGCACTGCATTATGCTTACAATCTTTTTTATATTTGGCTCAAATTTACTTGTAAAATTGCTTCCAAACTTTCATTTGCAAGGCGGTTTCGATTTTTTCTTTTGTTATTAGTCAATACCGAAAAAGTTTTTATGTATAAGTAGAACTAAATAAGCTGGTGCATTTTAGGGCATTTGAGCGCAATTTTTTGTACATAGTTTTATCAATGCAGGGGTAAAAGTATAGCAAGTTTCCTTCATTGAAATTACTGTAAAAAATCTTGATCGTTTTGAATATCGATTAATTCTGACTGCATTGACTCTGGTTCAGTTTCGGCTGAAATGGTGAATGATTTCTAAATATGTCCAATAGAGGTTTAACTTTTTGAAACTCAGAAAATCGTTCACGAAAAGATTGTATTAAAATACCTAACATTTCGACAAAGCTAAGATCAAGACAACAGTTATTGATTTTTTCAGCCATTTTGTAATTTAGAAAATGATTGTAAGTAATTGCCCTAATTTATTTGTGATCTGAAAAGAGCTAGCTTGCTGGCGGGCCATTGGTATATAGCCGGGGGGCCGCATGCGGCCCGCGGGCCGCGGTCTGTGCATCTCTGTGTTAGAGTCTGGTTTCTGCACTTAGTCTCGTGCGGACTATTGTGCGTGGGCCATGGCGGTGGAGAAGGTCTATTGACTAGAGTTGCTACTGTTCGTACCCTGTTCATCCAGCCCCCCTAGCTAAGTTACAATCGTTTCGTTCGCGCCGAACGCCTCGAGTAGGCCACGCCTCCGATTCCTTTGTTCTGACCACGTGACTAAGCGTTGAGATGAAGTCAGAACAAAGGAATCGGAGGCGTGACCTTCTCGAGGCGTTCGGCGCGAACGATACGATTGTAACTCGGCTAGGGGGGCATGTCTAGTTCGCAGTTGCTTCTATTAATGGGTACGGCTCAATCGCGATGGTAAGTCCTTTCTTTGAGGACTGGCTACAGAGGCGGCTCGGCGTCCTCATTGTCGATTGCTTCACCAGAGAAGGGTATTTTACGCATGGGTGTTATCATTGCACGGATCGCACGGAAGATACGGTGGAAGTCTGCCCTGCTGCGGCGGAGCACCGCCATGTCCTCGTGGAGGCGAACAGTGGCACTGACCTTTCGCGTCCGGCCCTGTTTCAGGCCATTGTTTCAGGTCATGGTAAATGGGAAGCGGTCACCACCTTCTGTGAAACAGTAATGAGAGCAAAGAAGGTAACCGAAACTTTGAGGAAGAGAAGTCTGCTTCTCCGCTTCAACGGCGCTGTAAACCCGACGGTAAACTGAATCGTGTGTGGCGTCTATAAGAGATGGTGACTGATGATGACTGATGGATGGTGTTGGTATTTTACAGGAGAGCAGAAGCTACTAATAAATTATTATACAATATTAACAATTGGTTAGTATTTTCTCTTCTGCAGGCATAGACCATCGACTTTTCCCTTAGCGTTCCTTGCAAGCCCGCAGAATGCTATCTAAGCCTTCAGATTAGTTGAAGCACTTGATCATAACCAAATGGCATATTTTTTCTTACTATCTATCTTCACATCACCAAAACAGACTTACGCGATGTTATAACTTCACCGACGGTATGTCAGCATTATCTAATAGGAGGTGGCTTCCCGCAGTTTTTGCCTACACCCAAGGGAAACAGGCGTGGAACATAATGTAGATAGGCATGTTCCTAAAATAATATTTCCGTGCGACGAGATATTTTCTCATTCAATAAAATACTAAGAATAACCTCACAAAAAACGTTAGTGATAAAATCACTATCCGGCAAAGATTAGACTCCATTCAGCCTATGCCTTGAATATACAGCCTCATACGTCACACGAATTTGCATGATGACCTCATCGGTCTCTTAATTTCCCGTCACAAGTCATATGACGAGAATATCAGATACAATATTATGGTGTTGTTTAGGCGCGCCACAGACGGAACCACTGTGATCTCCAAGGTTCGCCAACTACAGCAGACTGACGCACACGTGAGCCACGCCTGATTTTTACGAAGAGTCGCGTCGCGTGGCGTGGATATAATATATTTCTACAGGTCTAGTTGTCATAAAAAATGCATGGAGACTGCCGCACCGAGATCGGTGTACGTGGCCCACGTGTGCCCAATATACTTAATTTTACCTTAACCTGCGACTCAGTCTTTGAAGTTATTCATATTATTTGAGTGCCTCGTTGGTGCCGTGGTGGCAAACGCGACTGCTGAGTTGGTCCTCCACCTGATCCCTCCCTGATCATGTCGGACTGCCGTCCCATCAGACGCGTGTGTGTGCATGACGCGTGCATGTTTGCGCACACGCTTGTGTACTATAATATCTGCTGCGTTCTTGGCTAATCTAAATCTGTTAAGATTGGCCACCATGATCGAAATTCGGTCGGGAGGATTATTATTTGAAGAAATTACACAATGCTATTTGACAAGGTGTATAGTTTCTACAACTGACAACCACAACGAATCAAATGGCTTCATTCCCTCCACGTCCTCCACAGCGTCCAGCGCGAGTCTTGCCAACCATGAAAACTGTTAACGGAAGCCTTAAATACGTTGGTTTTTTGTATGAACTACAGTTGCTCCGGTTGTTTAGTACCTTAGGCATCGTTCACACCAAACGTATTGTCCGCCGCCGACTGTGAGTATGCTCACAGTTAGCCCCAGTGTGAACGGGGACTCAGTCTGCGACGTTCGACAATCTAGCCAATCCGCGTCCGCCATGCATAGACGTGTAGTATAATAATCGGCCACCGAAAGTTAGAGACAATGCACTACGTAATAGCGTACGGACGGTTCGGTGTGAACGAGAAGTTAATATTTTATATGGGAAAGCAATAAACTACGTAACGCTCGCTCACTGTTAGCAGTCGATAATACGTTTGGTCTGAACAATGCCTTTGTGTACTCGTACATACGTGGGACTTTCTGTATAATATACGTGGGTTTCGTTCAGTGGCCATTTTAAAAATAGGCCCCATTTAAATTCGAAGTGGTTATTTTTAAACGTTCGTTCTAAAATGTTATTTTAGTTGGTTTATTTAAAGAGAATCGAGCTTGTGACGAAGTCTTTGTTATATTTGGATGTCTGATGACGTAGATTTTGTAGAAATTAGGCACTAATTCGCGTTTTTGGGCACTAATTGCCTCCTCTCGAGGGAAACTTCTTAAGTTTTATTGTTTTTTTGGACCTAAGTAAACCTTTCATTTTAAGGACAACAGCAATTAAGGTTAGGTATTTTAAAATCTTTTTTTTTTAGGTGGGAAATCATGTAATTATATCTCTCGCCCTTGGGCGGAGCAAGAGGGCGTGTCAAAATTTTACTGACTAACCCACTTCTGTTTCTTCTTTGCCTTCGTTCCAGGGCCCCGGGGTTCACTTTCGCGAATCCTTATTCCCGTTTTTTGGGGTGGGCTATCATCAAATAACTATCTCCCGCTATGGGTGGAGCGAGACAGCGTATAAGACTTGGTGACTAGAACATGTTTTCCTTCAGTTGCTCTTTGTGTTCCAGGGCCTCTTTGTCTTCCAGGTAACACTTTTAAACACAAAAACACGGAAACACAGTATCTTGTGGATATTATCTAGGCTTCTATTGAAATCAATTTATAAATTTGTGTAAAACTAATCCACTAAAGACCTCTGAAGATCTGCTATTTTGCATGAACTTCGACACTTCATAATTAACTCAAAAATTATAAAAATCAAAAAGTATAACAATAAAAAAGCCTTGCAAATTTAATCAAGGTTCTGAATGACGAAAATTTTTTTCACAAACTTTTAAATGTTTAAAAAAACACGTACTGGAACAAGTTATGTAAAATATTCGTGTAAATCACGGAATTACCGAATGCTAACAGAGTTTTCAGGCGTTATCTCTCTTTTTTCGCATTGCCTTTTCGTCAAAAATCGGGTTGGATTGCTTTAGATGAAGTAAAAGCTTTTAAACCATGTTCAAAGTTGACGATATGCGAGTAATAGGTGAGTGTGGCTCTTAAGAGGATTAAAGGACCTAAAACGCGGTCATTCGCGGACTGCATAAAAAAGACAAAAGAAAGAGAAGCTCAAAGACACATCATCATCATCATCATTTCAGCCGATAGACGTCCACTGCTGGACATAGGTCTCCCCCAAATGTCGCCACAAAAAACGGTCCTGTGCGTCTCGCATCCATCGGATTCCCGCAACCTTCGACTTGTAAGGGGCCTTCCAACACTGCGTGTTCTGGTACGCGGAAAAAGACACAATGCTTGCAAAATATCAATTGGTGTTTGTTAGTCTCGAATAGTGGAACTGGACGGCAAACCAGCGCAATGACCCTATACTTTTCTAAGTTTATTTTAGGCATTACTGACACCTCGTGTTTCGGAAAAACACCGTTGGTTCCGGTGGTCATTCGTAAATATCTGACAGTCCTTATAGGTATAGTCAGATGCCAGAAGATTTGACCGGATGTGATTATAAATACCTGGGCGACCACTCAAAACCCAAGCAAACGCCGGCGTTCGCGCGTGATTTAGCGCCATTTAGGTTAAACGCTAGCGTCCGCATAGATTATAAAATATTGAGCGTTTTATTTATAAAGTATTTATCCAAGTACATAATTAAGAAGTTCTTCATAAAGTAGTCTAGTAAATATCGAAAATAATCAAACCTTTCCGTTATTTCCTATATAAAGAAAGAAAGAAAAAACGTTTATTTGTGACTCACACAATCGTATAAACTAAAGATACACAATAAAAAAAACCACCTACCCACCTATATATATCCATAGGTTAAACTCAAAAATGGCTTGATCGGTTTTAACAATTAATTATAAATGTAAATTTAAAAAAAAATGGCAAAGAAATCAGTTTAATTTAAAGTCGATTGAAAAGTGGGAAGTATAAAAGCTACGGAGGCGGAGCTGCGGGCGGCAGCTAATGACGTTATTACATTGTAATATAAAAAAAGTTTTACTCATTATTCGTGGAACCGAAGCGAACTTAAAACTGTTTCCATTGTATTAATTCAGAAAATAAACTACCTACGTACTACATTGTCATTTTATAGCTAGAAGCTTAATATTATTCCAGGGATGAAATAAGTTTAATGTAAAAAGGTTGACTTTCTTTTTATGCTGATTAGGTTTCCTGGCTGCGGACATTTTGAGGTTAGGGCCATTAAGTACCCATGTCACCTATCTACCTGCGACCTTCACTTATGAGGACTTCAGGAGCTAATCTCAAGTTATATAATGCGCAAAAGTATATGAGATTGAAAGAGCCCAATCGTCGCTTGACGGTATTAAATAAAACTCCGGAGTTAGGTAAATACTCTTGAGGGTTGTATTTCACGTATCGCGTTCAAGCATGTCTGCCGTTACGTGATGAATCACTAAAGCAAGTTATAGAGAAGATATCATGTTGTTGCTTATTAACTAGTGTGAACAACAGGATAACTATATTAATAAATATAATAACCGCCAATGGCCTTATAGCCAAAAGCTTCGACGACCATCTGTCGAAGCTGTCGTTACGCGGTTGGATCAAGGGCCTGATACAGAAGGCAGTACTCCTCGCTACGGCTCGTATTGTGAGGAGGTTCCTGTCTCTGGAGCCCTAACCACCGGTAGCTTGGACCCTGCTCCCGACACCGGCGGATTACTATTTTTATATTTTTTTTTATATGATTTTGTTAAAAAAATATTTTAAAATGTAATTTATATGTATATTAAATAAATAAAGTGAATTATAATATAATAATAATAAAATAATGAGGGTCGCTACAAATATATGATTCACCGCAGAAAACAGAATCAGAAAAAAATATGTTATTCTTCAGGGTAAATGCTAGACAGACAGCTAAAATCAGTGCTGGGTGTCTGACGCCCAGCAATTGTTGTTGAGTTGGTGACCCTTTCGGTTCGGGCACGCTCACTGCAACTGTATTGTATTTCTGCCCCCCTAGCCAAGTTACAATCATATTGTATTTGTTGTTCTGATTCCTTTGTTCTGACGTCATCTCAATGCTCAGTCACGTGGTCAGAACAAAAGAATCGGAGGCGTGGTCTACTCGAGGCGTTCGGCGCGAACGATACGATTGTAACTTGGCTAGAGTACAGCCCCCCGCTGTACTCTATTTTTTATTATTATTTTATGTTGTTGTATATTGTATTGCCTGCGCTGAGTAAATGCTATTCTATTCTATTCTAGATAGTGTGTTCAAAACATAATACAGTTAATTTAGTACGATAGAAAAACATCACGAAGATACCTCAAAAAATTACTTTTGTCGATTTATACCGGATTAATACGTATGCTATCAACAGTTGCTACTAGAAAATACTACTCGCAGTGTTTTTCCATTTTGATCGCCATTTATTCATAATTTTGCCTGTACAATATTTCCATAAATTGAGTGACATTTTGGGATATAAACAAATGCTAACTTTGCTGTTTATGAATATTATTTATTGAGACTTTACTAAATAATAACAAGACCTTTTCTAATAAGCCCTTTAAGTATTTGTACTAATTAAAAATTAGTGGTGTGTATAAGAAATTGCGGGTGGGTTTCTGAATTGAGAGAATTTGAATTCTGAATTGAGTATTATGTGTTTTGAACATCTCGAATCTTATTTGAAAGCCAAATTTCTATATATTTGACTGATTTTCTAGCTAAAGTAGAGTTTGAGAAATACCAAATTCAAATACTTAAATCAGCAGTGCTATTCTATAAGAAAACAGCCTTGAGCGCAGCGCTAGCCACAGCAACGAAATCCAAATACGTTGGATTGATCCTAAATCAATGTACCTATTTAGATTTTGTCGCTGCGGCCAGCGCTCAAGGCTGTTTTTAGCTTTTTTTTAGTAAAAAAATTAGTTAGTCTGTTTCCTGATAGCTATAACCTAGGGGTTTTTAAGTCAAGAGTGAATAGGTTGCTTGTTGGCCATCGTCGGCCACATCATCGCTTACCATCAGTTCCCCTAGCCAAGTTACAACCGTTTCGTTTCAATTATCTTTTCGTCGATCGCCTCGAGTAGGCCACGCACCCGTTTCCTTTATTTTGACGTCATCTCAATGCTCAGTCACGTGGTCAGAACAAAGGAATAGGAGGCGTGGCCGACTCGAGGCGATCAACGAAAAGAGAATCGAAACGAAACAGTTGTAACTTGGCTAGGGGGGCTGGTTAGATAGTGGTAACTACCGGTACCCGAGCATATCAAAAAATAAAAAAAAAACAAGCATTTTCAGGAAGGACATCGTAAGCGACAGTTTGCGCTTTTTGTATAGGAGTTTTTCCTTTCATAATTAAAAAGTATTTATGACAATATGTTTTTAAAAGACATTCTATTCTAGATCAGTAGTTGTACAAATAGCAAGTCATATAAAATTGTGGTCATTAATACTTTTAATTAGGAGAGAAAAAACGCATTCGCAGGTTGTCGCTTATGATGACTTAATAGGATGCTTCAATAGTTATTTTTTTGAGGTGTGAATTCATCTAATGACTTTTCCCACCCTAGGGTGGAGGGCGTCTCAGACTTTTACTGAGTAAGACTACACCTATAACCTATGTTCTTTCAGTTACCATTTGCGTTCTAGGACTACGGGTTACCTTTTCAGAAGTTATCCAATAGGCTATGACTCAATTTCCACCATTGATGAGAACTGTAACTCTGGCTCCTGTGTTGAAGATTTAAGCACAATATCTCAATACTTTATATTTGAGGCACTCCTGCCCCCCTGCCAAGTAAAAATCGTATCGTTCGCCCCGAACGCCTCGAGTAGGCCACGCCTCCGATTCCTTTGTTCTGAAGTCATCTCAACGCTCAGTCAAGTGGTCGTGGGAATATTAAAACTGTTGTAATTTAATTATTTTTGTTTAATGAAGCTTCACAATTTCAGTACTCACTTATTACGCTAGAAAATAACCACTAAAGGGTGAATGACCTCTAAATTATTTCCTAACACCGTTCCACCAATTTTGGCACGGAAGCCACGAACACGACAGACAGTAATCATAACGCGAAATAATAAAAAATAACGGTCGAAACCTTTCCAGTTTCGGCCATTTTGACACCAACCAACCCTGTTTATGTTAAGGCACGTTTTTACTTTAAGCTCTAAACAATTAAGTAGCTCTTTCATGCTCACACCGAGCGTGAAAAACAAAGAAAAATATTTTATTTGGCGGAAAAGACGCAATCTTAGGACTAACTTACAGGTTATAAACATATAAGGTTGAAAAAAAAGGTGCATAAGTGGCTCACTATTTTTTTTAGGGTTCTGTACCTCAAAAGGAAAAACTGATCCCTTATAGGATTAGGTACATTGTTGTGTCAAGACCCTTTATCTCGGGAACGTGTTGAGGTATCGAGTTTAAATTAAAACCATATACTCGGGTCTCAAAAAAAACTTTTTTTTGCGATTTGGAAAAATCTTCTAAACTCAATTCGGGAATTGAACGGTTTTCATAGGTATATTTGTACAAATCTCTCAGTGCGCGAGTCCGACTCGCACTTGCCCGGTTTTTTATTGATATAAACTAGTGCTTGACTGCGATCCCACCTGATGGTAAGCAGTGAAGCAATCGTTGATGGTGAGGCGCACTAGTTTATTAAGAGCCTATTCAGTCTAGCCTTGAAGATACCTAAATTATAATCAGACGGAAAGACCGCAGCTGGCAAATTGTTCTAGTCCTTCGATGTACGCAGTATAAACGACGAAGCGAAACGCTTAGTCTGGACCGTAGAAATTTCAACAACGACCTCACTACAACGCATTAAGAGCGCTGTTGTGTCTGCCTCGGTTTTGTAGCGCGTCAACAATTTTTATTGAGGCTTGCACTGATAGTTTTAAAGCTGTGCTTCAAAAAAAGCGGTCTCACTACTGAACAGACTCCGTGGCAGCCCCAACATCATTCTACGTGTTGTTGCCTGAATGGTAAGATGACCCGCTTGTAAGGGCACTTATTGTGGCACGTACATTGACGCGGTTTGTAATGAAGTGCTAACAATTGGATAAGAATATTGTTACTAACCTAATAGATTTTTGTTGTCTGCTGATGAAATAAATCATTATTATTGTAACTTATTTTGTTAAGTCCACTTCGACCATCACTCAAGCAAGTGACCTAAAATTACCACACCAATATGGCTGACCGGGGCCGGTTCCAGGCCCTGGACGGTTGCCTCTTAAAACGAAACACTAATACTAGCGATGGAGATGGTCGCAACTGTGAGGGAACGGACATCTTTACGCTTCGGCCGTCGCGACAGGAGAAGCCACGAGCGTCGGGAGTCTCCCCGGCCACCGTAGGCCGACGAGCAATGGGTAGCCCGCCTTCCATATGTCCGGTATGGACCGAACCCGAGTCATCGACGGCACGTACAGTTTCACGCTCGCCTCGAAGAGCCGTCTCACTCCTTTCGAAGTAGGAATGTTATATAATGACATACCCACTAAAAAAGGTCTCGCTAACCAGATTTCTCTGTATTAAATTCACTTCAAATTTTCCTATATTAAAATTGATGTTATTATGTTTATAAACTACTAAACGAACTGTCAAACCCTCGCTCAAAACGAATAGTTCATTCGTTAGGTTAGTGAAAATGCGGTTGGAAGCAATGAAAATGAATAGCCAAGCGAGTGGGCGGTTGGCGCGGTTGCCAAACCATTATAACTGTGGTTACCGCAACCGTTTGCGTCATTTAACATTTTGAAACCGGTAATGAAACAGACTGAGAGTATCTTTATGTTTTGGTAACGAGTTATTGTCGTTGTTGAATTCTTCATTGGTTCGATTTTCTTTTTGAGGTGGGAGATCATCCAATGTGTTCTCAGGCTTTAGTGTGGAGAAGGAGGACGTGTCAGACTTTTACTATACACCACACCTATAAACCACACCTATGTTATTTTAGTTGCCCTTTGCGTTCTAGGAATACGAGTATCCTATTCAGAAAATTTTCAATGGCCCTGGCGGGCATCGGCCCTGCTGGGCCCATATGGTTTTGCTGACATTTCTTTGAGGCGCGCGTGGAACGTAGACGCCAAACCAGACTATATGGTTTTAATTTCAACTTGATACCTCCACGCGTTCCCAAGATAAAGGATCTTAACAGACAGACAGAAAGATAGACGGACAGGAAAACGGAAGGGTTCCATTTTTTCCTTTTGAGGTATGGAACTCTAAAAATCGAAGGTATGGTACTCTAAAAATCGAAGGTATGGAACTCTAAAAATCGAAGGTATGGAACTCTAAAAATCGAAGGTATGGAACTCTAAAAATCGAAGGTATGGAACTCTAAAAATCGAAGGTATGGAACTCTAAAAATCTATAAATTGCATAGGTTGAGAGGTAGACAAAGTCCCATATAACTCCGTTAAAAAGGGAGGATCTTCCGACCAGACGGGTGTTGTCTCTGGTCTGAACAATCCGTTGCCTGATTTCTGACGTTCTAATTATGCGGAAAACTCTAATAAATAAAATAAATAAAATACATTTATTTCAGACTAAAATAATGTCCATATAATGCGAGCAACAAGGGTCTTAAAAACAATGTTAGTATTGCAGCATTCATGGTTATATTCACATTTAATTCAATAAAATAATAACAATGTCAATAGCAGCAATGTCACAAATTAAAAAAAAAACAGAAATAAGCCTTCCCAGTACTGCAGACCACCTTTCCGATATCATTTTTAGGATTCCGTTGGCGCTCCCCCGAATCCGAATACTGCGATGCAAGATTTTGAATTTTAGTTCCTATATGGCGACATCTTCATTATTTCTGTGACGTCTTTTTAAAGTCCCACACACACACACATAACACTCACACCCATACACACACACACACACACACACACACACATATCACACACACACACACATCGACATTATTCTTTTCTTTTTTCGCTATTTAACTCCTAACAAAATTACAGTTCCTATCTACAAGTTCCAAAGTCTATATCTATGTCTAGCAGCCTGGTCGTCTAACTCACAGAACACGTACAAACTTGGCTCCATCGAGATTCTCGTTAGCTGGTGTTAATGAAATCTGTGAGGCGGGTCGAACTGAACGTGACCGCGTCTAATCGGGTTACGTGAAACAAAGAGCTTTTGGACCTAGCAATATAGGTAGGACTTTGTGTTCTCGAATGTCAATATGATATGACTAGCTTCTGCCAGCGGCTTCGCTCGTGTGACAATAGCTAGATTCCCATTTTTTAAGGGTGGTAAATCTTCTTTCTTCCAAGGAAGGGCGTGTCATATTTTTACAGACTAAAACCACACCAGTGTCCTTGTTACCCTTTGCGTTCTAAGACCACGGGTTTCCTTTTCTGAAATTCCCTGCGGTCCTAGCTTGTGGCATCGGCCCTGCTGGGCCCCTACGGTTTGCTGACATCTCTTTGAGGAGCGCGTGGATTACTACGCGTTGTTAATGGCTGGACTTGGTCCGATCAATTACCGGACGGCCGGACGGCGAGCTACGCATTGCTTGACGTCCGCAAGACCGAGTCTATCGTGGCTGGTAGCTGAGGTCAGAATCTCGGTGGCTGGGGCGTGAGGACATTCGTTTCCTCACGCGTGCGGCCTCCTCCTTCGCTAGCATTACAGCTTCGCAGAAGGAGGCCACCGTCTGCCATTCCTTCCCACTTCGGACCATAGCCCGAATTAGGGCCCGGCGCGCGAGGTTACTGCCGCCGATTGCCTCCACAAGGACACGATGGTGCTCCGCTCAAGCGGGTCACACCTCCACCGTATGCACCACTGTGTCCTCCGGGCGGTCCACACAATGGTGAAACCCGGGTATTTCTCATAATTTCAACCTTCGAGCATCCAAAAACCTGCTTCTTCATATTCCTTCTCACCATACTGGGTTTATGGCTAATTCTTACGTTGTCTCTATCATAAAACTCTGGAATGTGCTTCCACTTGACATCAAAAAAGCCGAAAGTAAATTTTCCTTCAAGCGTAAAATTTTGGAAATACTAATTGAGGTCCTCTCAACCTTAGTTCGGTCTTCGTCATAATTGTTATTATATTAAGTTTTCCTAAATATAATGTATTTATTAGTTTATAATATAAGCATATAAGTACATTATTATTGTAACTTAATGATACTACATTCTACTTGATATGTATATCTGTTATTTATTTATTGTGTACACCTACCACAGTGTTGTCTCTTTTAACCCAAAGGTTGACTGGTAGAGAATGCCTTGCTGCATATAAATAAAGGTTCAACCAAAAACCATTCTTAGAACTTCCAACTTGTACACAAGGCACGAATATATGCCTACCAGGGCTGCAGTATTGCCCCTGGACTGATTTTTTTATATTTATAGGCACGCGATTGTCCACTATCATACCTGATGGTAAGCGATGATGTGGCCGACGATGGAGCACGCTTTCTTAGAAGTAACCTATTCACTCATGACTTAAAGACCCCCTAGGTTGTAGCTATTATTAAACTCTAACTCCGGCAGAGAATTACACTCCTTAGCTGTACGAGTGTACGCACAATGAATGTGTTCCCTAAATGTTTTGTGTGTATAAAAGAGACACTGCCGCTCTGGAATGCAAAGGGGAGCTGAAGGGACATGGGTGGGTTTTAGTCAGAAAGACACTTCTTCTCGCTCCACCTAGAGCACGGGATTATTTGGAGATTTATTACTCATTCTCAAAAAAAGGGCACGAACATATCTGAATGGATCTAATTTTGTATATTATACAAAGTTAGATCCATTCAGATACTGTTGTTACTAATGAAATTCGTCTCTGAACCGAATCGGGCTCACGTGACTAGCCATCGAGTTGTAGTTGGCTATAACCATAGAGTACGGAGAGACGGCGGCAACTAGAGATGGCATTGCCAGAATTTTCCATATAAACCGAGCGTGTCAGTGAGTGACACCGTCTACTCAAAGAAATTAACAGTCTAAGACAGAGTTGTTATGGATCAGAGAGATTATCAGAGTTGATTAACCTCTTAAATGCTAACACATAGGTTCATAAGAAAAAACTCTCAATATGCAACCAATCAATGTAGTTTCATAAGCAGTAAGTTCAAAATACACAATTTTTTTTATCGTGTTTTTAAAATAGTAAAAAGTTATAATATTTCTGGCCGAGTAATTGTTACAAATTTTATATGAAATAAGGAGCTCGTGGTAACAGCAACGTAGTATTTAAAAGCCGCATGTGTGAAGCATGTAAAGAAAGAAAGAAGGAAAGTTTATTCGTGTCTCTCACATTCGTATAAATTAAAATTTTATTTTTGGTATGTTCACGATTGACCGTTATCTCACCTGATGGAAAGCGACCATGCTGTCGACGATGGAGCGCGCTTACCTAGAAGTAACCTATTCACTCTTGACTTTCCCGGGTTGGAAACACAGATTCCGGAAATGAATTCTACTCCTTAGCTGTACGCACAATGAATGTGTTCCCAAAACGTTTTTTGCGTATAGGTGGGATGTTCACCATGTACCGGTGGCGCATTGCCGTACGCCTGATAGTCTGATGATGGAACGGGCTAGGCGAAATTAGGTTATGCAATTCCGACGCACACTCCCCGAAATGCAACCGGTAGAAAACCGACAGGTTAGCAACTCGGTGTCGATGCTTAAGACTTTGAAGCCTCAACTCAACGAGTGCATCATCATTGGTAGGTACGGAAAAAATCATTGAAATTATAAAAAGAAATTGCAGGTTAAGCAACGCTAGTTGAGGTCGGACCGTGGATGGGCGGGAGGCTCCTCTGTAACCGGACACGGGTAGTTAGAAGTGAGAAAATCTGACATCATTCTTGCCAAGGGGGGAAAAGACATCGTGTTGCCCGGTAATCTAGTTCCTAGCTCTATGGCCACAACAAACAACTTGTTTTTTTGTTGTTTTTTCCTATTAGAAACGTCGTATCGGGAATTGGCTTTCAACCTTTGAAAATAAAAAGGTGTTTTGTTAATTTGTTGGGCGGTTACTGTTTTGTTTGTTTTAATAGTGAAGTCCAGCTCTTTTGTTTTTAATTTTAATTGGTCTATGGAAAATGGAACGTCAATTTAAACTTTTTCTATCGAATTGGAAACTTTTTTTTATGACTTATTTGTATTTTTATGGTTATTGTTTTATTGTTTTGGTATTAGTAAATTGTAGTTGCTAGTTTTATTTCGAGATTTTCAGTGAGTAAGCTGAAATTTATTTATTTATTTATTACATACTTCATGCACATAAAGGTACAAAGGCGGACTTAATGCCTTAGGCATTTTCTACTAGTCAATCTTTGGGTGATGCAGAGAAGAATAGTGGTAGATGCAATAAAAGAGAGCGAGAAAAAAAAGGTACAATAAAAAGATATACAAATGAATCACAGATACAATACAATATAGGTAAATATAATATATACATAATTTAATTAACTAAATATATATAATAAAAAAAAAACAAACATTGGTCCAAATCGACAAACATAGAAACATTAACGTTGAGATGATACTACTGCCAACTTCTTACGAATATGCTCGCGAACCTCAATCTTGACATGTTACTGTAAAACGGCAAAACATGAGTAGGCCTGTCAGTCCAGCAGGTGAATTTTCTATTTTTATAATGAACTGGCACTTCCCGCGACTTCGTACGCGTGAATTCTGTACTTTCACTTACGAGCGCGTGGAACACTACGCGCGGTCCTTACCGGACAGCTGGACAGCGAGCTATCTATTGCTCATCGTCCGTAAGTCCACGCCTACGGGTGGCAGTACGATACAACCATTGGAACATTGTAGTCATTTAAATAATTGTTATTATTATTAGTGGAATCGCCAAAATTAAGTGGCAATGGGCAGAGCACATTGCTCGCAGCACAAATGGCTGTTGGGGCCGAAAGGTTCTGGAGTGGCGGCCGCGTACCGGAAGACGCAGTGTTGGAAGGCCCCCTACAAGGTGGACCGATGACCTGGTGAAGGTTGCGGGAATCCGATGGATGCAAGACGCACAGGACCGTTCTTTGTGGCGACATTTGGGGGAGACCTATGTCCAGCAGTGGACGTCTATCGGCTGAAATGATGATGATGATGATTATTAGTGTAGATCTATATTTTACTTTCATTTCGTTAAATATGATATTAACTCTTACTCATGAAACGTCTTCATTATGTAGAAAGTTTAGGTAAGGTCAGGTAAAGGTCAAACAGAAAAGTGTTTTTTGTAGTTATTTAGTAATGAATATTGTGAATGAAAATATCAGTAGGTACCTAAATGAAACGTTAAGATTTTATCAGCGATAATGTAACACGACGGTTTGGTTACTAAGCCGTGATGATAAGGGGTTCAAAATGTACGATTAAGATTGCGTTTTAGGGTTCCGTGCTTCAAAAGGAAAGGAACCCATAAAGGAACACTTTGTTGTCTGTCTGTCAAGACTTATATCTTGGGAACGCGTAGACGTATCAAGTTGAAATTAAAACCATATAAGTATTTACTTACAAACTTCTAAATTAACGGAAAAAAAATATGACCGTTTATGACGCAAAAAACGTATATCTCGACACTCAAGGGAACCAAAATTCTAGAGTACTTCCCGTTGACCCAGAATTTGAAATTTTGCTTAATCAAGCTCACAAGTATAGGAATAAATATGAAAACAGAAAATTTGTTGTTACGTTACAATTTTTTTTTTGCAATTTGGAAATAACTTCGAGATCCAATCAGGAATTGAACTCTTTAAATAGGCAAGTTTGTATGGAACCCTCAGACTCGCACTTGCCCAGTTTTTTATATAATTATTAAAACATTTGAGGAGCAGTGGTGCCCTAGTGGTAACAGCCCCGACTAATGAGTTGTAGGTCGCGGGTTCAAAACCAGCCAGGAGTATTACTCTGTGTAATTTATTTCATCAACACTGTCTCAAAACGGTGAAGGGAGCTGGTTTACTCACGATGTTTTTTAAGTTAAAAAAAACACTAAAAAGTGCAAAATAACTGTAATTTCGGAAGACGGTGTTTCTATAATAGTTTTTTTATATCTTCATTATTTAACACCGATTTCCAAAATTAAAGTTATATTGCAATTTTTGGTGTTTTTTTACATTGAAAACCGACATCAATGTTTTTTTTGTAAATAGTTTTTTATTTTACACTTTAGTTTTGGTAGCACAACTTAAAAGTACCCCTCAGCCAAATAGTGTATAAGTTCTATAGTAAATTACCTATAGAATTTAATCATTAAAATATTGCATGACAATTCCATTATGCTAAGTTACAATTTACAAACATTGTTTTAATAAGGAGTTTTCGTGCCTACCTTCCATCATCAGATTAGCTTGATATCACAGTACCTTATAGCCAGAGTGCATCGCATGACAATTCTAATAATCCCAAATACGGTTACGTAACATTGATTTATTACAGAGTTCCAATGACTAACACCCGATTTCATCATCAGATCAGTTCGAAATATCCCCCCCTTCTTCTTTAAGTCAGTCATCAACTACATGTATAAACAAAGCAATTTTACTTGTTACGACAGTTCTGCTGTGATCCTATGAGGAGTTCCGTTCCATATCTTCGAAGTTCATAATCTGATCACAATAATATTTCTATGGGACCTACTCGGAAGCATAACAATTCAACCAAAAAAATTATGTTTAAAATCTGTCCACAATTGACGGAGAAATCGGTGAACACACATAAAATACATACAGCCGAACATAGAACCTCCTTCTTTTTGAAGTTTAAAAATAGAATCTACAATTCAAAAACTGGAGACATCCACCAATCCGCACTGTGCCCGCGTGGTAAATTACGGCTCATTCCTACTCTTAGAGAGAGAGGCCTGACTCCCAGCAGTGGGAACATTATAAACCACCTATACCTACACTCAAAGGTTCAGTTGAAAACCAGCTTCAGGCAGCTGCTACGTAGTTGTCTGGCATTATGCTGAACTGGACCTATTTAGCGCAACCGTTCATTTTGTTGTTTTTATTTTGTGTACTTTAAACATGTTTTCTTTATTTTTCTTTGTACCTTATGCTATGCTTATTTTTACAAAAACATTGCGCTACATAGGTATTGATACTGGATTCCATTCAATGGAAATTCAAGAGAAAATTCGTATTGATTCGCTTTACTCTAAACTTATTAGCGTGTTAGTTGCGAGTTATGGTTTAGTACTCATTATTATTGGTTTTTGGCTTAAGTATTAAAATGTAAGAAAAACATTCATTTAACACAAGGGTGACAAATTTTTTTTGACCTGGAATTCGTTGGTTCCTGGGTTGAAAAAAAAATTCAATGAATTGTTCAAGTTTAGAATTATAAAGAGAATAGTAGTAGTATAATCAGAAAAGATTTGGATTTTTATATTTTTGTTGGTAACTCAAAAACTACTAGACCGATTTTAAAAATTGTTTCATTTGTAGAATGCTACTTTATGACTGAGTAACATAGGCTTATTATATATTCTATTTTCATGCAGGTGAAGCAACTTGTAAAAGCTAGTCTACACTAATATAATGTAAGAGGTAATCTCTGAAAGTACTGGTCTGATTGCCAAAAATTTATCACCAATAGAAAGCTGCTTTATTCTTGAGTGACATAGACTATATTTTATGTATACGGAACGAAGCCGCGGGCAAAAGCTAGTATAAAATATACGAGTAGTATGACGTGGTTTTTGTAAGAGCACCGAAAAATATTTCAAAAATAAGTGTACAAAATGTGTCTGACAGACAAACTAATCCTGATTAGTGAGATGAATCTGCGATGCTTTTATGTTTCATGTAGGGTTTCAGAATCCTTTTACCTTTACGAAGCTCAGCATTTACGAGATACATTTTTCGTTTTATTTTTATAACGACACTGACATTTTGTTCGTTACTGAAATATGTATCAAGTTTTTATATTTTATGCAGGAGCTCATTTGGCGAGTCCAGGTGTTATTTATTCATACGTATTCTGTATGAATTGGTAATTATTCTTCATTTATTGAACAGTTTTTTATGAGATATTTTTTTCTTTTGTTCTTTTTTTTATTATAGACGAAAACTTAAAACACAGTGATAATGGACTATTTATGTATAAAGAAATGTGGTGGTAAGCGTGAGGGAGAACCGCTACAGGAGACGGCGTCGGGAGTCGTAAATAAGTGCGATTCTCGGACATCGTAGGCGCATGCTGTGTAGTTGTAATATCATAATGCTACAGAAATGTCCTTGACACTTTAATTTTTTTTTTTAAGTTGGGATATTATCCAGTGACACTTCCCGCCCTTGGGTGAGGCGGGAGGGTGTGTCAGACTTTTACTGACTAAAACCCAGTCCTGTTCTTCTTTGCCTTCGTTCCAGGGACCCAGGTTCTCTTTCGCATCACCCAAGGCCCCAGTACGGTCTTATAATCACCGTTACCCTGGAACGCCACGTTTTACCCGTGGGCAAAATTTCATTCAAATCCGTCCAGCCGTTTGAGTGTGAAGGAGTAACAAACCTACACACATTCAAACTTTCGTCTAACTAAAAGATTTTAATGTATAACTGTTATTTTTCCCGAATAAATAAAAAAAAAGAAACAACAAAAAAAAAACTAGCTTCTGCCAGCGGCTACGCCCGCATGAAACTCAAAGATTACCTATGCCATTACCATTACACTCATTCATGCTTGACGCCTTCTATAGTTTGGCCAACACATCATAACGCATTTTGTTGCTATGATTTTCACTACAGGCGCTTGTGTATTTGTATTTATATTTAAATCGACCATCTGTCATCTTCACTTGCCTCAAAACCTGCATACCTTTAAAAAATATATTATAATTTGCTTTTTCTTGGGACTTTGATTTGGCACCAGTATATCGTTCTAGAACCACGGTTTCCCTTTCATAATTTCCCCGTGACCATGGCGGAATGCGATACATAGTAATATAGTAATTCATGAAAAAAATATTTGCGATTTTTGGGTTTTTTATAGTTTTAGACTAGCTTGTGCCAGCGACTTCGCTCTTGAAAGGTTCATTCATACGAACTTACAACCTCCGTTTTAACCCCTTAGGTGTGGAGTTTCGTAAAATCCGTTCTTAGCGGATGTCTACACCCTATAAGGGACTTACCTGCCAAAATTTAAGTTTGTAGGTGTTATAGTTTCTGAGATTTCTTTATTAATCAGTGAGTGGTATTTCGCTTTCATGTATATATAAGGTGTTAAAAAAAAATCAGCTGCTCCCTACATTTATGTTCGCATAACTCGTCAAAATGTATGGAGCAGCTATTTTTTTCGCGATTTCATGTTTGGTCCCATAGTAAAAGTTGTTCATAATGAGGAGTACAATGTCACCTCGAAATTCTTAAAGTTAATTTTTTAACACCTTGTATAGATTAGAAGTGCTTCTTTTGTAAACATAACAAGTACATACTAATAGCAATGTATGTGGTCATATTATGTATGTATGTTACAGATAAAACTCGTAAACTGAATTATTAAATGACTAGCAGTTGTATACAAGCCATCAATCGTGTGGCTCGTTCTGCCTATAAACTTTTCCACAATGAACTAACTAGCGTAGTGATGTGCGTGTTATGACGACATAATATCGATAGTTTTTGTTTTATTTTTTATACTTATTATTTAATTCGTGTTCTTATTGCGTCATCCATACAAAATGTATTTTCCATGTATTATAAATTTCTGTTAGTATTTTTAATTTATTTTTTATTAAATGCAATTTTAAAAAAATTGGTATAAACTGGTGCTTTACTGCGATCTCACCTGATGGTAAGCAATGATGCGATCGTTGATGGTAAAACACGCTAATTAGGATTCGTTCTGATTTTAAGATTATATGTAGTTTTGATACCAACAGGTACTATTTCGAAACCAATGTGTGGTAAAATATAATAATTCGAGTAATCTCAATTTGTCTATAGTTAACTTAATAACGTTCTCAAAGCCATAACCTATAATACGATACTTATAAAAAAAACCTAAAAAATATCTATTATAACACCGATGACTCAGTAATTTTGATAATTTAATTAAACGCCCCAACACAAAGATGTTTTCCAGTGAAACCAGACGGCTATCATTAATCATTTACTTTGAATTCGCTTCTGAATGTGAGGGCTTTTACGGAAAGTATTAATCTTACGCTAAGCTTCTTGTTGAAGCACAAATCTAGGTCAGACGTATGTATAAGACAGATTATGCCCTTTACAGTGCGGCAAACATAATGAAAAGAACATTTATTTTATCTTGTGACGTGTAATGTCTTGGTTGCGTAAGGGAAAGGTTGGAAAATAGCTTGTTGTTTAGTTGAAATGCTGTGTTGTTGAAAGACTATGTTTATATTTAGAATACACGTTTTCAGATTTGAATTTCTCAATTTGGTTTGCTTTTATTTTAGATTAACATTGCGACGGTGAAGTGCCAATACCTTCTAACTGACATTTTTCGATAAAATTACTTTTAAGTGCTTATATTTTAAATGCGTGTTTCCGCATGCTTCGTAAAATATCCGAAGCGGATATTTAGTTGCAACTGCATCAAATTAATTTGTGGAAACAAACACCTAACTAAACCAACGTGTCAATTTATAGTATTACTTCCTAACAATTTTTGGACAGATAATTTTGACTTCCGACAGTTAGGAGTTATTGGTACTTCACCGTCGATTGTTCGACATTTGAATGTTTGAATGTCGATATTTTCGTTGTTATCGATAAATAAGAAGTCCATCACTTAACAAATAAACGTTATTATATGCACTTGACCATCTTTTCTTGTACAACATTCAGTATCTAAGAACACTGTGTGCGTGTGTTCTTGTTATTTATTTTCTAATTTTAATATCGTGGGGCCATTAGTGTGCTTGATTAAAATGTATATAATCATATTGACGTTCTTGTAAAGACTTTGTTTTTGAACTAGTGTTACAGATAAACAATTTAGCGAATGTACTTTGAACAGTGTTGTGTTTAGTGACTCAAAAAATGAGTGAAGACATTATTTTGGATGTTGTATGAAGTTAGGGCTCTTAATACTGAACTATCGAATAAATAGGGTCAATCAGTGAAATTAGTTTGTAAATACGGAAGATAAATAAAGTAGCTTAATAAATAGAACTTTTAGAACTGTAGAAGGTTATGTAGTTAACTCTGGAGGGTTGTTGTACAAAGTGCTAATAGGGTTGTTGAACTAAGTGCAAATAGGGTTATTGAACAAAGTGCAAATAGGGTTGACGAATAAAGTGAAAATAGGGTTGTTGAACAAAGTGCAAATAGGGTTGTTGAACAAAGTGCAAATAGGGTTATTGAGCAAAGTGCAAATAGGGCTGTCTAGTTGATTCCAGATGGTCGTTCAACAAAGTGCAGTGTGTTTATATCTATGCGGTGTGTGTTGGCAGTGTTGTTGGTGTGCTCAGTGCAGAGCCTACAGCTGGACAGCCAGGCATCCACTAGGAGGCCGAGGGTTACAAAGTACAGCAAGACCACCGTCGCGCCTGGGGGGTCTACGGTAAGACTTTACTAACTTTCTACGGGAGTTATTTTTTAGATTGCTATAAACTAGTGCTTGACTGCGCCACTTGATGTTAAGCAGTGCTGCAATGGTTGATGGTGAGGCGCTGTAGTTTATTAAGAGCCTATTCACTGTAGCCTTCAAGATGCCGAAATCATAATCGGACGGGAAGACTGCAGCAGGGAAGTTGTTCCAGTCTTTCGAACCAAGTAGGCTGGCTGATTGGTTGTGGGTGGTTTACTAAGAAAGAAGTAGGTTCTTAGACTCATGAGTGTTCATAAAATTTAAATAATGGTTGCTCTGGTACCAGACAGTGTTAGATATTTCTTATTGAAATATTTTAGTCAGTATAAAAAGGTTTCTTTTACACCAAAAAAGGTTATTGTAATAAGTAATCAGATTACAAGACTGACTATTTTTACTAAGCCGTAGGTAGGGTGGCCAATCATACTTTATAATGACGTATCTAACTGGCTTTTGTCAGTGGCTTTGCCCGCATAAAAGTAGGCTTCTCCATACAAAGTTTGGACACTTTTCCATCCCCTTAGAGGATGAATTTTGGGAAATCCTCTCTTAGTGCTCGCCTACGTCAAAAAAAGGATGCCTTTTGCAAAATTTCATGTTACAAGTCACAGTAGTTTCGGCTGTGCGTTGATATGTCAGTCAGTCAATTTCTCCTTTTATATATATAGATAAATAAATATACTTTTGCATAGAAATAAAGTATCTGTAAATACTCTATTTCCCATCTTTACTGCGATGTGTAAAATGAAACACATGATTCAGCATTTATACATGTGTTTAAATTGTTTCATACGCAGAAGTATCGATAATAGTAGATATAGTTAATATACTACTACATAGTAACTTTACTTAGAACGCAATCGTGTATGATTAAAATAAAATTTTAAAAGTAGCTACATATTAATTTATTGACCGGAACGTAAAGCCGTGTAAGCACGTACGAATACGAACATGCCGAACACAAAAAACAAATTTGAACATTTCGTTTATTCGTATGGACAGCATTTTCGAACACGAACGCGAACATAGTTCGAATCGAGTTCGCGCACAACAGTCGTGAACTCTTTTAATAGGCATGGTGGCGTGGTTGGAAGCGATTGTGAAGTAGCGAAAAGATTTTTGGTGTTCGCATTGATTCGTGAAGAATATCGTCTTACTACTAGGATCGCCGCAAACATGTTTGACGAACAGATTGTTCGATGTTCGTTAGTGGTACACACGTGCGAACCAAGTTGTTGCGTATCATGCAACGCAACAAATTTGTCCGTATGTGCGTACACGGCTTTCGATGTCATTGTCAATGTAATAGATAGATAAGTCACCTGTCGGGCATCTGATAGCTTAACAAAATCATTTCTTATTTGCTCTATTCTCGTCACATCAGCTTCCACTGAAAGAGTTAAGAGCTATACACCCTGTATAGCTCCATCACTTTAACAGTTCATAGGGGTTAGTAAGAGATGGCGATAGACAACCTGTATAGCTTTGTCTCTTACTCACACTGAAATAAGAATGAAACAATCTTACTTTAGACGTCATGGTACAGGTTGTTAAGACCTCGTCGTCATTTTTCCAGCACTGCTGAAAAATGCTTGTTTATTTTGCTTTTAAATTTAAATTGGGAATATAAAGACAGCGTCCAAAAATTAAAAAAATAATGAAAAATTCTTAGTGTGTGCTAGAAGTACACAAAATATGTATTCAAGAGAAGAAATAAATATGTATGTGAATAAAATTTTGAAAAAATACTTTTTTTTGTTCCAAATACACATAAGTTATGCCAGATACACATATGGCCTGTCAGGGAACTTCGTTTTATATATTTTTGTAATGAATTGTGCGTCTATTTAGACAGAATAAATATGTTTTCTTTCGTCTTTTCTTTCTTTAAATATTTTATTTTTTCACTACTAAAACAGTTGACAACCATAGCCGTAACTGATTAAGCTAATAAAATGAAAAAGTTTTTACATAATCTATATCTTGCTGATAGCTACTCAACCATATGCTGCAGTATGACTTGATAACGAGGTCCTTTTTTTATTTTATTTTATTTATTAGGGACAAAAAAACAGTTACATGTTAAGGAGATACAAAATAATTATTACATAAATAGGTAAACATATAACCCACACTATTGTCCACGGATTAATCAAATATATGAAAAACGGAGACTGATTTTAAGAAAATGGAAGAAAAAAACGTGTTGCGCCGACCCCAAATAAGATGGGACAAGGGCAGGAAGATGATGATGGAGACTGATTTTAAGAACAAATTTTGTCATGTTATTGTTATTATCGCAGTATTATTAATAGAAAATATGGGGTCATTCTTATTATAAGAACAACTGTAATCATGCCATTGTAAATATATTAAGACGTTTCAGTTGTTAGCGAGGTTGACTACTCCTGATTAGCCTGGGTACACATACTGGGCAAGTGCGAGTCGGATTCGCGCACTGAGGGTTCCGTACAAACTTGAACCTGTGTAAATAGTTTAATTCTCGAAGATTTTTACGAATCGCAATTTTTTTTTTGTGATGTAACAACCAATTTACTGTTTTCACATTTATTCCTATACCTGTGCTATAAGACCTTGCTTTATGCCATTTTTTAAAAAATGATTCGATTTCGTCACTCTCAAGGGAATTATAATATATTTCTTTTTGTGATTTCGAAAAATCTTCGAGACTCCATTTGGGAATAGGTAAGTTTGTACGGAACCCTCAGTGCGCGAGTCCTACTCGCACTTGCCCAGTTTTTCCTTTTGAGGTACGGAACCCTAAAAACTAAAACAGCTTTTATTATTCCTTCCAACAATAAATAAAGGTTAGTCTGTTATTAATATAATAAAGATTTATTATTATAATTGTTAGCGTTGTGTGTAATATTCATCTTCATTGCTCTCGTGTTCAATTTAAGAGTAACGAACGCCTGGGGCGGTAAAAGCCTCCTCCAAATACTTCCATCGCTCACGTAGTCTAGCTGTTCTGGTCCAGAGTTTACCAGCTACTTTGATTATGTTATCTTTCCACCTCGCAAATGGTCTGCCTCTTTTCCTTTTATCTTGTAGCGACATCTATGGCGTCACATAAGAACTAATCGTGCATCGCGTAATCAAAGATCTCCGCGCGATTAGAACGTACTATACGTTCTTATAGCCCGAAAGCATCTATCAGGCAATTGCCCACCAGACATAACACCCGTTTGGCTGGAGGATCCTCCCTTTTCAACGTAGGTATGTGGAGCTTTACTCTCTGTTCCATCTACCTCCAAATCTTTATATATAAAAGGAGAAACTGACTGACATATCAATGCACATCTTAAACTACTGGGACTAGCGGGGTTACCATGACGTTCAAAGTAAGATTGTTTCATTCTTATTTCAGTGTGGGTAAGAGACAGAGCTATACAGGTTGTCTAAAGCCATCTCTTACCCACACTGGAAATAAGAATGAAACAATCTTACTTTAAACGTCATGGTACGGGTCTAGGAGTGTGAAGTTTATCATAAGATTTCCTTTTATGACGTAGCCGAGCACGGCTACGTCATAAAAGGAAATCTTAAGAGAGGATTTCTTAAGAGAGGATTTTCCAAAATTCACCCCTTAAGAGTATGAAACGGGAGTCCAAATCTTGTATGGAAAAACTTACTTTTATGCGGGCGAAGCCGTTGGCAGAAGCTAGTTCATTTATATGCGTCCAGTTTGTTGTAATATGGGCCCATCTTTGTGGTTCTAGCCTCTGAATGTGACCAAGTTCCTTGGTACATTGGATCCTGGCGAGAATGGCTCTAGCCTAGTGACATTTTATTAGAGAGGGAAAGTTAAATTAGCAATTATCCTGGAACAACATAATAGTAAAAATCATAAAAATGAAACAGTGTATAACTACCCAACCCGCCAATCTAAGAAAAAGAAACTCCAGGTCCCTAAAGTGAATAAATACTACGGTAAGCGTGCGAGACGATGAATTGCACCTACACTTATTAATGAGTTACCTGACGAATTATAGATCGAGCCAAAACTAGAAACCAATTAAAAAATGTTCTAATGAAACATTATCTGTCTATGTATCCATAGTTTCTGCGGTATGTTGGTCTCAGTTGGTTACTTATTTATTTTATTTATTTATTAAAACTTCATGCAACACAAAGGTACAAAGGCGGACTTAATGCCTTAGGCATTCTCTACCAGTCAACCAAGGGTAGTGAAGAGAAATCATGGTAGGTGCATAAAAAAAAGGACAGATTAATAGGAAAACAAGGGATCAAATGTATATATATATAAAAAAATAAACATACATAAATAACACTTAAGTGCACTTAAGTGGTGCTGCATCTATTTATCTCACAACGAGTAGGTACCTACCTGCAAACTTGGGGGGGATCAGATGTGTTAAAAGCGTAATTCACGAGAATGTACTGCCGACAAACTGCTATGCAGTTTGGTAGATGTTATAAATGATTCTTGATGTAACAAAATAAAAAAAATAAAAAAAAGAGGATATTTTAATGTACCCAAAAGAAGCAACATTAACGCTAAATGTTTTCAATTTTCAGGAAGCCGTAACAGAAAGAAGTCTGAACACTGCAACATATCGACTGGTGGGCAGGGACGGAGAGACCTGCATCTTGTTAATGGTGGACGCGTTGCTAGATATATCATACGTGACCAAACTCAATGAGAGAGCCGTGAGTATTAAACTATTTAATTTTTACTACGGTTATAATGTTGACTTGGACTATATAAGACGAGACGAGAGGGAAAAGATTTGGCTTGAATGGTGACCAGTGACAAGGTGAATCATACATATTGATTGATTATTTTTAGGATTTCGTACCTCAGTCAGCAAACCATAGGGGCCCAGCAGGGCCCATATCCGCTAGGACTTCGGGGACTTGGGAGGCAAAAGGCAACTGAAGTGCGGTTTTGTCAGTAAAAGTCTGACACACCCTCCTATTTTACTCACACCGAGAGAAGTTATTGAATGATTTACCCACCTTAAAAAAAAACTCAACCAGCTCAATAAAAACGGAACTAGGGATCACTTTGTTGTCTGTCTCTCGAAAATCTCTTTCTCAAGAACGCACGGAGGTATTAAGCTGAAATTAATATCAAATAGGAATTCAGGTCTGTTACCTCTTGGAGCAGTGAAAAAAATCAAACTTCTTAGTCAACGCAATTTAAAGATAAAGAACGTTTATGTTCCATTTGTGGCGCATATTTTGACACTCGCAAGGAAATCAATCGGCTATGCTCGGAGTTTCTTTGCGTGATCGCATCAGGAATGAAGATACCCGCAGGAGAACCAAGGTCGCCGACAAGCCCGAGGAATCGCCAAATTTAAGTGGCAGTGGGCAGGACACATTGCTCGTAGAATGGGTTCGAAAAAGGTTCTAGAGTGGCGATCGCGCACCGGAAAACGAAGCATTGGAATGCCTCCCACAAGGTACAAACGACCTGGTGAGAGTCGCGGGAATGCGGTAAATGCGAGACGCACAGGATCAGTCGTTGTGGCGACGCTTGGGGGAGCTCTATGTCCAACAGTGGACGTACGGTACTTACTTCCCGTTGACATAGACTCCTGAAACTTTATTCTCTTGTTCTTTTTGTCTTGATCACCTTTTTTGTAATTACTTGTTTATTTTTAACCGTTTAAAGAATGCGTTTTAGAAATAAACACAACACCAAGACTAATCAGTCCAAAATACCAAGAGTAATCGCTAACTCTCAAAAAAAACATATCGAGTGATAGTTAAGATTAACTTAAATTATATTTCTCTGATATATAATTTGTTATAGTAAATTGTGATTTAATTATCTCACAGATGGTGTAAAAAGTAGAGTATCCGACACGGGGATAAAGCTGTCTTTGTCTTGGGCGACTTGGATTCCTCACTTCGCTCAGGTTTCTATAGTAAATCCCTCACTGGCGTTCGGGATTAAAACTTAGCAACCTTCGTTTCGTTTGGAATTCAAAAAGTAGCGTGCGGCAAGTTGCATTCCGACATTGCTTTATATCCTAGTCACATAACGTACTATTACGACTCTCATGCGACGAGAAAACTACCATATATTCATTGCCAAGAAATTGCAAATAGGATATGAAATAATTCTATTAGGTTGTAACTTTCTTGAAAAGAATTTTATTGCTCTCATAACAGTTTCAGTAGTACAATTCTCAGCCTGGGACTTAAGTGGCTCCCGTTTCTATAGTGAAATTGAAGTTACGCCTGAAGATTCCAGAATTTGCTACAGCCTAACATTTAACGTATGAAGTTTGAACGCATAAATCAAGTTCTACGAGCCATGGTGGTTTACAGTAATTAACCTTATAGCCTAAAGTTCAGCAAGGTTTTAATTAATAAGGGTATTTTGATTAACTTTGCTGTAAATATCAGGGCCGTGTGTTGTGGGCATTGGTTATGATAACGTGTCTACAAAAACTTAATTCAACACTAGGCTAGCTAGTTTTGTGGGAAAGTCATCTAATGACAAATCCCAGTCTTGGGCGGAGCGGGAGATAGTGACAGACTTTTACTGACTAATAACCCTCTCCTGTTATTTGCCTTCACCCCGGGGCCCCGGGCTTTGCTTTCACACTACACGTGGCCCCAGTAGGCTTCGACCCTACTGGGCCCCTACAATTTGCTGACATCTCCTTGAGGCGCGCGCGGAAGAATACGCGCCGTCGACGACTTGGGCTCGGTCCGGACAGTTACCGGACTGTCGGATGGTTACCGGACGGTCGCAAGCCCGCGACGTTAAATTATAAGTTTTAAGTTGAATAAGCTTTGGGCCCAGACGTTTGTATCAAGAACAGTCAGAATTAGTTGGATTTTGAGGCAATAATTTGACTACTTTTTTTAGCAAATACCAATTTCTTGACCTAATAATACTCTCACATACTAAAGACAAAGTTCACTGAAAATATTGAGCTCAGCGTCATCTAGCGGGAACATGGCAACTCTCGGGCCTGTACGCGTAGCTTTCATGTTAAGAGGGCCTTTCCCGATTCGTCTATTCAAACCGAGCATGGTTTAAAAGCTTGTTGTTTAATCCAAAGCAATATTTAATAGAAAGGCAACATGAAAAAATAGAGATAACACCTGAACACTCTGTTGGCATTCGGTAATTCTGTCACTAACTCGTTCCAGGAAAATTCTTTGCTTTATTTATTAAATCTTTAAAGTTTTGAAAAAAAAATCGTCTTTCAGAGCGCCATACTCACGGTCTATCTTGCTGTACGTCCTGTCGAGCATGTGCACGATGCACGATAAAAAACAACAGTGAATAGGCTTGACCTACATCATAGCATAAGTATAATCAGCCTTTTATTGTCCCACTGTTGGGACTCAGGCCTCCTCTCTAGGAGACGGAATGGACCGTAATCCATCATGCGGGCTCGGTGCGGGTTGGTGAATGTCACATGACTTCGAATTTTTGGTTCTAGGACATGCCGGTTTCCTCACGATGTTTTCCTTCACCGTTAACTACATCAATAAATATTATTATTTGTTTTCAATAAATATATTTTCTTTACCTTTTTATATTTATGAGTACATTATGAAGGGCCAAAGTTCAAGCAAAATAGCGGATTTTCATTTCAGGTTACTGGATTAGTTTTACGCCATTTTTTTTTTTTATTACAATAAAAACATTGACAATATCCACATGATATTTGTTTCCAAAATATCTAGAATAAGATGTGTAATAACGTCATAATCACTTGAGAGAAGCTGTATGGAAATGTATCCATCTCTGGTTGGGCGCTCTTAAGAGGGATGCTCCAACGTATTAAATTTGAATTCGCGAGCTACACTGGCACTTTCATTTTAACATCTTTCTGACATTATTACAGCTTATGACCTTCCAAGCTCAACGAGGCATGATATTTAATACAATTTTTTTTTTACTTTCCAGGATGCAAATACGTTTGTCCCGAACAACGCCAATGTAGCCGGCGTGTGTAAGGAGAGTGATGCTGAAACACTCCTTCTGACCTTCAAAGACTTCGCTCTAGAGTTCTCGTTTTCTAAAGTAAGTGCTTCATATTATTGTCATTATCATCATTGTAATTTTTTTTCACCTCACTAAGTTTTACTCTTCTCTTTTTTCTTTAAGTTTTTCTTAGAATGTTGGGCTATGAAAAAGACGGATGAAAAAAGATTGCATGTAGCGGAGATGAGAATATTGAGGTGGATGTGTGGTGTGACGAGAATGGCTAAAGTGAGAAATGAATATATTAGAGGAAGTTTGAAAGTGGCGCCAGTGACTGAAAAGTTGAAGGGGAATCGTTTGTCTTGGTATGGTCATGTGAAGAGGAGGGATGAAACGTATGTTACTAAAAGAGTTATGAGTAGGTATACATGTGGATAGAGGGAGAGGGAGGCCAAAGAAAAGATGGATGGATTGTGTGAACAGTGATATGAAAGAAAAGGAAGTTAGTGATAGTATGACGGTTGACAGGATAGAATGGAAGAAAAAAACGTGTTGCGCCGACCCTGGATAAGATGGGACAAGGGCAGGAAGATGATGATGATTAAGTTTTACTCTTGTATCGTTCATGCGTTCAAAACATGTAAACTCTTATAAACTAGACACTTAGGCCCGGAACAAAACTAACTATAGGTGATACAAATATTTGATCCGTGCGGGAATCAGGCCCGCTACACGCAGCACAGCGGCTAATCGATCAATTTTTTATTTGAAATGTTGGCAGAAGACAAGTCCACAATTCAAAATTCATTTATTGGTGTGATTTTTGGTACATTTTACATGAGATCTTAATAATAACTGAATATCCTCAAAAATCTACCTTAAAGGTATACACTCTTTCTCATAGTTAGTAATTATTATAAATCAAAATTAATCAACATATTAAAATACAATAATTATAACAAAACATAACATAATTCAATGAATAGAAATTAGAATAACAATGCAATGTCAAAATTTAATAAATATCAATGTCAATTAACTTACTAAAATAACACAATGAACGATCATATGTTTTTTTTTTATTTATTTGTTTATTTTAATAGAGCTTGTAATCATTTATTACTTTTTGTGTTTAGAAACAATAGCATTGTATAATGTAGAAACTCTTTTCTTTTGAAATTTGTGGATGTAAAGTACCATGGACCATTTTTATTAGGTTACAACTTTTTTGACATTACGTGCATGGCAGTCGAGACTGGTCATCTCTTAGCTGCCAGTGGCTTATTTCAATTTCTATTTTTTAATTCGTCTTTTTTATTATTTCTTATCTAGATTGTGCTCACATAATAGAAGCGACAAGAAATATTTAACCAAGATTTATGTAACTCATAATATGATTTAAAAGGGTGTCCATGGAGTTTCTTGCACGTTCTTCTCCATAGAGATCTACGCTTTGTAATGTGCAATTTAACTTCATTTTTTTTTGACTGACTGATTTTTTGACAAATCAAAAGTAGCCTGTAATTATTGGTCTTTTTGAAATGAACGTATCTGATTTCTGATATGGAGTAAGATTTTCCTGGCTTATTTAATAAAATCTTTTACTGAAAGAAAATTATACTACCCCTACGTCGTATCCCGGAAATGACGATGCTGTGTAAAAAGGTCATCATCACCATCATCATCATCATTTCTGTCGAAAGACGTCCATTGTTGAACATAGCCCTCTCCCCAAGTGTCGCCATAACGAACGTTCCTTTTCGTCTCAGTTAGTATTCAAAAAAACCAGATCAAGCACTAAATTCCAACTTCCCTTTTCAGACACCAGGCGGTGAGCGCTGGTACGCTGATAATCTTCGCCTCACATACAACTCTAGCGCACGCATCCTCGAACACGCCGCCAACCAGGGTCGTAAGGTCACTCTCAGCACTGAGTCAGGGGAACTACTGTTCCCCACGCCCGTCGGGAAGTCTTACACATGTCCTGAAGAAACTGTTATCGAGCTGGCGGAGGAAGATGCGAAGTGAGTTATGTTTATGTGTTCTTGGTTTTAGAAGTTTGAAGGGAATTCTACTTGGTGTCTGATGGGAGGAAACGAAAGCCGCGAAATCTCAATCACTTTGCCTGTTAGAGGCCGATGCCTGCTTCGGCGGCGGGGACCTCTCGCGTCTGACCCTGGCTCAGGCGTGCTATTTTCTAAGAAAAAAGCCAAAAGCGATATCCAAAAGTGTACAATCAGGGGTCAAAAGTGCAATTGCAGTCTAACAATGTTAGAGTCAAAATTTCTTTATAGTAGATATTCCATGGTCCACAACTAGTTTATTTATACTTTAGATTCTATGCTACGAATTGAATCAGTCCTGAACCATTGAACCTCTTATATATAGAATTTTTAGGCACTTTAGCAATGGCAGAGTGCAACTGCATTTTTGACCCCTGACCGTACATTGGATTGTTCCTAAATCAATGTACCTATTTGGATTTAGTCGTTTAGAGAATAGAACTGCTGGCCATGGTACGGAGTGAGAGGGAATGGAAGGCGGTCATCTCCTACTGTGATGCAGTAATGCGAGCGAAGGAGGCAGCTAAAACCGCGAGGCGCGACGAGACTCACGTCCCAACTTTTTCTTCTCAAGAGTCCCCAGAATGATTTTCACCCAGCGTAGGCGCGGGTTTGTAGACGGCGAGCAATGAGCAGTTCACGAGGGTCTCAAGGAGATGTCAGCAGATCGTAAGGGCCCAGCAGGATCGAAGTTTACTGGCGCCATGGATTCACTTCTGAAAGGAAAATCCGGCCTTGAAATGCAAAGCAACGAAGGAACTAGGAGTGGGTTTTAGTCAGTAAAAGTCTGACATACCCTCCCGTTCCGCCCAAGGATGGGAGATGTCAGTAGATTTCAGCGAAATTAACGGGGCCAGTTAGGGCTGACGCCTGCCAGGGTTGCGGAGTAGTTACCGTAGTCCTCGCAAAAATGGTAATAGAAGGAACGCTGGGTCTTTATTAGTAAAAGTCTAACCCTCCGTCTCGCTCCACCTGTAGTGTGAGAAGTGATTTGATGATTGCCCACCTAAAAAGAAATGTCTTGACTGCCTGTTAGTCTACTGCAGGATCTCTTGTCTATGGGCTATCAGTTCCGCATATTTTCCTCTTCTCTTCTTTTGTACTGACACGAACTATACGGACTAAACTGGTTTCAGTAAGATCTGAGCTGACTATTCTTTGACCAACATCACGGGTGTATTCGAAAGCAAATCAGATTTAAAAAAAAGGGGGCAAGCCTGTCGCAATTAAGCATAAGCATATTCAGCCTTCCCACTGCTGGGACTCAGGTCTCCTCTCTCTAGGAGAGGAAATGGGCTGTAATCCAACGTGCGGGCCCAGTGCGGGTTGGTGAATGTCATAGGTCTTTGAATTTTTGGTTCTAGGACATGCCGGTTTTCTCTCGATGTTTTCCTTTACCGTTTTGAGAGCAGTGATGATGAAATAAATACACAAAGTAATGCGCCTGGCTAGGTTTGAACCCGTGACCTACAATTCGTAAGTCGGTCGGACAGTCACAATTAATATCGCAATTAACTAAGCACAAATTCACTCCCGGACGGTACTGAGGTCCTACCACTAGCTGCTAACACGATCCATTTGACGACCTAAACTGGACTGGAATAAGCTATATAGGGCGTATAGCTCCAACCTTCTTTTTTGCTCACACGCTTGAAATTTTAACGTCATGGTAAGGCATCGGGGACTGTTCAAAATGTAAACGAGGTGTAAACCTGCTGCATAACCTGCTATATCTTCCAGCCCCGCAACAATCCACCGCGCAAAGCTGTACCTCCGCGAGATGCGCCTGCAAGCGTTCATGTACAAGCGCGGCGGAGAGTTCGGGCCGGCCTGGGCGTGCGCCCGCGCCGCGCGCGCCCGCGCCGAGGCCGCGCCGGTGGCCGTGGGCGCCGCGCTAGCGCTGGCCACGGCCGCTACTCTGTGCGCCTACGCCGCTTGGCGCTACCTCAAAGTCAAGAAGGTACAGTATGACACTATGGAATAGGCGGCAAAAACCGAAAATTTTTGAGGGTTCGAAATTTAATTTGTATTTTTTTTTAAAGTTCTTTAGTAAAGTTGCCAGTAGTTTTTTTCTTTGGGTTATTTTAAAAATAGAATTTGTTTGAAGTAGTAATTGTTGCCACGTAGATTTCTCAGTTGTAAAAAAAGATTTATTAAAACTAAAAAATAATGACATTTGAAGTAATGTACGTGATTTGAAGATAATAAATAAAAGAATACTTACTAAATTTCATCATGTTAGATAAATTGAACCTAGATAGAGTACGTTCTAAATTCGCAAAAAATCAAAATTAACCTAATTATGATATTTTCTCTTTTCAAGGTAAACTTCTTTACACTTAAATGAAAGTGTATTTCTAACGAAATTAAAATTTTCCTTCTTTTCTTGAGTTTAACTTTTTTTATTGTTTTCAAATCGAAAGATAACTTTTTTCCTATGAATTTGAATCTTCCTTCAAATATTGTTTGAAAAAAGGAATCTTTTTAAAACATATATATAAAAGCCAGTTTTGAAGTAGATCGTTGATATAGTGAGATCTATTAAGATTGTCTTGTATGCCAAGTGGTTAAAGTTCTTAGTACGGTAGACCAAACTGTTGTTATGTGTAAGAACTAAGAATCAAGTGAGATTTATTAATGATATTATGCATTGTTTAAACTTATGCACATATTTAGGGGACTATAATTATGAAAAACATCATTGAGGTGCAAAGAAATAAAATTAAAAAAAATACATATAAAGCTATAATACCCAAAAGCCTATATAGCCAAAATACCTAGAAATGGATGAAATGCCGACATATATAAAAAAAGAAATTGAAATAAAAAAAGCTGATTCCCTAAATGTGTCCACAAGTGTATGTCACGAGATTATTGTATAATACGTTTTTGTAATAATTCTAGAATAATTCCTAAATACAATGTCATATTTTTGTCAATTTGTAATGGATGAGAAATAAAATCGATCGAAAAAAAAAATGGTGGATTTAAATCAGCGAAAGTTTGTCTCATCGATGTTTCTCTCAATCTTAAACAGTTTTTAAGTACATAATGTCTTTATATCTTACTAAAATAAAGTATTTTACACTCTAAAAGAAATTTAGACTTATTATAAAAACGTAAAACGCGCGCAAAAATATTCACTTCGATCAACTTCAAGTGGTGCGCGCTTATCGATAAGATTGCTCGATATGTCGACATTAGAATACTTACAGTTAAAACTATTATTCAAATAACTGTTTTATATATTGATATGTGTATTCAAGGAATCTTTCAAATAATCAGAAAATATTAAATGATTGTTTAAAGATGTTGTTAAAGGTTGGTATGATGTATAAATGTATTTAATCCCCATGTAACCCCAAATAACCTAACTAGGATAGTTTTATGAATTGTAACTTGTGTTAAAGAGAAAATTGGCTTACATATAATTTGAAATATCATTAGAAATAGTATAGAATAATTTTATTATTGGTGTAGCCGGGATTACTAGGATAAAAAAAGATCAACCCAGAAACATAAACAGAAAAATTGAGTGTATAAACAAAAAAAAAAACAACAGATTTCTGTCAGTAGGAACCATTTTATTACAAGTATCATTAATAAAATGACGTTGAGAGAATTATTACCATTACCTGTAGTATATTACTTGTAGTAATCTATTTGTAGACTGTCCAAAATTGAAAATATAGCTCGAGAGAAAAAAAAACATGGAATCAGTTAATTCATCACCACAGATTATTAAAAAGGAAATAATGTCTACAAGTTTAATAATATATAAAGCAAAAAGGGGATAGAGAAAGAATTAAGACAGTTCATTTCTTCATTCATTCACTTTATTTCGTCCTCACTGGTAATTCAAAAATTCGTCCGCATCACTGTTAGTGAAAAAAGTGCCCAAAACACTGGTCAATCAATTGCAAATTTTGCATGAAAGGAAAAAAATAGACATTTAAGAACTAATCCTGACTATGCCCATATTATAAATCATACATTAAGTTAAAGAACTCGAATTATTTAAACATATAATCATAGTTTAATCGATCATTACTCATAAATACATATCAAAGGATAATAAAATATACTTTTTAATTAAAAATATCATTGTAATTATAATAAAAATATATTAATTTGTGATTGTTTGCGGTGTAGTTTTATACTACAATCGTCATTACGTGTACAAGCAATAAGTACGTTTTTATTGAATGCCGTCGTTACGACATTGTGGCTGAATAGATGTTGTATTTGTGCGCAAAACTTGGTCTTTACTAGTGTTTTTATAGTTTTAGGCGAGGTTAAATTTAAGTAAACATGTATAGATACAAATTATATTACTTTTAAGATGGTAAAGGATCTTTTGTGTATATTTTAACAGCTAACGGCGACTTTTAGTGTAAATTTACATTTATTTGTAAGATTAATAATAGTATCAATCTGCGTTTCGTAACTTTTTTCAACTCAGAATATCCATTGTCGAACTACCTCTACAATCTTCCATACTATACTTTTTCTAAACCTTTTAGTTTTCTACAGCTTGCGTAGAATAGGCATATATTTTAAAACTATACCTTTTAGTGTTTAAGTTGTTTGTATAAGAAAGGCATATTTTAGAGTAATAGAGGTATTTTTTAAATGGTATTATAATCTCTGACACTAGTACCAAGTTTTGCTAGTTAAGATTCGCTGTGTGTTACGCTTCATGTTAAAGTCGAGAGACTTTATATTATTTACTACTAATACTCATCAATTACTACACATATCGTTTATCAATAATGTATAAGTTAATGTGGAAACGCGTTTGTGATCACTGTTGTATCATAAGTTATAATTTGTATGGAGTTAGGGCTAGTCTAAGTTAGTCTTATAGTCCCTTGTAATTGCTTAGCTGTATATAGCTTTTGTTTGACATCAGCTCCTTGCTTTTTTTTGTGTATTTAAATTTTTCGAAATATTTATTATATTACATTACAATAGCTTCTCTCATTCTACTGTAATGTATATATTTCTTGACTAAGTAAGCCACTTTTCGAATTTTACGATTTGAATAGCACTGTTTCATCTTCAAAGATTTTACTCTTATATAGAGCTCGACTTGAGATCGTTTCTTGGGCTCGAAGAGGCTTCAGACGCTTGAAAATGTGGGTTCCTAATTTTTATACGCACAGCAAACTGCAACGCCATTTTTACCGACTTAGACGATTTATTTTTTGCACAAAAACATAGTTAAAAAAAAACACAGATAATAATAATGACGAAGAAAATGTCGGAGAAAGCCAATGTTGGTCGGGCTCTAACTATCTAATAAAATAAATTAAATTCATTTTAAGAATTCTAATGTTTCTGAAAACTTTTTCTACTAGATGAGAAAATAAATAAAGTATAATTCTATTTTCCTAATATTTTGTATTGTACTCCTGTAGATTTTTTTCCTCAATAGTTTGGTAGCATAACGTACATATCGGTGCATTTGTATTAAATGATATTGTACTAAAATATTAAAAGCCATACGATTTGTCTTCCAGTAACTGATCTATATCAATAGCGAGTATTGTAGCTTATTATATACATAATTATGAATATAACGCAAAGGTGGTTAAATTATGGGTTTATTGTCCCTCTCTAAGTCTTTTATCAAGGTTTTAAACCTTTAACAATGATACTTCATAAAATTCGAAAACTCACTTTTTAGGACGAAGAAAATATGAAACACCAAAATTATTGTAATAATATTTTAATAAAACCGTAATTATTACCACCGATTAATATTTAAGTGACATATCTCAAAATTATTGTAATTTAGTGCGTTCATTTATTGAATTGTCTTTATGAATAAATGACGACAAAATATATTTGTGTTTACAATTATTTACTAAAAAAACATCCCCATAACATTAACACGTACAAAAGTTAGTATCGACACAATTTTTACCGAGTTAGTACATCACTAAAATTGACAATTGAATTTAACGCCATCTAGTAGATGTTAAAGTTACTTTAATATTGCGTTAGTAACTAACTCATTGCAATCATAGATGGCGTTGTCTATCATGTGAGTCAGAACGCTTACTTGGTAGTTTGTAATCTGAATACCTATTTACATGAGGAGGTACGAACATTGATCATGATTATGGTCTTCTTTTGGTTATTGACTAGCTGCTGTTGTGAAAGTAGAAAATTATCCCAAGGGAACCTAAACCCGAGATGAAAATTATCCTATGTGCTATTTCAGGACATGGTCTATTCTTGTGCCAAATTTCTTCCAAATCTGTTCAGCCATTCGAGCGTGAAGAAGTAACACACACCAACGTTGATGATGAATATACACTACACCTCATAGGTACGCGCCTTCATCTATTGCCTAGCCTAGGCCTACCTAACTATTTACGGATCAAACAATGATGAAACCAGAAACTAGTAGTAAAAATATTCGCTGTACCATACTATGGGGAGCAGTGGTGGCCTCGTGGTAAATAACAGCCCCGATTTATGAGATATCGTGGATTTGAACCCAGCCAGGCGCTTTACTTTGTGTAGGTAATTTATTTCATCACCACTGCTCTCAAAACGGTGAAGGAAATCATCGTCATCCACCAAAAATTCGAAGTCATGTGATATCCATCCACCCGCACTGGGCCCGCGCGATGGATTACGGTCATTTTCCTCTCCTAGAGAAAGGAGGCCTGAGTCTCAGCAGTGGGAAGATTATGACGCTAATTTTGCTTATTATGATACCAGCGTCAGGCACTAGTTGCCTGGCATTTATGCTGAACTGGACCTATTTTGGTGCAGCCGTGAGGCACACAACTATATTTTTTTTTGCTACTGTTTGATTTTTTTATATATTTATTTATTTTATTTTTGTGTTTCGTGTTACCTAATATTGTGTTTGTGCCTTGTGCTGTACCAAATAAATTCTTTTTTCTTTCTTCTATACGAAATTATCAAACAGGATTAATTGGAAGATACGAAACGAGATCCTCTAACATTATTTAACTAGCACCAACCCCGTTTTTTTTGAGATGATGATGGGAAATCATCAAAGCGTAGAGTGGGAGAAGTTGTCCTGCTCTACGTGAACGAAAGCGAGTTTTTTTATTGACTTAAACTAAAACCCACCCTTGTTTCTTTGGGCACGCCATAATCATGGCGGTAAGTTTCTTTGAGGAGTGGCTTGAAAAACGTTTCGGCGTCCTCATCTGCCGCATGACGCAGGTCCTCACCGGATATGGTATGTTCGGGAGGTGCCAGCCACTGATTCGTGCTGAAGAAACGTCCGGGTGTCACCATTGCGCGGACCGCCCGGAGGACACGGTGGAGGTATGCGCAGAAGGAGCGTATAGCGAAGGAGGCGGCACGCACCAACTACGGGACATTGACTCTGGCAAGTTTCCAGCCAGCTTCGGCGTAGGTTTGCGGACGATAAGCAATGGATAGCTCGCCGTCCAGTCGTCCGGTAACCGTTCGGACTGAGTCCGAGTCGTCGACGGCGCGTAGTGTTCCACGCGCGCCTCAAAGAGACGTCAGCAAAACCGTAGGTGCCCAGCAGGGCCCAATCCTACTGGGGGGCCATGGGTTGAGTTCCGGAAGGTAAACCCGGGGTTCTGGAATGCTAAGCAAAGAAGAAACATAGGTGTAGTTTTAGTAAGTAATACTCTAAGGTGGGTGACCTTAAAAAAAACTCGATCTTTCAATTAGGTACCCTTTGCGTTCCATGGCTGCAGTGACTTTTTCGAATAATTCCGCAGCACAAACTGCTTTTGTCGGTGAAGTGCAGAGTTTTTCTGACTAAAACCCACTTGTGTTCCAACAGATGCCCCTTTCGTTCTAGGGTTGGCAACAATCCCGCAGTGCATGAACCCACTTGTGTTACTAGAGCTGCCCCTTGCGTTCCAGTGTTGGCAACAATCCCGCAGTGCATGAACCCACTTGTGTCCCTACAGCTACCCCTTGCGTTCCAGTGTTGCTAACTATCCCGCAGTGCATGAACCCACTTGTGTTACTACAGTTGCTCCTTGCGTTCCCGTGTTGGCAACAATCCCGCAATGCATGATTCCACTTGTGTTTCTACAGTTGCACTTTGCGTTCCATTGTTGCCAACAATCCCGCAACGCATGAACCCACTTGTGTTTCTACAGTTGCCCCTTGTGTTCCTGTATTGGCAACAATCCCGCAGTGCATGAACCCACTTGTGTCCCTACAGCTGCCCCTTGCGATCCAGTGTTGCCAACAATCCCGCAGTGCATGAACCCACTTGTGTCCCTACAGCTGCCCCTTGCGTTCCAGTGTTGCCAACAATCCCAACCCGTATTATTTTACAATGCCCAATTTGTCACATCACCTGTAGTGACTAGGGAGGGGACATTAAATCACTAGGGATGATCCGTAGTTGATTGCGGATAATTATACGCACGCTTAGACATATGCTGTAATAATCCTGGGGATCAGGGCGCGTTATTGCAAATTAAGCGTAAAATTGCGCTCTGTTTTGTATATTTTTAGAAGTTGTTTGTTTTCGTTGTGTTGGTAAAACTTGGATCGATTCCGCAACCGTTCTTTTTCGACCGTCATTGGACTGTTCGTCGATAGAACGATTAATTTATTTCCGTTTCCCCAGCAGGATCTTTCACCTATGGATATTTCGCCGACAAGTAGGTACTTTCGTCACCGTCAGTTCCGACGACAGGCTTTTCTAGCTACCTAATGTTTCACAGACACGACGATAAGAATAGAATAGAATAAACTTTATTGTACATAAAAATAGTAACAAAACTTTTACACAAACTTAAATCTATGGGTGCAAAGGCGGTCTTATCTCTTATGATCGAGAAGTTTTGATCCATGAAAGGTGTCTGACACTTTTATATTACCACTTTAGAATAATATTCTACAAAACATATGTAAAAATCAGTCATAAATAATTAAGTTAAGTAACTCGTTATTTTAGTTCCCTTTCTCATCTGGTACCTGCTCAGGGGCTCCAAGGGGGAGCTCCAAAAGTACACAGGTATTCAAAGCACATGAGACGCTACTGAGAACCTAAGGTTTCATCCATGTGAAACTCTTGACACACAGATAGACGGACAGAGGGACAACAAAGGGATCTTAAAAGGGTTACGTTTTTGCCGACTTTCGTACTAAACCCTAAAAAGCAATATTAGAACATAAGAAACAAGAACAATAAGGACACACATGTGATAAGGATAAGCGAAACACTTGATCCCGAATGAGATAAATAAAAAAATATAAAATATTATAATAATAAGTATATAATATTATATAATATTTTTATATTAAATTATATATGTATGTTTATTTTGTATATATATATATATATACTTTGAATCTTTTATTTTCGTAATATTCTTTTGTTTTTTTTATGCACCTGCCACATTTTCTCTTTACCACATTAGGTTGACTGGTAGAGAATGCCTAAGGCATTAAGTCCGCCATTGTACTATTGTGTTGCATGAAGTTTTAATAAATAAATCATATCAATACAAAAAAATAGCCAGATAAATAAAAACATTTAATCCAAGACACGCTCCAAAATAACACTATAATATACACAAAATCATTAAATTCAACAAAGAGACAGACTAATCATAATCTATGGCAACACTGCCGTCCCCCGGGAGTCAATTAAATTCATTAGCGAGCACAGATTATATTGCAGGGGTCGGGTAACAGTGTTGCCATACCGAATAATTGTCTGCAAGTAATTGCGCGTTGTCGTCGACAAATTGGGATTCTATTTTGTTATTTACCCCTTTTCAGGCTGTGGGATGTTTCTTGGTATCTTATCTAAACCTTCGTATTCTTTTACGGGAAAAAATAAATAGAATTCTCAATACACTTGTTACATTGTCTCTACCATAAAACTCTAGAATGTGCTTCCCCTTGACATCAAAAAAGCTGAAAGTAAATTTACCTTCAACCGTAACATTCGGAACTACTACTTGAAGACCTCTCAACCTTAGTTCGGTCTTCGTCATAATTGTTATATTTTAAGTTCTCTTAATTACAATGATTTCTTATTTATCATAGTATTTATTATGTTAACATATATACGTATTTTATTATTATAAGCAACGCCATTTACTGTTTTTTGCACTAGTGCGGAAAAGTGCGCAAGCTCGCCCCCGCTACTTAATTTACTGTATTTATCGTATCAGCCTGGATGATAAGCAAGCCCCATGAGCCGCGCGTCAACCCCCGTTTATTTATTTCTTCGTAAGTATATTGAGATATTTGAAAAACATTTCGGCTCCATAACACCCTCACCTGCGGCTCGGGCGAATTCCACCTCGGTCGCATAACAAACTTTTTCCACTTTTAACAGAATTACTATATTCAGAAGTAGAGGCTTACCTACGTACTTCTCCCATTATAAATTACTAGCTTTTGTCCTCAGCTTCGCTCGCGTACATAAAATATAATAAGTTTAAAATTCAATAACTGTCTGGAAGATTTGGGTCTGTACTAAGACGGTTAGCTTTTGCACATTTTTTTTTTGCCATTTTGTTTCGTCACTGGTTGGTAAGGCCGCCTATGCATCGAGATATTTAATAATAATTTATTAATCATCATCATCTTTCTGCTCTTGTCCCATCTTACTCGTATTTGGGGTCGGCGCAACACGTTTTTTTCTTCCATTCTATCCTGTCAACCGTCATACTATCACTAACTTCCCTCCCTTCACTTAACTTTCTTTTTTCATTAATAATTGATTAATAATATTTATTCGCAAAAATCAGGGTATTAAAAGGTGTTACAATATAAAAGGAGTCCAAACATGTTTTGCTTAATATTAAAGTATGCAAAGTACAGGTAACCATAGAAATAGCGTGTTTTTTCATTAAATGCTGGCTTTTACCCGCAGCTTTGCTCGCGTATATAAAATATTGCCTATGTCACTCAGGAATAAAGCAGCTTTCTATCGGTACAAAAATTTTAGCAATCGGACCAGTACTTTCAGAGATTACAGAGATTTCCTACAAACAAAAAAATGAAAAAAAAACAAACTTATATACCTCTTACTACTTGGAATCTACTACTGAATCTAAGTTACCAGGAAACTGAAGACCTCCTCAGACCAAGCCGTTAGTTCATACGACGTTAACTTTCACTCACACACACACCATTCATTACACTACACAGATACACACAGTCACACACCCGCGCCCTATCATGATTGTGCGCACACAAAAATGACCACCATTATATGTAGTTAATGTGACATATGTTTCTCAAAAATATTTTTTATTCAATTTTATTATTAGATGGTTTTTGAATTATTACATCATAATCTTTATATTTATTCTTTGAATCTTAAATATTTACTATAATGTTATTGTATAAATCGTTTCTGAACTGTTTTAAAGTTAAAGTTATCCTTTATCATGAAATAATTGAAAGATGCTGGTGCCTGTGATAAAATGTTTTTCATTAGTACAGGTACCAACGAAACTCCTTTTCTGTATTTACCAATTATTATATGCCAAATTGTTTTTGTCAATTGTATTTCTTAATAATATTAGTGTAGATTTTTACAATAGCAGCTGTCAGTGGCTTTGCCCGCGTGAAACTGGAAGATTCATCATCATCATCAACATCATTTCAGCCGAAAGACGTCCACTGTTGGACATAGGTCTCCCCAAGGGTCGCCACAATGAACGGTCCTGTGCGTCTCGCGTCCATCGGATTCCCGCAACCTTTCCCAGGTCATCGGTCCATCTTGTACTAAAATTCTATCTATGTACTATTCCGATGTGTGATATTAGACAAACAAACAGATGCGGTGGGGGTTGTTGTAAAACAACGACCCTTACTGTGTCTGTTCGCAATAACTCAAAAACTACTTAATGAATTTTGATGCGATTTTCAAAAACTTCACATGGAAAAGAGGGAACAGAGTCACGAAGGAGGACATTAGAATAATGTTATTTTCAAAAATTAATTTTCCCATGTCTTAAGTTTCTGATTTTGTAATTTGATGTTTTGGATAGCTTTATTGAAAAAAAAAAAACTCCATCCAGCCAAAGTTAGAACTAATCCATTGCCAATCATATCTTCTTGATAAGATTTTTTTTTTTTTCTGATAAGTAATTTTAAGTTTATTTATAATTCAACATTTTCTGAAATGGACTTTTAACAACTGAAAGATATTCTTTTGTGCATCTACAAAAGTAACTTTTTTTCAGAAGCACCTAGACACCTATATTCCTGTAATCCCGCACGAGCTTCTTCACAAAACGCTCTACTCCTACGAACAAATATTTTTTCAGAAATACCATTTACAGAAAAAGGTTAAAACTTTATTTTTTATCGTAAAAAAAAACCATAAAAATACAGTTTTAACCTTTAATTAAGTAAATTAACCTACACTGTGTAATGTGCGGTGTCGACTAGCGACACCCCGCGACTGACAGATTTATTGTTACAAAAAATGGACAAGTTTAGACTTACTTTCTGTGAGAGAATTGTGTGGATCTGTAATAGAGGATTAAGAGGGAATAAATTTATTAGTTTGCTTTGAAAAAATATCACAAACTAAAATGACATTTTAATTCAATAAAAGCATTTAACTAATTAAAACTATTTATACGAAACAACGAAATAATAAACATTTTATTTTCCGGCATCAGAGGCCCATAGAAAAAATTCATGAAATAATCTTAAACAATAATTAACTAATACATATTATAAAAATAAAACTTGTTTAATTATAACACACACACGCACACACATACACACACACTAAAGGTAAAAACTACTAGCTAAAATATGACGTCATAAAACTCCTCCGCGTCGCTGTCGACTGGAAATTTGCCCAAAAGGCTGGCAGCATTGCCACGTTGTATGGCAATGTTTAATCTCTGACCGAGGTAAAAGCCAGCTCTTGGGTCACGCGAAGTGTCAACTAACTAACAAACTATAGCTGATACTTGTTCTGGTTTAACATTTTTTTTTTATAAAAGCTGCTACTCAATTAGAGCTAGCTCAGCTATTACTTAGAGAGCAGTGGTGGCCGAGTTGTAATGGCCCCGAGTTACGAGTTGTAGGTCGCGAGTTCAAACCTTACCAGGCGCATTATTTTGTGTAATTTATTTCATCACCACTGCTCTCAAAAACGGTGAAGGAGACCGGCATGTCTTGGAACAAAAAATTCGAAAACATGTGATATTCACCAACCCGCACTGGGCCCGCGTGGTGGTTTACGGCCCATTCCCTCTCCTAGAGAGGAGGCCTGAGTCCCAGAAGTGGGACCATTAAAAAAGGCAGATTATTCTTATATGTTACTTCAATTAGAGACTGTGGATAAGCACGTAAGACAAAAGCTCCTAAATAAATATCATAAAATATGGCGTTAAAAAATTCCTCCATTGCCACCAATAAGAAATGTGCTCAAAAGACTGGCAGCATTGCCACGTTGTATGGCAATACTTAATCTCTGGCTGCGATCAAAGCCAGCCGTTTAAGGGTCAATGATAATCTTGTTCGCCTTATCTCTTTTATTCCAAAGTCCCACCCTTCGCAAATGATTTACAAAAAATCGGCCATGTGCGAGTCGGACTTGCGCACGAAGGGTTCCGTACCGTCCGTAGCAAAAAACGGCAAAAAATCACGTTTGTTATACGGGAGGGGAGCTCCTTAAATTTTTATTTTATTCTGTTTTTAGTATTTTTTGTTAAAGCGGTAACAGAAATACGTCATCGGTGAAAATTTCAACTGTCGTACTATCACGGTTCATGAGATACAGCCTGGTGGCAGACAGACAGATAGATAGATAGGTATTCTTTATTGTACACCAAAAATACAATTTACATTAGGAAATTAACATTAATAGGGTGTCACAATGGGCGGTCTTATCGCTAAAATCGATTTTATACAGACAACCTTTGACAGACAGACGGACGGACAGACAACGGAGTCTTAATAATAGGGTTCTGGTTGTACCCTTTGGGTACGGAACCCTAAAAACAACTCGGTAGCTTTAATGAGGTATCGCGTGACAGAAAAGTCAAAATAAATACTTGAAATCGCCGCGTTTTTAAAATAGTCTTCGAAAAAACATTTCAGGAATCCGTAGGGATATGTTAGTTCACTTTTTGCCGCCAATTTGTCATATTTGTGTCAAAGTTGACGCATTTTTTGACATAATTGCCGAAATAGTTTTTGTTAATTTCCAAATGTGTTAGGTGACACGTTGAATTTTTGTTTTGACTAGGAACTTTATGTGTCAAGATATATCTTATTGGCTCTTCATATTTTACTTGCTCATAAATTAAAAAAAAAAAATAAAAAAAAAATATAGAAACCTTGCACATTTAATCGAGATTCTGAACGATAATTTTTTTTCCAAAAAATTTTCCTGGAACAAGTTTTGTGAAATATTCGAGTAAATTATGGAGTTACTGAAAGCGTTCAGGTTTAATCAGGGTTGATAAATACCTACCTATAATCCTGCCAGAATTGTGGGATAGTCTGATAGAGTTACTCCAGCCTTAAACGCAAAGGGCAACTGAAGGTACACTGGTGGGATTAACCAGTATGAGTTTGACACTTTCTCTTGCTTCACCCGGAGCGTGAGAGGTTATTTGATGATTGGCAATGACAGACTTTTATTGACTAACCCATCGTATTCCAGGGTGATATAAGATTCGAATATGCTGGAAGTTTTTTATTTATTTAGGTATTGGTTTTTTTCCCAAGGTATGAGGATTCTGAAGTCTTTATTTATTATTAACTAGTGTCCCGCTCTGGCTTTGCTCGGGTGAAAATTATATACAAACATAATTCTTTTTCGTTTATTACTCTTTCTATAAGTGAAAACCTCATCAAAAATAAAAAATAAGTAAACATTGTTTCATTTGTTTTGTGGGATATATTGTTTTAATGGTTAATGTATTATGTATTTTCTAAAAAAAAATTCTAAATTATGTTAGTTTTTTTTTTCTTCAATGTGTATGGATTTGTTATTAGGTTATTTTTTTTTTAATTTATATGTTTCTACTGTACAACGCCTTGGACATCCTCCGTAACGTTGTATAAGTGGTTGTAAATAAATCAAAATCCGTTGCGTAGTTTGGGAGGAATTATTGGTCAAACAAACAAAACGTTTTAGAACATGTAAAGATTGTCTCATTTATTCACAATTTAGTTAAAATTTATTAATAAAGTGACACAATAGAACAGGCACCACGCTCGGCTGGCAGGCGACGTCGCGTGAAATGTAACTGTCATATTATTAGCAACCGAATATGATACTAATACATGCTATTTATATATTGTTTCTGTGAGGTGCAGTTTAAAGGAAGACGAACGCCCGGTTCCTAAAACAATAAGAATAGGTAATAATAGTTGATGTCCCACACACCGCTCTGGGTTTATCCAGTCCTCCTTCTTTGTCCAGGCAATTTCTCTTTGGAATGCACTCCCGCTGAACATCGGGATGGCGTCCAGTCGGTTCACTTTTAAGGTGATGACACGTGAGCACATTCGCAGGAAGTTGGTGTAATCATCACAGCGTTGATTTGTTGGATTCGTTTTTCATAAATAGATTGTCAATTTGTATGTATGTATCTAAGTATATATTTATTATTGTATTTCTTTTCTATGTATTTCTTTACCATTAAGCTGCACCTACCATGTTTTGTTTCTGCCCCACCCCTAGGTCGACTGGTAGAAAATGCCTAAGGCATTAAGTCCGCCTTTGTACAGTGTTTATTACTTGTGCATACATTTTTAATAAATAAATAGTTTTATTTCAGAAAAATACACATAGAAAATTCGATTGATAAAAACAATTTTGCCAAATAATAATTATTAAATACAGAAAAGGAGTTTTGTTGGTACCTGTACTAATTGAAAGCTTTGTATCAGAGGCACCAGCATCTTTCAATTCTTTCATGATACAGGATAACTTTAGCTTTAAAACAGTCCAAAAACGATTTATATAATGACATTATAGTAAAAATTAAAGATTCAAAGAATAAATATAAAAATAAGAATATGTATAATAATTTCAAAAACCATCTAATAATAATATTCAATAAATAATATTTTTGAGCAGTGGTGGCCGAGTGGTAACGGCCCTGACTTGCGAGTTTTAGGTCGCGGGTTCAAACCCAGCCAGGCGCATTACTTTGTGTAATTAATTTCATCACCACTGCTCTCAAAACGGTGAAGGCAAACATAGTGAGGAAACCAGCATGTCCTAGAACCAAAAATTCGAAGACATGTGACATCCACCAACTCGTACTGGGCCCGCGTGGTGGATTACGGCCCATTCCCTCTTCTAGAGAGGAGGCCTGAGTCCCAACAGTAGGAACATTATAATGCCGACTATGCTATGCTATGCTACGCTATACCGATTTTGGCGTTTGATAGTTAGTAGTTAATAGTTTGATAGTTGTAATTATTTATTTTTCTTGCTTTTTTATTAGAAGAGAAGAGCACTGTAGACTCCGCGAATTCTTAGATTACTTCCTATTACGACTCACTTTTTATTATGATTATTTTTATTGTACTTTTGAGTACAATATTGACTGGTCTACACTATTACACTATCCTTACATAATATCTACTAATACTGTAATATGGAAATATTGTAAGAACAACAACTGTTTTTAAAAGAGTAACCATGGAGTTTCTTGCCGATTCTTCTCTATAGGAAACGAACAATTTAGAACCGTGCACTAGCTTCTGACGTTTTATAATTGCCCATGTAGGCCTATGTGAAATAAAAACATTTGAATTTTGAATTTTCGCCGCCGAGTTGCTAGCCTGTTGGTTTTCTATCGTTTACATTTCGGGGAGTTTGCACTGGAATTGCACAATCTAATTCCACCAAGTCCGTTCCATCTTCATTCCATTTTCATCAACACATTTATTGTGCGTACTGCCAAGGAGTGGAATTCCTTGCCGGAGTCTGTGTTTCCTGATAGCTACAACTTAGGGGTCTTTAAGTCAAGAGTGAATAAGCTACTTCTAGGCAAGCGTGCTCCATCGTCGACCACATCATCGCTTACCATCAGGTGAAATGGTGGAATAACGCGAGCTTATCATAAATAAAAAAAATAAAAAATTGTCAAAACTTTTCTTTGCATGTCGATGGTTATAAAAGTTATGGAAGGAGGAAGACTCATCATCTTCCTGCCCTTGTCCCGTGTTATTTGGGGTCGGCGCAACATGTTTTTTTCTTCTACTCTGCCCTGTTACTCGTCATGCTATCACTAACTTCCTTTTCTTTCATATCACTCTTCACACAATCCATCCATCTTTTCTTTGGTCTCCCTCTCCCTCTCCATCCATCCACATGGAGGAAGACTAAAGAATCTTTATCAGTTGTCTAGTACTTATAGCACAAGCTCTGCTTAGTTTGGCACTAGATGGCTTTGTGTGACAATTTTGGCATATTATTATTAAATGTTTGTTTTTTTTTTTAATAGCCTATACTGTCCCACAGCTGGGCAAAGGCCTCCCCCAATTTCATCCAGGTATTCTTTTCTTGAGCCACCTCGAACCAGCCCTAGCGGTAGGCATCTAGGTCGTCTCGCCACCTCTTCTCAGGTCGACCTCGGCGGTCTCGTCCATCTTCAGGTACTTTGTGGAGACTCTCGCCCACCGGTCAGAGTGCACGCGGCTGATGTGACCCGCCCAATCCCATTTTAGCCTGGCAGCCTTTTTTCCTACGTCCATAATCCCCGTCTTTTGACGACTGCGTCAAAAGACCGATGAGACCATGGTCGTGATGTTCCTCATTGTGTCGGCTTTTTTGACACCCAGAATGCTGCGCTCTATCTATATCCGCTCGTTGGCAAACCCCAAGGCGAAACTTTTGCGACTCGGTGAGCGACCATGTCTGGGCACCGTAGGTTAGGACGGTAATTATATTTTTGTTAAATTGGACTTAATTTTTTTATTAGGTACTCATTAATTAAAAAATTGTTACTTTTCTATAAAACAAAATAAATGGGGTTTATTTGGGACAATATCGTTTGAAAACACTTCATGGTAGAACCTTATCTGAATATACAAAAGGCAAAGTCCAGACTCTGACCTCAACGCCCAGCCACAGCAATCGTAGGCGCCCAGCAGTGTCGAAGCCTACTTTGGTTGGCCAAAGCAGACCCTTGGGGGTCTGCTTCTGAAAGAAAGACTCGGCCCTGTTATGAAAGGCAACGAAGGAACAGGAGTGGGTTTTTAGTCAGTAAAAGTCTGACACATCCTACAGCTCCGCCCAAGAGCGGGGGATGTCATTGGATGATTTTCCCACTGAAAAAAAAACCCTTGGACCTAGATCACTGAAATTTAGCACAGAGGCTCCTCTTGTGATGTATACTTACAAAGAACAAGAAATGATTTCTCAAAATTCATCCCCTAAGGGGAAGAAACAGGGTTCCAAAATTTGTATTGATTTCAGAATTTTTGTGTTAAGATCATTTAATACTTACTAGTTCACTTGAGTACCTACAATTCTCATGTCAACGTATTTAGTGTTTAAAAATAACTTGTATTTCACATATTAAGTGAATTGTATTCTTTTTGAAAAATAAATGTCTTAATCATTAAACCCCGAGCGAACGCCGGCGATCGCTCGGTCATTGTCTTTCTATTGTGTCTCTAATTACGCTACTCTTAAATCGTATATAGAGAAGCCTATATTCACGCAGGCGAAGCCGCTATCAGAAGCTAGTTCAAAGCTAAGTACAGGTAGACACATTCCATCTAATTGTAAAAGATAGAAGGAAGACATTTTTATAAGTGAAATATCCGCCATGTTGAAGTTCAGGTTACAAAACTGAATAGTTCACATGAATGGTAGAAATAATGCCGCAATCGGATACTGTTTATCACTGGGCTCGGGTTACGTGACGAGGCGCTGTCGTTATGAGGAGGTGGGGTGGGCAGGCATGTAGGTACAGGGTTATATTACTAGAGTATTTTTTTAATATTCTTTTTTTAAAACTTTGCCCCACACTAGGAGTAAATCCAGTATCGCGGGTGCGTTCACAAACATGTAAACATGTTACATACACGAGCTTTACTTATCAGCCCCCCTAGCCAAGTTACAATCGTATCGTTCGTGCCGAACGCCTCGAGTAGGCCACGCCTCTGATTCCTTTGTACTGACGTCATCTCAACGCTCAGTCACGTGGTCAGAACAAAGGAATCGGAGGCGTGGCCTACTCGAGGCGTTCGGCGCGAACGATACGATTGTAACTTGGCTAGGAGGGCTGTAGGCCATACAAATATTTATCCCGTGTCGCACAGCACAGCACCCTATCGCTTGGCCAATGCGGCAACCGTGCCGTCAGATTTAAATTCTTGTTGTTGTTGTGAGCTTGTTTTCAGCTCTTTATTTATTTGTTTATTTATTTATTTAAACTTCATGTACAGTGGTGGTACATATGCGGACTTAATGCCACAAGGCATTCTCTACCAGTCAACCATTGGGTTAAAAAACACAACACTGTGGTAGGTGTGCACAATAAATAAATAACAGATATTTGAAATAGAATTTAGTATCGTTAAATTAAGTGGCTTATAATAATAAAATACGTATAAGTTTATTATATGCTAATATAATAAACTTAACTTTACGAGTATGTGTGTAATCCATGGCTAGTATTCCACACGAGCTTCAAAGAGCTGTTAGCAAAACCATAGGGGCACGGTATGGCCGAAGCTTGCTGGGGCCATGTGTAGACTTCCGAAAGCAAATGCCGGGGTCCTGGAACGCAAGGCAAAGGAGAAATGTAGGTGAGGTTTTAGTCAGTAAAAGTCTGCCAGGCCCTCCCGCTCCGCCCTTGAACAGAAGAAGACATTAGATGATTTCCTATTAAAAAAAAGTGTGTAAATATTTTGAAAGATATGTCTTTTAATATTTCTATGTGGTTGCCCAATCGGCGACCTCTCGCGCTTTTCTAAAGGCTGAAAAAACTAATATTACGCGGGTGGAACCGCGGCCAGCAGCTAGCTAATCATAACATTATAAATCAAACAAATACATGTCACATTACGTCACTTTATTGTCAACAATTTTCGAGACATTCTAAGTTCGAAGTATTTTTTTTTGCGAGATTTTTATCTCATTCAGTCCACAACATTCAATAGATGTCGCAAATGTGCGATAATCTCCATTATATCCATAGGATTATTGTGATAAGGAGCAGGTCAATTTTATCAGGTATTTATTGTATTAAGAGGGCTCTTTTCCATTCGCCTATCGTCAACGTCGAGCATGGTTTAAAAGCTTGTTGCTTCATCTAATGCAATCCAACGTGATGTTTGATAAAGAGGTAATGAGAAAAAAGAGAGAGAACACCTGAAAATTCTGTTGGCATTCAGTAGTTCCGTGAATTACTCGAATATTTCATAAAACTTGTTCCAGGAAATACGTTTTTTTTAACCCTTAAAAGTTTTTGAGATAAGTTTAAAACATAAAAAACTACATCCATAGAAGATGGATGTACTTTTTTATATTTTTAATATATGAGTAGATTATGGAGGGCCAAAGTTCACGTAAAATAGATTTTCAGAGCTGGATGAGTTTTACACAAATTTATGTTTTGATTTCTTCATAGAATAAATATTATCTAGGCTTCTATAAGCCTAGATAATATCCACAAGATAGCTGTGTATCCAAAATATCTAGAGAAAGATGTGTAATAACATCATAATAACGTAAGAGCGGTTGTATGAAAATTTAATGTACATCGAGTTGGCCACCCTTAAATATCGCAGTTTATGCTAAGTTGGTAAGTCCTGTCTTTGAGAAGTGGCTGGATCGGCAACACGGTGTCCTCACTTTCCGCATGACGCAGGTCCTCATCGGACATGGCAAATTCGGGAGGTTCCTGCATCGGATTCAGGCAGAGGTAACGCCCGGGTTTCACCGTTATATGGACCGCTCGGAGGTCACGGTGGAGCATACAGTGGAGGTGTGCCCCGCTTGGTCGGAGCACCGCCGTGTCTTCGTGGAGGCAACCGGCGGCAGCGACCTCTCGCACCGGGCCCTGGTTTGGGCTACGGTCCGAAGCGAGGAGTAATGGCAGGTGGTGGCCTCCTTCTGCGAAGCAGTAATACTAGCGACGGAGGAGGCCGCACGCGTGAGGGAACGAATGTCCTCATGCCCCAGCCTCACCCTCGAGCCCAGTCATCAACAGCGCGTAGTGATCCACGCGCTCCTCAAAGAGATGACGGCCGATGCCCGCTAGTTACAGTATTGTTTGAAAGACGAACAGCGGTCCTCGAACGCAATGGTCATAATTTCTACTAGGAATCAATTTGTGAATAAAAACAGCAAAACCAAATTCTAAATTCAAAATATAGGTTGAACTTTAAGTTGCAAACATGCAAACCCAGTAGAGCTAGTCCAATTAAAACAATTTCACGCCCTTCAAAATTCGAACGACAATAAATCTCAATCTATGTCACGCTAAACTTTTTTTTCTCCTCCATTCAGTTGGCAAAGGCGTAACGCTGTTAATCCTGTGTTAGGCCTGTTACACAATGACGCGCTTCACAAATGAGCACCCCATTGTCACTGCGCAATAGATTTTTATATTAAATATCGTGATTTTATCGGTTACCAGAATATGGTAGATTGAAATAGAATAATGGAATTTCGGGAACACCTTTCAATAAGATATAGGTATATATTTATAAGCGTCAACCGAAATAATTATGGCATATCTGTCGTAGCCTAATCACAGAATTGATCACTCCATGATATGGCCAACGAGAACCGTTTAAACGTTAACGTTTGATCAAAATCAAAAAAATAAAAATAAAAAGCATTTTATTTCAAATAAACCATTGCACTTTTGAAATGTCAAAAAGTCAGTCAGTCAGAAAAAAAATGCTAATTGCACATTCCAAAGCGTAGTCTCTATGGAGAAAAATGTGCTGTGTGTGTGATGATATGTCAATCCACGTTTGGCTATTATTATTAATATAGGATTTCTGTGCATCAAAAATCTTATTCTTCACTAAAAATACTTATTATACACCAAATATTAGTGGACATTAGGAGTATATTTTATAGCGCAATAAATATTTTTGATAGAACAAAAGCATATTTTGTAGTAGAAAACACAAATGCTTTGAAGAACAGTGGACACTACCGGTTGGCAAGGTAACTATTTTACAATATTAGATATATATGATCAGCCATGCTTGACCACATCATGAAATAATCATGCGTATAGCTGAAATAGTACCATTTCGTAGTGGCTCATGAAGTAATCAATTCTATGATCTGGCCACGACATAACCATCGCTTTAGAAATCTAATCGACCAACAAAACGTTATAAAATTGCTCCATTTCATTGACTACTATCTTCTTCTTCTTCTTTTCGTGTCGATGTACTCTAACTAAATTTTGCTCCATTTTATTTAACTACTATCTTGCTCTGGGTATATTCAAAAGGATTTAATTTACGAATAATTAAAATACCATCTGAACTTCACTCGAAAAATCCCGCCAATAACTCCTAGAAAAGTCATTTCTTTTTATACTTTTACTAAGTACATTAATTTATACAGTTCATCATAGATACATCCCTCTCTACCTATTCTTTTTTCAAAAATTCGTCACACCATTTTTTTCTCTACCTTTTTTTTCAAACATCTTGATCCTGTTGGGCAAAGGCGTGCCAGTTAATCCACGAGTGTCAGGGAGCGACACAAAGCGACAACAGACCGCGGGTGCAAATGAACAACCCTATTGTGAACACTTGCGAGCTATGCAGTAGGGTTGGCGAGTGAGATATAATGTTGCATTCTTTTGAGAACTAATCATTTTCGTTGGCTTTTTTCTTATAGATTGAAAAGAGATAGAGGTACTACAATATAAATGTCCATTTAGGATACTTGACCCGAACTTTGTTTTAAAATCGGAAAACTTACTCATCATAGGAAAATCAAATTTTCCTATGATGAGTAAGTTAGTTAAGTTTTGCACATATAACTTTGGATTAATTTTTTTTTTTTTTTTTTTTTAATTGATATAAATCAGTGCTTGACTGCGATCCCACCTTACTATGATTATTAATTTCGATAAGATTGCGACAGTCAAGCAAGTATTTCAGATTTTACAGCGTTTTTTTTAGCGTATTAATCGTACTCTGTTTGTGAAACGTAGCTCTAAGTTTAACATCCGGTTGGTTACCAAAATTAATAATCTATCAATCATCAAATCAATCGCATTACTTAAGCGTCCCTTAGGTTCCTGTACAAGCGGCTGCACTGTTATTACCCATACCTCTATCCTCTATCTGACAAAATTTGTATTGGCTTGCCTCATAACTCGCTAGAGGTAAGACGAGCACGAGACCAGCTCACTATAGCCTGCACGACGCACTGTGGCACTATTGACGCGCCTGACCTGCTTGCTGTGCTGGCACGTTTCTTTATCCCAGACAATTACTGCCGCTGTAAAAAGCACGGGATGTTTGCTGTGCTTCAGTGTCGCACTGTTGCCCGTGCTCAGTCTCCAATACTTCGCAGGATTTTAATCCAATAAACGATTTCTTTGCGGATGATGAAAGATGATTTTATTGGCATTTCAGAAGCACTGTGAGAGAGATTGATGTTCATGTTGTTTATAATTTTAATTGTTTTTATTTAGTTACTGTAATTGGTTGTCAAACCGTTGAAATTAATGAAAATAAATAAAATAATTTTCATTTAATTTGTTACGCGTTAATGATTCCCTAGGAACGGGGTGTAAACATTCCAATTAACAACAAGTCTAATTATACAAAATAAAAATTAATTTTACAAAGATCATTAAAAGAAAACTTATAAACATCTGTGTCAACCCTAAATCCAAATCACTAACAATGAGTATTACATCGCTAAATCTAACGTGAACAATGAACCATTGCGCATTTGTCCCCTGCGGACACGACACAACACTAGTGTCAACTAACACGCCCTTTTGACGTATACTTGACGTAATGAAGTGGCGGGAAAAAATGGATTAAGCTGTTGAAATGATGCACTGTGCCTGCATTTGCGTTGGTGAGGCATTAAAAAAGTTGTGACGCCATTTTTGAGTGTGATTACAAGGTAGCAAGGGCTTTTCAGTTCTCTTAAATTATTATTTACGTAGCAGCGGCCCCGACTTACGAGTTGTAGGTCCCGGGATAATTTATTTCATCACCACTGCTCTCAAACGGTGAAGGAAAACATCGTGACAAAACCGGCATGTCCTAGAATCAAAAATTCGAAAACATGTGACATTCACCAACCTGCACTGGGCCGTCGTGGTGGATTACGGCCCATTCCCTCTTCTAGAGAGAAGGCCTGATCCCCAGCAGTGTGAAAACTATTTATTTAATTCTTTATGCATACAAAAGTACAGAGGAAAGCTTGGCGCTGTGAGCTCATCGCATTATGCGTGAGGCCGCAGCTTTATGCTGAGCGTTCGGCCGTTTTGCGCAGATGTGACGCACATCTTACCTATCAATTGATTATGTTTGTTATCTAGTTTTAAGATTGCGTCATTTCGCGCGAATAAACTGTTTTTCTTTCTTTCTTTTTCTTGATAGTTGTAATAATTTATTTTTCTTGCTTTTTTAATTCAAGCTCAGCTTCAGCTTTTTTTATAATAGACTCCGCAAATTCTTAAATTACTTCCTATTACGACTCACTTTTTATTATGATTTTCTTTCTTTCTTTCTTTCTTAGGTGCTGATGGCGGTTGCCGACTTTATGCCTTTACGCATTTTCTATGGGTGATGCAGAGACAAATTGTGCTAGGTGCAATATTAAGCATTACCTACATATTATTTATAACACATTATATTTTATACAAATATATACCTATATACTATAAATACAATATAGATAATGATGCTTTCATGAGGCTGGTTATGCTTTAAATGCTATTGCTGGATGGATGGAGAGGGAGACCAAAGAAAAGATGGATGGATTGTGTGAAGAGTGATATGAAAGAAAAGGAAGTTAGTGATAACATGACGAGTGACAGGGCAGAGTGGAAGAAAAAATCGTGTTGCGCCGACCCCAAATGACACGGGACAAGGACAGGAAGATGATGATGATGATGATTCATGTTCGACTTGCTGACATATCTTTTGCTAACAAATATGAGAACATCTAAACGAGGATGTTGTAAGTTGTAACCGAACAAAATTGGTCCTCGCAATTGCATCAATTAAAAGTTGATGATTTATCTGATGATTTATGATTTTAGCATAAATAACGTGAAAATTGCTAACGCTGTGGTCACTTTTAGAGACTCATATAGGGGTCATCGATGTATGGGGTCTAAAATTAACCTTGCTAAGTACCTATGTATGTAGGTAGGTATCTACCTATTACGATGAAAATGGGATTACTTTGTATGTAAAGGATCAAGACCACACAAGAGAACAAATTCAAGCGACGGAAGTATATCAACCTCGTCAGTAGATCAGATAGGTACATTTTCATGCCGTTTTGGGGTTAAAACTCTTGGGCCACAAGAGTAGATTTATCTTTATCTTCTCATGTGCTTGGGCTGTGGAGTCCAAGAGCACATACAGTATTTAATGATTTATTCAAATGAGTAGTTGACACTTCGCGTGACCCAAGGATTGGCTCGGAAAGAGATTAAGCATTTTCATACGACGTGGCAATGCCACTTGTCTTTTAGGCACACCTTTAGTCAATAGCAGAAGCGTAGTTAGGCGAGGGCGAAGTGGGCCTGCGCCCACGGCCTCGCACAAACGAGGTCCCTTTAAGAACACGGAAAAGAAATTAAGAACGAGGGTTTTTTTTTAATAATTGGTAGGCTGGTGTTTCATCACTATTTACCTGATGGTAAGCGACGATGTGGTCGAACACTATGTTGCGACAATCGCTATCTCGTTTTCGAATTTATAAAAGAAAAAGGCCTCTCTCATGTGCTCGCATCGCTCACGTCTAAATTAGTCCATGCTACGCCTCTGGTCAATAGCGATGCGGAGAAGGATAGGATTTTTTGACACTATATTTTAAGATATTTAAGTTAGGAGTTTTTGTTTTACGTGTGCACCTTTTTAATTTGATAGGAATAAATTGTACAGTTTACTGCGCATAAACTGTTTCATTATCTCCGATCCTGACAGTATACCTAATTTTAAATTATTTTTATTTTTTCACAGGATTACTTAAGTACTAGTTACTTGTAGAATTTGTAAATTAAGAGGGCCTTTCTCGGTACGTCCATCGTCAACGTAAGCATAGTAAAAAAGCAAGGCTTATTGTTTCATCCAATGCTATATTTGATAAGGAAGCAACGCGACAAAGAAGATATAGCGCCTGGGCCCTTTGTAGGCAGTCCGTAACTAGCGTCGCTCACTCGAATATTTCACAAAACTTGATTCAGGACATAAATAAGTAAAAAAAAAAACTTTAAAAGTTTTGGAAAAGCTTCGTAAATCAGATTTGATTTAATGTGCAGTTTCCATAATTTTTGTGGAAAAATAGCAGATATTCTGGATTAGTTTTACAAAAAAAATATATTTTGTTTTTTAATAGAAACTTAAATAATAACCACAGGACTGTTAGAAAAATATCTAGAGAAAGATGTTTGATAACGTTATAATCACGTAAGAGCGGTTTTATGGGAAGTATCTCAGGTTGGGCACTCTTAAAAAGACAAAATATATAGACTATGAACCAAGCCAAAAGCCTTTACACACCGAATTCCAACGGATTAAACAAAAACACAACAGAATTATTTTTTTTTTCAAATAGAATTACTTGCCAATCTAAATCCGATCGGCCCACATTTCCACAAACATGTATAATATGGTGATATGTTGATCTGATAAAGGATTGTCCTCACTCAAGGACTAGTCAGCAATCCGGGACGTAGGGCTGTTCCCACGTGATGGAGCAATTGATATGGATTTGGAGGAAGTAGCTTTTTTTGGGATTAAGCGATTCGAGGGAGGTGTAAGAATGTATTATCACATACTTATTATAAAAACGAAAGTTTGTGAGTATGTATGTTTGTTGTTTCTTCACGCTTAAACAGCTGAACAGATTTCGATGTAACTTGGTATACGGGTAAACCATTACAACACTTTCACTTCAGACACTCTTTTAAATTATGTTTAGAGTAAATAGGTTACTTTTAGGAAAGCGTGCTCCATCGTCATCCACCATCGCTTACCGTCAGATGAGTGAAAGAGAGAAGAAGGCTACCCATTGCTCGTCGTCCGCAAGCCCGCGTCTACGGTGGCCGGAAATCGGGATTGGAATCCCGGCGGCGGTTGGGGTGGAGGACCTTTGCCAAACGCCTCCTTTGCTAGCATTACTGCTTTGCAGAACTGTTCTATAGGTATTACAAATATCCCAGTTACATATTCCTTGTTGCTTTTAATATTTTTTTTTTACTTCATGTACAGTGGTGGTACATAGGCGGACTTGATGCCACAAAGCATTCTCTAACAGTCGACCTTTGGGTTAAAAAGATAAAACTGTGGTAGGTGTGCACAATGAGAACAATGAAAATAAATATGGTAAAAACAAGAAAACAATTCAAAATATTGGAATTAAAATAGGCCACTGGCATTCAAGAGATGACCAGGTAAGCTAGAGCCGATGCCTGCCAGGACTGCGGATTTCTCAACGGAGTTGCCGTGACCCTCGCGAAAGGGCCTCGCGGAAAATTGCATAGCATATGCAGCCTTGTAATGTTACCACTGCTGGGACTCGGACCTCCTCTGTAGGTGAGGGAATGGAGCGTAATCCACCACACGGGCCCAGTGCGGGTTGGTGGATGTCACATGTCTTCGAATTTTTGGTTCTAGGACATGCCGGTTTCCTCACGATGTTTTCCTTCATCGTTTTGAGAGCAGTGGTGATGAAATAAATTACATAAAGTAATGCGTCTGGCTAGGTTTGAAATCGCGACCTACAACTTGTAAGTCTGGGCAGTTACCACTAAACCACCACTGCTCGAAAAAAGCGCACGACGAAAAAAGAGTAAAGGTGACGCGATGTGACTTTCTACGTATAAATCAGGCGTGATCCACGTGTGCGTCGGTCTAATGTAGTTCTAGCTTAAAGGTACACAATACAGCTAGAACTACACTGCCACACACGCCGATCTGGGCGCGTCGGTCTCCATACATTTTATATGGAAACTAGACTTGTAGAGCTACATTAGATCTACGCCACGTGACGCGACGCGACGTCGCTCTACGTACAAATCAAGTGTGGTTCACGTGTGCGTCGGTCTAATGTAGTTCTAGCTCTACTGACGATTCGGACACAATATATTCGGACGCAGTGTCCGAATCAACACATTTTATTTTCAATATTTTTTCACTGACGATTCGGACACCACCAAATTTATTGAATCTGTTTAGTACAGTCAGATAAAAAAGTCTTAAAATGTAATATAAATTACCTGAAGTTGCCGCCTTAGATACAGCCTAAAATAGTGTTGGGAAACACTTTTTTTCCCATATATTATATTTTAAAACTTTTTATCCAAATTGTCAGTAAGTAGTAAAAAAAGGTGCTAACACCTACATTTTCAAAGCCCGTTTTCATACCGGCTTTAATTCCAAAATCACTTTTTTACGCATCCGTTATTGTAACTTAACACCTAAACGCACCTGAAGTAACACTTCACTCCCATTGGTTAATATTTACTAGGGGGTGAGTTTGCCGCGCGCTGATTGGTGTATCTCAAACGGGGGTGTAACGCCGTCGTTTGGTGTCAGATAACAACCCTTATTAAGTGAATTTCGAGTGATTTAGGGATTTCGATGGAGAAGGGTGCTTGTTTGAAATGTTTGGATAATTAATTTTAATAATAGATTTAGTTTTAATTTAGTGTCGCTCTAAGAAAGTTCAAAAAGAAAAATAATCTAAGTAAATGTTTTAAAGAGTTTAATATAGCCGCAAACATAAGGAAACGGACCTCAACACGCTTCGGGGCATCGCGCGTCGGGATTTGCAGGGCGATCCCCAGCCACTGTAGGCCAGGGCTTGCGGACGGCGAGCAATAGGTAGCTCGCCGTCCGGTCGTCTAGTAGGGACCGAGCCCATGTCGTCCAGTAGGGACCGAGCCCGTGTCGTCCAGTAGAGACCGACCCGTTGTCGTCAACGGCGCGTAATGTTCCACGCATGCCACAAAGAGATGTCAGCAAAATCGTAGGGGCCCAGTAGGGCCGATGCTCGCTTATATCATGGGGAGTTTTTGAAAGGGAAGCCGTGCTCCTGAAACGCAAGGGGCAACTGAAAGAACACTGGTGGGTTTTAGTCCCCAGTCACCCAGAGCGGAAGAAACTATTTGATGATTAATGATCTCAAAAATAAAAAGCAAGCACTGCTCTATAAGGTTCTCTTTATCCTGTCACTACACTACTTGAAAATCAAGTTTGTCATTTAAAAATATTGTTGTAAGTCATGCAAGTACTATACAATAAGAATAAGAACAGTTAGCTACTCAAAGTGAAGCACTCGACATTTTTTACCCTCTTAAATAAACAATAACAAAAACGAATCAATCGACAAAACAATTGCATATTTATTATAAATGGCGCCAAAACCTAACCTCAAAAGACCTCACAGTATGACAGTGACAGCTAATTTGGCGGCAAAAGGCGCCGCGCCATACTTTGAGATTATGTTTTGTAAACAACGTATTCATTACTGTAAACTAATTGTAATCTTAGATAAGTAAGTAGGTTGTATGCGGTCATTTCGCCTTTTTTGTTTGTTGTTTTTAATCATTAAAAAGTTTGTGAGTTGCAAAGTGTACACTACACGTGGCAGAATTGGACTGGCTATTTTTTTTTCATTTTGGCGTGCGTGGATTGAATAGAATAGGATTTATTCGCTGCAGGCAATACAATAGGCAACAACACAAAAAAATAAAAAGTACAGATTTACAATATAGTTGCGCTGAGCGTGTCCGAACCGAAAGGGTCGCCAGCTCAACAATTGCTGGGCGTCAGACATTCAGCGCTGATTTTTAGCTGGCACCCAGCAGCAGGCTCGGTCTGGACGGCGAGCTACTCATTGCTCGGTGTGAGGAAGTCCTTTCCATCACGCGTACGGCTGTCTCCTTCGCATTACTACTTCGCAGAAGGAGGCGACAAAGAAGTGACTGCCTGACATTTCTCCTCGCTTCACACCATGGCTTGCCCCAGGGCCTGGTGCGAGAGGCGCAGCTGCCGACTGCACCTAAGGGGACACGGCGGTGCTCCGCCTAAGCGGGGCACACCTCCACCGTTTGCTCCACCGTGTCCTCCATGCGGTCATCATAATGGTGACATCCAGGCGTTTCTTCCGCACGAATTAGGTGCAGGAAAATCCCGAATTTAGCATGGGTCGTAAGGACCTGCCTCATGCAGGAAGGTGAGGACTCCGTGACGTCTTTCTAGTCACTCCTCAAAGAGGGGACTTATAACCATGATCACAGCGTGCCCAGCACTGGGTTGGGACAGTGGCTGTCGCTATTTCACCATGAGATCCTGTCGCAACTCTGTCCTTCATGCCACGACTTGTCGTGGCAGCGGAGTTTCGCACCAGGTTTGCATCTCCATGCACAAATCGTGCATGCGTACAAGGACTGTAGCCTCCAGATCCTATGGCGAAAGGAAGGCAAGGAGGCTGGCCGCTTCACGGGAGACCGTGCGGTGTTCAGGTTGGCCACCGGTCACTTTTGTAGCGACGACGGCGCTGGCGTCCATACCGGCGCTCCGTAAAGGGTCGTAAAGTAACTCGGATTGCTCGGTGCATGGGGACCGAAGACCGAACGATCCGAGTTACTATCATTTCTGAAGCCCTAGAAAAACAACTGCAGGAACACGAAGAAGGAGAAGTTATTTGATAATTACCATAAGAAAAAAAAGTAGGTTGAGTGGGTGATGGTGATGACGAATTAAGATTCCCTACCCTTTCTTGTAATTAACAACAGCTAATCTTGGTTGAAAAATCCGAGCTCAAACCGGACAACCAAATGACATGACGGTAAATCAGTAAATACCGAATTACTCGGATTTTTTGTCTGTCTCAAATCACAGTAATTTCTAGAAAAACTTTATTTATTATGAAATAGTATACCATTTAGGTAAGTAAACTACACCTACATAATATTGTATATTTATGTGACTCTTTTTGTGTCTTAGGTACTTCGTCGTGTTACATTTTAAATTTAATGCGTATTTAATTCAACTAAGTACGTAATACAAGTACCTACTCAAGCCCAGCATTGCATTTGTGCTCTAGTTTCTAGCATTTTGCTGATCGCTGGCCGTTTTGCGCGGATGTGACGAATATCCTACCACTTAAATTATAAGTCATTATTGTTATTTGTTTTTATTTTTTTAGGGATTGCGCCATGTTTGACATAAATAAACTATTTATTTTTACTATAACTAGCTAACTATTTATATGTACAAATAAATACATATATTGTCAAAGTCAAAGATTTATTTGCAGATAAAGATGGTTATAAAAGTTCTTACAATGATTATATATATAATAGTAGATTAACATATTTAATCATAACACAGGTCGAACTACACTCGGAAAGATGCCGCCAAAATACAAAAATTATTCAGCCGAGAGTAAAAGCACGAGAGCAACCATTCATTTTAAAGCGTCTGACAGAAGTTTTGGTACATGGAAAGTGTTTGATCCTTATGATACTTTAGAATAATATTCTACAAAACATAAAAATCAGCCATAAAAAATTTAAGTTAAGTAACTCTTATTTTTCGTTCCCTTTCTCAACTGGTACCTGCTCAGGGGCCCCAAGGGGGAGCTCCATAAGCACACAGGTATTCAAAGCACATGATACGCTGCTGAGAACCTAAGATTTCATCCATGTGAAAATAAGTTCTAGATAGCGGCACGAATCTTGAGCGCTCGGCGAAAGAGCTGGGATTGCTTTGCGCATCAAGGATTGGATTCCTTGCCCCCGCATCTCTTTTCATGCCACTAAACCGACCCGATATTTTACTTCTGCGTGCTTCTGCGCAAGTAGAAATGTAAAAGTCAGCGCTCAAGATCCGTGCCGGTATCTATATGTCAGATCGCTCTGGGATCTTGGTATAAATAAAAGAGACAGCGAGATATTCCTACCACGCCTGCCCCCTCTCCCTCAAACCAATATTTGAAATGCTAATTACTGCTTCATTTAATAACAATTTTGATGCCTTTCAGTAAAAGATTTCTTTTCAGTGTTATTTGTTGTTTAGCTAAGTCGGCCTTATAATGTTCCCACTGTTGGGACTCAGGCTTCGTCTCACGGAGAGGGAATAGGCCATGATTCACCACGCGGGCCCAGTGCGGGTTGGTGAATGTCACATGTCTTCGATTTTTTATTTCTAGGACATGCTGGTTTCCTCATGATGTTTCCCTTCTCCGTTTTGAGAGCAGTAGTGATGAAATAATTACACAAAGTAATGCGCATGGCTGGGTTTGAACCCGCGACCTACAACTCGTAAGTCGGGACCGTTACCACTCGACCACCACCGCTCTCTATTCGGCCACCACCACTCTCTACTCGGCCACATCAGAAACGTTTATTTCAAATAGATCAATTACAGGCACTTTCGAATTGTCAAAATGTCGGTCAGTCAAATAAAAGTGAAGCTAAATTGCACGTTCCAAAGCGCAGATCTCTATGGAGAAGAACGTGTAAGAAAGTCCATGGACACTCTTTTAAATCATATTATGAATTACATAAATCTTGGTTACATATTTCTTGTCGCTTCTAATATGTGAGCACAATGTAGATAATAAATAATAGGTATATACAAAAAAAAAACTAAAACCAATTAAACAAAATAGAAATTGAATTAAGCCATTGGCAGCTAAAAGATGACCAGTCTCAACTGACGGCACTCGTTCACGAGCATGACGCGCATGAGCACAACCGCTCTCTTTTTGTTGTTTAGTTTTAATATATTGTACCAAAATAAGCACAGGTAAATACTCAATTGTAGACGGGCCAATAAATATAACAAATAAATGAGTTACTCAAAGGGCAATGGAAAGGGCTATGCTCGGAGTTTCCTTGCGTGATCGCGTCAGAAATGAGGATATCCGCAGGAGAACCAAGGTTACCGACATAGCCCGAAGAATCGCCAAACTTAAGTGGCAGTGGGCAGAACACTGCTCGCAGAACAGATGGTCGAAGGGGACGAAAGGTTCTGGAATGGCGATCACGTACCGGAAGACGCAGCGTTGGAAGGCCTCCCACAAGGTGGACCGATGACCTGGTGAGGGTCGCGGGAATCCGATGGATGCGAGACGCACAGAACCGGTCATTGTGGCGACATTTGGGGGAGGCCTATGTCCAACAGTGGACGTCTTTCGGCTGAAATGATGATTAAATGATTTCTCAGCACAAAAAAAACAGGTTACAGTAAAAGTACATCGTTTTAATAACATCAAAAACTCCTAATACAGCATTTTACAGGTATTAAGGTTACTCATAATAACAAGCGTTCATTCACACGAGGTTTCTTGTATTTTTGCTAAGTAATAAGTAACGTCATTGATAAACATGAAGTTGGTAAAATAAGCACTTAGTATGAACTTGACTGTTATGAAATAATTAATGCTGTGTCAGGACTATTCCCACGATATAGTGTGATATTGTTTTTGTAAGACTTTGCTGTTTTATGCCTGTTTGAGCGGGATTTTAGTGTGTAAGAGAGAGCTGAAAAGAGCATTGAATCTAATTGCGACTAATGCTACAAAACAGATATAGATATACTCGCCCATACCCTTACGTTGTTGAAACTTCAACGGTCCAGACTAAGCGTTTCGCTTCGTCGTTTATACCGCGTACATCGAAGGACTGGAACAATTTGCCTGCTGCGGTCTTCCCGTCCAACTATAATTAGGTGTCTTCAAGGCTAGAATGAATAGGCTCTTAATAAACTAGTGCTCCTGACCATAAATGATTGCATCTCCACTTACCATCAGGTGGGATCGCAGTCGAGCACTGGTTTATATCAATAAAAAAATAAAAATAAAAGATATCCATAGCCGTTTCGATATTCAAGGACATTATACCGACATCCTATGCTTCGGAAAGCACGTAAAGTCGTAGGTAAGTTGGTCTTGGTTGTCATTCGTAGATCTTCGATAATCGTTACAGGGTTACCCAGTTACTGGGTTATGGAGGTTTAATAGGCAGTAGGTCAATGTAAAATCGGTAATCAGTTGCCTCCTTCTGCGAAGCAGTAATGCTAGCGAACGACCCTCACGCCCCAGCCACCGTAGGCGTAGGCTTGCGGACTGCGAGCAATAATAATATTCCACAACTATCACACAACGCCATCTAGTCCCAAGCTAAGCAGAGCTTGTGTTATGAGTACTAGACAACTGATACTTATATATTTCTAAATACATACGTATTCTAGATAAATTACACACAGAACAAATGATCGTGCTCATCACCCAAACATTTGTCCTGGGTGGAAATCGAACCCACGACCTCCGACATAGCAGTCAGGGCCACTAACCACTTTTTTTTTTTTTGACGGGGTGGAAATGTCCTTCGCCTGGGGCAGGCGAAGGGGTCTGTCAGACTCTTACTGGCTAAAAACCACCCCGGTGTTCCCTCCCACACTTGGACCGGGGATCGTGGGAGCTGATACGCCATCCATGATCCCCAGCTAGTGCCGGCCCGCCTGTACGGGCCACCTCAGGCCCGCGGTGATGTGTCTTCCCCTGCGACATCAAATAGGGGCACGCGTGGAACACTACGCGCCGCCGCCTCGGGTCTTGCTGAATGGGGGACGGCGGACAACCCCGAGTCCGCCGTCCATCCGGAACTCTTTGTGGGGGTTGGAAGAGGGCGTTATCTGCCCTCCGCCGACGCCCGGTTCGCCTGCTGCGGCACGGGACAGTGACCACGGCCTCCCTCTCCCTCTCCGCAGCCTCCTTCTGCGAAATGACGGCTTCACAGAAGGAGATCACTGCATCCCACGACTCAGTGCTCCCGACCATAGAACGAGCGACGGCCGGCAGCGACAGGTCGGGGCCCACTTCAGATACGAGGGCTCGGCGCTGCTCCTCCCATGCGGCACACTCTGCCAGGGCCACTAACCACTAGACCAACAGGCCAGTCAAAAGATAGCTATGGGTAGCAAAGCGTCTCACCGTCCGGTAACCGTACGGACCAAGCTAGAGTCGTCGACGGCGCGTATTGTTCCACGCGCGCCTCAAAGAGATGTCAACAAACCGAAAGGGGCCCGGCTGAGCCTACTGGGGCCATGGTTTGTGCAAATGAAAACCTCGGGGTCCTGGAATGAAGGCAAAGAAGGAACTTAGGAGTGGGTTTTAGTTTTAGTAAAAGTCTGACAAGCCCTCACGTTCCGCCCTATAACGGGAGAAGTCATTGGATGATTTCCCACCTATAAAAAAGGTACTTTAAGGATGTGCAAACTTATATGAGCTTGTATTTGTTGGCGCAGTGGTTGAGCGATGATGTCAGCAACTTTAGGGGCCCAGCGGGGTCGAAGCCTACTGGGGCCAAGGGTCTGATTCTGAAAGGAACACTCGGCCCTGGTACGAACGGCAAGGAAGGAACAGGAGTAGGTTTTTAGTCAGTAAAAGTCTGACACTAGACACAATCTCCCGCTTCGCCCAGGAATGTCATAAGATGATTTTCCCACCGTAAAAAAAAGTGGTTGAGCGATTGACTCGTCGCGGGTTTGATTCCCATACGGATAAAATGTTTGTATGGTCTACAGTTACATGTTCCTGATCTGAATATCTCATGTATGTGAGTTTACATGTTTTTGAATGCATCCACGACACGGGGGTTATCCTAGGGTGGGGTAACATTTTTTTTAAGAAAGGATAAAGCGCTGATTTACTAGTGGCAATCACACGAGTCCACCGTGGTGTGAATCGAAAAACTATATCAATAGAGCCACGCGAGTCACTCTGTTGGACACACTCGTGTTTTCATGGACCGTGGGGGCACTTTGGACCGGGACCGCGGTCCCAACTCCCACCTATGAAAAAAAATTACAAGTCTAGTTTTCATGTAGGATGTATACCGACGCGCCCAGATCGGCGTGTGTGGCATACGTATGCGCAGTGTAGTTTTAGGTGTATTGTCGTTGGCGCTAGACTACTAGAGTAAAGGGCTTGTTACACCACTCGATATTCGGACTGTCTTAGTCTATGTAGCGTCACACATGAAAAAGAGCAACTTACGCCAATGTCGTGTAAAGGAATGAAACTTAACGATGATATACATACACTAAGACTGTCTGAATATCGAGTAGTGTAAAGGAGCTTAACGAGACAGTAAAAACAAGATGTCAGTCTATTAAGCTAATGTTAATTTTAAGTTTACATCAACATTATTATCAGTATCTTATTATCCGGGATTCCGATCCCGATTTCCGGCCACCGTAGGCGCGGGCTTGCGGACGGTGAGCAACGGGTAGCTCGCCGTCCGACCGTCCGGTAACCGTCCGGACCGAGCCCAAGTCGTCGACGGCTCGAATTGCTTCAAGCGCGCCTCAGAGAGAGGTCAGCAACACTAAACTAATGTTTGTCAGTGAGTGAATGTTTGTCACTCCATCACGCTCAAACGACTGAACAGATTTGAATGAAATTTGGCACATGGGTAGACCATATTCAGGAATAGTAATTTCGATCGAGTTCCACCGTTCACCAGATCGGGCGTGAAGAAGTTAGAAACATACACAACCACAAAATGTTGCTCTTATAATTTTGGTGTGAAAGTGTTATTTAAATTTTAAGTTTATGTACAGTACAATTTTAGGTTTATTAATTTACTAGCGTTTTTTTTTAGTCCATTCAAAAATCTGGTAGATACCCATGTCAGCGACAAGACCGCCATTGTACTCAAAGCTTTAAAATGGTGTATAAAATTATGTTAATTATATTTTGGTGTACCATATAGTTAAATGATCAATGATATTTATTTTGTAAGTAGGTTTAAAAAAACACTTTTACACGTCAATTTTTTTTTTGTCGTTTTAAACTACATGAGGCCGGTGTTTCCTAGCTGAGTTTATTTGTATTCTAATCTACCAAAGACTATAATACCACGGCTCCATCATAACCGTAGCCAAGTTCCTGCCTACCACACCGGTGGTAAGTCGTGAACATACCACAGCTCGTCCGCAATACATTAGGTGTTGTGTTCCCACGCCTGGGTTCCAAGTAAAACTGTCGTAAGACATGTGACACCAGGGAAACTGACTATACAGCACATTGACTGTATTACTCGGTATCGTCTTTTTTTCAATTGTCACAGAAATGTACTGTTTGGCTATAAAATCGTCGACCGCATCGTCGCTTTCCATCAGGTGAGATAGCGGTCAAAAGCGAACCTAACAAGAATATAAAAAAAAATAAAGTCAGAGGCAAAGCCCTATTTGCATTAAGTGAGGCACAAGAGATGGTAACTTATAATTTATTAGCGGAAAGACACATTTTGCCACACGTAAAAGAAATAAGAAAAAATGGTTTTACTCTGCACAAAAAAAAGATTATTATTTTTGGTTTTTGTTTTTTATTTATTAGTTTAATTTAAGATTTCACAAACTCTTCTTTGCTTATTTTTACACACTATTGTCTACATCTCTTCTAATCTCTCCTTTCGTAGGTCAGCTGAAAGAAATTTCTTTTTGATATAAGCAGTACCTTTGTACAAATTTTTATATTAAGATACGATACCTATCTTCTTTTGTATATTTGTATGTACATAAATAATCAAATAAAGATAGTCATGATGACAGATAATATGGCCAAAAAAAAATTATGGTTTTTACCAAATACTGGGCATTTGGTAAAAAGCATAATTTTTTTTACAGAAATGAGACAAGAGAAATAAGTAGTAACTACTGTTTAATAATAATAGATGATAGAAATATCTGTAAATAATCTATACCTTATAATAAAGAGAAACTGACTTACTAACATATCAACACACTGCCGAAACTACTGGGCCTAGGAACGTGAAATTTTGCATTTATGATGTAGGCGAGCACTAAGAGAGGGTTTTCCAAAATTCATCCCCCCTAAGGGGATGAAACGGGAGTCCTACTAGAAAGAAAAATCTACTTTCCCGCGGCCGAAGCTGCGCATAAAATAAAGTCATTTTACGCGTCAGTTCGTTTATCCGCTAACTCCTTCTTAACCATGCAATGAATTTTGATGTGATTTTCACTAATAGATAGAACAATAAACGAGAAAGGTTTGTGTATATAATTCGTATCGGTGCGAAGCCAGGGGGCGGGGTACTAGTCACGTATTAAATATTATAAAGGCGAGAATTTGCGAAAGTTTGTGTGTGTTTGTATGTTTGTCACTTCTTGACGCTCGAACGGCTGAGCGGATTTCCCAATTTGAATTCATATTCGTATCTTGGAGCTAAACTCGTTAAAACACAAGATCCGTTTTGACATTTAAGAAAAACCCTAGAACAAACTTGAAACGAAACTGAAAGAAACAATAAAATAATATATTTATTTTTTTTATTTTTTTTTATTTTGTAAGTAGGTTTAAAAAAACACTTTTACACGTCAATTTTTTTTTTGTCATTTTTAACTAGATGAGGCCGGTGTTTCCTAGCTGACTACCCTGAGAAGAAACACCGAAACAAACTCAGGGGTCAAAGTCTCTTTTAAAGTCCATACAGTTAATATGTAATGGTCAAATCACATGAGAACAGTGCAGATTTGTCTGAGATGGTCTTTTGAAGAAAGAACCATACAAATTTGAGTGGACCTGTCCAGTCAGTGCAAGCATGTGTCAGTATTCGCAAAGCTCAACCCAGGACTACTAAGGAGCTCAACGACTTGACGAACAATACCAAGGAAAGGACATTTGGGTAGGCCGCAGAATATACTCAAATTGCCAGACATACGTTAAAATTACTGAAAAGGAAAAAAAAAGGCAATCAACATTGTTCTCACGTTCACAATAATAAAAGTAAATATATAATTTACAAAATGTAATTTACTTAATAAAGTAAATATTGATGTCAAAAAAAATAAAAATAAAATAAAGTCAAATTGCAAAATAAAAATAATTTACAATACCAAATTGTAAAATAATAATAATAATAAAGAGCACAATTGAAAATAAAAATAAAAGAGAAAAATAAGACAACAGTTGTAGTGCGTACTGGAGCAGGTCAATCCCAAGCCTTTTCGTCCTCAACATAGTCCTTTATAGAGTAAAAAGCCTTTTGACAAAGTTTTCGCTTTACAAATGTTTTGAATTTATTAAGGCTTAGTTGTTGAATGTGAATAGGAAGTTTATTATAGAAGTGTATACATTGGCATCTAAATGAGCCCCCTATTTTTTTTTATTAATTAGGGGTCCGGCGTAGTAGTAGCTACGTATTTTAACTATTTTTTAGTAGTAGCTACATTACACCGGACAAGGCGCTAGGCGTAAAATAAAATACAAAAATGTCAAAACGTGCCTTTTACCGTAGGCGCGGGCTTGCGGACGGCGAGCAATGGGTGGCTCGTTGTCTGACCAACCGATAACCGTCCGGACCGAGCCCAAGTCGTCGACAGCGCGTACTGTTCCACGCACGCACTTGTCCTCAAGGAGATGTCAGCAACTGTACCCAGCAGTGTCGAAGTTTACTGGGGCCAAGGGTAGTGTGAAAGTGAAACCCGGTCCCCTGGGACGAAGGCAAAGAAGAAACAGGAGTGGGTTTTTAGTCAGTAAAAGTCTGACTATCACTCGCTCCGCCCAAGATCGAGATTTGTCATAAGATGATTTTCGTATCTACAAAAAAACGGGTCTTTTGTTTTTTGATAACTTTAAAAGTTAACCAACCAGTATTTTTAAATATACAAATAACTTCTCCTGTTCTGGGTGGAGAAGAAGCAGTAAGGTGGCCAACCTGAGATACCAATGATTATACGTATCTACACCTAATTTTGCCCAGTTTGTTGGTTTGTGGAGGTTAGATAGGCACTAAAAGGTAGTCATACCAGGTTGGGAGAAGGCTGCTTGCAAGTGAGTGATGAGGAGAAATTACAGCAGCTTTGTATTTTTGATCCACATAAGCAGGGTTTCTTTAAGGTCGGAAATCATCTAATGACTTCTCCCACTCTAAGGCGGAGCGAGAGGGTGTGTGTCAGACTTTAACTGGTTAAAACTACACTTATGTTTCTTCGGTTGCCCTTTCTGCCCCAAGACTAGCTTCCCCTCTTTCAGAAGTCGACCTATGGCTCTAGACATAAGCAGGGTGATGTTGCAATATGGTACTTAATAGTAGTATTTAGGGTTCAAGGGAGAAAAACATTATTTAAATACATGAAATATAAACACTATAATTAACATTGTATGACGCAGCTGCTTGTGTTTTTTTCCGCCCCTTGAGCGACCTATGTTTTTATGTTCCTAAAATATATTCCAAAAAACTGATATACTCCATTTGTTTAAGTAGCTAACTAAATGTAAACAATCTTAATAAGACTTTTATTTAAAGAATTTTCTAAAAATTTTATCTATAAATGTTTACAATTAGGTATTTTCTTAAACCGATGTTAGGTAATTAACTAAATTTAAATAATCTTTGTATGTGTTTTATACGATTTATTTTATATAAAAAGACATATCAAGTTGTTTACGTTTAGTTACGTACTTAAACAGATGGAGTATAGATTCATGTATTTCCAGTTCCTTGAAAATTTGTTTGATTGTAAAATATTTGTAACAATCAAAGCTCCAGACCCAAAAAAGACACTAGGCCCTATACAAAACCTTTGTCCGCCATTTTGCAAATCAGACGGACCCAGTCGTAAAAACCCGCCTTTTAAGGTCAAACGTCAAAAAGAAAAAGAAAAATTCAAAGTTGGTACTGTTGGTACACCCGGCGATGCTCCGCCCCATCTCCCGTCTCTTTCGCACATTTGCTGTCTTTGTCTGTTGGCTTTGAAATGCGAGATAGCTTTTGTTATTCGAGCCTACGTCTTCGTTTGGTGAGGGTGTAAGTTATGTGAAAAAGACATTATTAATTTTTAGTACGATCATATTTTTAGTGGAAAAGTGACAGTGATTTTAGTTTCTGTGCTTGGACTTTACAAAGGTGAGGTTACTATTATTAATTTTATTTTTTGTGATGTTGTCCTGAAATAAAAGTGTATTTATTTTATTTAAAAAAAGAATGTTGTGTTTTCGTGAATGCAAAAAACAGTGGCGGCTGAAAATATGTTTAGTGCTACGGAAAATCTGCTTACTAACGTTCTGAAAACGGTTAATTTGAAACTCAGTAGGGAAATGAGCTGTGATTGAACTATTTTGCAACTAAATTAAAAAGTAAATTGATCTTTTTTGTGTTTCTTCAGTCTAGATAATTCTTTTTTTTAATGTTGGTATTATGAAACTATTTTTGTCATTGAGAAAACTGCCCACTTAAAACTATGGTAACTTCGGATTGATATTGGATTGTAAGTTCAAATAAAATTTGCTACTTTTATTCCTTTTTTAGTATTCGATGATCAATGTTTTGTTTTTAGGGTTCCTTACCTCAAAAGGAAAAAACGGAACCCTTATTGTTGTCCGTCTGTCTGTCAAGACCCTTTATCTCGGGAACGCGTGTAGGTATCGAGTTGAAATTAAGACCATATACTCAGATCTGCGGTTCCTTGAAGCTGTGAAAAAATCAAAGTTCTGAGTTAAAGAAAAATAAAATTATTGCGATTCGGAAAAATCTTTGTAACTCAATTCGGGAATTGAACTGTTTTCATAGGTAAGTTTGTACGGAACACTCAGTACGCGAGTCCGACTTGCACTTGCCCGGTTTTTTCTGTAATATCGCCGTACATAGAACGTTTTATATCATGTTACGCGCTATATCAATCACGTACATATACTTGCCATTATTTTTCATTAACTAACTCTTTATTGGTACAACAACTTCCGTTTTCGAAATTTTTACCGTAACCGCCCGGAGAATAAGAGTAATTGGTGAGGTAGAAATTGCCAAAGAAAGTATACTGTAAGTATAATTGAAACCAAAATACACAAATCATCCTTCATTAGTTCTTTATATATCGTTAATATTGCGTATAGTTTGAGAAGCATTTTTCCACGGTAGAACTCTTGTTCCAAAAATTACGAGTTTTTTTAGATTTAATACAAAAATCGATCCCGCTGAGAACCTAAAATCTATCTCTTTTCTTTCAGTCCATCCAAAGGTTGTTTGTAAGAAATTGCTTTGTGCGATAAGACCGCCCATTGTACACTATTTTAAATAATATTTGTCCTGTTATTTTGTTTATGTGGTGTACAATAAATATTTGATATGAAGAAGCGATAAGAAATATGTAACCAAGATTTATGTAACTCACAATATGTTTTAAAAGAGTGTCCATGGGGTTTCTTGCACGTTCTTCTCCATAGAGATCTACGCTTTGGAACGTTCAATTTAGCTTCCCTTTTTTTTTGATTGACCGACATTTTGACAATTCAAAAGTGCCTGTAATAATTGGTCTATTTGAAATAAACGTTTCTGATTTCTAAATAAAATAAAGAAAAGAAAGACAGAAAATTGCGTTTTTTTTGCATTACAAAAACGGAAACACCGTAAAATTAAACAATACAAAAATAGTACAGTGAGTAATGCCTAAAGGGCCTCAGCTCAGCATAATGCCAAATGGTAACACCTGACGCTGATTATCATCGGCAGTCCTTAGGTGCCATATACCTACTTGAAAACAGAAAATATTCATTAAAAATCTAAAAGGTTCTGTGCAGAACCCAACTAAAAGAAAATGTTGCAATTTTTATTTATTAAACAGTCCAAAAAGATTTATATGCCTATTTAAAACAAATAATAAAACTGAGATATCGTTTAACAATATTAGAAACAGTTAAGAGTGTAAACAATTAATAACATAGGTACTTAAAACTTAAAAACAAAATAAAACAACAAAAAAGTATAAAATTGATAAAAATAAAAGTGACAAGGCTAATATTAAAATGTGTGAAATAGATACCAATTCTAAAATCGAAACAGGAAAATAGTTGATAAAATAATAAAATATTTCATTTCAAATGGCTGACATGTCGGCTCGAACGTTTTGGAAGACAATAAATAAATATAGTGATGTTAAAATAAAAATACAAAACCCAAAGAAACAAATCAATAACTAATTTTGAAAAAGGCTTCAATAATATTTATAATTCTAAGGCAACCCGAAGACTTCACAGTTGAAAGTAATTAGTTTTACAAATCTGCAACTTTATAGATAAAATCCTAATATCTTGTTTTTGTTCTGTGTGGCCGTTACGTTCTCATACTATTATTTTTTTAGAAAATTTTGGCCCCACATTAAAATAGTCCTGTTATGGCATACATATATAAAAATTAGTTCCATGCTAGAATCAAATGCGCGACACGCCGTACAATAGCCAATGGCTCAGCCACTGCGCTAACCGGGTCGTTGAAATACCTGATTCATTATAACATGTAGATAGGGCACATAATTCTATTTGCAAATTTAATAATTACTTGCTTCTTCTAGCAGCTTTGCCTCCATAAAAGACAGAAACGACCCCAAAAGAACGTTCAAACGGTGAAAAAATCTCATACATATAGTCTTGAGCATCGACGCCGAGTTGCTAGCCTGTCGGTTTTCTACCGGTTGCATTTCGGGGAGTATGCGTCGGAATTGCATAACCTAATTCAGCCTAGCCCGTCCCATCATCGGACCATCAGGCGTACGGCAATGCGCCACTGGTACCTACATAGTGGACATCCCACCTATACGCACAAAACGTTTTGGGAACACATTCATTGTGCGTACAGCTTAGTGGAATTCCTTGCCGGAATCTGTGCTTCCTGATGGCTACAACCCGGGAATCTTTAAGTCAAGAGTGAATAGGTTACTTTTAGGTAAGCGCGCTCCATCGTCGACCGCATCGTCGCTTTCCATCAGGTGACGTAGCGGTCAAGAGCGAACCTAGGAAGAATATAAAAAAATATGTGCTCATCTAAGATATAGTCTACCTGCGTACCGATTTTCATGCAAAACCATTTAGCCGTTGAAACAATATTTTTTTTTAATGATTTATATTAGTCCTTGACTTCAATCCCACCGATTGAACGATTGCTTCACTGCTTACCATCAGGTACACAGTAAAGCAATCACTCTAGCCTTGAAAACACTTAATTATAATCGGACAGGAAGACCGCAGCAGCCAAGTTGTTCCAATCCTTTGATATACGCAGTATTTACAAACGAAGAGTCTATAATAGGTTACTTCTAGGTAAGCGCGTTCCATCGCCGACCGCATCGTTGCTTTCCATCAGGTGAGATAGCGGTCAAGCGCGAACCTGTCAAGAATAAAACAAAATAAGAGGCGAAACTCTTAGTCCGGACCGTAGATGTGTCAACAACATAAGGGTGGACCCTCGCTGTAGGTATGTCGGGTTGTCCGATGGTAGACAGGTGATGGCGGAATTAAGTTATGTAATTCTTGCGCACACTCTCTAAAATGCTTCCTGTAGAATTCCGAAAGGCTAGCTACCCTACACCTGTGCTCCAGGCTTTGTAGCTTGGTGTTATCTCTTCTTATTTTCTGTAAGCCTGGTAATCTGTGCAACACAATGTTCCATTCGTTTTTTATCTTGAGGTTATGATAGGCAGTGACGGATTTATCAGTAGGCTGAGTAGGCTTGAGCCTAGGGCCTATTTTTAGGGCGGCAAATTTGGAGACCGAATTTTTTTTTTTCTACCTCATAGAAATCAAAAAGATTTTTGCATGACGGTTTTCTGATATCTCACAAATAGAAGTCTGCAACAAATTTTGCTGATGACTTTCCTCTCTCACTTGTCATTGCATATTCCGAGAGTTTAATTAAAAAAATATTTTACGTGTAATTTCAACGAAATTTATGGATTGTAAAAATAATGCAGGAGATGACAAATGTAGGGACAAGGGCGGCAAAAACTGTATAAAAAAATAAAATAAAATAAAATAATCTTTAATTCGGATAAGTTACATCCATATATAGCCTATGCCTTGAAAAGTTTTAAATCCGCCACTGATGACAGGAATCTCTATAGGAAACTTCAGCAAGCTTGCTCAAGTCCTCACCAAGACTTCACGGCGATCTACCAGGGCAGAAACGCTATGTCTTTTTAGACGAAAGTATTCAGCGCTTCCTGCGCTTTCCAGCCTTGATGCCATTAGATTCGCTTGTCTTGACAGTCTATAGTCTGACCATTTTTGCTGAAGTTAGCAACAGGGCCGGATTAAGCAGCGCGGGGCCTGTACCAATTCTACTAAAGGACTAGCAAAATTTTTGCCAAATGAAAACTTATTTTTCACATACAGGCCGCAGGGCGTTAGGTAGCAATAGCCCCATTGCGTTGTCTTTATGGAAATTCCGGAATTGGTTAGATATTGTATGATACTGGAGGTATCTTGAAGCCCTACCACGAGCTCCATTTGATAACCTAAACTGAACTGTTAAAGGGATGGAGCTATATCGGGTGTATTTCTCGCTAGCACGCCTGACATTTTAATACGAGATAATAAGGCCCCTAACCTGTTTTTGTACGTCCAACCGGGGCCCCCTGATGCGCGAGGCCCGGGCTACTACATGGGTAATCCGGCACTGGTTGGCACTTTATTGCTAAACTGTAAGTCCTTAAGTAACTAAATATGAAGACTGTGAATGAAGAATGATTATATTATTAGCTTTATAATATGAAACCAAATCAAATCGACTGAAGAGAGTAAATTAGCGTGTTATTTGATTAGATTCGATTAGAATTGCGAAACTTAAGAAAGTGTAACGATTCTTTGGGCTATGTCGATGTCGGCAACATTGGGTCTTCTGCGGATATCTTCATTCCTGATCAGTTGAAATATTGATACCAAAATCTTCATTAAGTACAATTTTGAGTTAGGTCATTTTTATTCTAAGGCATTGTTCAGACCAAACGTATTATCGGCCGCTGACTGAGCGGGCGTTACGCAGTTTATCGCTTTTCAATGTAAATTAACTTCTCGTTCACACCGAACCGACTATACGCTATTACGTAGTGCGTTGTCGCTGACTCTCGGTAGCCGATTATTGTACTACGCGTAGCAAGCCTGCTCTTTTGTTTACACAAGTAACATATTCTACGCTACAGCGTACTGTCGGCTTGGTGAGACCGCATACTGCAGACTGAGTCCACGTTCACACTGGGGCTGACAGTGAGCATATGAGCATAATCACAGTCAGCGGCGGACAAAACGTTTGGTGTGAACGATGCCTAAGGGTGAGAAGCGCGCACTAAAAACCGCGTATCGATGGCTTATAGTGAATACCTCGTAATTACGAAATACATTGCTTTTCAGGTGACACTAAAAACCAAATTCGACTTTTTATCATTTGAATTGAAAAGTGCTTCTGAACTACGTTTTTTATTCAAATATTTAAGGTTATTGATTTATTTCATACACTTATTTCTCTTGTTTTTAATTTTTTCGAAAAGTTTTGACGCGTCATTGCGAGGTTATCACACCAAACTGACTCGAGCAAGCGCTACAAGGATCGAATCAAAATTTTGCGTGATACAAGATTGTGCGTTACGAGCTTTTCTTTCCGGAAATATAATAGCATAGCATAGTCGGCCTTATAATGTTCCCACTGTTGGGACTCAGGCCTCCTCTCTAGGAGAGGGAATGGGCCGTAATCCACCACGCGGGCCCAGTGCGGGTTGGTGGATGTCACATGTCTTCGAATTTTTGGTTCTAGGACATGCCGGTTTCCTCATGATGTTTTCCTTCACCGTTTTGAGAGCAGTGGTGATGAAAGAAATTACACAAAGTAATGCGCCTGGCTGGGTTTGAACCCGCAACCTACAACTCGTAAGTCGGGGCCGTTACCACTCGGCCACCACTGCTCAAAGCAATATAAGCTGGAAATATAATAAAATAAAATTACATACCCGAAGTTTTCACTCTAAGCCGTCGATATGGTGTTTTTGCCGAGGTATTTCGAGTGAAGTTCAGTGGCTGTTTCAATTAATCGCAAATTGATTCCTAGTGCATATTGTGATGTAATATTGGTACAGTTTTGTGTCTCAGCTGGACAATATGTGGAATCATTGAAACAGGCGTCCTTTTGGTAAAATGGAGCTTTGTAGTATTGACTCCCTCAGCGAAGTTTGCCGAGAAGGCTGGCTCGATACATTTGCTGCCAAATACTGCAGAAATATTAGAATAAATTACAGAAATACAAAGTGACTGTACCTATACCAATTCAAAAGCTATATACAGAAAAAAAAGCTGCATTATGAAGAATCTGATCTAAATACCAATGCTCGTATTTTTTTTTTAGTAACGTGAGAATCATTTAATGACTTCTCGCGTTAGAGCGGACCGGGAAGGCGTGTCAGTCTTCTACTGACTGAATCCACACCTTCAGTAGCCCTTTGCGTCCCAGAACCACTAGTGACCCTTACAGTAGTCGGCCCACGGCTTCAGTAGGCTTCGGTCCAGCTGGGCCCCTACGGTTTTGCTGACATCTCTGTGCGGCGTGCGTGGAACAACTACGCGCCGTCGACGACTCGAGCTCGGTCCAGTCTGACACCAGTCTTGCTAAAATGTAGCATAGCATAGCACAACCAGCCTTTTAAATGTTTTCACTGCTGGGACTTAGGCCTCCTCTCTCTTGGAGAGGGAAAATAGGTATCGTGATATCCAATTACTGAGTTGTAGAGGTTAGATGGTATATTCTCAGTCGTCTCCACATGGATTGCTGCGGCGCGTACTGTTTCACGCGCGCCTCAAGGAGATGTCAGCAACTGTAGAAGCCCAGCAGAGTCGAAGCCTACTGGGGCCAAGGGCCTGATTCTGAAAGGAAGACTCGTCCCCGGTACGAAAGGCGACGAATAAACAGGAGTGGGTTTTTAGTCAGTAAAAGTCTGACACTATCTCTCGCTCCGCCCAAGAGCGGGGGATGTCATAAGATGATTTTCACACCGAAAAAAAAATGGTATATAATCAGTCATCTCCACATGGATTGCTACCAGGTGGCAATTGTGCTACCACCATGGCTGTCTGTCTTGCGGCCGCAATGAGGAGTTGGCGGTCAGACTTTTCCAAACACAAAACTGCGATTCGATATCGCATCATATAAATCTGTGAGCTCGCATGACGCATAGCAACAGCTTGCGAATTGATTCGCATTGCACATTGTGTGGTCACCTGAACCGATGCTTTGCCGCTTGAAATCGTAGCGCAGCAATTAGCATCGCAGGTTACTGGTGATGCGGCTTCGTATCACATCGTATCGCAGTTGTGTGTGGGAGCCCTTTGTCCAAATAACTCAAGAAAAATAAACTATGAGTATAATAATGAAGGAATTTCGGCGGTCGCCTTTTTTGCGTCTACTTCCATTTCGTTCATCGCTTAAAGATTACTTAAGATTTGAGACTGCTAGCAAAACTTTCTCAAAACTTACATTTATACCCTCGATTTCTGATTTAAGAATTTTCAATTAAGTTTTTCTAAACCTCTAAGCCTGAAAACCTATCAAAGGACATTGCCAATTCTTGTATGGGAGCTGGAACAAGTGCTGCCCAGAATGCACATATAATGCATTTTGTTCTTCAGGCAAACACCAATCAGTAAACAGAAGCGCTCCAAAATCTGTCTCAGGAGTCAAGAGAAAGAAAATGTTTTATTGAGAATTATTTATTTTCGAAAAGTAAGTTAGTAATGGTTTTTTAATTGAGTATAATATATAATCAGTAATCAATTACACTGATTTTGTTCAATTAAAAAAAGAAATAGTCCTTAGGGCTTCTGAATAGGGTTTCTGAATTGAGTATTTTGAGTAAAGTAAGTGTCAAGCCCTACTTGAATGCCAAAGTTTTGACAGGTTTTCAGGCCGAAGTAGAGTTTGAGAAATACTCAACTTCAGATCATAAATTCATATTGTTTTACATTTAACTCGTGAATATTTTTATCAATAATTGGTTAGGCCATGGTACGGAGCGAGGAGGAGTGGCAGGCAGTCGCCTCCTTCTGCGAAGCAGTAATGTTAGAAAATATGGCGCCCGCATGTGCGAGGGAACGGCCTTCACGCCCCAGCGACCGTAGGCCCAGGCTTGCGGACTGTGAGCAACGGGAAGCACGCCATCCGGTTGTCCGGTAACCGTCCGGACTGAGCCCAAGTCGTCGACGGCGCGTAGTGTTTCCACGTGCGCCTCAAGATGTCAGCAACCGTAGCAGGGTCGAAGCCGTTATGGGCTAAATGAAAATGAACCCCTAGGGCCCTGGAACGCAAGGCAAATAAGAAACAAACGAGTGGGTTTTAGTCAGTAAAAGTCTGACACCCGCTCCGCAAAGGGCGGGAGATGTCATTAGATAATTTCCAAAAAAATATATTAGGAAATCATTATAGGACTATTAGGATTCTAGAACTAAATACGTAGATTATTCTCACTAAATAATTATTATGTTTATTTACTTTATTTAAATATTCTTCATAACATAAATGGGAATGGGCTGGACATGTCTGCCGCATGTCCGACAAACTGTGGGCCAAAGTAGTACAGAGCTGGTGCCCTGACACACGGGTTGTAGAAGATTACGCAGGAGACGGAAAGACGAACTGGACAGATTTCGCCAGAACTGTAAGGAGGAAACGCGGGCTTGCTAAAGATGAAAGGAGAGGAGGGAGCCCGTTGTGTCCAACTGCATGGCAAAGGCCTCCCTTCCGTTATTCCACTCTTTTCTCTCCTTAGCCACTTCTGGTCAATCCTTAAGGTAGGAGTCCAAATCGACACGCTATCTCCTTCTGGGCCTACCACGACGTCGGTTCCTGCTGTTCGGAATCCAGTCAGTGGTTGCCTTCGCCCAATTTTGTTGTGATATGTGACAGATATGACCCACCCAGTAGTGCCCAGTTCCATTTTAGTTTGGCGGCTGAGTTACCTGTTAATCTGCGATTTATGAGTGGAATAGAATAGGGACCCAAGTCTGCTATTTTTATAAATTCGTCTTTCCAACACGATCCCATTGTCATTTTACTAAAAGTTCGTAATCTGCTAATTCATAAGGATCGATCATTGATCAGTGAATGGTCTCGTACTAGAGTTGTGGTAGAATGACAATATCGAGCTTAATAAAAGCAATGACTGCAAAATGACGTTCTAATATTAGGTCACTGATCAAAGGAACTGCCAAAATTTTTGCAAATTACCGCATACGTCAGATATTATATTATTTGTCAGTATGTACGAGATTACCATTCTATGCCACTTCTTTCAATGGGTGTGTCAGTGGTTGACCATTGGAAAGTCATAGTGACGCCATTATATTAGTAGATTACCAAACTTGTCAAAATCAACAATTATGAAATCAATGATAGACCATTCTGACACTATTGTAATAGCGGACTTGAGGCCCTGGTTATATTTATTTAGATGTTAAAAACAGTGAGAAAAACTTATTTTCTCTTGACATTTCTAGGAAAGTCGCGCAGTTCATCGAAGCCATTTTGTTATCAGTTCACGTCCGGCCGATGTCATGTTATGAAAACATGACTTCGTATTTTTACCCGACACCAACGAAAATTCTTATAAATAATTGTTAATTGTCACGGAAATACAATATCCGTCGCATAGTTTGAATTTAAGGGTGATTGGGTGTTTGTTTAATATTGAAGAAAAAAATACAAACATATTCATTTAAAAAAGGTTGCTTTAGGCAACACACACGGGTAATTTAAACGACTGGCCTGTTGGTATCTATGGCTGGCGTGAAAATAATTGGGCTTCATCCAAATTATTGATGAAGATGATTTGATACAACAGTACTCGCACAATTTTTTATTTAATTAAACAAATAAGCAAACAACTTTAACCTCGTAAGGCCCAACCTAAATTTAGGTCGATATACCATACGACCCAATGTTGGTACTAAAAATAGTCACAAGTAGTTGTGATCCAGGACTTTTGTTTTTCTTTATTTTTTCTTCTTTAATGCTTTTCGCTTAATTCTTTTAAGCGATATTGCCTAAATCTGAAGTTAACTAGTTGATGTAAAAATTATATTGAAATAATATATTCATGGTAAATATATTTTTTAGATTGTTTAAAACAAAAATTACGTTTAAATATCATGTCATAATTTGAGATGTAATTTTATGATTTTAAAAAGTCCATATCTTGGTGCCGGAATATCTAATTTTTTTTGTCATTAAATTAGGTCGCTGGACCTTACGAGGCTATGGCACGCGCGATAATAATTTGGGTACGCCAGTGTAAGATGATACACATAGGACACATAGGTGATTTGATACAGTACTGTTTACACTCATATTTATTTAACTAAATACATAAGCAAACAATTTTAAAAATTACACTATACGAATTTCGAGTTGCCAATTAAGTTTTTATTCAATTAAATTACAAAGTGTTTTTACGTTACCACCAGCCACCAGGCGTACGGCAATGCGCCGCCGGTACATGGTGGACATCCAACCAATACGCACAAAACGTTTTGGGAACACATTCATTGTGCGTACAGATAAGAAGTGGAATTCCTTGCCGGAATCTGTGTTTCCTGATGGCTACAACCCGGGAATCTTTAAGTCAAGAGTGAATAGGTTACTTCTAGGTAAGCGCGTTCCATCGTCAACCGCACCGTCGCTTTCCATCAGGTGAGATAGCGGTCAAGCGCGAACCTATCAAGAATATAAAAAAAAAAACAAAGTCAAGACTCTTTGGCGGCACGGCGCCGGCGGCGGCACGTTATGACTATATTTTTTTTTTCATATTATTAATTTATTAGTGATCGATGATATTGTTTATTGGCACGTTTACCAATAAGGGTTAGCCATCCTTGTCAGTGACGACCACTAGACTCTAGTGGTTAGTGGCCCAGACTGCTATCCCGTAGGTTGTGTGTTTGATTCCCAGTCAAGACAAATGTTTGTGTGTTGAACACGATAATTTGTATGGGTTTAATTTACCTATAATATTATGTATGTATTTGGAAATATATAAGTATGTTTATTAGTTGTCTAGTACTCATATTCCATAATGTGCTTAGTTTGCGACTAGATGGCGATGTGTAATAGTTGTGGAATATTGTTATTTTAACGTATGTTTGACGGAAGGCCCCCTACAAGGTGGACCGATGACCTGGTAACGGTTGCGGGAGTCCGATGGATGCAAGACGCACAGGACCGTACATTGTGACGGCACTTGGGGGAGGCCTATGTCCAGCAGTGGATGTCTTTCGACTGAAGTGATGTTTTTTTTTTTTAAATTGATATAAACCAGTGCTTGACTGCGATCCCACCTGATGGTAAGCGGAAATTCAATCATTGATGGTCAGGCGCACTAGTTTATTAAGAGCCTATTCACTCTAGCCTTGAAGACACCTAAATTATAGTTGGACGGGAAGACCGCAGCAGGCAAATTGTTCCAGTCCTTCGATGTATGCGGTATAAACGACGAAGCGAAACGCTTAGTCCGGACCGTTGAAGTTTCAACAACGTAAGGGTGGATAATCGCCGTTCGTCGGGTTGTCCGATGGTAGAAAGGAGATGGCGGAATCAAGTCATGCAATTCCCGCGCACAACGAACGTATGTTTGCAGTGACTGGTATGGAAAGCAATCAATAGACTGCTCACCCAGGTAGGCCGTTACAAACATAACCTGGCAAAATGGGGGATTATAGACCCTTTCGATACCCAGTGCCAGTGAGGTGCCAGGAGCACCTCAGACTACTACTACTACTACTACCTCAGATACGACATCAGACGATGGCCCACTTATTAGAGTGCCCAAAGTGTCCCAACATCTGTACTTTGGAGGACCTAAAAATGCTACTGAGACCGCTATAAACGTGGCAACATAGGCCCAAAAACTTTGAGGGAAGAGCAAACCATTGATTCGAGAAGAAGAACGTACGTTTTGGCAGTTTTGAGTACTTTCATGTCGTTGAGCTCCTTAGTAATCCTGCTACACAAAATTGACATTATGTGCTGCCACACAAATATGTAGGTATGTGTTGTTCTTTCCTCAAAAGACCATCTCAGACACCACTCTGCATGGTTCTGGTTGGTTCTATATTGTAATCACAAATCATAATTAATTATTTGAATCTGAATTATTTTTGACATTTACTTATCAAATTATTTCGACATTTATCTAGCAAATTATTTTGACATTTACTTGACAAATTATTTTGACTTTTTTTCCTATAATAATCTAATACAATCATTTATGTAGTTAATTTGTAGTTTAGTACGAGTAAGCTCTTTGTTTGCATTCCAAAATTCGAAGACATGTGATATCCACCAACCCGCACTGGGCCCGCGTGGTGGATTACGGCCCATTCCCTCTCCTAGAGAGGAGGTCTGAGTCCCAGCAGTGGGAACATCATAAGGCCGACTATGCTATGCTATGCTATGCTATGCCTATAATAGGCTGATCATAGCGCACATTAGCCTAAAACATGTCCAACCACTGTACCTACCTATATAATACATATATAATAATAAAATATTTGTGATTTTTCATATGATTTGAGCATTACATGTTTGCTGTATGGACTTTAAAAGAGAAATTGACCTCTGAGTTTGTTTTGGTATTTCTTCACTGGGTTGTCAGCTAGGAAACACCGGTCTTATCTAGTTTAAATTAACGAAAGAATTGACGTGTAAAAGTGTTTTATTAAACATTTTTCCAAAATAAATATCAGATATCATTTGTCGGAGTCAATAAAAGTCTTCTTTACATATTTATTTTCTACATATATTGGATTTATTCAGGGCTACTATGGATTGATGACCTAGTGCGGGTCACGATCAAGACAGGTCGTTATGGCGCCGCTTGGGGAGGCCTATGTCCAACAGTGGACGTCTTTCGGTTGGAATGATGATGATTATAAAATCACAATATTAGTCACTCTCAAAATTGACTCATTGAAATACATAGAAATTATGCTAACTTATCGGTGATTTTGTTTATTTATATTAAAATCTATTGATAGTAGAAAATACTGCTTAGATCGATAGAAAAATTTTGTCTGATGGCACGTTGCCATCAAAAAACGATGACTCGAAAACTGTCACTTAGGAGCGGCCAACCCGAGGTACATTTTCATACATCCGCTCTTACGTGATTATGATGTTATTACACATCTTTCTCCAGATATTTTGGATACACAGATATCTTGTGGATTTTATTTAGGCTTCTATAGAAATCAAAATATAAATTTGTGTAAAACTAATCCAGTAAAGACCTTTGAAAATCTGCTATTTTATATTTTATGTGAACTTGGCCAAAGTTCACATAAAACTCTCTCACTCCATAATGTATTCATATATCAAAAATATAAAAAAGTACCTACATCTATTAGAAGCCTTGCACATTTAATCAAGATAATGAATGATGACAAATTTTCTCAAAAACTTTTAAGGGTTAAAAAGAAACACGTATTTCCTGGAAATAATTTAGTGAAATATTCGGCTAAATCACGGAATTACCTAATGTCAATGGAGTTTTCAGGCGTTATCTCTCTTTTTACGAATTGCCTCTTTATCAAAGATCGCGTTGGATTGCGTTAGAATAAGCTTTTAAACAATGCTCGACGTTGACGATAGACGAGTTGAGAAGGGCCCTCTTAACAGCAATATAGCATAAGGGCCTGCGCACACTTGACACAAGACTGTCTTAGACAGAATTGTCTACAAAAGGGGCGGCGCACACCATCAAGATAAAACAGCGGCGTACGGCCAGTGTTGCCAACTTAGTGAATCTTCCACTAAAACTGGTGGCCCCCCATTTAGTTGCGAAATATTGGTTTTAGTGGCTAGTGGATTTTTCTATGGCTTTAGTAAAATTCAATTTCTTACTAAAAATGCGATCACTCGGGTGTAAATCAGCACCATAGATTCCATAATTATCAATCTAATACCGACGATGATGGTGCAAACAAAAATGATTCGTTGAAGACGAATTAATACATAGCCGTTATTGAATAATTTGTATTTTATCTACTAATGTTAATTTATCCACAAATGGTATTTTGATCAACTGATCGTTAATTTTTTATCACTTATTATGAACGGAAAGTAATAACCAAGTGTAAAGTGTTAGTGTAGTAAGTTTAGTGGAAAATTTTGCGATTTTGTGTGTGGAATAATTTTTTGTTAGTGGTTTTCTGGTGGTTTTAAAAGTTGACTCTATTGGTAAGTTAGTCTCGTCAAAGCAAAACACTCTTGTCGCAGACAAGTCTGCAGTGTCGTAGACAAGTCTGTCTAAGACAGTTTTGTCTCAAGTATTCGCAGGCTCTAAGGACGGTAGTAGCAGAAATCTAAATAATAATAGAATAGAATAGAAATAGAATATTAAATATTTTTATCAATCATTTCTACGCCCTGACAACCTTCCTACTATTTTATTCCTGTTCTATATTTATTTAAATCCGAATTAGTGTTTACACCTTTACACCAGAATATTCATACTAATATTATAAAGGTAAAAGTAACTAGTAAGCTTCAACTCCAAAAAAAGATATTATACGCATCTTTTTATACGTCTTCGCGTCCTCAATAACCAACAGTCACGCGTATGAAACTGCTGACAGTAGTAGCTACTGCTTAATAGATTCTACATTTCCGCATAAGTCTATAACTAAAGTTTTGTTTCAGTGATTTGAAGCACCAAGATAACAAAAAAATCTTCTGTGATGAAATCTACAAACATGGAATCCTGCTCCGACCGCCTCAGTCCGTCAAGCGACTTGACAAGCGAATCCGAAACATCTCTACCCCCATTTCCATACGAGAATCAAAACGGAAACTTCTACCAAGCAGAGTTAAACGAAAAACAATATTTTTCTTGCAAACAAAAAGCTAGAAATGAAGAAAAAAGTCCAAAAGACGTGTATTTACAAGAGAGCAACAAAATGGCGTTCGAAAATTACCTTTCACCGCCAAGAAACAAAAAGTATTTGAATTTCGAACTGAAATTGCCGCCAACTAATGACAGTCTCTTTTCTCAAATCGAGGGCGAAGAGCGCATGCGTGGAGCTTACTTCAATGAAATACAAGATCTGAAAAGCTGCGTTCAGAATGAAAATAATCCAAATTTGTCAGAAATGAAGTTGAATCAACAGATTTTTGATAATGTTAACGTTAATACTGAAAGAGAAAGAGTTCCTCAGACATATTTTGCTGAAAATGAAAACAGTAATTTAAGAAGGTGTTTGAATTTTAATTCTGAACAAGTACAGTGTGTTTGTGAGGCGCTGCAGCAGAAGGGAGATATTGAAAAGTTAGCGGCTTTTCTGTGGAGTTTGCCACCTAGTGAATTGTTAAGAGGACACGAAACGATACTGAGGTATGTAATTAGGTGATAAAGTGAGATCTAATAGACGCATTTTTTTTTTAATTAGTTTTATAATTATGAAACTGTATCTATTCCGAACTCAATTTTTTAACTTAAGACCCACATCGTCCATCTTTGAGACATCTTTTTTTTTACCATAACCAATCTCTATTTAGGGCACGAGCACTGGTAGCTTACCATAGAGGCGTATACCAGGAACTCTATGCGATATTAGAGGCGCACTCGTTCCCGCCAAGGCACCACACTGCTCTACAGAATCTATGGTTCAAGGCACATTACAAGGAGGCCGAGAAAGTTAGAGGAAGAGCTTTGGGTAAGAATGTCACACTAATATTATAAATTTGAAAGTTTGTTTATACGTACAATGCGTTCCAAATAAGCATAGGATCGATTGCCATGTTGTGACGTCACGTCATACTGTCAAATCGCAAGAAAATGGGCAAAATTAAAGAACTCAGAGATGAGAAAAATTGAAGAACTGGATTCTGATTAAATTTTTTTCGTTCACAGTTCGTAAATAAATTAAATTTTAAAAATTTCTTGTTTTGCTCACCGTAATATTACTTTGATTTGACAGTATGACGTGACGTCACAACATGGCAATCGATCCTATTCTTATTTGGAACGCATTGTATGTATGTTTGTCACTTCTTCACACTCAACGTCTGAACGGTTTGGATTTGAAAATTGGCGCACGGGAATAGAAATACTTTCTATCCTATTTTTATTATTATACGAAATCATTATAATACAATTTACATTGTATATATATACAATAATATTAATAATAAATATATATATACAATGTAAATTGTAATATATATATACAAGTACTACCAAAATTCTCAAAACGTTTTGTTCGTATGGTGTTTTTTTTCAACACCGTGAAATACATGTTTATCAGTTGTCTAGTACACATATCATAGCACAAGTTCTGCTTAGCTTGGGACTAGACGGCGTTTTGTGATAGTTGTGGAATATTATTATTATATTATTGTATTTTATATTAATATAGCAATAGGTAGCTCGCCGTCCGACCGTCCGGTAACGGTCCGGACCGAGCCCAAGCCCGTGGACGGCGCGAAGTGTTCGACGCGCCTGAAGGAGATGTCAGCAAAACTGTAGGGGTCTAGCAGGGTCGAAGCCTACTGGGGCCTTGGGTTGTGCGAAAGAGAACCCCGGGGCCCTGAAACGAAGGCAAAGAAGGAATAAGAATGGGTTTTAGTCAGTAAAAGTCTGACAAGCCCTCCCGAATCGCCCAAGAGTGGGAGTTGCCATTAGATAATTTCTCACGTAAAAAAAAAAGTTTGGGCAACACTTTTTTTTTTTAAATAGGTGAAGGATGAATTCAAATAACATTTAAAAAATTAACTTTCAGGTGCAGTAGACAAATATAGATTAAGAAAAAAATACCCTCTTCCTAAGACGATATGGGACGGAGAGGAAACTGTTTACTGCTTCAAGGAAAAAAGCAGGAACGCTTTGAAAGACTGCTACTATAGAAATAGGTAAAATTCTATTTTTTTTCTTTACGTTTATTTATTTATATATAAGGTCCCATTAAAATAGTGGGACAAATTTTAACACAGCGTTCAGTACGTCTAACCAAAGATATCCAAGAAAAAAAAAACAGTGATTGAAGTATTTTTATTTTGACCTATATATATTTATTAAAACTTTATACACTGGCAATAAACACTGTACAAAGGCGGACTTAGGCATTTTCTACCAGTCGACCTTAGGGTGGTGCAGAAACAAAACATAGTAGGAGCAGCTTCATCATCATCATCATCATTTCAGCCGAAAGACGTCCACTGCTGGACATAGGCCTCCCCCAAGTGTCGCCACAATGAACGGTCCTGTGCGTCTCGCATCCATCGTACTCCCGCAACCGTTACCAGGTCATCGGTCCACCTTGCGGGAGGCCTTCCAACGCTACGTCTTCCGGTACGTGGTCGCCATTCCAGAACCTTTCGGCCCCAACGGCCATCCGTTCTGCGAGCAATGTGCCCTGCCCATTGCCACTTAAGTTTGGCGATTCTTCGTGCTATGTCGGTGACCTTGGACCTTGGTAAAGAAATAGAAAAGAAATACAAATATAAATATATACTTAGATACATACAAATTAACATTCTATTTATGAAAAACGAATCCAACAAATCAACGCTGTGATGATTACACCAATTTCCTGCGAACACGTCACGTCATACGTTCTTTATCTCCTTGCTGGGCAAAGGCTTCCCACACTGCCTTCCAGCAAATTTAAATTTAAAATGTTTCTATTTCACATAGGCCTACATAGGGAATTAATAAAACTGTAGAACAATATTTATGACGCAACACAAAAACTTAAATTCGAAATCCTGCATTATTCGAGTTACATAAATCTTGGTTACATGTTTCTTGTCGCTTCTATTATGTCAGCACAATGCAAATAAGCAATAAAGAATAGAAATTGAATTAAACCACTGGCAGCTAAAAGATGACCAGTCTCAAATGTCGGCGCCCGTTCACGAGCATGACGCGTGCATCAGCTCCTCTCAGCTCAACCATTTTGAAGGGAACCGAATGACCCAACAACACGTGCAACCATCAGCCACCATCAGTAGAAGTCTTTCGGCTGAAAAGATGATGATGATGATTATTGGTTGCTATGCTACGTGTCGCGGGCTCGATTCCCGCAGGGAACAAATATTGGTATGGCACATACTTAATTGTTTCGGGTCTTGTGTATGTAAGTTGCCGGAATGTGTGTTTCCTGATAGCTACAACCCGGAAATCTTTAAGTCAAGAGTGAATAGGTCACTTCTAGGTAAGCGCGTTCCATCGTCGACCGCATCATCGCTTTCCATCAGGTGAGATGGCGGTCAAGCGCGAACCTATCCAGAATAAAAAAAAAAAAGTTTATATGTTTGTAAATGCACCCAGGATACAGGAGTAATTTCTAGTGCGGGACAATATTTAAAAAAATTATGAAAAAAATGGCCGAATCATATTCCGATTACCATTTTTTTTTAAAATAAATCAAAGGTTAAATCATAAAAAAATAACTGCCTACCATTATGTTTTTAAATGATGTGTTTTATTTTTGTAATTTACAAGCGCGGTCAAGCGCGAACCTATCTGTAATTAAAAAAAATAAATTATATTTCTATTTAATCTGTAATTTATAATATGGGAATAATTTCCTGAAATAAAATGATTATTATCTTTTATTCATTGCTTTAAACATATAAATTATATTTTTAAATATTTCAATAAAAGAAAAACATGATGATGATGTCATTATTTTTATTATTAGGTATATCTTTTGCAGCCAAATTTAGGCTCAATCTTATTACTCAAAATATATCACGACTGTAACGTCACAGGTACCCCACTCCTGATGAGAAACGAGCCCTCGCACAAAAGACCGGTCTGACCCTCACGCAGGTCTCCAACTGGTTCAAGAACAGAAGACAGAGGGACCGCACTCCACAGCAACCAAACAGACCGTGAGTTTATACCTTTAAATCTATGTTGGTATATCAAGCCCCCTTGCCAAGTTACGACCGTTTCGTTTCGATTCTCTTGCGTCGAACGCCTCGATTAGGCCGCGCCTCCGTTTCCTTTGTTCTCACCACATGACTGAGCGTTGAGATCACGTCAGAACCAAGGAATTGGAGGCGTGGCCTACTCGAGGCGTTCGATGCAAGAGAATCGAAACGAAACAGACGTAACTTGGCTAGGGGAGCAGTTGTGTTGTTGAAGAGCTCCTCACATCACGTCATATGACATCACATCATATGACATCACATCACATTATCAGGCGAAAGTTCGTCAGTGTGTGTGTGTGTGTTTGTTACTTTTTCTCATGTCTTGGAATAGCATATAGGATAGGTACTTTTATCTTATGATTTTCTACCATTACGCAGGTGAAACCGCTGGGAGCTGTTAGTATTATTACCAGAAGTTGGAATAAGGTTTATTCATGCAAAATTTCATGTAATTATGTCCCAGTATTTTCGGATGTGCGTTGATATATTAATCAGTCAGTTTCTCCTTTTATAGATATACATGTATGTTCCTGAGTGTGTCTGTGAGTGTGTGCGTTTGTTACTTCTTCACGTTCAAGACTGAAAAATCTTAAATACTTGTGAATACGTATCTTTAGAGCAGTGGTGGCCGAGTGGTAACGGCCCCGACTTACGAGTTGTAGGGCGCGGTTTCAAACCCAGCCAGGCGTATTACCATGTGTAATTTATTTCATCACCACTGCTCTTAAAATGGTGAAGGAAAACATCGTGAGGAAACCGGTATGTCCTAGAACCGAAAATTCGAAGACATGTGGCATCCACCAAACCCTACTGGGCCCGCGTGGTTGATTACGGTCCGTTCCCTCTCCTAGAGAAGAGGCCTGAGTCCCATCAGTGGGAACATTATAAGGCCGACTATGCTATGCTATACGTATCTTTAATTTGTTACATAGCAACATTGTTTGACAGAAATTCTATTACATTCTTAGAATTTTAGTGCGGTTAAGTCTTCATTGTTTAAACTCATATAATGACTTACGGGATATGGTTTCAAAGCTCAGAAATCATACACACCGACACTTATCGACTTCAGGCAATCAGTATACCACACTTGTACTATTACTGTGACCATACCTACAAAATCATTTTAACTATACACGTAAGTATAGTGTACAGTCAAGCACAAAATACGCCTGTGCACTTCTTTTCCTTACACTCACTATTTACAAAAGGATAAATTATATTTATTTTGTAAATCTGTATAAATAAAACTAGACAAGTGTCGGACTCGCGCACTGAGGGTTCGTACAATCTTGAAAGGTAAATTGCGGTTTCCGATTTATGACGTATTAAAATAACTACTCACTAGATCTCGTTCAAACCAATTTTCGGTGAAGTTTACATGGGTAAATGTGTGTGTAATGATCATCATATATTTTTTTTAGTTTTATTATTCTCTTATTTTAGAAGTTACAGGGGGGGGGGGACACATTCTACCACTATGGAAGTGTCTCTCGCGCAAACTATTCAGTTTAGAAAAAAATGATATTAGAAACCCCAATATCATTTTTGAAAACCTATACCTAGATACCCCACACGTATGGGTTTGATGAAAACAATTTTTTGAGTTTCAGTTCTAAGTATGGGGAAAGCTCACTATTTTTTTTTCTCTATTTTTGTGTGAAAATCTTAATGCAGTTCACAGAATACATCTACTTACCAAGTTTCAACAGTATACTTCCAATAGTTTCGGAAAAAAGTGGCTGTGACATACGGACGGACAGACAGACATGACGTGGGTTCCGTTTTTTGCCATTTGGCTACCGAACCCTAAAAAGGAGAAACTGATTGACTGACATATCAACGTACAGCCGAAACTACTGACACTAGTAACATGACATTTAGCACATGGTTTCCTTTTATGACGTAGGCGAGTACTAAGAAATGATTTTCCAAAATTCATCCTCTAAAGGGGAAAACGGGGGTTCAAAGTTTATGTGGAGAAACATACTGGTGAAGCCGCTGGTAAAATCTAGTATGTTATAAATAATTTTATGCGATATTTTATACGTTAATTATAAAGATGAGGCCGGTGTTCCTAGCTGACTACCCTGAGAAGAAACACCGAAACAAACTCAGGAGTCAATCTCTTTTAAAGTCCATAGATTATACATGTAAATTGTAATAGTCAATAATTTACGAAAATTATAAAGTCTTTTGATAAAGACATTTATGTTGAGTGGAAATGTTCCAATTTTTTAATTGGAATTACAATGAAAAATGCAAGTAAATATAACAAAAATATGATAATAAATCATTAAAATATCCTATTAAATCAAAAAGCTCCAGTGTGTGACGTCACACGACCCTTTACCAGTGTTGTGCAAAAAGGAAATCAGAAACGTTTATTTCAAATTGACCAATTACAGGCACTTTTGAATTGTCAAAATCACAAAAAAAAAAGTGAAGCTAAATTGCACGTTCCAAATCGTAGATCTCTATGAAATTTTGGTTATATGTTTCTTGTCGCTTCTATTATGCGAGCTACCAGTATACCAAAAACAAGCAATTGTACTTACGTGAAACAATTACTAAGTTTAGCGCGAGAGCTCACGTTTTTTGGTGCATTTTAGTGTCATGTGGTGCGACGATTTCATCCAGGTAAAATTATGACACTCTCCAATAACCGCAATCAGTGTGCATAAAGTTAAATAATTAATTTCTCATTAATTCATTGATGGATTTCAAAAATATTTTTGCTAATTTTTTAGTGCTGATCTATATTTTCACTGGTTTATTAAATGATAAATGATATTTATTTTGTAAGTAGGTTTAAAAATACACTTTTACACGTCAAATTTTTTTTTCGTCATTTTAAACTAGATGAGGCCGGTGTTTCCTAGCTGACTACCCTAAGAAGAAACACTGAAACAAACTCAGGGGTCAGTCTCTTTTAAAATTCATACAGTTAATATGTAATGGTCAAATCACATGAGAACCATGCAGATTTGTCTGAGATGGTCTTTTGAAGAAAGATTACTTTTGATTAAGATTAGTTTTGATTTACATTTTCAATGATTTATTCATTTTGATTTACAGTTTTCATTACTTTATTAGATAGTGTTGATCTATATTTTGACTGATTTTATTAGTGTTGATCTGTTTTTTGCCTTTTTTTTTCTGACTTAGTAGTGCTTATCTATATTTTCACTAATGCATTAGTGTTCATTTGTATTTTTTTTTTTACATATTTAACTTCTCCATTCCACAATGTGCTCGCTTAGGTATTTTTGCTGATGACTGTACCCACGGGTACCACGGTAACCTTCAGACGAAAAAACGTTGACACGTCACCAAACAATGGGGCTCTGAGTGGAAACAATAAATTGTTAAAGTTTATTTACGTAGCGTTTATTAGCGTGGCTTGAGCGCGTGTTGGTAGGTAGGTAGGTCTGGGCTGAAGGTTTAGGGACCCGTGAAAAAGTTGTGGGTTCAAAGGAACCCATGTATATATTGTATGTAGGTATACTTACGCCTAAGTAAACTTTATTAATAAAAAAAAATACAATGTAAAAAGGATGTAAACAAGGAATGTAAACCATGTTAACAAGGAACTATCTGCTCCGCTATAAGAGACTACGTTTCGGAGCCATATATCATATGGAGCCCATTGTAAGCGACTAAGTTTTACTTGGAGCCATATGTCATCACTGGCAACACGCACTGGTCATTCGTCAGGACTTTCGTCTTGAGACACTGTGGTATATTGGACGACACCGCGCAGCTTACCGAACGCTGTCCAGCCGAGTCGGATTCGACGATTGACCTCTTTCTCGAAGTTAGACCTACCCAACTGGACCGTCTATCCCAGGTAAACGTAGTCGTCCACAACTTCGAGTGTAGAGTCTCCGATCTTGTTAGGAGTGGGTGCCACATGGATGTTTACCATGACTTTGGTTTTACATAACATTATCCACTACGAATCAATTGGCGAATAATTAAAACAGCCACCAAACTTCACTACAAAGAATTCCCGCCAAAAACCCTACTTCGGCCAGCAAACATGATGACATCACCGAGCAACTTGAAAAAAAAAAAAAACAATTCTCAACTTTGGTCTGTCACTTCCACATTCAAATTATTACCTACAGTAGCCAATCCACCACATGTTTGAATGTTGCCCGTCGATACTTTGACAAAAAGATTTTTCTAACATTAAAAACACTTTTTTTTTCTCACAAAGGACTGCGTAGACATAAACCCTCATTATGGGTCATTAATCAACTGGAAAGAACAAAGGTTAAAGTTAAAAAAAAAACACATGTGGTCTATGGACGGACATTAATGGTGACGCTATTGAAGATTTACCAGGAACAATAGTTTTGCGATGCTTACGGGTAAAAGAGTGATTATATTCTTACATGTTATAAAATAGGAGCCCAGCAGGTTCGACGCCTACTGGGGCCACGGGTCGAAGGCAAAGAAGGAACAGGAGTGGGTTTTTAGTCGGTAAAAGTCTGACACTATCTCACGCTCCGCCCAAGAGTGCGATTTGTCATAAGATGATCTTCCCACACAATAAAAAAAAAAACATGTAAAATAAAGTCCCTCGCCGCGTCTGTCTGTCTGTATGTTCGCGATAAACTCAAAAACCCTGACATTGTGATTCATAAGGAAGGTATATATACAGATACGTATTAAAATAGATAAAATTCGTGAATTTCAATGATTTTTGTTTCCATGCAAATTGCTGGCTGGTAATAAAATTAGTACTTCAAAATTTTATGTGTACGGTACAGTGTATATGGATGCATTTATTACTAAGTATTTTCTGAGAGCTGTGGTGGCCGAGTGGTAACGGTCCCGACTTACGAGTTGTAGGTTGCGGGTTCAAACCCAGCCGGGCGCATTACTTTGTGTAATTTATTTCATCACCACTGCTCTCAAAACGGTGAAGGAAAACATCGTGAGGAAACATGTCAGGCATGTCCTAGAACCAAAAATTAAAAATATGTGATATTCACCAATCTGCACTGGGCCCGCGTGGTGGATTACGGCCCATTCCCTCTCCTAGAGAGGAGGCCTGAGTCCCAGCAGTGGGAACATTTAAAAGCTGATTATGCTATGCTATATGCTACTTATTTTCTGAAATCCATCCAACCAACAAAAAACTGAAAAAACAGAACCATAAACAATTGAAAGCACAGTTTGAGCAATGGTTGAGCGATATGCTGCTGTGTTGAGTGTTGCGGGTTCGATTCTCGCACGAAACAAATGTTCTTATGGCTTAGATGGTTGTTCCTGGTCTGGGTGTATTGTGCGTGTGAATTAAAATGACTTTTTCAAAACACTTGCTCGAAAACCCACCCTAATTCCACCGCTTTTAGGCACGCAATATACTGTTTTCCGCACTAGTGCAGAAAAGTGCAGGTGCTCTCCCCGCCTCAATGTCATACATTTATCACACGAGTCGCCGGTCAAAACCCGTTTATTCATTTCTTCGTTAGTGTATTGAAAAAAGTCGTTTGATACACGTGGAAATTTGTCACTGCAGCCCTCGGTTCCATAACACACTTGACAAACTTTCTGCACTTGTATGAAAATGTACTATTTATGTACTCGCGATACTCGTGTAATTCCTGTTGTGGGCAACTATAAAAAAAAAAACCAGTAACAAAAAACAACTTGTTGGCTGGTAACCTTATTTTTAGGAAGGGGAGGTTCAATTGCACACATTTCTCAAGGCACATTATTATTATTTTTATCTTGACTGCGATACCACCTGATGGTAAGCAGTGATGCAATCGTTGATGGTGAGGCGCACTAGTTTATTAAGAGCCTATTCACTCTAGCTTTGAAGACACCTAAATTATAATCGGTCGGAAAGACCGCGGCAGACAAATTATTCACGTCCTTTGATGTACACGGTATAAACGACGAGGTGAAACGCTTAGTCCGGACCGTAGAGGTGGACGCTCCATACTAAATAAAGTTTTATTAAAATAGTGTAGTATAAAAAATTGTACGAAGATCTTTTTAAAGTTTGTTTTTTGTATTGTTTCAGTGAAATGCTAGTACCAGCGCAATACGCGGGCCCCCAGGGGGGCTTAGCACAGGCATTACTCCCAAATGCCTACTACCACCAACTACAAGACCCAACGCATTATTTACATGGCGGAGCGCCATGAATGTTGCCATAGCAGAAAAATAGTTTAATAATACCAGTGCAAAAAAATATTAATAGTTGACAGAAATTATTTGACTGTGAAAAAAGTGTTATTTAAATTAAGTGATTTGTTATTTGAAGCACCCATTAGATAATTGTATATTTATAAGTAAGTATAGATAGATAAGTTATTTTAATTTTTTGCCAGATGAATACTGCACTGAGCAACAGGAAAATATAATGCCATACCTTTTGCTCAACCGGCCTGTGAGTGAAATTATTTTAAGGATATAATTTAGTTTTTTTTTTTCAACGCCTGTTGTCGTATCGCACGTGTCTCTAGATTTTGATTCTATTGTCTCTTCATGATTGTAGTCCTAGGCTGCAGGATTGTTCGACGCAAAGGGCAACTAAAGGAACTCAGGTGGATTTTAGTCGGTAAAAGTCTGACATTCCACCCGGAACAAGACATTTGATAATTCTTCCATTCAAAAAAAGGGGCTTTAAAAAAATAAATCATACCCTTATTAAGAAATATTCGTCTCATCAAGACGAATCTACAGGTAAAACTGATTATAGCTACGACCCTTATTTAAAAAGATAGTTTCGGCAAAAAGTAAATTACCTACAGATTTGATCGAATATAATAATAATAATAATATTGTGGCGTCTATGGAGGTCACAGTTATTACTAACAAACTGGCATGTTATACTTTTAAGGTTTCAGTATAACCTGCCTATACCTAACCAAGGTGTCCCTACCTGTAATGGGAATAAATTTACTTTTAAACGCCTGTCTCTGTAGAGCGGCCTTAACTCATGACAGACGATAAACTACATGCATATAATTTCTATACGATTATGCGTCAATATGCGCTCATTAATTAGCGCTGTCATGTTTAAAACTCACTGTAACAAAACCTATATAAAAGCCACAGCATAGCGCCCTTGTCATAATTGACATCTACCCAGAAGGGATCTAACAAAAATATGAACTACAACTGTGACGGTTATGACTTTAACCTCATCGGACGCTCATCGTGTCAGAAAAGAAAAATACAAAACTGTGTAAGTTTCTATCATCGCTAAAAATTGAATATGCTCCAGTGACAAAAAAAAGGAAAGTCTAATATAACCTATCAGTCCATTTTGACTGAACTGTGGGACTTCAATCATCAGCTAAACCAATGGTGTCAACCAGACACCCTTTGCGAAGGCTATGCCGTATCTGCAAAGTTGGTGACAGCATTGATTGATACACTAATACTCCCCCTCACTAGTAGGACCACAGGTTCCAAAATAATTAACTTAGTGTAAGTTCAAAATGCTACTGGATCAAATTCACCTACTCGACTCGACTAATAGAAAAAAAAAAATAGACGAATTGAAATAAAAGTATTGAACGCACAGTTTTCTTTTCTTCTTTCTTCGGTGACACGATGAGCGTCCGAAGAGGTTAAAGTCATAACCGTAAGAGTTGTCTACACTAATATTATAAAGAAGAAAACTTTGTTTGTTTGTTTGTAATGAATAGGCTCAAAAACTACTGGACCGATTTTAAAAATTTTAAAAATATTTTATTTTGGAAAAAAATAGGGTTCCGTAAGATATTTGAGTTTTTCGAACACAAGGTGTAAAAAGTCAACCAGAAAAGTTACTTATTTTGCGTACGCTGCCTAAACTATAAAAGAAAGAACCATAAAATGTTCTAAATAATTGTAGATCTTATAAATATCTACCAAAGTTTGTTAGGAGAAACCTACTTTCACGCGGGCGAAGCCGCTGGCAGATGCTAGTAGTTCATATTTTTAGGTAGTAGTTTTTTAGTTTTAGGCAGGTTTCGTAAAAAATATTTTGAATTGTCCTGCCACTTTTTGTAACGTTTGTGCTTTCTGACTGTTTTCTGCCCGTCCTACTTTTATGTATATTTTTATTTTATGTGAAGACGATTTTTTTTCACTAATTCCTTACTATATTAATACTTAGTTATCATGACAAACTTAATAGTTCCTAAATGCCATGCACCTTAATTTTAATTTAATTGTTTTAGCAATAATTTTAAATGGTTAAAACTTGATCTAGTATGTTAAAATATTGCAAATAAAAGACATTTATGTATTAGTGGGTACTCAGGGACCTAGTCACTGTGAATATAACACATCAAATTTGAAGATTGTTATAGAATTCACAATCGGCCTAGTGCAAGTTTTTATATTTACTTGATCGCGCTATTGCAAATCGTCTGGAATGCGCAGAAACGCTTTTTCAGTTTGAATACAAATTGAGACGTTAACGTGATCTAGTAAGTATAGAAACTACGATGTTTTACCTTGTCCTTAAGTTATGATTATGATTTTAATAAGTGTGTTTTTCACCTAACTCTTCCAAAACGGCTTGACTAATTTGGATGAAATTTTGTGTGTATATTTGAGTGGGTCCTTGGATAGTCTGGAAATAAATTTGGACCCGGTAGATAACGCTGCAATTGGTTTCTCAATATTTTTTTCTGACGAAAAGCCAGCTTTCGCGCAGGACAACGTCTGTCGGAACGAGTGGGTTACCATGACGTTCAAAGTAAGATTGTTTCATTCTTATTTCAGTGGTACGGCGGTACGGAATTGACGACGCAGTCACGTCCAAATCTCTAACCCATATGTTTTCACAAACATGTAGTACAAGTTAACACGCGTGCCCTGCACACTGCGCACCGGATTATCACAAGAACAGCGGCTCAGAGGATCGCTGTCTTACGATGTAGCTACAGCATGCAAGGAGCTTTATAAGGAAGGAGTTTTGCCGTTGAGGTTACATGTAGAGGCCATCGGGGTTACCATGACGTTCAAAGTAAGATTGTTTCATTCTTATTTCAGTGTGGGTAAGAGACAGAGCTATTCAGGTTGTGTAGTGCCATCTTTTACCCACAATGGAATAAGAATAAAACAATCTTACTTTAAACGTCATGGTAATCCATAGTATAGTAGTTATACAAATATAACAACATAGTTGAAAGCTCTACGTTCCGGATTAATCGTTTCGAGTACTGCGCTTCACCATCAACGATTGCATCACTGCTTACCTTCAGGTGGAATCACAATCAAACCCTAGTTTATATCAATTTAAAAAAATATATATATATTTACCAAAAACAAATAGGTATTATCCGATACTGAGCAGCAAATTGCATAAAAGTTTAAAAAAATTGAATTTTGTGGGTTACCTTGGAGCCTCTAAAGGCACTATAAGGCCGATTACTGTAGTTAGAGATTCATTTAATTAAAAACAAATTATTGTTATCTCACTTTGCGTCAATACAGCGTCATATCAAATTAACTAAGTATACCTGAATATTAGATTTGAGATGATTTTAAATGATCGTCACCAAAATGAAGTGTGATTCGGGGTTCATTTGATTTGATTTTAAAGTGACCATTTGTATGTATTAAAGTATGGTATATAGTTTGAACTTTGTCATGTATAATATAGAGTTTGTTGTTCCAATATTTGATCATTTTGTCGAATCCTGTAGTTAAATTAACGACACTTCGCCGTATCATATTAATTTGTGTTGAAAATGTTACCGGGTTTATTGTAAAATGCCGTAATTTTATAAAATATCCTTTGAGATCATTACAAAATTGGATACTTTGTATAATTACTGTGTCGTACCGACGTGTATTATAATGGTGATCAATCAGTGCATAGTTTACATTTTGTCTGATTTTCTGCGATATTATAGTATGGAATCGTTAAGTTATGAACATTATCCTGATTGGTCGCATCGACGAATCAATCTAAACCATCATGTTCATCATTCAACGAGTCACAGAAAGTCAGATTGCAGTGCTCTACGATGGGTCGCTAATCCGTTCATAATTTCTCGACAGTTTACAATCGGTCGAGGCAGTTTATAAACCTTTAGTTAATTGCTACAATACGATGAATATGATAAACCGCCCGCAAATCGTATTTTAATCAACAACATACTACTTCACTAAGTGAAGTGAAGTAAAATGCAAAAAACTTATAAAAAATTTGCGAAATACCCTAGCACTTTTACCATAAGTACCTACAAACCGTTTTATTATCATTAGATTATATATTATGTCGACAGGTACCCATCGCACTTCTGAAGTTTTAGTATTTAATTTTAACTGGTTTAATTAAGTATTTTGTGATCTGAGTGTCTAGTGAGAGTTTATTTTACGATCGACACGTTTATGAAGTTCGGTGCTCCGATTGGCAAGCTCCAAACTTTTTACTAATTACAGACAAATGCGGTAAACGTTTCGATCGCGTACAGGTGAGTCTCCGCTAAAGGAGTCTAGTACGATATCAAATTCGTGTAGTGTCGCTCGTACTCTACTCGTCTAAATTCGGTCACTACACGACCCACCTATAGGTATCGTAAAATTACCTATCTCGCACTAGCGCACTGCGCTCAAAATAGTGATTTGTTTAATTTGTTCGTAATTATAAGGTGCTGTTTAAGTTTCAAACCATTGTATTCTAGTCTGGAAACGAATTAAAGTTCTATAAGAATTTAATATTGTTTTATTTTTTATCACAGAAACAGTGACAGTCACTAAGTCATACTGATAGCTCTTTGAAAGAAATTAAAAAACGACGTTTAACTACAAATAATTAATCTGTGATATTCATCTTTTTTACTACCCCCTCAACCTAGCACTACCACTACTACCACTCCCCCGATTGTTCCCTCGAAAAATAATGTAAATATCGCAGTTATACTCGAAATTTTTAAGTTTTTAAATTCTCTTTTGTTTGCCACTTGCTCAAATGTGTAAATGTAGTTTTGAAGTTGTTATTAAAACACATTACAGTCCCTGGGTATTTCAAATTCCGAGATACCTAATTTTGACTAAGGTGACTGGACTATTACACAATACATAAACAATTATTAGTCTTTAGTGTGTTAGGTTAGAAGGGAATAACGGCTAAAGTAAGTGAGCAAACGGCCACCGTTATTCCCTTCGTGTTAGGTTACTTTAAACCACGCAGACAGAAATAAGAGGCTCCCAGCAGTTTTCTTGGATCGGTTCTTAATAATTTATAGTTGCCCTACACTGACAATACAGCTAAACGATGGACACCGCTTTGTTGAACGTATTGCCATCACAATCTGGTTTAACGTGAGATAGCCGAATTACATTACACCGACGTTTTTTAATCTGGCGCGCCAACTTGTAATACGGCATATAAATTGATACATATATTTTATTTTAGATTGTCTTTATTATCAAATTTAAAATTCAATAAAAACAAAAAGTTAAATAGGTATATTTATTTATCTATTAGAACATCAACCGATGCACGTTGTCACTAAGCAGATGTGCCAAATAGAACGAGTAACACACAAGCGATCCCAATACCTTTCACTTTTGTAAATTTTACAATATTCACCGATTTTCACTTTGTCGAGTAGTCGAGTTTTTGAACTTATGAAGTAATAGATCAGGTTTTTTTTTATTAAGAATTTTCTTGGACTCTTATTTGGTCGTAGTTTTGAACCCAAACACAAGCTTTCCTACTACTTCCTTTCTTTTACTTTGTGCTCATATCTAATTTATTTCATCACCAAACTGCTCCTATACGGTGAAAAAAAAAAACATGAGCAAAACGGCATATCCAGAAATATAAATCCGAAGACATGTACCTAACATCTATTAATATAATCTGGTGCCGTGTGGAGAATAAATCAACCCCCCAGCCAACTTCCCCTAACAAAGAGGAGGGCTGATATTTTACACAGTAGTAAATACTTGATGCAAATAAGTTACTCATCTATCTATTTTTCTTTCAAAACAGCCATCCCTGTCCAAACGTTTCACTAGAATCTCTGAACCGATTGCTTGGGTCCAGTTACCGGCTGCAGAAACAATCTGGCCAAATGAGGTATCATTGAACCATTGCGAACACAGCGCCACTGTGGATCCCCTTCATAAGATATGCATCACCTCCTTTCTTGCTCAGCATGCACAACTACCGAAACTTTCCTCGAATTACGTGAGGCCAAAGACAAAGCTTTCCAGGTGGCTACATATGAATCGGAGTAACATCATCACGAAAGAAGAAGAAACAAGAAGTTTTAAACACTTTGTAGCGACATCTATGGCGTCACATAAGAGCTAAGCCTGCATCGCGCAATCAAAGTTTTCCGCGCGATTAGAACATATAGAACAACCCGAAATCATCTATCGGGCAGTTGTAGCCCACCAGACATAACATCCCGTCTGGTCGGAGGATCCTCCCTTTTCAAAGGAGGTTTGCGGGACTTTATTCTCTGTTCCACGTACCTCCAAAACTTGTTATGGTTCGCTTCTAGTTTGGTTCCCACTAAATTTCAATGAATGACCAGGACAACAAAAACTGAACAATACTGGGGCCATAGTTTTCCAGTTACTGGGTCACTACTTCCGCTGGTTCATCTTACAGCCTTAAAATAGGTATGCTCTGTGGGAAAGTGGAATTATAAGGTCATTTTGCTGAAAATAAGAGCGTATAATCATAGTTATTTTATTTGCTGACCTTGTCCACATTCTGTGTACAGTTGATAAACGTAGGGCCAGGTAAATGGAAATGCTTCCCACATAGCAAGAGCCACTAAGAACCAAACCCGTGGAGTTGTGGATTTTTTCAATATTAATTTTTCGAAAATTCTGGTGACAACGATGTGGCACAAAGACATTAAATATATACTACCAATAGACAGGCCATAGCAAACAAAATCGTAATCCGATACTTATTGCCTAGTGGTCATAAGTCGCTCAGTCTAGTATGACACTCCTATACGTCAAGTCGTGTTCGTATCCACTTTATGCACTAAAAAAAAAAATCATTTTCTGAGAAAATATACCAAACGCTATTGGAAATCTTGTTATGGTAATTTTACCATAACAAGAGGTAAGTCAAGGTAAGTCATTTGACTGGAACTAACTTCGGTTTATTTTCGTAAATATATTTGGTATTTACGAAGTAATTAATTAAAATTCAATAATTTTCATAAATAGTTCCAAAACATTTGCTGATTTTGTGATAACGCCATCTATTGCTGAAAAGCTTACCTATAAAACACACTGAGGCTCTACCACGAGCTCATAACGTGATCCATTTTACGACCTAAACTGAACTATTAAAGGGATGGAGCTATATAGGGTGTATAGCTCCATCACTCATTTTCGTTCGTACCACTGACATTTTAACATTATCATGGGAAGGTCCCTGGCTACCTACCCAGCGATAGTTAAATAATTATAAATTCTGACAAATTTAATTCGCGTGTTTGCTATTCAAAGCTAGATGGCGTCACTGAGGCATAGGATAACAGTTTTTCTAAAACATTTTTTCTGATAGCCGCTCTATTGTATCTCTTAAATCTCTTTGATGTGGCACAACAACGATCATGACGTCGAATGCTAATGTTGGCTCATTGTTTCTTTAATTCTGGATTAATCTATTTGTATGGTGTACGTTAGTTGACCAAGAAATAATAGTTAAAATAAAAGTTTAACACGTTAAACTATAACGCAACAATAAAGATTATATTGATACTTTCTTAAAACAACAAAATGTTATTTATTATTTAATACTTTTTATTCGTATTATACTGTTACATAAAAATAGTCGATTATCTGAGTCGCTGAACAAGTAACTATTTCCGCACATCACTTCAAACGTCAAATTCATAATTGCAAAATAAACTATAAATCGACAGATCGAAGTTCTTTGTTTTCATTTTAATTTTTTCAAATTAGGTAAAACAATCAATAAAACCATTGAAAAGTGATAAAATAAGATTATTCCCACATTTTAATCCCAAAACATAATTGATTGAAGCCTACATTTAGTCAATGACGTAACAGGGAAGGGGAGTTACAATGAGCGAAACAAAATCTTTCGTGAACTTCTCGTGCCAGCGATGTTTACAGCCTCTGAAGCTCGACGAGTCTCTGCACAACTTGGGAGAGCACACCATCGCTGATCTGGCCCTCCAGATTCGACGCAACAATGAGGTCGACTTGGATATGCAGTCCACAAGTTTGGAACATTACGTACCTCCATTCCGCATGTCAGAATCAGGCAACGGCGCAAATGGCTTCATGGTTATCTCTGACGGCTGGGAAACAACCTCATTAGGTCACCAACTGCACGTCAAAGCAACATTATTCGATTTATTATCAAACAATTCAGACGTTGACCATCCTCTTTGCGATGAGTGCACAGATACATTGTTAGAACTTATGGATAATCAGTTAAGGCAGACAGAGGCTGAATGGAAAGATTACAATGATTATCTAAAAAAGCTAGAGGATGACAAAGAAGATTTGAATTTAGAAGGCCTTGAAAAGGAGTTGGAAGACTGGAAACAAGAACAAAGTAGATTATTAAAAGAGTTATCAGCATTACAAAAAGAAGAAAGGGCTATGAAAGAGGAGATTGAAGTACAAGAAAGAGAAAAGGAGAGATTGGAGCAAGAACAAGATGTTTATTGGAGAGAGTATACAAGATATCGGAAAGATTTGATGACAATTGAAGATCAAATGAAGTTTTACGAATGTCAACTTGCATATACCCAATCGCAGCTAGAGAAATTAAAAAAGACTAATGTATTTAAGGCTACATTTCATATTTCTGATTCTGGTCAATTTGGTATCATTAATAACTTTAGACTTGGTAGACTACCAGCAGCGCCAGTTGACTGGTCCGAAATCAACGCTGCTTGGGGACAAACAGTCCTTCTCCTAGCTTCATTAGCAAGGAAAATAAGCTTTAATTTCCAACGCTACCGTCTTGTGCCATACGGTAACCATTCATATATCGAAGTACTGGAGGACCAGAAAGTATTACCCCTTTATGGTTCTGGAGGATTCCGTTTTCTTTGGGATACAAAATTTGATGCCGCAATGGTAGCATTCTTAGACTGTCTTCAGCAGTTTAAGGAGCAAGTTGAAAAGGGTAATACGGGCTTCTGTCTGCCGTACCGAATAGATAAAGGAAAGATTGAAGACACAGCATCCCCACCACATGCTTATTCAATTAAAATCCAATTCAATTCGGAAGAGCATTGGACCAAAGCTTTAAAGTATATGCTGACAAATTTAAAATGGGCTTTGACATGGATTTCGTCACAATTTAGTGAAGATAAGCAAGAAAATCAATAAGAAATGCAAGCTCTCTATTTATACCTTTTTTTACAAAATACTTGGCTATGTTTATTAAAATTTTTGCTGGTAAACAAGCAATTTATGCACTACTTAGAAAAAATATTGTCCTAATCTTGAAATAATCTGTAAAACAAATAATTTTAACGCTTTTTATTGTTTGTTTTGTGGTTATTTCAAATATACTAAATGTTTTAAGTTTTTGTTAACAAGATAATAAGATTTTTTTACGTTCAGTACAATGCTGTGATTTCGTCTTTATTCCTAATTAGTATGTTAATAAGTAGCTCTAATTGATATGTAAATAAAATATAATGTTATAATAAAGCAATTGTGGTATCTTTTATTCATTAGTATTAGTCATTTTCTTTGTTATTATCTAATTTCCTGTTAGATTATTACTTCCAACGTGTAGATTATGAAAATGTATATTAGCGCCATCTATTCGAACTGTATGATACTAATTTTGCTTTAGTAGAGTTAGAAATTGAGTTTCATTTCATTGAAAACAAATGGCGCGTTTGATAATTCTCAATATTGTTAACAGATGGCGCATTCGTTTTTGGCTGAATTTTAAAATAGAAAGCTGCGTGACAAAATGCTTGGAAAAACTATTAAAGCGCTATTAAATTTTCTTTCAACTCTCCGTGAGATTTAATGCACTTTTGCGATTATTCAGCTGTTTTGTCTTAGTCAGTTATAGCTAGCTGAAGTAACTTGAAAAGCTGATAATATTACCTAAGTTTTTTATAACTTATATTTCCAACTACAATGCTGTGATTTATAGGTATCAAGCAAGCTTTATAAATTGCTCTGAAAAGAACTATCATCGGTACAGTATGGCCGCGCTGCGGTCTATGACTTAACCATCTTTATACATAGCAATTTTTATTTTTATTTTTTATTCTTGATAGGTTCGCGTTTGACCGCTATCTCACCTGATGGAAAGCGACGATGGGGTCGACAATGGAGCGCGTTTACCTAGAAGTAACCTATTCACTCTTGACTTAAAGATTCCCAGGTTGTAGCCATCAGGGAACACAGATTCCAGCAAGGAATTCCACTCCTTAGCTGTACGCACAAATGCTATGAAAAAGAAGGTAGGAAGCCACTCAATGGAAATATTCACGTGGAATTGCAAAGCATAGCATAGTCGGCCTTATAATGTTCCCACTGCTGGGACTCAGGCCTCCTCTCTAGGAGATAGAATGGGCCGTAATCCACCACGCGGGCCCAGTGCGGGTTGGTGGATGTCACATGTCTTCGAATTTTTACGTGGAATTCATTGATTGGAATTCCTTTAATATATTCAGCACTAAGTATACAATATTATTTTTAGTAGCAAATATAAAGTAGTGAATATAGTTTGTTCAGAATCAGTAACTGAATCGATTCCAATAATTTTTACACCATGTTATTTTTTCCCCAAAAATATTTAAAAAGGTCACAAGTTGGACATCACCGACACTAAATACAATACAGGTCACAGCAGGTCATAGCGGGCATTAGGCGCCAGCGCACAGCTGGGTGAGGTAGCAAACAACCCCCATCCGGATGGCTGTGACCATGTATTTGTACGGAAAACCAGGTAACAAAACAAGCTTATAAATTTATGATTTTTTATGATACAGTTATTATGAAATTTTATACATAGATTCTTTACATAAAAATACTTGACACTTGTTTCGGGTTTCACGTATACTAAAACTAATGTTGGTTATCGAATAGGAACTATGGCGTCCTCACTTTTCGCATGAAGCAGGTACTCAACCTGCATCATGCGTAAGGTGAGGACGCCGGCCATGGCAAGATCGGAAGGTTCCTGTTTCGGATTCTGACTGAAGAAACGGCCAGGTGTCATCATTGTGCGACCCAAGCGTAGGACATGGTGGAGCATTCGGTGGAGGTGTTCCTCGTTTGGGGGCTCCGCCGTGTCCTGAGCAACCTGCTTCTGCGAACCAATATTGTTAGCGAAGGAGATAGCTGCAATCGTTAGGAAACGGACATCCTCGGCGCCAGGTGACACCCTTAGCGTCCCGAGTCGCAGGGTGATTCGGTCAAGCGCGGGCTTGCAGACGACGAGCAATGAGTAGCTTGCTGTCCGGCCATTCGATAAGGACCGAGTCCAAGTAGTCGGCGGCGCGTAGTGTTCCACGTGCGCCTCAAAGAGATGTAATAAAAATCAGAAATCAGAAACGTTATTTCAAACAGACCAATCTGTAATTGGTCTGTTTGAAATAACGTTTCTGATTTCTGATTTTTGAATTGTCAAAATGTCGGTCAGTCAAAACAAAAAGTGAAGTTAAATTGCACGTTTCAAAGCGTAGATCTCTATGGAGAAGAACGTGCATGAAACTCCATGAACACTCTTTTAAATCATGTTATGAATTACAAGAATCTTGGTTACATATTTCTTGTCGCTTCTAATATGTGAGCACAATGTAGATAAGTAATAACAATTACAAAAAATAAATCAAACTAATTAAAAAAATAGAAATTGAATTCAGCCACTGGCAGCTAAAAGGTGCCAGTTATTACCAGTCTTAACTGACGGCACCCGTTCACGAGCATGACGCGTGCATCAGCCCCACTCAGCTCAACCATTTTGAAGGGAGCTGAATGACCCAATAACACGTGCCACCATCAGCGAGACATTTGAGTGAGCATGACAAACTCTCAACTGCCATGCTCGTAATGTCAAACAAGTTGTAACCTGATAAAAATGCTCCAAGGTACTTCACATTCACAAAACTTAAAAAAAAGTGCTTCTACAATATACAATGCTATTGTTTCTAAATACAAAAGGTAAAAAATTATCATAAGCAAAATATCAAAATAACAAGTTTTATCTAAGCAAAACTGTAGGTGCTCAGCAGGGCTGATGCCTGCTGGGGCCACGGGGATTTGATTTGTTTAAGTGGCGTAGTTATAGAAGCTCGCAACGGGCTTATAAATGGCTAGTCGTAGTTACGGTACTGGAGCGAAGCCATAAGGATAAACTAGTCGCCGTGCTGTCATTAAGGCTACAGGATTGTTCGAAAGAATTACCGCAGCCCTGGAACGCAAAGGGCAACCGAAGCACACAAATGAGTTTCAGTTAGTAAAAGTCTGACATTCCTTCTCGCTCCAGTCAAAACGGGAGAAGACATATGATGATTTCCACCCAAAAACAATACGGAAATTACTTAACGTTCTCATTATAATTTTATTGTAATCTACATCCAATATTCAAATTAACATTTTTAATTAAATCATATTAATCGCGAATTCAAAGCCCTCATTAAAAATAATTTAAATATTTAATCCTCAAAGTGAAATCCAAAATTCGGTTCTTCATTTCGTATTTCAAACTAACAAAGGACGTTTCTGTGATTACAGAGAATTTGTGAAATTGTAACGTTCCAAAGCGCGGGAAACTCTCAAAGGCGCCATTTTGAAAACGTTTCGTTCGTCCGTTATATGTAGTGGAAGACGTTTTGTTTTGACTTGGGTTTAGTTTTATGTTTTTTTTTTCTAGTAAAAATTAAAAAAAAAAACTAGTATTTTGTTGAACATTTCTTGGTTTCGTTTCTGGAATACTTTAGAGGAACTTTCGAAGATTACTTACCATAACGAGAAATTTTATTCCTTGTCCAGAAAAAGGATTTTTTTTTTATGGTGGTAAATCATCCAATGATTTCTTCCACCCCAGCGTGGAGCGGATGGGCGAGCTACCCATTGCTCGCAGTCCGCAAGCCCGCGCCTATGGTGGCCGGGGATCGCAGTACGAATTCCGACACCCGGAGTGTCTCCTGTTACAGCGGGTGGGGCTTGAGGACATCCGTTCCCTCACGCGTGCGACTGTCTCCTTCGCTAACATTACTGCTTCACAGAAGGAGGCGACTGGATCCTATTCCCTCTCGCCCCGGACCTTAGTCTGAACGAGGACACGGCGCGAGAGGTTGCCGCCGCCGATTGCCGCCATGAAGACACGGTGGTGCTCCACTTAAGCGGAATATCTAGGTATCTACGATTTGGCGAGCAATGAGTGGCTTGCCACCTAATAAGGATGAAGCTCGAGTAACAGGTGCTGTTTTTTCTTCATGCTTTTCATCGCCTCCTTGGCTATCATTACAGCCATGTGTCGCAGAAGGAGCTGATTACTTTTCATGCCCTCTCGCTCAATCCGATCAATCGCCTGAACGAAGGTCAGACGCGAGAGTTTGCTGCTGCCAATCATGCTGCATATCAGAAGACGCAGCGTTGGAAGCTCTCCCGAAGATCTGGTGAAAGCCGCTGAATGCGAAAAGCGCAGGATCGATGTAGCGATACACTTGGGAGACCGCTATGTTCAGGCGTGGACATCTTTTTGCTAAAATAATGAAGAATGTCTGATCGATAGTGAGTACGATATCTGAGTAACGACATCTTTAAAACCACACTGAATAGCATAGCATAGTCAGCCTTATAATGTTCCCACAGTTGGGACTCAGGCCTCCTCTCTAGGAGAGGGAATGAGCCGTAATCCACCACGCGGGCCTAGTGCGGGTTGGTAGATGTCACATGTCTTCGAATTTTCGGTTCTAGGACATGCCGGTTTCCTCACGATGTTTTCCTTCACCGTTTTTGAGAGCAGTAGTGATGGAATAAATTACACAAAGTAATGCGCCTGGCTGGGTTTGAATCCGCGACTTACAACTTGTAAGTCGGGGCCGTTACTACTCGGCCACCACTGTTCCCACATTGATTACTCTAAAAAAACGTTCTTAAAAGAGAAGTGAAAAGATTTAAACAACAGAGCAGACATTTTTATACGAGAGGGAGCCCTAATAACTAAAATAAGTAGAAAAGTTGAATAAACAAGGCAGCTGGAATAAATAAGTCAATTTAAATGCATTGAAAACTGTACAATGACGGAGATGCTGAGTTTTTAATAATATTTACTACCTACCTCATTGTGTAGTTGTTTATAATCTTGCAAATGAGATGTTCCGCTTTGTTTTCTGTTTAAAAACACATGATAAACTGAGTGTACTAAGTGAGCTCGACCAAAGGATGTGCGATTAACGGGTGCGACAAAACTGCGACAAAAGTAGTAGTTTATTTTAGGGCAACCCGACACGGACAGGTTAGGTTAGAAGGGTAAGGCGAGAGCTTCGCGCCCCTTCGCTCCCACCTTAGCCTACGTGTTTTTTTTGTATTTCCGTCTTAACTTTAACACTACCAAATTTTTGTTTTAAATGGTTCAGATACTGGGTCTCAATCACTTCCATCTACAAGTTGATTGAGTGGCGGCTCCACTCAATCAATATTGAAAGCGAATGGTTTTCAACACGCATGCGGGTTGCATTATTTATAATTTTTTTCCTAATTGATTCAAGCCGCAGGAAAATGCTCATTGGCCGTTATAGGCACACATCAGTACATACAAAGGTTGGCTGGTGGATAGCCGCTCTCAGCGATAAGACCATCATGTTACAGAGAAAGACGAATTTGGCACAATGGGACTTCTTACTTTCAGAGCCTTTCTGCTGTCATATTTATAGACCTGTACCATGACGTTTAAAGTAAGATTGTTTCATTCTTATTTCCAGAGTGGGTAAGAGATGGTGCTAGACAATCTGTATAGCTCTGTCTCTTACCTACACTGAAATAAGAATGAAACAATCTTACTTTGAACGTCATGGTATCCCCGATGGCCTCTACATGTAACCTCAACGGCAAAACTCCTTCCTTATAAAGCTCCTTGCATGCTGTAGCTACATCGTAAGACAGCGATCCTCTGAGCCGCTGTTCTTGTGATAATCCGGTGCGCAGTGTGCAGGGCACGCGTGTTAACTTGTACTACATGTTTGTGAAAACATATGGGTTAGAGATTTGGACGTGACTGCGTCGTCAATTCCGTACCGCCCTTGTGTAACCCTAATGGTGTAGGTACTGTCGCACTCTGCGACGGGGTTTCTTCAGGGACTTATCTACAATGAAATGCTTTAAAAGCTTTATACTTCTATTATACTTTTCTTCAAGAATTCAAAGATGACGAAGTTATTTTTCTGTGACCGTACGTAAATGGTGGCAATACTGGGAATCGGGAAATATCGGATGCATTCGTATGTTTCCGGATTGATAAAGCGTCAATACTATATTCCACAAAACTGTTGAAACCTCTATGGTCCAGACTAAGCATTTCGCCTCGTCGTTTATACCACGTGCATCAAAGGACTGGAAAAATTTGCCCGCTGTGGGAACATCGCGCTACTATGGTTGTGTCCGAACTGAATAAACTAGACATTTCTTTGTTCTACTCAATTTTTAAACCTGTTCTAGAACAACAAAATCCTTAAAAGTATATTTTACTTGCCAGTTCGTTAACCTAACTCATGCGATCTCCTTTTGATATCACATGAGCTACGCCCCAGTACATAATAGAGCACGCCAATCACGGCAGTAGGAAAGTCCCCTCTTTGAGGAGTGACTAGAAAAGCACCAAGGTATCGTCACTTTCTGCCTGATGCAGTTCCTCATCGGACAAAACCAGTTCGGGAGGTTCCAGTTTCGGAATCAGGCGGAAGAAACGTTCGGGTGTGCGGATCGTCTGGAGGACAAGGTAAAGCATCATACGGTGCAGGTCTGGGGCACCGCCGTGTTCTTGTGAAAACTAATGAGAAGCGGTCATCTCCTGTGAAGCAGTAATGCGAGCCATGCGGCCGAAACAGGTGGGATCGCAGTCAAGCACTGGTTTATATCAATTAAAATTAAAAAAAAAAAAAAAAAAAAACTGAGGGTTTCCGACTACTCCAATGATTATCCTTTTACGCGCTATATTAGTGAATCCAAGGACAACCACCGGTTGATGAAAAACTATTGCGACATATGGAAAACAAAGATAATAGGGCTAGGACTTTTGGAGTCTTAAGTGGACTTGTAACCTGGAACTATGTTAAGACTATGCCCCTATTATTATTAACTAACGCTCCAAGTCTCTCACCGTATGTTTCCTATACAATTTTCGCTTCTATTAATACACTACTTCACTTTTGCATATAAAAGACTTAGCGACTCAACCTTTACGCTGAAGCTTGAGCAATAATCCGTTTTGAAACTACAAGCGAGGATCGAAGTGACTTTAAAGTTTTCTCTCGTTAAAACTATGTCATATCTCGAATCGTGGTGAAAATACATAGCATAGCATATAACCGCGCCATAACACTAATTTCAAGTCGTTTGTGGTGCGGGTGCCGACTCACCATTTGGACACCTTCTTCAAAGGAGAGTTTTGGCCGAAGGGTGTCGTGTATTGACGATTTCGTGGAAGGATACCGACCTCGCAGCGGAACACGACGCCGTCACTTCGTGTGCAATAGTAACCTTTAGTTTAATAATTGTTATAGTTTCTTTTATACTTATGTGTTAGTTTATTATTTTGTAAGATTATTTGTGTATTTTTTGTATGGGCCTTAGTTGCCTGATAATAAATGATTATTATTATTATTTTATTATTATTATTATTATATCAGTATCATAGTATTCGCTCTTTTGGGACTCAGGCCTCCTCTGCCTCAGGGAATGGACCGTAATCCACCACACGAGCCCAGTAAGGATTGGTGGATACGAAAAAGGTGTCGAAATATTGACCAGTCATTAATTAATTAATTTATTTATTTATTTAAACTTCATGTACAGTGGTGGTACATAGGCGGACTTAATGCCACAAAGCATTCTTCTTCATTCTTTTTTTTAGCATTAATGTGGTAGTCAGGTCAACTGACCAGCTTACCTTCAACCCTTGTACTTCTAACTTTGCCTTCGTGGACATCGAAAATTATACTATAGGATACACGTACACCAGGGGCACAAAGTACTCTTAAAATAATTTTTATCCCGGGGGAACGTTAAGGCGCAACGCTGGTAGAAGCCAGTACCTAATTGATAGATAGTAGAGGGGGCGGGAGGTTTTCTACAGGTGGTAATTTACGGGGAGGGTGAGAACCAGGCAAGTGCGAGTCTGACTCGCGCACGAAAGGTTCCGTACCGTCCGTCGCAAAAAAACGGAAAGAAAACGTCGTTCGTTTTATGGGAGCCCTTTTCAATAATTTTTTTTTGTTTTTTAGTATCATCGGACGGACACGGACGGACGGACACCGGAGCTGCGGATTTTTAGTAATAGAGTTCCGTTTAATCCTTTGAGTACACCAGTGGTATTAGTTGATAGTCATCATCATCATCATCATTTCAGCCGATAGTCGTCCACTGCTGGACATAGGCCTCCCCCAAATGTCACCACAATGAACGGTTCTGTGCGTCTCGCATCCATCGGATTCCCGCAACCTTCACCAGGTTATCGGTCCACCTTGTAGGGGGCCTTCCAACACTGCGTCTTCGTACATGGTCGGCACTACAGAACCTTTCGGCTCCAACGGCCAGATGTTCTGCGAGCAATGTGCCCTGTTCACTACCACTTAAGTTTAGCGATTCTTCGTGCTATGTTGGCAACGTTGGTTCTCCTAAGGATATCTTCATTACTGATTCAATCACGCAAGGGAACTCCGAGTGTAGCCCTTTCATTGCCCTTTGGGTGACTTTAAGCCTTCTGATGAGTGTGTTTTGTGTAAGTTGTTAGTAATAGAACGGAATAAATAAAAAAGTAAATTAGAGAACACAGAACCTCCTTCTTTTTGAAGTCGGTTAAAAATAGCGCCTCTCTTATCCATAGCTCTGTCTTAATTTCATTTTTAATTTATTCACATTAAACCTCAGTGGCCACTTGCCAGTTTATTAAATGCAAATGCATGTAAAACGGACTGGCTGTAAATTATTTTAAGTTTTTAATTACTTGTCAGTTCATTAATGTACGTTGAGTTTTTGGCGGGATTTTAGCGAATGAAGTTCAGTTGCCATTTTAATTATTCGTAAATTGATTCCTAGTGGAAATTGTGAAGTAAAATTGGTGTAATTTTGTTTCTCAACTGTTGTTCATATAACTGGTCAATATGTAACATAATTGACTGGCCTGTTGGTCTAGTGGTTAGTGGCCCTGACTGCTATGCCGGAGGTCGTGGGTTCGATTTCCACCCAGGACAAATGTTTGTGTAATGCGCACGATCATTTGTTCTGTGTCTGGGTGTAATTTATCTATATATGTATGTATTTAGAAATATACAAGTATGTTTATCAGTTGTCTAGTACTCATAACACAAGCTCTGCTTAGCTTGGGACTAGACGGCGTTGTGTGATAGTTGTGGAATATTATTATTATTAATTAAAACCGACCACGACCGTGGTAAAAAGGAGTCGAGAATTTTATTGAAGTGTTAGGTACCTTAGCAAAGCTTGTCAAGAAAGCTGACTCGATGTATTTGCTGTTTAACTACTCTTAATGCTGAAATCGTATATTTTGATACAAGTGGAGAAAGTTTATCATTGGCGACCGAGGTGAAATTCGCCCGAGCCCCAGGTGAGGGTGTTATGGAGCCGAGTGCTGCAGTGGCTTACTAGCGCCATAAGTTGCCTTCTGAAAAGGTTAGCCGTGGGCCTAGAACGCAAAGGGCAACCGAAGGAACATAGGTGTGATTTTAGTCAGTAAAAGTCTGACACGCCCCCGGCTCCACCCCAGAGTGAGAGAAGTCATTAGACGACGTCCCACTCCAAAAAAAAAAAGTGGATAACTGAGTTCATGGATCATCTGTTTTTCATACAGCCGCTCTTACGCGATTATGACGTTATTACACATTTTTCATTAGATATTTTGGAAACACAGTATCTTGTGGATATTATCTAGGCTTCAATTGAAACCAATTTGTAAATTTGTGTAAAACTAATCCAGTAAAGACCTGTGAAAATCTGCTGTTTTGCATGAACTTTGACACTTCATAATATACTTAAAAATTAAAAAGTCAAAAAGATATAACAATAAAAGCCTTGCAAATTTAATCAACATTCTGAATGACAATTTGTTTTCAAATACTATTAAGTGTTTAAAAAAAAACACGTATTTCTTGGAACAAGTTTTGTAAAATATTCGAGTAAATCACGGAATTACCGAATGCTAACAAAGTTTTTAGGCTATATATCTCTTGCTTTACAATGCCTCTTCATCAAAAATCGCGTTGGATTGATCTTTAGATGAAGCAACAAGCTTTTAAACCATCGATATTGACAATAGTCGAGTGGAAAAGGACCCTCTTGAACCTTCTTTTTACCTTCGTCATGTGACGCCACATTTTAAATCAGTCTAATTGACATGACGCGTCATAACGATGGCACTAGCCAATGAGAAATGGCAGTGTGGGTAGTAGATAAATTGTTTGTTCGGGGCACTGCATTAGTGTGTTTAGAAAAATGTAGTCGTATGGTCCACACATTTGTGTTTATTTCCCAAAGGGTTAGACTTGGATTGAGGGTCTTAATCGAGCCAATAAAGTAGTGGTTTGTTTTAGAGATGATACATATACTTCTATATCTATACAATATTATAAAGAGGAATGATTATTTTTTTTAGGGTTCCGTACCTCAAAAGGAAAAAAATGGAACCCTTATACGATCACTTTGTTGTCCTTCCGTTAGTCTGTCTGTCAAAACCCTTTATGTCGGGATCGCGTGGAGGTATCGATTTGAGATTAAAATCATATACTTAAGTCTGTGGATTCTTTTTTTTTTCTTTCTTTAATAATTTAGGGACTTTTATAACGCACAGCGTATGTCAGTCCCATCGTACCCTAAGACAATTATTATTTAATAACAAACGAGATCAATGGATCAGGGCCATAAAGTTGAACAACTTTCTCGCATCATCGGAAGTCGGCTTGCTTGATTGTCTGTGGATTCTTGAATTAGTAAAAAAATCAAACTTGTAAGTTAACGAGAAAAAAAGATATTTCAGTTTATGTGGCAAAAGACGTACATCTCGACACTCTTGAGGGAATCAAAATTCATAGGGCACTTCCCGTTGACCCAGAATCCTGAAATTTGGCATAACGCAAGGTCATATAGCACAAGTGTAGGAATAAATCTAAAAAACTGTAAATTTTTTGTTACGACACAATATTTTTTTGCGATTCGTTAAAAATCTTCTCTTCCGAGATCCCATTCCGGAATTGAACTATTTACAAAGGTTTGTACGGAACCCTCAGGGCGCGAGTCCGGCTCGCAATTGTTTTTTTTGAAAAAAGGATTTTATTTCTCTCTTTTAAGTATTTTATACACAGTTCCTATCGTGTGTGGAGTACGTCAGCCACATATGGGCTGGTGCTGCAAAATGCCACCTAGCAGCTTTGAACTCGGTGGAAAGTCGTGCGAAAAGGCTAATTGGTGATGCAGATTTGGTTAAATCCAATCTACAAAGTCTTGAATCAAAATCCTTTGCAGGGTTTAGAAGGAGTTAGGAAGAAGAGTGCTGCAAAATGCCATCTAGCGGCATTGGATTTGGTGGAGACAGCGTACCAAGAGGCTAATTGGTAATCTGGATTTGGTTAAGATCAATCTACAAAGCCTGGAGCGTAGTGTAGCGCGTAGCCTTTACGGTATTTTACAGGATGCATTTTGGAGAGTGTGAGCGGGAATTGCATGACTTGATTCCACCATCTCATTTCTATCATCGGACAACCCAACGTAAGGCGAGTATCCACTCTTACGTTGTTGAAACCTCTACGGTCCGGACTAAGCGTTTTGCCTTGTCGTTTATACCGCGTATATCAAAGGACTGGAACAATTTGCCTCTTCCCGTCCGAATATAATGTAGGTGTATTCAAAGCTGGAGGGAATAGACTCTTAAAAAACTAGCGCGTCTCGCCGTCAACGATTGCATCACTGCTTACCATCAGGTGGGATAGTAGTCAATAGTTTATATCAATAAAAAATGTACTTTCTTTACCTTTCTTTTTTCCTTTCCGTAGTCTATCTTCAAAGTTCTTTATCAGATCTTCACCAAATTTAAATAACAGACTTTCCCCCTAGCCAAGTAACAATCGTTTCGTTCGCGCCGAACGCCTCGAGTAGCTTACGCCTCCGATTCCTTTGTTCTGACGCCATCTCAACGCTCAGTCACGTGGTCAGAACAAAGGAATCAGAGGCGTGGCCTACTCGAGGCGTTCGGCGCGAACGATACGATTGTGACTTGGCTAGAGGGGCTTGGCAGACTGACTCTTCGAAACAATAAAGGAATCGTAAAAATCAGTTCACATTTGGCGAAAATGTTGCTGAATAAGATTGACAAAAAAAATGCAGGCAACTCGAAAACTCTTTTTTTTTTTATTAACTTGCAATGTATTAACTATGTATGTTCGGCCTAAATCTTGTAGCTCAAAGTAGATATCTTCAACCGATTGAGCTGAAATATTGTATACATATGTAAATCGCGTGACAATGCAATATTATAATGATATGGAGCTGATCTGATGATATAGAGCCTCTCTAGTGTGTTAATTATATATTATATTATAATATTAATTATAATATAATATATAATTAACACACTAGAGAGGCATTATAATTATAATATACATTATGTATTTATTTTTAGTAAAGGTATATATAGTATAGTATGTATAGTATATAAGTATTTATTATTTTAATTTAAGATTTCACATTCTCTTTTTCAATTACTTCTACACACTATTGCCTACTTTTCTTTTTATTTCTCATTTCGCAGGTCTGCTGGAAGAAATTTCTTATTGGAAATAAGCAGTACCTTTGTACAATTTTTATAAGAATGTATCTTCTTTCTTTATTTGTGTGTACATAAATTATAAAATAAATAAATAAATAGAGCTGGAAGACAGCCATAGGAACTCCGGCTATAAAACTACACAACCCCGTCGAATTTGGACTCGTTTAATTTTTGTTGATGAGTACTTTGATCCTACATGGTAACCAGAGTATAAATTTTTTGATATTTTTTTTTTATCGCCAGCGGTCTTTTTAATTATAGTGCTCCCTATTAATCGCAAAATGTCAGAAGATTTTAAAACAAGTAAATGAGTTTTGACATTCAGACATAATTTATATGTTACGTGTGGCTTATCTTAATCAAGGTTTATACTTATTAGTGATAAAATCAATGATTCGATTAATATTTCTAAAAGACAGCGAAGCTTGAAATCGAGAACTTAGTCTGTCCGTACCTCGGAGATAGGGTCACCAGGTCTAAAAACCGGAAAACCGGACATTACGGTAAAAAGGACAGACATCCTTGATTTTGTAATCCAAGACACATTCTATGTTAGAGACTCAGAGACTAAACAAAATACGTATTTGTAACAAAAAAAATTATAACCAATTGGATAGAAAAAAAAAAGCTCAAATTTAAAAAGCTTAACAGATTTTAGCTATTTCACCGGACAGGCTGGTCATCGCCTTATTTGGCCGGACAAGCAACTAAGTTTTTATTTTTGATAGGCTCACCTTTGACCGCTATCTCACCTGATGTTAAGCGATGATGTGGTCGACAATGGAACATGCTTGCCTAGAAGTACCTAACCTATTCACTCTTGACTTAAAGACTCTGTAGCGACATCTATGGCGTCACATAAGAACTAATCCTGCATCACGCAATCAAAGTTCTCCGCGCGAATAGCACATATAGAACAGCCCGAAATCATCTATCGGGCAGTTGCCCACCAGACATGACAACCCGTCTGGTCGGATGATCCTCTCTTTCCAACGGAGGTTTGCGGGACTTTAGTCTCTGTTCCGCCTACCTCCAAACTGGTGACCCCGACGTGATTTGAACACGCAAACTTCTGATAGCTCGTAGCTATCTGGAAATACTCTTAGGGAACTACAAAATCCAGCAGGGAATTCCACTCCTTAGCTTTACGCACAATGAAAGTGTTCTCAAAACGTTTTGTGTGTGTGGTGGTTTGTGTCCGGCTTTATTCGGATGCCTGGTAACACTACTCAGAGAGTACGTCAAGTCGTCGTCCCAATAGTCAAACGAATACCTCCGATGTTCGCTACGGGTAGTTAGGTACCTGAGCCTGGATTGTAAGGGAACGAGATTCAGAATTATCGATTATCTTCAGCAATAGGGTTGTGGTAACCAGTATAGTGCTACACTTAGGATGTGAACTCTCTCTAGTGAGCGTACCTATATAGCGTACGAAGGAACAGGAGTGGGTTTTTAGTCAGTAAAAGTCTGACACTATCTCTCGCTCCACCCAAGAGATGAAAAAAAAAATTAATTATTAAGGGTGCGGGGTGTCAGAAATCAGAAACGTTTATTGTAAATTGACCTATTATAGGCACTTTCGAATTGTCAAAATGTTGTCAGTCAAAAAACAAGTGAAGCTAAATTGCACGTTCCAAAGCATAGATCTCTATGGAGAAGAACGCAAAAAGCAAGAAACTCTATGGAGGACACTCTTTTAAATTATGAGGTACATAAATCTTGTTTACATATTTCTTGTCGCTTCTAGTATGTGAGCACAATGTAGATAAGTAATAATAATTAAAAAAATAGAAACTGAATTATGCCACTGGCTGCTAAGAGATGACCAGTCTCAACTGACGGCACCCGTTCACGAGCATGACGCGTGTCAGTAATGACCTAGATAAAAATAAAAATGAACTATTTTAGGATAAAAATTATCCAAAACCAGGGTAGTTGATATGGCTAAAAAGGTTGCCCAACGGAAATGGGACTGGGCAGGACAAGTCTGCCGCATGTCTAACAAATTGTGGGTCAAAGTAGCACAAATTTGATACCCTGGAACGGTGTGACGGGGTCGCGGCCGACCACGAAAGAGATGGTGGGATGAATTAGACAGAATTTGCCAGAATTGGCAAAAGGAAGAGCGGGTTCTTGAAAGATGGAAGGAGTGGAAGGAGTTCTTTGCCTAGGGCTGCGTTCCAACTAGAAAATAACTAGATTAGGGTAGAGTCGTTACTCTATCCGGTCGACAATTCTTCGAGTTGCAACCCAGGGTCGTTCTTTTATAACCCTAGAGTCAGGAGTGCCAGCTTTTAGAAAACCTCATGGGTGCTCATGCTCATTTGATGGACTCGATAAATTAGCGAAGTGTGAGAATAGAAATGCACACTGCTTGACCAACTAATAAATAAATGTCCTATTTACATACTGCATACTAAATATTAAATGAAACCATTTAAAAATGAAACTTGTTTTTGGAATCAAGAAATAGTATAATTTATACGTAACCTAAAAGGCAATTACTGATCTGTTTCTTGATGTCTATTCTCAGGGGTGCTCGGCACCCACTGTTTATTTCCCAAGGGTGCTCGAGCCTCCAAGTACCCACGGAGTCAGCGCCCCTGCCTAGAGTTAACCCAGCTAACTCTAACTCCGAGCAGGGTAAGTTGGTGTAAGCGGCCTTAAATGACACTTGCTTGAAATTAACAATTGAAGTCTACGTTCGCGTTCAAAAATACGAGTGTAGAGTATCTACTCCGATGACGTCATTAGAGTTAACTACAACCTCAAATTTGAAGGCAGGGCTGGAATGGGACTCAACAGGCTAATAAATAAAATAAATAATTTTTAAAATAGCTCGAATCAATTTAGTAGCTGATTCTGAACATACTACTTTGAGAATGTGTATTTATTATGTTGTATAAGTGTATACATTAAACTGGAAGATAATTAAAAACCCTTAACAAATTAAAACTTACTTAAAACAATCCAAAATATGGCGTATAATAGAAAAACTCTTCCTCATCGCTGTCGACTGGTAATGTGCCCAAAAGACTGGCGGCATTAAATGATAAATAATATTTATTTTGAAAATAGGTTTAAAAAAATACTTCTTCGCGTCAATTTTTTTTTTTCGTCATTTTAAACTAGATGAGGCCGGTGTTTCCTAGCTGAATACCTACTCTGAGAAGAAACACCGAAACAAACGCAGTGGTCAAAGTCTCTTTTAAAGTCCATACAGTAAATATGTAATGGTCAAATCACATGAGAACCATGAAGATTTGTCTGAGATGGTCTTTTGAAGAAAGTACCAGTCAGTGCAAACATTTGTCAATATTCGCAAAGCTCAACTCAGGACTGCTAAGGAGCTTAACGACTTAACGAACAATACCAAGAAAAGGATATTTGGGTAAGCCGCAGAAAATACTCAAATTGTCAGACATACGTTAAAATTACTGAAAAGGAAAAATGAAGCAATCAACATAGTCCTCACATTCACATTGCCACGGTGTATGGCAATGCTTATCCTCTATTCAAGGTAAAAGCCAGCTGCTGGGCAAATAATTTGTAACCGTACATTTACAGGTATATAGGAATGAAGTAAGTCATTAAAGAACTCTTGATAAATAAGGCCTGTTCAAGGAAGATTGCATGTAGTGGATATGAGAATGTTGAGATGGATATTTTTTTTTAGGTGGGAGTATCATCAATAATGACAAATCTCGCCTTGGGCGGAGCGGGAGTTAGTGTCAGACTTTTACTGACTAAAAACCCGCTCCTGTTCCTTATTTGCCTTCATCCCGGGGCCCCGGGCTTCGCTTTCACACTACCCGTGGCCGTCGTCGGCGACTTGGGCTCGGTCCGGACGGTTACCGGACGGTCAAACGGCGAGCCACCCATTACTCGCCATCCGCAAGCCCGCGCCTACGGTGGTTGAGATGAATGTGTGGTGTGACGAGAATGAACAAAGTGAGAAATGAGTAGACGTATTAGAGGAAGTTTGAAAGTGGTGTCAGTGACTGAAAAGTTGAAACGGAATCGTTTGTCTTGGTATAGCCATGTGAAGAGAAGGGATGAAACGTGTTACTAAATGAGTTATGAGTATACATGTGGACGTTGGAGGAGAGGGAGAGAGAGACAAAAGATAAGATGGATGGATTGTGTGAGAAGTAATAGAAAAAGAAAAGGCAGTTAGTGATAGCGTGACGGGTGACAGGACAGAATGGAAGAAAAAAAAGTGTTGCGACGACAAGAGCCGGAATATGATGATGAATATTTAAGGCTTGCAAGGCATACTAAGGATGCCAAAGATTTAGCGCTAACGAATTCAAGCTTATATTAGAAAATTAACTACCAAATTAAATTAGTCTCCTAAACAAACAAACTTGTAGAGCCCTCGACATTATCACATCAACATAAATCGGAATAAACCTCTGTTACACGAACGAAATTCAATCTCCTACGGCCTAAAACGGGTTCGTGTAACAGGACACAATATGGCGTAGTAATGGTTAGATAAATATAGCTTAATGTGAGCGTATCGCTGATAGGAAAACGTGTAAGCATGCTTACGTAGCGAGAAATTCATTTTATCTTATGTGCCAGGTTTTTATCACGAAAATAAATACCGCAAAAGAGTTTTTATCGATCACATTTCAGAAAGATAGCCACTTAAGTGGGATAAAATGAGAAAAACAATGGACATTTTGTCATTTTTTTCTGGTCTAATGTTGTCTTAAAAAGTTCTGATAAAAATAAGAAGCGAGAATGTGTCGTATGGGAATTGACAGATAGAAATGTCAGTGTCAAAAATGGCGGGACTATATTTTCTGTCTCTCTATTGGACTTTGCTTTGGTGATTTTTTTGCTAGTTATGTCCTCGGTTTTGTAGTCTTGAAATAATATATTCTGATTTTTGCGTAAGTTCTGTATGTTTTGTAACTTATTTATTAATATTATTAATTTAATCAATATGTTTGTGGTTATAACCTATCATGAACTTTACAGAAATAAAGAAAATTTTATGTAATAATATTAGTTTTTATTGTCATTTTCCATGTCGAAATAGTTTCTTACCAACCGGGGTTATCCGTGATAGGGATAATTACCCCAGCCCCCCTAGCCAAGTTACGATCGTTTCGTTTGCGTCGAACGACTCGAGTAGGCCACGCCTCCGATTCCTTTGTTCTGAGCACGACTGAGCGTTAAGATGACGTCAGAACAAAGGAATCGGAGGCGTAGCCGACTCGAGGGGATCGACGAAAGAGAATCGAAACGAAACGGTTGTAACTTGACGAGGGGGGTTGTTGTGCTTGGATAAGCGTCGCTTGATCGTTGTAATTGTACCGGTGTGTTTTGGTGAATTTCGGGACTTATTTCATGTAAAACTTTGTTATTTTAACGGACTGAGATTGTTTTCAAAAAACTACATACCTGGCTGTGATTTTCGAAACTCAGAAACGTCAACTTGGCACTCAATCCACGCGCGCCTCAAGGAGATGTCAGCAAATCGTAGGGGCCCAGCAGGGTCGAAGCCTACTGGGGCCACGGGTAGTGTGAAAGCGGAACCCGGGGCCCTGGGACGAAGGCAACGAAGGAACAGGAGTGGGTTTTTAGTCAGTAAGAGTCTGACACTATCTCCCGCTCCGCCCAAGAGCGGGGATGTCATTAGGATGATTTTCCCACCCAATAAAAAAAAAAAAAAAAAAAAAACTTGGCACTCAAAAAACGGACTTACTAACCTAACTATCTAGCTAGGTACTAAAAATAGCTAAATGAATTATGATATTGTTTTTCAGTGTCTTAAAAATCATATCTAATATTAGTTGTTATAATTTGATTATAACCTCAAAATGTGATACTTTTTTTTTAATATGTCTATTTTGCAGCTAGTCGACTATAAAAATAAGATCCTATAGGAGTTTACAAATGATAGAGAATACAATACATAATTTTCCGATGCTTTTGGCTCCAGGGCCAACAATGTATGGGTGCAGGGCAGTGTCCTTTCTTAATAAAGTCTCATAAAATTTTTTCATGTTTTCTGAATAACCCTCAACTTTACATCAACACAACTGAAATTCTAACTGGCTGGCTAATTTGTCGTTTGCCTTCGTTCAAAAGGTGAAATGCACCATATAGTAATAACGCAGAAGGGCAAAAATTAAAGACTTTACTGATTTAAATCTACTCGTATTCCTTCAGGTGCCATTTGAGTTCCAGAGCCGTAGACACAAGGACTAATCCTGTAGCCCTGACAGGCTGTGGAATAAATCGCGGCGGGTGTGATTGGGTCCAATTAAACTTGGTTAGAATCGCCAAACTAAGGGTGGAATTCACCAATAAAACTAATCGCGATTTAACGTTTGGCTTGCATAATTGCGTTTAGCCGCTGTCACTAGTGTCACTTGTAAAAATACAACAAAAGAAAAATACAGACAAGTGACACTAGTGACAGCGGCTAAACGCGATTAGTTTTATTGATGAATTCCGCCCTAAACGTGTACGTTTTTCTAAAACGTTTTCACATAGTCGTCGACTTTCACGTGGTCAGAACAAAGGAATAGGAGGCGTGGCCAACTCGAGGCGATCAACGAAAAGAGAATCGAAACAAAACGGTTATAACTTGGTTAGGGGGGCTAATATAAGATCTTATTTTTGATAAAACATTAGTCAGTTATTTCGCTTTATGGTTATAGCTCGTGACTGCCCACAATGGCGAAACTCTACAAAGACATATGCCCAATAAGTGTCGTGGCCTACCTCACGGCGACATGTATAAATTAAACAATAACAGTGTAACCATAATTTATTGATTGATTTATAAATGAGTGTCCGTGGAGTTTCTTGCACGTTCTGTGGTTTTCCATAGAGCTTCTACTCTTTACGATCTAAAGAGTAGAAGCTCTATGGAAAACCATAGAGCTTCTACTCTTTAGATCGTATAAATGGCTTAATTCTTTTTCAATACATCTATTTGAAAACACGCTCTTATCCCATCGTTTTTAGGCACGCAATAGATTGTTTTCCGCACTAGTGCAGAAAAGTGCGCGTGCTCTCGCCTGCCACAATGTTATTACGGCTCGTGCGAATTCCACCTCCATCGCAATGACAAACTTTCTGCACTTGTATCAAAATGTACAATTTTTTGTTACTGTCCTTGACGATTCGAAAGTGCCTGTGAATGGTTTTTTGGAAATAAATGCTTTGAGCTTGAGTTTTACAGATTGGCAATACTGCGCTCAACTGTTTAGTGTATTAATTGAGGCGCATTTTACCCTTATTTCCTCCTTTAGCGTCAGCGTTCGGCAATTTCCTATTTTTTTCAACTCTTTCCATAGCGATCGAGTAGAATGGACTCCGTCCAGGGATTAACCCTAATTTCCTTTGTGATCGAATGTTAGAAAGATCTACGAGTAGAATTACTCCGTTTTGTCATTTAGGTTTTCTTATTTTTTTGAACTTTATTGTCTTTACGTAACTTTAGAGTAATTTATATTATTTATTCAGACTTTTTTAAGTTTATCAACATTGCTACTGTCGACTCGAACCTGGCCTTTATCGGTCGGCGAGCTACCTATTACTCTCCGTTTGCAAGCAAGCTTGCGTGAGTAAACTTGAGGTCATTTTTCCCATGGTCCATAACTACAGAATGACACCTGTTATGATCCTTACATACACCTTCTCTACAGGAAATACCCTGGACGTTGGGAATCGCAGCGTGATTCCCAGTCACCGAAGACGAGGCCGCAAAGCTCATCACATAGGTTCAAATCGTGTTAATAAATCATTATTAGCATAATAATATAATCACCCTTAAAATGTTCCCACTGCTGGGACTCAGGCCTCTTCTCTAGGAGAGGGAACGGGCTGTAACCCACCACGCGGTCTCAGTACGGGTTGGTGGATGTCACATATCCTCGAATTTTTAATTTTGGACATGCCACTCACGATATTTTCCTTCACCGTTTTGAGAGTAGTTGTGATGAAATAAATTGAACATTTGGAGGTAGGTGGAACAGAGTGTAAAGTCCCGCAAACCTCCGTTGAGAAGGGATGGATAGATGATTTCGGGCTGTTCTAAATGCTCAAATCGCTTGTAGAATTTGAATTGCGCGATGCAGGATTAGCTCTTATGTGACGCCATAGATGTCGCTACATCACTCCCCTCCGGAGATCAGAGATCGATGGTTCTTGATGCTTCTTCATGCGTGCCAGGCCAGTAGTAGGTATGGTGGCGAACTATAATTGTTTTGTGAACTATTGTATTGTGCTGTGACTATACCCTTTATAGCCTTGGGTGCTAGCTGTATGGCTCGCTGATCGACAGCTTGGGGAAGTGATGATGACGTCACGAAGTAGTGGCTGCACAAAGGCTGCGCTAATGTTCTTTGTTGAGGGTCACCAATTTGGAGGTAGGCGGAACAGAGTGTAAAGTCCCGCAAACCTCCATTGAAAAGGGGGATCCTCCGACTAGACGGGTGTTATGTCTGGTGGGCAACTGCCCGATAGATGATTTTGGGCTGTTCTATATGTTCTAACCGCGCGAAAAACTTTGATTGCGTGATGCAGGATTATTTATTATTATTATTTATTTATTTATTTATTATTAGACATACATACAGCTATCATTAGTTCTTATGTGACGCCATAGATGTCGCTACAATAGCATAATCAACCTTATAATGTTCCCACTGCTGGGACTCAGGCCTCCTCTCTAGGAGCGGGAATAAAGCCGTATTCCACCACGTGGGTCCAGTGCGGTTTGGTGGATATCATATAACCTCGAATTTTGGTTTAAGAAATGCTAGTTTTCCCAAGATATTTTCCTTAACCGTTTTGAGAGCAGTCGTGATGAAATAAATTGAGCAAAGTAATGCACCTGGCTGGGTTTAAGCCCACAGTCATGCAGGCGTCAATCAATTCCATCAATCATGAATGATGTTTGAATGGCGGAATTTTATCGCCATTAGATTTTCGTCATGTAAACATCAAGCATTATGTTTTTCGTCAATCAAAACATTGGCTGTGGCAAGTCGGGGCCGTTACCATTGGACCAACAATGTTCTCACTCGCGTACAGATTATATATAGGTTTAAATCCTGTCAATAAATCCTTATTAATCTGTTCTAAATTTGAAAGTGAGCTGCCTTTGTGTGACACCGACATTTTACCAGCAATAAATAATATTTATTTGTTTGAGCAAAGCAACATTAAGGGTCATATAATTGAGCTATAAATCTTTGTAATTCAAATTAGTTGGTATTTATATATATATATTTTTTAATTGATATAAACCAGTGCTTGACTGCGATCCCACCTGATGGTAAGCGGAGATGCAATCATTGATGGTCAGGCGCACTAGTTTATTAAGAGCCTATTCACTCTAGCCTTGAAGACACCTATATTATAGTTGGACGGGAAGACCGCAGCAGGCAAATTGTTCCAGTCCTTCGATGTACGCGGTATAAACGACGAAGCGAAACGCTAAACGAACGCGAATATTAGCGTATTTCAACATTGTACTCATCCTTTTTGGGAACGCACCCTGACTACGTTTCCAGCCGTTCGGTAAAGATCGAGCCCGAACAGTCGATGCCGCGTAGTAGACTGGCCTGTTGGTCTAAAGGTTAGTGGCCCTGACTGCTATACCGGAGGTCGTGGGTTCGATTCCCACCCAGGACAAATGTTTGTGTGATGAGCACGATCATTTGTACTACTATGTTTGGGTGTAATTTATCTGTAATATGTATTTAGAAATATATAAGTATATTTATCAGTTGTCTAGTACTCATAACACAAGCTCTGCTTAGCTTGAGACTAGATGGCGTTGTGTGGTAGTTGTGGAATATTATTATTATTATCTCTTTATTTTTCTTATATACATATAATCTATATTTTTAAATATTTCTTAAAAAAATATTATTATTATTATTCTACGCGCACCTCAAAGATATGTCCGTAAAACCGTAGAAGACCAGTAGGACCGATGCTCGCTGGCATAGCATATATAGCATAATCAGCCCTTTTAATGTTCCCGCTACTGGGATAAGGCCCCCTTTCTAGGAGAGGGAATGGCAATAATTCACTACGCGAACCCAGTGCGGGTTGATGAATATCACACGTCTTCGAATTTTTGGTTCTAGGACATGCCGGTTTCCTCACGATGTTTTTCCTTCACCGTTTTGAGAGGTTATGAAATAAATTGCACAAAGTAAAGCGCCTTGTTGGGTTTGAACCTGCGACCTACAACTCGTAAGTCGGGGCCGTTACTACTTGGCCATCACTGCTCGTTGGGGCTTCGGGAAATTTCAGAATCAGGATCACGACTACCCTGGTCGTGATCCTGGAACTCAAAGGGTAAATGAAGGATACAGGTGTGGTTTTAGTCAGCAAACTGCACAATCAAAGGTTCAGTTGAAAATCAGGGCCGGGCAACTGCTACGTAGTGGCCTGGCATTATGCTGAACTAGACATATTTGGCGCAGCTGTGAGACACGTTGTTGTTTTTATTTTTGTTTTATTAATGTTAAATTTGAGAGCAGTGGTGGCCGAGTGGTAACGGCCCCGACTTACGAGTTGTAGGTCGCGGGTTCAAACCCAGCCAGGCGCATTACTTTGTGTAATTTATTTCATCACCACTGCTCTCAAAACGGTGAAGGAAAACATCGTGAGGAAACCGGCATGTTCTAGAACCAAAAATTCGAAGATATGTGACATCCACCAACCCGCACTGGGCCCGCGTGGTGGATTACGGCCCGTTCCCTCTCCTAGAGAGGAGGCCTGAGTCCCAACAGTGGGAACATTATAAGGCCGACTATGCTATGCTAATGTTAAATTTTAATTTAAGTTGAGACAGTCGTGTGTCAAATAAACATGTTTTCTTATTTTCTTTCTTTCAAATTAAATTTAAAATTAATTTATTTTGTCAGAATATGGTACTGGTTAGTCTCGAATTAAATTAATGCTCTCATAACATTCTGCTACGTGTGGCGTGCTAATATTTGGTAGTAGGTATTGTTAGGGTTCCATATCTACCTCAAAAGAAAAAATCGGTACCTTCATAGGATCACTTTGTTGTCCGTCTGTCTGTCTGTCAAGACCCTTTATCTCAGGAACACGTAGAGTTGAAATTAAAACTATATATTCAGGTTTGTGGTCCCTTGAAGATGTGAAAAAATCAAACTTATTGCCAAAAAACGTATATTTCGACACTCTCAAGGGAATCAAAATTCATAGGGTACTTTCAGTTGATCTAGAATCCTGAAATTTAGCATGAAACAAGTTTTTATAGCACAAGTATAGGAAAAAATCTGAAATTTGAATCTGTAACTTTGTAGTTACGTTACAAAAAAAAAACTTTATTTGCGATTCGGAAAAATCTTCGTAACTTAAGTCAGGGATTGAAATATTTTCATAGGTAAGTGTGTACGGAACCTTCCGTGCGCGAATCTGACTCGCACATGCCCGGTTTTTTAAAACAAAAATAATAGTTTTGGTGATTAGGTTCTTTCTTTCTTGCTTTACATTTTATAAAACGTAAATATTGGGTTAGGTTATTAGGTTCTTTCTTTCCACCTTAGAGCAGGAAATGTAATTGAATGATTTTTCAGCTAAAAAAAAATACCTGACTACGTTACTCAAAACCAATCAGCGTGTTTATCTATTCTTCATTTTCCATTCAATTTTCCTAAATTAGTTACGGTAAGTTCAAATGTGTTTTTAATTCAGTCAGTTTGTGACATGGGTACAGTAACATGGTTTCTTCAAGTCTATTTAATAGCAAATTCTTGCATCCTGGTTTATCCAGTCGGGAAACTACCAGAATTTTTTTATGACGATGATCCTGAGGTATTTTTTTTTTCAATTTATTTCTTTCTAGCTTCTTTCTTCCCGCGTGAAAAAAGAAAATTATCCCACGGGATCATACTCTCGGAAAACCAATTCAATGTCCTGTTCATTGACAGTAGTCTATCCGTATGATGGAACTTCATCCAAAATTGTTACGTCGTTTCAGCGTGAAGGAGTTAAAACATATCTCTATACACATACATTCATACAAACTTTAATTTGATTTTTCTAATCAGCGGGTAATATTTTCGTAAACTTAATATATAAGTTGTTTTACTTGGGAAGGAAATGGATCGTTTTTAGGGTGCCGTCGTCACCATCATCATCATTTCAGCCGAAAGACGTCCACTTTTGGACGTGAGCCTCGCCCAAGTATAGCCATAATTACCGGTCCTGTGCGTCTCGCATCCATCAGATTCCCCTGACCCTCACCAGGTCATCGGTCCACCTTGTGGGAGGCCTTCCAACGCTGCGTTTTCCGGTAGGTGGTCGCCACTCCAAAACCTTTCGTCCGCATCGACCATCTGTTCTGCGGGCAATGTGCCCTACCCATGAGGCCCATTGTAAGCTACCACGTTTCGGAGCCATATGTCTTCACTTGCAACACGCACTGGTCATAGACTTTCGTTTTGAGACACTGTGGTATATTGGACGAACTAAGGTTTCGTACCCTAAAAGAAAAATAACGGAACCCTTATAGGATCACTTTGTTGTCCGTCCGTCCGTCTGTCTGCCAAGACTTGAAATTAAAACCATATACTCAGGTCTGCAATTCCTTGAAGCTGTGAAAAAAAAAGTTCAAACTTCTATGTTAACGAAAAAAAAAAGATATGGCCGTTTATGTCGCAAAAAATGTATATTTCGACACTCTCAAGGGAATTAAGATTCATTCCCTTTGACTCAGAATCCTGAAATTTGGCGTAAAGCAAAAAAAAGTCTTTTAGCAAAAAAAAGAAATATAGGAATAAGTCTGAAAACAGTAAAATTGTTGTTACGTCATAAAAAAAAACATTTTTCGTTTCCGAAAAATCTTCGAGATTCCATTCGGGAATTGAACTATTTACATAGGTAAGTTTGTGATAGTATGACGGTTGACAGGATAGAATGGAAGAAAAAAACGTATTGCGCCGACCCCAAATAAGATGGGACAAGGGCAGGAAGATGATGACATAGGTAAGTTTGTACGAACGGAAAGGAACTATTTCCATAGGTAACCCTCAGTGCGCGAGTCCGACTCGCACTTTACCGATTTTCAATTTTTAGACTCTGTAATCTGCAATGAGGTGATCTTCTCATAAGTCATTGAAGAAGTCTTTGCCGAGCAAATAAAAGAAAAAAAATCTCGTCTGTTTCAGAGTTATGGATTTAAAAACTACAGACACAAACCGCCGAAGCATAAACCAAAGAAATGGGTATGAACATTCAAGTATCCTAAATTGTAAATCGTCGGCTTACTGCAAGAAATCATTAACTGACAAATACAAAACTTTGAATAAAGCCACTTTTAGTAACTGCCACCAGCCAGCCACCAGGGCCGCCAGTTTTTTGGACACACTTCCAGTCGACAGCGATGTGGAGGAATATTTTGACATCATATTTTACCTAAGTTTCTTTAGTTTAAGATAGTAAGAAAGCTGCTTTATTCCTAAGTGACATAGGTCAGGTATGCGAGCGAAGCCGGGGGCAGAAGCTAGTCTAAGATAATTCAAGTAGTGTGTGACGTCAGGTGTAGGAACAAGTACAAGACTTTGAAGGTTCAGGGTCGACGGCGCCTTTAGCAGAATAACAGCGCTGCGTTATTTATTGCTTTTGAATATCGGAGCATATACTGAGTTAGGCACCTTTTCGGGTCGATATTTTTGCATTTTTATTTTTTATAAGCTATGTAAGACATTAATTAATATATATATTTAATTTTAGCACCGTGAAAAACCAAACGGCTACGATCCAAAGGTTCCTGAGATGTACACTGCGGAGAAACCCCCTAACGGATTACCTATAGTGAGTATAACCTTAACGTGGTTTAGCTGTTTCGTCTTTAATCAAAATCTTTTGTTTACATATTATATTAAGCCTTATAATGTTCCCACTGCTGGGTCTCAATCTTCCGCTCTAGGAGAGGGAATGGGCCATACTTAATCCACCACGCAATCGCAGTGCGGGTTGCTATGTCACATGTATTTGAAATCTTTGAAAAGAAAAAAAAAGAAAGAAAAAAGTAAAGAAAGAAAAGTATTTTATTTGGTACGCATGGATACTAACACTGCAAAAACAAAATTTTAGACAACTTAAGATAATAAAATATAAAAACAAAACACTGAAGTTGTGTCAGTGTCTCACGGCTGCGCCAAATAGGTCTAGTTCAGCAAAAATGCCAGACAATTACATGGTAGTCAGTGCGAGTTGCCTGACGCTGGTTTTTAACTGAACTTTACTGAGAGTGAACTTTAGTTATTTACTCATTACGATAACGAATTCGCTTACGCAGAACTGTTCTACGAATATCGTTCCACTTGGTTTTTTACTCGCTGTTTTTGTGCTTACTTGAAAAAGGTTTCGTCAAAAAATCTGGGTTTTAGTGGGACCCACCTTTTCCATACTTATCAACAATATTGTGTTAAGACTCTGCCAAAACAACAAATAATTTTCAATAAATAATTTTCTGATACTACTCAATAAATGACGGCGTGGTTAGAGCAGTGAGTGAGCGACTGACTGCTGCGCTGCGTGTCCCGGGTTTGATGCCCGCACGAAACAAATATTTGTATGGTTTACAGATAGTTTTTCCGGGTTTCAGTGTTTTGTCTATGTGAATTTACATGTTTGTGAATGCATCCACGACTTTTTTTTATAAATAGACTAATAAAATGTGAAAAAAATATTATTAAAATTCATTGTCGCACGCAGTGACCTTAAAACTACAGCCCCCCTAGCCAAGTTACAACTGTTTCGTTTCTCTTTTCGCCGATCGTCTCGAGTCAGCCACGCCTTTTATTCCTTTATTCTGACGTCATCTCAACGCTCAGTCAATTGGTCTGAACAAAGAATTAAAAGCGTGGCCGACTCGAGGCGATCAACGAAAAGAGATTTGAAACGAAACGGTTGTAACTTGGCTAGGGGGGCAGAGGCCACTACACGATCCTTTTGACAACCTCAACCGAACTGTTAAAGGGATCTATATAGGGTGTATAGCTCCATTCTTCTTTCTCGCTCACACGCTTGATATTTAGACACGTCATGGTAAGACCCAAGAACGCTGGTTTTATTTTATAATTTAACGTTTTTATATTTTTCTTTCCAGCATGAAAAACCGCGTCCGTTTTACACTATAGTAAGTAAACTTGCTTTATTATTGCATAAAAAACTTAAATGGTGTTATTAATATCGTGCGAATTTCATCAAGCATGCGGATTTGCTCCGCATGTGGGGCTGCTCTCCAATGTCACGCCCCGCATCCCGCGTGCGTATTTCACGCATTACAATAAATACCTATTTGTATGAAAAGGACATTTGCGGGGGCCACGCGTGCAGGGCAATCCCGCATGCCTGATAATTTTATACTGTACCGTACTATATTAAAAACACCCTAATAAATATAAATAATATTGAAGTGTTTCTTTTGTAATATAAAAATAATATTACTAATTGTATATGAAAATATTTTCGACACCTGTAACAAAAATGCATTTTTTTAAGAATTGGTCTGTCGGTCTATCTGTCTTTCAGTTTGTTCCGGTTAGTCTGCGAAACGGCTAGATAGCTTATGTTATAAGCACAAATCGGAATTAGGTAGAGTTAACCATGTACTTACACCGATTTTATACAGTGAAAGATTACCTAAAGTAAAGCTATGCCTCAAATCCCGAGATTGATAATAAACAGCAGAATTGTATTTTATGACACTATTTGAAAAATTTTATGGCAGAAAAAAATTCTTCCTGCATTAATGACGAGGAGGAGGAAGTGTATAAAGTTAACCTCACCTGAGTTGACATAGAGAGATCTTTTTCAATAAAAAATACTAATAAAAATTGTATATTAATTATCTTTTTTTTATTTGTCTTATCTATCTTTGAGTTTATTATTATTTATTTGATATATTGTTGGCTTAGGATTTTTCATTAGAAATTTCGGGAAGATCCATATTCAGTCTCGCTTGTGCCGCGTGCCGATGCGGACGTGTTGTTTAGGTTTTCTTTGCACCGATTAGCGCAGCGCAAGCTGTCCCTTGTAGGTACTTGCCATGACTGATAATCTTGTGACGAACGAGCTGTTGGCGATGGACGAGTTGTCCGCAGTCCAGATCTACGCAATGAACTTCAGCAAGGAAGACATAGCTGCTGCCAAACTGTTGCTGTTCAGCGTGCTGAATAACCGTGACCAGATGCCATCCCGCCGACGTGACGGGACTAAGAAAAGCCTGTAGGACATAATCACGCTGTTCAAGGAGACCGACCCTGACGAAGTTTCGACGTTTGTGGCAAAGGAGCTGCATAAGCTCCCTCCGCTCACCTTCGACCACGTCGATGTAACAAGCCTTTTGAAAGACATTGTCTTTCTTAGGGCCAGTCTCACGGATGTGCTAGCAAAGTTAGATGCATCTTAGAAAACCGTCGCCGATTTGCGCAAGGAATTTAATGAATTTCGCAAGAACGCGGTGGCAACTAGGTCATCACTCAGTGCATTGAACGTAAACACGCGTCATGGAGCCGGCCTCGATATATTGTCGCCGAACGGCGCGTCAGCAGCTTCGTCGCCGGCGCATCCGTCGATTGCTGAGGTTGCAGAGTGCCCCACCTGTGCGCCCTGCAATTCCATGCCAGTCACCGCGGTTTCTCCACGCAGCACCGCACGAGCCCTTCGCCCCGTCTCGCTGCCTGTTCTTGCAGCTCTAGCGAATCCAATTCTTAGGGATTTCGCCAGCGTCACTGCAAGCGCCCCTGGTGCTCAAAATTCTGTACTTGACAAGGCAAAGAACAAGGTTGAAAATGACGATGGTGTCGTTACGGTGCAAAGGAGGAACGCAAACTATCAAGAATCGCTGCGGAATAACACTTGCAACTCCTAACGTGAGCCTACGTGCCGCCCAGCTGAATAGTATAGTGTACATCTCCCGCCTGCATTACGCCACAAGGGTGAAAGATATCGTGGAGTACGTGCTTCAAAAGACGAAGTGAGGGTACAGCTGTCGAAGTCGCACCGAAACGTCAATTTCAAGGCGTTCGTTGTGCGAGTCCCGAACACTAGACTTTTGGTTGCAGGGCGTGGTGTTCCGTCGCTTCCGCGGACAGGTGCCACAGAACAGCACGAACTGTGCAATGTGAAGTGTTACTAAAATAGTCCTAAGTCTTATTTAGCAACGATAAATTGTATAACTCTTTATATGTTAGTCTGTAAGGTATCTACGGATCAAGACGCCCGATAATAAATGATTTATTATTATTATTAATATCAACATTTCGATGCAAGTACATGAATAACTCCACCTAATTCCGAACCCTGGTTAAAAGATGTAATTTAGGCTACTTTTGTTTTAGAAAATGAATAAGGATCCAGGCAAAAAAAAAACTTGTTAAGGGAACATACTCCCGGGATAAAAAGTAATCCATTCCAGGACATAGTTTATCTGTGTGCCGAGTTTCATCCAAATTTATTCAGCCGTTTGAGCTTGAAAGAGTAAGAACACACACAAACTTTCGTCTTTATAATATTTTTTTATTTCAGAATAAGGAATTAGACTTCAAAACAATTGTGAGTAAAACAAACTTGTTATTCATCATATCGCTCATCTTCGCCATCACTATTTTTCTTGTTTTTTAATAATTAAAACTTTTAATCGAAAATATCGCCAAGTGAGCATATTTATACACCTTTTTGTGGATCAAATAATTTCTCTTGCTCAGAATGGAGCAAAAGGGAATGTCAGAGTTTTAGTGAAACACACCCTTAGGGCTATATTTCCGGCTACCATGGCGGCGCGACCATTTGCGCCACCATGGTGTCCATTAGCTAAACCATACAGACACTAGAGTCGCTACACCACGCTGAAATAGTATCAAAATGGACCTTAAGTGCACGCGTCCGAGTTGGTCGCAAATTTTGTAGGTAGTGGCGACTGGTCGTGCCGCCATGGTGACCCGGTGAAATATAGCCCTTATTCTTTGCTAATTGCGTGCCAGGGCTGCGTTTACCCTGTGTCTGTCATTTCCTTCATTCGACTCAATGAAATGGTTATTTTCCGTAGTCATGGCGTCTAAGTCAATTGGAGTGGAGCTGATAATTACCGAGATAACATTTTTTTCTATAGAAATCATCATTTATTTTGTGTGATTTACATTTTGAATGCTTTTAATTCGTTATCATCATCTCAGCCTAAAGACGTCACTGTTGTACATAGGCCTCCCCCAAATGTCGCTACAATGAAGGGTCCTGTGCATCTCGCAACCATCGGATTCCCGCGACTCACCAGGTCATTGGTCCACTTTGTGGGAGGCCTTTCAACGCTGTGTCTTCTGAAGTGCGGTCGCCACACCATAACCTTTCGACCCCATCGACTATCTGTTCTGTGAGCAATATGCTCTGTGGCGATTCTTCGGGTTTTATCGGCGAACTGCGTTCTCCTGCGGATATCTTTATTTCTGATGCGATCACGCTAGGAAACTCCAAACATAGCTATTTAGTTACATATTTTTATTTTATAACAGGGCAGAGGAGATCCTAGCGACCAGAATTTGATCGACCAAATGGTAAGACATATACAATGTACCCATCCATGAAAAGGCCTCGATAACCGTTGCTTAACCCTAATCGACTCTTGCAGCAGTTTGTTATTTTATTTCGATAGCCTACTTAACGTCCGTAAGTGTGTTCGTGGCATCACAGTGGGCCCTAACATAATACCAGCGCTGCGTTATTTATCGTTTTAAATAACGCAGCATATGCTGAGTTAGGCGCCTTTTTGGTCTCGCACTGATTATACCTCTTTTTTATTTTTTTATTGTGTATCTGTAGTTTATGCGATTGTGTGAGTCACAAATAAACGTTTTTTCTTTCTTTCTTTTTCTTTCAGTTATTCCTTATTCACGAGATACATGAATACAGGCGTGATCTATTTTTTTTTTGCAGGAAACACAAGACAAAGACTCAGTTTTTCCCAAACCTGACGGTCTTCCATTTGGTGGTGATGATGATTATGATTTAGAAAAATTGGTGAGTTAATTCTATCATCAACATTTTTTTTTTAAATTAAAACCAAGAAGGGTTACCGTCCGTAGCAAAAAACGGCAAAAAAATCACGTTTGTTGTGTTGGAGCCCCACTTAAATATTTATTTTATTCTGTTTTTAGTATTTGTTGTTATAGCGGCAACAGAAATACATCACCTGTGAAAATTTCAACTGTTTAGTTATTAGGGTTCATGAGATACAGCCTGGTGACAGACAGAAGGACAGCGGAGTGATAGTAATAGCCGTTTTTACCCTTGGGGAACGGAACTCTAAAAATGAGCTATCATAGAGGCTTTAAAAGTGACGCGGAGATCGAAGGAGAAGAGAAGTGGTAGTGTGATAAAACTATCATTATTCATAATAATAAAATTCTATTTTTGTTTTAGCCGGCTCGCTTGACTCTGACGGGAAAGGTAAGCTAACCTATTCATAAACTGACTTGTTCGTCAACTCGCTACTGCGGAACTCGCGAACGGTCAGCACGCCGGAACAGCTGCTCAAACTTTATCAAGCGCAAGTTCGATCGTGTATGGAGTATTGCTCTCATCTTTGGGACGGATCTGCCCGATACCAGCTTGATGCACTTGAGGCAATTGAGAAGCGAGTCAGGAGGATCATTGGCAATGATGCACTCGTTGAGTCGTGGCTTCAAGGTCTTGAGCATCGACGCTGGGTTGCTAGCCTGTCGGTTTTCTACCGGTTGCATTTCGGGGAGTGTCCGTCAGAATTGAATAACCTAATTCCGCCTAGCCCGTTCCATCAGCGGACCACCAGGTCTACGGCAAAGCGCCACCGGTACTTGGTGGACATCCCACCTATACGCACGAAACATTTTGGGAACACATTCATTGTGCGTACAGATAAGCCTTTCAATCGTCGAATCCGACTGGGCTGGGCAGCGTTCGGGAAGCTGCGCGGTATCTTCTCGTCCAATATACCACAGTGTCTCAAGACGAAAGTCTATGACCAGTGCGTGTTGCCAGTAATGACATATGGCTCTCAAACGTGGTCGCTTACAATGGGCCTCATCAGAAAACTCAAAGTCACCCAAAGGGCAATTGAAAGGGCTATGCTCGGAGTTTCCTTGCGTGATCGAATCAGGAATGAGGATATCCGCAGGAGAACCAAGGTCACCGACATAGCACGAAGAATCGCCAAACTTAAGTGGCAATGGGCAGGGCACATTGCTCGCAGAACGGATGGCCGTTGGGGCCGAAAGGTTCTGGAATGGCGACCACGTACCGGAAGACGTAGCGTTGGAAGGCCTCCTGCAAGGTGGACCGATGACCTGGTAACGGTTGCGGGAGTACGATGGATGCGAGACGCACAGGACCGTTCATTGTGGCGACACTTGGGGGAGGCCTATGTCCAGCAGTGGACGTCTTTCGGCTGAAATGATGATGATGATGATGACAGCTAAGGAGTGGATTTCCTTGCCGGAATCTGTATTTCCTGATGGCTAAAACCCGGGAATCTTTAAGTCAAGAGTGAATAGGTTATTTCTAGGTAAGCGCGTTCCATCGTCGACAGCATCGTCGCTTTCCATCAGGTGAGATAGCGGTCAAGCGCGAACCTATCAAGAATTAAAAAAAAAAAAACAGTCGCGAGTTGGCACCTTACTACCTACCGATTTCATCCATTTTTTTTTATCGCCAACTCGCTCGCACATGTAAAGTACAGTCAATAAAAAGTAGATTGAAACTAACATCTAGCTATTGCTCGCGACTTTGCCCATGCTGGCTGATTCGGTTAAGTACTACATAAATTGTAGACTTTCTTGAATTAAATCTAAAAATTAATAATTAATGTGGAATAGATAGTGATGAATATAAGTTTGGAAATATGTGCGTTTAGATGTTTTACAATTGCTAGTCTATTAAGCGGGTATTATTGACCTTAATGGCTCTCATTTACATTAGAACGTTTTGATCGATCCGGTTGCAGCCCGTATTCGACTAGTGTGAACGGGTTTTCGATTAACCGCATTCAACCAGAGCTCGTATTTGGTCACCGATTAGTACAACAGGTTTTCGGTTTGCTGTAATCGCAGACCGTTTTCGGCGAATGAATACGGCTGACTGTAAACATGTTGAAACTTGCCATTCATCATTTATGATGCTTTCAACATGAGTGTACATAATTCGGCTGAATGCGCTCGCCGAATCAGTTAAACCGACAAGTTGCAACGAATACGGCCGCCGTATTCGATGGGCGACTTAATGTTAACAGCTCAATTTGATGATTCAATTCGATTAACCCGAATGTGATCATTGCATTCGATGAGCGACTAAACGTATAGCGGTAAGTGATTTGTCTCCGCAAGCGAACTGCACCCTAGACAAGATACAACCGTTTCGTTTCGAATCTCTTTTCGTCGATCGCCTCGAGTCAGCCACGCCTCCGATTCCGTTGTAACTTGGCTAGGGGGCAGAAGATTTTTTTTTATATCGAGATCGAGAAAATTGAGAACTACTTACTACTACTTTAGTTTTCTGAGGTTAAGGGTTAAAAATCTCCGTAGAAAATTTTGCTGTTAGATGATCAGTTGCTAAACAAGTGCAAAACAGTTCATAAATTTTAAATTAATTAAGGATAAGCGTATGTAACGAAGAGAATTTTGTTTTCAGTGGCCTGAGTTCAATGAATTAATAGCTCAACAAAACGTAAGTAATGTAATCTACACTTATGTACGTATACTGTTTTTGAACCATAGCATAGTCGGCCTTATAATGTTCCCACTGCTGGGACTCAGGCCTCCTCTGTAGGAGAGGCCGTAATCCACCACGCGGGCCCAGTACGGATTGGTGAATGTCACATGTCTTCGAATTTTTAGTTCTAGGACATGCCGGTTTCCTCACGATGTTTCCCTTCACCGTTTTGAGAGCAGTGGTGATGGAATTGCTCGTTTTTGAACCATGTTCCCTTTTTTTTTCGGCAGGAGTGGAAAATCCTCATGGACGCTCAGGCTGCCTCACAGATGAGCCAGTCCGGGCAGTGTCAAACTCCTTCTGACTAAAACCACACTCCTGTCTTACATTTAAACCACGGACATGACGTCCGTGCCTGTGTCTGCAAGTTATACTTTTGCTTATGGGCAACTCCACGTGCAAGTTGACGTCACTCCAGAACACCTTTCAGCGATCACAATAATTTCGTCAGAATTTCAGGGTAACGAGGCCACCAGCCTGAAGTGATACCCAACCAACAACAACCCACATACAACCCACCGTCGCCCAAAATGCCACACCAAACAAATGGCCCCTCAACCCCAGAGACAATAACTATACTTAGCATATAGCATAGTCGACCTTATAATGTTCCCACTGCTGGGACTCAGGCTTCATCTCTAGGAGAGGGAATGGGCCGTAATCCACCACGCGGGCCCAGTGCGGGTTGGTGGATGTCACAAATGTCTTCGAATTTTTGGTTCTAGGACATGCCGGTTTCCTCACGATGTTTCCCTTCACCGTTTTGAGAGAAGTGGTGATGAAATAAATTACACAAAGTAATGCGCTTGGCTGGGTTTGAACCCGCAACCTACAACTCCTAAGTTGGGGCCGTTACCAATCGGCCACCACTGTTCTCGATAACTATACATATTACTATATAAATATATACATATTAATAACCATAAATACCATCTAATGTATAATATAATATTATGTTGTAAATATAATGTTCGTCGTGTCTTTCTTTTTTTTTTCTTTATTATTCCATTTTTTTCTCCTTCTCCTTTGGTGGCAATGTGCAGTATGTTTTTTTCTCTCTTTTTTTTCATGCTCGGGAAGGGCCCGCTTTAATAAAGAATAATAAAAAAAAATGGAGGGAGTGCTTTGACTAGCACTTGGACAATATGGGTAAAGTTAGTTATAAAACAATAAATTAATTGATCAAAACTTATCCAAATTGCAAACTAACTACTGATTATCCTGTGTATGTGAGATTATCTACATGTTGCATCATATGCTGTGCATACCTTTAAGTGACTTTTTTACACAGGATATTCTCGTAAATGTGTTGTAGTTAATGTGTTGTAAATAAGTCGTTGGTATGCCTATATAAATAAATAAATGTTTGTGGTAGTGTGGTGCAACCTTTTTTATTATTTTACTATTTTTTTTTAGAAAAGATATGAAGGCGTTATTATGGCAAATGTAAGTTATTTTTAATGCATTATTTTTCTCTTGTTATGGTTACGATTAATGTTCAGTGTCAATACATTTTCGAGACCCGGGACTAAAATATCGAGACTCGGACTAGTCTCGGGATTCCCGGGAAAAAAGATTCTTTCGAGACTGGCTAAAAAGAAAAAGATTCATATTCAAATGCCAGGTATTTAGGTAATCAATACAAGATTATAATAAAGAACTTTATGAAAAACAGTATTTTAATCTTGGCTGTTATTTTGTCACGAAATTGACTTGCGACAGAAAAAGCCCTCTCTGCTTCCACGCTGCTACATTGGCTAAAGAATTTGAAATCTATATCAAATTCTGGAAAACGATCAACATAGTTTGTAAGTCATACACAGAGATGACATATTGAAGTTTTAGTAAACGTTTAAGCTGAAGAAGTCTGTAAATTAGATAATGAGACTGATTTAATTTTATATTGACACCCTCAAAATAACTTCCTTCTAAAGCCACACAGCGCTGGAGACGGTGCGAGTAATGGGTAGCCCGCCGTCCGACCGTCCGGTAACCGTCCGGACAGGGCCCAAGTCGTCGACGGTGCGTATTGTCCCACGCGCGCCTCAGGGAGATGTCAGCAAATCGTAAGGGCCCAGCAGGGTCGAAGCCTACTGGGGCCATGGGTAGTGTGAAAACGAAACCCGGGGCCCTGAGACGAAGGCAACGAAGGAACAGGAGTGGGTTTTTAGTCAGCAAAAGTCTGACACTGTGTCTCGCTCCGCCCAAGAGCGGGATTTGTCATAAGATGATTTTCCCACCCAATAAAAAAAAAGTGCTAGAGACGGTTTTTCCACTACTCATAGCAGTGCTGGAACTCCGATACTGGAATAGCCTTCAGCTGGTTGGTTACAGCCGTTTGGAAGTGTTCGAGTGTCCCAAAATGATCGGAAAGAATAAAAAAGTCACAAGGACTCAAGTCAAGAGACTGAGGAGCCATAAGAATGTTTATACAGCCCATTTCTTGGAACCATTTTTGCGCAGATTTTTCTTATCCCCAATTCATTGGACAAAATCTGATGAACGGTAGTGTCAGTCAAATTCAAATCTTCCACGATCATTCCGACTATCAACCTTCGATCTGAATGCACAAGATTCCAGAATCTGTCGACATTTTCATCAGTTTTTGTAGATGAAGGCCTTCCGCTTCGTGGTTCATCTTTAATCGACTCTATTTCTTCTGAAAATGCCTTACACAACCGATAAACATGAGCTCTTGACAAAACAATGTCTCCGTAGGCCTACTGAAGTTTAGCATGGGCACGCCACAATAATGGCGGTAAGTCCCCTCTTTGAGGCGTGGTTGGAAAGACCTCACGGCGTCCTCACATTCCGCATGACGCAGGTCCTCACCGGACACGGTAAGTTCGGGAGGTTCCTGCACCGGATTCGTGCGGAAACGACGCCCGGGTGTCGCCACTGTGTGGCCCACCCGGAGGACACGGTGGAGCACACGGTGGAGGTGTGCCCCGCCTGGGCAGAGCAACGCCGTGTCCTCGTGGGGGCAATCGGCGGCGGTGATCTCTCGCGCCGGACCTTGGTTCAGGCCATGCTCCGGAGCGAGGAGGAGTGGCAGGCGGTCGCCTCCTTCTGCGAAGCAGTAATGCTAGCTAAGGAGGCGGCCGATCGCGTGAGGCAACGGTCCTTACGCTCCAACCGCCGCCGGGATTCCGATCCCGATTTCCGGCCACCGTAGGCGCGGGCTTGCAGACGGCGAGCAATGGGTGGCTCGCCGTCTGACCGTCCGGTAACCGTCCGGACCGAGCCCAAGTCGTCGACGGCGCGTTTTGTTCCACGCGCGCCTCAAGGAGATGTCAGCAAATCGTAGGGGCCCAGCAGGGTCGAAGCCTACTGGGGCCACGAGTAGTGTGAAAGCGGAACCCGGGGCCCTGTGACGAAGGCAACGAAGTAACAGGAGTGGGTTTTTAGTCAGTAAGAGTCTGACACTATCTTCCGCTCCGCCCAAGAGCGGGGATGTCATTAGGATGATTTTCCCACCCAATAAAAAAAAAAAAAAAACTGAAGTTTAGCAAGACTTTCCGTTACACTGTGTCCAAGTCTGAAGCAAAACCTGGTAGCATACCGTTGCTCGAAATTGATGTCACTTATTCTTTGACACAATAGAAAAAAGTTTTACAAAGAAAATTGATACTGACAAACAAACTCAAGCGAACTCAAACCAGTACGGAAGGCGTATCACATGTTTCCCTGCCGCCCCTTCAAGCCCAGCGCCTCAAGTGTTGCCAGATCGAACGCTGCGTAGCCAGTCTCATTGCTTAATTTACACACCTCGTATATTCTAGGTCTTATTTTGCAGTTAAACCTAGCTACAACCTAGGGGTATTTAAATTATGAGAGAATAGGTTACTTCTAGACGAGCGTGCTTCATCGTCGAATACATTATTTATCACCATTAGGTGAGATAATGGTCAAATGCGAGCCTATCAAAGATAAAAAAGAAAAAAAAAAAATTGTACTAATTAAAACATAGTGGTATAATTTATCAAACTGAAGAAAAAAGAGGAATCTGGAGGAGTTAATTTAAAAAAAAATTGCTTCAGAAGACTAGATAGGAAGACGAAAGTTGGGTTAGCTAGTCCAAAATAAAGAGTAATGTCCAAAAAGAAAGAGTTAAAAAAAATTAATATATATTTTTATTATTAAATATCTTCAGTGGCAAGACGATGCACACATGTGGGCAGTAAGTATATTCATGTAGTAACTACAATAAATGAACGTTTCAAACTAAAATCCACCTTACAAGGGTGGTCTGAAAAGTTTCCGACCTTAACATCAAGATAGCAGCACTCGTCAATAAAAACAAGTGAACAATTTTGCCAAATTTCCTGCGATTTGACAGTATGACGTGACGTCACAACATGGCAATCGATCCTATTGTTATTTGGAACCCATTGTAAGTATAAACATACCAACTTCGAATAAAATCATACTAACAAGAATGTTACAATTTTTGACGTTTAGCTTCCACCATTTTGGAATTCATGTACCACCATTTTGAAATTGATTTGTATAGCTATGATTTAGGTTTATGGCGGGATTTTTTTGAATGAAGTTTAGTGGCTGTTTTGATTATTCGCTAATTGATTCTTAGTGGATATTGTGATGAAAAATTGGTGTATACTATATTAAATATCTGCATACCTGAATAATATGTGGAATTATTGAAATTGCATAATATATTGAATTTTCTCGAATTGAATACCTACATTTGCTGTTAAATACTGCAAAATTATTATCATCCACAATCTAATGAAAAATAAAGTTTCTGTATGCTGTACGAAAAACTAAATGAGAATAATAGATACACTTCGAAAGCCTCCCACAAGGTGGGCTGATGGCTTGGTGAAGATCGCAGGAATCCAATGGATGCAAGACACACAGGACTGTTCGTTGTGGCTACACTTGGGGGAGGGCTTTATCCAACAGTGGACTTCTTTCGGCTAAAATTATGGTGATGATGATGAAATAAACTTGACAGTGGCTAAATGACAAACCATGTGAAGCCGAAAGATACAAAAAACTATGTTTTCAGGGTTATTCCAGACATCTCTTAGAGAGGAAGAATAGTGATGATGTAAGTATTCTAATAAAATATATTTATCAATACACTTACACAAAAACCCGCTCTTATTCCTACCGCTTTAAAGCATGCAATTTACTGTTTTTCACACTAGTGCGGAAAAGTATGCGACCTCGCCCCCGCCACAATGTATTACATTTATTGTATATATCTTTATATATATATCTTCGTATTGGAAAACTTCACTTGATTGACGTAGAAATTTGTCACTGCAGCACTCGGCTCCATAAAACCCTCGCCTGCTGCTCGGTTAAATTCCGCCTCGGTCTATCAAAGCTAGGTGAGGTGCTTGAGTGGTACGAGGATGCGTAGCGGATTCGTGCGCTTGCCCGGTTTTTTTTTTAATCTTATGTTTCTACACTGTGCCAAATAAAATATTTTTCTTTCTCAAAAAGTCTCTCCAAGGCTGTTGTATATTCGTATATGGATACTAAATAAGTTGAGTTTTTTTACAGGAGAAGAAAAAGGCTAAAGTAAGTGTTTACTTTCACGGCTAACACATGCATTTGATTTTTCTAGCAATGTTAAGACAACCTTGATAAATCACGTCCATTCTATGATGGTCTTTCGAGATATGAGGAACACAGTGTAAAAAAATTAAGTAATTGCAATAAAAAATTAGAGGTTTGTCCCCCCACCAAACGAGGCTTGTGTCTGAAGGGCAACTACCCGATTGTTGTTGATCGCTGGCTATTGTGTATGCTCTAAATCTTCATAGCATAACATAGCCGGCCTTATAATGTTCCCACTGCTGGGACTCAGGCCTCCTCTCTAGGAGAGGGTATGGGCCGTAATCCACCACACGGGCCCAGTGCGGGTTGGTGGATGTTACATGTCTTCGAATTTTTGGTTCTAGGACTTGCCGGTTTCCTCACGATGTTTTCCTTCACCGTTTTGAGAGCAGTGGTGATGAAATAAATTACACAAAGTAATGCGCCTGGCTGGGTTTGAACCCGCAACCTGCAACTCGTAAGTCGGGGTCATTACCACTCGGCCACCACTGCTCTGTATCTCTCTAAATCTTCATATCGTGATAAATTCATGATTTGTGTGACCTCGGTCGATTTTGTAGTTTCGAGACGTAACACATCAAATCAACTCAGGATGGATAAAATGGCGACAGGTCACTGAAACAATTTTTAACCCGCTGATGCCCTTCAAGTTGAGGGGTTAAATCTATAAGTCCGTAATAAGGCCTGTCATACTGTACGGATCAGAATGTTAGGCTGTGAAAAAGACAGAAGAAAAAAGATTGCATGTAGCGGAGATGAGAAGGTTGAGATGGACGTGTAGTGTAACGAGCATTGATAAAGTGAGAAATGAGCTAGAGGAGTGAGAAAGTGGCGCCAGTGATTGAAAAGTTGATAGAGAATACATGGTGAAGAGGAGAGATGAAACGCATGTTATTACAGAGTTACGTGTGAATGGATGGAGAGATAAAGGCAGGCCAAAGAAAAGATGGACGGATTTTGTGAGAAATGATATGAAAGAACAGGGAGTTAGTAAGAAAAATAATGTATTGCGCCTACCCCAAGTAAAATGGGACAAGGGCAGGAAGATGATGCTATCATGATGGTCAATTTTATACTTAGTTCGTATATGAAGGATGCCGCTACTCCATATTATATTGTCCACTGCGTAGACACTTGAGTGCTTCTGATTTGCGTATTATGTGTCAAGAAAGTCTTAAACTCTACTTGAATGCCGAATTTTGACAGATTTTTAGGGTAAAGTGTAGTTTGAGAAATACTCAACATCAAATGATTAGCTCAGAAATCGGGGGTGAGATACGTCACAATATCCACTAACAATCAATTAATGTAAGCAGCCATTAAATTTATTCTGCCAAAAACTGTAACGGGAAATAAGAATAAAGTTTTTTTTACAGCTTCCAAAGCCCAAGCCAAGGACGTTAGAATCAAGCGCTGGTGTAAGTTCGAATTTAAAAACTTATTTTCTTTCTAAAATAAAAATAATAATTCTGCCACTTAGTGCGCCCCCATAACTTTAGAAACATATAAGAAGCCGGACCCCAATCTGTCAAATTGGATGTATTACAATTTAATATTTTGAATACCATAAAAAAATTAGACCTTTCGATCCAAATTTTTGTTAGTAATTATATCTTCTTAAAAATTATGAGTATAAAAAAACACTTTCTGTTAAACACAAACAGGCAATATATTAAAAGTATAGCAGTATTAAAAATAAGATCACTGCTATAGTAATCGATGAACGAACCAAATCATTGCTAGGCCCAGGTGGACACCGGAGCCCATATGAATGTTGGTCTGACAAAATAAAAATAGCAATTTTGTTTTTTTTTTTAATGGGACCTTAATAAAATCATATTTATCCGTTTTTTATTACTTCTTACTATTTTTGTTCTTTTATTGATCAGTTTATCTTTTACTTTGCTTTTACAAAATAATCTATTTTTTAAGTTAGGGTAAAGAGGAGGTATTATTATTATTATTCCATTTATTCACTAACATCTCAAATAAATTATATTTTTAAATATTTCAATAAAATTAAAAAAAAAAAAAAATAGTAGCTCACCAACCTACCGGTGGTCAGGGCTCATGAGAGAGGAATCTCCTAACAATGTGCGCCGTATCCAGGAGTACTGCTTTCTGGATCAGACCCTTGATTCATCTGCCTAACGAGAGCCTCCTTAGATGTTGTTCGAGGCTCTTAGCTATTAAGCCATTGGCCGTTATGACTATCTGCACAATGATTGCACGAGCATCCACTTACCACATGTCGACAACCTCGCGAGCCAAGTCAAGATATTTAGTTTGTTTATATTTCTCAGCTTTATTATTATTATTATTGACTAGGGGTTGTTGCTTTTTATCTTATTTCAGATGTCACCGTATTGGGACGGGGGAGATAATGACCAGGTATTTGTGACCAAATTTTTAAATAGCTGGAAATGGACCTTTAATATTAGCGATATGCAATATGTACCTGTATACTCTTATACACTCCGATAAGAAAATTAAGTTTAATCATAACTTCATCATCATCTTCCTGCCCTTGTCCCATCTTATTTGGGGTCGGCGCAACACGTTTTTTTCTTCCATTCTATCCTGTCAAAAGTCATACTATCACTAACTTCCTTTTCTTTCATATCACTGTTCACACAATCCATCCATCTTTTCTTTGGCCTCCCTCTCCCTCTCCACCCATCCACATGTATATTCATAACTCTTTTAGTAACATGACAAGTTTAATCATAACTTAATAATTAAAATTATACTTATATATACTTAATGTACGGCTGTATCGTTCGTGGTTTTTATTGTTAATGATCTTGCTTGAGCTTGCACTTGACTACTATCTCACCTGATGGCAAGCGATGATGTCGTCCAAGACGAAGCACGCTTAGCTTGAAGTAACATAATCACTCTTGTAAAGACCTCTAGCCAAATAATAGCTATCAATAAATGAAACAGAGTCCAACAGGGAATTCCACTCCTTAGCTGTACGTATAATGAATGTGTTCCCAAAACATTTTGTGAGTATGGGTGGGATGTCCACCAAGGTTACGTGGGAGAAGGTATATATGTTGTCTTTGACATCGACGCACAAACGAATACCACGGTTTCAGTACATTCTTCTGGACCTCCAGTGGTGGATTTATTCGTCAGCTATCGAATTAAAAAAAAATAAAAAATAATTTAAACTATGTAAAATCGATATTCTAACCAACCCCGATGATATTTTAAGTAATAAAACAAAAAAATATTTTTTTGAATAAAAAATTAATTAATTAAAAAGTCAACGGGGTAGATAAAATGAGTAGATAATACAATTATTCTAATCAACCCCAATGACATTAATTTTAAAAGTAAATCATTCATTTTTTTCACTAAAAATGTTAGAATAACGGTTTTATACAGTTTAAAATAAAAACTTAAAGATTTAAAAAAAAAAGGAAAAAACTGACGAAAAATTCCACCATTGGGGGGTCCGTGATATTCGTTTGGGCGTCGATGTCAAAGACAACCTGTATATGATCTGCAAAAGCATCGCGATTGTATTGCGATCGTATCGCTAAAAAATTGCAACGAAAAGTCGCTGTGGTCGACCTACTTTATGCGTATTTTTAGTTTTATTAATTTATTGTTTTTCTTTAGCATCCCCCTGCTGCAAGTGATTCGGTGGTAAGTTTGTCAAAATCTTAAGCTAAAGAGAGCATAATTAAAAAAAAAAAACTAATAAAATATTAAAAAATAAGAGAACTTTAACATTTTTTTTAAATGTTTTGAAGAAATATGTTTAAATGAATTACAACTACAAAATAATTACAATATGTGAACGCAAAATTTTAGTGATGTGTGTATTTTTATCCTTAAATATAAAATTCGAAATAATTTTAGTAATCGGATATAAAGTTGTGTGTAATAAATAAATTGAATTTTTCACTGGCCTTTTGTATAAATTAAAAATTCCTAAAAACAGGAACTGGTTGCAAAGGATTTTGAACTTTTTTGCTAATAACAATAGAGTTTTTCATTCAGTTATATCTCGAAATCAAAGTTTTACTTCTGGGGTTTCTCAGATAATTTTTACGAAATATAACAGGAGGAGATAAAAATAATTTTCCGTTATTGTAATCAGACGGTGCTTTTCAGTTTTTAGTACAAACTGAACTAAGTTTTAACTCGAACTAGGGCAATTGTATGCAAGGTTTATAGTTTTATTATCATCATCATTTTAGTCGGAAGACGTTCACTGTTGGACATAGGCTTCCCCTAAGTGTCGCACATAACGACCGGTCCTGTGCGCCTCGCATAGGATTCCCGCGATCCTCATCAGGTTTTTGTCCACCTTGTGGGTGGCATACCAACGCTGCGTCTAAAGAAAATACGTGTAGTTAGGTACAGTTATCTGCTATATACTTTTTTGTTGTATAGGTACCATGGGGAAAGGGACCTGGACCGGTTGCAGGAATCGGAAACATTGCTGAGCCTGACAGCGGTCAAGATGACGCACCATTTCCGTTCCCTAACGAGGGAGATGGGGGCCTTGGACCAGGTGAAGGCTTTGGACCTGGTGGGGGCCTTGGCCCTGGTGGGGGCCTTGGCCCAGGTGGGGGCTTTGGTCCTGGTGGAGGCCTTGGTCCTGGTGGTGGTCTTGGGCCTGGTGGGGGCCTTGGCCCAGGTGGGGGCTTTGGTCCTGGTGGGGGCCTTGGCCCAGGTGGTGGTCTTGGGCCTGGTGGAGGCTTAGGACCTGGTGGGGGCTTTGGGTCTAGTGGAGGCCTTGGTCCAGGTATGGGGCCTGGGCCAGGTGGAGACTTTGGACCTGGTGGGGGCTTTGGGTCTGGTGGGGGCTTTGGGCCTGGAGGGGGCCTGGGGTCAGATGGAGGCTTTGGACCTGGTGGGGGCCTTGGGCATGCTGAGAGCCTTGGGTCAGGTGGAGGCTATGGACCTAGTGCGGGCTTTAGGCCAGGTGGAGGATTTGAGCCTGGTGGGGGCCTTGGCCCTGATGGGGGCCATATGCCTGGTGGGGGCCATATGCCTGGTGGGGGTCATATGCCTGGTGGGGTCCATATGCCTGGTGGAGGCCATATGCCTGGTGGGGGCCATATGCCTGGTGGGGATCATATGCCTGGTGGGGTCCATTTGCCTGGTGGAGACCATATGCCTGGTGGGGGCCATATGCCTGGTGGGGGCCATATGCCTGGTGGGGGCCATATGCCTGGTGGGGGCCATATGCCTGGTGGGGGCTTTATGTCTGGCGGGGGCCAGTGGCCTAGTAGGGGCTATGGGCCAGGTAAGGGCCCGGGTGGTGGTTTTAACATGGGCGGTGCTTTGTCACCAAATATAGGTCAAGGCCCTGGGGCAAATAATGATAATAAAAATAGTAATATGCATCCAGGTGTGGGCCAGGGCTTAAGTGGAGGTTATGGCCCCGTTGGGCCACCGGGTCCTGCTGGCGGTAGGTTTCCTGGGGGTAAGGGAATGGGTCACAAACCTGGAATGGCTCTTAGGCCTGGAATGGGTCATAAGCCAGGAATGGGTCGTGGTCTTAGAGGACCACCAGGTAATAATAGAGGAAGTCCAGGTATGAATCGAGGCCCACTTGGGGTAACAGGACCAGGAATGATTCGTGATTGGGACCCAGCTATGGGTACTGCTCCCGGTCCACTGGCAAATCATGGTGCCGCTTTTCAGCCAGAAATGGCTCCTGAATTCGGTGGACCACCGAGTAAAGGTAGTGGTTGGGACCCAGGCATGGGTCCTGTACCAGGTGGACCACCAGGTAAAGGTGGTGGTTGGGAGCCAGCAATGGGTCCTGGGCCCAGTGGATTACCAGGTCAGGGCGGTGGTTTTAATCCAGGAATGGGAAACCGAGAAGGTGTACCATCAGGTTATCGAGAAGGTTGGGACCCAGGAATGGGCCCTGGTCCCGGTGGACCACCGAAACAAAGTGGTGGTTGGGAACCAGGAATGGGTCCCGGACCAGGTGGACCACCAGGCAAAGGTAAGGAAATGGGCCGAGTTATGGGTCGTGAACCGAGCGGCTCACGAGAGCAAGGCGGACCTCAATTAGCAAGCAGACCACCTCTTTCTGCAGGACCACTAAGCGTAAACGGACCACCAGATCCCGGTGAACAGCCATTACCAGGCGGACCAGCGAACCCAAATGAACCACTAGGTTTGGGTAAACCATCAAGCCTAGTAAACTTATCAAGCTCAGGCGGACCACTAAGCCCAAGTGAAACATCCATCCCAAACGAACCACCTCCGGTTCCAAGCGAACCTCCTGTTCCAAGCGGACCACCTGTCTCCAGCATATCACTAAGCACAAGCGAAACATCAACCTCAAGTAGACCCTCAGACCCAGGCGCGCATAGGCGATCACTAGACCAGGTAATTATTCCAATATTAACAATATACTACCAATTTTGACTGGCCTGTTGTCAGTGTCAGTGGCCCTGACTGCTATGCCGGAGGTCGTGGGTTCGATTCCCACCCAGGACAAATGTTTGTGTGTTGAGCACGATCACTTTTCCTGTGTCTTGGTGTAATTTATCTATTATATGTATGTATTTAGAAATATATAAGTATTTTTATCGGTTGTCTAGCACTTATAACACAAGCTCTGCTTAGCTTGGGACTAGGCGTCATTGTATGTTAGTTTTGGAATATTATTATTTATTATATTATTATTATGCTAGGCAAAGACTAGGAAATATTCCACAGAAGCTAGTAGGTATTATAGTAAATAACATAGGTTTCTTTTCGTGTTCCCCTAGTTTAACAAAATCTTGCAAACAACTTTGTCATAGAGCATTGCAGAAGTGATCTGCAGTTAACGGACTTTGCTTTAGTTTAGTTTATTTAGGACATGACTGACAACCCGTGCCTCGGAAAGCACGTAAAGTCATTGGTCTTAGTTGATCTTTGACAGTCGTTACAGGCAGTCAAACGCTAGAGAGTCTGACTATCAGTCTATCCAAGAAGTAATGTGTTGCCCAGTAACTGGGTGGTGGAGATTTGATAGGTAGTCTCTCCATGTAAAACACGGGTTTTCAGCCGCATCCAGTTAGACTGGAAGCCGACCCCAAGTTAGTTGAGATAGGGCTATGGAGATGATGTTAAGCAAACCGTCTAGGGCTTTTAGCGGGATTTTTTCGAGCCTAGCCAACTAGTGAGCTGATTATATTTTTATTATCAGAACATCACAAAATCACTTAGATATTTTTAGGGTTTCGTACCTCAAAATATGATTTAAAAGAGTGTCCATGGAGTTTCTTGCACGTTCTTCTCCATAGAGATCTACGTTTGGAACGTGCAATTTAGCATCACTTGTTTTTTTTTGACTGACCGGCCTTTTTTGCAATTCAAAAGTGCCTGTAATTAGTCTATTTGAAATAAACGTTTCTGATTTCTGAAAAGGAAAAAAACGGTACCCTTATAGGACCAATTTGTTGTGCGTCCCTCTGTCTGTCTGTCAAGACCCTTTGTCTCGGGAACATGTGAAGGTATTGAGTTAAAACTAAAACCATATACTCAGGTCTGGTCTGTGGTCCTTAAAGCTGTGCAAAAATCAAACTTCAAAGTAAACGAAAAAAAGATACGGCCGCTTATGTCGCAAAAAACGTGTATTTCGACACACTCAAGGGAATTAAAATTCATAGGATACTTCCTGTTGGCCTAGAATCCTGAAATTTGGCATGAAGCAAGGTCTTATAGCACAAATATAGGGAAAAATCTGAAAACTGTAAATTTGTAGTTACGTCACAATAAAAAAAAATGCGATTCGGTAAAACTTCGCAACTCAATCGGAATTTGAACTGTTTTAATAGGTAAGTTTGTATGGAACCCTTTTTTTTTTCCGGTGGGATCTTATGACATCCCCCGCTCTTGGGCGGGGCGGGAGATAGTGTCAGACTAACCCACTCCTGTTCCCTCGTAGCCTTTCGTACCGGGGCCGAGTCTTCCTTTCAGAATCAGACCCTTGGCCCCAGTAGGCTTCGACCCTGCTGGGCCTCTACGTTTGCTGACATCTCCTTGAGGCGCGCGTGGAATAGTACGCGCCGTCGACAACTTGGGCTCGGTCCGGACGGTTACCAGACGGTCGGACGGCGAGCCACCCATTGCTCGCCGTCTGCAAGCCCGCGCCTACGGTGGCCGGAAGTCGGGAACCCCTAGTGCGCGAGTTTGACTCGCACATGTCCGGTTTTTATTTTTCAATATGCACCTGTCGACCTACTTTCAATTTTTAATTGACTTAAAAAAAGCAGAGGGTTCTCAATACTACACTATTTTTTCTTCGCCCTATTAAGGCAGACTAAGGTCTTAGACCATAACACCTCGTCGTCATTAATCGTCAGTTTTTCTCTATAAACACCACGAATTTAAACCGTGTACATTTTTTTTTAGGTGGTAAATCATCCAATGACGTCTCTCGCCGGGAGGGTGTGTCAGACTTTTACTGACTAAAACCCACTCCTGTTCCTTCTTTGCCTTCGTTCCAGGGTCCCGGGGTTCTCTTTCACATAGTGAATGGCCGCAGTAGGCTTTGGCTCTGCTTGGCCCCTACGGTTTTGCTGACATCTCCTTGAGGCGCGCGTGGAACACTGCGCGCCGTCGACGACTTGGGCTCGTTCCGGACAGTTACCAGACGGTCCAACGGATGACAATCCAAACTGACCGGGGACTAATCAGGCACAGGACCAACACCTTTACGTGGTTTTGGGGCAGGAGAGCATCACACATCCAACTTTAAAACTTCGGGCTGCTACAGAGTAATTCCTTATCGAAAGTTCCAATATCACTTTTAGCTCAACCCGGAATTCGAACCCAGAACCCCATGCTAAGTAGTCGCACTTGCGACCGAGAGACTAATATGGCGGTTACCCATTTAGATCTTTGTTTTATCCAATATGTTGGATTTGAAAAAAATATTGAAATATTCTTTTTTCAGGGTAAAAAAAACGCCCATGTCAAAAACCGTGTACTTGAGTACGAATTAATTAATCGGCCGACACGAACGCCAGACGCAATGCCAAGGCAACTGGACGACCGCTACCTCGTCCCTGGAACTCATCCTGAGGAAAATACTCCAGACCCAGAAACTCCTATTGACTTACTAAAATCCTTGTCGCCGAAGCCAAGCTTACCTTCCATATCCTTCGACCCGCGTATGTCGGATGACCAGATACCGAGCGGACCAAGGGACGGTAAAATTCCGGGGCCAGGGTCTGAAGGAGAATATCCAAATGGTTATCGACCAAGTTATATTACCCCAAAACCTGAGAGAAATTCTGGGATGTATCAACCGGGATACGGAGGTGGACCCTCTCAAAAAGCAACGCATCCTAAACTTCTGCAAAGTCCCGGGCTCAGACAAGGTCAGGGATTCCCACCAATTAATGATTATTTGGGAGGCCCAGAGGATGGTCCGGATGCTATGCAGAGCGCTTTTCAAATGGGACAAGGCCCAAATAGACTTGGTACCATAGGAGGATCCCAGGCAGGTAATGTTGATATGTCAAGGGGACCTGGATACGGGACTGGCATGGAAAGGGCTCCGCCGCCTTTCTCACAATACATGCCTGAGCAAGGACTACGTTCAAAACCGGGGCAAGGGGCGCATTCTCCAGGTTATAAGCAGGGGTCACATAGCATGGGATTTGCTCCTCTCCCTCAACAAATGCTGAGGCAAGGACTATCTCCAGGAATGGATCAAGGATGGCGTCCCTCAGAGTATCAGCTGGGAGGACTACCACCAGAAACTAGAGGGTTTCCTCCAGGAAACATACTGGGAGGACCTCCTTCAATGATGGAGTACGGGAAAGGAAGATATCGACGATCACTAAATAACGTAACTACCTCCAATTCCCAAATATCTATCTATCTTCTATCTATATATATATATATAAAAGAAGAAACTAATTGACTGACATATCAACGCTTAAGGTTTCTTTTTAAACCGTAGGCGTAGTGCTCGCCTACGGTTTAAAAAGAAACCTGAGAGGATTTTCCAAAATTTATTCCCTAAAGAGATGAAATGGCGTTTTGGACCCTCGTTTCATGGAAGTAGTAGTTTGTATGGAAAAACATACTTTCAGGCAGGTGAAGCTGCTGGCAGAAGCTAGTGAAAGATAATTAACTAGGTAAGCTGTATTAGGAGGCGTCCTTTAATTACGTGAGGTGTTAAAGATGGGAGAACGGTCGAGCTAAATCTCACCTAATCTCATGTGGAGGAGGGGAGAGGATTGGAGGAATCTTGATAAGTATCACGATAGACTTTCTTGCAAAGAAAAATAAAAAAAAACAAAATCCGGGGCGTAGCGTGATCTTACTTAGACGTGGGCGAAGGTGCATTAGCGAGGCCTTTTTCTTTAATAAATTCGAAACGAGACAGCAACTGTCACAACCTAGTGTTGTAATACTGGTCAAACGTGAACCTATCAATTATAAAAAAAATTTCATTCTTAAAGAGCACTCGCTTGCGCGAGGCCCCTTTCGGTGCGAGGCCGTGGTCGAAGACTGCTTCGCCCACGCCTAACTACGAAATTATTGGTACAACATATATCTCAGTAACTATCAAAACCACATTGCTTTGAATTACACATATGAATAAGCTTTTTTTATATTAATACAGATACTAATAAACATATTTTTGACTGGTTTATTGGTCTAGTGGTCAATTGACTGCTATGTGGGAGTTCGTGGGTTCGATTCCCACCCAGGACAAATGTTTGTGTGATGAGCACGATCATTTGTTCTGTGTCTGGGTGTAATTTATCTATAATATTTATGTATTTAGAAATATATAATATTGTTTATCATTGTCTAGCACTCATAACAAAAGCTCTGCTTAGTTAGGAATTAAGATGGCATTGAGTGATAGATTTGGAATATTTATACCTATATACTTACTACCTATTTTGTACAATATTACTGACTAGTTTCTGCTTCTGGCTTTGCCTGCATTTAAGTAGAAAATTATCCCAAGGGAACTTACTCCTGAAATTAAATTTCTTTATACTATTCCCGTGGACCTAAACAGATTCAAATCCTGAACAAATTTTCTACACCACAAATTTTTGGGGTTCCGTTCCTCAAAAGAAAAAAACGGAACCCTTATAGGATCACTTTGTTGTCCGTCTGCCTGTCTATCAAGACCCTTTATCTTGAGAACGCGTGGAGGTATCGAGTTGAAATTAAAACCATATAATTAAGTCTGCGATCCGTTGACGCTGTCAAAAAATGAAACAAATGAGCTAAAGAAAAAAAAAAACGGCCGTTTATGTCGCAAAAACGTACATTTCGACACTCTCAAAGGAATCAAAATTCAAAGGGTACTTTCCGTTGACCCAAAATCCTGAAATTTGGTATAAAGCAAGATCTTATATTATACTCCATTCGGGAATTGAACTATTCACATTTGTTGGTAGGTTGGTACAGAACCCTCATTGCGCGAGTCCGACTCACACTTGTCCAGTTTTTAATTAGTACAAATACTTAAAGGGTTTGTTATAAAAGGTCTTGTTATTATTTAAGTAAAGTTTCAATAAATAATGTTCATAAACAGCAAAGTTATTAGAGTTTGTTTATAATAATAATAATAACTCTTTACTCTCTCAACTATGGCCTATAGACAAAATACACAAATAATAATCTTACAAAATAATATACTAATACATATTAAAAATATATAACAACTAATCTATGTACTATTATTAAACTATTGCACACGAAGTGACGGCGTCGTGTTCTTTTGCGAGGAACAGTATCCTTCCACGAAATCGTCGATACACGACACCCTCCAGCCAAAACTTTCTTTTGAGGAAGGTGTCCAAATGATGAGTCAGCATCCATATTATCATCATCTTCCTGCCCTTGTCCCGTGTTATTTGGGGTCGGCGCAACACGTTATTTCCTTCCATTCTGCACTGTCACTCGTCATGCTATCACTAACTTCTTTTTCTTTCATATCACTCTTCACACAATCCTTCCATCTTTTCTTTGGTCTCCCTCTCCCTCTCCATCCATCCACATGTAAACTCGTAACTCTTTTAGTAACATGCGTTTCATCCCTCCTCTTCACATGACCCTACCAAGACAAACGACTCCCTTTCAACTTTTCAGTCACTGGCGCCTCTTTCAAACTTATCCTAATATATTCATTTCTCACTTTATCCATTCTCGTCACACCACACATCCATCTTAAAATTCTCATCGCTACTACGTGCAATCTTTTTTCATCCATCTTTTTCACAGCCCAACATTCTGATTCATACAATATGACAGGCTTTATCACGGATTTGTACCCTTCAACTTGAGGGGCATCCGTGGGTCACAAGTTGTTCCCTTGACCTGTCGCCATTTCATCCATCCTGCGTGTCCTACGATCCCATGTGTTACGTCCCGGTCTACCTCACCATCCCCTTGGATGAGTGACCTGAGGTACCGAAATAATAATAATAATAATAATTTTATTTTCAGGCATCAGAGGCCCATAGACAAAATACATAAAATAAACTTAAACAATAATAAACTAATACATATTATAAAAACAATGCTAATAATAATAATTAAACACGTAATTAAGTCGGCGTCGTGTTGCGCTGCGTGGTGTCGCATAACCGTCCTCGGAAACGTCGGTATACAACACCTTTCGGCCAGAAGTCCTCTTTTAAGAAGGTCTGTAGCTGTTGGGTTGGAACTCGTACCACGAACGACTTGAAGTTGACATCGTGACGCGCCTTCAACCTTACGACCCTCAGAGTCCAATTGGTCTTCACCTTCAAATACTCCACGACTTCCTCAACCTTCGTGTAGTGATGCAGGCGCGAAATATATAGCTGCGTCGTAGGCACAGCAGGACGCAGCAGCATGTTCGGACCACTCGGTGCGGTACCGCACTGGTTACGAGAACAGGGCTTCTTCTTCTTCTTTTCTACTCTTGTGAAACCCTCTTCATCCACTTGGCCTGTTTTTGGCAAGGTGCTCTGGACCAACGACAGGGTAGATTTAGTACCCGTTTTCAGCTTTTCCCCTATTTTCGTTTGTCGCTTTGGTTGCGACGCACCTGATTTGCCGACGGTGACAATAGCAGCGTAGGCACGTTTAGGGGTCAACGTACCTACATGTGACGTTTCCGCAGCCGGTGAGGTGCGGGCGACGGCGACAGCGGGCGACGCTTGATCAGCATTTTCGGCAGCTTGTGACGCACTTGGGTTCGTCGATTCAAAACTGCCGACTGATGCATTTTGCGCAACTCGACGTGTGCTCACCTTTGAGGCCTCAGGTGACCCACTTACTGAATGAACGTTGCGTAAAAATGCTATTTCCGCACGCAGCTTAGCATTGGACTTTTCTGACACCTCCATTCTGGACTGCATTCTGGTCATCTCCGCTTTCAATGTAGTGATGTCCTTTAGCAGCCGTGTGGCGTCGACGTGATCGAACGTAACGGGGGGCAGCTTACTCAGCTCCTTCGCCACGAAATCTGGAACGTCGTCCGGGTCAGTCTTCTTCAACATATCGATGATATCCTGAAGACTCTTTCCAGTACCATCTCTGCGGCGTGACGGCATCTCGTCTAGTTTCCCAAGGGACTGGAACAGTAACAGTTTTCCACTGCTGATCTCGTCCTCCTTGAAATTCGACCGGCATATCTGCAGGATGCTCACCTCGTCCATGTAGTCAATAGCATGGACTAGGAAAGCCAGCAATTCATTGACTACAAGTTTTTTAGAACTCATAGTGTTATCGAGCAGCGACTATTGCTGCTTGCCACGCGAATAAAATTCGTAACGTGCACAGTGAAAACACATCCGTACTCGAGCGTGGATTGCACTGCACTGAAAGTCGGAGCAGATCGGTATGGGCGTTCCAGCGAGAGCTAAAGGCACTGGATTGGAGAGACCGCCGAAATCGCAGAACAAGTATTCCGTTTTAGACTATAAATCTATCACTAATCCTTTGTACTTCCATCACGCTTTCTTTCAATTTACTGTCTAACACTATTCCTACACCATTTCTTTTTCCATCACTTCCACAGTAGTAGCACTTATATCCCTCACCAAATTCTCTTGCTTTTGTTCCTCTCCATTTAGTTTCCCGCAAGCATGCTATATTTATCCGTCTTTTTTTCAATTCATCCGCTAACTCTTTGGCCCTTCCAGTCATAGTCCCAATATTCCAACTTGCATACCTCAATCTCATTTCCCGAGCTAGCTTCTTACGTTGCACCCACCCGAGGTGGTGCAACAACCCTGGTCCATTTCCCACAGGAGCCGGCTGCTGCCCCTGCGCGTTGCCTGTGGGGTTCGCCCTAACCCTATCGCGCATTCCATTAAGACCGAACATGTTGCAAAGGGATTTGGCTAGTTTTTTTTATAGTCGGCCGCTAGCCTGACACCAAACCTCCTTGGGAATGCTTTTATTGGTAGTTTACCCGACCCCATGGGGTGACCTAAGGTGCTGTAGCATGCACAGAATCTAAATATCTCTTAGTCGCCTCTTACAACACCCACGGGAAGATATGGGATGGTGCTATTCTTTACGTACGATTTGACTAGTACATACTCCACGATCTCCTCAACCTTCGTGGTGTAATGTAGCCTTAAAACGTACATCTGCGTCGTGGATATTGCTGGACGCAGCAGCATGTTGGGTCCAAAATGTCACTCAATTTATGGAAATATTGAACAGGCTATTGATCATGAATGAATGGAAAAACACTATGCATAGTATTTTCTAGTACCAATTGTTTGAATGATTGATTCAATTTTGAATTTTTATGACCCCGGATTATTTTGGTATTTCGTTTTTTTTTTGCTTTTGGCTACACAAATATGATCAATAACGGAACGAACGATAGCTCCATTTTTTACCAATTAAAAAATAGTGGTGTATGATAGTTAGCCCAAAAACGTATCCTATGTACGTATATTGCATAGCGAGGAAGAGTGGCAGGCGGTCGCCTCCTTCGGCGAAGCAGTAATGCTAGCAAAGGAGGCGCCCGCAAGCGCGAGGCAATGGCCCTGGCGCCCTAAATGCCGGGATTCCGATCCTGATTTCCGGACACCATAGGCGCGGGCTCGCCGACGGCGAGCAATGGGTAGCTCGCCATCCGCCGTCCGTTAATCGACCGGACCGAGCCCAAGCCGTCGACGGCGCGTAGAGTTCCACGTGCGCCTCATAGAGATGTCAGCAACCGTAGGGGCCCAGCAGAGTCGAAGCCTACTGGGGTCATGGGTTATGCGAAAGAGATCAACGGGGCTCTGGAACAATGGCATAGAAGGAACAGGAGTGGGTTTTTAGTCAGTAAAAGTCTGACACGCCCTCGCGCTCCACTCAAGGGCGGGGATGATATTAGATTGTAGCGACATCTATGGCGTCATATAAGAAATAATCCTGCATCGCGCAATCAAAGTTCTTCGCGCGATTAGAACATATAGAACAACCCGAAATCATCTATCGGGCAATTGCCCACCAGACATAACACCCGTCTGGTTGGAGGATCCCCCCTTTTCAACGGAGGCTTGCGGGACTTTACTCTCTAGTCAAAGTCAAAGATTTTTATTTCACATAGGTCTACATGGGCACTTATAAAACGTCAGAAGCTAGTACACGGTTCCAAATTGGTCGTTTCCTATGGAGAAGAACCGGCAAGAAACTCCATGGTTACTCTTTTAAAAAAGAATTTGTTGATACAATACCTTCTATTTACAATATATTGGATTTATTATGTAAGGACAGTGTAGACTGGTCAATAAAGTACAATACATATAATCATAATAAAAAGGAACCTAAGAATTCTCTCTAACTCTGTTCCACATACCTTCAAAAGATGATTTAACCACCTAAAAAATGAGCTATATTGCATACCATTGAATAAAGCACATAGGTTACGTTTTATTTCGGAAGCATATTTGCTTAGGATATTTTTTTACTTTTACACCGGAACAGGTAATAATTGATAGGCGTAATACAATGAAGTAGCTATTATACTAGTACTAGCTTCTGCCCGCGGCTTCACACGCATGAAATTAGGTTTCTCTATACAAACTTTGAAGCCCGTTTCTTCCACTTAGGGGGTGAATTTCGGAAAATCCTCTCTTAGTGCTCGCCTACATTATGAAAGGAACCCTTGTGCAAAATTTCACGCTTCTAGTCTCACTAGTTTTGGTTGTGCGTTGAAATGTCAGTCAGTCAGTTTCTCCTTTTATATATATAGATAATATTTCTAGTTACTTAAATATTTTGTAACTATGAAGTGATTGATATATAACGTCAGGCAAAATAAGGTATCCTGACCGATGATTATCCTCGTAAAGCCCAGTCTAAAATTAGGTCGATATACATTACGACCCAATATACTAAAAATAGTGCCTTTTGATTGCCTAGCGTTTTCTAGGCCTACTATTTTCTTGACTTCCTTGTAGACCTTATTTTCTTTATACACAGACTATGAAAAACTCCTTTATTTACGTTTTTTGATAAATACCCTACAAATAGAACGCTCAATATTTTGTAATCTACGTAGACGCCGGAGTTCGCTTGGTGTTTGACCAGCCTCCCTAGCCAAGTTACAATCGTATCGTTCACGCTGAACGCCTCGATTAGGCCACGCCTCCGATTCCTTTGTTCTGACGTCATCTCAACGCTCAGTCAGGTGGTCAGTACAAAGGAATCGGAGGCGTGGCCTACTCGAGGCGTTCGGCGCGAACGAAACGATTGTAACTTTGCTAGGGGGGGGGGGGGGCAGAAATATACTTATATAGAATTGAAAAGAATAGAATATATTTATTCGATGCAGACAATACAATAGGCAACAACACAAAAAAAGGACAGATTTAGAATATAGTCAATATAGTATTAAAGTCGTTATAGTATATATATCTTCATTATTGTTTTTACAGTCTACCATTAACGTAAGAGGTGTCCCAAAGCCTGAATATGTCATTCAGAACGTTTCTCGACTGGGACAGGGGTCACCTGGACCTAATGCCCAGGCAGGATCTCTGAAAGGTTTGGCTGCAGAAAATATGACGAGGAGTCTGGGATCCATACAGGGAGGACCACCTTCTAAAATAAAAGATGCTATTCTTCCATCACTTAAAAATTTTGTAAGTATGAAACTAATATGAAGTGATTGTTAAATAACGTCAAAAAAACCTAATTATCAATATTTACACTAAATTAGTAAGTTCTTTAGGACTTTTATTTTTATTTGCCCTTTTGATCGCCTAGAGTTATCTAGGCCTAGAATTTTCTAGGCTTAATTGTAGACCTTATTTTCGATTTACACAGACTACTGTATGAAGTATTTTTTTATTTAAAACTCTCGTCTAGAAATATAAATAATATTCCACAACTATCACACAACGCTGTCTAGTCCCAAGCTAAGCAGAGCTTGTGTATAGGTACTAGACAACTGATAAACATATATTTCTAAATACATACATATATAGATAAATTACACCCACACATGGAACAAATGATCGTGCTCATCACACAAAGTTTTGTCCTGGGTGGGAATCGAACCCACGACCTCCGGCATAGCAGTCAGAGCCACTAACCACTAGAGGCCAGTCGTAACAGAACGCACAATGTTGTATAATCTGCGTGGACGCCGGCGTTCGCTTTGTGTTTGATCAGTGATATACTTACATCTTTTTATCTTCCTATCTTCCATCACCTACTATGGGCTCCTGTCTCCCGTCTGTGAACTGTTTGTTATAAATTGTATAAATCTTACTAAGTATGGGAGAAAATCTATACTTATAATAAATCTGTAGAAGTGAAAATTCAGTACATTGAAAATATCTAAAAAATAAATGGCTGATTAAAAAAATTTTTGTCTGTCTGTCTGTCTGTCTGATTGTTCAGGCATCACGCAAAAACTGCCGGTTCGATTACGATAAACTTGGTATAATTATTCTTTAATCTCCTAGGTACCATACTGGGTATTTTTATCCTGGAAAAATATATACAATAAAAAACAAACTTAATTTTGTGGTTCGATCCCTAGACCAGATTACTGTACCAACCGAAAATAATAAGTTTTTCGTAGGTTACGTCACCCGCAGTGGAGTTCACTAAGGGGCGCTGCTCACGGCTCAGATACTATAATATTTTATCTTAAGATACAATATCGCTCACCATACAATTCAATGGACTATCACACACGACGAAGATAATAAATAATATTTCATATTTTCGTATCTCAAAAAACCTAATAAAACCATTTTCAATTTCTACGCGGACGAAGTCGCGGGAAAAAGCTAGTAAATAAATAATATTATTATTGTCTTCATTATTGTTTTTACAGTCTCCCATTATCGAAAGAGATGTCCCAAAGTCTAAAGATGTCATTCAAACCGTTTCTCGCCTGGGACAGGGATCACTTGGGCCTATTATCCAAGCAGGACCTCTGAAAGGTTTGGCTGCAGAAAATATGACGAGGAGTCTGGGATCCACGCAGAAAGGACCACCAACTGACAGAAAAGATGCTCTTCCTCCATCTCCGGACGAAATGCTGAGAAAAAGAAAAAAAAAGTCCAAGAAAAGAAGTAGAATAAAACAAATAAAAAAGAAATTAAAAAAATATGCCGAATATGCAAAAAAAGCAGCAGACGGGTATCAAAAAGTAGTAGACAAGTATGAAAAAGCCTCAAATTTGTATGAAAAACACAGAGAGACGATAGGAGAAATAGCCGGGATGTTTAACGAGGGTCGCCCGCCATCGAGAGGATTTTTGCCTCTCCTCACTGGGACTCACCTTTTCGATGCATCGAAGGCCCCAGAAATATTGAATGGGCTGCCTAATGGTTGGAGTAGCGGGTCACCCATGGGAATAATAAGAGGATATATACCAAGTGGCTGGGAAAGTCGTGGATTCCTACCACAAATCATAGAAGGAGTCATGCCACAGGGGGACTATTACGAGGCTGGACGAATCATATCCTCAATTGCAGGACAGGTTCCCGAGGGATGGGTTTCAGGTAAACTCCCTCACATAAGCGGAGGAAAGATGCCGTTCGGTTTTGCAAATCGTGGCAGTGTACCGGTTATTGGGGGGGGATATCCTTCGTTCCAGGAAAGAGTCGGAAAAATCCGGGGGATTCCAGGACGATTCAAGAATATGGGTGGAAAATTCGGAAGATTGGTTCCGAGGAAAGGCTCGTGGAATAAGTATACAAAAAAGAGAAACCCGAGATTCGGAAATAGAGGGCGATGGAGGTTAAGAGGGCGACGGTCTCTGGACAACGTAATTATTATTTATTTATTTTTATTTCTTTATTTTTATTTATTTATTTATATTATGCTAAAGATAACATGCAATAAAATAGAGTACAATAGTGTAACAATCACTTATAGGTAAACTCCGCATGCTTTAAGGATAAGTTGCATAATGAGAGAGAGAAAAAAGGAGACTTAACTAAACTAATCTAATCTAAAATTATTATTGAAAACACGCGACCTCATAAATGTCAAATCCAGTCCGAGTTGATATTTATTAATAATAATAATAATAAATGAGGGACGGGACGGTTGACGTGTGTCGGGCATGCCATCGTCCTGGTGAGTCCATCAGACATATTATCTCTGGTTGTTCTCGTCTGGCTAACGGCGAGTACTTGCACAGACATAATCAAGTAGCCAGGATTATTCACCAGCAACTTGCTTTGAAATACAACCTTGTGGATTCGGAGGTACCATACTACAGGTATGTGCCCGACGCAGTTCTCGAAAATGACCATGTCACGTTGTACTGGGATCGGTCTATCATTACTGACCGGACTATTGTAGCCAATAAGCCGGATATGGTGGTGATAGACCGATTAGCGCGCCGCGCAATGATAGTTGACGTCACCATTCCACATGACAAGAATCTCGTGAAAGCTGAGAAAGAGAAACAAATCAAATATCTCGACTTAGCACACGAGGTTGTCGACATGTGGAATGTAGACTCGGCTATCATTGTGCCGATTGTCGTGACCGCCAATGGCCTTATAGCCAAAAGCTTCGACGACCATCTATCGAAGCTGTCGTTACGCAGTTGGATCAAGGGCCTGATACAGAAGGCAGTACTCCTCGAGACGGCTCGCATTGTGAGGAGGTTCCTGTCTCTGGAGCCTTAACCACCGGTAGCTTGGACCCTGCTCCCGACACCGGCGGATTACTATTTTTTATATTTTTAAATGTTTTTTTTTTTATATGATCTTGTTAAAAAATATTTAAAAATGTAATTAAACAAATATAGAAAATAATAATATTCCACAAATATCACACAACGCCGTCTAGTCTCAAGCTAAGCAGAGCTTGTGTTATGAGTTCTAGACAACCGATATACATACTAATATATTTCTAAATACATACATATTATAGATAAATTACACCCAGACACAGGACAAATGATCATGCTCATCACACAAACATTTATCCTGGGTGGGAATCGAACCCACGACCTCCGGCATAGCAGTCAGGGCCACTGACCACTAGACCAACAGGCCTGTCAATTAATTTTGGTTTTTAATTATATAACTCTAATTAGCGTCTAAGATTACTGCTTCGTTCCTATTGGTCAAAACGTGGTGTAATGAGCTATCTGATACTGAAATAAATTTTTAATTCGAACCAGTAGTTCTTAAGATTAACGCCTTGAAACTAACGAAAAAAAACTTTTTAGCCTTTTAATATTAAGAGGGCCCTTCCCGAGGCGCCTATTGACAACGTGATCATGGTTTAAAAGCTTGTTCATCTAAAACAATCAAAAGAGATAACGCCTGAATGCTGTGTTGGCATTCAGTAATTCCGCCTTTCACTCGAATATTTCATAAAACTTGTTCCAGGAAATACGTATATTTTTTTAAACTAAAAAAAAAGTTAAAGAATAATTAATATTGTCAGGAATCACGATTGTACGTGCAAGTTTTCTATAAAGATATTTTTTTTTTGCTTTTTTTATTTATGATTACATTGTGAGAGATCACGCTAAATAGCAAATTACTAATACTGATTAATTACTATTCTAACTATTCTTATTACTGTTCTAGTATTCTAGGTAATTACTTTATTGAATTAGTTTTAACTTTAAGTTTAGAATCCAATAGAAACTTAAGTAGATAATATCCACAAGATATCTAAAAAAAGATGTGTAATAACGCCATAATCACGTAAGAGCTGTTGTATGGAAATGTATTTCGTGGTCGCTCTTAATTATAAGATTTAAAGACTACGTCTTTATTAAGAGCGTCCACCCCTCACTGAATTCATCGTTTTGTTGAGTTTTTGAGAATAAATAAAATCATATATTTTTAAATTCGTTTTTCAGAGAAAATTTGAAGGAGGATACACAATGCCTCCTGTACCGGTCTCAGAAGAATTGACTCGCAGAAATCATAGGGGACTCGCATCGATGGATGACAATATTGGCGCTGCAGATTACCCAGAACTGACAAAGGAAGCTATTCGAATGAATGAACTGATGGCTACGCACGGAGAATTCCGAATGGAAGGAGGGCCTCCAGCAGGTTCTATGCACAGAAAGCAATCGTCAAGAATGGGAAGAGGGCCTCCCCCGGGAATGGGTGGAGGGTTTCCCCCAGGAATGGGAGGAGGACCTCCCCCGGGAATGGGAGGAGGTTTTCCCCCTGGAATGGGGAGAGGTCCTCCATCGGGAATGGGCGGAGGCTTTCCCCAGGGGATGGATGGAGGTCCTCCCCCGGGAATGGGAGGAGGTTTTCCCCCGGGAATGGGGAGAGGTCCTCCCTCGGGAATGGGCGGAGGTTTTCCCCAGGGGATGGATGGAGGTGCTCCCCCGGGTATGGGAGGAGATTTTCCCACGGGTATGGATGGAGGTCCTCCCCCGGGAATGGGAGGAGGTTTTGGCCAGGGGATGGATGGAGGTCTTCCAATGGGAATGGGTGGAGGTTTTCCCCAGGGGATGGATGGAGGTGCTCCCCCGGGTATGGGAGGAGGTTTTCCCACGGGTATGGACGGAGGTCCTCCCCCGGGAATGGGAGGAGGTTTTGGCCAGGGGATGGATGGAGGTCCTCCCCCGGGAATGGGAGGAGGTTTTCCCCCGGGAATGGGGAGAGGTCCTCCATCGGGAATGGGCGGAGGCTTTCCCCAGGGGATGGATGGAGGTCCTCCCCCGGGAATGGGAGGAGGTTTTCCCCCGGGAATGGGGAGAGGTCCTCCCTCGGGAATGGGCGGAGGTTTTCCCCAGGGGATGGATGGAGGTGCTCCCCCGGGTATGGGAGGTGGTTATCCCCCGGGAATGGAAGGAGGGCCTCCACCAGGATACAAGCAGGGAAGGCATCCACCTAAAATGGGAGGAGGGCCACCTCCAGGATTCCTAGGGGGAGGACAGCTTCCAGGAATGGAAGGACGTCCCTCTCCGGATACGGAAGATGTCCCAAAAGGTAGACCTAAAGGTCCCCCAGCCATTTCCGGGTTTCCGTCTAAACCTGAAGGAGGGATGGATGGACAACCTGGTCATTCAGATAACGATGAGCAAAGCTTGCGAGAAAGTCCGCAAGACTCTCCACAGAATAATAAATTAGTAAGTACCTTACCAAGGTTTTTACGACGGACACTTTTTTTTAATATGAGAAAACATCTAAAGACTCTTCACGCTCTAGGATGAAGCTGAGGGGTGTATCAGGCTTTTGCTGACTAAAACCACACCTTTGGTTCCTTTTTTTTTTTTTATTGATATAAACCAGTGCTTGACTGCGATCCCACCTGATTGTAAGCGGAGATGCAATCATTGATGGTCAGGCGCACTAGTCCTAGTCCTAGTCCTTCAGTGGTTCTTGCGTCCTATGGTTTCTCTTTCAGGAGTCCACTCATGACCCCATAGGTTTCGGTCCTGCTGGGCCCCTACAGTTTTACGGACTATGACGCGCGCGTGGGGCACTAAGCGCTGACAACGATCCGGCTCGATCCGGATGTGGCGCATATCCTACCATTTATAGTATAAGTCGTTTGTTGTAATTTGTTTTGTTTAAGGTATGCGCCATGTTTGACGTGAATAAACACTTTTTCTTTCTTTCTTCTTCTTGTCCGGCTCGGTCGCGATAATTATATCAGACGGCTGGACGGCGAGCTCCTCATTGCTCGTCGTCCGCAAGCCCACGCCTGCGGTGGACGTTTTACGCTTGCGAGTACTTTTAATCGAATTCTATCGTGTTTCTAATCCTTATACCTTTTTCGAACTGATTTCACTTCACCAAACATATTCGTGCGCTTAATCATAAAGTATCCTAACTCAAAAAAAGGGTATTTGAATCTTAAAATATATATGTTTCAAAAATAAAGTTCAAGTTCAATTGGAACGATTCACTATTTAGGAGTCATTTCTAGGGTGGAGCAACATGTTAAAAAAAAACTGGGTAATTTTATATTATTATTTTACAGCCAACTGGATATCAATTGATGAAAATAGCGCAAAGGAAGATAGAGGTACGTAGAACATTATTATCAAAAATGCAGATAAATACGCCATGTTTGGTATCGGGCTTTACTTGTACATTTCAAAAATATTGCTCAAATTTAATGTGATGCCCTTTAACGGTCAAAAAGTCGTGTTAAAAAAAAATGTTAAGATAAATACAACGTGTTTGGTATCATTTGAAAGGGCTTCACTGGTACTTGTAAAAAATATTTCATCAAAATTCAATGTGGCGCCTTCTAGTGGACAAAAAGATTTGTGTTAAAAAAAAAGAGATAAAACATCGTTTTTGGTATCATTTGTAAGGGCTCCTTCTTCAAAAAGCGTGAGCATAGGAGGTGGACCTGGCAAAGTCCTGACGGTGCAACTAGAAATGAGATTGACTTCATCCTGTCGACGAAGAAGCAAATATTCAATGATGTCTCTGTGATCAACGCGGTGAAAACTGGAAGTGATCACCGCATAGTAAGAGGCACATTGAATATTAATATTAAGCTTGAAAGGTCACGACTGATGAAGTCTACGCTCCGTCCAGCACATATCCAAGTCCAAAACCCCGAGAGCTTTCAGCTCGAACTCCACAATCGTTTCGAGTGCCTAGGAAGCTCCGTGGACGAATATAACGATGGGTTCGTGGAAACTGTCTATACGGTCGGGTCTAAGTTTTTCAAGACTCACCGTACAAATAAGAACAAAAAGCTCTCTGATCCGACCCTCGAGCTAATGAAGAAGAGGCGTGAGATGATTCTGCAGTCTTCAGACGATGCGTACATGTAGCGGCAGCTCAATAGACAAATATCGAAGTCCCTGAAACGCGACCTTCGCCGCTTTAATACCGCAAGGATTAAGGATGCAATTGAGCGGAATAAGGGCTCCAAAGTATTTGCACAAGATTTGTCTATTGGGCAAAGCCAGCTCACGAAACTGAAGACCGACGATGGCAGAGTCATTTCCGCCAAATCGGAGCTTCTGGGAGAGATCGAGACTTTTTATGGACAGTTATACACGTCTTTCACTAAACCCGCGGCAAATCTAGCAAACGACCCAAGAGCTAGATTGACTCGACACTATACCGAAGATATCCCGGACGTCAGCCTGTACGAGATTAGGATGGCTCTGAAGCAGCTAAAAAACAACAAGGCGTCGGGTGAGGACGGAATTACGGCTGAACTCCTGAAGGCGGGTGGAAAACCGGTCCTTAAAGCCCTTCAGAAGCTATTTGATTCCGTCATACTCGAAGGAAAAACGCCACAGGCGTGGAGCAGAGGCGTGGTGGTACTCTTTTTTAAGAAGGGCGATAATGCCCTGCTTAGGAATTACAGGCCCATCTCGCTTCTGAGTCATGTCTACAAGTTGTTTTCCAGAGTCATCACGAATCGTCTTGCGCGCAGGTTCGACGACTTCCAGCCTCCCGAACAAGCCGGATTTCGAAAAGGCTTCAGCACCGTGGACCACATACATACGCTGCGGCAGATTATACAGAAGACTGAGGAGTATAATCAGCCTCTCTACTTAGCGTTTGTGGACTACGAGAAAGCCTTTGATTCTATTGAGACTTGGGCTGTACTGCAGTCTCTCCAACGGTGCCAAATTGACTATCGGTACATCGAAGTGCTGAAGTGTTTGTACAAAAACGCCACTATGTCAGTCCGACTACAAGACCAGACTTCGAAACCTATCCTCTTGCAGCGGGGCGTGAGGCAGGGAGACGTAATTTCTCCGAAACTGTTCACGGCAGCAATGGAGGATGTCTTCAAGGTTCTGGGGTGGAGAGGGCTAGGCATTAATGTCAATGGCGAGTACATCACTCACCTTCGGTTTGCCGACGACATAGTAGTCATGGCTGAGACTACGGAGGAGCTCAGTACAATGCTTGATGACCTCAGTAGAGCTTCCGAAAGAGTGGGACTTAGAATGAACATGGACAAAACCAAAGTCATGGTAAACAGCCATGTAGCACCCACTCCTATCAACATCGGGGACTCTACACTCGAAGTTGTGGACGACTACGTTTACCTGGGACAGACGGTCCAGTTGGGAAAGTCTAACTTCGAGAAAGAGATCAATCGTCGAATCCGACTGGGCTGGGCAGCGTTTGGGAAGCTGCGCGGTATCTTCTCGTCCAATATACCACAGTGTCTCAAGACGAAAGTCTATCATCATCATTTCAGCCGAAAGATGTCCACTCTTGGACATAGGCCTCCCCCAAGCGACGCCACAACGACCGATCCTGTGCGTCTCGCATCCACCGCACTCCCGCGACTCTCACCAGGTCGTCGGTCTACCTTGTGGGAGGCCTTCTAGAACCTTTCTGCCCCATCGACCATCCGTTCTACGAGCAATGTGCCCTGCCCACTGCCACTTTACTATTTACGCGCACTTTACTATTTTAATACTGACTTTATATACTCGAAAATAACATCAAAGTAATCAACTCCAGATTAACTAATAATTAATTTGAAATTCTGAACAATACATTCTGTCTGTCTTATCTTCTTCAAACTCAACGGATTTAGCTTTATGAAGGTAACTGAGAATAAATAAATAAACGTATCCTTTGAAATTAATCGTTTGTGTATAATTTACAGTTTCAAGACCGATTGGACAAAGTCAGGAATCAACAAAATGTGAGTGATTTTTACTTTTGGAACTCGAAAATTCGACTTTTATACTTTTGACTTTTCGAGTTCCAGTTCGTTGTCGATTTTAAGAGGCTGTATCTAAAAGAGATTTTACACTGCTTACTTATTACTATTATGATTTTTTGTCCATCATTTTTTTTTAAGTTCCACCTCGTGTGACCCAAAGACTGGCTTTTACCTCGGCCAGTGATTAAGCATAGCCATACAACGTGGTAATCATGCTAGTGTTTTAGGCAGACTTCCAGTCAGCGATGCCGAAGAATTTTTATTCTTACGTCTATATTAATATAGAGCAGTGGTGGCCGAGTGGCAACGGTCCCAACTTACGAGTTGTAGGTAGCGGGTTAAAACCCAGCCAGGCGCATTACTTTGTGTAATTTATTTCATCACCACTGCTCTCAAAACGGTGAAGGAAAACATCGTGAGGAAACCGGCATGTCCTAGAACCAAAAATTTGAAGACATGTAACATCCACCAACGCGCTCTGGGCCCGCGTGTTGGATTACGGCCCATACCCTCTCCTAGTGTTCCCTAATGTTTCCACTGTTGGGACTCAGGCCTCCTTTAGGCCTGGGTCTTAATAGTGGGAACATTATAAGTCGGTCTATTGTGCTATGCTGTGCTATATTAATATAACGTCGTCGGCATGAAAAAAAATCCTATGAGCTATTGGACATGGACTGCCTTTGTGCTTGTGTGTGTAAATGTCAATCAAATCCTTTCAGCTATTTGAGTGTGAAGAAGTAAAAAAAATACACACGCACACATACAAACTTAGGGTTGATTTATACCGGATTGGCAGTGGCAGGCAGTGACGTGAAGAGGCCGCTGGCAGCCCTTACGGCCGCTGATAGGATCGCTTTACTCTTTTTGAACCTTTCAAGCGATACTGGTCTTTTAAAGAGTGGATAAAGTTTAAATCAAGATTTAGGAGTTTTAACTCGAAGAGTGCATCATTGTCGATGATCTTCTGAGTTACTGACGGTTTGGACATAATATATTCGGACACAGAGGCCGAATCGACATATTTTATTTTCAATATTTTTTCACTGACGATTCGGACACCACCAAAATTGAAGCTATTTAGTACTGTCAGGTAAAAGAAAAGTCTTAAAATATAATACAAAGAAATTTAGTACCCGAAGTTGCCGCCTTAAATCCAGCCTAAAATAGTTTTGGTAACGCATTTTTCTCCATATTTTAAAAAAAATTATCAGACTGTACTAAACAGTTTGTGTCCGAATCGTCACTGAAAAAAATATTGAAATAAAAATTTGCCAATTCGGACCTGTGTCCGAATCATCAGTAAGTCGATCTTCTTGGCTTGCTGCTCAATCGACCCTAAAAAGGCTTGCCGCACCGCTGCCACTTCGGTATAAATCGGCCCTTACAGAATTCATTTTTCAAATTTTAAAATATTCGAGTTTCAAATGAGTGGAACTCTTAGTAACAGACTGATACAACTGAAATAACACAGCATTTGCGGTGAAATGTTGCCAGATTATTAAATTAATTAATTTATTCGTTAATTAAATTTTAACAGTTGATGGTTACTTTGATACAGCTGTTTGGCTGTGTAATACATACATTATGTATTTCCTTTTTATGTTCCAATAAATATATATATATGTCAGTTTATTTGTTATCTTTTGTATGGGTGTATTTTTATCAGATGAAAATAGTATCGTATCTTTCAGCAGTACACCGCAGACGGCCCCCTCTTTTTAACCGACTTCTAAAAAAGGAGGAGGTTCTCAATTCGGATGTTTGTATTTTTTTTTTTTATGTTTGTTCGCGCATAACTTCGTCGTTTGCCAACCGATTTGAAAAGTTATTTTATTGTTAGAAAGGGTATACTTCCCAAATGGTCCCATAGTCACCAAATCAGGTTCTGATGATGGAATCTTGGCGAAATCGAGGGAACTACTCAAATATCATAGGCAACCGCATAGTGATTTTGGTATTTTCATCGAGAAGTGAAGCATTTACAGTCAAAAAGTAACATTTGATGAAGTGGAACTGATGAAGAAGACCAGAAATGGTCAACGAAACTTCATACTCGCATAGATATCACAATGAAGATAGTTAAGCGACTATGATAATACAAATAAATTAATGGTTCTGAATAGTTCCGTTGAAAATGGTATCATCAAATTGATCTGATGATGATGATGGAGCCAGGAGGTGGGCACTGGAACTCCGTCATTTATCAATATAACCTAGCCGTCACTAAAACACAAAATTTTAGTGACGTTTCGGAAAGATTACTCCAAATTAACATGCATTCGGCCATTACCCTAATTCGTTATTGTTGTTTCGGCCCTAAATTAATATATTTCCTTCGTGCTTCCCACTTATGGAAGCACTTTCACCTTTTGGAAAAAACGGACAAAATTATTCGGCATACACTTACTTTCATTTTAAATATGACCTTGGACGATCGAGTTTAGGATCAAGTTACTCTTCCCATCCGCATAGGAGGCCTCGGCGTCCGCAAAATTACCAGTATTAGTTTACCGGCATTCATATCTTCGGTTCACAGCACTGATAAATTAATCAGGAATATTCTAACTTCCACACTGATTCCTTTTGAAGTGCCGTGCTTCACCGAGGCTATGGATGCCTGGAGACTCGCTTGCCCGAATACTAATCCACCTGACAACCCAACCTCTCAGAGACGGTGGGACGAACCGCTCTGCAAAGTAGTCCAGAAAAACCTAATCCTTACTTCTACTACTACTGCAAAGCGTGCGCGCCTCCTGGCTGTGGGAAATTGGGAGTCAGGTCTTTGGCTTCACGCACTGCCGTCGTCGAATACTGGCACCTTATTCGACGATACTACTTTCCGCCTAGCTGTTGCCCTACGCCTAGGTGCTCCTTGCTGTTCTCCTCATCGTTGCCACTGTGGCGAAGTTGTCAACAGCCTTGGTCACCACGGCCTGTCATGCAGTCGAAGCGCGGGACGGATAGCACGGCACACGAATATTAAAGACATCATCCGACGAGCCCTTGTCACCGTCGGCGTTCCGGCTGTTTTGGAACCTCATGGCCTGGCACGCGACGATGGTAAGAGACCGGACGGTATGTCTTTATTTCCGTGAAAGATGGGTAGGCCTTTAGTGTGGGACGCTACCTGTGTCGACACTCTTGCGCCATCCCATCTTCCTAGCTCTTCGTGCTGTGCTGGTGCTGCCGCTGCTGCTGCGGAGAACCTCAAGCGGCGGAAATATAACAACCTCGTCGGCAATTATATTTTTGAGCCGTTTGGGGTTGAAACTCTTGGGCCGTGGGGTCCGAGTGCTCATAAGCTGTTCAAAGAATTATCCAAACGTTTAGTAGACACTTCGCGTGACCCAAGGGCTGGCTTTTACCTCGGTCAGAGATTAAGCATTGCCATAGAACGTGGCAATGCCGCCAGCCTTTTGGGCACACTTCCAGTCGACAGCGATGCGGAGGAGTTTTTTGACGCCATATTTTAGCTAGTAGTTTTTGATTTAAGTGTATATATAGTTTTAATTAGTTAAGTGTTTTATGTATTAATTTTTTAAGGCTTAGTTGTTGAATATGACAAATAAATTTTCGACCTAGCCGTGTTTGGGCTTATTAGAATTGTCATGAGATGCACTTTGGCTATAAGGTACTATCGAACTGATCTGATATTCGAACCGGAAGGTGGAAGGTAGACACAGGAACTTCATAATAAAACAATGTAACCTAATAGTGTTTGGATTAATTGGAATTGTCATGAGAAAGAGGCACTCTGTTTATAAGTGTATCCCAACTAAAAAGTGTGAAATAAAAAACTTTTTACAAAAAAAAGATAACCGACTTCACTAAAAAAACAGCAAAAGGATCAAAATAACTTTAATTTCGGAAGTCGGTGTTAAATAAGATACAAATAATACCAAGAAACACCGACTTCCGAAATTAAAGTTATTTTGATCCTTTTGCTGTTTTTTTAGTGAAGTCGGTTATCTTTTTTTTGTAAAAAGTTTTTTTTGTTTATGTTCTTAAAGTTCATCCTAAGGTTGTCTGGTAGATATCGCTGTCAGCGATAAGGCCGCCATTGTACCCATAGATTTAAGTATCTGTGAAATTGTGGGGCAATAGAATAAACTTAATAAAGACAATTGGGGGGCAATAGAATAAACTTAATAAAGTTTATTCTATTCTATTCTTGCCCCCCTAGCCAAGTTACAGCCGTTTTGTTTCGATTCTCTCTTCGTTGATCGCCTCGAGTTGGCCACGCCTCCTATTCCTTTGTTTTAACCACGTGACTGAGCGTTGAGATGACGTCAGAATAAAGGAATCGGAGGCGTGGCCTACTCAAGGCGATCGACGAAAAGGGAATCGAAACGAAACGGTTGTAACTTGGCTAGGGAGGCTGTACTTTGATCATTTATTTCCAAGATTCCATTGAGCCTAAAAGCACGTCAAGGTCTTGGATGACAGTTATAGATCTTTGACCGATGACCTGGTGAAGGTCACGGGAATCCGATGATGTGTCGACAATTGGGGGAGACCTGTGTCCAATAGTAGACGTCTCTCGGATAAAATGTTGGCTATATCAAAATATCAATCTTCTCGCGAATGTATTTAATATTTTCGGAAACTTCTTTGTCCACAGGGACCAACAACAGAGCACGTAAGTGTAGCATTTACAACTAGTTTTAGTTAGTGGTTTTGCTCACATGAAAGTAAGATAATCCGGGGATAATTTATTTATTTTATAATTTATGTACACACACATACCTATACATTGAAAAAGATACAACATTATACAAATTTGTACAAAGGTACTACTTATTTCAAAAAGAAATTGCTTCCAGCAGAACTGCGATAGGAAAGATCAGAAGAAATGTAGACAATAGCGTGTAGAAATAAGAAGAGTTTAGTTGACTTTATAATTTCACATTTCTGCTAAATCCGTTTAGCTATTTAAATATTTTTGAATGAGGACTAAAGAAACATAAGTCATTAATCTTTCTATCCTTGTACCTTGTTATTTGGGATAAGCGTTACACGTTTTTACTTCCATTCTTTCCTGTCAACATTCATGCTATCACTAACTCCCCTTTCATTTCACTCCTCATACCATCCTTCTCTTTTTTGGCTACCCTCTCCCTCTTCATCCATCCACAAGTATACTAATAACTCTTTAGTAAAATGCGTTTCATCCCTCTTCATATGAGCATACTAAAACAAACGATTTCTTTTCAACTTTTCAGTCACTGGCGCTACTTTCAAACTTCCTTTAATATGTAGCGACATCTATGGCGTCACATAAGAACTAATCCAGCATCACGCAATCAAAGTTCTCCACGCGATTAGAACATATAGAACTTCCCGAAATCATCTATCGGGCAGTTGCCCACCAGATATTACACCCGTCTGGTCGGAGGAACCTCCCTTTTCAACGGAGGTTTGCGGGACTTTACTACCGTTCCGCCTACCTCCAAACTGGTGACCCCGACGTGACCCGTCCCGTCCCGTCCGACCGTCTGGTCGGAAGATCCTCCCTTTTCAACGGAGGTTTGCGGGACTTTACTCTCTGTTCCACAAACCTCCAAAAATATACTCATTTCTCACTTTATTTAATCTCGTCACACCGCATACCCATTTCAAAAATTTTCATGTCCTTTATTTGCACTCTTTTTATTTATCGGACCGATAAGTATCGTCCAGATAAAACAGCTTGGCAGAAAATAAGTAAGGATATATATATTGCTATTTTTCACAGCTTCCTTCGGTTCAAGAAAGGTTGAAGACATTGCCACAACTGGTAAGTTTATATTATTGGAAACTAGTTACATGCCCTGACTTCACAAAGGTGTAAAATATATACATAAGCCATTAGGCTCATGTGTATATTAGGCTAATGTATACAAGGTATTAACTTTGTTTATTGTTCTTTTAGAGCAGTGGTGGCCGAGTGGTAACGGCCCCGACTTACGAGTTGTAGGTCGCGTCTTCGAACCCAGCCAGGCGCATTATTTTGTGTAATTTATTTCATCACCACTGCTCTCAAAACGGTGAAGGAAAACATCGTGAGGAAACCGGCATGTCTTAGAAACAAAAATTCGAAGACATGTGATATCCACAAACCCGCACTGGGCCCGCGTGCAGGATTACGGCCCGTTCCCTCTCCAAGAGAGGAGGCCTGAGTCCCAACAGTGGGAACATTATAAGGCCGACTATGCTATGCTATACTATTGTTCTTTCTATTATGGAAAATTGCATCAAAATCCGTTGCGTACTACAGGAGGAGTTAGCAGATAAATAGTCTGCTTCCACTTGGTTAGGTGGTTCCTACAGCGGCTGACATGGTTCCCCAATCGGTTAAGAGATTTCCAAATTGACCACTGCAGTTCGTGTTCAGGGGGCAGACGCTCTGCTGGAGCGATGGAGTATGGAACGATAGAGTGTGTGTTCTTCCACAGATCTCATTTCTCGCCAGCTGCTTTGACGCATTTCGGTAGTAGTTTCATATTGATGAGCTTGTTATTTTTTTCCAGGACGATTTCAGTGCACCGATACGTTGGGTTAAATTAAATTCGGTAAGATCATGCAAAGCTTTAATATGTTTTGAATTCTCATCTATTAAGTACAATAATTTGTAGGAGACATCCTAGGAAACTGTAGGCGCAGGCTTAGACGCCAAGTAATAAGTAGCAGGCCCGAATGGATGGTATATCGTCTTCCACGTGTGTCTGAAGTGGACAGGACTAAAAGAGCCAATGCTTGCTGGGGCTGCAAGATGGTTCGAAACAGTTACCGTGATCCTGAAACGTAAAGGGGAACTGAAGAAGCACAACGAAAAGGAGGCCTATTTCCCAGTAGTGGGAATGTTATGGGCTAATTATGCTAAGGTGTCTTTTACAGGCAGAAAAGCTCGAGAAAAAACCGGTGACCGCTCTGAGATGGTACTACAAAGAAATGAAAAAAAAAATATACGAAAAATTTGCAACCTGAAACAAATCATCATAATTCTTTTCTACAGATGATTTATTCTTTTATTGTATTTTTGCCTTTATAATTTCCAGTTTTTTTTTAAATAATTTATGTGTATTTGCAGCCAGACACAAAAGATGGGTTAGCTCGAGTGACGGTAAATTATAAATGATTATTCTTTGCACCTCATTGTTACTTCCATAATTACTTGGCCAGAGATCGCCCAAGACAGAGAGGTTTGGAAGAAGGGGGAGGCATTTGTCCAGCACTGGGTCACCTCGTCTCCCAAACCTTTCCCCACTAGCTTGGGTTTGGCTTTCAGTCTAATCGGATGCGGCTGAATACCCACGTTTTACATGTAGCGACTGCCTATCAGACCTTCATAACCCATTTACTGGGTAACACTCTCTCTCTCACTCTCTCTAAATCTGACTCCAGTGGCAAGACTGGAGTGCCTCTTGGCAAGACTGGATTCAGAGTTTCTAGCTTTAGCCTATCTGTAGCGACTGTCAACGGGTGTAATGGATCCTAGGACTGGAACCCATCCTAGGACTGGTCTCGGCTGACGTCGCTTAACTTTGAAAATCGAACCATGCGGTTGTTATTATTTAGATTCGAGCTTCACGATGGTTTAATCTAAGAATAACTAAATTTGTAATTTACAAAACTTATTAAACTTGTAATATACTAAAATTACAAAAAAAAAAAATTACTACAAAAATTTACTTCTTAAATTACTAAAGTTATTATCTAATACAATTGTAATTTTGGTAGAAGACATGCGTTATTATAAGAAGCACAAAAAAGGTTCTGTCTAAGTGGCGATACCTAAGGGAAGACCTATGTCCACACTGCACTGTGGTAAATAATGGCAATAATATTGATGATCTCTATAACTACTAATATTATTTGTTTCGTTCAGGACAAAAAAACTCATTCGAATCAACAATATGTGATTGAGGTATGATTATTCATTTTTATTAAGTACTAGTTAACTAGACTCTCCTATATGCTTATTTATAGTGCTACTTACCACAGTGTCTCAAGACGAAAGTCTATAATCAGTGCGTGCTGCCAGTAATGACATAATTATGGCTCTGAAACATGGTCGCTCAGAATGGGCTTCATCAGAAGGCTTAAAATCACTAAAAGGACAATGGAAAGAGCTATGCTCGGAGTTTCCTTGAATGATCGCTTCAGGAATGCTGAATTTTATTTATTAAAACTTTATGCACTAGCAATAAACACTGTATAAAGGCGGACTTAATGCCTTAGGCATTTACTACCAGTCGACCTTAGGGTGGTGCAGAAACAAAACATAGTAGGTAATTACAACTGCAACTTAATGGTAAAGAAACAGAAACAAATACAATAATAAATATATACTTAGATACATACATACAAAATAACAATGTAATTATCACGTGCCATCACCTTAAAAGTGAACCGACTGGACGCCATACTGACGATATCTGCAAGAGAATCAAAGTTATCGACATAGTTCGAAAAATCGCCAAACTTAAATGGCGCATTACTCGCAGAACAGATGGCCTTTGAGGCTGAAAGGTTCTGGAGCTGTGACCGCTACACACATGGCTACACACTACACACACTCACTCACACACAGCGCACTTACACATTTACTCATGTTTAATTTTACAGGGTGAACTATACGTACCGATTGTAGATGAGAGTATGGCTAGATTGGGATGGACAGTAAGTATCAACATAAGAAAAATGTAAGTAATTTCTAAACAGTACAACAAAAATATTTTTGTTTGACGTACCTAATACAATACAGATCTAAACACCTTTTATAAAAACTGAACTCTAATGCGAAGTCCTATGTAGGCGAATAAACGCGAAGGCGTATTCGAAGCGATGCGGCACGATAGGAATAAAATGGTATTCGATTGCGGTGGTCGACGTGACCAACCACACGTGGGTGCGGGGCGGCGATAAGCGAAGCAAAGCGGACGCAATCCGTTGGTTTGATATTTTCGCGCGAAGATTTGCAGTACGGTGACTTGTTTTATAGTGTCAGTACAGGATGCCGACCACAGTGGAAGTCCTTTCCAGAGACTCTATTTTGTGGGCGATGAGTATTAGATTACGAGCAATGAACAAACTATTCCAGACTGCGCAACTGATTTATTATAATGAAGGCTTTAGGTATTCGCTTCACAACGAGCCGTGAGAAAGTCTCGACTAGACGGCATACGGCCGCCAACAGAGGAAAGAGCCCCCCGTCTCAGCGGTCGGAACTTTTATCCGTTCGGCGCGCGCGAATACCAGCCCAAGTTGCAACTGTTTCGTTTCTATTCTCTTTTCATCGACTACCTTGAGTCGGCCACGCCTCCCATTGCTTTGTTATGACGTCATGGCAACGCTTAGTCGCTTGGTCAGAACAAGAGAATAGGAGGCGTGGCCGACTCGAGGCGGTCAACGAAAAGAGAATCGAAACGAAACGGTTGTAACTTGGCTAGGGGGGCAACCCAGATTCTGTCAGTGATGTGTTACGTCCGCATTACTTCGCTCGTTCATTCGTTCTCAAGTTTCTGTACTATTGACTTCACTGACATATATAATTGGCAGCTGAAGTGGCATCTTTGCAAGCCCGTAGGAAACTGCTGCGTTGCGTTGCATTCGCATGAACCGCATCGGATCGTTTTGCTTCCACGTAGGATACAGCGTTTTGCCCTATAGATAAAATTATTTTTTCTTTAACCCCAACAGACAGAGAACTATGACGGCGCGGTCATTGAAGTAACAAACCGTCCTCATTTCGAGGAGTATGGCATCAAAGTGGTGATGCGGTCGTTGAACCTCAACCACACCACTGAGAGCGACTGGCTGGCCTATGAAACGGTGCTTGGAGCCAAGTATACCTATGAAATGGAGGTAAACAATTTTGTAGTAGTTAAGTAATAGTAGTATCTTTATTCATAATGTCTATATTATTGAGTCGAACATTGATTGATAATTCATTATTATTTTCTTGATTTGCTAGATTAATTTAATCTTTCTAATTCCAAAGGAAGACATCCAGGTCTTCCAGCCATCTTCTTTCTGGTCTGCCACGGCACTATACCACAGTGTTACCAACCTTGTGCTTTACTTCAGCTCGTTGGACATGCAGAAATAAATCAATACATTAAAAAAAGTTCAATTTTCCTTTTTTTTTTCAACAATTTTAACAAAATATTTATTTTTTCAGTGTGCCAGTGAAGCGTGTCAATCTAGAGTAAGCTCAGTAACTTTATTTTTATTTGTATTAAAAAGTTTTTTTTTTTATTATAAATTTTGAGTTTACATGAAAAGAAGAAAAAGACTGTTGGCGGTATATATTTAAGTTAACATGATTAAATAATAGTAGCAGCTTTCCTTATATATTTTTTTTATTTATTAATTTTATATATGCTTACTTAAATAGCAATGGATAGAGCATATTTTTCGCAGAAGCGATGATCGCGACCGCGTATCAAAAGAAACAGCGTCGTAAGTTTATCTCCTGGCAGCAATCTTCATGGATGTCCTCTACCCTGGGGTGGGTGGAAGGGTCTTTCAGACTCGTACTGATTAAATCACGCCAGTGTTCCCTCCTATACTTGCGTTAGGTTAGGTTGGACTGCGGGTATAGTGTGAATTCCACTGTCTCGGAGCATTGGCCACCAACGTTGGGCCTCGTTCCATATTGGAGAGTGACTCAACCATACGTCTAAGAGAAATGCGCGTGGAACACTACGCGCTACTATCTCGGATCCAGATTAATGGGGTGGCGGATGTTCTCTAATCCGTCAACCCTGGACCTTTTTAGGGTAAATTGCAAGAAGGCGTTGTCCGCCCTTGCACAACGCCAGGTCAGAAGGGCTGCCACGAAGTGAACCGATGATCCTGTGAAGGCTATAAGAATCTGCTACATGCATAGAACCCGTTTAAGGTCATTGTGGCGATGTTTGGGACAGGCCTATATCCAGCCGTGGACGTCTTTTGACTGGAATGATAGTGACGATGATGAACATAAAATAATGTTTGTTGTTTTGTTTTAGTGCCACAGAGCTGGATGTGATTGTACGGTAAGGATACCTTTCCATTGTCTTGTTGACTTTGTTACATGGATTGGGCACAACACGATGTATTTAGTCCAGTGAACCGTCACGCTGTCACTCCCTTTTGCACCATTATGTCCAAATTCCTTCAGTCTTTCCTTTGTCATTATTTTACATACTTCTCTTTCTCCACTGCTCTACTCCGCTGCTTTCTGTCCATTGCTGGCCTTATAGTCGACCTTATAATGTTCCCACTGTTGGGACTTCTGAGTCCCAACAGTGATGAGGTCTGCCTCATCTCTAGGAGAGGGAAATCCGTAATCCACCACGCGGACCCAGTGCGGGTTGGTGGATGTCATGTGTCTTCGAATTTTTGGTTCTAGGACATGCCGGTTTCCTCACGATGTTTTCTTTCACCGTTTTGAGAGCAATGGTGATGAAATAAATTACACAAAGTAATGCGCCTGGCTGGGTTTGAACCCGGAACCTACAACTCGTAAGTCGGGGCCGTTACCATTCGGCCACCACTGCTCCATCACTCAAGGGTCATTAGAAAGGCAATTTTGGACAGTATCTATCACTATATTTCTTTCCTTGTTGTGTTGGATGATGGGTGTGGTGTGGGTGTTAAGTGAGTAAGTAGCCTAGGGCAGTAATAGTCTTGACTTTGGACTCCAGGTTAGAGCAGTAAAAAACAGACTGAAGGAACACGTGTAGGATTTCTTCAGTAAAAATCCGACACTCCGTCTTTACCCAGGACGAGAGAAGTTATTTGAGTTACCACCCCAAAAAAAATAGTTCTCAATTATGAGGAAAGCACAATCCCGAAAATATAGTTCTTTGAGGAAACACTCCGATAGTCAGATTTTTTAAACAGCATTAATTACGGCAGATAAAGTCTTTGGATGACCTGTATATTATTTTTCTTATTTCAGTGTAAAGGCGATTCGTGTGCTTCTGGGGTATGTAACATTATATTTAATGTATATATCATGAAATGGTGGTATTTTATGATAAAGAATATTGCTAGTTGGTCACATTACGATATGGACAAGCTTAATGAATACACACTCTGGATTTAACAATATGAACAGCTGAACACATGTTTTTTTATGAAAGGACAAACACGGCTAATCATATTGTAAAATACATAATTTTATCTACCGGTAGAGGTGTTGATTTCGCTCACGATGTTTTCCTTCACCGTTTTGAGAGCAGCCCCCCTAGCCAAGTTACAATCGTATCGTTCGCGCGAACGCCTCGAGTCGGCCTCGCCTCCGATTCCTTTGTTCTGACGTCATCTCAAAGCTCAGTCACGTGGTCAGAACAAAGGAATCGAAGGCGTGGCCTACTCGAGGCGTTCGGCGCGAACGAAACGATTTTAACTTGGCTAGGGGGGCAGTGGTAATTAAATAAATTACTCAAAGTAATGCGCATGGCTGGATTTGAACACAACATACATTAATGATATGGCCAAACATGGATTGAAATATCATCTAACGTCAACATTTAAACGATTTGGCCAGCTTTAATGGCCAAATCGCAATAATACCATCATGAAGTGATCAACTTTAAGATCTGGCCACGACGTATGTATAATTTTCTTGAGATATTTATTGTTTAGGTGCCAGGGTATCTAGTAAAAATTTTCTAATGACATACAAGATTATCTTTGATTCGGAATTTTTTATATTAATATTTTAAATAATTTTTTAACCACTTCAATCAGTACATACACATTATTGTCTTAATTCGGGATATGGTCTATCCCTGTGCCAAGTTTCATGTAAATCTGTTCAGCCGTTATTAAGTAAAAAGGTACCAGACGAACAAAGTTACTTTTGCATTGATAATAATTTAACGATTTAATAGGATGGTAGTATGTAATTAATTAGATATATATTTTTAGTAACACCTAATATGTTTATGGGTCATTTATTTATTTATCCTCACATCAGAACGCCTTGCAGCAACTACACCTATGGAACACAATTAGTCCAGAATTTGCATCTTTCCAACGTCGTGAGCGCAGTGAAACGATAATCATCAAAGGAGCGACGCGTAGGTTACGTCGCTCGCTTACGCAACATAAGGCCATCGCTCCTCTAGGATTCCACATGTATCAAATCCCATATCGAACACATTTTGAAATGTCAAAGCTTTTTCGATGAGTTTTTACAAGAAAAATTGATTAAAATTGAAAATTATAGAAAATTTTGATATGTTATCTTGACAGTTGACCATAGAAAAAGGCTGCCATGCGTTGCTTACTTGTACTACTACTATTTTTTGGTCTAGTGGTTAGTGACCCTGACTGCTACGCCGGAGTTCGTGGGTTTGATTTCCACCCAGGACACGTTTATGTGATGAGCACGATCATTTGTTCTGTGTCTGGGTGTAATTTATCTATTTACGTATGTATTTAGAAATTTATAAGTATATTTATTAGTTGTCTAGCACTCATAACACAATTTCTGCTTAGTTTGAGACTAGATGGTGCTGTGTGATAGTTGCGGAATAAATTAAAAATGGAGAAATCCACAGGAGAACCAAAGTTATCGACATAGCCCGTAGAATCGTATAATAATATATTATAGTTTATGGTTTTGTTTTTCTCAGTGTGTGGGAGTAAGCTGCAATGCCCTTGTGAGTACTTTTTAATTAAATATCATACCTATTTGGAATATCGTAACGTGGTGTTACTTTGATCATGAGATATAACTTTGAGCCGAACTAACTAACCAAATAAATACACAGTAAAAATAGTTTCACATGTTCCTATTGGTCAACAAGCTTGCACCAAAGTTACCCCACTTTACTCGATATATTAAAAAAAAAACATAACTAAACATAGTTTTACAAGACTTAACGAGTATATAAGTCGTTTTGATAAGTCTTCATACAAATTGTGAGCACTATAACTGCCAATAAGGTTATTATTATTATTTCCGCTGCTTTAGGTTCTCCTCAGTAGCAGCACCAGCATGTAGTGTTTTTTTTTAAATAGTTTTGTTTTTCATTAATATAATATTTAATATATTCAAAAATAAACTTTTTTTTTTTAAGTGAGAATATCATCTTATGACAAATCCCGCCCTTGCGCCGAGCGAGAGGGCGTGTCAGACTTTTACTGACTAAAACCCACTCCTGTTCCTTCTTTGCCTTCGTCCCAGGGCCTCGGGTTTCACTTTCACACTACCCGTAGCCCCAGTAGGCTTCGACCCTGCGTAAGGTATACGTAAATATATAAGTAGAACTTTGCGAATACTGACAAATGCTTGCACTGACTGGACAGGTCCACTCAAATCCGTATGGTTCTTTCTTCAAAAGACCATCTCAGACAAATCTGCATGGTTCTCATGTGATTTGACTATAACATATTTACTGTATGGACTTTAAAGGAGACTTTGACCTCTGAGTTTGTTTCGGTATTTCTTCTCAGGGTAGTCAGCTAGGAAATACAGGACTGATGAAAAAAAAAATGACGTGTAAAAGTGTTTTTTTAAACCTATTTGCAAAATCACGTGTGCAAAATATATTTATTTATTTATTAAAACTTCATGCAACACAAAAGTACAAAGGCGGACTTCATTCCTTAGGCATTCTCTACCAGTCAACCTAGGGTGGTAAGGAGAAAATGTGGCAGGTGCATAAAAATACAAAAGAATATTAAGAAAATAAGAGTTTAAAAGTATAAATATATATACGAAATAAACAGACATATATAATGTAATATAATATATCCATGTATAAAGTAAAAGAAAGGGGTTATTTAGACTACTTCACTATTTGTGCAGAAAGTAATTTCACAACATCCGCTTAAATGCATATAGAGTGGTGGCCATCCAGAGGAAGCGCAAAATAAATGTCATTTATAATCATTTATCATAAACCTCAAAGGTATGATCCTCTAGTAATTCCAAAATAATCTGTTGTTTGCTCATGAATGGTATTCATTATTTTCAGTGCAAGGGACCAGGATGTAACGCTATGGTATGCTCTATATAAAATAAGTGAACCAGTGCAAAGTAAGTGTTTAGCTATTTCTTTTGAGGACACGTAACCAAATGGCGGTGACGTCACAATTCAGCATGTGCATACTTAAACTTTTATTTGACAGTTTCCACCAGATTTGATAGATTTCTAACTTGATTAATATTGAAGGAATTTGAAAAATTCTTTGTATTTGTGATTTTGGATAAAGTCACTTTTTGAAACATACAGAAAAAAAGAAAAAATATGAGCCAAGTTCCCAATTGTCAATACGACTTGAGCAAGCAATGTGATTATTGGTCATCCCTTCTGTGTATTAAAAATGGTGTTGTTTTTAGGACTCCGTACCTCAAAAGGAAAAAACGGAACCCTAATAGGATCACTTTGTTGTCCGTCCGTCTGTCTGTGTGTCTACCTGTCAAGACCCTTTAACTCGGGAACGCGTGGCGGTATCGAATTGAAATTAAAACCGTATTCTAAGGTCTGCGGTCCCTTGAAGCTGTGAAAAAAAAGCTTCTAAGTTAGCGAAAAAAAAAGATACGGCTATTTATGTCACAAAAAACGAACACTCTGAAAGAAATCAAAATTCATAGGGTACTTCCCGTTAACCCATAATCCTGAAATTTGGCATAAAGCAAGGTCATATAGTATAATTTATATAGGAATAAATCTGAAAACAAAAAATTTGTTGTTACGTCATAAATTTTTTTTTTTTGCGATTTGAAAAATCTTCGAGACTTCATTAGGAAATTGAACTATTCACAAAATTATGTAGTTTAATTTCTAAGGAACCCTCAGTGCGCGAGTCTGTTGATTGCGTTTGACCACAATCTCACCTGATGGTAACCGACGATAAGGTTGACGATGGAGCACGCTTGCCAAGAAACAACCTATACATTCTTGATTTAAAGACCCCTAGGTTGTAACTATCAGGGAACACAGACCAGTAGGAAATGAAATGTGGGACTGTCGTTGATTTCTACTTATCTCAAATTCTGATAAATTTCCATTTTATGTCCAAGTTCATATCAGTCTAGTAATAAGTTTCTTATAAGGTAAACTTAAAAAGTTTGTTTTTAATTTCTAGTGTATCGGCGAGCAGTGTACGGCCAAGGTATTTAATTTTCAACTTATTATGTTTCCCGACATTACTCACTGCGGTAAATCTTTTACTAATATTCAACCATATATATTGGATTACACATGGGCACGCCACAATTATGGCGGTAAGTCCCCTCTTTGAGGCGTGGTTGGAAAGACCTCACGGCGTCCTCACCTTCCGCATGACGTGGATTCTCACCGGACACGGTAAGTTCGGGAGGTTCCTGCACCGGATTCGTGCGGAAACGACGCCTGGGTGTCGCCACTGTGTGGACCGCCCGGAGGACACGGTAGAGCACACGGTGGAGGTGTGCCCGCTTGGGCAGAGCAACGCCGTGTCCTCGTGGGGGCAATCGGCGGCGGCGATCTCTCGCGCCGGGCTTTGGTTCAGGCCATGGTCCGAAGCGAGGAGGAGTGGCAGGCGGTCGTCTCCTTTTGCGAAGCAGTAATGCTAGCAAAGGAGGTGGCCGATCGCGTGAGGCAACGGTCCTTACGCTCCAACCGCCGCGGGATTCCGATCCCGATTTCCGGTCACCGTAGGCGCGGGCTTGCGGACGGCGAGCAATGGGTGGCTCGCCGTCCGACCGTCCGGTAACCGTCCGGACCGAGCCCAAGTCGTCGACGGCGCGTACTGTTCCACGCGCGCCTCAATGAGATGTCAGCAAATCGTAGGGGCCCAGCAGGGTCGAAGCCTACTGGGGCCACGGGTAGTGTGAAAGCGAAACCCGGGGCCCTGGGACGAAGGCAACGAAGGAACAGGAGGTGGGTTTTTAGTCAGTAAAAGTCTGACACTATTTCCCATTCCGCCCAAGAGCGGGACTTGTCATAAGATGATTTTCCCACACAATACAAAAAAAACACATTACTAACTATATATATATATATATATTGGAGTGGCTACCACGCATTTATGAAAGGACACTGGAGGGCCAGTGTCCTTTCATAAGAACGGTCTTGTGCGACCAGCGATACCAGTTCATCGTTCCAACATGCGGAAAGCTCTCTAACGCTACGTCTTTCGGAGCTTTTGGTCTTATAGACCATCAGTGAGCAATATGCCCTACCTACTACCACTTAAGTTTAGCATTTGTTGGCGACCTTAGTTCTCCTGCGGATATCTTCACTTCAAAGGCCGAGTCTCTCCGAATTGTAGTGGATCCGATATTTTTTGTTTGATGTACCAAGCGCCCGAATTATCTACCATCTTATTATTAATTTTTGGTACATCATCGACCCTCTTATATCACACACACACATTTCCCCCCCCCCCCCCTTATAGATTACATTTGGCATTATAATCTTTTTTATCATAAACTACAAAAAATACTCACTACTACTCTGTCTATTGTCTCTACTATTATTTATGCGTCCATTCGAGTAGAATTAAACTGTTTTCTCTCTTTTATTTCTTACTCACAAAAAATATAGACCACCTACATAACAAAACAGCTTGTATTTCCATCTTTACTCGCTACAAAGAAAAACAATGTAAAACCAAGCATGCCGCAGAATCCATTGGGTGTATTGCATTGTATGTTGAAGTGTATTGTACATAACCTACATGTTGGTCAATTTTATTGGATTGCAGTGTGAAGGCTTGAACTGCGAGGCCAAGGTATGTGGAATGCAATTGTTTTAGTATTTATTTTGTTTTATTCTATGATCCGGTTCAAGGTAACTAGTATGTTCAGATTATAATAGGTCTTTACTTATGAAATTGCTGTTTCTTCAAACGCGTTGCTTTGACTTATAACCAGTGATCGGAGTATGTAGATTGATTTTTGGTACTTGTATCATAAATGCACACAGAAAGAATAACATGGATAAGCCATTTTTCCGGAAAGTAATTCCGGTATTTCCGGATTCAATTAAATATTGATAATGTTGGTAGTGATATTATTATTACTCAATTCAAAATTTAAAGGAAGGTATAATGTTCTGATTGGTCGATGGGTTGTGTCAAATCGTGACTGTGTGCCGTTTAAAAAAATATGAAGCTAATTTTAATACAATTCCTACCTAAGATCCGGTTTTTTTTTGTAATAATTAACCAATTCCGGAGGAATGTCCATATTAATATATAAGTTTCGGATCAATGAGCCCAATTCAATCTACCTACTCCGATCATTGCATAAAACCATGACAGCTAATAAAAAAAAAAGTTTTTTTCTTATTAAAAGTTCCAACGTCGAAACTGTGCATTTTAAAGGGCATGCTATTTCAATGACGTATACCTATGACTTACTTCTAACAAAAGGACTCTGAATTTTTGGTTTAATAGCTTTCGTTTTGAAAATTTTGTCTTGTACCCGCCCAGAGAAGAAAAGTTATTTGTGAGATAAAATTTCCCACGCGAATGTGATTGGGCCAAAACTAGACATCCCATTCATTAGCAGTTTTAAGTCTGTATACTTCATTAATATGGTATACCGCTTGAGATACATTGTTTCCACGGTATAATGTAAATAGTTTTGTGTATATATTAAAAAAATATTTTTTATTTTTAGTGTTACGGTAAACATTGCAGCGCATCTGTAAGTATTACAACAAAATATCAGAAACGATATTTTAAAATAGACCAATTACAGACACTTTTGAATTGTCAAAATGTCGTTCAGTCAAAAAAAGTGAACCTAAATTGCACGTTCCAAAGCGTAGATCTCTATGGAGAAGAACGTGCAAGTAACTCCATGGACAATCTTTTAAATCATATGAGTTATGTTAATATTAATTACATATTTTATGTCGCTTCTAAAACATCATCTACACTCTTCTACGAACAAAATTAACCTGTCTTTGTAACACATATGTATATATAACATTTTATTTACATTTTGGTAAATATAAATAAAATGTAAGTATCGATGGTCGGACGGCGAGCAATGGGTAGCTCACCACCCGACCGTCTGGTAACCGTCCGGACCGAGTCCAAGTCGTCGACGGCGCGAAGTGTTCCACGCGTGCCTCGAGGAGATGTCAGCAACCGTGGGGGCCCAGCAGGGTTTCGACCCTGCTTCGGCCTACTGGGGCCAAGGGTCTGATTCCGAAAACTCGGCCTTGGTATGAAAGGCAACGAAGGAACAAGAGTAGGTTTTTAGGCAGTAAAAATCTGACACGATCTCCCACTCCGCCCAAGAGTGGGGGATATCATTGGATGATTTTCCTACCGAAAAAAAACTATGACGTATTAAAATCTCAAGCGTGCGAGTGAGAAAGAGGGATGGAGCTATACACCCTATATAGCTCCATCCCTTTAGCAGTTCAGTTTAGGTCATCAAGTGGATCACGTTCAGAGTTCGTGGTAAGGTCTCTAGTATCCTGTACGGACCGTGTGTATTTGCCAAAGTTTCTTTTTCATTTCTATTTCTGCTCTAGCAATTTTAAAATCAAATAAAAATATCGTTCCTGAAGGAAACGACCAACAATATACATTTTCTATCGGATCGTAAAAGAGCAATGACAATATTGCACCGAAGCATATTGATCAAATATGATTCGAAAGGTTACTTTATTTTATTTACCCCGCATCTTGAAGAAAATCGGAAATATATCAAAATCTTTTGATTGTTCTCTTTTTTTTACTCGACTGCGCGACGCAAAGGAGGGTAATGTGTTTATCAGTCTATGTATGTATGTTTGTTTCTATGTGGCGTTCTAGAGACCAAATGCGTAGGCCGATTTTGATCATTCTTACGTCAATCGATTCGTCTTAACCTTGCGAGTGTCACTAAAGACATGACAGTAATCAATATTCACCACAGCGACAACCAGACGCCATATTGTCAAAATGAAAAAAAAAAGTCGATGAACTATGTCAAGTGGGGTGTCATGTGTTTAATTATATTTCCTGATAATCAGTTTAAAAAAAAAAAATGGGATTGGGTGGGCACTTCACCCGCATGCACACTGACCGCTGGGAAAGGTCTTCATAACGACACCACCGAGGCCGACCTGGGAAGAGCAAGTGGCAAGACGACTTAGACGCTTACGGCAAGGACTACTGGTGACTCGAGAAAAGAACACCTGGAAGAAGTTGAGGAAGGCCTTTACCCAGTTGTGAGAAAGGATAGGCTAAGTAAAAAAAATCTCTGCAGAGAGACATCGTACCTGAAATTGCTGAATTTTCTAAAATTGGATTGGGCGGGTCACATCACCCGCATGCACGCAGACCGCTGGACAAGGGTCTCCATAAAATGGGTACCTAAGGATGGACGATGCTACCGAAATTGACCTAGGGAGAGGTGGCGAGATGACCTAGATGCTCATCACAAGGACTTGTTCTTGGTGGCTCGAGAAAAGAACACCTGGAAGAAGTTGGGGAAGACATTTGCCCAGTTGTGGGAAAGGATATGGGCTAAATAAAAAAAGATCTTTGAAGAGAGACATCGTACCTGAAGTTTCAGAATTTTATAAAATTGGGTTGTAAGGGTCATTTCACCCGCATGCACATTGACCGCTAGGCAAGGGTCTCCACAAAATGAGTACCTAAGGATGGACCATGCCGCCGAAGTCGACCTGGTGGCGAGATGACCTAGACGGCTACCACAAGGACTGGTCCTTGGTGGCTCGAGAAAAGAATACCTGGAAGAAGTTGGGGAAGTCCTTTGCCCAGTTGTCAGAAAGAATATGGGTTAAGCAAAAAAAAAAATCTTTGAAGGGAGACATCGTACCTGAAGTTTCTGAATTTTCTAAAATTGGGTTGTAAGGGTCATTTCACCCGCATGCACATTGACCGCTAGACAAGGATCTTCACAAAGCAGGTACCTGAGGATGGACGACGCCGCCGAGGTCTACCTGGTGGCGAGATAGACTGGTTCATGGTGGCTCAAGAAAAGAATACCTGGAAGAAGTTGGGGAATGCCTTACTCTAGCAGCGGGAGAAAAAATCTTTTAAGGGGAGACATCTTTTCTGAAGAGGCACAGTAGGGCCGATACTTGTTAGGGTTATGGGAATGGAATGGAGCCCGTCAATCATGCTAACATTAACATCTCTTTCAGGTGCGCGTGGAACAAAATGCGCCGTTGTCCAGGCCTGGGGCTAAAAAACAAAAACAACCTTATACAACATTAGTTTTAGCATATACGAAACCCGAAACACGAGTCTAGTATTTTTATTTAAAGAATCTATGTACAAAATTTCATAATTGTATCATGTTATCCGCACAAATACACAGTCATCGGGCCATCCAGGCGCTGTGCGCTGGCACCTAATGCCCACTATGACCTGCCGTGACCTGTGTTGTACTTAGTGTCGGTGGTTTTCAACTTGTGACCTTTGATGTGATGCTGAATATTAATCTTGCGAGCAAAAAAAAGAGGGATGGAGCTATACACCCTTCATAGCTCAATCCTTTACAGTTCAGTTTAGGTCGTAAAATGGATCGCATAAAGGGCTCGTGATAGCATTACAGATCCCTAACAACTTGTTTTTTCTTGCAGTGTTCTCTTCTCTCCTGCTCATATTCGGTAAACGGTGGTCGTGCACACAACAGCAATGCAACCTGGGATGAAGTGTATCCACAATATGGCGCGAGATTCTCAAATCAAGACGTCAAGCGACCCATTCAACGTCAAGGAGTTGACTATAGTCAGACTGGTGGTGACTATGGGCACGCTGCGAATGACTTTGGTCAAACTAAAGACTATGGCGGTGTTGGTGACGAGTATTACGGATAGGGACGAAAGAAACTAATTGTTTGAACATGTATCTGAGGATGTAATATGTTATAGTAGGTACATTTTGATACAAGTGGAGAAAGTTGGTCATTGCGACCGAGGCGGCGGCGGCGGTATTTTGGAAGGCTGCAGTGCCCAATTTCCACGTGTATCAAACGACGTTTTTCAATACACTTACGAAGACATAAATAAAGGGGGTCGACGAGTGACTTGTGGGGTTGACGCACGCCACGTGGGAGTTGACGATAAATGTAATTAAATTCTGGAAATAATGTGAAAAACAGTAAATTGCGTGCTTAAAAGCGGTAGGGATAAGAGCGGGTTTTCGAGTAAGAGTATTGAAAAAAAAAACTGATGTTTTTAAGAATTTTAAACTTGACTTACCATCCTTTTTTTGTTTACTTACTAAAATAAAATCATCACGGACTCACAACGGGATACAGTTCGAAATTTGAAGCAGATTTTAGAGCTACAACCGCACTGCTAGCTTAGAGCGTAGAACTTTCCGACTAATACTGGCCACTAATAATAATAATACATTATTTATTGACATAAACTTTTTTTACACACATATATGAAATTCCCTGGCTCCTGAGCTAGTTAGGAAATGTATTACAGGAGCCAGTGTATTCCCCATATTATTATTATTATAATGCTGGCCACTCACCATCATGATACTTTTTGCAGTGGCTTGATCAAGTTAAACAAACATTGGAGTATTTAGCCAGATTTCAGTGGGTGTTTTAATTATTCGCAAAATTATTCTTACTGGATATTGTGGTGTAAAATTGAGGTAGTTTGGTATTGCAAGTGTTTGCACCACTGGACAATTTGTGGAATCATTCGTTGACTAACTCAGTAAAGTTTTCCAAGAAAATTGACTCATTAAACTGAACATTTGCTGCCAAATACTACAAAACCACGTGTTACATAAGTATTCTACGAGCGACATACGAACGAAGACATGGCTCAAAAGGCTTGGTATCCTTGGTAATGTCATGATCATTATGAGTATAAAAAAAACCGACCGTGTGTGGGGAGAATTTTGAAAGGACATGCCAAGTCAAGCCACTTGAAGCTACTGTATCGTGCGGCATTATGGTGGGTGGTCAGATTTACATCTGATTACTTGTTATGATACGAACATTGCTACACCAGGCATACGTGCCCCACGTATGCCTGGTGCCCTATAAATTTGTTGCCAAAATTGGATTTTTAATATGGGAAATGCACTGGCTCCTGTAATACAGTTTTTAATTAGCTCAGGAATGAAGGAATTTCTTTTATGTGTGTAAGAACCTTATGTCAAAAAATAATTTTATTATTATACGACTTATATAGACGCCAAGTGCGAAATTTTTTATTCTAAAGCAAGCATTCTGTATTCACGTGCTCAGCTTAATACAATTTCAGTACCTGTAACACAACATGTTAATTTAAACTGTAAAAATTTGTTAGTTGTGAAAACAATTGTACTTTGCTAATAAACTAAATAAAATTCGGAGTATTTTCTTTATTGCTTATGATTTTTTTTACCTTTTTAGAAAAGGCTTCCTAAAAAGGCGAAGAAAGAAGAAGAAAGAGCTAAAATAGTAAAGCCTACGGTCTACGGACGCGTAGCTTCCTATACGCATATAAATCATTATAAGCTTGATTAACTTAGCGGTTGACGGAGCGGCAACGTTTTGCTCGCGTCGCTGCATGCAGGCTTCATGACGCCTGCCGTATCGTATATCACACGTCGAGCGAAAGCTTGTTTTTATTTTCGTAAAAATGGCGGAACGTCTTGTTCGTCCGAAGGCATTATAACATTAAATGATTGAAAACGTGCGCGTGTAATACGCCTCGAGGACAGGGTTCAGTACGCTGTGCTTCAAGCTGCATGGGCCTCAAGTCTGCTATTACAATTGTAGGACTAATCCTACAATTGTAATAGCAGACTTGAGACTAATCTCAGAAGTAAAACACCGTATTGCTAAAAATCACACTTTATTACTTACTGTTGTATACAATTCAATATAATTAAATTTAGCACTTATTGCGTCCGCATTCTTCAACTGCTCACGGCGTATTGCCCTTCCGACGAACGTTGTCGCCCCACTATCTCTAGACAACCCCCACTACTCGTTTTCACGGCGAGGGCGATACTGCGACTCAATCAACCAACTATACTCATGACCTATTAGAGATAATTGAGTAACTTTAAATAATAACAATTGTACATAGTTATCTATAATTATTATAAATAAGCTACAAAATATTAAAAATATAACATCTGATAATTAATAAGCTAACACAATAATGTCAGAATAGTCTATCATTGATTTCATAATTGTTGATTTTGACAAGTTTGGTAATCTACTAATATAATGGTTTCATTATGACTTTCCAATGGTCAACCACTGACACTCCATTGAAAGAAATGGCATAGAATGGTAATCTCGTATAAATTGACAAATGAATGTCTGACGTATGCGGTAATCTGCTAAAATTTTGATAGTTCCTTTGATCAGTGACCTACCATTAGAACGTCATTGTGCAGTCATTGCTTTTAATTTGTTTCGAGAAAGGTCGATATTGTCATTCTACCATAAAATCATTGACCTACGAATGATCGACCATTATGAATTATCAGATTACGAACTTTTAGCTAAATGACAATGAGATCGTGTTGGAATGACGAATTTATAAAAATAGTAGACTTGGGCCCTTCGTGTATTTGAAGCTGCAATGCGTTCTAAATATTTTAATATTTTAAATAATTAACATAAAATATTTTTAACCGTAATCAATGGGTATTATCAACGTTTTGGTAAAAAGTTCATCAATAATTAAATACTTCGGTATTTAATTATTGATGCTATTACATATATTTATTCAGATAATTTTTGTTACGCAGCCCGTGAAGAGGACAAATTATTTTGTATGAAGATTATCCGAGTTCGATGAAAAAAAAGAAATATTATGCGTTAATTATGGGCAAAAAATATATAAATCTGTGTAGTTTAGCTAGATAATATATCAGAGTACTAATAGGTACTTCTTACATAGCAAATATAATTTTGTCATAAAATAACGAGTGTGGACAAAGTTTGCAATCAAAATGGTCATTTTAAATGATTTTCACCCAAAGGGTAGCTGAAGGTCGGGTGTGGTTTTAGTCAGTGAAATTCTGACACGCCTTTCCACTCCACCCTAGAGTGAGAGAAGTCATTGGATGATTTCACACATTTAAAAAAAAACATGCATATATGTGATCACTCGTGACTTATGTGCAATAGACCTTGGAAGCATCGCTTTAGGATAATTTCATCATCGTCATCATTTCAGCCGGAAGACGTCCACTGTTGGACACAGGGCCAAGTGTCGCTAACGACCGGTCCTGTGAGTCTTGAATCCATCGGATTCCCGCAACCCTCAACAGGTCATCGGTCTATCTTGAGGGAGGCCTTCCAACGCTGCGTCTTCTGGTACGTGGTCGCCACATCAGCCCCCCTAGCCAAGTTACGATCGTTTCGTTGCGACGTCATCTCAACGCTCAGTCACGTGGTCAGAACAAAAGAATCGGAGAGCTGGTCTACTCAAGGCGTTCGACGCAAACGAAACGATCGTAACTTGACTAGGGGGGCAGAACCTTTCGGCCTCATCGACCATAGGAAAAATTTGCACAGAATAAAACAAAAGTATACAGTATAACACAGTATAATTGAAAGTTATCATCGACCAGAACGTAAGAACTTCATGTAGCTCGTAACTTTTTTAAATTGGTTAATTTTGTCCCTAATATACCTCGCCAGGACGGAAGTTAGACGTATATCAATTGAATACTCTAGTTTCACTCTTTCTTCAGAACCCGATTCTGTTTTGGTAGTTGATAATTTTTTGTTACTTATTCTTTTAGGTTTATTTTTAGTACCATAGTCTTTATCTTCCTCTGTGGTATCTTGGGAGCTTTTCTCTTTTGAGTCCTAGAAAAGAAAGAAAAGATAATATTTTATATAATTTTAAAATATTATATTAATATAATATTCAACAACTTTCACACAACGTCATCATATCTCGTTAAAAAAATAAAAGGTCATTTTTGACATTTAAGAAAGAACCTTAAATGTAACTTGGAATGAAACTGAAATAAACTTTAAAATATAATTGGTTTTTTTTTTATTGGGTGGGAAAATCATCTTATGACAAGTCCCGCTCTTGGGCGGAACGGGAGATAGTGTCAGACTTTTATTGATTAAAAACCCACTTCTGTTCCTTCGTTGCCTTCGTCCCAGGGCCCCGGATTTCGCTTTCACACTACCCGTGGCCCCAGTAGGCTTCGACCCTGCTGGGCCCCTACGATTTGCTGACATCTCCTTGAGGCCGCGCAAATTTTGGTTCCGGTGTAGTAGTAGCTTTTTTAGGCATACCTACACTACACCGGACAAGCTGCTAGGTAGTCAAAATACAAATATCAAAACAGGCCTTTTATTTTTAGACAACTTTAGTCTCAAACTAAGCAGAGCTTGTACTGTGCTAAATACCTAGGTAATAAGGGTTAAAGTATGAAATTGCCGTTTTTCAAAACAGGTTGCTTTGAAGTGTTATATCTTTGGATTGACTTCGAATTATAAGTTCAAATAAACTTTATATTAAAGGTACGTTATTCATTTTTCAAAATTTGGTATAATAATAATAAATAATAACTCTTCAAAGCAACCTGTTTTAAAAAGCGGCAATTTCACAGTTAGATAGAGATAGATCGAGGGAGAATGGAAACGGCGAGAGATGTCGTGCGGTGTTCCGCAGGGATCGATACTCGGACCGCCCTTGTGCATCGGGTACGACTAAGTGCTGCGTGGCGACTTCCCCGACGGGGTCTGCGTAACAGACCACGCTGACCCTGTTGGTCCTGGCGCAGGGAGGGTCGTATCGGGCGGTGGTCGGACTAGCGACACGCGGGTTTGCGATAGTCGCTGATAGGATCCAGTAGATGGGACTCGAGGTGGCGCTGCACACGTCCGACGCTATATGTTTTCACGGCCAATAACGCCACGGCGTTCCCAATTAACGGTAGGAGGAGTTCACATCGGCGTCGGGTCGACGATGAAGTACCTGGGGCTCGTTCTCGACAGCCAGTGGAATTTCGAGAAGCACTTCCGACGTCTGGCTCCCAAACTGAATCGGAATGGGGCTGCCCTCAAGCGGCTCCTGCCCAAGCTTGGGGGTCTAGAAGCCTCCCGCCGGAGGCTCTACGCAGGCATCGTTCGGTCCATGGCCCTTTATGGGATGCCGGTGTGGACGCCATCGCTGCGAAAGTGACCGGCGGCCCAGCTGAATGCATGGGTCATGGCCATACGGATGGTGCAGGGATACTGCACGGTTTCCCGCGAAACGGCGAGCCTCCTTGCTGGCCTGCCACCGTGGGATCTGGAGGCAACAGTTCCTGCACATATGCACGATTTGCGCGTGGAGATGCAACGCCAGGGCAAAACTCGGCGGGATCTCATGGTGAAATGGAGATAGCGACTATCGCAACCCAGTACTAGGCACGCCATAATTATGGCGGTATGTCCCCTTGTAGCGACATCTAACGCGTCACATAAGAAAATCCTGAATCGCGCAATCAAAGTTCTCCGCGCGATTAGAACATATAGAACAGCCCGAAATCATCTATCGGGCAGTTGTAGCCCACCAGACATAACACCCGTCTGGTCGGAGGATCCTCCCTTTTCAACGGAGGTTTGCGGGACTTTACTCTCTGATCCGCTTACCCACAAACTGGTGACCCTCGACAAAGAACGTCAGCGCAGCCTTCGTGCAGCCACTACCTCGTGACGTCATCATCACTTCCTCAAGCTTTCGAGCAGCGAGCCATACAGCCAGCACCCACGGCTAAAGGGTATCCTGACCACCAGCATGCCTACATGGTCATACCTGGTCATCACCCTCAGCCTCATCAGCGACCTTGGCGAAGCACACTGCACCTTCGGCCAGTCACATGAAGAGCAACGAAGAACCTCTCCTGGTCGACGCAAGCAGTCAAGCCACTACGTCACACAGCACCGCTCCGACTCACTGGAGCCTGCAGCATCATCCCGACTCACTGGGATATCATCACCCCGACTCACTGGGGCATCATCCCGACTCACTGGGACAGCACCACCCCGACTCACTGGGGCATCACCGCAGACAGTTCCGACTCACCGAGAACTATGCGGCATTCGGTTCCGACTCACTGGAACCAACCTACCACTGGCCTGGCACGCATCAAGAAGCCTCAAGAACCATCGATCTCCGATCTCCGGAGGGGAGTGATGTAGCGACATCTAACGCGTCACATAAGAAAATCCTGAATCGCGCAATCAAAGTTCTCCGCGCGATTAGAACATATAGAACAGCCCGAAATCATCTATCGGGCAGTTGTAGCCCACCAGACATAACACCCGTCTGGTCGGAGGATCCTCCCTTTTCAACGGAGGTTTGCGGGACTTTACTCTCCGTTCCGCCTACCTCCAAACCCTCTTTGAGGAGTGCCTGGAAAGACCTCACGGCGTCCTCACCTTCCACATGACGCAGGTTCTCACCGAACATGGTCAGTTCGGGAAGTTCCTGCACCGAATTCATGTGGAGGTAACGCCCGGGTGTCACCACTGTGAGAACCGCTCGGAGGATACGGTGGAGCACACGGTAGAGGTGTGTCTCGCTTGGGCCGAGTACCGCCGTGTCCTCGTGGGATAGATCGGTGGCAACGATCTCTCGCGCTGGGCCTTGGTACAGGCTATGGTCCGAAGCGAGGAGAAGTGGCAGGCGGTCGCCTCCTTCTGCGAAGCAGTAATGTTAGCAAAGGTGGGGCCGCACATGCACGCGCGAACGGCGCGGCCCTCACGTACCAGTCGCCGGGATATCGATCCCGATTTCCTGTCACCGTAGTTCGCTGTCTGATCGGCCGATAACCGTCCGGACCAAGCCGAAGTTATCGACGGCGCGTATTGTTCCACGCACGCCTCAGGGAGATGTCAGATAACCGTAGGGGCCCACCAAAAAAAAACCTAAGTATTTCTAAATACATATATCTAAATATATAAAAGAAGAAACTGACTGACTGTCATCCACAGCCGAAACTACCGGGACTAGGATTGTCAAATTTTGCACAAGACTTCCTTTTGACGTAGCGAGCACTAAGATTTTTTTTTTTATTTTGCCCCTAAATTGATAAAATGGGGGTCTAAAGTTTTTATAGAGAAACCTACTTTCACGCCGCTGGTAGAAGCTAGATATTGACATATTACATCCAGACACAGAACATATGATCAAGCTCATCACACAAACATTTGTCGCTCGCACGACGATATTCTAACATATTATGGTAAAATCTTTTTGCGAGTTGTAAAACTCTCTTACTTATTTGGATTGTATGAAAAATGTTGACAATAAAATCTCTAGAAGCGGCTGCTAAAATATCTTTAGAGGAACAGAGTCTAAAGACCCACATACCTCCGTTGAAAAGACTGGATCCTCCGACCAGATGGATGTGGTGTCTGATCCGGGCAACTTAACGATAGTTGATTTCAGACTGTTGATACATCTGTTAGCAATTTAGTTTTTACGTGGCGACATAGATGTCGCTACTTATCTTAGTTCTATCATAGCAAAACTATTGATACTATAAAAATAAAAAATACTGAAAGTAGCTCACTTTTTCTGAGTCCGACATCTCACCAACATGCTCTAATTCTTGGCAGTTTTGTCCTTTACACTGAAAATGTTTAAAAAAGTCTGCGGTGAGAAAAAAATACTTTATGTTTAAACGTGTTATTTTAAGTTAAGGTAAAAATGGCTATGAATAAAAAGTTAGAATTGAATAAATACCAAGTGATAGTTATCATCATCATCATCATTTCAGCCGAAAGACATCCACTGCTGGACATAAGCCTCCCCCAAGTGTTGCCACAATGAACGGTCCTGTGTGTCTCGCATCCATCGGACCCCGCAACCGTTACCAGGTCATCGGGCCACCTTTTAGGAGGCCTTCTACGCTACGTCTTCCGGTACGTGGTCGCCATTCCAGAACCTTTCGGCTCCAACTTCCATCCGTTCTGCGAGCAATGTGTTTCATTTAATTATTCATAAATAAATGATATTTTAGTCGATTGGTCGCTGAAAATTTTAAAAAATTAAGTTACTAGGCAACATCAAAAGTCGTTTTAAAGAAATGAGAGCAGGACCAATCAACGCAGAATTTTTTAGTGACTACAACGATGTATATAACTCAGTATTCAAGCATAGTCCTCATTACCAAGCTGTACAAATATTTAATAAACTGCCAGCGGATTTGAAGGATTCGTCGTTTGGACTAGCTCTTTTAAGACAAAGCTTAAAGCATTTCTGTTGGAGAGAGTCTTGTACTCTTTAGACGAATTATAATTTAATATTATATCGAATTTCCTATAATTTTGTAAATGTTTTTATTTTTTATTTTTTCCCTTTATCGCATGTCAAATTTTTGAATTCTATATTAATAATGTATCAAATACAATTTGAATTGTTCCTGATAAATAAATAAATATCGCCAAAAATATCGCTTGGTAATTAATGCCTTTCAAGCGTCGACAATTTATTGTAATTGTTAAAGAATGTCATTAACCATTGTGTTTTAGTTCATATCGTAAAACTACTTTAGTAAATTAGGTGGGTAAATTATAATGAGATTGTTACCGAAGCTTGGCAATCTTTTCCAGTACACTGTAAAAAAATATTATAAATTTTTAAAAATGTTAAAATTTTCACTGATTTTTTTAAAATTTAATCGGATATATTTACCCCAGCAACACAATTTGTTCCATTGCACTGAAAAAAAACAGTATGTAATAAAAAATGAGAAATTGTAAGTCAAGTCAAAGATTTCTTTATTGCCTACGTGATCAAACTTCTGATAGTATTTAAAACAACGGGAAAATTAGATAGCTTCTAATATATTAATTTGCCCGCGCCAACTAAATATTCTTAGTCTAAGAGCAAGCGTAAGAAGCAAGAGCAAGGGTAAGAAGTAAGAGCAAGCGTAAGAAGTAAGAGCAAGCGTAAGAAGTAAGAGCAAACGTAAGAAGTAAGAGCAAGCGTAAGAAGTAAGAACAAGCGTAAGAAGTAAGAGCAAGCGTAAGAAGTAAGAGCAAGCGTAAGAAGTAAGAGCAAGGGTAAGAAGTAAGAACAAGCGTAAGAAGTAAGAGCAAGCGTAAGAAGTAAGAGCAAGGGTAAGAAGTAAGAACAAGCGTAAGAAGTAAGAGCAAGCGTAAGAAGTAAGAGCAAGCGCAAGAAGTAAGAGCAAGCGTAAGAAGTAAGAGCAAGCGTAAGAAGTAAGAGCAAGCGTAAGAAGTAAGAGCAAACGTAAGAAGTAAGAGCAAGCGTAAGAAGTAAGAGCAAGCGCAAGAAGTAAGAGCAAGCGTAAGAAGTAAGAGCAAGCGTAAGAAGTAAGAGCAAGCGTAAGAAGTAAGAGCAAGCGTAAGAAGTAAGAGCAAGCGTAAGAATTAAGAACAAGCGTAAGAAGTAAGAGCAAGCGTAAGAAGTAAGAGCAGTGGTGGGCCAGTGGAAAAGGTCCCGACTTATAAGTTGTAGGTCGCGGGTTCAAACTTAGCCAGGCGCATTACTTTGTGTAATTTATTTCATCACCACTGCTCTCAAAACGGTGAAGGAAAACAGCGTGAGGAAACCGACATGTCCTAGAACCAAAAATTTGAAAACATGTGGCATTTACCAACCCGCACTGGGCCCGCGTGGTGTATTATGGCCCATTTTCTCTCCTAGACAGAGGAGGCCTGAGTCCCAGCAGTGGGAACATTAAAAGGCTGATTATGCTTATGCTTAAGGGCAAGCAAATCGAGTTTGGAATTGTATTGCATTCCGACGATCGGACGGCGAGCTGCCTATTGCTCGCCGTCCGAATACTAATAAGACATAATAATGCCAAAAATCAGATAAATTAGTTAAACAAATGCACTCACAGTGGTGTCCTCATCATTTTCCAGCCCTGGTCCCACCTTACTTGGCAATGGTGATACTCGGTTTTTTCTTCCTTCACCCGTCACACTTACTCCCTCTTCTTTCATATCACTCTTCACACAATCCATTCTTATTTGCTTTAGCCTCCCTCTCCCTCTCCATCCATCCACATGTATACTCATAACTCTTTTAGTAACATGTGTTTCATCCCTCCTCTTCACATAACCATAGCAAGACAAACGATTCTCTTTCAACTTTTCAGTTACTAGTGTTACTTTTACCTTCTAATGTTCTCACACCATAAGGTACCATACCGTAGGCGCGGGCTTGCGGATGGCGAGCAATGGGTGGCTCGCCGTCCGACCGTCCGGTAACCGTCCGGACCGAGCAAAAGTCGTCGACGGCGCGTACTGTTCACGGCCCAGCAGGGTCGAAGCCTACTGGGGCCACGGGTAGTGTGAAAGCGAAACCCGGGGCCCTGGGACGAAGGCAAAGATGGAACAGGAGTGGGTTTTGGTTTTTAGTCAGTAAAAATCTGACACTATCTCCCGCTCCGCCCAAGAGCGGGATTTGTCATAAGATGATTTTCCCACCCAAAAAAAAAAACCATAAGGTACCATATAGAAGCTTTCACCCTTGATTTACGGAGTTTTAAAAATAATAATAATACAGTTAATACTTACTTCGGCAACACAATTTTCTCCCATACACTGAAACAGTAAAATCACATCTCATTAATATAAAGCCGAATGTTTGTATGTATATGTATTGTATAGGGTGACTGTTAATTAGTGACCGATACTAAAACAAGTGATTGTACTCATGATTACAAATAACTTTCCCAAAGAAACTTTTTTTTTATTGTAATTAAATTAATTAGTATAAAAAAAAGTTTCTTTGGAAAAGTTATTTGTAATCATGATTACAATCACGTGTTTAAGTATCGGTCACTAATTACCAGTCACCCTATATATATATCTGTGCATACATTAATACCCGAAGAGCTGAAGTTGTAAATGCGAAGTTTAATAGGTAATCTTACCTGAGCTTGACACCGTTCTCCATCACACTGTTTAAAAATAAAAATAATTATAGAATTTTCTTATCTTTCTTATTAGCAAACCCTCTCCAGCGTCAAACAACAGTTACGTAGTTGTCTGGCAGTATAAAAAATAAATAAAAATAAAATTTATTTAATTTAGACCAATTTCAATGTTCATACTATTGTTAGTAGTGATTGAAATTTAAAACTACGTTAGTAGATAGATAGATAGATATAACATTTATTTGATGCACACAAAAATAAACAGACAATACACAAAAGCACAATAAAATTACAAAACTAAGCACATAAATTAAAAAAAATTAAATAATCACAAACATCAATGTTACGAGTACCTACATTAAACACATAATCATGGGTAGGTACTTCGTTTGGTGAGACAAACAAAATAAGAAATGAATAGCATAGTGCGGTGTACGCTTCAAGGCTGCATCAAATGGGAGCACAACTCAGCTTGTGTCAGGCAAATATACCTGACGCTGGTATTCTGCTGGGTCCCGGTGGTGGCATACGGACGTCGAGCTGAATTTGTGGAAGAAGTGCTATCTGTGTGTTATATATGTAGTGTAAGTGTTATGTGTGAAGAAAGCTGTGTAAGTATACCTTACAATTTAAATAGATTTAGTGGTTTTGCATTTTGAATTTATTTATATTTTTATTTGTGACTTATAGTACAATATTAAAATTTATAAAACGGTTAATTAATCAGTCAATTAGTTGATAATAAGAATAAATAATTCGGAAAACACCAAATAAATAATAATTGCAGAACAAAACTAGACCTATTTGGCACAGCCGTGAGATAAATTGTTGTTTTTGTTTAAATTTATTTATTTGATTTATGTTGTGTTGGTACACAACACAACAACAACAACACAAAGAAAAAAGAAAGATAACATGTTTACTTGGTAGTAAACATGTTATCTTTGGTGGTCCGCACCATGGTGACACCCAGGCGTTTCTTTCGCACGGATCCGGTGCAGGAACCTCCCGAACTTACCATGTCCGGTCAGGACCTGAGTCAAGAGGAAGCTAAGGTCGCCGTGAGGTCTTTCCAGCCACGCCTCAAAGAGGGGACTTACCGCTATAATTATGGCGTGCCCAAACAGCCGCACGGGTCGATTTTCAAGGTTAAGCAACGCTATTAGAGCTCATACTATGGATGGGTGACCATCTTAACATATCGCGATTCCTCCGTGTCATTTGTAGATCTTCGACAGTCGTTACGGATAGTCAGTAGCGAGGAAACTTAACACTAGCTTTTGCCAAAAGGTATTCGTATTCGATACCCTTTGGCGGGTGTCAGATTTCGTAAACTAGTGGTCAAGCGTATGGTGTCCAGTACACGGTCATGCAGGCGTCAATCAATTCCATCAATCATGAATGATGTTTGAATGAAGTAATTTTATGGCCATTCGGTTTTCGTCATGCAAACGTCCATCATCGCATTGGACGGTAGGTAGGTTTGACTGTGGTAAAACTGACAGCAAAACCTACCGTGTAATGGACGCAGATAATTAATAATAAAAAGGTACAAAAAATATTTAATAAGTCACCTTTATTTGAGATCTATTTCCATTTCCCTGTAAAAAAGAACAAAGATTAAAAAAATGTTTTTTTTTTTAATAAAGTGACAAGGAAAACAGTAATTTTCATAAAGTTTATTCAAGTGTGCGCACATAATTCTAAAGTAAACTCATTCTTTTTCTAAATTAATTCATAATTCGAACGGCGGTGTTCTGTTCTAATTTTGAATTTTTAAAGTGTGAAGTTGATGAGAATTCCAGTTCAAAGCTTGCTCATGTATGTGATCTGGATCGCTTTGAAGCGTGTGGCGGTGTCGCTTGATCCAATGGCCGATCAGGCACTTGTGGCATTTCTCCAATAACTCTATATTGGATATTGTCTCAGGCCAGTAGATTCTGAGGATATGACGGAGATTGATCAAGACTTTAATTTGGAGAGAGATGTAATATAAAATAAGAATTAATAATAAATTTTTATAAACTTACATAAGCCATGCACTCCTCATTTACACACTGAAATTAAATTGGCATTACGTTATTTTTAAATACATTGTTTTTTGGATAATAATATTTTATTTATCATAGAACTAATACATTAATATGCTTAACCTAATTAAAACTATTTTCAAATGAAAATTAAGTATAATTATTTAGTAGAATTTAAACAAAACAAACAGTTGGGTAGGTCTAACTTCGAGAAAGCTGCGCGGCCTCATCAGAAGGCTTAAAGTCACCCAAAGGGCAATGGAAAGGGCTATGCAATTTAGCCGTAAGACTTTTTCCACTGCTGAACATGGCCTACCCTAAGTTTCACCAAAACGACCGGTCCTGTGCGTCGCGCATCGATCATGTACCCGCGACCCTCACTAAGCCATTGGTCCACTTTGAAGGAGGTCTTCTATCGCTGCTTCTTAAAAGACGCAGCTGTAGAACGCTTCCGGGCCTTGGTACAGGCCATGGTCCGGAGCGAGGAGGAGTGCCATGCGGCCGTCTCCTTCTGCGAAGCAGTAATGCTAGCAAAGGAGGAGGCCGCACGTGCACGCGCGAGGCAGTGGCCTTCGCGACCCAGCCGCTGGGATTCCGATCCCGATTTCCAGCCAATGTAGGCGCGGGCTTGCGTCCTACCGTCCGTTAACTGTCCGGACCGAGCCCAAGTCATCGAAGGGGCGTAGTGTTCCACGCGCGCCTCTAGATTACAGCAAATCGTAGGGGCCTAGCAGGGTCGAAGCCTACTAGGGTCATGGGTGATGCGAAAGAGATCCCGTGGCCCTGGAACAGCGGCAAAGAAGGAACAGGAGTGGGTTTTTAGTCAGTATAAGTCTGACACGCCCTCCCACCCCATTCCGCCCAAGAGCGGGGGATATCATTAGATGATTTTCTCAACTAAAAAAAAAGTTGTAGAACACCTCCCGATCGATGGTATATGAAGCCAATGGATTGTCAACAATTCCAGAACCTTTCGTTTACATCTACCATCTGTTCTCCGAGCAATGTGCGCTGCCCTTCTTTTCGTAGTGATGCACAGACGGGTGCTGTGCGTCTCGCGTCCATCGCGTTCCCGCAACCCTCACCAGGTCATCGGTCCACTTTGTAGGAGGCCGTCTATCGCTGCATCTTTCAGTACGCGATCGCCATTTAAGAACCTTTCAGCTGTATCTACCATCTGCTCTGCGAGCAATGCACGCTGCCCTCCTTGTCGTAGAGTGAACCACGATATTTTTCAACACAATCATGCTGCTAGTGCTTCATGATCAGATATTAACCCTTCTTCTTCTTCTTTTCGATTCGATAGCAAACTCGTCAAACTGTTGAGGCCCAATAGGTGGCTACATTAATAGCAGCATCGGTAGCACTCATCAAATCCTCCAAAGTGCAGGTATACGGACACTTGGGGCATTCCAACATGTGGCTCATATTTTGAACAGGAGCACCGCACTCACATTGAGTATCCGATGGGTCTATAAAACCATCTTTTTTTTTAATATTAACCCTTGAAACAAATACATTAAAATAACTTACCGTAGATCCAGAATTTTCACCTTCAGACTGTTACAAATAAAGTTTATCAGATATATATATATATAAGTAGTTTAGTTTTAATATATTGGCCCGAGGGATTTTCCAAAAGAGGCATTGTGGTTAGGCGTGGGCGAAACGGCCGGCCCTTCGCCCACGGCTTCGCACCCAAAGGGGCCTAGCACAAGTGAGGCCTAGTACTACTTTAAACACGAAGATTTTTTTATAATTGATAGGCTCGCTTTTGATCACCATTTCACCTGATGGTAAGGTTATATGGTCCAACACTGAATTGCGACAGTCGCTGTCTCGTTTTCGAATTTAAGAAAAAAACCTCGCTGATGCGCCTTTGCCCGCGTCTATATTAATCCACGCTACGTCTCTGCTGAAACACAAAGGGCAACTGAAGAAACACAGGTGGGTTTTAGTCAGTGAAAGTCTGATATTTCTCTGTTTTTGCTGGAGGGGTTTTTGACGGTTAAAAAAAGGCCATAGATACAGCCCCCAAACTCTAAGAGCTAGCGCGGTAACAGTTGGGTAGAAGAATGATAAAAAAATTATTGTCCCCATCCGGAAAAGGTCACCAGTGCGCGCTAGCTCTAAAGGCTATATTTCACTGGGACACCATGGCGGCGCGACTAGTGGCGCCGCCCTGGTGTCCTGATGAAAAATAGCCCTTACATAATCTTTGGTGGGGGCGTCACTGGCGGGCGGACTGGCGTCCGAGCTGATCGTGCTACCAAATTGGTTGCGCACCGTTTCGTTGTTCGTTCACCGAATCGGAGGCGTGGCCTACTCGAGGCGTTCGATGCAAACGAAACGGTCGTAACTTGGCTAGGGGGGCTGGTGAGTAACTCTCTTTAGAGCTGTGTACATTTTGTTGGTAGCGGCGACTGGTCGCGCCGCCATGTTATCCCGGTTAAATATAGCTCTAAGTGTTAAATACTTACCACTGCGTGACATTTTTTGCCGTGACACTAAAACAAAAGACGTAATTATCATCATTTCATTTATTTTTATTTTGTTTATAGGCTATATAACATCACAACCGAAATGAGTTGACCAGTAACCAAAGAGGCGAGTAAAACCACGGAGAACAGTTAGTAATAAAATAAATAATAACAATAATAATTTATTTGTTAACATAGGTAAAGAGATACGGGTCTTAGTTTTAATAAACAGAGCGCTATGTTATGCCTGGAGGCGTACAAATATGGGGTGCAATTGTCGCTAAGAATTACAAATTATAATTTACAAGAAAAAAAATACATGCATAATTTATAATATTACATAGGAAAATAAATTTTACAATTGCATATTACTCTAATTATTAATTTAAATAATTTGCAAATCAATTAAATGTCAATACGAATAAAATGTCAATACAATTATAAAATTAAAAATGTCAATACTATTAAATGTCAATACAATTAAAATATCAAAATAATAAAATGTCAAAATGATTAAAATGTCCAAATAGTAATAAACTTACTTTTACAATACAAACGGTTCCTTCGCACTGTAAAAATGGAATCAAATGAGAATATTTCTTTATAAAATTTTATAAATCATTGTTTTATTGCATAGCATAGTTGGCCTTGTAATGTTCGCACTGTTGGGACTCAGGCCTTCTCTCCAGGAGAGGGAATGGGCCGTAATCCACCACGCGGGCCCAGTGCGGGTTGGTGGATGTCACATGTCTTCGAATTTTTGATTCTAGGGCATGCCGGTTTCCTCACGATGTTTTCCTTTAACTTTTTTTAGAGCAGTGGTGATGAAATAAATTACACGGCTCAAACACGGGTTCAAACCCAGCCAGGCGAATTACTTTGTAGTAATTCGCCTGGCTGGGTTTGAACCCGTTACCACTCGGCCACCACTGCTCAATGCTGCTCTGCTCTTTTATTGTAAGTGTAATAAATACATTACCCCTGAAATACATTCTTCCTGGAAGCACTGAAAAACAATAAAACAATAATTACACTGGTTAATTAACTTTTTATATGTTTTTAAAATTGCTGAAATTCGAAGAACAGGTTCTTTCAGACGCTAAAGCTTTTGTAGAGGTATGTTATTATCTCACACACCGCATTCAAGCATTTATATATAGTTTTAATATGTTGTTTTGAAATAAAATGATTATTCTCTTCTTCTTTTTACGTTCTTTAAATATTTCTTAAAAAAAAAAAAACATTTAAAAATATGAAAAATATTAGCCCACTGGGATAGGGAACAGGGTCCAAGATATTGGCGGTCAGGGCTCTTGAGAGAGGAACCTTTTAATAATACGCGCCGTATCCAGGAGTACTGCTTTCTGGATCAAGGGCTTGATCCAGATGTTGGTAGAGGCTTTTAGCAATTAAGCCATTGACCGTCACGACAATCAGCACAATGACTGCTGTATCGACTTCCCACCTATCGACAACCTCATGAGTCAGTCAAGTCAAGATGTTTAGTTTGTTTATCCTTCCCAGCTTTTACGAGGTTCTCGTCATGAGGGACCGCTATATCAACAATCATTGTGCGACGCGCTAATCGATCTATCAACACTATGTCAGGCTTATTGGCAACAATAGTCCTGGCAATCACTGGATGATAGATTGATCCCAATACAATGTGAAATTATTATTATAACTATTATTAATTCAAATTCTTTATTCTGAACAAAGTTGTTTAGAGATGTTAACAATAGGTATTTTGGTTCTTAGAATTTAGTTGCATGTTAAACTAGAACACTACCTACAACTAAACAACCATAACAATATATGCAACTAAATAACCATTTGGTTTTAGCACTGAAACATGGTCGCTTACAATGGGCCTCATCAGAAGGCTTGCAGTCAACCAAAGGGCCAATGAAAGGGGGCTATGCTTGGAGTTTCCTTTCGTGATCGCATAAAGAATGAAGATATCCGCAGGAGAACCAAAGTCGCAGACATAGCCCGAAGAATCGCCAAACTAAAGTGGCAGTGGGCAGGGCACATTGCTCGTAGAACGGATGGTCGATGGGGCCGAAAGGTTCTAGAGTGGCGACAGTGCACCGGAAAACGCAGCGTTGGAAGGCTTCAACGACGACCTGGTGAGAGTCGCGGGAGTGCGTTGGATGCGAGACGCACAGGATCGGTCGTTGTTGCAACGCTTGGGGGAGGCCTATGTCCTATGCTGAAATGATGATGATGATGAACCATTTGGTTACAAATATCAAAAAAAGAAAAAATATATACATAAAATCGGTTACACGGAAAGTGGTTCATGTTTTGAATAGGAGCACCGCACTTACATTGAGAATCCGAGTCTATAAAACACAATTTTGCCAAGTACTGTTTGCAGCGGCCTACCAGGGTACGCTACCGATTTAGTGCTTTCCATATAGGTCACTGCAAATCACACCCAGGCGAGAGATGTTCTTGAGGTTTCAAGAAATCGGATGGTGTTAGGTGATGCTCTTTCCAAAGCTTTATTCTTTCTTTAGGTGGCGGATCATTGATGGCCTGTGTGCTACGCAGGAAGCTCTTCCGGCTCCTAAACCTACTTGAGGCTGTACGAACAGACAATAAAAAAGGTTTTTTTTTTACAAATATCTCGTCTCATTTCAAATGGATTATGGATGGTTCAGGTTTACAGTTTACATTATATATTAATCTTAATCTTTATAATATCTTTTCAGACGTCAGTAGTTACGCAAAACAGAGTGAAAAGTCCCGCAAACCTCCACTAAAAAGGGAGGATCCGCCGACCAGACAGGTGTTATGTCTGGTTTGGGGAACTGCCCGATTGAAGACTGCCAGCTGTTGTATATGTTCTAATCGTGCGGAGAACTCTGACACCGCGAAGTTGGATTTTGAATTTTAGTTCCTATCTTGTATCATAGATGTCGTTAAACATAAAAAATAAAATTCATATTTTTCCAGCTAATAAATAAAATGTATTTCTATTTTTAGCGTCATCGTATATAAATTTGTGACATTCATTTAATTATAAATGAGACTCTCACAATTATTCGCCGCGAGTTTCTCATCTCGCAAGATTTATTACATGTTTACAGTAATTGCAATAATTCGTTGACAGATATTGCATTTATTTTGATAGATTACCGGTTTTTTAGAGGAGTATGTGGTTTAGCTTATTTTAGCGGAGCTAAGGGCCAGCTCAAACTGGGAGGAGGCCTACCAACGCTGGGTCAGAAGACCCAGCGTTCTGAAATAGCGATCTCGTACTAGAAACTACGAGGTCGCTATTTCAGAACCTTTTCTGCTCAATCATTTCAGCCGAAGGACGTCTACTGCTGGACGTAGGCTTCCCCCGACTCTCACCAGGTCATCGGTCCACCTTGTGGGAGAATTTCGGTGTGCGGTCGCCACTCTAGAACCATCCGGCCCCATCAACCGTCCGTTCTACGAGCAATGTGCCCTGCCCACTGCCACCTATGTTTGCGACCTTGGTTCTCCTGCGGATATCTTCATTCCTGATGCGATCACGCAAGGAAACTCCGAGCATAGCTCTTTCCATTTCCCTTTGGGTGACTGTGCCTTCTGATAAGCTTTTTACCTCATCAACCATGAATGTTTTGCGAGTAATGCCCTGCCCATTGCCACTCATAGTATCGCGATTCTTTGGGCTACTTAATTCTAGAACTAAATACAGTGATATCGAAAGGAGATCGCATGAGTTAGGTTAAAGAACTGGCATGTAAAATATACTTGTAAGAATTTTGTTGTTCTAGAATAGGTTTAAAAATTAATTAGAAGAATGAAATGTCTAGTTTAAGGGAGATCTGACATAATGATTGTAACAATATGTGCTTTTATTGAATTGATGAAGAATAATACAAAGATCTTATACGATTTCAAGCCTCATCATTATCTTCCTGCCCTTGTCCCGTGTTATTTGGGGTCGGCGCAACACGTTTTTTTCTTCTACTCTGCCCTGTCACTCGTCATGCTATCACTAACTTCCTTTTCTTTCATATCACTCTTCACACAATCCATCCATCTTTTCTTTGGTCTCCCTCTCCCTCTCCATCCATCCACATGTAAATTCATAACTCTTTTAGTAACATGCGTCTCAACCCTCCTCTTCACATGACCATACCAAGACAAACGATTCTCTTTCAACTTTCAGTCACTGGCGCCACTTTCAAACTTCCCCTAATATATTCATTTCTCACTTTATCCATTCTCGTCACACCACACATCCATCTTAACGATATCAAGCATTTAATTGTAATAAAAATAGGACCCCTCACGCAAACCGTCGCAGAGTGCGACAGTACCTAATATTGTTTTTTTTTTATTACTCCACTTGCACTTACTTGCTGCTACTGCTACAAAACTCCACAATAGCTAATACAGCTATACGGTAGTTTATCACATTAGCTCATGTGACGTGTTATAACTGCATCTAACTGGATCGGGGCGGTGTAAACCAGTTATAGTAGGTGACGTATGTAGACAGAATTTGAAGGACTGTCTTTTTTTTGTTGTTCTTTTTAAAGTTTTTAAGTAGAATAACCAGTTTATGGCAGGATTTTTTCAAGTTAATGGTAGTGGCTTTTTTATATTATTCTCAAATTGTTTCCTAGTGGATATTGTGAAATTGATTTAATTTTAGAACAATTAAATGAAAACAAAAACTTGTTTACGGTCTGGACTATACATTTCGCCGAGTCGTTTGTACCGCGTATATTGAAGGACTGGAACAACTTGCCTGCTGCGGTCCTCCCATTTTATTCGGGACAGACACAGCACAACATTAACAAAATGTGTTGGTTTAAAATATTATTTATTTATTTATTTAAACTTCATGTACAGTGGTGGTACATAGGCGGACTTAATGCCACAAAGCATATTAGTGCAGAGAGTAATTATAATAAACTAGCTGACTCAGCGAACTTCGTACCGCTTCTAAAGCTAAACTGTCAAAGATAACGTCGTCTACTGGTTAATACCAATGGCACTTCTATGGTAATCCATATCAGCATAATTCATTTTAAAATGACAGTTAAATTAGAGATGGCGTTGTTTTCGATAAATTTTTTTCGTGAGTTTTTCCATATTTTCTCACCGATTAAACCTTTCCTGGACTATCACAAATATTCAAGATCAAAATTAGACAAATCAGTCCATTCATTCTCGAGTTTTAGCGAGACTAACGAACAGCCATTTATTTATATATATATTTAGAAGATAGAAAGAAAATATGTTTATTTGGCACACCATGATTCACTAATCAACAAATAATTGATTTACAAACTAAAATTAAACTTAAAAAAAAAAATAAAAATTAGGAGAAATAAAATTAACAATACAAATATGCCTCACGGCTACGCCAAATAGGTCTAGTTCAGCATAATGTCAGACAACTACGCAGCAGTTGCCTGACGCTGGTTTTCAACTGAAACTTAGAGTGCAGATACGGATGAAAATCAGTTTTTTTTTTATAAGGGAATTAAATAAATAAATGTACAAGTATATATATATATATATGCATATATTAATGTATAGAAAGTGATAAATCATAAATAGATTTTTAGTGTTAAATGTGTAGGTATATAATATGAATAAATATCGCCAACTTCTAGCTATATTACAATTAAAATTTAACCGGTCTTGAGTCACCGCCACGCATAGAAGATAAATAAACATTAAAAATCTCTAAAATGTCCTGTTTTACGTACAAAACTGATGTTGACACTACTGTGCTGTTCAACCTGTGCGGTTGAAGCCAATTACCGGAACACGTGTGTCAATCTGTGAGCACTGTTTTATTGCAACACTAGTTGATGAGCTAATTAATTTAGTAATTAGCTCAGGTGTCATTTGCTAATGGCGATTAGCTGGTGTTATCATTTTAGCCTTTATATTATAGGCTTATTTAGTTCTGGTTGGGAGAAAGCAGAAGCTTAGGAAAAATCGGATCGTAGTCAGTAATTCAGAAGCCGTTAAATCTAGGAGGCAGTCGAAACAGTGAAGCAGAGATAAGCCTCACGCCTTGACCTTCGCTGGGCGTTGGGAGTCACAGGTTCTGCCCCCGCTGGCAGAGCCGTCCAGTAATCCGATGAGGACCAAACCCATGTTTGTTGATGGCACATCGTGTTTTTCTCAAAGACATGCCAGCAAAATTGGCTGCAGATTGCTTGAAGATGTTACCCTAGCCCTCGTAAAAAGGGCACTTGAAGAAACACTGTGGGTTTTCCCGCTTTAAATTTTATGTCAGAATAATTATTAACAGATAATATAATAGATTAAAATATTGACTCACCAATGCGTGACACGATTCTCCTGAACACTGCAAATTGTAACATTTTAAGTGACCATTAGGTATATCTTTAGATCGCATTAAAAACACCGACCTGCGGTCCATGACTCAAGTAAAAATAGCTAGGCTGAAGTGGGAGTGAGCTAGCCATGTTGCACGATTCACATAGTGGATACCCGGCTTTACCCCATACAAGGAATAACTTCTGTATTGTAGGTGTGTTTACAAACTTGTAAACTCACGTTTGTGAGGATACAGTTTCTTGTCTATATGTTGTTAGATCGTTTTAAACGTTAAAGTTTGATGATATTTCTATCTTTGTTTGGTCTAATTCCGTTAGACCTTTTAGCAGTCCTCCTCTCGAGGAGAGGGAACGGGCCATAACCCACCACGCGAGCCTAGTGCGGGTTGGTGGATGTCACATGTCTTCGAATTTTTGGTTCTAGGACATGCCGGTTTCCTCACGATGTTTTCCTTCACCGTTTTGAGAGCGGAGGTGATGAAATAAATTACACAAATTCGCCTGGCTGGGTTTTGAACCCGCGACCTACAGCTCGTAATCGGAGCCGTTACCACTCGGCCACCACTGCTCTCATAGACCTTTTATTGTTATTGAAATCCTACATCAATGATATGGCCAAACAAGGATTGATATATCATCAAATGTTGGCCATATCATGAAGTGATAAATTCTAAGATCTGGCCACGATATAGACAAGGTACCCAGACCCAGAATACCTATCTATAGACCATACAAATATTTGTTCCGTCCGGGAATTGTCCACTGAAGTTCACCTGCATCCGATTAAAGAAAAATTAAATAGTCCCTATGTGATTAGCTGAAGTATTGCTATAGTCAAGTGAAAGTGACATGATGTATATTTGACACCTGTCAGTTGCCATCCGGCGGTTGATGAGAGCGGTTGTGTTGTGTGATGCGAATATAATGCGTGTCAAAGTGTTGGTGAGCCGTGAAATGCTCCAATAAGCTGGAGAACACAGCCCCTAATCAAAGTTTGTCTTGGTAGATGACAGCAATTAATGATGGAAACTTACCAAAGACGCTGAATCTTCTCCGCGAGTCTGTAACATAATTAAATTATTATCAAACTAGCTTCTGCCAATGGCTTCACCCGCGTGAAAGTTTTATCTATGTAAAATTTGGACCACTGTTTCATTACTTTAAGGGGTACATAAAAAAAAAGAAAAAATCGTTACATTACAATCTATCTCGCGTTATTGTAAACTGTCGAAATATTGTGAACCATAAAATACTACTTACAATTTACCACTCTTAATTCCGGTGGAGATTTGACTTGTTCAAGTTTCACGGTGTAACAATAATTTACTATTTCATTGAGGTGCAAAATGATGGTCTTGCTTAAAAAATATAGAAAATTAATTATTTATAATATTTCTACATACCAAAGCTTGGCATCCTGGTGCGCTGCACTAGAAATAATTTAAATTAAATTAGTTCAAAGAAAAATAAATTTAGGGGATGCAACTCGACATACATTTTCACTGTTTTTCATAGATCCTATCTTACGGGATTATGACGATTACACTTTTTCCATAAGATATTTTGAAATCACAGTGTTTTGTGGATATTACATAGACTTCTATTGAAATCAATTTATAAATTTGTGTAAAACTAATCCAGTAAAGACCTCTGAAAATCTGCTATTTTGCATGAACTTTGACACTTCATAATTTACTCTTAAATTTAAAAAGTCAAAAAAGTATAACAATAGGAACCTTGCAAATTTAATCATGATTCTGAATGACGACAATTTTTTTCAAAAAAAATTATGAATTTAAAAAAATCACGTATTTCTTGGAACAGGTTTTGTAAAATATTTAAATCAATCACGGAATTACTGAATGCTAACAGAATTTTCAGGCGTTATCTCTCTTTAAGACAACGGGAAAGAATGGCGAATTTTGGCGAAGATATTGCTGAACATCGCGTTGGATTGCGTTAAATGAAATAACAAGCTTTTAACCTTTCGAATACCGTAATTAGAGACACAATAGAAAGACAATGAGAGAGCGAACGGCGTTAGCTTGGGGTTTTATGAATTAAACCATTTTCGATGTTGACGATAGGCGAGTGAAAAAAGACCCTCTCAAAGTTATTTTGCATTTTTTAAGTTTGTTTCTGAAGTTATTTTATTTTTAGTTGTAGTATTCCACAGCTAAAATTAAATACTGAGCAAGTTCTCCAGTACCTAACTAAACCTTTTTTTAGTGGGAAATCATCAATAAAGTTCTCGCGTTCTAGGGTAAGAACGCGTGTCAGACTTTAACTGATTATAATTCTCCTAAGTTCCTTAATTCACCCTTTTGCGTTCTAAGGTAACGATAAATCTTTCAATCAATGTTTTCGTAGCACTAGCAGTTATCAGCATATTGGGCCCTTTTAGTTTTGCTGACAACTTTGTGAGGCGAGCGTGCACTATGCACCGTGGACCTGGTCTTGATCTGTATTGGATGACGAGAAGGAGAGCTACCCATTGCTCGTGGTACACAAGCCCTCGCCTAGGGTGGCCGGGAATAGCCCCGCGACTCTGACTTATATTATAAAACAATAAACAGACATGCGGTTGCAGCAATCCCAGATTTGCTATCATTTATTGAAGTGTTCTATGCTCTATCTCTGATGTTCTTCATCAGATCATCATCAAATTTATATGATGTACGTGGATACCTTTTTTTGTAGGTGGAAAAATCATCCAGTGACATCCCGCGCTTTTAGGTAGAGCGAAACGACGTGTTAGATTTTTACTGACTAAAAACCCACTCCCGTTCCTTCGTTGCGTTTCGTACCAGGGCCGAGTCTTCTTTTCAGAAGCAGATCCTTGGCCCCAATAGGCTTCGACCCTGTTGGGCCTCTACGGTGTGCGTGACCACCTGGCCGACAAATTTTTTGAAACAAGAAAGAATCGTGAAAATTGGTTCCCATTTGGCGAAGATATCGCTGAACAAAATAAAAAAGAAACATGCTGACGAATTGAGACTTCCTTTTTTGTAAGTCGGTTAAAAATAAAACTTACCGCCGCCGATGTTTGGTCTCCTGAACACTAAAATAATATTTGATTATTAGATTTTCCGTTGAAGAGATAGTGAGATAGGTTGTATTAATTGGAAGAAAATAAACCGCTATTTATTTATTTATTGACAAGCACTTGTACAACGTTACAGAGGATGTCCAAAGCGTTGTACAGTAGAAACTTACTAACTAAAAAAACCTATGTAATTCATCAGTTCTACCAATCTTCGATTGTATTGCGAACCATAGAAAAGTAGAACTATTGTCAACTTTTTAAATAATGTTCATTCTGCTGTTGCCAGAATGTATCCTATGTGTTATTCCAGGACATCGTCTATCCATGTGCTAAATTTAATATAAATCCGTTCAACCGTTCGATCGTTAAAATGTTATAAACATTCTCATACACGCACATACACACACTCGCAAATTTTCGCCTTAGTGTGACTTTTTATAATTTATTTTTGGAATCAGCAACATAAGGATTAGTAAAATTATTGAAAAAGTTTATTTTCGTTAACATGTGTAATTTATTTATCAAGCTATATTATCCCACAGTTGGGCAAACGTCTTCCCAAAAGCCGTCCAGTCTTTCCTTTGGCAGTGGATGGTCTTTGTTAATCAGTAGGAATAACAGGACGGACGCGTTGTCGCCGAGGGGACCTAGGGAACGCTGGACTGTAAGACGACTCAGGGCCAAATTTTAGGTTTCTGTTCCGAAAGGATGCTAACGGGACCCCATTCCTTTGCTATCCGCTATTCCGTCCGCCTGTCAGCGGGATGTATCTCACAAAAGCCGTAACAGAGAGAGTTGAAATTTTCACAGAATGTGTATTTCTACTGCCGCTACACCAACAAATAATAAATTTAATCAATTAATTTAAACAATTATAATCAATTATTTTATCAATTATAATCAATTAATTTCAATGATAATCAATTTATTTATTTTTTAAAGATCAAATTATTTATTATTTTATTTATTTATTATTTATTTAATGAATTAATTGTAGGAATATTTTGTACAACATACTTCATTTAATTAAAACATATTGTAACTTATAGTTTTTACCATTAAATACGTTTATCTGTTAAAAATTGAAAGGGAACCTTAAAGGATTTTTCGCGCAAGTTTTTAGAAAACGTAAAGAAATAAAGTTGAAAATAAAGAAATAAAAAAATGCAAAAGTTATAAAACAAACTTACTTCAACCTGGCATTTAGGAGTGAAACACTGCAAAAAGGATGAAATCTATTAGGCATTGCTTGATTGAAACTGAATAATTAAATTAATTAAAAAAATATATGAAGTCTATAAACATTAATACAGGATTAAATTTAAGTAGCTATCGAAACTCAGAATAATCTGATCCACATATCTGCATCATCATCATTTCAGCAGAAAAACGTCCAGTGTTTGATATAGGCCTCCCCAAAGTGTCGACACAAAGACCGATCCTGTGCCCCTAGCATCCATCGGATTCCCGCGACCATCACTAGCTTATTTATTTATTTAAACTTCATGTACAGTTGTGGTACATAGGCGGACTTAATGCAACAAGGCATTCTCTACCAGTCAACCTTTGGGTTAAAAAGACAACACTGACACCAGGGGCCCAAGTCTGCTATTTTTATAAATTCATCATTCCAACACGATCCCATTGTCATTTTGCTAAAAGTTCGTAATCTGATAATTCATAATGGCCGATCATTGATCGGTCAATGATCTTTTGATAGAATGATAATATCGAACTGTCTCGAAACAAATTAAAACTAATGACTGCACAATAACGTTCTAATGGTAGGTCACTGATCAAAGGAACTGTTAAAATTTTGACAGTTATCCGCATACGTCAAATATTCATTCGTCATTATGTACGAGATTACCATTCTATGTCATTTCTTTTGATGGAGTGTCAGTGGTTGACCATTGGAAAGTCATAATGACGCCATTATATTAGTAGATTACCAAACTTGTCAAAATCAACAATTATGAAGTCAATGATAGACCATTCTGACACTATTGTAATAGCAGACTTGAGGCCCATTTATTAGTCCACTTTGTTGGAGGCCTTCGAGCGTAACGTTTACTTATAAGCGGTCACCACAGGACCTTTCAGCTCTATCGACCATCTGTTCTGCGAGAAATGTGCCCTGTGTGAAGTTGTAAGATATTTATATAGGCAGTGTATTCTCGAACCTGGTTCGTTTTATTTATCTCCTAAACATCCAATCTTACATGGCAACTCTGTCTGTAACAGTAGTCGGCAGGGGCGGGGACGTGTGTACCATAAAAGTACAAAATATTATTAATAATCAGTGCAGAGTTCGTGTGGACTGGCGGTAGGCGGCGAGGTCTGTGACCGACTGACCTCAAAAAAGCAAAAGCTGCGCTCGGCCGCCCAATCGCTGGCCCTCACGCTTAGGCAAACATTATAAATGCCGTAAATGTTGAGTAGGATGAAGCAGAAAAAAATTAAGATACCTGAGCACAAGGCGTGTTCTATTGTTGCGTATTCATGCACATATTTTTGTGAAAAATGGGAATTATTAACAGCAAAGAAGAAGTTGTGCTTACGCAAACCACCGCAGTCGGTAGTAATACGGCTCATACGCAGCAGCTACAGCCTCCCTAGCCAAGTTACGATTGTTTCGTTTGTGTCGAACGTCTCGAGTAGGCCACGAGACTAAGCGTTGAGATGACGCCAGAACAAAGGAATCAGAGGCGTGGCCTACTCAAGGCGTTCGACGCAACAGAAACGATCGTAACCTGGCTAGGGGGGCAGGAGACCTCGAACACTATTCTCGTGGTAATATGTAACAGATTGGCGATTGGAATCATATTATACAAGCTGTATATGCTACTACGTAAGTTTGAAAAGTTTGGTTTCCCTGCGGATATCTTCATTTTTGATGCGATCACGCAAGGGCAATTATTATATGGTTCGATGATAAAGATCATTAAGATCATTTGAAAGAACACAGCAGGGACGAAGTCTACTGGAGCCACGAGTTCGCTTCTGAAAGGAAAACCCGACCCTGGAATGCAAGGCAACGAAAGAAAATAGGAGTGGCCGACGCCCTCTCGCTCTGTCCAAGGACGGGAGATGTCATTGGATAATTTATCACCTAAAAAAAAAAAATGCTTCATTCAGTTTACCTTTTCGGAAAAAGACGGATGAAAAAAGATTGCATGTAGCGGAGATGAGAATGTTAAGATGGATGTGTGGTGTGACGAGAATGGATAAAGTGAGAAATGAATATATTAGGGGAAGTTTGAAAGTGGCGCCAGTGACTGAAAAGTTGAAAGGGAATCGTTTGTCTTGGTATGGTCATGTGAAGAGGAGGGATGAAGCGCATGTTACTAAAAGAGTTATGAGTTTACATGTGGATGGATAGAGAGGAAGATAGAGGCCAAAGAAAAGATGGATGGATTGTGTGAAGAGTGATATGAATGAAAAGGAAGTTAGTGATAGCATGACGAGTAACAGGGCAGAGTGGAAGAAAAAAACGTGTTGCGCCGACCCCAAATAACACGGGACAAGGGCAGGAATATGATGAGTTTACCTTTTCATTACACTGTATTTGTGGGTCTTCAGGTGCCTTTAGTTTATGGAATTTTTTAGTGTTTTTCGAATGGTGGCGGTTTCTTAAACTCTTCTTTTCATCTGTAGCTGGGTTTGATTTTTTGTCGTTATTCTGAAATTTAAAAATAATTATGACTATGAAATAAAGTTACACAAAGTTAAAAGTTTAGTTTAGTTAAAGGACATGGTGGGGCAGTGGTCGAGCTATTAGTAGTTGCACTGCGTGTCATCGGTTCGATTCTCGTGCGGAACAAATATTTGAATGGTCTATAGATGGTTGTTCTGGGTCTAGGTGTTTTGTGTTTGTAAACTCAATCACGAATGAGAAATAAATCGTAGTGGGGCAAGGAATTCTTTGAAAACTAAAATGCTAAGTTACAAAAAAAAAAACATTATATATATAACTTAAATTTTTTTTTTCTGTAAATAGTTTTTTATTTCACATTTTAGTTGCGATACACTTATAATCAGAGTGCCTATTTCTCATGACAATTCCAATTAATCCAAACACTGCTAGGTTACATTGTTTTATTATGAAGTTCCTGTGTCTAACTTTCATCTTCCGGCTCCACCAGCTGATCAGTTCGACATTACCTTATAGCCAAAGTGCATCTCATGTCAATTTTAATAAGCATAAACACGGCTAGGATACATTGATTAATTACAGAGTTCTGGTACATATCTTCCGGCTCCATCATCATCATCAGGTTGCTTCGATGATACCATTGTAATGATTTCACCTACCTACCTAATTCCCTGGCCCCGGTCCCTGGTATCAAGGCATAACACCTGGTGGCAGCTAGTGGCTTAAGCCCCGCAGAACCAAAATCTAATACAGTACGTTCGGAAATTATTTTGATTCATGGATGTCTTACAGCTAGGGGCAGGTGGAGGGGTCTGTCAGAAATCTACTGCCTAAAACCACACGGTCTCCCTCCTTGCATTTTCTTGCTCGATTGCACACACGGTTACATTCTCCGCAATAAACCTAGTAGTCATTTTAGTCCCTGTTTTTCTGTTGAGTTCGAAATCCTCGTGAATATCCTTTGTCCTAGGGTAGACCGAAGGTCTCTAGACTTCTACTGACAAAAACCACCCCGGTGTTCCTTCACACACTTGTGTCAGAAGCTGCGAGTGCAGTGTGCCTTCTACTGCCCCGGACTAATTTTGGCCCAACGCCAGCAGGCCTCGTCTCTCCTCGAACTGAGTGTAAAGTCCCGTAAACTTCCATTGAAAAGGGAGGAACCTCCGTCGTGTCGGATGTTATATCTGGTTCGAGCTATTGGCCGATAGTTGATTTTCTGGACTGTTGTATGTGTCCTACTCGCACGGAGAACTAATACCACGATGCAAGCTTTTAGTTCTTTGTGACGTTATAGATACCGCTACATCACGAAATGTCTGAGTATGGTTTCTGCACTTAGTCTTATGCGGATCGTTGTACGTGAGCCATGGCGGCTATAACCTTAGGTGGGCTTATTCCAACCAGCTCACCTCTCTCCAAAAACAGATTAGGCCTCTCAGGTTTTTCGGGGCATCACTGAGTTCGGGGATCCTAAGGTTCGTGTGCGTATTTCAGTGACGCCTGTACAGTCTAGGAGCACATGTGCAATTGTCTCCTCCCCCTCCAAGCACGCTCTTTATAGGGGACTGTCTGTGATGCCTATTGTGTGGAGGTGCTTGTTCAGTGTGCAGTGTCCGGTGATGGTCTCCACCACCAGGCGCAGGCTGCCTCTGTCCAGTCTCATGAGCTTTTTGGTGAAGTCTTTATTGAGGTGTGGCATGGAGGCCATCCATGGCCTGCCTGCATCCTGGTGTCGAGGGTCACCAGCGTTCGGCTTATATATATGTGTGTTCACGTAGCCAATTTGCAGCTGACCCAAGGGGACCGGAAAATGGGTTCGGGACGGAAACCATCGCTTCAGATTCTCTCCTGGCCAGTTCATCCGCCGCGTCGTTGCACATCATTCCCATAAGCCTAAATCTGTATTCGCAAGTACGAACACGAATATAGCGAACAGAAACACCAAACTTGAACATTTGGTTTGTTCGTATGGACGGCATTTTAGAACACGAACGTGAACATAGTTCGAATCGAGTTCGCAAACAACAGTCGTAAACTCTCTTAATAGTCATGGCGGCGTTGGAAGTGGTGATTATGAAGTAGCGAAAAGTTTTTTGGTGTTCATCATCATTGAATCATGAAGAACACCGTCCATACAGATCATACTAATATGATCGCTGCAAACATGTTTGACGAACAGAGTGTTCGATGTTCGTTATTGGTACACACGTGCGGATCAAGTTGTTGCGTATCATGTAATGCAACAAATTTGTTCGTATAGTTATCGACACGGATCTTGAGCGTTCGGCGAAAGATTAGGGATCGCTTTGCGCATCGTACATTTATGGCAAGGAAAATGTACATCTATGTTATTTTATTTTTTCTTTTACCTGCTATCTTCTTGGTTGAAGGTAAAAGTTAAAAAAAAATAATAATTTAAATCAAAGTCGCTGTGTTTCTCTACTGTTTTTCCGTTTACTTATTAACAATGCAACAGATTTTCATACGGTTTTCATTATCTTTTAGATAATTTCTACCGGAAGGTATGCATATTGTAGCAAAGACAAAAATTTCAAAGATTTGTAACAACCCTATGAAGAAATTTCTAACATTTTACCTACTTTTGAAAGAAATTTTCTCTGTGTGCCTGTTATGCGTTCTCAGCTAAACCATTTTTGGTGACACAGTAACCACTAATAAAATATCCAATAATAAAAATAAAATCGATGGATTAAAAATCAGGAGTCAATTTATTGGCACGGAAGTGTACTCGTCGTCGTTAGGTACATGCAGCAAGCGCAGGGAACCAATTACGAGTGACGTCTATAATGCGATGTGCGGCGAGCCAATCACTGACACTCCCCGCCCCCGCGTCTCACTTCATACCACCAAAGAGACCTTATATTTTACGTCTTCAATAACTGTACTTGCATACACGGCTTAAGAGAGGCGCACGTGGAACACTACATGCCATTATCTCAGATCTAGATTGATAGGGCGACGGTTGTCCCCTAATCCGTCACCCCTGGACCTTTACTAATTTTTGGTACCTACCTCAATGTCTAATAGCTCCTCTTTCCTCTCACGGCCTTTCCTTACAACCTTTTTCTTCTGTAGCACAATCCCATCCGGTATCAGCTCTTGATTTTGTGTTGCCTTTTTCTGGGTATGACTATCTACCGCTGCTTGCCATTGATTTGGCACCTTGGATCCAGAGCCTTCCATCCGAGCCTCGAGTTCTTTCAAGAACTTATTCGTATACAAACTCGTTAGATCTGAAGCTTTCCGGTATTCATGAAATCTCCCTGACCCCGATTTCTTTGCTAGTCTGGTTCTAATTTTTGATCCGGACTGCAAATAATTTTGACAAAATATAAAGTTCAAATGGTACGTTGCGAATATAAGAACGGTGAATAAATATGAAAATTTTGCCATTTTCTTTACGTTGTCATTAACTAGACATGTTCAATCAAATGAGTTTACTTCGCTATCTGTCTATTTCATGGCTTGGAAATTGATTTTCTTTTGCGAAGAATTCGTAAAATTACATTGCATCTGTCTACGCATATTCTTAAATACTCGTATCTATTCTTAGGACTGGTTTAACTTTGTGGCCCGCTCGGAGGACATGACGGTGCATACGGTGGAGGTGTGCCCCGGTTGGGCAGAGCACTGCCACCGTGTCCAAGGGGCGATCGGTGGCGGCGACTTCTCAAGAATGAATGAGACGCGGTTACCTTCTGCGAAGCAGTAATCAGCGTGGAAGATGGCCGCAACGGTCGGAAGTTGTAGGGCAATCCCCGGTCACCGTAGGAGCAGGCTTGCGGAAGGCCGGCAATGGCTAGCTCACCGTCCGGCCGTCCGGTAACGACCGAGCTCGAGTCATCGACGGCGACGGCGGCTCGTGAAATTTAGTAATTCCGTGATTTATTCGAATATTTCACAAAACTTGTTCCAGGAAATACGTTCTCAAGTTTTTGGGAAAAATTGTTCTCATTCAGAATGTCGATTAAATATGCAAGGCTTTTTATTATACTTTTTTGACTTTTTAATTTTTGAGTAAATTATGAAGTGTTCATGCAAAATAGCAGATTTTTCGAGGTCTTTACTGGATTAGTTTTACACAAATTTACTAATTGATTTCAATAGAAGCCTAGATAATATCCACAAGATACTGTGTTTCCAAAATATCTAATGAAAAATGTGTAATAACGTCATAATCGTGTAAGAGCGGTTGTATGAAAATGTACCTCGAGTTGCTCGCTCTTAAGACCGCCTGGCTAATTACGGCAGATAAGTCGCGTTGCTGCTATACGATGTTTATTAGGCGTTCAGAAGCTGGGAAGTACCTATCCAGCAGTAGATTGATGCAGGCTGATGATGATAATAATGACGCTCCAACACTAAGGTTCATTAAAGTAGCCTCAACGAGTCACCATCTCCCTATTCTTTTTCCAACTAGGTTGGGGTCACCTTCCTGTGTTTTACATGAAGCGACTGCCTGTCAGACCTCCACCCAGTTACTGGGCAGCATGATACTCTTTGAATAGACTACTGGTTAGACTTTCAGCGAATGACAACCAGGACCAACGGCTTTACCTACTTTCTGGGGTGTCAGTAATATATTTATTTAATTTTTTTTGCACACAAGAGTACAGAGGCGGACTTAATGTCGCCTGTTGCGCGGCAATAACCGCCGCCCGAAAACACTATAAGTTCCAAAAAACTCATAGTTAATGAATTGCTGGCATTTCTAGTCCATGCTATTGACTACATGGACGAGGTGAGCATCCTGCAGATATTCCAATATCAATATATGTCCAATTTCAAGGAGGACGAGATTAGCAGTGGAAAACTGCTGTTGTTACAGTCTCTTGGAAAATTGGACCAGATGACGACTCGCCGAAGAGATGGAACTGAGAAGAGAATTCAAGATATCATTGATATGTTGAAGAAGACTGACCCGGTCGACGTGCAAGATTTCGTGGCGAAGGAGCTGAGTAAGCTGCCCCCCGTCACCTTCGATCACGTCGACGTTACACGGCTGCTAAAGGACATCACTACCTTGAAAGTGGAGATGATCAAGATGCAGTCTAGAATGGAGGCATCAGAAAAATCCAATGTTAAACTACGTGTGGAAATAGCATTATTGCGCAACGTGGGTGCAGTAACTGGGTCACCTGAGGACTCGAAGGTGAACACACGTCAAGAGGCGCGAAATGCATCAGTCGGCGGTTTTGAATCGACGCAGCTATATATTTCGCGTCTGCATTGCTCCACGAAGGTTGAGGAAGTCGTGGAGTATATGAAGATAAAGAGCAACTGGACTCTCGAGGGTCGAAAGGCTGGATTCGCGCCATGATACCAACTTCAAGTCGTTCGTGATACGAGTTCCAACCTATCATCTATGGACCTTTTTGAGAGAGGACTTTTGGCCGAAAGGTGTCATGTATCGACGTTTCCGAGGACGGCTACGCGACACTACGCAGCGGAACATGACGCCGGTGTTACGTCTATAATTATGGGCCGTTACCACTCGGCCACCACTGCTCGCAAACAGATAAGCACTGTGACGAAACAACTGCCAACTTCTTACGAATGCTCTCGCAAACCTTCACTTTGAATGTCCTAGATAAATTAAGAAAAGTACATACGAATTGAAAAATTTATGTTTGTACTTGCCCGGTTTCGAACCCGCAACCTCATACATGAGAGGCGGGTGCCTTAACCACTGGGCTGTACTGGGCCTCAATGTGCATTGCTAACTTAAACACATTCAGCTTACACTGAGCATTGACAATTAGCTTCTACCATTTTCGATTGTACCGGCTATTCTAATAAGCTCTCGTGCCGATATAATGGCAGAAAAGACATCTGTATGCTAAAATAAAGATTATCGACAGAATATTCAGAGCTTAAACTTAGGATCAGTTCATACTTCGACGGAAGTCGCAATGCGATTTTCGGTCAACGTAGAAAGTTAAAGTCAAAGCATTTTATTTCATATAAACCATTTACAGTCACTTTTGAAATGTCAAGAAGTCAGTCAGTCAGAAAAAATGATGCTAATTGCACATTCCAAAGCGTAAATCTCTATGAAGAAGAATGTGCAAGAAACTCCATGGACACTCTTTTCAATCATGTTTTGTAATTACAAATATATCTGTTACATGTCTAGACGCAAGCTTGCAGATGCTGAGCAATGGGTAGCTCGCCGTCCGGCCATTCGGTAAAGATTAAACCCAAGTCGACGGTGCGTTATGTGCCACGCGCGTCTCAAAGATATGTCAGCAACATGGACGGGGTCCGCTAAGACTGAAACCTGTTAGGACTACGGGTATGACCGAAAAAATCACTGTGGTCCTGGAACGCAAAGAGCAGCTGGAGAAACATAGATGAGTTTTAGTCAGTAAAAGCCTGACTCTCCGTTTCGCGCCATCCAGAGCGGTAGGATATATTTGATGATTTTCCACCTTCAAATAATCATGGTGTGCCCCGCTTGGGCAGAGCAACGCCGTGTCCTCGTGGGGGCGATCAGCGGCGGCGATCTTTCGCGCCGGACCTTGGTACAGGCCCTGGGTCTGGAGAGAGGAGCAGTGGCAGGCGGTCGCCTTCTTCTGCGAAGCAGTAATGCTAGCAAACGAGGCGGCCGATCGCGTGAGGCAACGGTTCTCACGCCCCAACCGTCGCCGGGATTCCGATCCCGATTTCCGGCCACCGTAGACGCAGGCTTGCGGATTGCGAGCAGTAGGTAACCCGCCGTCAGACCGTCCGGCAACCGTCCGGACCGAGCCCAAGTCGTCGATGGCACGTTATGTTCCGCGCGCGCCTCAGGAAGATGTCAGCAAATCGTAGGGACCCAGCAGGGTCGAAGCCTAATGGGGCCATGGGTAGTGTGAAAACGAAACCTGGGGCCCTGGGACGAAGGCAACAAAGGAACAGGAGTGGGGTTTTAGTCAGTAAAAGTCTGACACTATCTCCCGATCCGCCCAAGAGAGCAATTTGTCATTAGATGATTTTCCCACCTAAAAGAAACCTTCAAATAACCATTGGCTTCATAAATGACCAGTTTGAGGAAAGAAATCACAAGCGAATTGAGAACCTCCTCTTTTTGAAGTCGGTTAAAGAGTGCGCGCAAGTTACGTAGCGTCGCCGTATGTGCTAACCATAAGATGTTAATAGAGAAAGGCACATTAGATGTGCTTTTCAGTAAAAATAAAACACATTACTGTGGTGTTAAACGTTAGACAACTGCAATAATATTGTGTTCGTGCTGTACTCCACGCGCAATAAGACTATACACTTAGGCAAACCTTTTTCATGGTTCGTTCGGCCAATTTTGACTTCTATTCCGTCGGCATAAGGATGGCATTCAAAGCAACAAAAGTGGTTACAATACAAACTTATAAATCTTATTGCGTATGTATAAAGTTGGCTAAGTACAGTTGGACAAATATGAAAAACAAGTTACCTTGCAACTACTTTAAACGATATTAAGAGTGTGAAGGTGTGTGTGTAAGTTAACTATTTTTTATATAGCTTCAGTACGCTGTAAACTTACTTAAAAATATGCATCTTTAAGTTGAGAAAAAAGCCCCCCTAGCCAAGTTACAATCGTATCGTTCACGCCGAGCGTCTCGAATAGGCCACGCCTCCGATTCCTTTGTTCTGACCACGCGACTGAGCGTTTAGATGACGTCAGAACAAAGGAATCAGAGGCGTGGCCTACTCGAGTCGTTCGGCGCGAACGATACGATTGTAACTTGGCCAGGGGGGCTGGATAGGTAGCTACATTGAATGACTCGATAGCAGTCACTCGCATCATCTTATTGCAATTGTAGTGTAGTAAATCGCCACTGCTCTTAAAACGGTGAACGAAAAAATCGTGAGGAAACTAGCATTTTCCAGAACTAAAAATTCAAAGACATGTGACATTCACCAAACCGCACTGCCCGCGTGGTGGAATACGGTCCATTCCCTCTCCTAGAGAGAGGAGGCCTGAGTCCCAATGAGGAAAATTAAAAGGCTGATTATGCTATATTAGTTTATAATAATAATAATATGTTTATTTACCAAAAAGTACAGATACATAATGAAACAAACAGTAGGTTGCAAAAATTATACAGTTCTTTAGGTACATATGTTGTAAATCTGTACTAAAATATTTTTAGAGCCCTGCCTCTCAAACTAGATTATAATCTGTATTTTGAGAAACAGTGAACAGTCACAAAAATCTTATACACTATTAATTTTACAACAATTGATTGACGATGTCGTCCTACCGCTGAATAATTTATGTGTTCAGTTTTAATTTTTAATTGTGAAGTGTGCATATTATGTGTGAGATGGTTTTTTTTTTTTTTAGGTGGGTGAATCATCTAATGACAAATCCTGCCCTTGGGCGAAGCGGGAGATAGTGTCAGACTTTTACTGACTAAAAATCCACTCCTGTTCCTTCTTTGCCTTCATCCCGGGGCCCCGGGCTTCGCTTTCACACTACCCGTGGCCCTAGTAGGCTTCGACCCTGCTGGGCCCCTACAGTTGCTGACATCTCCATGAGGCGCGCGTGGAATAGCACGCGCCGTCGACGACTTGGGCTTGGTTACCGGACGGTCGGACGGCGAGTCACCCATTACTCGCCGTCCGCAAGCCCGCACCTACGGTGGCCGGAAATCGGGATCAGAATCCCGGCGGCGGCTAGGGCGTGAGGGCCGTTGTCTCACGCAATCGGCCGCCTTCTTTGCTAGCATTACTGCTTCGAAGAAGGAGGCGACCGCCTGCCAATCCTCCTCACTCCGGACCATGGCCTGTACCAATGCCCGGCGCGAGAGATCACTGCCGCATGTGTGTGATGGTGTGTGCGTGTAGTGAAAGGTGAGTATTATGTGAGACAGTGTGCATGTATGATAAGTTTGGGTATGCGGGGGTTGCATATGCTCATGTTTGAGTGTGTGAATGTTTATTTATCTATAGTATTAGAGATAAACGTGATTTTATAAGGCGTGCGAAGAGGCTAATTGGGGATCCAGATTTGGTTAAGTCCAATCTACAAAGCCTCGAGCACAGACGCAGGGTAGCCAGCCTATCGGTATTTTACAGGTTACATTTTGGAGAGTGTGCGCGGGAATTGCATGACTTGATTCCGCCATCTCCTTTCTACCATCGAACAACCCGACGCACGGCGAGTATCCACCCTTACGTTTTTGAAACTTCAACGGTCCGGAATAAGCGGTTCGCTTCGTCGTTTATACCGCACACATTGAAGGACTGGAACAATTTGCCTGCTGCGGTCTTCCCGTCCAACTATAATTTAGGTGTCTTCAAGGCTAGAGTGAATAGGCTCTTAATAAACTAGTGCGTCTGACCATCAATGATAGCATCTCCGCTTACCATCAGGTGGGATCGCAGTCAAGCACTGATTTATATCAATGCAAAAAAGAAAAAAATATTGGGACATCATTAATTATAACTCCAAACTATTCAGAAGTATAATACCGTGAAAAAGTCCATTAGGCATTAAGTCCGCCTTTGTACTATTGTGTTGCATGAAGTTTTAATAAATAAATAAATAAAAAGGCGCGTAATTCTCTGTCCGAATGTTAAAGATGCTCCCCCGACCCCGACATCCTCCCCAAATTTCTAGGTACATACTCACCGACACAGCACAGTTTCTACAATTAGTAGTTACGTGGTTGTTCTCGCGAGATGTCGCCTGTGATGCGAGCAATTGACAACAACCTTACGACGGGGAAATTAAACTGTTAAATTGGGGATCGTTTACACGTCACGATTTTTAAAAGGTTGGTCGTTACGATCGGAGTATTTCTGAAATGAAAACTTCTTTAAAAAAACTGGGCAAGTGCGAGTCGGGCTTCGCGCACTGAGGGTTCCGTACAAACCGACCTATGTAAACAGTTAAATTCCTGAATGGAGTTTCGAAGATTTTTCCGAATCGCAATTTTGTTTTTTTGACGTACAAACAAATTTACTGTTCTCACATTTTTTCCTATATCTGTACTATAAGATCTTGATATATGCCAAATTTCAAGATTCTGGGTCAACGAGACGTACCCTATGAATTTTAATTCCCTTGAGAGTGTCGAAATATACGTTTTTTGCGACATAAACGACCGTATCTTTTTTTTTTCATTATCTTAGAAGTTTGATTTTTTCACAGCATCAAGGAACCGTAGACTATATGGTTTTATGGTAATTTCAACTCGATACCTCCACGCGTTCCCAAGATAAAGGGTCTTGACAGACAGACAGTCAGACAGACAGACGGACGGACAACAAAGTGATCCTATAAGGGTTCCGTTTTTTCTTTTTGAGATGCGGCACCCTAAAAATAAGGAATTAAATAAATACCGGCCAAGTGCGAGTCGGACGCAGGAAGGGTTCTGTACCGACCGTAGCAAAAAACCGCAAAAAAAATCACGTTTGTTGTATGGGCACCTTAAATATTCATTTTGTTCTGTTGAGGTAGAGTCCTGATAATTGGCGTTAAGCAAGGTCTCATTGCAAAAGTATAGGTAAAAATCTGAAAACTATAAGTTTGTAATTACGTCACAAAAAAAAAAAACTGGTTTTGCGTTTCGGAAAAATCGTCGTAACTCAATTCGGGAATTGAACTGTTTTCGTATGCAAGTTTGTACGGAAAACTCAGTGCGTGAGTCCTGCTCGGTTTTGCACGGTTTTTCTTATATGTTTCATTAACTTTCTGAAGAGTGTTTGTGAGAGACGTACATCGTTTCTCAAAAACTCCTCGAAGTACTTTTCTGGTAGTCTTCACTTTTTATTTTGGCTTAAAGAATGACGATAATGATGTTGGTCCAATATTGACGTTAAATCCAGTGATAAATGGATGGGTTAAACTCATTTACTGTGTGGAATCGTTCCTTAATCTTAACCTATCTTAGGGCCTATGATATTTGCATACATTTTACATCAACGTAAACCTGGCCTGGTAAAAGTCGACGGAATCTGCTGGATACGAGAAGTACCCATTTTTTTTTTCAAGTATTACACAATTATATATAAAAAACGTGTTGCGCCGACCCCAAATAAGATGGGACAAGGGCAGGAAGATGATGATGATGATGACACAATTATATACAAAAGCTAAAACTAAACATACATGCATATTTAATATAAACATATACATATTTAGACCTAAAGTTTTATAAATTGTTATCGTCAATATCGTACACATTTAAAAAATCCTTTTGTATAATTTCGATGTTGAGAATGGATTCATGATAGCACGAGTTCCAACCTTAGTGGTTTTTGGTTGCTTAGAAAATTCTATTCTTTTGTATTAATGATAACAAATGAAAAAAAAAAATATACTTATACATACACATATAATAATATATATATATCTAATATATAAAATTCTCGTGTCGCAGTGTTTGTGGTTAAACTCCTCCGAAACGGCTTTCGCGATTCTCATGAAATTTTGTGTGCATATTGGGTAGGTCTGAGATTCGGACAACATCTATTTTTTATTCCCCTAAATGTTAAGGGTAATCCACCCCTAAATTTTTTTTTCAATTATAATTTTTTTTTTTTTTATGATACAGCTTTAGTAAATACATATATATTTATATAAAAATCAATGCCACTTTTCGTTGTAATTTTATAACTCAAGAACGGGCTCACCTATCTAAACCAAATGTTTAGGCTTTGTTCGGACTATTTAGTAGATGGTTTATGTGAAGTTTGCACAAAATCGGTCGAGCGGTTCTTCATTTATTACATTATTGCACCCGTGGAAGTTAGTGATAGTATGACGGTTGACAGGATAGAATGGAAGAAAAAAACGTATTGCGCCGACCCCAAATAAGATGGGACAAGGGCAGGAAGATGATGATGATGCACCCGTGCGAAGCCGGGGCAGGTCGCTAGTATATATATAATATATATATACACAGTAAAGCAGTTTTGAGATGAATCTGCTATTTGTGTAGAAAGTTATTCCACTCGTTTGATTTTTAACTGCTGCTAAGGGTAGCAGAACTGTTTATTTGATATTAATTTGAGCTTCATACTTCTACGAGTTCCTGCGATGAAGGGTCTTGACAGACGGACAATCAAGTGATTCTATAAGGGTTTTTTTTTTTATTGGGTGGGAAAATCATCCTAATGACATCCCCGCTCTTGGGCGGAACGGGAGATAGTGTCAGACTCTTACTGACTAAAAACCCACTCCTGTTCCTTCGTTGCCTTCGTCCCAGGGCCCCGGGTTTCACTTTCACACTACCCGCGGCCCCAGTAGGCATCGACCCTGTTGGGCCCCTACGATTTGCTGACATCTCCTTGAGGCGCGCGTGGAACAGTACGCGCCGTCGACGGCTTGGGCTCGGACGGACGGTTTTTGGACGGTCGGACGGCGAGCCACCCATAGTTCACCGTCCGCAAGCCCGCGCCTACGGTGGCCGGAAATCGGGATCGGAATCTTGGCGGCGGTCAGGGCGTAAGGAGCGTTGCCTCATGCGATCGGCCGCCTCCTTTGCTACCATTACTGCTTCGCAGAAGCAGGCGACCGCCGGCCTCTCCTCCTCGCTCCGGATCATGGCCTGAACCAAGGCCCGGCGCGAGAGATCGCCGTCGCTGCCGACTTAGGTACGGAATCTTAAAATAAAAAGCTGTCATCTCTAGCAGTTCAGCTGGAAGGCCTACAAGGTACTTCCTGATAAGAACATTCTAATACCGACATAAAATAAATGCTGACAATTTTCAGAGAAAATTTAATTTCGATCAGTTAATTTTGTTTGAGATTCTGTTTTACATTGATTAGCAAACTGGGAAACTAAGTTGTGAGACACAAAATTGTTTTGAAAGGCTCAGGAAATAATACCTTTACTGAAACTTTGAATTAATACCGTACAAAAATGCAAATAGATCAAGAAACTTGATAATGGAATATATGAAATTGTTTTCTGAAATCTCTTGTGCTTTGTTTTCTTTTAACATAATTTTATAGATATGCGGGAGGAAGGGAGGATCCTTCCGACCAGATCGACGTTATGTCTAGTCTGGTCACGTACTATTGTATATTATGTTTTAATCGCGCGGAGAGCTCTAAGAAGCTATATTTGGTGCTATTGTATAATGTTCTAATCACGCGGAGAATTAAGGCTATATTTCATGGCCATATTTCTAAATTCTTACGGCTATATTTCACCGGGACACCATGGCGGCGCGACCTATACAGCTCTATAGAGAGTTACTCACCTGGTGTCCGTGTGGTTACGCAGCCAATTTGGCGGAGCAACCAGCTCGGACGCGTGCACTTAAGGTCCATTTTGATACTGTCTCAGTGTGGTGTAGCGACTAGCGGTAGCGGTAGCGGTGTCGGTATGGTGTCTTGCGGACACGACGGCGAAGCAACTGGTCGCGCCGCCAAATATAGCCCACCGTGAAATATAGCCCTAACACCGACGATTTGCACGATTTTGTCTTTTAGCTCCTATGTAATGTCATAAAAGTCACTACATTTTCTATACATATATATCAGAAAGAGGAGGCTTGTATTTTTTTTGTAATTAATAACATCAAAAACTACTAGAACGGTTTTGTAAATTCTTTCACCTGTAGAAAACAGGAACCTACTTTAACACTGAGTGACTTATGAATATATTTTCTATTTTCGCGCTGCCACCGGCAGAGGCCAGTCTGATAACAAAATCATAGCTTAGTATAATCAACCTTATAAAGTTCCCACTACATTACATAGACTACGTCCCCATTCTTGAAAAGATATGTCTTCAAAATTGGAAAGATTACTTTGATCTTCAAGGGAAAAAGGCATTTGGTATAGAACAATCCATTCACAATCTTCATATTCGTGAAGCTTTGGCTGTACAATCAGGACTATTCTCGGACTGAAGACTTGCTTACATTCCAACAGCATACTGTTATCTTTGGGACGGATCTGCCCGATTGCATTTCGGGGAGTCTGCGTCGGAATTGCATAATCTAATTCCGCCTAGCCCGTTCCATCATCGGACCACCAGGCGTACGGCAATGCGCCACCGGTACATGGTGGACATCCCACCTATACGCACAAAACGTTTTGGGAACACATTCATTGTGCACAGCTAAGGAGTGGAATTCCTTGCCGGAATCTGTGTTTCCTGATGGGTATAACCTCTATATCTTTAAATCAAGAGTGAATAGGTTACTTCTAGGTACGCGCGTTCCATCGTCGACCGCATCGTCGCTTTCCATCAGGTGAGATAGCGGTCAAGCGTGAACCTATCAAGAACAAAAAAATATATTTCAAGGCTATATTTCTAAACTCTAATGGCTATAATTCTGCCGTGCTTGTGATATATACAGTAAGTAACATAGAGACACTTTCGAGAAAAAGGCGATCAAAGTTTTTTTTTTTACTTTTGACATTTCTCCCGAAGTATAAATTAATCCTCAGTTTTCTAAAATGTTTTAGATAAACATGTGTTAGGTAAACAATTTGTATATTTTTATTTTTATGTAGTAATAATATTTAAATTGTAAAGCTTGAAAAAATATGTATGTTAAGGAATGATCAATAAAAAAATAACGTTTTTATAGTAATTGGTACAGTAAGTGTGTGACTTACTGTAACAATCTTTAGTTTGAGGTACATACTGCAACAATGATTACGAAATGAGGTAAATTTTTAAATAGAATAACAAAAATTGCACAATTTACCTAATGTTACTTAATCACTTACTGTAATTATAGCTAGGAGCAATATGTAAACTTTTGGCATCTACCATGAATCATAATTAATTTATCTTCCTCGATATTATTGGTAGATAATTCAAAACAAAAGAGATCTTATAAAATTATAGTTTAGTAGAAAAAGTACACAGCTTTATTAATACAATAAAATTATTGTATTTTTTTAATCCTTTAGAATCATAATAAAAACTAAATTTAAAAAATTACAATTCATGTTTGTGCAACGAGCTTCGTACAAGAAACAATCATAAACCAAATAAACTAAGCACTGTTTCTAAAAAATAAAACCTTTACAGTATTTTTTTCTCGCCATTGACATCAATGCCTAGCCCTCTCCATTCCAGAACCTTGAAGACATCCTCCATTTCGGAGAAATTACTTCTTCTTGCCTCACACCCCTCTGCTAGAGGACAGTCTTGCCTTCAAGGTCTAGTCCTAAAGTCGGACTGACATGGTGGCGTTTTTGTATAAGCACTACGATGTACCGATTGTCAATCTGGCACCGTTGGAGAGACTGCAGTACTGTATCGATCGAATCAAAGGCTTTCTCGTAGTCCACAAACGCTAAGCAGAGAGGCTGATTATACTCCTCAGTCTTCTGTATGATTAATCTGCGCAGCATATGTATGTGGTCCATGGTGCTGAAGCCTTTTCTAAATCCGGCTTGTTTGGGAGGTTGGAAGTCGTTGAACCTACGTGCGAGACGGTTCGTGATGACAATGGAAACCAGCTTGTAAACATGGCTCAGAAATGAGATGAGTCTTTAATTCTTAAGCAGGGTATTGTCACCTTTCTTAAAAAAAAGTATCACTACACCTCTGCTCTATGCCTATAGTGTTTTTCTCTCGAGTATGACGGAACCAAACAACGTCTGAAGGGCTTGAAGGATTGGTATCCCACCCATCTTCAGGAGTTCGGCCGTAATTCCATCCTCACCCGGTGCCTTGTTGCTTTTAAGTTGCTTCAGAGCCATCGTAATCTCGTACAGGCTGACGTCCGGGATATTTTCGGTACAGTGTCGAGTCAATGTAGCTCTTGAGTCGTTTGCTAGATTTGCAGCGGATTTGAAGATTGACGTGTACAAACTGTCCATAAAATGCCTCCACCATCTCTCCCGGAACCTCCAATTTGGCGGGTATGACTCTGTCAACGTCGGTCTTTAGTTTCGTGAGCTGGCTCTGCCCAATAGACAGATCTCGTGCAAATACTTTGGAGCCTATAAGGGCTCCAAAGTATTAAGCAATTATGCGATTAAGCGGTATAAACCGCTCAATAGCATCTGGTCGCGTTTCAGAGACTTCGTGATCCATCTATTGAGCTGTCAGTATCTGCACGTATCGTTTGAAGACTGCAGAAAAATCTCACGCCTCTTCTTCATAAGCTCGAGAGTTTGATCAGAGAGCCTCATATTCTTATTTGTACGGTGTGTCTTGAAAAACTTAGACTCAACCATATGGACAGTACCTAACCCATCGTTTTTTTTTTTATTCTCCGACAACGTCAGTCTCTGTTTTTGCATGGTCCGTGACTGCTAAATTAACGTACTTGCCCCACCCCGCACTATCCATTTGGACCCTAAACGCCTTAGAATTTTTGCAGTAAGTAACGTGTTTTTTCTAATTTGTTCCAGGCAAGTCTACACATTAGATGAAATATTCCTAAACATAATTACAGTAGTGAATCTTGCTGTTATTACGTCAACACATATATATATTTTTTTAATTCGCTGACTTATCTTATACACAGTAAGTTCTACTTACTGTACTTATGCCAAGATAATACAATAATACGTTGCGAAATGTTTAAGCATTAATATAGTATATACTCTTACTGTAGATATGTTAAGGTTTATTAGACTAATGTTTTGTTTCCAATTCTTAATATAATTATAGCAAGTGGTACTTACTGCTAATATGTTTCAGTGATACTTGATGAAAAACACTCCTAACCTAAAAACAATAATAGCAAAATGACTTACTGTAGCAATACCTAGAAAATATTTTTAACTTTATGAAAAAATCAACCGTATGTGCCCTTACTGCAATCATAATAAGTATGCCTTGGCGCAAAACGTGTCTTACTGTAATTATGCTTAAGCTTATTTCATTAACTATACCACATTTTCAAATTTTAAATATACAGAAATGTAGATCTCAATCTCTACATTCCAAACATATACTTAACTCAATATTGACCAAAATGTGACTTACTGTAATTATCATAAGCGCGGCAGATATTTTACCGGGACATCATGGCGGCGCGACCATTCGCCGCTACCAACAAAATGTATACAGCTCTATAGAAAGTTACTCACCTGGTGTCCGTGTGGTTGCGGAACCAATTTGGCGGCGCGACCAGCCCGGTCGCATGCATTTAAGGTTCATTTTGATACTGTCTTAGTGTGGTGTAGCGACTCTGGTGTCTGTATGGTGTCTAGTTTGTTAGCTTGCGGACGCCATGGCGGCGCAACTGGTCGCGCCGCCATGGTGTCCCGGTGAAATATAGCCCTAATACCGCAATGCAGGATTTGTCTTTTAGTTCCTGTGTAATGTTATAAAAGTCGCTACATTCTATACAAATATATCAGAAAGAGCAAAGATTTGTACTTTTTTTTGTAATTAATAACATTAAAAACTACTAGAACGGTTTTTTAAATTCTTTCAACTGTATAAAGAAGAAACCTACTTTAACACAAAGTGACATAAGCATATATTTTCTATTTTCCCGCTGCCGCCGCCAGAGGCTAGTCTGATGACAAAATCATAGCAAAGCATAGCTTATAAAGTTCGCACTACATTACATGGACTACGTCCCTATTCTTAAAAAGATATATCTTCAAAATTGAAAAGATTACTTTGATCTTCAAGGGAAAAACGCATTTGGTATAAAACAATCTATTCACAATCTTCGTATTCGTGAAGCTCTGGCTGTACGATTAGAAATATTCTCGGACTGAAGACTTGCTTACGTTCCAACGCTAGTCTTAAACATTCAATACAATTACACACACACGGACTCACCGACACACACATAATTGCACACTTATATATATCCACACACACCATTACATTTGACACTGTTTAAATTTTTATTTTATTAAAACTTATTCTCATTCTTATATTATTTAAGGCAAGACTTACAACAACCGTACCAGAACAACCGTATCCGATGTAACTGCAAAACACTGACTCCTATGTCACAGGTCTCACCTAGTTTAGGAGGCAGGCTCCTAATATTAGAAGATACCTTCCAAAAATGTACCTATGTATATTTTTTTTCTTTTCGGTGGGAAAATCATCTAATGACATTCTTCGCTCTTGGGCGGAGCGGGAGATAGTGTTGGACTTTTACTGACTAAAAACCCACTGCTATTCCTGTTGCCTTTCGTACCAGGACCGAGTCTTCCTTCCTGAATAAGACCCTTGGCCCCAGTAGGCTTCGACCCTGATGGGCAGTTGCTGACATCTCCTTGAGGCGCGCGTGGAACAGTGCGCGCCGTCGACGACTTGGGCTCGGTCCGGACGGTTACCGGACGGTCGGACGGCGAGCTACCCATTGCTCGCCACCCGCATGCCCGCGCCTACGGTGGCCGGAAATCGGGATCGGAATCCCGGCGGCGGTTGGGGCGTGAGGACCGGTGCCTCACGCGATCGGCCGCCTCTTTTGCTAGCATTACTGCTTCGCAGAAGGAGGCGTCGACCTGCCACTCCTCCTCGCTCCGGACCATGGCCTGAACGAAGGCCATAGAGGAACTCGGGAATCGACTAAGAGGGTTGTTTTGCGCATGTTTGTAGAGCGGGAAACTGATCCTCATCGCGAAGCCGGGGCGCCCTGCGGACTCTTCGACCGCATACCGACCCATCGTGCTGCTCCACGAGGTGGGCAAGCTCTTTGAAAGAGTAATTGCAGACCGCCTCGTTGCCCATTTGGCGCAGGTGGGGCCGGATCTTTCGGACAGCTAGTCTGGTTTTCGCAGGGGGCGCTCCACGGTGGACGCCATCATGCGCGTGCGAACCCTCACGATGGGGGATGCGGTGTCTCGGGGCAGGGTCGTCTTGTGGTGTCCTTGGACATCATTAACGCCTTCAACTCCCTGCCCTGGAGTAGCATTAGGAGAGCACTCCGGTATGACCAGGTGTCAGTTTCCAACCATAAAAATAACCTAAAATGAAAAGAGTATAAGATTTACAATACAAAATTGTGTGATAAATAAAAATCGGTTCACCTGTCTAATAGCTGTGGGTAGTGAAAGGGCAAAAAAGACAAACTTATTATGATTGGTAGCAGTTTCTCAATAACCGAAGTCGCATTCAGCAGAGTGCCTATTAATGCTGATATCTATTAATACTGTAATATGAAAATATTGTAATTTTAACCACTTTTTTTAAAAGAGTAACCATGGAGTTTCTTGCCGGTTCTTCTCCATAGCAAACGACCAATTTGGAACCGTGCACTAGTTTCTGACGTGTTATAAGTGCCCATGTAGGCACATGTGAAAAAAAAAATGTATTTTATTTTATTTTATTTTTGAATGCAGGATTGTTCAAAAGATTTACTGCTACCCTGGAATGTAGAGGGCAACTTAAATAAAAAAAAGTTTACCAATCCCTCTCGCTCCACTCAGAGCGGGAGAAGATATTTGATGATTTCCCTCCTCAAAAAAAAGGAGAGCCTATCACGGACTTCTTTCATAGTTTTGTATGAACAAAACAAACAAGAACAACTTGCATAATAAAACCGTTCACTTATAACAAAGAAGGAAAAAGTTTGCAAAAGATGTGAATGATACATACAAATGTGAGTTTTCTTAAGGTGTGTGTAAACTAGACGTATAGACAATTTATGTTGAATTATAATATGTCGTGGCCAGATCTTAGAATTGATCACTTCATGATATCGCCAACTAAAACTAGCCAGCCGTAGCCAAGGTACAATCGTTTCGTTCGCGTCGAACGCCTAGAGTAGGCCACGTCTCTGATTCCTTTGTTCTGACCACGTGACTGAGCGTTGAGTTGACATCAGAACAAAGGAATCGGAGGCGTGGCCTACTCGAGGCGTTCGGCGCGAACGATACAATTGTAACTTGGCTAGGGGGGCAGATTGTTTAAACGTTAACATTTTTGATGATAAGTCAATCCTCGTTTGGCCATATCATTGATGTAGGATTTCAATGATAATAAAAGGTCTAAAAAAAGTAGGCCAAACAAAGATTGAAATATCATCAAACTTTAATGTTTAAAACTATCTGGTCAGTTTTATTTGGACATATCATAAAGTGATCAATCCTAAGATCTGGCCACGACATATCCAAATATAGCAAGTAACTTAATTTATTTATTTGTTGATTTATTTAAACTTCATGAACAGAAATTATACATAGGCGGACTTAATGCAACAAGGCATTCTTTACCAGTCAACCTTTGTGTTCAAACAGACAACACTCTTGTACGTGTGTGCAGTATCACAAAATTAAGTTTCTTATAATAATAAAATACATTATACAGGGTGTTTGGTGCATCGTGTGCCAAATTGAAATGGTCGACGGGAGGGGTCATCTGCTACCTATTCAGAGTCTACGGCTTATATATTTTTTTAAATTTGTATTTGAATTTAAAATTTGGGTCTTATTTTCATAAAAAAATAAAAAGTTGATGAAAAACAATCCACAGGGTATGAGAAGTTTTTTGGGGTCTGAAATGATAGTAGATGACCCCTCCCGTCGACCATTTTAATTTGGCGCACGATGCACCAAACACCCTGTATATGTCATGATAAACCAGGCATACATAATGCCCCAGTCGGTAATATGCCCCACTTGCAAAGCTAAGACACGCATATAAAGTTTGGTGCTTATTTGAGCCGATCTGGTTAGTTTATAAGTAATAAATAATAAATATCATTTATCATAAAGGTACATTGTAACAAGTATATTTTACAAATTTTGCCTGAGGGCTAAAAACCTTTGTGAGAGCTGGAGTCTGAACTAGGTTCGAGACTTGTATGACAGATCTCCAGGCCCACACCCTTTTAATCATAATCGCATTTTGCAGCACATAAACATGAATCTTATGTTTGTAAGATTGAAGTAGAGGAAAAGTGTAATTTTTAGTGAAATGTGTGTAGTGTATGTGTGTTTGTGTTTATAATCAATGTGATTAAACATACTTTATGATTTTGATGATACCTTCTGTGTCTTCATAGTCTAAATAAGTATGACAGCGATGTAACCTGCGTTGTATAGTATAAATAATTTTAGATGGGTGTCTTAATTTAGGAAGTAAGACGCGTTACCGACTGGGGCAAGTATAGCTGGTTTACCCTAATGTAATAAAACTAAACCATAACAACCATCAACCAACCATAACTTAATCTTAACTTTAAGTTCCTATTGTAATTTTATTATTGGTGTACAATAAATAGTATATCTAACTATCTTAATCATAATAATGTTATAATAATAATAGTGTTAATAATATTTGTCCTGTATTTTTTGTTTATGCGGTGAACAATAAAGAATATAACAAATAAATTAATATAATTTTAATTTTATTCATGGTGTACAATAAGGAAATACCAGCTTGATGCAGTCGTTGAGTCGAGGCTTCAATGTCTTGAGCATCGAGGACGAGTTGCTAGCCTGTCGGTTTTCTACTGGTTGCATTTTGGGGAGAGTGTTGTATAACCTAATTTAACCTAGCCCGTTCCATCATCGGACCACCAGGCGTACAGCAATGCGCCACCGGTACATGGTGGACATCCCACCTATACGCACAAAACGTTTTGGGAACACATTCATTGTGCGTACAGCTAAAGAGCGGAATTCTTTGCCGGAATCTGTTTCCTGATGGTTACATCCCTGGAATCTTTAAGTAAAGAATGTATAGGTTACCTTCTAGGTAAGTGCGTTCCATCGTCGACCGCATCGTCGATTTACATCAGGCGAGATAGCGGTCAAGCGCGATCCAGTTGGGAGGTCTAACTTTGAGAAAGAGGTCAATCGTTGAATCCGACTCAGCTGGGCAGCATTCGAGAAGCTGTGCGGTATCTTCTCATCAAACATACCAGTGTCTCAAGACGAAAGTCTATGACTAGTGCGTATTGCCAGTGATAACTTATGGCACTGGGACATGGTTGCTTACAATGAGCTTTATCAGAATGCTTACAATGCAATGGCAAAGGCTAAGGGCAATGGTAAAGGCTATGCTCGGAGTTTCTCGGAGCGTGATCGCATCAGGAATGAAGATATCTGCAGGAGAACCAAGGTCGCCGAGATAGCCCGAACAATCGCCAAACTTAAGTGTGCAGTGAGCAAGGCTCATTGCTCGTAGAACAGATGGTCGTGGGACAGCTGAAAGGTTCTAGAGTGGCGACCACACATTGGAAAACGCAGCGTTGGAAGGCCTCCCACAAGTTGCATCGACGACCTGGTTATAGTCATGGGAATGAGGTGAATGTGAGACGCACAGGATCGGTCGTTTGGGGGAGGAAATGATCGTGCTCATCACACAGACATTTGCTCAAAGTCAAAGTCAAAGTTTTTTATTTCACATAGGCCTACATGGGCACTTATAAAACGTCAGAAGCACGGTTCCAAATTGTTCGTTTCCTATGGAGAAGAACCGGCAAGAAACTCCATGGTTACTCTTTTATGGCTTCTCTTTCGTTCTGGGTGGGTATCGAACCCACGACCTTCGGCATAGCAGTCAGGGCCACTAACCACTAGACCACAGGCCAGTCATATCTGTAATGTCTATGTAGATTTCGATTCTTGTGCGAAATCTCTACTTACTACAAAGAATGACATTCGTTGTTCAGAATAAAGTGAATCCTCAATTCAGCTCACACCTTTACAATATTTGAGAAACAAACTTTTTTTTTTGTTTACACTTGAGTTCGTATCAAAGAGTTTTTGTTCTCTCTTTTTTCGAGACGAATCGCTTTCAGTATTGTTACCACAAAAGGTTTGGTTTTGACGGCACACATCAATTTCTTGTTTGATAAGATTGACTTTTGTGAACCTGACGATATTGTTTGCTGAAGTAAATCTTGGGTGTCAAAGTGGGCTAGTATATTTGAATATTGAATAAATATGAGTTAGGAAAGTTAATCTGTTGTAAAAGGAAAGTAAGTATATTGAATTGGCAAGCTAGACTTGCGTTTGGATATTGGATTAATGTTTCTGTATTTCTTTTTCTTAGTGTGTAGTGTCGACGACAAAAATTAGTTAAATGTTTCCAAATTAAATTAATTGCCTTTTTTAAGGTGGAAAATCATCCAATGACTTCTCCCTCTCTAGGGCGGAGCAAGAGGGCGTGAGAAACTATGTACCTTGTTCGCTTTGCGTTCCAGAACCCCAGGTTTCTCTTTCCGGAGTCAACCCCAGTTGCCTCCGACCCTGCTAGGCCCCTAAGGTTTTGATGACATGCCATTGAGGCGCGCGTGGAGCACTATGCACCGTCGATGACCCGGGCTCGGTCTGGACGGTTGCGTGACCCTGTATTTCACCACGGCAATGCCATCCGCTGACGCTGTCATTAGTAAGAAAGAAACGAAAATATTTTATTTGGCACGCATGGATACACACACTGTAAAACAAAATTTAATCACAAAGAAAAAGAAAACACTGACACAATGCGTGTCTCACGGCTGCGCCAAATAGGTTCGGTTCAGCAAAAATGCCAGACAACTACATGGTAGTCAGTGGTAGTTGCCTGACGCTGGTTTTCAACTGAACCTTAATGAGAGTGAACGTTAGTCATTAGATCTCTACGTGAACAGGCAAACAGGGCACGTGACACATGATGGAAGGTGGGATATGGTCTGCGTAGAGTTGAGAGAATTCTTGTACTAGGATAGGTTGTAGTTATTCAGTCATTTGGTACTTAGTTTTGTTTAACCTGGGGCCTAAGTCTGCTATTTTTATAAATTCGTCATTCCAACACGATCCCATTGTCATTTTGCTAAAAGTTCGTAATCTGATAATTCATAATGGTCGATCATTGATCGGTCAATGATCTTGTGGTAGAATGACAATATCGAGCTGTCTCGAAACAAAAGCAATGACTGCACAATGACGTTTTAATGGTAGGTACTGATCAAAGGACTATCATAATTTTAGAGGTTATTCGCATACGTCAAATATTAATTTGTTATTATGTACGAGATTACCATTCTATGCAATTTGTTTCAATGGAGCGTCAATGGTTAACCATTGGAAAGTCATAATAACGCCATTATATTAGTAGACTACCAAACTTAATAAAAATCAACAATTATGAAGTCAATTTTAGACCATTCTGACACTATTGTAATAGCAGACTTAAGGCCCTGGCCTTGTTTTTCGCGTATGTAATAAAACTGCTCACTTCATTATAAAATAATATATTTATTACTCAATCGTTTGAATTGTCAAGAAGTCAGAAAAGTGATGCTAGTTGCACATTCCAAAGCGTAAATCTCATGGAGAAGAATGTGCAATAACTCCATGTAAATTCCTTTTAAATTATATTGTTACGTTATTTCTTAACGCTATAATAATGCCAGATACAAATTGTGCGTCTTACCTCAACGGTTGCCGATCGAAGACTAGAGCTGTCCCCACCATTACCCTACATGCATTGGGTAACTCGCCGTCCGACCGTCCGGTAACCGTCCGGACCAAGCCCAAGTCGTTGACGGCGCGTACTGTTTCACGCGCCTCAAGGAGATGTCAGCAATTGTAGGGGCCCAGCAGGGTCGAAGCCTATTGGGGCCAAGGGTCTGATTCTGCAAGGAAGACTCGGCCCCGGTACGAAAGGCGACTAAGGAACAGGAGTGGCTTTTTAGTCAGTAAAAGTCTGACACTATCTCCCGCTCCGCCCAAAAGCGCGGGATGTCAGAAGATGATTTGCCCACCGAAAAAAAAAACCATTGCCCTACATCGACAACTTTAAAACAGATAATCACAAATACGTTTCCGTCTTGTCATAATTTGATTTCGTATCAAAACCTAACACGTATGTATTTAAAAAATTCTGACTCGGAGAACTTCGTACCGCCTAAAGGGGTGACCAGACGGTTGCAAACCAACATCCAACCAGGGTGACCTTGCTAGTTTCAATCCGTGTAGACAGCAGTTGTAATCCATGACCTTCAACGCCCTTGGTTGGGAGGCGCGTTTTCCTAACCACCGAACGTGTTGGCGCGTGGTTTACATTCATGTAGTCACAATACAAACCAAACACATAAACCAAGGTTACCTTGGTTGGAACGCTAGTCTGCAACCGTCTGGTCGACAAACGATGGAATAAACCGAGGTTCTCTTCTTCTTCGTAACCCATTTTACACTTCTAGCCGTTATAATGGCTCCTTCTCTGTCACTGCAGTGCGCCTGTGGAACTCCCTCCCGCACTCCCTTCGTGACAGCCTTTCTTTGGACGTCTTCAAGAGGAAAATTAAAGAGCATTTACTTTTACTATCACATAGTATATATATATTATATGTTTATAATATATAAGTATGGTTGTATTTGTGTATGTATATTTATTTATTATTTTATTCGTAATATTTGTAATTTTAAAATGGTTCTCTGGATCCTACCCTCTATTGTGATCTCTCTCTATCATTCAATGGTTTGCTTATCGACCACAGAATAGACATAAACCATAGAATAAATATAATATAATACAGCTATTATATTATGGAATTGTTCGGTTGGTCTCTCGTTGGCATTGGTGGTATTTGTTCTTGCTCGTTGTCCGCCGTTCATTAACTCTTAAGCGAGTACATTTATTGTGACGGACGGGAAACTACGGAACTCTACACTGAGCGTGGCCCGACACGCTCTTGGCCGGTTTTTCTCCTTCTTTTCGAATCGATGGTAAATTCGTTAAAAAGTTTGAGTCCAGTGGCTACGGCCATCGGTGGCACTAATAAAATCCTCCAGGTGCAGGTGTATGAGCACTTAGTGCACTCTAATGTGTGGCTCATGTTCTGAACTGGAGCACCGCACTCGTATTGAGTATCCGACGGGTCTATAAAACACCATTTCGCCAAGTTGTGTTTGCAGAGGTCTAACTTTGTGCGCAACCGATTTAGTTAGAATTGTTTCTGTGGTTTCAAGAAGTCAGATGGTGTTAGGTAACGTTCTTCTTAAAGTACTGTTACTATTTTGGTGTACAATAAAGTTTTATTCTATTCTATTCTTGATTCTGTACTTAGATAGTGGGTCAAAGATGGCCTGTGTGCTACGAAGAAAGTTATTCCGGCCCTTAAACCACCCTAGGGCTGTTTTGTGTTCAACGAGGGAATTTCGGGAATCGGATTCTTGATTTTTATTTTCAATAGTGCATGCGACATCCTTACGTGCAGCTGGTGGAGCAATACCAGCCAACAGATAGAGCTTATTAAGCGTGATCGGTTTATGGAATCCCGATATAATTCATCTGTAGGTATCCTAAAACAAAAAAAAACCTTATTTTTTATTTAACAATTCATGCAAGAAGAAGGAAACAGAAAAAATAAGTACAAAGATGATGCTTATTTCTAGAAAAATTTCTTCCAGCATACTTGCGAAAGGAGAGAAAAAAAAAGGGATACCAACACCACCAAAAAACACCATCAACACCAACTAAAAACAATGAAAAAAGTAGCGTTAACACCATATCGCTGTCCATTGTCTGAGCTCCTTCTGTTGTTAGATTGAGTACCCAGAGATTGCCATGCTTACATTAATTAAGAGGGTCCTTTTCCACTCGCTTATCGTCAACATCGAGCATGGTTTAAAAGCTTGTTACTTCATCTAAAGCAATCCAACGCGATGTTTGACGAAGAGGAAACGCAAAAAAAAATAGCTGTAACGCCTGAAAACTCTATTAGCATTCGGTAAATCCGTGATCTACTCGAAAATTTCACAAAACTTGTTCCAGGAAATACGTGTTTTTTTTTTTAATCTTTAAAAATTTTGAAAAATAAATGTCTTCATTCAGAATCTTGATTAAATTTGCAAGGCTTCTATTGTTATATATTTTGACTTTTAAAATTTTTGAGCAAATTATGAAGTGTCAAAATTCATGCGATATAGCAGATTTTCAAAGGTCTTTACTGGATTAGGTTAACACAAATTTATAAATTGATTTCAATAGAAGCTTAGATAATATCCACAAGACACTGTGTTTCCAAAATATCTAATGAAAAATGTGTAATAACGTCATAATCGTGTAAGAGCGGTTGTATGAAAAATAGTGAAAAATTATGTTGGGTTGGATGCTCTTAAGTGTTTTCACACACTCACATTAATTACACTTAACAAAATAGTTATTTTAATTGCAACAAAGTCGTGTACTCTAAACGGGCTCTGCGTGTCTCGTCAAAATGAGCGACAGTCAGAGTTAACGCGAAACGATTCGCAACGCTTCGTGTGAATCGTACTCCACTACCACGTTAAATTATGTCGGACTGATTTTAACTTAATGTTTTTAGTTGTTAAGTGTGATTTTTTTTTTTTTCGCGGGCTTGCGAACGGCGAGTAATGAGTGGCTCGCCTTCCGACCGTCCGGTAACCGTCCTGACCGAGCCCAAGTCATCTCAAGTCGCCTCAAGGAGATGTCAGCAACTGCAGGGGCCCAGCAGGGTCGACGCCTACTGGGGCCACGGGTAGTGTGAAAGCGAAGCCCGGGGCCCCGGGATGAAGGCAAGGAAGGAACTTACAGAAGTGGGTTTTTAGTCAGTAAAAGTCTGACACTATCTCCCGCTCCGCCCTAGAGCGGGATTTATCATTAGATGATTTTCCCACCTAAAAAAAAAAGTGTGATTTTTGATTGTAGCATAATAATATTGAGTAACTAGCTACAAGAATTATATTATCTATCTATTAAGTATATAAAAGGAAAAACTGACTGAATGTCTTGTCTAATCTATTTGTCTTGGGTATGGTCTGAGATCTACGCTTTGGAATGTGCAATTAGCATTATTTTTCTGACTGACTTCTTGACATTTCTAAACTTCGTAAATGGTTTATCTATACATACGAGTATAAAAGGAGAAACTGACTGACTGACATATAAACGCACAGCCGAAACTACTGGGACTAGGAACATGAAATTCTGCACAAGGCTTCCTTTTATGGCGTAAGCGAGCACTAAAATAGGATTTTTCAAAATTCACCTCCTAAAGGGGTGACACGGGGGTTCAAAGTTAATATAGAAAAACCTATTTTCACGCGGGCAAAGCCGCTGGCAGACGCTAGTTTGGAATAAAATGCTTTTAATCGTGAATCTTTGATGATTTATCACCTTAAAAAAAAAAAAAAAACTGGACAACTGGCTTTAAACACTGTTAGAAATCCATTCTCTTTATAATAACAATCCGGATTAGGCCAAACCTTAATCCTTTCACGGTTAATGGATTCAACAACTGTCTTGTAGCTTTTAATAACGAAAGCAATGCTAAGCTAAATTGATTAACCACTTTATTTGATCGAACTTGCGTTAAAACTCGTTTGTTATTTGAGGTTATTTCAGGGTGTGGTAATAAAAAAAAAATATCTTGCAACAAAAATTTTTTTTTGGTGGGAAAATCATCTTATGACATCCACCGCTCTTGGGCGGGGCGGGAGATAGTGTCAGACTTTTACTGACTAAAAACCCACTCCTGTTCCTTTGTTACCTTTCGTACTGGGGCCGAGTCTTCCTTTCAGAATCAGACCCTTGACCCCAGTAGGCTTCGACCCTGCTGGCCCCTACAGTTTACAACAAAGCTTGCAACACGATTTTTTACTTATATTCTGTCTTGTCAACCCTTACACTATCGCTGACTACATTTTTAGGATATCCAAGCCGTTGAAAAAGGAACCATTGTAGGATCACTGTGTTGTCCGTCTGTCGGTCTGTCCATGTGTCACTGTGTGTGCTCCGTTCAGGCGCATATTTTGCTACTCGCTAGGAAATAAAAAAAAACTATAGGGTACTTTCCGTTGACCTAGCATCCTGAAATTTGGCAAGAAGCAAGGCCTCACAGCACAAGCACATATACATGTACTATATAAACACTACACGTTACTGTATGTACTATATGTTTCTATGTATATGTACTATGGAATGCAATAAAGTATTGAGTATTGAGTATTGAGCATAAAAAAAAGTGTGAACGCTGTAAATTTGTAGTTACGTTACAAAAACATTACATACCGATTCGTGTAGACCAGTTTTCAAAAGATTGAAAATCTTAACTTTACCTTCATTATATATATCCGAAGCAGCAATGATGGTAAAACGCGATATATGTAGTTATGAAACATTGAGAAGTGCAAAATACAAAACTAAACAAAGAGGCTCTATATGCAGAACTGTGAAGTATAAATCAAGTGTATTTGGGATGGGAATAAAAATTTATAACAGACTCCCAATTTGTATTAAAAATATCTCGTCCTTATATACTTTCAAGTCGAGTCTTAAGGAGTTTGTTTTAGGTAAAGTTTACTATTCAATTAATGAATTTAAAAAAAAAATGTATTAATGCTATTAAAATATATATAATGCTACTATTATTACTAATTATTGTGTGATTTTAAATCTTGATTTTTAACCGTAAATAGTGACGTTTATTTTATTTTATTTTAATTGAAATGGACATATAAATAATATTGTAACCAGACTAGTATTTTAGATTAATTAAAAATGACATATAAATATTGTAACCAGTATCATTGTGACCATTCATTTATTTAATTTTAATTGAAAATGACATACTTATGAATATTTCGACCAATTTAATCATAACCAGTTACATATTTTATTTTATGAAATTTTTGACATGTAAATATTGTAAGCCCCATGGGTATGTTACAGCGATAAACAAAAAATAATTATAAGAACTGACCATACACCTGTAACAAACAATAAATGAATTATTATTATTATATTTTTTTGCAATTCGGAAAGATTTTCGAGACTCGATTCAGGAATGGAACTATTTACTTAATTAGGTAAGTTTGTATCCCCCCTCGGTTGCTAGTTTGACTCGCATTTCACCGAAATAGAATAAACTTTATTGTACACCAATATAGTAACAAAACTTTTACACTAACTTAAATCTATGGGTACAAAGGCAGTCTTATCGCTGACAGCGATATCCACCAGACAACCTTAGGATGGACTGTAAGCGGGCATATCGCGAGATTACTCGCGGCGGTTTTGTACAACTTTTCAAGCAATAAATGATACTGGTCTTTTTTATTTTCCTTTTTTTTTATTATGGATAGGATCGCGTTTAACCACTACACTATCGCGTTTATGGACTAATAAGAAAATTAACAAAAATGTAGTTACAATTTAGCTTGAATTTCATTTTGGAATAAAAATAAGAAAACATAGTTTAAAAAATAGATTAAATTATGGGAGATTGATTTGCAAGTCATTTGCCTTCTTTTACAGTTTTAACAATTAGTTTTTTGAAAGTTTGCTTATTGCAGTGGAATATATCTACTTGAAAGAAATCTGTCTTATAAATTTGAGCAATGCGAGTCATTACAAAATTTTTAGCAAAACTAGTTTTTCTTTTATTGGGTGGGAAAATCATCTTATGACAAATCTCGCTCTTGGGCGGAGCGGGAGGTTGTTCCTTTTTTGCCATTTTTAAAGGGCCCCGGGGATGTTTTTCGCAACACCCATGGCCCCAGTAGCCTTCAACCCTGCTGGGCCCCTGCGGTTGCTGACATCTCCTTGAGGCGCGCGTGGAACAGTACGCGCCGTCGACGAGTTGGTTAGCAAAATTAGTGGAGTACCGAGTCACGTACAAAATCGGTGTGTGACGAGTGCGCCTCAGGAGAGTGTTAAAACCTACCTGTGCGACCAACTCCGGGCAGTCCAGCCGCCCATTAAGTATATCGTAAAGCAAACACATGTCCATCACTTTACGCCTCGAGTGTTAGCAAACCGTATGTTCGACAGCTATCTTCGTAGGACATTGGAGGTTTACGGAGCCGATAGTTAAGATGGTTAATTTTCTGTTGAACTCTTTCTATTTGATTCTTATAAATTATGAATTCAGAGGACCAGATTGGGCACGCATATTTTAAGACGCTACGCACACATGCAAAATATACCGATTGGGGCACGAAGCAACGGTCCTCACGCCCCAACTGCCGCCGGGATTCCGATCCCGATTTCCGGCCATAGTAAGCGCGAGCTTGCGGACGTCGAGCATTGGGTAGCTCGCTGTCCGACCGTCCGGCAACCGTCCGGACCGAGCCCAAGTTGTCGACGAAGCGTACTGTTTCACGCGCGCGTCAAGGACATGTCAACAACTGTAGGGGCCCAGCAGGGTCGAAGCCTACTGGGGCCAAGGATCTGATTCTGAAAGGAAGACTCGGCCCCGGTACGAAAGGCAACGAAGAAACAGAGTGGGTTTTTAGTCAGTACAGCTCTGACACTATCTCTCGCTCCGCCCAAGAGCTGGGGATGTCATAAGATGATTTTCCCACCGAAAAAAAAGAGCTTCAATGTTATTATCATTCAATGTTATGCTATGCTTTGGTCCAAAGGCGAGACATTACATTATGAAAATTGCAAAAAGAGGCCTTTCCGTCACAAAAATAACCTTTTGTGCGTCAGAAATATAAGATACTTTAATAAAAGGGACAAAAACAACAATAAACGCTTGTCCAATTTCCGTCCTTTCATCTGCAGGCTGAACAAATCCCAAACAACACGGACATTAGGACAATACGCGTATTGCGAAGTTATCCTGGTCACATCAAGATACTCTAAATGTCAACCCGTTGTCTACCTCGAAATATTATAGTAGGCTCTTGTTTTCAAACAACTTTTGAAAAAGGAAGAGGTTATTATTTCATTAGTTTTCTACTGTTGGACATAGGCCTCCCCTAAGTGTCGCCATAACAATCAGTCCAGCCCCTCTAGCCAAGTTAAAACCGTTTCGTTTCGAATCTCTTTTCGTCGATCGCCTCGAGTAGGCCACGCCTCCGATTTCTTTATTCAGTGCTGTGTTCAAAAATGAGGTTAGAGTTAACTCGAATGACGTCATCGGGTTAGATACTCTACGCTCGCATTATTGAACGCGAACGCAGAGTTCAACTGTCAATGCCACGCAACTGTCATTCCTGTCGCTTACACCAACCTACCCTGCTCGGAGTTAGAGTTAGTTGGGTTAGGGTAGCTACTCGAGTTATAAAAGAACGACTCGTCAGAAAAAAGGAATAGGAGGCGTGGCCGACTCGAGGCAATCAACGAAAAGAGAATCGAAACGAAACGGTTGTAACTTTAGAGGGGCTGTGCACCTCTTGTGCTCTCGTGTGGGACTCCTTACGACGCTGCGTCTTTCGGTACGTGGTCATCACTCTAGGACGTTTTGTCCCCTTCGACATCTAATTTACATTTTTAAATATTAACATTTAAGTGATATAAAAATTAACCCCTATTTCTCCTAGTCACGCTATAACGTAAGAACGAACGGTTGGACCAATTTTAATAATAATATTTTTGATTTGTTCACCCGCATACACGGGTGGTTTAAAAGCAAAAAATAGTACATAATTAGGGTAGGGTAGTTAGGTAAGTACGCTATGTAGGTAGGTAGCTTAGAGTAGGTAACTAGGTAGGGTAGAGTAGGGTAGAGTTGGGTAGAGAAGAATAGAGTAGTCAGTTGACGGGAGTGAAGCCGCGGGCAAAAGCTAGTATCTTTATATATATAATTCTTCTGTGTGTTTATCACCTAGCTCCTCCTAAATAGCTTGATCGATTTGGATTATATTTTTTGTGTATATTCGAGTGAGTCCCTGGATGGTTTAAAAATACAATTGGACCCGGTAGATGGCGCTGCAATCTGGTTCTCAATTTTGAAACATCTTTTTAACATTTAAACTTTTTCAATAATTCACAAAAGTTACCTTGAAATTGAGAGAGAACTCTCAATTTTCATTATTGAATCAATCATTCATAACACTGCTTCAACATTGCTACTAGAAAATACTACGTGCAGTGTTTTTCCATTTTGACCGTCATTCATCATCATTTCAGCCGAAAGACGTCCACTGTTAGACATAGGCCGCCCCCAAGTGTCGCCACAATGACCTTCGACCTCAGGTCCTCGACCTTCACCAGGGTCAATTGATCGGCATTCATTCACTCCTAATCAATAGCTGTACAATATTTCCATAAATTGAGTGATATTTAGGGTTATAATCAAACGCTAACTTTGCTCTTTATGAATATTATATATTGAGATTTTACTTAAATATTAACAAGACCAACGTTTTAATTAGCCCTTTCAATATTTGTACTAATTAAAAATTATATATACAGTCATATTAATTATTTTGTTTCAGTTCGATGAATGGTTTAAAAATACCATTAGAACGGTTTTTTTTAAATATCTCTCTATTTATCCCCCGCTCTTGGGCGGAGCGGGAGATATTGTGAGACTTTTACTGACTAAAAACCCTCTCCTGTTCCTTCGTTGCCTTTCGTACCGGGACCGAGTCTTCCTTTAAGAATCAGGCCCTTGGCCCCAGTAGGCGACTCTGCTGGGCCCCTACGGTTGCTGACAACTCCTTGAGACGCGCGTGAAACAGTACGTGCCGTCGACGACTTGGGCTGGTACCCAATGGTAGACCTCGCCGTTAGCAAGCCCGCGTCTACTATAGCCGGCTATCGTGATCGGAATCAAGGCGGCGGTTGGGGCGTGAGGACCGTTGCCTCGCGCGATCAGCCGCCTCTTTTGCTAACGTTACTGCTTCGCAGAAGGAGGCGACCGCTTGTCACTCTTCTTCGCTCAGGACCATGGCCTGTACCAAGGCCCGGCGCGAGAGATCGCCGCCGCCGATCGCTCCCACGAGCACACGGCGTTGCAGTTCCAAAGCGGGGCACACCTCCACCGTGTGCTCCACCGTGTCCTCCGGGCTGTCTATGCAATGGTGACACTCGGGCGTTTCTTCCGCACGAATCCGGTGCAGGAACCTCCCGAACTTACCATGTCCGGTAAGGACCTGCGTCATGTGGAAGGTAAGGACGCCATGTTGCCTTTCCAGCCACTCCTTAAAGAGGGGACTTACCGCCATGATTATGGCGTGCCCAGCACTGGGTTGCGACAGTCGCTGTCGCCATCGCCATTCCAGTCGCTTTCGCCATTCCAATAATTGACTTTAGGACTGAAACCGTATGAAAACGGTCTCTAATATCTTTATAAATATAATTCTTCTGTACGTATGTTTGTCACCTAACTCTACCTAAACGGCTTGACCGATTTGGATGAAGTTTTGTGTGTATATTTGAGTGGGTCCCTGAATCGTTTGAAAATACAATTGGATCCGGTAGGTGGCGCTACAAACGGGTTCTCAATTTTCTTTTCAATACACTTACTCGAAAACCCGCTCTTATCCCACCGCTTTTAGGCACGTAATAGACTGTTTTCCACACTAGTGCTGAAAAGTACGCGTGCTCTCCCCCGCCACAATTTTATTGAAATGAACAAAAAAATGAAATAGTTTTTAGCATTTAAACATTCACAATAATTCACAAAAGTTACTTTGAAATTGAGAGAGAACTCTCAATAACCGTAATAATTATATATTCAGTCATATTAATTATTTTGTTTCAGCCATATTAAGTGTTGTATTCGAACTCAATTAAATATATATAAATATACTTACAATTTATATACCTATAAATTAAATGAGCTGCGCAATATCTTTTTAACCGACTTCTAAAAAAGGAGGAGGTTCTCAATTCGGATATTTGTATTTTTTTTTATGTTTGTTCGCGCATAACTTCGTCGCTTGCCAACTGATATGAAAAATTATTTTTTTGTTAGAAAGGGTATACTTTCCAAATGGTCCCATAGCCACCAAGTCAAGATCTGATGATGGAATCTTGGCGAAATCGAGGGAACTCCTGAAATATTATAGGCAACTGCATAGTGATTTTGGTATTTTTATCGAGAACTTAAGCATTTACAGTCAAAAAGTAACATTTGATGAAGTGGAACTGATGAAGAAGATCAGAAATGGTCAACGGAACTTCGTACTCGCATAGATATTATAATGAAGATAGTTAAGCGACTAAGATAATACAATTATATTAATGGTTCTGAATAGTTCCGTTGAAAATGGTATCATCAAATTGATCTGATGATGATGATGGAGACAGAAAGTAGGCACTGGAACTCCGTCATTTATCAATGTAACCTAGCCGTGTTTGGGCTTATTAGAATTGTCATGAAATGCACTTTGGCTATAAGGTACTATCGAACTGATCTAATGATGGAGCCGGAAGGTGGAAGGTAGACACAGGAACTTCATAATAAAACAATGTAACCTAGTAGTGTTTGGATTAATTGAAATTGTCATGAGAAATAGACACTCTGTTTATAAGTGTATCCCAACTAAAAAGTGTGAAATAAAAAACTTTTTACAAAAAAAAGATAACCGACTTCACTAAAAAAAAAAACACTAAAAGGATCAAAATAACTTTAATTTCGGAAGTCGGTGTTAAATAAGATACAAATAATACCGAGAAAAACCGACTTCCGAAATTAAAGTTATTTTGATCCTTTTAGTGTTTTTTTTTAGTGAAGTCGGTTATCTTTTTTTTGTAAAAAGTTTTTTTATTGAAACAAAATTAATAAGTGAGAATAATTTGATTCAGGTGCATTCTTACCTAAAGTTCGTGGAAGTAAGTGACAGAGTTGATAATACCTCCTCAAAAATTTTCGGAAACTTACCCAAGCATAACGTCACGGTGGAAGTGTGCCTTGCTTGGGGGCGGAGCACCGCCCTGTCCTCGTGGAGGCGATCGGCGATAGCAACCTCTCGCACCGTATCCCGATAGGGGCCGAGGAGAAATGATAGGCGGTCACCTCCTTCTGCGAAGCTGTAAGGCTAGCTAAGGAGACGGCCGCACGCATGAGAGAAAAGATATTCTCACACCCCAGCAACCGAGACCCCAAACCCGACTATCAGCTGCGGTAGACGCGGGCTTGAGGACGGTGAGTAATGGGTAACTCGCCGTCCGGCCGTTTGGTAACCATCCGGACCGAGCCAGAGTCGTCGACGGCGCGTAGTGTGCGACGGGCCTCAAAAAGATTTCAGAAAATTTTTAGGCGCCCAGCAGGGCCAAAGCCTACTGGTGCCAAGGGTCGACTTCTGGATGAAAAACTCGTGATCTTAGAACGTAAAGGCCAAAATGAGGAACACAGGTGTGGTTTTAGTAACAGTTAAAGTCTGTCACGCCCTCGCGCTCTACCCTAGAAAAGGAGAAGTCATTAGATAATTTCCTACCTTAAAAAAATCTCTGTATATATAGAAGATCTCTTACCTCAATCTTTTTCAGTCACACAGTACACTCCTAAATTGTATAAAAAATATCTTTTCTCAGCTTTCCAGCATAAAGTTGCAGTGTGTATTTGAATGAAGACGAAATGCAATACAACTTCAGACTACAAGTCTCAGAACGCTTCATTTCCTTCACAGCTTGCCACATAATATCAAGACGCTTTTCTGGTTAGTAAGGATGCCAAACGTAGGATCTTCTGATTTATTTTTTAGCTTTTGCCCGCGACTTCGTCCGCGTAGAAATCGAAAATGGTTTTATTAGATTTTTTGAGATACGTAAATATGAAATATTATTTATTATCTTCGTCGTGTGTGATAGTCCATTGAATTCTATGCCCTTAATGAGAAAGCGCGAGCAATATTGTATCTTAAGATAAAATATTATAGTTTCTTAGCCGTGTGCAGCGCTCTCGACAAACTTATTATTTACGGTTGGTACAGTAATCGGGTCTAGGGATCGAACCGCAAAATTAAGTTTGTTTTTTATTGTATATACTTTTCCGGGATAAAAAGTACCCAGTGTGGTGCCCAGGATATTAAAGAATAATTATACCAAGTTTCATCGCTATCGAACTGGTAGTTTTTGCGTGATGTCTGAACAAACAGACAGACAGACAGACAAATAGCCATTTATTTTTTTGATATTTTCTATGTACAGAATTTTCATTTCTACGGATTTATTATAAGTACAGATTTAGTTATTGTAAGGATTATATTGTGCACTGGTTCCTACCCTCGATTATGTTCTCACCCTGTAACTCAAAGGTTTGTTGGCTCGCCGATCGTCCGGTAACCGTCCGGACCGGGCCCAAGTCGTCGACGGCACGTACTGTTCCACGCGTGCCTCAAAGAGATGTCAGCAACCGTAGGGGCCCAGCAGGGTCGAAGCCTACTGGGGCCATGGGTGATGCGAAAGAGATCCCCGGGGCCCTGGAAATAAAATGGAGATAGAGCAGGAACAGGAGTGGGTTTTTAGTCAGTAAAAGTCTGACACTATCCCCCGCTCCGCCCAAGAGCGGAGATGTCATTAGATGATTTTCCCACCCGGAAAAAAAAAACCGGTAGTTTTTGCGTGATGCCTGAACAAACAGACCGACGGACAGACAGACAAAATTTTTTTTAATCACATTTTTGGGTTCGGCGTCGGTCTAGTAACACCTCCTGCCATTTATTTTTTTAATATTTTCAATGTACAGAATTTTCACTTCTACAGATTTATTATAAGTATAGATTCGTGAACCGAAGCACGAGATTATAAATTTTGAAATTCTGGACCCTTCTCTACTTTAATATGCATGTATTTCTCATTAAGGGCATGCATTTCGACAAACATTTTGTTTTTCATACAACCGCTCTTACGCGATTATGACGTTATTACACACTTTTCATTAAATATTTTGGAAACACAGTATCTTGTGGATATTATCTAAGCTTCTATTAAAATCAGTTTGTAAATTTGTGTAAAACTAATCCAGTAAAGATCTTTGCAAAATCTGCTATATTACATGAACTTTGATACTTCATTATAAACTCAAAAATAAAAAAATATATAACAATAGAATCCTTGCAAATTTAATCAAGATTCTGAGTGACAACCACTTTTTTCAAAAACTTTTAAGGGTTTTAAAAAAAAACAGAAGTTCCTGGAACAAGTTTTGTAAAATATTCGAGTAAATCACGGAATTACCGAATGCTAACAGAGTTTTCAGGCGTTATCTTTCTTTATTCGCGTTGCTTCTTCGTCAAACATCGCGTTGGATTGCGTTAGATGAAGTAATAAGCTTTTAAACCATGCTCGATGTTGACGATAGGCGAGTGAAAAAGGAGCCTCTTAATCACTCTGTCTCTAAGTTAAAGCTGCAGTATGTTTTGAGTTTATCGAAGACAGATAGACAGACAGTTTTATTATTATAAGTATTTATGGATTTGTATTTTCGATATTATGAACGGATGGCCGTTGGGGCCGAAAGGTTCTGGAATGGCGACCACGTACCGGAAGACGTAGCGTTGGAAGGCCTCCTACAAGGTGGACTGCCCGCTATGGCCTGCCATGACCTGTGTTGTACTTGGTGTCGGTGATGTTTAACTTAATATTTTTATATTAAATATTTTTAGAAAAAAATCTAACATGGTGTAAAAATTATTGGAATCGATTCAGTTACTGATTCTGAACAAACTATATTCAGGATTCGCATATATATGTATATTTCCATAATAGATAAATAAATTAAATTGTAAAACCATTTGATGTAATTCAATCATTTAATTTTTAATTAATGAAATTTAATTGAGTGACCTTTTAAAATATTTAATCCCTGACATTTAATATAGTGACCATTGTAATTTGAATTTAATAATTATGAAATTTGTTGTATGGGAAGAATATGAAATGGATATTGTAGATTATCAGATTAATTTAATTTATTTTTTGTGTTATATGAATTTTATAGCTACTAACATAGTGATATTTAAATATCGTTACTAACCCCTATATGAGTCCAAACTAGAATTAAATGATATATTATTATTATTATTAATATCTCTATGAGTGAAATAAAAGATAAATAAATTAGCTTATACTAACGCCTTGCTGGCAAAACTAAATTTATTAATAAATTTATTTATTAATCGTTTATTCACATAAGTGAAAGCAGAAAATTGTACCCAAGGAAAATACTTCTGGAATAAATAATATCCTGTGTGTTATTCCAGGACATAAATAAACCTTTTGCCATATTTCATCTGAATCCATTCAGTCGTTTAAAGTTTAGGCCCCGTAGCCAAGTTACGATCGTTTCGTTTGCGTCGAACGCCTCGACTAAGCCACGCCTCCGATTCCTTTGTTCTGACCACGTGACTGAGCATTGAGATCACGTCAGAACAAAGGGATCGGAGGCGTGGCCTACTCGAGGCGTTTGGCGCAAACGAAAAGATAGTAACTTGGCTAGGGGGGCAGAAGAAGTTACAAGCACACACGTATACATACAAAGTTTTGCGTTTATAATATTAAGTGTGATCGTGTATTTTTTTTCGTACACATAATAAATAAATACACAAGAAAAAAATTTATAACAAATAAGTGTACAATGGGTGGTTTTAACGCAATGGGCAATCTTTTACAGACAACCTTTGGGTGGACTGAACGAAAGGAGATAGATTTAGGGCTGTCGGTTTACAAACATCATGAATAACACCGATAAGAAATAATAATATAAAATTCATATCTATATATAATATGTACCAAATAATATACAAATAAATGTATATACAACAAATAATTTTATATACGCACGTCCTGAAAGTGGGTATGTTCAGAATCGGATTCCAAAACGATTTCAGCTATTTTTTAAATAATTTTTATTTATTTAATCAAAATTAGGTATTATTTTTGGTTTTTACAGTTGTCTGGTAGATATTGCTATCAGTGATAAGAACACCGTTGTATATTTTTTGGTGTACAATAAAGTTTATTCTATTCTATTTTTGACAAATCTTGATAGTATCTCTAACGTATTTGTGTGTATCAATACAGATAATTATGCTACCAACGTAATGCATTTTTTTTAGGTTAAAAATCATCGAATGACATCTCCCGCCCTTAAGTTTCAGACTTTTGCTGACTAAAATCCACTCCTGTTCCTTCTTTGCCTTGGTTCCAGGGTCCCTGGGTTCTCTTTCGCATCACCCATAGTCCCAGTAGGCTTCGACCCTGCTAGGCCCCTAGGATTTGCTGACATCTCCTTAAGGCGCGCGTGGAACAATACGCGCCGTCGACGACTTGGGCTCAGTGCGAACCGTTACTGGACAGTCAGACGGCGAGCTGCTCTTCATTTTCTAATTTGTATGATAGTGACCTAATTTTCTCATTTGTATAATTGTGACCTAATTTTCTAATTTATATGATTGTGACTAAATTTTATAATTTAATTATTACAATTAGCGTGAATGGTAACTCTTCTTTATGGTTATAAGCCGATGGTTCTGCATTTGCCGCCGAATACTGCAAATATATTAGTAGGTACGTGTCACAACTGCAAAGTTATAATTTTATATGTAAACAAGTAATTCTTACGAAAAAAAATTCATAAATACCAAATAAAAAATCATTAGCTACAGACGTCATGGCCTGTCCTGCTGCAGGAGCGCAAGCCGCATAGCACGGCACGATAGCATCACCGGTATTATTCGTCGAGCTCTCGTCACCGCCAGCGTACCTGCCGTATTAGAATCTAGCGGCTTGGTACGTGACGATGGAAGGGATCAGATGGTACGACGGAAGGTGAGTAGATCTCTGGGACGCAACCTGTGTCGACACCCTTGTGCCATCTCATTTTCTAAGTAGTACGGAGGGTTGTGCTGGCGCTGCCCCTGCTATTGCTGAGACCCTCGAACGGCGCAAATACTGTAACCTTATTAGTAATTACAGTTTTGAGCCGTTTGGGGTCGAAACGCTTGGGTCATGGGGTCCGAGTGCGCGTCTCCTTTTCAACGAAATTTCACAGCGACTGGTCGATAATTTGCGTGACCAGAGGCTCGATCTTTGCCCAAAGAATTAGCATTGCTATTCAACTTGGCAATGGTGCCAGTCTTCTGGCCACAATTCCGGATACCAGCGATTTGGAGGCATGAGTTTATTTTGTGTTTTTGTATTTACATATCTAGTTAGGTTTGGCATAAATATTTAGTTTATTTGTTTACCTACTAATGTATGAAGGCGACAGCGATAATTAGCGGTACAGCCGTCACTGGTTAAGTTTTCTGGTGTAGGGTCACAGCGTGGAATTAAAATAACATTGAAGTGAATTTTCAATTCTTTTTTATTTGACCCCAAATTATAATCGGATGGGAAAAACCTCAGCAGGCAAAATGTTCCAGTCCTTCGATGTACGTGGTATAAACGACGAGGCGAAACGCTTAGTCCGGACCGTAGAGGCTTCAACAGCATAAGGGTGGATACTCGCCGTACGTCAGGTTGTCCGATGGTAGAAATGAGATGATAATAAGATTTAGATACCATTCCGATTACGTTCGATTATAATTTAGGTGATTTCAAGGCTAGAGTGAATAGGCTCTTAATAAACTAGTGCGCCTCACCATCAAAGATTGCATCACTGCTTACCATCAGGTGGGAACGCAGTCAAGTGCCAGTTTACATTATTTAAAAAAAAATTGGGCAAGTGAGAGTCGGACTCGCGCACTGAGGGTTCCGTACAAACTTGAAAGGTAAATTTCGGTCTACGATTTATGACGTATTAAAAAATACTACATACTAGATGTCGTTCAAACCAATTTTCAGTAGAAGTTTGCATGGTAATGTATATTATATATTTTTTTTGGTCATATCATTCTCTTATTTTCGTAGTTACAGGGGGGGGACACATTTTACCACTTTGGAAGTGTCTTTCGCGTAAACTATTCAGTTTAGAAAAAAAGTGATATTAAAAAACTCAATATCATTTTTGAAGACCTATCCATAAATACCCCACACGTATGGGTGGTATGGAGAACCCCCAATTTTTTTTTTCTATTTTTGTGTGAAAATCTTAATGCGGTTCACAGAATACATTTAATTATCAAATTTCAACAGTATAGTTCTTATAGTTTCGGAAAAAAGTGGCTGTGACATACGGACGGACAGACAGACATGACGAATCCATAAGGGTTCCGTTTTTTGCCATTTGGCTATGGAACCTTAAAAATAGTGTACTGTTTAAACAAGCCTAAATGCTCCAAGCTGTCATGTGATCTTGATTACATCACAATGTTATAAATAAACAAACCACTGTCAAATTGTCAATCATGCGTAGATCAAAGATTGCCATTAATCATGACAGTTTGATAACTAGTCTCAGGGATTTTCTCTAAACCGTGATTTACCGCGTTCATTGAAATTAAAAGTTTAACCGTTTATTTTCTCTCTCTCTGTTTCACTCTTACGAGTTTCTGTCATGTAGTCATAATGTCAGTCTGCGTTTGCGAAGTCACTAAATATTCTCCAGCGTTTGACGGTCTATTAATAGTTTGCACGTGTTATTACCAAAATTGTGGTCTCTTTCATGTCATTATAGTAGAGTTGAAGTGAAAGTTTACGTATCGCGTCTTGCGTAGCGTTTACAGTCACGTAATATGGGGTAATATTTTAAATTAATAATCAGCCTTTTAATGTTCCCACTGCTGGGGCCCAGGCCTCCTGTGTAGGAGAGGGAATGGACCGTAATCCCTCACGCGGGCCCAGTGCGGGTTGATGAATGTTACGTCTTCGAATTTTTGGTTCTAGGACATGCCGTTTCCCTCACAATGTTTTCTTTCTCTGTTTTGAGAGCAGGATGAAATAAATTACATAAAGTAATGCGCGTAATGAAATAAATTACACGAAGTAATGCGTCTGACTGGGTTTTGAACCCGCGACCTACAAATCGTAAGTCGGGGCCATTACCACTCGGCCACCACTGCTCTCTTCATTGTTGATTATTTTTAATTAATTTATTACTCATATTTAAACTTAAAAAATAAGATCTTCAACATTCTTCTGCTATGGTATAAATAAAAACCTTTTTAAATATTTGCGGCTGATGTTCAACATGCCAGTCATTTGATAGTCATTTGTTTTTTTTAAAGTACGCGAATTCACAACGAATTTCACACGAATTTCGAACGTTGCCTACGTTTGAAATTCGAAGTGATGTTTAAGAGCGGGAATGTTACACAACTGTGTAGGTTTCCATACCTATACAGGCAACCGAAAAAAGCCCGGTGGTATACCTGTGCAGTTTAACTGTACAGGCTAGGCGTGGGCAAAGTATGTCATCTTTGTGATTGGAACATTTGCATCTTCCGGTTCCGGAACAGTCACATGTATCATTTGGAACATTTGGAACGTCGGGTCAAATGAAACATGATCTCTTACGTCATGTCTTAGCCACTTCTAAGCGCGAGAAGTAATTAGTTGATTTCCCACAAAAAAAACACTATCAGGTATAACCTTTAAAGGAATACAAGCATTAAGTTACCTATATTACTACAAATTCCCCAGAAAATACTTGATGTTATTTATAGACATTTTCTCGTCTAGCAACCCTGGTAAGTATAATGTCGTCGCTAAACTGAAACTCCACTAAATCACTCGCTAGGAACATGGAACGAAACCTTAACGCGTATATCATATGAATTTATTTCCACACTTTGTAACCTTTTGAGAAAAAAAACCGTGAAATAAATCATTGGCATTTGTTCTGTTGCTAAAATCTCATCGATCATTTTGCGGATGGGATATAAATTGAAAATGGGTCTGTTTTGTTGCGGAGTCTATGTTAACAGAAATATTCATTGTAATTATTTGTTAGAAGAGAATAAATAAAATGAGAAATGAGTAGATTAGAGCTAGTGAATGAAGTTGAGAGAGAATCAATAGTCTTGGTATGGTCATGTTAAGAGGAGATGTAAGGCATGTTACTAAAAGAGTTATGAGTATTTTTTTTATTTTTTTTTTATTCTCGGTACGCATTTTTATATACATTTTTCTATGGTGGGAAATCTTACAGAGACTTCTCCTGTTCTTCATGACAGACTTTTACGACTAAAACCTACACTTGTGTCCTTCAATCGCGCTTTGCGGTCTAAGACCACGGGTTTTCTTTTCAGAAAATATCCGAGGCCCTAGCGGGCATTGGCCCTGCTGGGTCCTTACGGTTTGCTGTCATCTGTTTGAGGAGTGCGTGGATAACTACGCACTACCGACGACTTGGGGACGGTTCGGTCAATTACTGGACGATCGGACGGTGAACGGCGGCTGGGGCGTGAGGAAGTCCGTACCCACACGCGTGCGGCCGTCTCCTTTGCTAGCATTATTGCTTTGCAGAAGGAAGCGTCCGCCTGCCATTCCTCCTCGCTCCAATTTACTTATTTACTTACCATCAGGTGGGATCGCAGTCAAGCACTAGTTTATAACATTATTTAAAAAAAAAAAAACAATTTCATTTCAGGTTCATTTATAGTAAATTCAGAAGATTAATTTAAAAATAAAATGAGTAAAAAAATATATCATCTTATTGCCCTTATTCCATTATATGTCATTGGGGTCAACACAATACATTTTATTTGTCCATTCCATCCTGTCACCCATCATTCTATTATAGCTAATTCCATTTTCTTTCATTTTGTTCCTCACACAATTCATTTATCGTTTCTTTGGCTTCCTTGTTCCTATACATCCATCCACCACACACATTACATTTATATACAGTGGTTAACAACTTGTGGTCCGCAGACCACCAGTGATACATACGCTAGTAAAAAAATAAGTTTAGTATGCGAAAGGTCTAATTTCAAAGGTGAATAAAACTTTTCCCATACATTACTGGTATGTAAATTTTCGGATAAAGTGAAACTTAGACCATATTATAAAGGATTGTAAGATAAATCAATAGCAAAAAGAATTATGTCTACCAACCGTAACCAACTGAAATTAGAAACTATTTAGTATATATCGCTATAGTTTGTTATGAGGTGTTATTTTTCTTAAATTAAAATATTGTATGTTAAGAATGCCATTGTTAAATATAGTTTTAGTTTCGGCTTTTATGGTGAGTACGCAATAAATAGTGTCAATCACTATTACAACACTGACGCGTATCTTTTCGATTAATTTATCACTTATTTTTATTTACTACTACTACTAATGCTTCTATACATATCTTCGTTTGGTTTCGGTTTAAAGACCTGGTTCTTTTTGCTATTGGTTCCTGGTATTGATTGGCCTTTAACATATAACTTAGGTTTCATTTCTGGCGAAAAGAAAAAAGTAACTCATGCCAATAGTTTGCATTGGCCTTTCAAACTGAAAAGAGCAGTGGTGGCCGAGTTAAAACGGCCCCGACTATCGAGTTGTAGGTCGCGCGTTTAAACTCAAGCCAGACTTATTACTTTGTGTAATTTATTTCATCACCACTGCTCTCGAAACGGTGGAGGAAAATATCGTGAGTAAACCGGCATGCCTTATAAACAAAAATTCGAAGACCAACTCACACTGGGTTTTTATTTTTGGGTGGGAAATCATCTAATGACATCTCCCTCCCTTTTTTGTGTCAGACTTTTACTGACAAAAACCCACTCCTGTTCCTTTTTTGCCTTCGTTCCAGATTCATGGCCCTAGTAGGCTTTGACCCCGCTGGGCCCCTACGGTTCGCTGACGTCTCCTTGAGGCGCGATGACTCGGGCTCGGTCCGGACGGTTACTGGACGGTCGGACGATGAGCTACCCAATGCTCGCTGTCCGCAAGCCCGCGCCTACCGTGGCTGGAAACCCACACTAGGTGCGCTTCCGAATCGTTCACCACCAGGCTCAGATAAAACGATACTTATGTGTGTCTTCAGTCAGTTACTCACCGAACTATTCTACGGAAATCTATATATATACTACTTGTGTCACTTTTCTGATAATTTCCAAGCCAAAACAACTCTTATCAGTCTAATTCGTGAGAAGGTCATTAAACTGACGGCCGTACTCATGTACAGTCATGAAATTAAAATATGCTTCAATAGGATAATAAAATTAAAATTCTAGGTTCCTAGTTCCATCTCTCATGCATGGGTTCGAAACCATGCAAGTATTTTGTGACGTGTGATGGACAGGTGAGAAATCATCTAATAACTTCTCCCGTTCTGGGTGGAGCGAGAAGAAGTATCAGACTTTTACTGACTAAGACCCACCGGTGTTCCTTTAGTTGCCTTTTACGTTTCAAGGCCGCGGATTAATTGTTCTTTCGAACAATCCTGTAGCAGTGCAGAGACGATCAACTTGGGTGTTTTTTTGAAACCGAGAGGGGGGTGTCTCATTCATCTGGCCTAGTTTTCGTACCTATCTTTTTTGTGTCGTAAGCCACTGGACGCAAATGAGTGCCTTTGATACATTTAGTGATCGGGAAAAACCAATATGTAAATAAAAATATCAAATTGTAAAGAAAAAACTAGGCCAGATGAATGAGAAATCCTCTTGGTTTCAAAGAATCACCCTTTAAAAGTACACACAGTACAAGTATACTGCTAAGAGAATTTGTAAAATCGGTTCAAAAGTTTTTGATTTTATTCATAAAATTTCTCGGTCAATTGTGGATCTTGGGAGGTATATAGACACCGTTTTATTTGATTTGTAATTTATAAAAAAACAACTCTTTTCTACCAATATTATATCTATATACATATGTACATAAAAAACTTAAATATTAACTAAACTATAAATATTTATACTAAAACCTAACTATGTACATAAATATAGTACAAAAACTCATACACTCAGGCGTCGAAGTACTCCTCCACATTGCTGTCATCCGGAAATGTGCCTAAAAGACTGGCAGCATTGCCATGGACTGGGAATTAAATTTTTCCCTTACATTGCTGGCATGTATTTTTAACGCCGAAAACCTAAGCCATATCTTAAAAGGATTGTATGATAAATCAATAGCAATAAGAATTATGTCTACCAGCCGTAAACCAAACGAAGTTAGAGTCTATTTAGTATATTGCTATAGTTTGTTACCAGTCGTTATTTTTTCTTAAATAAAAATACTGATATTTTATGTTAACTATTGTTAAATATAATTTTAGTTTCGGTTTTTATGGTGAGTACGGATTAAATAGTGTCAATCACTATCACAACACTTACGTGTATCTTGTCGTTTCGTTTATCATTCATTTTATTACTAGTTTTTGAGATGAAAAACTGCAAGTGTGGAAAAAATATAACATATAACCAATTTAATGTATTTTATCAATGGAAACCTCAAAATATTACGTATTATATTTCCATTTAATTATAATATAACGAAAATAGGTAAAGCCTATGACCTGGTGAAGGTTGCGGGAATCCAATGGATGCGAGACGCACAAGACTGTTCATTGTGACGACATTTGGGGGAGGCCTATGTCCAGCAGAGGACGTCTATCGGCTGAAATGATGATGATGAGGGTTACCTCATCATCTCAAGATACGTACGTAGGCGTTAGCCTACGTACTTATCTTTGTTCGGTTACGGTTTAAAGACCTGGTTCTTTTTGCTATTGATATCTCGTATTGGCCTCTAACTTATAACCTAGGTTTCATTTGTGGCGAAAAGAAAAAAGTAAAACATGCCAATAGTTTGCATTAGTCTTTGTTTACTAGACCCTAAAAAGTATTTAATTTGTTAAATTAAAAAATTGCATGCATGAACAATAATTCATTATTTTGTTTCCACGAGCGTACAACACGACGTAACTTACGTAAACCATGACACAGGATCTGTTGACACGAATCAGATCAGTCACAACAAAGTGTATTTTGTTTAATAACGTCATCTCTCTCTGAGATCTCGCTCGCCTTGTCATCTGATCTTTATCATTCCCTCTCGTATCTCGCCTGGGGGGCTAATCACTACGTAAACTCTATTTAATACACCCAGTATAAGATAGAGTTTGGCCATCGAAAAATGTCATCGAATTATTTATCACATTTTGTTTATGGCAGCATCTAAAAAACATCAAGAATTGTCAAAATTGTGTTCTTGACGTTTCGTACATAATTCATTTTATGTTTACATATGTACATCTTATTTTACTCGCTTTGCTTAAAATAATACCGAAAACAGTCACTAGTTTGACGGAGAGGCTTCTATTTATTATGATTGACAAATTTAAAGACGCAAAAAGTGAATTAAACATGCAGAGAAAATGCGACGGTTCGATTCAATAATTTCATTTCTAGGTTAGTTTTTAATTTCTATTATAAAAGCTTGATACTTTTTGACTATTGCAGTATTACTCACACAGTGAATTATAATTTTCAGAAGGTTTCGACAAGGAGCAGACGAATCTCCTAATAATGAAAACAGTAAAGGACATTGAAATAATCTTTATTTCACCGCCTAAGGACATTGAAATAATTTTCATGTGACTGCACCATAATTGGACCATGAGTGCTGTATAGCATTCGATGCTGTCTTGGTGTGAAGTGCCGGTGCCTTCTAACCTTTGAAAAAATGTCGAGTTTCCTAGCAGCTACTGTAGTTTTGAACTCAATGAACCGCCCAAAGTTTAGGTTTGAGGAAATTTTATGGTATGGTATTTCTATGGTGGCTGGAAATCGGGGTTGGGATAGCGGTGGCTGGAGCTTGAGGAAGTCCATTCCCTTACGCGTGGGCCGCCTGCTTCGCAGATGGAGGCGACCACCTGCCATTCCTCCTCGCTTCGGACCATGGTCTGTACCAGGGTCTAGTGCAAGAGGTTGTTGCCACCGTGTTTTCCGGGCGATCCAAACAATGGTGACACCCGGGCGTTTCTTCCGCAAGAAACCGGTGCAGGAACTTTCCGAAACTACCATGTGTCATGTGGAAGGCGAGGACGCTTTTACGTCTTTCCAGCAACTCCTCAAAGAGGGGACTTACCGCCATAGTCATGGCGTGCCCAAAAGCGGTCTGTGATGGATCATTAACTAAAACAAACCAATATCGCCAACATGGCTTATGGCTGCAAACAAAATTAACAGGTTCCTTATATGGTATTGACATATCCGCTTGAATAACAAATACAATTGCCGTCTAGGTCACTCACTAGATAAGAGGATCTAGGTAAAATAACATTCCATCGGCAATTTTGTCAACAACCGACTAAAATGAGGTGTTCGGCGGGAGTTTATTGAGTGAAGTTCATTGTTTTTTTTAATTGTTCATAAATTATTCGTATGGAAACCAGAAGAAAAACTGAAACAAACTCAGAGGTCAGTCTCTTTTAAAGTTCATTCAGTAAACAGAGAACCATGCAGATTAGTGTCTGAGATGGTTTTCTTGTCGCGCGCCGTTGGGGGGGGGGGGGGGGTACTATTATTACGTAATTACAAGTCACAAAAAAAAACTTTTTCTGGATTTTTCTAGGATAAAACGAATCTTCGTAAACAAAAAAAATTAACAATTGGTTGCATTGACTTGAACAGATCTACTTAGATATTAATTATTTAGATTTCCTCGAGCACCGATTGTACATACGTCTGTACAACTTGTGTGACCTTGAAAAACGCTTAATTGACATTTTTTACACACGTGTGTACGAAATTTTGGTCTCTATATCTATAGAGACCAAAATTTTCGGCCGAATAATTGTTAGCATTCGAGTAGCTCAACTTAGAAAAAACATTTATTTACAAACAATCAAAGATTACATTTATTTGTCAACTTGCTACTGTCAAACTCGCGAGCGCTTGCGAGTTGGCACTTTCCGATTTTACCTGCTTTTTTTTTTGTCGTCAACTCGCGCGCATTATTGAAGCCGATATCTAGCTATTGCCCGCGGCTTTGCCCACGCTGGCTGATTCGGTTAAGTACTGACTATATCTACTTAAATTTCGGGATACGATTACCGTAAGTGTTCTTTCACCATTGTAGAGTTCAATCATTGAATCCAGTAGTCAAGCGAATAACTATCTTCCAGCAACCCACTGACGAGGCAGTCTGGATTTTAAACACATTTTTTTTTATAAAGTGGAATATCATTAAATAATGTTCTGGATGGAGCGAGAGGGAGTGTCAGCCTTTTACACTATACCGGTCTTTATGTCGATACCGTTTTCGGCTCACGCTGAAAACCAGCGCCGTAGACTCGTCGCATTTTGCGTGTGGTCACGGCATTACGCTGAGCGTTCGGCCTTTGATGTGGCGCATATTTTTTTACAAAATATACTTATATTTTGTTAGTTCTAAATTTGCGCCTTGTTCCGCCAAATAAAAAGTTTCTCTTTCTTTCTTTCTTCTTTCCTTTTACCGACTAAAATCCATCTGAGTTTCTTCACGAGCAGTGTGAAAGCGAAACCCGGGGCCCTGGGACGAATGAAAAGAAGAAACAGGAGTGGGTTTTTAGTCAGTAAAAGTCTGACACTATCGCCCGCTCCGCCCAAGGGCGGGATTTATCATAAGATGATTTTCCCACGCAATAAAAAAAGAACCTGAGATCCTTCAGTTGCTATTTGTGTTCCATGGCTGCGGTAACTTTTTAATAGTCCCGTAGCCTAAGTTAAGCACTCATCATTATCTTTCTTAATTTTGAACTTTATTATACACCATGCCTTAAAAAATGAATACATAAAACACTTAACTAATTAAAACTATATATACACTTAAATCAAAAACTACTAGCTAAAATATGGCGTCAAAAAACTCCTCCGCATCGCTGTCGACTGGAAGTGTACCCAAAAGGCTGGCGGCATTGCCACGTTGTATGGCAATGCTTAATCTCTGACCGAGGTAAAAGCCAGCCCTTGGGTCACGTGAAGTGTCTACTAAGCGTTTGGATAGTTCTTTGAACAGCTTATGAGCACTCGGACCCCACGGCCCAAGAGTTTCAACCCCAAACGGCTCAAAAATATAACTGCCGACGAGGTTGTTATATTTCCGCCGCTTGAGGTTCTCCGCAGCAGCAGCGGCAGCACCAGCACAGCACGAAGAGCTAGGAAGATGGGATGGCGCAAGAGTGTCGACACAGGTAGCGTCCCACACTAAAGGCCTACCCATCTTCCAGGGAAATAAAGACATACCGTCCGGTCTCTTACCATCGTCGCGTGCCAGGCCATGAGGTTCCAAAACAGCCGGAACGCCGACGGTGACAAGGGCTCGTCGGATGATGTCGTTAATATTCGCGTGCCGTGCTATCCGTCCCGCGCTTCGACTGCATGACAGGCCGTGGTGACCAAGGCTGTTGACAACTTCGCCACAGTGGCAGCGATGAGGAGAACAGCAAGGAGCACCTAGGCGTAGGGCAACAGCTAGGCGGAAAGTAGTATCGTCGAATAAGGTGCCAATATTCGACGACGGCAGTGCGTGAAGCCAAAGACCTGACTCCCAATTTCCCACAGCCAGGAGGCGCGCACGCTCTGCAGTAGTAGTAGAAGTAAGGATTAGGTTTTTCTGGACTACTTTGCAGAGCGGTTCGTCCCACCGTCTCTGAGAGGTTGGGTTGTCAGGTGGATTTGTATTCGGGCAAGCGAGTCTCCAGGCATCCATAGCCTCGGTGAAGCACGGCACTTCAAAAGGAATCAGTGTGGAAGTTAGAATATTCCTGATTAATTTATCAGTGCTGTGAACCGAAGATATGAATGCCGGTAAACTAATACTGGTAATTTTGCGGACGCCGAGGCCTCCCATACGGATGGGAAGAGTAACTTGATCCCAAGCTCGATCGTCCAAGGTCATATTTAAAATTAAAGTAAGTGTATGCCGAATAATTTTGTCCATTTTTTCCAAAAGGTGAAAGTGCTTCCATAAGTAGGAAGCACGAAGGAAATATATTAATTTAGGGCCGAAACAACAATAACGAATTAGGGTAATGGCCGAATGCATGTTAATTTGGAGTAATCTTTCCGAAACGTCACTAAAATTTTGTATTTTTTCCTCCACAAAACTGGGAAAGGAATCCTCAAAGATTGGGGACCCAAGGAGACGAAGAGAACTTTTATCTATAATTTTGATTGCAGGGGCTATTGCATTAAATTTTGGAAGAGTCAGATGTCTGTCAGTACTGTCAGAGAGGAATAATTCACATTTAGAGAAGTTGAGATCTAGTCCTATAGAAAAGAGTTGGTTTTTTAAAAATTGTAAATCATTTAAAACGGTGTCTACATCGCCTCCCAAGGTTCCATCATCGAGGTACCACACATTAAATTTGGAATTTAGTTTTCGAATGATTGGGTGTATAGCTAAGCTAAAGATCACTGGCCCGAGGGGGTCACCTTGTTGACAGCCAACAGCGGATTCCAAAAGGTTGTCCCGAAAGAGTAATTTAGATGGTTGTCTATAACATTGCCAAAGAAAACTATAGATTTGAGGTATTTCTTTTTTAGTTTCTGCCAGCAAGGTATCCCTATTAACCGAATTAAATGCATTTTTTATGTCAACCTTAAGGATAGCCTCTTCTTTGCCAGAATTTAGATAGGTCGACAACGCGTGTACGGCAGCCTCACAGCCCCCTTTGGAGCCGTAACCAAGCTGTAGGGGCTGAAATTTTTCCGAAACCACCTCACCATAAAATTTGCAACAAATCTTGGCTGCCATACGACGATAGGTAGTTCCCACGGCAATGGGACGAATACCGCCATCCCTCTTACGCAGGGCACATAAATTAGCCCCGTACAAGACGTCGATGACGGTTTCGTTCACCTTGCCAGAGAGCATTAGGTTAATCAGAGCCGTAAGCTCCTTCAAGAGCAACTCACCAGCTTCCCCGGCGCCTGAACAGGTAAGGTCCTTTAGGTGCTGAGGACTTAGACCATCGAGGCCGCCAGCAGAGCCGCTCCGGAAAGAGCAAACGGCTGTGATCACTTCTCGACCTGTAATGGTGAGGGTGTGAATGTCCGGATCAGGGGGGTCGGGAAAAGAAAGGCCATCCGCTGGGGCAGGGTGTTTTCTCTCCAGATCTGCGAGAGTATCTGGAGAACAAGGAGCCACCACATCACTACTAAAAAGAATCCTGGCTGCTCCGCTGATGTCACCTTCCCCCAACTTTGTTTCTACTAGATGGGGTATACCTTTTAAAGGGGTAAACCTTTGTATCGGAAATTTTGAATCTAAATGACAGGCCGAAACATTACAGTTTTCTTTAATTTGTGCAGTTAAAGTCTTTTTTGTTGCCAAATTCTTTTGGACGTGTAAAATTCTGTAGGGAAAGGTGAGCAGGTGTTCCCAAGCACTTTGCGAGTTCTCCCGTACGGCAAGGCGAACGCACCCTGCTAGGTTTTGCGCCACAAGAGGTCTAGCTCCGCGGGGAACTCGCTTTAAAACTGGGCAAGAGTTTTTGAATTTTGAAAGAATTTTCCAAAACGGATCTAAAGGTGGTGTAGTAGGTGTGGGAAATGGTGTACTTACAGGGTCCGAAGTGGGTGCATTTTGGGGTTTATGTACCTTCCCAATATGCACACTCAGACCCCGCTTACCTTTAAAAAATCGTGCCTGGGTGCACAGAGGGCACCTCTCCAGGATATTCAAAGGTTGACAGACACTGTTATCGACCACTTCGCTGTTGTCGCTAAGCATGTATAAAATTAACGCTTATCCACTAACTTATTAACAATAAATATAGCTAAATAAAAGGAAAAACACTAAACAATATCACTGACTAAAAAAATTGTTCGAATGTCATAAAGACAACACGTGTCAAATGAAACAGCGCAGTCGCGTAGGCGGCCTGGGGCGCCGCGACACCGATGATGACATTTCGGTGGCGGCGCCCTAACAACCGTTGCCGGGTGATGACACGCGTCGCGTCCTCGGCGTCACCGTCAGGCGGCACGTCACACGTGCACTTTATAACACTCTTTATAATATTAGTGTAGATTGCGTTGGATGATCCAGCAAGCTTTTAAACCATTCTCATGTTGACGATAGGCGACTGGGAAAGGCCCCTCTTGTGCTTGTAGCACCGCCTACAGCTGTCAAGTATAAACAAATAGTTTTCTTTTGGAAAATTGACAAATTTTTTCGATATTCGTACAGGGCTCGCTGAGCTGCGTTCAAAAATCCAACTAATGCTTATTTATTATTATTTCAATAATTTAATATTTTGTGCAGAAAATGCAGATTGACAAGCTCAAGCTGTCAATTCAAAGATTTCAAAGTCCAATTGTCCAATTTTTGTATTTATACACCATTAGGTATAAATACAAAAAGAAAACGAAATATGAAACACATGCCAATGGGTGGCTTTATCGCATTCCGCGATCTCTTCCAGGCAACCTAGAATGGACAGTAATTGCCTGGACAAGAAATGAGGCTGTCATTGGTGTGAGAATATTAATATCATACGTAGGTATACATATATATTACTAGCTTCTGCCAACGGCTTCGCCCGCGTGAAAATAGATTTCTCTATACAAACTTCCAACTCTCATATTACCCCCTTAGGGGTGGAGTTTTGTAAAATCCGTTCTTAGCGAATGTCTACACCCTACAAGGAACCTACCTGCCAAATTTTAAGTTTGTAGGTAATATAGTTTCTGAGTTTTCGTGATTAATCTGTGAGTGGTATTTCGCTTTTATATATATAGAGATAATAGATACACAGATATATACATAAGCATATAGCTTATGTATCTGTAATAGATAAATATATATATATATATATACATTGGAAACTATAGAGAGAAATATAGTCATAGTCATAGTCGGCCTTATAATGTTCCCACTGTTGGGACTCAGGCCTCCTCTCTGGGAGAGGGAATGAGCCGTAATCTATCACGCGGGCTCAGTGCGGATTGGTGAATGTCACATGTCTTCGAATTTTTGGTTCTAGAACATGCCGGTTTCCTCACGATGTTTTCCTTCACCGTTTTGAGAGCAGTGGTGATGAAATAAATTACACAAAGTAATGCGCCTGGCTGGGTTTGAACCCGCGACCTACAACTCGTAAGTCGGGACCGTTACCACTCGGCCATCACTGCTCCAAAGTAGAGAAAAATATAAATGACGACTATCCAAATTCACAGCGACAGGTAATGTTCCCTAACGGGCTACGATTGAACGCGTTTAACTGTGTCAGGCAATTCATTCCACAGACGACTAGCCTGGGGGCAAAGTCTGCAATTTTTATGAAGTCGCCATTCCAACACGATCCCATTATCATTTTGCTAAAAGTTCGTAATCTGCTAATTCATAATGATCGATCATTGATCGTCAATGGTCTCGTAATAGAGTTGTGGTAGAAAGACATTATTGAGCTTATTAAAAGCAATGACTGCACAATGACGTTCTAATGGTAGGACTGATCAAAGAAACTATCAAAATTTTAGCAGATTACCGCATACGTCAGACATTCATTTGTCAATTTGTACGAGATTACCATTCTATGAAGAGTCAGTGGTTGACCATTGGAAAGTCATAATGACGCCATTATGTTAGTAGATTAACAAACTTGTCAAAATCAATGATAGACCATTCTGACACTATTGTAATAGCAGACTTGAGACCCTGGACAGCAAAAGATTTATTAAAAAAAGTCATGGAATGTATTGGCATTTTATGTCGCAAGTTCTTTGCTGCCCTTAAAAATTTCGAGTAAGAAATTGCAGAGAAATTCAAAACTTCTTTTAAGGTAAAAAGGCGTAAAAAAAGGAAAAAAAAACTGATAATAATAATAAAATACTTGTGTGCGTGCAATGCTGGTTGTGTTTAGTATTAATTGCATTTTTAACCGTGTTTGGTATTATTAGAGTTGTCATGAGACGCACTCTGGTTATAAAGTATTTAAGTTTGGCTGAGTATAAGGTAGTTTTTAGTGGTGGTACCATAACTAAAAAGTGTAAAATAAAAACTTTTCTCAAATAAAAATACAACCGACTTCAATGAAAAAAAAAACACTGAATAGTACAAAATAACTTTAATTTCGGAAGTCGGTGTTAGATAACAAAGAGTCAAGACTATTACAGAAACACCGATTTACGAAATTAAAATCACTTTGCACTTTCCAGTGTTTTTTTTTTTTACATTGAAGTCGGTTGCATTTTTTTGTGAAAAGTTTTTTATTATAACTTCAAATGAGTAATTTATTATGAAAAATCGATAATTTTGATAATATTTGTTCGGAAAAAAGTTTACTAATGACACTTGCAATACGATTATGAAAAAAAAATATATTTCGCTTTGACCTCGAATATGTCCGGAACCAGTGATTACCCAGGCATGTTCTAAAAGAAAAAAACTGTCCCAGTGATGGGTAGAATACGTAGTTTTCGTTTACGTTAAGGATCTTTTTACTCCCGATATAGAAGGGAAAGAATACGAGCATTCCGGCGAAGGCGAATTGACAACCACTTGAGTTCCACACGAGATTCGGAAACGTGATCATATTTGCGCAAACAAAATATGAATCCTATACGAAAATTTTGAAGCCATTCAAGTTTATCCAGATGTTCCTGTGTAAGGTCAAGATAGCTGACATCAGCATATAAAAGGATGGGAAGATGAAGTGACATCATCATCATTTGACAGGCCTGTTGGTCTGGTGGTCAATGGCCTTGACTGCTACTCCGGAGGTTGTAGGTTCGATTCCCACCCAGGACAAATGTTTGTGTGATGAACACGATCATTTGTTCTGTGTCTGGGTGTAATCTATCTATAATATGTCTATATTTAGAAATATATAAGTATGTTTATCAGTTGTCTCTAGTACTCATAGCACAAGCTTTGCTTAATTTGGGACTAGACGGCGTTGTGTGATAGTTGTGGAATATTATTATTATCATTTTGCCGAAAGACGTCCACTGTTGGACATAGGCCTTTCCAAGTGTAGCCACAATGACCAGTCCTGTGAATCTCGCATCTCTCAAATTCTTGCTACACTCACCAGGTCCACGGTCGAGCACGCTTTAATTATGGCGGTAAGTCCCCTCTTTGGGGAGTGCCTGGAAAGGCAACACGGCATCCTTACCTTTTGCATGACGCAGGTCCTCATCAGACATGGTAAATTCGGGAGGTTCCTGCACCGGATTCGTGCGGAATAAACTATCTTCCGGTAACCGTCCGGGCCAAGCCCAAGTCGTCGATGGTACGCGCCGTAAGGGCTCAGCAGGGTCGAAGCCTACTGGGGCCATGGGTGATGCGAAAGAGATCCCCGGGGACCTGGCATAATGGCAAAGAAGGAAGAGGAGTGGGTTTTTAGACAGTAAAAGTCTGATATAAAAAGAGCGGGGGATGTCATAAGATTATTTTCAAACCGAAAAAAAATATGTCCAAAAAGGACCCTAATTTTTATTACAATTTAGTTTTGTCATCGGTCCACATTGTGGGAGGCCTTCCAACTCTGCGTCTTCTAGTACGTGGTCATTACCACAAGATCTTTCTGTCATCTCTCATCTGTTACGTGAGCAATGCCTTTCTCACTGCCATTTCAACCTTGATTCTCCTACGGATATCTTCATTTCCGATCCAATCACGCAAGGAATCTCCGAGCATACCTTCGTGTATCAAATCAAACAAATCTATCATAAGCAAACAAAACATAAATCATATTTTTCCCTGTGTAAAAATTGCAGAAAGCCTCAAATCTCGAACACATCCTTACATATTCTATTTTTCGTCGAAAACACAAAACAGACACCGAAGCAATTACAATTCTCAGAAAAAAATACAACCCGCAAAAAGATTCGCACATCTTATGACACCTCACGCGACAAACGCCAATTTATTGCTGTACCAACATACAAACAAAAAAGAAACGGTACTTGCAAGGCCGCTGGGGCATCAATTTTGTCCTGATGTGCACTGAAATTTTTCCGATAAGACGTCATAGGGGAACAGCGGGGGGCAGGGGGGAATCAACAGTTTCAGCAGGCTCAGAAACATAGCTTTTAGCTAGTCAGTCCCCGACGCAGCCAGCGGACGGTTGTGTTCTCCGCGCGCGTAACCGTGAATTACGACTCCTGTATAAAAATATGTGCAGTTTTAAATTCAGTGTTAATATTTAATTCTCGTGTACGCTGTAATTTTTTTAACGACGTGTTTTCTTCGTAAATTCTTTGGCTTTTTATTTTTCGAAAAACTTTTAACTTGATCGGGCTGAGGGTTAATCGTGTGTGATACCATTTATGTTGTTTATTCCAATGTTCTGTTTTTGAAATTTATCGTATTGTACTTGGTTATGGTTTTTGGAGTGTTTGTGTTTTGGATTTGAAAGAAGGTAAGTTTTTAAATATTTTTTCTTTTTTTTAAATTCGATTTATAAAAAACTACTTCGATTTGAAATAAAATAAAAGTTTAAGTTAAAATTTAAAATATGCACGTGCTTCACCCTTTATTTTTTTCATAACAAACAAATATACGTACTTAATACTTTTATTAGCCAATTCCAAACTTCATCAATCATTTAACACGTAAGGGAAAAAAAAAATTTTCACCAATTTATTTAATGAAAAGAACAACATTGTCAGCATTACGAAACACCCCTAGGGGAGCTCTAAATTTGTAACACACGGATATAACATGTGACTTCGAATAATGTCTTCGAGATCATTATTCGATATAACACGAAATTGGTTGTAAGCCCATTCTTTTCCTCCTGCTTTTAGAACATTTTCCTTAAAGAGATCGGAAACTTTTAGGGCGGAATTCACGAATAAAACTAATCGCGTTTTAACGTTTGGCTTGCATGATCGCGTTTAGCCACTGTCACTAGTGTCACTTGTAAAAATACAATAAAAAAAATACAGATAAGTAACACTAGTGGCAGCAACTAAACGTTAAAACACGATTAGTTTTATTGGTGAATTCCGCCCTAAGACAGAAACTTCTTAAATCTGGGTTTAATCGTCTAAATATAAATCTATATCTATATATTTACAAAAGAAGAAACTGAATGACGGACATATCAACGCACAGCCTAAACTACTAAGACTAGGATCGTAAAATTTTGCACACAGTTTCCTTTTATGACGTAGGCGAGCACTAAGAGAGGAATTTTCAAAATTCACATTGTATGGGGATGAAACGAGGGTCCAAACTTTTGTATGGTTAAAAACCTTCTTTCACGCGGGCGAAGCCGCTGGCAGAAGCTAGTAGGTATATAAAAGGAGAAGCTAACTGATTGACATATCAATGTACAGCCGAAACTACAGGACCTAGGTGCGTGAAATTTTGCACAAGGTTTTGTTTTGTAACATGGGTGAGCACTAAGAGAGGATTTTCCTAAATTCACCCCCTAAGGGGATAAAACGGGTATCCAAAGTTTGTGTAGAAAAACCCACTTTCACGCCGGCGAAGCCGCTGGCAGAACATAGTATACGAATACCAAGAAAAACGCGCGTAAATCTCTTGGCTTTTAATTGAAATTTATTAAAACAAAACGCTAAAGTTTTCTTCTGAGTATTCGTATCATAAGCATTAATAATTATAATTAATTTTGATAATCAGATTAAAGTAATACCTACTCATCTTTTACTCAATAGACATCGACCAAAGATTAAGAAAAGCGTCGAATAAAAATTCGAATAATATTGTTATTCGAAAAAGGCACGTAATAAAAATGGAAAGCGATTTTGTGATTCGAATAAAAGATTGGATGCCAAGTCGCTGAAATCCAGGGTGCGTTGTGTTGACAAACAGCGACTCGGAAAAATGGATCGAATCATGAAGAAATATTGCCTATCAAAGTCCTTTGAGATTTTCTATTAAAATAGTACGGTATTTGCTTCTATTTTTTTGCTATATTATTATTCTACAGAGCCCCACAAACTATGTACTAACTTAGACAAATATTTCTGAAATAGTAGCGTCAATTCGAATTAAATTTTTTAGATACAATTAATTTTTATAGTACCTAATATTTGTTGTGCGTATTTGGCTAAGGATACTATCGAGCATTCTCCTTTATAAGAAAAAACCTAAATCATTAGAAAGTTGGATTTCAATCCCAATCAAAACCGAAATCGGAGGCGACCGCAAAATTATCTTGTTTTGTTGTCTCTCCAATGATTCGTAATGTTGGCAAAATATTTGTGACAAATGTTAAGTACTAGTTTATATGTATACTAGCTTTTGCCCGTAGCCTCGCCCGCGTTCATAAAATATAGCCTATATCACTTAAGAATAAAGCAGCTTTCCATTGGTGAAAAAAATTTAGCAATCGTACCAGTACTTTCAGAGATTACCTCCTACAAACAAACAAACTTTACCTCTTCATAATATTAGTGTGCAGGAGAACCAAGGTCACCGACATAGTACGAAGAATCGCCAAACTGAAGTGGCAATGGACAGGGCACATTGCTCGCAGAACAGATGGCCGTTGGGGCCGAAAGGTTCTGGAGTGACAAAGTGAACCGGTGACCTGATGAAGGTTGCAGGAATCCGATGGATGCGAGACGCACACGACCGTTCATTGTGGCGACATTTGGGGGAGGCCTATGTCCAGCAGTGGACGTCTATCGGCTAAAATTATGAATGATGATGATAATATTCGTAAAGATAAAGCGATACCTCCTACTTAAACACCCTTCAAGTCATAATTTATTTTTTGAGTAACATTGATTTATAAAAAAAAAATGTATTGTTTCTTATTACATCCAGCGTTTGGTACTGTGATCTTAAAAAGATTATTGATTAATTAATGCTAAACATTGGTTAAAAGTGTTTCACGGTTTTTTTTACTATTTACGAAAACGGAACTCTCCTGAAAAAATGCATTTTTTCCTTACGACCTTATGTGTAAGAGGCATCGAAATTTGTACGTGAAGTAAATGTAATAGGGTACGATAGGGTTGACATAAAGTCGAGTGAGAGCAGTGGTGGCCGAGTGGTAACGGCCCCGACTTACGAGTTGTAGGTCGCGGGTTCAAACCCAGCCAGGCGCATTACTTTGTGTAATTTATTTCATCACCACTGCTCTCAAAACGGTGAAGGAAAACATCGTGAGGAAACCGGCATGTCCTAGAACTAAAAATTCGAAGACATGTGACATCCACCAACCCGCACTGGGCCCGCGTGGCGGATTATGGCCCGTTCCCTCTCCTAGAGAGGAGGCCTAAGTCCCAACAGTGGGAACATTATAAGGCCGACTATGCTAGGGTTGACATATCCTTATTTGGACAAAAGAACCGTTACAAAATTTAGAAAGAAAAAAACGGACATAAAAAGAAATTTAAAGAAAAAAAAGAAATTATAGATCAATTGTAGTATAATTATAAAGATAACCTATACTCTGTCTGTTTAAGTAATTAACTAAATGTAAACAAATTTGACATGTCTTTTAACTAAAAGTTGTCTAAAAATTTTATCTAAAAATGTTTACAATTTGTTATTTACTATACCGATGTTTGGGAATTAACTAAATTTAAATAATCTTTGTATGTCTTTTATATGTTTTTTTTTTAAATAAAAGACATAATATCAAGATTGTTTACGTTTAGTTAACTATCTAAATAAATGGAGTATATATGATACTAACTCATTTAATTTTATTTATTCACTAATATATACTTTCTTGTTTACCAAGATAATAAATGTTAAAATTTGAGCCTTAAATTTAAAAACATATAATTGACGGCTATATTGCATTTCCGATTCTGACCGATGTTGCGGAATGGACCTTGATTGCCTGGACACAAATTAGTGTTACACTTGGTGCATTTCAAATCAAGCTAAACAATTGGTGGGAAAACAAAGTACCTACATACTTATTAATATTGTAATCTTGGTGTACATAAACTTTATTTTACACTAAGATTACAATATTATTAATAAGTATTATTTATTTATAAAACTCTTTTTTTTTCACAAAACAGTGAAGGAAAACATCGTTAGGAAACGAAAATGTCCTAGGTACCAAAAATTCGCAAACATGTGACATCCACCAACATGCGCTAGGCCCGCGTGGTGGATTTCGGCCCATTCTCTCTCTTAGAAAGGAGGCCTGAGTCCCAAAAGTGGGGACATTATAAAGCTGACTATGCTATGTTTGCTGTATTTATTTATTATTAGTATTCATTTATATTTATTTTGTTATAACTATACACATGTATATATAAAAAATACCACTAAAATAAATGCAAGAAAACGAGTACAAAACAATTTTTTTATTTAATTTAGTACAGCTCAAAACATATTATTCAATAGGACGTAATTGCGATGTTTTTTTACTGAAATATCTAAACTTATTCCAATATTTGTACACCCATGTGAGGATATGATGAAACTATAATATTTGTTTACATATATTCGAATATGTAATAACAAACATACTGTTAGGATCGAATATAATGAAAAAGCAGGAGCGCCGGCTTCTAATAAACCTCATGGGTGCTCATGCTCATTTGAAGGACTCGAAACATTGACGAACTGTGAGAAGAGAAATGCACTCTGATCGACCGATAAATAAATAAATGTCCTACTTACATACTGCGTACTTAGTCATTAATTATGTTTGATAAAAATATAAAATGAAACCATTATATAAAAATGAAACTAGTTTTTATTATAAAGAAATATTATTATTTAAACGTAACCTAAAAGGCGATTACTGATCTGTTTCTTGATGTCTATTCTCAGGGGTGCTCGGCACCCACTGTTTATTTCTCATGGGTGCTCGAGCCTCCGAGCACCCACGGAGTCGGCGCCCCTGATGAAAAGGCTTATAATAATAATAATAATAATATTCCACAACAATCACACAACGCTGTCTAGTCTCAAGCTAAGCAGAGCTTGTGTTATGAGTACTAGACAACTGATAAACATACTTATATATTTCTAAATACATATATATTATAGATAAATTACACCCAGACACAGAACAAATGATCGTGTTCATCACACAAACATTTGTCCAGGGTGGGAATCGAACCCACGACCTCCGGCATAGCAGTCAGGGTCACTAACTACTAGACCAACAAACCAGTCAGTCAGTTATGCGCGTATAACAAAAATAAGTCAGTGGTGATAGGACTGATTATAAAGATTAACTTTGAAAATACTTGTTCAATACATATCTTATTTAGTAGCACCTGTCAAGAACGGATGGTTTTAATTTACCGCTGAATTCATAATCGTCACCATTTCAGCCGAAAGATATCCACTGTTTTTGTTGTTTTTTTTTTGTAATATTTTTGCCTTGGATACTAAGTCTTTTAAACCTTGTCTTCGTATGATATAGTCACTCTGATGGTTTTGTAGTGTTATATGTCGCTGAGGTACTCGATTCATCAATAAAATTCTCACCTACATTTTACCGTGATTGTGCATGTTTCAATGATTTCACATATTGACCAGTTCTGCAGATACTTGATATAGACCAAACTACATGAATTTTACATCACAATATGCACTAGAAAACAATTTGCGAATAATTAAAACAGCCATTGAACCTAACTCCAAAAAATCTCGCAAAAAAACAATTGTTTTCAGTCAGGGTATATAATCTTTTATTTATAATCTGCCAGTTCTAAAACCTCTAAAGAGGTACTGATGTAAAAGGCGAGAACAAGGTAAGTATTGTAGAATACTTACCTTGTTCTGTCAAATAAATGATTGTAATTAAATTTTACGTCACTTTGAATTTCGAACTGTGTTTTGTTTTGAATTTGCGATGATTTACTTTGAAAATAATTGAGTTCACTTTTGAATTGTGTGCGCTCACTTGAGTGAGGTGAGCAGTGTACTTTATAAAAGTGAATAAATCATAATTGAAATTTAAAATAATATAAATAATTTCATTGTTCGCCAGGAAGGAAAGGGTCAAATCTATATTTGAACTAAAATATATTCTGCCAATTGCACAAGTCTTTGCCCGCTGCGTTATTCCCGTCTGATTATAATTTAGGTGTCTCAAGGCTAGAGGTTCTGGAATAGCGACAAAGTACCGGAAGACGTAACGTTGGAAGGCCTCCTACAAGTTGGACCGATGACTTGTTAACAGTTGCGGGAATCCGATAGATGCGAGACGCACTGGACCGTTCATTTTGGCGACACTTGGGGCAGGCCTATGTCCAGCAGTGGACGTCTTTCGACTGAAATGATGATGATGAAGGCTAGAGTGAATTGGTTCTTAATAAACTAATAGTGCGATTCACCATCAACGATTGCATCACTGCGACTGTGGTCATTGTGACTGGCCTGTTGGTCTAGTGTTTAGTGGCCCTGACTGCTATGCTTGAGGTCGTGGGTTCGATTCCCACCCAGGACAAATGTTTGTGTGATAAGCACAATCATTTGTTCTGTGTCCGGGAGTAATTTAATCTATAATATGTATGTATTTAGAAATATTTAAGTATGTTTATCAGTTGTCTAGTACTCATAACACAAGCTCTGCTTAGCTTGGGCCTAGACGGCGTTGTGTGATAGTTGTGTGTGTGAATATATATACTGCTTACCATCAGGTGGGATCGCAGTCAAGCAGTAATTTATATAAAAAAACGACAACTTGGCGAGGCACGGTGGAATCTTGATATGTTAAGATGGGGGTCACCCATCCACAGAACAGCCTTGGCAAGCATTGCTTAGCCTCAGATATCGACCCGTGTTGCTATCATTACCTAGCTACGAGTTCCTTTATCTATTAACTTCGTGTGATAGACAGCAAAGCAATAGGTGGTGACCTAATTAGGTTGAGCGCTAATTAGTTGGAGTGAGCCGCCCTTAGCGTTGAGATGGGTCTAATCTAAATTAAGGGAATGGATTTGTCAATAACAGGACTTTAATGACGATAATGAGGTTACTTGTTTGTCAATTGATGGACTGTATCATTAAGGTAGGATGAATAAATGACAAAAAAGGCTTTTTTTTTGGTTGGAAAATCATCTAATGACAAATCGCGCTCTTGGGCGGACCGGCGGCGGTTGGGGCGTGAGGACCGTTGCCTCACGCGTTCGGTCGCCTCCTTTGCTAGCATTACTGCTTCACAGAAGGGGGCGTCCGCCTGCCACTCCTCCTCGCTCCGGACCATGGCCTGTGCCAAAGCCCGGCGCGAGAGATTGCCGCCACCGATCACCTTAGAGGTTGAATGTTGGGAAATCCTCTCTTAGTGCTCGCCTACGTCATAAAAGAAAGCTTTGTGCAAAATTTCACGCTACTAGTCCCAGTAGTTTCGAATGTGCGTTGATATGTCAGTCAGTTTCTCCTTTTATATATATAGATGTGCCAATGTTTTGCTAGGTGAGCGATATGTAGACCTGTCCATAGATAAGAACAGATTTTTATCACGTTAAGTGTTTATTAGACTGATTATGTTTGAGCTGGGCTTATTTGAAAGAGTCACGGAGTCTTTGGGCAGCAAAATACAATTGAAATAACACGGGTGGATTTTATTCAGTGAAAGTCTGACTCTCCCTTTCGGTCCACCTAGAGCGGGAGAAGGAATTTGATAATTTTATACCGAAAACCCTGAAAAAGTGCTACAATCCTTTCTACTATCGGACAAACCGACGTAAGGCGAGTATCCACCCTTAGTTTGTTGAAACCTTTACAGTCCGAAGTAAGCATTTCGCCTCGTAGTCTATACCGCGTACATCGAAGGACTGGAACAATTTGCCTGCTGTGGTCTACGCGTCCGATTATAATTTAGGTTTCCTTAATAAATTAGTGTGCCTTACCATCAACGATTGCATCACAGCTTACCATCAGATGGGATCGCAGTCAAGCACTAGTTTAAATAAAAACAAAAAAATATCATTTCTGCCGTCAAGCAGCATGGTTGTCTACCGTTGGTGGGTGGTTTTTTCATTGAAATCACATTTTTCATTTATTTGATATAAATTGACTGCCTACCCCCCCCCCCCCCCCCGATGGTCAGCCGCGATGCAATCGTTGATGGTGAGGCGATTGCACATGAATTTGCAGGTGCCTTTAGATTTTGGTGACCACTTATCACGTGGAGGGTGCTCCATTTTCCATCAACATTACCAAAATAACAACATAAATAACATAACATAGTGCAATGTGAAGTGTTACTTACATAGTCTTAAGTCTTATTTAATAGCGATAAATTGTATTTACTCTTTATATGCTAGTCTGTAAGGTATGTATCTATGGGCCAAGATGTCTGATAATAAATGATTTATTATTATTATAACGCATCTCGTCTTTTATTTTAGTTGGTCGACGCCAGGGTATATTAACTAGCCACCAGGTTCAGGCATAGGGTGTTTGACTGCGATCCCACCTGATGGTAAGCAGTGATGCAATCGTTGAGTTGGTGAGGCGACAAGATTTTCGATAAGGCCACTGGATGACTGACAAGAAAGTTTGACACGCGTTATGATAAAATACAACTACATTTTATCATTTTCGAAGGAAAGGGTTAGAGTTAAAAACTTTATATGGGAAACATCCAATGACTTGGGCGAAGCGGGACAGACTTATACTGACTAACACACACTCTTGTTCCTTCTTTGCTTTCGTTCCAGGGCCCCGGGGTTCTCTTTCGCACAACTCTTTTTACTTGTTCTACGCCACGGGTTCTCAAAGTGGAGTACACAAACCCCTTGAGAGTTCGTCAATTGATGGCACTAGCTGCCAGGTTAGCATAGCATAGTCGGCCTTATAATGTTCCCACTGTTGGGACTCAGGCCTCCTCTTTAGGAGAGGGAATGGGCCGTAATCCACCACGCAGGCCCAGTGCGGGTTAGTGGATGTTACATGTCTTCGAATTTTTGGTTTTAGGACATGCCGGTTTCCTCACGATGTTTTTCCTTCACCGTTTTGAGAACCCGCTACCTACAACTTGTAAGTCGGGGCCGTTACCACTCGGCCACCAGTGCTCTAGGTCTGCTGCCAGGTTTGCAACAAGAATTTCGCAAAAGCCGCTGGACAACTGACAAGCGCACGACACCCACTATGGTCAAATACAGTTCCATTTTATCATTTCCTCTTTGTTTCTATTGCTTAGGAACTTTGAAAGGGGTGCGTAGGGTCAGTAGTTTGAGAAACCCTGGTCTACACTTTCTAACAGCAGGGGCCCTAAATATTTCTAGGTCGTCGTTTGATTGTGTAACAAAAAATATTCCCCCCAAAAATCCTATGTTTGCGATTCTACCTAAACAGCTAATCTCATAATCTGTTTGATGTTAGTCTTCTAACAGAAAAGTTTTCAAATAACATCGTTAGTTCGAAAAGTATTATAAGTTCATAGACGAGGGCAGAGTTAATTAATAAAAACAATTTTGCCAAGCGGCCGATAAAATGTTGGTCATTCATGGTTTGGAATACCGATCGTGTCCAACGTTTACTGAACTATGTTGTGGTCGAATTTCAGTCTTAGTAGAGAACCTGGGTGAATAGCATTCATTCATGCTTCGACTTTTTTTTAGGGTTCGTTATCGCCATCATGACCGCGTGTGCCGGCCGATGGGACTCTATACTGATGGCACATTTGATACGCCTACACGTGAGAGCAAGCGCCTAATATACCTACTGTCATTATTATTTTAATTTATTATGCTTTACTAACACTAGGCTAAGAACATTGTTACTAACACTATATGGAAGCAATTATGTTTTTTTTTATTATTATTTACCTCAAAAAACCCTCACCGAAACGATCACTTTGTTGTCCGTCTGTTTGTCTGTCTGTCAAAACCCTCTCCTCTTTATCTCAGGAACGCGCAATTAAAACCATAGGTCAAGGTAGGCAAGGGTAGGTCTGCGGTCCCTTGAATCTGTGAAAAAATCAAACTTCTGAATTAACGAAAAAACAAAGATACGGCCATTTATGTCACAAAAAAAAAGTATATTTCGACACTTTCAAGGGAATCAAAATTTATAAGATACTTCCTATTGACTTAGAATCCTGAAATTTGGCACAAAGCAATGTCTTATAGCACACATATGGGAATAAATCAGAAAACAGTTTTGTTGTTACGTAACAAAAAAAAAATATACTTTTTCCGATTCGGAAAAATCTTGGAGACTCCATTCGGAAATTGAACTATTTACATAGGTAAGTTTGTACGGAACCCTCAGTGTGCGAGTCCGACTCGCACTTGCCTAGTTTTTTTTTTTAAATTGATATAATCTAATACTTGACTGCGATCCCACCTGATGGTAAACAGTGATGCAGTCGTTAATGGTGAGGCGCACTGGTTTATTAAGCGCCTTTTCACTCTAGCCTTGAAGACATCAAATTATAATCTGTCTTTCGATGAATGTGGTATAAACGACGAGGCGAAACGCTTGGTCTGGACCGTAGTGGTGTCAACAATGTACACTCACCGTACGTCGGGTTGACCGATGGTAGAAAAGTGATGGCGAACATTTTTAGACAGTTGTCATGGATGAGGGAACTCAGTGAGCAGTGTGAGAGCAATTTTTACGTCAATACGATCGATGTTTCCCTCTGATTTCAATGGAACGATTTTCTACAACTTCTCTCTTAGAGTCGAGTAACAGAAATTTGCACTTTAATTGACTAAACCCAACCGTGTTCCTTTAGTTGCCCTTTGCGTTCCAGAGCTGTGATAACTTTTTCAAACAATCCTACACTAGGAGTATTGGGTTGAAGTATGCTACAGAAATAATGTCATAATAATGACTGCTATCGGGAGGTCGTGGGATCGATCCCCACCCAAGACAAATGTTTGTGCGATGAGTACGAACATTGGTTCTGTTTCTGGGTGTAAATATCCATGTATTTAGAAAATAAATATGTTTATCAGTTGTCTAGTAATCATAGCACAAGCTCTGCTTAGTTTGTGACTAGATGGCGTTGTGTGAAAATTGTAGAATATCATTATCACAAAAAAAATGTGATGTGTCACCCCAAGCATTTTATAGTTGCTTGCGGACGGCCAGCAATGGGTAACTCACCGTCCGGCCGTCCGTTAACCGTCCGAATCAAGCTCGAGTCGTCAACGGTGCTTAGTGTTCCACGCGCGCTACAAGGAGATGTCAGCAAAGCCGTAGGGGCCCAGCAGGGCTGGAGCCTACTGGGGCCATGGGTTGTGCGAAAGAGAACCCCGGGGCCCTAGAATGAAGGCAAAGAAGGAACATAGGAGTGGGTTTTAGTCAGTAAAAGTCTGACACCCCACCAATATTTTTGGCATTAAAGTCACTTTATAAAGATTCTGAGGTGCGATTTAGAGTTACTATAAATAAGGAATGGGCCACCTTTCATTGAGATTTAGGAGTACCTACCGTAATATTAATGAGGGAGGCAGGTAGGGGCGTGAAAATAGAGTTTAATGCTTTTGATATTTATAAGTAGGTGGGCTGAATTATTTTTCCTAACCCGATTCTGTCATCACTCTAATTTAATGCTTTATTGTAGATCGAGGGCCATTTATCGATCGATCATTACCATGACGTCTTCCATGGGTTATGTGAAAGTGAACCCCGGAGCCCAGGAACAAAAGCAAAAAGGGAACATAGGAGTGGGTTTTAGTCAGTAAAAGTCTGAAACGCTCTCCCGTTCAGCCCAAGAGCGAGAGAAGTCATTGGATGATTTCCTACCTAAAAAAAAACCAGGACTTGTTAAAATGTCAGAAATGCGAGCGAAAAAGAGGGATGGAGCTGTATCTAAAATATATATATATAAAATAATTATGTAATAGTAAATTATTAATAAACTACTATTAATACCTACTTTTTACTGTTATATATAAACTAGCTTCTACCAGCGGCTTCGTCTGTGTGAAAATTAGGTTTCTCCATATAAAATTTGGACCCTCGTTTGATCCCCTTTTGGGGTAATTATTAAAAAACTCTGTCTTAGTGCTCGCCTACGTCATAAAAGGAAACCTTGTATTTATAGTTATTTATTGTGTTTTATTTATATATATGGAGAGAGAATAATTTGTTAGCAGTACACCGCAGACTACCCCCTGTATTATTTTAATTTCTTACGATCTATCCTAAGGTTATCTAGTAGGTATTGCTGTTAGCGATAAGACCGCCATTGTATCCATAGATTTAAGTTTATCTATAAGTTGTGTTACTTTTTTGGTGTACAATAAAGTTTATTCTGTTCTATTCAATTCTAATCTTGTGCAAAATTTCACGCTCTTAGTCCCAGTAATTTGGACTGTGCGTTGATATGTTAGTCAGTCAGTTTCTCCTTTTATATATATAGATATCTATCGCTTAAAACTTGTATTAAAATCTTGTACTACAAGTTGTCAGTCATGATCAAGTGTCAGTACTTTCACACTTGAATTTTTTTCCAGTTAATTAAAAATCACCTCGTATCATATAAGAAATTATGCAAAGTAATGCGCCTGGTTGAGTTTTAACCCGCGACCTGCAACTCGTAAGTCAGGGCCGTTACCACTCGACCACCACTGCTCTCAAAACGGTGAAGGAAAACATCGTGAGGAAACACAGCATGTTCAAGAACCAAAAATTTGAAGACATGTGACATCCACCAACCCGCATTGGGCCCGCGTGGTGGATTATGGCCCATTCCGTCTCCTAGAGAGGAGGCCAGATTCCCAACAGTGGGAACATTATAAGGCCGACTATGCTAATACAAGAACTGTTTAAACAGTCTAATCTCTCAGTTTTTCTTATTTTTGAGTAATTGATATACCTAGTCCTTAAATTATTTTGGGTATTGTTGGTGGCTATGTTATTTGCAGCATAGATGCAATTATTAAGGCCTCCCAAGCTGCTGTACGACGTCCATATCACCCTTTTTTTTAAAGTCTAAAATCATCCAAGGACTTTCCTGCTCTGATTGGAGACGGAACGCGATTTTTACTGACTATAACCCACCTGTATTTTTTCTTCGGCTACGGTATCTCTTTCAAATTATGTCACAGTCCTGGCAGGCAGATGCTTTAGCGAGCCCCGTCACCCACACTGACATATATTTGATGCTTACGTGGAGCACAACGCGCCATCAATCCGGGCCTGACATATTATAAGACGGCGAGCTATTCATACGCATCCTGAGGGTTGACCTATTTTTTCAAGGAACCATAAACACCCACTTCACAAAGAAACTCATCTCTTTTCCAGTTTTTATCGCTAAGTATAAACAAACTTCGTTAATGAGGGTCCCTTGTCTTGCAAACTCCACAAAATATTGGTAAGTAGGAAGTTCTGCTTAATACTTTACGAAGTTGGACAATGATTAAGGAGTATGCAGGTTGTTATGACCAGCGTCCTTACCATGATGTTTTAAAATGTCAATCCCCCTAGCCAAGTTACGACCGTTTCGTTTCGATTTTCTTGCGTCGAACGCCTCGAGTCGAAGGCCACGACCTTGTGACCGAGCGTTGAGATGACGTCAGAACAAAAGAATTAGAGACGTGGCCTACTCGAGGCGTTCGATGCAAGAGAATCGAAACGAAACAGTCGTAACTTGGCTAGAGGGGCGGGCGTGCGGGCGAGAAATAGGCATGGAGCCCTATATAGCGCCGTTCTTTTCACAGTTCAGTAGCTAGCGCACGGTTCTAATTGGTCGTTTCTTATGGAGAACCGGCTAGCAACTTCATGATTACTCTTTTACGGGTCTACTCATTGAAAGGGACCCACGGCCCACTCTCTTTTCTGGAGAGGGGGCTTGAGTCCCAGCTATGGGAACATTAAAAAAGTGCTGATTATGCTATGCTTATTAAGGGGGATGAATTATATTTTAATCCACATACAAGTCGCTGCATGGCGAACAGAGCTCCGGCGGGATCTCATGGCGAAATGGCGACAGCGACTGTCGCGACCCAACGCTGGGCACGCTATTATGGCGGTAAGTCCCTCTTTGAGGCGTGGTTGGAAAAACCTCACGGCGTCCTCACGCGCCTCTAGGAGATGTCAGCAAATCGTAGGGGCCCAGCAGCGTCGAAGTCTACTGGGGCCACGGGTAGTGTGAAAGTGACTCTCGGGGCCCTGGGACGAAGGCAAAGAAGGAACAGGAGTAGGTTTTTAGTCGGTAAAAATCTGACATTAGCTCCAGCAGCAGCCAAGAGCGCGATTTTTCTAATTTCTCCTTTTTTTTTCCAAAATGATTTTCCCACCTAAAAAAAAAAAACAAACAATTGTGGATTAAAATATAATTGGCGGGCGTAATACTTGTTTAATTTCGGAATTTTAATCAATAAAATTATCACTACAACCTTTTTAGTTCATCTTACCCTATTTAATGACTTTTCATGAAATAGCCACTCAAGAGTTATGAGTTTACATGTGGATGGATGGAGAGGGAGAGGGAGACCAAAGAAAAGATAGATGAATTGTATGAAGAGTGATATGAAAGAAAAGGAAGTTAGTGATAGCATGACGAGTAACAGGGTAGAGTGGAAGAAAAAAACGTGTTGCGCCGACCCCAAACAAGGGACAAGAGCAGGAAGATGATGATGAGCCACTCAATAGGGATACAAAATACTCAAGAAAATTTTCACCTTAAACTAAGATGTTAAATCATATTCTGTTCTTTTGAAGGAAACTTCATCCGCTCTACTTGATTCAGTCCCTATAACAACAGAGGGCTGAATGAATGTATGAGCTTTTGACAGGTATATAGAGAATTGGCTCCAGAAAGTTGTTTGTCATCATCACATATTAATATTATAGAAGTAAAAGTTTGTGCGTGAGTGTGTGTTTGTTTGTCTTTTACGTTCAAACGACTTATTGGATTTGCACGCAGGTAGACCATGCTAGGGTCACGGAGAATTTCTGAAAAGGAAACCCGTGGTCTCAGAACGCAAAGGGCAACTGAAGATAAAGGTGTGGGTTTAGGAAATAAAAGTCTGACACGCCCTCCCACACCACTCTAGAGCGCGAGAAGTCTTTGGATGACTTCCCACTTCATAAAAAAAAAACACAGGAATTCCTGGCTACTGAAAGATCCTGGAACCAGAGGTGTAGCTAGCCCCAAAGGAAAAAAAAATGAAGTTTTTTTTTTAAAACAGTCCTTAGTAACACAGAGGACTCGCGATAAAGCTACAACGGAGATGGCCTGTGGATAACACGTTACGAATTTTTTCACACGTTGGGGCCCCTGTAGTCCGTGCGCCCCGTAACTTTGATACGGCGCGATGGCTACGCCCCTGCCTGGAATAGCACATATATAACACATTTTTTACTTTGGGATTATGTTCTCTTGGGGTAATTGTAGAATCGAAAGGTTCTAGAGTAGTGACCGCGTACTGAACCGCAAGCGAAGACGCAGCGTTGGAAGGCCTCCCACAAGGTGGATTAATGCCCTGGTGAGGGTCGCGGGAATCTGAGCCGTTTGTTGTCGCAACACTTGGGGGAGGTTTATGTCCAAAAGTGGATTATCGGTATCTTTCGACTGAAATGATGATGGTGATGATGATGGGATAATTATTTATTTTCAAGCGGGCAAAGCCACTGGCGGGATCTAGTTTAGAATAAACTCTATCTTACTGCCTCGTTATTACAAGAAAATAATAGAGAAATTGTTTGAGTATTTCGACAAAGTTTTCTAAGTATTACCCGTGACCTTCAAGATAATAATAATAATGCTCGGTTTAGTTTCTCTCTTTAATTAGTATAAAGCTTGAACTACATTAAATCGACGCACACGTGTAACACGCCTGCCCCCCTAGCCAAGTTACGATCGCTTCGTTTCGATTCTCTTGCATCAAACGCCTCGAGTAATTGCTGGCAATGTGCACGGTGCACATTGGGTGTAGACGCGTGGTGTCACGTCGCGTTCAATAATCCTTTTCCGCCTTGAATGTATTTCATCTAGTACAACCTAGAGGCTACACCGTAGTATTTGTTGGGTAGATTAATTCGGATAAGTTTGTGCTGTGTTCTATCGAGCATTGTCAGGAAAAACATTGTAAGTGGTAATTTGAAGTTATAAGTGACTTAAAAGTTGAAGGGGAATCGCTTGTCTTGGTATGGTCATGTAAAGAGGAGAGATGAAACACATGTTACTAAAAGAGTTATGAGTATACATGTGGATAGGAGGAGAGGGAGAGGGAGGCCAAAGAAAAGATGGATAGATTGTGTGAACAGTGATATGAAAGAAAAGGAAGTTAGTGATTGTATGACGGTTGACAGGATAGAATGGAAGAAAAAAACGTATTGCGCCGACCCCAAATAAGATGGGACAAGGGCAGGAAGATGATGATGAGTTTGAAGTTATCTTTGTTTCACCTTTTTATCTGCATCAGCCAAAGATTGACTTTAAGAAAATGCATATGGCATTAAGTTCGTCTCTGTAAACTTGTGTGCATAAGCATATGTGCTCATAGTAAAAGTAAATATACACATACATAATTATCTATCCATGTACTAATATAATAAAGCGGAAGTGGTTTTTGTTTGTCTGTTTAAACTTTATAATCCTTGGAACTACCAGTCCGATTGGAAAAAAAAATCTGTATGGGATAGCTAAGTTCATGACGAATAGTATGTGCAGTATACCATCACGGTACGATGCACGTAAGTGGATCAGTAATTTAAGACACAGGTGACAGCTAGTGTTAACATATAGCATAAGTATAGCATAATCAGCCTTTTAATGTTCCCACTGCTGGGACTCAGGCCTCCTCTCTAGGAGAGAGAATTGGCCATAAGCCACCACACGGGCCCAGTGCGGGTTGGTGAATGTCACATGTCTTCGAATTTTTTGGTTCGAGGATATGCCGGTTTCCTAACGATGTTTTCCTTTACCGTTTTGAGAGCGTTAACATTGTTATAGAATTACTTACTTTAGATTGTGACAAGAAAATAAAACAACATTTTTTTATAGTCACTATTTTTAGTAGTCTGTGGTCACACTCAATCCACTTAGGGCTTTTTTTTTAGGTGGGAAAATCATCTAATGACAAATCCCGCTCTTGGGCGATGCGGAAGATAGTGTGAGACTTTTACTGACTAAAACCCCACTCCTGTTCCTTCTTTGCCTTTATCCCGGGGCAATGGGCTTCGCTTTCACACTACCCGTGGCCCCAGTAGGCCTCGACACTGCTGGGCCCCTACAGTTGCTGACATCTCCATGAGGCGCGCGTGGAACAGCACGTGCCGTCGATGACTTGGACTCGGTCCGGACGGTTACCGGACGGTCGGACGGCGAGCCACCCATTACTCGCCGTCCGCAAGCCCGCGCCTACGGCGGCCGGAAATCGGGATCGAAATCCCGGCGGCGGTTAGGGCGTGAGGACCGTTATCTCGGCCGCCTCCTTTGCTAGCATTACTGCTTCGCAGAAGGAGGCGACCGCCTGCCACTCCTCCTCACTCCGGACCATGGCCTGTACCAATGCCCGGCGCGAGAGATCACTGCCGCCGATCACCCTCACGAGGACACGGCAGTGCTCTGCCCAGGCGGGGCACACCTTCACCGTATGCTCCACCGTGTCCTCCGGACGGTCTACACAGTGGCGGCACCCAGGCGTTTCTTCCGCACGAATCCGGTGCAGGAATCTCCCGAACAATCCACTTAGGGCTAACAGTCCGATTGGAAAGAAACTTTTTGTATGGGATAGCCAGGTTTATGATGAATGATATTGGCTATATAATATTACATAACATTACGCTACGACGTACAGATGCGGAGCAGTAACTAACTAAAGATACGAAGACAGGTACTTAAACCAATAACCTGCAATAACATGTCAATGTGAGTGCGGAGCTGCTGTTCAAAACACGAGCCACATGTTGGAATGCCCCAAGTGTCCGTATACCTGACCTACTTTGGAGGATTTGATAAGTGCTACCGATGCTGTTATTAATGTAGCCACCTATTGGGCCCAAAAAGTTTGACGAGTTTACCATCGAATCGAAAAGAAGAAGAAGAAGACCAATAACTTACTTTAGATTATGACAAAAAAAAACCTATTTCTTTTTTTCTGGCCCCTATTTTTTATAGTCTGTGGTCGCACTCAACCCACTTAGGGCTCGATGGGTATACATCAAGCCCGTCTGGCCTAGAAATCTGAAACTTGGCAAACTTTTAACACTGGATCGGCATAAAGTTCCTGGACTATATAAACTTAAACGACTTTAACCAACGTAGTGTTTTGATAAGATGAGAATAATTTATTATTGGCAAGTATAATACGAGTATATTTATTTCAGCGAGCTACCCATTGCTCGTCGTCTCCAGACCCACGCCTACCGGTGGCTGGAGATCGGGTCATGGTCCCAGCGGCTGGGCCGTGAGGACGTCAGTTCCCTCACGCGTTCGGCCACCTCTTTCGCTAGCAATACTGCTTTACAGAAGGAGGCGTCTGCCTGCCATTTCTCCTCGCTATGGAAGTCTATTTACAGGGCTAGATTGTAATAAAAATTAGGGTCCTTCCTTTGGATATATTTTTTTTGAGGTGGGGTATCATCCAATGACACCTCCCACCACCATCATCTCCCACCTTCCACCTTACGTGAGGGCGTAAAACCCACTACTGTTCCTTTTTTGCCTTCATTGCTGGGCCCCTGGGTTCTCTTCCGCATCACTCATGGCCCCAGTAGGCTTCGACCCTGCTGGGCCCCTACGGTTGCTGACATTTCTTTGAGGCGTGCGTGGACCACTACGCGCAGTCGACGATTTGAGCTCGGTCCGGATGGTTATCGGCGGTCGGTGAGCTACCCATTGCTTGCTGTCCGCAAGCCCGCACCAAGAGCGGGATTTGTCATTAGATGATATTCCCACCTTAAAAAAAAAGCCCGCACATACTGTGACCGGAAATCGGGATCGGAATCCCGGCGGCTGGAGCGTGAGGGCCATAAACTCGCACGAGCGGCCACCTCCATTGCTAGCATTGCTGATTCGCAGAAGAAGGCGATCGCCTGCCACTTCTCCTCGCTCCGGACCACGGCCTGTACCAAGGCCCGGTGCGAGAGATCGCTGACGCACCTCCACCAGGACACGGTGGTGCCCTGCGCTGGCGGAGCAGACCTCTACCGTATGCTCCACCGTGTCCTCTGGGTGGTCCACATAAAGTTTTTCCACATGAATCCAGGAATCTCCCGAATTGACTATGTTCGGTGAGGGCCTGCGTCATGCGGAAGGTAAGGACGCCGTGTGGTCTTTCCAGCCACTCCTCAAAAAGGGCACTTACCGCCATAATTGTGGCGTGCCCATTCCTTTGTATATACTCTAGGATTAGGAGGAAAAAAATGTATAATTAAAAATTTGTAAAACGTTATCATAAAGCCTTAGGAATAAATACAAAGGCTATGGTACATGCCAATACTATTTTTGTGGTAAAATTAAATTCTTAACAATACGTTTTATAACTAACATTCAATTTGAAATGCTTCTGTTATTTTGTTATCCCCAAAAATAACAAAAGAATTTCAGTGAAAAATATCTGTCGAAATGTTAGCGCATGTTTTTGATGGGAAAATTGAAAGACAGATATGTTGTGTACTACCGAATGGATTCTAGGAACTGAAAACCAGTTGAACAAAACGTTGAATTCTGTGCTTTTGAATAGAGATCAGTATATTTTAGTTAGCTTTTAAAGATTGCATGTAGCGGAGATGAGAATGTTGAGATGGATGTGTGGTGTGACGAGAATGGATAAAGTGAGAAATGAATATATTAGAGGAAGTTTGAAAGTGGCGCCAGTGACTGAAAAGTTGAAGGGGAATCGTTTGTCTTGGTATGGTCATGTAAAGAGGAGAGATGAAACACATGTTTCTAAAAGAGTTATGAGTATACATGTGGATGGGTGGAGAGGGAGAGGGAGGCCAAAGAAAAGATGGATGGATTGTGTGAACAGTGATATGAAAGAAAAGGAAGTTAGTGATAGTATGACGGTTGACAGGATAGAATGGAAGAAAAAAACGTGTTGCGCCGACCCCAAATAAGATGGGACAAGGGCAGGAAGATGATGATGATATTTTAGTTAGCTTGTCAAAAGGAAATGTGCAATCATTTTGACAAGCTAGCTTTGTTGCGCCTACTGCATTCGCCTATAGCTACATTGTACTGAATAATATCAGACTCACTATCAATTGTCTACTGCACATTTACTGTTTTAACCTCACTTTCTTTGCAAGTTGTATCTTGATATTAATTTTTAAAGTTAAACCTTATTTTTCACTTTTAATTGCTCAACTTATATTTAGAGTATGTTTTACTCAAATAAATACGGGACAACACGGCTTTTACTTAAATCACACAACAAATAAACGTGTAATTAGCATCATGGGAGGATTTTATGCGGCTACGTCAAACACAGTTACATATACCCGCTCAACTCCATATCGTAATATTATCTATACTACTTACCTATACATAGGCGGCTCGCATTTTATGAATGACATGAATGTAAACAAGCAGATACTCGCACTTCTCAGCTCTATAGGTCTGAGCTTAAGGTTTTATTTTTATAAGCGTTCACTATTTTTCGGTTCTTTTATAACTATTTTTATTTTAAATGGCTACTTCCGACGTTGAACTTGACAATTTAAATATATCCGAGTCTGCGGTCTGTGATGTTGTTGATTGTTGTAACCTTATTTCACATAATAAACCAAATATTAAAATACTAACTCAGAATATACGTAGCATTTCTCGTAACTTTAACGAACTAATAGTTCTCTTGCACACATTAAAGATGGATTGTGACGTCATAATACTCACGGAATGCTGGTTATCATGTAATCTAACTATTCCAAACCTACCTGGCTACAAGTCTCACATAACACAAAATTATAGAAACCAAAACGATGGAATAACAATCTATTTTAAAGATTCGCTTAATGTAGATATAATTGAGCCGTTCTTTTCGGAAAGTAACTGTTTGATTTTAACAATAAATAAAGAGACGGCTGTAATTGCATTGTATCGATCACCATCATATAATAACCTAACTCCCTTTTTAGCATCCCTTAATTCAACTATATCCAATCTAAAAAATATAAAATCTTCCGTTATAATTGGAGACATTAATATAGATATCTCAATGCACTCAATTGACGCCAGAGCACCTGAATATCTAAATTCTATGGCCTTTCAAGGATTTTTACCTGCCCATTCTTTTCCTACCAGGCAAGGTAAAACTTGTCTTGATCATGTTCTTCTTAAAACGAAATTCAAGTCTCATACATTTGTTTTAAATTCCACCATTACAGACCACAACGCGGTATTACTCTGTCTTTATCAGACCCACAAAGAAAATCATCCACTATCTTACGTATCTAAACTTAACGTTGCTGCTATTCGTGAACAACTGATTAATGTAGACTTCAGTCACATAACTGATATTGACGATCCTAATAAAGCCATGGATAAGTTCGTAGTAATGTTGCAAGATGTTATAATCGACAACACCACGACTGTAAAAATTCCCCGTAAAAAACGCATCATTCGACCCTGGATCACTCAGGGATTACTGAGATGTATACAGAATAGGGATCGCCTTCACAAAGACTCGCAAAGCTCACCTGAAAATGAAACCTTAAAACTAATTTACACCCGTTATCGAAACCATTGTAACAATTTACTGAAACGACTTAAAAGACAACACGAAAAAAGTGAACTAGACAAAAACTGTAGTAACAATAAAAAACTCTGGGAAGTCATTAGATCTATAACAAACACAAACAAAACAAAATCAGCTGCTACCAACTTCCTTGGTGATTGCCCACAAACATCTGTCAATCAGGCTAATGATTATTTTGCTAACGTTGGAAGTTCTCTGGCAAACAGGCTTCTAAACTGCCCGACAATAGCTCAAAATACCTTAGATCTTCCAGTCTCAAGCCAAACTACTAACAACTCGTTTGTATTACTAGACACTAATGAGGGCGAGATCTTGTCACTTATAAATGGCTTAAAATGTACTAGCGCAGTCGGTCATGATAAAATATCTAGCAGCATACTAAAAGCCATAAAAGATATCATTGTCCCACCCCTTACTCATTTATTCAATGTTTGCCTTAATCGAGGAGTTTTTCCCGATGTCCTTAAAAAGGCTATCATCGTCCCTATATTCAAGGCGGGTGATCAACTTCGTACTACAACTATTTCAACTATTTTAACTACAGGCCAATTGCCATACTACCAGCTATTTCTAAGATTCTGGAGAGAGTTATAAATTGTAGGCTCGTTAGGTATCTCGAAAGCAACAGTTTGATTTCTTCTGGACAATTTGGTTTTCGGTCTGGAAAGTCGACTGAGGATGCGGTGCATAAACTTTCTGACCAAATTATTAAAACTCTAGATGACGGGAATAAAGCACTCGCCATTTTTCTTGACCTCAGTAAGGCATTTGACACGGTATCAATTCCGCGTCTTCTAGCTAAGTTGGAACGCCTGGGTGTAAGAGGTTTACAGCTTAAATTGTTCCAAGATTACCTAAGCAATCGTAAACAATGTCTAAAAGTAGACACCTACATTAGCACTGAGAAATCTGTCTCTTTTGGTGTCCCGCAAGGCTCGGTGCTGGGACCAACGCTCTTCTTAGTGTATCTAAATGAGCTGTGCGGGATGAAATTAGAGCGGGGTGTCATTATTTCTTACGCTGACGACACTGTGTTGCTGTTTTCTGCTGACACTTGGGAAAACACATTTATGCTGGCTCAAAATGGCTTCAATAAGGTCTCCAACTGGTTAAAACAAAATGTCCTCACTCTAAACTCAGATAAAACTTTTTACATGCCATTTTATTTACGAAATTCTAATGCACCCGTCCTTGAACTTACGTTAAAGTCACATTCCAATCATGTCGCCTCCTCAAATGACACTACTTGTAATTGCCCTAGTTTAATTAGAAGATCTGAAGCCAAATACTTAGGTATTTTACTCGACTCATCGCTGAACTTCAGTGCGCACATTTCTATGCTTCAATCCAGACTTAGAAAATTGATTTATATCTTCAAGAACTTACGACACGTGGCAGATATTTCAATCCTAAAAAAAGTTTATAGGGCACTTTGTGAATCGCTGTTAACTTATTGCATTTCCAGTTGGGGTGGAGCTTCCAAAACCACTCTACTTCCTCTTGAAATAGCACAACGAGCAATTTTAAAGGTTAGCTCCTTTCGACCCATTGATTACCCTACACATCTTTTGTATAAGTCCTGGAGCTTACCCACTGTTCGTCAACTTTACATATTAAATGTGATTCTAAAACAACACTCTCTTACCCCTTTGGATAGGAATAATCTACTCAAACGGCGTCGTAATGCTGTAGTACCCCGTTCCGTCAATTTAAACATTCTTTCACACATAGGTTTTTCTGTTTCAATGGTCCTTTCCTCTACAACAAACTTAACACAACTCTTAATATCTACACACAAAACAAACAACGATGCAAAATCAAACTACTAGACTTTCTACTCACATGTGATTACCAAACTACTGAAGACCTTCTTAAAACGATGAGATAAATTACACCACAAACACACTAAGCACATGCACACAACACACAATTTTGATTGCAAATTAATATTTTGTTATGTGTTAAATTATATAGATGTTACACGCAAATGCTGTTATATTGATAATTTCTTTTTTGGTAAGAGAACTGCGTCCTGAAATACAGGCTCGGCCTAGCTCAGGCGCAGTTGTACATTTTTATTTCTTATGCATTTGTATTAAGTTACCTTCAATTTACTGCTCAAATTTGTACAATATTTATGGAGAAATAAATTATTATTATTATTATTATTATTATTGTGTATGGGAGATGGAATTACTTTGGTTACACAGAAATAAAAACTAGACTAAAATACAAACAATAGCATTACCAAGGTATTTTTCTATGGTTCTGTATGTCTATATGAAAGTGCAATTAACAATCATACAGATTTTGTATTCCTTTTTTACCTGGGATGTCATCAAATGACTTCTTCTCTTCAGATGGAGCGAGAAGGAGTGTTAGACTTTTACTAACTAAAATCTACAGTGTGTCATTTCGTAGCTCTGGCAGATGCCAACTGGACTGTCTGTGACTGGACTGGACTGTCTGGTGTCTTAGTTGACTCCGTCAATTTTTGGTGACGGCCGGGCAGAGAACTACTCATTGCTCGCCGTATCGAAGCGCGCACCGACGTTGGCCGGGAATCATCCTGCTACTCCCGATGCCCGGCAGTCCCGTATTCCTGTTGTTACCTTTTTCCCGACTATGTGGGGGTCAGCTTACAGTCTGACTGGAAGCAGCTAAAGAACTTTTTACGAGGAGCTACTGCTTGTATGTTTGTCTCCTCTTGCGCCGAGCCTTGGTACAGCCCATGGTCTGAAGCGAGGAGAAGTGGCAGGCGGCCGCCACCTTCCGCGTGCTCTAAGGAGGAGGCTGCACGTGCATGTGCGAAGGCGTCGCTCTCACGCCCCAGCTGCCGGGATCCCGATCCCTATATTCGGTCACCGTAGGCGCGGGCTTGCGTACGGCGAGCAATGAGCCGTCCAATCGTCCAGTAATTGTCCGGACCGAGCTCAAGTCGTCGATGGCACGTACTTTTCCACGCGCGCCTCAAGGAGATGTCGGTATACGAGCAGGGTCGAAGCCTACTGAGGCCAAGGGTCTGCTTCTGAAAGGAAGACTCGCCTCTGATGTGAAAGACAACGAAAGATCAGTCAGTAAAAGTCTGACACTATCTCCCATCCGCCAGAGCGGGGGATGTCATTAGATGATTTTCCAATCGAAAAAAAATCAGTCTTATTTTTGCGCCTTCCCCGGCAAATAAAAAGTTTTTCTTACTTTCTTTCTTTCTCCTCTCATATGACCCATGTATGGAGCAGTGGTGGCCGAGTGGCAACGGCCCCGACTTACGAGTTGTAGGTCGCGGGTTCAAACCCAGCCAGGCATATTACTTTGTGTAATTTATTTCATCACCACTGCTCTCAAAACGGTGAAGGAAAACATCGTGAGGAAACCGGCATGTCCTAGAACCAAAAATTCGAAGGCATGTGACATCCACCAATCCGCACTGGGCCCGCGTGGTGAATTACGGCCCATTCCCTCTCCTAGAGAGGAGGCCTGAGTCCCAGCAGTGGGAACATTATAAGGCCGACTATGCTATGCTATGCTATGACCCATGTTTTACTATTCAGTTTTTAGCTAGCTATACCTGGAGTACCTACCTACTATACCTATTACTTACCAATTACCTGACTACTATCAGTATTTTTATTCACGCCATTTCCAACACTCGGTTTTGGGTCGTTCATCACTCAAGTTGATATGTGTGCACCAGATATATGCGCCAAATTGAATCATAAAAATACGGCGGAAATTATTCGTTGCATATTGTATGAATAGTGGTGTCCGTTTGAATATTCGTAATGGTAATTTACACCGAACTAAATGTATGGAAATGCTTTATTTTAAAATTCGAACTTTGAGCTTTAAAATAGAGTTATCTGTTTTGTTTCTGGGCTTAACTCTTTTATGTGTACAACTGTACACATACACACACAAGACTCATTTGTCGCAGAACAGTTTGATGGGGCCTTAAAGGTTTTAGAGTGACGAACGCTCACAGGAAGCAGAACAGCTTGATGGGGCCTTAAAGGTTTTAGAGTGATGAACGCTTACAGAAAGCAGAACAGTTTGATGAGGCCTTAAAGGTTTTAGAGTGATGAACGCTTATAAGAAGCAGAACAGCTTGATGGGTCCTTAAAGGTTTTAGAGTGACGGACGCTTATAGGAAGCAGAACAGTTTGATGGGGCCTTAAAGGTTTTAGAGTGACGAACGCTTATAGGAAGCAGAAAAGTTTGATGGGGCCTTAAAGGTTTTAGAGTGACGAACGCTTATAGGAGGCAGAACAGTTTGATGGGGCCTTAAAGGTTTTAGAGTGACGAACGCTTACAGGAAGCAAAACAGTTTGATGGGGCCTTAAAGGTTTTAGAGTGACGAACGCTTACGGGAAGACGTAGCGTTGGAACACCTCCCACAAGGCGGACTGATAACCTGGTGAGGGTTGCAGGAAATCGATAGATTCGAGACGCATAGGAACGGTCGTTTTAGTGACACTTGGGGGAGGTCTATGTCCAGCCGAGGACGTTTTTCGGTTAAAATGATGATATATACACAAACACAAACAAAAAGAACAAATACAAATAAAATAGCACAAAGATGCTAGTTATTTCAAAATAAATTTCTTCCCGCAGATCTCTGACATGAGAGTTGGGTGACAGATGTAGACCGATGTGTACAACTAGAATAAAAAACTTAAAATAATAGAATTACACATAGTAGGATATCAGACACTATAAAATCACTACAACTTCATGCTATATGTCTCAAAGGAGTAAACACTAGTGTATAGATATTTGTCACATTTTTAACCGACTTCAAAAAAAGGAGGACGGTATCAATTTGGTTGGAACTGATTTGCAAAATTCCTCCTTAAAGCATATGCTTCTAGACTAGTCCCTTTTTTTCAAAATCTAGTTCTCATGATGAGATCTATGAGGAATCGAGGCAACTCCTCAAATATTATAGGCAACGATATAGTGATTTTAGTATTCTAATCGAGAACTTAGCATAGCATAGTCGGCCTTATAATGTTCCCACTGTTGGGACTCAGGCCTCCTCTCTAGGAGAGGGAATGGGCTGTAATCCACCACGCGGGCCCAGTGCGGGTTGGTGGATGTCACATGCCTTCGAATTTTTGGTTCTAGGACATGCCGGTTTCCTTACGATGTTTTCCTTCACCGTTTTGAGAGCAGTAGTGATGAAATAAATTACACAAAGTAATGCGCCTGGCTGGGTTTGAACCCGCGACCTACAACTTGTAAGTCGGGGCCGTTACCACTCGGCCACCACTGCTCTTAATCGAACTTAATCATATACAATCAAAAAGTAACATTTGATGAAGTGGAGCCGATGAAAAAGACCAGAAATGGCCAAAGGAACTTCATACTCACATAGAAATCACAATAAAGATAGTTAAGCGACTATGACAATGCAAATAAATAAATGGTTCGGAATAGTTATGTTGAAAATGGTATTATCGCAGTGCAGCAGCAGTGTTTGTGTTAATTTGAATTATCATGAGAAATAGGTTTTCTGGTTATAAGTATCGCAACTAAAAAGTGTAAAATAAAAAACATTTACAGAAAAAAAAATCTGTTTAATGTATTAATGTAGATACTCGTAACATTGATGTTTGTGACTGTATAATTTTTTAAAATTTTGTTGAATGTGCTTAGTTCTGTAATTTTATTGTGCTTTTGTGTATTGTCTGTTTATTTTTGTGTGCATCAAATAAATGTTATATCTATCTATCTACGAGTATCTAATAAGGCTTTCGAGTTGTAAGTCGTGGGTTCAAATCTGAGCCGGCGCTTTACTTTATACCACCGCTCTTGAACCTGTGCAAGAAAACATCGTGAGGAAACCGGCATATCCTTGAACCAAAAGTCCAATGACGTGGAATATCCACCAACACACTGGGCCTGCGTGGTGGATTGCAGACCATTCCCTTTCTTAGAGAAGTGGACTGTGGCTCAGCATAGGAACATTATAAGGCTGATTCTGCGGGCTTGCGGATGGCGAGCAATGGGTAGCTCGCCGTCCGACCGTCCGGTAACCGCCCGGACCGAGCCCAAGTCGTCGACGGCGCGTACTGTTCCACGCGCGCCTCAAGGAGATGTCAGCAACTGTAGGGGCCCAGCAGGGTCGAAGCCTACTGGGGTCAAGGGTCTGATTCTAAAAAGGAAGACTCGGCCCTGGTACGAAAGGCAATGCAGGAACAGGAGTGGGTTTTTAGTCAGTAAAAGTCTGATACTATCTCTCGCTCCACCCAAGAGCGGGGAATGTCATAAGATGATTTTCCCACCGAAAAAAAGGCTGATTCTAGTACTGAGAAGTTCCCAACATGTCGTGAAATTCTCAAAAGCTTTTCAAAAAAGCCAAAGCAACACATTTCTTGGTTTTCCAAAACTTAGGTACGGTAATTGTCTTGAAAATCTTACGCCAGACATTGAAAGAGGAAGTCATGCAAAAAATATCATCAGCATCATTTCAGCCAACAGACGTCCACTGATGGACATAGACCTCCAAGGTCGACAAGTGTCGCCACAATGTGTGTGCGTCTCGCATCCATCGAACTCGCGCAACCGTTACCAAGGAATCACCCAATTCCATGCACAATTCCTGTCTCCGTTATGTTTCTGAGAATTTCCTAACAAATAACTCAGCTTGCGACCGGGAAATGTAACCCGAGACCTTACGTTGGAAATCCTAGGTTGTAACTTCAAGATCGAAACTGTTGTAGCAGTTATTTTATTTTAATACTAGCTGAACGTGGTCGCTTACAATGGGCCTCATCAGAAGACTAAAAATCACTCAAAGGACAAAGGAAAGGGCTATGTTCGGAGTTTCCTTGCGTGATCAAATCAGGTATGAGGATATCCGCAGGAGAACCAAGGTCACCGACATAGCACGACAAAGCCATTGACATTAATGCCTAGTCCTCTCCATTCCAGAACCTTGAAGACATCCTCCATTGCTGACGTGAACAGTTTCGGAGAAATAACGTCTCCCTGACTCACACCCCGCTGCAAGAGGATAGGTTTTGAGGTCTGGTCTTGTAGTCGGACTGACATGATGGCGTTTTTGTACAAACACTTCAGCACTTCGATGTACCGATAGTCAACATATGGCTTTGAAACGTGGTCGCTTACAATAGGCCTCATCAGAAGATTTAAAGTCACCCAAAGGGCAAAGGAAAGGGCTATGCTCGGACTTTCCTTGTGATCGTGATCAAATCAGGTATGAGGATATCCGCAGGAGAACCAAGGTCACCGACATAGCACGAAGAATCGCCAAACTTAAGTGACATTGGGCAGGGCACATTGCTAGCAAAAACAATTTCCCAGTAAAAAAAATATACACGTGAAAAAAATATTCTATCTTCCACAGTAAGAATTGGTTTCCAGTCGACTTCCCTCTGCCTTGAATTTGAGGAAAACTACCTGTATGTAAGATTATCTTGAGTTGCTTGTTACTGTCATACTGTCGAGCTAATAATAACTTCTACATAAAGGATTACAAGTAGAGATGTGGCGGAGTATCGTTTTCGCATTCGCGTTCGGATTTTCACGTGGGCTAAAGAAATTTTCGCTTTGTTGCTGTGAATGGGTTTTATGAATAGGTGATTAGCTTTGATCGGAGTAGGTAGATTGATTTTTGGTACTTATTTATGATACAAGTACACACACCGAAAGAATAGCATGGATAAGCCATTTTTTCGGAAGGTAATTCCGGTATTTCCTAAATTTATTTACTATTTTAAATTTTCGCTTTGTTGCTGTGAATGGGTTTTGTGAATAGGTGATTAGCAGTGATCGGAGTTGGTAGATTGATTTTTGGTACTTGTATCATAAATGCACACAGAAAGAACAACATGGATAAGTCATTTTTGCGGAAAGTAATTCCGGTATTTCCGGATATAATTAAATATTGTTAATGTTGGTAGTGATATTATTACTACCCAATCCAAAATATAAAGTAAAGTATCAAAACTAAATTAATTTACTATTTATCTGTTGAATAATAAAAACAATCGAATTCCGATCAAACCATTAATATTTTTAGCCTTTTTATGGCTACAAATTTGCGCACGCGCACTCTACGAACCGAAGTAAAAGAGTGAAATACCTGGCATGTCGTCGGCAGGCGTACGCATTGTTTTGATAAACGGTTAGTGCACCACCCATGCACCTATACCATGACGTTAAAAGTAAGATTGTTTCATTCTTATTTCCAGTGTGGGTAAAAGATGGCGCTAGACAACCTGTATAGCTCTGTCTCTTACCCACACTGAAATAAGGATGAAACAATCTTACTTTTAACGTCATGGTAACCCCGATGATCCATTGTTCTGATTGGTCGCTGGGTTGTGTCAAATCGAAATTGTGTGCCGTCAAAAAAAACTATAAGGAATATAATATTGCTAATTTCGATATATTCGTTTCGGATCAATGACCCCAATTCAATCTACCCACTCCGATCACTGGTGATTTGTCTTTTCACAATCGCAATATGTCTACTTACTGTTTGTTCATTAATTTTCTGTCCATTTTTATCTTGATAAAATCAAAATGTATCTGGTTTGGGTTCCGAACTTAAAGGGTAAAAGCCCTATGTCCCACTGTCGATGTGTGTCGCTGGACACGGTTCATAAACTGTGATAGCTAGACAGTTTAAATTTTCACAGATGATGTATTTATATAATAATATTTAAGTGGGGCTCTTATACAAAAAACACGTTTCTTTATGGTCATTTTTTGCTACGGACGCTAACCAACCCGCCCTGGGCCTGCGTGGTGGATTATGGCCCATTTCCTCTCCTAGAGAGGAGGCCTGAGTCCCAAAAATGGGAACATTAAAGGCCGACTATGCTATGCTAATACTAGATAAAAATCTCAATTAATGTGGCATTTGTATTTATTATTTGTTTATTTTCGTCTTGTTCCTTTTTCGTCCTCTTGGATTCTTTCACATCGTTCAAAGTTGTCTGTAAAAAACACTTATAGCAATAAGACCGCCCATTTTGATACCCTATTAATTTTAAGCTCCTACTGTAATTTTATTTATGGTGTACAATAAAGTTATTGCGAACATGTCGTATAGTGGTTGGAATACAAATTAAAAGTGTGCAAACATGCACCCTGTAAGGGCACTGCAAAACAAACAAATAAATTTCAATAAAATAAATACGTTTCAAAATTCACATTAAAAATACATTTACATTTAAGAAGGAAAAGCAAAAATTATTAGTATTACAACAATTAAAATAATGTCAAATCAATTAAATGTCAAAATAAATGGAAATAAAAACGAAAATACAATTGATCAGTCAATCGTTACCATAAATGATCTATCTCTTTCACACCTCGCATCTTTCAAACATTCATCTCTTTTACTCAATAATGCTTCACATCTGTCATTCATCTTTACGTTATATGCATCAGTCAGAATACTCATAACATTCCGATCTTCCATAAATGCCTAAATATTATTTGATTGTTCGATTTTCGGTTCTCGGTACTGAACAAGGTTTGAGCATTCGTATATACATAAATCATCATTTTGACTGGCCTGTTGGTCTAGTGGTTAGTGGCTCTAACTGCACACAAAAAACAGGACAAATGTTTGCGTGATGACAACAATCAATTGTTCTGTGTCTGGATGCAATTTATCTATAATATGTATGTATTTAGAAATATTCAAGTATGTTTATCAGTTGTCTTGTACTCATAACACAAGCTCTGCTTAGCTTGGGACTAGACGGCGTTGTGTGTTAGTTTTGTGAATACTATATTTTATTCTATTTAGACTTAGTGTAAGGGAAAACGGATAAGTCTTGTTGTAGCGACATCTATCGCATTACATAGGAACCAAACTATGAAACCCTGCATCGCAATTACAGTTTTTCTTGCGATTTGAACATAAACAACAGCTCGAAATCATCTATCAAAACATTTGTCTGATTGGAGGATCCTCTCTTTTCAACGGAGGTTTGCGAGACTTTACACTCTGTTAGAGCAATGGTGGCCGAGTGGTAATGGCCCCGACTTACAAGTTGTAGGTCGTGGGTTTAAAACCAACCAGGCGCATTACTTTGTGTAATTTATTTCATCACCACTGCTCTCAAAACGGTAAAGGAAAAAATCGTGAGGAAACCGGCATGTCCTAGAACCAAAAAATCGAAGACATGTGACATTCGTCAATCTGCACTGGGAACGCGTGGTGGATTACGGCCCATTCCCTCTCCTAGAGAGAGGAGGCCTGAGTCCCAGCAGTGGGAACTTTAAAAGGCTGATTATGCTTATGCTTAAGAGCAAGCGAATCGAGTTCGGAATTGTATCGCACTCCACGGATATGTTAGGTTAGAAGGCTAAGGTGGGAGCTCCACTACGCTCCCGCCTGAGTCCCAGCAGTGTTCCCAATGTTCCTAACATTAAAAGGATAATCATCCTATGTTATGCAATAATGCTTGCAACTACCACATTTAAAAATTAAACTAATATCGAGTTAATTAGTCACATAATAAAAAATAGTAACTTCTACAGCAGCGTAATAAATTTGAGACCTCGATTCGCACTCATGCCAACCCTAATCACACGTTAGTCGTTCCGCTCAAACGCGAATTTTCTCCGAGAGTCGGTTTGAGCAACTTTTTGCGAACGGAGGTGCGATTATAAAAAGGGGGTGGAGGGGGAACGGGTTTAATCTTAGAAGGGGAACAGATTTAGTTTTTTTTTTTCTGATAGTGAGAAAGTAAAAGGAAATGTTGATAGAATCAGTTTGTAAAGATTCACGGATATGGATCTCGAAATGTTTTTTTTTTGGGAAATTTCTCCTAATAACTTTCTCGTTGGTGCCACGTGGTGAGGTCTTAGGCTTACTTCCTCTCCCCTCTACCTAAAATCAAATGTATTTTTTTGATATGAAGAATCTCATAATTTTGCAGAAAATTATTATTATCATTATTTAATTCAAGATAAGACAACAATATGGTCCACTTTGTTAGTAAGATGTCTTAAAATTAGTGTTAGCAGTACATAAACAAAGAAATAGTCATAAAAACATACAGTGAAGTGTGTATCTGAGGCAAAATGTGAAGAGAACGATATGGTAAGAAGCAAACTATCTGACCATTCTTTCCACATAGTGCCTCAGAATAGGGGAGTAAGGACTCTTGACCACTGTTTTCAGGTGTTGAATTATCCTCAGCGGGGAAATCGTTTCAGTGGTGTGCAAAACCGAGTCCAAGTCACGCATCCTTTACCGGTTCAGAAGTCGAAAAATGAATACACATGATATCTTAGTACAGATACTCATTAAATAAATCATTAAATAGTTATAATAATAAAAAAATAATAATTGAATTTATTTGTTCATTGTTACCCATTTGCCCTTAATATTTAACTATAATATTTTACAGTAACAGCTAAAATTAACATAAGTCATTTGACAGTGGTCCCCAAACTAGGCAGTGCCTGTATCTTGGAGGCCCGAGTTGCGTTACTTAAATTTTTCGAAGACATGTTTTCTATAAAATTATGGTTACATCGTAGGGGTCCAGTGGGGTCGAAGCCTACTCTGGGGCCATGGGTTTAGTGAGAATGAACCCCGGAGCCCTGGAATGCAAGGCAAATAAGGTACAAACGAGTGGGTTTTAGTTACTAAAAGTCTGACACGAAGGGCGGGAGATGTCATTAGATGACTTCCCAACTGAAAAAAAACATCGGTAATTTTTATAGTACTTGCCTAATACACACATACATACAACATACATACACGATATGGAAAGGTGTGAATGTCAAAAACGTCTTGAGTATTTTAAAGCTTCTTTACTAAATCTATTTTGTGTGTTTGAACTATTCAGTAATCCTTAACTTGTATTTATTCGTTGCTACATTGTATTCAGAAACCAGATCGCAACAGTTTCTACTACAATAAAAACATCAGAAAGCAAATAAAAACAGACTCTCTGACACAAACATTTTCAGCGACATCTTAAAATCCGGCTCGAAGGACCAATTTTGGTAAGACAAAACCGTTTGAAAGGACAAGATTTAGCAAGATTTCATTTTATGTGGCTGAGTAACCAAAATGTTGCCAACCCCCGTAATGGGCATAAAGCAGTCTCTTCAAGTCCTAAAATGGCATCTTTGCCCGCCTTTTGCCCACACCGACCTCAATTTGCATGTCGTTTCACCCAACACAGGGCTTTGGCCTAAATTTCGTCCAAATTTACATTAGACTAAAGTTGAGAGTGCGAAGTTCTGATTTAATTATCATAGGGGGTAAAGTACATAGACCTGAGATGTGAAGAGACATGGGAGTTATTAGCACCTGTAAGGATCTAACATTAAGACACGTACGCGTTGTCGTCTCAATTAAATTGGTTCGAGCTTTTGAACACAGCTACACAGCGCGCCTGCTGCTGCTAATTATGAAAATAACAGTTGACTTTCTACAAACTGTTATGGTTTGGATATGTCACTGTAAAATTGTAAATATATAATATTTCACAACTATCACACAACGCTGTCTAGTCCCAAGCTAAGCAGAGCTTGTGTTATGAGTACTAGACAACTGATAAACATACTTAAATAGTTTTTAATAAATACATATTATAGATAAATTACACCCAGACACAGAACAAATGATCATGCTCATCACACAAACATTTGTCCTGGGTGGGAATCGAACCCACGACCTCCGGCATAGCAATCAGGGCCACTAACTACTAGACCAACAGGCAAGTCAAATACTGTAAGATTATAATCTATCTCGTGAAATTGTAAACTTTTGAAAGATTGTGAATCGTAACATACTGCTTAAGACTTAACGCACTATTTTTCGGTAGATTATAATCCATCGAAGTGAAACTGTTAAATTGCGAAATGGCATAGAACGTATAATGACTTTTTTAACGAATCATGTGTGTTGATCGTAAAGTTAAATTGTAAGCAGTGGGTAACAGTTCAAAATATTTTGACAGCTTACAATCTCGCGTGATAAATTATAATCTAAATCAAAAATCATTTATTAATTTGCAAACATGGGTAAAAATATACATTGATGTTTTTTTTTAAAAAATTAATAATAAAGTTCTCCATGTTTAACCATCACATGGGTATGCAAAAAATGAAAATAGATACACGATAAAAAATTGACAGTCACAGTTATCGAATTATTGTAGTAATATTAAAATGTCAAAATTAAATTGAGATCATCATCATCATCTTCCTGCCCTTGTCCCATCTTATTTGGGGTCGGCGCAATACGTTTTTTTCTTCCATTCTATCCTGTCAACCGTCATACTATCACTAACTTCCTTTTCTTTCATATCCCTGTTCCCACAATCCGTCCATCTTTTATTTGGCCTTCCTCTCCCTCTCCACCCATCCACATGTATACTCATAACTCTTTTAATAACATGTGATTGAGTTATCAATACAGAATTAAATGTCAAAATAAAAAAAAAATGCATAAAAAATTAAATGTAAAATTAAAATAAAATAATCAATAAAAAATAAACTAACGGAATTTAAAACTACGGTGACAGATATAAGTATAATAAAGTAGAATTGATTCTAGGTTCTATTCTAGGATTATAGGTGAAGGTTGCGGGAATCCGATGGATGCAAGACGCACAGGACCGTTCTTTGTGGCGACATTTGGGAGAGGCCTATGTCCAGCAGTGGACGTCTATCGGCTGAAATGATGATGATGATGATTCTAGGTTTATTCATAAAACGTACCGTGGTATCCCACGCTTCGTGCTACTTGCAAGTTTTGTGACAATTGTAAATTGTCTTCAATTTCAGAAAATCTTCTCGTCCTTAATCAAGAAAAAACAAAGTTGTTTTTTTATAATTTCTTGGAAACGATGTGTTTTAGAGGAGAAATACAATATAAATCTTTGGTGCTTTTAGGTAGAGCATAGTTTGTCTTATCAATTCTCTAGCTTCAACTTTTTCTACCATTTTAAAATGATCCTTTTCCAAAACCCTTTCGGTTACACCAGAGTTCTTTCTACACTGATTACTGAGCGAGTCTACAAAATGAACGTGTGATTGAACGTTACGTCATCAATAGAAGTTTGTACGGGCGAACGTAAAAAAACTTGGTCTGGTTTGCGTTTAGACTCGGTCAACGGGAAACCTTTTTTTTGTTGGACAACGTACCGAATCAGTTTTTGAGGGATGTAGCGGAAAAAATGGAATCAGTGCGTTTCACTGAATTCTGTTGCAGTTCTGGCAATTTTCTTGATTTCTTTGTTTTTTTTTTGTCTTTAGTAATGGTCAAGTTCTCCGTTCTTTTATTTTGCGAGGAATAAACATTACGAAAGTTGTTTTGACCTTAATAAATAATGGACCATTTTTTTTTTTTATTTTAGTTGGGAAAATCATCAAATGAAAAATCTCGCTCTTGGGCGGAGCAGGAGATAGTGTCAGACTTTTACTGACTAAAAACCCACTCCTGTAACCCTTATAAGCTTTTGAAAAAAATTGACATCATTCAGAAGCTTGATTGAAGCGAGCTTCTATTGTTATACTTTTTTGACTTTTTATTTTTTTTATAAATTATGAAGTGTCAAAGTTCATGCAAAAAAGTGATCTACTTTAATACGGGGTCACTTTGACCTCGTACCGTACTTAGCTAAAAACAAGCTTTTGGTTTCTTAAACGTTACGAGGTCTAATAAGCTCTTACCGCCATAATGGTAGCTTTTAAACGAGGTCTTAACCACCCCGTACATTATAAGAAACTTAGGGTTGCCTCACATGGGCCACACCTCACCTCAACCACAAACGTCGCCACGAGAAGCTAGAAGCAGCCAGCAATATCATAATGGACTCTGACGAAGAAGGTTTAAATGCGCGAGTAGCGTATGACGGCGTTTTGTATCGGCGTGTAGTGGCGGTTCGGGCCACAAGAAGTGAGCAGTGTGTAGCTTGTGGCGGCCACCGGCGCGGTCAACCTTGAGTGGCGAATCTATATAAAATTAATGAAATCTACAGGAAATATGGCGGTGACGGCGTTTTATCGTTGTAGCTGGTGACCCGTGTCGACACCCTAAGCGTAATCGCTACGCTTAGAGTGTCGAAATATAAGTTTTTTGCGACACAAACGCCCGTATCTTTTTTTTTTTTTGTTAACTTAGAAAGATTTTTTCAAGCCGCAGACTTGTGTACATGGTTTTAATTTCAATTCGATACGCGTTCCCAAAATAAAGGGTCTTGATCAACATAGTGATTCTATAAGGGTTCTTTGTTTCTTTTGAGCCCTAAAAATGGGTGCTGTTGTCAACGTCTTAAGGATTTTAAACTTGGAAAAATCCCTCGGCACATGAGTCCGGCTCGCACTTACCCAAGAATTCTGAATGCTGAATATAGAAAACTTCAGGAGAACGTTACCTATATTTTTCTCTAGCTTTCGAATTCTTCGCCTCAATTACGCTACAGATGTCGACCGGCCTTTATTTCCCAAAGGACTCAATTCCATGCACAATTCCTGATTCCGTTATGCTTCTGAGAATTTCCTAACAAATAACTCAGCTTGCGACCAGGGAATCTAACCCGAGACCTTACGTTGAAAATCCTAGGTTGTAACTTCAAGATCGAAACTTTTGTTGCAGTAATTTTATTTTAATACTAGCTGAACGTGGTCGCTTACAATAGGCCTCATCAGAAGACTTAAAGTCACCCAATGGGCAAAGGAAAGGGCTATGCTCGCAGTTTCCTTGCGTGATCGAATCAGGAATGAGGATATCCGCAGGAGAACCAAGGTTACCGATATAGCACGAAGAATCGCCAAAGTTAAGTGGCAATGGGCAGGGCACATTGCTCGCAGAACGGATAGCCATTGGGTCCGAAAGGTCCTGGAATGGCGACGACGTACCGGAAGATGTAGCGTTGGAAGGCCTCCTACAAAATGGACCGATGACCTGGTGAGGGTAGCGGGAATCCGTTGAATGCGAGACGCACAGGACCGTTCATTGTGGCGACACTTGGAGGAGGTCTATGTCCAACAGTGCACGTCTTTCAGCTGAAATGATGATGATGATGACTAGCCGGCCCGGCGAACTTCGTACCGCCTAACCATCACTGAATGTTCTTATGTTAATTCTTTCGATATAGCATAAGTAATATATCAAATTACACAAAAAATTTAATGTATAAAAGTTATATAATCTAATTACTATTTGACTGGCCTGTTGGTCTAGTGGTTAGTGGCCTTGACTGCAATGCCGGAGGTCGTGGGTTCGACTCCCACCCAGGACGATGGGCGTTTGTGTGATGAGCACGATCATTTGTTCTGTGTCTGGGTGTAATTTATGTATAATATGTATGTATTTAGAAATATATAAGTATGTTTATCAGTTTTTTAATACCCATAGCACAATCTCTGCTTAGTTTGGTACTAGATGGCGCTGTGTGATAATTGTGAAAAAATAAAGAAAATCTACATCGATTTCGTACATTTTACGTGTTGCGCGCACAACTAAAAATTCTACAGATTTATTATATGTATAGAATAGCTCGCCCCCGCGGTTTTACCCGCGTCTTGGGTTCGTTTCCGTAGGTCGTAGCGTGGTGTTATACACGGTATCTTTGACATCGACGCACAAACGAATACCACGGATCCAGTACATGATTTCGGACCCCCCAGTGGTAGAATATTTCGTCGGTTTTTTCCTAATAAAAAAAAAACTGTATTTTTTTAAATTCAAACTGTGTGAAATCGTTTTTTTAACAACCCAGACAATAAATAAACCAAAAAATATATTTTTTTATTAGTTTTTTAGTAGGTATTTCATTTTTTTGGGAATCGTTTGTCTTGGTATGGTCATGTGAAGAGGAGGGATGAAACGCATGTTACTAAAAGAGTTATGAGTTTACATGTGGATGGATGGAGAGGGAGAGGGAGACCAAAGAAAAGATGGATGGATTGTGTGAAGAGTGATATGAAAGAAAAGGAAGTTAGTAAGATAAGGTAAGGGTAAGGTAGGGTAAGGTAAGGGATAAGGTAAGTAAGATAGCATGACGAGTAACAGGGCAGAGTGGAAGAAAAAAACGTGTTGCGCCGACCCCAAATAACACGGGATAAGGGCAGGAAGATGATGATGAGTAGGTATTTCATTTGGCTTTCCTGCCTTAGCCTCCACCTCCAAATTTCGTTCCGATTCCTATAGCAAACTCCGGTTCTGAATTCGAATCCTATATAGCCATTCTGTTACATCACTAGACTGATGTGCGTGAAAATAATGGCGATCATAAAATTTGCATTTTGTTGGTCCCGTGACATATAAATAATTAAGAAATGTTTTAAAAATATAATACATTTAACATTTAATACAATATAGAAGTACCATCATCATCGTTTACAATCAGGCGAGGTGATCAAATGTGAGTCTATTTAGAATAATTTAATATATTGGCTCAGCTTTACCATTTTGTGCCTGTTGTTGTGGAGACTCTGGGCAGTTGGAGTACGGAGGCAAAGTGTTTTGTGGGGGATTTAGGCCGTAGGCTCGGGGAGGCAGCTGGTGATTCCCAGTCCGGGTCGTTCTTGGTGCAAAGGATGGCCATCGCTATTCAGCGAGGTAATGCGGCCAGTATTATGGGCACTTTTGCACCGGGAACGATCAGGGGCGGGTTGTATATTGACGTGTGACTTTTTAGTTTTAGACAAATGTTGCTCTATATAATAATCTATTCAGTTTATGTTAATCTTAAGTCTATTAAAATTTAAATATATTTAATATATATATATATTTATATATATTATGGGTAGTTGGTGCCGATAAAATAGAAAGCAGCTACTATGTTCTTAGTTTTTCTACTATAAGTAACTCAATCTCCTCTGTCGAGTTTTTAATTATTTTCATAAGAATTTTATTTTTCTTTCAAACTCACAGGTAAGATTACACCTCTTAGATCGTTAGCTGCCATCTTGGATCTTAACTTTTTTTGCAAAATTCTCTTTTAAAAACATTGGGCTGCACAATTTTTAATTAATTAATTTTTAACGAAGTTAACTTTATCTCAGACAATTAAGAAAATTGGAAAAGAAAAATAACTTTTTGTTTAAAAAAAGATACGCTCAATTGAAGCATCTCATGAAACCTTAAGTATTTAAAGATAAAAAAAGATAAAAGTTACATTGATGGTGTAGACCATTGTTTTTCAATCTGTGGGTCGCGACCCCCAGTTGGGTCACAAAGTTTTACGTGCGGGGGGGGGAGTCGCGAGTCGGGTAGTGAAAAGTGTGGTTTACTGATCTTATGCTACAAAAAAGTATAACAATTTAGTAATACAGCTGTGCCTGTTTATGTTTCAATCTTTGTTCTATTTTCGACACGCAAATTCTGTGTGATTTGGAACATATTCGACTTGGGCCTACTGTCCACGGACGCATAGCTTCATAGACACATATTAAAGAAAAAAAAAAGATAAACAACATGTTTATTCTGCCTGAATAGACGAACAATTCGTTACAAAAATACAAAAACCAGTTTTCGGCCATGTGTATATCGCATAACTGTGTTGCACCATATACCAATAGACAACACCGGTGTCTAGATTATCTGTTGCATTTTGACGCCGGCCCACTGACCTCAACGGCCTTAACAGAGGCAAACATAAACAAAAATAAAACATAAAAATAAAAGAAAAAACATAATTTAACCACATTCACACATTTTTTCTTTTTTTTTATTAATTATTATACGCTCGGTGTATGCCTACGTGAAGCTTACATATAAAACTATGAAATTGTATCAACGAAGTGGCAATGACACTACGGTATGACGTTACTGCTTCGTAGACACAGCGAACGCCACGCATATAATTACGAATACGCGTCTATTAAGCTACGTATCCATGGACAGTAGGCTTTAAATGTCTAAATTAAAAAAGCGTGTGCAAGTGCACCGTGCGCTCGTCCATTCACCGCGATGTTACGGTCCTACGGGGTCGCCACTCTTTGTCTTTTTAAAAAAGGGGTCACGTTTTCAAAAAGATTGAAAAACACTGATGTAGGCGGTTCGAAAAGTGGGCAGATGTTTTTAAAATAATCAAATGAATTATTTATTCGTATTTGCTTTGACTTGAAGGATGCTGAGAGCTTTTAATTCGATTTGTCCCTTGTATTTTATTTGTAACACTATTGGTACCTTAAACCAGCTTTTATTTTTGGACATCCTAAATTAAATGATAACTGAAAACTTATTTTTTGACTTTGGGAAATCATTTAACGACTTTTCCCGCTCTGTGTGAAGCGAAAGAAAGTGTCAGAGGAACACTAGGCGTTTATTAGTTTAAGACTATTCCAACAAAATAACAATTTCTATGACTAGTTTTTTTTTTATTTATTTTTTTGCATTGTTCTCATATTTTGATTTTTCCGCATTTACGAGACGCGAAACTGAAACCTACAGTCTAACGAGATTTTTTTAGACTTACGTATAATCATACCACAATCAGCCTTTTAATGTTCCCACTGCTGGGACTCAGGCCTCCTCTCTCTAGGTGAGGGAATGGGCTATAATCCAGCACGCGGGCCCAGTGCGGTTTGGTGAATGTCACATTTCTTCGAATTTTTGGTTCAAGGTCAAGCCGGTTTCCTCACGATGTTTTCCTTTACCGTTTTGAGAACAGTGGTGATGAAATAAATTATACAAAGTAATGCTGGTTTGAACCCACGACCTACAACTCGTGAGTCGGGATCGTTACCACTCGGCCACTTACTGCTCCAGACTTACATAGATTTTTTAAAATCTACTTAACCAGATATTCCACACTACAAGGTACGATGCAACGTGAGGTGTGTGGAGTTGTAGACGATATGCATCACTTGTTAATGGAATGTGTTCAGTATGAGGCTGATAGGAGTAAGTTGTTCAGGGTTTTGAAGTTGAACAAGAACAATATAGGTACATTCCACCAAATATTAAGCAAGCCGACTTCCGATGATGCGAGAAAGTTGTTCGACTTTATGGCCCTGATCCATTGATGTCGTTTGTTGTTAAATAATAATTGTCTTAGGGTACGATGGGACTGACATACGCTGTGCGTTATAAAAGTCCCTAAATTATTAAAGAAATAATAAAAAAAAGGTACGATACAACACTTAACAGCAGATATCGTTTTGAATTTATGCCTTCAAAAATTAGATTTCCAAACCAGCTCTTTAGTTCATTAAACCCCGAGCGAACGCCGGCGTTCGCTCGGTCATTGTCTTTCTATTGTGTGTCTAATTACGCTACTCAAAAGATTAAGCGGATTAAAGAATATAGGCTCACTAAGGCAAGTATTTTACTATATTTGCACAATCCTACTCAAATCTATTGAGAGACAGTTCGGTCCTTTCAAACTCTCAATAATGACGAAATTACATTATCTTTAAAGGTAATAAAGAAAATATGAAAATCAATCACTGATTGTAAATCTGATAGCTATCCAGCAAATATAAAGGTACTCCAAAACATAACGTGACAATGGCATACTCATGGATATTTTTTAAATAGATTTAGACCCAAATTAAAATTATATTATCTATACACATAATAAAACAGTAAAATTATTTTACGATGGTATTAATTGGCGCAAAAACTACTGAACTGATCCTGTTCAAATTTTGCATAAATAATCCTTATAGATCAGGGCAACTTATAGCCTATAAATTATCACGCTGTTTGCTATGGGGGGTGAGCAATAATCAAAAATGTAGGTATTGAACGACATTTGCCGCAAGTTCGATAACCAGCTACAGTTAAAATCTTTGTCATCATTTAGAAATGTTTTAAGTACATTTAAGTATGTCTAGAGACTCACCGACCCCACAGTCAAACCATTGCAACGGTTTTAACGGGCTTATCTTATAAGTTACTTACCTTTTTGGAATAAAGATAAATAAATAAGTAATAATAATATTGATAGGCTCACTTTTGTACCTAAGTCACTCACTCTTGACATTTAACTTCAAAAGAAGACCCAGAATATACTTAAGCTTAAACGTTTACTAAAACTTCAACATGACATAAAATAGTAAAACCACTGCGTTTAACTATGTATGACTTACAAACCATGTTGATCGTTTTTCAGAATGAAATTTGAAATAGATTTCATTTTGACCATTCATATTGACCAGTCTACACTGTCCTTACATAATATCTACGTATACCGTAATAAAACAATTTTTTAAAAGAGTAACCATGGAGTTTCTTGCCGGTTCTACTCCATAGGAAACGACCAATTTGGAACCGTGCACTAGCTTCTGACGTTTTATAAGTGCCCATGTAGGCCTATGTGAAATAAAAAACTTTTGACTTGACTTTGACTTTTGACTTTGAATTCTTAAGCCAATGTAGCAGTGTGGAAGCAGAGAGGGTTTTTCTGAAGCAGGTCATTTTTTTTACAAAGTAACAGATCCTACCGTTCTGAAATCACATTAGGTGCTTCATGTTGTTTATGTGCTCACTTGAAAAAAGAAAACATAACCTGTCATTGTACGGTGGAGGTGTGCCCCGCTTGGGCAGAGCAACGCCGTGTCCGCGTGGGGGCAATCGGCGGCGGCGATCTCTCGCGCCGGGCCTTGGTTCAGGCCATGCTCCGGAGCGAGGAGGAGTGGCAGGCGGTCGCCTCCTTCTGCGAAGCAGTAATGCTAGCTAAGGAGGCGGCCGATCGCGTGAGGCAACGGTCCTTACGCTCCAACCACCGCGGGGATTGCGATCCCGATTTCCGGCCATCGTAGGCGCGGGCTTGCAGACGGCGAGCAATGGGTGGCTCGCCGTCCGACCATCCGGTAACCATCCGGACCGAGCCCAAGTCGTCGACGGCGCGTACTGTTTCACGCGCGCCTCAAGGAGATGTCAGCAAATCGTAGGGGCCCAGCAGGGTCGAAGCCTACTGGGGCCACGGGTAGTGTGAAAGCGAAACCCGGGGCCCAGGGACGAAGGCAACGAAGGAACAGGATTGGGTTTTTAGTCAGTAAAAGTCTGACACTATCTCCCGTTCCGCCCAAAAGCGGGGGATGTCATAAGATGATTTTCCCACCCAATAAAAAAAAACCCGTCATTGTTGTTTTACTCGATTGAGACCACGGCACATGAGAAACTAGTTTGAAATACTGTTCATAAATAATAAGTGTAATAAAGTTCTTTACTAGATTCTTGTATTGATTACCTAAATGCTTCATCATCATGTCAGCCGAAAGACGTCCAATGCTGGACATAGGCCCCCAAGTGTCTCCACAATGAACGGTCCTATGCGCCTCGCATCCATCGGACTCCCGCAACCGTTACCAAGTCATCGGTCCACCTTGTAGGAGGCCTTCCATCGCTACGTCTTCCGGTACGTAGTCGCCATTCCAGAACCTTTCGTCCCCATCGACCGTCTGTTCTGCGAGCAATGTGCCCTGCCCACTGCCATTCCAGTTTGGCCATTCTTCGGGCTATGTCCATTGCATGCATGAACAGTGCGTGTTGCCTGTGATGACATATGGCTCCGAAACGTGGTCGCTTACAATGGGCCTCATCAGAAGGCTTGAAGTTACTCAAAGGGCAGTGGAAAGGGCTATGCTCGGAGTTTCCTTGCGTGATCACGTCAGAAATGAGGATATCCCCAGGAAAACCAAATGCTTAGCCTTTGAATATATATTTTTTTTACCAGTTTCGAAAGTCACGTGTTTCCCGGGAAATCCGAGACTGGTACGAGTCTCGATATTGTTAGTTCCGGGACTCGAACATGTATCGAGACTGAAAGCCTCACCCTTTAGTCACTTTTATTTTCTTTTAATTCCATTAGTTAGTAAAGTAACCCTATAATAGACTAAGCTAAATCTTCAATTAATATCGGCAACCTCGTAACTTTTATAGAACTTAAAGTCGTAACTCACGTCACCACCATAAAGGGCAGCATCACATTGCTGCGACCTCTTGTAGTTCATCGAACAAGTGATAGCATGTTCATCAGGAATTACGTGTATTATTTTGCTGATTTAATTTAAGAGCGGCCAACCCAAGATGTATTCCCGAGTCGTCGACGGCGCGTAGTGTTCCAGGCGCGCCTCATGGAGATGTCAGGAACACCGTAGGGGCCCGGCAGGGACCTAGCTTACTAGAGCCATGGGTTTTTTTTTATTGATATAAGCCAGTGCTTGACTGCGATCCCACCTGATGGTAAGCGGAGATGCAATCATTGATGGTCAAGCGCACTAGTTTATTAAGAGCCTATTCACTCTAGCCTTGAAGACACCTATACTATAGTTAGACGGGAAGACCGCAGCAGGCAAATTGTTCCTGGGTTCGCTTCTGAATAAAAAACTGCCCCCCTAGCCAAGTTACAATCGTTTCGTTTGCGACGAACGCCTTGAGTAGGCCACTCCTTCAATTCCTTAGTTCTGGCCATGTGACTGAGCGTTGAGATGACGTCAGAACAAAGAAATCGGAGGCGTGGCCTACTCGAGTTTCGGTGCGAACGAAATAATTGTAACTTGGCTAGGGGGCTGGCACGCAAGGCAAAGTAGGAAAAAATTAGTGCATTTTAGTCAGTAAAAGTCTGTCATGCCATCGCGCTTCGCCCAAGAGCGATAGAAGTCATTTTATGATTTCCCATATAAAAAAAAACCCCGAGATATATTTATTTACTGCTCTAATGTGATTATGACGTTATTACAAATATTTCTTTAGATATTTTGGAAATACAGATCTGTTCTCAGGTATTGTCTAGGTGTCTATTGAAATGAATTCATACATTTGTGTAAAACAATCCAGTAAAGACCTCTGAAAATCTGCTTTTTTTGTGTGAACTTTGGCCTTTTATAATGTACTCGTAAGTTAAAAGAGTAAAGAAAATATATCTATCGAAAACGTGCACATTTAATCAAAATTCCGAACGACGAAAATTTTCCCAAAAACTTTTAAAGTTTAAAACACCTATTTCCTGAAACCAATTTTGTGAAATATTCGAGTGAATGACGGCCCTATCGAATTCCAATACAGCGTACAGGTTTATTTGTCTTTTTTTACGTTGCTTCTTTATCAAATATTCCATTGGATTGCATTGGATGAGACAACCAGTTCCAAGTTTTTAAACAATGATCACGTTGGCGATAGATGTCTCGGGAAGAGCGCTCTTAAGTTAATACCATCAAGACCTGTACCATGACGTTTAAAGTAAGATTGTTTCATTCTTATTTCCAGTGTGGGTAAGAGATGGCGCTAGATAACCTGTATAGCTCTGTAACTTACCCACACTGAAATAAGAATGAAACAATCTTACTTTGAACGTCATGGTAACCCCGCAAGGTCCATACGGAATGACGTTCAGGATCGGTTAAAAATAGCAATTATTAGTATAACAAAAAAGAGACTACGTGAAGCGATGCTAATGCCAGCCACACGCGATCCTCGAAGTCTGGTCGTCTGGTAAGTATCAAGACCGGATCGTCAACGGCGCGTACTGTTCCACGCGCGTCTCAAAAAGATGTCAGCAAACAGTAGGGGCCCAGCAGGGCCGATGCCTGTTAAACACATGAACATTGAATATTTTTAGGGGAATAAAGAAACCCGTAGTCTTAGAACGCAAAGGACAACTGAAGGAACATAGCTGAGTATTAGTCAGTAAAAATCTGATACGCCGTCTTTACCCTAGAGCGAGAGAAGTCATTAGATGATTTTTCACCACCCCACAAAAAGCCACATACGATCCAGTTTATCGTCAAGTTTGCAGCACGCATGATGTGGCGTCCGGTAAACTATTGATGGTGTGTGGCTAGTGATGGGCCAACTCGCATTTTCAACAACTTGAGTTACTCGAGTTCGAGATGACTCGCGCGGGACATCGCAGCTCGCCTCGTTTTACTTTCATCCAATCGTCTGCTGAACCACTCGCAGTTACCGAACGAGTCAACTTGAGTTGAAGGAAAATGCAACGTCAGTTGAAGGAAAAACATCTAAAGTTGAAGGAAAAAGCTATTCGAGTTGACTCGTTTGTTGTTTGACTCGAATAACTTGGTTAAAATAACTTGACTCGCACATCGCGATGTGTGGCTATCAATATGCATGACAAGTCTACTGTGTGTATGAGCGGTCAAGTGTGCATGACATTAATCGACTGCGAACTTGACGGGAAACTGGATCATGTGTGGCTGTCATGTGTGATATTTACCTACGAACTGCGAAAACTACAGTCGTTTCCGCTATTGATTTGTTGACCGGCTGAATTTTACAAAATCATGCCATGCTATGCTTATAGCATGGCATAATCAGCCTTTCAATGTTCCCATTGCTGGGACTCAGGATTCCTCTCTAGGAGAGGGAATGGACCGTAATCCACCACGCAGGTCCAATGCGGGTTGGTGAATTTCACATGTCTTCGAATTTTTGATTCTAGGACATGCCGGTTTCCTCACGATGTTTTCCTTCACCGTTTTGAGAGCAGTGGTGATGAAAAAAAATACATAAATTAATGCGCATGGTTGAGTTTGAACCCGCGACCTACAGCTCGTAAGTCGGGGCCGTAACCACTCGGCCACCACTGCTCTCAATCTTCCCTTACACTCATTTAATTTGACAACACAATTGGCACAGAAGTTGTGCGATTAGCTACTGCGTTGCTTATCACGAGTTCGATTCCCGCATGGAACATACCTATATATGGCCAACAGATGGTTGATTCATGTCAAAACAACACAAAAATATTTTTTAGTGTAAAGTACAGTTTAAAAAAAAAATACATATAGAATTGAGTATTCGTAAAACTTACAAGAAAACCAACAACATCTAAGTACAACACAACACTTTATTACTGACACACATTGACCGCACCTACCTCGCGGCAATCAAACCGAACCCTTATTCTGACGTCATCTTACGCATGAAACATATTGCATGCACTTTATGGACACTTTTATGGATAAATACTCGAGCAACTTGAAGCTCGAAATGGCCTTTACTACATGCCAATTAAGCTTGATAAATATATAGGTTTCTGGGTCATCATGAGTAAATAGAATTGTAAATGAAATACGGTTGCTTTACTACTGGAGTTGTTTTTTTTTTACTTTTTATTATTGTTAGGTTTTCATTTAAAGAGAAAGAAAAGAAAAAGAAAAGAAAAGAAAATATGGTTGTTTGGCACACCATGATTAATTAATCAACAAATAATTGATTTACAAACTAAAATTGAACTTAAAAAAGAAAATAAGGTGACATAAAATTAACCATAAAAAAAATGTCCCACGGTTACGCCAAATAGGTCCAGTTCAGCATAAAGCCATACAACTACGCAGCAGTTGCCTGACAAAAACAAAAAAGCATTTTTTTGCAAATTACTTAAAGTGAGTTAAAATAAAAAAAAAAACAAAAATATTTTTATTTCACATAGGCCTACATGGGCACTTATAAAACGTCAAAAGCTAGTGCACGGTTCCAACTTAGTCTTTTTCTATGGAGAAGAATCGGCAAGAAACTCCATGGTTACCCTTTAAAAAAAGTGGTTGATTACAATATTTTCATATTACAGTATTAATACGTATATATTATGTAAGAACAGTGTAGACCAGTAAGCGTATGCGGTTTGCTAAGAATGACTTGCTGGTCTTAGCTTAGTTTAGTTTCTTTTACTTATTATGCCTCGTCGTTTATACCGCGTAGTCTAATTTAGGCATCTTCAAGGTTAGAATGAATAGGCTCTATTTAAACTAGTGCACTTCACCATCAATGATTGCATCACTGCTTACCATCAAGCGAGATCACAGTCAAGCACTAGTTTACAATCAGAGCACCGTCGTGTTCTCCATGTCAGCAAATCGTAAGGGCCCAGCAGGATCGAAGCCTACTGGGGCCTTGGGTTAAGTGAAAATTAACCCCGGGGTCTGGAACGCAAGGGAAAGAAAGAACATAGGTGCAGGTTTTAGTCAGTAAGAGTCCTACGCCCTTTCGCTCTGCCCAAGGGCGAGAGAAGTCATTAGAGGATTTCCCACCAAAAAAAAGGCTAAGAACTCACTAGGCGGTCGCGGTAGGCGGTAACCCAACGCGGCGAGCGCGGGTTTTCACCCGCGCTGGAGGAAACAGCTGTTTTATTTATAAACTCACGAGACCGTAGTTTTGCGCGGTTACGTAGCCATAGCGATTGCGATTTTCGTCCGCAAACCTGGCGTGCGACTATCCCAAAACATGCGGTTGCAAGATGGGTGGCGAATTTTTATAACTCCCGACAGCCTCTGCATTCACCCGTTAATCGAGCGTAGAAAATGCGGGTGCAACCCGCCGAGGCTGCAGGTGACCGCGGCCCGCGCGATTCTATTAGTTGCCTGCCGGTGTAGCGGGTACCGCAAATAACCGTGCACATCGCGGACGTAAAATGAGTCGTAAAATGTGCTTCAATTTTTTACATATATATCTGTATTCTAGAAGCTGCGGGCCCGCAACCGCAGCGGCCGCGGGTGAAAACCGCTTCGTGAGTTCTTAGACTAAGGCTAACAACTCAAGGTTAAAAAGATCACACAGTGGTAGGTGAGCACAATAAATAAATAATAGACATTTAAGCAATAAACAACTTTTTACAAAAAAAATATAACCGACTTCACTAAAAAAAATACTAAAAGGATCAAAATAACTTTAATTTCGGAAGTCAGTGTTTCTCGGTATTATTTGTATCTTATTTAACACCGACTTCCGAAATTAAAGTATAACCTTTCCAACAAATAAAGAATTTTTCAAATCGGTTGGCAAACGAGAAAGTTATGCGCGAACAAACATAAAAAAAATACAAACATCCGAATCAAGTACCTCCTCCTTTTTTAGAAGTCGGTTAAAAAGAATGAAGAATCATTAACATTAGATTAATTTCTAATGCCAGTGTCGTCACCACCCTCACCAGGTCATCGGTCCATGTTAGAAGCCTTTCTATGCTGCTTCCTCCGATAGGTAAGCCATCTGTTCTGTGAGCAATGTGCCTTGACCACTATCACTTATTTATTTATTTATACTTCATGCACATAAAGGTACAGAGGCGGACTTATGCCTTAGGCATTTTCTACTAGTCAACCTTTGGGTGATGCAGAGAAGAATAGTGGTAGGTGCAATAAAAGAGAGAGAAGAAGAAAAAAAAAGGTCAACATAAAAATGATATACAAGTGAATCACGGATACAATACAATTTATGTAAATATAATATATACATAATTTAATGAACTAAATAGACTTATCAACTTGATTCTCCTACGGATATCTTCATTACTGATTCGATCATGCAAGAAAACTCCGGGTATAACTCTGATTACTACATTATTTGTTTATTTATTTAACGATTTATGTACACACACAAAATAAAAGAATAGAAGAAGGAAACAGAAAAATAGGTACAGAGGTGGTGCTTATTTCTAAAGAAATCTCTTCCAGCACACCTGCGAAAGGAGAGTTAAAGAGTTAGTTAGGAAAAAATATATATATGTAGACACCGTGTGTAACAGTAATAGGAAAATAAATACATACAAATAGTTATCAATAAAATAATAATAGTCATGATTCATATTTCTGTCTATAGTTTTCAATATATGTATATATGTATCTATTATATAGCATATGTATGTATTTGTGTATCTATTATAATATATTATGTTTGATGCAGGTTCTGTCACACCAATGACAGCCCCATTTCTTGTCCAGGCAATTACTGTCTATTCCAGGTTGCCTGGAAGAGATCGCGGAATGCGATAAGGCCGCCCATTGTATGTTCGTATGTGTTTTAGTTTAGTTTCTTTTTATATTTATATTGGTGTACAATAAAGGATATAATAAATAAATAAATTAATAATATAACAAGCTAAAAAGATATACTATTCAAATTATATACATACACTTAATCAAATAAATTTCACAAAAATACATAGGTACTAAATAAGTATAGTATTAGTTTTTTTTAAGTAGGAAATCATAAATCATTTGACTGGCCTGTTGGTCTAGTGGTTAGTGACCCTGATTGCTATGCCGGAGGTCGTGGGTTCGATTCTCACCCAGGAAAAATGTTTGTGTGATGAGCACAATCATTTGTTCGGTGTCTGGGTGTAATTTATCTATAATATGTATGTATTTAGAAATATTTAAGTATGTTTATCAGTTGTCTAGTACTCATAACACAAGCTCTGCTTAGCTTGGGACTAGACGGCGTTGTGTGATAGTTGTGTGAATATTATTATAAAATGTCTTACCCCGCTCTAGGTGGCAAGCAAGAGCAAGAAGGTGTGTCAGACTTTTACTGACTAAAATCCCGCCACTGTCCCTTACTTCAGTAGTGGTCTGCCGTATTCCAGATCCGGCAGTGGCTTATCACAGCCGGTAATCTTTAGGTGATCTAGATGTCCTCACTACAATTACTTGAATCTAAAGATTTTAGTGCTCCATCAATGAAATAATCCTTGAGTCTCCTTTTACGAACCCCACTAAGAAAGGAGAGGCTTATCTTCATCCGTATACCAGGCAAGTTAGAATTAATTCTACTACCCGACTAAATCCCCATTAGATTAGTTATTAGGGTTCCGTAAACTGACGGGAAAGCCGGACGTCGTGGTTCTAATTTTAGCTGTCTCGCCGTTGTAGAGACCATTTTTCATAGCAATTGATTCCGTACTTAGTATCGTAGAACAATTTCTGTGAGAAATGGTTGTCGTACTAGTGTTGTTGATGGAATAAGGGCTATATTTCACCGGCACAACATGGCGGCGCGACCAGTTGCCGCTACCTACAAAATGTATACTGCTCTATAAAGAGTTACTCACCTGCCCCCCTAGCCAAGTTACAATCGTTTCGTTCGCGCCGAACGCCTCGAGTAGGCCACGCCTCCGATTCTTTTGTTCTGACCACGTGACTGAGCGTTGAGATGACGTCAGAACAAAGGAATCGGAGGCGTGGCCTACTCGAGGCGTTCGATGCAAAAAAATCTAAAACGAAACGGTCGTAACTTGGGTAGGGGGGTTATTGAGAGTTTTTTTTTTATATTGACATAAACCAGTCCTTGACTGCGATCCCACCTGATGGTAAGCAGTGATGAAATTATTAATGGTGCGGCGCACTAGTTTATTAAGAGCCTATTCACTCTAGCCTTGAAGACACCTAAATTATAGTTGGACGGGAAGACCGCAGCAGTCAGTCAACAGTCCTATTATTGTGAAGTCATAAGCACTTATTAAAGTTTTGATGCATCAGTAATACGTACCCTTGAAGAGCATCTTTAAGTGGCTATAATTGCGGTCTATCCACCAGATTATCGATCTGTTTCCTGACTCATTTTTCTAAAGGTACTTTTCCGTTAAAGACGTGCGAGCTAGCTAGATGGTGTGAAGATGTGAAACTCGTCGCATTTTGGGTGTGGACACGGCATTATTGACAGGCCTGTTAGTGTAGTGATTTGTGGCTCTGACTGCTATGCCGGAGGTCGAGGGTTTGATTTGCACCCAGGACAAATGTTTGTGTGATGAGCACAATCATTTGTTCTGTGTCTGGGTGTAATTTATCTATAATATGTATGTATTTAGAAATATTTAAGTATGTTTATCAGTTGTCTAGTAGTCATAACACAAGCTCTGCTTAGCTTGGGACTAGACGGCGTTGTGTGAATATTATATTATATTATATAATATACTATATTTCTGCTGAGCGTTCGGCCGTTTTGCGCGGACGTGGCGCATATTTTTCATAGAAAATGTTTAAAATCTGTAAGTAAGTCTTAAGATTGCGTCTTTTCCACTAAATAAAATTTTGTATTTGATGTCGTATTCGTGTCAGACTTTTTACTGACTGAAACCCGTTCTGTATTAACCTACCCTTAGTGTTCTTGGGTCGCGGTAAACTTTATTGAACATTTTCGCAGCCCTAGGTTTTTTTTATTTTTATTTTATTGGGTGGGAAAATCATCTTATGACAAAACCCGCTCTTGGGTGGAGCGCGAGATAGTGTCAGACTTTTACTGACTAAAAACCCACTCCTGTTCCTTCGTTGCCTTCGTCCCAGGGCCCCGGGTTTCGCTTTCACACTACCCGTGGCCCCAGTAGGCTTCGACCCTGCTGGGCCCCTACGATTTGCTGACATCTCTTTGAGGCGCGCGTGGAACAGTACGCGCCGTCGACGACTTGGGCTCGGTCCGATTACCGGACGATTGGACGGCGAGCCAGCCATTGCTCGCCGTCCGCAAGCCCGCGCCTATGGTGGCCGGAAATCGGGATCGGAATCCCGGCGGCGGCGGTTGGAGCGTAAGGACCGTTGCCTCACGCGATCGGCCGCCTCCTTCGCTAGCATTACTGCTTCGCAGAAGGAGGCTACCGCCTGCCACTCCTCCTCGCTCCGGAGCATGGCCTGAATCAAGGCCCGGCGCGAGAGATCGCCGCCGCCGATTGCCCCCACGAGGACACGGCGTTGCTCTGCCCAAGCGGGGCACACCTTCACCGTGTGCTCTACCGTGTCCTCCGGGTGGGCCACACAGTGGCGACACCCGGGCGTCGTTTCCGCACGAATCCGGTGCAGGAACCTCCCGAACTTACCGTGTCCGGTGAGAACCTGCGTCATGCGGAATGTGAGGACGCCGTGAGGTCTTTCCAACCACGCCTCAATGAGGGGACTTACCGCCATAATTGTGGCGTGCCCGGCCCTAGGTTAGAACCAAGGAATGATGGTTGATCCTACCGGTCATTTTTTACATCGTTCACCGCTTAGGTACCTCGCACGTGTCTAATGGAAAACACCCTTCAGAGTATGCAATTCGACACACATTTTAACTGTTTTTCATACAACCGCTCTTACAAGATTATAACGTTACACACACACGTTATTACACATTTTTTATTAGATATTTTGGAAACACAGTAACTTGTTGATATTATCTAGGCTTTTATTGAAATCAATTTGTGTAAAACTAATCCAGTAAAGACTTCTGAAAATCTGCTATTTTGCATGAGCTTCGACATTTCATAAAATACCGAAAAATTAAAAAAAAGTAAAAAAAATATAACAATAGAAGCCTTGCAAATTTAATCAAAGTTCTGAATGACAACAATACACGTATTTCTGGAACCAGTTTTGTGAAATATTCGAGTAAATCACGGCATTACCGAATGCTAACAGAGTTTTCAGAGATTACCTCTCTTTTTCCGCGTTGCTTTTTTGACAAACATCGCATTGGATTGCGTTGGATAAAGTAATAAGCTTTAAAACCATGTTCGATGTTGACGATAGGCGAGTGAAAAAGGAGGCTCCTAAGAACCTCGCATATAAGTTACAACACACACTTGACCGGTATCTTTATTTATGTATATTCCTGATGAGGCTAAGGCATGATGGATTGTCTTGACCTTTCCAGCTAGTGGTCTTCATATCTTGAAAGGAAATCAGTAGCTATTAATCATCTTTAGCCATAATGAGTGACTTAGCTTTTATAGAGAACTACTTGTTGATTGTTTTGTCAAAATGGTGGATGTGATCGGTGGACCGATTTTGCCGCCATTACAAACACAAAGTTAAGTGTCAATCAATAAATCCTTCAGATTTATCATATTCTTCAGATTATATAAAGATGGACGTTTGTAAGTGTGTGTGTTTGTTCTTCATGCTTTTTAGGGTTCCGCACCTCAAAAGGAAAAAACGAAACTCTTATAGGATCACTTTGTTGTCCGTCTGTCTGTCAGTCTGTCTATTAAGACCCTTGATCTCGGGTACGTGTACCCGTGAAGAATCGAGTTGAAATTAAAACCATCTAATCATGTTTGTGGTCCTTTGAAGCTGCGAAAAAATCAAACTTCTGAGTTAACGAAAAATACGAATATTTCGACATTCTCAAGGAAATCAAAATTCATAGGGTACTTCTTCCCGTTGACCTAGAATCCTGAAATTTGGCATAAAGCAAGGTCATATAGCACAGGTATAGGAATAAATCTGATAACAGTAAATTTGATGTTAAACACGTCACAAAAAAAAAATGCTGTTTTGCAATCCGGAAAAATCTTCGAGACTCCGTGCACGAGTCCGACTCGCACTTGCCCAGATTTTTTTTTGTAGTTTATTTATCTAAGGACTCTGGAGTCTTGGACCTTTGGAAGAGGGGCTGGAGTCAACTTACAGAGGCTCCTTCGATACATTTCATGGGACGTGGTTTCGACTGAAGATTATTCCTATAGGTACGCACTATGCATGTTGATGTATGTGCAGGTGCACCCAAAGGCAACCCGTCGGTTGGTGGGAAATTATTGCGACCTTGGAATCTCTTCGCTTATACAACGATACCGCAGAAGTCGAAAAAACTCTATAATTATGACGTTTATTCGTCATTGGAAAGTTGTTTTCGTTGCGCAGCCATTTATTTATTTAAATTTCATATACAGTGGTGATACATGGGCGAAATTAATGCAACATGGCATTTTCTACAAGTCAAATTTTGGGTTTAATACTACTCGTAGAAAAATTTAAATAGATTGAAGTCTCATTGAAATATGGTGCTTATCATAATAATATACATAAAAAATAATAAATACATGGATAAATAATAATAGTAAATATCAAATCAATAAGAGAACTCCAAAACATAATTATTATGACAAAGACCAAACTAAGGTTGAGACTTTATGTAGTAGTTTCAAATTTTACATTTGAAAGAAAATAATATAAGTAGCTACTAATAATAAACAGGTATTTTATCATTGTAGCATTTTTGGCTAATTACAACATTTATTATGACTTGTTTCAAAGTTTGCAGGGTTTTATTACGGTTCGCAACAAAGTAAGGTTAAAATAAATGCGATATGTTGTTGCTAGCTTTATACGGAATTTAATTTTTGCCTGCGGCATGGCCTGTGTCAAAAACCTTAGGTACCCGAACCTATTTATTTGTTTTACTTTAACAAAAACGGGTTTTCACCAATTACATAAGTTAAAGAATATATTAATATACACAAAATTCACTTACTCATCCCACAGAACTCCAGACGTACTGACATGGTCGCCTTCCATTCGTCCACGAACAGATCACAGTCAAAATGCGTGTACAATAGAGTGTTGAACGCAAAGAGAGTGCGAGGGACAGGAGACAGAGCTCGTACAATAGTGACTCGCAGATACAGTGAACAAGCTATGTCTCCTGATTCGGCTATATTTAATTGGGGCACAATATTGATACAGCTTGCGAAGTAGTAATGCTAGCAAAGGAGGCGGTCGATCGCGTGAGGCAACGGCCCTCACGCCCCAACCGCCGCCGGGATGCCGATCCCGATTTCCGGCCATAGTAGGTGTGGGCTTGCGGACGGCGAGCATTGAGTAGCTCGTCGTCCGACCGTCCGGTAACCGTCCGGACCGAGCCCAAGTCGTCGACAGCGCGTACTGTCTCACGCGCGCCTCAAGGAGATGTCAGCAACTGTAGGGGCCCAGCAGAGTCGAAGCCTACTGGAGCCAAGGGTCTGATTCTGAAAGGAAGACTCGGCCCCGGTACGAAAGGCGACGAAGGAACAGGAGTGGGTTTTTAGTCAGTAAAAGTCTGACACTATCTCCCGCTCCGCCAAAGACATGAATGACATCCCCCGTGTCATAAGATGATTTTCCCACCGAAAAAAAAAAAAAACATTGATACAGCTTGGCATGCAGTTCTGGGGTATCCTATGTCCTTTTCTGTATCCCTGACTGAGTTTATGCGCCATTTCATGATGACTAATCTGAACTTTTAGACACTGCTTTAATTAGGCGTTATTTGGCGCCAAAGCGAACCAAGTTTATTCCTCTATTTGTCTTAAACGACACTCAAGCCAAGCTGTTTTCCAACAAGATAAAAAACTAACACAACCCTTTCAAGAAATATTCCGTACCTGAAATATTTTCTCTGGTATTTTATTACTTTGTGACGTCACTACTAACACCTAGTCTAGTTGGGAACATCATCAATCAATGTGCCAAACACGCGGTACTCAGCATACAAAACGAACACTGAGACTTTATTTAGGTCACCATATTTTCATATACCGAAGTAATGTTAAGGGCCCCTTATTCCGAAAGTTTAGGCATTTTACGCACCGAGACGGCTTGCGGCCGCGTTGCATAGGAGCCGTCGCGATATGAACTCCGGTGACTTATGGCGGCGGGCGAGCACGCCACAGTATAGATAAATAAATCAGTAGTTCAAATATTATTGGCGTGCTGGTAATAATTGCTTGTTTGCAACAAAAACGTATAGCTTGATGTGCTGTCCACTGCACTATTGACTGTAAACACTAATACACATTTATAACGATATACCTAAGTATATCGTTATAAATGTATGACTTTTTTTTATTGCTTGGTAAAATCTTTAAATGAGTCCTGCCGTTCTGGGTGGAGCGGAAGGGACTGTTACACTTGTACAAACTAAAATCCACCCTATTCCTTCGGTTGCCCTTTGCGTTCCAGGGCCACGGTATTCTGATAAGACAGTCTCGTGAATGAAAAGGCAGGCGATGATCATTCTGTAGAACTTAAAGAATGGTTGTAGAAGATTTGGTGAGTAATATAATGAAAGACAAATATGATTAATTATAATATAATAAAATAAAAAATAAAATATATAGGTACCAGCATAAAAAATAATATTCATAAAAATTTAAATTTATAAAAATTTAGTGGTCGTGTGCTAGGTCCAGGATCATTTTCATCGACCGATATATTCCTCAATGCTGGGCGCGAGTCTCCTCTAAGAGGGTCAAAGCCACAGTCCTCATGGCACTCCCCTCCGAGTTGGGAACTAGGACCTGATAGCAAATCAGGATTGTTTTGCGTTAGAGATTCCTCATTTTCCTTATTTTCGGATGATTTGTTCTCTTCAAGTGTCAGATTTCTTATGCCCATACCACGCGTATGTCAGGAGTTCATGATTTCAGGAAGTAGGCATTATATAGCATTATATATAGGTTCAACGTTGTAGTAATCATCTTCCTTTTCTTGATTTTCAGCTTTAATGGAATCATCTTTGTCTTTTCTAGTTGTCCTTTGAAATTTGTCTTCTACATTTTCAGCTTCAACAATAATGGAATTATCTTCGTCATCCCTAGTTTTTCTGCAACAATGGAATGTCATTAACGTTATGAAACGGAAGTCTCAAAGTCACCGAAATAAACTTTAACAAAAAATCTGCCATGTTACATCCCATAATAGGATACATAAGACATGTGATAAGTAAGAAAACTAAAGCGCGACGGGAGATAACGTCAAACTTGTAGCGGATGAATAAAATTGCTCCGCCATAGTATATTATGTAATATGTACATAATGTACTTACGCATACTGTCGCTCTTTAGAGTGCCCATCGGTACTTTTTTTGGACATCAAAGTACTTTTTCCGGTACGTGGTCTCAGAGTACTGGAATGGAATAAATTTCATTACATATTTTCAAAAAAATCAAATCAACAAACACTAATTACTAGAGTTTAAATAAAACCTGATACATATATAAAAATCTCGTGTCTTGACCAGTTTTTTGTATATATTTGGTAGGTTTGAGAATAGGTCATAGGCTATTTCTATAGCGGCCGGCCGATTTCTACCTACTAAACGCAGGCGACCATAAACCGTGCTCTAGGTACTTACCTAGAGCACAAGTAGTGACCGATAGCCATTGTTCAATTTCTTTCAAATCTACATAAACATAATAAAAGAATGTAATAATAATAAAAAACTTTTTACTTTACTTTTTATAAGTGTGTCGCAACTAAAAAGTGTGAAATAAAAAACTTTTTTCGGTATTATTTGTATCTTATTTAACACCGACTTCCGAAATTAAAGTTATTTTGATCCTTTTAGAGGTTTTTTTAGTGAAGTCCGCTATATTTTTTTTGAAAAAAGTTTTTTATATCACACTTTTTAGTTGCGATACACTTATAAACAGAGTGTCCATTTCTTATGATAATTCCAATGAACCCAAACACTGCTAGGTTACATTGTTTTATTATGAAGTTCCTCTGTCTACCTTCCACCTTCCAGCTCCATCATCAGATCACTTCGATAGTACCTTATATCCAAAGTGCATCTTATTACAATTCTGATAAGTCCAAAAACGGCTAGGCTACATTGATTTATTACGGAGTTCCAGTGCCTACATTCCGGCTCCATCATCATCATCAGATCACTTTGATGATACCATTTTCAACACTATTCAGAGCCATTAATTTATTTGTATTATCATAGTCGCTTAACTATCTCCATAGTGATATCTATGCGAGTATGAAGTTCCGTTGACCATTTCTGGTCTTCTTCATCAGTTCCATTTCATCAAATGTTACTTTTCGACTGTAAATGCTTAAGTTCTCGATAAACATACCAAAATCATATTACAGTTGGCTATAATATTTGAGGAGTTCCCTCGATTTCACCAAGATTCCATCATCAGATCCCGATTTGGTGACTATGGAACCATTTGGGAAATATACCCTTTCCAACAAAAAAAAATTTTTCAAATTGGTTGGCAGCGACGAAGTTATGCGCGAACAAACATTTAAAAAAAATACAAACATCCGAATTGAGAACCTCCTCCTTTTTTAGAAGTCGGTTAAAAACAAAAAACAACAAACCTAGGTACTTACATCTCCTTGAACTTGACCAGGATGCAAAACTGCACTTTTTAAAGGTATAAGAATGTTTCCATGATAGATTTAAAATTCTAGCCATACTGACTTCGCTGGTCTGTGTAGAGGAGTAATTATATTGTGACGTATTTATAGAATAAGTACTTACGCAATACACTTTCGGATTTTCTTCACTTCAGATACCCTTTTTTTCTTAATTTTGTTTTTTCTATTCGCGATTGCAATTACTTATAATAAAACACGTTTATTTACGCGCGCGGCAACGAAAATGTGTGGTCGCGAGCAAAAGTTGCATAGGTCCTCCCTCGATGACGTCCGGCAGGACAATGGCGCGGTGCGCGCGTGCCGTTTTCACGTATTTATTTTATATTAAAAAAAATAAGTGCCATATTATAAATTTATCCAAAAATATCCCTGTCAAACCCGATTAGTAAATGAAATGTAAAATTTTCATAAAAGTTGCGTTCCCCCAAGTCTCATAAAACTTAAAATACTTTCAAAATCGACTTTATTTCAGATTTTTTTTTATCGAGTGGAATGTTAAATAATGTGTTTTAACCAAAAAAGTCACTAGATTAAAGATGTATCTGTACTATATATTTTTTTACGGATTTAAATATGATGATTTCTCTGAAAACAACTCGATCTAGAAACGTAAATTTCGAAAAAGGGGCCCTTAAGAAACGGAAAAGATTTTCTCTAAATAAAAATCTTTTTACATAAAAAAAATAACCGATGTCATTAGAAAAAAAAACACTAAAAGGATCAAAATAACTTTAATTTTGAAAGTCGGCGTTTCTCGGTATTTTTTGTTTCTTATTTAACACCGTATTCCGAAATTAAAGTTATTTTGAATCTTTTAGTGTTTTTTTAGTAAAGTTGGTTATTTTTTTTTTTGTAAAACGATTTTTTTTCTCACTCTTTAGTTGCGATACACTTATAACCAGAGTGCCTATATCTCATGACAATTCGAATCAACCCAAACACTGTTAGGTTACGTTGTTTTATTATGAAATTCCTGTATCTTCCTTCCACCTTCCGGCTCCATCGGTCTTCTTCCAAAAAAGTGAGTTCATTGCGAAGGAGTACAGGCTTCTGGAAAAGTGACTTTCAATCAGCATTTAACGATTGATCACGTAACGCGGTGACCTCTCGCGTCCGGCCCTGGTTTAGGCCATGGTCTGCAGCGACAGAGAATTGGAAGCAGTCAGCTTCTTCTATACAATAGTATTGCGAGCGAATCAGGAGAAACAGGAGACAAGAAGAGCAACCGGTATTGGCTTCTTGCCAATACCCATTGCCGTGGCCCTGGAACGCAAACGAGGGAACAGAAAGAACACAAGTGGGTTTAACTCCCTCTCGCCCTATCTGGAAGAACAGAACTTTTTTTTCGGAACTTTTTTTTTAGGTCGAAAAGTCATCTCATGACAAATCCCGCTCTTGGGCGGAGCGGGAGATAGTTTCAGACTTTTACTGACAAAAACCCACTCCTGTTCCTTTTTGCCTTCATCCCAGGGCCCCAGTTTTCGTTTTCACAATACCCATGGCTCCAGTAGACTTCGACCCTGCTGGGCCCCTACGATTTGCTGATATCTTCCTTAGGCGCGCCTGGAACAAAACGCTATCGACGACTTGGGCTCGGTCCGGTCAGTTAACGGGCGGTAGGACGGCGGGCTACCCATTGCTCGCCGTCCGCAAGCCCGCGCTTACGGTGGCCGGTAATCGGGATCGGAATCCCGGCAGCGGTTGGGGTGTGAGGACCGTAGTCTCACGCGATCGGCCGTCTCCTTTGCTAGTATTATTGCTTCGCAGAAGGAGGCGTCCGCCTGCCATTCCTTCTCGCTCCAGACCATGGCCTGTACCAAGGCCCGGCGTGAGAGATCGCCGCCGCCGATCCCCCACGAAAGTACGTTATTTGAAGATTTCCCGCCCAAAAAACCTCATTTAATTCTTAAACTGGAACTTGGGTTCAATCATAGATATCCGTGGGTTCAATAGTAAATTAGCTTAAACATTATGCGTTATATAGCATAATTTTGTAATTTTTTATTGATTTAAAGAGCGTCGTTGGAGTTTCTTTCACGTAATTTTCCATAGAGATCTACTATTTGGAATGAGTTTTAACTCATTCCAAATAGTAGGTCTCTTCTTCATTCCACTTCTTTGGCCTCTCTCTCCTTCTTCATTCATCCACAGTAACATGCATTGCCCTCCTCTTCACATAGCCGTACCAAGATAAACGACTCCCTTTCAACTTTTCTGTCACTGGCGCCACTTTTAGACTTCCTTTTCTCACTATATCCATTCTCGTCACACCACACATCCATCTCAACATTCTCATCTCCGCTAAATGCAATCTTTTTCATCCGTGTTTTTCACAGCCCAACATCTGATCCATACAGTATGACAAGCCTTATCATGGACTTGTAGATTTTCCTCTTTAACCCTTCAGAAGTGCCTGTAAATAGTTTATTTGAAATATATACTTGAACTTTGACCTAATCATAGTCTTGAAGCTACGACTTCACATAATACATGCCAATTAGGTCTTTGTTTAAACTTAAGCCTACTGAAGAAGTTTCTAAGCTGGGTTTCCGTCGCCCTGCTACAAAGGGTTCGCGGTCAAAGGTACTAGAGCATTAGGAATGTTATTAGGCACGCAGAATTTCATTATGTGGCCTATTTTGTATGTGATTTATGTACTTAGGGACTGACTGACTAGCTAGATTATGTCGGACCACTGATGGGCAGCAATCCTTCTCCCTTTATTTATTTATTTATAACGGCACTCCAACGAATAGTTCGCCGATATATTTACCAAAAAAAATCTTATTAATATACAATTATCGCAGCGAATTCTTCACTTAAAGGTGTGCACAGCACTTACAAAATTTGGTAAATTAATAATTGTTATATTTTAAATTAATAGTTCTACATTATACATGCAATAATTAATAAAAATGTACAAGGCAATAAAAATCAATAAGTTACAGAATAAGGAATTATTAATAATGAATTGCAATAGAAAAAAAACTTTATACAAAAAGAAAAATAACCGAATTCAATAAAAAAAAAACACGGAAAGGATCAAAATAACTTTAATTTAACATTTGTTATGTGTCTGTGTGTAATTTATCTATGGTATGTGTGTATTTAGAAAATATTTGTATATTTATCAGTTGTCTAGTACTCATAGCATAAGCTCTGCTTGGTTTGGGACTAGATGGCGTTGTGTGATAGTTGTGGAATATTTTATTATTTTGTCGGCAACCTTGGTTCTCCAGCGGATATCTAGCAAGTGAGGTAGTTGACTGTTTCTTTTTATTTATATAAAAAAACAAAATAAAACATTATAAATTAATAAAAACAATATTATATCCACTTAACTAAAATACATTAAAACTGCTACTCCTAACTAAATTATGGCGTCATAAAACTGCCCCGCATCGCTGTCAACTGGAAGTGTACCCAAAAGGCTGGCGGCATTGCCACGTTGTATGGCAATGCTTAATCTCTGACCGAGATAAAAGCCAGTCCTTGGGTCACGCGAAGTGTCAACTAAGCGTTTAGATAGTTCTTTAAAAAGCGAATGAGCACTCGGACCCCACGGCCCAAGAGTTCCAACCCCAAACGGCTCAAAAATATTTATTTATTTATTAAAACTTCATGCAACACAAAGGTACAAAGGTGGGCTTAATGCCTTAGGCATTCTCTACCAGTCAACCAAGGGTAGTGAAGAGAAAACATAATAGGTGCATAAAAAAAACAAGGAATCAAATGTATGTATATATAAAATAAACATACATAAATATTTAATATAATATGAACCTACATATACATAAATATATATTATTTGTATAAGGAAAAATGAAAGGATTTTTGAGACTACTCCGCTATTTGTTTAGAAAATAAAGCCGCAACTTCCGCTTAAATGCATATTGACTGGTAAAAAGAAATATAACTGTAAAAAAAAATTAATTAAGTATCATTAGAATGTATTAGAAGAGGAAAACTCGCCTCCATCTGCGAAGCAGTAATGCTAGCAAAGGAGGCGGCCGATCGCGTGAGGCAACGGTCCTTACGCTCCAACTGCCGCCGGGATTCCGATCCCGATTTGCGGCCACCGTAGGCGTGGGCTTGCAGACGGCGAGCAATGGGTGTCTCGCCGTCCGACCGTCCGAACCGAGCCCAAGTCGTCGACGACGCGTACTGTTCCACGCGCGCCTCAAGGAGATGTCAGCAAATCGTAGGGGCCCAGCAGGGTCGAAGCCTACTGGGGCCACGGGTAGTGTGAAAGCGAAAGCCGGGGCCCTGGGACGAAGGCAACGAAGGAACAGGAGTGAGTTTTTAGTCAGTAAAAGTCTGACACTATCTCCCGTTCCGCCCAAGAGCGGGGATGTCATAAGATGATTTTCCCACCCAATAAAAAAAAAGTACCAAATAATAATATTATAGTACCTACTTACGGATTAGTGTGTCAAGTTCCAGTCTCAATTGCTTAGTCCTTATCTATAAATAGATACTGAAATTACTATTTCGGGTACTTCAGAACCTACTTCAGTAAATCTACTGAATTTCTTTCGTTCTTAAATAGAGCAGTGGTGGCCATGTGGTAAAGGCCCCGACTTACAAGTTGTAAGTCGCAGGTTCAAACCCAGCCAGGCGCATTTATTGTGTAATTTATTTCATCACCACTGCTCTCAAAACGGTGAAGGAAAACATCGTGAGGAAACCGGCATGTACCAAAAATTCGAAGACATGTGACATCCACCAACCCGCACTGGGCCCGCGTGATTTTTTTTTTTTGGTTGGAAAATCATCTTATGACAAATCACGCTCTTGGGCGGGGCGGGAGATAGTGTCAGACTTTTACTGACTAAAAACCCACTCCTGTTCCTTCGTTGCCTTCGTTCTAAGACCCCGGATTTCGTTTTCTCACTGCCCATGGCCCCAGTAGGCTTCGACCCTGCTGGGCCCCTACGATTTGCTGACATCTCCCTGAGGCGCGCGTGGAACAATACGCGCCGTCGACGACTTGGGCTCGGTCCGGACGGCGGGCTACCCATTGCTCGCCGTCCGCAATGGGCCCGCGTGGTAGATTCCGACCCATTTCCTCTCCTAAAGAGGAGGCCTGAATCCCAACAGTGGGAACATTATAAGACCGACTATGCTATGCTATGCTTAAAATGAAGTCTATGTTCGTTTTTTCTTCAGCTGTCTGTCGCGCTAACAGATGGATAAAGTTATCTTTCAACCTAGTTTGTAAAACGTCACGAACTGAAATACGTATCTGAATACGACTTTATTTCCACTTTTCTTCCAGTCTCTAAGGAAAAGAGCTGGATTTTCCAAAGGTTAGTTTTTTTTTAAATAATATACACTAGTGCTTGACTGCGATCCCACCTGATGGTAAGCAGTGATGCAATCGTTGATGGTGAGGCGCACTAGTTTATGAAGAGGCTATTTATTCTAGCTTAGAAGACACCCAAATTATAATTGGATAGGAAAACCGCAGCAGACAAATTGTTTCAGTCCTTTGATGGTCGCGGTATAAACGACGAGGCGAAACGCTTAGTTCGAACCATTGAATTTAAGTATATTTTTCTTCATAACACTAATAAATTTCTTAGAAATAGATACTTTTTCAATTTTTTTGAGTGTGTAAAATCATAAAAGATCTCTTATTACTCTGAAGCGAGAGGGAGTATGAGACTATTACTGACAAAAACCCACCCGTGTTTTTTTCAGCAGCTCTTTGCGTCCCGGGGTAAATTTTTCGAACAATTCCACAGCCCTAGCAAGCATTGTACATAGCAGGCCCCGTACATTACTCTGAACACAATGCGCCATTGACCCGGGCTTGTTCTTTACCGGACGGTGAGCTATCCATTACTCGCCGGCCGCAAACCAACGTCTATTGCGGAAATAGCCCTACTACATCAGGCGCCTGGGACGTCACCTGTGGCGGCGATTGGGGCATGAGGACGCTGCACTTTCTGCCACCTCCCTCATTTGTAAAAGTTTTACCCAGTAAAAGTCTGATATTCCTCTCGCTCAATCCAGAACAGGAGAAGATATTTGATGATTTTCGAACCAAAAATAAAAGTGTCTGTAGGGTTTAGAAGCCGATGGTATAAATCTTTCGCCATCAAAAATGACAGGTTTTGATGTGCAACACTTCAGTAGTTCGGTGGAAAACAGCTGTTGTTAGTTTTAGTGATCTATACCATGTGATAACGTTGTGATGTATACTAGAACGATAGATGACACCTGGTACTGGCAAGCCCAAAAACAGTATTATAAAAATAAATAATATTTATTTCTAGTTTTTTTTTTTTTTTGTGTACCTGTCACTCTGTCTCTTCATCATCCTTGGTTAATTGGTAAAGAATGCCTAAGATATTAATTCCGCCTTTGTAACTTTGTGTTGCATGATGTCTTAAGAAAAAAAAAATACTAGTAAATAAATAGTACAGCTAAGGAGTGGAATTCCTTGCCGGAATCTGTGTTTCCTGAGCAATGTGCCCTGCCCACTGCCAAGTGGCAGTGGGTAGGGCACATTGCTCGCAAATCAGAAGAATCGCCAAACTTAAGCAATTTTGGCGACTCTTCGGGCTATTTTCGTAACCGTGGTTCTCCTGCGGATATCCTCATTTCTGACGCGAACACGCAAGGAAACTGCCAGCATAGCCCTTTCCATTACCCTTTGAGTAACTTTAAGCATAATGTAGATGTATTAAGTAAATTCAGTCATTTAAGCAAAAAAACTATTACATACCTTTTTTCATAAAATTGTATCAGGTAGCTTTTTGTACTTTATGCTTTTCGCCACGGGAAAAAGGCTTGATCTTCTGTTTGTGTTTTTTTGTTAAAATAAATAGTTATCTTATTTTCCGTTTCCACTTTATACAAAGAAAGAAACAGTTAATTGAAATGCTTTTTGCCAGAAAAATATCTAAAACAATTAATAAAAAAATTATTGAGGATAAAAGATTGGCTTCTAAAAATATAACTCTAACCAAACCTTTCTCGCCATCTGTACCGAACTGTTTCTAAAAAACAAAAATTGAAAAAAGAACGCAAATACCTACTTGGTGAGAAAATGAAATGCTAAAAAAAATACGATCGCTTTGCACAATTTCACTAAGATCAGACAAAAAATAACAAACAAGAAAACTTGACGTTTCCTCAGAATTTTTTCCTTGACGCTACCTTAATCTGAAACCAAAACACTTTTGTGAGCGAGTGTACCGGCTGATAACAGACGGCTTATCTAGATTACATATTGAAGTGGTCTACGTTTAGATAATAACGTAACCAGCAGTTTTGGCAGCGACTGTATCTTTAGTTTATTAGTACCAAAAATAATGAATTTTTGAGTAATTAGAAAGCAAATTACGTCTTTTTTTTCAATGTATTTTTTTTTCTGAAATTACACTTTACATTACAGACTTATTTTACACACTGCCCCAAGAAAAAATCCCCTCGAAGATGTTTTCTCTCTTTAATTCAAAGGTTTGCTGGGAGGAAACTCATTGCTGAGTTAAGCTCGCCTTTATAAATGAACTGTCTGTATCTCCATATATTATGTTATGTTTTTGTGTACAATAAAGAATGAAAGAAATAAAAAAAAGTCACTAGACATACGGCGTTGCGCCACTGTACATGTTGGATATGCCATCCATACACAATAAGGCTTATGGAAATACATTCATTGTGCGTACAGATAAGGAGAAAAATTCCCTGCCGGAGTCTGTGTTTCCTGATAGCAACAACCTAGGGGTCTTTAAGTCAAGAGTGGATAGGTTACTTCTAGGCAAGTGAACTCCATCGTCGGCCACACCATCGCTTACCATCAGGCGAGATAGTGGTCAAACGTGAGCCTATCTAGAATAAAAAAAAACTAGGCCAGTGTGAGTCGGACTCGCGCACTGATGGTTCCGTACAAACCTATACCTATGTAAACAGTTCAATTCGAAGATTTTTCCGAATTGAATTTTTTTTCGGATGTAACAATAAATTTACTGTTTATGATTTATTCCTTGATCTGTACTATAAGACCTTGCTTTATGCCAAATTTCAGCATTTTAGGTCAATGGGAAGTATCTTATGAATTTTAATTTCCTTCGGAGTGTCGAAATATATGTACGTTTTTTTTGACATAAATGACCGTATCATTTTTTTTTCGTTTGTTTAGAAGTTTGATTTTTTTACAACATCAAGGGACAGCAGTCTTGTGAATATGGTTTTAATTTCAAATCGATACCTCCACGCGTTCCCGAGATGAAGGGTCTTGACAGACAGACAGACAGACGAAAGGACAATAAAGTGATCCTGTGAGGGACCCGTTTTTTTCTTTTGAGATATGGAACCCTAAAAAGAGAATGCATAATTAGTGTCTATCCTTAATCATTGCCACCGGTGGTGCTTTCTATCCAGCAATTTTTTTTAATTTAGGTGGTATAACCAGCATAGCAGCACTACTTGGCTAGAGTCTAGGTTAAGAGTTCCTTTAAAATCAACGCAGTTTCTACTTCTCCCAGAAATCGAACTTAGAACCCCTTTCTCAGTACGTACGCAGCAGTAGAAAGAAACTGTCTCTCAATTACAGTTAGCCGCACGAATTTTGAGCTCTCGACGAAAGAGCGGGGATCGCTTTGCGTATCGTACACATCGGCGAGCCAGTCACTGTACAAGGATTACACTCCCCGCCCCCGCATCTCTTTTCATACCACTAAAGAGACCCTATTTTTCATTTCTGCGTGCATCTGCGCAAGTAGAACTGTAGAAGTCAGCGCTCAAGATCCGTGCCGGTATCTGTACTACACCGATTTTACCCCCTTTTACTCACCAAACAGTCTTGAAGTTCAATCCTCCGATTCACACTAACTAAAAACAAACCCTTAAGTAACACGCAGCGACGTATCTCATGAGGTCCGTGTATATGGACATTATCTTAATGGCATCTTGGTCCTAAATAACTGCTTAAACCTCTACCTCGAAGTATGTATACGACAAGCTGTCGTGTTACGTAAGGTCTAATGTCCTCGGACGCATAGCTTCACAGACGCGTATTCGTCATTATACGCTTAGTGTACGCCTGCTCACAGTTTACATATAAAACTATGAAACTCTGTCGTGACTCTGTCGACGAAGGGGCAACGTCGTGCAAGTGTGTCGCTGTTGCTTCGGCCACAGAGACGCGTCTGTGGACACCAATTGGCCTTACGAAATTGTTTTGTTGAGCAAAACTCAAATGAGTTATCACTATGATCGTTGTAAGTTATTTTGAACGGAAATTCATCCACTCCACTCGACTCAGTTGCTGTGAAAATAAAATATACCTACGTGTATACATGCATACCGTTAAACGGGGTAAATAGAAACGCAGGGGTGAATAGAAACAAAACTTTGGATTTGGTTTTTCACTTTGATACCAGACTTTTTAGAATAACAATTAATTAATAAATTGATATGGTTCAAATATCGTGAAAATACTCTTTGAAGTTTTGTTTCTATTCACCCCATTTGACTGTATTTAAATACGTGTATGTAGGGTATACTATTTGTCTCAAGTGAATACGTCACGGTTTCGACGAATTTTTTGAAGTCTGTGACCCATAGATGACGTTATGATATTATAGTCTGTGGTCGAACGGAGGAGATACGTTAGCTGAGTTTTTGGTGGGATTTCTTCGAGTGAAGTTCAGTGGCTGTTTTAATTATTCGCAAATGGATCCCTAGTTTTTTTTTATTGGGTGGTAAAATCATCTTATGACAAATCCTGCTGTTGGGCAGAGCGCGAGATAGTGTCAAACTTTTACTGACTAAAAATCCACCCCTGTTCCTTCTTTGCCTTCGTCCCAGGGCCCCGGGTTTCACTTTCACACTACCCGTGGAAATTGATTCCTAGTGGATATTGTTATGTAAAATTGGTGTAGTTTTGTATCTTAAGTGTCTGCGCAACAAGACAATAATTGAAACACGCGCCTGTTTCAATTATTCCACATATTTACCAGTTCGATTGATCTCGGTAAAATGGAGCTAAAAATTTTATTGTAGAGTTAATCACCTTAGTGAAGTTTGCCGGAAGAAGGTCGACTTGATACGTTTACTGCCAAATACTACAAAAACCTTAGAACGTGTACTTCCGTATTGTAATGGTAAACAAATTAACCATTCATACGAAGACATGGCTTAAAAGACTTAGTATGCAAGCCAAAAAATTATTAAAAATAAGATACGTCAGCCAAGAGTATGAATTGATGATGGGTACCTAGATAAGCCAAACACATTACAATAATGTACAGGTAATTTTGGGCAAAATAATAAACGTGTCTTAATAAACTAGTGCGCCTGACCATCAATGATTGCATCTCCGCTTACCATCAGGTGGGATCGCAGTCAAGCACTGGTTTATATCAATTAAAAAAAAAAGATTCTCTTGAAATAAATTACTTTTAAAATAATATTTCAACTTATATTACATCTTCCATCTGAAAATATATCTTCATTCTATCTGTCCTACCATCACTCATTTTTAGGGTTCAGTACCTAAAGGGAAAAACGGGACCCTATTACTAAGACTCCACTATCCGTTTTTCTGTCTGTTGGTCTATCACCAGGCTATTTCTCATAAACCGTGATAGCTAGACAATTGAAATTTTCACAGATGATGTATTTCTGTTGCCGCTATATAACAAACAATACGTTTTTTGCTACAAGCGGTGTTTTTTTTACTAGGTGGGAAAATCATCTTATGACAAATCCCGCTTTTGGGCGAAGCGATAGATAGTTTCAGACTTCTACTGACTAAAAACCCGCTCCTATTCCTTCTTTGCCTTCGTTCCAGGTCCCCGGGTTTCACTTTCACACTACACGTGGCCCCAGTAGGCTTCGACCCTGCTGGGCCGGAATCTTTCGTGCGCGAGTCCGACTCGCACTTAAACAGTTTTTTTTTTTATTCAACTTCCGTTCTAAACTCAAACCTACTTACCTAAAAATTTTAAATAAGAAAAATGTTCTACTTCGATATATATACCCTTGGGATTGTCTCATAACAAGATATAACAGTCAATTTGATTGAGTGAAGTTAAGATCTTAGATAAGGAAGATAATAGTACCTATTGAATAGAAGAATAGAATAGAATTAGTATTTATTTGATGAAGGGAATACAATAGGTAACAACACAAAAAAATACAAAAATACAGAACTACTAATTGAATTGTTTATAACAGCTTCTAAAGTATTATGAGTATACATGTGGATGGGTGAAGAGGGAGAGGGAGGCCAAAGAAAAGATGGATGGATTGTGTGAACAGTGATATGAAAGAAAAGGAAGTTAGTGATAGTATGGCGGTTGACAGGATGGAATGGAAGAAAAAAACGTGTTGCGCCGACCCCAAATAAGATGGGACAAGGGCAGGAAGATGATGAGCTCCTAAAGTAAATGACTCTAATCCTAAAATAAGCAGAGCTTTAGGTATGAGTACTAAACAATTGATAAACATACTTATATATTTCTAAATACATACATATTATAGACAAATACAGCCAGACAGGATGAATGATCGTTGAATGGACCGATTTTGACAGGCCTGTTACTGGTAGATAAGTAATGTTTTAAAGTGTAACTTAAGAGCATTCATCCGATAAAACCACGCAGAAGCCAAAATCTATGATTTCCGACGGACAATATAACAATTATGTGTTTAATTTCTATATAAGATATTGACATCATATTATTGGGAATTTCATAATCTAGTGTAAGGTTTAAAAACATTTTCAAATTGTTGGTCAGTTTTCCTATTGGAACAGTTCTTATCCAAGCCGTTTTTAAAACTAGCGGTCCGCGTCCTACGCAGATGCGAGATAGTAGTTAAACCGTGTATGATAAACTTACAACAATTTTACATTTAAAAAAATGATAACATTGACTAGTGCATAATTTAAAAAAGAACACGATTGCTGTAAGTTTTCATTCAAGAAAAGTAATCTCAAAACTGTCATTTTTAGCCATTTTTCGAGATATTAAACGTGTCAGTTTAAGATAAAATATGAGGCATTTTTGTTTTTTTTTAGACTTATTAATTGAACACATTTACGATAAAAGACATGGTAGAATTTTTTTTTAAATAACTTATTTGTTTATAGTACAATCAATTATTCACTATCACTATTTATTATACACGCGGAATCACGTCAGCGCCAACGCATCCGTCGGAAATAATTGATTTTGGCTTCTGCGTGGTTTTAACGGATGAATGCTCTTAAACTACTTTCATTTTTAGAAAAAAAATAAACTATTGAACTAACGTAACTATTGAAATCCCAGCATTATCAAAGCACTTACATTACCTATACCATTTGCCAATCTTTTTGTCCGGTGCACTTTTAACTTGACCAACAACGGCACTTATAAATAAAAGGCGCTCTACAACCACTCTTTATACTGTAAGGTACGCTAGTACCTGTTACATGATCTCTTAAGAGATTCCATTGAGTAACCTTCCAGAAATGGTTTGAAAAACGTGTGTTAATGAAGACCCTTTTAAGGTAGAATCAATAACATGTTATCTGCTTCATTAAGACGATACAAATGGGGTAATTGAGCAGTGGATCGTCGGTCCTAAGGTGATCCGTTTGATGACCTAAACTGAACTAGTAAAGGGATGGAGCTATACACTACTCATTTTTGATTAGTACAAATACTTAAAGGACTTATTAGAAAAGGTCTTGTTATTATTTAAGTAAAGTCTCAATAAATAATATTCATAAACAGCAAAGTTATTAGCGTTTGTTTATATCCCAAAATGTCACTCAATTTATGGAAATAATGTACAGGGTATTGATTATGAATAAATAAATGACGATTAAATGAAAAAACACAGCGTGTAGTATTTTCTAGTAGCAATTGTTATGAATTATTGATTGAATTATGGATTTACCAATTATGGAAAATTTTCGTGGACAATATAGGGATTTAATTTTTTTTTACTTTTGACTACACAAATATGATCAGTAACGGGTACGGATAGAGCCCTATTTTTTTGTACTAATTAAAAAATAGGGATGTATAATATATGTTGTATAACTCCATCCCAAATTCTCGCTCGCACGCCTGATATTTTAAAACAACATAGTAAGGCCCCAGGTGTATCTTAGTTTGAGTTGCCTTTTAGTTGATGGTTAATTTTGTTCAGGGATCGAATAGGAGTTTTTTTTTTGAGATGGGAAATTATCCAATGACTTCCTCCACTCTAGGGTAGAGAGTGATAGAGCACGAGGGCAGGTCCTTTAGTTGCCCTTTGAGTTCTAAGAATACCGGTTTCCTTTGCAGTTTTCTGTGACCCCAGCGGGCACCGGCCTTACACTTAAAAACCATCCCCTAATGTTTTTCGATGGTAAATCATCTAATGACGTCCCTCGCTCTAGGGTGCAGTAAAAGGGCGTGTCAGACTTTTACTGACCGCACCTATGGTGGCCAGGATTGCCCTGCGACTCTTGACGCTCAGAGGCCATAGCCTGAACCAGGGATGGACTTAAGAGGTCGCTGCCACCGATCGCCTACACATCCTGCAGACTGTTTCTGTTCAGTTTCTAAGAACTTGATTATATTGTAGCGAAATCTATGGCGCCACATATGAAATAGACCACAAAATCATGCATCGCGCAATTAGAGTTTTCTGCGCGATTTGAACGTATAAAACAACCCGAAATCTTCCATCGGGCAGTTGCCCAAACCAGACATAACAACCGTCTGGTCGGAGGGCCCTTCTATTATATTATTTAAATTTACATCACCGATACATATATACAGATATAAATATTACAATCCAAAACTGTTTTGCGTTCGTTGCGTCACAACCACAGGTTCAGTTCAAAACCAGCGTCAGGGACTAGTTGCCTGGCATTTATGCTGAACTAGACATATTTTGGTGCGGCCGTTAGGCACACAAGTATATTTTTTGCTATTGTTTGTTTTTATATTTAATTTTTTTTTTGTGTTTCGTGTTACCTAATATTATGTTTGTACCTTGTGCTGTACCAAATAAATTATTTTTTCTTTATTTATCTATTTAATTATTTATGTACACACAAGAACAGAAAAAGACAATACAAACTAGACAAGAGTACAAAGGTACTGCTTATTCCCAAAGAAATTTCTTCCAGCAGACCTGCGAAAGGAGAAATCAAAAGAAATATAGGCAATAGTCTTTCTTTTCTTTCTTTCTCCTTTTCAAAGGATACTTTACACTCGGCTCCGCATACTTCTAAAGGATAAATATAATTGCATACATAAACATTTATTCTATTTGTTTGTAAATATGGATACTTGAAACACATAAGAACTGATTACTTTGTTGTGAAGTGGCCAAGGTTATAGAAAAACAAGGCTAAAGTAGCCTTTTTGTCAACAAAGAAAATGTCTCCTAAATCCCATTGAGAGCATTTTTTCGGTTACGGACACATTGTATTAATATTTCATTGTATCTCGCTAAAATCACTCGGACTTAAACGAATTCCTGTAAGATCTTCTATAGGATCCAATCGTCATATTAATTTGTCAAAGTATAGCGTTAGTTAAGATGTGCGAGGAATCCAGAAAAGCGCGTTGGGGCGCTGTGAAAATTGTCTTCATCCATTTTTTCCTAGGATAACTTTTTTTTTCATGTGTCTATAATCTGCAATCAGCCCAATGAAAAACGTCTACTGTTGGACTTAGGCCTTTCCCAAGTGTAGTCATAACGACCGGTCCTGAGCGTCTCGTATCCATCGGATAGCACGACCCTAACTGGGTCATCGGTTCACTTTGTGGGAGGCCTTCCAACACTGTGTATTCCGGTACGTAGTTGCCACTTCAGAAGCTTTCGTCCTTATCGACCATCTCGAGTGATCACATCAGAAATGAAGATTTTCGCAGGAGAATCAATGTTAACGACATAGCTCGAAGAATCGCCAAACTTAAGTGACAGTGGGCAGGGCACATTGCACGCAGAGTGATCAGTCTAGTAGACTATAATCAGATAGATTGTAGTAGATAGAAATGTTGATGACATATGGTACTGAAATATGGTCGCTTACAATGGGCCTCATCAGAAGGCTTACAGTCACCCAAAGGACAATGGAAAAGGATATGCTCGGAGTTTCCTTGCGTGATCGCATAAAAAATGAAGATTTCTGCAGGAGAACCAAGGTCGCCGACAAAGCCCGAAGAATCGCCAAACTAAATTGGACCGCGCACCAGAAAACGCAGAGTTGGAAGACAAGGTGAACCGACGACCTGGTGAGAGTCGCGGGAGTGCGGTGGATGCGAGACGCACAGGATCGGTTGTTGTGGCGTCGCTTAGGGGAGGCCTATGTCCAACAGTGGATGTCTTTCGGCTGAAATGATGATGATGATGAGATGGAAATGTTGGTGGATTAAAGCCACTGCCTTAATTCTCCTTAGTCATATAGCACATTTGCCCTTTTCAGTCGATTGATTGGGTTTTGTATCAGAAGCATGCTTGTCAATGGGTTCCATATATAGCAGTTAAGGCTACTGACCACTAAACCAACAGGCAGTTCCTTACTTGGTCCGAGATACAGACTCCAAAAAACACTGCTCATGGTGTGCAAAAATTCAAGGTTTACCAACGAGCCTTAAAACTCCTGATGAAGTGTCAAAGATCAGGTTTATGCACCGTATGAGAGAGAATTCTTTACCTGATCAGTTTTTCCAGAGCTTACTTTTCCTTCCACAAACAAGCCGTGAAGAAATAGTACATTTTGATTCAGGTGTAAAATGTTTGTCATTAAAACCGAGGTGGAATTCGACCGAGCTGCAGGTGAAGGTGTAATGGCCGAGTGCTGCAGTGACTTTCCAAGTGTATCACATAATGATTTTCAATACACTTAAGAAGAAATAAATAAACGGGAGGCAACTTGTGGGGGTTGATTGACGCCCAATCGGATACGATAAATATAAAAAAATATGGAGGGAGCAAGCTTGTGACTATACCGCATTAGTGCAGAAAACAGTAAATTGCGTGCTGAAAAGCTAAGGAATAGGAGCAGGTTTTCAGGGTGAGATTTAAAATTTAGAAAATAAAGCAAATTTTCTTTTTTGCCAACCCTAGTCAGTCCACTTACCAATGTTATTATTTCATTTCTTTGTTTCTTATGGGATCCAGTGTTTACTTTCGAATTCACGTTTGCTCGAAATTCAAACGTCTTGTTTACAAAGACGGTGGTTGGTCGAAACAATTCGAAAATTAAATACCTCTCTTTGAAAGTTTTTTTTTTGGCAAAATGAGGTTGCTTCCGATAGATTTAGTAGCAACGATCGGCAGTACAAATATTCGCGTCGAATTTTAGATTACAATAGTGCAATCAGAAAGCTATACAAAAACCGGCCAAGTGCGAGTCGTACTCGCACACGAAGGGTTCCGTACCATCCGTAGCGAAAAACGCGTTTGTTGTATGGGAGCCTCCTTAAATAATATTTTTTTCTTAGGATTTGTTGTTATAGCGCCAACAAAAATACATCATCTGAGAAAAATTCAACTGTCTAACTATCACGGTTCATGAGATACAGTCTCGTTTTACGCTTTGGGTACGGAACCCTAAAAAAGTAGAAAGTCCTCCCAGTCTGGGTGGAGCGAGAGAAAGTGTCAGTCTTTTACTGATAACAGTGATTTTACTGAACACGGCAACTCATTTGAATAGGCACGCACTCTTCTTTCTAATATTTAGTGTGTTAGTAAGATTTATCAAAGATTCAAAGCATTTTATTTCAAATAAACCATTTACAGGCTCTTTTGAAATATCAAAAAGTCAGAAATAAATTATGCTAATTGCACATTCCAAAGCGTAGATCTCTATGGAGAAGAATGTGCAAGAAACTCCATGGACACTCTTATCAATCATGTTATGTAATACAAATATCTCGGTTAAATGTTTCTTGTCGCTATTATCATGTGAGAACAATGTAAATAAAGTAAAAAAAAATAATTTAAATATAGATATTAAAATAGCAACTGGTAGCTAAGAAATGACCAGTCTCAACTGACAGCACCCGTTCACGGACATGACGCGAACAATTAGCACCACTCAGCTCAATCATTTTGAAGGGAACCGAATGATCCAAAACACGCGCCGCCATCAGTGAGACAATATCGCAAAGATAACTAAATACATTCTCAAAATAATGGGTCTTGTTAACCTAATTACACTTGAACTGACATGGAACTAACAAACTCACGAAGAAGTTAAATCAAGATATAACTAAGTTATTCGTTAAGTCGAAGACAAAGCTGAACAGAGTTTTAAGTAAGTTCTTCTGTTTAAGTTCGTATTAATTCGCGATTAAAGTTGTATTATTTCAATGCTTAAATCGCTTTACAAGCGGGAATATTGTTTTAGAATCTAACCCATTGAATTCCAACTACGCAACATTACTTTGAATCAAAATTCAAAGTATTTATTTCAAATAAACCATTTACAAGCACTGACCATACAATTGTCAAGAACTCAGTCAGTCAAAAAAATGATGCTAAATGCACATTCCAAAGCGTGTAGATCTTTATAAAGAATTTATTATTTTATTTTATTTATTTAATCAATCCATTACAAAGGTTAAACAACCAATTACAGTAACTAAACAAAAAGTTTTAAATTATAAACAACATGTACTTAAATCAATTCACACTCCCAGTACTTTTGATATACCAATAAAATCATCTTCCATTTATCCGCAAACAGATCGTTTGTTGGATAAGAATCTAAGAGATCATTTAGTGCAGCCAAAGTGCGAGGTATAGGAGACTGCTCACGGGCAACAGTGCGACACTGAGGCACAGCAAACATTCTGCTTTTTGCCGCGGTAGTAATTGTGCGGGACAAAGAAACGCGCTAGCACAGTAAGCATCAGGCGCGATATTAGAGCCATGGAGTGTCTTGCAGGCTATGGTGAGCTGATCTTGCACTCATCTTACCTCTAGTGAGTTATATCCGAGGCAATCCAAGCGAAATTTTGTCGGATAGAGGTATGGGAGATAAGAAGAAAGTGCAAGAAACTCCATGGCCAATCTTTCCAATCATGTTATGTATTACAATTTTTCTTGTCGCTACTGTTAAATGTAGCTGTTAATGATAGCATATGCCCACTACGTATTATTACGTAGGTCTCTTACAGATTATTTCGTAATCTATATACGACATGAGTAGTAAGCACCTTAAATTAAATAAATTTTAGTGATGCCTCCACACGCATTACTTTGTACAAGCGGTGGAATGAGATCCCTGATCCACATAAAAACAGAGAGTAATAGAAGACATACTAAAAGTTTGGGGCATCATGTGTACCACGGCATCCTTCTATAAATTGGTAATGCCAACTACGAAGTATTACATAGCAGGCCATTTTTATGGTGACTACTGATTGCGATTTGATGGGTTACTTCGGCTTGAAATAAATTTTAGTGATGCCTCCCCACGCATTACTCTGTACAAGCGGTGGAATGAGATCCCTGACCCACATAAAAGCAGAGAGTAATATAAGACATACTAAATGTTTGGGGCACCATGTGTACCACGGCATCCTTCTATAAATTAGTATCTGTAATGCCAACTACGAAGTATTTACGTTTTTTTTTTTTAGGTGGGAAAATCATCTTATGACAAATCCCGCTATTGGGCGGAGCGGGAGATAGTGTCAGACTTTTACTGACTAAAAACCCAATCCTGGTCCTTCTTTGCCTTCATCCCGAGGCCCCGGGCTTCGCTTTCACACTACCCGTGGCCCGGCTTCGACCCTACTGGGCCCTTACAGTTGCTGACATCTCCTTGAGGCGCGCGTGGAACAGAACGCGCCGTCAACATGAAGTATTACGTAGCAGGCCATTTGTATGGTGACTGATTGCGATTTCATGGGTAACTTCGGCATTATAAAGGTTAAAATTAATATTTGACGCTGATGTTTTAAATGTTTCCATGAAAAAAAATGGGTATAAAATCCGTATTTATAAATGCTAGCAACAAAACTTTAGGTAAGAAATAACTATATTTATTTAGGCATAGTTTGTTCAGCATTTCCAATTCAGTTTCCACGATCTGGTCCCATATATCCAAGCCATTCCAATCGACTGCTTTGCAATAACATCCACTACTCTGGTATTGTAGTAGAATCGTTAAATTTGTATGGTTCACTAAGGGGTTGTTAACTATAACTGGCTCTCGTGTTGGCCGAATGCGATCACCTAATAAGGTCATAGTTTTTTTTTCAAGGTGGAAAATGATGTAATAATTTCTACCGCTATAGGGCGGGGCGAAACGGGTGTCAAACTTTTAAAGTCAAAGTCAAAGGTTTTTTATTTCACATAGGCCTACATGGGCACTTATAAAACGTCAGAAGCTAGTGCACGGTTCCAAATTGGTAAATTGGTCGTTTCCTATGGAGAAGAACCGGCAAGAAACTCCATGATTACTCTTTTTAAAAAAAACTACTACTGTTTAAAACCACATCTGTGTCCCTTTATTGCGTTTTAAGTTCTTTTTCAGAAAATCCCTCTCTTTTTCAGAAGGTCTTAGCATCAGCCCTGATGGGTCCCTACAGTTTGCTGACATCTCTTTAAGGCGCGCGTGAAACACTATGCACTGTCGACGACTCGGGGTTGTTCTGGATGATTGTCCGCAAGCCCACGCCTGCGGTGGCACATTTCTGGTAGTCAGGGTCGGGTTCTCGGCGGCAGGGGCGTGAGGCTACACGTTGCCTCACGCGTGCGTTTGTTACTGCTTTACTGCTTCGCAGAAAGAGGTGACCGCCTGCTACTTCCCCTTGCTCCGGAACGTAGTCTGAACTGAAGGGCCCAGCGTGAGATAATAATAATAAATAATAAAAATCTTTATTTGAAACTAAAATATAACAATTTCTATGAGTACGATTATAGCTGCAGTAATTTGAAAGTGAGGCACAGCTATCATCGCCCACCTCCAGAAACATAAGAACAAGAGTAGTTCCAAAACCTTAGCTATGCATTATAATTACTTATCCTAAACTAAAGTAGTGCGAGGTGTGTAGTGAGTATGTAGTGAGGGTGTGGAGTGGAGAGGTGTGTAAGAGTGTATGTAAGGGGAGTGTACGTAGTATGAGTTTGTGATGTTATATTTGAGAGGTCGTGGCCACCGCCTCAGCCTCGCCTCAGCGAGGACACGTTGGTGCTCCACCCAAGCAGGCACACTTCCACTGTATGCTCCACCATGACCTCTGGGCGGTCCATACAGTGGTGATACCCGGGGGTTTCTTCTGCTTGAATCCGATGCAGGAGGATGCCCTCAAAGAGGGGACTTACCGACATAATATAGAGAAAAAACTGTCTTTAACTTGGGCGGCTTGAATTTCTCATTTTACTCACGTTTCTGTATTAACTCCCTCGCAATGCTCGGGAGTCAATTATACAGTTCCTACCCTGGCGCTCGGGATTATAAACTAGCAAACTACGTTTCGTTAGAATTCAACATGCCGCTCGCGATCTAAAGAGTTTTATGTCCTAGTCACATAATCTACTATTAATCAATATACAACTTGACACTAACTCGCAAAATGAGTAAATTTGAATTTCGCGGGCTACCTTGGCGCTTTAACTTTAAAGGAGGGACATATTTTTAAAACTCTCATATTACTTTACTAGAGATAATATGAGTTTTATTTAATACACAGAAATAATAGTTGGATTTTTTCTGATAGTTTTTTTTTTTATTATTGATAGGTTCGCGCTTGACCGTGTCCTCACCTGATGGAAAGTACTATTGTGATTGACGCATGTTTCAATGCGACCAAAAAATATTATTTTTCAAAGTATAAAATAAAAATTATCTATATTATTATTATTTGAAATGAAGAAATTATTATCTAGTGTTATTTTTAAATTTTGACATAAAATAAATACGTCCATGTTTTTGTTTCAGATTAAGAAAAAATTGCCCCAAGCAGACAAGGTAAGCACTTACTATTTTTATGTATTTTTTTTTTAGTTTTAACGGAAGTTTTGTTAATGTCTATCACTTTTAAGGGTTCCGTACCCAAAGGGTAGAAACGGGACCCTATTACTAAGACTCCACTGTCCGTCTATCTGTCTGTCACCAGGCTGTATTTCATGAACCGTGATAGCTATACCCTATTCAGGGAGCCGTGAGATAATAGGAAAACAAATCATTTATAATGCTGCACAGATACTGCAAACTTTTTACATAAAAATGTGACGTTTTGTCATCGGGCGGGTTACAATCCGCTATCTTTTTCACTATCGATCAACTTGTTGATACGAGAAATCCTTCGTGTACGAGTCCGACTCGCACTTGGCCGGCTTTTTCCCATTGACTCTTTAACCGCCTTCGTCAGATATAGGTATCCGACAAACACTCTCGCGTTTATTCCGCAGTCCCGCATCTACGTCTAAATATTCCGTCTCGTCAGCTCTTCTGTCACCTATGGGGATTGAAGAGCTAAACGAGATGGAGTACCCAGTCGCAAACACACGACCCTGGTGAATAGCACGCGAAAACACTCGTCGGACCAATCCGACGCAAACTGTTTAAGGGATAATCTACACTTCTACACTAATATTAGAAAAAGGTAAAGTTTGTTTTTTTATTTATAGAAGGTAATATCTGAAAGTACTGGTCCGATTGCTAATACTTTTTCATCAATAGAAAGCTGCTTTATTCCTGAGTGGCATTGGCTATATTTTATGTACGCGGGCGAAGCCGCGGGCAAAAGCTAGTATTATATAAAAGCCTACTTCGTAGTCTTAAAATAACTACGTAATATATGCAAGCCATGGTTTGTACTAATTAGTATACAAACTAATTATAGTACGTCAATATGGCATCACCCTCTGCGAAGTAGGTTAGCGTTAAGAAAACAGTTATTTGATTTTTTTTTAAATTGATATAAACCAGTGCTTGACTGCGATCCCACCTGATAGTAAGTAGAAATGCAATCATTGATGGTGAAGTGCACTAGTTTATTAAGAGCCTATTCACTCTAGCCTTTAAGACATCTAAATTATAGTTGGACGGGAAGACCGCAGCAGGTAAATTGTTCCAGTCTTTCGATGTACGCGGTATAAACGACGAAGCGAAATGCTTAGTCCAGACCGTTGAAATTTCAACAACGTAAGGGTGGATACTCCAATGTTAGTATATATATAGTCCGATGGTAGAAAGGAGATGGCAGAATCAAGTCGTGCAATTCCCGCGCACACTCTCCAAAATGTAACATAATAATGTTTTATGATGCAAGCTTTAGGTATTCACTTCACAATAAACCGTAAGACGGTCCCCAGGCTAGACGTTGTTCATACGGCTGCCGACAGAGAAAAAAGTTCCGCGTCTATGCGGCTGGAACTTCTATCTGTTCGGTTCGTAAAAACGTCAGCTTGGATTCTGTCAAAGTGACATTGACACTTCGCTCGTTCAAGCCGATAGCTTACTATTGACTTCACCGACATATAGATACGGAATCCTTCGTGCGCGAGTCCGACCCGCACTTGGCCGGTTTTTTTCTCATTAATATTAGGAGGCTAGACTTAGACTATGTCCTGGAATAGCATATAGGATACTTTTTATTCCGGGCGTATGCATAGCATAGTCGGCCTTATAATGTTCTCACTGTTGGGACTCAGGCTTCCTCTCTAGGAGAGGGTGTAGGCCGTAATCCACTACGCGGGCCCAGTGCGGGTTGGTGGATGTCATATGTCTTCGAATTTTTGGTTCTAGGATATGCCAGTTTTCTCACGATGTTTTCCTTCACCGTTTTGAGAGCAGTGGTGATGAAATAAATTACACAAAGTAATGCGCCTGGCTGGGTTTGAACCCGCAACCTACAACTTGTAAGTCGGGGCCGTTACCACTCGGCCACCACTGCTCGCCGGGAGTTAGCTCCTTGGGATAATTGTCTACTATCACATGGGCGGAGCCGCTAACAGCAGCTAGTACAAACTAATTATAATACGTAAATATGGAATCACCCTCTGCAAAGTAGGTTAATGGTAAGAATACACTTATTTGTTTAGTGATTAATCACGTAATTGAGTGTTTGTGTTGGATATGGGTTTCTATTTGAAACTTATACTTGAATAGTGGAAGCCATTTTGCAAAGAGCTAAGAATATTATTTTTGGAATTTGTGAATTATGGATCTGGATAGGTCATGTTTCGTATGGTTGATGTAATTCTATAATTATTTTCTTACGATTATGGCACTACCATTATATAACCATTACCGATAAATAAAATAAGTCTTTGGTAGTGTTAGGTGTAGTTAACTACTATTTTGTGATCAGATTACAAATTACGATTAAAAGTAGTTAACTACATGTAATTTGATTACATGTAGTTATGTTCCCAAGTACCTTAACTACAGTAATTTAATTACATGAAGTTGTTGTTAATTTGATTGCTAATCTTAAAATTATGATTATAGATTATTTTTAACCGACTTCTAAAAAAGGAGGAGGTTTTCAATTCGGATGTTTGTATTTTTTTTATGTTTGTTCGCGCTTAACTTCCAACTTACCGGTCATCAACTAACAAAGTCGGTGTTAAATAAGATACAAATAATACCGAAAATTATTTTGATCCTTTTAGTGTTTTTTTTTAGTGAAGTCGGTTATTTTTTTTTTTGTAAAAAGTTTTAGTACTAAGAACTTATATTTTGCAATTAAACACGTAATGTGTTGAAATTATTGATTTATCAAAACTCAATCAAAATCACGTATGTTTACTTTCATAAATAAATAATTAAATTCAAGGCCTGAAGTCGTAGATGATAAAGTACTAATATTTATTACATATTACTATCGCGTTGATTGACAAATATCCAAAAAAAAAAAAAACTTTTTATAGGTAACAAAAATAGTTTCAACAAAACCTTATGAGAATTCATTTACTCTAAATAAAATAAACACTAATTAGGTACTGGAGGAGTTTATGCAGCACCTTTACCACAAATGATTTATGAGTAAATTTTTATAGTCAATTTCTTTTATTTTAAAGAGAAAATGATTCTGTTAATCCCTCGCGAGGCAATTGTACACACGTTTGTACAACATGAATGACTTTGAAAAATGCTTGCACACGGGTGTACGAAATTTATTCTGTCGAAAATTTTGGTCTCTATATCTTCGTTTTTCCTGAAAAAAAAAAACAGTAAAAGTTTTTTCTTTTTTTTGATGATTTTACTAAAAAACGCGCAAATACGCAAATAATAATAATACCCCAATAATAATATAATAATAATATATATAATATATTCACACAACTGTCACACAACGCCGTCTTTTCTCAAGCTAAGCAGAGCTTGTGTTATGAGTACTAGACAAGTGTTAAACATACTTAAATATTTCTAAATACATACATATTATAGATAAATTACCCCCAGACAAAGAACAAATGATTGTGCTCATCACACAAACATTTGTCTTGAGTGGGAATCGAACCCACGACCTCTGGCATAGCAGTCAGAGCAACTAACCACTAGACCAACAGGCCAGTCAAAGTAATACGAAAGTAATACGTGCAAACCAAAAAGTAATACGTGCGAGGGATTAATAAAGACAATAATATGACGATTTCTCACCTCGAAAGAAGCTCTAAAGCTAAAATATTCATAAACGAATACGGATGCTACTTAAATACACAATCCACACATCCTTTAAAAATAAAGTCACTTAAAACCCCATGAGTCCAACAAATATTTATTTTTCAACCCCCATGCGAGGTTTAATTCTATTGGGGGTACTTATTTAACTTTTAAAGGGTTGAAAGTTACTCGCTAAGCCCTTTGGGGGTTAAACACTGTGGTGAGCATGTTGGTACCCACTTTTAATGGGAAGTTTTGTCGTTTAAAGTTGGTAGTTTGTTCAAACCACGGTAATGTAGAGAGATTCTCTCTGTGTTGCATAAATGGTGAGGTGTGGTAAAAGTGTTGTGATGTACTTACCAGCCATCCCGGTCCATCTACACCACTATTTTTTAATTATATAGTCATATTTGTGTAGTCAAAAGCTAAAAAAAAACGAAATCCCAAAATGGTCCACGAATATTTCTCATAATTCGTAAATTCATAATTGAATAAATCATTCATAACAATTGCTACTAGAAACTACTACGCGCAGTGTTTTTTCATTATAGTCGCCGTTCATTCATTCATAATCAATAGCCTGTACAATATTTATGAATATTGTTTATTCAAATCAAATCATCTTTATTGTGGACTATAGGTATACATCATAAATGCAGGTCTTAAATAGTTAAAATCAGTTCAGCTATGTCCCGCCGTTGAGGCATACAATAATAAAATACAAATCATAGGTTGAAACACTTTAATGAGACTTTACTTAAGTATATGCTGAGTTAGTTGCCTTTTTGGCCTCGCACTTATTATACCTTGCTTTTTAGTATGTAATTTTAAGTAAGTTTATACGATTGTGTGAGGCACGAATAAACATTTTTTCTTTCTTTCTTTCTTTCAAATAATAATAAGTCCTTTACGTATTTGTACAAATAAAAAAAAGTGTATAGTCGACGTAAGCATGGTTGTAAAGATTGTTGTTTTATCCATCACAATATTTGATAAAGAGGTAACTCGAAAAAAGGTAGATAGTGCCTCAACGTTTGTTTGTATTCGGTAACTTCTATCGCTCACTCGAATCACTGAAAACTGCTTCAAGGAAATACGTAAAAAAAAAAGTTGTTCAGAATCTCGATTTACTGTGCAATTTTTCCATTAATAACAGTTTTACTTTTTTGGAAGGGCCAAAGTTTATAATATAGTTATAAATTAAAAATGTCCGGAATGAGCCCAAGTCGTCGACGGCGCGTACTGTTCCACGCGCGCCTCAGGGAGATGTCAGCAAATCGTAGGGGCTCAGCAGGGCCAAAGCCTACTGTGGCCATGGGTAGTGTGAAAGTGAAACCCGGGGACCTGAGACAAAGGCAAAGAAGGAACAGGAGTGGGTTTTTAGTCAGTAAAAGTCTGACACTATCTCTCGCTCCGCCCAAGAGCGGGATTTGGCATACGGTGATTGTCCCACCTAAAACTAAAAAAAGGACTAAAGTTCACGTACAACTTATGCAAAATAGTAGATTTTCAGAGGTTTTCACTGGAATATTTTTGCAAAAAAAAATAATGTTTTGTTTCCAGTAGAAACCTAGACAATAACCGTAAGATCTTAAATAACTAATGATAGTTTTATTTTGGATTTGTTTTTGCCCTACACTATGAATAACTCCTATACCATGGAGTGAACATGTAGGACACAACACAAAATTTAAATATTTGTTGGGACTCGAACCCACAACTCACAGCGCAACAGGCAATTGCTCAACCACTGCGTCAACTGAGACATCAAAATACTTTTTTTTAAATAAAACGCTGTCTCTTAAAGTTGACTAACCAAAAACGATTTAGTAAACTCTTTGTTCTTTTTTAAAATATTCTCGATTCTCTGATATCCTCAGGGATTATGTGATCAAAAGAAATTAATAAATGGATTAGTATAAAGACGGATACATTATTGAATGTTGAAAATTAAAATACCTACGGGTTAAATGTCAACGTTCAAAACATCGAAAATTTAAATTTCGATTGTATCATAATATCGAAAATTGTTATACCTAAGCTTAAAATGTTTAACATTGAAAAGCCGAGTGATAAAAATATCTCATGGTTAAATTTTAATGAAAACCAGAAAGGTATTTTAAAGAAAATACTTCCAGTTATCGCAGACTTAGGAACTTAATTAGAAATTTAGAAAGTGCTTATTTTAAATGAAATAAAGCAGTGCTTTTTTTAACTAGTGCTTAACTGCGATTTCACCTGGAAGTAGTGATGCCATCGTTGATGGTGAGGCGCACTAGTTTATTAAGAGCCTATTCACTCTAGCCTTGAACACACCTAAATTATAATCGGACGGGAAGACCGCAGCAGGCAACTTGTTCCAGTCCCTCGATACTTGATTAATATAATATTGATGTAATCACAAGGGAAACAAAAAGATCCTGAAAAAAAATGTTTACAAAGATGAATACTTAATAAAAAAAGAAAGAAAAAGTAAAAGAAAAGTTTAATTATTATGATCTTTTGTAGGTTTTTTGATTAAATGAAATCTGTACAATGGCAAATTTTAATAAGGAAAATGTAAAGTTAATTTCGAAAGGGCAGTGTGGTAGTAAAGGCCAAACTCAGCCAAGCGCTTTACTTTGTGTAATTTATTTCATCAACACTGCTCTCAAAACGGTGAAGGAAAACATCGTGAGGAAGCCGGCATGTCCTTGAACCAAAAAATCGAAAACATGTGACATTCACCAGCCCGGAGGTCACGGTGGAGCATACGGTAGAGGTGTGCCCCCCTTAGCAGAGCACCGCCGTGTCCTCGTGCGGGCACTCGGCAGCAGCGTTCTCTCGCGCCGGGTCTTGGTACAAGCCATGGTCCGTAGCGAGGAGGAGTGGCAGGCGGTTGCCTCCTTCTGCGAAGCAGTAATGCTAGCAAACGAGGCGGCCGCACGTGCGAGGCAATGGCCCTCACGCCCCAGCGGATTCCGACCCCAATTTTTGGCCACCGTTGGCGCTGGCTTGCGGACGGCGAGCAATGTCCGACCGTCTAATAACCGTCCGGATCGAGCCCAAGTCGTCGACGGCGCATTGTGTTCCACGCGCGCCTCAAGGAGATGTCAGCAACCGTATTGTCCCAGCAGGGTCGAAGCCTAATGGGGACATGGGTGATGCGAGAGAGAACCCCGGGGCCCTAGAACTTCGAAGGCAAAGAAGGATCAGGAGTGGGTTTTAGTCAGTAAAAGTCTGACACAAAAAGAGCAGTAGATATCACTGAAAAACTTTCACACTTAAAGAAAAAAAAAAAAGATGTGAAATTCACTAACCCGCACTGGGCCCGTGTAGTGGATTACGGCCCATTCTCACTACTAGAGAGGAGGCCTGAGTCTCAGCAGTGGGAACATTAAAAAGGTTGAATATGCCATGCTTATGCTAAAGCAAATTTTACCAGCGACCTTGCCCTTGTGAATGTAAAATATTATCCCAGGATACATAATTATTTCCGGGATTAAAATGTCTTTGAACTGTAGTGATCGGGCAGTTGCTCTGGATCAGACACAATACCTGTTTGGTAGGAGAATCCTCTCTTTTCAACGGAGCTTTGCGGGACTTCACTGAATGTGGAAAAAAGTGTTCTGCATTCAATCTTGAGAAATATAAATGTCGAAAACAAAGTATAAATCTAGAGTGGGTGAAACATCCCGAGCTTACCATATCCTGTGACGACCAGCGTCATGTGGATGGTGGAGATGCCGTGACGTCTTTCCAGCCATTCCTCAAATCAGAAATCAGAAACGTTTATTTCAAATAGACCAATTACAGGCACTTTTGAATTGCCAAATGTCGGTCAGCCAAAAAAAAAAAAACAAGTGAAGCTTAATTGCACGTTCCAAAGCGTAGATCTCTGTGGAGAAGAACATGCAAGAAACTCCATGGATACTCATAGAACCAAACCTCCATGGAACTCAAAGACCCGACTTACCGCTATGATTATGGCGTGCCCAAGTAAACCATCGTGTGACCAGTCCGTAACATTTTGATCTTCGGCTTTCTATAAAAAATATTTGTCCCATATATAAATTGAGACCGTAACAGTCTGGCAGAGAATTCCAGAGACGCACTGCAGTTACAGAAAAGGAGCCATCATAGTGGATGGAACTATGACGCGGAGTATGAAGGAGAAGAGAAGAGGTGGTGCGACAAAGCTTACCCCTCTTGACGAGGTGCTCAAAGCGTTCATGAAGGTATTGAGGAGCATTAGGATTATTTAGTTTAGTCTAGAGAAGATAGTATATGTGTATCTCGCCAAAGCCGAATCGGCAGCCACTTTAATCTGTTCCGAAACTCCGACGACACGAAGTAGTAGCTGCACGAAGGCTGCGCTGACGTTCTTTGTCGAGGGTCACCAGCTTGGAGGGAGGCGGAACAGAGTGTAAAGTCCCGCAAACCTCAGTTGAAAAGGGAGGATCCTCCGGCCAGACGGGTGTTATGCCTGGTGGGCAGCTGCCCAATAGATGATTTCGGGCTGTTCTATAATTGTTCTAATCGCGCGGAGAACTTTGATTGCGATGCAGGATTAGTTCTTATGTGACGCCATAGATATCGCTACACTCCGATACATGATACACGTATTTGCGGAGGCCAAAAGAGTTATGAAACATAACACTTATGGATAACGTACAAAACATCATTCGATTCCTGACATAATAAAACTACAAACAATAGAAAAAAGAGCGACATTTTAGAGGCGTTAATTACTGTCATAACAAAACAGTGTCATTTGAAGAGGCTTCAATTAGTACCTCACGAGACGAACAGTTACGAATGATTCATTTTTATTATGGTTCCGCACACGGAGGGTAAAACGGGACCCTATTGTTAAGACTCCGCTGTCCGTCCGTCTGTGTGTCTGTCTGTCACCAGGCTGTATCTCATGAACTGTGATAGCTAGATAGTTGAACTTTTCACAAATCATGTGTTTCTATATAACAAGATATGATAATAATAAAAACAGAATAAAATAAATATTTAAGTGGGGTTTTATTCAACAAACGTACAAAAACACATTCATTATGCGTACAGCTAAAGAGTGGAATTCCTTGCCGGAATCTGTGTTTCCTGATAGCTACAACCCGGGAATCTTTAAGTTAAGAGTGAATAGGTTACTTTTAGGAAAGCGCGTTCCATCGTCGAACGCATCGTCGCTTTCTATCAGGTGAGATAGCGGTCAAGCTTGAACCTATCAAGAATAAAAAAAAAACGTGATTTTTTGACGTTTTTTTGCTACTGATGGTACGGAACCCTTCGTGCGTGAATCCGACTCGCACTTGTTTACGAAGATTTTTTGAAACATCGTGATGGTTTTGTCACTGGTTTATTTATTGGTTTAATGTAACCGTCACGTTTGACGATACTGGGACAAGATGTGATGAAATAGGTCATGTGTCGTATGAAATGAAAGATTTTAGAATTTTTGCGTTAGAATTCCTATCTCAATCTGTCAAAAATATGTCTCTAATTATATATATAAGAATATGTCTCTATCATTAAATATTTTTTCCGCTCTGGGTGGAACGACAGGAACTGGCAGACTTTAACTGGTTAATACATTGATTGACTGGTTTTTTTTTCCAATTATATATTAGACTTACTATGTAGGTTTATGTATCGTGCACTGCATCCTACCCTCGAATACGTTCTCTCTCTATAAATCGAAGGTTTGCTGGGAAAAAACTCATTGCTGAGTTAAGTTCACCTTCGTACATGAACTGTCTACGTATCACCATATATTATGTTTGTTTATGTGTACAATAAAGAATTAAGCCGTTTCGGAGGGGTTTTGTTACAAACATTGTGACACGAGAATTTAATGTACCTATTAGATATAGATAATGACATGTTACATACACATAAAATGTTTATTCTGTAATTCGAGTCAACGTTTTAATTGCTTCACTCGTTTAGATTAGCACATTCTCCTTTAAAATCACTAAAAGTCTGTATGGTCGCCTTAATTGGGTCACGTGGGTGGCACTCACGTGTGTCACGTTAAGTGGGAGAGCGGAAGGGTCTGTGCTTTTATTTTGTGTAATCATAGATGTAATTAAATTCCCATTGTGCCTGAATGTTTGAGCAAAAGTAATGTGGGAGTGCGACAAAATCACCACACAATCATCATCATCATTTCAACCAAAAGACGTTCAATGTCGGACTTACGCCTCCTCCAAGTGTCTCCACAACAACTGGTCCTGTGCGTCTCGCATCTATTTGATTTTCGTGACCCTCACCATGTCATCGTTCCACCTTTTGGGAGGCCTTCCATCTCTTCATTTAACCTTTCGTCCAATTGACCATCTGTTATGCGAGCAATGTGCTTTGCCCTCCTGTCTACCGACGTTGCCGGAAGAATTGTTAAACTTAAGTGTCAGTGGGCATACAGAATACAATGACATAATATAAGTATGTTTGTAATCATGTATGAAGGTATATACTATATGTAAGATAAATAATGCTCACCCTTATACACCCCAATTAAAAAATTAAGTAACAATCATAATTCAAGCACTGAAATTTTACTTAAAGTCCCTTGGACATCTGGCCGGAGTTAAACGCACACCTAATCGTACTGCCGTCTAGGCAGTATAATATAATATAATATTATGCCGGAGAAGACAATAGTACGGAAGCTTGAGAACGAATGAACGAGCTAAGTGAAAAGTGACACATGTCACTTTGACAGAATTCACGCTGACGTTTGGACGAATCGAGCTGATAAAAGTGCCAACCGCAGAGGTGGGGTGCTCTTTTCTCTGTCGGTAGCCGTGCAAACGTCAGCGCGGATTCTGTCAAAGTGACGTGTAACTTTTCACTTAGCTCGTTCATTCGTTCTCAAGCTTCCGTACTATTGAATTCTCCGACAAATATAATATTCCACAACTATCATACAATGCCGTCTAGTCCCAAGCTAAGCAGAACTTGTGTTATGAGTACCAGACAACTGATAAACATACTTAAACATTTCTAAATACAATTATAGATAAATTACATCCAGACACAGAACAAATAAAAAAAAATAGTATAAATCTGTTTGATTCCGGCCAGCTGCACCCGGATAGAGCGCCGCTGACCTTTAAATCCATTTTCTATGCGAAATATTGATTGATTTACATATGCTGTGTACATTCTGAAGAACACTTAACCGGCTATATTTTTGTGTAAACATATTTCTAAAGATCAAAGCCGTTTGAAAGGAATAGGGAAAATAAGCGAAAAAGTATCATGTTTTTAAATATTTTTTTTTAGACCAAAGTATTAATCGCACGACAAAATCATATGTTGGTAATATTGTACATGACTGTATGATAAATATTTTTTTTTTTCAAATCCTTTAACCCAGCCTTTACCGAGGAGTAGGCTTCAGAAAGTCACTGTTTTATGGCATTGTTTATCAGTTGTCTAGCACTAATAGCACAAGCTCTGCCTAGTTTGAGGCTAGATGGCGTTATGTGAAAGTTGTGGTATATTATATGCATGCTGCAGTGAAACTGGTTTCAATGCGATATTTTTCATTACCGTTTTTAAAGCAGGTCGAGTTCAGAATTTTTTGTATTTTTGATATTCGAATTTGACCTTCTGCATTCCTTGTTTGGTGACTTATCGAGCAGGTATCTCGTTGTACAACTGTCCTATTTGTTAAGCTCGGTAGCTGTTTGGGAGCTGTCAAAGCGTTTAACTATATAGTTCAGTGCTCAACTGCTCAGGCTGACTGTGTCGTGGACAGAAGGATGCTTTAATTAAAGAGGCATAAGGGCCGACGCTGCGTTAAGCGGGCACCCGCGACGGGCACACATCGTGGAAGCAATCCGCAAGGTCCTTACACACTGTAGCTAGTTTAACTTTTACGGTGTGCATGTACAGTCGTGTCGATGGAGAACTTAGTGGGTAACTAAAGACATTTTCCTCATTTTGTATGGGACCGCGCGGGCACCCGTTTAACGCAGCGTTGGCCCTAAGGCCTATTGTCTACGGACGCATAGATCATAGACAAGTATTCGTCATTATATGCTAGGGTTGTACTGTTGTGTGACGAAGCTGCAACGTCGTGCCGTCGTATCGTTGTAGTTTCGTCGATCGAGTTTAATTGTAGGTATGTAAGCTGTGAGCAGGCGTACATCAAGCATATAATGACAAAAATGCGTCTACGACGCTACGTATCCGTGGAAAGTAGGTCTAAGTTGTATAGGTGTTATACTATTGGCAATATAACAACGCCTTTAGGATTCTGGTGGAGCTTCCACGTTTCTGCAGCACTTCTGGGATGTTTGCTGATGCAAGGGCCGACGACTTTTATGCCATTGTACGTAAAAAAGTAGCATCTTTGATGCATTGAATTTTGGGGAGCGCCAAAGGAATTCTAAAGATGATATTGGAAAAGCTGGAGAAGTTTATTTAGCTGCATGTAAGATGACGGTTTTTTCATATTTCTGAGGCCTTACCATGATAATATATTAAAATGTCGGGCGTGCGAGAATGAGGGATGGAGCTATACACCCTTTATAGCTAACAACACCCATTTTTTTGTAAAAAAAAAAACAGGGCAACTGCGAATGGGACTCACGCCCTGAAGGTTCCGCACAAACTTACCTTTGTAAATAGTTCAATCCCCGAATAAAGCATGGAAGATTTTTTCGAATCGATTTCTTTTTATGACGTAATAACGAATTTACAGTTTTTAGATTTATTCCTATATCTGTGCTATAAGACCTTGTAATACAAAATTATATACAAAAGCTAAAACTAAACATACATACAAAAAGTGTAGGAGTTTTGATGATTCTGCTATTTGTGTAGAAAGTAATTCTGCATCTTCCGCTTAAATATGCATACTAACTCGTGGCTTGTTCGTAGAAAAATTTTATTTCCATCAAAACTACAACAATATGTGGGCGTCCATTTACGTATTTATTACACATAAAAAGTCATCCAGATATTGTTATATTTTTAGTTTTAGATGTAGAAAATACAACAGCACTCTTTTGTTCGGGCATAGGTGAAAGTGTTCATGATACCAACGGGTATTAAAGTTACTCTAAGGGTGTGTCCAGACTGGCGAATACGCCGCTCGTGAGCCGCTCGCAGGCCACTCGCGAGCCGCTTGCTAACGGCGCGCGTGCATTTCGCACACGACTCGTTCGTACGAAGCCCCTCCACCGGCTCGTACGCACGGCTCGAGAACGGCTCGCGAGCGGCGCATTCGTCAGATCTGGACGCACCTTAAGATTCTATGTGACCAATCCTTGTTTCTATTTTTAACCTACTTTTGAAAAAAGAGATGTTCAAGTCGTTTCAATCTTTTTGTTTTGTATATTGTTCAGCGATATGTTCATTTGACGAATATATCGCGATTAGCTTCTGCGCGTATTGAGGGTTAGATTTCTGTACGAAACAAATATTCCTAATGATAACTATTCCGTGTATATATGGCGTATTTTACAATAATTTTTAGTAGTTAATTGGTTGTACTTTTTGTAAGCAACTTCTTTTCTTCCCAATGTCCAGTATCAGTCTCAATCTTTGAAAATAACCACCTTTTCAAAGCTCTTCAATACCACCAAAAACTTATAAATAAATGCTAAATGCTAGCGAAGGAGGAGGCCGCACGCGCGAGGGAACGAATGTCCTCACGACCCAGCCGCCGATATTCTATCTCCGACTACCAGCCATGGTAGATGCGGGATTGCGGACGTCGAGCAATGGGTAGTTCGCCGTCCGGCCGTCCGGTAATTGACCGGACCGAGCCCAGTCGTCAACAGCGCGTAGTGATCCACGTGCTCCTCAAAGAGTATGGCCAATGCTCAGCTGATGCCTTTTCTTATCATGATCTGATTTTTCTCTCATATAAAATTCGTCCACCTAAAACTAAAGCTAAAATTCTCATGCAACGCAATTTTGGTGACATGAACGTCGACGGTCTTTGCGAGGATGCTTGCAATATAGATTGGTCTTCTCTATATGTCTCTACATCAGTCGATGAGCAAGTTGATATATTCAACACCAAGCTCGTTGAGCTCTACGATCACCACGCTCCTGTTTGAGCAGTCAAGGTCAGACATTTTCCGGCTCCGTGGCTGACGGATGAAATTAAATCTTTAATGAATAAGAAAGCTACAGCTAAGTCCAAATTTAAGCGTCACCCTAATGACGCTAATAGAGAAAGATATGTCTCCATCCGTAATCACTGTAATAAGGTGTGTAGGAATGCTAACCGCCAACATATTCATAACTCTGTCCAAAATGGGGACGCGTCCAAAGTTTGGAATTTTCTTAGATCATTGGGGGTCGGTAAAACCCGAAAAGAGTTGATTCCTAAAGATTTAGACATCAATGCGATGAATAATCATTTTACAGCTTCATCCAATTTTGATAGGACAACAAAATTGAATACAATAGATTATCTTTCATCTCTTCCGACTCCCAGTTATTCTCCATTCGTATTTGGTCAGTTCTCTGCGTGTGATGTTAAGAAGAGTATACTATCAATTACCTCCAATGCTGTGGGAAGTGACTGTATCAGCCGTAAAATGTTACTACCGGTACTGGACATAATCCTCCCTGTCATTTGTCACATTTTAAATTTTTCCGCATCTAGCGGTATCTTTCCATGTTCATGGAAAGATGCTCAAATAATTCCTCTACCCAAAAAGTCCAATCCTACATCCTTTTCTGAATATCGTCCAATATCCGTCTTACCATTCCTGTCTAAAGTCCTAGAACGTTTAATCCACAACCAATTAAGTACTTTCCTTTCTAAAAATAATCTCCTCAACCCCTTTCAGTCCGGCTTCCGTTCTGGTCATAGCACCACTACAGCGCTGCTCAATATTACGGACGATATAAGGTCAGCTATGGAAAGCAGTAATCTGACGGTCTTAGCATTGCTAGATTTTAGTAATGCTTTTAATACGGTTGATTTTGATGTTTTACTTGGTATTTTATGCTCTCTTAATATATCTCCACCAGTGATTGATTGGTTTCATAGTTACCTGTTCGGTCGACGGCAACGTATTTGCATCGGAGAGACCATGTCTTCTTGGTGTAGTACTTCTGCCGGAGTTCCACAGGGTGGCGTTTTATCACCATTACTTTTCGCAGTTTTTATTAACTCAATCTCCAATGAATTGATTTCTTCCTACCACCTTTATGCAGATGACCTTCAAATATACTCACGGGCACCTCTTGGAAAACTGTCTGAGGCTATCTTGACCATTAACCTTGATCTGGCTCGTATATGCGACTGGAGCAAGAGGTACGGACTTATGGTGAACCCCGTAAAGACGCAGGTTATAGTGGTGGGCAGTTCTAGGATGGTCTCGAAGATCGACTGGACTACTCTTCCCCAAGTTTGTTTTGACAGTTCAGTAATTCCCTTTAGCGAGAAAGTTAAGAACTTGGGGATATTCATCGACAAGAATTTCTCTTGGACTGCCCAACTACAAGAAGTTAGCCGCAAGTTATTTGCATCTGCTGGATCATTGAGAAGACTACGCAATTTTCTGCCGACTGTCACCAAGATTGCGCTTGCACAATCTCTTCTTCTACCTATCCTTGATTATGCTGATGCCAGCTATCTTGACCTCTCTGAAGTACAACTGGATAAACTTGAGCGACTTCAAAATTTTTGTATAAGGTTCATATTCGGTTTGCGTAAATATGACCATGTTTCTGAATTTCGTGTTAAACTCAAGTGGTTGCCGATTCGCCTTCGCCGTAATGCTCATATTCTTTCCCTCTTGTATAATGTGCTCTTTTCCCCTTCTACCCCTCGTTACCTCAAAGATCGGTTCCAATTTCTTTGCGACTCACACATGAAAGTTCTTAGGTCATCAGATAACTTGAAACTTAAAATGCCAATCCATACGACTACTTTCCTGGATAAGTCTTTTACTGTCCAGGCCGCTCGTCTATGGAATACATTGCCTGTGGCAATAAAGCGTGCGCAAACACTGCCTGTATTTAAGAGGCTTGTGAAGGATCATTACTTGTCACTGTGATCATGTCTTCGTTTCATCACTTATTTCTCTTGATTATATATTTATATTTTGTATGTATGTATATGTGTATCTATTTTAGTATTAAGTTTTTGTTTAGTTTTATATTTGCACCAAGTGCAACCCCATTTTGTGTCCAGGCAATCTCTATCCATTCTGGGTTGCCTGGAAGAAATCGCCGAGTGCGATAAGGCCGCCAATTGTATGTTTTTTATTGTATTACAATTCAATTTCTTAAATTTGTAACTTGGTATGCAATAAAGTATATATAAATAAATAAATAAAGAGATTTCAGCAAACCGTAGGAGCCCAGTAGGGCCGATACCAGCTAGCTAAGACCGCGGAGAATTTCTGAAAAGGAAACTGAAGGACACAGGTGTGGTTTTAGTCAGTAAAAGTCTGACACGCTCCCGCTCTGCGCTGCAGAGCTGGAGAACAAAAACCTAAGATATATTTGTATACTTATTCCTTCGTAAGTCTATTGAAAAACGTTGTTTGATACACTTGGACAGTCACTGCAGCACTCGGCTCCATAACACCTTCGCTTGCGGCTCGGGCGAATTCCTGCTCGGCCGCAATGAGAAACAAAATTTACAAGGCTTGTAGAATGTCACTTATCTAGAGCGTATTTTTCATAGCCTTAACATTATTCATTTTATAAAATGAAAATAACTTCATGAACTCCCAACTTGTTACGTAATTTATTGAGCAGCACAACTTTCCACAGAATGTGTGAGAATATACTAAGTAACTCAATTTTCACCTTCTGGTACATGCTCCGTGGAGTAGAAAATTGATGTGATACAAGTACAACAGTGTACCTTATTTCTTACAACTTTTTAAGGGTTCCGATCATTTATGCGTACTAAATACGTAAATGGACGCCTACATGTTGTTATAGTTTTGGGGAAATAAAATTGTTCAACGAACACCGATTTTTTTGAGTATTTTCTGCCCTCTGTGTGAGATGATTATAAAAGTATCTACTTTTTAGGGTTTCGTACCTCAAAAGGAAAAAATCGGAACCCATATAGGATCACTTTGTTGTCCGTCTGTCTGTTTACTGTCAAGAATCTTTATCTCGGAAACGCGTGGAGGTATCAACTTTAAATTAAAACCATATACTCAAATCTGCGGTCTCTTGAAGCTATGAAAAAATCAATTTTCTAAGTTAACGAAAAAAAAAGATACAGCCGTTTATGTCACTAAATATGTAAATTTCGACACTGAAGACAATAAAAACTCATAGGGTACTTCCCGTTGATCTAGAATCCTGAAATTTGGCATGAAGCAAGGTTTCATAGCTGCAGAAGTATAAAAAAATCTGAAAACTGTAGTTTTTTTGTAGTTACGTCACAAAAAATCTTTTTTTCCGATTCGGAAAAATCTTCATAACTCAATTCGGGAATTTAACTATTTTCCTAGGTAAGCTTGTGCGGAACCCTTAGTGCACGAGTCTGACTAGCACTTGTTTTACAGTTCATTACGCAAAGGGAAATAACAGGACTTTATTGCTATCACTCCACTGCTGTCCGTCTGTCTGTCACCAGGCTGTATCTCATGAACCGTGACAGTTAGACAGTTAAAATTTTTACAGATAATCTGTTTCTGTTGCCAAATACTAACAGAATAAAATAAGTATTTAAGCTCCCATGTAATAAACGTGTTTTTTTTGCCGTTTTTTGGTACGAACGGTACGAAACCCTTCGTGCGCGAGTCAAACATTCGCTTGGCCCATTTTTTTTTTTGAAAAATCATTAAATAACTTTATCCCGCTCTGGGTGATTGTCACACTGTTACTTACTAAACCCTCCCGGTGTCCTTCAGTTACCCTTTGCATTCTAGACCCACGGTCATTCGTTTAAACCTTCCCGCAGCCCTAGAAGACATTAATCCTACTGGGCCTCTCCAGTTTTGCTGATATCTGTTTGAACCGCTCACGGAACGGTATGATTCTTACTGGACGGCCGGACATTGAGCTACTCATTACTCGTCGTCCACAATACTGTGCCTATGATGGCGGAAATTGCCCTGTGACTTCTTCGACTTCTAAAAATCCTGCAGCTTTACCAGGAACAATTATTATTTTCCTTCAGTCCAGTATTTCTTAGAATGGCCTTTGTGATTTTGGACAACTGATAAAAGTGTCCGCTGCTCAAACTTCAATATCCCTCGGAGACTCTTTTGAATGTATCCCACTAACAGCTTCCGTCAACAAACCTGTCTGAATGCCACGTTTCTACTTGCCCTAACAATGAACACACATTTTTACGTGACACGAATCATAAAATAGATAAGTACAGAAGTCTATCTTCATACAAGAAACGAAAACTCACACAGCTAGTTTTGCCTCTCCACTGGAGATACCAAGGTTGTCAGGAGTCTCAGAGCAATTCTCAACCCTTAAAGATACCCTTTTACGTATAATGGTTTATTATTATTTATATCTTTAGTTTTTTAGTTAGTGATAGCATGACGAGTGACAGGTCAGAGCGGAAGAAAAAAACGTGTTGTGCCGACCCCAAATAACACGGGACAAGGGCAGGAAGATGATGATGATCTTTAGTTTTTTTATTCAGTTATTTTAAGTATATGGTAATCCTTGCTAACTGATCAACGTCTTACCGTCGACTACGGCTGGTGCTGAAAATTCAGCACCGTGGTTCTGTCTTACACGAGCCCCAGCAGTTTGCAGAGCGCTGACCGTTTTTCGCGGATGTAACGCATACTTACTTATTATGTAGATTCGTTATTGTTATTTGTTTTATTTTTAAGGTATGCACAATGTTTGTCGTAAATAAACTCTTTTTCTTTTTTCTTGTGGACGGGGAGCAATGCGTAGCTCACTGTCCGGCCGTCTAGTAAGGAATAAGCCAGGCTCAAAGTCAGTCAGAAAAAGTTACATTCTTTCTTAACTCAGTGTGGTAGAAGTCATTAATGATTTGTAACGTAAAAAAAAGTATTCTAGCCATATGTACACGTAGGCTTGCGGACGGCGAGCAATGGGTAACTTGCCGTCCGACCTTCAAGTGACCGTCCGGACCGAGCCCAAGTCATCGACGGCGCGTACGGTTCCATGCACGCCTCAAGGTGATGTCAGCAAACCGTAAGGGCTCAGCAGGGTCGTAGCCTACTGGGGCCATGAGTCTGTTTCTAAAAGGAAGACTCGGCCCTGATATGAAATGCAATGAAGGAAAAGGAGTGGGTTTTTAGTCAGTAAAAGTCTGACACACCCTCTCGCTCCGCCCAAGAGCGGGGGTTGTCATTGGATGATTTTCCCACCGAAACAAAAAAGCCGTATGTACAACGAGTGCAAGTGTATTTGTTCGTACGCGTCTATGTCTCTGTTTTCACTATTAATATTGTGGAGGTGATCTTCTGTCGGTACTACCATGTGTCCGGGCCACGTTGGCGGAAATTGCCGAATGTAACCGAAACACACATATTCGTACGTGGGAGTAGTGCTGAATGGGATCAATGAGAGGAGGGATGGAAGTATGAAGAAAGTCTGTCAGTGTGGGCATTGTAGTCATTTTGTGAATGTGAGAGGCATACTCATGGTTTTATATTAAAACACTGATATAGTTAGGGGTCACGACTGATATCAAAAAGGCTTATACAAAGCAATATTAATTTTATCGAATTTTCCGGGTTGACCGTATAATAATATTCCATAACTATCACACAAAGCCGTCTAGTCCCAAGCTAAGCAGAGCTTGTGTTATGTTACTAGACAACTGATAAACATACCTAAATATTTCTAAATACGTACATATATATATATAGATTAAACTCAAGCACAGAACAAATGATCATGCTCACATTTTTCCTGGATGGGAATCCAACCCACGACCTCCGGCATAGCAGTCAGGGCAACTAATCACTAGTCCAACAGGCCAGTCAAAACCTTATTGACTACGTAAAATACCGCAATCTCATACATTTTTCGATACATGTATTCGAAGACATCTGACATTCACCAACCCGCACTGGGCCCGCATCGTGGATTACGGCCCATTCCCTCTTCTAGAGAGGAGGCCTGAGTCCCAGCAGTGGGAACATTAAGAAGGCTTTATATGCTATGCTATGCTTTATACATTTTTCGACAGTTCAAATAAAATATCCTCATGTCTTAATCCTATTTGACTAAACTGGTTTAAAAAAACACGTATTTCCTGGAACAAGTTTTCTGCAATATTCGAGTGACTGACAGAATTACCGAATGTCAACAGAGATCTCTCTTTGTCAAAAATTGGATTGGATGAAACAGCAAGCTTTTAAAACATACTCACGGCCGGGCTGCCCGTCCCGATCCGATTATTGTCAATAAACGGATCGGGAAGGTCCCTCTTCATTAATATAGACATAAGTGATACTAACATATAATGTAGATCTAAAGTTATTATTGAATAAATGTATATTATGATTATTATTTTTATATAGCGGAGCAGTGGTGGCCGATTGGTTACGGCCCTGACTTACGAGTCGTAGCTCGCGAGTTTAAACCCAGCCAGGCGCATCACTTTGTGTAATTATTACATCACCAAATCACCATCTTAAAATGGGGAAGGAAAACATCGTGAGGAAACCGGCATGTCCTAGAACCAAAAATTCGAAGTCATGTGACATTCGCCAACCCGCACTGGGCCCGCGTGGTGGATTATGGCCCATTCCCTCTCCTAGAGAGGAGTTCTGAGTCCCAACAGTGGGAACATTATAACGCCGACTATGCTATGCTATGCTATTTTTATATTTGGCAAACTCATTTACAGAATTCAACTCTCTTTCTGACTCGGGGAGTAACAAGAATAAAGTCTAAAGCTCAACGGCGACTTGAAAAGTGATCATATCTTCAAATGTGCAACAGGCACCTAACAGCCCGGAAACGATATAATATTGACAAACACTTTCTAACACTTCTCGCCACGTGTTTATGTGCGGTTCTATTGTTAGCTGAGCGAGGAATGTACGAGATGTGTTTGTGAAAACGTCAGAGAGTTAAAAACAGTTCAACATATTTATTAATATCAGTTTTATGGATTTTGAATGTTTGGTACTTAGGTAGTGTATGCCCTTTTTATAACTGGAGTAAGCACTCGTAAGTTCCCTAGGAATTATTAAGTACTTGAGTGCGGGCGAAACCTTTGACAGAAGTTAGCATTTTTTATAAAAAGTATTCTTTTGACTCTTTTAACACAAAATGACCAATAGTGGTAAATGCTTTAGGCATTTTCTACCAGTTAACCTTTGGGTTTGAGAAAATCGTTAGCAGAAGCCTTGAGGCTGGATATTAATTCAATGTCAATTTTCAGCTCGATTTTTACATTTGTAATTCTGGCAAGAATTTTTAACCTTTTGAGTAGCGTAATTAGAGACACAATGGAAAGACAATGACCGAGCGAACGCCGGCGTTCGCTCGGTTTAATGAAATAAGATACCTCATCTCTATTATAATCTCTCTCTGTCACATAATATTTGATGGGAAATAACTCAGAAATAACTTTTGAGTTATATTCCATTTATCAGTGTATGTTATAACTTCAAGAATCGAGGAAACAAGATGTCGATTCCTCTCTCATCTTACAAAGCCACCTCGCCCTTACGCCCAAATCGCCTTACGTTTCTAAGCTCAACCTTTGTTATTTCGACTCTTTGAGGTCAAGATGAGATCCTCCCATTGTGTCTGATAATCGGATAGAAATAGGGAACACGTTTGAAGGATGTGTCATGTTCTTGCTGGTGGCTGATAGGATTGAGGTCAGGTTTTGACGGGGAAAATGGTTCTGTGGGGTAAGATGGCACAAATATATATTTCACGTAATAGGGAATATACATGTAAATAGTAGGTACGTTTTGATATAAGTGGAGAAAGATTGTCATTGTGACTGAGGCTGCATTCTTTATGTTATGAAGCCCAAGGCTGTAGTGACTTTTCACGTGTATCAAACGACGTTTTTCAATACACTTACGAAGACATAAATAAAAGGGGTTAACTAACGCGACTTTTGGGGATCGACGTATGGCCAGCCTGATATGATAAATGTAATAAAATTGTGACGGGGGCGAGCACGCACACTTTTCCGCACTAGTGTGAAAAAAAGTCAATTGCGTGCCTAAAAGTGGTGGATTAAGAGCGGACTTTCAAGTTAGTGTATTGAAAACTTATTTGTGGTCTAACCAATGAATAAAAACAAATATAAAAAAATAGAATATTAATAGTGAAAACAATTTTTTCCGGTACGTTTGGTACAGTGGTTGAGCGATTGGCTGCAGTGTTGCGTGTCGCGAGTTCGGTTCCCGCACACAACAAATATTAGTATGGCCTGCAGATATGTGTTTCGGGTCTGAGCGTCTGAATGATATCTTAAAATATTATCTTTTATGAACCTTACATTTTTCTGAGACAATTTTTTATAATAGTAAAGAAAAAAAAAATGGAATTCCTTGCCGGAATCTGTGTTCCCTGATGGCTACAACCCGGGAATCTTTAAGTCAAGAGTGAATAGGTTACTTCTAGGTTTTTTTTTTTTTTTTTTTTTTTTCCGGTGGGAAAATCATCTTATGACATCCCCCGCTCTTGGGCGGGGCGGGAGATAGTGTCAGACTTTTACTGACTAAAAACCCACTCCTGTTCCCTCGTTGCCTTACGTACTGGGGCCGAGTCTTCCTTTCAGAATCAGACCCTTGGCCCAAGTAGGCTTCGACCCTGCTGGGCCCCTACAGTTGCTGACATCTCCTTGAGGCGCGCGTGAAACAGTACGCGCCGTCGACGACTTGGGCTCGGTCCGATTACCGGACGGCCGGACAGCGAGCCACCCATTGCTCGCCGTAGGTTACTTCTAGGTAAGCGCGCTCCATCGTCGACCGCATCGTCGCTTTCCATCAGAAAGAGATAGATAGAGATAGAGAGATAGTGGATGGATGGTGGTAGTGGTGGTGGTAGTGGTGGTGGATGGTGGTGGAGTGGTGGTGGATGGTGTGGTAGTGGTAGTGGTGGGAGAGTGAGATAGTGGTCAAGCGCGAACCTATCAAGAATAAAAAAAAAAATATAAAAGCAAGTCAATAATAAAGATTTCTGTTTCATCAAATAAATACAAACCTACTCTCCTTTCTCACAATTATTGTTTTCTCCTCATTTACTCTGAATTCTAAGAATATTAACTAATTAAACTAGACATCGTAGTTGGCTAACTAATCTAACTTTTCTAATGTTTTAATCATTTTTCTACCACGGATTACTGAGACATAAATAACTGTATCTCTTGTAGAAGGAAAAATATAAATAAATCGACTAAAGAACTTGTAACGAAGTTAGATGGTCAAAGTTTTCCTTGTTAAGAAGATAATTTCTCAGATTCACTGTATATATACTTGTCATAATAATTGAGTAAGTAGTTCTCAACTCAACAAGTAACTTTATCGAAAATCGCAAATAGAAATAATTTTTCGAAACCGTTCAATATTAAGGGGCCCCCTTTATTTTGAACTTTATTTTATTTTGATGTCAGCAAACCATAGGGGCCCAACAGGTTCGAAGCCTACTGAGGCCAAGGGTCTGATTCTAAAAGACTCAGTTCCATCGTCGACCGCATCATCGCTTTCCATCAGGTGAGATGGCGGTCAAGCGCGAACCTATCGTGAATAAAAAAAAAAAAAAAAAGACTCAGCCCTGGTACCAAAGGCAACGAAGGAACAGGGGTGGGTTTTTAGTTAATAAAAGTCTGACATGCCCTCGCGCTCCGCCCAAGAGCGGAGGATATCATTAGATGATTTTATCTTCTATGAAAAAAAAAATGTCCAACAGTGGATGGCATATGGCTGAAATGATGATGGCGGATAAGATATTGTACAAAAATAAACATGGACAAGTATCCAATAAGCATAAGCATAATCAGCCTTTTAATGTTCCTACTGCTGGGACTCAGACCTCCTCTCGCTAGGAGAGGGAATGGCCCGTAATCCACCACGCGGGCCCAGTGCGGGTTGGTGAATGTCACATGTCTTCGAATTTTTGGTTCTAGGACATGCCGGTTTCCTCACGATGTTTTTCTTCACCGTTTCGAGAGCAGTGGCTATGAAATAATTATACAAAGTAATGTGCCTGGCTGGGTTTGAAACCGCGACCTACAACTTGTATTTCGGGGACGCTACCACTCGGCCACCACTGCTCTAAGTATCCAATTACCAACTTTTATCTTTATAGTTAAGGTTCGAAAAATAAACCAGGTGATAATGTTATCTGTTCTGTAAATTCTAGACAATTTTGTAGTTAGCAATTGTGTCAAGGCAGTATAGTGACCATTATGGGAATAAAACCCAATGTATTAGAATTTAATGTGTTTCTATTACTGCTAGGGCACGATAAAATCTACATTTCTGCAGATAATAACCAGTTGGCTGGTTATGGCAGTTTTAATAGTACAGCCTTATTATACTAAGTGTCAGCTATAATCCATTTTTGTTTATACTAAGAGCCAATTCTAAGTTCTCAAAAATATTGTCTGAATCTAGTTTCGATTTTAACTCATTGGAATCACCCCTCTTTGAGGAGTTGCTGGAAAGACAACATGGCGTCCTTACCTTCCGCATGTCGCAGGTCTTCATCGGAAATAGTAAGTTCGGGAGGTTCCTTCACCGGATTCATGTGGAAAAAACGCCCGGGTGTTACCATTGTGTGGACTACCCGGAAGGCCCGGTGGAGCATACGGTGGAAGTTTGCCCCGCCTAGGCAGAGCACCGCCTTGTCCTCGTGGGGGCGATCGGCGGTAGCGATCTCTCGCACCGAGCCCAAGTCGTCGACGGCACGTAGTGTTCCACGCGCGCCTCAAAGAGATGTCAGCGAAACAGTAGGGGCCCAGCAGAGTCGAAGCCTACTGATGCGAAAGATAACCCTGGGGCCCTGGAACGAAGGCAAAGAAGGAACAGGAGTGGGTTTTAGTCAGTAAAAGTATGACACGCCTTCTCGCCCCACCCAAGGGCGAAAGATGTCATCAGATGATTTCCCACATAATAACAAAAAAAAAAGTAGGATTGATAAACAAACAACTTTGTAGTTGAAAAACTATACGTACTCGTACTCCAATTAATATACGTCACGGTTATGTATTCTACTGTAAATAAATATGTGTAATTTAAGTTTGAGATTGGAGCTAAAATATTGATTAAATTGACTTAAGTTACCAGCTTAGCTTATACAGTTCCAAAAGATTGCAGAGATTTCGAGTCGAAATTAATATTACCTATGTAGGATATTTAATATTAATTTCAACTCGATATCTTCCTTAGAGCAATGGTGGCCGAGTGGTAATGGCTCCGACTTACCGAGTCGTACGTCACGAGTTCAAACCCAGCCAGGAGCATTGCTTTGTGTAATTTATTTCATCACCACTGCTCTCAAAACGGTGAAGGAAAACATCGTGTTAGGTGACGGTAGAGCCTGTAGCCAGAGGCCCGACTCCCATTCACCCACAGCCAGAAGGCGGGCGCGCTCAGCAGTATTGGTGGACGTATTGATAAGATTATTCCGTACCAACCTGCAGAGCGGCTCATCCCACTGTCTCTGGGAAGATGGATTACCAAAATAAATTTAATTTCTGAAGTTGCCTATAATATTTGCTAAGTTTCCTCGATTCCTCATGGATCCCATCAATAGAACTAGATTTTGAAAAAAATGGGACCCATCTGAAAGCATATCCTTTAAGAGGAAAAAAAATAGCAAATCGGTCCATAGACGACGGAGTTTTGAGGTACCATAAATAGAAAAAAACAACCAAATTGATAACATCTTCCTTTTTTTGAAGTAGGTTAAAAATACCTTTGATTAATTGGATTAAATAAAATAACAATAAAAAGGACAAGTAAAAAAAAATTATATCAATAGACACTATTGACAAACGGACAACGATGTGGCCATAAGGTTTTTGTTTTTAACATTTGAGTTACAGAACCCTAAAAGAAAAGAGGCGCAGAATACAAAATGGCAGCCGTAGCTACAAGACAATAATTATGAACGCATTGTTGTTCAAGAACCAAGAAGTTAATTAAAATTGTGTCTTTTTGTTCTTCTTATTTTCGAACAATAGATTTTTACAGGAAAACCTACAATCGTTTATTGTTTCTGAATATTGGCTGGCTGTTTTTATATATTTTTTTTTTAACTTTTGCTTCACATTAAGAACTCTTTTTTTTTACTCTTGAGTCGTGGATGCATTCAGAAGTTAAAGCTAAGCATTCGGTCCCGACTCGAGTGGTACGCCTTCTAGCTCCACCCAGAGCGGGAGAAGTCATAGGATGATTTACCCACCTTAAAAAAAAAAAAAAACAGTAGGCGCACCGGGTCACAAATACAACACAATCATAACACAAAACAACACAACACAATCAAAGTACACAACAAAACACAATTAAAGCACGGTCACAAGTATATGAGTTTACATGATTACAAATGCTCCCATGATACAGAAGTAATTCCTTGTGTAGAGAAAAAATATATAATCAAGATTTTTGTAACTTATAACTTGATTATTTTTAAAGTGGCAATAGAGTTTTTTTCACGTTCTTCTCAGTAGAGATCTACGCTTTGGAATGTTTTTTTTTTAAGTTGGTAATCCTTCAATGACTTCTCCCGCTCTAAGTCAGTGCGGGAAGGCTTGTTAGACTTTTACTGATTAAAACCCTGGACCCCGGGGGTTCTCTTTCGCACAACCCATGGCCTCAGTAGGCTTCAACGTTGCTGGGCCCCTACAGTTTTGCTAACATCTCTTTGAGGCATGCGTAGAACACTACGTGCCAGACGACTGAGGCTGGGTCCAGACGGTAACCAGACGGTCGGACGGCGAACTACCCATTGCCAGTCGTCCGCAAGCACACGCTTACGGTGGCTGAAAATCGGTGTCCTGGCGGCTGGGGCGCGAGGACGTCCGTTTCCACATGCGTGCGGAAAATCCATTTATCCTAACTAACAACAGAACTTTGGAAAACAGATAATTATAATTATTAACGCATAGTTTGATCAGCGTTTCCAATTCAGTTTCCACGATTTGGCGCCGACACCTTACAGTTGACTACGCAATTAGGATACCATAATGAATTCAGTGACACAAGATCTGTTTGACGTGATGTGTCGATCTTTAGGGTGCTTTTACATTGAAGTGGAGCTGGTTTCTATCAATTTAATAAAAAGCTATCCTCCGTTCGAAACCACTCTCTATTTTTATTTCAATCACTTTCACGTAGGATTTTTTTATTTTTTATTCTTGATAGGTTCGCGCTTGGCCGCTCACTTTCACCTGATGGAAAGCGACGATGCGGTCGAAGATGGAACGCGTTTATCTAGAAGTAACCTATTCACTCTTGACTTAAAGATTCCCGGGTTGTAGCCATCAGGAAATACAGATTTCGGCAAGGACCGAGCCCAAGTTGTTGACGGCACGTTGTGTTCCACGCGCGCCTTAAAGAGACGTCAGCAACCGTAGAGGCCCAGCAGGGTCAAAGCTTACTGGGGCCAAGCATTTGTTTCTGAAAGGTAAACTCGGCCCTAAGACGAAGACAAAGAAGGAACAGATTGGGTTTTTAGTCAGTAAAAGTTTGACACGCTTTCTCGCTCCACCCATGTGCGGGGGATGTCATTGTATGATTTTGCAACCAAAAAAAAAGTCTTTGCATCTCGCATGTAGTTGTAATTTTATTCTAAGCGAGATTTTTCTGCGAGATGATCTAGTCAGAATAGCTCCACGCGATTTTACGTGCGAACTTGTATTTTCCCACAAAAAAGTTACACACAACTAAAATACAAGTTACTCAATAAAAAGTAGCATTCCACTCGCGATAACTTAAACCAATACTAAGAAACACTTTTCTTTCATATCGACACAAGTTTTATTATCAATAAACTGGTGTTCCGTCACGCCATGTGACATCAGTATTAAGGGCTGTATCAGCTAGACACGATACGACAAGAAATAAGTCGCTTCTGCGATTAGCGATTTAGATACTTTTTGGAAACTTAAAGATCTAAGCTTTAGAATGTGCAGCCTTTTTTTAGGGTTCTGTACCTCAAAAGAAAAAAAAGCAACCCTTATAGTATTACTTTGTTGTCCGTCTGTCTGTCTGTCAAGACCTTTTATCTCGTGAACGCGTAGAGGTATCGAGTTGAAATTAAAACCTAAGGTCTGTGTTTTCTTGATGCTGTGAAAAAATCAAACATTTGAGTTAACGAAAAAAAAAAGATACGGCCGTTTATGTGTCAAAAAAACGTAAATTTCGATAGTCAAAAGAATCAAAATTCATAGGGTACTTCCCGTTGATCCAGAATCCTGAAATTTGGCATAAAGCAAGGCCTTATAGCAATAAATCTGATAACAGAAAATTTGTAGTTACGTCACAATTTTTTTTGCCTTTCGGAAAAATCTTCGTAACTCAATTCGGGAATTGAACTGTTTTTATAGGTAAGTTTGTACGGAACCCTCAGTGCGCACTTGTCCACTTTTTTTAATGATAAATGATATTTATTATGCAAATAGGATTTAAAAAAATTCTTTTACACTGTAGTTAATGTGGAACTGGAACACAAAAGGCAACTGAAAGAGTATAGCATAATTACTTTTTTAATGTTTTCATTCCTGGGACTCAGGCCTCCTCTTTAGGAGAGAGAATGGGTTGTAATCCATCACGCAGGCCGAGTGCGGGTTATGATGATGATGATGAAGAAGTCACATGTCTTCAAATTTTTGGTTCAAGGACATACTGGTTCCTCACGATGTTTTCCTATACCGTTTTGAGAGCAGTGGTGTTAATATAAATTACACAAAGTAATATGTTATGATAAAAGTCTGACACGCCCTCTCGCTTCATTCAGAGCGAGAGAAGTTACTTGATGATTTCCCACCTAAAAAAACAAAGACTGTGTTTTTAATATCGTGCTGATTTCATCATGCATGTGGAGTTGCTCCGCATGCGGGGCAAAACGCAAATCAGGCGACCAACAATCCAAAAAGTCTTCTGTCTGCGGTGCCCCTAAAACAGTTTCATGTGATTGTCGGAAAGGCAGCTCGCGATCATTATCAGAGCGCTTTACGTTACCTACAAAAGTTATCGGCGACCTAAATCTCGGTAGGATTGGGTTGACGTAAATCTGGGAGTATGTTGGGTTATGCTCTGACATATACGAACGTTATGTCATTATTCGTTGGTATTAAATCATTAATAGAAGTTATGATTAATGGTTCAAATGTACGTTTGGAATTGTCTGTGAAACTAGCTGGTTATCGCGACTTGGTTCGTGTAGAAACTTCAGTTCCTTATATTCAACTAATTAAGAAAAATAAAGGAAGTGGCTCGTTACGTCACCAGCACTTAGGTTCAACACGTCCGTCTTCGTCAACGGTTCGTAAGCAATTGAACCGTCACTGTAAGTGCACTCGGGATAAGTATGCAAACATACAGGAAGGAATAAATGTTTATTTTTATCTCACATACACACAACTTATTAAAACCAAATAAATAAAATAAAAAAAACAAATTAAAAACAATTGACAAAAAATTGAAATGAGAAAAAAAAACGGTTACGTGCCGATTTAGACCTCATACAGATTTTTAACCAAGAATAACTCTTGTATTGTGGGTACGTTAATAAACATGTAAACTCACATACAGAACACATCCAAACCCGGGACACTTATGTGTAGGTCATACAAATATTTGTACCGTGCGGGAAACGAACCCACAACACGCAGCGCAGCTACCAATCGCTCAACCACTGCGTTCACCGTGCCGTTACAATTCAGTGGTATTTTTTTTCGGTGAGAATATCATCCAATGACATCCACAGCTTTTGGGCGGATCAGGAGGATGTGTCAGACTTTTACTGACTAATAATCCACTCTTCAGAAGCAGACCCTTAGGTTCAGTAGGCTTAGACCCTGCTGTGCCCCTACGGGGACCTGTGTGCGATAGTGCGTAATGAGCGCGTCAAAGAAATGACAGCAAAACCATAGGGCCTAAGCAGGGCCAAAGCCTACTGGGTCCATGGGTTGGATTCTGAAAGGAAAACCCGGGGTTCTGGAACGCAAAGAGAGGACAGGAGTGGTTTTAGTCAGTAAAGGTTTGGCATGCCCTCTCGCTCTGTCTAAAAGTGGGAGAAGTCATTAGAAGATTTCCCAAGTAAAAAACAGAAATAAAGGTAGGAAAAGGTTATAGCAATAAGTGGTGCGTTGTCCTTCATTCAAAGCATTGCCAGCATTATATGAATTTCCTAGGAAGTCATCTATGTACGTAGCACAATTCGTAGTATTCCAAGCTATTAACAACGCTATTATAGTAGCATTAGGAATCGCATTCGCATTAATAGTCGATTATGCAGTGTTTGAACTGTTAACAATTCGATTTCGATTGCATTTCCGTAGCGGAAATCTGCTCTTTGATTCAAATTCTAATCTTACAATGTACCATGCAACCATTGAACATGTGACCATTCATAGCAATACCTTAAGGTGAGTCTGTAGTGTGGACTAACTCATGAGGACCCGAGCACGAGCGACCCAAAACAAATTCGAGCTTGGATTGTGTTCCGCTCTTGCTGGGCTCTTCTAACGAAGACCCACTTTATCATCCAGGCGCGTTACTTTTTGTAATTTATTTCATTGCCATTGCTTTAAAACGATGAAGAAAAACATCGTGAGGAAACCAGCATGTCCTATGACCAAAAAATTCGTAGACATGTGACATCGCCGTGCGACCGTGAGACACACATTATGTCAGTGTTTTTTTTGTTTTTTTTTTAGTTGTCTTAATTTTTGTTTTCACAGTGTGTGTATCCATGCGTGCCAAATAAAATATTTTTCTTTCTTTCTTTTCTCTCTTTCTTTACATACATCAAACCGCACTGGGTCTACGTGGTGGTGGCCCATTCCCTCTCCTGGAGAGGAGGTCTGAGTCCCAGCAGTGGGAACATTATAAGGCTGATTATACTATGCTGTGGAAGTGTTTCCATTGAAGCTAAGATGTGCGAACTGGCGAGGAGCGGATCATGTATTACTCAATCACAGTGGTCGAAATATCCACTTCGTATCAGTAGAAATAGTGTAAGTGGTAAAAGTCTAACACTCCCTTTCACACCTCCTGGAGTGGAAGGAGTTATTTGACGATTTTGAAAAAAAAGCCTACGTGGAAAAAGACTGGGCGAAGAATCGTATTTAGAACGTTGCATATAGAAGAATAAAATCATTTATTTTGTAGATATAGAAAAGAAAAGAAGCAAGAAAATGAATTTATTTGGCACAACACAAGGCATACACGCATTTTATTAAAACACGAAACGATAAAGAACCAAAAAAAAAAATACAATTGTGTGCTAGTCGACTGCATTAAAATATCAGTTCAACATGAATGCCAGTCAAGAAGATATTGGGTACATAACGTAAACTCAACACGTTCCCAATAATTCTTCTTTCATATAGGTAAGGAATAAGCTTCTCGAAATAACGTATGATTTATTTATCTCAGTAACGTGCCCGACTTTATTGCTAACAATTTTTCTGACGATGTTATGACGTTTTGTCGCCGTATATCAAAGATTTGTGGTCGGAAAGATTCATTAGAAAGGTTTTGTGAAAATATAGCGTGGTATAAGCACACAAATTGAAGGAGAGTTATTATTATTATTATTTATTCTTTATTGTACACCACTTTAAAAAATACAAGACAAACATTTATAAAAATGAGTGTAAGATAGGCGGTCTTAACGAACAGGACAAATTCTTACAGACAACCTTTGGATGGAGTGAACAAAAGGAGACAGATTTAGGACTGTTAGTGTACAAACAAATAAGAAGTAATACTAATAAGACATAAAGAGAGAGCGATAGAGTCATAGAGTTGTGAGAGATAGGACACTGTAGAAGTTGCTAGAAAAGAGGCGTTTGCTGAGACGCACACTAAATTAAAAGACAATTAATAATTACTGCTAAAAATACATAAGTTATTAGGTTAGGTTAAATTAGTTATGACAAAGCCTGGAGCGTAAAAAAGAGAAAACGAGAAACTGTAATCGTTGGAAAGAATGAAAGAAGGTCTTTGTCCAACACTGGGACAATACGGGTTAGCTATAATTAAAGTTCACATATAAAGGCCATCGCCACTACATTAAGTCATACAGACATAATGACATGGATACATTTGTCGTCGATGTACCAAGCATTTTCATAATTTACTGCGTCTCTTTGTTCTGTCCCCTCATCGTCAAGCTCCACTGGGTAGAGATCACATGACTCATTACAGGCACGTAAGACATTTCATTTTTATGTCTCTTGTGCGAGATCTTTCTTTGAACTTTGAATAACATATTGTGTATGTATGTATATGTATTAAATTGAATTGATGCATCATATAAAACGGATGGGATCATTCGCCTTCGGAAGAGGCTTTGTTTCTCTCTTAGTGCACGTCATTCGGCTGAAATGATGGTCAAAATAATTATCGAAACGTAAATCAATATAATTGTGTGAGAAAATTTTCTGGAAGTGCATTTCATTTGAACCAAAAGATATCCATATTCCTGAAAATTTCATTTCATTGATGATGATCATCTAAATCTTACTTATTTTATTATTAAGGCACACCAAAAAATTTTTTACACTTTCGCAAGATGGTCCAGTCGAATCAGTTACAGGTGTGCACATCATTCACAAATTTTGCGAACATTCATAGTATTTTTAAATTTAAGTTAGACTTTGAATAGATTATAATTTAAATGCAGAACAATAATTAAAATAAAAATATCAATTTAAGTATTATTATTAACAATTAAAATATAAAAATTCAAACAATTTACATTACAGACTAAACACTACAAATAAATTAATATCACAATAAAACAATTAAATTACGATTAGAATAATCAACTACAATTAGAATAATTAACATTAAAAATTATTCAAATCATCCAATAATTTGTCCCATTCTGAGGTGCAGTGAATCATACCTGGATCCTTCAGTTGCCCTTTGCATTCTAGGTCTATAGGTTTCCTTTTCAAAAAATCCAAAATTATTTTGTATATGTGTTATATTTTTATGTTTGTAAAGGGAATTGTATATCTGCAAGTCCATCACAATAACTCTTTCACCGAGGAATTAAGCTTCAATATATGTAGCTGTGTCATTGGATTTTCACCCAAAAAAACCTGTGTTCTAAGCTACCTGGTTTCTGTAGGTACAGGAACGAGGCCGCGAGCAAAATTGTAGTGTATAATACGGTTGATGAAAGAGTCCATGTCTGATATGCTAACAGGTGTCTGTGCCTATATTATGATTGATGGAATGATCCATATCTCGCTTACTAACAGGTTAATGTAAATTACGGTTGATGGAAGGATCCGTGTCTCACTTACTAACGGGTTACTGTATATCATGGTTGACGGAAGGATTTATGTCTCATTTACTAACAGGTCCCTATATCCATAATTATTATAGTTGATGGACCCTCCATGTCTTATTTACCAACGGGTTACTGTACCAATATTATGGTTGTTGTATATTATGGTTTTTATGTTTGAGTCCATATCTTATTAACTTACGGGTTAATGTGAAATATTATTGATGGAAGTGTCCATATCTCATTTACTAACAGGTTACTGTGTAATATTGTCAATAGAGGTATCCCTGTCTCTTTTATTTATTTATTTATTTAACCTTCATGTACAGTGGTGGTACATAGGCTTAATGCCACAAAGCATTCTCTACCAGTCAACCATTGGATTAAAAAGAAAACACTGTGGTAGGTGTGCACAATAAATAGATAACAGATATTTTTGAAATAGAATGTAGTATCTTTAAATTAAGTGGCTTATAAATGATAAATGATATTTATTTTGTAAGTAGGTTTAAAAAAACACTTTTACACGTCAATTTTTTTTTGTCATTTTAAACTAGATGAGGCCGGTGTTTCCTAGCTGACTACCCTGAGAAGAAACACCGAAACAAACTCAGGGGTCAAAGTCTCTTTTAAAGTCCATACAGTTAATATGTAATGGTCAAATCACATGAGAACAGTGCAGATTTGTCTGAGATGGTCTTTTGAAGAAAGAACCATACAAATTTGAGTGGACCTGTCCAGTCAGTGCAAGCATTTGTCAGTATTCGCAAAGCTCAACCCAGGACTACTAAGGAGCTCAACGACTTGACGAACAATACCAAGGAAAGGACATTTGGGTAGGCCGCAGAATATACTCAAATTGCCAGACATACGTTAAAATTACTGAAAAGGAAAAAAAAAAGGCAATCAACATTGTTCTCACGTTCACAATAATAAAAGTAAATATATAATTTACAAAATGTAATTTACTTAATAAAGTAAATATTGATGTCAAAAATAAAAATAAATAAAGTCAAATTGCAAAATAAAAATAATCTACAATATCAAATTGTAATAATAAAATTATAATAAATTATATATATAAATTATAATAATAAATTATATCATATAAATTATAATAATAAAATACGTATACATGCTAATGTCATAAACTCACAGCAGTTGCAGAAGTTGCAGTTGTATACTATGATAAATAAGAAATCATTCTAATTAAGAGAAGTTAAATTATAACAATTATGACGAAGACCGAACTAAGATTGAGAGAAATTCAAGTAGTAGTTCCGAATTTTACGCCTGAAGGAAAATTTACTTTCAGCTTTTTTGATGTCAATGTCTTTTACTAACGGGTTGCTGTGTAATATTGTTGATGAAAGTGTTTATATTATCTCAGTTATTAACAGGCTTCTGTATAACTTTATTGATGAGAGTATTCATATAACGCGTTGCGCTTTTACTAACGCGTTGTTGTGTAATATTGTTGATGGAAGTATTGTTTAATACCGAGCGCCGCAGCGGAAACACTCCTTACTAAAATTTTGAACTGTTTCTCTATATGTGTATACAGGTAGGTATAAAAATAAAACACCGCATACTGATCTATATCATTAGTATATTTTGAGGTTTGTTGCTGGCCCTAACCAAATCGCGGTAACGAAACCATATCGACTTTTAATTTGATCCCAACGCCATCTATCGAGCGAAGGGTCAATTATAACAAAAGTTTTGGTTTCATATTTTATTGGAACTCTGTCGATCGCAAACAAGTATTTATATGTTAGTGTTACTAACAGATCATTGTATAATATTGTTGACAAAAGGGTTCTTGGCTCCTAGCTCGTATTATTGATATTATTACACCATCAGATCAGCTATAACCCCCAGATAATTAAGTTCAAACCAGGTTAATAGTCCTTTAGTTCACTCCATTAATACCAAGCGCTGAGTATAGTGTTTTGTCATTAATTGATAGGTTTAATACGTTATGTAATATTCAGTGTAATTTGATCATATTTGTGGTGGCGTTTTGATCCTTCAGGTAATTAATTAGGAGAATCAAATAAAGATTGTATTATGTAGGAATTGTACTAGGAACTGTATTTGACTGACCTGTTGGTCTAGTGGTTAGTGGCCCGGACTGCTATGCTGGAGGTCGTGGGTCCGATTCCCACCCAGGACAAATGTTTGTGTCATGAGCACGATCATTTGTTCTGTGTCTGGGTGTAATTTATCTATAATATGTATATATTTAGAAATATATAAGTATGATTATCAGGTGTCTAGTACTTATAACTGACTAGACGCCGTTGTGTGATAGTTGTGGAATATATATATATATATATATATATTTATAGCCCGTTTATGTCCCACTGCTGAGCAAAGACCTCCCTTTCCCTTTTCCACACAAGTCTGTCTTCGGCCATTGCGGGCCAGTCCTTGTGGAATATATTATATAATTATATTGTAGTACCAATCTGACCAGAATTGAATTGGAATTGTAATTATTGTAGTGGGAACTGTACTGCAAAAGTAAACTATACGAGTTAAGTTAAAATGGGTATATAGGAGATGTATGAATACTGTGTCGCGGTCCTGGAATTTAAAGGGCAACTGAAGAAGAGCAAAATTGGCGAAGGCGATTGGCGGCGGCGACCCGTCAGTCTGGAGCGGGAGGTAATGGGAAGCGGTCGGCCCTGTCTGCGAAGTAGTAATGCTACAAGTTTAAGTAGTTACATAAAAGAACGGGCATCCTCACGCTCCAGTCGCCGAGATAGGCGTCGCAGGGTGATCCCCGGTCACGGAGCCGTGGGCTTGTGGGCGACGAGAAATATAGGTAACTCGCCGTCCGCTCCCCTGACAAAGGCCGAACCCGTGTTAACCTTAAAGTGATGTTAGAAAAACTGTAAGGACCCAGCAGAGCCGATGCCCGCTAGGATCACGAAGAATTTCTGGAAAGGCAACCCCTGGTCCAAGAACACAAAAGGCAACTGAAGGATATAGGTGTGGTTTTAGTCAGTAAAAGTCTGAGATGCTCTCTCCCAACACAGGAGAGTACTGAGAAACGAACTATGGATAATGAGATGACAGCTGTGTTATGTAAGAAAATATTCTCGTACCTTTTAAATAAAAACGTTCAATCCATCCGTTTCTTTTACCGTTTTATTATTCTACGTTATTATATGTAAATTTAAAGTCTCTCACGACCATATTTCTCAATCTGTTCTAACACATGCCTTAAGCATTTGGCAACGCCTTCTGTATATTATGTAGGTAGTATTCTTTTCCTCTGCATAATATATTATGCCTTTAATTTTTCCCACTCCATCGGCGCGTAGTTTTCTACGCGCGTCTCAAGATGTCAGCAACCGTAGAGACCCAGCAGGGTCGAATCCTACTGGGGCCATGGGTGATGCGAAAGAGATTGCCCTAGAACAATGGCAAAGAAGGAACAGGAATAGGTTTTTAGTCAGTAAAAGTCTGACATGGGTATGTTTTTTTTTTTTTTTTTTTTTATTGGGTGGGAAAATCATCCTAATGACATCCCCGCTCTTGGGCGGAGCGGGAGATAGTGTCAGACTCTTACTGACTAAAAACCCACTCCTGTTCCTTCGTTGCCTTCGTCCCAGGGCCCCGGGTTCCGCTTTCACACTATGGGTATGTCAGACTTTCACGAGACGCCCAAGAGCGCGGGATGTCATAAGATGACTGTCCCACCTAAAAAAAATGCATTTAATTTAATTCACCATCACATCTATTTTTCGAGGTCGGAAATCATCAAATAACTTAGGGTCCAGTTCTGGGTGGAGTGAGAGAGCTTGTAAGGCCTTCTGTCCACGGACGCGTAGCTTCATAGACGCGTATTCGTCAACGAAGCTGCAATGACACGAGGTCATGACGTTGCCGCTTCTTCGACCGAGTCCCACGCAGGCGTACACCAGGCGTATAATGATGAATACGCGTCTATGAAGCTACGTGTCCGTGGACAATAAGCCAAAATTTAGTATGTAAGCTTCACGTAGGAGTCGTCTTCAAGCGTATAATGACGAATACGCGTCTATGAAGCAACGTATCCTTGTATGTAAGCTTCACTCGGGCTTAAACCAAGCGTATAATGACGAATACGCGTCTATGAAGCTATGCGTGCGTGGACAGTATATCTAAGCATTGTAATGAAGTTTTACGCCATCAAAAGTCCTACATAATTCAAATTTATAGCATAATCTAATTTTGTAAAACGTAAGAAGCTAGTGCACGGTTCCAATGGTCGTTTTTTATGGAGAAGAACTGGCGTTCCATGTAGACTGCAAAATTCTATTTATTTTACAAGCACACTTATAAAACTCTAGAAGCTAGTGCACGGTTCCAATTCGGCCAACTCGGCCCTGGAACGAAGGCAAAGAGGAACAGGAGTGGGTCTTTAGTCAGTAAAAGCTTTACACTATCTCCTGCTCCGTCCAAGAGCGAGGGATTTTGTGTTATTACAGTTACTCTTTCAAACAATTTGTAGCCCTGGCAGGACCAAGTTCGACTCATGAACATTATGTGATGGTCACACCACCTTCGCCGCAGGCGATCTCGATGGTGACGATCACTCCCTGGCTTCCAGTGAGTGGTGATCTTTGACCATCGCTCTGGATGTATTCGCGCAAATACAACACCTGTCAAGTGCGAGTCGGACTTGCGCACCGCGAATTCCATACAAAGTTACCTATATCAATTTTTTTTTGTGACGTAACTTCAAATTTCTTATCTGTAATAACATCTAATAGGACCGACGGACATATGGACAACAAGATAATCCTACAAGGTGTTTGTGGACTTAGTATGGAACCCTAAAATTGTTTAACATTATTCTAAACATTTTTATTTACGTCGAAAACAAGTTAATTGAACAGACACAGACAGCACAGGTAACAGAAACGTTGGATTAGTTAGAATTTTAATTACGATGTCACCGGCCGGTCGCGATCGATTTACACTTAATTGTGACACAATCAATGTGAGAGATACAGAAGGTTGATTGTAAAACAAATTGATAAAATGTTCTTGATTTGGTGTTGGTGTAGCAGGTACAATTGTTCGTATGTATTTCTGCCACCTACTATCGATGTTGTTGGCTTTGTAGAGGTCGCTACACCACGTCGGGATTACCTTTTTAGAAGGTAACCCCGACGGAAGATGAAAATCCGGGAAATTGTCCATTGCTTGATTTTAGGCTGTTTTATATGTTCTAATCGGGTGGAGTACTATAATACTGCGATACAGGATTTTGAACTATAGTTCCTATGTGACTTCATAAATTTCGGTACACTGTGCTATGGTTTTGGAAGGTTTACTTCGGCCATATTTCTCTGACCCGTGCAAATTTCATCAGGGTCTTTCTTGCTAAGGTTGCGAGACTGTTTTAAATGTGACCGTAGTCCTAGAACGGAAGAGGCAACTGAAGAACACAAGTCGCTTTATCCTAAAACGGGAGAAGTCATTTGATGATTTCCTCCCTCAATGAAAAAATCTTTTCAGCAATCTTTTGTAGGTTGTTCACTCATATGGCTGGTGGCCTCTGACGCCTGCGTGTTTGGAAATCTTCATGGATATTCTGTGCCCTGCGGTGGTTAGAGGGGTTGTCAGACTAAAACCACCTCGGTGTTCCTCGGTGTTGCGAGTGCAGTGTTGCGAGTGCAGTGTGACTTTCGCTGCCTTGGACTAAGCGTTGGCCCGCTACCCGAGGGCCTCGTCCCGTATTGGGGAGTGGCTCCCCTATACGTCTAAGAACTCATACATACGAGCGGCATGTACCAATGGCAGAGATAAATACAGCCATCGAACTACAGTGACACTTGCCACATACCACGGCTGCTGCTGATCTTCAAAGATATGTAATGTCGACGCGTTAATAGCTACTGCCGACGTGTCGACCGCTGACGCCGACGTGTTGTCGGCTGCAGTAAGTTGCCTCTGCCATTGGCAAAATGCCGCTTGTGTGTATGAGATCTAAGTGAGGTAGCGTGGAATACTACAGGCTACCATATTGGGTCTAGATTGATGGGGCGACGGATGTTCCATTACTTACTACTGGGCCAATATTTCATTGGTATTTAAAAGAAAATACAGTGTTGATATTCTGGTATACCTGTTGTGTCACCATAGTTTCTGCAAATTGTCTAAAACGGTGAAAATTATGCTGTTAACACTAATTGATTAATTAGTTTAGTTAATAACCAGCTTTGTAGATGATGTTTTAATAAATTAAATGGTAACCTCTGTTTTTGATTAATTTTCAAATTATTGATTTTCGTTGAAAGCTTAATTGGCAGACTGAGATTAAATTTTGAATGGTTTAATTTGATACAAGTACCATCATCATCATCATTTCACCCGAAAGTCCACTGTGGCCTCCCCAAGTTTCGCCATAATGACCAGTCCTGTGCGTCACAATTCAAGTACCTACATTTAATTTAAATTAATACTTCATAATTATAGAAGTGCACTTAAAGTCCCCTCAACCTTAGTTTGATCTTCGTCATAATTGTTATATTTTTATCCAACTTTAAAAAAGGAGGAGGTTATCAATTCGGTTGTTTGTTTTTTTATATGTAAGTTACCTCAGAATTTTTTTTTCTGTTAAAGGATATACTACAGAGTGGTTTTTTTTTTTTCAGAATCCAGTTTTGATGATTTAAAAGTTTTTTTTACTATTTTGGTGTACAATAAAGTTTTATTCTATTCTATTCTACGTATATGTTTGTTGGTGCCTTATTGGTCTCTTGCTTGCAAGCGCGACTATTGAACGTGGGTTCTTCTCCTGTGTCGGGTAAAAAGTGCTATTTTGTATATCAGCCCGAAATTTGAAAGGTGGTGATATTACATCACCCCCGTGCTTTCGAAAGCACATAAAGCAATTGATCTTTCTCCTGATCGCTCCCCCGTCATGTGAGATGACGGCAAATCATGAAGTGCAGTATCCTTTTTGCTGTGGGAAATCATCAAGTAAGATCACTCGCTCTGGATGGAGCAAAAGGGAATGTCAGATTTTTACTGACTAAAACTTACCTGTGTTCTTTCAGTTGTCTTTCAAACAATCCAGCAGCTCTGGTAGGCATCGGTACTAGCTGACGAAGGTCCTGTCAATTATACTGACAGCTCTCAGACGTCGACCCGGGCCTGGTTCTATTCAGACGGCAAGCTACCCGTTGCTTGATGTCTGCAAGCCTGCACCCACGGTGACCGAGCATCATTTAAAGTGAGAACTACACTAGACCGAGGCACACGTAAACCACGCCTGATTTGTACGTAGCAGCGCGTTGTGTGGCGTGTATCTAATGTAGCTCTGCAAGTCTAGTTGTCATATAAAATGTATGTAGACCGACGCGCCCAGATTGGCGTACGTGGCCCACGTGTGCGCAGTGTAGTTCTACCATTGTACCTCTAGATGGGGCGTAGGGAGTTCCTCTACCTCACGCTTTTTTCCAGTTATTTCGCTCCTCCACCACACTTAAGTACACAAGTTACTGTTTTCCGCACTAGTGCGAAAAAGTGAGCCAGCTCACTTCCGCCACAATTTATTGCAATTAATCGTATCAGATTGAGTGCTAAGCGAACCCCACGAGTCGCGGTTAACCCCCGTTAATTTATTTATTTGTAAGTGTATTGAAAAACGTTGTTTGACACATTTGGAAATTTTTTCATAACACCCTGGCCTGCTGCTCGGGCGAATACCACCTCGGTCGCAATGACAAACTCTCTCCACTTGCATCAAAATGTATTATTCTAATCGTGATATTAATAATAAATCTTGTTTATATAATATATATATATACAAGTTTCGTAATTGCTACTATTACATCCAGCTATTTCGAAGGGTAGATTATCATCTTGATCCGTGTTTAGCTTTATTTATTTCGATTATTGCGTCTAGCACGATACACTAAAATTAAGTGGCACGCACTTGTGAAATTATAAATAAAAACAAGCCAGTAAAAACTCTTTATTACTGCAAATCAGTCTAGAAAAAAACGAAGTAGGTATTGTTATTTTTCTTTCCTGGTAACATTTCGCTTGACTGTCAGTTGTCAAGAACGTCAGTTAACGTTTAAGAATTCATTAATATTAACCATGGTAACACAGAAGTTCAATTTTCATAGTAGGGTAGGTAATCAATCAAGTTTATATCAACGTGTGTCAATGTTGAGCTCGCGATATTACAAAATATTTGCACTAGATTTTTTTTTGTCGAATATGTTTTCTTGTGCGTGCAACCAGAAATTTAATCAAGTTGTGTAAACAGCATGATATAGATCTATTCCTAATTATGTCCTCAGGCGCCGGGCCTAGGTGAGTGAGGAGGAGGAGTGGCAGGCGGTCGCCTCTTTCTGCGAAGCAGTAATGCTAGCAAAGGAGGCGGCCGATTGCGTGAGGCAAATGTCTTCACGCCCCAATCTTCGCCGGAATCCGATCCCGATTTCTGGCCACCGTAGGCGCGGTCTAGCGGACAGTGAGCAATGGGTGGCTCGCCGTCTGATCGTCCGGTAACCGTCCGGACCGGGCCCAAGACGTCGACGGCGCGTACTGTTCCACGCAAGCCTCAAGGAGATGTCAGTAACCGTAAGGGCCCAGCAGGGTCGAAGCCTACTGGGGCCATGGCTGATGCAAAAAAGATCCCCGGGGCCCTGAAAAAATGGCAAAGAAGGAACAGGAGTGGGTTTTCTAGCCAGTAAAAGTCTGACACTAACCCCCGCTCTTCCCAAGAGCGAACTATGTCCTCAGCCAGGAAATGCTGTTTTGGAAACTGTAGTTGTATTTATAGATAAACTAATAGTAAGTTGTTTAATAACTTTTTCTTATCATTGTCTTATGCTACTGTACCCAATGTCTATGGAGTATAATATTGTATTATACGATGTCTTTGACATCGACGCAGAAATGATTATCATGGATCTAGTACATGATTCTGGACACCCCAGTGGTGGAAGTTTTCGTTGGTTTTCCTATTTTTTTTAAATTTTTTCTTTTTAAAATTTAAACTTTATAAAATCGTTATTCTAACATTTTTAGTAAAAATATAAAAGAATTATTTTAAAATAAAAAAGGTCATCGGGGATGATTAGAATAACGATTTTATCAACCCCGATGACATTTTAATGAATTAATTTTTAATTTAAAAAAAAAACTTTTTTTACTTAATATATTATCGGGGTTGGTTAGAATATCGATTTTATACAGTTTAAACTTAAAAAGTACAGTTTTTTTTTAAGAAATTAAGTAAAAGCCGACGAAAAATTCCACCACTGGGGGCTCCAGAATCATGTACTGGATCCATGGTATTCGTTTGTGCGTCGATATCAAAGACACGGTTTATAACATAAGCGAAAACTTATTATTAGCTTTTTTTTCTATTTTGGGTGGGAAATCATCTAATGACTTTTTCAACTCTAGGGCGAAGCTGAAGGGCGTGTCAGACTTTTCCTGACTAAAACCACACCTATATTTCTTCAGTTGTCTTGCGTTCTAAGACCGCGGGTTTTTTTTTCAGAAGCCAACCCATACTCCCAGTAGGCTTCGGCTCTGCTGGGCCATTGGGGCTTTGCTGAAATCTGCTGAGGCGTGCGTTCTATACCTATAATTATAACGTATTAAAAAACAAAGTCCCCACAGCGTCTGTTTGCTTGAGATAAACTTGGAAACTACTGAACGGATTTTCCGTTAAATGCAATTATCATCAATATACAGAGTGATTAATGAGGAAGTTTAGGTTATAATACATGCATGTTATAGTTAAGAGCAGTGGTAGCCGAGTGGTAACCGTGGCCCTGACTTACGAGTTGTAGGTTGCGGTTCAAACCCAGCCAGGCGCACTACTTTGTGTAATTTATTTGATCACCACTGCTCTCAAAATGGTGAAGGAAAAGATCGTGAGGAAACCGGCATGTCTTAGAACCAAAAATTCGAAGACATGTGACATTCACCAATCCGCACTGGGCCCGCGTGGTGGGTTACGGCCCATTCCTTCTTCTAGAGAGAGAAAGTCTGAGTCCCAGCTGTGGGAGCATTACAAAGCTCATTTTATATGTATATATAGTTAAGTCGAAAATTATAGTTGGGACGTTGGTTTTTTTTTTTAATAAATAAATTAATAAACATAATTGTGCATATTAGATTGCGCATGTTACTAAAAGAGTTATGAGTTTACATGTGGATGGATGGAGAGGAAGAGGGAGACTAAAGAAAAGATGGATGGATTGTGTGAAGAGTGATATGAAAGAAAAGGAAGTTAGTGATAGCATGACGAGTAACAGGGCAGAGTGGAAGAAAAAAACGTGTTGCGCCGACCCCAAATAACACGGGATAAGGGCAGGACGATGATGAATTGTGCATATTAGAAATCAGAAATCAGAAACGTTGGTTTCAAATAGACCAACTACAGGCACTTTTGAATTGTCAAAATGTAGGTCAGTCAAAAAAAAAGTGATGCTAAATTGCACGTTCCAAAGCGTAGACCTCTATGGAGAAGAACGTGTAAGAAACTCCATGGACACTCTTTTAAATCATATTATGAGTTAAATTAATTTTGGTTACATATTTCTTGTCGCTTCTAATATGTGAGCACAATGTAGATAAGTAACAACATTCTAACAAATATGAAACCCGCACCTCTACAGTTTTTTTTCCATACATTTTTGCTGAGCTGTGACCATACATCTACCATATACATGATACTTTGTTATACCACGATATTTTCATACAAGCCGACAACGCAAAAAAAAAACCATATTACTCACACATATATAGGTTACAATATCGGATTTATCACATTTTTCCTTAATATTTTTCTTCATAATATCCATAGACACGCATCTATCTCAAGGGAAAAGCTATCGGCTGTACATTCCGTCATTCTCATGACGTATATTTTCACTTTTTAGGGTTCTGTACCTCAAAAGGAAAAAAAACGGCGTCTCTATAGGATCACTTTTTTGTCCGTCTGTCTGTCTGTCAAGCAAGACCCTTTATCTCGGGAACGCGTGGAGGTATTGAGTTGAAAAAACCATATACTCAGGTCTGCAGTCCCTAGAAGCTGAAAAACAAAGATACGGCCGCTTATGTCACAAAAAAGCATATTATTTTGACACTCTCAAGGGCATCAAAATTCATAATGTACTTCCCGTTGACCCAGAATCCTGAGATTTGGATAAAGCAAGGCCTTATAGCATAGGTATAGGCATAGATCTGGAAACAGTAAATTTGTTGTAACGTCACAAAAAAAAAAATCGATTCGGAAAAATCTTCAAGAAATGAATAGAGTTTGGAATTGAACTATTTACAAAGGTAAGTTTGTACGGAACCCTCAGTACGTGAGTCCGACTCACACTTGCCCGGTTTATTTTTTTTTTGTCTGCTTTCTCCTGGTAATATTTAGGTATATAAAAAACTGTTGGGCGCCACTTTTACGCACGACGGAACGTGAAAGGAATATGAGGAGTTGAGGAAAGAGGAGTCTTTTCTTTGGAGATATATTAGGTAGGATGTATTTTTCGTAAAAATACGTTATTTTGGTGTTTTCTGGACCGTGTTCGAGTAACCACGCGCGCCTTGATGAGATGTCGATGTCAAAACTGTAGGGGCCCAGCAGGACCGAAGCCTACTGAGGCCATGGGGCCTTGGTTACTTGTGGTCCTGGACAAATAAAGGAACATAGTTGTGCTTTTATTCAGTAAAAGTCTGTCACGCCCTCCCGGTTTACCACAAGATTTTGACGCCAGGGTTGGAGCAGTGGTTAAGCAATTAGCTGCAGCGCTGCGTATATATAGTGTGGGGCACATTTTTAAAAAAAGAAAAAGAAATATGCAAAATTTAAGTTTCAATTCTAAACATACGTAAGCGTTTATATGTTTGTTACTTTTTTACGCTGAAATGGCTTAAAAGGTTGAACTGAAATTTGGTATACGGGCAGATTATAACTAGAGATATATGATACTTTTTTTTTGTTTTTGTAAGGTTTTTTGGCTTGAATACTAATTTCTTTAAGCCATGTCTTCTTTAATTCATTTTTTTACCATTAGCATATAGATGTAGACGTTCTAATGTATTTTTAGTATTTGGCAGCAAATGTATAAATCAACCTTCTCGGCAAATTTCGTTGAGGTAGTCAAAACTACAATAAAATTCTCAGTTCCAAATGATTCCACTTGTCCACTTACGCAGACACTTGAGATACAAAACTACCCATTTTATATCTCAATATCCACTAGGAATCAATTGGCAAATAATTAAAATAGCCACTGAACATCACTCAAAGAAATCCTGCCAAAATAAATTGACATAGGATAATTTTTATCCGTTTCTTATTTATTATTTATTAAATACTTTATGTACAAACGTACAGCGGCGACTTAATGCCTTAGGCATTTTCTACCAGTTAACCTTAGGGTGATGCAGAGATAAATAGTGGTAGGTGCAATAAAAGAGAGAGAAAAGGCGAATAGGTACAAGAATAGATATACTAATAAACCATAAACATCATACAATTATACAATACATACACAAATCAATAAACTATATACATATATATCTACATTAATAAAGTCAAACCAATGGTTCAAATAGACAATATGAAAACATTAGTGCTGTGATGATACTACTGCCAACTTCTTCTTATTCTTTTTTCATGCGTCAAAGCTCTGGCGCATAAAATAGTGTAATGTACCTAATGCTTAATACATTGAGCAAAGGTCTAGCCTAAACCCAGGTCCTGTATAAAATCTATCGGGAATATACGGGAACATTTCAGTAAAGTCATGTTGTCCCCGATTGATAGATCGTATCTATTCGGATGTCGTTTTTATTAGGAAACAAAAAAAAAGTTACGTGAAAATAGAGGGAGAATTGGGATTTTTTTCAGTGTTTTATTTTTTGGGTTCTGTAACTAAGTCGGAAAAAATGGAACCCTTGTAGGATCACTTTGTAGTTCGTCTGTCAAGACTCTTTTTCACAAGAACGTATGGAGGTATGAAGCTGCCCCCTAGCCAAGTTACAACTGTTTCGTTTCGATTCTCATATCGTTGATCACCTCAAGTAAGCTACGCCTCCGATTCCTTTATTCTGACGTCATCTCAATGCTCAGTCACGTGGTCAGCACAAAGAAATAGGAGGCGTGCCCGAATCGAGGCGATTAACGAAAAGAGAATCGAAACGAAACGGTTGTAACTTGGCTAAGGGGGCTGAAATTGATACTAAATACTCAAGTCTGCTGTCCCAAGCAGTAGTGAAAAAATCAATCTTCTAAATAAACGCAATCTAAAAATAAGGCCGTATAAGCTTTGTTTAGGCGCATATTTTGAAACTCGCAAGGAAATAAAAACCTATAAGATACTTAGCGTTGAAATTAGCATGAAGCAAGATCTCATAGCATAAAAATCTGAAAATAAATAATAATAAATAAATAATAATATTTTTTAATTCATTTAACAATGTTTACAATAGACTGGTTATGGTTTTACTGACATCTATTTGAGGCGCGCGTGGAAGACTACGTGCAGTCGACGAAACGGGCTCGGTCCGGACAGCGAGCTAACCATTCGATCGGAAGAACCGATCACCAAGTCATCGGTCCACCTTGTGGGAAGCCTTCCCACGCTGCGTCTTCTGTTTTACGAGCAATGTGCCCTGCCCACTGCTTGTTAAGTTTGGCGATTCTTCAAGCTATATCGGCGAGCTTGGTTTTCCTGAACTTAACCGCTTGGGCGCCCCGGGGTATTATTATTACGTAATTGCGCGTTTTTGCGTAAATCACCAAAAAAATAAAAAATAACTAAAAAAAAAAATGTTTCTGAATTTTTTTAGGAAAAACCAAGATATAGAAACCATAATTTTCGGCTAAAAAAAAATTGTACAAACGTGTGTACAAAACGACAAGTAAGCGTTTTTCAAGGTCATTCAAGTTGTACAGACGTATGTACAATCGGCCTTCGAGGGGTCACTCAATTCATCCTAAAACTATTCGGGATATTTGGCCTATATTTAGGTATTTCACATTATACAATAGCATTTCAAATTAGAGAGGCCGTGGCATGCCCAAAGGTGATTCATTTACAAATTGAAATTCCTAATTCCTAATTTCGACATTTACCTCAATCGTAGTTTGTGAATATTTTGACCACACCATATTATGATGATTAGTCGAACGAATGCTTCGGGATAAATTATTTACATAGATTACTTATATGTGTGCTGTTTTAGGCGTATTGAATTCAAACCAGTTTGTTGACTAAAATTATGTTATGTTATTTCATGGAATTTACTTTGTGAAGTGAAATTTGTTGTTTTGAGCTCAGTCTGAGAAAATGGACCTTAATGTATGAGGGTTTAGAACAAACGAAACAGGGGAATTATAAGTCCTTTTACACATTGTCAATGTAAATAATTCAATGCTGTGAATAAACACACATAACATATAGTGTCTATGTTTTGTCTGTGGGTAAACATAATTTGTTTTTTCTTTTCAGTCTTTTTATACATTATTAATGTAAATAATTTAATGCGGTGAATAAACAAACAATTTAGTGTTTTTATTTTACGGTTAGAAACAATCAATTATTCTTCTTCTTTTTCTTTTCGTGTCGATGTACTCTTAACTAAATTAAATAATAAAATACTAAATAAAATAAATAATCAATTATTTATACGTTCTGAGTGGACTGAGGAGTGTCAGACTTTTAGCGGTTCAGGCGAAGTCAAGGTTTTTATGAAAGAATTATATTCCTTGAGTTAATAAACTTGAAAATTAACTTGAATGCCTACTAAATTGATTTTGAGTTTTTGACGGTGTGCGTGGAAGATGACGTGATCTTTCACGCATACCCAAATAAATGTCAGCAAACCGTAGGGGCCCAGCAGGGTCGAAGCTTTCTGGGGTCATCGGTTGCGCGAAAGAGAACCTCTGGGGCCCAGGAACGAAGGCAAAGAAGGAACAGGAGTGGGTTTTAGTCAGTAAAAGTCTGATACGCCCTACTGCTCTACCCAAGAGCAGGAAAAGTCATTGGATGATTTCCCACCTAAAAAACCTAAATAGATTTTTTTTTGTCATGTGTTCGATTTCCGCACAGAACAAAAATGTTTGTGGCCTACATGTCGTTTTTCCGGGTCTGAATGTCTTGTTGATGTGAGTTAACATGTTTGCTTTTAAAAAAAAAAAAAAAAGAAAAGAGTTAAAAATTAAATGTGTAAACAAAAATGCTACTGAACATGTAAATTAACATAAGCACACGTTCAATTTCTAAGACCCAAGTTAGCTTGGCCAAAAGCAACAGGTTAGAAAAGCTGGATTAAGCGTATTCTAAGCTGAGTTCCAAGGCTATAGAATAAGTAATAAACTCCGCTAGTTTTCTGCTCCAAAAGCAAAGCGCTTTAAAGCGATTTTTTGCTGCAAAGCCGAAAGCTTATGGTACAAAAAATGTCTACAAAGCATTTTCTCAAAGAATGTTGTCTTCAAAGAGAACTATTTGGACGAGACTAGTAATTTAGTGTGGTTTCGGTCTGTTTGCTGGCTTTCTAACTTATTTAGTTGGTGGTTATTTATTTATTAAGCCTTCAAACACTTGCGTCGGATTGGTCCGACGAGTAAACACTCGAGCAAACACATGACCCTGGAGAATAGGACACAAAAACTTGTGTCCCATTCGCCAGGGTCATGTATTTGTGACGGGGTACTCTACTCTATTCGGAGAATATGACCCTTTTGATGCCCTCACATTTTTTTTATTTTTGATAGGTTCGCGCTTCACCGCTATCTCACCTGATGGAAAGCGACGATGCGGTCGATGATGGAACGCGCTTACCTAGAAGTAAGCTATTCACTCTTGACTTAAAGATGGCTACAACCCGGGAAGGGTTGTAGCCATCAAGAAACACAAATTCCGGCAACGAATTCCACTTCTTAGCTGTACGCACAGTGAATGTGTTCCTAAAACTTGTCACAAAACATTCTACTAAGTTTTGTGACAAGTCGTTTGCGATCCAGGCGGTGCGTTTGTGGAACGCGTTGCCGTTACCAATTAGGCAAGCCCAGTCACTAGTTTCTTTCAAAAATCTAGTTAAAAACCATTTTCTTTCTCTCTAACACTATCCTGGTTCTACGTAATTTAATTTCTTCTACCAACCATACTTTATTCTTTGTTTTTGTTCTTTACGACTACGACGCTACTTGTGTCGATACTCTTGCGCCTTGCAATCTTCCTAGTACGTCGTGTTGTGTTAGTGCTGCCGCTGCGGCTGCGGAGAACCTCAAGCGTCGAAAGTATAATAACCTTGTTGGAAGTTATGTTTTCAAACAGTTTGGGGTTGAAACTCTTGGTTCGTGGGCTCCGAGTGCTCACAAGTTGTATAAAGATCTTTCAAAACGTCTAGTTGACATTTCGCGTGACCCAAGGGCTGGTTTTTATCTCGGACAGAGGATAAGCATTGCCATACAGCGTGGCAATGCTACCGGTCTTTTGGGCACATTACCAGTCGACAGCGATGTGGAACAGTTTTTTGACGCCATATTTTAGTTTGATTTTAGTTAGTTGTAATTAGTGTAGGGTTTTTGTTATTATTATTTTTTATTTTTATGTAATTATAGTTAGTATTTTAAATGTAAATACCTATATAAAAATTCGTCCAAATTGGCAATTGCAAAATATTAACGTGTCATGATTACTACTGCCAACCTCTTACGAATATGCTCGTGAACTTTAACTTTGAATGTTAATCGGTTTGTTGCCTTCCTGATCTCCAATGGGAGCGCATTATTTCGTTTGGGGTTGAGAATTAGTGTCTAGGTATATTTAGTTTATCGAGGTACTGGCTGATGCCAGTGCCTCGCTCGCGTGATAATAGAAAATTGTCTCAAGATAACGTACGCCAGGAATAAAAAGTATCATATATGCTATTTAAAGACATGGTCTAAACACGTATCAAGTTTTATCGAAATCCGTTTAATTGTTCAAGCGTCATCATCATCGTCATTTCAGCAGAAAGACGTCCACTGTTGGACATAGACCTCCCCCAAGCGTCTCCTCAACGACCGATCCTGTGCGTCTCGCATCCACCGCATTCCCGCGACTCTCACCAGGTCGTCGGTCCAACTTGTGGAAGGTTTTTCCAACGCTGCATTTTCCGGTGCGCGGTCGCCACTCTAGAACCTTTCGGCCCCATCGACCATCCGTTCTACTTGCAATTTGCCCTGCTCGCTGTTACTTTAGCTTGGCGATTCTTCGCCCTATGTCGGCGACCTTGGTTCTCCTGCGGATATCTTAATTCCTTATGCGATCACGCAAGGAAACTCCGAGCGTAGCCCTTTCCATGTTCGAGCGTGAAGAAGTGCATATATGTCGTGGCCAGATCATAGAAATTGATCACTTCTTGATATGGCCAAGTAAAACTGGCCAAATCGTAATAAAAAATCGTTTTGGGTATATAGGAAAAACGAAGATATAGAGACCAATTTTTCGGCACGACGTGTGTACAGTACGACGCTTAAAGCGAGAATTACACTAGACCGACGCACACGTGGACCACGCCTGATTTGTAAGTAGCGGGGCGTTGCGTGGCTTCGCGAGGCGTAGATCTAATGTAGCTCTTCAAGTCTAGTTGGGCGTTAGGCGTACGTAGCCCATGTGTGCCCAATGTACAATAGTTCTACCTTTAAGAGTTTTTCAAGGTCATTTAAGTTGTACAGAACTATGTACAATCGGCGCGCGAGGAGCTAAATATATCATTTTTAAAATTGCGTATTATACATATGTATGTAAATGAATTCCTAAATGAATAAACATGCTATAAAGGTAAACATTAACAGAAATGTCAAAACAAGCATCTTCGGTCCTTAAGTTTTGTTTTAAATCTTCCTATCCTCAAAGTTCCGCTGTTAGGTGACCGCTAATGCGTTGCGTAATGTCTTTACGTCTCTGAACAACTCTTTGAAGATACCTTAACAGCCAATATAAGACTTTAAGTAGTTAACGCACCATATTGTGGGTAGTTACTAACATAATGTACCTTTTTAAGGCTCCTTGTTAGTTTTTAGGTGAGTAGTAAAGGGAATTTTTAACTGTTCAAGCTTATAGTATATGTAGGTATATATGTATTATAGGGAATAACAAAAAGGTACTTTATGAAGAAGTTCTTATTTACGTTCTTGGATAAATAACCTATAAATAAAAAGCTGAATATTTTCTAATCTGCTCCCATAGCCAAGTTACGACCATTTCGTTACGATTCTCTTGCATCGAACGCCTCGAGTAGGCCACGCCTCCGATTCCTTTGTTCTGACCACTTGACTGAGCGTAGATGACGTCAGAACAAAGGAATCTAAGGCGTGGCCTACTCGAGGCGTTTAACGCAAGAGAATCGAAACGATACTGTCGTAACTTGGTTAGGGGGGCTGTGCGGACGCTGGCGTTCGCTGGCCCGAAATTACGCTTGACATTTAAGTGAAGGCAATTGTGAGTAGGCTTTTTTGTGGTAGAAAATAATCTAATGACTTCTCTCGCTCTGGGTTGGAGCGCGAAGGCATGTCAGATTTTTACTGACTTTAACCACACCTATGTTCTTTCAGTTCCCTCTTGCGTTCTAGGACCACAACTATCAGATGTGAGTGGGCTTTTTTTTTAGGTGAAACGTAAAAAGTAAAAATCCAAAAGCACTTTTCCACCGACTTAGAAATTGAGCTCATGACTCTACGCTTAGCAGTCACACTTGCGAATATAACCTAACGCGGCTATTAAATAAAAAAGTTAAATAAGGCCAAATCTTATTGACACAGTAAACCTCACAATAAAAACCCAGAAATCGTATTTTATGTGTGTGCCAAAGTTTATCTGTATCGAACTCGTAAAATATACGGGGTGTAAAGATTCCTCATTTATTTTATTCATTCTCTGTTTACAGAACTGGTTTGGTTTTATAACCTCTCAAGGTTATCGACCTTATACCTGGAAATCTTCACTTTATTTTACTTTTAAAATCTTTTTTAACTTACCGACCCTTTCAATCACAATCAATCGTATAGCTAGGAATATTGTAAAAGTTAAACTTTGCTATACCAATCAACTATTTTAGTATTATTCTCTTTACTTATTTGAATACGTGTATATTATATTAAAAAAAAAAACATTTTGAATAATAACTGGGCAAGTGCGAGTCGCACTTGCGCACTTAGGGTTCCGTACAAAATTATCGAGTCTCGAAGATTTTTCCGAATCGCAATTTTTTTTTTGTGACTTAAGAACTAATTTACTGTTTTCAGATTTATTGCTATATCTGGGCTATCAGACCTTGCTTTATGTCTTTCAGGATTCTGGGTCAACGGAAGTACCCTATGAATTTTGATTTCCTTGAGAGTTTCGAAATATAAACGGCCGTGCACAAAAATACCAATTTCCCCAAAAAGTTTATTTTTATTTTTATTTGAGTAGAACACTTTTTTACAATCTAAAACTTTTCATGTTCCTTCAGTCACATTTCGCATTTCAGGGCCACACTGTCTTTTTTTAACAATCCCGCCGCCCTGGGCGATAATCGATAAACTTTGTTTGTTTTGAAAATTGTGTTTACGCTCCTAAATCTGTCTCTTAATTCTATAATGTACACCAAAACTTAACATAGTAGCCAGTAGGTACACAGTGATGAGATATTTCATGTACAGTTTTTCTGTAGATAGGGTCACATTTCACACAGCCTAACCAAGTTACAACTGTTTCGTTTCGTTCATCGCCTCGAGTCGGCCACGCCTCACGTGACGGTGCGTTGAGATGACGTCAGAATAAAGGAATTAGAGGCGTGGCCTACTCGAGGTGATCGACGAAAAGAGAATCGAAACGAAACGGTTGTAATTTGGCTAGGGAGCAGATAAGAAGCGATGATGTGGTCGACAATAGAAGTAGAAGACAGTAGAAGTATGCATTCTTGACTTAAAGGTCCCTAGGTAGTAGCTATCAGGAAATATAGACTCCAGCAGGGAATTCTGGTCCTTAGCTGGGCGCACAATGAGTGTTTTCCCAAAACGTTTTGTGCGTATGGGGGGGATGTCTTCCTTATATCGGTGGAGCAACTCCGTACGTCTTGTAGTCCGATGATGAAACGTGCTGGGCAGAATTAAATTGTACAATTCTAATGCACAATCTCCGAAATGTAAACGACAAAAACCGACAGGCTAGCAACTCGGCATCGACGTTCAAGACTTTGAAGATTTGACTCGACAAGTGCATCATTGCCGATGTAGGAAGGCGATTTAACAAAATAGTTCTACCCATGTTTGTTGCAAACTTAGAATCCACCCAAATGAACGAGCATCATCATCATTTCAGCCGAAAGACATCCACTGTTGGACATAGGCTTCCCTCAAATGTCGCCACAATGACCGTTCCTGTGCGTCTCGCATCCATCGAATTCCCGCGACCCTCATCAGGTCATCGGTCCACCTTGTGGGAGGCCTTCCAACGCTGCGTCTTCCGGTACGTAGTCGCCATTCCAGAACCTTTCGTCCCCATCGACCATCTGTTCTGCGAGCAATATGCCCTGCCCACTGCTACTCAAGTTTGGCGATTCTTCGGGCTACCCAATTGAACGAGCGCAAAGGGCTATTCTGAAAGTTATGCTCTTTAAACGCAGAGATTACCCTACTGCCCAGCTCTACTCGGAATCCAAAGTCCTTACTGTCCGTCAACTCTTTATTCTCCACCTTATCCTACGCTGCCATTCTAAGCTCCCCCTTGACGATAAACTTCTTAATAGACGCAGAGGACTCCCGGTCTGCAACCCTGTCAGGTGTCGAACAACATGCAAGTCGCCAATTTAAAGCACTAAGCTCACGCCTCTACAATAGAATAAACACAAAATTAAATATTTACACCTTTGTAAAATTTTATGTAAAATCCAGGATTAGTAAGTGGTTACTGGAATTAACATACGAAGCGACTGAAGATCTTCTCGCTGTTGTAAAGTAGCTTCATCGTTGTTTTACGGTTTCAAAGAATACCTACTATAAGGACAGATAGTTCAAAGTATAAGAGCCAACATGTAAAAATATATATTTATGTTATAAATTGGAATAAGTAACACATTGTAATTTAGAAGGAATCAATAGACTTCCAAAATACAGGCATTTCTTGCCTATTTTGGGGTTCAAATGGTCTCAACTAAATATATGTACTGACTAAACTAATAGATACTACTGTTTTTTTTTCAACTGATATACTCCAAACTGATTTGGGACTTAGTTTTTTTTCAGCGTAGCTACATTCGCTGGGTAACCGCTTATATACAATTGTACCAATAATATAAAAATATTTCACATTGCCAAAATATCAAGTCATTCCCTATGCATAATTTTCAAACAGCCGCTTTAAAAATACATTCTAATATGTATATAAAAATCTCATGTCACATTGTCTTTTTATCGATTTCCTGTGGAACGGCTTTACTCATTTTTGTGATGTTTTTTTTGTGAATTTTTGATATATTTTCCCCTACTACCGTCACCTCCGTTTTTTGTTTGATAATGTATATGGTAAAACCACGTTCGCTAAGCCAGCTCGTATCTCTATAACTTTCTACAAAACTTTCCGAAAAGTGTGTGTAGCCCGCTGTCCGACCGTCCGGTAACCGTCCGGACCGAGCCCAAGTTGTCAACGGCGCGTATTGTTCCACGCGCGCCTCAGTGAGATGTCAGCAATTCGTAGAGGCCCAATAGGGTCGAAGCCTACTGGGGTCATGGGTAGTGTAAAAATGAAACCCGGGGCCCTGGGACGAAGGCAACCAAGGAACAGGAGTGGGTTTTTAGTCAGTAAAAGTCTGACTCTATTTCCTGCTCCGCCCAAGAGAGAGATTTGTCATAAGATAATTTTACCACCAAATAAAAAAAAAAAACACGTTAGTCTCAAGATTGACACCAACGCCTTTCGTTAAATTAAAAAAAGAGTGTTTGAATTGGCCCTAATATTGGTAACAATAGTCCTTTTCTAGATGAAATTCGCGTTGACACCAACGTCCAATATTGGGACCAAACTATGGAGCCCAAATCGAGACCAATATGTGGAGTCAACTCTGCGATCAAAGCGTGAAGCCAGCATTGGGTCCAACATGTAGACCCCACTTTTATGATGGATGGTCGTGTCGTGTCGTCACGTCCGATTTCCTTGGAAAGCTGTGAAGTACTTTGTTATATAGCTGTTAATTATTTTTAATTAGTCCGGCCTTAACCTGAATTGAAAACGTTATGAAGGAGGACTGTTTATCATTCCTTTTCACACTCTTTAATTAAAAGGTAGCTTGATAATAATTATGTGGTGTTTTGTATTCTTTTATATTACACAGACACTCAAATACATGATTTATGCCTATACTATTTTTTTACACCGATACGGCCTAGGGTCGAAGCCTACTGGGGCCATGGGTAGTGTTAAAACGAAACCCAGGGCCCTTGGATGAAGGCAACGATGGAACTGGAGTGGGTTTTTAGTCAGTAAAAGTCTGACACTATCTCTCGCTCAGCCCAAGAGTGGGATATGTCACTAGATGATTTTCCCACCTAAAAAAAAATGCATCTCTATACTCTTAGATTTTAAATAGTACAAAAAAAATGGGGATCTATCCGTACCCGATACTGATCATAATTTTGTGCAGTTAAGAGTAAAAAAAAAACGAAATCCTAAAATTGACCACGAAAAATTATCATAATTGATATATTCATAATTGAATCAATCATTCATAACAACATATAATTTCGCCTGTACAATATTTTCATAAATTGAGTGACATTTTGGGATATAACCGAACGTTAATAACTTTGCTGTTTATGAATATTATTTATTGAGACTTTACATAAAAAAACTGAACAAGTGCGAGTCGGATTCCCACACTGAGGGTTCCGTACAAACTAAATTATGTTAATAGTTCAATTCCCGAATCGAGTCTCGAAGATTTTTCCGAATAGAAAAAAGTTTTTTTTTTTTTTGTTACGTAACTACAAATTTTCAGTTTTCAGATTCATTGCTATATTTGTGCTATAAGACCTTGTTTCATGCCAAATTTTAAGGTTCTAAGTCAATGAGAAGTACCTTATGAACTTCGATTTCCTCAGGAGTGTCAAAATTATGATTTTTGCGACATAAACAGCCGCATCTTTTTTTTTCGTTAACTTAAAAGTTTAATTTTTTCACAGTTTCAAGGGACCGCAAACTTGAATATATGGTTTTATTTTAACTCGATACCTCCATGCGTTCTTGAGATAAAGGGTCTTGACAGACAGGCAGACAACAAAGTGATCCTATAAGGGTTCCGTTTTTTCCTTTTGAGGTACGGAACCCTAAAAATAACAAGACCTTTTCTAATAGGCTCTTTACGTATTTGTACTAATTAAAAATGTGTGGTGTTTATACCTACTTTCACTGGGGCGAACTTTGGACCCGCATTTTCTCCCCTTAGGGGGTGAATTTTGGAAAATCCTTTTTTATTTTTTGTCTACATTATAAAAGAAATGTCTGTGCAGAATTTCAGATTCTAGGTTCAAGGATTTGGACTGGCGGTTGATGATACAACACAAGGGACAACTGAAAGACACAGGTGTGCTTTTTGTTAGTAAAAGTAAAAAAAAGACTTAAGTGCTGACTAAAACCACACCTATGCTGCTTCAGTTGCCCTTTGCGTTCTAGGACCACGGGTATCATTTTCGTACTTTTCCCCACGGCTCTACCATATAAGTAGTAACCTACAGTTTTATTTAGGAAATTTTCTTTACTAAGTGTCCTTGGTAAAATTGAAGTATTTCAAGTATGAATGTCTTCAGGAAATCGAACAATTTCCGGTGTTGACACTTATTTGACAATGATGAGTACATTTGAGTTCAGTCTGTTGTGATTTGCACATTTCTCAACTTGTACTCTAAACGAATAATAACAAGAGTAACTTGTTATGTCAAGAGAAAATTTTGATAATATTTTCATTCTGGAAAAATAACTTGTGACCTTAAGGAAAATTTAAGGAGTTATGAGTGGCCAGATCTTAGAATTGATCACTTCATGGTATCATCATTTCAGCCGATAGACGTCCACTGCTGGACATAGGCCTCCCCCAAATGTCGCCATAAAGAACGGTCCTGCGCGTCTCGCATCCATCGGATTCCCGCAACCTTCACCAGGTCATCGGTCCACCTTGTAGGGGGCCTTCATGGTATGACCAACTAAAACTGGCCAGATCGTTTAAACTTTAACATTTGACGATATGTCAATCCTCGTTCTGCAATAAATTTTTAAGATCTGGACACAACATATATATATATATATATTCTCACTGCCTCATTAACGCCCAGTAGAACATAGAACACCTAAAATTTTGCTCAAGGGTTCCATTTATGGTGTATACAACACTAGTTTTAGTATATGCGAGACCTGAAAAACGTGTCTAGTATTTTTATGTAAAGAATCTGTGCACAAAATTTCATAACTGTATCATGAAAAATCACAAAGTTATAAGCTTGTTAAGTTACCTGGTTGACCGCACAAATATATAGTCACCGGGCCATCCAGACGACTGAGGGGTTGTATTGCTCCCGCATCCAGCTGTGCGCTGACACTTAATGCTCGCTATGACCTGCCGTGACCTGTGTTGTACTTAGTGTCGTTGGTGTCCAACTGTGACCTTTTTTAAATATTTTTGGGAAATCATTTAACATGGTTTAAAAAATATTGAAATCGATTCAGTTACTGATTCTGAACAAACTATATTCAGGATTCACATATACTAAAAATAAAGTTGTATAAAGAATAAGAAAGAATTTTCCGTAATTCAACCTCTAAAGGGAAGAAATGGGGGTCCAAAATTTGTTTGGAGAAACCTACTTCAGGCAGAAGCTAGTCTTAAATAATTATTAAACTGAAATACAAATTTTTACATTGTAACAACTACCTCAATAAGGTAAAACAAAAACCCTTATCTCAAATTGAACGTCACATTTCGAAGTTCCGCTTCGTCACGTCGAAGAACATTTTATTCCGCTCGTGTGAATTAACTCCGACTATAAGATGTTTCGGCATCCGAACTACGGAAACCAGTGGATTTAGGGACTTGAAGATTAAATCAACAGTGTTTTGGTGAGAATTGACTTTAATTCCGGTGTTACAGACTCGTGGAAATTTCGGTTTTGGGTAAAGTGTACACGAACTCTTATTTATTATTAATTATATTCTTTATTGTATTTTTTTATATTTATTCGTGTTGCCAGTGATGTCATATGGCTCTGAAACGTGGTCGCTTACAATGGGCCTCATCAGAAGACTTAAAGTCACCCAAAGGGCAATGGTAAAGGCTATGCTCGGAGTTTCCTTGCGTGATCGAATCAGGAATGAGGATATCCGCAGGAGAACTAAGGTCACTGACATAGCACAAAGAATCGCCAAACTTAAGTGGCAATGGGCAGGGCACATTGCTCGCAGAACGGATAGCCGTTGGGGCCGAAAGGTTCTGGAATGGCGACCACGTACCGGAAGATATAGCGTTGGAAGGCCTCCTACAAGGTGGACCGATGACCTGGTAACGGTTGCGGGAGCCCAATGGATGCGAAACGCATATGACCGTTCATTGTGGGGGCACTTGGGGGAGGCCTATGTCCAGCAGTATTTGGGCTGAAATGATGATGATTCTTTATTGTACACCACATAAACAAAAATACAGAACAAACATAATTATAATTAAGTGTACAATGGGCGGTCTTATCGCACAGGGAAATTTCTTACAGACAACCTTTGGATGGACTGAAAGAAAGGAGATAGATTTAGGGCTGTCAGTGTACAACATCAGAAAAATACTAATAAGACACAAATACATGAATACAATATAAGAAAAAAATATACTAATAAATATTAAATATATAATTCTTATACAATTTAGTTAAAAAATTTAGCGATTGTTGAATTGTTAACTGTGCAATTTTTCTGAAGAGAGATCTTCTTGTCCTGAGATCTTTTTGTTTTGAAGTGGAAAATCATCTTGTTCCGTCTTCTCCCGATCCAGGGTGGAGCGAGACGGTATGTTTGACTTTTACTGTAAAAAATAAATCCCTAATAATAATTTCGCGGCCCATAATGCTCCATCTAAATCTATCACCCTTGATATTGTTTAGGCTTATGAGAAACATATAATTTTCATCATCATCACCATAATTTCAGCCGAAAGACGTCCACTGTTGGACATAGGCCTCCCCCAAGCGCCGCTACAATGACCGATCTTGTGCGTCTCGCATCCACCGCATTCCCGCGACTCTCACCAGGTCGTCGGTCCATCTTGTGGGAGGCCTTCCAACGCTGCGTTTACCGGTGCGCGGTCGCCACTCTAGAACCTTTAGGGTCCATCGACCATCCGATCAATGAACAATGTGCCCTGCCACTGCCATTTTAGTTTGACGATCCTTCGGGCTGTGTCAGCGGCCTTGGTTCTCCTGCGGATATCTTCATTCTTTACGCGATCACTCAAGGAAACTCTGAGCATAGCCCTTTCCATTGCCCTTTGGGTGACTAACGAAAATCTATGACCAGTGCGTGTTGCCAGTGATGGCAAATGGCACTGAAACATGGTCGCTTACAATGGGCCCTTTTAGTTTGTCAAGTTTTCTACCTAAACCTTGCGTTATCAACTGTCATCTAACCATTTCAGTCCCAAGCTTGATTTGATATAAAGTGCTCATAATCTCGTTGGAGAGTAAGCAAGGTAAGTTAATTAGTCTCAGTCATGGAGAGTGCTCTTCATTAAATTATGACACCCAGAACTGGCGTTTGAAGGTAGGCAAGGCAGCTTTGAGTGAAACGAGATTGATGGTACAATGAGTAATATTGTATAACGATCATATACAATTGAAAAAGTATTGGGTACAAAAATCATAATACTTCGTAATACTTATTTATATAATAAATAAAATATCATTCATTAATTAACAGACGGAATGATATGTTACGCGGACGTAAAGCCAAAACAGCCCTAATGAGAAAAAGTATATTCTGTATAGATTATACTTTTTTATTAATATTCTGTATTCCCCACAAGTGTTTAACAAAATACCAAAATCAATTAGGGACTTAAATTTAAACGGGTTTAAAAAAGAACTTAAAGACTTGTTGTGCAAAAAATGTTATTATAATTTAAACGATTATTTGAATGATACTTTGACATCCTAAATGAATTTTATTTTTTAAAATTTTTACATTTTTTGACATTGAATATTAATTCGAATTTAATCCACATAATATTTTTAGATGACATGCCATAATTGTAAATCATAATTCAATCTAACCCAGCACCAACTAAATATTTAAAAAAAAATGATTTATGTATGTACCTACCAAATATTTGCACACCACACGTGGCAGAATGTGATGAGGCTTAATTTTAATATTTAAGACCATATTATGTACCACTTTCTGACGGAATAAATGAAATGAAATTAAAACTTAAAAATGTCAATTGATAAAATATCAATAAATTAAATGGCATCGAAACAAAAAAATTAAATGTCATAGAATAATAAAAATAAAATGTCAATAAATAAAATGTACGCTATGCTAGTAATGAATAAAATCAAAACCTGCCGGACCGAATTTAAAAAATTCTGTTATCAGTAAAATACTAATTTATCATTGCGTGATTTTAGGGGGAGGTATATTTATTACTTTCACGTGGACGCGCTTTGGCCTGGCACGTGACGATATGGCAAGAAACTGGACAACTTGTCTTTATTTCCGTGGTATATGGGTAAGCCTTTAGTGTAGGATGTTACTTGTTGACAGATGTTACTTGTGTTTTTTAAGGTGGGAAATCTCCCACTCTTGGGTGGAGCGAGAGGCCATGTCAGATTTTAACTGACCAAAACCAAAAAACATTTCATGTTTCAATTCAAAAACGATTCAGCCGTATGTAGAACCTCCTTTTTTTGAAGTCGGTTAAAAAAGGGTAATAGAGTCAAGAGTGGATAGGATACATTTAGACGAGACGTGTACTCCAACCTCGACCGCATCATTGCTTACCATTGGTGAGCAAGAGGTCTGACGAGAGCCTACCAATAATAAAATTGTTGTCAGAAAATCAAAAAGAAATGAAAACAATACTTTCCCAAAACAGAAATCCACAGAAATGCACGTAAAAAAGAACTTTACGAAAACAAAGCATTTAAAAATTCCATATTTGGCGTCGGAATCTCAACTAAACCAACACCCGGTACTAAGGCTGCCTGTCCACTAGAGCGGAGTAGAGTAAAGCGGGGCGGAGCTGTGCTAATATTGACTAATATAATTACATAGAAACTCAGCTCCTCTTCAGTGGACACAGATTTGCGAACTAGTTTAAAAATTCATATACAACTGAAAAGCGGTGCAAGGAAGCGGAGCGGACCAGCGTAGTGTAGAAGCGGAGCTTGGCCTAGCTCTGCACAGTCTTTAACTTCACACCGCACTCCGCTTTCATTTCTATTATGTATTTTTGGCTTCATTGTGTGTGTCCGTGTGCTAAATAAACGTGTTTCCTTAATTTCTTTTCTTTCTTCATTTCTTCTTTCTTTCTTTACATTACCATTATCCGCATCAATGGACAAATGAGCTTCACAACTACCGGAGAGACTGATTCGCGACGGCTGAAGACAGACGTTTGTGGAAAAGGGAGAAGGAGGCCTTCGCCCAACAGTTTGACATAATAGGCTAACTACTACCTACTACTACTTCATCAATGGACAGACATAGTTCACGTTTCCACTCCACATTATTCCGTCGCACCGCTCCGCTAGCACTCTAGACAGACAGCCTAAGCCAGGGTCAAAAGTCGAACAAAAAAGAATAGGTATTTTAAAAGCTTCCAGGATATTTTGTTTGCGGTAAACCGACCGGAGTGGTGACCCTGCAAGCTTTTAGCCTATTAGCCCTGTATTAAATATAGCCAATCCTGTTGTTTCAAACGGTGTGCGTGACTTTGTTAACCTGAGAATTGGGGACCGAAACACGGGGAAAGTATTTTAGGGAGACGCTTGGGGTTGCGGCTAATAGTTTGTTTGTCAATATTAGAGATTGTTTGTTTTCTGAACCAGAATGTTGATACACCAAACGGCTAAGGAAATTAGATGAAACTGAAGTGATATGAGAATGTGAAGGGAGAAAGATATGTATGAAAGGTGTGTGTTAATCTAATCTAATATAGCTATATATATCTCCTATCTCGGTGTTTGTGGTAGCATTCTTCCGAAACGGCTCGACCGATTGTAATGATTTTTTTTAGTAAATTTGATAAGTATATGTCGTAAAGCATTTTTAACTCTCCTACCCTCGATTTGAGCAATTTTATTTCGATTTCTTTGTAAATTTTATATGGCAAGACAATTTTTGCCGTGTAATAATAAAAATTAAATGACTAAATAAAATTAAAAGGAATGAAATATTTTTATTTTTGACAGGATAAACAACAAAATAAAATAAGTTACTAAGTAAATAGTAAAGTAAGTAATAGTGAAGTTGTAATTAAAACAACAAACAACAACAAAAACAACAACAAGTAATTAAAATAAAATAACGACATTAAAAAGACCTATGCAAAGATCTAAGTATATGATGAGAATATATTTAAAAAATAATAACGAAGAGCAGATATCCTGATATAGCCTGTAATGCCACAAACAGAAACTAACGGGAATAAATAAGAAATAAAATAAAGTAAAGGTAGTTTGTGAAACAGGAAACGTGAATGTAGCAAGATGACTGAAAAGTTGTGCATAAATCGTAAGTTAAATGTCCTAGAATTATTAGTAGTTTTCCTGTGAGGTTTATTTTTATCTCTTTTAGCGATAAGACCACCCATTGTGACACCCTATTAATTTTAAGTTCCTAATGCAATTTGTATTGAAGAATATCTATCTATATTTACCTCTTGCGGGCAGGATAAGCCAATGGTGCCGATTCTCTTATAGTATACAAGATAATTGGAACTGAAAGTTTTTTTAATTATTGCTCTTTTTTTTTCTCTCGTTTAAACGCCGACACTTAAGCTAGGCGACAAAACTGTATGATATTGGTTTATTCAACTTGATTATTACCAAGATTAATTTGCCAACGTTGATTATAATAACAGAAAAGCCCATTTCAACTAGCATTGCTTATAAAAATATGTCTGGAATGTAACAGACACACAAACAGGGGGTCTGTTTAACGAAGTCGGCACGTGCGAGCCAAATTGATACAATTTTGGTTTAAATTTTGACGTTTTGCTTATCATAGTCCTTTAATTAAGTAATTTCAGTGTAGTAAGGGTCGATTCATAAAGAAATGATAGCGGCCAGCAGTGATGGGGACGCGGCACTTTATCTACATAATTTTGAACTTTATCTACATCCTAAGGGCGGAATTCACCAATAAAACGAATCGCGTTTTAACGTTTGGCTCGCATAATCGCGTTTAGCCGCTGTCACTAGTGTCACTTGTCTGTATTTTTCTTTTGTTATATTTTTACAAGTGACACTAGTGACAGTGTCTAAACGTGATTATGCGAGCCAAACGTTAAAACGAGATTCTTTTTATTGGTGAATTCCGCCCTTAAAAGACCAGGATGACTTTTTCAACACACTTACTTGAAAACCCGCTTCCCCCTCTACCCCTACAGCTTTAAGGCACGCAATTTGTTGTTTTTCGCACTAGTGTAAAGAAGTGCATCACATCGCCCCCACCACAATTTATTACAAGTATCGTATTAGGCTAGACACCGCGCAACCCCACGAGTCCCTGGGCAGCTCTGTTTATTTATTTCTTCTAAAAAACATCGTATATCAAAATACGTGGAAATATGTCACTGCAGCATGCGGCTTTATAATACCCTCACTTGCTTTTAAATATTATATGTTATACTTAATTCATTTAGGCAAATGTAACAGACATGAAAATTTAAGGGACTTAATTGTTTGCTCGCCTAGATAGGCCACTATAAATATAACATAGTGTGATGTAGAAGCTCATGAGATCTAGATTTAAAGTTTCTAAGGGGTCTCTGCGATTTGTCTTCAGGCCCTCATATGCCTTCCAAAGGTCCAGGACCCCAGAGTTCGCCTACGGTGGCCGGAAATCGGGATCGGAATCCCAGCGGCTGGGCGCAAAGGCCATTGCCTCACGCATGCGAACATACCTGATGCACTGCAAAAACGGGGTAGCCCCATCAACAAAATGAATAAATTCTGATTCAGATTTAATAAGGTAATCTGTCCCGAAGATATTTATCTTTCAACATGATTGTAGCACTTTTGTTTTATTCATACATAAGATGTTTATAACCTCGAATCGTTGAGGACATAAAAGGGAAGCATTGTTCCTATATTACTTCGGGCTATAAATCCTAGCGAGGAATAAATGGCCCGCCGTTGTTATTTCTGTGAAGTTACAGTTTTATCAACACGTCTTGGTAAAGATACATTGTTTTGCGTTACGTTGGCGTTTCAAAGTAAAGAAAAGGGACGGCTTGTCCATTAACGTGATATTTAATTACGATTGATCATCATCAGCTTTCTTTTAACTGTAATACGTCCACAGCTGGACATGGGGGACTTCCTACCCATCATCATCTTCCTGCCCTTGTCCCATGTTATTTGGGGTCGGCGCAACACGTTTTTTTCTTCCACTCTGCCCTGTCACTCGTCATGCTATCACTAACTTCCTTTTCTTTCATATCACTCTTCACACAATCCATCCATCTTTTCTTTGGTCTCCCTCTACCTCTCCATCCATCCACATGTAAACTCTTGGGGAGGACTTCCTACCCATAAGTACAAAATTACTTGGGAACACTTTCATCTTGGGTACAGCTAAGGAGTGGTATGCCCTGCTGGAGTTTGTGTTTCCTTATAACTACAGCCTTGGACCACTCCTTTAAGTCAAGAGTGAATAGGTTATTTTTAGACAACCGTGTTATATCGTCGATCACTTCATCGCTTACAATCTGGGGAGATAGTGGTCAAACGTGAGCTTATTATATTTTTGGAGGTAGGTGGAACTGAGTGTAAAGTCCCGCAAATCTCCGTTGAAAAGGGAGGATCCTCCGGCCAGACGGGTGTTATGTCTGGTGGGCAACTGCCCGATAGATGATTTCGGGCTTTTCTATATGATCTAATCGCGTGGAGAACTTTAAGAGCGCGATGCAGGATTAGTTCTTATGTGATGCCATAGTTGTCGCTACATATTATTATTATATCTGGCCTATACTGTCACACTGCTAGGTAAAGGCCTCCTTCCATTCCTACCATTGTTCCCGGCTTTGAGCCATTTCTTGCCAATTCCTAATGAAGGTATCAAAGTCATCGCCTTCTTGGTCTGCGGCAACCCAGGGCACCAACTTTGTGTTTTGCCTGCCCACCGCTTGTTCGGTAAGCGGCAGACATGGCCAGCCCAGTCCCACTTAAGCTGGGCAGCCTTCGGAGCCACGTCACACGAGCACAGCATAGTGTTTCGAACGCGATCCGTTATTTTAACACTTCGTATGCTCCGCTCCAGAGCACGTTAGCAAACCTTAAGTTTGGACCTTTGGATGTTAGTTAAAGACCAAGTCTGTGTACCCTAGGTCAGGATGGGGAGAATATAACCGTCCATTAGTTTACGTTTTAGTGACATAGACAAAGTGCCTTTAAATAGTTATTTCATGGACCAGAAGCTCTTCCAGGCTTTTTCTGTTTAGCGTGTTTACATTGTCTTGCCTCGCCTGGAAGGAAACCACTTGGCCCAAGTAGATATATTCCTGGACATATTGTATATTCTCCCCACCCAGACATATGTTGCTTTTAGAACTATTGGTCATGATCTTGTCCTTCGACATGGTCATCTTGAGTTCAACCTCAAGGCTTGCGTCGCTAAGGTCTTGTAACATTTTCTCAAGTCCAGTGGCTAAGGGAGAGAACAGGACAATGTCATACGCATAGCGTAGATTGGTTAATCTTGCTTCGCCAATGGCAATACCTTTCTCTTCCCATTTGTATGCCAGCGTCTTGAAGACTTCTTCAAGGGTGCTTGTAAACTACTTTGGAGATAACGGGTCGCCCTGTTTATCTCCCTTAAGAATTCCAAATTTAGGACCTAACGTTTCAAGTTGGCAGCGGTACTTTATGTGTAAATATTTTGCAGTAGTTGAATATAGGTCAGTTCTATTCCTTGTTCTGACAGTGCATCAAATATTGCATTATGTGTGATGCTATCGAAAGCCTTGGAGTAGTTCAGAGATGCAAGATATAGTGGGGCCTTATATTCGTGGTATTTTTCAACTTTTTGATCGATGGTGTGCAAGTGATCAGTGGTTGAAAGTCCTCGACGGAAGCCTGCTTGTCTTTGAGGTTATTTTGAATCAAGTTGACCAGCTATACGTTTTTCTATAATTTTAATAAAGGTTTTATGGAGAGATTAAACTATTTGGTCATGTCGGACTTTTTTTGTGCAGTAATATATGATGTTTGAATTTGTAACAGAAAAATAATTCACCGCCCGAAAACGTTTCGGTATTAATAATGTGATGTTGAATAATGGTGGTAAATTTAAACTTTTTTATTATGTACCTAGATGCCCACGTCAAAAAAAAAAATGAATTTTGACAACATTTTCAAAAGAAATTGAATTGAATAAAAGTGACACGACCAGATACTATACCAGAAGAACGTACCAAAAGAAGTAGCGTTGGAAGACTTTGGTCATTGTCATTATGGTACCACTTAGAGCAGAGCTATGTCCAACAGTGAACGTCTTCTGACTGAAATGATGATGATAATGACAAGAGCCGCAGACGCCATAAAACAAATTGTTATTAGGAATTTTTTTTTTGAAATGAGGGTATCCGCAGGAGAACCAAGGTTACGGGCATAGCCCGAAGAATCGCCAAACTTAAGTGGCAGTGGGCAGGGCACATTGCTCGCAGAACAGATGGTCGATGGGGACGAAAGGTTCTGGAATGGCGACCACGTACCGGAAGACGCAGCGTTGGAAGGCCTCTCACAAGGTGGACCGATGACCTGGTGAGGGTCGCGGGAACCCGATGGATGCAAGACGCACAGGACCGGTCATTGTGGTGACATTTGGGGGAGGCCTATGTCCAACAGTGGACGTCTTTCGGCTGAAATGATGATGATGATGATGAAATTGTTTTTAAGCTGAATAACTGACGTTCTTACTCATCTCTACAATCTTACTCACCAGACACATGTGCCCAAAAAATAACTATCAACTCAATACCCAGAAACTGTTTCTATTTACCTAGTCACGTCCAAACTATATCTGTTTAATGTTTTTCTCTAACTGTAACATAAATAATTCTAAACAAACGTACAGTTTTGTAAACAGCTGACCGGTGTTACATCACGTACATTCGGAATAGATCAGGGGTAATCAACCGTTCGGTCTGGGCTGATAATCTAGTAGATCTCAGCAAACAGTAGCGTATTTGCTTTTAGGCCAAGATAACTATTTACGGCTATTACAAAATGTAATAGCCGTAAATAGTTATCTTGCAAGAAGCTATTATTCTAGTATTCTAGCAAGAAAAAAACGTGTTGCGCCGACCCCAAATAACACGGGATAAGGGCAGGAAGATGATGATGACATTCTATTATCATGTCACCTTGTTACATTTTGCAAGAACTCAAAAACTCCTTACGCCTGTCATCCAAATATCTTCGCAAAATTCTGCAATACTTCAGTCACATTGAAAGGAAAGACGGTGGTAGCCTCGAAAGGGTTATCGTGACCAATATAGTAGATAGGAAAAGGCCTCGTGGACGCAGCCCAATACGTTGGTCTGACCAGATCCGCACTACTCTTGACTCTACGTTATACAATGCTCTTCACATCGCCAGAGACAGAAACAGGTGGAGGAATATTATACGAGTGAAAGTGATGAAGAATCCCGGTCACGACCTCCCCTTCTTATTTGTCAAAAAAAAAATCGAACGTATTATAGGCAACTTGCTCAAGGTTTTAAGCTCACTTCACTCATTCTTTCATCTTTGATTACCCGATTTTTTTTTTATTCATGATATTGAACCTTTTTGAAGCATTGTGCTAAAATTTTTGAGCTCGGATATTTATTTTGCAAACAGGTTTAAAAAAAAAGTTTTTACACGTAAATTTTTTTTTCGTTACTTTAACTACACGACGTTTCCCAACTAACTACTCTGAGAAAAAACACCGAAACAAAGTCAGGGGTTAAAGTCCCTTTTAAAATCCATACAGTAAACATGTAATGGTCAAATCATATGAGAACCAAGCAGATAAGTGTCTCAGATGGTCTTTTGAAGAAAGAACCACACAGATTTAAATGGACCTGTCCAGTCAACTCTTTAATTCTTATTATTAAATTAATTTTGTAATTGGTAGAACACACAACTTCTAGTAAATCGAATCAAATGGTCGATCGTGTGTCAAAATATGTTGGCCACCCCTGAAATAGATCATAGCCAACTAGATTTAATGTTGTTCCAAGCAATATTCAACTATATCTTCTGGTGGTAAGGTCTAGAATGGCATGAAAGTTGTTGATGCTATAATTTATAACGTGTTCACCAGAATCTATGTGGTGCTTGATCTGCTGGCGTATTGTCGAGTTAAGCTTCGTCTACGAATGCTGGATTTGCTTTTGCAAGCTGAATTGTCGTTTATTACATGTCACTTTTGTTGGTGCCTTTTTTCTTTTGGGAACGTTGGAGACAAGGATTTGCTGTGGCTTTTGACTTCCTTATTGTCTGATATATAAATATTTCGTGTTATGGTTTTCTGTGATCATAGTGCTATGAAGCGAATTGACCGATTATAATAAATTTGTTTAAAAAATCTGATTAAGTCATTTGATGATGTCCCACGTAAAAAAAACAATGCACCGCCGTGTCTTCGTGGGATCGATTGGCGGCAGCGATCTCTCGCGCCGGGCCTTGGTACAGGCTATAGCAAAGGAGACGGCTGCACGCGCGAGAAAACGACCCTCACGCCCCAGCTGCTGGGATCCCGATCTCGATTTCCAGCCACAGTAGGCGCTGGCTTGCAGATGGCGAGCAATGGATAGCTCGCCATCCAACCGTCCGGTAACCGTTCGGACCGAGCCCAAGTTGTCAACGGCGCGTAGTGTTCCACGCGCGCCTCAAGGAGATGTCAAAACCGTAGGGCCCAGCAGGGTCGAAATCCACTGGGGCCATGGGTGATGCGAAAGAGAACCCCGGGGCCCTGGAACGATGGCAAAGAAGGAACGAGAGTGGGTTTTTAGTCGGTAAAAGTCTGACACTATCTCCCGCTCCGCCCAAGAGCGGGGGATGTCATTAGATGATTTTCCTACCGAAAAAAAAAACAATGGTATCGTTAATTGAGCTTTTAAGTTAGTTTGTAATGTTCATAATACCAAATTAATTAAAAAAAAAATCTTAATAAATGATGTTGTTAAGAAGATGAACAATGAGTTTTCTCCCAGCAAACGATTTTTATTATCAACCATCATCATTTCAGCCCAAAAAACGTCCACTGCTAGACATAGGCCTCCTTCAAGTTAAATAACATAAGTAAAGTCAAAGGTTTTTTATTTCACATAGGCCTACATGGGTACTTAACGTCACCTCCCCTTGCCAAGTTACAACCGTTTCGTTTCGACTATCTTTTCGTCGATCGCCTCGAGTAGGCCACGCCTCCGATTCCTTTATTCTGACGTCATCTCAACTCTCAGTCACTCTCAGACGTACAGCGTTGCTCCACCGATATAAGGAAAACATCCCCCACATACACACAAAACGTTTTGGGAACACACTCATTGTGCGTCCAGCTAAGGAGCAGAATTCCCTGCTGGAGTCTATATTTCCTGATAGCTACTACCTAGGGGCCTTTACGTCAAGAGTGCATAGGTTATTTCTAGGCAAGTGTGCTCCATTGTCGACGACATTTCATTGATCACCTCGAGTAGGTCACGCCTCCGATTCCTTTATTCTGACGTCATCTCAACGCTCAGTCACGTGATCATAACAAAGAAATAGGAGGCGTGGCCGACTCGAGGCGATAAATGAAAAGAGAATCGAAACGGAACGGTTGTAACTTGGCTAGGGTGGCAGAAGCTTGTGCGCAAACAAACTTCGCAAACTTTCGAAAAAGTTACCATGGCTTTGGAATCCAAAGGGTAATAGAAAGAACACAAGTGGGTTTGAGTTAGTAAAAGTTTGACACGCTTTTTCGCCTTCACGCCTCCACTTAGACCGAGAAAAGTTATTTTATGATTTTCCACTTTAATACAGGCCTTAATGTGAAATAATTTTTGGATTGGAAGCAAAGTTCCAATACAAGGTAAATGCTTCATTCAGCTTCATTTCGCGACACACTGTAAACATTTTTGAAAAGCAATAAAAGAGAAAGTTAAACGACATTTCCTCACACAAACGCGAACATTTTTGTAGAGCTTCAAAAAGTTTTCTACTTCAATTTCTGTCGCAAACGTACTATGCCACAGTCATTCATTAAATATTACGCAGAAATTCAACGTTCATATATCCAATTTTTTTAAAGGTTTAACGTTTCTACTAAACCGATCTTTAGGGCTATATTTCACGTTTTATTGACTAAAAACCCACTCCTGTTCCTTCGTTGCCTTTCGTACGAAGGCCGAGTCTTCCTTTCAGAATCAGACCCTTGGCCCTAGTAGGCTTCGACCCTGCTGGGCCCCCTACGGTTTGCTGACATCTCCGTGAGCCGCGCGTGGAACAATACGCGTGCTCGACGACTTGGGCTCGGTCTGGACGGTTACCGTACGATCGGACGGCAAGCTAACCATTGTTCGCCGTCTGCAAGCCCGCGCCTACGGTGGGCGGAAATCGGGATTGGAATCCCGGCGGTGGTTGGGGCGTGAAGACCTTTGCCTCACGCGATCGGCCGCCTCCTTCCAAGGCCCAGCGCGAGAGGTCACCGCCACCGATCGCTCCCAAGAGGTTACGGCGTTGCTCTATCCAAGCGCGATACACCTCCACCGTATGCTCCACCGTAAAACTAACCTTTACAGTTCTTACTAAGAGAGCCCTTCCCGATCCGTCAATCGTGAACGTTATCATGATTTAAGGCTCAACCAATTTTATTAGTTTTTAGGGTTCCGTACCCATACTGTATACGGAGACCCTATTAAGGCTCCGCTGACCGTCCGTGTGTTTGTCTGTCCATCTGTCACCAGACTGTATCTTATGAACCGTGATAGTTAGGCAGTTGAAATTTTCACAGATGATGTATTTCTATTGCCGCTATAATAAAAAAAAAAAAAACGGGCAAGTGCCAGTTGGACTCGCGCACTGAGGTTTCCTTCAAACTTACTTACGTAACTACAAATTTACAGTTTTCAATTTTTTCCTATACTTGTGCTACGAGACCTTGCTTCATGCCAAATTTCAGGAGTCTAGGTCAACAGGAAGTACCTTATGAATTTTGGAATACACGTTTTTTGCGACATAAACGGCTGTATCTTTTTTTTTCGTTCTTACTCTAAAGGGTCTTGACAGAGAAATAGACAGGCGGACAACAAAGTGATCCTATAAGGGTTTCATTTTTCCTAGAGTTCCGTACCTCATACGGAACCCTAAAAATACTGAAAAACATAATAAAATAAATATTTAAGGGACTCCCATGCAATAAACGTGATTTTTTGCTACGGACGGTACGGAACCCTTCGTACACGAGTCCGACTTGCCCTTACAGGTTTCTTAATTTGTATGGCAAAACAACGTTTACCGAGTCAGATAATATTAGTTCAAATAAAAATATAACATAGTGTTGTAATTTTTTAAAGGAGCCATAAAATATCATACTACAATATTATTTTTACCAAAAACATCGGCCGTTTCCAATTCAATTATATATTTTTTACAAATCGTACAAAACGATTGGGATAAAGAATTGTTAGTTTAACGTTAAAATAAATAAGAAACAGAAATATGGAATGTGTTGTAAAAATATTGTAGAAATCGTTACTGAATATTATTTTGAGTAGGTAGAAACATAATAGAATAGAATAGAGAAGAATGTGTATTCGACACAGATGTAGAACAATCGCAATAACACAAAATAATAAAGCGTAGTAGGTTGTTTTTGGGATGTGGAAAATCTTCTTATGACTTTTCTCGCTCTAAGGTGGAGCGGGTGTTAATACGAATGTTCTTTCAGAAGCTCTTTGCGGTCTAGGACCACGGTAATTCCTTTTTAAAAATTCTCTATGGCTCTAGTGAGTTGACCCGCTAGAGCCCCGCCTGTCACTATTTCGCGCACGCCTCAAAGAGCCCCCTAGCCAAGTTACAACTCTTTCGTTTCTCTTTTCGTTGATCGCCTCGAGTCGGTGATTAAGTGTTGAGATGACGTTAGAACAAAGGAATCGGAAGTGTGGCCGACTCGAGCCGATCAACGAAAAGAGAACCGAAACGAAACGCTTATAACTTGGCTAGACCTAGTTAGTGTCGACGCCTGCCAGAGTTGCGAAATGTTCAAAAGAGTTACCGCAACCCTAACAAAAAGGGCAACTGAAGAAACATTGTGAGTTTTAGTCAGTAAAAGTCTGAAACTCTCTCCCGCAACAGCAAGAGCGAGGGAAGTTATTTAATAAATTCCCAGAGAAAAAAAGCGATTAGGTTCACTTACGGTAATACTTTAAATGGTTGAAAAATGAGGTATTAAGCTAAAAAAAAATTATAAAAACCTATTCATCTCACTCAATCTCCCCCCTCCCCCATAAGCTGTCAAACAGCTTTTTACTAAAAACATGGAAATGGTGTTCACCATAGAGGGATAAAAGAAGATTTACCATGTTTCTGTAAAATTTTCGCATCAATTTCGAGCGTAAAATATAAAAATATTGATGACACGGTGACAAATAAAAAGTTGTTTCAAAGGAAAATTTCAAAAGTGTATAATGTCAGATCATTTTCCATCAAATTGGGTCACAGGGGTCAACTGACCTTTGCTACCCGAACACCCTTTTAACATTTTAGGGCAGGGCTAATATACCACTCTCTTTCGATAATTTCCTCTTTACCTACTCATTGAAAAAGGAACTCTAAAATGTCTATGACATCCAGTGTTTCTACATCATTTCTGGCAAGCCCCTTTTTGAGTTGAAACTTTATTTAGTTATATCATTTTTTTAGGGTTCTTTACCAAAAGGGTAAAAACAGGACCGATAGGGTCGCGTTTTTATATTTATTCAGCTGTCCATCTGTTTATCACCAGACTACATCTCATGAACTGTGGTGTTGGTTTCGGAGTTGCAGCAGCTGGGGCGTAAGGATATCCATTCCCGTATAAAAGATATTACTGATTCGCAGAAGAAGGCGACCGTCTTCCATTCCTCCTCGCTCCGGACCATTGCCTAAGTCAGGACCAAACGCAAGAAGTCGCTGCTGCCAATCGCTTCCACAATGCCTGGCCTGTTGTTCTAGTGGTTAGTAGCCCTGACTGCTATGCCGAAGGTCCTGGGCTCGAGTCCCACCCAGGAAAAATTTTTGTGTGATGAGCACAATCATTTGTTGTGTGTCTGTGTAATTTATCTATAAAATATATGTATTTAGAAATATATAAGTTTATCAGTTGTTTAGTACTCATAACACAAGCTCTGCTTAGCTTGGGACTAGACGACGTTTCAGTTTGTATGGTAGTTGTGAAAAAAAAAGACTCGGCGGTGCTTCGCCCAAGCGGGGCACACTTTCACCGTATGCTCCATCGTGTTGTCCGGGCGGTTTGCGCAATGGTGACCGCCTGCATTTGCCGCGTGGGCCCTGCGTTTCTTCCATTATGCCCGGTGAGGACCAGTGCATTCCATAAATGAAACCGCTTAATTTTTTATACAGGGTATGTTATAAAAAGATTGGTACGGTGTTCGTCAAAATCTCGTAAAAGTAATGAGTTAAAAACGAAGAAGTTTTGTGAACAACTGTTTTAAGGCTTTAAGGAACTGTTGAGTAGTAATAAGCTTTTTTTCCATTGTAGCCCAATTTCAAACGTAATAATCGAAAAGTTGAGCAAAATTGTATCAAAAAAATTTTTTTTTTTCTAAAATGATCTTTATAACTTTTGAACTTGAAAGTGTCAAATTATTCAACTTCACTATTTTTCACAACAAAGCAACATTTTTTTATTCTTTACACAATTCTTCAAATATCACAACAAGAAACCATTTCACGGTCGAGAAGTAGTTAATTTTTCATATAAATCTACAGTTTTTCCCCTCGGGATGCCCAGTTTTTATTAGTAACAGAACTCATGATAAACTCCACCAAACAATTCCATTCAGAAAACCACAAAGAACTTCAAACTTTATAACATTAACTTAAGACAGACATTACAGTAAAGTAATACGATACGATTGTTTTGCTTTTTCTCACAAAACTTTCGGAAAACAAAAGTAATTTGAAGAACAGGTCATTAAGTTGGGAATTTAAGAAAAATAAAAATACCGTGAAAAAGAGTGTTTTACCAAGAAAGACCGTTTCTCATGAGAGATATAAGACCACTTATGGCACGGTGTTCTTAAGTGCCCGGCTACTTGAAAGTTGGCAACGCTTAAGGAAAATAGAGGTGAAAATTTACTCGTGTATTTAGATACGAAACACAAATGGCTCAAGTACTTTTTATCGGCTTAGTTATTTAAACAATTTTCATTTATTATCTCTTGTTTGCATATAGACTTTTACTAACATCCAGAAGTTCAAACTTAAGGTTATGTTGCTTATGATTAATGAAGCGCTGTATATACTATGTGTTAATTTATTGTATTGATCGAATTTGAAGCACTGTATTGCTTTCAAAAACCAGGATGGCTGGTATGGCTCAAATTTAAGGACACGCCTTTCGCTTTACCCGGCTTGAGGCAGTGAGACGGGCTAAGGGCAGTCCACGATGGAGATAGCGGGACGAACTGGAGAGATTTCATCAGAATTGGAATTAGGAAACACAGGTTTGCGAAAGGTGGAATTAGTGGAGTGGAGCCTTTGTCCAGGAGTGAGACAGACCAGGCTAGCAAAAAATAGTATTCAGCTCATTCCCTTTAGAACTGGACTAGGCCGGATATGTTTAACGCCTGTAGATGAGCTGTGGGCTAAAACAGTCACTTATTGGGTCTCATTAAATGCTACATGACTTCACAGCAGACCAAGAGGAAGGTGGAAAGATGAACTTGACTTTTTGGAAGGACTGGCCCGCAATGGCCGAAGACATACGTGTATGGAAAAGGGAGAGGGAGGTCTTTGATCCAGCCATGATACATAATGAGCTAGTTAGATTATATTAAATTCGATCATTTATATTTTTGCATTCGTTCTATGTTTTTTCTTCTTGAAATTCTCAAGAAAATTTTTCATCGGGAAACACACAGCTTATTATAAAAAAATAAAAAATAGATAGCAAAATCTCAATACTAAAAGAGATAATAACGAAGACGCTAGAAAAGCTGCTGGGAGAAAATAATATAAACTTTAAGACCGCCTTTGTATAGTAGTAACTGCGCATAAAGTTAAAAAAAGTATATATGTATATAATAATAAAGTGAAGCTTGAAGAATATTGACTGAAAAAATGTTTAAAAGTTGGCCGGTTCATCGAATCGAAAGTCAAGGTTAGCATAGCAAAGCATAGTCGGCCTTATAATGTTCCCACTGTTGGGACTCAGGCCTCCTCTCTAGGAGACCGAATGGGCCATAATCCACCACGCGGTCCCAGTGCGGATTGGTAGATGTCACATGTCTTCGAATTTTTGGTTCCAGGACATGCCGGTTTCCTCACGATGTTTTCCTTCACCGTTTTGAGAGCAGTGGTGATGAAATAAATTACACAAAGTAATACGCCTGGCTAGGTTTGAACCCGCGACCTACAACTCGTAAGTCGGGGCCGTTACCACTCGGCCACCACTGCTCAAGTCAAGGTTGCTGCTAGGAAACTCGGCGTTCATGCAAAGGTCCGCCGGTATTTCGCACCGCGATAGTATTTAATGTTTATACAAAGCCCAGGTCCGGTCGTGTACGGAATACTGCTGCCTCATATGGGCCGGTGCTGCAAAATGTCATCTAGATTTGGAGTTAGTGGAAAGGCGTCGAAAAAGTCTCTTGTGAGGAGGCTAATTGATGACTCAAATGTAGTTAAGTCCAATCTACAAAGCCTGCGCAGGTGTAGGGTAACCAGCGCCCTGGTAGGTACCTATTTTAAAGGATGCATTATGGAAAGCATGCACGGGAATTACGTGAATCTATTCATCACTTTTCTACCATCGGACAACCTTTCCACCCTTACGTTGTTGAAACTTCTACGGGCCGGACTAAGCATTTCGTCTCATGCCTGTTGCGGTCTTCCTGTCAGATTATAATTAAGGCATCTTTAAGATTAGAGTGAATAGGCTCTTAATAAACAAGAGTGCTTCACCATCAACGATTGCATCACTGCTTCACACCTTCAGATGGTATCGAAGTTAAGCATTAGTTTATTTCAATAAAAAAAAACCGATTCTTTTAGTAGCCGATTCTAAACATAGTACTTTCAGAATGTGCGTTTATTATTGCGTTTATGTTGTATACAGAAGATAATTATGTTAATATTTAAAAATATTAATGTGTAAATACTATGAATAAACGAATTTCAGTGAATAAATTGCTATTAAAACAGCATAACGCTAAGATCATAAAAACAAAATAAAGACAAAGTAAATAAAACAAAATGGCTGAATGTGAGTACCTCTGCTTTAAGTATACCTCTGCCTAACCCGAGAAGTACAGGCGTGATATTAAGTAGTAAAATAAAAGTAAAATATACATGAAAACAGCGTTATCTTTCTATGTTAAAAGTCGATTAAGGGAAAATGGCGTTCCTAAAGGAAACATTAAACGTGGTATTTAAATCTGACGCACTTTAAGAGATTTTGCGCAAATATGACGAGAGTCTCGGCTTACTCATTCTTTTAAGTTAAATTGGAAGGTAAGTACTTTATGGGACTTTTATTTCATATTTTATGCTCGAAGATCTACTTATTAGGGATGAGATGCGAAGGCGTAGGCGGATCTTAGCGGAGGCGTATATGCAGAGTGAAGGTTTATTGATGTGGAGCGATAGAGTAATGCGGAGCAGAATTGAGGAGTGTGCCTGTCTATTGATGTGGAGCGAGGTAGTGCGGAGCTTTATTGCTTCTACGTTCTTCTTCTCCACACTGCTCCGTTGATTTTTTTTTTAATTTTGTAAGTAGTTCGCAAATTCATAGTCGCACTTGACCGGTTTTTTTATTGATATTGTTAGACTTCTATTTGACCCTGTCTCACCTGATGGTAAATGACTTGTCTAGAAGTAACTTATTCATTTTCAACTCCCTGACCAGTTGGTATCAGGGAACACTGTCTCCGGCATGAGATTCTACGCCTTAGCTGTACTCAACTACACAATGAATTTAAAAAAATTGAAGAAAAAAAATCAAATATAATTTGAAATGACTGTGTTCCGTAAACGTTGTGTGCGTTTGCTGATTTTCTATATTAATTAGACCTCCGTTGAAATAAATTATTGATTACTAGTAATCTGCTGCCTGGCTTCGCCTGCTCGTAAGTAGAAAATTGACCGAAGGAAACATACTCTCCGGATTAAAAGTATCCTATGTGCTATTCCAAGAGATGGTCTACCCGTGTGCCGAATTTCATCCGAATTTGTTCATACATTCAAGCGTGAAGAAGTAACAAACAAACACACGCACAATCACAGACTTTCGCTTTTATAATATTAGTGTTTTTTTTAATAATATAAACTAGTGCTTGACTGCGATCCAACCTAATGGTAAGCAGTGATGGAATCGTTGATAGTGAAGTTCACTAGTTTATTAATAGCCTATTCACTCTAGCTTTGAAGACACCTAAGGGCTGGCTGCGTTAAGCGGGCACCCGCGCGTTTCCATACAAAAGTGCTCCGTCGCGGAGACCCGCGCGGGCACCCGTCGCGGTAAGCCGCGCTCCACGCCCGTTTTGCTACGTAACAATATATTAAAATTCTCCATCAACATGACTACATGCACACCGTTAGCCCTAAATTATAATTGGACGGGAAGACCACAGTAGGCAAATTGTGTGATACAAATTAGAAATTCCGCATTTGTGGAAGCGGAGGCGTATTTTCGATCTACATATTTCACGGAGGCGTTCCGTAACAACCCTAGTTCTTATGTGCTGCCGTACGGATGGCTTAGTTACATGAGGTATCATATTATCAACGTTATGAGATCAAGTTTTCCGTAATAAAAGATACAAGAATAAAGCTCGATAAAGTTTATTACTGATAAGATATATTTATTTATTGTATAAATTTTATAAATACAAGAGCATGCAAAATGTTATATCTTTTGAATTAAGTCATGTTTAGCCGTCACCCGCAGTGGAGTTCACTAAGGGACGCTGCACACGACTAAGATACTATAATATTTTATCTTAAGATACAACATCGCTCGCCATACAATTGAATGGACTATTACACACGACGAAGATAATAAAAAATATTTCATATTTTCGTATCTCAAAAAATAAAACTATTTTCGACTTCTACGTGGACAAAGTCGCGGGCAAAAGCTAGTACCTAGATAAAAAAAAATAAAAGCTTTAGTTTAGTATATAGAGTAAGACATAAATGTAGGTTATAATGAAATTGACTCTGAGTCGATTTACGACTAAGGCCTCTATAAACAAATTAAATAAAAAACTCAGTATCAAGGTAAGACGATACCTTCTTAGCAAACCTTTTTTTAAGGTGGGAAGAGATAGATCTCGGTAGGCGTTGCTTAACTTAGAAGATTTATTTATTTATTAATACTTTATGCACTAGTAAGAAACACTGTACAAAGGCGGACTTAATGCCTTAGGCATTTTCTACCAGTTGACCTTAGGTTGGTGCAGAAATATGACATGGTAGGTGTAGGTGCGACCAAGAGGCCGCAGCCCAAAAAGATGGGCAGTTCAGGTCAGCTCCACACTGGACTCCCAATTGCACGTCGCACTTCATGACGCTAAGAACCGTTACAGATGGCGAAATACCATCAGAAAAAAACTAATCCAGCGGGAACTTCACGACCCTCAGTAATGAGGAATACGACTCGAGGAGGAGGAGGAGGTGCAGCATAACGAAAGAAGATCTATCCATTTGGCCGATATTATTTTAGCAACGAGCTCCTTCAGTTAAATATTTAAGGCTAAGAAAGGTAAAAGGCTTTTTAAGCCCTTTATCAACGGATTAAAATACCTTTGAAGTTTGTACAGATTTCGAAAACTTTTTGTTTAGGCTTCTTTAGTGTTAAGGTGTTAACAAGTACTTAAAAAATCAGCCAAGTGTGATATGGATTCGTATACGGAGGAAAGGTTCTGTATCGTCCATACAAAAAAATATAAACGCGTTTGGAAGGCCCACTTAACTATTTATTTTATTCTGTTTTTAGAAAGAAAAGAAAGAAAGAAAACATGTTTATTCTGCCTTAATAAACGCACAATTCATTACGAAAATATAAAAACAAAGTTCCCTGACAGGCCATTTGTGTATCTGGCATAACTGTGTTGCTCTATATGACCATAGACAACACAGTTGTCTAGATTATCTGTTGAATTTTGACGCCGGCCTTAACAGAGACAAACATAAACAAAAATAAACCAAAATATAAAAGAAAGTTTTAGTACTTGTTGTTATAGAGGCAACATAAATACATCATCTTTGAAAACAACTGTCTAGCTATCACAGTTCATTAGATATAGCCTGGTGACAGACAAAAGGACAGCGGAGTGATAGTAATATGGTCCCGTTTTTACCTTTTGAGTACGGAACCCTAAAAATACTTCCGAACTTAACAGTCAGTTGGGTCCCTGAAATGCTTTGAATTCTTATAATTTTCGATACTAATACTTTAAAGAGGAAAGAATTTCATTTTTATATTTTTTTGTGCTTTTGTTTATGGTGAATAAACTCTAAACACTTAAAAATGAAGATATCCGCAGGAGAACTAAAGCCGCCGACATAGCCCGAAGAATCGCCAAACTAAAGTGGCAATGGGCAGGGCACATTGCTCGTAAAACGGATGGTCGGTGGGGCCGAAAGGTTCTAGAGTGGCGACCGCGCACCGGAAAACGCAGCGTCGGAAGGCCTCCCACAAGGTGGACCGACGACCTGGTGATAGTCGCGGGAATGCGGTGGATGCGAGACGCACAGGATCGGTCGTTATGGAGACGCTTGGGGGAGGTCTATGTCCAACAGTGGACGTCTTTTGGCTGAAATGATGATGAATAAACTCAAAAATTACTTGACCGATTTTAAAAATTCTTTCACTAAAAGAATGCTTCTTTGTCATTTAATATGTCATGCTTTGCTATAAGATGAAAATATGATGAGATGTTAGATTTAATGATAATAATATTCCACAGCTATCACACAACGCCGTCTAGTCCCAAGCTAAGCAGAGCTTGTGTTATGGGTACTAGACAAATGATAAACATACTTATATATTTCTAAATACATACATATATAGATAAATTACACCCAGACACAGAACAAATGATCGTGCTCATCACACAAACATTTTTCCGTACCCACGACCTCCGGCATAGCAGTCAGGGCCACTAACCACTAGACCAACAGGCCAGTCGAATAGAATTCTACTTTATCCTTGAGTGACAAAGGCATATATTTATTACTTTTACGCTGGCTATATATTTTATACTTTTTTGCATTCATGCAGACAAAACTACTAACAGAAGCTAGTTAAAAACTAAACACTTTCTAAACTTGGCACAAGTCATTATAATAACCGTGCAAAGCCAAAATAAAAACCGATTTTTCACACAACCCATCAACCATGTACACAGTCGTAACAAACTTAATTAACCAGAAAAAATGGAAGAATGATATTTCTGTGTCGTTACTTCTAAATAATAAAACTCGTACGATTCAGTTAAATCATAAAATGTTTCGTTACTACACATTTTTATGGGTTCCTGTTGCCATGGAGTTCCCCGACGAAATTGAATAGGGATATTTACTCGAGTTATTTGTGAAGACTTTGAGAGTCAGTTGTGTTATGTTTATTTTTCGGGCGATACCGGAAAGGTCACGACGGGATTTGCACGTGACTGATTATTGGAGAGTTGATTTTTACCGAGTACATGATATTTTATGTATTCGAGTATGGAACGTGTAAATTAATCATGTACCGTCAATGAAAGAGATAAGTAACCAGGTCGTCAGATATAGTTGATGTTTTCAGGGAAACCCATGGAAACATAAAGCAAAAGATAGAAAGAAAGAAAAATATTTTATTTAGAACACATAGATACACAGTTTTGAAACCACATGTAGAAACTTATGATTAAAAAAAAAGAAACCAAATATTTGTTGAGCTCCTTAGTAGTCCAAAGTTGAGCTATACGAATACTGACATATGCTTGCTCTGACTGGACAGGTCCATTCAAATCTTTGTGGTTCTTTCCACAAAAGACCATCATCGACACTGATCTGCATGGTTTTTATATGATTTGACCATTAAAATTTTTATTTTTTTATTTTATCACATGCATGGACTTAGGAACAGATTTTAACCACTGAGTTTTTTCGGTGTTTCTTCTCAGGGTAGTCAGCTAGGAAACACCGGCCTCATGTAGTTTCAACTGACGAAAAAATTAACATATAAAAGTGTTTTCTAAAACCTAAATTTACAAAATAAATATCTTTTATTTAAACATAATTAAATTCACGTTTAATGAACCACTCATTAATGAAAAATTTGTTTATATATCCGTTTTAACTTCGAACAACCCGATGCCGACGTACGGTGAGTGTCTACCCAGACGTTGTGGTCTTCTTCTGTGTATATGTGTGTACATAAATTATGAAATAAATAAATAAACAAGTAAATTGGTGACACTTCTACGGTCCGAACTAAGTACTTCGTCGTTCTTACCGCGTACATCGAAGGACTGGAACAATTTACCTGCTGCGGTCTTTCCGTCCGAAGGTGTTTTCAAGGCTAGAGTGAATAGACTCTTAATAAACTAGCGAGCTTCACCATCAATGATTGCATCACTGCTTACTATCACGTGTGATCGCAGTCAAGCACTAGTTTATATTGATAAAAAAAAACTATCAATCGGTTTTTATGAAATCTTCAACTATATCTGACGACCCTAGTTAATTATCTCTTTCGTTGACTGTACCAACGTAGTTGGTATATGTTAACACCTACAATTATTTGGTGCGAAAACTTATTATCCACAATATTAGTATATTAATGTTACTGGAATTTTTGGTCTACGCACAATATTTAGTTATCATTATTAGTTTGTATTAGTGATTAGATTAGGTTGGTAGTGTTGTTATGCGAATGTGATTACCAATATACAGGTTGGAAAAATAAGCCGGGCCCTGGAGGGAAACTACCTTAAATCCTTAGGTTGGCTCATTTTACTTAAAGGAGACCTTACTTTATTTTAAAAAAGAAACAAAACTGCATTCAAAGATTTTCTAAAACTCGCTCGCCTCGCTCGAATTCGGACCAACTAAAATTAAAAAAAAGTATTCGATATTTTGTTATTCTAATCGATAGGATTATATATTCAGGATACAATTTCATCGTATACAAAACCAAATATTAAAACCTCTTTGCTAAATCGAGCATTACTTTTGATAATGTAACGTTCCCCATGTCCGTGTCACTACGATATATTTACCACAGTCGTCAAACATAGACGTAGAGTACTGAACTGAGCATTAACGTAACTTAGATCTTGATTTCACACATCTCTATTTAAATTTGTTGGTTTGGTTGAACAAGTTAATCATAGGAACTGCTGGTTTGAATTTAAAGGTTATTTTATTGTTCGATAGTCCATTTATCGAAGAAGCTTTACTGCAAGATACAACATCACATTGTAACACTCGTCAAAATAGAAATTTATTTTTAATAATATATTGATTGACTGCACCTCACCATCAACGATTGCATCACTGCTTACCATCACCTGATGGTGACCTGGGATCGCAGTCAAGTATTAATTTAGATTATTAATAAAAAACAAAATCTATGGTGGTACTAACACGCCAAAACCCAGAGCTTAACGACGAAATCACGCGGCCCACTCTCCTGCCTAAAAGTAAACAGTTTCAAAAATGATTGTTAACCTATCCAAGCGCCCGTCATTTAAAAAGTTTGGGGAAGGCTGCCCTATGTCACGACTATGGTAAACTTATGTGTTTACCATAGTCGTGTCGTAGTGTTGTAAATATCAATTTCCTGGGAGGCCATTTTGTGACGTCATTTGACGTTATTCTATGGATGTCTTCCGACGTCGTCGTGGTATATTTAGGGTGAATGTGTGTCATAAGTTATCTATTTTTATGATGTAGACTTGAATAATTCGATGAGATATTATGTATTTTTTTTATAGCCCATTTATGTCCCACTGCTGAGCAAAGGCCTCCCTTTCCCTTTTTCACACAAGTCTGTCTTCGGCCACTGCGGGCCAGTCCCTCTGGTATATATCAAGTTCATCTCTCCACCTTCGCCTTGGTATGTCGCGGTGTCGCCTTGCGTTTAGTCTCTCTCTTAGCGTATCGATGGCAAAACTAGTTAAATTCCTTACATGGCCCAGTATTCGGCCACGGCAGTACCGTCCGCTGATGCTGTCATTAGGTCCCTACTTGAACAGGATCGTGATGCAGGATCGAAGGTGGGACATGGTCTGCGAAGAGACGCCGCACAAGCACTGAAGATTTGAACCGTCCGAGAACCCCCATCTGTGGAGATTGTCTTTGCTGCGCCCAATTTGGAGTCTGTTTAGAGTTTTCCAGGTGGGCCATGGCAACTCGTGTCCAGGAGAGAGGCACTCCGACGGCTCGACAAAATCATCAGGAGGTTTAAACTTCGCGCGTCTAATCTTCGGGTTGCGTTTAGTGGGACCCAATAAGTGGCTCTTTTAGCCCACCGCTCATTTGACATGCGGCAGACATGTCCGGCCCAATACCACTTCAGAGTGCGAGCTATTCAGCGAGCTATGAAGCGCAGTATCTAGGGTGTTCGAATTTCCGACCGCGTAAGGAACAAAATGCTGCGCGCCAAAACTAAGATACAAGATGTTGCCCGAAAAGCTGCCACTCTGAAGTGTTATGTTACAGTGAGATAAATAAGTTCAGCGCTTTCCAATATCATATTTTTTTTATGATAAAAAGCTGTTAGCTCCGGTACTTCTCTATCATTAAAAATTTTACTAACCAGCTCGGAAAGAAGTCAATCTTGAGTAGAGATAGTACATTTTGATACAACTGCAGAAACTTTGTCATTGCGACCGAGGCGGAATTCGCCCGAGCTGTAGGCGAATGTGTTATGGAGCCGAGGGCTGCCGTGACAAATTTGCACGTGTATCAAACGACATTTTTCAATACACTTACGAAATGAATAAACGTAGTTTGACCGGCGAGTCGTGGGGGTCGATGCGCGCCCAGCCTGATACGATAAATGTAACAAAATTGCGGCGGGAGAGGGCTCGCTCACTTTTCTGCACTAGTGTGAAAAACAGTCTATTTCATATCTAAAAGCGGTGGGATAAGAGCGGGTTTTCAAGTAAGTGTATTGAAAATATTTTTTTTATTATTATTGGTAGTATCGCGTTTGACCACTATCTCACATGATGGTAAGCGATGATGTGGTCGACGATGGAGCACGTCTTTTTCACTTCAGAAAAAGATTATGAAACACCTGATACCTATTTGTTTCTGATCCGGCTAAGGCCTACTGACCTCTGACGCATAACTTCAAGGAAGAAGCCTAGAAAATATCCACAAGTTATACTGTGTTTCCAAAACATAAATAATGAAAAATGTGTAATATTAACGTTATAAGTAAGGCTAAGGCCTACTGACTTCTGACGCATAGCTTCATAGACGCGTGTCTGTCTGTCTAGAACCTTTATCTCGGGAAAGCGTGGAGATATCGAGTTGAAATTAAAACCATATACTCAGGTCTGCGGTCCCTTGAAGCTGTGAAAAAAATTAAACTTTTAAGTTAACGAAAGAAAAAGATACAGTCGTTTATGTCGCATAAAACGTATATTTCGACACTCAAGGGAACCAAAATTCTAGAGTATTTCCCGCTGACCCAGAATCCTGAAATTTTGCATATAGCAAGGTCTTATAACACAGGAATAAGTCTGAAAACAGAAAATTTGTTGATAAGTCACAAAAAAAAAAAAATGCATTTGGATCGCAATCAGGAATTGAACTCTTTACATAGGTAAGTTTGTACGGGACCCTCAGGGCGCGAGTCCTTCTCGCACTAGCCCAGTTTTTTTTTAACTGAAATAAAATAGTAGTTACTTGACTGCCATCCCACTTTATGATACCGTAAACTAAATTATAATCGGGTGGGAAGACTGCAACAGGCAAATTGTTCCAATCCTTCGAAGTACGCGGTGTAAACGACGAATTCAAACGCTTAACCTGGACAGTACAGGTGTCAACAACTTAAGGATAGACACTCGCCGTACGTCGGGTTTTTCGGTGGTTAGCTCTAAGGTCTAAAAAGGATTTTTTAAATTAAAAACAATGACACAAATCTTTTTTTTTTTTTTTTTTTCTTTCCGCTTAACATCAGGTGGGATCGCAGTCAAGCACTGGTTTATATCAACTAAAAAAAAAAAAAAAAAATATCATCAAAGAAATGTTCCTAATAATGTAATTTGAACCAAGTTAATGAACCACATGTTATGTGTTCTTTATTTTGCTTCAAGGCAATGTAACAAAAAATATTTATTAAAATAATAATAAACGGCTAACTTTATCCCACATAACAGCATGCTATATTGTAAACAGTTAATGACGTTGTATCTTGGTAACTGTGTCCTCGAGGCCACAATTTTTTTCTTGGCCTAAAAAGAAAAACATTCTCAGACTTTTTTCATTTAGGTAACTAAATATTTAGCCTTAGACTTAGACTTTTTTTTAAAATTCATATAAACCAGTGCTTGACTGTGATCCTACCTGATGGTAAGCAGAGATGCAATCATTGATGGTGAGGCTTTACTTTTTTTAGAAAGAAGATAGAAATTAAAACATTATTGTCGGGAAATGACGCAATCTTAAGACTAATTTACAAATTATAAACATACTATAAGGAATATATATGCCACGTCCGTGCAAAACGGCCGAGCGCTCAGCATAATGCCGTGACCACATGCATAATGCGACGAGTCCACAGCGTGGCCCGATGGGCCAGTGATTAAAATAAAATAATTAAGTGGCTAGACATTAAGAAAAGAAATAGCATTTTCATGTTTTTCATCCAAAAGAATTATTCGTTGAAATGTAGGAAATAAAAAAATCCGGGCAAGTATGAGTCATAGTCGCGCACTGAGGGTTCCGTACAAACTTACCTATGAAAGCAGTTCAATTCCCGAATTGAGTTACTCGTAAGAAGATTTTTCCGAACCGCATTTTTTTTGTGACGTATCTACAGATTAACAGTTTTCAGATTTTTTCCTTCCTTGTGCTATGAGGCCTTGCTTCATGCTAAATTTCAGGATTCTAGGTCAACGGGAAGTACCCTATGAATTTGGATTCCCTTGACAGTGTCGAAATACACGCTTTTTGCGACATAAACTGGAGTATCTTTTTTTTTCCGTTAACTTAAAAGTTTCATTTTGTCACAACTTCAAGGGACCGCAGACCTGAGTATATATATATAGGTTTTAATTTCAACTCAATATATCCACGCTTTGCCGAGATAAAGGGTCTTGACAGACAGACAGACGGACAACAAAGTGATCCTATAAGGGTTCCGTTTTTTCCTTTTGAGGAACCTTAAAAATTGACATATATATGTATAGTATAATGATGAATAAGTGTCTATGAAGCTAGGCGTCCGTGGACAGTAGACTTTATTTGTTTGTATCGTCGACTATCAACTTTTTTATCATTAAAATTATACCAATCTGTAATTTCACAATTGTTATATTAATTTAAACCTCAAAGCTTCGTTGTAGTTTAATATTTCAAAGTGTTAAACGTTGTGCGATAAATACAACAAAAGCAAAATCCAAACACCTAATAAAAGGCGCTTCTATTTTTAGTTTTTTCATCTCATTTTCAAATAACATTCCGTTTTTCCGAGCCATTTTAAAAAACGAACGTTAATCATAGAGCTCTCTTTCTTAAAATATAAACGTTCAATTCTTTACGAACAATTAGCTTTCTAACGCGAAGCTATGCTTCATTATAGAGTTCAGTTAGGGTTGCCACCTGAAAGTACTTTCCGTATTTGGGAATTCTTTTTTAAAGTCATTTTCAATAGTGGGATTTACTTCATATGAATTTTTAAATGAAATTGAGATAATTTATTGGCTTCGCTTCGCACTTTTTTAAGTTGGAAATAATAAAATGACTTCTCCAGATCTGGGCGGAGCGAGAGGGATTGTCAGACTTTTACTGAATAAATTCCACCGCCGTTCTTTTAGTAGACTTTTGCGTTCCAGCATCTCTAGCACGTATCATGTCCACATCTACACTAATGGTATAAAGAAGTAAAGTTTGCTTTGTTCCTGAGTGACACAGGCTATATTTAATATTTGATGTACGTGGACGAAGCCGTGGGCAAAAGCTAGTTTGAAATAAATTGCTATTCCGCCTCTTGGGTTAGGGTTTGCCAATTCACTTGAATCCACATCGTCAGGTTCTTTTTTGGCCTTTCATAATGTACTCATAAATTAAAAATATATATTTATCCTTACCTGTTTAATAAAAAAATCACGTGTTTCTTGGAACAAGTTTTGTGTAAAATTCGAGTGAATGACGGAATTATGAAATGCCCACAGAGTTTACAGGCGTTATCTCTTTTTTCGCGTTGCCTCTTCTTCAAATATTGCGTGGGATGAAGCAACAAGCTTTTAAACCATGCTCACGTTGAAGATAGACTAATGGGGAGGGGCCCTGTAGCCACCACACAGCACAGCGATGATCCGACCCATTGGAACCATCCTAACACTAGCCTAGCACGTATCATGACGCATCAAAAATCCTTGATCTCCGATCTCCGGAGGGGAGTGATGTAGCGACATTTATGGCGCCACACATGAATTAAATTACGAAATCCTGCGTCGCATAATAAGACTTCTCCGCGCAATTTGAACATATAATAACATATTCAACAGGCAGAAATCAACTCTCGGGCAGTTGCCTAGATCAGACAAAACATCCGTCTGGTCGGAGGATCCTCCCTTTTCGACGGAGAAATGGGACTTTACACCCTGTCCACATACTTTCAATGCCCTCTTAAAGCAAGGTGGCAGAAGCTAGTATTATTATAAACTCAACCATTTGGCCTTGCCATTTTCCCGATGAAGCATTATGAGTGTGCCATTTAAAAGGGCGGAAAAATCAACGTAACGCGATAGTCTGACCTATATTTTGAGACCCTCCTTCACAAATTCAATTACAAGTTCTTTGACCAAAGTCCTTTTATTCGGCATCTAGGCTTGCTATCATTACAGTTATGGAGTTTATTTTATGGGGTGTATACGGAGCCCCAATTCAAATCTATCGGGACTCAAGCCAACCTCACCTGAACATGGTGCACCCTGCTGACAAACGAACGAGGCTATAGCGACCCGCCTACATGTACTGAACCCACGTGGCGGGTTACGGTCCAAACCCCCCCAAATGCATAGAAGATGTGAGATGCACAGGACCGTTCATTGTGGCGACATTTAGGGGAGGCTTATGTCCAACAGTGGACGTCTGTCGGCTGAAATTATTAATGATGATTTGATTGGTAACTATTTTTTGTATACTTTCATTATACGTTCTCCTGCTTTACAGTGGTGCGAGAGGGGTGTGCGAGAGGGCGTGTCAGACTTTTACTGACTAAAACTCGCCTGTGATCTTTGGTTCTGTTACTCCGAAACCAGAAGCAGTAATCTTCTTTGAACAAAAACCAGATCATTGTGTTTCATTGTCATTTGACAGCTACACGTTCTTAGATGTCAGGCGTGTTGATCAGTAGCCTTGGCTGTGCCGGAGACCGTTGATGAGCACGATCATTTGTTTATTTATTTACTTAAACTTCATGTACAGTGGTGGTACATAGGCGGATGCCACAAGGCATTCTCTACCAGTCAACCATTGGGTTAAAAAAGACAACACTGTGGTAGGTGTGCACAATAAATAAATAACAGATAACTATTTGAAATATAATTTTTTCTGTGTTTGGGTGTAATTTATCTATAATATGCATGTATTTAGAAATGTATTATAAATATTTTTATCAGTTGTCTAGTACTCATATCACAAGATCCGCTTAGTTTGAGACTAGATGGCGTTGTGTGAATATTATATTATTTTCTTAACTCTGCCAACCCTATCTCTTTACAGTACAATTTAGCCCAGCTGTTTGCGGGAGCGTGTCCCCTGCGCGATTAAACGCACAGTTGCACGATATTTTGCTTGTATGCAAGCACGTACTTTCTGAGAAGATGGCAGTTTCAGATACAATAATGGATTCAATATAGTATACAATTTTTTGACGCCATATTTTAGATAGGAGTTATTAAGCTTAGTTTTAATTAGTTAAGTGGTTTTGTTTTTCTTGTTTTATCTATACAACATGTTTTTTATTTATTTATTTAAACTTCATGTACAGTGGTGGTACATAGGCGGACTTAATACCACAAGGCATTCTCTACCGGTCAACTATTGGGTTACAAAAACAACACTGTGGTAGGTGTGCACAATAAATAAATAACAGATATTTGAAATAGAATTTAGTATTGTTAAATTAATTGACTTATAATAATAAAATACGTATATATGCTAATATAATGTGTAACATGTATTTTTTGATATCCCATAACTCTAAGATATGAATGAGACCATATCAAAGAATCAACTGGCATATGAATTATTTATCAATTATTTTTTTTTGTTTTCATATTTCATACAAAATAATTCGATAAATTCACAATTATTAATGTAAAACACCCTTACGCGAAATATGACAGCGTTAACATGTAATGTCATTTTAAGTTTATTATTTTTTTCACAACTTTACTACCCACACTATTGCAAACTTTGGCAACGTCATAAAAGTAAAGATTTGTCATACGGGTGATAATTTTTGACCTACATTAATTATGATTGATGATATCTTCAAAACTGTGCACTTTTGGACCACATATTCTAGAACTTAGTATTTTTTTTTTAAATTGATATAAACCAGTGCTTGACTGCGATCCCACCTGATGGTAAGCAGAGATGCAATCATTGATAGCCTTGAAGACACCTAAATTATAGTTGAACGGGAAGACCGCAGCAGGCAAATTGTTCCAGTCCTTCGATGTACGCAGTATAAACGACGAAGCGAAACGCTTAGTCTGGACCATTGAAGTTTCAACAACGTACGGGTGGATACTCGCTTTACGTCGGCTTGTCCGATGGTAGAAAGGAGATGGCGGAATCAAGTCATACAATTCCCGCGCACACTCTCCAAAATGTAACCTGTAAAATACCGATAGGCTGGCTGCCCTGCGCTTGTACTCAAGGCTTTGTAGATTCTTATAGAATATAAATTTTGAGTTATAGGATATCAAAAATAACACATTGTATATATGCACAACCGAAACTACTGGGACCAAGAGCGTAAAATTTTGCGCAAAGTTTCCGATTATGACGTTACTAGGTTAGCACTAGGAAAGGATTTTCCAAAATTCACCCATTAAAAGGATGAAACGGGCGACCAAAGTTTGTATGGAGAAACCTTTATTCAAGCAGGTTATAAATGAAATCCTTTACATGAAAAAAAAATATTACGTCTTTATTTCCGTTTTTTAAATTAAGAATTTCAATAAATATAGGAGGGTCAATGGCCGTTATTTTCCAAGTTTATCTGGCGCCTACCTCAGTCATTGACACGAGCCGTAAAAGAAAGATTTGTATGGTTTCGCGATTGTTACAAATTGATTTAAACAACTATGAAGGGATTCATCGCATATTTTTCCAAGCCTGTTCCATCATCGGACCACTAGACGTACGGCATTACACCACCGGTACATGGTACCCCACCCACATACAAAACATTTTGGGAACACATTTATTATATGTATAAAATACGCAAAGGAATGGATTTCCCCGTCGGAGTTTGTGTTTCCTGACAGAGCACACTAGGCCTATGCATGCCAAGGCTGCGGAATTTTCCGGATGATTTACAGTGGCTCTGGAAGAACTGGAAGACTGGATTGGCTTAGACTGGAAGAGATCTCAGCCAAACCCCAGTGGCCCAGCAAGGCCGATGTCCGTTACGGCCACGGGATTTTTTTAAAGAGTTAATGTGGGTCCGGACGCAAAGGGCAGCTGAAGGACACACTTTTAGTCGGTAAAAGTCTGTCATGCCCTCTCGCTCAACCCTAGGCCAGGAGAAGTCATTTGATAAAAAAGAAACCGTACAACACAAAGTCTACTAGAGTTTATGCCTACCAGGGCTGCGGAGTTGTTTAAAACAATTACCATAGGATTTTAGTCAGTAAGTCTGACAGTCTTGCGCACCGCCTAAGAGCGTGAGAATTCATTAGATGATTTTCCCACCTAAAAAAAAATTCAGTTTCTCTAAGCCTGACAGCCCTACTCACAGTTTTGCCCAGCTGTATGCGGGAGCGTGTCCCCCGTACGATTAGACGCACAATTACACACGGAACACGGCTGCCTACTTGCGTACGTTCTCGTATGTACTCACGGACAACATGGCGGCTCCAGCCTGTATTTTAGTGAAAGGGTTTGATACTGAGCTTAGTTAGAAAATAAAAATGGTTAAACGTGAGTTGCATGCACTTGCACACTGAGGATTCCGTTCAAACTATAATAATATAAAGTAAAGGTAAGGTAAACTATCGTACGTAGAAGGAATTATTTTTTATGTTACTACAAAGAAGATTGGAAAAAAGCGTCACCTCTTTCGTAGCACTTTTTCTCATCTATACAGTGTGAGTCTTTATAATGTGCACATATTGAAATGAGGGAATCTATGCTTAATTTTATTGACGGCAAAAATATTTTAAAAAATCTAAATATTTATTATGGTATCTTTTTTAAAATTTGTTTGCTTTTGTAACCCCAGTGTATACAAAAAGGTGTAACTTTTAAACTCAATGATCTATCACGATGAAACAAACTTCATATTGATTGGAAATAATAAAGCGTCATCACAAAATAATAATTGTGGAAAAAAAATAACCTCAATTAAAAATAAACATTTTTTTTTTGGCAAAAATCGGATTTTTTTCATTAAATTTTACAATAATTGTAAAATTTCTCAATAACACGACCCCATCTACTACCTTTTTTATTACTTTAAGTTATTTTTCATTATATTAGGAATCTAACGGTAAAAGTTGCATGTTTTTAACTTAACTCCAACATTTTTTATCAACTGTCAAAGAAAGGCCCATTTTTAAATATTTTTGCCGTCGATAAAATTAAGCATAGATTCCCTCATTTCGATATGTGCACATTATAAAGACTCTCACTGTATAAAATGTAAAAGGAGAAACGTGAAATTTTGCACAAGGTTTCCTTTTATGATGTAGGTGAGTACTAAGAGAGGATTTTCCAAAATTCCCCCGGCCTCTCAAACTAACAAAAAATGTGGAAGACTGAAATGATGACTCTTATCTACCCTTCATTTATCAAATTCAGCACTTACTTGTACAGTTAAACGCCTTAAGTCGCTTTTCAGGCGTTTAACTGTTCAAGTCGACGTCAAATTTGGGAGAAATTCCTTTCATACCTGCATACTATATCATATAGCACCTCGCAGGAATTGCAAATTACTGAGTAGAATGCACGGCTCAGAAATGTATATACGGAGTGAGTGAACGAACGATTTTATTGAATGATATGTTCGACGTACGCACATAAAGACTTGAAATAAAATGAAGTTATTTTTGGTTCATTCGAGTTTTCTGTATTGACACCATTCATAAGGCAGTGCTCCTAATAAGGTGACTGGTTCTATTTCAGGATATGACTGTAAAGAAAATTAAATATGGTATTTTATATAATTTTATGCCAATATGACAATATTGAGGCTGTGGGAGACTTTCGTCGTCATTTTAGCCTAAAAACGTCCACTGCGGGACCTAGATCTCTCCCAAGTGACACCATAACGGCTGACCCTGTATGTCTTGCACTCATCGGAGTCCCGCAACCCTCACCAGGGCATCAGTTTACTTTGTGGAAGGCCTTCCATAGCTGCGTCTTCCGTTCACGGTCGCCACTTCAGAACCTGCCGGTCCCATCGACCATCTATTCTGCAAGCAATGTGCCCACATTGCTTCTTTACCCACTGCTTCTTTTGGCTATTCTTCGAGCTATATCGGCAACCTTGGTTTTTCTGAGGATATCTTCATTGCTGTTGCGATCACACAAAGAAACTCCTCAGTATAGCCCCATTTCAAAAGGCAATGGAAAGGACATTTCTTTTCAGAGGAAAAACCGACCATATTTCATACGAGTATAATTATTATAAAAAAGAAGGAAGATGCTGTTTTTACTAATAGGAATTTAGTAGATATTAGTAGAAACCGCATTAAAAAAATACTTATTTTTTTAGGTTGAAAATTATCCAATGACTTGTTCCGCTTCTGGGTGGGGCGAAAGGGCGTGTCAGACTTTTACTGACTAAAATCCACTACTATATGTTTTTTCTTTGTTCAAAACCCATGGCCCCAGTAGACTTCGACCCTGCTGGGCCCTTACGGTTTTGCTGACATCTCCTTGAGGTGTGTGTGAAACACTCCGAGCCATCAACCACCCGGACGATTACCTATTGCTCGCCGTCTGCAAGCCCAAGCCTACGAATACAATAGATATCAAAAATACAACATTGTTATCTCAAAAACGAAGAAAATTGTCCTTAATAAATGTTGTTATGCTGTAATATGCTTATTCAGTTAGTGAACTCTTCAATTTACTTTAATATAGTAGTCAAGTAATGTCAAATAGTGCACTTTTACTGACTGATAAGTTAATGGGCGTTAAGAACGTTTTAAAGTGAATTCTCCTGACTTCAAAAGGCTCTCCACTCGATATTAGCGGATGCCAACTTGGAGATTTGGTCCTTTGAGCCGTTTCGAGCAAATTCGCTTCTTTAAATTGCATTCCGTATTTGCGAATCATTTACTAAAAGGGTTTTGCAGTAATGTGACTTATTTCATGTAAACTTTGAAGTTAAATTGAGATGATTTATTTAATACCGACCTTTTTCTGATTTTTAGCGAGTAGCGTTCTACAGGTGAAAAAAATATTTTTTTAAATTAGTCCCGCAGTTTTCGAGTTTTTTTTTTTACAAAAAAAATATTAAAATTTAGTAAAAATACAAATCATTCCTCTTTATATATTAGTTACAATAGATGAGGCTATGAGAGCCAAAGTGGCTTAAATCATTTGATCAAAACCCACTTTATTTGAAAAAAGAACTGTTTTGTTATTTGAAATAGATTTAGTGTTAAAAAAAGACAGTTGGCCCTCATGACCTCAGAGCCAGAATGGCTTAACTGCATTTTTTCAATAGGTAAGGATTTTATTTGAAAAAAAAGAGCAGTTTCTTCAAATGGGATCAGTATTGTAAAAAATGCAGTTAGGCAACTCAGGCTCCCTAATGTAATTTATTTAAAAGATAAGCATTTTCATACAGCATGAAAATGCTTATCTGTAAATTACGAGTCGACAGCGACGTGGAGGAGTTTTTCGACGCCATAGTTTTAGTTTTTTTTTTCTTCCTCCTTCACGCTTCTTTTCTTCCCTTCTTTTCCTTTCATATCTCTCCTCTGCTCTTCTTTGGCCCCCTCCTTGTCTTTCACCATCTACAAGTCTACTCACCCCTCCTCTTCCCATAATTGCATCAAGACAAACGATTCCCCTTCAACTTTTAGGTCACCGGCACTACTTTCAAAGAGAAATAAAGTACCTCAATCATGTATTAAAATCGTTAACGAATCACGCAATACCGGACAAAGCAGAGGATAAAAAATATGATTGTAAATATCCTTTAGCTTTGTAAATTCAGTATCTACATTTCTGCGCATCATGTATTCAAAAGCTTCTATTTTCAACGCACGTTTACTCCGGCTTTCGTTTGGAAAGCCCTCGTGATTGACGCAGGTCAGAGGGATTGTGAGGTCCATAGCCAATTTTATATAGAACTAATTACTTAACGGGTATTTTTATTCTGTTACAGGTTAAGCTGGTTTATTGGCGAGTGAGGATTACGGAATAATACAAGTAAGTTTTTTAGTTTTAATTTCTCACAAAAACGTGTAATCTTGATATTTCGTTTGTGAATGCTGTTTTTTTGCAATTTGCTGTTCAATATCGGTTAGTACGGTAATAAAAAATGTATTTGCGTTAGTGATATGTATTTATGCAATCATACTTCTGAAATTTTAATAAATACTTAACTTTTTACCTCGTTTATAAGTTAGAGAATTATATATTTAAAACATTTAAATTATAAAAAAAATATTGTTTAAATCTACACTAATGTTTGGAGGTAAAGTTTGTGTTTTATTTTTTTGTTTGTAGGAGGTAATCTTTAAAAATACTGGTCCGATTGCTAAAATTTTTTCACCGATAGAAAGCTGCTTTAATCCTGAGTGACATAGGTTGTAATTAATGTACGCGGGCGAAGCCGCGGGTAAAAGCTAGTTAATTATAAACATAAACATATGTTATTTGGAATATTATAAACAATAAATCATCAATACATACCCTTAGTTTGTCTTACGTAATCTGTATTTGTATGTATTTTTAATTACAAAAATTAGTATTAGATCGCCTCGAGTCGGCCACGGAGGCTCGCCCGACTCGAGGCAATCGACGAAAAGAGAATCGAAACGAAACGGTTGTAACTTGGTTAAGGGGGTGGTTGTGGCCGAGTAGATCAATGGTGGCCGAGTGGCAACGGCCCGACTTACGAGTTGTAGGTTGTGGGTTCAAACCCAGCCAGATGCATTATTTTGTGTAATTTATTTCATCGCCAATGCTCCCAAAACGGTGAAGGAACACATCGTGACCTAAAACCAAAAACTTGAAGACATGTGACGTCCATCAATCCGCACCAGTCCCGCGTGGTGGATTAAGGCCCATTCCCTCTCCTAGAGAGGAGCCTGAGTCCCAGCAGTGGGAACATTATAAGGCCGATTTAACTATACTATACTAGTATATTAAGAGCCTTTTAAGTCTAGCCTTGAAGACACTTAAATTATAATCGGACGGGAAGCCCGCAGCAGGCAAATCGTTCCAGTCCTTCATGTACGTTGTATAGACGACAAGGCAAATAAAACTTAAAAAAAAATACAATCGACTTCAACGTAAAAAAACCACTGGAAAGTGCATAATAACTTTAATTTCGAAAATCAGCGTTTTTATAATAGTTTTGTCTCTTCGTTATTCAACACCGACTTCCGAAATTAAAGTTATTTTGCACTTTTCAGTGTTTTTTTTGACGTTCAAGACGGTTGTATTTTTTTGTTAAAAAGTTTTTTTATTTAAAATTTTTAATTAATGGCACCTCTAGTACAAAGTACCCCTCAGTCATATTTATATCCAGAGTGCATCTCATGACAATTCTAATAATACCAATCACGGTTAGATTAAATTAATTTTGTACAGAGTTCCGGCTCTTCAAACAGCCAACTTCAGGCTCCATCATCAGATCAGTTCGATATATTCCCCCTCTTCTTTCAGTCAGTAATCGACTACACTCGTCCGGACTAAGCGTTTCGCTTCGTCGTTTATACCGCGTACATCGAAGGACTGGAACAATTTGCCTGCTGCTGTCTTCCCGTCCAAGTATAATTTGGGTGTCTTCAAGGCTAGAGTGAATAGGCTCTTCATAAACTAGTGCGCCTGACCATCAATGATTGCATCTCCGCTTACCATCAGGTGGGATCGTAGTCAAGCACTGGTTTATATCAATTAAAAAAAAAAACCTATAAATAAAGTAATTTTACTTGTTACGATAGTTCTGCTGTGATCCTATGAGGAGTTTTGTTCCATATATTCGAAGTACATGATCAGATTATAACAATATTTCTATGGGACCAACTTGGAAACATAACCCTTCAAACAAAAAAAAAAATCAAAATCGGTCCACAACTGAACGAGAAATCGATGAACAAAAAAAAATACATTCAGCCGAACATAGAACCTTCTCCGTTTTGAAGTCGGTTAAAAAACGCTTAGTCCGATTAGCTAGTCTGGTCAAATTTGTACACGCTTAAACATCCTAAATGAATGTATAAGGAAGTAGTTACCCCAGGCTTGTTCGTGACATCGCGAATTATTAATTAAATCTAGTCTGTTTCGCGTTTAAATAGAAAATAGCGAACTAGTGCTTCTGGCGGTGACAAATGTAGCTTTGAGTTTTACTAGAAACATAATTAATCTCTCTGTATTGTACAAAACAAAGTTGGTTTCTGTGTCTGTCTATTTGTCAGCTAATTTCTCTTAAACCACACAACGGATTTTGATGAGTTATTCAGTAATAAAAAGAAACAAGAAAGATTTTTGTAAATAATTTGCACCTATGTGTAGGCCCCACCCAGATACGCTAAGGTACCTATTGCTCGTCGAGCTTACGGACGACGAGCAATAGGTACCTCGTCTTCCAATCGTCCAGTAACCTTCCAGACCGAGCCCAAGTCGTCAACAGCGCGTCGTTTTCTGGCCGCACCTCAAAGAGATGTCAGCAACCCGTAGGGGACCAGCACGGTCGATGCATGCTAGGACCATGGCGAAAAGTATGAAAGGGATACTCATGGTTCTAGAACGCAAAAGGCAATTGAACGAACATGGGTATGGTTTTAGTCGGTAAAAGTCTGACACGGCCCCCCGCTCCACCCTAGGGCAGGAGAAGTCATAAGATGATTTCCGACCTTAAAAAAAACCCATGTGTAGCCTGGTCGGATCACTAGTTACAAATAGTTGGATAAAACTTTACAAATTATATATAGTCACAAATAACAATAATTAATTAATTATTATTAGATATTTAATTTAAACAATTTATTTATTACTAGCTTATGCCCGCGGCTTAGTTCCCATCAACCGACTACTCTATTTTACTCTACCCAATTCTACCCTACCCTACCCCATTCTACCCTACTCTGCCCTACTCTACCCTACTCTGCCCTACACTACCATACTCTACCCTATTCCACCCTACCTATTTACCTACCCTACCATACTCTACTCTACCCAACTCTACCCTATTCTATCCTACATACTTACTCTACTTTATCTACTTACCTACCTACGTACTTACCCTACTAAATAAAACTTTTTTTACAATTCGGATAAATTTTCGTCACGATTCAGGAATCGAACTGTTTTCATAGGTAGGTAAGTTTGTAAGTTTGTGCGGAACTCTCAGTGAGCGAGTCGGATTCGCACTTTTTTGTTTCGTGTTTACATATATATTGTTTGTTTGCCTTCTATTGTGCCAAATAAAACTGATTTTCTTTCTTCTTGCTATCACTTCTCACAAAAAAATAAACCCCCACTTTTAAATAGTACTTAAAATAATATTATAGCACCTAAAACTCCATTTCAAAAATGTAAAACCACCCTTAATCTGCTATCCAATTGGCTTCAAACACCTGGTTTTTCCTCCATCCTTAATGCGGATAAAATATGCTAATTCCACAGATAATATATCGACTCCTTCCCGTTTTATTGAGCACCTGGTTTTATAGATACTTATATTAATGAACTAAGAAGGTTTAGGGTATTATTCTGTTTTTACTGACGATTCGGACACAGTGTCCGTATTGACACATTTTTATTGCAATTTTTTTTTTTTCACTGACGATTCGGATACACACTGTTAAGTACAGTCAGATAGCATAGCATAGTACAGTCGGCCTTATAATGGTCCCACTGTTGGGACTCAGACCACCTCTCTAGGAGAAGGAATGGGCCGTAATCCACCACGCGGGCCTAGTGCGGGTTAGTGGATACAGTCAGATAAAAGTTTTAAAATATAATATATGGGGAAAAAAGCGTTACAAAATCTATTTTAGGCTGAATAATATATAAATTTCTTCATATTATATTTTAAGATTTTTTTTATCTGAACATACTAAATAGCTTCAATAAATTTGGTGGCGTCCAAATCGTAAGTGAAAAAAAAATAAAATGTGTCAATTCGAACACTGTGTCCGAATCATCATTAACTCATATTTTAAGAGTCATATTTCATAATTAGCTTTTGCCAGCGGCTACGCTCGCGTAATATTAGATAATTATCCCAAGGGAACATACTCCCAGGATAAATAGTATCCTATGTGCTATTCCAGTACATGGTCTACCCATGTACTAAGTTTCATAGAAATATATTTAGTAGTTTTTGCGTGAAAGGGTAACAAACATTCATACATACAAACTTTCACGTTCTTCTTCTTCTCGAATCGATTTTAGGTTTTCTCTTCCCTCAAAATTTTTGAGCCCAGTATGTTGCCACGTTTATAACGGTCTCAGTGGCGTTTTTAGGTCTTTCAATGTACAGATGTAAGGACACTTTGGGCACTTTAATAAGTGGGCCATCGTCTGATGAGGAGCACCGCACTCGCACTGGGTGTCAGAAGGGTCTATAATCCCCCATTTTGCCAGGATATGTTTGCAGTGACCTGGGTGCGCAGTCTGATCAGTCTGATACAGGCCACTGCAAATCGCATTCGGGTGGTAGATGATCCTGGGGTTGAAGGAATTCGGGCGGTGGGAGTGGTGTTCTTCCCACTACTTACATCTCACCGGGGATGGTCGGTCCCGATTGACCTGTGTGCAGTGAAAAAAGTTCTTCGGACTTTTAAGTGTACCCGGAACTGCTGTATGTTTACAAAAGGGGATGTTGGGAATCAGATTCTTGATGTCATTTTTTAAGTCCACATGCGATATTCCATGAGAGCAGTGGTGGCCGAGTAGTAACGGCCCCGACTTACGAGTTGTAGGTCGCGGGTTCAAACCCAACCAGGCGCATTACATTGTGTAATTTATCTCATCACCACTGCTCTCAAAACGGTGAAGAAAACATTGTGAGGAAACCGGCATGTCCTAGAACCTTAGAAAAATTCGAAGACATGTGACATTCACCAATCCGCCACGCTGGCCCAGTGCCAGCGTGGTGGATTACGGCCCATTCCTTCTTTTAGAGAGGAGGCCTGAGTCCCAGCAGTGGGAACATTAACAGTGAACAGTGAACAGTGCAGTGCAATCCACGCTCGAGTACGGATGTGTTTTCACTGTGCAAGTCACGAATTTTATTCGCGTGGCAAGCAGCAATAGTCGCTGCTCGATAACACTATGAGTTCTAAAAAACTCGTAGTCAATGAATTGCTGGCTTTCCTAGTCCATGCTATTGACTACATGGACGAGGTGAGCATCCTGCAGATATGCCGGTCGAATTTCAAGGAGGACGAGATCAGCAGTGGAAAACTGTTACTGTTCCAGTCTCTTGGGCAACTAGACGAGATGCCGTCACGCCGCAGAGATGGTACTGGAAAGAGTCTTCAGGATATCATCGATATGTTGAAGAAGACTGACCCGGACGACGTTCCAGATTTCGTGGCGAAGGAACTGAGTAAGCTGCCCCCCGTCACGTTCGATCACGTCGACGTCACACGGCTGCTAAAGGACATCACTACATTGAAAGCGGAGATGACCAGAATGCAGTCAAGAATGGAGGTGTCAGAAAAGTCCAATGCTGAGCTGCGTGCGGAAATAGCATTTTTACGCAACGTTCATTCAGTAAGTGGGTCACCTGAGGCCTCAAAGGTGAACACACGTCGAGTGGCGCAAAATGGCATCAGTCGGCAGTTTTGAATCGACGAACCCAAGTGCGTCACCAGCTGCCGAAAATGCTGATCAAGCGTCGCCCGCTGTCGCCGTCGCCCGCACCTCAACACCGGCTGCGGAAACGTCACATGTAGGTACGTTGACCCCTAAACGTGCCTACGCTGCTATTGTCACCGTCGGCAAATCAGGTGCGTCGCAATTAAAGCGACAAACGAAAATAGGGGAAAAGCTGAAAACGGGTACTAAATCTACTCTGTCTGTGGTCCAGAGCACCTTGCCAAAAACAGGCCAAGTGGATGAAGAGGGTTTCACAAGAGTAGAAAAGAAGAAGAAGAAGAAGAAGCCCTGTTCCCGTAACCAGTGCGGTACCGCACCGAGTGGTCCGAACATGCTGCTGCGTCCTGCTGTGCCTACGACGCAGCTATACATTTCGCGCCTGCATCACTACACGAAGGTTGAGGAAGTCGTGGAGTATTTGAAGGTGAAGACCAATTGGACTCTGAGGGTCGTAAGGTTGGAGGCGCGTCACGACGTCAACTTCAAGTCGTTCGTGGTACGAGTTCCAACCCAACAGCTACAGACCTTCTTAAAAGAGGACTTCTGGCCGAAAGGTGTCGTATACCGACGTTTCCGAGGACGGTTATGCGACACCACGCAGCGCAACACGACGCCGACTTAATTACGTGTTTAATTATAGTTAAAATAAGCATTGTTTTTATAATATGTATTAGTTTATTATTGTTTAAGTTTATTTTATGTATTTTGTCTATGGGCCTCTGATGCCTGAAAATAAAATTATTATTTTGAAAAAACGTTGATTATTGCTTAGCTCTCTAGCTAGTATTTAGCTACATTAACGGGTCAAGCCAAGTCAATGTAGCGTGTGTGTAGTTGGTGTAAAGGGGATGTTATGAGGAGAAATTTCATTTTCCTCTATCTGCATGAACTTTCTTACTATTCTGCAGGTATTCAAAATTGCAGCTTTTTGGAGTGATATGTAGATTGAATCTTTCAGGTCTATTAATTTGAGGCTATTGTGAAGATGGTTGGGTATAACCCCTGTAGTGGAAATAACTATAGGTACGACATATACTTTTTCTTGTCTCCAGATTCTTGTTACTTCTTCTTTAAGTTCTGCATATTTACTTAATTTTTCTCCTATTGTCTTTTGCAAATTATGCGTGTTGGGGACTGCAATATCTATCAGGTATGTAACTCTATTAATTTTATCATGGAGAATGATATCTGGTCTATTGTAGTGAACAGTCCTGTCGGTTAGAATGGCGCGGTCGTAGTAGAGTTTATGTGTAGTATTTTCTAAAACAGTTTGTGGGAGATAATTGTAATAAGGAGTCATTATATCTTGGTCTTGTATGAGCTTATGTTTGGTTGCTAATTTTTGGTGAATGATGTTTGCCACCTGATTGTGTCTATGAGTATAGTCAGTCCGTGTGAGCGTTGTACATGCACCTGTAATATGTTGTATGGTCTCTGGTTGACTGTGACACTTACGGCATTTATCATTCGATATTGTGGGGTCTTTGATTATGAATTTCCTGTAGTTTTTAGTATTTATAACTTGATCTTGAATTGCTATAATAAACCCTTCGGTTTCCGGAAATAAACTACCTACCTTAAGCCATTTATTTGAAGCTATTGTATCTATGTGGGGTTGTTCTAGATCATGGGGGTGTCGTCCATGTAACACTTTCTTTTTCCACTCTTCTAATTTTTGTTTCTGTGAGTCATTATTAATATTGTAAGTTGTGTTCATATCGTTTAGGTAAAGTGGAGTGTGGTTAATATCGTTAGTGACTATGGCTTTATGCATGGCACTTGTTTGAGATTTTGTGTGAAAGAATGTTTTTAATCTAGCAATTTGTTTCTGCCAAAGGTGATGGATGTCTATTAGGCCTCTCCCTCCGTGTTGCCGTTTGATAGTCAATCTTTCTATTGCAGATTTAGGGTGCAGGTTATTGTGTTTAGTAAGCGTGGTGCGTGTTGTTCTTTCTATTTGTTGGATGTCAGTTTTTGACCACTTGATCACTCCAAATGAATATGTTAGTATTGGTATCGCATAGGTGTTCAATGCCTTTATTAAATTCTTTCCTAAGAGTTGAGTTTTACATACTGCGATCACTCTCCGCTTATATTCAGTATTCAATATGTGTTTAATCGAGGTATGATCTAAACCTTTGAGTTGCCTGTATCCTAGATATTTATATAAATTATTATTATTATTCCATACATTTATTTTTTTTACATATTTATTACATTTTTAAATATTTCTTTAAAAAACATATAAATAAAAAAAACATTTAAAAATATAAAAAATAGTTGTCCGCCGGTGTCAGGAACAGGGTCCAAGCTACCGGTGGTTAGGGCTCCAGAGACAGGAATCTCCTCACAATGCGGGCCGTATCTAGGAGTACTGCCTTCTGTATCAGGCCCTTGATCCAACCGTGCAACGACAGCTTCGACAGATGGTCGTCGAGGCTTTTGGCTATAAGGCCATTGGCGGTCACGACAATCGGCACAATGATAGCTGAGTCCACATTCCACATGTCGACAACCTCGTGTGCTAAGTCGAGATATTTGATTTGTTTCTCTTTCTCAGCTTTCACGAGATTCTCGTCATGTGGGATGGTGACGTCAACTATCATTGCGCGGCGCGCTAATCGGTCTATCACCACCATATCCGGCTTATTGGCTACAATAGTCCGGTCAGTAATGATAGACCGATCCCAGTACAACGTGACATGGTCATTTTCGAGAACTGGGTCGGGCACATACCTGTAGTATGGTACCTCCGAATCCACAAGGTTGTATTTCAAAGCAAGTTGCTGGTGAATAATCCTGGCTACTTGATTATGTCTGTGCAAGTACTCGCCGTTAGCCAGACGAGAACAACCAGAGATAATATGTCTGATGGACTCACCAGGACGATGGCATGCCCGACACACGTCAACCGTCCCGTCTCTCATAATATGTCTCCGGTAGTTGTTCGTTAAGATAACTTCGTCCATAATTGCACAGACAAAACCTTCAGTTTCTCCGAAGAGGTCGCTGAAACGTAACCAGGCCACGGATGCCGAGAAATCTACATCAGGCTCATGAAGAGCCCGATAAAAGCGCCCGTGGAGCTCCTTGCTTTTCCACACTTCCTTGCGGTCATCAGTAGTAAGTACCACAGGTTTGCGCCAGTTCTCTTTAGCCATGGATAACGGGGTGAGTCCCTTGTCCATTGCGACCACATCGCGGTGTATACCCACGTCGGTTTTGAGAAAGTATTCTCTGAGGCTGCACACCTCGCGGTTGTGTAGAGTCTTTGCGTTCAAAAAACCTCGACCTCCACACTTCCGCGGGATGTACAGTCTCATCACCGATGATCGTGGGTGATGCATCCGATTTGCGGTCAGCAATGTACGGACCCGTCTATCCAGAGCTTCTAGCTCGGTCTGAGTCCATTTGAGTATGCCGAAAGAGTACATTAAAACCGGCATGACCCAACCGTTGAAGGCGCGCACCTTATTTCCACCTGACAGAAGGCTGTTTAGAACCTTCTTCAGGCGGCCAAAGAAACGCTCCTTCAACGTTTGCTTCATGTCAGCAACGTTAATGCCTAACGCTTCCGACATACCCAAATACTTATAGGTTTCGGTCGAGGAGAGGGATCTAAGGTATATGGAATCTGAGAGTTGAATCCCCTCAGATTCCATAATCTTCCCTCGCTTTACATGCAAAACTGCACATTTATCCACACCAAATTCCATCCTGATGGCACTACTGAAAGTTTCAGTTACCTTCAGTAGTTCCATCAGTTGCAAATTGTTGTGGGCAAAAAGTTTTAAATCATCCATATAAAGAAGGTGAGATAGAACCTGACCACCTCTTCTCAACCGATAGCCTAGACCTGAATTCTCCAGCAACGTGCTTAGAGGATTCAGGGCTAAGCAAAACCAAAGTGGACTCAAACTGTCGCCCTGGAATATTCCCCGTTTAATCCATATTGGTTCATCATTCTCTTGGATCGGTCGACATCCTGGATAGCGAAGGACTGTTTTCCATTGCCTCATACATGACTCAAGGAAGGTGCGTAGAGTTGCATCTATTTTATACAACTCCAACACCCTCATGAGCCATGTATGGGGAACAGAGTCATAGGCCTTCTTATAGTCTATCCAGCATGTCGACAGATCCTTGCGAGATCGACGAACCTGTTGGCTTATGGCCATGTCAATGAGGAGTAGCTCCTTAGTACCACGGGACCCATTCCTACATCCGTTCTGAGAGGCAGACATAATCAAGTTTTTCTCTATATGTACGTTAATTTTTGCTCTCAGAATGGATGTAAGAAGTTTATAGACCGTCGACAAACATGTAATCGGCCTATAATTCTTGGGTTCCGTGGGACTACCTGTCTTATGGAGCAGGTGGGTAACTTATTATTATTATTATTATTATTATTATTATTATTATTATTATTATTATTATTATTAAAAGGCTGATTATGCTATGCTTATGCTATATTTCTACGAACGATAGGTGGCGCGATTCCAGCCAACGGATAAAGCTTATTGAGCGGGGTTGGTTTCAAGCAGCCCCATATCATTCGGCACGCCTCGTTTAGGGCGATTTTGTCTTTCACGTATATAAAATTATCTGGATCTGGTTCCTAAAATTTAGCATTGAATCAATAATCTCGACGGCACGGTTGCTGGAGTGGCAGAGCGATTGACTGGTGCGCTGCGCGTCACAGTGTGCCCGCCATGAAATAAATATTGTGTCTAAGGGTCTTGTGTATGTTTTTTTTAAATTCAGATTAGTGTTTGAGATAGGTTTATGACGAAAAAACTTCTACTGATGATTTTACCATCTGGAATACGTACACTGCTGTACATACTCCCAAGCCTCGCCTCATCTGCCATCCCCTTGCTTCTTTCATCCAGTGGGTTCCCGTGCCAGGTGATCGCTTCACAGGGAGGCCAGGGCCTTTCTCTAACACCATTGAACCGCAAAACCAACAGATCCCTAAAGTCCCTTTATACAATTACAATCTATCCTTTCAAAATTATGGGTCCTTGTGCTGTTTATTTTACCAAAAGGAATATCATCATAATTCAATTTATAATTGGTCCTATCGACCTTCTATTTGTGTGAAAAGACGATTTCTCTGAAACAAAGTCTTATAGTTATTGGCTTATTGTACCAAATACTAGCTTTTGTTACCGGCTTTGGCTGCGTGAATATAGAAAAGTAATCCAAAGGAAAATACTTCCAGAATAAAAAAAACATTGTGTATCTTACGTGTATACCAGGACACAGTCTTTTTTTAGGTGGCTAATCATTCTCGCGCTCTAGGGCGGAGCGCGAGGGCGTGTCAGACTTTTACTGACCAAAACCTTCTCCTATGTTCCTTTCTTGCCTCGCGTTCCAGGACCCCGGGTTTTTCTCTCAGAAGTGATCCCATAGCCCCAGTAGGCTTCAGCCATTTAGGGACCCTACGGTGTCGCTGATATCTCTTTGACGGCCGTATGGTCACCAGACGGCCGGTCAGTGAGTTAACATAACGTAATTTGCTTACATGTACTCAGGTTTATTATACAAGTAGGCAGACAGACAGACGAACGGACGGACAGCGGAGTAGTAACAGGATCCCGTTTCACCCCTTGGGTATGGAACCCTAAAAAACTAAAAAACAGATTCCGTTTTTTCTATGAAACCTAATATTTCATCACAATGGAAATCAATGAGCTCATTTCTAAGCGGATGCCACTGAAAATAACTTTAGTCACAATTCGCTATTAATATCTTCCAAAACATAAATTATTCCCGTCACAAAACGGCGTCAATTTCTCAAGGAAAGCCCGGTAAATCACGTTTCATGCCTGCCAATACATTAATTTCATTATCCACTGCTATACCGGTATCTTTGAACTGAATTATCATATTTAACAAAAGATCCTTCTCTTCCCTGCGTCATATTCCTCAATGCTGAGGTTCGTGACCATGCTTCATCACTTTCATTTTATGATGTCCCTCTAATTATTAGCCCTTAGACTTAGATCCGGACACAATCCATCAGCAAAGTTTGCATACCTAATGACAAAGACTGATTCACCTAATTGTGTAACTTGCAATCAAATAGAAGATGTACAACATTTGCCGATGGAATGTGTCCGAAATAAAGATGAACGCGACGTATTTCTGAGCGAACTGAAATTAAATAGATACGATGTAGGTATTATCTAAAGCATTTTATCAAAATCGAAATCGGAGGCGTCAAGAAAACTATGTCGTTTAATAGCGGTCTCGCAGCAGTGATTCGTCTTATTTAATATCTGTGATGTATTTCAGGTAAATATGTATTAGTTAATATATTTATATATGTGAAGTAATTTTTATAAGGTACGATGGGGCTGATTATATCCTTTTTGGACAAAAGCCCCTAAATAAAATCTTGATAAAAAAAAAAATGATGTTCCTCCATTTATTCCTGTGCCTGGCGATGTGAAGAGCCTTGTATACCATGGACTCAAAAGCGGTGCGAATCTGGTCGCACAAACGTATTGGACTGCACCCGAGAGGCTTTTTTCCATCTACTTTACAGGTGTCGATGAGCCTTTCGAGGTTGCCACCATCTTTCCTTGCAATGTAACCGAAGTATTGCAGGATCTTGCGAAGACACTCGAACAACAACCGCCAGGAGATTTTTTGTTCTCGCAATATGGAAAGGTTGGTCCGAAATGCTGACAAACAAAGCATAGGATAGCTGAGATTCATTGATAGGTACGGTAAAGTCTATGGAAACTTCTGCTGTAGTAGTCACCCTGGGTATTGGGAGTCGCAAAGCGATTTCTAGCTACAAATTTAGACGTATAGTGTTGCCAAACTGAAAATAATATTAAAATGAAAATGGTTTACGCGAAAAATGCATATAAGCATAGTAATCAGCCTTTAAATGTTCCCATTGCTGGGACTCAGGCCTCCTCTCTAGGAGAGGGAATGGGCTTTAATCTACCCGGACCCAGTGCGGAATAAACACGAGAGTGTTTGTCGCATATATCCGACGTAGACAGTTAAAAAGTTAAACATAACTGGTAAAATGTGGGTGAAGGCACAATTATTTTTAAATACGACTCTGCTTACCCCTTTGGGAATACTAGCGTGATGTTATGTCATATTAAAGTGTTTTGTTTGTCTAGAGGTCGCAAATCAAGGTCAAAAATAATACCTGGCTACAAGCATTTTTTATGCCCTAAAAAACTATGAATAATTAAAAACTACATAATTCTTTTTAAAGGTTAGCCGTTACCCTCGTTTCTGCTTACTAATTATATTGTAAACGTAAAATTATAAATTAAATATTCATTTGAAGCGCCAAGCATGTTATTAAGTGCCTGGAAAACACGCAAGTTTTAAAAGACAATGAGAATAACCCATTTCTTTTTAGGGTTCTGTACTTCAAAAGGAAAAAAAGCGGAACCCTTGTAGGATTACTTTGTTGTCCGTCCGTCCGTCTGTCTGTCTGTTAAAGACCCTTTATCTCGGGAACGCGTAAAGGTATCGAGTTGAAATTAAAACCATATAGTCAAGTCTGCGGCCCCTTGATGCTGTGAAAAAATCAAACTTTTAAGTTAACGAAAAAAAAAATACGGTCGTTTATGTCGCAAAAAAACGTACATTTTGGCACTCTCAAGGAAATTAAAATTCATAGGGTAGTTCCTGTTGACCCAGAATACTGAAGTTTGGCATAAAGCAAGGTCTTATAGTACAGATACACTACAGAGATACAGAACAGCAAATTTGTTGTTACGTCACAAAAAAAAGCGATTCAGAATAATCTTCGAAATTCTATTCAGGAATTGAACTGTTTATATAGGTAGGTTTGTACAGAACCCTTAGAGTGCGAGCCCGACTCGCACTTACCCAGTTTTTTTTTATCTGAGATTCTAAACATATTAGTAATTAAACTGATAGCGATATTTAGTATCGTATATATATAAATATATATATATATATAGTAATAGCGACATTTTATCGGTGATATCGTCGTTTAAAAGACCACGTAACATAAATCATGAAATCATCTGACTTCGCACGATCTAGGGTGGAGCGAGTATAAGACTTTTATTGTATAAAACCACACCAGTTGTCGCCGGTGTTTCTCTGCGTACTAGGACTGCAGGTTTTTTCCTCAGTAATTCCCCGCGGCCCTAGCGTGCCATTAGCCCTGCTGGGCTCTTACGGTTTTGCTGACATCTTTTTGAGGCGCGTATGGGAAACTAAAAGCCGCCGATGACTCGGACTCGGTCCGGACGATTACCGGACAGCCGAACGACGAGCTACACATTGCTCGTCGTCAGCAAGCCCGCGCAACACAATCATTAGTCGGCCTTATAATGTTCCCACTATTGGGACTCAGGCCTCCCTTTAAGGAGAGTAATCCACCACGCGTGCCCAGTGCGGGTTGGTGGATGTGATATCTTCGAATTTTTTGGTTCTAGGACATGCCGGTTTCCTCACGATGTTTTCCTTCACCGTTTTGAGAGTAGTGGTGATGAAATAAATTACACAACGTAATGCGCCTGGCTGGGTTTGAACCCGCAACCTACAACTCGTAAATCGGGGCCGTTACCACTCGGCTACCACTGCTCAATCATGGGTAGCACTTCTTAATACCATACACTCGCGGTGTTTTGGTGGTTTTTTTTTTTTTTAATTAAGGTTCCGTAGCTTTTTAATTATTCGCAAATTGATTGCTAGTGAATATCGTCATTTAAATTATTGGCGCAGTAGGTAGGTATTGTATTTCAATTTTCTACACCACTGAACCATATGTGGAATTATTGAAATAAATGCGATCTCGGTTAAATTGCGCTGATAATTATATTGTAGTATTAACTATCTGATTATTTTTGCTGCCAGATATTGCTCAAACATTAGAATGTTACATCAAGAATTTAATAGAAAACATGGTGACTGTATTCTGTACCAAAAATTCAATACTTTTTTACCTTTTAGTGCAATGGCAAAAAAGCACAAGTGTTCTCTCTACGCAAAGCTATGATTTCGTCCTTTAATCTGTCACATTGTCGTGACCGTGGTTTGTCATGTATACATGACTGTGGCGGTTAAAAGGGTGAACTTGATATTTTCGTTTTTTTAACGTCGGAAAGCATCCAATGACTACTTCCGTTCTAGGGCGGAGCGGGAAGGCATGTCAGACTTTAACTGACTAAAACCTAGGACCAGGGGGTTTTCCTCTCAGAAGCCGAGAAGCCCCCCTTCGGCGTATCTTTGAGGCGCGCGTGGAACGCTACGTGCCACCGACGACTCAGGTGAAGCCAAATGAAAAGATTTCGCACCGCACATTTTTTTTTGTACTTCTGTAATAGAATTTGTACCACTTGTTAAGATAACTAAGCCATTTATTTTCATGTAAGTGTACTATTTTTATAAGATTGGGTTAATTAGTAATATCAATAAAAAGTTTTGATTAATTAAACGTAATAAAATCGTAAACTAAACGCGGTTGTGTTTTCAAAAGTTGCCATTGTATAATAACATAAATATCGAAATGATAATTAATTATTTAGAAATAGAAATAATATAAAATATTATTAAAATTAAATTTAAAAAACATTTATTTATTTATTTTAACGACCTGGTCACTTAGACCTTTCAGTCAAGTCTTATTTAATTTTTTTAAACACTGCACTATGTATCATATTAGAATGGGGGTGCAACACATTTTAATGTTTTTGTAGTATTTGGCAGCAAAAGTATCGAGTCATCCTTCTCGGCAAACTTCGCTGAGGTAGCCAAAACTACAATAAAATTCTCAGCTCCATTTTAACGAGATCGCGCCTGTTTCAATGATTCCACATATTGTCCAGTTGCGCAGACACTTGTGATACAAAACTACACCAATTTTACATCACAATATGACAGGTAAACAAAATCTATCTTTCAATCAGACTCAATCAGTTTCTTTGTTGATATTTTAAATTGTTTGTGACTGCATCTAACCAATTTAGCGAATTATCTAGCCGTTATGTTGAGTTAAAGATGAAGATGAAGAGAGATTCACATGATAGCGACAAGAAACATGTAACAGAGATATTTGTAATTACAAAACATGATTGAAAAGAGTGGCCATTGCACCTTCTTCTCCATAGAGATCTACGCTTTGGAATGTGCAATTAGCATAATTTTTTCTGACTGACTGACTTCTTGACATTTCAAAAGTGTCTGTAAATGGTTTATTTGAAATAAAATGCTTTTTGATTTCGATGCTTTAATAACTGTGAAGTATGTGTATGTACGTACTATAATTAAAGAGACGAGCAAATGTGTTAATTGCAACGTAAGCTTATCCCGTATATGAAATGAAGACGCAATTAATCCGTTGAGAGTATCTCATCAATACTATTCGTGTGTGGACATATTCGAGAGATGTAAGCAGTTTACGAATAACATTCTGCTTATGAGTGGGGCTAGTGAAAAGTAGTTTACATTTAAACCACACTAAAATGTGTATAGCATAGCATAGCATAGTCAGCCTTATAATGTTCCCACTGCTGGGACTCAGGCCTCCTCCCTAGGAGAGGGAATGGGCCGTAATCCACCACGCGGGCCCAGTGCGGGTTGGTGGATGTCACATGTCTTCGAATTTTTGGTTCTAGGACATGCCGGTTTCCTCACGATGTTTTCCTTCACCGTTTTGAGAGCAGTAGTGATGACAAAATGTGTATGTCTGCTCAAATTAATCTCAATATCCATAACATACAAATGGTTATTTATATTGTATCTTTTTGTTTGTGTTTCGCTTACTGAATCTATACTTATATTAAATCTGTAGAAGTGAAAATTCTGTACATTGAAAATATATAAAAAAAATAAATGGCATGGCAATGGGGGTGTTACTACACCGACACCGAAGCCAAAAATGTGATTAAAAAATTTTTTGTCTGTCTGTTTGTTCAGGCATCACGCAAAAACTACCGGTTCGATTACGGTGAAACTTGGTGTAATTTTAATATTCTGGGCACCACACTGGGTACTTTTTATCCCAGAAAAGTATATACAATAAAAACAAACTTAATTTTGCGGTTAAATCCCTAGACCCGATTACTGTACCAACCACAAATAATAAGTTTGTCGTAGGTTACGTCACCCGCAGTGGAGTTCACTAAGGGGCGCTGCACACGGCTAAGATAATTTAGTTTATCGCAAATAACCTAATAAAACCATTTTCGACTTCTACGCGGACGAAGTCGCGGGCAAAAGTTAGTAATATAATATAAAAAATAATATATTCACACAACTATCACGCGCTGTCTAGTCCCAAGCTAAGCAGAGCTTGTGTTATTAGTACTAGACAACTATAAACATATTTATATATTTCAAAATACATGCATATTATAGATAAATTACACGCAGACACAGAACAAATGATTGTGCTCATCACACAAACATTTGTCCTCGGTAGGTGCATAGCAGTCAGGGCCACTAACCACTAGACCAACAGGCCACTCAAATGTTGGCAGGTACCCAATGAGCACGTCATATGTCAATTGAACTCAGTGTTTAATTTGTATTTAATTAATAAGTATGAGAAGACACTGTAGACCAGTCAACATTGTACTCCAAAGTAAAATAAAAATAAAGAAAAATATATATACTTTGGCAAGACTGGTGTTTTTTTTTTATTGGGTGGGAAAATCATCTTCTGACAAATCGCGATGCTGGGCGGAGCGGGAGATGTCAGATTTTTACTGACTAAAAACCCACTCCTGTTCCTTCTTTGCCTTCGTCCCAGGGCCCCGGGTATCACTTTCACACTACCCGTGGCCCCAGTAGCCTTCGACCCTGCTGGACCCCTACGATTTGCTGACATCTCCTTGAGGCGCGCGTGGAACAGTACACGCCATCGACGACTTGGGCTCGGTCCGGACGGTTACCAGACGGTCGGACGGCGAGCCACCCATTGTTCGCCGTCCGCAAGCCCGCGCCTACAGTGGCTGGAAATCAGGATCGGAATCCCGGCGGCGGTTGGAGCGTAAGGACCGTTGCCTCACGCGACCGGCCGCCTCCTTTGCTAGCATTATTGCTTCGCAGAAGGAGGCGATGGCCTGCCACTCCTCCTCGCTTTGGACCATGGCTTGAACCAAGGTCCAACGCAAGAGATCGCCGCAAGACTGATGTTAGATTTTCTGACTTCTGATTAATATTATCCGTAATGACGGCCAACGATCTACAAATGATACCCAAAATTAGCAAACGTTTCTTTAAAATACGGAAATTGGCCTCAATTCAGTTTCTATCACCACATAAAGCATGGATTTGCATCCAAGCCTCAAAACCAAGTTAGAAAGGCTTGCAAATCCTCGGGATTTGCCTTTAACGACAGTTTAGGCCCTCAACAGTATACTGTGGGACCGAGATATGCAATAAGCCAGTCTCTGCATGCGAATTGATTGTCGTGTGTACGGACCAGGAGGAAACAATCTCCTTGGATCTTAAATATGCGTGTTTAAATCTAATTTCCACAACTGACATGTTCTTTTGTTTCTTTTCTATCAACAGAAAGGGGACTAGCTGATGCCCCTGGAATTTTAATTCATATTTATGCTCGTGTCGCTGTCCCTTAATTGTTTGAACCATTTGTCCATCACAGACTCAGCAATTTCATCAAAGACGTTTATAGTATAGTATACTACAAGAAGCCATTTTATCAACTGCAAACAAAAAAAAAAATACATTATAAAAATTACGTAAATAGGCTAAAACTATGACATTTAAACCCCGGTTATTTATTTTTTAGTTGTGAAAATAATCTAAAGACACACCGCGCTCTTGGGCGATGCGGAATGGCGTGTCAGACTTTTACTGACTAAAAACCCACTCTTGTTCCTTCTTTGTCTATGTCCCAGGGCCGAGTTTTCCTATCAGAAACAAACACTTGGCCCCAGTAGGCTTCGACCCTGCTAGGCTCCTACGGTTTGCTGACATCTCCTTGAGGCCTGCGTGGAACAGTACGCATCGTCGACGACTTGAGCTCGCCGTCCGCAAGTCCGTGCCTACGGTGGCTGGAAATCGGGATCGGGATCCCGGCGACTGGGGCGTGAGGTTAAAACTGAAAGGAAAACTCGGCCCTAGTATGAAAGGCAAAGAAGGAGCTAGGAGTGGATTTTAGTCAGTAAAATTCTGACAGGATAGGGTGGGAGATGTCATTGTCTGATGTCCTACCTAAAAACAAAAGACATGATATTAAAACGAGAAAAGATTTGTATTTTCGTATTTTGGTTTGTAATGAATAAACTTAAAATGTACAGGAGCGATTAAGAAAAAAAAAAACAGTCTGTAGAATGCTACTGTAATAAAACCGCTCACTTCAATACAAAATAATAATTATATCCATTACCTACTCATTAATTTGAATTGTCAAGAAGTCAGTCAGAAAAGTGATGCTAATTGCACATGTAGCGACATCTATCGCGTCACATAAGAAAATCCTGAATCGCGCAATCAAAGTTCTCCGCGCGATTAGAACATATAGAACAACCCGAAATCATCTATCGGGCAGTTGCAGCCCACCAGACACAGCACCCGTCTGGTCGGAGGATCCTCTCTTTTCAAAGGAGGTTTGCGGGACTTTACTCTCTGTTCCGCCTACCTTCAAACTGGTGACCCTCGACAAAGAACGTCAGCGCAGCCTTCGCGCAGCTACTACCTCGTGACGTCATCATCACTTCCCCAAGCTTTCGAGCAGCGAGCCATACAGCCAGCACCCACGGCTATAAAGGGTATCCTGACCACCAGCATGCCTACATGGTCATACCTGGTCATCACCCTCAGCCTCATCAGCGACCTTGGCGAAGCACACTGTACCTTCGGCCAGTCACATGAAGAGCAATGAAGAACCTCTCCTGGTCGACGCAAGCAGTCAAGCCACTACGTCGCACAGCACCGCTCCGACTCACTGGAGCCAGCAGCACTACTCCGACTCACTGGAGCCGGCAGCATCATCCCGACTCACTGGGACAGCACCACCCCGACTCACTGGGGCATCACCGCAGACAGTTCCGACTCACCGAGAACTATGCGGCATTCGGTTCCGACTCACTGGAACCAACCTACCAATGGCCTGGCACGCATCAAGAAGCATCAAGAACCATCGATCTCCGATCTCCGGAGGGGAGTGATGTAGCGACATCTATCGCGTCACATAAGAAAATCCTGAATCGCGCAATCAAAGTTCTCCGCGCGATTGGAACATATTGAACAACCCGAAATCATCTATCGGGCAGCTGCCCACCAGACATAACATCCCGTCTGGTCGGAGGATCCTCCCTTTTCAACAGGGGTTTGCGGGACTTTACTCTCTGTTCCGCCTACCTCCAAACACATTCTAAAGCTAGATGAGATCCCTATGGAGAAGAATGTCCAAGAAACTCCATGGACAGTCTTTTAAATCATGTTAGATATTAAAAATATGTCGTTACTTATTTATTGTCGCTACAATATGCAAGAGGCAAATTGTGAGTACGATCTCATCTAGAAACAAATAAGTTTTTTTTTTTCGTTTTTGGCAATTGGGCCGGTTGCGGCTATACTGCCAGTATCACGTGGGCACGGTGGCCCAGTGGGAGTAACCGTCAAACTGTACTTCGTGGTAGATGTTAGTAAGCTTATACCAAGAACACACAACACTAAGTACAGTTTCGATCAAGTTTAACACAAAAAAGTTTCACTAAAATCGAAAAAAATCATAGCACTGATAAAAGCACGTGTCGAGCATTTACCACTACCAACATCAGAACGTCTCCCCCTCGGATGCGAATTGCAGTGGCCAATCTGGAAATCTCTTAACCGACTGCGGACCCAGGTTGGCCGCTGTAAAAACAATTTGGCCAAATGATGGGGCTTCCTCGACCCATCTGCCAGTGTGGAGCCGCTGCACAGGACATGCGTTATTTGCTATGCTGTCCATCCTGCTCAACCACCTGCAGTTTTCAGGATGTATACGAGGCCAATAACAGAGCCGTAGAGGTTGCCAAATACTGGTCAGAAAAAAATTAGAGTACATCGACACGAAAAGAAGAAGACCACTACCAACAAAAGTCCCAACAAAGAAGTTGTCGCCCGCCATTAAGCTACATTGACAGCTTACCACAGATAATCACAGATAATGACGTTTTGGGGTTGCCAGCACAATTAGTCGATTGCACTATTCATTGCAACGAATACAAAATAAATTAAATAAATTGGATACAAAAAAACAGAGCAAATACTTTGATTACGTATCAAAACCTAGCACTGTATTATATCACTGAGTGGCATAAAACTTTTTTCACGTGGGCGAACCCGCTGTTAGAAGCTATTGTACATCGTTCGACATGAACTTGGAAAGAAGTCTGTATTTAATCTGAAATCTGGAGATCCGGAATTGGAATTACTTTTAGGGATTCTAAGGGGTTCAAAAGAACTTTGATAATGGAAGGTTATTCTCAGAAATTCCAATTATAATTTATTTTTGCGTCACTGGTTTTGTAGGTCCTGAATTGGAATAAGATGTTCGGATGTAATGCAATCTTAAATTTTTGTCTCGGATTTGTTACTTAGACCTTTATTTCTGAAAGAGATACTGTAGCTTTTATACATTTATATGATTATAGTTTTGAGTGATAGGCTTAGAGTACGTAATAATAAAATTTATTGATTATGCACGATATTAATTAAATAATGCATAGCACAGCATAGTCGGCTTTATAATCTTCCCACTGTTGGGACTCAGCCTCCTCTCTAGGAGAGGGAAGGGAATGGGCCGTAATCCACCACGCGGGCCCAGTGCGGGTTGGAGGATGTCTCATGTCTTCGATCGGTTCTAGGACATGCCGGTTTCCTCACGATGTTTTCCTTCACTGTTTTGAGAGCAGTGGTGATGAAAAAAATTAAATAATGAGTGCACGCAATTCGAATAATATTTCTGAATAGACCACGCATAACAAGTGAATTGCTGACACAATGATATCTTTGTACGTGCCTGCACTGTACATATACCAGTTGGGTACCAGACCTAAGGAGATTGTACAACGGTCTCCCGTGAGCCTTACTGTGCACGGCAGCACGTGATCACTGTGCTACCGTCTTCCCTGGAATTATTTGATGGGCCAGCAGAGTCTTTACTTTGAACGCCTGTAGTTCCACAGTCCCACCTGCAATGGATGATGCAAGCGGTTTCGGCGAATTAGGTATCGAGGAGGTTGCTTCTCTGAGTAGATCCTATGGCTCCTGTGTTTCAACCCTAAACGACTCAAACATACTCGCATAATCTCCGATAATCTACACTTATATTATAAAGTGTTTTTTTTGATAAATTACACCCAGACACAGAACAAATAATCGTGCTCATCACACAAACATTTGTCCTGGATGGAAATCGAACCCACGACCTCCGGCATAGCAGTCAGGGCCACTGACCACTAAACTAACAGTATACTATTTTTAAAATGGCTGAAATCGATTAAGTTGCCTAATAAACTAATAATTACAAAAAACAAAATATTTTGGTGTATACATCATCATCACGTCCACTATTGGACATAGGCCTCCCCCAAGTGTTGTAACCACTAACAGTCCTGTGCGTCTCGCATCCATCGGTTTTTTATGTACATTAAATTTTATTCTATAAATTTTATTATATGGTGTAAAATAAATCATTTAACAGTTCATGGACTGTACGGATTAAAATTAAACTTTGAACATGGATATATCTTGACCAGTGAATATTATTTCGGTAGTTCTCGTCGGAAAATTTAACGCATTTCATATAAGGAAAGTGGCTTCGTTATATCAAATATATTTTCACGTAGAAGCCAGTTTAGTTATAATTTCAAAACTGAATTTCAAAACAAATCTAACATTTTTAAGGTTCGAATACCACACGAGCTCTTTTCAAGTCGTTTAGAAGTTCACTTTATGGCAGAACCAGGTCGCGATAAGATTTTTTCAAAGAGCTCTTTAAATGTAGCTTCGAGCAGCTCCGATGGAATCAACTTAGAAAATTTCATTTGAAATGAACCCACTTTGAAAATTGTTTTGCTCATTTTGAAGGAAGACACCGACCTTTATTGAAGGAACGTTATTCATTTTCTCGGAACTATTTGCATTTAGAGAGCAATGGTGGCTCAGTGGTAACTGCCCCCCGGAAATGTTACAATCGTATTGTTCGCGCCGAACGCCTCGAGTAGGCCACCCATCCGATTCCTTTGTTCTGACGTCATCTCAACGCTCAGTCACGTGGTCAGAACAAAGGAATCGGAGGCGTGGCCTACTCGAGGTGTTCGGCGCGAACGAAACGATTGTAACTTGGCTAGGGGGGCTGCCCCGACTTACAAGTTGTAGGTTGTAGGTTCAAAACCAGCCGGGCGCATTAGTTTCTGTAATTTATTTTATCACCACTGCTCTGAAAACGGTGAAGATAAACAAAAAATTTGAAGATATATGACATCCACCAACCCTCACTGGGCCCGCGTGGTGGATTACGGCCCATTCCATCTCCTAGAGACGAGGCCTGAGTCCCAGCAGTGGGAACATTACAAGTCTGATTATTTTAAGTTATATTGTTTGCAATTTTCATTTCTCAGAAGTACAGTCACCGTGATAATAAATTTGTCACTTTAGGGTTTGTTAGAAGTACCACGAATGAGTTACCACGGCTTTGGAACACAAAGGGTAACTGAAAAAACATAGAGGGATTTTAGTAAGTAAAATTCTAACACTTCCTCTCGCTCTAACCTGAAGGGGAGGATCGATTTAATGAATTTCCACCTAAAAATGGTCCGTTTAGAGCGTTTGCGATAGGACTTTACCACCTTTGTATTCATCATCTTCATCATCATCATTTCAGCTGAAAAACTTCCCCTGTTGGATATAGGCCTCCCCAAGTGTCGCCATAATTAACGGTCCTGTGCGTCTCGCATCCATCGGATTCCCGCGACACTCACCAGGTCATCGGTCCACCTTGTGGGAAGCCTTCCAACGCTGCGTCTTCCGGTACATGGTCGCCATTCCAGAACCATTCGTCCCCATTTTCGAACTTTGTATTATAAAGATATTATTAGCGCTTAAACATGATTTTCTTGACCATATAGGCGCCACGGCTAGCTCGAAAGCACAATTGGTAAGTCTAATTTTTGACCACTTTTTCGAGTAAATGGGTCCGTATACGAGCCAAACGAAAACGACCAAAGAAAAGATGGATGGATTGTGTGAAGAGTGATATGAAAGAAAAGGAAGTTAGTGATAGCATGACGAGTGACAGGGCAGAGTGGAAGAAAAAAACGTGTTGCGCCGACCCCAAATAACACGGGACAAGGGCAGGAAGATGATGGGTCCGTATACGAGCAATAGTGCGGCGAATGCTAACTCCTAAGTAGTCCAACGTCCGTTATAGATACATAACGGACGGAGCGCTGACGAGTGACTTAATTAAATGTCATTTGACAATAAAATCTATCTATGATATATGAATATATATATATATATATATAAATGAATAGCTGCTCATTAGTCTCGCTAAAACTGAAGAACGGCTGGACTGATACGGCTAATATTGGTCTTGAAATTTTCAAGATAGTTTAAACCGTGAGAAGATTTAAACCGTGAGAAAAAATGGAAAAAAATCACAAGAAAAAACCGAATACAACGCCATCTCTAATTAAAATTTTATTATAAATGAATTCTGCTCTTCTGGTAATGCCAGTAGATGGCGTTATCCTTACTATTAGGCGATACGAAGTTCGCCGGCTCAACTAGTGACCAATGTATTGAAAAGATTTATTTTTATGTCCTGTAGTTATTCAAGTTTATGTTATTTTGACTTTCGATTTCAATTTACCAAATACATTTTTCTATGTCTGCTCAATACTGTAGCTTCAAAATTGTTAGACTCCTGATTTTTTTTTTTAAACGGACTGAGGTATAAACGACTCGACTGTACATAGTCTGTTAGTCAGATACTCAAGTTTTTTATCTATAGTTAGTTTTATATATATATATACTAGCTGACTCGGTGAACTTCGTACCGCCTAATAATGTAATAAATGAAGAACCGCTCGACCGATTTTGTGCAAACTTCATATCAACCATCTACTAAATAGTCCGAACAAAGCCTAAACATTTAGTTTGTATAGGTGAGCCCGTTCTTGAGTTATAAAATTACAACTAAAAATTGGCATTAATTTTTATATATATAGATATATTACAACTATTACACAACGCCGTCTAGTCTCAAGCTAAGCAGAGTTTGTGTTATGAGTACTAGACATCTAATAAACATGCTTATATATTACTAAATACATACATGTTATAGATAAATTACACCCAGATACAGAACAATGATCGTGCTCATGACACGAACATTTGTCCTGGGTGGAAATCGAACCCACGACCTCCGGCACAGCAGTCAGGGCCACCAACCAACAGGCCAGTCACATATATAAAGGCAAAGACCTGACTCCTGACTTACTCACTGACTGATTAAAGCCCAGCCCAAACTCTTGAATCTTTTTATAATGCATACAAAGCATGTTTTGAATTCGACACTTAATGGAATTATTTATTACATACTTCATGCACATAAAGGTAAGAGTTATGAGTTTACATAGGAGAGGAGAGGGAGAGGAAGACCAAAGAAAATATGGATGGATTGTGTGAATTGTGATATGAAAGAAAAGGAAGTTAGTGATAGTATGACGAGTGACAGGGCAGAGTGGAAGAAAAAAACGTGTTGCGCGGGCAGCAAGATGATGAGGCACATAAAGGTACAGAGGCGGACTTAATACCTTAGGCATTTTCTACCAGTCAACCTTTGGGTGATGCAGAGAAGAATAGTGGTAGGTGCAACAAAAGAGAGAAAAAAAAAAGGTTAATATAAAAAAGATATACAAATAAACGATGGAATGTACTGGGGGTCCAAAATTTGTATGAGGAAACATACATTCACGAAGGCGAAACCGATAACAGAAGCTAGTTCAAAATTATACTATGTAGCCTGATTAAATTTAAAAGACTTGGGTAAATTTGCACAAAATTTTAATGAATTTATTAAAGAGACAATGGCCTATTTTTATAATTGGAGCAGACGTGAATATTGATCTAAATCGCTAGTTTATGAAGTGTTCACGATTTTAGAGATTGAATTAGAGTTTTTTATGATTTTCTTCTTTGTTAGACTTTTTTAATGATATGAACTAGTGCTTGACTGCGATCCCACCTGATGGTAAACAGTGATGCAATCGTTGATGGTGAGGCGCACTAATTTATTAAGAGCCTGTTCACTGTAGCCTTGAAGACACCTAAATCATAATCGGACGGGATTACAGCAGCAGGCAAAATGTTCCAGTCCTTCAAAGTGCGCAGTATAAACGACAAGGCAAAACGCTATGTCCGGACCGTAAAGGTGGTAACAATGTAACTATGGATACTCGCCGTACATCGGGTTGACCGATGATGGTAGAAAATTAGTTCACCAACTAAAATCTACTTGTGTTCCCTCACTTACCCTTTTCAGTCTCGCAGCCCAGGACCTCCATGCAATCCAATTTTATATTTACTAATAATTGTTCAGTTGTGCAACCAATACTTAAAGAAAATAACAGTTTTATACCGTACCATAGCATACCAGTGTTAGGAAAGTGACAGACAAAACCATATTGTAATGAAAAGTATTTTGACTATACCCGCTACCACTAGACCATTCCATCAACAAACAAAACTGTTGCTTGCCATGTACGGAAAGTATCCGCAACGGCTAAATATACATACAAGCATAGCATAATCAGCCTTTTAATGTTCCCACTGCTGGGACTCAAACCTCCTCTCTAGGAGAGGGAATGGATCGGACTCCACCACTCGGGCCCAGTCCGGGTTGGTGAATGTCACAAGTCTTCGAATTTTTGGTTCCAGGACATGCCGGTTTCTTCACGATGTTTTTCTTCACCGTTTTGAGAGCAGTGGTGATGTAATAAATTACACAAAGTAATTTGAACTTGATTGAAGATCAAGACAGGCTTGTCTTGATTAAAACTACAGTTTAATAAATAAAACAAGTCATCACAAGTTATTTTACAAAGGGAATATTTAGCTTTTGTTGCTTGCCGCTGCGCCGAATCACTGAATAATATTTCGCAATAAAGTGCCAAGTGTCCTAACATCTTTATTGTGATAATAGAAAGTACTAGTTTGAATTACAAAAGTATTGAATTCAATGGGGTATTGAAAAACATTGTAAACATGATTTCTTCTTTGATTTATGATAAAAATACATTTTTCTAGTACTATTTTAGTTTCATCATCTCCCTGCCCTTGTCCCGTTTTATTTGGGGTCGGCGCAACACGTTTTTTTCTTCCATTCTGCCTTGTCACTCGTCATGCTATCACTAAAAAAAAGTTAAAAGGAAGTGAAGAGTGATATCACTCTTCACACAATCCATCCATCTTTTCTTTGGCCTCTATCTCCCTCTCTATCCATCCACATGTATGCTCATAACTCTTTTAGTTTCATGGGTTTCATCCCTCCTCTTTGACATGACCATACCAAGACAAACGATTCCCCTTCAAATTTTCAGTCACTGGCGCCACTTTCAAACTTCTCTTAATATACTCATTTCTCACTTTATCCATTCTCGTCACACCACACATCCATCTTAACATTCTCATCTCCGCTACATGCAATCTTTTTCATCCGTCTTTTTCACAGCCCAACATTCTGATAGTTTAAGTAATTTAAAATACTTTTGTATATTGTTTACACGTGACACTGACACATTAAATATAAGAATACATGAATATTTCCAAATTTGACATTTTGTAGATAGACACACTATTGCTGCTTATCAGCATCCATTTACCCTGTATGTCCTGTGTGAGTCACAAATAAACTATTTTCTTTTTCTTTTATCAAAGAAAGAATTTTCGTAATAAACTCGCTGTTGTATATAAACTCGTTTATCTTTGTCGAGTCGTTTATTTTCCTGGTCTTACTGTCCGCCGCAGTATTTGCAACTCAATCATCCATTTTATTTGGAACACACCCTCTTGTTTATCACGATTGGTTGAAAAAGGATTAAATGATTGATTATTGGGTTTTATTTGGGTCAATTAAAAGTAAATATTTTCGATTTTCAATCTGTGTGGAAGTCGATGAAGTTGTCATGTGTTTTAATTTTGAAAATAATAACACTGGTCGTTAAAAAAGAGACATTTGTTTTTTCGGTGGGAAAATCATCATATGACATTCCCCGGTCTTGGGTGGAGCAGGAGATAGTGTCAGACTTTTACTGACTAAAAACCGACTCCTGTTCCTTCTTTGCCATTTTTCCAGGGCCCCGGGATCTCTTTCGCATCACCCATGGCCCCATTAAGCTTCGACCCTGCTGGGACTACGGTTGCTGATATCTCTTTGAGGCGCGTTATTTTGAAAATAATAAACACTGTTCGTTAAAAAAGTGGAATTCATGAATATAATGACTAGGTACATAAAATAACTTTGTGACCATTAACCTCTGATATAGTTAGGATAATAGAGGTCTATATTTTAGGAAATACAATCAGATAATAAATTAAATCTTAATCAAAAACAATTTCCTTTAAGATGCAACAATATTGGATATACGTCACTTTATTTATATTTAAATTCTGTTTTTTTTTTATTCGTAGTAATTAACTATTACAGCAGTGAGAGCAGTGGTGGCCGAGTGGTAACGGTTCCGACTTACAATTGTAGGTTGCGGGTTCAAACCCAGCCAGGCGCATTACTTTGTTAATTTATTTCATCACCACTGCTCTCAAAACGGTGAAGGAAAACATCGTGAGGAAACCGGCATGTCTTAGAACCAAAAATTCGAAGACATGTGACATTCACCAACCCGTACTAGACCCGCGTGGTAGATTATGGCCCATTCCCTCTCTTAGAGAGGAGGCCTGAGTCCCAGCAGTGGGAACATTAAAAGGCTGATTATGTTATGCTTATACAGACCAATCAGCAAGTAAACTAAAAACAACAACAATGACAATGGTACAATTGCAATGGTTCTAGTAACTTTAGTTATGACAGCACTTTAAATTGTATCAGATTTAGTATGATCGCCGAATTCGTGCACATAGCATACAGACTAGGGAAGTTTAGGTGAGAAGGCTAAGGATGCGTTTCCACTGAAGAGGAGCTGGGCGGAGTTAGGAAGCCATTTTTTGTATAAGATGCACCTGCTTGCACTTGAACCATATTTATATCAGTTTAGGGTATTGTACCAACTTTGAGCAAGTAGGTACCATACAGGAAGCAATGATTTTGTCTTTATCTGAGGAAGCTTATAATTAGCAATTTAGTTATTCACTAACTTCTGCCAGCGGCTTCGCCCGCGTCATTGTTGGTTTCTCCATACAAACTTTGGACCCCCGTTTTATCCCCTTCGGGGTGAATTTTGGAAAATCCCCTCTTAGTGTTCGCCTATGTCATAAAAGGAAACTTTATGCACAATTTCACGCTCCTAGGCTCTGTAGTTCCAGTTGTGCTTTGATATGTCAGTCAGTTTTCCCTTTTATATATATAGATTATTGTCATGATCATATTATTAGTCTTAAGCTTACCTAAAATGTGAATAAAAAAATTTAAAAACCCCCGACGTAAAAAGAAAGTAAAAAATAAGTTAATAAATTACTCCCTCAACCGTTTAAATTCATTAAAAGAATCAATAAATATTTTACAGATGAGCATCACTGAGTCGAGGGATCGCTAATTAAGGAACCTAGGTAGACAACTACTACTACTAGACAGATTTAAATAGTAGGCATTTCAGAGTTTCATTAGCCACTTCCCAGTTCTAGCATCAGGTCTTCGTCATCACGAGAAATGTATAAGTACTGGTTAAGGCGATTCTAATGAGCCCAAACTCGATAGGTTTACTAATAGGAAATTCAGGGTTACGTCTCTTACCTTTGCGCTTCATCATCAGATTAGCTCAATGGTACCAGCATGTACGTAATAAATACCCATTATGTGTTTAAGATCCCTACCGCGGTTAACAAACGAGCTGTAGATCTTAAACACCTGGACAGATCTTCATAAATGATAGCTAAGAACCATCTCGATTAGGTCAGCTTTCAAACAAAAAAAAACCGCATCAAAATCGGACCATTCGTTTGGAAGCTACGATGCCACGGACAGACACACAGACACGTCAAACTTATAACACCCCTCTTTTCCGTCGGGGGTTAAGAATATAAAATAATGATCTGGTGGTTCATTAAACATAAACCAAAAAAATAGAGAGCAAGGACTTTGCCATGTCATAAATCTAATGAACTCTGATTCGTTGAATATAAATTTGATCATAGATTAAATCTGTCATGTTCAATTCTTGGGATATCGCTATTTTAATAACTGGTATTGACATATACTCGAATTTCTTTTGAAAAAAGAATTCTAGTTACTACCAACCAGCAATGGATCTGTAGTACTGCAGTAGACTCATTCCCTCTCCAAGAGAAGAGGCCTGATCCACGGCTGTTCTAAACATATTACTAAAGTGTTACTGTGTGTGTGTTTCAGAGTGTGTTATTACTACAGTGTTTATTTCGGTCTGTCTGTTCCACTTTAAGAAAATCATCATCATCATCATTTCAGCCGAAATACATCCACTGTTGGATATAGTCCGATCCTGCGCGTCTCGCATCCACCGCACTCCCGCGACTCTCACTAGGTCATCGGTCCATCTTGTGGGACGCCTTCCAACGCTGCGTTTTCCGGTGCGCGGTCATTGAGAAAATGGGCTCCCTATTTTCCTTCCAAATATCTTTTTTTGCATCAGCATGAGCCAGTTCTGGCTTTAAGTTCGTCCCGTCATCTTTGCCTGGGTCTGCTCTTACTTTGATGCCGACCACTGTAATTTTGAGACCTTGTATACGACAATTCGAAGAAGTACCTGCTCAAATATACATATGTGAAAGGTTTCATACTATATCCCAATTGATCCGGAAGTCGAATAATCCCTTTTGATAGCGAAATTCACTCTCGTCACTGTCTCCATTTATTTTTTCGGTCCCACAGTTTGCGCAGTATATCTGCGACTCGCAATGGTCCATTTTTTGAGAGTGGCCTCTTTTTAAGGCATGCCTACATTGTTAGCGAGAGTTTTATGTGGATAACTTTGTTTTGTCCTGGCTGTTTTTTTTTTAACTAAAAGCTGAGGTTATTTATAGCTGTCTTTGTCCTGCATTGTGGCATAAATTAATAGATAGATATATTATATCAACTCTTTATAGCACCCTATAATAAATTCAATGGGAGTTTAAGAATTAAAAGACTATCATCATCATCATCATAATCATCATTTCAGCCGAAAGACGTCTACCATTAGATATAACAACTGGTCCTCGCGAGCGCGACCATCTTGTGGGAGGCCTTCCAACGCTACATCTTCCGGTATGCGGTCGTCACTCCAGAACCTTTCGTCCCCATTGACCGCCTGTTCTGCGAGCAATGTGCCCTGGCCACTGCCATTTAAGTTTGGCAATTCTTCGGGCTATTACCGAACTAGCCCAAAAAACTTTGGTTTTCCTGCGGATATTTTAATTTCTGATGCGAACGTGCCAGAAAACTTTGAGCATAGGTAGTAGTTTTTGTTTTATTTATAGGGCCCCGGTGTTCTCTTTTGCACAACCCATGGCCCCAGTAGGCTTCGATTCTGCTGGGCTCCTACGGTTTTGCTGACATTTCCTTGAGGCGCGCGTGGAACACTACGTGCCGTATACGACTTGGGCTTAGTCTGGACGGTTACCAGACAGTTGGACGGCAAGCTACCCATTGCTCACCGGATCGGGATTCCGGCGGCTGGGGCGTGAGGGCCGTTCTCTCTCATAAGGTATTGATGTTTATTTTTCATCGGTACCCCCATACTATTATTTACTCCTGTATCGTGGATGCTTTCACAAACGTGTTACAAACTTACTCACACGAGACATTCAGACCCGGATAACTATCTGTTGACCACACAAATATTTGTTCTTCCCAAGTGTTCTGTATTGTGGGTTACAAACATGCTTATATGTTTGTGAACTCAAGCACGATACAGGGTGATTGTGTGGAGCAATGACTGCTTCTGCACATGTGGCCCCCTGGTAGCTCATAATAGTTTTGTAAATGTATCTATTATCTGCTCCACATTTGTTGTAATATATACTTTTTTCTTTCAAACACATTGCTTTTGAAATATTTTTTTATTTATTTTACTTGCTTTTATTTATATAGCCTCTTTTTTTTAAACGTGAATGTGAGAACACTGTAGACTTCGCGAATTCTTAGGTTCCTTTTTATTATGATTATTTTTATTGTACTTTTTAGTATCATTTTGACTAGTCTACACTGTCCTTACATAATATCTACTTATGCTGTAATATGGAAATATTGTAACAACATTTTTTTTTTTTAAAAGTAACCATGGAGTTTCTTGCCGGTTCTTCTCCATAGGAAACGACCAATTTGGAACCGTGCACTAGCTTCTGACGTTTTATAAGTGCTCATGTAGGCCTATGTGAAATAAAAAACTTTGAATTTGACTTTGAAATGTTTTTCTTTTAAAGAAAAAAAAAAACTTCCACACTGTGATAATCGTAGGATGATCTTGTTGATCTTAAACTCACTTTATTTTCCGATAGAACACGTCATCATCAACCGATTAAATGTGTCTACGCCTTAAGGGATAACTGTCGTACAAGTAGATCTGAGCTAAAGATATTATCTTGAGGAAAAAAGTTCGATTTACGTCTCATGAGTGTGAACAACGAAAGGATGTTGAGGATTTAATGGTCTGAAAAGCTGTGTTTATGTCAATACTTTATGTGTCGATCCACATAGGAATGGCGACATGTTGAAGCCGGCAGAGGTGACCGCGTACGACTCCCGACACCAAGTGACTAGTCTCTTCTTGGCCGATTTAGTTCCTATATTTAAGAGAAGAGGCCTGCCCCCCTAGCTAAGTTACGATCGTTTTGTTTGCGTCGAACGCCTTGAGTAGGCTACGCCTCCTATTCCTTTGTTCTAACCACGTGACTAAGCGCTGAGATGATGTCAGAACAAAAGAATCGGAGGCGTGGCCTACTCGAGGCGATCGACGCAAACGAAATGGTCGTAACTTGGCTAGGGTGGCTGATCTACATAACCCGATAATGTTTTAACATTATCTAGTTATGTAGATCAGTATCCTTTTAAGCAAGATTCTATGGCCAGTGTTAAGACTGATATTTACGGTGAACTATCAACCGTTATCCATTATGAAATAAACAGGGCATTTTATGAAGCATTTTACACAGGTATATATTTGCTTTTATCATAAACGTGGAGAATATGCAGCAGCTGGCGGCATACAAACAATGTTAAAATACTTGCTATTTCTACCACGCGGTAATGTTGGTAAAATTGAAATAGAAAAATATTTCAAATATTCAATATCTATATATATAAAAGGAGAAACTGACTGACATATCAACGCATAGTTGAAACTAGAGGGCCTAGGAGCGTGAAATTTAGCACAAGGTTTTCTTTTATGATGTAGGCGAGCACTAAGGGAGGATTTTTCAAAATTCACCCCTAAGGGGATGAAATGGGGGTCTAAAGTTTGTATAGAGAAACCTATTTTTACGCGGGTGAATCCACTGGCACAAGCTAGTATGTAACAAAATATTGGTATTATACATATCATAGATGAACTTCTTAAACTTCAACTTAGGTACTTAAACCACCTATTTGGGAAATCATCAAATATTGACTATATACTGACTAAAACCGTCTAACGCTCCTTTAGTTGCCCTATGCGAAGAGCCACTCTAACTCTTTTGACTCTTCGGTAATTCGAATCTTTCGAACAATCCGCAGCCTTAGCAGACATCGGCTCGAACTGGTTCCATCAATCTTTCTGACATCTCTTTGAAACGCGCGTGGTGCACACGCACCTTCGACCCGAGCCTGGTCTTTACTTGCCGTCTGCAAGCCTACACCTTTTCACGTAACTTTTTTTCTCTGTTTCCCCGCTTTCACGACTAACCCAATAAAATATCCTTGATCCACTAGTTACAAAAGTACAGTGAAGTACACTGCACTCTGTAGCCAGGAACTCATCATTCATTTCAGCGCAGTCTGAAACACATCAAATACGATCCCTTGGTAATTGCCGTAGCAAGGTCTCTACCAACGTGATTGGCAATAAACATTGGTGGTTAAATATTTGCGTATTGGCGTGTTGGCGTGTCTGTGCGATTGGGTTAAGAGGGTCCTTTTCCACTCGACTATCGTAAACATCGAGCATGATTTAAAAGCTTGTTGCTTCATCAAACGCAATCCAACGCGATATTTGACGATGAGATAACGCCTGAAAACTCTGTTAGCATTCGTTAATTCCTTGATTAACTCGAATATTTCACAATTCTTGTTCCAGACAATACGTGTTCTTTTAAAACCCTAAAATTTTTTGAAAAAAAATGGTCGTCATTCAGAATTTCAATTAAATGTGCAAGACGTATATCGATGATTTTTTTTATATTTTTAATCTTAAAATCTTACACTATGGAGGGCCAAAGTTCACGTAAAGTTGCAGATTTTCAGAGGTCTTTACTGGATTGGTTTTACATAAATTTATATTTTGATTTCAATAGAAACCTAGATAATATCCACAAGATACCTGTTTATCCAAAATATCTGGAGAAATATGTGCTATAACATCCTAATCACTTAAGAGCTATTATATGAAAATGTATCTCGAGTTGGCCGCTCTTAAGAGACGACATTGTGTATAAAATGCATGTGTACACGAAGAATCGCCAAACTTAAGTGGCAATGGGCAGGGCACATTGCTCGCAGAACGGATGACCGTTGGGGCCAAAAGGTTCTGGAGTGGCGACCGCGTACCGGAAGACGCAGTGTTGGAAGGCCCCCAACAAGGTGGACCGATGACCTGGTGAAGGTTGCGGGAATCCGATGGATGCGAGACGCACAGGACCGTTCTTTGTGGCGACATTTGGGCGAGGCCTATGTCCAGCAGTGGACGTCTATTGGCTGAAATGATGATGATGATGATACAATTCGTAAAGGGCGAGTTTACTTACACAAATAAGGTATTGTGTAAGTAAATCATCATAAAATTACAACGAGACACTAGAGTTTTTTATAGAAATTACTGCAGCACTGGAATGCAAAAAATACAACTAAAAGAACTCGCCGTTCTACCATCCAGTAACCATCCGGATCGAGCCCAAGTCTTCAACGGCGCATAGTGTTCCTCGCGCGCCTCAAAGAGATGTCATCAAAATCTTAGGGACCCAGAAGAACCGAAGCCTACTGAGGCCATGGGTCGACTTCCAAAAGGAAAACCCGTGGTCCTAGAAGGCAAGGGCAACTGAAGGAATATAGGTTTGGTTTTACTCAATAAAAGTCTGACAGGCATTCCAGCTCTGCCCAAGAGCACGAAAAGTCATCCGATAATTTCCCACCTCAAAAGAGAGCATTTATTGCTCTTCTGCCTACCTCTGTGTGAAACAAAGCCGTGATGTAACGTCAAGTAATTAAAAATATACAAAAGTACGTAAATGGGCCCAGAATGGACACAATAACAGTCATCTTTTATGAAATATGGCGGAATGAAAGCTGTTTTATCATTACTTTGAAATATGGGAAGGAAAATTGCATTTTCCGAGAATGCTTACATTTCGTTATTGATGTAAAAATAAATGTCATGTCATAAAAATGTATCTACTAATTTACATTAAGATGATTTTTCCATACAGCTTGATATTCCATTTAGTACATACCTTTCATTAATTATTTAATTTCATTTCAACCATTAATCTATCAATCGACTGGCCTGTTGATCTAGTGGTTAGTGGCCCTGACTGCTATGCCGGAGGTCGTGGGTTTGATTCCCACCCAGGACAAATGTTTGTGTGATGAGCACGATCATTTGTTCTGTGTCTGGGTGTAATTTATCTATATATGTCTGTATTTAGAAATATATAAGTATGTCTATCAGTTGTCTAGTACTCATAACACAAGCTCTGCTTAGCTTGGGACTAGACGGCGTTGTGTGATAGTTGTGGAACATTATTATTATTATTAATTGTTCTATGTATTTTGGTGTTTTTTATTCCGTACTTTATTTTTTATATTCAACTTGCTTCTGTCAGCAGCTACACTCGCATGAATGTGGAAAAATATCCCATGGAAACATACCCCTTTTTTTGAGGTAGAAAAGGTGGAGGTGGAGCTCAGGATGTATCAGACTTTTATAGACTACAGCCGTTCGTTTGTTTGCACGGGTTTACTTTTCAGAAATTCCCCGCGGCCCTAGCGAGATTGTGTTCATAGCATCGGCAATTTATCGTTAATAAAATAATCGTGCTCTGGCATTGACCTTCGCAATACGAGGATAGCAATCAATTGATGCACAACATAGTTAAACCACAATAAAAATCTACGCTCATTTCATAACTGTCTTCCACTATGTCCTACTCATCGCACTGACTTTCTTCACTGTTCTATATTTGTCCAGGCTATTTCTCTGTGGCTTCCGAAAGAGTGGGTCTTAAAATGAACATGGACAAAACTAAACTCATGATAAACAACCATGTAGCACCCACTCATATCAAGGTTGGAGACTCTATAGTCGAAGTTGTGGACGAGTACGTTTACCTTGGACAGACAGTCCAGTTGGGTAAAACTAATTTCGAGAAAGAGGTCAACCGTCGAATCCAACTCGGCTGGGCAGCGTTCGGGAAGCCTTGAAGTGCCTTTCTTTTTTTTCTCCCGAACGGATTTTTTTTCGTTTGGAGTTCATCCAATGATATCCCCCGATCTTGGGCGGAGCGGGAGATAGATTCAGAATTTTACTGACTAAAAACGCACTCCTGTTCCTTCGTTGCCTTTCGTACCGGGGCCGAACCTTCCTTTCAGAATCAGACCCTTAGCCCCAGTAGGCTTCGACCCTGCTGGCCCTCTACCGTTGCTGACACCTCCTTGAGGCGTGCGTGGAACACTACGTGCCGTCGACGACTTGGGCTCGGTCTGGACGGTTACCGGATGGTCGGACGGCGAGCTACCCATTGCTCGCCGTCAGATCAGAATCCCGGCTGTGGCGCGGGGGCCATTGCCTCGCGTGTGCACGTGCAGCCTCTCCCTAACGGGGGTGTGGTGGATGATAGATAAATTACACCCAGACTCAGAACAAATGATCATGCTCATCACACAAGCCCTTCTCTTGGGTGGGAATCGAACCCCCGACCTCTAGCATAATAGTCAGGGCCACTAACCACTCAACCAACAGGCCAGTCGGCCAAAGTACACTAATTGAATTCCTTAGCAGAAAATAAGGTCTATGATATCTTATTACTTTTAATATATATTGTGTTGATAATATTTATTTACCATCGAGAATTTAATATTCGATTAATGAAAACTAATAACATAGAGATCTTTGACTGTCTTTTTATATAGGTACCTAAGTAGTGATTTTAATGACGAATTTTTTTTATATTAATAATAAATTTATCAATCTTTTTTTTAGGGAGGGTAATTATTAAATAACTCCTCCTGATTTGGGTGGACTGGGAGGGGAGTATCAGATTTTTATTGACTTAAACCGTGCTTGCTTACGGTAGAGGTGTGTCCCCCTGGGCAGAGCAACGCCATATCCTCGTGGGGGCGATCGGCGGCAGCGATCTCTCGCGCCGGGCCTTGGTACAGGCCATGGTCTGGAGCGAGGAGGATTGGCAGGCGGTCGCCTCCTTCTGCGAAGCAGTAATGCTAGCAAAGGAGGCGGCCGATCGCGTAAGGCAAAAATCCTAATAACTTTTTACAAAAAAAAAACGGACTTCACCAAAAAAACACTAATAATTTCGGAAGTCGGTGTTAAATAAGAAACAAAAAATTCCGAGAAACACCGATTTCCGAAATTAAAGTTATTTTGATCGTTTTAGTGTTTTTTTTTTTGTGAAGTCTGTTATATTTTTTTTGAAAAAAGTTATTTATTAGGATTAGTGGCGCCATTTGCAAACTGTACGTATCTTAAGTCTACAAAATGAAATCTTTTTTTTTCAAATCTAACTACTTTTTCTAACTCCAGTAATAAGCATAAATCAACAGAATTTGATCGCCACTATTAGTCAAACTTTTTAACAAAATGTCCCCTCATCAATATTTTTTTTTTCGAAATATGAACAAAAAGCGTCATATGAAATACTTCAATATTAAAATTTCCTTGGACTTAGAGAGATGCCTAGGTTTTATTACAGTTTTGAAAAACTCCTATAGCTTAATTGATTATCTTTTAACATCATATTTATATAGGTACATTAATTATTTAAATTTTGACTAATTAACTTTTGTTAACGGCTTCACCCGCATGATAATAAAAATTATATAGCCTATGTTACTCAGTGATAAAATAATATTCTACCAGTAGAATATTATTTTATTACCAGTAATGGAATGTTGCAAATCGGTTCAGCAGTTCTTGCGTTCATTCATTACAAATAAAAATAAAAATCTCCTTTATCTTATAATAGTATAGACTGCCAGTATTTACAATCTTACTAAAATCAAAACACACTTAGTCTTCAAAGTACTCCTCTCCAAAGTAGTCTAGAAGACTGGCAGCATTGCCTCGTTGATTAATTCTTTAGGTAGCCTTCTGATCACGCTAAGTGTCGATTTAGCCAATTGTTTCCTAGTCATTATTATTTTACGTGTTCTGCAAAAATTGTTAAAGAAAAAGGTACCTCCTTTTTTAATTAAACAAATTTCACACGTTGGTACGTGTACATTGGGAATACAAACATAGGTATGTCACAATGCGTGTCCCCAATAGGTCCCTATAACTTTGAGAAGCGCTGTCACACGTGCGTAGACCTGTCACATTAGCACAGGTGTACGGCTGTGATATATTGCGCTACAGCTGTCATACAAAGCTGTACGTATTGATTTGTGTTTCATCAAGTCATTGGGTGGTAGCTCCTTTAATTGATGCGGGGTTTACTAAAGTCGATGCTAGCCAGGCTGCAGGATTTTTTGAAAGACTCACAGGAAGGAACATGGACGGGTTTGTCATGAAAGCAGATGATACACTGGTACGTGGTGGACATTCCACCCATACAGACTGGCCTGATGGTCTAGCTGTTAGTGACCTTGAGTGCTATGCCGGATGTCGTGAGTTCGATTCCCATCCTGGACAAATGTTTGTGTGACGAGCACGTCATCATCATCATCATTTGTTCTGTGTCTGTTTGTAATTTATCTATAATATGTATTTATTTACAAATATATAAGCATGTTTATCAGTTGTCTAGTACTCATAGCACAAGCTCTGCTTTATTATTTATTAAAACTTTATGCACAAGTAGTAAACACTGTACAAAGGCGGACTTAATGCCTTAGGCATTTTCTACCAGTCTACCTCCCAGGCAAAAACGTAATTCCCTGCCAGTGTCTGTGTTTCCTGATAGCTATAACTGAGGGTCTTTAAGTCAAGAGTCAAAAGGTTTTTTTATAGGCAAACGTTCTCAATCATCGACCAGTTCAGCTCAATCAAGCGTAATAGTAAACAAAGACGCGGTTGAAATCGTAAGGTTCCGCTAATAAATACAGACAACGAACTTTACTCGAAATAATCTCATGGAAAACTTTCTACTTTGAGATAGCAGGGGTAACTTTCAAGTAAAAGAAAATAATAATATTTCTTTGGAAATTGTTTTAAGCTCCACCACTCCACTGTGATCTAGCACTCGTAATCAAAGACAAAACGGCCCCCTCTTCCACAATAAACAACATTCAAAACTTTTACCCGTTAAACGGCCACCGTTTCTCAAAGTTTTTGAACAAACATTGTAACTTATAAATGATAAAGATGAACATTTTGACGCGCTGTTCCCTAAGCCCGGTATTAGGAGGGTCCTGAAGTAATTTGATTAACAAAATATTTTTGCTTTTACTCGTGTTCTCTGATTATGGAGGATTAAAGAGATCAGGTGTTTTTGTTTTGAGGAAAATAATAAAATGTGTGATTCACTAGCTGTTGCCAGTGGCTTCACCTGCGTGATAGTAAAAAAGGAACATACTTCCAGGATAAAAAGTCTCCTATATGCTATTTTAGGACATGGTCTACTCATGTGCCAAGTTTTAGCGAAATCCTTTAAGCAGTTCGAGCGTGAAGAAGTAACAAACATACACAGTCATAAATTTTAATAATATTATCGGAACCGAAACCGGAATCAGAACCAGAATCAGAATAAAAAATTTGAAAAACTCGAATAAGTATTATTTATTTATTTTATATTTATTTATTAATTGTATATTTATTTATTTATTGTGTTGTTAAATGAAGAGAGAATTCACAACATTCCAAATTCGAAACAAAACTATAAGTGAAAGAGTAACCGACAGAAGGCGCGGGAAGAGTGAGGTTTCCCGCGTGACAAGTACAATGCGTTCCAAATAAGGATAGGATCAATTTCCATGTTGTGACGTCACGTCATACTGTCAAATCGAAGAATTAATAGGGTAAGCAAAACAAGACATTTTAAAAATTAATTTATTTACTTGAACTGTGAACAAAAAAAAGTTTAATCAGAATCCAGTTCTTCAATTTTATTCATCTCTGAGTTTTTCAATTTTGCTCAATTTCTTGCGATTTGACAGTATGACGTGACGTCACAACATGGCAATCGATCCTATTCTTATTTGGAACGCATTTTATAAACTTTCTTGTACCTCCGATGCAAGTTCTGTTCAAAATTTAACGGGATCAAAATCGGAATCGGAGGTGCGAAATCAATTGGAAGTTAGAAACTTTGGGGATTGGAATAGATCTTCCTGATCACAAGGTATAGGTACTCCTTATCAAGGGCCCAATTTATTAACTGTAACGACAACTCTACGTGATCAGATATTGAAATTGAGACCCAATTTCGTATGCTAGGAAACGGAAGCTATTTCATAATGAAGTCAATCAAGTAGAAGAGGTACCTACTTATAAGTATACTGAATTTTTATGTTTTTTGATATGGAAATATAAGATTAAAACTGTAAAAAAGAGTAAGATTTTTTTTTCATTTGGCATAAATATAAATACAACAAGTCTGAAAATAAAACAAAAAGTAAAATAGTTTTAAACAACCAAATATTATAGTTAATAAATATAACATAGTATGCCTCACTGCTGCGCCAAAATAGGTCATGGTTTTTTTTAAATATTAACTGGGCTGCCCATGTCCTACGAATGCACCTAGACAGATGGGCGATGATTATTTATTTATTTATTATTAGACTTAAATACAGCTATCATTACAGACCAATCCAATGCGATGGTGTAGTCAAAAAATAAAATTAAAATAATGATTTCATACTAACTTAATCCAATTCATAAAATTTACTAAAATAAAATAACTTAGTTAATATAATAAAAATTAAAAATTAATATAACATACAATTAAAATACAATTGTCACTCACTGGACACCTGATCAAGGTCGACTGTGGTGAAGGTGTTATGAAGATGTTCGCGAGGGAAATTTGGCCAGAGACACAGACCCTAGACACAGAGGTTTGGAAGGAGATAGGGAATATTGATAGGCTAGTGCATGACCGCTATCTCACCTAATGGAGAGCGACGATGAAGTCGATGATGGAAGACGCTTGCCTAGAAGTAAACTATTTACTCTTGACTTAAAGACCCCCAGTAGTTCATGAATGCTAGACAATTAGTGCCTGATGCTGGTTTTTAAACTGGACCTAAGGTTATGAGATGACGTATATAAATTAGCTTTGTAGTGAACATAACACAAACTTGTTCCTGATTTTATAAGTAACGAGCGACCCGCCCCGGCTTCGCACGTGTACAATGCTGATACCACCGCAACCGCTATGTCCCTGCATTTTAAATCTGTTATATCTTCGAAAATATTCATGTAAATTACATACTGTGAAGAGTCATATTAATCTATATTAAATGCACAATCTATTTAAGGTACTTAATTGGATAAGGATTAATGTTGTATTGCCTAAACTTGCTTCATAAATAAGCCATTATTTCTCGTAAAAAGTAAAAGATAAAAAATGGTTACTGTGGGTTATCTGTAAAAGATAGACATATACTATGGCGGACTTTTTTGTAGACCTTTTTAAGGTGTACAATTTGACATACCTACCTAACTTCAAACACAGTTTATATTAAGAAATTTCAGGGAAATTGAATCTACTTACAAACATGTAGGTAATTTCTTTCAGGTGGGAAATCTTGAAACATTATATCCTCGATAAAAATGATTGTCTAAATGCCGGTTCTGCTCCACAGCCACAGCCACTTTTGCCTACAAATTAGTTTTTTTAAATATTTTTATAAATATTGGAAGAGATGCTATTGCCCTTTTTGTATTGTTGTTATCGAAATGGTTTTATTTATTTATTTTATTGGTAAACAATAGCACTGTATAATGTAGAAGTATTTTTTCAAGTCTGTGTCAATGTGAAGTATTATTAGAGGACAACTTGTTTGACATTTCGAGCATGGCAGTTGAAAGTTTGTCATGCTCACTCAAAGGTCTCGCTGATGGTGGCACGTGTTATTGGGTCATTCAGTTCCCTTCAAAATGGTTTAACTGAGTGGGGCTGATGCACGCGCCATTTTCATGAACGGGCGTCGTCACTGGTCATCTCTTAGCTGCCAGTGCCTTAATTCAATATCTTGACTTTTTTTATTACGTATAATAAAATTGATGTAACTCATAATATGATATAAAAAAGTGTCCATGGAGTTTCTTGCACGTTCTTCTTCATAGAGATCTACGCTTTGGAACGTGAAATTAACTTCACTTTTTTTATGACTGGCCGACATTTTGACAATTCAAAAGTGCCGGTAACTAATGTATTTGAAATAAACGTTTCTGATTTCTGAATCACGCAATGAGTTCTTCAGGCTCTAGGGTGATATAAAAGGGGGTAACAGACTTATACTAACTGAGACCCGCTCCTATGTTCTTTTTTTGCCTTGCGTTTCAGCGTAGCAGCCCGAGTTTTCCTTTTGGAAGCGAACCCATGGCCCCAGTAGGCTTCGGGCCTACTGGTAAGCACGTAGGCATGTGTTTCACTGAAGGTTTGAAAAAAACGTTGACAACTCTATTTCGACCATTATGGCCTAAAAGTATGATAATATTATTTCAGTTTGTGCCTAAAAATGTACTGAGTCTTTCATAAAATATCCAAACAATCGCAAATTGGCCTACATTCGAACAAATTAAATTAAATGTCTTAATTGATTTGAAATGCTTTGAGGGTCACAGAGCATAGAACACCGCACTGGCAGGGACTGAAGACGAGAGAAAGATAATACACCTCACTATCATACCATCATTATATAGGTGAGGGTTTATTTGTAACTTATCACGCGGGCCCAGTGATTAACCAATTTTGATGCTGTTATCAGAATCTAGTTTTTTTTTAGTGGAAGCGGTTTACAATAAAATACTGCACAAAATCCAACAATAACAAACCTAATAGAGAATAATACGTAGAAAAAAATTGTTTTCTAACCAGTTACTGCGAAAAACATGACAAAAGTTGTAAGGCAAACCATTTTAAACAAATATATTTGTCTCTTTCGCCAAGAAAACGCGCGCCGTTTTCTATGGCACTACAGGCGTGATGAAGTCTGACGTTTCAGACCATAACGGATTTCTCTTTCTTATTTAGCAGTTTTGAAGCTTTATATATTTTTCGTGTTTGATGAAGATATTTTAAAAATTCTTTTATATTTGACTACTAGAACTAAACATTTTATAAGTAAGCAAAAAGAAAAAAAATGCACGCGTAGTCCCTATTGTCACGGGCTATCGATTTCTATGATCCAACGTTGTCACTCACTGACGCGCTCGGTTTGTATAGAAAGTTCTGACCATGCCGTCTCTATCTGAGTCATTTCTTTACTCTATGGCTGGAAGCTTTAAAATTCAGTGAGAAGCAAAACACGTGACAGACAAATGTAATAAGGTTTCCGTGTCAGATTTTAGCAGCAAATTATTTATTTGGTAGTCGTGGGAATTAATTAATTTAGATTTGTGAAATGTTTGTCGTTTGATTGGTGGATTTTGTGGCCTAAGACGCATTTTTTTTTAGGTGGGAAATCATTTAATGATTTCTCTCGCTCTAGAGCGGGCTGAGAGGGTGCGTCAGACTTTTACTGACTAATACTTACTCTTATTTTCATTGATTTAGCTTCACTTGTTTTTTTTTTGACTGACCGACATTTTGACAATTCAAAAGTGCCTGTAATTGCTCTATTTGAAATAAACGTTTCTGTTTTCTGATTCCGTGCCTTGCGTTCTAGGATCCCTGGTTTTCCTTTCAAAAGCAAACCCATGGCCCCAGCATGCATCGAACCAGCTAGGAACCTACGGTTTTGCTAACATATCCTTGAGGCGCGCATGAAATTTATGCTCCGTCGACGACTTGGGCTTGGTCCGGATGGTTACCGGACGGCCGGACGGCGAGCTATCCATGCTCACTGTCCGCAAGCACGCCCTCAGGTGGCTGGAAATCGGGGTTGGGATCCCGGCGGCTAGAGCGTTCCTTTCAGAAGTGAAGTTATTGCCCTAGTAGGCTTCTGCTAGGCCCCTACGGTTTTGCTGATATCTCCTTGAGGCGCACGTGGAATACTAGGCGCCATCGATGACTTGGTATTGGTCCGAACGGTTACCGGACGCCGGAGTTAAATTGTCTTATATTAATTTTGGTACCTCAAGTATCATCACCATATTTTTTCCCAAATACTTCCACTGATGGTTATAAGCAATGACCAGTCTTCTAACGACCCTTACCTGTTTTTCGATTTATCTCGTGGGAGGCCTTCCAATACTGTCTTTCTGGAACGCAGTCGCCTCCCCGGAACCTTTCGGCCCCTTCGACCACCTGCTCTGTGAATATCTGCCCTGCCCACTGCTACTTAAGGTTGGTGATTCTTTGGGCTATGTCGGTAATTTTGGTTCTCCTGTGGATATTTTCATTTCAGATTCGATCACGCATGGAACACCGAGCATAGCCCTCTCCGTTGACCTGGGTGATTTCTGATAATACTCACTGTGAGCCACCACGTTTTCAGAGCCTTATATCATCACTGATAGCACGCACTGGTAAAAAACTTTCATCTTAAGATATTTTCATATGGTTTTCATTATCTTTTAGAGAATTTCTACCGGAAGGTATGCATATTGTAGCAAAGACGAAAATTTCAAAGATTTGTAACACCCCTACGAAGAAATTCTTAACATTGTACCTACTTTTGAAAGGAACTTTCTCTGTGTGCCTGTAATGCGTTCTAGGCTAAACCATTTTTGGTGAAACTAATAAAATAACCACTTATAAAAATAACATAGATGGATTAAAAATCACGAGTCAATTTAATGGCATGGAAGTGTACTCATCGTCGTTAGGTACGTGCAGCAAGCGCAGGGAACCAATCACGAGTAACGTCTATGATGCGATGCGCGGCGAGCCAATCACTGACACACCCCGCCCCCGCGTCTCACTTCATACCACCAAAGAGACCTGATATTTTACTTCTGTGCAAGTAAAAGTCAGCGTTTAGGATCCACGGCAGGAACTGTATGTTGGACGAAAAAATACCGCTTCACTACTACTAATTAAATTTTATACCTTTAGTTAATTCGAGCTATTGTTTTAGGTAATTTAATTATCTTGTGTTGCGAGCTCTTGAATATAGTTAAAGAGAAAATAATGAATTTAAACTACAATCCGAGTCGATATGTACAAAGAATTTAATTAATCTCACTTGAACAGTCAAGCGAATTAATTAAATTTAAACATGCAGCTCCTTTGTTGCGAGGGAGTCTTTTTGTGTTTACATTCCATTTCATTTATCCGTAAGGTTGATCTACGCCGTGCATGAGCGGTGCACGGACCGAGCTCAAATTCTTTGTGTCGAGCAGTGGTGGCCGAGTGGTAATGGCCCCGACTTACAAGTTGTAGGTTGCGGGTTCAAACCCAGCCAGGCGCATTACTTTGTGTAATTTATTTCATCACCACTGCTCTCAAAACGGTGAAGGAAAACGTCGTGAGGAAACCGGCATGTCCTAGAACAAAAAATTCGAAGACATGTGACATTCGCCAACCCGCACTGGGCCCGCGTGGTGGATTACGGCCCATTCCCTCTCCTAGAGAGGAAGCCTGAGTCCCAACAGTGGGAACATTATAAGGCCGACTATGCTATGCTATGCTATGCTACACGAATTTGGGCATAGCTCGTGTTCCGCTTGTGTTCGGCTCCATTAGCTTTAAAATACAAGCTGAATTTGAATATTCCATATTTTTTAAAGTTCCATACCAAAAAAAAATGGAACTCTTATAGGATCACTTTGTTGTCCGTCTGTCAAGACCCTTTATCTCGAGAACGCGAGGTATCGAGTGAAAATTAAAACCATATACTCAAGTCTGCGGTTCCTTGAAGCTGTGATCATCATCATCAGATAACTTCGATGAGACCATTTTCAATAATACTATTCCGAACCATTTGTTTATTTGTATTGTCATAGTCGCTTAACTATCTTCATTGTAATATCTATGCGAGTATGAAGTTCCGTTGACCATTTCTGGTCTTCTTCACCAGTTCCACCTAATCAAATGTTACTTTTTGACTGTAAATGCTTGGGTTCTCGATGAAAATACCAAAATCACCATATGGTTGCGTATAATATTTTAGGAGTTCCCTCAATTCCTCATGGATTCCATCACCAGAACTAGATTTTGAAAAAAAATATGACCAATCTGGAAGCATAATTGGTCCATAAACGACGAAATTACGTGGTAACAACATAAAAAAAAATACAACCAAATTGAGAACGTCCTGCTTTTTTTGAAGTGGGTTAAAATGAAGTATTTTTTAAATAGTTATTATAATTGCTTATTTTTAAAACTCGACGCCTGATTAATAAAACTGGAAATTTTTATATGTAAGAATCATGATAATAGCTGCTTATTGTTTTATTACTGATTATTGATAATTTGAGATACATCTAATTCTGCCGGAGCTCGGTTTTTTTTTTGAGCATACACTTTTGACACTAACTGGCACAGACGATGTGAAAACAAAGAAAAAACATGATCTTTCGATAGCGTTTGACAGTTCTATCTATTTTATATTCTTTGACAATCATTCTCGCTAATATTTCACTCCACAGTCCAGGCTCTTATAAATTTATTAGATATCTATATTAACACTGCCATAACAAGGGAAAAAGTGCTCGCTACTGCAAAGTTTGTAAAAACAAAAACTTTGAAAACGAATAAATCATACAATTTAGCCTTAGGCCTATTATCTATAGAAGAGTAACTTCGTAGACGCGTATTCGTCTTTATAAGCTTGGAGAATGCCTGCGTAAAGCTTACAAATAAAACTATGGTCTATTGTCCACGGACGAGCAGCTTCAAAGACACGAAGACGGCACGAAGCTGCCGCTTCGTCGATAGAGCTTCATAGTTAGTGAGCTTCAAGCAGGGGTACCCCAAGCGTATGATTATTTATTATTTCTTTATTGTCAGGGAACTAAGGCCCATAGATAAAATACATAATATTACAATCTTTTAAAATACATTTTAAACTAATCTATACTTATAATAAATTTGTAGAAGTGAAAATTCTGTATATTGAAAATATAAAAAAAAAAATTGTCTGTCTGTTTGTTCAGGCATCACGCAAAAACTACCAGTTCGATTACGATAAAACTTGGTATAATTATTCTTTAATATCCTGGGCACAACACTAGGTACTTTTTATCCTGGAAAAATATATAAAATAAAAAACAAACTTAATTTTGCGGTTCGATCCCTACAACTGTGAACAACCCGATTACTGTACCAACCGCAAATAAAAAGTTTGTCGTAGGCTAAGTCACCCGCAGTGGAGTTCACTAAAGGGCGCTGCACACGGCTAAGATACTATAATATTTCATCTTAAGATACAATATCGCTTGCCATACAATTCAATCGACTATTACTACTACACACGACGAAGATAATAAAAAATATTTCATATTATCGTATCTCAAAAAATCTAAAAAAACATTTTCTACTTCTACGCGGATGAAGTCGCGGGCAAAAGCTAGTACATATTAAAAATATTACAAACAATAAACTATAATTATACACGTAACATCGGCGTCGTGTTCCGCTGCGTGATGTCGCGTAGCCGTCCTCGGAAACGTCGATTTACGACATCTTTCGGCCAAAAGTCCTCTTTCAAAAAGGTTTGAAGATGGTGGGTTGGAACTCTTATCACGAACGACGTGAAGTTGGTGTCTTAGCGTGGATCCAGCCTTTCGACCCTCAGAGTCCAGTTGCTTTTAGTAGTCATATACTCCACGATTTCCTCAACCTTCGTAGAGTGATGCAGACGCGAAATATAGAGCTAGCTACTATTGACGAATACGCGTCTATGAAGCTGCGCTTCCGTGGACAGCAGGCCTAAGTTATCTTAATGTACAATGCTGCGCCACAAAAGCCGACCCGAAACGCCAACCCAAAAACATAATTATAACTTTAAACTTTGGGAATCTCTACAAAAAGGTAAACAAAACACGATCTGTATTATAACTACTTAAAACTTAAAACTAAGTTGCAATCCCAGTATATTTGACAGCTTTATTTGTGACACAGAATAAATAAACACAAAAGATTCACAAACTTTTCTTTGCTTTTTTCTGCACACTATAGTCTACATCTCTTCTAATCTCTCCTTTCGCAGGTCTGCTGGAAGAAATTTCTTTTTGAAATAAGCAGTACCTTTTTACAAATTTTTATATTAAGATACTATTGTCCTATTCTGTGTGTTTGTGTGTACATAAATAATAAAATAAATAAATAAATAAGATTTTCTTTTTACGTACAAAATCAAATAACTTTTTTGGGTGAAACGAGAGGGAGTAAGGCTTTTACTGGCTAAAACGACCGTATTCCTTCATTTGCCCGTTTTGCGACCACCACTGCTCTCAGTTCTGCGCACTAGTTTATTAACAGTCTATTCACTCTAGCCTTGAAGACACCTAAATTGCTATCGGACGGAAAGACCGCACCAGGCAAATTGTTCCAGTCCTTCAATGTACGCAGTATAAAAGACAACGCGAAACGCTTAGTCCGGACCGTACAGTTTTCAACAACGTAAGGGCTAGGCTTACCATCAGGTGGGATCGTAGTCAAGCACTAGTTCATACGGACTGTCGAAAATCTACGACTTATAGCCCGAACCAACGGCTTAACATTCTTTCTTAAGTACGAAGATGATCAAACTTATACCGGATATTCCGTTTCATATTGAGACCTCTTGTATAGCTCGAAACCGGATTCTGTTAGTCGCACGAAATGTACAATTAGATTTACTTATAGCTTTATTGAATTTGCTGACATTTTTTTTTGACTCGGTATTTTTTTTTGTACACATCTGTCATTAAATATCTATTTATCATTTACTAAACAATAGTATAGTATTTATTTAACTCATATCTAACAAAACTGTTTTATAACAGGTTTAGTTGAAAATCAGGTATTAAATCAGGCAAGTGCGAGTCGGACTCGCGCACTAAGGGTTCCGTAAAAACTTACCTATGAAAACAGTTGAAGACGCGATAGTACAGGCCTGGGTGCAAGCGCCGGACAGGCCTGTCGACATAGACGTCGAGGCAGATTGGTTCCGGGAAGCCATGTCGCAAATCTGCGACGCGGCAATGCCCCGAGTCCATCCAGGACGTGCTCAGCGCCAGGTGTACTGGTGGACGCCGGAGATTGCGGCACTGCGCAACGCGTGCAATGCCACGTGACCCCAGTATGCCAGGCGCCGCATCCGTCCACAGGATGCGGAGGCCAAAGAGGCGGAGCTGTACGAGGGATACAGAGAGGCAAAACGCACCCTCCGAGCGGAGATAAGGTGGGCCAAACTCGAGACCCGCAACGTGTGGCTGGGGACTCTGAATGGGGACCCATGAGGACGCCCGTACAAGGTGGTGCGGGACAAACTCCGCCCCTGGGCTCCCCCGCTGTGATGAGGTGTGGTGAGCACTCTGTTCCCTACGCGAGGGGAACACTTTCTCCCGCCCATGACTTCGCCAGCAGCGGTGTCCGACGTGGACCACGATGGCTACGACGACGACAACGCTCCAGAGGTGACCAAGGTAGAGATGAGAGTGGCGGTACGAAGGCTGAGTGCCAAAAATACCGCCCCAGGACCCGGCGGCTTGTCTGGGAAGGCCTGGGTCCTGGCCATGGAGGCTCTTTAGCGCATACATGGAGAGGGGCCAGTTCCCACTTCGCTGGAAGACGGGGAAACTGGTCCTCATCGCGAAGCCGGGGCGCCCTGCGGACTCTCCGTCCGCGTACCGGCCCATTGTGCTGCTCGACGAGGTGGGCAAGCTCTTTGAAAGAGTAATTGCAGACCGCCTCGTCACGCACCTAACACGGGTGGGGCCGGATCTGGCGGACGGCCATTTCGGCTTTCGCAGGAGGCGCTCCACGGTGGACACCATCATGTGCGTGCGAGCTAAAGTGAAAAAAGTGCGAGAGGAAACTCTCGATCTACATCAATATACACAGTACATAGTGAAGACAGTGTAGCGACATCTATGGTGTCACATAAGAACTAATCCTGCATCGCGCAATCAAAGTTCCCCGCGCGATTAGAACATATAGAACAGCCCGAAATCATCTATCGGGCAGTTGTCCACCAGACATAACACCCGTCTGGTTGAAGGATCCTCCCTATTCAACGGACGTTTGCGGGACTTCACACTCTGTTCCGCATACCTCCAAATCAGTTCCCATCGTCGTTAAGTCGAGCCTTTTGTAATTCTCTGCATATTTATTCTGTGTTTGTGGTGTGTCTAGGCCATGGACTGCCCCACCTTTATAACTGTGTAGTTCGTAGTTTGACAACAAACAAAACTAATTGAGTTACAGTGGCTTTACACAAATATTTGTATGTCAGTTACACCGGTTATGTGTGCACTGAATAGGTCCTTTTGCATATATGTATTATTTAAATTGTGTACGTGAACTCTTGAATAAACATAGGAAGTAATAATAAACAAACATTTCCTGGGGTGCGTCTCATAACGTATAAACTCATTTGGTCTAATTTTATTATCGTTCATAAGATATAATCAACGTGTGATATACCAACTGTTGATATGATTTCTTTACATATAACATTTATTTATTCTAAAACTTAATTAGTATAATGTTGTTTGATATAACGTTTATGTAATCGAAAATCACTTGGTCCAATGTTTAATATTTATAAAAAATGTCATTATGGTTAACACCCCGACTCAGAGTACCCCGGTTAGGTTAGAAGGCTAAGGCGGGAGCGAAGTGGAGCAGAGCTCCCGCTTTAGCCTTCGTGGTTATTTTTTTTTAACCACCCAGAAATAGGAGCACCGCAAATGGGGCTCCGTCGACCTATCTTAGCACAGGTGGTAATCAGTTACTAGATATGTTTAATATCTACTTAGGTTAATATTACCTATAACTACGATAGAACTTACAAATAATAAAACAAAGAAAAAATACTATCATATTAGATTAAATAAGTTTTATATCTTTTGAGCGGTATGTCAAACGATTTTATATTTACTGTTATGCTTATAAAAAATAGTTATTTTAAAATTATATCAATAATCTAATCGCTATATTAAATAAAATTATAGGTTCTGTTGTTATATGTTGTTAATATTAGAGATTTTGTTGATATGTCATCAATTACTTACCCCATATCCTGCTCCAGTCTTAAGGCAGAACTTTGTTTACGAGATTGTTCAGGAAAAAAAGATATCCGCAAAAGAAACCAAAGTAGCCGATATAGCTACAGTTTAATTAATGTAAATTGAGACAACAATACTTCTACAAGAATTATTGGAAAATCTTTTATAGGAGATTATTTGATTTTTTATAAAAGTAATAAATTATTAAATGATTTGAAGCAAACTTAAGGGTGCTTTTCCACTACAGATGTACTAAACTACAATGCTATCCATGGATGCATTTAATATCCACCAATAATATTCATTGCTCTTTGTAGCTTAGCACTGGGGGAAACGGGTTCTACTAAGTTTATTTATTTATTTATTTAACCATTTATATAATAAATAAATAATAATTTATGTAACGCCCATACCGATCTGCTCTGACTTTCGGTACCTCGGGTCACTCATCCAAGGGGATGGTTTTTTTTTTTTTTTTTTTTATTGGGTGGGAAAATCATCCTAATGACATCCCCGCTCTTGGGCGGAGCGGGAGATAGTGTCAGACTCTTACTGACTAAAAACCCACTCCTGTTCCTTCGTTGCCTTCGTCCCAGGGCCCCGGGTTCCGCTTTCACACTACCCGTGGCCCCAGTAGGCTTCGACCCTGCTGGGCCCCTACGATTTGCTGACATCTCCTTGAGGCGCGCGTGGAACAAAACGCGCCGTCGACGACTTGGGCTCGGTCCGGACGGTTACCGGACGATCAGACGGCGAGCCACCCATTGCTCGCCGTCTGCAAGCCCGCGCCTACGGTGGCCGGAAATCGGGATCGGAATCCCGGCGGCGGTTGGAGCGTAAGGACCGTTGCCTCACGCGATCGGCCGCCTCCTTAGCTAGCATTACTGCTTCGCAGAAAGAGGCGACCGCCTGCCACTCCTCCTCGCTCCGGAGCATGGCCTGAACCAAGGCCCGGCGCGAGAGATCACCGCCGCCGATTGCCCTCACGAGGTCACGGCGTTGCTCTGCCCAAGCGGGGCACACCTCCACCGTGTGCTCCACCGTGTCCTCCGGGTGGGCCGCACAGTGGCGACACCCGGGCGTCGTTTCCGCACGAATCCGGTGCAGGAACCTCCCGAACTTACCGTGTCCGGTGAGGACCCGCGTCATGCGGAATGTGAGGACGCCGTGAGGTCTTTCCAACCACGCCTCAAAGAGGGGACTTACCGCCATAATTGTGGCGTGCCCAGCACGGGGTCGCGACAGTCGCTGTCGCCATTTCACCATGAGAACTCGCCGGAACTCTGTCCGCCATGCCGCGACTTGTTGCGGCAGCGGAGTTTCGCCCCGGCGTTGCATCTCCATGCGCCGTTCGTGCATGAGTGCAAGGACTGTTGCCTCCAGATCCCATGGTCGCTGGCCAGCAAGAAGGCTCGCCGCTTCGCGGGAAATCGTCCGGTATCCTCGCACCATCCGTATGGCCATGACCCTCTGGCACGCGTTCAGCCGGGCCGCCGGCTGCTTCCGCAGCCCCGGCGCCCACACCGGCGCGCCATAAAGGGCCATGGACCGAACGATCCCCGCGTACAGCCTCCGGCAGGAGGCGTCTGGACCCCCAAGGTTGGGCAGGAGCCGCGAGAGAGCAGCCCCAGCCCGATTTAGTTTGGGAGCCAGACGTCGGAAATGCTCGTCGAAATCCCATCGGCTGTCGAGAACGAGTCCCAGGTACTTCATCGTTGACCCGACGCCGATGTGGACTCCTCCCACCGTTAGCCGGGAACCCGGTGGTGGCGCGTTCCGAGGGCCGTGAAAGCACATGGCCTCGGACTTGTGCAATGCCACCTCGAGTCCCAGCTCCTGGATCCTGCCAACGACCGTCGCGACCCCGCGTGTCGCTAGTTCGACCGCCGCCTGGTACGACTCTCCCTGCGCCAGGACCAGCGTGTCGTCTGCGTAGCAGACCACGCTGACCCCGTCAGGGAGGTCGCCGCGCAGCACGTAATCGTATCCGATGTTCCACAAGGGCGGCCCTAGTACCGATCCCTGCGGAACACCGCACGACATCTCTCGACGTTCCCACACCCCCTGGTGACCGGGGTAGGTTATGTACCTGTCTGACAGGTACGCCTCGACCACACGACAGAGGTAGTCGGGCATCCGGTGATACCGGAGTGCCCTCCCAATGCTACTCCAAGGCAGGGAGTTGAAGGCGTTGGCGATGTCCAGAGACACCGCCACGACACACCTGCCCTGGGCCACTGCATCCCCTGTCGTGAGAGCTCGCACGCACATGATGGCGTCCACCGTGGAGCGCCTCCTGCGGAAGCCGAACTGGCCGTCCGCCAGATCCGGCCCCACCCGTGTTAGGTGTGCGACGAGGCGGTCTGCAATTACTCTTTCAAAGAGCTTGCCCACCTCGTCGAGCAGCACAATGGGCCGGTACGCGGACGGAGAGTCCGCGGGGCGCCCCGGCTTCGCGATCAGGACCAGTTTCCCCGTCTTCCAGCGAAGTGGGAACTGGCCCCTCTCCATACATGCGCTGAAGAGCCCTCTTAGTCGAGGCCCGAGAGCCTCCATGGCCAGGACCCATGCCTTCCCAGGCAAGCCGTCGGGTCCTGGGGCGGTATTTTTGGCACTCAGCCTTCGTACCGCCACTCTCATCTCTACCTCGGTCACCTCTGGAGCGTTATCGTCGTCGTCGCCATCGTGGTCCGCGTCGGACACCGCTGGTGGCGGAGCCATGGGCGGGGGAGAGTGTTCCCCTCGCGTGGGGAACAGAGTGCTCACCACACCCTCCACGAGCTGGGGCCGGAGACTCTGCGTCAGCGGGGGAGCCCAGGGGCGGAGTTTGTCCCGTACCAATTTGTACGGGCGTCCCCATGGGTCCCCATTCAGAGTCCCCAGCCACACGTTGCGGGCCTCAAGTTTGGCCCGCCTTATCTCCGCTCGGAGGGTGCGCTTTGCCGCTCTGTATCCCTCGTACAGCTCCGCCTCTCTGGCCTCCGCATCCGCTGGACGGATGCGGCGACTGCGGTATCTGGCATACCGGCGTCGCGCGGCATTGCACGCGTTGCGCAGTGCCGCAACCTCCGGCGACCACCAGTATACCTGGCGCTGAGCACGTCCTGGGGGGACTCGGGGCATTGCCGCGTCGCAAATTTGCGACATGGCCTCCCGGAACCACTCTGCCTCGACGTCTATGTCGACAGGCCTGTCCGGTGCTTGCACCCAGGCCTGTACCGTCGCGGCTTCCAGGAGGAGCTCCCGGTCCATCTGCCTCAGCGCCCACCGCGGACCACAAGGGTTCTGTCGGACCGGCGCAATCGAGGTTTGGGCGGAGACGTCGAACCGGATGTACCGGTGGTCCGAAAACGTCTCCACCCCCTCCATAACGCGCCAGTCGACGACACGCGGCGACAGAGCGGGGCTGGCGAACGAGAGGTCCACCACTGAGTCACCCCGCATCCGCACACACGTGGGGACAGAACCCCGGTTTAGGACGACCAGGCCTGTCTCCAGAGCCCAGTCCTCCACCATCCGACCCCGCTGGTTCGTGAGCCGGGAACCCCAAGCCAAGTTCTTGGCATTGAAGTCCCCGCAAACGACCACGGGGAGGGAACCAAACCCAGCGACGACGGCTTTCAGCTCCATTAGGGAGATGTGAAGATCGCCGAGAGATCTGCTCGGGGACAGGTAGACGCCTACCACTGCAATGTCCCCGAACCGTGCTGCCACGCAACCCCGTCCCCTCGTGACGGCCTCGAGGGTCGGGGTACCGGCGGCGGCCGACGAAATTAGGGTCACCGAGCCGTCCAGGTCCCGCACCCAGTCTCCCCTGGGCAGGACATTGTACGGCTCGGAGACCACGGCGATATTGATCGACCACTGCGCCATGCTCTGGAGCAACAGATCCTGAGCGGGGGCGCAGTGGTTGATGTTCGCCTGGAGGAGACGTAATGGGGTCGTTATTGACACTCCATTACAGTCTCCTCCCTAGCCCCCCGAGAGGGCCCTGCCGCGGCGGGTGCGGCGGCGACAGCGGCGGCAGCCAAGGAAGCGGCTGCGGTGGTGAGTACGTCCGGGTGGATGGGCCTCCGAACTTTGCCCTTGGCCTTGGCAGGGGGGTCGCAGGACCTGCCCCCAGCCCGGCGGTCGGCCGGCTTGCCTGCCGCCGCACATGCATAGCAGTGCGGCGTTGCACGGCATTCGACGGCCTTGTGACCGGCCTGACCGCACTGGTAGCAGCGGTCGCTGCGGTCCACCTCCGCGGCGCAATGGGCCCCCACGTGGTGCCCCACGTGGCAGCGGTAACACCGCAGAGGTCTGGGCTCCAGCAGTTTTACCTGCGCGGAGACCCAGCCCACCAACAGCCTTCGGCCTTCAGCCGTGATGGCTTTGGCCGCTGACACGGGGCAGCTAACCGTAACGGCTCGCATGCCCGTGCTGTCAGCACGGATGGCGCCAGCCCGCACTTGATCGGCCTGGCACCCTCCCGCCCTGACGACGGCGGCCACCACTTCGTCCACCCTGACGGAGTCATCCAGGCCCATGATGCGCACGTCTATGCACTTTGTGGGCCTGGACACTCGGACCTCCTCAGCGTCCATAGACGCCCTGATCCTTGCGGCCAGGGCGTCCGCGGCAGAGCCGCTGTCCGCACCAGGGACCTCCAATATTCGGGCCCCGGTTGCGGTGCGCCTCATTCGGAAGCCCTCAGTGGCTCCGAACTCGCTAAGGTGGCCCACCACCGCCTGCTTCGCCTTTTCCATGACGGCGTTGTACGTCACGCCCTTCTTTTCCGCAGCTGGCTGTAGTGTAATCACTACAGCTGCGGAATTCGGGGCGCGAAGCCTGGCCGCCATGGCCCGCTTCCTGCGCTGCTGTCGCCGCTCGCGCTTTTTTGCCGCTCTAGCCGCCTTGCCCGCCTTCCTGCTGGCGCCGACGACCGTCCATTCGGCGCCAGCCGAGGGTTCTTCGGGCAGGGGAGGCGGCAGGCGCGGCCTAGTCGCCGCCGCCGCTGAAGGCCCCGCCGATTTAGCGGCAGGCACCGCTCTGCCTTTCGGGGGAGGGGCAGGTTTCCCCTGCCGCTGCTGTTGCTTGGCCGCCGGGACCGGCCTCGCCGGCTCCGACACCTGGGCTCCACGCCCGGTCTGCCCGGACGGACCCGCTTTGGGTGCAGCAGCCGCGGCGGCGGCAGCGTATGAAACCGCCTTTTTCAGGCCGGAGGCCGCAAGCGGGGGGCGCAGGACAATGCCCTCCAGGACTGCGAATTGCCGCTGGACTCGCTCCTGGAACTGCTGCTGCTGCTCCTGCTGCTGTTGCCGGAAGGCAGCCAGCTCTTGCCGCAGCAGAGTCAGCACCTCGCTCTCCATCTGGGGCGAGGGCTGGGGCCGACTTTGCCCCTCCCTGCGTCCTCCTTTTGGCGCCACCTCATGGCCAGCGCCCCGGACACTGGCCAGTTCTGCCTCGAGCCGCTCAATCCTCTTGTTGAGAGATTTCCGGAACGGCTCTAGCACGATGCCCAGTGCCTCGGTGATGGAGGTCATGGCCTGGGAGATGGACCGCCTCTTGGCGACCCTCTCCCTCTTCTTGGCCACGCCCATTATGGCAGCTGCCACGACCGCCGTAAATCGGTTCAGCGCCTCCTCCATGCCTTCCGGCTCGCTGCCAGAAGGCTCCGGCTCTGAAGGGCTGACCTGGGCACTGCTTGCCCCGGGGTGGCGCCCCTCCCTAGCAATCTTTAGGGACCGCTGGGTCGCCTCCTCGGCGGTGGGCTTCCTCCCTTTCGTCGTCATTCGGCCCGCACCTCGTCCAGCAGTGGAGATCTTGCGGGCCGAAGCTCCACGCCCATCGTCGGAGGACGTCCTCCGGCTGTCCCCAGATATGGGGCGCTTTAGGAACAAGTTCCTCCTCTTCTTCCTGGAGGTGGCCTCATCCACCTCCATTCTCTCCGAGTTGAGCGAAGACGCGGCATCTGAGTCCGACGCCGTGTCTCCGCTCACCTCCCTGAGGCCGAAACGCCTGCCAGCCTCTGAAGGACCCACCGGCGCAGCGGACGTGCTGGGAACAGGTCCCAGGGACTCCGCGCTACCGGTGGGTGAGCCACCCTGGCTCCGTGCGTCCACGAGGGACGGTAACAGGTCCCTAGGGGACCTGACGCGCTCTTTGCCCCCCCCAGAATACGAGGGGCAGCCCGAGCTCTGCTCGGGGAGGGATTCTCCACCTGCGGTGCAGGCGGTACCCTCCTGGGGTAGTAATGTTTTTCGAGACGCGTCCATGTCTTTGCTGAGCACAGCTTTGCCTTTTTTTTAAATTGGGGTGGGGTCCCCAATAACACGTTCGCCATCGTGGTCACGTCTGATAAGCAGACGCGTACCCGAGGCGAACCCACTCTCTCAAAACCACTGTCCAAAAACACCAACAGCTGTTGGTGCCGATGCTTCTGGACAGTGCACCCTCCTTGGCGGTCCGTCTGGACTCCGCCTGTGTGTTCCTCTTGGTCTGGTCTCTCGCTTGAGGCCTTCCGGCATGAGTAGCTCTACCGGCATAGCCCTCAAGGTCATAGAGACACGCAAGCCCCACCACGGCGACAACGTGGGAACACGGTCGGTGGGGATCCAAGGGGATGGTGAGGTAGACCGGGACGTAACACATCGGATCAACGCAGGATGGATGAAATGGAGACAGGTCACGGGAACAACTTGTGACCCACGGATGCCCCTCAAGTTGAAGCGTAAAATCTACAAGTCCGTCATAAGGCCTGTCATACTGTATGGATCAGAATGTTGGGCCGTGAAAAAGACGGATGAAAAAAGATTGCATGTAGCGGAGATGAGAATGTTAAGATGGATGTGTGGTGTGACGAGAATGGATAAAGTGAGAAATGAATATATTAGGGGAAGTTTGAAAGTGGCGCCAGTGACTGAAAAGTTGAAAGGGAATCGTTTATCTTGGTATGGTCATGTGAAGAGGAGGGATGAAACGCATGTTACTAAAAGAGTTATGAGTTTACATGTGGATGGATGGAGAGGGAAAGGGAGACCAAAGAAAAGATGGATGGATTGTGTGAAGAGTGATATGAAAGAAAAGGAAGTTAGTGATAGCATGACGAGCAACAGGGCAGAGTGGAAGAAAAAAACGTGTTGCGCCGACCCCAAATAACACGGGATAAGGGCAGGAAGATGATGATTTAACCATTTATGTACACACACAAAATAAAAGATTAGAAGAAGGAAAGACAAAAAGAGGTACAGAGGTGGTGCTTATTTCTAAAGAAATATCTTCTAGTACACCTGCGAAAAGAGAGTTGGAAGAAAATAGACATGTAGACACCGTGTGTAACAGTAATAGGAAAAAAAGTACATACAAAATAGTTATCAATAAAACAATAGAACAAGCAAAAAAATATATCTATTAAAATTATATACATATCTTAATAAAAAACTAATATGCAACTATGACGGAATGGAAAGATAGTGTTCTTTCACTCTACTTTAAAAAAAAAAAAACAGCAAGAGTTTGGCAGGCCCTAATGCCAGGCGGTAGTAAATTCTATAACCGTATTGCGTGCGCAGTGAAGGAGTAGGAGTAGAAATCGGCGGAGTGGGGAGGGGATTAAAGGAGATTCTTTAGATGCGACCTGCAAGGTGTAAGTTATGTTTTTCATATGAATATATACGTGATATGCCATCTATAGCACGCATCCATATTGTGGATGCGTGCTATAAATGTGTGCTATGGATGCATGCTACGGATACGTGCTATGGATGCCTTCCCTACTGTCAATATATTGCATAGCTCGAGTTTCGCATCTTGCTTGCACAGCTACACGCCCCGTGCCCGCGTAACATCAGCGGAAACAGTCATATAGTTTCGTAGCAAAGCTGCATAGCACGTCTCTGGTGGAAAACTACCTTTATGAGCAATATTTTATTTAAGGTAAATTTCGGGTAAGTTTACGTTTTGTTCGATAAATAATATGATGGCCAATCATTTTATCTAGCTTTCGGAATATACATAGGTAGCAGGTACAGTCTAATTCTAATGTCATTGGAAATATTAGATTTTTATTATTTATTTGAGGATTATTTTAGTTGAAAGTAGACATGAATAAAAAAAAATGATATATCGAGAAAAGATCAGGATTAGAAAAAAACATTCTGTACCAGTTAACTTAGGGTGGTGGAGTTAAAAAATGATAAAAATAAATAATATGGCCTATTATTTATTTTTATTATTATATAAAGAAAAAGAGTTTGTTTACGACAAACATGGCACAGAACTTAAAAATATCCATATATAATACTAGCTTCTGCCAGCGGCTTCGCCCGCATGAAAGTAGGTTTCTCCTAACAAATTTTGGTAGATATTTATAAGATCTACAATTAATTAGAACATTTTATGGTTGTATCTTTTATAGTTTAGGCAGCGTACGCAAAATAAGTAAGTTTTCTGGTTGACTTTTTACACCTTGTGTCCGAAAAACTCAAATATCTTACGGAACCCTACTTTTTTCCAAAATAAAATATAGCCTATGTTACTCGTGGATAATGTAGCTTTCGAATGGTGAAAGAATTTTTAAAATCGGTCCAGTAGTTTTTGAGCGTATTCATTACAAACAAACAAAGTTTTCCTCTTTATAATATTAGTGTAGAAAACTCAAATATCTTACGGAACCCTACTTTTTTCCAAAATAAAATATAGCCTATGTTACTCGTGGATAATGTAGCTTTCGAATGGTGAAAGAATTTTTAAAATCGGTCCAGTAGTTTTTGAGCGTATTCATTACAAACAAACAAACAAAGTTTTCCTCTTTATAATATTAGTGTAGATTATAACATAACATACAAAAGAGTGAGTTATGCGACACATCCGCACAAAACGGCCAGCGCTCAGCAAAATGCTGGGACTCATGTACTAAACACAGCCACAGCGCTGATTTTCAGTCATCGACGAGACGTTGAACGGCTAGCGTAAAAACAACTTAATAAACAAACTAAAGAAATAACATAATGATAACCATTATACGATACAATAATAATAATAATAATGAACATAAACATTGATGATTGACAAGCAACTGAAGGAATATAGGTTTTAGTTAGTAAAAGTCTGACACACCTTTCGCTCTATTCTAGAGCGCAAGAAGTCAAATGATGATTTCCCACCTTTGAAAAAGGTATCTGTGTGTGCGTGCTAAGATACTAAAACCGATGCGCTATTGATGTTTTGCGTATATACTATTTACGTAGGTAAATGTTTCTTCATCTAACGTAATCCAACGGGATGCTTGATGAAGATGCATCTAAAGAGCAAATAAAGAGATATAACGTCTGAAAACTCTGTTGGCATTCGGTAATTCCGTGATTTGCCCAATTATTTCACAAAACTTGTTCCAGGAAAGACTTGGTTTTTTAAAACTCTTCGAAGTTTTTGAGAACAATTTTCCTTATTCAAAATTTCGATTAAATGTGCATTACTTCTTTCTGTAGACGTACTTTTAATATTTTTAATATATGAGTACCGAAATTTATGAAAAATAGCTGATTTTCAGAGCTCTTTACTGGATCAGTTTTACGTAAATTTATTTTTCTATATAAGTCAAGATAATATTTACAAGATATCTGTGTGTCCAAAATATCTAGAGAATTATGTGTAATAATATCATAATCACGTAAGAGCGTTTGTATGAAAATGTACCTTGGATTAGCCGCTCTTAACCAAAAGTTGTACAGAGCACACATTGCGCGAGTACAAAGACTGTGGACCATACAAAAAAGCATTGTTCAGAGGACAAACATATTTTTTGCCGACTAAAGCATATAGGCAGCTACTTATTTTATTAGTAGCTGAGGACAAAAAGGCCGTGGACGTTTCACAAAAGATCTACATTCATGTCAGGACGCCAAGGATATCGTTAAAAAACCTTTTCGGTAATCCCGGATGGCGTTCTACTTTTTTTGGCAGCATTTGAAAAATGTTCGTTTTTCACGAGCCTCAGACATTTCCTGGCGCAAATTTACCTGCAAAAATGTTCGTGACTCTTTTTTTGCTGTTAAAGGTGAATAAGGTCTATCCGGCGTAACTTTGCTTTTTTTAGGTGGGAAATTATTTAATGACTTCTCGCGCTCTAGGGCGGGGTCTAACCCCGCCCTGGGCGCCTGGGCGTATCAGACTTTTACTGACTAAAACCACACTTATTTTCTTTCTTTACTTTGCTTTCCGGAACTCCGGGGTTCCACTTTTGGAAGTTAAACCATGGCCCTAGTAGGCTTCGGCCCCGCGCCTCAAAGAGTCGTCAGCAAAACCGTGGAGAACCGGTTTTGCTAACGTCTATGAGGCGCGCGTGGAATACTACGTGCCTTTGGCGAGTCAGTCTGGACGGTTACCGGACGACCGGACTGCAAGCTACCCCACGGTGACACCAACACCCTAGTGACGCAATCAAGATTTATCAAGAATTTTATCTTAGAATATAATTTTGACATTCTAAAATATTATCGATTATGTTAGGTAAAAAATATCAATTTTAAAAATAGCTGAAATCAAAACAGTAGTCTATTCTGAATCATACTACTTTCAGGATGTGCATTTGTATTATAATACGAATATTTATTTATTTAAACTTCATGTATATTAGTGGTAAATTAATTTATTTATTAACACATATAATCCGATCAGAACCACTAGTGTAGTAGTAGTAGTAGTACCGTAAAACGGGGTGAATAGATACGCAGGGGTGAATAGTAACAAAACTTTGGTTTGGTTTTTCTCTTTGATACCATATTATCGGCTTCTAACAAAGCATCGACTTTTTAGAATAACAATTAATTAATAAATTTATATAGTTAAATGCTGCAAAAAATATTCATGTATCGTGCAAATACCCTTTAAAGTTTTGTTTCTATTCGCCCCTGAGTTTCTATTCACCCCATTTGACTGTAGACAACATACATACGTTATAGCCGACGATTAGTCTCAAGCAGCGCCCTGGAGTACCGGCACAAGTTACACAGAGGACAACATACTTAGTGTCACCCCCTCAAATTCCACCAATGTGCAAGAAAAAATATCTAACCGCAGAGAGACGCTGTTAAATATTTCAACTGCCCGAGTCACGGGTGCGAACTTTAACAGATTGGTGCGGGCTACCGGGACTTTAAACAGCCTTTTCCTCGGTCCTGAGCGAAGCTTACTGTTTCGAACGAGCAATCTCAATGATTCTAGTATTTGTGGATTATTTAGGGTACCCGTAAAACGAAAAACACATACTGTTACATATTGTACACACATACTGTTGCAATATGTTACTTGTTGGAAAAAGGAAAAGATGTATGAAGCTGACCTTCCGTGGCTTCATACATTCCGTGGCTTCCATGGTTCTATATTTTATGATGTAAAACTTTGAACAATCCAAACTTCAAAACACGCAAATTATCAGTTAAGGAGATTTCGACTTTCGACAAGTGTTCTTGGTGGAAAATCATTATTTAAATTGGAATTTAATTTAAGTTTAACCGCTTAAAACCAACGCAGCCTATGACTCCTCAATTTTAATTCTAATCAAGATTACAAATGAAATTGGTTTGTTAATAAGTTTAAAAGCATTCATTAATGTTGATGTTTCTGGATAAATATAATATTGTTATTTGTTGTGTTGCTGTTGTAGAGCAGTGGTGGCCGAGTGGTAACGGCCCTGACTTACGAGTTGTAGGTCGCGGGTTCAAACCCAGCCAGGCGTCTTACTTTGTATAATTTATTTCATCACCACTGCTCTCAAAACGGTGAAGGAAACATCGTGAGGAAACCGGCATGTCCTAGAACCAATAATTCGAAGACATGTGCATTCACCAATCCGCACTGGGCCCTCGTGATGGATTACGGCCCATTCCCTCCCCTAGAAAGAGGAGGCTTGAGTCCCAGCAGTGGGAACATTAAAAGTCTGATTATGCTATGCTATGCTATATTTAATACTGCGGTTTGAGAGTCCAACAATAATTATATATATTTTATTTATTTTAAAGTGTGTAAAATCGTTATGTTAATCAACTTCAATGACATTTTAAATTTAAAAGTAATGAATTTGCATTCTTCAGTTAAGCGTCTGAGCTCAGTGGCCTTACCATGATGTGTTACAACGTCACACATGCGAGCGAGACAGAGGGATCGAGACATAGGCTTACTGACATACATCGCGTAACCCTTTTTTATGTTCTCGAGAGGAAACCTTCGAAAGGCGCCCGGACTTTGGGGATAAGTCCGGGGAGTGTGGGATTTTTACCGCACTAAAACCAGCCCAGTGATCACCATCAGCACATATAGAAGGGGCGCCGTTACCTCTTAAAAGACCATTCCGGAACCCCCTTAGTACAACGCCTGTTAGGGCACATCCCTGAGGAGACTGTACAACGGTCTCCCCTGAGCCTCTTTGTGCACGGTAGCACGTGATCATTGTGTCAATGTCTTCCCTGGAATTATTCGATGGGCGGCAGAGTCCCCACTCTGCACGCTCGTGGTTTTAAGTTGGACACCACCGACACTAAGTACAAAACAGGTCACGGCAGGTCAAAGTGGGCATTATACGCCTGCGTGCTGCTAGGCTCGGGAGCAAAACAACCCCTCAGTCGCCCGGATGGGCTGGTGACCATGTATTTGTACGGACAATCAAGTATACAAGCTTATAACTTTGTTATTTTTCATGATATAGTTATGAAAGTTTGTACATAGATTCTTTACATAAAAATACTAGACACGTGTTTCTGGTTTAGTATATACTAAAACTAATTTATAGCTTGCATATCTTTAACAGTTCAGTTTAGGTCGTAAAATGGATCGCGTTAAGTGCTTGCGATAGCACTCCTGGATCCATGGTATACGTTTGTGCGTCTAAGGCATGCGGTGTATACTATTTAAGTATTCAAGAAAACTTATACAACTTACATAATTATATACGTATACATAATTCAACAAAAAACAACTTACTAAATAAAAACTGGGCAAGTGCGAGTCGGACTCGCGTGAGGGTTCCGAACAAACTTACCTATGTAAATAGTTAAATTCTCGAATGGAATCTCAAAGATTTTTCCGAATCACAAAAAAGTTTTTTTTTTGTGATGTAGCAACACATTTTCTGTTTTCAGATTTATTCCTATGTCTATACTATAAGACATTGCTTCATGCCAAATTTCACATTTTTAGGTCAACGGGACGTACCCTATGAATTTTGATTCCTTTGAAAGTGTCGAAATGTATGTTTTTTGCGACATAAACCGCCGGTCGTATCTTTTTTTTTTGGTTAACTTAGAAGTTTGAATTTTCACTACTTCAAGGGACCGCAAACTTGAGTACATGGTTTTAATTTCGACCCGATACCTCCATGCGTTTCCGAGATGAAGGGTCTTGAGAGACTGTCTGACTGACAGACAGATAGACGGACAGACAACAAAGTAATCTTACAAGGATTTCGTTTTTTCCTTTTAAGTTACGGAATCCTAAAAACAATTTAAAATGTGGCGTTAAACGACTCTAGGGCAACGTCCGGTCCTCAGTACGAAAACAGGAAAAAGCCAGCCCTTGGGTCACACAAAGTGTCAACAAAGCGTTTAGGCAAATCTTCATATAATTTGTAAGCACTCAGACCTCACGGTAAAGAATTACAACCCATAACGGCTCAAAAATTAAGGGCATTCAACTCGACATACATTTTGACTGTTTTTCATACAACTTACGCTCTTACGCGATTATGACGTTATTACACATTTTTCTTTAGATATTTTGGAAAACCCATTGTAAGCGACCATGTTTCAGTGTCATATGTCATCAATTTATTGATATATCAATTATTTCTGCCGCTAGAGGTTCTCAGCAGCCGCAGTAGCATCACCTCATCTCAGATTGAGTAACTCATCGAAAATCTTTTAGAAGATAAAAAAACATGAACGAATGTCAGAATAATCGAGGGAATAACCGAAGGAATGCAGGGTTTTAGTCAGTCTGACACTCTCTTCGGCTCAACTCAGAGCGGGAGAAGTCATTTGGTTTCTGATATCGACAATATCACACTTAAATTATAAAGACAATAGTTTGTTTGCGTCTGTTTGTTACTTCTTTAATCTTGAATGGCTTAACAGATTTATATCTAGGAATAGTACATAGGTTATTTTTCATTCGTCCCTTTCGTGCGGGAAAAGACGCAGGCAGCAGCTAGTTTTACAATAACATGACTTAGACTATAAAGCTAGAACTCTATTAGACCGACACACACGTAGGCCACGCGTGATTTGTACGTAAAACGACGTCGCGTGGCGTGGATCAAGTGTAGCTCTACAAGTCTAGTTTCCATATAAAATGTATGGAGACCGACGCGTTCAGATCGGCGTGTGTGGCACACGTGTGCGCAGTGTAGTTTTACCTGAACTCGTCCCAACAGAACATCTTCAGCCATCATCTGGAAAACTATTGCTTATCATGTGTCAAAAACACCTTAGAGGAAATCAAATTTCGACAAATATTTTAATTTTTTTATTGATCTGTTTGCGATTGTCCGTTATCTCACCTGATGGTAGGTAATGATGTAATCGCCGATGGAACATGTTTACCTAGAAGTAACCTATTCACTCTTAACATCAAGACATCCAGGTTATACTAATCAGGAAACATGTTATTCTATGACTTTGTTGAAGCTACGGCAACGTCTTATGGTTGTCAAGTAGTACCTCTAGCCTCTCGCAACCTCTTAAGTGTCGATTTAATTGCTTTGTTATTTCCTCGCCTGTGTTTTACAGCCAGCAATTCCCGGCATTTTATTTTTATTTGTAAGCGCCACAGAATTTGGAATCTAGTTGCTAGGGCTGCAGGATATTTCAAAAGAGTTTTTGCGAGCTTGGAAGGCAATGTGCAACAAAGTTAGGTTTGTAAATCTGATAATCCCTATATATCCTAACTGTAGGACTGGATGGTATCTTCCCAGTCCTATTAAAATGAGCAGGAAGCTCTCTAACACAACAAATGCTGGAAATATAACGAGCTATGAATTATTATGCGTTATAATCACGTTAAACCTAATTTAAATGAACCTGGAATCATTTCAAATGGACGGCGAGCAATGGGTGGCTCGCTGTCCGACCGTCCGACTCGTCCTGACCGAGCCCAAGTCGTCGACGGCGCGTACTGTTCCACGCGCGCCTCAAAGAGATGTCAGCAACTGTAGGGGCCCAGCAGGGTTGAAGCCTACCGGGGCCGGGCGGGTTCTGAAAGGAAGACTTGTGGTGGTGAAGTGGGTTTTTTTAGTCAGTAAAAATCTGACATTATCTCCCACTCCGTCCAAAAGCGAGATTTATCATTAGATGATTTTCCCACCTAAAAAAAATCCTTTTACGAGTAACTAAAAACCCAGGAGAGGCTCTGCAATAGCCACGGCTGGGTTAGACTTCTCTTATAGAATCCACTTCACCAGCATTCGCACTCTTATTCCACGGGAAAATCAACAGAATTTGCAGTCCAAAGCATGGTCTCAAAGATTGTTTATTAAACCACAAATACTCCTAATTGGGTGTCTTCATTGACATAAATGGCGCCTTCAACAATAACCAATAAGTATATTTCAGAGTATCAGCACAGCCCTCGAGAGAAATGGCGTGGACTCGACATTGAGTGCGCAGATCACAAGGATGCCCAGACTACGAACAGTATAAGTCATCATAAATAACACAGCAAGGGCAAAGAGCTAGCTACCCATAAGAGGGCGTCCACTCGCCACTACTATGGACCCTAAACGCAGATAATCTCGTCAAAAGTGTTAACGATAAATCCTACTTTACCGCGGAATACACTTTGTTTTTTCTTATTAAGGTTCCGTACCTCAGCCGGAAAAACAGAACTCATATAGGATCACTTTGACTGACCGCCGGAGGTCGTGGGTTCGATTCCCATCCAGGACAAATGTTTATTCGATGAGCACGATCATTTGTTCTGTGTCTGGGTGTAATTTATCTATAATATGTATGTATTTAGAAATATATTAGTATGTTTATCAGTTGTCTAGTACTCATAACACAAACAATGCTTAGCTTGAGACTAGACGGCGTTGTGTGATAGTTGTGAAATATTACTATATTACTTACTTTGTGTCCATCTATACGTCAGTCAAACTACTATTTCTCAGAAATGCGTGCTGATACTAAGCTGAAATTAATATCAGAAATACTCAAGTCTGCTACCCCTTAGAGCAGTGAAAAATCAAACTTCTAAGTCAACACTATCTAAAGATACGGTTATTTGTACTTTCCCTTAACCTAGAATCCTGGTGTTTGGCAAAAATGTCCAAGGGCACCAACTCATTCAAATCCGCACCGCTCTTGTCTTTACAGTACACAACGCCCTTCACACCGCCAGGTATATAAACAGATGAAGGAATATCGTACAAGAAAAAGTATTGAACCAGGGAGGACCCTCAACATTGAGGAATACAAAGCAAGGAGGAGGAAAGTCTCTCAACACAATTAAAGAAAAAAATCTGAAAATTGTAATTTTGTAGTAACAAAATAATTACTTTTTTGTGATTCGTAAAAATCTTCGTGACTCTATTCTGGAATTGAATTGTTTACATAGATAAGTTTGTAGAAAACCCTCAGTGCGCGAGCCCGACTCGCACTTAACCGGTTTTTTTAGGTAGGAAATCGGTTTATTCTGTCAGTCTGTGAAAGCGTTTGAAAGGGTTACCTCAGCCCTTAAACGCAAAGTGCAACTGAAGGAACACAGCAGGTTTTAGTCAGTAAAAGACTGATACATCCTCTCAAAGCGAGAGAAGTCATTTGATGATTTTTCCCTTCATCATCATCATTTCAGACAAAAGACGTCGACTGTTGGACATAAACTTCCCCTAAGTGTCGCCATAACGATCGGTCCTGTGCGTCTCGCATCCATCGGATTCCCGCGATTTTCGTCAAATCCACCTTTGGCCTTTCAACGCTGCGTCTTCCGGTACGCAATCGTCACTCCAGAACCTTTTGTCCCATCGACCATCTGTTCTGCGAGCATTGTGCCCTGCCCACAGCCATTTAAGTTTAGCGATTCTTCGGGCTATATCGGCGACCTTGGTTCTCCTACGGATATCTCCATTTCTGATGTGATCACGCAAGGAAACTCCGAGCATAGCCCTTTCCATTGCCCTTTGGGTGACTGTAAGCCTTCTGATGAGGCCCATTGTAAGCGACCACGTTTAGGAACCAATATGATTGTTATCACTGCCAACACACACTGACTTTCGTCTTGAGACACTGTGGTATATTGGATGAGAAGCTACCGCAAAGCTTCCCGAACGCTGCCCAGCCGAGTCGGATTCTTCGATTGACGTCTTTCTCAAAGTTAGCCCTACCCAACTGGACCGTCTGTCCCAAGTAAACGTAGTCGTTTGGACTACAGTCGTCTTTTTAGTACTCTGTGGTTGTTGCGTACGTGCGTATGGTCTTAAATGTTTCTGTTAATTTAGAAAGCTGTATAAATTTAACATTGAGTTGGTTTTAATGGTAATGAAGTAGAATATGGGCGATTCTTAGGATATATTATTATATTTACTTCTATCAAGAAACAATATGAAAAAAAAAACTTATATCTAAAACACATACAATGGGTGGTCTTATAGAATTCTTCGATCTCTTCCAGGCAACTTAGAATGGACAGTAATTCAGAACCATGGTATGGGGTTGTCATTAGTTTGACAAACAGCATCAATATTTGTTATTTATTACAAGACATTGTTATGTTTGATAGTATTTCTTAACAAAAATAGTGGAAAATTACTTCATTTCGCATTAATCCATATTTATTACAACTTAGAAATTTATAGTAATATTATAAAGCTGAAGAGTTTGTATGAACACATTTATTTCAGGAACTACTGCTTTGAATATAAATTGTACATTTTGATACAAGTGGAGAAACTTTGTCATTACAATCGAGGTTAAATCCGCCCGAGCCACAGGTGAGGGTGTTATGAAGCCAAGTACTGTAGTGACCAATTTTCACGTGTATCAAACGACGTTTTTCAATACACTTACTACTTGTTCTACAGTTACTTGTATAGTGTAGTGGATAGTCCGAGATAGTAACAAGAAGGGCTACAAACTGTATCACATCACACTAAGACCCACGAAAGCAGAGCAATAAGCGATGACGCAGGTGAAATCGCGGGGAAATAGCTAGTATTATTATATTACAATAATTGTACCTTTACTAATTATGTCGGTAAAGCCAATAGTACGGAAGGCAGCTTGACAACGGGACATCAGCGGATAAGTTTTGTCACCGCTTGACAGAGTCTTCGCTGATGTTCGTGCAAGCCGAGCAGTCAAAAGTGGCAACCGCACAGACGGGGTCCCTTTTTGTCCTTTTTTGACTTCTGTCAACGGGACGTCAGCGGATACGTCACACCGCTTGACAGAGTCTGGGCTGACGTTCGTGCAAGCCGAGCAGTTAAAAGTGCCGGACGACGCGGTCCTTTTTTGTCCTCTTTTTGACTTCTGTCGGCAGCCGCGTGGGCAACACTGCTCTAGAAACTGCTATAGTCTAGGCTTTAGCCTAGTGTGAAAACGAAACCCGAGGCCCTGCTCGTTGGGACGAGAGCAACGAAGGAGCAGGAGTGGGTTTTTAGTCAGTATAAGTCTGACACTATCTTCCGCAACGCCTTAGAGCGGGATTTGTCATTGGATGATTTTCCTACCAAAAAAAAGCCTTTACCATAATACATAATTTGCGTAGTCTGGAATAGTCTATTTATTGCTCATTACCCACTCTCTCTCTTGAAAGGATTTCCACTCTGATCGGCGTCCTAAGCCGACAAATATTTATGTAAATCAATTAATTTAAATCAGCAAATAGCTGGTCGACTCTTCGCATGACCAAAGGCCTGAGCCTGTCTTCGGTCAACGAATCATCATTGCTATTCATCGAAGAGATGCTGCCAGCTTTCTGGGCACTTTTCCCATTGACATCGATGTGGGTGAATTTTTTGATGCCTAAAGATTTTTTTTTATCCATTTGCTCATATTATTATTTTCAGTTTATACGTGTACAATTATCTACCTATTAAGCTTTATCGTTTTTTAGTTTAGAATTTTATAAGATCTTTAAATAAAAGTAATTTAATTAATTTGAGAACCTTCGATCAACTAAGAATCCTAAAAAAAATTAATTATCAAGTTAATTGAAAATTCATTAATTATTATATAAAATTTGTGAAAGTAATCCGGTCTCTGTTTATTCGCAAAAATCTACTTTAATATTATAAAGAGGTAAAGTTCGTTTTTAGACCAGTGGTGGCCGAGTGGTAACGGCCCCGACTTACGAGTTGTAGGTTGCGGGTTCAAACCCAGCCAGGCGCATTACTTTGTGTAATTTATTTCATCACCACTGCTCTCAAAACGGCGAAGGAAAACATCGTGAGGAAACCAGCATGTCCTAGAACCAAAAATTCAAAGACTTGTGACAACTTGTCTACCAACCCGCACTGGGCCCGCGTGGTGGATTACGGCCCATACCCTCTCCTAGAGAGGAGGCCTGAGTCCCAACAGTGGGAACATTACAAAGCCGACTATGCTAAAGTTTGTTTTTTGTTTGTAGGAAGTAATCTCTGAAAGTACTGGACCGATTGCTCAAACTTTTTCACCGATAGAAAGCTGCTTTATTCCCGAGTGACATAGGCTATATTTTATGTACGTGGGCGATGTCGCGGGCAAAAGCTATTAGGTAATAAATATGATTAGGAACGTTTGTTTTTTCTCCCAGACTAAATACGTAATTTTAATTTTCCATCAAACAATTTCTTTCAGACAAGTCTAATAATAGTAAAATTATTTTTTTACTTTTCAATCTACGATCTTTTCTAAGTTAAGCTTAAATTGATTAACCTTTATTGCTTGTGTTTTTAAAGGATACCAAATCGAATGCCAAGTCTGAAACTATTTGTCTTCATCTCAACACTAAGAAAGTCAATAAAAGAGAGTCCAAAATAAGTGCGAAGTGTATTCTCAAATCGGTTTTCGGATAATACCGTCTATTTCAGCCAATATATCACGGTCCGTCTTATCTTAATAAAAAACGTAACCCGAAAGGTGCTTTTCTACCAAACTTGTGCGAGGTAGTGGAGCGGTACGTTTTTTTTTTTTGTTTTTTTTGGAAATCATCCAATGACCATTCATTCTGGGTTGAAGGCGTGTCAGACTTTTTCTAACTAAAAATACACCTGCGTTCTTCACTTGCTCCTTGCGTTCTAGGAGCACGGGTTTCTTTTTCTGAAGATCCCCGCGGCCCTAGCGGGCAATGGTCCTGCTGGGCCCTTACGTTTCGCTGACATCTCTTTGTGAAGCGCGTCGAACACTACGCGCTGTCGACGACTCGGCCGGACGGTGAGCTACCCTTTGCTTGTCGTCTGTAAGCCCACACCTGGCATGGCTGCACGCTGTCAGGGTCGCAGCAGCTAGGGCGTGAGGATGTCCGTTCCCTCACGCGTGCGGTGATGGGTTGCATGAACATTAAATCCATCAATGATAACACTTCATTGTCCTAGCCAGGCAAGTAGTAACGGGATGGCAGAGCTAGGTATATGTAAATATACGATAAAGCAAGTATGGAACGGACACAAGAGATGATTGTGTGCGCACACAACTGAAAAGAATCTGCTATGCATAACTCAATTTTTTTTTTTGGGTTCAGTAATCATCAATACCAAAATCAGTGCAGTAATGGTGGCTTAGTAGTAACAACCCCGACTTACGAGAAGTCGTGAGTTCAACCCCTGTCAGGTGAATTACTTTATGCAATTTATTTCATCAACATTGGTCTTAAAAAGTAGTGGTGACCGAGTGGTAACGGCCCCGACTTACGAGTTGTAAGTCGCGGTTCAAATCCAGCTAGACGCATTACTTTGTGTAATTTATTTCATTACCACTGGCTCTCAAAACGGTGAAGGAAAACATCGTCAGGAAACCGGCATGTCCTAGAACCTAAAATTCAAAGACATGAGACATCCACTCTCACACTGAGCCCTTGTGGATTATGGCCCATTCCCTCTTCTAGATCATCATCTCCCAGCCGTCGACTCAAGCCTCCTGGGCTTGAGTCGACGGCTGGGAGATGGACTGTGACTCCAGATGCCAGAAGTGTCTCTTGCATCGGTTGGGGCGTGAAGATTGCCTGTCCTTTTACTTAGATACACATCATTTAACAGCTTCGCTAAGCATCCTCGCATAGCTGAAGCTCCTACTTTGATGGAAATAGTCACACATTTTTACAGCTAAGGGGCACAGAAGGGTCGAAGTGAACTGGGGCCAATGGTCTGATTCTGAAAGGAAAACTCGGCCCTGGTACGATGAACAGGAGTGGGTTTTTAGTCAGTAAAAGTCGCGATTTGTCATTAGATGACCACCTAAAAAAAAGCACTTCCTAGCTAGCTCGAACATCATCTCTAGTTGAAAAATATCCTAACTATACAGAAGTCACCAATTTTTTGGATTGAGCTTTTTCTTTACGTACCCTTAATATTGAGAGGCACTTATAATTGAACTCGTGTTTGATATAATTAGGCCGAAATTGATGGCAGTATCGTTAGCGTATTTGGTTGGCTGTTTATAAGGATTCTGGCCAATTTTCCTGGTTTCCTTTGAGAGGTACATTATGCAAAAGTATATAATAATTATTTGTGTACGATTGGAATGTAGTTATTTAGTTAGTAATACCAATTGGTTATTGGGTTGTTTTGTTAACGATATATTTTTTTTTTTTAGTTGGGAAAATCATCTAATCACAAATCGCGCTCTTGGGCGGAGCGGGAGATAGTGTCAGACTTTTACTGACTAAAAACCCACTCCTGTTCCTTCGTTGCCTTCTTCCCAGGGCCCCGGGTTTCGCTTTTACACTGCTCATGGCCCCAGTAGGCTTCGACCCTACTGGGCCCCTATGATTTGCTGACATCTCCCTGAGGCACGCGTGGAACAATACGCGCCGTCGACGACTTGGGATCGGTCCGGACGGTTACCGGACGATCGGACGACGAGCTACCCATTGCTCGCCGTCAGCAAGCCCGTGCCTACGGAGGCTGGAAATCGGGATCGGAATCCCGGCGGCGACTGGGCGTGAGGACCGTTGCCTCACGCGAGCGGCCGCCTCCTTTGCTAGCATTACTGCTTCGCAGAAGGAGGCGACCGCTTGCCACTCCTCCTCGCTCCGGAGTCTTCACTTATATCGGATAAGTGAAGACTTGTTATTAGCTGTCCTTACTGTTATTTAACTATTTGTTATAACTGATTGCTGATTAGACATTGATTAATCGTTACCCACATCTCTTTCTCTTGTAGCGAGAGTGTGTCAGACTTTTATTGACTAAAACCTACTCCTATGTTCCTGCTTTACCTTGTGTTCCTAGACCCCGGATTTCCATCTCAGCAGTAGCTGCACTGCTACTATTGCAAGCATACCCATGGCACCAGTAGGCTTTGGCCCTGCTGAGCCTCTATAGTTTTGCTGACATCTCTTTAGCGCGCTCCTCGAACACTACGTGCCGTCGACGACTCGGGCTCGATCCAAATGGTTACCGGATGGTCCACGCTTACGGTAGGTTTCTAACAATAGCTGAGACTTTCATTTGAGGAGCCAGTACATTATTCTGGGTTGGATACCCTAGAGCTTTTCGCTTGGTAATTTATATGTGTTTTTTAGGGTTCCATACCTCAAAAGGACAAAAACGGAAATCTTATATGATCACGTTGTGGTCCGTCTGTCTGTCTGTCTATCTAGACCCTTTATCTCGGGAACAAGTGGAGGTATCGAGTTGAAATTAAAACCATATGCTCAGATTTGCGGCCCCTTGAAGCTGTGAAAAAAAGCAAACTTCTGAGTTAACTAAACAATATACGGTTGCTTATGTCACGAAAAAACGTATATTTCGACACTCTCAAGGGAATTATAAATCATAGGGTACTTCCTGTTGACCTAGAATCCTGAAATTTGGCATGAAGCAAGGTCTCGTGGCACAAGTGTAGGAAAAAAAATCTGAAAACTGTAAATTTGTAGTAACGTCACAAAATAAACTTTTCTGTGATTCGGCAAAATCTTCGAAACTCAATTCGGGAATTGAACTGTTTTCGTAGGTAAGTTTGTACGGAACCATCAGTGCGTGAGTCCGACTCGCATTTGCTCGCTTTTTCCAAGTAAGGTGACTGTCCAGTTAGAGCCCAAGGTATGAAAACGGGAATTTTCCTCTCCGTTAATATATCACTAATCTATAATGATACATCGTTTTCCATATATTTTTCTCTTGTAATTTGCAGACTATTTAACTGACATAATAACAAACTTATTCCCTACCGAATCCCGACTAAAACACGAGATTATTAATTTTGGAATTTCGCTACAATGCCACGCTTACTACGAAGAGCAAATAAAGGGCCCATATTAACTTAAACGTAGTAACTTAGCGTTAACCTCAGCAGTAGCGTAGCTAGGGGTGGGCGAAGTGAGCTCTTGCTCACGGCCTCGCACCCAAAGGAGCCTCGCGTATGCGAGGGCGATTTAACAACGAGGTTTTTTTTTTGAATTCGATTACGTAACGTTGCCGCTGTGATCCATCGATCAACCATCTTCTTTTATTTTTTTGTTACCACAGACTCAATACGTGACTTTGTGTATCGATCGTCTAAAATAATCGACTACGTCAATGTTTTTTTGTCAACCGTGTTTTGTTGTTTTTTTTTATTGTATACCCCTTTTTGTATATGTAATGGTTTATTGTTATTTTTGTTATTAATTTTGTTTATTCAGTGATTTTAATTATATAAAATGTAATCCTTGCTGGCTGAACAACGTCTCACCGTCGACGACTGCTGGTCCTGAAAATCAGCGCTAAGGCTCTGTCTTGCACGAGCCCTGTCATTTTGCTGAGCGCTGGCCGTTTTGCGCGGATGTGGCGCTTATCCTACCGTTTATAATTTAAGTCGTTTCTGTATGCGCCATGTTTGACGTGAATAAACACTGTTTCTTTCTTTCTTTCTTTACCTGATGGTAAGTGACAGTGTGGAAGAACATTGGGTTGCGACAGTCGCTGTCTCGTTTACGAATTTATGAAAGAAAACGGCCTTGCTGATGTACCTTCGCCCACGCCTAAATTAGTCCATACTACGCCTCTGAACCTCAGGAGTTAGCGGTAGGATTAGCGGTTAGCGCACGGAGCATTATTGCTGTAGTTTGTATGTGCTTACAAGTAGTTGTGCTGTGAGACTTGTTGGTGAAGGAGATGAAACTAGTGTACCCATAGGGATTTATTTATTACTTAGGCCGGTTTTAGTGCTCGACCGAACGTCGGTGCGTACCATCGTTATCCACTTCCATCCAGCTAATTTGAGTAGCTTGTTGGTCTAGTGGTTAGTGGCCCTGACTGCTATGCCGAAGGTCATGGGTTCGATTCCCACCCAGGACAAATGTTTGTGTAATGAGCACGATTATTTGTTCTGTATCTGGGTGTAATTTATGTGTGTATTTAGAAATATATAAGTATGTTTATCAGTTGTCTAGTATTCACAACACAAGCTCTGCTTAGCTTGGGACTAGACGACGCTGTGTGAAAGTTGTGGAATAAAATAATAATAAAAAAAAATGCCGCGTAAAAATTAGTTCCGAAATTGGCCGCATAAAATTGTTTATCGCGTTTTTGTTTGCGTGACACTTTGCAATACATCCTGTCTTTTTGTCCCATTCCCGCCCAACCTCGAGAGAAAAAGAGCGTAGATAGATTTGACATGAAGAATTCGTTTTGAAATCGCATCGCGTCCCGTGCACCTTACAATAAGAACTGATTATACGAACGTAACCGCTAAAGAGACTAGAAGCGCTAACAATTTGTGCTTGTGATTAGTGCAGTGTTTAGTGAATGACCATATCTCCTCGCTACTGCATCTGGAGTAGCCAAAAACCAGAGAAAACCGGCCGGCTGACACGAGGAGCAGCCGAGTTCAAAAGATTAGTGCAATTCCCTACCACTTCGAACTGTTTCTATTTATTATGTATAATATCACACATTAACATTTATATATGTTTATTTACCTTATTACCTTACTAATGAGTGAACTGCCGTTCACTCTCAATAAGGTTCAGTTGAATACCAGCGTCAGGCAACTACCACTGACTGCCATGTAGTTGTCTGGCATTTTTGCTGAACTGGACCTATTTGGCGCAGCCGTGAGACATACATTGTGTCAGTGTATTTTTCTTTGGTTTTTTCTTAGTTATCTTAAATTTTGTTTTTACAGTGTGTGTATCCATGCGTGCCAAATAAAATATTTTTCTTTCTTCTTCTTTTCCTGTGTGTGTTCTAATCCTAAAACGGCTCCATAAGATCTCTCATATACTGCAAGGTGTCAAGCACTTATCTGGTCAACCAATTTCGCAAAATTCAGTCCACACATAACCCATAGTTGAACATTGCGTATCCAATAATATTAGTGAGAATTTTAACACAACTGGCAACATATCGATGTCTTATAGTGAATACCTCGTAACTGTGAAATACGTAACTTTTCAGGAGGCACAAAAAACCAATCTAGACCTTTATTATCATGTAATTATAATGGACTTCTACGTGTTTTATTCATCATAATCATTTCAGCCGAAAGACGTCCACTGTTGAACATAGGCCTCCCCCAAGCGACGGCACAACGACCGATCCTGTGCGTCTCGCATCTACCGCACTCCCGCTCCTCTCACCAAGTCGGCGGTCCACCTTGTGGGAGGCCTTCCAACGCTGCGTTTTCCGGTGCGCGGTCGCCACTCTAGAACCTTTCGGCCCCATCGACCATCCGTTCTACGAGCAATGTGCCCTGCCCACTGCCACTTCAGTTTGGCGATTCTTCGGGCTATGTCGGCGACCTTGGTTCTCCTGCGGATATCTTCATTCTTTATGCGATCACGAAAGGAAACTCCGAGCATAGCCCTTACCATTGCCCTTTGGGTGACTGTGAGCCTTCTGATGAGGCTCATTGTAATTGTGTTTTATTCAAATATTTAAAACTATTGATTTATTTCAAACGCTGGTTTCTCTTGTTTTTCTTTTTTCCACAAGTTTTGACGCGCCATTGCGAAGTTATCACACCAAACTGACTTGAGCAAAGTATGGATTCAACATCGTAGATGGCGCAACGGGTATCTAATAAAAAATTTGAGTGATACAAGATTACGCGTTACGGGCTTTTCTTTTCAGAAATATAAAAAAGATAAGATATAAGAATATAAGATTGCATGTAGTGGAGATGAGAATGTTGAGATGGATGTGTGGTGTGACGAGAATGGATAAAGTGAGAAATGAGTATATTAGAGGAAGTTTGAGAGTAGCGCCAGTGACTGAAAAGTTGAAGGGGAATCGTTTGTTTTGGTATGGTCATGTAAAGAGGAGAGATAAAGCGCATGTTACTAAAAGAGTTATGAGTATACATGTGGATGGGTGGAGAGAGAGAGGGAGGCCAAAGAAAAGATGCATGGATTGCGTGAACAGTGATATGAAAGAAAAGGATGTTAGTGTTAGCATGACGGTTGACAGGATAGAATTGAAGAAAAAAACGTGTTGCGCTGACCCCAAATAAGATGGGACAAGGGCAGGAAGATGATGAATGAAACAAAAATTACCTAAAATTACATACCCGAGGTTTTCACTCTAAGCCATCGATATATATCTATTAATCTATTATTATCTATCTATATGTATGTATTTAGAAATATATAGCATAAGCATAGCATAATCAGCCTTTTTATGTTCCCACTGTTGGGACTCAGGCCTCCTCTTTCTAGGAGAGGGAATGGGCCGTAATCCACCACGCGGGCCCAGTGCGGGTTGGTGGATGTCACATGTCTTCAAATTTTTGGTTCTAGGACATGCCGGTTTCCTCACGATGTTTTCCTTCACCGTTTTGAGAGCAGTGGTGATGAAATAAATTACACAAAGTAATGCACCTGGCTGGGTTTGAACCCGCGACCTACCACTCATAAGTCGGGGCCGTTACCACTCGGCCACCACTGCTCTCTTATGTTTTAGAAATATATAAGTATGTTTATCAGTTGTTTAGAACTCATAACACAAGCTCTGCTTAGCTTGGGACTAGACGGCGTTGTGTGATAGTTGTGGAATATTATATTATTATTATATATATTTGTATTGTTTCATCTATCCAGAATAATACAGAACAGCTTTTCACAGCACAAATTTGATGTTATTCTTTAACAGAATAGCCAGCAGTCAGTTTGTCTGCCTGATGTTTAACGTTAACCTCTGACTTTTGCAATTTTCAATAGTTTATAGGTCGCGTCCAGATACGATGTCATTGTATTATATCCCTGACCCAGATTGTAATGTTAGACAGTTTCAGTTTTAATAACAATTCGCATATTTGTAAATGGAGGTTTAAAAATAAACTCTGTACGCATTGGCTTTTTTTTTAGGTGGGGAAATCATCTTATGACAAATCTCGCTCTTAAGTGGAGCGGAAAATAGTGTCAGACTTTTACTGACAAAAAACCCACTCCTGTTCCTTCTTTGCCTTCGTCCCAGGGCCCCGGGTTTCACTTTCACTCTATCCTTAGCCCCAGTAGGTTTCGACCCTGCTGGGCCCCTACGATTCCCTGAGATCTTGAGGCGCGCGTGGAAGGGTACGCGGCCTCGAATACTCGGACTTGGTCCGGATGGTTACCGGACGGTCGGACGGCGAGCTATCCATTTCTCGCCATCCGCAAGCCCGCGCCTACGGTGACCGGAAATTGGGATCGGTATATCGGCGGCTAGGGCGTGAGTGCCGCTCCCTTACGCGTGGACGTGCAATTTCCTCCTTTGCTAGCATTAATTCGCAGAATGAAGCGACCGCCTGCCACTCGTCCTCGCTTCGGACCATGACTTATACCAAGGCCCGGCGCGAGAGATCGTTGCCGCCGATCACCCCACGATGACACGGCAGTGCTCTGCCCTAGCGGGGGAAGGAATATAGGTGTGGTTTTAGTCAGTAAAAATCTGACACGCTCTTTCGCACAACCCTAAAGCAGGTGATGTCATTAAATGATTTCTCACCTCAAAAAAAGGACCTAGTATTTTAACAATACTCTCAAATACGTTCCATCCAAGTTCGTTCCATCATCGGACCTCTAGACGTACACCATTACGCCACCGGTACATGGTAGACATCTCACCCAACGTACAAAGCATTATGGGAATACATTCATTGTGCATGCAGCTAAAGAGTGGAATTCTCTGTCGGAGTCGGTGTTTCCTGATAGGTACACCCTACAAGAGTGAATAGGTTACTTCTAAGCAAGCATGCTCCATCGTCGGCCACATCATCGCTTACCATCAGGTGAGTTAGTGTCCAAACGCGAACATGACCATGTGGAGATTTCGGTCACAAGGACCAAAAAAGGAACTCAATTAATATACAGGGTGTAAAAAAAGTAACTTTGAGAAAAAAAAATTGCTGGGAACTACTTTTTTTTTCTCTTAAAAAAACCTTTTTTTTTATCGCGCGAACAACCAACGAAAGCTATCAACTGATTGAGTCTGTGTGTGTAGGTGTCGGAGCGAAGACGCGCGCGCGCTCGGCGCACGCCAAAGGCATACAGTAGGCTCTTGTACTCGCGAATCTCTTTCACGAAATAAAAACAGTTTTTTAAATAGCCTGAGTACTTATGATCTACATTGTCCATCGCTAATTCGCGTTTGACACGCGAGCCTATCCATAATAAAAAAATCCCGTGGCCCTAGAAAGCAAAAGCCAACTGAAAGACACAGGTATAAAGTCTAACACGTCCTCCACCTCCACCCTAGAGCGGGAGAAGTCATTTGATTTTCTACATCAAAAAAGGACCTAATATTTTGATTTAACAGTATTCTCAAGTATGCAGAAAAACTCACATCTCGTACCCAAGAGGATGTCTCATCACAATCATCATTTCAGCCGAAAGACGTCCACTGTTGGACATAGCCCTCCCCCAAATGTCGCCTCAATAACCGATCCTGTGCGTCTCGCATCCATCGGATTCCCGCGACCCTCAGCAGGTCATCGGTCCACCTTGTGGGAGGCCTTCCAACGCTGCGTCTTCCGGCGCGTGGTCGCCATTCCAGAACCTTTCGGCCGCATCGACCATCTGTTCTGCGAGCAATGTGCCCTGCCCACTGCCACTTAAGTTTGGCGATTCTTCGGGCTATGTCCGTAACCTTGGTTCTCCTGCGGATATCCTCATTTTTGACGCGATCACGCAAGGAAACTCCGAGCATAATAACCCTCTCCATCACTCTTTGAGTAACTTTAAGCCAAGAGGATATCTGCCACGACTTAACTGACCTGCCATCTCTTTACAACAATATTTAAAGTAGATTTAATATTTTTACTCGGCTACGCCACCGCCTGCAAAGGAAGGGTAACTAATTACATTTCCTAAGACAAAACAACTAAATTATATTCGACTCTATTCAGTACTTTAATGACTTAAAAGCTTAGCTTTTATTTATATAAAAGGACTAACTGACTGACTGACATACCAACGCACAGCTGAAACTACTGAGAATAGGAATGTGAAATTTTACACAAGGCTTCCTTTTATGGCGTTGGCGAGAACTGTGATGGGGTTTTTGGAAATTTAACCTTAAGGGCTATATTTCATTGGGACACCATGGCGGCGCGACTAGTCGCTGCTACCAACAAAATGTATACAGCTCTATAGAGAGTTATTCACCTGGTCTACATTTGGTTGCGTAACTAATTTGGCGGTGCGACCAACTCGGACGCGTGCACTTAAGGTTCATTTTGGTACAGTCTCAATGTGGTGTAGGGACTCTGGTGTCTATATGGTGTCTAGTTTGGTAACTTACAGACACCATGGTGGCGTAACTAGTCGCGCCTCCATGGTGTCCCGGTGAAATATACCCCTAAAAGAGGTGAAAATACGATTGTATGCAAAATGTCATTCCCTTACTGGGAAGTTAGCACAAATAGTTACCTAAGTAAATAATAAAAGTCATGATTGCTGGCAAGTTTTCATTTCAATAAAATAACTGCGGACATTTTTTATTTCCTTTGTTTTATTTTGTCTTACTACACATAATTTATCTAATTGTCTAATCGACAATGATCGGCGTGATTGAAATTCTTAACGCGTGAAATGATTAAAATTATTTAATTCATTAAACCCTAAGCAAACGCCGGCGTTCGCTCTCTCATTATCTTTGTATTATGTCTCTTATTACGGTATTCAAAAGGTTAATTCTTTATTTTTGATTCATAAATCTATATAATTTCTGGTTTTAATTATATTGCATGTATTACAACTTTGTACGCCCTAAAGGCAAAACATAGCGCCCTCAATATATTAAATAAGATCTTATAATATACCTATGTTTTACAATGAATAAATGAATCTCAGAATCATTAAAAGGAGGTTAAGGATAGTATGGATGATTCATATACATTGGGTTAATAAACTTGAAAATCGGTACAAATTCTAACCAAAATAAATTGTGAACCGTACTGGTTCAATACTCAGAAGTAAGGACTTGGTATTTAAAAAAAAAAACACTCTTTATAGACTTTGAAGATCACCTTTACTACTAAAGGTTACACAAAGTTAAGTTTAGTTATAGAGCAGTGGTGGCCGAGTGGTAATGGCCCCGACTTACGAGTTTTAGGTCGCGGGTTCAAACCTAACCAGGCGCATTATTTTGTGTAATTTATTACATCACCACTGCTCTCAAAACGGTGAAGGAAAACATCGTGAGGAAACCGGCATGTCCTAGAACCAAAAATTCAAAGACATGTGACATCCACCAACCCGCACTGGGCACGCGTGGTGGATTATGGCCCATTCCCTCTCCTAGAAATGAGGCCTGAGTCCAGTGGAAACATTATAAGGCCGACTATGCTATGCTATGCTACAAAAAGTTACTAACACTCACCCATTCAGTCACCAACACAGTCGCTGAGATTCACTCGCGTGCTTACACACTACTTAAGCACAATCAACGCCCATCCATTCGTACTCCAACTCACACACACACAGATCTGAGAACCTAAACTGGACTTAATCCACTTGTAGCTAATACTGTATCACAATCCTAGCACTCCTAAGAATATAGTATACAATGCGAGTTACTAGCACGGACGTCCCAATACGAATGCCCAAAAGTGTCGAGTATTCCACTCAAAATATCTGCACGCTTCCCACCATTTTACTTGCTTATGATTGGTCGAGAACTGTCAAAGTCTCGACCAATCACATGAAGTCAATACAACTACATTTAATCTTAAGAGTTCATAGATATGATTATAAATAGTCAACAAAAATATATAATTATAGGCATAATTTATAACAGAATAATAAAAATTACAAAACGTTTTTCAAAACTACCCTCAATTTTTTTATTAAAATCATTCTCGCGAACGAAGCCACGGGTAAAGTGTTAATAATTAAATAAATGAATTTACAAGTACTAACAAAATCAGACAATTCCGACCCTTTTGTAATTGGGTGCCTTCCTGCTTCGCGATTCCCGCTAAAAGTGTGTTAAGTGATAAAATTACACTTTTGATCATAAGTTGATAAGGGTTAATGACTTTGACCTTTGCCATTTAACCCTTGAATACAGAGGTTCGTACTTTTGAAAACATATATAATTTGGATTTAATTTACTAAAGACCAAAGTGTTATGCCCCCCTAGTCAAGTTATGATCATTTCGTTTGCGTCGAACGCCTCGAGTAGGCCACGCCTCCGATTCCTTTGTTCTGACCTCGCGAGGGTCGCGGGAATTCGATGGATGCGAGACACACAGGACGATAGTTGTGGCAACCCTTCGGAGAAGCCTATGTCCAGTAGTGGACGTCTTTCGGCAAATGATTATGATGAAGACTACTGTCAATAAAAACAAGAAGTAATTAAAGTAAATGACTGGCTTGTTGTTCTAGTGGTTAGTGGCCTTGACTGGTGTGCTCGATTTCCACCCAGGACAAATGTTTGTGTGATAAGCACAATTATTTGTTCTGTGTCTGGGTGTAATTTATCTCTAATATGTAGAAATATTAAGGTATGTTTTTCAGTTGTCTAGTACTCATAACTCATAGACAGTGTTGTGTGATAATTGTGTGAATATTATAATTATTATATTTTAAAAAGTACCATACCTGATAAGTTCTGAGTTAATCGCACTGATATTAAACAGGTAAAAGTGTACGAGTGTGTGTATATTCGTTACGTCTTCACTCTCAAACGGCTGAACGGATTTCAATGAAATTTGGGGAAACACGGGGAGACTAGGTCCTGAAATAGAACTTAGGAGATTATTTATCCCGTGAGTATGTTCCCTTGGGACAAGTCTCTACTTTCACAGGGCCGAAGCCGCTGGCAGCGACTAATTATAAATAAAAGAAATATACATTGATTCGAGTTTTAAAATAAAAACCTTTTTTCAAAAAAAAAAAAAACACGTAACAGACTTCACTAAAAAAAAGTTAAAAGGATAAAAAAGTCGGTTTTTTTTTGTAAAATGTTTTTTATTTCACACTTTTTAGTTTCGATACTCTTATAACCAGAGTGCCTATTTCTAATGACAATTACACTTAAGCCAAACACTGTTAGGTTACATTGTTTTATTATGAACTTTCTGTGTCTACCTTCCGCCTTCCAGCTCCATCATCAGATCAGTTCGATAGTATCTTACAGCCAAAGTGCATCTTATGACAATTCTTATAAGTCCAAGCACGACTAGGTTACATCGATTAATTACGGAGTTCCAGTGCCTATCTTTCGACTCCATCGCCAACATCAGATCACTTCAATGGTATCAATTTCGACGTAACTATTCAGAACATTTGTTTATTTGTATTGTCATAGTCGCTTAACGCAACGCAATCTATAGATAAGGCAGTTTATGCTCCGATAAGGCTTATATTTTGACTAAATTTGTACATCCCGTTTCCCGTTGACCTAAAAACAAACAAACTTATCTATGAAAACAGTTCAATTCCCGAATTGAGTTACGATAATTTTTCCGATTCGCAAAAAAGTTTTTTTTTTTTGACGTATCTACAAATTTATTGTTTTCAGATCTTTTCCTGTACTTGTGCTATGATACCTTGCTTCATGCCAAATTTCAGGATTCTAGTTCAACAGGAAGTACCCTATGAAATTTGGATCCCCTAAAGTGCTCGACTGGCAGCGTGGTGCGGGTAGCGGCTCTCGGGCGGGAACGCGCGCGTCTTGCGTGGCCACACTGGCAGCACGGTGCGGGCAGCGGCACTGGTGATAGTGCCTGTCAAATAAAAACACATCAGAAAAACGAATCAAAGACTACAATTTTTATTGTGCCAATAAACAGACATGGCAGCTCAAACTTTTTTTAATATTAGAAAATAGTCAAACGTAGCGCCATCTAGGTTTTTCGTTAGGGAATCTAAAAAATATACGTACGTCGGTAAATGTAGGGTACGTCGCTGTCAGTCAGTTATATAACATGACTGGCCTGTTGGTCTAGTTGTCAGTGGCCATGACTGCTATGGCTGAGGTGGTGGGTTCGATTTCCACACAGGATAAATGTTTGTGTGATGAGCATGATCATTTGTTCTGTGTCTGTGTGTAATAAATCTGGAATATTTATGTATTTAGAAATATATATGAGTATGTTTATCACTTGTCTAGTACTCAGAGCACAACCTTGTGTGCAAGTTGTGAAATATTATTATATTAGAGCAATTAGTTGACCTCCCTTTGCTTAAATGGATGAGCTTTTTTACATTTAAACATCTGTATATAATCTATGGTTACTCTTTGAAAGACAAGATGTTGTGTAACGATAACAATATTACATCTAGCATGACTCGAACTAGTTTGAGAACCACGCTCCCGCGCGAATAGCTGCTTGCCGCCCGCGTACTCACTGTGGCCACTTGTATGAACTCACTATGGCGTGAGTTGCCCGCGCGCATTCAGCGTCGCTTCCCGCACCCGCGTGCCCACTGTTAACACTCAAAGGAAGTTTATTTATTTATTTAAACTTCATGCAACACGAAGCACAAAGGCGGACTTAATGCCTTAGGCATTCTCTACCTGTCAACCTAGGGTGGTGAAGAGACAATAATTATGGTTAGTGCATAAAAATTTAATTTTACACGAAAAACAAAATTAAAAAAAAAAGTATACATATAATTAAAATGCACATACATATATATTTAATATAATATATATACAAATACAAATAGTAAATAAAGAAGTTTTGAGACGATTCTGCTATGAAGTTCTCGGGTTTGAGATTACCGCGCCGCGCCCGCCGAACAAGAGTGTCGAAATATACGTTTTTTGCCACATAAACTAAAGTATCTTTTTTTTTTTGTTAACTTACAAGTTTAATTTTTTTACAGCTTCAAGAGTCCGCAGACTTGAGTATATGGTTTTAATTTTAACTCGATACCTCCACGCGTTCCTGAGATAAAGGGCCTTGGCAGACATACAGACGAACGGACAACAAAGTGATCCTATAAGGCTTCCGTTTTTTTCCTTTTGAGGTACGGAACCTTAAAAAAATGTAAAACCTACTCTAACATGCAAAGATTTATTTTAAAAACAAATGACTTCTCTCTCATATTGTGTGCCATTGCTTTCATAACTGCTGACAACATCCATCTAACCCTTCAAAGAAAATTAAGGGCACATAGATCAAGAGATTAGATCACAACATCATAGAAAGGGCATAAAGGGTAACTGAGGGTTCGGAAACTATCCTTGAGGGTCAACCTTCGGAAACCACTGGATATGTGACTGGGTATTGACCTTTCGTTGTAGCTAGATGGAAATAATTTGTATGCGATATATGTTAGGAGACCCTTGATATTATATTGGGTTTGGAATGTGAGGCTTCTGAAATACCAATTCGGGAATTTTGGCAGTAAGATATTGTGACATTTATGCGGACTATTTTATTATATTAATCTATACTAATATTACAAGAGAGCAAGATTTGTATTATTATTTTTAATTATATAAAAAGTGCTCGTCGTTAGTTGTCGAGTTGTCTTGAGTTCAAACCCAGCCAGGCGCATTACTTTGTGTAATTATTTCATCACCACTGCTCTCAAAACGGTGAAAGAAAACATCGTGAGGAAACCGGCATGTCCTAGAACCAAAAATTCGAAGACGCACCAACCCGCAATGGGCCCGCGTGGTGGATTATGGCCTATTCCCTCTCCTAGAGAGGAGGCCTGAGTCCCAACAGTGGGAACATTCATTGCATGCCTGCTGCATGTTGCATACCTGCTTCCATGCTGCACGCATGCCTGCTTGCATGCTGCGTGCCTTCTGTATGTGATATGCCTGCTTTCATGCTGCATGCCTGGTTGCATACTGTATACTTGCTTGCATCCTGCTTGATGGCTGAAGTTCCGCTCCACTCTGCTCCCGCCTTAGCCACCATTGTTATTTTTTTAAATCACCCAGAAATAGGACGGCCCCACAAGTGACCTTTGTGGACCCTATTCAAGCATTCAAGTGTTTTGTAATTAGATTACCATTTTAATATTAATATCATAGTGTACTATTTGCATGTACATGTGTATTGTTTGCATGTACATGGTCACAAGCAAGCGTAGCGAGCTCGGAATTTTAGGGCATCCCGATACGGACAGGTTAGATTATAAGTTATTTCGTTGTTATTTTTTTTTATAACCGACCAGAATTGGGAGGTCCCGCAGGGGGACTCCGTCGTACCTATGTAACTAATATTGTTTTGTAATTAACTTTAGGTTACCGTTTTGATATTACTTCCACCGCCTATCGATAGTAGTGAAAGTGAAACGGAGCCCTGGGACAAAGGCAAAGAAGGAGCAGGGGTGGGTTTTTAGTCAGCAAAAGTCTGACACCATCTCGCGCTCCGCCCAAGAGCGAGATTGGTGAAAATATGATTTTCCCACCCAATAAAAAAAAACCGTCTATCGATATCCGAGTATCGATATAAAATATATGCCATAAGACGATTCTGACTGTAAATTTTCTGCAATGTGATGGTTCTGCTTTTTAATTGTTATGGATGTGAAATTTATGCCTAAACAAAATTCTGACTAACAAAATTATGAGTTTTGAATGTTTGACAAATGAGTGTGTGCGAAACGATTTCCTGCGAAATGAAATTTATGCTATCGGTTGTTATGCAAAATAATATATTATTACATATAAAGTTCTGCTATAAAAGACCCAATCGACATATATATATCAGTTTTAAGAACTATTAAATCTGTAAAAAAATTTAATTGTGCGCACATCGCGTAAAATGTATGAAATCGATGTAGATAACTTTTATATATCAAAATTGTGTGTAATTTGTAATATTATTTAGGCTTTGTTTCATCGCAATCGGTTGACTGTATCGAAAGTTATACTACATTTATTGACTGTTAGGCGGTACGAAGTTCACCGGGTCAGCAAGTTTCATCTAAATCTATACAACCAACGAGGAGTGAATGTGATTAATAACAAGGTCCCAAATAGGTACAGATGAAATTTATTTTCTCAAAGGGTAACTGAAAGAACACACGTGTCAAAATAATGTCAAATAATTCATAATTTTGCCAGTTGAATCTTTGATAAGGTCTCATTCATACCCTAGAGTTATGTGATATCAAAAGAAACACGCTGTAGATAAGTAGTATCTGTTATATTTTACACAATAACAATGTATACTTAATTAATCAATTCAAGTCTTCTATAATAAGTTCACACTCCTTTCAAGATTCTCACAAACAAAATTGAAAAAAAAACATTGAATGTCATTTCCAATATCCCAATTATGATTTTAAAATTCCTCCGCGCAACAATAAAATCTGAACGCTTGAACTCATTCTTCATTCAATATCGTTCATCGTTCACTAATCAAATATGGAACGATTCATTATGCGCCTTGAATTGTTCTGCGAGCACGAACCGGGAGAGTGAACGACGAACGGCATCATTCCTTCTCTCGTTCAATGGCGGCCGAATTGAATGCTTGATTGGAGTGAGTGACAAAGTTACCCGTTCGATTGTATTGCCGTAACTTTTTGTGATTGATGACCTATTTATCTTGTTTGCGTCAATTTTGTTGATTAGTTATTTGGTATTGGTAGGTTCGTGTTAATTGGTGCAACTAACACTACAATTAGTGTGGGCATGTAGGTTTTAATTATAAAATTCTGTATAAGAAATTTGAAACATAAAAAAAATATTATTATTTTATTATATTTTTTTTATTAATTGATTAGTGATTATTATAATTATTATTATTTTTGTTTCTATTTTATTTTTTATTTTTTATTTTTGGGTTTTTTTCTTTATTCTTTATTTTTTTTTTCTTTTTTTTATTTCATTTTAATGACAGATCTCTTCAGCTTTACTTTAATGATATTGTTTGTTGTTTTTTTTTTTTTTTTAATTTAATTGGCGAAACGAGATTCCATAATACTTCGGTCAAATTGTAAGAAAATACGGTGGTAACCTCGAAAAGCTCATTGTGAAGGGTAAAGTAGATGGAAAAAGGCCTTGTGAGTCCATTGGTCCGACTAGATCCACATCGCTTTTGACTCTACAGCTTACAACGCTGTGAAGGGCCACCAGAGACAGAAACCGATGTAGGAATAACGTACGAATGAAAAGGATGAAGGAGGAAGGCCCCTCTCACCCTCAACATTGAGGATGCAAGGAGAACAAAATGGCGATACACGTAAGCGGCATGAAGTTCGCCGGGTCAGCTAGTCATAGATAAATTACACCCAGACACAGAACAAATGATCGTTTTCATCATACAAACATTGTTTCTGGTTGGGAATCGAACCCACGACCTCCGGCATAGCAGTCAGAGCCCATAACAACTGGACCGATAGGCCAGTCAAGATTAGCCCAAGTCGTCGAGCGCGCGTACTGTTCCACGCGCGCCTTAGGGAGATGTCAGCAAATCGTAGGGGCCCAGAAGAGTAGAAGCCTACTGGGGCCATGGGTAGTGTGAAAACAAAACCCGGGGCCCTGGGACGAAAGCAACGAAGGAACTGGAGTAGGTTTTTAGTCAGTAAAAGTCTGACACTATCTCGCGCTCCACCCAAGAGCGAGATTTGGAATTAGATGATTTTCCCACCTAAAAACAAAAATTAAAAAATTGGGCGTTCAACCGTACCAACCAAACAAACCCATCAGCTTTAATATATAATATTAAGAATAGATTTATGATATTCGTATAATTTATTACACGCCACTAAATACATCTTATGGGCACGTAAAATACGAATAAATGTGTTGCTTTCCGACCCCTATATTACCATAAAAAGGTACCCATAGTACTAATGAGTTTTTAATGTACCTAAATTACTATTTATGAGACCAGGAGTATCATCTAAATTAACTAATGGCTAAGGTATATATACTTACCTAATATAAATAAAAAATTACGAATCTTTAGTAACATCTTGCAGATTAAGGGATATTTTTAAATTAAGCAACCTTTTTACTTTTTATCCTTGTTATAATAATTTTAATGGCGGCAAAGGTACGTTGGAATTAGATCTACTCGAAGGTCCGACATTTATAAATGGAACATTTTATAATTCAGCAAATTTTTTAAATTGTATATATATTATATAGTATCTACTACTAGCTCTAATTTTGAGAAAGGTCAACCGTCAAATCCGACTCAGCTGGGCAGCTGCGCGGTATCTTCTCGTCCAACATACCACAGTGTCTCAAGACGAAATTGACCTCTATGACCAGTGCGTGTTGCCAGTGATGACATATGGTTCCGAAACGTGGTCGCTTACAATGGGCTTCATCAGAAGGCTCAAAGTCACCCAAAGGGCAATTGAAAGGGCTTAGCTTGGAGTTTCCTTGCGTGATCGAATCTGAAATGAAGATATCCGCAGGAGAACCATGGTTGCCGACATAGCATGAAGAATCGCCAAACTTAAGTGGCAATGGGCAGAGCACATTGCTCGCAGAACAGATGGTCGTTGGGGCCGAAAAGTTCTAGAGTAGCGACCGCGTACCGGAAGACGCAGTGTTGGAAGGCCTCCTACAAGTTGGAACGATGACCTGATGATGCGAGACGCACAGGAACGTTCTTTGTGGCGATGCTTGGAGGAGGCTTATGTCCAACAGTGGACGTCTATCGGCTGAAATGACCATGATGAAGATGATACTAGCTTATGTTAGTATTTTTGTCGGTCCAAGGGAATAATTATCATTATTTTATTTTAAGTGTTAGGATTGCTTATTTTGTAATTTTTAAAGTTTTTTTTTGTGGATCTTTAAGGTTTGAAATAAAGGTTTATTGTTATTATTAACTTGGGACCATCCCTCTCACCGTCCCGTCACAGCAGGGTGCCAGCTGAAAACCAGCGCTGGGTGTCTGACCCCAGCAAATGCTAGGGTGGTCACCCTTTCGCTCGGCGCATTATGTACTTTTGTTTTTTTTTTTTTACTTTGTGTTGGTAACCGTTATGTTTTGTCTTTGTAAAATTATTTTTATTTCATACTAAGAGTTGGGCGTTTTAGGAGCGAGAGGGAATGGAAAGCGGTCAACTCCTTCTGCGAAGCAAAAATGCGAGCGAAGGACATCACCGAAACCGTGAGGGAATAGACCTCCTCACGCTCCAGCCGTTGACATATAAACGCGCATCTAGCCATACCGAGTGATCTGGAGTGGTCGTGGGGTCCGAGTGCTCATAAGCTTTTCAAAGAATTATCTAAATGCTTTGTAGACACTTCGCGTGACCCAAGGGCTGCCTTTTACCTCGGTCAGAGATTAAGCATTGCCATACAACGTGGCAATGCTGCCAGCCTTTTGGGCCCTCTTCCAGTCGACAGCGATGCGGAAGAGTTTGATGACGCCATATTTTAGCTAGTAGTTTTTGGTTTTAGTGTATATATAGTTTTAATTAGTTAAGTGTTTTTTTTTTTTGTAAATTTACTAATAATTAATAAAATTTTATTCCAGTAAACACAATAAAAATATCACATTTTAGATCAAATATAATTATATCCGAAGAGGATATAAGTAAATAAGTCGCAAAATTGTCGAGTGAACAGGTGTAACATTGCATCAGAGACCGAACTAACCACTTATCTATTCACAAGGAATGTATTGAAACTGATACAGGTTGTTCATTAGGTTGTACCTACCACAGGGTTGTCTTTTTTAACCCAAAGTTTGACTGGTAGAGAATGCCTTGCTACATTAAGTCTGCCTATGTACCACTACTGTATATGTTTTTTTTTTTTTTAAGTTTTCGTAGAACTGGAAAGCAAAGATGAACTGTAGAACACATGTGGGTTTTGGCCAGTAAAAGACTGACACGCCTTATCACTCCAGGCTAGAGTGGGAGAAAGCATTTTATGATTTCCAAATTATTATAATTATTTCACCAACCCGCACTGGGCCCGCGTGGTGGATTACGGCCCATTCCCTCTCTTAGAAAGGAGGCCTGAGTCCCAACAGTGGGAACATTAAAAGGCTGATTATGCTTTATGCTTTATAATTATTTAAAAAAAGAAAGGAGTCGGGCGTTGACAGCTGCACCACAGTCTTAGTTTTTGCAGCTAATATCGTGTTTTTTTTTTTTCGAGTTTTACTAAGTTATGCGGGCGAAACCGCTACCAGTAACGAACAAAAAGTATTAAAACCATTTTTCCAAGCACTGGGCAAAAATTATTCTTTTACAAATACGTTGAAATTAAAAAAAAAATTGTCTATTTTCAAATAATATGTTGTTCATATTAACTGGTTATAGGCGTAGCCACGTAGCTCCGTAGCTTCGTAGCAGGCGTAGCTGCGTAGCAAATTCGCGTAGCCGTGAAGTTGAGAGGAACGTGCGGGTAAATACAACATTTTCTGCTATTTTTTGTCTTTATTGTCGTGCCAAATGAAAATATATCTATCAATGAGATAGAATATATTAATCTTTATAATATACACCTTACTAGTTTCTGCCAGAGGCTTCTCCCGGTTGAAAGTAGCTTTCTCCATATAAACTTTGGACCCAAGTTTCATCCCCATAAGGGGTGAAAATGTCTAAATGATGACTTCAACGTTGAAAGTGAACAACCTGTTAAGGTTTTAGAAGTTCTTAGGAATTAAACTATATCTTGACACGTTTTCAACTCTAGCTTCTTCATTTTTAAACCAAGCCTTTCTTATCTAAATCACAAACCATTTCCAAAAAAAAAACAACATTTTTTATTTAAAAAATGTATCAGTCTACATTATTTTCCTCAAAAGCTTCTGAAACCAGCCAAGATGGAAAGAATTAAATATAATTGTGACGGCACGTCATCTTCTGCCCGATACCCAACGGTTACACCGAGATGTTACCCAGACTAAGTAAAATTAAAGCAATCCATTGCCCTGGGGACAGCCAATTTACTTCTTTGAGATAGGGCTGGCGATTCTTTCTTTTATTATTATTTTTTGAGGAAAATGTGTGACGGACTGGTTACCTTCCTTTTGACTGTTTAGCGTAGGGTTCTGAATTCAATTCCTGAATCGAGCGTAAATTATAAAATTTATTTCTGAATTACTTCCAAATTTTTATTATTAATAATGTTCTTAACCTAGTGTTAGTAAAAGCATAATAAATCATTAATGATAATATAATAATAATTATTGTTGACATATCCGTTCCGCATGACTGGAACCTCGTGAAAGCCGAGAAAGATAAACAAATCAAGTATATTGACTTGGCTCGCGAGGTTGTCGACATGTGGGATGTGGACTCAGCGATCATTGTACCGATAGTCGTGTCAGCCAATGGCTTAATGGCCAAGAGCCTCGACTAACATCTTAGGAGCCTCGCGTCTGGCAGCTATTTCAATAAGGGCTTGATTCAGAAAGTGGTACTCCTGGACACGGCTCGTATAGTTAGGAGGTTCCGGGGATCATTTTAAAGTATAGGAATTTATATCGTATTTCTATTTCGATATATTTGAATGTCAAAATTGAATGCTATGCCATCCCGGTCTGCGTAGGCCTTCAACTGCCATTTGAAATCAAATTCAAAAGCGAATTCTTTTGTTTTTAAAGTAAATCATTGCAATCAATCAAAATCATAAAGTAAATCGTTACCGTTGTAAATACAACGGCAACGTTCAAATTTCAAAGTAATATTCAGATAAACACAGGAAACGAATTAAAAAAAAATATATTTAAGGATAGGATTGCGTTTGACCACTACCTCACCTGATGGTAAGCAATGATGTAATAAACTATAGAGCACGCTTATCTCATCATATTCATCATAATTTGACATAGACCTCCCCAATTGTCTCCACAATGACCGTTCATGCGCGTCACGCATCCATCGGATTCCCGCCATCCTCACCAGGTCATCGGTCGACCTTGTAAGAGGCCGCCACCTTGAAGTAACCTATTTTCTCTTGACTGAAATACTCCTAGGTTGTAGCTATGAGGAGACATAATATGAGTTTCCTGACAGTTACTACCCTTATTAGTTTGACGATACACACAACTTTTCTCTCTTGGTGGTTGTTATTTCTTATTATCTTTATCTCATCATATTCATCATAATTTGACATAGACCTCGCCCAATTGTCGCCACAATGGACGTTCATACACGTCACGCATCCATCGAATTCCCGCCATCACACGCTTCGTCGTTTATACCGCGTACATCGAAGGACATCACAGGAAGGCAATTTGCCTGCTGCGGTCTTCCCGTCCAACTATAATATAGGTGTCTTCAAGGCTAGAGTGAATAGGCTCTTAATAAACTAGTGCGCCTGACCATCAATGATTGCATCTCCGCTTACCATCAGGTGAGATCGCAGTCAAGCACTGGTTTATATCAATAAAAAAAAAAAAAAAGTCCTCACCAGGTCATCGGTCGATCTTGTCCTACAAGATCCGTTACCTAGAAGTAACCAATTCTTTTTTGACTTAAACACTCCTAGGTTGTAGCTATCAGGAAACATAATAATATATGTTTCCTGATAGCTACCACCCTTATTAGTTTACGAAACTTATTAGTTTACGATACACACAACTTTTCTCTCTTGGTGGTTGTTATTTCTTATTATCTTCCGACCCATGATTGAGCTCTGTAGCTGTTGATAACGCTAAGCATGACAAATTGTTCTTATCTCTGTTTCCTCTTCATTACTTGTTCTTTTTTTTACGTTTTCCTGTCCGACGTTTGCCTGGATGATACAATTTGTTTTATTTATTGAGTTAGAATGTTTCTTTAATATTATTTTAATCTTTTTAGTTCGTATAGTCTATGCATTTTGTTAATTGTATCGGCTATACATACCAAGACTTAAATCAAGACTTGCTAGTCTTGATTACTTTATAAAGATAAAAATAGAACCCTTATAGGATCACTTTGTGGTCCGTCCGTCTGTCTTTCAATACCCTTTATCTCAGAAACGCGTAAAGACATTGAGTTGAAATTAAAACTTTATACTCAAGTCTGCGGTCCCTTGAAGCTGTGAAAAAATCAAACTTCTGAGTTAACGAAAAAAAAGATATGGCCGTTTATGTTGCAAAAAACGTACATTTCAACACTCTCAAACGAATCAAAATTCATAGAGTACTTCCCGTTAACCAAGAATCCTGAAATTTCACATAAAGCAAGGTCTTATAGTATAGATATAGTAATAACTCTGAAAACTGTAAATTTGTAGTTACTTTTTTACAATTTGGAAAAATCATCGTAACTCAATTCGGGAACAAAGCTGTTTTTATAGTTAAGGTTGTTTGGAACCCTCAGTGCGCGAGTCCAAATCGGACTTGCCCTGTTTTTTATAATTGCTGTCATCTAAATTATTAGCTAGTGAAAAGGAAAGTAGTTTAGGAAAGAGTTGTACCTATATGTTCAATTGGCAGACATCATTTTCATAAAGGCCTTTTTTTAAATATTTTTTCTCATGTTTTTTTTTTTATTGGGTTAGAAAATCACCTGTCATCAGTGTCAGACTTTTTTTTTTTAGACATTGACTAAAAACCCACTCTTGTTCCTTCCATTTTTTCTCATGTTAAAAAAATACAAAGAATCTCAAGTAGGTACATTAGTCCAAAAGTGAAAATTCTCTGTGTACGAGTAGTTTTAATTAGCATAGTCGGCCTTATAATGTACCAACTATTGGAACTCAGGCCTCCTCTCTAGGAGAGGGAACGGGCCGTAATCCACCACGCGGGCCCAGTACAGGTTGGTAGATGTCACATGTCTTCGAATTTTTGTTTCTAAGACATGCCGGTTTGCTCACGATGTTTTCCTTCATCGTTTAGAGAGCAGTAGTGATGAAATAAATTACACAAAGTAATGCGCCTGGCTGAGTTTGAACCGCGACTTTATTAATAATTCGTAAGTTTTAATTAAATAATGTTATGTACCTAGATTCCAACTTTAAGGTCACCTTTAGGGCCAACGCCCGCTAGAGTCACGGAGAATTTCTAAAAGGGAAACCCGTCATCCTAAAAGGGCTACTGAAGGACACAGTTATTCTTTTAATCAGTAAAAATCTGACACACCTTCTCGGTCCACCCTAGAGCAGAAGAAGTCATTGAATGACTTCTCACCTCAAAAAAAAAGAAAACTATGTTTCTTACCTTTAAGCTTACAGAGAATTAATTTTCCTGAACACTTATACGGCAGCCCTAAGCTGCAACGCGGACACCGGGTCAATTCCGTCGTTTACTTATTTTAATAAAAAAACCCCGGCCGCAGACGTACAAATTTCATCTTATTAGCACACTCAGAGAAATACGAGTGTACAGACTTTATGTAATAAGACGAGTGACCTACAAAGTACGAATATTAGGTAGGAGAAAGTTTTGGCATGTGTATTTTTTTAGGGTTCCTTATCTATGGGGTAAAACGGGACCCTATTACTAAGACTTATCGGTTCGTCTGTCATCAGGCTGTATCTCACGAACCGTGATAGTTTATTTATTTATAATAATATATTAGCACACCAACAATACAGAATTATTGTAAAAATAATATTATAGTCTAGACACTGGTATGCATGCCTATTATAGGTAAGCACAGCTTGCACTATATTAGGTACTAGCTTCTGCCAGCGGCTTCGCCCGCGTGAAAGTAGGTTTCTTTTAACAAACTTTGGTAGATATTTATAAGATCTACAATTAATTAGAACATTTTATGGTTCTATCTTTTATAGTTTAGGCAGCGTACGCAAAATAAGTAACTTTTCTGGTTGACTTTTTACACCTTGTGTCCGAAAAACTCAAATATCTTACGGAACCCTATTTTTTTCCAAAATAAAATATAGCCTATGTTACTCGTGGATAATGTAGCTTTCGAATGGTGAAAGAATTTTTACAATCGGTCCAGTAGTTTTTGAGCCTATTAATTACAAACAAACAAAGTTTTCCTCTTTATAATATTAGTGTAGATAACATTAATAATATTATTATAGTAAAAAGATTCCACAAAAATTAAATATACAAAATGGAATACATTCACAATTATAAAAATAAAAAGTAGAGAAAAATAGGTCATTAAAAAAAGAGGATAGAGTATATAGAATAGAATAGAATCGTTTATTTTTGAGTACATGGTATATGAAGATCTATCTATATATATATATGTAGTTAGACAGTTAAAATTTTCACAGATGATGTATTTCTGTTGCCGCATGCCGCTATAACAATAAATACTAAAAAACCGAATAAAATAAATACTTAAGGGGGCTCACATACGAAAAACGTGATTATTTTGCTAATTTTTCTTAATATTATAGATAATGGTATGGAACCCTTCGTGCGCGAGTTCGACTCGCACTTGCCCAGTTTTTTTAATAGATATAAACTATTAATTGACTGCAATCCCACCTGATGGTAAGCAGTGATGCAATCGTTGATGGTGAGGCGTATTAAAGACACCTAAATTATAATCGGACGGGAAGACTGCAGCAGCCAAAAAAACTGTAATTGTATCGTAACTGTATTTGTATTAAAAACTGGCGAAGTGCGAGTCGGATTCGCACATGAAGGTTTTCGTACTACAATATTAAAAGCAAGCAGAAAATACTCGTAACTTTTCATGTATGGGAATCCTCTTGAATATTTAACTTTATTTTAATTTTATTATTTATTATAGAAATACACATTCTGTGAAAATTTCAACTCTCTGCCTCTTACGGCTTATGAGATACAGCCCTCTGACAGACAGATGGACAGACAGACAGACGGACGGACAGCAACTGAGTGTGATATATGATAACAAACGTCTAGAATATACTGTTTGCCACTAGATGAACACTATTTTATAATACATATATATTAGGTATAGGGCTCATTCAAAACAAAAATTGTTGTTTTGCCAAAAAGCTGGTTTTAGTTAAAAAAAGAAAGTTTTTCCAAAACATTCAGGGCTTCACTCAAATATATAGGTACATACAAAGTTTCATCAAAATCGGTTAAGCCGTTTAGGAGGATTTAGGTGACAAACATATACACCAAAAAATTACATATATATAATAATATAATATCCATACAACTATCACACAACGCCGTCTAGTCCCAAGCTAAGCAGAGCTTGTGTTATGAGTACTAGACAACTGACAATCATACTTAAATATTTCTAAGTACATACATATTTAGAGATAAATTACACCATTACAAAAAAAAAAATTAAACATTTGCCTTGGGTGGGAATCGAACCCACGACCTCCGGCATAGCAGTCAGAGCCACTAACCACTAGACCAACAGGCCAGTCAACAAAATAAATATAAAAATAATTCCAATTAAAAAAAAAATAGATTTCTTTCAATAGTAATATCCGAAAACTGCATCTCCGTATACTTTAAAATAGAATACTATGCGATACACGGTCCGTTAGCCAATAACATATTTCGAGCAAATGTGCAGCCTTCAAAAGTCGAAGCCCTGACTTCATACTGCTTTATAGACTTTTAAAGTCGCCATTTATAGGTGCATCCTTAACGTACATAAAGTGAGCTCTGAACAGTAAAGAGTAAAAGTGTCTCGTGAATACTTGAGTGTGTGGGGCATTTTATATTGTGGGATGAAGGATAATGTAATAAAACTTGTACAGGGATATCGTTGTGTTGTTAAATTATGACATTGCAGTTTTCTGTTGCGTTGTATAATCGGAGAAGATTGCATGGAAGATTGCTCTTATTATCAACTTAGTCATAGTCATAATAATTTATTGGTAAGGGATTCTTACAAGTCATATACAGAATGTTAAATTATACGTAGTCACCAAAATGATGAAAAATGTCAAATAATAAAAAATGTCAAACAAATAAAAGAAAATACAAGAAAAACAAATAAATCGAAGTCAAATCACAAATTAAAATAATACGAAAAAAAAAACCTATTAAAAGTCACAATAATTTTCAGTCCAATAATAATATTAATATTCGCGTCAAAGTTAATTTAAATTAAATTATAAATTCGTCAAAAGAATAAAAAGCTTGCTCGATAAGCCATTTTTTCAAACGAGCTTTGAAGCTCCCTATAGTTGGGGCACCAGAAATAGCTACAGGCACCACAGGTGACCAGAGACATGATCAGTCCCATCTGAAGGCTTTTATTTATGTGGAAAATTGACAAATATTATATAATTCCGTGTGGCCAACAATATTACAAATAAATAATAACAATAACCTCCACCTATACGCACAAAACGTTTTGGGAACACATTCATTGTGCGTACAGCTAAGGAGTGGAATTCCTTGCCGGAATCTGTGTTTCCTGATAGCCACAACCCGAGAATCTTTAAGTCAAGAGGTTACTTCTAGGTAAGCGTGTTCTATCGTCGACCGCATCGTCGCTTTCCATCAGATGAGATGGCGGTCAAGCGCGAACCTATCGAGAATAAAAAAAAAGATAGATAAGACAAATAAAACAAAGATTAACTACTAACTAACATACAATTATTTAGTAGTATTTTTAGTTATTAGAAAAGATCTCTCTACGTCAAGTGAGGTAAGGTTAACGAATTTATACACTTCCTCGTCATTAATGCAGGAAGACATTTTTTCTGTTATATTTTTGAAAGGGTCATAAAAAAAATCTGCTCTTTAAAATTAATCTCGGGATTTGAGGCATATCTACTTTATTCTTTTGTTGTATGAAATCAATGTAATTACATGTTTAACTCTACCAAATTCCGACCTCTAGTAATGACTCGCCGCTCACTGCGCTACCACCATTCAACTCAACCATTTTGAACAGAACTGAATGCTTGGCAGGTGATTATGACAAGTCGATTTTTTATGTTGCCTTCTATAATAGGTAGGTATGTGATTAGCTTATGAGTGACGTCTATGAGTGTGGCTATTTTGTTACCTTGTTTATATACCTGTTAAAACAATGGTATGTGTTAATAAAACAAATATGCAGTCATTGTTAGTAGCTGGCAAACATTTATTTATTTTAATTAATTAAAACGGTTGGACAATCATTTACAGTAACTACAAAATTGTAATCAACAGGTACATCAATGATTCTCATAGTACTTCTGACATGCCGGTAAAATCATCTTCCATTCGTCCGAAAATAGAACGTTAGTTAATAATAATAATAATATTGACTTGGCTCGCGAGGTTGTCGACATGTGGGATGTGGACTCAGCGATCATTGTACCGATAGTCGTGTCAGCCAATGGCTTAATAGCCAAGAGCCTCCACCAACATCTTAGGAAGCTCACGTTAGGCGGCTGGATCAAGGGCTTGATTCAGAAAGTGGTACTCCTGGACACGGCTCGTATAGTTTTTTTTTTTTTTTTTTTTTTTTTATTGGGTGGGAAAATCATCCTAATGACATCCCCGCTCTTGGGCGGAGCGGGAGATAGTGTCAGACTCTTACTGACTAAAAACCCACTCCTGTTCCTTCGTTGCCTTCGTCCCAGGGCCCCGGGTTCCGCTTTCACACTACCCGTGGCCCCAGTAGGCTTCGACCCTTCTGGGCCCCTACGATTTGCTGACATCTCCTTGAGGCGCGCGTGGAACAAAACGCGCCGTCGACGACTTGGGCTCGGTCCGGACGGTTACCGGACGATCAGACGGCGAGCCACCCATTGCTCGCCGTCTGCAAGCCCGCGCCTACGGTGGCCGGAAATCGGGATCGGAATCCCGGCGGCGGTTGGAGCGTAAGGACCGTTGCCTCACGCGATCGGCCGCCTCCTTAGCTAGCATTACTGCTTCGCAGAAGGAGGCGACCGCCTGCCACTCCTCCTCGCTCCGGAGCATGGCCTGAACCAAGGCCCGGCGCGAGAGATCACCGCCGCCGATTGCCCTCACGAGGTCACGGCGTTGCTCTGCCCAAGCGGGGCACACCTCCACCGTGTGCTCCACCGTGTCCTCCGGGTGGGCCACACAGTGGCGACACCCGGGCGTCGTTTCCGCACGAATCCGGTGCAGGAACCTCCCGAACTTACCGTGTCCGGTGAGGACCTGCGTCATGCGGAATGTGAGGACGCCGTGAGGTCTTTCCAACCACGCCTCAAAGAGGGGACTTACCGCCATAATTGTGGCGTGCCCAGCACGGGGTCGCGACAGTCGCTGTCGCCATTTCTCCATGAGAACTCGCCGGAACTCTGTCCGCCATGCCGCGACTTGTTGCGGCAGCGGAGTTTCGCCCGGGCGTTGCATCTCCATGCGCCGTTCGTGCATGAGTGCAAGGACTGTTGCCTCCAGTTCCCATGGTCGCTGGCAAGCAAGAAGGCTCGCCGCTTCGCGGGAAATCGTCCGGTATCCTCGTACCATCCGTATGGCCATGACCCTCTGGCACGCGTTCAGCCGGGCCGCCGGCTGCTTCCGCAGCCCCGGCGCCCACACCGGCGCGCCATAAAGGGCCATGGACCAAACGATCCCCGCGTAGAGCCTCCGGCAGGAGGCGTCTGGACCCCCAAGGTTGGGCAGGAGTCGCGAGAGAGCAGCCCCAGTCCGATTTAGTTTGGGAGCCAGACGTCGGAAATGCCGTATAGTTAGGAGGTTCCTCTCTCTGGAGCCCTGACCGCCGGTAGCTTGGACTCTGTTCCCGATACCGGTGGGCTACTATTTTTTATATTTTTAAATGTTTTTAATTTTATAGTGGAATATTTAAAAATATAATTTATATGTTTTGTTAAAGCAATAAATGAAATAATAATGTTATATTGACATAAAAAGACCGATACATATTTAATTGAAGCCCTGACTCCTGAGCTAGGTGGTACCTGTGTTACAGGAGTCAGTGTCTTCACTCGTTTGTGGAACATTAACAATAATTTATGCAACAAAATTAAAATTAAAATGTATACAATTAATGCAAACTTGCTCTTGTGTGATAAGTGTATGTGTACATGTGTTGTGTATATGTGTGAGTGTGATGGTGTGTGATGGTGATGGTGTTAAGGTGTGTGTTTGATGGTGTGCTTCTCTGTGTGATGGTGTGCGCATACACACGCACCTTGCGTGTTAGTTGGATCCAAGAGATCATTTAGTGCAGTCAAAGTGCATGGTATTGGAGACTGAGCACAGGCAACAGTGCGACATTGAGGCATAACAAACATCCTGTGCTTTTCACCGCGGTAGTAATTGTCTGGGGCAAAGAAACCTGTCAGCACAGTAACTAGGTCAGGCGCGTAAATAGTACAACGGACCGTCTTACAGGCTATAGTGAGCTGATCTCGTGCCTATTATGTTCCCTTGGCAAGCCTGAGTAACCGTCCACCTCAAAAATGTAGTAAATTTTCATTAACGGAACTTCAGGGTATGCAATAAACCAAGTTTAGTGACAAACTAACGGACGGTTTGACACGGATTGATCCAAGTTACCCCCAAATTGATTCTGGAAACTATGTGGTTGGACGTCTTTAGTGGCCCTCGGTTGGATTTGGAATGAAGTGTGGGGCTTCGATTTAAGTGATACGAAAATCGAAGGGTAGAAATTTTCATGTCTTTTTGGCGTGTTTTTTGATAGCTTTTGATTTTTAACCGACTTCAAAAAGGTGGAGGTTCTATGTTCGGCTGAATGTATTTTTTTTTATGTATGTTCACCGATTTCTCGGTCAATAGTGGGCCGATTTTGAAAAAAATATTTTTGTCTGAAAGTTTATGCTTTCGAATTGGTCCCATAGAAATATTGTTATGATCTGATCATGAACTTCAAAGATATGGAACAGAACTCTTCATAGTATCAAAGCAAAACCGTCGTAACAAGTAAAATTGCTTTCGTTATACGAGTAGTCGATGACTGAATGAAAGAAGAAGGGAATATATTGATCTCATGTGATGATGAAGCCTGAAGTTAGGCACCGGAACTGCCTAACTTCAGGCTAGCTGTAATAAATTGTTGTAGTCTAACCGTGTTTGAGATTATTAGAATTATCATGAGATGCACTCTGGCTATAAGGTATTTAAGTTTAGCTGAGACCTAATTTTTAGTGGTGGTACCATAACTAAAAAGTGAAAAATAAAAAACTTTTTACAAAAAAATACAACCGACTTCAATGTAAAAAAAAAACACTGAAAAGTGTAAAATAACTTTAATTTCGGAAGTCAGTGTTAACTAGCGAAGAGACAAAACTATCTAAGCTGGGACTCAGGCCTCCTCTAGGAGAGGCAATGGGGTGGAATTCACCACGCGGGCCCAGTGTGGTTTATTGGATGACACACGTATTTAAAGGATCATGACCAACGATGTATGGAAATCCGTCTTATGTTGAAACACAATAAATGTTTATTTACTATAGACTACGCTTTATATACTATTAAATAAAAGTGTTCATTTTCATAAAAATACACGAGTTTTAAAGTAATTAAACAAAAACGAAGATAACCTACAAAATATGCCTAACTCACTCACAACTTATAGAATGACCACAGATCACTCATGTATGTACAAAACAACAATGTTAGTTAAAAACAAAACAAGAGAACACCTGCTAATTGAAAAATAAAATGTAATATTCATGCTTTTTATGGCCTTGTAGCTTTGATGTGACAACATCGAAATAAAACGACCAATTCAGTCAGATAGATTATTTATTAACTTCAATTTATCTCAGATCTATACACAAATAAATAAGGTACCTTCCTAATGTATATAATGGTATGAAACACATAATTATAGACTTTTCATGTAGGTAGTCATTAGGTATTTAATGTTAGAACAAGTATCTTTTATGGTTAAGTGATTAAATCCCATGCATCAGTACAAACTGTCTTGTTAGACACTCTCTAGCTGAATTCATCCAGTGTTTTAAGGTAGTTTGTGATTTCTCGAATAGTGTAGCCAATCTTTCATTACTGTCACCAGTTCTCAGCTTATCTAAATACATGCACAAAGCAATAGTAGCATTAGGTACAGTTTGATTGACTTGATATAGAATTTAATAAATCATAAAATAGATAAGAGGTCATACCTAACCAGTAATGACATAAATATGCTGGCATAGTTGCAATATTCGAAAAATCAATGTGTTATTTGGCAGCTCGCTGCAAGATATTTAAAATGTTGTCAAACTGTGTACTTGTAAAGTCTCTTAACTGGGAAGTTAATTCAGTCCACTGGCCATGATTTAAGTGATAATTACATATTCATGCTCCTGGTGGTATATAAAACCTGTGATTTAAAAGTAAAAGCTCCTTTATGGCAACAGGTATAAGTAGACATTTTGATTCGAAACAGTCAACAAATATGCAATAGCTAGCTGTATTAGCAGCACGTGTATACTGATAAAATATTTTATCTCTTGCTTGCGGAAGGAGTGGCGGTGCAGGTGTATGTGTAAATTCCCCACTCTTTCCTACTTCTGGCAGAATGGGGCGATTGGTGTCATGTTGGTTTTGACGTCTCACTTCCCTATAAGCTGCCAACAAACAAGCATTGAATACTCTTTCCAATCTTCTTCTTCTTCTTTTCAATTCGATTTCCAATCTTGAAACCTGAAAACGAACAAATTGACATACTATATATTCAGTAAAAAAATAAAACAATATGTAATATCAGCATTATCATTTTAGCTGAAAGACATTCACTGTTGGACGTATGCCTCCCCCAAGTGTCGCCACACCTAACAGTTCTGTACGTCTCGTATGTATCGGATTTCCACGATACTGGCCAGGTCATCCATCCACCTTGTGGGAGGCCTCTCATTGCTGTACTGCTAATGTTAGCACTAACACAATATTATTATATGGGTTAGTATATCTCAAAACTCTGCGGTCCAGGACCTTTGGAAGGTGTATGAGGAGCCGAACCAACTTGTAGAGGCTCTTTAGACACTTTTAATGGAATGTGGTAGCAACCGACGATTAGCCTTGAATGCGCTATACTGTGTACCCAAGGACAATCCCGGTTGGTGGGAAACTATGACAACATATGAAAAGAAAGAAAGTACTTGATGCACGTGAAATAGACAGTCCACAAGAAAAGCACATACTTCTGTGACCAAAAGCAGGCAATTGTAAAGTATTTCCTCCATCAATAAATGTGTCTGCTTGAAGTATTACCACTATTGTATTTACGCACAAAGTACACTTTCTGATGAAAGCTGAAATAAAAGAAAATAAAGTCAGGTTATACACCAATCATCATTTAATCCTCACATAACTACTGTGTCTGTCGGTCTGTATGAATATGATACACTCAAAAAGTTTTCGAACAGATATTCATGAGGAAGGTTTAGGTGTACAAAACATGCATATTATAGTAGAAAAAAACACTGAGAATTTCAAAAGATTTCTATCTCCCATGTAAAGCTGGAACGGGTTGCTAATGGAGTAATATAAGAATACAGCTGTGTCCACTGTGTTCTAAAGTATTTATTTATTTATTGCATTCATATCATTTACAAGGTCTTGTTACAAATATAAGTTTCATATATGAACCCTGCTAGGGCACCGCAATATTATGTTTCTTATAAGTATTCTTCATGAACCTGATAATCATTTTAAAAATACTTTTTTCAAATCAACACAAAAATTCCAGATATACAGTACATCAGTATATTAATTACCTTGCTGTATTCTTCACATTAAAATTCATTATTTCAAGATTTAATTAAAGGATCAATAGTAAAATCATAGTTAGGTTCTACTATGATGGCAGTCTGACCATAATATCATACATAATATTAGTTGCACCACATTAAGTTTTTAGGATGGTAGTCACCTATTCAAAAGTACAGGATGCTGGCATGTCTGATAATCTAGAAGTAATATAATATTATGAAACTTACCTCAGTAGGAGTTATCCAAGATCGTAATATAATAATCATCGTCGTAGACGCTTGTTGTAAGGAATGCTGCGCGAGATTTCTGGGTATCAAAAGGTTCACAATTGACACATTGGCTTCTCATTACCACCGGTATCGGTTGATCAGAATCAAGTATCGACATGATTACAATAGATAGACTCAAGAGTTTAGAAATAACACAATAACGTCCTGGCGTAATAAAACACAACTAAATATAAAAACGTCCTGTCGTAAGTTACATGAAACACGCTCAGTAGTTTAAAAGAAACACACCAAGGAATTTCCGTAAGTATTACTATTTATGTGGAGAGATTATCACGGTAACTATTCTCAAATTCTCAATCGACACATATTGTAAACAGTAATGGCTTCCGCACGGGAGCCGGCTTAGGGATGGTAATCTGAAATCGATTTATTAGATCAAGTAAATTGATTTTTTTTTTTCGATCTTAAACAATGAGATTCTTTAAATCGATTTTAGAAACTTGAAAACGTGCTCCGATTTTTTTCTTGCGGAATGCAACTGTTAGGTTTTGTTACGTATTTAGATTGTTTATTCTGTTTTTTGTAACCAAGAATATTATTTAATTTATTTTGTATTCGATTATTCATTGCAATTGACTAATTATGCTGGGAACACTAAAACGAATAAGTAATAATCGGTAGTAAAGTTATCGATGTAGAATAAGGCGGGAACAGCTTTCTGGTTCAGTCAGCGATCGGATGCACAATTTGTCTCTTGCATTATTGTAGCGACAAGAGGTGTAACCGAGATATTTTAGATACATATCATGATTTATAAGAGCATCTGTGGAGTTTCTTGCACATTATCCATAGAGATCTTTTATTTAAGGTTTGAAATAATACAATGACTTCTCCTGCTTTGGGTGCAGCAGGAGGGCGTGTCAGATGTTAACTAACTAAATCTAAAACTTTGTCCTTCAGTTGCCCTTTGCGTTCGGCCCTACGGTTTGTTAACATCTCTTTGAGGAACGCGTGAATCGACCGTCGATTACCGGATGGCCGGACGGCGAGCTACCCATTGCTCTTTGTCTGCTACCCCACGCCTGCGGTGGCTGGAAATCGGGGTCGGGACCCCGGCAGCTAGGGCATGAGGATGCCCGTTCCCTCACGTGTACGGACGCCTCCTTTGCTAGCATTACTGCTTCGCAGGAGGTGACCGCCTGCCATTCCTCCTCGGACTCTGGACCGTGGGCTATACCAGGGCCCGGTGCGAGAGGTTACCGCTGCCGAACGCCCCCACAACGACACGGCAGTGCTCCTCCCATGTGGGGCACACGTCACCGTATAGTCCACCGTGTCCTCCGCGCGGCCCTCACAATAGTGACCCCTAGGCGTTTCTTCCGCACGAATCAAGTGCCCGGAACCTCCAGGACTTACTATGTCTAGTGAGGACTTGCGTCATGTGGAAGGTGAGAACGCCGTCACGTCTTCCCAGCCACTCTTCATACCTCTATGAGTCTCCACGGACAAACCGCCATGATGACGTGCCCACGACAATTTAAAGGAGATTGATTAAGTAATAAATATATTATTTTATACTAAAGCGAGTTGTTTAATTACACAACCATATTATTATTTAAATGATCAAAGAACTTATTTTCCATAAGTTAATTTTTAAGTGAATGTTTTAAACGATTATTCAGCAGTCATGACACACGTGCATTGATCCACACGTCGATCATCAGTACCTACCTTGCTTTTTAGGATACAGTACCTGCAAGGTAACCAACGAATCTATCTTTAGCAAATCGATCTATTAGAACTCGATTTATTACTGAATCGATTCTGTAGACTTCGATTCGAATAGATTTAAAAATCGATCTTGTTTAGGAAGAGTCGCCATCCCTATCGGCCGGTCCGTCTGTCATCTGGTTAGACAGTTGCATCTACGCGAGACGAAACACAAAATAAATATTATCTTATCGCATCGGCTCGACTGTATAAGTATTTTAACATATACAGTACTTTATGGTTATGGTATTACTAATTATTTAGCTATTTATGAGTTTGATATCATTTTTGTGATGTTTTGGTCTAAAGGTTCATCCTTACGTAACTCATATAAATGAAAAGAACGAAACGTCAACCATGACTTTTTAAGGAAATGTACCTAGCAATCGTTAATTTACAGTTTATCTTAAAATCATAATTCCGGATACGAAAACAGAATTCCTGAAGTAAAAAGCTTGTAAAAAAATAAGCAAATAATTTCTATATTAGTTTGATTTTACTTCTCGCATCTTTGCTAGACTGCTTTTGGTCAATGTCCTTTAGGTTCGGTTTCCTTACGATGTGCTCCTTCATCGTTTTGAGAGCAATGATGATAGCATCAATTAAACAAAGTGTTGCACCTGCCTTTTTTTTTTGGTGTGAAAATTATCCAATGACATCCCCCGCTCTTGGGTGAAGCAGGAGATAGTGTCAGACTTTCACTGACTAAAAACCCACTACTGTTCCTTCGTTGCCTTTTATACCAGGGCCGAGTCTTCCTTTCACAATCAGACCCTTGGCCCCAGTAGGCTTCAACCCTGCTGGGCCCCTACGGTTGATGACATCTCCTTCAGGCGCGCGTGGAACACTACGCGCCGTCGACGACTTGGGCTCGGTCCGGACGGTTACCGGACGGTCGGACGGCGAGCTACCTATTGTCGCCGTCCGCGAGTCCGCGTCTATGTTGTTCGGAAATCGGGATCGGAATCCCGGTGGCTGGGACGCTAAGGCCATTGCCTCGCGCGTGCACGAGCCGCCTCCTTCTTTGCTAGCCTTACTGCTTCGCAAAAGGAGGCGACCGTCTGGCACGCCTAAGTGTTGCAGTGTGTTTGAATCCACAGCCTACAATTCGTAAGTCAGGGTCATTACCACTGGGCCACCATTGCTCTCGTAAGCTAAGCTGTATCAATCTTACTAATTTATTTAATTTCATTTAATAATCTTTTTTTTTTTAATTTTCTGTTTTAAATTGTATCAGTCTATTACACAGGAGTTCGAAACATGTTTATTGACCGGTGTCTTAAACAAGAATACTATCCTCTGAGCATTAATACCGACTCATTGAATCGACGTCAAAATAGCACGAATCCAACTCATTAAGTCAGCGTGAGTTGGGTCGGATCGTAGTTTCTTGGATATCGAACGCGGAGAAATCGCGCGATTTCGGCCGGGCGCACTGTTACTGAGAACGAGTAGTATCGAAAAAAAAAGACGTTACACTGACTATAACTTATCTGTGTTCCTCCAGTTGCTCTTTGCGTTCAAGGATGGCGGAACTGCTAAGAATCTAATAGGCGAAGAGAAAAAGCGAAGAGACTAATTGGTGATCGAGATCTGGTTAAGTTCAATCTGCAAAGCCTTGAGCACAGGCGTAGGGTAGCCAGCCTTTCGGTGTTTTACAGGATGCATTTTGGAGAGTGTGCACGGGAATCACATAACTTGATTCCACCATCTCATTTCTACCATCGGACAACCCGACGAATGGCGAGTATCCACCCCTACGTTGTTGAAACCTGTACGATCCGGACCAAGCGTTTCGCCTCGTCGTTTATACCACGAACATCGAGGGACTAGAACAAATTGCCTGCTGCGGTCTTCCCGTCCGATTATAATTTAGGTGTCTTCAAGACTAGAGTGAATAGCCTCTTAATAAACTAGTGTGATACTCCATCAACGATTGCATCACTACTTACTATCAGGTGGGATCGCTGTCAAGCACTAGTTTATAACAATAAAAATTAAAAAAAAACTCCCCTACGATCCTGAAACTCAGGACTCTTGACAACCCTTAACAAGTTTTACAAAATCCATCGCGAACGATGATTCATTATGGCAACATTACGAATCAACCGACAAAAAAAACGTAACGTCTAAATTAAAAAATAACATTTCGTAAATCGAATTTGATGAATACTGGCAATCAAAATTACTTTTTTTTAATTCCCCAAGGGTACTGTAAATGTAACGTGGGGGCCAACGTCAAAAAATGAATGACAATTTAATACAAACACAGAATAAAAAATAACAGGGTGTTAATAATTGGGAACTGGTATTTTTTTTTTACGTTTGTCAGATTGGTATTTTTTTAGCCCATTTCAAAAAGGAGTATGTTTTTTTTTTGTTGATATAAACCAGTGCTTATGCTTAACTGCGATCCCACCTGATGGTAAGTTGTGATGCAATCGTTGATGGTCAGGCGCACTAGTTTATTAAGAGCCTATTCACTCTAGCCTGGAAGATACCTAAGTTATAGTTGGACGGGAAGACCGCAGCAAGCAAATTGTTCCAGTGCTTCGATGTACGCGGTATAAACGACGAAGCGAAACGCTTAATCCGACCCGTTGAAGTTTCAACAACGTAAGGGTGGATCTCGCTTTCCGTCGGGTTGTCCGATGGTAGAACGTTACATTAGTGATCGTTACGTTGTATGTATTATTTTTTTGTATGTTCATAGTCAAATAGACGATATCTATCCCACAACTCCAAAACGTGTGGTTAAGTACGTCCTGCTCGTTAAACTAACTGGGCTCGGTCCGGACAATTACTGGACGGCTGGACGGCAAGCTACCCATTGCTCGACGTCCGCAAGCCCGCGTCTGCCGTGTCTGGTAGTCGGGTTCGGAATCTTGGTAACTGATAGCAGATGCGAGTATCTTTTAAAAAGACTAAGAGGTTATTTTAAGAAACCGACCAAGTGCGAGTCGAACTCCCGCACGGAGGGTTCCATACCAAATAAATTAGTGTTCCCATACAAGTTTGTTGTATGAGAGCCCATACAAGTTTGTTGTATGGGAGCCTTACTTTAATTTTGTCCAGTTTTTGTAATTTTTGTTATAGAGACAACACTGCTCTTGTAAGTTGTATCAATCTTACTAATTTATTTTATTTTATTTCATTTAATCATAATTTTTTTCATTTTTTTTATTTTTTTTTTTCTGTTTTAAATTGTATCAATCTATCACTATGTTTACTGACCCGTGTCTCAAACAAGAAATCTAGCCATAGTATAATAGCATAATCAGCCTCTTTTAGTGTTCCCACTGCTGGGACTCCACGGAGGGTTCCATACCAAATAACTTAGTGCTCCCATACAAGTTTGTTGTATGGGAGCACTTTAATTTTATTTAGTTTTATACTTTTTGTTATAGTGACAAACAGAAATACATAATCCGTAAAAAAATCAACTGTCTAGATATCACGGTTCATGAGATGGCTTCCTGGTGACAGATAGACAAACGGACAGTAGAGTTTTAGTACTAGGATATTTACGCTTTGGGTAGGAACTTATTCTTCACAATTAATAATGCGAGTTTTACTAGGCATTCAAGATGGTATTATTTTCTTTCTTAATATAATACATACAGTTCTTAAAAATTACGTTACCGTTAGCAAGCCAGTTTGTTTCCACTGTAGGTGCGGACTTGCGGATGGCGAGCAATGGGTAGCTTGCCGTCCGACCGTCCGGTAACCGTCTGGACCGAGCTCAAGTCGTTGACGGCGCGTATTGTTCCACGCGCGCCTCAAGGAGATGTCAGCAACCGTAAGGGCTCAGCAGGGTCGAAGCCTACTAGGGCTATGGGTGATGCGAAAGAGAACCCTGGGGCCCTGAATAGGCAAAGAAGGAACAGGAGTGGGTTTAAGTCAATAAAAGTCTGACACGCCCTCCCGCCCGCTCAAGGGCGGGAGACGATTTCCAACCCAAAAAAAGGACACCGGTGGATTTTAGGTAGTAAAAGTTTGGAACAACCACTCTCTCCATCCTAGAGCGGAAGAAGTCATTTGACGAATTCCCACCTAAAAAATAAATCAAATATCTACAAATTACAACCAGAATCATTAGCTAATGTGCTTACCAAGACCCAGAAAAATCTGAGCTAGCAATTAATGGTCACCCATCCAAGAACTGGCCTCACCTATCGTTGCTTAACCCTGTAGACTCACTAAGCCACAAGCTCCTTAAATAAGTAATCGTCCATCGCTTACATAAATAGCACAATTACAGCTTCATTACTCCCAGACCGATCCAAATTATCCACTCAACTAACTTCGCGAAGCACTTTTTTCTACCCTATCAAATAAACAAGCGAAAAGCTGCATCCAGCTCTTTATTCGTAAAGAAATTGAGCGTCCAACGAGATAAAGCGTAAAAGTGCTGCAAGTTACCGAGTACAGTGCTTAATCCTTGAAAATCTATGGTAATTTGTTTGGACAGTCGCGTAAAAAAGTTCTATGTTAGCAAGATGGAGTAAATTGTGAGACTGCAACGGATGCCGAAGATTTTGTACTTTTCTTTTACAGCTTTCTTTTAGTTTGAATTATTGTATTAAGTTGTTTGTAATGTTAAGGACCTTGCCCATATTTAGTGCCATGTTTGGTAACGGTTGGGTTAATAGATTTGAAAAATATATATATTTATATATTATAGATTCGTATATAACATTATCAACACAATTTGACTGGCCTGTTTGTCTAGTAGTTTATGGCCCTGACTGCTATGCCGGAGGTCGTGGGTTCGATTCCCACCTAGGACAAATGTTTGTGTGATGAGCACGATCATTTGTTCTGTGTCTGGGTGTAATTTATCTATAATATGTATGTATTTAGATATATTTAAGTATGTTTATCAGTTGTCTCGTACTCATAACACAAGCTCTGCTTAGCTTGAGACTAGACGGCGTTGTGTGATAGTTGTGGAATATAATATAATATAATAATATAATTATGGAATATATAATAATAATAATGTAATAATTATTTTTTCGTATGACTTATATAATTGCCAAAAAAATAAAATAATGACATGATACTTTTTGGCTTGTTTTCCTTACTCCTTTCAAACTTAATGAAATAAATTACACAAAGTAATGCGCCTCGCTCGGTTTGAACCTGCGACCTACAATTCGTAAGTCGGCGTCGTTACCACTCGGCGACCACTGCTCTTTTTACATGAAATTAGAAAAGATCATTTAATTTCATAAAAATATTTTTATTTTACACACATTTTCTATTAAATTAATTGTGATATTATTTTGTTACAGATCCATTCATCACCAATTAAATAAAGTCTAAGTCCACAAGGTAAGCAAAGATAATTATTTAACATTAAAACTGTAATGAAAGAGCCACAGGATTTTTTGTGTAGTGTGAAGGAAATACAAGAAATAAAGTCTGAAGTGCACCCCTTGTTGTTGTATGGGAGCCCCCCTTAAATATTCCTTTTTTTAGCATAAGCATAATCAGCCTTTCAATGTTCCCACTGTTGGGACTCAGGCCTCCTCTCTAGTCAGTTTAGCCAAAAGTCATGAAGTCAAGTCAGCAAAAAGAAAGTTAAACCATGACTATTTATTATAGAAAAAAATCTAGTCAACTCAGTTTTCCAATTATGACGATTTTAACTTGATTTGATAAAACTTAGTAAATTATTTTGCTGGTATATATCATGGTGATAATTATGTAGACACTTAATGATTTCATTTCATCATAACATCATAATAACTTTTAGAAAACTAAAAACTTTTTTGGCAAAGTTCTGTACGAGGTCAAAGTGACCCCGTATTAATGTAGATATGCCACTGCATTCTGTTTTAATAAGGCATCTTAGATATATATTCGTATTCTTATATTCTTTATTGTACATAACTTTTACAATGAATAAAAATAGGACAGCTGATGTACACAAGCTTAACCCACAATTAGGTTTTCGGGTTCGGGTTTTCCTCTTTCCCAAACTAAACCAAATTAAAGTTACGGCCCCCGCACGGCAGAGAAGACGTATGTTTTTCTTAGCCGCACCACAAGGAAGACACATACGAGGCTTATTAGACCTCGTATCGCACTGAACGTGATAACCATATCTAGTTAAGAATATTAAGGTCTCCCATCCTTAAATCGTCCTCAGCAAGCGACGCTTAACCTAAGAGACCCATGCGGCTGATATTATTACAGCAACGAGCTCTAGAAGTAAATTAATAAATTATTCTCAGCTTAGCAGTAGATCCAGAAACCACTACACAAAAGTAAAACTTAACCTTAAAACAATATATTAAGGTCTATAATTCCTCGAACCTCTTTTAATATTTCACGATGGTCGGGGAAACTTTGTTTTTAGGTTAGTACAAACTTGTTAAAACTGTTTAATAATATATTGTGTTTATATACAAAAGGATAATGTGTTTGTTTTTGCTATGTTTATAGGGGTTAGGTAGTATAATGGTTTTATATGAGTTATACCTTATGGTAGTTGGTAATAAAGATCAAAATGGCATATTATATATCTTTATATAGTCCTTAGCTGTCTAGATTTCACTCGCGTCTTCGGTTAAACTGATGTTATATACTTTCCTCGATAAAAGTAGATACTATCCAACACTTTAATAATTTTGCATTTCTAAACAGTAGTATTATAATTAGAGATCGGAATTAGGTAGAGTTAATCGCATCATTGCAAGCTACCACGTACCACCATCACCACACCAGGTAGGTGGTCAGCAACCGTAGGGGCCCATTAGGGTTGAAGCCGACTGGGGCCATGTGTGGAGCGAAAGAGATCCCCGGGGTACTGGAAAAATGGCAACAAGGAACAGGAGTGGGTTTTTAGTCAGTAAGAGCCTGACACTATCCCTCGCTCCGCCCAAGAGCGGGAGATATCATTAGATGATTTGCCCACACGGAAAAAAAAAACTTTGCAAGGTACTTGCATCGCAATTTTGATATTAATATAAATCTTCCCGGGATTCCTAATAAAAAATCCCGTGTGGCTAACAATATTACAAATAAATAATAATAAAACCTCAGAAATAAACAAGACAAAATAAAAAAAAACATAATTTTTCATTGAAAAAGATTTCTCTACATCGACTGAGGTGAGTTTAACAAATTTATATACTTCCTCGTCGTCGTCATTAATGCAGGAAGATTTTTTTCTGCAATATTTCTGATAGAGTCATAAAAAAATCTGTTCTTTAAAATAAATCTCGGGATTTGAGGCACATCCACTTTATTCTTTCGCTGTATGAAATTAGTTTAAGTACATATTTAACTCTAACTAATACCGACCTCATGGCGTAACATGGCGTTTCATACCTTCTCTTCACATGACCATAACAAAAAAACGATTTTCTTTCAACTATTCAGTAGCTGGCGCCACTTTCAAACTTCCTCTAATATACTCATTCCTCACTTTATTCATTCTCGTCACACCACACATCCATCTCGATATTCTCATCTCCTACATGCAATCTTTTTTCATGTAATCGTATCAAAATCAAAAACATTTTGAATTACCTGTTGGTCTAGTGGTTAGTGGCCCTGACTGCTATGCTGGAGGTCGTGGTTTTGATTCCCACCCAGGACAAATGTTGGGTGTAATTTATCTATAATATGTATGTATTTAGAAATATATATGTATGTTTATCAGTTGTTTAGTACTCATAACACCAGCTCTGCTTAGCTTGAGATTAGACGGCGTTGTGTGATTAATAATAATTAATTTTAATACTAAAACAAATATTTGACATTTTATTGTTTAATAAAATTAATTTATAAGAAGAAACGAAATTGAAATATTGGTCTCAAAAACATGCTCGAAAATCCTAGCCGTCTGTCTCCATAGTAAGTATTATTTTTAAAGTCCGATTTCATGGAAATCAGATTTCGTAGAAATCTTGGCAAAGATCCAAATAATATTAAGCCAAGCTTTTGTGAGAACTCGAAATAAAGCAAAGTAGGTATACATTACAGAACTAGTGCTGAGAAACTGGAAACTTGACATCTGTAAACTTTGACAACAGTTTAGACTTTACAAGAGCAGCTTAAACCGTTGTGAAAATCATCATCAGACAACCATAATTTTGTTGTTGTCACCTCTCATTTAAGCAAGTCAATACTGGTCATTGCCCTTTCCTTTTTTATGAGGGGAGAAATCATCGAATTACTTCTTTCACTCTGTGTGAACGCACATTTATCCGAACCTATTTTTTTTTTAAATAATTTTAGAATTCTTTATATGAAATCCGATTAAACCCCGCACACTTAACCGCGTCGAATCGTCCGAACCTGGAAGGACTCCAGCCTACAGAAAAATTCTTTCGATTAGTTCGGCGCGTTCGGTTCAGATAAATGTGCATTCACCTTTAGACTAAGTCTAAACACGGGAACACGGTTGAGTTTTAGTCTACCGACTACACCCGTGTTCGTGCTCTCGTTCAATCCCGCAATTGTACTTGTTTTTTTTCTGTGGGAAATTATAAAATGACTTTCCCCACTCTGGGCAGAGTGGAAGGGAGTGTCAGACACCTACAGTGTTCTTTCAATCGCTCTTTTTGCGAGGGCTGCTTCGGTAACTCCTTCGGAAAATTCTCAACCCTGGCCGTTATTGATCCTAATTTGCCCCGTTAATTTTACTGACAACTCTTTGAGGAGCGTGTTTGACCTGGGCTTAATCCTTACCGGACGGCTGGACGGTGAGCTACTTATTGCTCGTCGTTTCCAAGCCCACGTCTACGGTGACCGGAGATCGTCCTGTGACTCCTAACGCCTGGGGCGCCTGGGGCTTCTCTATTGGGGGTCGAAGCGTGAGGCTTGTCTAGGCGTCGTGGTTTCGATACGATAATGTACCTCTACTTTACTCGTTTAGAACTGCAGTCGCTTTATTATCTCGTGACACGACGCTAATATCCTTTTGGCAAAATTGATGTCAAATCTGGCTTCTGACTATAGAGGAACAGGTGTCAAAGATCTACATCTGACAAACGCGACAAACGGCGTGAAGAGATTTCAGAGGCACGGAGAAATATAGGTAAACTAGTTTTTGCTAACGGCTATCGGCTATCGGTTTCTCGATACAAAATTTGAACCGTCGTATCATCCTGTTACGGTGTGTGTTAAACGTACAAAATGAAGATTATTATTATTAATATTATCCTTTATTTATTTTCTATGCATATTTTATACATTTTCAAATATTTCTTAAACACATAAAAAAAAAATGAAAATATAAAAAATAGTAGTCAGCCTGTGTCGGGAGCAGAGTCCAAGCTACCGGTGATTAGGGCTCCAGAGACAGGAACATCCTCACAATGCGAGCCGTATCAAGGAGTACTGTCTTCTGTATCAGGCCCTTGATCCAACAGCGGAACGACAGCTCGGACAGATGGTCGTCGAGGCTTTTGGCTAAAAGGCTATTGGCGGTAACGACAATCGGCACAATGACAGCCGCGTACACATTCCACATGTCGATAACCACGTGTGCTAAGTCAAGATATTTTTTATTGTTATTATTATTATCCATTTTGAAGCTGAATTTTGGAAAACCTTCTCTTAGTGCTCGCCTACACTATAAAAGGAAACTTTGTGTAAAATTTCATGCTCCTGATCCCGGTAATTACGGCCTTGTGATATGACAGTCATTCGGTTTTTCCGTTTATATTATGTCACCGGAACATTGTAAATACCTTTAGATTTAATAGTTTCAATTCGATACATCATAATCTGCTGAAAAATAATGCGTTAAATTCTAACTATTACGGTTCACAATCTTTCAACAGTGTACAATCTCGCGAGACAGATCATAATCTAACAAATTTTACGGTGACCTCGATAAGTGTTGCTTTACCTTGAAAGCTCTAACACACTCGGTATAAAATTACTAAAATCGCTCTAATTCCCTCCAAATTAGTGTTTTTAAATAAAGAATTAAGCAAGCAACTTGTGGCTTTAAACACTACTTACCTCGGTAATGTCCGAAATAAGTCAGACCGTTTTGTGTAACTAATTCGAGAGCTCACTGAAACCACTGATTAAACTAAAACTAGGGCATTCAGTCGCAAATTAGTGTTTACTTAAGTGTGGAGTCATCTGTTTAGATTTAGTTTTCTTTGCGTCAAAGAGTAAAATGTTTGTTGCGGGATTTTCGAAAGATTTTTCGTGGTGTGTTTTTTTATTAAGTTGGATGATAAGAGAACACTCCGGGGCTATCCGTCAAATAGTTTGGACTAGGAAATCTAATACTGCATCGAAATCACGACTTTCCTTTTTTTTCTCTTAAATAGTACATATTTAAAAAAAAAAAACTAAATAAGACAAGTTATTATTAACTACATTAATTAATTAACAATTGAATACAAACACAAAGTAAAAAATAACAAAGGATCAAAATGTGCCAAGGGTGCCCGTACTGAAAGAGTGACCGCCTCAGCATTTGCTGGGAGTCAGACACCCAGCGCTGGTTTTTCTGTTGACACCCCGTTGTGACGCACAATATAAAATAATATAATACTTTATTCACACTTAATATAAAGAAGAAAGTTTGTAAGTTTGTTACTCCTTCACGCTTGAACGACTGAACGGATTTCGATGAAAATTGGCACATGAGTAGACCATGTCCATGTCATGGTGAAGCATATAGGATACTATTACTATCCTGGGAGCATGTTCCCTTGATATAATTTTCTACCATCACACGGGCAACCAACCGCCGCCGGGATTCCAATCCCGATTTCAGGCCACCGTAAGCAATGGGTAGCTCGCCGTCCGACCATCCGGACCGAGCTCAAGCCGTCGACGGCGCGTACTGTTCCACGCGTCTCAAGGTGTCAGCAACTGTAAGGGCCCAGCAGGGTCGAAGCCTACTGGGGCCAAGGGTGTGATTCTAAAAGGAAAACTCGGCCCTGGTACGAAAGGCAAGGCTCCACCCAAGAGCAGAGATGTCATAAGATGATTTCCCCAAAGAAAAAAAAAAACATCACACGGGCGAAGTAACTGGCAGTAGCTAGTGATCCATAAATCTCTATCCAATTACCTAAACTTCTACCACACTAAATTTATGTTTTAAAGAACCTATTTGAAAAACTGCCTAAAGTCAGGTGTCAATGCAATGCAGTCCCAGTGATTTATGGCACAATTTCAGTTCGAGCTGTTTGCCAAAACTTGGAATTAACTTGGAATTCAAGTTGTATTTTCTAACGGGTTTGTTTCGAAACTTTGCTCACTTGTAAGACAGGATTTTTGTTTGTTTTAGATTTGCCCCGCATGTGCGTTCAGACAGTGTTAATAGTGTAGAAAGTATTTTTACACCACCTTCTGAATAATTAACTAAAAGTAATCAAAAGTATGTCGTCAAAAAACTGTACCCTTTTAAATATATTATGTCATTCAACCCTCACCTTAAGAGCGTCCTTTTCGAGGTACATTTTCATACAACGGCTCTTACGTGATTATGGTGTTATTACACATCTGTATCTAGATATTTTGGATACACAGCTATCTCGTGGATATTATCTAGGCTCTCCACAATGTACTCATATATTAAAAATATAAAAAAGGACATCAATAGAAGACTTTTACATTTAATCGAGATTCTGAACGACGACAATTTTTCGCGCGATTGGAAGACTATGCGCCATTGAAGACTCGGGATCGGTCCGGACAGTTACCGGCCGGTCAGACGGCGAGCTACGCCGCTTCTGCTTCGAGGAGTGTATACTCCCTTGAGAGCCAAATTCCAAGTTAACTATACAGAAAAGCAATATCAAGTATTTTTTACAACCTATTTTGCGATCGATTTATAATATCAAAAAACTCTAAATCAATGGCCCCGATATCAAACTCCCATGTAATATTGTTCCAACCATGTAATAAATCACATTTTAGTATACACCATTATGTCACATGATAGTACAAGTCAAAATAGCCTTTAAGCTCACGCAGGTAAGCTGGAACATTGCCAAAACCACGAAACGATAACATAAAATGTAATTTTACGTCCCACAAATACTTGCGAGTATAAACGTTGGTAAATCTTGCATAGCGTGGAAACTGTTGGTAAATGTACAATGTTGATGTTTTCAAGGAATTTCCTGAAAGGTTTTGTATGCTGTTCACTTTATCAATTTATTTATTTATTTAACAATTTATGTACACACAATAATAACAGAAAAGAAGAAAGAAACAAAAGAATAGTACAAAAGTGATGCTTATTTCTAAAGAAATCTCTTCCAGCATACCTGCGAAAGGAGAGTTGGAGAAAATAGAGATGTAGACACTGTGTGTAAAAGTAAAAGGAAAATTGATACACACAAAATACATAGTTAACAATGAAATAATATAACATCCAAAAAAATAAATTAAAAAAAGATATACTATTATAATTATATATCTGGAACTGCAATATATTTGAAGGACTGAAAAAGATTGCAGCCGTAGTTTTATTTTAATTTATATAGTCTAGTGCTTAACTGCGATCCCACTTGATGGTAAGCAGTGATGATCGTTGATCGTAGGTGAATCTACTAGTTTATTAAGAGCCTATTATTTACTTTACCCTTGAAAACATCTAAGTTGTAATCGGACGGAAAGACTGCTGCTGACAAATTGTTCCAGTCCTTTGATGTACGCGGTATAAACCAGGACGCGAAATGCTTAGTCCGGACCGTAAAGGTGTCAACAACGTAAGGGTGGACACTCGCCGTACGTTGGTTAGTCCGATAGTAGAAAGAAGATGGCGGAATCAAGTAATTCCTGCACACACTCACCAAAATGCATCCTATAGAATACAGAAAGGCTGGCTACCCTACGCCTGTGCTCTAGGATATGTAGATTATTTGTACTTAATCAATTTTGGATCACCAATTAGCATATTCGCACTGAGTTTTTGTATGAAAAACTAATAATATTTCCTTGATTCTATAGAGGAATGATCGGAGTGATAGTATATAAACTTTTTAGTATAAAATAATATACTAAAAAGTTTCAATGTTTACAACACTAACACCCACTGCGCGGCCGCATTGGGTGTATTTTTAGGGTTCCGTACATCTAAAAGAAAAAACGAAACCCTTGTAGGATCACTTTGTTGTCCGTCAGTCTGTCTGTCTATTTGTCTGTCTGTCAAAACCCTTTATATCGGGAACACGTAGATGTATCGAGTTGAAATTAAAACTGTGTAGTCAAATCTGCGGTCCCTTGATGCTGTGAAAAGTTCAAACTACTAAGTTACTCGTAACGAAAAAATATATACGGTCGTTTATGTCGCAAAAAACGTATATTTCGACACTCTCAAGAAAATCAAAATCCATAGGGTAGTTCCTATTAATCCAGAATCCTGAATGTGGCATAAAGCATGGTATTATAGAAAAGAGATACGGAAAAATCTTCGAAACTCCATTCAAGAATTTTACATAGGTAGGTTTGTACGAAACCCTCAGTGCGCGAGCCCGACTCGCACTTGCCCAGTTTTTTTTTTCGATTTCTTGCAGTTTTATTTCCAAACCCTGTCCTGGCAATTACGAACACTTTACAAACGTATGGCAAAATGTATGATAATGACAATGTCACGTCACTTGTCACAGGAAACATAAAACCCTGATTGTGAAAAGTGGAAAAAAAAACACGAGGGTAATAGATACTGCACGTTGAACCTAATCTTAGTGGGATAAGAGCTATTTTCCGAGGAAGTGTATTGAAATTCATTTGTCTAAGACTACAGAATGAATATAGTATAGCACGAAACTCTACCACCACACTATAAATATTAAATTACTTTCCTCGTTAATAATTAATCAATCAAAATAAGACGTACAATGTAACAATATTATTCAATTATATAACTTAAACAACATTACATAATTAATCAAGATTATATACTCCGATTTACTTCATGTTTATTATGTAAAATTTGTTTCTGTAATAAATCTTGTTTCATTAGGAAAATGTTACAGTTTTAGTAAGTACCCAAATGTGGTGATATTCTCAAAAATCTCAATGATAACTTAAGTACTTAAGATAACTAAGTGGGGCAGGATACTTAGTTGCTCGTAGAACAGGTGGTCGATGGGGACGAAAAGTTTGAGAGTGGCAACCACGTAACGGAAGACGCAGCGTTGGAAGGTACCGTAGGCGCAGGCTTGCGGAAGGTGAGCAATGGGTAGCCCGCCGTCCAACCGTCTGGTAACCGTACGGACCGAGTCCAAGTCGTTGACGGTGCGTATTGTTCCACGCGCGCTTCAGGGAGATGTCAGCAAATCGTAGCGGCCCAGCAGGGTCGAAGCCTACTGGGGCCATGGGTAGTGTGAAAACGAAACCCGGGGCCCTGGGACGAAAGCAACGAAGGAACAGGAGTGGGTTTTTAGTCAGTAAAAGTCTGACACTATCTCCGCCCAAGAGCAGGATTTGTCATTAGATGATTTTCCCAACTAAAAAAAAGCGTTGGAAGGCCTCCCACAAGGTGAACCGATGACCTGGTGAGGATCGCGGGAATCGAATGAATGCGAGAGGCACAGAACCGGTCATTATAATGACACTTAATGGATGCCTAGGTCCAACGGTGGACGTCTTTCGGCTGAAATGATTATAAAGAAAGAAAAAAGAAAGAAATACTTTTATTCGGGACAGAAACAGCACAACGGTTATAAACACAAAGTAAAAAGAACAAAGTACAAAGTGTGCCAAGGGTGCCCGCACCGAAAAGGTGACCACCTTAGCATTTGCTGGGCGTTAGATGCCCAGCGCTGGTTTTCAGTTGACACCCCGCAGTGACGCACGGATTAGGGTAAACATAATATAAATATAATACTTGTATATAATTGAAATTTATATTGATATTGTGTACCTACTGGAGTATAATTTTATTAATATAAAATACATAAATAACTATTTGATAAATAACTAACTAACTAACTATTTGATTATGATGATGAAGCCATCGGCGTGATCGTAATTTTTATATAAACTTGGCTAGCTTCATAGCCAAGTTTATAATCTACAATCGTTAACGCTAATAGAAAATTTCAAATGTATGGGAATGACATCATCTCAACGTTAAGTCATGTGGGCAGAAAAAAGGAATCGGAGGCGTTACCGACTGTAGAAAAAGATTCGAAACGAAATGGTCATAAATTGGCAAGGCCTGCTAATATGCTGCTTTGTTATATGCTCTCATGTGACTTCAAATCCAATTTCGCTTTAAAACTCATAAACATGGGCATAAATGGTCTTATCTTTAGATTGCGTTGACTTAAAGATCTGCCTCCCTAGCCAAGTTACGATCGTTTCGTTTTGATTCTCTTGCATTGTACGCCTCAAAAAGGCCACGCCTCCGATTCCTTTGTTCCTTTGTTTGACGTCATCTAAACGCTCAGTCACGTGGTCAGAACAAAGGGATCGGAGTCGTGGCCTACTCGAGGTATTCGACGCAAGAGAATCGAAACAAAATGGTCGTAACTTTGCTAGGGGGGCAGATTGTTTCACTGCTCGGAAGAGAAAAGGACCTGAATATTTGATATTAATTTCAACTTAATACCTTCTCGTATTCCTGAATAAAACGGTCTTGATAAACAGACGGGCATAGAACAAAAAGATCCTATAAAAATTCCAGTTTTGCCTAGTTAGGTTTAGAAGTTATAACCCTAAATAGCGAACATCGCTTAAGAAAACAAACTCCAAAGACCACTTAACAAATTTTTTAACAACTGATTTCTGTGAGTGAGAATTTTGTTTCCAAAACATCTCAATCGATTTTCGATGTCTGGCCTCAGCGACAACATCATCATATTCCTGCCCTTGTCCCAACTTATTTGGGGTCGGCGCAACACGTTTTTTTCTTCCACTCCGCCCTGTCACTCGTCATGTTATCACTAACATCCTTTTCCCTCATATCAGTCTTCACAAAATCCATCCATCTTTTCTTTGGTCTCCCTCTCTATCCATCCACATGTTAATTCATAACTCTTTTAGTAACATGCGTTTCATCCCTCCTCTTCACATGACCATACCAAGATAAACGATTCCCTTTCAACTTTTCAGCCTCAGCGACCTTTGAGAATAATAACAAAGGACCTTTTTCAGCTAACTACAAACTGTAACGTACTTCTTAAGAATCTAAAAGGTGACCACACATAGCGTGGCAATAACGCCAGTCTTTAGGCACATTACCAGTCGACAGCGAACTGGAAGAGTTTTTTGACGTCATATTTTAGTTTATTTTTAGTTAAAGGTTATCTGCCTTTAAGCATCAAAGGCATTTCAAGTTAGATCTTAGTAACGTTTAATTAACTTACAAGAATCTGTTTATTTAATGTCGGATTGAAGCAATTTCTAGTAACTTACAAGTGCTATTTTCCAACAAAACTCTTAAGCTGTAAAGATCGTTTTGATTTACGCAAAGATCAAAGGAATTTAAAACGTATAACATTGTTGTTTGAGTAGGTTTACGTTTTAGCCTAAATGTACTAAAATTTTAAAAATAACTTCCAGATAAAAGATACATTTTGTAATTTTAGAGAGTTTGTATAAAAATAACTGACGAACGTCAGTTTTTATTTTACGGATTTCTCTAACCCACATCTTTTAGGTACGTTGAAAAGGCTGGACCTGCGTGGTGGATTAGGGCCTATTCTCTCTCTTAAATAGGAGTTGTACATCCTGAAAGTGTGAATATTTTAAGGTTGATTATGACTAAATCGACACAATCACCCAAAGAATCGCCAAACTTAAATGGGAGTGGGCAGGGCTCATTGCTCGTAGAACGGATGTTCGATGGGGTCGAAAGGTTCTAGAGTGGCGACCGCGCACCGGAAAACGCAGCGTTTGAAGGCCTCCCTTATGGTAGACCGACGACCTGGTGAGAGTCGCGGGAATGCAGTGGATGCGAGATGCACAGGGTCGGTCGTTGTGTCTACGCTTGGGGGAGGCCTATGTCAACAGTGGACATCTTTCGGCTGAAATGATGATGATGAGATATAATTATGACATACCGAGCTTCAGGGACTATCAAATAAGCATGAGTGTCGTAGGACATGACACTAGGGTGGACCAAGATAACGAGTTAGACTTTTACTGATTAAAAGTAACCTGTGTTCTCAAAGGGTAGCTCGCCGTCCGGCCGTCCGGTAATTGACCGGACTAAGCCCAGTCGTCACCGCCGCCTCGCACAGTCTCTGTTGCTACTTGCTACGCGTAAATCAAACCGTATCTTAAGTTCAAGAAAGCGTTCAACATGACGTAGATATAACCTAACATCTTTGTTCAGTAACCTCGGTTCACTACAAATCACTCTCACTACATAAAGATGGCTATTTATCTCGTCTTACAGTCAATACACGGGCAGACTGAGATATTGAGTTTGAGAATTACTGAGAAAGAGTTTTCAGACCGTTTCATGAAAGTTGTACTTTTATAAAACGTAAGCCACTAATAATAAATTATTCTTCATCGATTCAGGTATTCATCGGTCTACCTTGTAAGGGTTGTGGAAATCCGATGAATGCGAGACGCATAGAACCGTTCATTGTTGCGACACTTGGGGGAGGCCTATGTCCAACAGTGGACGTCTTATGGCTGAAATGATGATGATTAATTCAGAAAGCGGTACCTTCTGGAGACGGCTCGTATAGTTTGGAGGTTCTTTTCACTGGAGTGTAATCTTCATTCTTTATGCGATCACGCAAGGAAACTCCAAGCATAGTCCTTTTCATTGCATTTGTGGTGACTGCGATGTAATTTACAGATTGGAGTTTCCTTCCGTGATCGAATCAGAAATGGAGATATCCGCAGGTGAACCAAGGTTGCCGACATAGCACGAAGAATCGCCAAACTTAAGTGGCAATGGGCAGGGCACATTCCTCGCAGAACAGATGGCCATTGAAGCCGAAAGGTTCTGAAGTGGGGACAACGTACCGGAAGACGCAGTGTTGACGCACAGGAGCATTCATTGTGGTGACATTTGGGGGTGGCCTATGTCCAGCAGTGGACGTCTATCGGCTGAAATGATGATGATGAATTTACAGATACATGAGAACTATTAATCGGATTACAGTACATTGGTTTCGTTTTAAATTAATGCAATTTCATTTCAAATTCATTTATCTAATTATATAAATTGCAGTAGGTATGTGTGAATATCACATAGGTACGTTATGAAAATAGAGCATTTCCAATGAAACCGTTATAATAGTTCATGACTTACTGAATCAATGAATTCAGGTTTTGCGAATTGCAGCCTAATAAAATTGTGAAACACTATCAATTACTGTGAATATCATAGTCGTCATATATATTCTATAGTATTCAATGTGTATTTTTTTTTTGTGGGAAAATCATCCAATGACTTCTCACACTTTAAGATGGAGTATCAGACTTTTACTGACTACTCTGAACTCACCAACGTTCCTTCAGTAATGAGATTACTAAAGAATTACAATTTAATTTAATGGTAGCCATACACGTTAGGGTGTACCTGACAGGTTTGCCAGTACAGTTGAGTTTTTCAGGTAAACCGGATCTTGTGTGTAGCTCAACTGTGCAGGTTTCCACACAAGCTTACCTGACAGATATAACTGTGCAGGCAAACCTGTCAGGTACACCCTAATGTTTATGGTTACCTTCATCATCATTATCATCATCATTTCAGCCGAAAGACGTCCACTGTTGGACATAGGCCTCCACCAAACGACGCCACAACGACCGATCCTGTGCGTCTCGCATCCACCGCACTCCCACGACTCTCACCAGGTCGTCGGTCCACCTTCTGGGAGGCCTTCCAACGCTGTGTTTTCCGGTGCGCGGACGCCACTCCAGAATCTTTCGGCCCCATCGACTATCCGTTCTACGAGCAATGTGTCCTGCCCACTGCCACTTCAGTTTGGCGATTCTTCGGGCTATGTCGGCGACCTTGGTTCTCCTGCGGATATCTTCATTCTTTATACGATCACGCCAGTAAACTCCGAGCATAGCCCTTGTACGCGTTTTTGCACACGTGTGTTTCCTTAAAAAACGAAGATCTGCATTTTAAAAGAGAAAATCAGCGCTACGTGTCTGACGCCCAGCAAATGCTGAGGTTGAGGCCCTTTCAGTTCGGGCACGGTCGCCGCATTCTGTATTATTATTCTTTTTTTACTTTATTTTTGTAATCGTTTTGCTGTGTCTATCCCGAATAAAAGTTTTTCTATTCTTATTCTGTTCTACATGTGTGATAATACTGAATAGTCCATAATCATGTGGATCGAACAGTCGACGATTTTAAATTCTTTACAGCTGAATCGCGGGTAACTGCTAATCATCTAAAATTTGCCGAAAGACGTCCACTGCTGGACATTGGCCGCCCCCATTGCCGCTACAAAGAACGCTCCTGTGAGTCTCACATCTATCACATTCCCACGAATCTCACCAGGTCATCGGTCCACCTTGTGGGAGGCCTTCCAAGGGTGCGTCTTTCGGTACGCGGTGGCTAATCCAGAACCTTCGGTCCTTTCGACCATTTGTTCTACGAGCAATGTGCCCTGCCCACTGCCACTTAAGTTTGGCGATTCTTTAGGCTATATCACTGACCTTGGTTCTCCTGCGGATATCTTCATTCCTGATGCTGCTACTATTAGTGTAGAAAAACAGCCATGAAAACGTTTACAAAATCAACGTTCAGAAATAAACTCAATTTTACGATGTTCGCGCACTATTTTAATAATCCTCCACAGTGTATTTTTTAGCAGTTAATAAGTGTTTTAACTGTATCTTCTAAATATTAGTTTTATGTCTAAATATATGAAAATAGTTTTGACATGACTCGGGAGTAGAACCTTGAAAGATGAGGACGATCTGACGAATGGTTTATTAATAAAGTGTAGTAGCGTTAGCATAAAAATAATTATTATGGTTGATTTATCGATAATATTTTATGAGAATTCCTATTATTTTTAATTATTGTGTGAAAAATATATGGTAGGAAAGCTTTCAATGAAATATCACTTATTGAGAGTACTCAACCTTGTAGGCAAGCGCGCTCCATCGTCGAATCGTCTCTTTCCATCAGGTGAGATTATGGTCAAGCGTGAGAATATACAAAAAAAACCTATATTCTGGTGTTATATTCCGTATGTAATTCTTGCAGGCGTGTGTAACTATTTACTGAACCGACTTACTGTTTCGAAACATTTTAGTGTTCCGAAAGATTGGAACATCAGTAATGTTTTAAACGCATCATTTGGAACAATTGGAACACTGGAACACTCTTTACTTTAAGTGACCAACAGTCTTTTTAAAATTCAAATTATAACGTAAATAGTGTAAATTACTATAATATATATATAATTACCTGAACTAAAAACATCTGCTTTAAATTATTCTCAAATCAAAATTCAATTAAATAAAACTTTTAGTGCATATGATGCAACGTAACCATGATTCATAACAGTCAGTGTCTGGAGCCTTTGAGCCGTTGTTCCAAATGTTCCGTTTGTATCTTGTGAGTCGATGTTTCAAATGTTTCGTTTGTATCTTGTGAGCTGATGTTTCAAATGTTCCGTTTGTATCTTGTGAGCCGATGTTTGAAATGATCCGTTTGTATTTATTGAGCCGATTTTCCAAATGTTCCGTTTGTGTCTTTTGAACCGATGTTCCAAATGTTCCAAAGATACATATCAGTGATTCAGATGCAAATTTTTCAATCGCAAAGATGACACACTTTTCCCACGCCTATCTTGCACAGTTTTTCTTTTTGACTACCAAATTTTACGTAATTAAAATAAGAAAAGGAAAAAAAAATGTTCGTTCGTGCTAAATGTGCAAAACTTAAATTGAATTATGCAAGCCACGTCTGCCACATCTCGCTACAAAATTGTGAAGGCAAAACCACTGACTGGATCCCAAACAACAGGAACTGGCGACTAGCTTTGACGAAGATAGAGTGACAAGTTGAACTCCTAATAAAGCTGTAGCTAAAGGAAAAGTGGAACCTTGGACATGAGAGCCTATTGCCCCTTTTTTAAGGTGGTAAATCATCATCATCTCCCGCACTAGGGTAAGGCGAGAGGGCGTGTCAGACTTTGACTGACTAAAACCACATCTATGTTCCTTCTTTAGCTTTGCTTTCTAGGACCACGGGTTTCCCTTAGAAACGAACTCGGACCGGTTACCGGACGGGCGTACAGCGAGCTACCCTTTACTCGCCGTCTGCAGCTACGGTGGATAAAAATCTGGGTGGGGGCCTGCGGCTGGGGCGTGAGGTCATTCGTTTCCTCGCCATGGCCTTTTGCCCCGCATTGAGACACAAAGAGTTCAAAAAAAACATTGTGTACAACACTAAAATATTATTCATCCACCTTTTTATTCTGTCTGTACCTTGTTTATAAAATGCCTATATCTCCGTTAAATACTCTGATCGATTGACGTGTACCAATAACCAAATAACCTCGTTGCTAATCGATTTAATAAGGTCAAGACAAATCGCGTTTTAGATTTTTTATATAATTTTGAATCGACGTGAAGACCGCAATGCAACAGTGTTTAGGTCACGTCCTTGATGAATTTCATACTCATATTTACGAAATTATCTTGTATATATATTATTATTTTTATTTATAGCCCATTTATGTCCCACTGCTGAGCAAAGGCCTCCCTTTCCCTTTTCCACACAAGTCTGTCTTCGGTCATTGCGGGCCAGTCCTTCTGGTATTTATCAAGCTCATCTCTCCACCTTTGCCTTGGTCTGCCGCGGTGTCGCCTTGCGTTTAGTGGGACCCAATAAGACCTTTTAGCCCACCGCTCATCCGACATGCGGCAAACATGTCCGGCCCAATCCTACTTAATATATATATTAAATTATATTTATATATGTATATCAACCAGCAGTGGGCAGTAGGGTAGCGGTAGTGGAGCAGTGGTGGCCGAGTGGTAACGGCCCCGACTTACGAGTTGTAATTTGTGGGTTCCAACCCAGCCAGGCGCATTACTTTGTGTAATTTATTTCATCACCACTGCTCTCAAAACGCCTCCTAGAACAAAAAATTCGAAGACATGTGATATCCCCCAACCCGCACAGGGGCCAGCGTGGTGGATTACGGCGCATTTCCTCTCCTAGAGAGGAGGCCTGAGTCCCAACAGTGGGAACAATATAAGGCCGAGTATTATGTATATATAAACCCACATTAAAAGCTTTTTTAACAGCCCCATCAATTTAAATATTTAATCTCTGGCCGAGGTAAACACCAGTTTTTGGGTCACGCGAAGTGTCAACTTGGCATTTGCATAATAGTATAAATACTGTATGAGATTTACGTGGTAATGCTACCAGTTTTCTGGGTAAACTTCCAATGCTGGTCCAGCTCCACTACCACCGGGGTGTATAAATTGATAAGTTTTGAATTTTTTTTTTATTTTAATGTCTTTTTTTTTAAATTGTATAATATGATTGTAGTTAGTATTGTATAATGTAGAAGCATTTTTTCAAAGTTTGTAAATGTGAGTACCATGAAGCTATTTTTTTTATTTTTAGGTTACTATTGGACTTGTTTGACATAAATGAGCATGGCAGTTGAGAGTTTGTCATGCTCACTCAAATGTCTCACTGATGGTGGTGCGTGTGTTGAATCATTCGGTTTCCTTCAAAATGGTTGAGCTAAGTGGTGCTAATATTCGCGTCATGTCCGTGAACGGGCGCTATCAGTTGAGACTGATCATCTCTCAGCTGCCAGTTTCTATTTTAATATCTATATTTAGTTTTTATTTTTACTTTATTTACATTGTTCTCACATGATAGCGACAAGAAACATGTAATTACAAAACATGATTGAAAAGAGTGTCCATGGAGTTTCTTGCACATTCTTCTCCGTAGAGCTCTACCCTTTGGAATGTGCTATTAGCATATTTTTTTCTGACTGACTGACTTCTTCACATTTCAAAAGTGCCTGTAAATATTTTATTTGAAATAAAATGCTTTGACTATGACTTTGAGTAGACAGCAATGCGGAGGCATTTGACTGGCCGGTTGTTCTCGTGGTTAGTGGCTCTGACTGTAATGTCGGAGGTCGATTCTCACCCAAGACAAATGTATGTGTGATGAGCACGATCATATTTTGTCTTGTGTCTGTGTACACCTCTATATTTTAATTAGTACAAAAAAAATGGGTGTCTATCCGTACCCGTTACTGATCATATTTTTGTAGGCAAAAGTAAAAAAACGAAATCGCAATATTGTCCACAAAAATTGGTCATAATTTGTAAATGCATAATAGAATCAATCATTCATTATAATTAATTCTAAAAAATACTACGCGCAGTGTTTTTCCATTTTGATCGTCATTTATTCACTCAAAATCAATAGCCTGTACAATATTTCCATAAATTGAGTGATATTTTGGGATATAAACAAACGCTAACAACTTTGCTGTTTATGAATTTTGTTTATTGAGACTTTACTTAAAAAATAACAAGACCTTTTCTAATAAGCCCTTTAGGTATTTGTACTAATTAAAAACAAGTAGTGTATGTGCATGTAGCGGAGATGTGAATGTTGAGATGGATGTGTGGTGTGACGAGAATGGATAAAGTGAGAAATGAGTATATTAGAGGAAGTTTGAAAAAGGCGCCAGTGACTGAAAAGTTGAAAGAGAATCGTTTGTCTTGATATGGTCATGTAAAGAGGAGAGATGAAACGCATGTTACTAAAAGAGTCATGGGTATACATGTGGATGGGTGGACAGGGAGAGGGAGGTCAAAGAAAAGATGGATGGATTGTCTGAGCAGTGATATGAAAGAAAAGGAAGTTAGTAATAGCATGACGGTTGACAGGATAGAATGGAAGAAAAAAACGGGTTGCACCAACCCCAAATAAGACGGGACAAGGGCAGGAAGATGATGGTGTATTTATGTATGTATGTATTTAGAAATATACAAGTAAGTATGTTTATCAGTTGTCTAGTACTTATAGAATAAGCTCTGCTTAGTTTGGGAATAGATGGCGTTGTGTGATAGTTGTAGAATATTATATTATTATTTTTAGATATTTAGTAGTCAGAAGTTTCGGTTTTAAGACCTAACAATCTATTGTTTTTTGATTGACTTTTTTGTTAGTGGATAATCATGACGGCGAGAAATGGGTACCCCGCCGTCCGACCGTCCGGTAACCGTCTGGACCGAGCCCTAGTCGTTGACGACGCGTATTGTACCATGCGCGCCTCAGGGAAATGTCAGCAAATATTAGGGGCCCAGCAGGGTCGAAGCCTATTGGGTCCATGGGTAGTGTGAAAACGAAACCCGGGGCCCTGAGACGAAGGCAACGAAGGAACAGGAGTGGGTTTTTGTCAGTAACTGACACTATCTCCCGCTCCGTCCAACAGCGGGATTTGTCATTAGACGATTTTTCCACCTAAAAAAAATTAAGTGGATAATCATCAAATAACTTTTCCCACTCTCAGTGGAGCGAAAAGGTGTCAGACTTTTACTGACTAAAACCACCTGTGTTTATTTAGTTGCTCTTTGCGTTCCAAGGCCACGGCAACTCTTTCGAACAACCAGCAGTTCAATATTTTTAGATTTTATATTTTGACTCGTTTCTTTACCCACGTATAAGTAGGTTTTTCCATACAAACTTAGGACCCCCGTTCCGTCTCCTTAGGATATGAACTTTGGAAAATCATTAAAAAGCCTCGATCCCCACCCTTCCGCGCGATATATCTCTCTCATCACTGATGACCACGGGTGATGCATTTGGTTTGCAGTAAGCAGTGTACGAACCCGCGTATCCAGCCCCCGATGTCATCTCAACGCTCAGTCACGTGGTCAGAACAAAGGAATCGGAGGCGTGGCCTACTTGAGGCGTTCAACGCAAACGAAACGATCGTAACTTTGCTAACGGTTAGCCTAGTCAGTGAGAGAATCATGACTTTGCTTTTTATATTTAACTAGCGACCCGCTACGACTTCGCACAGGATCAATGCTGATACTACCGCAACCGCTATGTCCCTGCAATTTAAATCTGCAATTATTAAAAAAAAAAAATATTTACATGCTGTAAAGGGGTAATTTGATCTATAATAAATGCACAATGTATTTAAGGTACTTAATTGTATAAGAATTAATGCTGTATTGCTTAAAATCGCTTCGTAAATAAGCCATTATTTGTCGTTAAAAGTAAAGGATATAAAATGGTTATAGTGGTGGTGGGGTATAAGATATAGACATATCTCTAACTGTTATAACCCACAATAACCATTTTTGGTTGGTATATTATTGGTTGGTATCCGTAAATATAATTGGTTGTCCGTTGGTTTGTTGCTTTCGAAAAAGCTAAATACCTAATGAAAGGAAAAAAATAAATGAAAGATGGCGACAAAATGCGATATTCAATAATTTATGCTGAATTGATGAAATATATTGCATCTCTGCTTACCATCAGGTTTTTTTTTATTGCGTGGGTAAATCATCTTATGACAAATCCCGCTCCGACTAAAAACCTACTCCTGTTCCTTCTTTGCCTTAGTCCCAGGGCCCCGGGTTTCGCTTTCACACTGCCCATGACCCCAGTAGGCTTCGACCCTGCTGAGCCCCTACGATTTGCTGACATCTTGAGGCGCGCGTGGAACAGTACGCGCCGTCGACGACTCGGGCTCGGTCTGGACGGTTACCGGACGGTGCTTACCATCAGGTGGGATTGCAGTCAGGCACTGGTTTATGTCAATGAAAAAAAATATAGTAAGATTTACAATTCTTTCACACATAGCATAGTCGGCCTTATAATGTTCCCACTGCTGGGACTCAGGACTCCTCTCTAGGAGAGGGAATGGGCCGTAATCTACCACGCGGGCCCAGTGCGGGTTGGTGGATGTCACATGTCTTCGAATTTTTGGTTCTAGGACATGCCGGTTTCCTCGCGATGTTTTTCTTCACCATTTTGAGAGCAGTGGTGATGAAATAAATTACACAAAGTAATGCGCCTGGCTGTGTTTGAACCCGCGACCTACAATTCGTAAGTCGGGGGCGTTACCACTCGGCCACCACTAGTCGACTTTCACACAATAACAAGAAATTAAGAAACGAAACCAGTTATGAATCCTTTCCCTCCCTCCTGCAGAGTTTTTCTTAATATCAAGTGACCACAAACTTCTTATATCGGCCACAAGCTGCCATATTACACTTAATGACTTAATTACATACGTGAAACGTTCGCTTATTACATTTCTCCCCTTTTCATGGAACGAGTTTTGTTATTAAGGTTTAGGGATTAGTGGTGTAGTTTCTTATGAGGAAGACTGAACGTAGTCCGTCGGTATCTTTTGTGATGCATCCTTTGTGAGATTTTTCATTTTGTAGGCAATCAGTTTCATAATTCGGGATTTGCTTCTGAAGGGAGGATTTAGCAATGAATATATTTGAACCAATTGGCTTAAAATTTGAGTTACGTAATTATAGGCAAACCACTTCGATGTCAATGGGAAAACTGCCCAGAATGCTGGCAGCATTGCCACGCTGTATAGCAATGCTGATATAAACTGAAACACGCGGCCCTCTGGTCACGCAAAGAGTCAAGCTGTTTGCTGATATCACGAACAAGTCGATGAGCACTCGGACCCCATGGCCCTAGTGTTTCAACCCCAAACGGCTCAAACATATAACATCCGATAAGGTACTAATAATAATAATTTACGCTCTTCGAGGTTTTCACACCTGCACAGCCGCCCCAGCACAGCCTGCCGTATTGATTGAAGATGATATGGCACAAGGGTGTCGACCCATACCGTAGGAGCGGGCTTGAGGACGGCGAGCAATGGGTGGCTCGCCGTCCGATCGTCCGGTAACGTCTGGACCGGGCCCAAGTCGTCGACAGCGCGTACTATCCCACGCGCGCCTCAAGGAAATGACAGCAACCGTAGGGGTCCAGCAGGGTCGAAGCCTACTGGGGCCATGGTTATGCGAAAAGATCCCCGGAGCCCTGGAAAAATGGCAAAGAAGGAACAAGAGTGGGTTTTTAGTCAGTAAAAGTCTGACACTATCCCCCGCTCCACCTAAGAGCGGGGGATGTCATTAGATGAAAGGGTATCAACCCATGTTGCATCCCACACCAAAGGCCTACCCTAAATGTATATTCCCTATCACAGTTATCTCTTTACACTTCGCAAACATCGTTGGAGACCTCTGAATTTCATGCACTTTAATATAAAGTTCTGAAATTCATTTGTACATTTTAATCAGCGATAAATTGTAGCATTCATAGCGTATTTACATTTCAAAGAGTTCTAACCAGTCTCTAAATATATAGTTTAAAATGAATATTTAATGCTTTTGAAGCACAGCTATTCATCCCACTGACAAAATGTATATAGCATATTTATTTATGATATTTCCTCCGAAACGCAAATCGTGGACGTGGCTCAAAAGGCTATCCAACTTAAATGGTTACATGTTTAACGAGTTGTGGGCCCGTAAAACACAGGACACGTTGTGGAGCCACGAAGACCACGATGGAGATGGCAGGACGACCTGGATATCTGCCTTAAGAATTGGAATGAGAATAAGAGGAACTGTGATCGTTGGAATAATGGCGGGAGGCCTTAACCACAAAATGGATAGGTACAGAAGACAAAGGGCGCTCGAGCAACGCACACATAGACATCGCTCATGGACACGATGTTTCGGCTCAATTCAGCTCAATGCGAGCTCGAGTGCTATCCGTTTGAGATATGCGTCTTTTAACTTTTTTGTGGGAAAATGGACCAATAAAAAAAATCTTATTCTAACTAAAGCGTGATCGTCGAGCGTAGGTATGGAAAATGTAGTACATACATGAGATTGACTTCTATACCTATCTATTTAATAATATTATATCAATAATAGATATTCACAGTAACACATAAATCTGTAAAACTGTAATCGATTAGTTATTACAAAGAAGTGGAATCAATATCTCTTAAGAATCGAAAATTTTAGTAATCGATATCTTTAACCCCATCCCTTTTCTTCAATCTGTCAGAACTGTCAAACGGTATTTCTTAGATTTGACAGCCTTTAAATTCTTACAAATCCGATCATAATTCACTTACAGTAAAAATATTTTAACTGAGAATAGGCTGCTTCTAGGCACCATCGTCGGCCACAACATTGCTTATCATCAGCAATCTGTCCATAGTAATAATAATAAAAAATTGTGACAGTAGGTGTGTCTTAAGTATTTCACTTTTTTTGGTCAAAACGGCATATTTTAACGTAAAATGCGCATTATTGAGGTATAGGTATCCGATAATAAATTGAATTTGTTTCACCCTCATCAAGTTAAAATTGATTGAGATTGCCCAATTATTTATCCTTATATTTTATTTCCCATGTGTCTCGCATAGAAATTGCTTATATCTCCTTTATCATCATTTATTCTCATTTTTCCCATGGGCTTAGAAGACTTAGGTTGCCAATATATGTATAAAATATATATATGACGGAGAAGGATCAGGAATGTTATTTTCGGGCAAGCCTACCTCCTCGTACATCTACAAAAACAGGAAATAATACCACGAACAGATAGCGTTAATTTTCCTTTAATTATTTCACAAACTTTTAAATCACAATAAAGACGAATATCCGAGATGGAAATAGATGAAGGTTGTGTGTTTATTTGCTCACGCGCACGTTTCGCAGAATGACTGTCACAATCCTCACTTAATCGTGTCATTACTTGACAGTGACAACTGACAGACAGATGGAATGACCTCACTACCGCCATGTTTTAACAGACGTTAAAAGTTTCTTAATCTACGCTGCGACATATATATGTATATATATTTTTTTTTTTAGGCGCTCACGGTTTATCGGAGTCTGTCTAACGAAAGCGCGACCTGAGAAAATGAGGTCAATTAAAAAATATGGAATGTGGTATTACTGAAATAGTAGGAGAAAAAGGTTTTGATATTTGAATATTTTTATTTGTATTTACGACTATCGCACAATAGTTGTATATGAACTATATTTCTAACCGCTTCCAAAGGAACATGCACGTAGGCGGGGAGAATATACTCGCATAATATATGTCCAAGAATATATCTACTTGGGCAATGTTAGTAATCTCTTTCCGGGCAAGGAAAAACAAAAAAATTACGCAATGAACAGAAAATACCTGGAAGAGCTCCTGGTCCATGAAGGAATTATTTGAGGGCACTTTGCCCATGTCACTAAAGCGTAAGCTGATGGACATGTGTGTTCTCCTCATTCTGGAATATGGTGCACAGACTTGGTCTTTGATTAACATCCAAAAATCCAAACTCAAGGTTTTCCGACGTGCTATGGAGTGCAGCACCTATTTATGTTTTAAACCACTAAATACTATTTGTTAAATTAACAGACCACAAGGCCAAGGAAGGTAAGGCAGCAGCGCCTTGGCGTTACTGACCATTTCGTGGAAATTATCTGGGTTTCTCGACCAACCACCAATCGACCAACTGGGGAGCAGCACCCGATGTTCTTCGCACAACTGGCATGTCTATAAGCCTCTCTGCAGGCGAATTCGCGTGCCCCGTGTGGCACCGATCAGTACACGCAAAACAAGTAGACATCGCCCTGAAGGAGACGTGTCGAATTATATCGGGATGCCTTAAACCGACTCCGCTTAATAAGCTATATCCGTTGGCTGGTATTGCTCCACCTGCTGTACGTAGGGATGTCGCATGCGCGATTGAAAAGAAATCTCAAGAATCCGATTCCCGACATACCCTCTTCGAACACAAAACAGCCCCAAGTAGGCTTAAGAGCCGGAAGAGCTTCCTGCGTAGCACACAGGCCATTAATGACCCACCACCTAACGAAAGATTGAAGCTTTAGGAAGAGCATCACCTGCCACCATCCGACTTTTTGAGACCCCAAGAGCATCTTCCGCCTGGACGCGATTTGCAGTGGCCGGTATGGAAGGCACTAAATCGGTTGCGAACCCAGGTAGGCCGCTGCAAACATAACTTGGCAAAATGGGGTTTTATAGACCCATCGAATACTCAATGTGAGTGCGGAGCTCCTGTTCAAAACATGAGCCACATGTTGGAATGCCCCAGGTGTCCGTATACCTGCACTTTGGAGGATTTGATGAGTGCTACCGATGCTGCTATTAGTGTGGCCGCCTATTGGGCCCAAAAGGTTTGACGAGTTTACCATCGAATCGAAAAGAAGAAGACCTGGGTTTCTGAATTATTTAGCCCTGTATCCAGCGACAACTGGGCAGCTTAGAAGCAGATGTGCTGCTGTCTCGTCCTCCTCCATACAGGCTCTGTACAGTGGGCAATAGTTAGTATTAAATAATGTAAATGCAACATTTTTTTTATTGTTGGGCTCGAGTTTGAACACTATCTCACCTGAGCATTACTGATGGTGTGATCTACGATGGAGCACGCTTGCCTAGAAGTAACCCATTCACTCTTGTCTTCAAGACTCCTAGGTTGTAACCATCAGGAAACACAGACTTCGGCAGGGAATTCAACTCAGCTGTATGTACAATAAATGTGCAACTAAAACGTTTTTTACGTATAGGTGGGATGTCCACCATGTACTGGTGGCGCAATTCCCTGCATCTAGCGACTTAAAACTCATTTTTTAAATTCCAATATTGAAAATCTTCGAACTGGCCGAAAACTTTCCACCGTATTGCCCAACGGTCAAACAAACTTCAAACTAGACATTCTACTTTTAAAAATCCAATTTTAACAGCCAGTACGTTTCTTGATTAAATTTTAAATTAAACTTTATCATTGGAAGGAAAGTTCATTTAGATCACGTCAACCCAAGTACTATGGAAAATAGAAGACGGCGAACAGATTATTGGAAAATTCTTGAATAGATTACTTAATTTTTTTTCTAGTTATTTTTTTATCTACATGTCACAAGTTACTAGAACAGATAACAAACATTGAAACTTTGTAATAGTTTCTTTTTTTCAATAACTGATGTGTTCATATTCGGGATAGACAGACTTTTCAGCCATTCTCTTTTAGCTTGGTAACACGAATTTATTTTAATGTTAGACTTAAAATAATATTGTTATTTGGTATTTATTCTGTTTTTCGAATAAATTTCTGAAATCATACAGAATGATTCTGTAATATTACAGTTGGTTGTTTCTAATCAGATCAGGGATCAGGTCGTGATAGTGACAAAGCCTGAAGAATCATTAAACTTAAGTGGCAGTGGCCAGGACAAATTGCTCGCAGAACAGATGGTCGATGTAGTTGAAAGGTTCTGGAGTAGCCACCCCACCGCGTACCGGAAGACTCACCATTGGAAGACCTCCCACAAGGTGGATAGATGACCTGGTGAGGGTCGCGGGAATCCGATGGATACGAGACGCACAGGACCGGTCTTTGAGGTGACCCTGGAAGATCTAGATATGTCCAACAGTGGACATCTTTTGGCTGAAATGATGTTGATAATGACGCATCGCACAGATAAATGGGGACATAGGACACCCGTTTTTTTTATTTTTTCTTATTATGTCTCATCGCAATTGACCATTATCTCACCTTAGGGTTATCGATGATAATGTCAACGATGAAGCACGCTCGTCTAAAAATCCCAAAGTCACTTTTGAATAAAACACAGATATATTAAAAAATTCTTTTATTTCTTAGCCTCTATAGAAAAAGAACCGGCCAAGTGCGAGTGGAACTCGCGCACGAAGGGTTCCGTACCATCCATAGCCAAAAACTAACAAAAAAAAAATCACGTTTGTTGTACATGAGCCCCTTTAAATATTTTTCGGCAACAGAAATACATGATCAGTGAAAATTTCAACTGTCTAACTACCACGGTTCATGAGATTCAGCCTGGTGATAGACGGACAGATAGACAAACAGAACCTAACAACGTTAAGAGTCTACAAAAGCTGTAAAAATATTTAACATTGTGAAAGATTTATAAAAGAAAAATAAACTTGTCACTTAGCTCACGATAATTCAACCTTGTCCCGGGTCACTAGGCCCAAAGGCTATAAAATAACTCGCGAAATTATTGCCCGACGAGGTAAAATAAATTTTATAAAAATATTGAAGTAACGTCGAATAAATTACCCTTGGTCCCTTTGGGTGAAAAAAGCGCTTTTAAAATAAAAATCTTTCATTTTTTGTTGGGCTGTCATCTCTATTGTTTTATTTTGGGATTTAATTAAGCGAGAAGCAAATATATAGGCTCAAATGTCTCGCTGATGGTAGCGTACCAATAAGTTTGATCAATGACTTTCCTTCTAAATAATAGAGCAGTGGTGGCCGAGGAGTAACAGCCTCGGCTTAAGAGTTTATAGGTCATGGGCTCAAACCCAGCCAGGCGCTTGACTTTGTGTTATTTACTTCTTATTTACGGAAAACATCTTGAGGAATTCGGCATGTCTTAACACCAAAAATTTGAAGACATGTGTCAATTACCAACTCGCACTAGGTGCGCGTGGTTCCGTGGGCATTTCCAGATAGCTTAAAAACTACAATTATTATATCTATACATAAAAAAAACAGTAAAGAAGAAATGTCAAATTATAGACCAATAGCTCTTACTTCTGTATTTTCTAAAATACTCGAGAAACTGATTTTTGAAGCTATAACTTCTTTCTTAAATATAATCTTTTGCGATGAGCAGAAAGGTTTCAGAAAAAAATTAAAAACACTAACATGGCTATTTACGACTTGCTACATAACATAATGATGAATATCGACAGCAAAATATTGTTTGTGCAATAAATACTGACATGACTAAAGCTTTTGACTTCGTTAAACATGACATTCTTCTGCACAAACTTGACAGGTACGATATTAGAGGAAACGTTTTTACACTTATTGAATTTTACCTAAACAAACGCAAACAACAGAGAGAAACACTAGAAAATGTCCCAAAAGTAAGATTCAATATAAATATTTATGGATATAGGAGTGCCGCAAGGTAGTGTTATCGGGCCCTTAATATTTTTGCTTTTTATAAATGATCTACCTAGACAAATTCAACAGCCAATGGTATTATTTCCTGAAGCGTTTACGTCCAGACACTTTGACTATTGCATACAATGGACAAAAACAGACAATATAAATGTTGCAAAATTTCTAGGTATAATAATTGACAATCAACTGACATGGAAACCACAGGTAGAGAAGATCTGCAAGAAATTAAGCAAATCTGCCTACATTTTATATAATTTGACAAACAAAGTTAGCACTGACACGATTATTATAACTATGTCTCGTTCCTTCTGTTTTAAGATACGGAGTAGTTTTTTGGGGTAACTGCAGTGAGAGAGATTTTCAGAGCCCAAAAATATTGCATTAGATCAATGACTGGAATAAATTCAACAGACAGCTGCGTTTAAATCCCTCAACTTTCTAACCTTTCCATCGCTCTCTATTTTGGAAATGGGACTGTTTGTGAAAAATAATCAAAATTTATTTTGTTCAAAGAATATTGATCACTAAACAAGGCCAACATTATAAGATCTCAACTCGCACTTGCACAGTTTTTTTTAATTAGTCATATAAATACTCTGGATTTAATCTCATAAAAAGTGGGTATGTTTAGGTGCTACTAGCATGTACAATTTTGAATATAGATCGTTTTATACGTGTTAGTGGTATAATGAAAGACAATGCAATAATTCCAATCTTCCTATGTATATAGACTAGCCATTCCCCGTTATCAAATAAACACTGGGTGTGCCTTCACACAGCAATTATGTAATTGATTCTAAGAAGCCAGGAAAGTCTATACGTGAAGCAATTTTTCTTTTTATTTATAGAACAGGCCGGAAATTAAAAACTTTTCTGTTTATTGTCTCGCTTCGTCTTTGCTCGTGTAAATCACGTGCAGTGTTCGCCGTAGTAATATCTTGGAAAGTAATAAAAATTGCATCTTAGTGAAATAAATATAGAATAAACTTTATTGTACGAAATAAAATAGTAACAATTTCACAGATACTATATAAATCTATGGGTACGATCCCTTCTTATCGCTAGCAGCGATATATACCAGACAACCTTAACTATATACTCGTAAATACAATTCTCATCAGAAAAATCAAAACACCTTGCAAGTTTATGTTTTATAAGGATTATCAGAAAAATGTGTATATTTAGGAATGTATGTCAAATGTCGTTTAATAGTGAATAAAATAAGGTTTTCAAATCCTAATGTTAATATTCTAAATTCAAATTAAATATTGATAGGTTTCGTATTTTGTTTAACAAGTCATTTATGTAGTATGAAAGAAATTGAAAAAAAAAAACGCGTAAATGAAAAAAAAACAGCAAATGTTTTAATAACTGGTAATCCCTACCCGAGCTCTAATTACTGCTTCTATACGGTTCTTTATCGATCGGATGAGAGTCATCATCAAATGTGGTGGCATTCCATTCCATTCCTCTTAGATTGCATTTTGCAGCTGTCTAAGTGTTTCTGGGGCAGAATCTCTTGCACAAATTCGTCTCTTTAATTCATCCCATAGATAATCAATCGGATTCATGTTCGGGCTTCTTGCTGGCCATCCTATAATGGAGATACTGACTTCGGTAACATAATCTCTTACGACGCTCGCGGTGTGAGCCCTAGCATTGTCGTGCATGAATATGAAACCGTTGCCAATAAAATCTGCATAAGGTATAACATGAGGCTCAAGATATTGTTCGATGTACCGATGACTGTTTAGTGCAGGCAGACGTGGCTCAGACACAAAGACAAGCTCTGTATTACCGTCGGCGCTGATTCCTCCCCAAACCGTCCACGAACTGAAACTATAGTTGATCTTTTCTTCAATGCAGCATTGTGCAAAATGTTCTCCATCTCTTCTGTAGACCTTTTTCCTTCCGTCGTTACCATACAGTATAATTCTACTCTCATCAGAAAAGAGGATTTCGTTTCACTAGAGGTATGACCAATTTAAGTGCTCACGTGCAAATTTAAGGCGCGCTCTGCGATGGCCTGCTGTTAATTTCGGCCATTTTTCTGGCTTGAACGATACCAGTCCACGTTTCTTCAACCTTTTTCCACTTGTAAAGTCACTTACAGGCACACTACGTACAACATGAAGGTGCTGCTGCAGTTGAAAAGCATTAAGGCGTCAATTTCGTGTAGAAGTTGTTACAATAAATCGATCATCTCGCTCAGGAGTGACCCGATTCCTGCCAGATACTGAACGGCTCGAGAACAAACCAGTCTCCCTATAGCGTTTGTAGAGTCTATGAACAGACGACAGGCTTACATGCAATCGATATGGCTAAGTCGATTCCACGTCAACAAATCTGGGGTGGGTGCCAGATTTGTGATAATATAATATATAATTGTGAACGCCTGCACGATTTAAATAAGACGCTGTAGTAAAAAGAACTGTTGCCTTTCTAAATTTTTAGGCGTTTTTTGTACAAATATTAATAAAATTTATATTTTTTTACCTTATATATGTACGAAGCTCAAACTAAAATTCGTGAAAGTAACAATTAGTAAGCAATTATTGATGCAACAAACTTTGAGAAATTTTGCGTCCTTCATGCTGAACACGGAGGCCACCATCCATCCTGACGTCAGAAGGCTGGTCAAAAAAATATTCATATTTTTCTGAATGTGTCATATGTAGCAATTATTGATTAAATGTAGCAAATATATGCAATTGGGTAGCAATTCTTGCATATATATTTTCAGAGCCGCTTGCCATAGGCAACCAGCCATTCTGACGCTAACATAAATCAGGTGCATTATTTGGAATAGTTTGTTTATTGCTCGATACCCAGCCATCGCCCACAAAACAGAGTCCCTGGACAGAGCTTCAATGACGATCAGCATCCTGCGCCGACAAATATATATTATATTTACTTAGCTGTTTTAATACAAAAATACCTAAACTACAATAAAACTAGACTCCAGCAAACCGTATCAGAAAAAAAAGCGATTTATTGAAGAGAATGATTATATAATATCTTCACACAAGTTTGACGTCTACCCGTCCATTCATCACAGACCCGTCATTCCTTCAAAAACATAAGAGATTTATTCAAATCCGTAGCTCTACATATTACTGGTTAGTGAAATATTTTTATCTTTAGACGTCACTGAATTTTAGTTTGGGTGTCGTGGAATATGATTTCATTCATGACTCGTTCTATTGATGGACATTTCTAGATAGATTCGGTCTTTTGTGATCTAGATTGAACTGGATTTCTACCTAGATAGATAGTTTTACTTATATAAAAGGTTTTTCTTCGCAATATGTGGGGTTCCTTTCTTATGAAACTAGTAATTTATTGAGTGTATGAGAAGCACAATACATTTGTTTAGTTGATTTATGCCAACTATTGTCGGCGCTGGACACGCCACAATTATGGCGGCCCCCTCTTTGAGGAGTGGCTGGAGCAGCAACACGGCCTCCTCACCTTCTGCATGGCGCAGGTCCTCACCGGACATGGCAAGTTCGGGAGGTTCCTGCATCGGATTCAGGCGGAAGAAACGCCCGGGTGTCACCATTGTGTGGACCGCCCGGAGGACACAGTGGAGCATAAGGTGTGCTCTGCTTGGGCGTCTTTGCGTCGGGCCCTGGTTCGAGCTAGGGTACGAAGCAAGAAGGAATGGCACGCGGCGGGCTCCTTACGCGAAGCAGCAAAGCGATTTTTGCAAAGCTTTGAGCATTCTGTTTTCTGTGTCTGGGTGTAATTTATCTGATGTATTTAGAAATATATAAGTATGATTATCAGTTGTCTAGTACTTATAACACAAGCTCTGCTTAGTTTGGGACTAGACGACGTTGTGTGATAGTTGTGGAATATTATTCCTTACTGGTTGATGCTGTGATAACCGTGCTTGTCCGATGCGTTGAACGCTTGGAAAATGGCTTGTCCGAACACGGATTTGCCCGACAACCTGTCGTTGCAGAGACGGTGGGATGTGCCGCTCTGCAGTATTATACGGAACAACCTAATAACTACATCGTCAAATACTGCTGAGCGCTGGCTGCAGGGGAATGGGAGGCGGGTTTGTGGCTTCGGGCAATCTCGTCATCCACCATAGGCACTATGATGGATGACGCCTCGTTTCAGCTCGTAATCTGTTTACGCTTAGGCGCACCTTGTGTTGCTTCACATCGGTGCTACTGTGGTGAAGTTGTCGATAGCTTCGGAAACTATGGCCTGTCCTGCTGCAGGAGCGCAGGCCGCATAGCACGCTAGCATCACTGACATTATTCGTCGAGCTCTCGTCACCGCCGGCGTACCTGCCGTATTAGAACCTAGCGGTTTGGTACGTGACGATGGGAAGAGACTAGATGGTATGACGTTCGTGGGTAGGCCTCTGCTATGGAACGCAACCTATGTCGAAACCCTTACGCCATCCCATGTGCTTAGTTCGGCGGGCGTGCTGAGACCCTCAAACGGTGTAAATACTGTAACCTCATTGGTAATTACAGTTTTGAGCCGTTTGGGATATTTTTAACTGTCCATTTTAACAGTTAAAAACATCCCTTTTAAAACTATAGCCCCAACACTACTGCCTTTTCGATCAAGCCTTGTCTTATCCCCTCAAGCTGAAAGTGTGTCAACAATCTTCTAATCCCCTGATCCAGACTCAAGCCACAAGACAGAGAAGCACCGAAAATCAAATTCTACCTACGCGCGAAAACTTGGCCCGGAGAATTTCCAAACTTAAGTGGCAGTGGGCATGGCACATTGCTCGCAGAACTGATTGTCGATGAGGCCAAAAGATTCTGGAAGACGCACCGTTGGAAGGCCTCCTACAAGATAGACCAACGATCTTGTGAGGGTCGCGGGAATCCAATGGATGCGAGACGCACAGGACGGATGGTGACACCTGTTGGGGAAGCCTTATGTCTAGTAGTCGACGTCTTTTGGCTGAAATGATGATTATGATGACATAGACACTTTTCACGTACATCACCACTCGATGTACGAATCTATTTATTTATCCAGAACTCCAAACTGATAGTTACGATAATTAGCAATGAATTCTGTGAAACACATCTGTATATAACAACTCCTGCCCCCCTAGCCAAGTTACAACCGTTTCGTTTCGATCTTCTTGCGTCGAACGCCTCGAGTAGGCCACGCCTCCAATTCCTTTGCCCTGACTACGTGATTCACGACGTCATCTCAACGCTGTCGACAAACAAACGAATCGGAAGCGTGGCCTACTCGAGGCATTCGACGCAAGACAAATGAAACGAAACGGTCGTAACTCGGCTAGAGAGACTGACTCGCTTACTGACTTATTAACGCCCAAACTCTTGAACCTAGAACGCTGAAATTTTGCAAAGATTTTAGATATTAGATTTTATGAAGTAGGTAGACAAAGGATTTTCAAAACTTCATTATTTAAAGGGATAAAATGGTGGTCCATAGTTTGTATGTGGAAACCTACTTTATACTTACTTTACAAAGATACAATAACACATATTATACGCAATATTACAGATAAGCCTCTCACTAAGTCTTCTGGCTAAATATCAGACATACAGACAATATCTCCTTCCATTCATCAGCGAACAGATCTAGTCCAGGACTGGATTCAAGGACCGCGTTGAGAGCGATTATGTCTGTGTACCTTTTTCGCTTGTTGTATTAAACTGGACTTCTGTACTTATTTTGCGATCCACTTTTCTAACGAGCCTCTCCTAGACGAGCATCGGCATGGATACAATGGACTTTTAACAGGGGATTAATATTCAAACCTAGTCCCTTATGGGAGGGTGTACTTTAACCTATATTTGTAAAGTTTTGATGGGTTGAGGATTAGTAACATGTACCCAACTGTTAAACGGAGTAATCTGATAGTAGGACAATTATTTATATATTTTGTTAATTCCTGTATTGTATTGCAAGAAGAAGCGGTTTGTTGGTACAGAATATAGATATCTAGCTTCTACCAACGGCTTCGCCCGCGTGAAAGTCGGTTTCTCCGTACAATCTTTGGACCCCCGTTTTATCCCCTTAGGTGGTGATTTTCCAAAAATTCGTTTTTAGCGGATCTCTAAACCTTATAAGGAACCTACCTGCCAAATTTTAAGTTTGTAGATGTTATAGTTTCTGAGATTTCATGATTAATCAGTGAGTGGTATTTAGCTATTTTTATTTTTGCATGCCTGACGGTAGAATGTACTGGATCCTTCTTTTACTTAACACCATATTTTTGTACCTACATTCTTGAAAATAAATCATCATTTCATTTCATTTCAGCTTTTATATATATGGCCAAAGAAAAGATGGATGGATTGTGTAAACAGTGATATGAAAGAAAAGGAAGTTAGTGATAGTATGACGGTTGACAGGATAGAATGGAAGAAAAAAACGTGTTGCGCCGACCCCAAATAAGATGGGACAAAGGCAAGAAGATGATGATGATGATATATATAGATTTGAGAATCACTGAGAATATTGAAAATTTGTACAGGTCCTCGCGCTTGAACGGCTGAATGAATTTTTATGAAACTTGGTACATGACTGTAAACCTCGTCCTGAAAGAGCACACTTTCACTTTTTATCACGAAAGTAGTTTTTCTTGTGAAAAATTTTTACTATCTAAGTGAATGTTAATGGCTCTTAATAAATTAGTGTGTTTCATCATCAACAATTGCATTACTGCTTACCATCAAGTCGAATCACAGTCAAGCACTAGTTATGTCATTTAAAAAAAAACACGCTGGCGAAGTCTCTGGTTGCTAAGATATAAGATGAAAGAAGATACAGAGTAAAATACCTACGCTACTTGCGTAATTACTTCTTCGTTTTTTCTCTCTAGAATTTATTTTAATTTTAAAACATCCACGAGTAATTATTTTCGTACTTCTACATATGAATGACGATTCTGCTTCAGATAATCGAATTCCCAACAACTGAAACATGAAATCGCATTTCAATATAAAATGTATCTTTTTCGCCAAGAATTTTAACAACATCCATTGGAAATTTAATCCACAAAATAACAGGATGAAATATCGTTAAAAATTTTACCGCCCACACAATTAACAACTTCATAAAAGTGAAATCATTAATGAATCCCAGAAATGAGATAAAAAAAACTTCTGTTGGAAGTTTTTCCCGGAAAAATTACCAGAACGGCCGTGATGAGCGATGAGGTCAGTATGTAGGTATATATCTGATGACACGAGACTTGGTTTGTACGTAATGAAACTAATATTATGAACACGTTTCTATGTTAGAGTAATGCATTATTCAGCATTGCCATCCAGCGTGGCAATGCTCCCAGCGTTCTAGGCACTTTTCCCATTGACATCGATGTGGACGAATTTATTGATGCCCCATGAGTTCTTTTTCTACCCGTTTGTACATATTATTATTTTCAGTTTGTTTAAATACTTTTTAAGTTATAATATTTAATAGTTATGATGTATATAAAACTTGATTAACAAAGAATAAAGTGTTTAGTGACAAAAACAAAGAATTTAGTGAGATTAAAGTAATTACAACATAACAAACGAGTATTTGTAAACAGTCAAACATTAATAAAGGTCAGAAGACAGGGTCGGCCAATGAGAAGACGACATCTGCCCGTCCTTGGGTGCAAATTGGCCAAGGGTAGGAGAGAACAGAGTCCAAGAGAAACAGCTGGAGGCTTATGCCGAAAGGCACACTGACTTGAGGGACATATTCTTACCAGCCCCCCTAGCCAAGTTACAATCGTATCGTTCGCACCGAGCGCTTCGAGTAGGCGTCATCTCAACGCTCAGTCACGTGGTCAGAATAAAGGAACGGAGGCGTGGCCTACTCGAGGCGTTCGTCGCGAACGAAACGATTGTAACTTGGCTAGGGGGGCAGGGGCTTTACGATGAGCGAAGCCTACCCCTCGACCGCCGATTGTACATACGTCTGTACAACTTGAATGACCTTGAAAAACTCTTAATTGTTGTTTTGTACACATGTTTCTACGATTTTTTTTAGCCTAATATTTTGGTTTGTATATCAATATTCCCGAATAGTCTCGAAGACTTTTCGAATAGCAAAGAATGTTTTTTTTTTGTGACGTCGTTTTTCAACATCGAATTTTCTTTTTTCAGATTTATTCCTATATTTATACTATATGACCTTGCTTTGTGCCAAATTTCTGGATTCTGGATTTATGGGAAGTACCCTATAAATTTTGATTGCTTTGAGGGTGTCGAAATACACGTTTTTTTGCGACATAAACGGCCGCATCTTTTTACCCTATTATTTTAGAACTTTGATTTTTTCACAGCTTCAATGGAATGGAATGGACTGCAGATCTTAGTGTATGGTTTTAATTTCAACTCGATACTTCCACGCGTTTCTGAGATAAAGGGTGTTGGCAGACAGACAGGTAGACAGACAGATGGACGGACAACAATGTTGTTTATACGAACCTACTCTGGAATTAGACTCATCATAACAACTGAATGGGAACTTGAAAAAGTGATATAAAATGAGGCCACCAAATAGCACTACGTGATACACACGTCCTCAATTCTCAGGCCTTTAAATCGCCCCTATCTACTTTGACAAGAGCATCACAGTGATTACTCACAAATTATTTCAAGGTCTCAAAGAATTCAGATCTTTTATGGTCCAGTGACTGTTAAAAGAATCAGATTTATGAAGAAATTGCGATTTTCCTTGACATTTTACGTCGAGGCCATGACCTCGGAAAAGATTTAATTATGTTAAAATATTATTAGGACTTCAGAGGTCGCTGACCTTCTTATTTGTAAGGCCAGCGTATTCGTCTTTATACGCTTGGTGTATGCCTACGTGAAGCTTGCATACAAAACTATGAAGATGTGTCGACGAAGCGGCAGCGTCGCGGCGTCGTGTCGATGCCGTAGCGTATAATTACGAATATGCGTCTATGAAGCTACGCGTCCGTAGACAGTAGCCCTGAGTTGTTGTTTTTTAAAATATAGAAAGAAATATTGAAAAGTTCTTTAATAAAATTTTCTGTAATTGGCTAGGCAGCCAATTTCGGTAAATTTTCCGTAATTGAATACCTAGAGTTACTAGAATAGGTACCCTAAGTAGCCAATTACATTAGGTATTACGTTAGATTGATTTTGTTGCTTTAATAAAAATCCAATGTTTGATCATTTTTTGCAAATCAAATGTTTTGCCGAGTCTAAGATTATTTTATTTAGGTATTTTTATTTAGGTAGGCCATTCAATGTTTACGGTACATATTATATGGACTTAGGAAATTATTAATCCCTCGAGCGTATAGTGGTATTATTATTACGTAATTGCGCGTTTTTACGTAAAATCACCAAAAAAAAACAATAAAAAAAAAACTTTTGCAGGATTTTTCTAGGGATATAGAGACCAAAATTGTCTGTCGAATAAATTTCGTACATCCGTGTGTACAAAATGACAATTAAGCGTTTTTGAAGGTCACACAAGTTATACAGACGTATGTACAATCGGAGTTCGAGGAGAGTATTTTTTTTCTTCTTGGTAAGTGTCGCTGTAATGTTATGGATGTGAAACGCAGTACAGCCGGTCAACGGTCCTGCCCCCCTAGCCAAGTTACAATCGTTTCGTTTGAGTCGAACGCCTCGAGTAGGCCACGCCTCCGATTTCTTTGTTCTGACCACGTGAATGAGCGTTGAGATGGCGTTAGAACAAAGGAATCGAAGGCGTGGCCTACTCGAGGCCTTCGACGCGAACGAAACGATCGTAATTTGGCTAGGAGGGCAGAACCGTTTGACATAGCGATACTTGGGGCAGGCTATGTCCAGTAGTGGCCGTGATGATGATTTCTTTTTTAAGTTAAACATCGCCATTGCTACTACAACGACCGTCCTATCAACTCAAACTCAAACTCAAAAGTTTTTTATTTCACATAGGCCTACATGGGTACTTATAAAACGTCAGAAGCTAGTGCATGGTTCCGAATTGGTCGTTTCCTATGGAGAAGAACCGGCAAGAAACTCCATGGTTACTCTTTTAAAAAAAAAATGTTGTTGTTACAATATTTCCATATTGCAGTATAAGTAGTATGTATAATTATCATCTTTGAACTTGTACTGTACTTATTAGCGATCGGCCCCAGCTTCGCATGGCTGTTAGAAATCATTGAAATTCCCGGCTTTTCTCTATTATAATATGCATGTATTGTACACCTGAACTTTTCTCATGAATTACTCCGTTCATTGGTGAAAACTGCATGAAAAAGTTAGTTTGTACGGAACCCTCAGTGCGTGAGTTCAACTTACACTTGCCCAGTTTTTTTTTAGTGAAATCGGTTGTTTTTAGTTTACATGACCCTATGACGTAATATCATGGTGGTTACTATTTTGCTTATTAAAAAATAGATTATAAACTGTAATATCCCCTGACAGATAATATATAGTAATTACACATTCTCATATCTAGATCACTCATGTACCTACATCCCAAAATAGATGAAGCTAATGCCTGTGACATAATCTGTAAGTATAACATATTCATATCATATGTAATCACAACTCATCAATTTGAAGCAGATACGAAGACTGTCAGAAACATGAAACCATCGTATGTTACGGGAGTTGGAGCGGATGTTGGAATCTATATACATAATATATAAAAGGAAAAGCTGTCTGACTGACAAATCAACGCACAGCCTAAATTACTGGGACTTGGATCGTGAAATTTTGCACAAGGCTTGAAGAGGTTTTTAAAAATACAACTTTTAAAACGAGAAAATTTATTTGTATTCATTATTTCAGCCGATAGACGTCCACTGCTGGACAAAGGTCTCCCCCAAATGTCGCCATAATGAACGGTCAGGTGCGTCTCGCATCGATCGGATTCCCGCCACCTTCACCAGGTCGTCGGTCCTCCTTGTAGGGGACTTTCCAACACTGCGTCTTCCGGTATGTGGTCACTACTCCAGAAACTTTCGGCCCCAATGGCCATCTATTCTGCGAGCAATGTGCCCTGTCCATTGCCACTTAAGGTTGGCGATACTTCGTGCTATGTCGGCAACCTTGGTTCTCCTGCGGATATCTTCATTGCTGATTCAATCACGCAAGGAAATTCCGAGCATAGCCCTTTCCATTGCCCTTTGGTTGACTGTAAGCCTTCTGATGAGGCCGGTAAGCGACCACGTTTCGGAACCAAATTTCATCACTAGCAACACGCACTAGTCATAGAATTTCATCTCGAGACACTGTGGACGAGAAGATACCGCGCAGCTTCCCGAACGCTTGACACTGCTTGCTTGCTTATCGACTTGAGGCGCTGTAGTAAATTGTCGTCGTTATATGTTACCGTTTGTATGCAACATTTTATTAGCATAATCAGCCTTTTAATGTTCCCACTGTTGAGACCCAGGCCTACTCTCTCTAGGAGAGGGATGGGCCGTAATCCACCACGCGGGCCCAGTGCGGGTTGGTGAATGTCACATGTCTTCGAATTTTTGGTGCTAGGACATGCCGGTTTCCTCACGATGTTTTCCTTCACCGTTTTGAGAGCAGTGGTGATGAAATAAATTACACAAAGTAATGCGCCTGGCTGTATTTGAACCCGCGACCTACAACTCATAAGTCGGGGCCCTACTCGGCCACCACTGCTCACATTTTATTCAAATTTTATTCCTTGGGCCCATATACATAAAATTTAGTATATTTAGTAACTAAATAGTTTTTCAAAACTATCTATAAAACGAATTAGATGGTGTTAAAGGTTGTATGGGAGAATTTCATTCCTTGGTTTAATAAACATGAAATTTGGCAGTTTTAATCAAAATGAATGAAAGAGACTGTCATTCTTAGATTTTCAAAATTACCCACCAAATACGGTTAACACCCCGTTATTTTTAATTTTTTAATCTTGATAGGTTCACACTTGACCGCTATCTCACCTGATGGAAAGCGACGATGCGGATGACGTCTATCGTCACCGCGCTTACCTAGAAATAACCTAGTCACTCTTGACTTAAAGATTCATAGATTGTAGCTATCACGAAACACAGATTCCGGCAAGGAATTCCACTCCTTAGCTGTACGCACAATGAATGTGTTCCCAAAACGTGTTTTGTGCGTATAGGTGGGATGTCCACCATGTACCAGTGGTATTAAGGTTTTTATAAAAACTTTCTAGCGAACAAAGTCGCTAGTAAAGTGCTAGTCTGAAATATTTGATCGGGCTTGAAAAGAAGATTTTTAAAGTAAGTTTATGTTAAAGATTGATTTATAACTGAAACGGTTTTGCAAGTCGATGTCGGATCGAAAAAAAACACATCAACTTTATGTAGGTTTTTTTTTTTTATTGGGTGGGAAAATCATCCTAATGACATCCTCGCTCTTGGGCGGAGCGGGAGATAGTGTCAGACTCTTACTGACTAAAAACCCACTCCTGTTCCTTCGTTACCTTCGACCCAGGGCCCCGGGTTTCGTTTTCACACTACCCATGGCCCCAGTTGACTTCACGGCTGACATCTCCCTGAGGCGCGCGTGGAGCAATACGCGCCGTCGACGACTTGGGTTCGGTCCGGACGGTTACCGGAAGGATTATATACATAAATCTTCACTAATTAATTGCTCTTTTTAGAATAGAATAAACTTTATTGTACACCAAAATAGTAACAAAACTTTCACACTAATTTAAATGTAAAATTAAAAAAAAAAAAACAGATCTTAAATTCTTACTTTATATTAGTTAAAACTGTATCAAAATTCATGCCTTTATGGAAAATGAAGCAAAAAAGAGATATAGTATAGCAAAAGGAAAAAAGAATGTAAAAAGATAATTTTTTGCTAATTTTACACGAAATAGCTAAGCTCAAAAGCCAAAAGTTAAACCAAAACCCAAAAGTTAAACCAAAAGCCAAAAGTTTTCGTAGCTCGGAAAGATCAGCCTGTACTCATTCATGGAACATAACATATCCCAAACGATAAGTAAAAACAAGCATCAATTTCCACTCAACCGAAGAAGCTTCTCTACCTCCAACGCCCTTCAAAAAACTCTAACCGTTATTAACCATATTAATATTATCACGACGATTCAATAAAAGCCTATTAAGGCCCCATAAACTGACTTTATAGCCTCCTATCCATATTTTATAGGCATTTTATTACGTACCGTTTTATGAACGTACGAATAATATTATGACGTACAACCTACGCACTGGAATACGTAAATCAGAATGACGGATGGTCGCTCAGAATAGGAATCGGTATACAGCGGTGTAGGTAGGTTATGAATCCTATGAGGTAATCACGTCAAGTTTATGTTACGTGTGTTAAACTTTAGGTTGATGATATCGGTCAGGTGTTAACGTGTGGATGTGACTAGCATAGGATTGAGGTGTTTGGGGTTTTAAAGAGGAGGCCTGTTCCCAGCACTGAAATCGTGGACACAGGTGTTAGTAATCATGAAAAGCAGTATCAATGGCTGAGGCGAGCATTCCACAGGCACAGCTTAGTTGTAAACATAAAATATAATGAATTATTAACTCCTTACTAAATAAACGACAACAAAAAATGTTACTACATTGAATACAAGTTTTGTTTATACTATTTCTGACTTTTACCATTACATTACAACATAAATAAAATATAGGGACACATTATCCCAATATATCGGTATTTTTGAATATTTTTTTATAGTATATTTTAAATTATTATTATTGCAAACCAGGCATACATATACCCCAGTCGGTACTGTGCCTCACTTGCGAAACTAAGACGTATTTAAAATTTTGTGCTTATTTGAACCGATCTGATTAGTTTTTAAGTAAGTTAGTATAGTACAGAAAATACAAAACACAAAGAAACCAATCAATGCCTAAATTTGAAAAAGAATAACGTACCTTTAATATAAAGTTTATTTGAACTTATAATTCCAAGGCAATCCAAAGATATAACACTTCAAAGCAATCCGTTTTATAAAACGGCAATTTCCAAGACCAAGCCCGTGTCAACGGTCAACGTACCCAAGCGGGGCACACCTCCACCATGTCCTTCACAATGGTCCGCACAATGTGGTGGCACCGGGCTTTTCTTCTACCCGAATCAGGTGTCGGAACCTCCCGAACATACCATGTCTCATTGTGACCGGTAAAGTGGATGGGGAAAGACCTCGCGGGTGCAGCCGAATACGTTGTTCCGACAAGATCCGCACCGCTTTTGACTCTACGGTATACAATGCCCTTCACACCGCCAGAGACAAAAACAGATGAAGGAATATCATAAAAGTTAAAGTGATGAAGCAGGGCTGAGCATTGAGGAATACGACGCAAGAAGAAGGGAGGACCTGCATCATGCTCTAGGTGAGCACGTCATAACTTTCCTGCCACTCCTAAAAGAGGGGACTTACTGCCATGATTATGGCGTGCTCAACCAAGAGCGGGTGAAATTGTTTTTTTATTTTTTTATTGATATAAACCAGTGCTTGACTGCGATCCCACCTGATGGGAAGCAGAGATGCAATCGTTCGGTGATTTCTTTTCGTTTTTGAGTTGTTTGTTTAATTTTATGTAACTATAATTGTGTGAATTTGTAAATTAGATATTCATTTAATATTTCTACACCGGCAAAGGTGAGTGTGAAGCGAGGTGTGATTCCGTAAAATATTAGGACCTTCATGTACCATGTACTCAGAAATAAACGATTCTATTCTATTCTATTTTGTTTACTTTACGCAGAAGGCATACAGCGATCTGCGTATCCATTATAACAACACTTTCCGGGTGTTACTGGGGCTGCCGCGTTATTGTAGTGCGTCCGGCATGTTTGCCGACCCAAACGTCGACAGTTTTTCGTGCATTATGAGCAGATGTGTCTCTTTGCTATGCCGAGTACGCGCCAGCCCCAACACTGTTCTCAGAACGCTGACTGATAGGTGGGACTCTCCGATCTTGGGGCCAAGTTCGGTGCGTCTCATCCAGCCTAGAATAAATACCTATTTGTTTTTTTATGTTACTAACACTATTTCTATGTTTGAATTGTTACTAACACGATATGGCAAGTTCCGAAATAATCGTTTTATTATTATTATTATTCGTACTCTTAAAAAATACGTTCAAAGGCCTCAGGCTCATAACCTAAGCGTATTAAAAAATAATTTGGCCTATCGCCAACAAGCAAATTAAGAATCCAGTTATTCCTTAAGATTTTTCGCTGCGCTAAATCGACTAAATAATTTTCTCAGCAGAACTTTTGTGCTTATTTCTTGTTAGGAAGACTTAAACAGTAGTAAAACGGGATTAATTAATCATTGTTAGCGACAAATGTACTAGCAACGTTTTTCTTTTAACGGGTTTGTCGCAAAAACAAAATGGTTTCGAATTTTGTTTCTTACTTTGTTTTTGTTCAGTAACGAAGTAGGATTTATTCTTAACAATTTCAGTAACAATAATGTTGTCAACAATTTCTTGCAGCCTATTATTATTTTGCTTTTAGCCTCTTTTTTTTTCGGGTGGGATAATCATCTAATGACTTCCCTTGCTCTTAGGTGGAGCGAGAGTGTCAGTATTTACTGACTAAAAACTCACTCCTGTTCCTTCTTTGCCATTTTTCCAGGGCCCCGGGGATCTCTTTCACATCACCCATGGCCCCAGTAGGCTTCGACCCTGCTGGGCCCCTACGGTAGGTGACATCTCCTTGAGGCGCGCTTGGAACACTAGACTGCATCGACGACATCGACCGGACCGACCCCAGGTCCGGTCGGTTACCGGACGGTCGGTGGGCTATTATCTATTGCTCGCCGTCGGCAATCCCGCGCCTACGGTGCCTAGAAATCGGAGTTTTTAGCTTCCGCCAGCGGCTTACCCGCGTGAAAGACGTAAATTTTCCCAAAGGAACATACTCCTCAATATTTTTTTTATTAGCCCTCTTCTCCTTTTAAACTTCGCTGTCTTGAGCTATCTCTGGCCAATTTTACCCGCGAACATGATAGATCGTCTCACCACCTTAACCGCGGTCGCCATAGACCATGTTGTCCTCCCTCAGGCATCCAGTGAGTGACCTTTGCCTATCTGTCTGGGTGCATTTGTACTCACTCCCGGAATAAAAAGAAAAAAAAACTTTGTCGAAAAAGTTGACAGTATAAAAAACCCGACTGCTAAAAATGACTACAAAGTTCAAGACAAGTCACTTGAAGCAGTCTAATGCAGCTGATGGCGTCAAACTTATGATTGTCCTAAAATAAATTCTGCTATTTGGCCCTGTGGGTGACATTAAGCCTTCTGTCGAGACTGTGAGCGTCCATGGTTCAGAGCCAACACGCACTGGTCGTAGATTTTCATCTTGAGACTCTGTTGGACGAGAGAATACCGCGTAGTTTCCTAAATGCTGCTCAACCGAATCGAATTCGACGACTGATCTCTTTCTCGAAGTTAAACCTACCAAAGTGGACCGTCTATCCCTGGTAAATACGATCTTTAATTCACATTTTAAATAAATACTCAAAATGTAGAGTAGTGGTGGCCGAGTGGTAACGGCCCCGACTTACGAGTTGTAGGTCGCGGATTCAAACCCAGCCAAGCGCATTACTCTGTGTAATTTGTTTCAACACCACTGCTCTCAAAACGGTGAACGAAAACATCGTGAGGAAACCGGTATGTCCTAGAATCAAAAATTCGAAGACATGTGACATTCAGCAACCCGCACTGGGCCCGCGTGGTGGACTACGGCCCATTCCCTCTCCTAGAGAGGAGGCCTGAGTCCCAGCAGTGGGAACATTAAACGACTGATTATGCCATAATGATGTAGATAACTTTTATACATTAAAATTGTGTGTAACTTGAAAAATAACTTAGGCTTTGTTTCATCGCAATCGATTGACATTATCGAAAATTATACTACATTCAACACCACTGCTCTCAAAACGGTGAACGAAAACATCGTGAGGAAATCGGCATGTCCTAGAACCAAAAATTCACACACACACACATCACACGCACACATGTCACATGTCTTCGAATTTTTGGCACCCGCACCCGCACTGGACCCGCGTGTTATATTACGGCCCATTCCCTCTCCTAGAGAGAGGAGAAGAGCTTAGAGAGAAGACCTTAGTCCCAATAATAATAAGACTAAAGACTCAAAATGTGCAGAACAAAAACTATAATCAAAATTGCAAGTCAGAGATTTTTGTTTTGCTCCAAAACTACATTAATTTAGTAAGAAAAACTGGTCAAGTGTGAGTAGGACTCGCACACGAATGATTCCGTACTACAACATTAAAATCAAGCAAAAAAAAAAACGCCGATAAAATAATGTTTCTTTTATGGAAACCCCCTTTCATTTTTAACTTTATTTTAATATTATTATTTGTTGTTAGAGCGGCAATAGAAATTCATATTCTGTAAAAATTTAAACTCTCTATCCTATGGTTTATGAGACACAACCTGCTGACAGATGGACGAACGGACGGACGGCAGCGCCTTAGTAATAGGTTCCCGTTTTCCTCCTTTGAGTACGGAACCCTAAAAACGCTTCGAAGCCAAAACTTCTTGCCAACTAACTGATTAAAAAACTTTTGTTAGTAATTTTGTAGTTGTACTCACAAAAACTATTACACAGCTTTGGAAAAATGGACGTGATTCGAAACTTAGAATTTTGATATGACCAACATACATTGACACCTGTTTTTCATATAGTAATACTTTTAGTTCCAAGTTTTTTTCTATGTTGGGGGAGATGAGAGGTCTTTGTAAACTAGTCGATCGTTTCAGCACTTTTCACTACAGATTCCATTTTGTCGTGTCATCGTTATGGAAATATGGATGTGGGAAAATGGAATATTGAAGGAAAAAATGTGAACATGTGCAAAATTATGCATGGTACTAATATTTCTAAAGAGATCGATAAACTATATGAGATTTGTTTATTGAAGCTTGCAGAGAGCGTTTTTGGTAGTCTAATATTACAATGACTTATGTTTATGCAATATTTATTGTTTTAAATATCGCAGCAATTGCTGATGGGAGCCTTTATGGCCTTACACAGATTTTTGATGTATTGTTTTAAGGGTTCCGCATCCGAATGGTAAAACGGTATTACTAAGACTCCACTGTCCGTCTGTCTGTCACCAGACTGTATCTCATGAACCGTGATAGTTAGACAGCATTTTCACAGATGATGTATTTTTGTTGCTGCTATAACAACAAATACTAAAAAACAGAATAAAATTAATATTTATGGGTGTTCGGATCAATACAGGATGTATGAAATGGCGACAGGTCACTGGAACAATTTGTGACCCACGGATGCCCCTCAAGTTGAAGGGTAAAATCTACAAGTCCGTGATAAGACCTGTCATACTGTATGGATCAGAATGTTGGGCTGTGAAAAAGACGGATGAAAAAAGATTGCATGTAGCGGAGATGAGAATGTTGAGATAATGTGTGGTGTGACGAGAATGGATAAAGTGAGAAATGAATATATGAGAGGAAGTTTGAAAGTGGCGCCAGTGACTGAAAAGTTGAAGGGGAATCGTTTCTCTTGGTATGGTCATGTAAAGAGGAGAGATGAAACGCATGTTACTAAAAGAGTTATGAATATACATGTGGATGGATGGAGAGGAAGGGGAAGGTCAAAGAAAAGATGGATGGATTGTGTGAACAGTGATATGAAAGAAAAGGAAGTTAGTGATAGTATGACGGTTGACAGGATAGAATGGAAGAAAAAAACGTGTTGCGCCGACCCCAAATAAGATGGGACAAGGGCAGGAAGATGACGGGTATTCACATACAACAAACCTGATTTTATTTCCGTGTTTTATTTCCGCTACGGACGATACGGAACCCTTCGCGCGCCAATCTTACTCGCACTTCGTCGTTTTTTTTTTTATTATTGTTTCGTATTTATTATTTGGTTTAATAATTGGTCTGAGGCACAAATAATTTTTTTTTTTCGTCTTTCTTTCTTTGGCAGGGAGAAACTTCAGATAGCCATCTGCCACGTTCCTAATCGACTCCTTTTGCTTTGTTTACGTTCATCTAGTACAAATTTTCGCTAATATGTTTGTAAGTTCTATGTTAATGCTGGCCAACCTTGGCACCATAGGAAACCATTTTCACATAATCTCGCACTTCACAAAAGGCGAGAGAAGTTATTTGTTGATAATGGGAATGAAGAACGGTAAAAAAATAATTGTCGAGCTTAGACTGCGAGTGCTGCCGCGACCTGCAGCCGCAGCCGATCGCAGAAGTCGACGCGCACGAAGTTACGTCACTCCAACCTGTTTAGACAAGTCCCGAAATAATCGCTACTCGGAGCCGATAGCGCTCATATTGTATCGTAGATTTGTATTTTTTTTTTATTAATGATAGACTCCCGTTTGACCACCATCTCACCTGATGGTAAGCGATGATGTGGTCGACGATGGAGCATGCTTGCCTAGAAGTAACGTATTCACTCTTGACTTAAAGACCCCTAAGATGTAGCTATCAGAAAACACAGACTCCGGCAAAGAATTCCACTCTTTGGCTGTACGCATAATAAATGTGTTCTCAAAACGCTTTGTGCTTATGGGTGGGATGTTCACCATGTACCGGTGGCGCAACGCCGTACGTATAGTGGTCCGATGATGGAACAGACTTGGTGGAATTAGATTGTGCAATTCCAGTGCACACTCCCCGAAATTTAAACAATAAAATACCGACAGGCTAGCAACTCGGCGGCGATGCCCAAACCTTTGGAGCTTCGACGCAACAAGTGCATCATTGCCGATGATTCTCTTGGCTCGGCTCTCAATCGACTCTAGCGCATTTAGATTTGCGACTGGTAGTAGCTTGTGCAGCCAGCCTCGGAATCACTCCCGGCTGCGGATGCAGGCAAAGGCTGCATGTCATACGTGTGCTACCTGCATTCGCAGCCTGCATCCGCAGCCTGCAGTCAATGTTCGAATGGCACCTTAACTTTACCGACTTATATATTTTTTAACCTTACTTCCGATATTGAGCTTCAAATTCCAAAAAAAAACCTAAAACAAAAATGGAATTCTACCTGAACGCTCGTGGCAATAGCATTATTGATAGTACGTAAAGCCCAGACACCTTTCAACACTTAGCAACTATTACAGTTGTTTAACGACCCGCTGAAGAGTTTAACCATCTCATTCAGAGAATGTATTTCATTCTCTTTGATCCATCGTCAGTTAAAAAACCATAAACTTAAAGAAACTACTGAATGTTATTCAGCTAATAAACAGACTTGTTCATGAATCTAATCTGACTTTTATAACATGAACGTACGAGTTCAGAATGGACATGGAATATATAGATTCATACAGAAGACTCGGTCAAAACAATAAAAAAAATTATCTTACCTTTTGTCAATTATGTTTAGATTGAATCTAGTCTAACTAGATTTAGCTAAATATGTATCTGTACTGTACTTGAAATGACTAACCATCTGACCTCCACAACCCGCTAACTGAATAATATAATAGCCTTTGATAAGAATCCCGAACTTGGGACAGGCCAGCAATGGATAGATCGCCATCCAGCCATCCGGAGAGGACCGTGCCTGAGTCATTGACGGCACTTAGTGTTCCACGCGCCTCTCTAAGGGATGTTTGCAAAACCCGGTAGGGCTGATTGATGCCTGCGAGGGCCACGAAAGTTTTGAAAGTGATACCATAGTCCCGGAACACAAAGAGCAACTGAAAGGACACAGGTGGGTTTTAATCAATAAAAATCTGACCTTCTTTCTAGCACGGAAGAAGTTATGTCAAGTTATGACTGCACTAGATGATCATTATTCGTCACCTATCCACGGGCAAACTTCAGCAAGACGTTGCTCAATCTTAAAAATTGACTGTGGCTACTTTTATTTAACTACGAGCTCCTTGACTGTATATAACGAGCGAAAATAAGTGCACACTTGTATAGACGTCTACGTACGACGAACTCAAACAAATGCCGGTCGCAATTGCACTCGCTCTACGTCATCGCAAGTGTAGGTACTTGCTTGGTTTAGATGAAACGTGTCTGAGTATTCGTGCGTGTTCGCTCATTGAATGGAGATGACATTCTGTTCTGTTCTATTTATTCCGTGGTACCGATGCTTTATAATCCAACGTTGTTATTTTATGCTTTGTTTAAAAATATCTGGAACTTTCTGTTTGTAATGGTTGCGTGGTTATTTTTAATACTTGGTGTTTCAGTACCCCACAATATGTCTCTGTACCGTCTTGAAAACAGTAATGAAAATTTTTAAAAGTAAATCCCTTGCCTGGGTTTGAAGTCACGGTATACACTGTTTTGGAAGCTATAAGCATAATCAGGCTTAAAATTTTTCCACTGCTGGGACTCAGGCCTCCTCTCTAGGAGCGGTAATCCACCACGTGGGCCTAGTGTGGATTGACAGTAAGACATGGCTTCGGATATGTTTCCTCACGATTTTTTCCTTCACGTTTTGAGAGCAATAGTGATGACCTAAATTACACAAAGTAATGCGCCTGGCTGGGATTGAACCCGCAACCTACAAGTCGGTAAGTGGGGGCCGTTACATTGGACCACCATTGATTGCTCTTTTTACACGATAATCATCATCATCTTCCTGCCCTTATCCCGTGTTATTTGGGGTCGGCGCAACACGTTTTTTTCTTCCACTCTGCCCTGTTACTCGTCATGCTATCACTAACTTCCTTTTCTTTCATATCACTCTTCACACAATCCATCCATCACGATAATACAATTTTATTATTAACCTCAAGCGGTGAAAATGTAATAACCTTGTTGGAAGTTATATTTTCGAACCGTTTGGGGTTGAAACTCTCGGTTCGTGGGGTCCGAGTGCTCACAAGTTGTATAAAGATCTGTCAAAACGTCTAGTTGACACTCCGCGTGACCCAAGGGCTGGCTTTTACCTCGGACAGAGGATAAGCATTGCCATATATGCCACCAGTCTTTTGGGCACATTACCAGTCGACAGCGAAGTGGAAGAATTTTTTGATGCCATATTTTATTTTGATTTTAGTTAGTTGTAATTATTAGTGTAGGTTTTTTTTATTTTTATTTATTGTAATTATAGTTAGTATTTTTAATGTAAATACCTATATAAAAATTGTATGTCAAGTAAAAAAAAAAATATTCCCAAAAATTCTATTGATATCATCATCATCTTCCTGCCCTTGTCCCGTGTTATTTGGAGTCGGCGCAACACGTTTTTTTCTTCTACTCTGCCCTGTCTCTCGTCATGCTATCACTAACTTCCTTTTTTTTTAAAAAAAAATCTATTGATATAATAAAGATTTTTCTTCTTACAGGTATACTCAACACCGACTAAATAAAGCCCAAGTTGACAAGGTAAGCCATGTTATTGATTTATGGCAATAACGTTGCCTTCTACTTTTTGGAACTTAAGAGCGTCCAACCCAAGATATATTATCATCATGTTTCATACAACCGCTTTTACGAGATTATAACGTTATTACATTTTTCTCTAGATATTTTAGAAACACATATCTTGTGGACATCTAGGTTTCTATAGGGGTCAAATCATTTTATATAAGACTAATCTAGTAAAGATCTCTAAAAATTTGCTATTTTGCGTGAACTTTAGGGCTTCATAATGTACTTATAAATTTAAAAAATTAAAGAAATGCAACTACAATAACCTTGCACATTTAATCAAGAATCCGAATGATGAAATATTTTCCCAAAAGCTTTTAAGGTTTTAAAAAAAACCACGCATTTCCTGCAACAAGTTTTGAAGTATGCGAAGTTTTTAAGTAATTGACGCAATTAACGAATGCCAAGAGAGCGTTCAGGTGTCTCATTTTTTGCGTTGTCTCTTTATCAGACACTAGCTTTTGCACACAGCTTTGACCGTGTATGTAAAATATAGCCTATATCACTCAAAAATAAAGCAGTTTTCTACCAGTGAAAAAATGTTAGTAATCGGACCAGTACCTCTAGAGCAGAGATGCACAGACCGCGGCCCGCGGGCCGCATGCGGCCCCCCGGCAATATGCCAGTGGCCCGCCAGCAAGCTAGCTCTTTTCAGATCACAAATAAATTCGGACAATTACAATCTTTTTCCAAATTACAAGAAAATGGCTAAAAATTTAAATAAAACTGCCGTTAATCTTAGCTTTGTAGAAAACTGAACGATTTTCTGAGTTTCTGAAAGATTAGATTAAGAAAAAGACTCTGCGCACAATGCAGTGCCACGCTTCAAATTAATATTTTATATAAAAATTTTGTTTTTTTTTTGTTTTTTAATTTTTGCTGGTGGCACGCTTTTAGGTCCTCATTTGCTCAAGTGGCCCATAGTTTCAATAATTCTGTGCTTCCCTGCTCTAGAGTATACCTCCTACAAACAAAAAAACAAATTTTTCCTCTTTATAATATTAGTGTAGATTGCGTTGGAATGAATGAACCAACAGGCTTTTAAACCATGCTCACGTTGATGATTGACAAGTGGGAAAGTGCCTGTTAGGGCCACAACACAAAACTGCGTTGCGACGTCACATCGTAAATATCTACAAGCTTGCACGACGCATCGCATGATCTTGCAAATTGATTCACACCGCACATTGTATATTGGTCACCTGAACTGATGCTTTGCCGCACAAAATCGCATCGCAATCGCAGAAAATCGCAACGCAGGGTTCTGCAATGCGGCGTCATATCGCATCGCGTCGCAGGTTTGTATGGGAGCTCTTAAACAGAACTGGCAAAGTCTGTATGTACTTTAAACTTCTACTTATAATAAACGACGATGTAACGTATATACCTACGTTCGCTTAATAGACTTCATATACTCATGTTACTCGTGTTTACAAACCAAACAGCTGAAAATCCCGGGCTCACACTACACTACGTAAACCCGTTGAAACTTCCCGTAGTTGCGGGAACTATAATCCCGGATGGATAACAGCCCTATGGATTTCACATGAAGCATCAGAATTTATGGACTTAGTAAAATTTGAAAGATTTAAACATGAAACTGTTATATTTGGGATTTAAATTATTATTATTATACCAGTCCATCACGGCTTCGTGAGATGTCAGCAAAACCGTAGGTGTCCAGCAGGACTTATGCCTATTACGGTCATGGGAGGACTAGAACACAAAGCAACTGAAGGAATATAGTTTTTTATTTTTATTGGGTGGGGAAATCATCTTATGACAAATCTCGCTCTTGGGCGGAGCGGGAGATAGTGTCAAACTTTTACTAACTAAAAACCCACTGCTGTTCCTTCTTTGCCTTCGTCCCAGGGCCCCGGGTTTCACTTTCACACTACCCGTAGCCCCAGTAGGCTTCGACCCTGCTGGGCCCCTACGATTTACTGACATCTCCTTGAGGCGCGCGTAGAACAGTACGCGCCGTCGACGACTTGGGTTCGGTCCGGACGGTTATCGCACGGTCGGACGGCGAGCCACCCGTTGCTCGCCGTCCGCAAGCCCGCGCCTACGGTGGCCGGAAATCGGGATCGGAACCTGCCGACGGTCAAGGCATGAGGGCCGTTGCCTCACGCGTTCGGCCGCCTCCTTTGCTAGCATTACTGCTTCGCTGCTTCGCTAAGGAGGCGACCGACCAAGTACCGCTCCTTCTCGCTCCGGACCATGACCTGAAACAGGGCCCGGCGCGAGAGATCGCCGTCGCCGAAAGGAATGTAGTCATTAGAAATCGGACACGCCCTCGCACTTCATCCTAAAGCCGAGAAATTTAAGTCATTAGATGATTTTCCACCTCAAAAAAGTGGTGTTAAAAAAACTTACTCAAATTTACTCTACAATTACATCCATGTATATATTAAACTTAAACCATCCTCATGAATCAGTCTGTCTATTGATGATAGCTGCATTAAAATCCATTATGTTTATCGCCAACAGACAGACAAACGTGGTAGGGGGGAATTTGTTTTAATGTAAACCAAAGTCGCCCAACGTTTTGTTTTGGTGTATAAATACATGCATAATATAGTAAAGAAAAGCTTTAAAATTCTTTTTAAAGATTTCTAACACCTGTGCGAAGTTAGAACGGGTCGCGTTTTCAATTTACTTTTTTATTGTTTTTGTCAAAACTATGAACTATTTATTTTTCAATTTTTATTTTTATTCTTGATAGGTTCGCGCTTAACCGCTATCTCACCTGATGGAAAGCGACGATGCGGTCGACGATGGAGCGCGCTTACCTAGAAGTAACCTATTCACTCTTGACTTAAAGATTCCCGGTTTGTAGCCATCAGGAAACTCAGATTCTGGCAAGGAATTCCACTCCTTAGCTGTACGCACAATGAATGTGTTCCCAAAACGTTTAGTGCGTATCAATAAAATAAAAGAGTAAAAGAATCCATCTCTATAATTTACTTTGCATACCAACATAGAAAAATTTTACACAAAAAACATATAATAACAAAAACCGATTCCCTAAACATCACAACATTTCTCACGATAAATAACCACTTTCAAAAACCCACTTTATATGATATCTTGTGAAAAGAAACTATCTCAAAGGGTCTCTTTCGAAGTGACAGTTTGGTCCTTAGGCAAAGGTTGGCAAATCCCTTCGCTGCCCGTTTTGACAATATGTTTGAAAAGGGAATGGTCAAACACGATGTGAAACTATTTTGGGTTCTGTATGCTTTTGTTTTGAGAAACGGCCGTACTTCGCGTTCGGTTTTTCAGAGTCACCTAGCGTGTTTCATTTGTTGCAACACTAGGTGTCCCCAGTGGTTTTACCCCCGTCTTTGGTTAGTACTCCGCTTCTATTGGCAATAGCATGATTTTAAATAGTCTGTAGCGTTCTTCGATAAATAATAGGCTGTCCAAAATTAAAAGACTTTTTTAAAACTTGGACCAGTTCCTGAGATTAGCGCGTTTAAACCAAACGAAGAAATAAATTCTTCAGCTTAATATATTTAATAATTATTTGTATGGCCTACAAATAGTTGTTTCAGAACTAAGCGGAAAAAAAAATGTAAATGTAATGTGCATAAATGTTTACATTGCTAACGTACCCATGATACAGACTAAATTCCTAGTGTGGGCAACGTCTTTTAAAACCATTAAAAAGAGGTAAAATAATTCAGCGAACCAAGAAGATTTTTAAGGTTTCGTATTTTATGAATGAAAACGGAACCCTATTTTATTTTGTGTATCTACTTTATTTATTTTTCTATTATAATGTGTGCTTTATTATACAACATGATACATAAAAAAAAGATTCACAAAAATGTTGACAAGACTTAGGTCTTAAGTAACTCTACGTCATGTGTCTGTCCGGTTGTTTGTCACTGGTCATATCTAACTACTTGAATACAACACAAAAGACTAGCTGGTGGCCGTGACTTCGTCTGCATCTGACTGACGCGACGGACGGTATTTAAGTGATTTATAACACCTGTGCAAAGCTAGAGCGAAAGTTTATATACGCATGTATATTTTTGTCACTTCTTTACTCTTTAACGGCTGAATGGACGTGGATAAAATTTAGCAAACGGGTAGACTATATTTCGCAATAGGATACAGGATACTAAAAAATCATTTAATGACTTCGCCCACTCTGGGCGGAGCGGGAGAGAGTGTCAGACTTATACTGACTAAAACCACACCTGTGTCCTTCAGTTGTCCTTTGCGTTACAGGACCACGGGTTTCCTTCTCAGCAATTACCCGCGGTCTTAGCTAGCGGGCATCGGCCCTGCTAGGCCCTTACAGTTTGAGGAGCGCGTGAATCACTACGCGCTGTTGACGACTGGGCTCGGTCCAGTCAATTACCGGTAGGAACTAAAGTCTTGAAATTTCATCATCATCATCATTTCAGCCGAAAGACGTCCACTGTTGGACATAGGCCTCCCCCAAGTGTCGCCACAATGAACGGTTTTGTGCGTCTCGCATCCACCGAATTCCCGCAACCCTTACCAGGTCATCGGTCCACCTTGTAGGAGGCCTTCCAACGCTACGTCTTCCGGTACTACTTGAAATTTAGCATGAATAAATATGTAAGCAATTAGGCCTACTATTGTCCACGGACGCGTAGCTTCTCTGTCGACGAAGTGGCAACATCGTATCGTCGTGTCGTTGCCGCTTTGTCGACAGCACCCCTAGCCAAGTTCCACTGTAGGCGCGGGCTTGCGGACGGCGAGCAATGGGTGGCTCGCCGTCCGATCGTCCGGTAACCGTCCGGACCGGGCCCAAGTCGTCGACGGCGCGTACTGTTCCACGCGTGCCTCAAAGAGATGTCAGCAGCCGTATGGGCCCAGCAGGGTCGAAGCCTACTGGGGCCATGGGTGATGCGAAAGAGATCCCCGGGGCCCTGGAAATAAAATGGCAAAGAAGGAACAGGAGTGGGTTTTTAGTCAGTAAAAGTCTGACACTATCCCCCGCTCCGCCCAAGAGCGGGGATGTCATTAGATGATTTTCCCACCCGAAAAAAAAAAAAAACCCCTAGCCAAGTTGATAATCTGCAATCGTTAACGCTTGTCGAAAACTAATCAAAGGTATGGAAATGACATCATCTCACCGTGTCAGGTGGTCGGAACAAACGAATAGAAAATTTGTACCCAAGTTCACATCGTTCAAAATAATAGAATTAATTGTTGTCGTTTCTACAATGTTCAACGCTATATCCTTTGTTATTGTAGAACGAGCGGCCGACTCAGGCGCGTCAACATGGCTACCAACTTTTTCTACAATTGCTGACATCGAGGTGTTACCGATTGGAAAACGGAATTCGACACTAAACGGTAGTAACTTGACTAAGGGGGCAGAGCTTTGTAGTTATAAGCTGTGAGCAGGCGTACACCAAGCGTATAATGACGAATACGCGTCTATAAAGCTACGCGTCCGTAGTCACCTATTGTACACGGACGCGTTGCTTCATACTTACCCTCACTAATCATTCGTATGATACAACTAACCCGGTGAACTTCGTATCGCCTAACAGTCAATGAATTTAATATAACTTTCGATATAGTCAACCAATTGCGATGAAACAAAGCCTAAGTAATATATCAAGTTAAATGTAGAAAAGTTATTTACATCATAATAGCATAATCAGCCTTTTAATGTTCCTACTGCTGGGACTCAGGCCTCCTCTTTAGGAGAGGGAATGGGCCGTAATCCACCACGCAGGCCTTGTGCGGGTTGGTGGATGTCACAAGCCTTCGAATTTTTGGTTCTTGGACATGCCGGTTTCCTCACGATGTTTTCCTTCACCGTTTAGAGAGCAGTGGTGATGAAATAAATTATACAAAGTAATGCGCCTGGCTGGGTTTGAACCCGCAACCTACAACACGTAAGTCAGGGCCGCTATCGGTCTCCTATGCTCTCTATCTACATCGATTTCGTACATTTTACGTTTTTTTTTTTTTACGTAATTTATTTTAACTTTATAGTTTGATGGCGAAAAACGCATATAACATAGAATCACTTCTGTGACATCACGCGATGCGCGCACAACTAAAACAATCAACAGATTTATTATATGTATAGATAGATAGATTATGCCAAACATTCACAATTCTCATCTCATTTAATAAACACAAGTCAATTACTTCTGCCTCAGTTCTATCGATAGACTGCTATCTGTGTACGCTAAATTAGACACATGAATCTATTTGGGTATTAGTAGTGACAGCCCCGACACAAAACTGTGATGCGAATTGCTGCAATGTGACTTCGTGTGGCACAAATAGGGTTATGAGTTTACATATAGATTGATGGAAAGGGAGGCTTTTATTTTAATTCTTGATAGGTTCACGCTTGACCGCTATCTCACCTGATGAAAAGCGACGATGCGGGCGACAATGGAACGCGCTAACCTAGAAGTAACCTATTTACTCTTGACTTAAAGATTTCCGGGTTGTAGCTATCAGGAAACATAGATTCCGGCAAGGAATGCCATTCCTTAGCTGTGCACACAATGAATGTGTTCCCAAAACGTTTTATGCGTATAGGCTAAAGAAAAGATGGTTGGAATGTGTGAGAAGTGTTATGAAAGAAAAGGAAGTTATTTATGTATTTATTTATGTACACACAAACACTTCAAAGCGAAAAGAACAAAAGCGGATAGAACAGCACAAAGGTACTGCTTATTTCAAATGAAATTTCTTCCAGCAGACCTGCGACAGGAGAGTTGGATGATTGATGTAGACACAGTGTATATAAAAAAGTTGGAAAATTGAAAATATACTTTGTTATCTAAATTAAATCAGTATAGTACATAATTATATATATATCAATAAAAGTATATAAAACACATAAATGGATACAATACATAAACTAAATTATAAAAATATATATCTATAAAATATAACTTTACGAGATGGTAGAGAGATAATAGCTTCTTGAAGATAGATACACTTTTAGCGTCACGGATCTTAGCTGAAGTGAGTTCTACGACTGTGGAACTCACTTCGCCACACCGCATGAAAAGAGAAGGAGTTGGAATAGAAATGGGTATTATGGGATGGGAAATTGAGATGGTATTACAGGTAGTCGACAGTCTAATCTAGATGTTCAGTAATTCTTTATTCTTTATTGTACACACAAAACTTAACTACAATACATGGATTTGATAATTTATGTACAAAGGCGAGCTTAACTCAACAATGAGTTTTCTCCCAGCAAACAAATCCCAGCAACAAATCCAGCAATTGTCGTATGATAGATGTTTGTAGGAAAAACAGTCCAGGGAATTTGAATCATTTTCCTCCAGCACCACATTTCGAAGGTGTCAGTAAGATCGCGGTCCGTCTTAAATTATTAGTCTAATATTAGACTTTATTTATTTACTAGGTAGTGGAGTAACATACAGACACAAGCTTTCGTCTTTATACAATTGGTATGATAAGTGTTAAGAACACGTGTCACGTGTGTATGTGTGTGTCGTGTCGTGTGTGGACGCGTGGTCATCATTATGTAGCATAGCTTAGTCAGCCTTATAATGTTCCCACTGCTGGGACTCAGGCCTCTTCTCTAGGAGAGGGAATGGGCCATAACACACCACGCGGGCCCAGTGCGGGTTGGTGGATGTCACGTCTTCGAATTTTTGGTTCTTGGGCATGCCGGTTTTTCCTCACGTTGTTTTCCTTCGTGAGGAAAAACCACTATGTAGGTATATAACTGAAAAGTTACCATTGAAATTTATTTTGGTATAATTCAATAAAAACACTTCATAGCATAGCATAGCATAGTCAGCCTTATAATGTTCCCACTGCTGGGACTCAGGCCTCCTCTCTAGGAGAGGGAATGGGCCGTAATCCACCACGCGGGCCCAGTGCGGATTGGTGAATGTCACATATCTTCGAATTTTTGGTTCTAGAACATGCCGGTTTCCTCACGATGTTTTCCTTCACCGTTTTGAGAGCAGTGGTGATGAAATAAATTACACAAAGTAATACGCCTGGCTGGGTTTGAACCCGCGACCTACTACTCGTAAGTCGGGGCCGTTACCACTCAGCCACCACTGCTCTCAAAAAAACACTTAACTAATTAAAACTATATATACATTAAAATCAAAAACTAGTAGCTAAAATATGGCGTCATAAAACTGTTCCGCATCGCTATCGAAATTATGTTTTCCTAACAATCAAGAAAACCTCATCTTCCCTATTTAAATCTATCAAAAACATTAAACCAACAATGGACCTTAAAATTCCGTCAAAGCAAGAAGAGTTCAAGACCATTAAATGTAATGAAAATAAAGCGAAATAACCTTCAGAGGTATTGTTGTTCAAGAGATACAAGGTTTTTATTACCTCAGTAAAAGCCGAGTTTTCCATTTGAACAGAATCGCTAATAAAAAAATGGTTTACACTAGGCTCTTCTACTTGATTCTCTAGTGTAATTTAAAGTATCATGAGGTTTTTTATAGGTACCTGTTATTCTGCGTACCGGTATTTTTATTGGTACCGATATTTTTAGGTACTTACTTACTGAAATATTAAGTCGTGGAAATGGTATTCGAGAAAGTCGGACATATTACATTGTATTCTGACTGTTCATATATCTATAAGAATATCTGTATATATCCGGATAAGTTTAAATCCTTGAGACGAAAGCATACAGTTTGTTCATCTATCCCTTCTCATTCGAGGCTAGCTCAACGTTTCTATAATTTCCTTGGTCCCTATGTTTACAACAGAGTAAATAAAATCTTACATATATACGAATTTACTAAATATAAATGTAAAATAACAGTAGGGAACTGGCTCTTTGATTTGGACTATGAAGATACAGAAGGTATCATCAAAATCATAAAGTAAATTTAATCACATTCATTATAAACACACACACACACACACACACATACATTATACACTACACACATTACACTAAAAATGACACTTTTCTAAATCTCTCCTGCTCATAATCGTACAAAAATAAGATTCTTGTTTATGTGCCGCAAAATGCGATTATGATTAAAAGGGTGTGAGCCTGGAGATCTGTCATACAGGTCTCGAATCTAGTTCAGACTCCAGCTCTCACAAAGGTTTTTAGCCTTCAGGCAAATTTTGTAAAATATACTTGTTACAATGTACCTTTATGAGAGAAATAAATGATATTTATTATATTATTATATTAATTATAATGTCTAAAAAATGCTAAAGTTTTGTTCATTTTTTTTTCTTCTGTCCTGATTAATAACTTTTTTGTGGGCAATTTTTCATTATCCTGTGTTTGGCAAAGTGGATGGCGTCGCAGACTATGGTCTCTAGTGTGGAACGGGTTTGGTCTGACCACTGTTTGTAACAGACAGACCGTTAGCAATACATTTTTCAGATTATTGCCTTTCTTTTTTTTAAATTGATATAAACCAGTGCTTGACTGCGATCCCACCTGATGGTAAGCAGAGATGCAATCATTGATGGTGAGGCGTACTAGTTTATTAAGAGCCTATTCACTCTAGCCTTGAAGACACCTAAATTATCTTGTTGGCAATGTAGCAACCTTCTTCTTATCGCAAAACCTTAACTTCACGAATATTTCAAAACCCAATTTTAAAACGCTCATACAATTCCGGCAGAAACAAAAGTTATTTCAGAGTAAAATAACGAAATGCCGCCGCAAATACTCTGAAAACCAAACTCAACATAACCTAGAAAAGGAAAGAGAAATGCTTGACGGATGTTTTCCTTACGTTCTTGTGGAACTCGAAAATCGTAACGCGAACTATGTTCGGATCGCGCATTAACTACGGCACCGAGATTTATGATGTTACACTGGAAGTCAAAAAGCATGCACTACACTGTAAAGTATAAAGTACAGAGTAGGGATGAACGGAAGTTTTTTTTAGGGTTTCGTATCTCAAAAGAAAAAAACGGAATCCTTTTAGGTTCACTTTGTTGTCCATCCGTCTGTCTGTCTGTTGTAAGACCCTTTATCTCAAGAACCCGTAGAGGTACCAAGTTGAAATTAAAATCGTATACTCAAGTCTGCGGTCCCTTGAAGCTGTGAAAAAATCAAACTTCTAAGTTAACGGAAAAAAGATAGATACGGCCGCAAAAAAACGTACATTTCAACACTCTCAAAGAAATCAAAATTCATAAGGTACTTACTGTTGACCCAGAATCCTGAAATTTGGCATAAAGCAAGAATTTATAGTATATTTATAGGAATAAATCTGAAAACTGTAAATTTGTAGTTACGTCACAAACATTTTTTTTTTAATATTAGGGAAAAATCTTCGTAACTCAATTCGGGAATCGACTGCTTTTATAGGTAAGTTTGTGCGGAACCCTCAGTGTGCGAGTCCAACTCGCACTTGCCCTGTTTTTTATCATGCATGGGCTCGTGTTTAACCACTATCTCACCTGATGGTAAGCGACGATGTGGTTGACGCTGGAGCATGCTTGCCTAGAAATAACCTATTCAGTGTTGACCTAAAGACCCATAGGTTATAACTATCAGAAAACACAGACTCCGGCAGGGAAATCCACTTCTAAGGTGTACGCGTAATGAATGTGTTCCCAAAACGCTTTGTACGTATGGGTGAGATGTGCACTATATATCAATGGCGCAACGCCGTACGTCTGGTGGTCCGATGATGGAACGGACTTGGCGGACGCTATCTTTGCGAAGGCAGAGTAGGGAAATAAAAATAGGAATTTACACTTACCTAAATGTAAAAGATAATGATACTTACCCAGATGTTTTTTTATCGCTGTCCCTTACTAGGCATAACTCTTATATCGTAAGTGCGTTCACAAACATGTAAACTGACATACAGACACCCAGACTCAAACCACCTATCGATGACGAACAGCCCCTACCTAAGTTACAACCATTTCGTTGCGATTCTCTTTTCGTTGATCGTTTCGAATAAGTCACGCCTCCGATTCCTTTAGTCCTGTTCAGACGTCATCTCAACGCTCAGGCACATGATCAGAACAAAGGAATAGGAGGCGTGGTCGACTCGAGGCGATCAATGAAAAGAGAATCGAAATGAAACGGTTGTAACTTGGTTGGGGGGGGGGGGGGGGCTAAAATTTTAGAAAAAAATTGTTAAAAATGACGGAATAGTCAGATTTAGATATTATTAACATCATGGTAACAGTATATAAATCCGACTTTTTTGTAACTAACATTTTTTTTCTAAATATTTTAATTATAAATCGCTTTCCTATTGTTTACTCAATGTCGCTTAGTAATTTTTGCCTTTCAAGCGTTGATATTTAGATTTCCCACCTAAAACAAAAGGTTACAACCCTAAAGCCCGTAATACACTGTAGGCCATGAAAAACAACACACTTTATAGTTTACATTGTCCATTTTGTTGGCCACTAGCAAAAATGCAGCGATGTTTTTTTTAAATTTTCGGCTGAATTGGTATTTTTAGGCGCTCGACGCTCTATTTTCTAACTCAGTTGATGTATGGCTGACATTTTTTTATTTATGATAGTGGACGTTTAAGCTAGAGTTTGTTTGATGGAAAACTAAATGTGCTTTGACATATTGAATACACATCAATTATTGGAGGTGTTTCACAAAGGGAAAGCTGAATTGCCAATTTGGTTTCTGTTTGGTCAAGTTAAAAAAAAAAATATTTTAACTTTTTGGTGAATGCTATTTTGTACCTCTTTTTTTTAAGTGTGGAAATCATCTAATAACTTCTCGCGCTGTGGGTGGAGCGGGAGAGCGTGTCAGACTTTTACTGACTAAAACCTACGCTATTTTGTACCTACGTTTTTTTTTGGAATTCGCAGGTCAGTACCGGACTGAAAGGTAAAAAAATATAAATATATTTGTGATGATGACTGCAATTTAGAAAAAACGCCAAGTTTTTATTAAAATGGTGTTTAATGGTGTGTAATGGTGTACGTTTTTTCTTGTCGCTTTAAATTTTCTTTAAGGTAAATCATCTAATGACTTATCACGCTCTAAGGTGAAGCGAGAGGGCGTGTCTGACTTAGTAATAATAATAATATCTCTAATAATTCTTGATTATATTAAGATAAAAAATTACCTATTTTAAAAATACTTGAAATCGATGAGCGTTTATTACATTAAATTATTTATTTATTTTATAATTATTGTACATACATTATAATGGAAGAAGATACAGTAATAATAACAAAATATATGATAAATGATATTTATTTTGTAAGTAGTTTAAGAAAAACACTTTTACAAGTCAATTTTTTTTCGTTATTTTAAACTAGATGAGGCCGGTGTTTCCTAGCTGACTACTCTGAGAAGAAACTCAAGGGTCAAAGTCTCTTTTAAAGTCCATACACTTAATATGTAATGGTCAAATCACATGAGAACAGTGCAGATTTGTCTGAAATGGTCTTTTGAAGAAAGAACCATACAGATTTGAGTGGACCTGTCCAGTCAGTGCAAGCATTTGTCAGCATTCGTAAAGCATTATAAAGCATATACAAACATATACAAAGGTACTGCTTATTTCTAAAAGGAATTTCTTCCAGCAGACCTGCGAAAGGAGATATAAAAAGAAATGTAGACAATAGGGTCACTGGAACAACTTGTGACCCACGGATGCCCCTCAAGTTGAAGGGCACAAGTCCGTGATAAGACCTGTCATACTGTATGGATCAGAATGTCGGGCTGTGAAAAAGACGCATGAAAAAAGATTGCATGTAGCGGGGATGAGAATGTTGAGATGGTTGTGTGGTGTGACGAGAATGGATAAAGTAAGAAATGAATATATTAGAGGAAGTTTGAAAGTGGCGCCAGTGACTGAAAAGTTGAAGGGGAATCGTTTGTCTTGGTATGGTCATGTAAAGAGGAGAGATGAAACACATGTTACTAAAAGAGTTATGAGTTTACATGTGGATGGGTGGAGAGGGAGAGTGAGGCCAAAGAAAAGATGGATGGATTCTGTGAACAGTGATATGAAAGAAAAGGAAGTTAGTGATAGTATGACTTTTGACAGGATAGAATGGAAGAAAAAAACGTGTTGCGCCGACCCCAAATAAGATGGGACAAGGGCAGGAAGATGATGATGAGTGTGTAGAAATAAGAAAAGAAGAGTTTATGAAATCTTAAACTAATAAATACTTATATAACTATATATACCTTATATGCCTTACCTTATATAATATATACTTGTATATTTATTTATTTCATTCCCATATAAAAAAACTGATTTTCATCCAAATCTGCACTCTAAGATTCAGTTGAAAATCAGCGTCAGGCAACTGCTGCGTAGTTGTCTGGCATTATGCTGAACTGGACCTATTTGGCGCAGCCGTGAGACATATTGTTATTGTTAATTTTATTTCTCCTTATTTTTATTTTTTTTTATGTTTAATTTTAGTTTGTAATTCAATTATTATTTGTTGTTTAATAAATCATGATGTGCCAAATAAACATCATCATCATCTTCCTGCCCTTGTCCCATGTTATTTGGGGTCGGCGCAACACGTTTTTTTCTTCCACTCTGCCCTGCCACTCGTCATGCTATCACTAACTTCCTTTTCTTTCATATCACTCTTCACACAATCCATCCATCTTTTCTTTGGTCTCCCTCTCCTTCTCCATCCATCCACATGTAAACTCATAACTCTTTTAGTAACATGCGTTTCATCTCTCCTCTTCACATGACCATACCAAGACAAAAGATTCCCTTTCAACTTTTCTGTCACTGGCGCCACTTTCAAACTTCCCCTAATATATTCATTTCTCACTTTATCCATTCTCGTCACACCACACATCCATCTCAACATTCTCATCTCCGCTACATGCAATCTTTTTTCATCCGTCTTTTTCACAGCCCAATATTCTGATCCATACTGTATGACAGGCCTTATCACGGACAAATAAACATATATTTATAATATAAACATATATATTTTCTATCTTTCATTTTTTTTTCTTTTATATATACCTACCTTTTTTATCTTATATGTTGTATACAGCCACCATATCCACAGGCTGTTACAAAAATGATCCCATAAACAGCGGGAAGCTTATTACATCTCTATGGTACTCTATGGTAGTTACACGCTTATGGGGTGCTCATAATAATAGTTATGGGTTATGACACATTATTGGATGAAAGATATGAAAATTGCCTCGTTGTTTATCGAAATAGCCATTGGTTATATTTTATTTATTTACAAATTAATATACAATAGAAAATAGTTATGCATGAAAAAATATTTAACTAACCTGCAGTGGCGAAGAGTTTTTTTTTATTGGTTGGGAAAATCATCTTATGACAAATCCCGCTGTTGGGCGGAGCGGGAGATAGTGTCAGACTTTTACTGACTAAAAACCCACTCCTGTTCCTTCTTTGCCTTCGTCCCAGGGCCCTGGGTTTCACTTTCACACTACCCGTGGCCCCAGTAGGCTTCGACCTTTCTGGGCCCCTACGATTTGCTGACATCTCCCTGAGGCGCGCGTGGAACAGTACTCGCCGTCGACGACTTGGGCTCGGTCCGGACGGTTACCGGACGGTCGGACAGCGGGCCACCTATTGGTCGCCGTCCGCAAGCCCGCGCCTACGATGGCCGGAAATCGTGATCGGAATCCCGGCGGCGGTTGGGGCGAGAAGACCGTTGCCTCGCGCGATCGGGTGCCTCCTTTGCTAGCATTACTGCTTCGCAGAAGGAGGCGATCGCCTGCCACTCCTCCTCACTCCGGAGCATGGTCTGTACCAAGGCCCGGCGCGAGAGATCGCTGCCGATCGCCCAGTGGCGAAGGGTGGATATTTTCTAAAGAGAAGCCGAACACTCACCAAAGGCTTCTAGCTCCATGGTGCAAAAAATAAGTCCAAATCTATCCCTACGTTTTTCTTAATTATTCTATGGAGTGTATGACCTAACTGTACATGATTTTTTCAAATCTTAGTTTTGAGTAAGAAATTTCGTTACAAAACAAATAAACAGCAGTCTATACCTATGCATTAATACTATTCTAAATGACTTCGGCGGCCCAATATACAAAATCACAATTCACGTGATTTACCTCACTTCAACGCTTAAAAAATACGAAAAGAAAACAAAATCTAAAAAAGACGATTCGCGCCAAACACGCACTATCCGCCATATTAATTTTATTTTATAAACAATCCTTACAAATAAAATGCAACTTGCCAGTGAGAGTTATAAGCAGATAAATTAATTTTTATTTTAATATCATCAGAATTACATCATGAATTATTATTTTTTTCGGCTTTCAATACAATTAAGAAGGAATATTCAATACAATTAAAGGCATTAAATAGCTTACATTAATTACATTACTTAAATACACATCTAAATAAAATTAAAATTCAGAGTCTAGAGAGAAAGGGAAAAATTTTGGTCTGGTTTTCTTACAACAATAAAAATTGGATGAAAAAAATCCACAGGGTATGAGAAGTGTTTAGGGGTCTAAAAGGATAGCAGATGACCCTTCCAGTCGACCATTTCAATTTGGCACTCGATGCACCAAACACCCAGTATATTTCTAAATACATAATAGATAAATTACACCCAGACACACAACAAATGATCGTGCTCATCACACAAACATTTGTCCTGGGTGGAAATCGAACCCACGACCTCCGGCTTAGCAGTCAGGGCCACTAACCACTAGACCAACAGGCCAGTCATCCTTTCAATTCTGTTTGATAACCCTATCTACATTAGTACAGTCGCAAAATTAATTATATATTCAACACATTTGTAGCAACTATATCCAAATATCCCTTAAACCATAAACACAAGAGGAATCCCCGACGAAGGCAGCCGTTATTACTAACAGTCGCCCGTCAAATCTCCGTAGTAGCTGGTTAATCTAAATAGACTCTAGGCTATACAGTTAGAACTAGAGATGGGCCGACTTCGTGAAAGCCGACTATGCGGCCAACTTAAATGGTCGGTGGCTTGTCGGCCACATTAAATACTCGGCAATTATTCAAAACTCAATTCTTTATTGTATTCCACAATGTACAGCAAAAGGAGGATATGCGGAGATAAGCCCCCCTAGCCAAGTTACAACCGTTTCGTTTCGATTTTCTTTTCATTGATCGCCTCAAGTCGACAGCGCCTCCTTTTCCTTTGTTCTGAGCTCGTGACTGAGCGTTGAGATAACGTCAGGATATAGGAATCCTAATACCTATTTCACATTTTTCAAAAACACACAACTCCTAACCCTATAGCAAGAGCGGCCTGTTCAAACGTGGAGTAGTCGATAAAAGTAGCAATGGGTGAAAATTTGGGAAAACAGATTTCTGGGCCATATTTTCATTCTCAAGTCAGTCTTAAAATCTAAATAGCTTTACCTATCGACAACCGCATCGAACAAGGCAGTATCTCGGATTACAGTCGAAACAAAATTCAAACATAGCACTATACCTTTTTGGTTCATTTTAAAAAAAACACTGTGTTAATGTTACAACCTTGTTCGTCGATTTAGGTGACACCTGCAGTTTTATTGTTTGCTTGATTGTGTGCAGTATGAGTATATATATACAACTATTATAACCAATAATTGTCAAATGATCAGCTGTAGTAAATTCGGAGAAATTTTTTGAGCTAGCTCTCGTCCTTGAAGTCAGGAAATTGGCACCAGTTCTGGCAAGGGGTGTTGTGTTACCTAATTACTGGATTTTGCAGGTCATCTCAGATAGGCAGTCACTCCATATAAAATACTAACAAGTAACAACCATATGCATCTGTTTTGACTGGCAGCCATCATTTAACGCATACTAGTCATCTAGTCGGCTGGTTGGCCATGTCCATAGTTGGCTCATCTCTAGTTGGATCTGTTATGAATGCTTAACAGTCTGTTTTGACGAGATAGATGCTATGTTTGTTAGTTTAGTATTTGAGGCGAGTATTCGAGATAGTTTTGAGCTGAAATCTTGATTTGAAATCTGTCAGGTTTGTAATGCAGAATTGTTTGGGTATTATTCTATCTAAAATTTCAGTACATTGTTATTATTAAGAAGTAGGATGTAGTTTAGATTGTTAAAATTGTCATAAATATCAAGGATGTTAAAGTACATCGTTGTTTCAATGGTGACGTCAGTTTTCAAATCAATTTTCCGCCCCGGGTTCTTTTTATATTTTAAGCATCAACATCAATTAATACCTACACGCCTAAAGACCCGCAAAAGGCTCTTAATTAACTAGTGTGCCTCACCATCAACGATTGCTTCATTGCTTACCATCAGGTGGGATTGCAGTCAAGCACTAGTTTATATCAAATTAATAAAAAATAAAAAAGTTTTATGCGATTTACGCCCTCTTCTAAAGACTGTGCAGAGGATGAGAGTTGAGTGCTGTGGAAACTGAAACACCCAACATCTCCATACTTTATCACTTCATCAGAACCTCTCCTTCCTGGACGCAAACTACAGTGGCCGATCTGGAAATCTCTTAACCGACTGCTGACCCTGGTTGACCACTGCAAAAACAATCTGGCTAAATGGAGCTTTCTCGACCCATCTCTCTAACACACTGCCAGTGTGGAGCCGCTGCACAGGACATGCATCACCTGCTAACCTGCTCATCCAACACAATCACTAATACTAGTCTAATACTAGTCAGAAACAAATTAGTCTGAGTCCATCGACACGAAATTGAAGAAAAAGAAGAAGCACTCTCGGATGGGTTACATTTTTTTTTTAGTCGGTAAAAGTCTGATACGCACTCACGCTCCGCCCAGAGCGGGGTATGTCATTAGATGATTTTCCCACCTACAAAAAAAAAGACCACTGTAGCTTTATCGAACAAGAGAGGGCTAGAAGAACTAAATTTCAACGATTGAATTTTTTCAACAACGGTGATCACTGAGGTAAGAATCCCACACTCCCTGCATGAAACCTTACCATGTCGTGTTAAAATGTCGAACGAGCGAGTGAGAAAGAGGGATGGAGCTGTATACCCTATATAGCTCCATCCCTTTAACAGTTCAGTTTAAGTTTAGCTCGAAAAATGGTTCACCTTAAAAACTCATGGTAGGGCCTCAGGTCTTTAAGGTCCTTAAAGTTCAGGCCTTTTGAAGGTTCTATTAAGGTATGGTTTCCGCACTTAGTCCTATGTGGACCATTGTACGTGTAAAGTGTTTTGAAGGTTTCCCCAGATACCAAAAAAAAAATAGTTTAACCCAGCTGAGGAGCCTAGTCAATGTATACACAATTCAAGGGGGGAGGGAGGATTCACACTTGTCAAATTACCCTCTTCGTATAACCCACTACCTATATTCAATGTACAACATGAAACTTTGTTTTTGTAACTATGGATAGCCTCGCGTTTGACCACTATCTCACCTGATGACGATAGAGCACGCTTGCCTAAAAGTAACCTATTTACTCTTTACTTAAAGACCCAGGTTGTAGCAAAACTAACCAGAACGAAGTCCCAATAAATTACACCTACACACCCTCTCACAATATCTTTCAAGATCATAAACTCATAACTCTTTGGATGTCCCTCGGCACTATAGGTTTCCCCGACATCAAACTTGTCTTCTATAGTCGTAAATCCTTGTTACCTTAGGAGTCGTGGTAACTTTTATGCCAACACAGAAGGGTAGGTATCTATGCATATTTTTACGATATAGCGTGGTTATTGGTTAGTAAGGGTACCCGTGGGTTTGTCTACATGTTTTATGGACTAAAAGTCCCTTTTTCAGCTGAATTTGGACGAATTTGCATTGTGAAAAGACTGTAGTATATAATGTTTATTTTGCAAATCACTACATAGTATAAAACAAAGTTGTTTCCCGATATTTGTACCTATGTATGCTTAGATCTTTAAAAATACGCAACGGATTTTGATGCAGTATGTTTTAACAGATATAATGATTCAAGAGTAAGGTTTATAATTATGTATAATAAATACAACCATAATATACTCGTAGTAGAGAAACACAGTGTGATGTCGTAAAAAAACACATTTTTTTGCGCTTGGAGCACACGGTGGAGGTGTGCCCCGTTTGGGCAGAGCAACGCCGTGTCTTCGTGGGGGCGATCGGTGGTGATCTCTCGCACCGGGCCTTGGTACAGACCATGTTTCGGAGCGAGGAGGAGTCGCAGGCGGTCGCTCTCTTCTGCGAAGCAGTAATGCTAGCAAAGGATCAAGGATCGAGGATCGGCAGCCGATCGCGTTAGGCAACGGTCCTTACGGTCCAATCGCCGCCGGGATTCCGATCCCGATTTCCGGCCACCGTAGGCGCGAGCTTGCGGACGGCGAGCAATGGGTAGCCCGCCGTCCGACCGTCCGGTAACCGTCCGGACCGAGCCCAAGTCGTCGACGGCGCGTATTGTTCCACGCGCGCCTCAGGGAGATGGCAGCAAATCGTAGGGGCCCCGTAGGGTCGAAGCCTTTTGGAGCCATGGGTAGTGTGAAAACGAAACCCGGGGCCTTGGGAAGAAAGCAACGAAGGAATAGGAGTGGGTTTTTAGTCAGTAAAAGTCTGACACTATCTCTCGCTCCGCCCAAGAGCAGGATTTGTCATTAGATGATTTTCCCACCTAAAAAAGCTAGCTTGAACTCTCGGCTTCCAGTTTATCAAGTGTTTAGTAGTTTACATAGAGCGACTGCCTCTCAGATCTCCACAACCCAGTTACTGGGCAACACGATACACCTTGAATTGACTGATGTTCACTTTTTGGTATCTGACTACACATAACAACTGTCAAAGATTTACGAATGATAACTGGGTACAACGGCCATACGTGCTTTCCGAGGCACAGTTTGTCAGAAGTGACCTAGATAAATTTAGAAAAGATATTATGAATTAAGAGCAGTGGTGGCCGAGTGGTAACGGCCCCGACTTACGAGTTGTAGGTTGCGGGTTCAAACCCAGCCAGGCGCATTACTTTGTGTAATTTATTTCATCACCACTGCTCTCAAAACGGTGAAGGAAAACATCGTGAGGAAACCGACATATGTTAGAACCAAAAATTCGAAGATATGTGACATCCACCAACCCGCACTGGGCCCGCGTGATGGATTACGGCCCATATCCTCTCCTAGAGAGTAGGCCTGAGTCCCAACAGTGGGAACATTATAAGGCCGACTATGACTACTACTATTATGAATTGATAGATTCACTCCTTCTCCTCCACACCTCTTGCATGAGAGGCCTTAACCACTGGACCATCACGACACATCAGCTTAACTTATGATGAACGATAAGCAACGCTCATAAATCATTAACAAAACTAGTATGCGCCAATTCGCGCTGACCAATCAACACTGTCATGCCTAAAACCCACTGTGGTCATATTATAAATTGACTAAACAAATCTGTGTCCGTTATATTTAGTGCGAAGGCTAAATGTTAGGAAAGTGATCGGACTATCAAATCAATTGTTCCTCTAATTCTGGCCGGACGTGTAAATAGAGCTTGTTAAACAATATTGATGGGTGTGCAAGAATAGATGGTGAGTTGTGTTTATTTTGGGTCGTTGTGTACTGTATTGTTTGTTGTTGATGTTTATTTCAAAATTGTATTGAAATTTTCTTGCAAAAGTAAACTGTGGAGCAGGGGTGATTTTTTTGTGTGGTACGGTGTAAAAATCATCCAGTGGCATCCCCAGCTCTTGGGCGGAGCGGGAGATAGTGTCAAACTTTTACTGACTCTATACCCACTATTGGTTCTTCGTTGCATTTCATAACAGGGCCGAGTCTTCCTTACAAAATCAAACCCTTGGCGCCAGTAGGCTTCGACCCTGCCGGGCCCCTACGGTTGCTGACATCTCCTTGAGTCGCGCGTGGAACACTACGTGCCGTCGATGACTTAGGATCGGTCCGGACGGTTACCGGATGGTCGGACAGCGAGCTGCCCATTGCTCGCCGACCGCGAGCCCGCGCCTACGGTGGCGGGAAATTGGGATCGGAATCCCGGCGGTTGCCTTTCGTACCGGGACTGAACCTTCCTTTCAGAAACAGATCCTTGGCCCCAAGTAGGCTTTGACCCTGCTGGGACTCTACGATTTGCTGACATCTCCTTAAGGCGCAGAACGCGCCGTCGCCGACTTGAGCAGGGGTGTTAAGGATATGACATTTTAATTTTTAATCTGCATACGGACACGGATCATCGTCTTTCTGCCCTTATCCCGTTTTATTTTGAGTTGGCGCAACACGTTTTTTTCTTCCACTCTGTCCTGTCACCCGTCATGTTACCACTAACTCCCTTTTCTTTCATATCTAAGCTAAGGAGTGGAATTCCTTGCCGGAATTCATGTTTCCTGATAGCTACAACCCGGGAATCTTTAAGACAAGAGTGAATAGGTTACTTTTAGGTAAGCGTGCTCCGTCGTCGACCGCATCGTCGCTTTCCATCAGGTGAGACAGCGGTCAAGCCCGAACCTATCAAGAATAAAAATAAAATATCACTCTTCTAATCATCAAACAATTCATTCATCTTTTCTTTGACCTCCCTCTCCATCTATCTACATGTATACTCATAACTCTTTTAGTAACATGCGTTTCATTCCTCCTCTTCACATGACCATACCATGGCAAACAATCCCCTTCAACTTTCAGTCACTGGCGCTACTTTCAGACTTCTTCTAATATACTCATTTCTCACTTGATTAGTTTACATATGCATATTATTATTGAATGGATTATCTGCTGGTTTTGAATAGTTTCGGTTCCGAATATTATTATTTTTTTTTGGTGGGAAAATCATCGAATGACAAATCTCGTCCCTGTACCTTCGTTGCCTTCGTCCCAGGGCCCCGGGTTTCGCTTTTACACTAGCCGTGGCCCCAGTAGCTAAATCATACCAGTAGCTATATCGTAGGGGCCCCTTCGATTTGCTGACATCTCCCTGAGGCGTGCGTGGAACAATACGCGCCGACGACGACTTGGGCTCGGTCCGGACGGTTACCGGATGGTCGGACGGCGAGCCACCCATTGCAAGCCCGCGCTTATGGTGGCCGTCGGCGGTTGGGGCGTCAGGACCGTTGCCTCGCGCGATCGGTCGCCTCCTTTGCTAGCATTACTGCTTCGCAGAAGGAGGCGACCGCCTGCCACTCCTCCTCGCTCCAGACCATGGCCTGTACCAAGTCCTGGCGCGAGACATCGCCGCCAGCTCGTGGGGAGCGATCCCACGAGGACACGGTGTTGCTCTGCCCAAGTGGGGCACACCTCCACCGTGTCCTCCGGGTGGTTTGCGATTATTAGAATTTTAAAATGATAAAAGTAGAGTATATATATAGCAAGAATTGAGTTTTATTTCTAGTCTAGATTATCATTCGTTTGGCCGGGTAAATCAAGCAAAAACCCGTCGTAACCTGTCATTTAGATTTCATTCGCTATCTGAAAGTATCCGAAACTTTTGTATCGGTTACGGTTATGGAGCTGCATAACATCCCTGGTATGGAGAAGTTTAGTACAATGCTCGATAACTTCGACAGAGCTTCCGAAAGAGTGGGTCTTAAAATGAACATAAAAGTGTGTACTTTTCTTTTATAAAGTGAATGTGAGAATACTGTAGACTCCGCAAATTCTTAGGTTACTTCCTAATACGACTCACTTTTTATTATGATTATTTTTATTGTACTTTTAAGTACAATATTGACCGGACACAGACAGTGTACTGTCTTTACATAATATCTACTTATACTGTAATATGGAAATATTGTAAAAACAACAAATTTTTTAAAAGAGTTACCATGGAGTTTTTGCCGGTTCTTCTCCATAGGAAACGACAAATTTGGAACCGTGCACTAGCTTCTGACGTCTTATAAGTGCCCATGTAGGCCTATGCGAAATAAAAAACTTTTGTTTCAAAACTCAACTCTATCACACATTATAATTATTTTCACATGTTAGTTTTTAATGAAATACAAGATTTTTGTAAAAAAAATATATTACAAAATCCGCTATTCAGTAGATACAATTTTCTTCGCATTACTCGAAAAAATAACAGAAAATGTGATTTTAAGAAATCTACCCACTTGTGTTTTTTTTGCCATTTATTTTAGTCCACATCCAATTATATCAGAATAAATAATTTACAATGTTTGTTTTAATATTCCAAGAAATCTTTTGACAACTGTAAATGTTATATGTTATAATTATTTAAAAAAAAAAATAAGAGTCTTTAGAATTCCAGGATAAAACTTTCCAAGAAAACCCAACATTCAAAAGTGTACCCTTTAGGCATTTTTTTCTCAGTAATTACACCAACGTTGATGGAATACCTACTATTAAAAACAACGAAACGAAAAGACAATATTGGCCAAAAATAAAATATAAAAATCGCCTGAAGTGGATTTAAAAATTAAGAATATTATTGACGTCAAAAACTCCGTGTTTCATTTTTTGTCGGGTTTTTTTCGATTGAACTTCAGTGGCTGTTTTAATTATTCGCAAAGTCCGTCGGTATACAAGATTCTTGTTCGCAAATCGGTTCCTAGTAGATATTGACGCCGATTCTTTTTTGTACTAATTAATTTATTCTAACCAATCATTCTCTCTTTTACAATACTAAAGTATAAAAAACCGGCCAAGAGCGTGTCGGCCATGCTCAGTGTAGGGTTCCATAGTTTTCCATCCGTCACAATAAGTGTCCTCACTTAAGAGTTAATGAACGACAGACAACGAGCAACAACAAATACCACCAATTCCAACGAGAGACCAACCGAACAATTCGACAATATAATAGCTCATACCCATCCCGAACCCCATCCACTTAGGAAAAATCTTAACAGTGCGAAGTAGCCCAAAATACAGCGCCATCGCAAGTACGAATCTAACTCGCGCACTGAGGTTTCCGTATAAACTACAATTCCCGAAAGGAGTCTCGAAGATGTTTCCGAATTGCAAAAAAGTAATTTTTTGATTTGTGATGTACCTAGTTAACAAAAAATGTATTGTTTTCCGATTTACTCATACAACTGTGATATAAGACCTTGCTTTAAGCGAAATTTCAAGATTCTGGGTCAACGGGAAGTACCCTATGAATTTTGATTCCTTTGAGAGTACCTATATCAAAATATACGTTTTTTGCTACATCAACGTAAGTATCTTTTTTTTCGTTATTTTAGAAGTTTGATTTTTTCACAGCTTCAAGGTACCGCAGACTGTATATGGTTTTAATTTCACCTCGATACCTCTACGCGTTCCCGAGATAAATGGTCTTGACAGACAGACAGACGGACAACAAAGTGATCCTATAAAGGTCCCATTTTTTTCGCTTTAGGTACGGAACCCCAAAAACGGCAAAAAATCACGTTGTTGTTGTATGGAAACCCAACTTAAATATTTATTTTATCCTGTTTTTAATATTTTTTGTTATAGTGGCAACAGAAATACATCATCTGTGAAAGTTTCAACTATTTAGCTATCATGGTTTATGAGACAACACAACCTGGTGATAAACGGACGGACAGCAAAGTCTTAGTAATAGAGTTCTCGACTGTTCCGTTTTACCCTTTGGGTGCGGAACCCTAAAAATACCTATATTGCTACCAAAATGCTTGTAAGATATACAAAAACCCATGTTATTTATTTGTTTACATCTGAACATGAAGTCAAGCTATTCATATTTTTTCTCTTTGATATGAAAGCTCTGAAAATAATAGGGTCGGTATTTTCTTTTTACTTCGTTATTGTTCTCAAATGGCAATAAATCCTTTAAATAGATATTTTGTTTGCTGAATATTTCTTCTATAAAAAACGAAATGCTATCTCTTACACATTTTTAGGGTCCGTACCTGAAAGGAAAAAACGGAGCCCTTTTATGATCACTTTTTTGTCCGTTTCTCTGCCAAGAAACTTTATCTAGGGAACGCGTGGAGGTATCGAGTTGAAACTAAAACCCATATACTCAGGTCTGCGGTCCATTGAAGCTATGAAAAAATCAAACAATTTAAAACTTATCAAAAAAAAAAAAAAGGGCAATTATGTCACAAAAACTTATTTCGACACTCTCAAGGAAATCAAAATTTTTAGGTTACCTCCCATTGACTTACAATCCTGGGCTGAAATTTAGCATAAAGTAAGGTCTTGTAGAACAGACGTATAGAAACAAACTGAAATTAGTAATTTTGTTGTCCGGTCACAAAAAATAAAAAAAATATTGCGGTTCGGAAAAATCTTCAAGACCTCAGTGCGCGAGTCCGACTCGCACTTGCCCAGTTTTTTCTTTTAAGAATTGCGAAGAAGACATGTTTTTGTAGAGAAACAATGATATTGGTTGTGATATTTATATGGTTTAACATAATATGGTTTCTTATTCAAAAATATAAATAATGGTTCTACAAATAGATAGTTCTAGTATCTTTGGAAATATTGATACTTTACCAATGGACTTTTTTTACGCTTTTTGGAGCGGCGGCGGCGATCTCTCGCGCCGGACCTTGGTACAGGCCATGGTCCGGAGCGACGAGGAGTGGCAGGCGGACGCTTCCTTCTGCGAAGCAGTAATGCCCCGCCACCGCGCCCCAGCCGCCAGCATTCCTATCCCAATTTTCGGCCACTTTGCGGACGGCAAGCAATGGGTAATACGCTGTCCGACCGTCCAGTAAAGGTCTAGACCGAGCCCAAGTCTTCACGCGCGCCTCAAGAAGATGTCAGCAATCGTAGGGACCCAGCAGAGTCGAGGCCTACTTTGGCCAAGGGTCTAATTCTGAAAGGAAGACTTGGCCCTGGTATGAAAGGCAACGAAGGATCAAATGCGTTTTAGTGAGTAAAAGTCTGACACTATCTCTCGCTCCGCTCAAGAGCGGAGGATGTCATTGGATGAATTTCCCATCTAAAAAAAGATTATTTATTTATTTATTATTTATTTATTAAAACTTTATGCACTAGTAAGAAACATTGTACAAAGGCGGACTTAATGCCTTAGGCAACTACAATCACTGGGAAAAACTTCAACAACCTCGAAATTCATACAAGAATGCCACTTTGCACTAGAATGCGTTACAGTGCCAAATAATAACTGTGACACTGCAGTGGATAAAAAGACATAGCGGCTCACTGGGCAACGACGCAACTGATGAGCTGGCAAAGCCGGGGTCTGGGTGGTCTTCGGGCCTGAACCCATCGTGCCAATGCCCTTTAGTCAGCTGCGTGGTTGGCTACGAGAGCACACCAACGCACAAGCGGGAAGGTGGTGGTCCCTGACATCGGGCTGCAGGCAAGCTAAAGAAGCTATGCCATGCTTTTTTATTTTTTTATTATTATTATTGATAGGCTCGCGTTTGACCACTATCTCATTTGATGGTAAGCGATAATGTGGCCGACGATGGAACACGCTTGCCTAGAAGTAACCTATTCACTCTTGACTTAAAGACCCCTAAGTTGTAGCTATCAGGAAACACAGACTCCGGCAGGTAATTCCACTCCTTAGCTGTACGCATTATGAATGTGTTCCCAAAACGCTTTGTACGTATGGGTGGGATGTCCACCATGTACCGATGACGCAACGCTGTACGTCTAGTGGTCTTAAATAAAATCTTTACCAGCAATCTTTTGCGTTTGGACAGAGGTAGCCTGCGTCTGGTGGCTGAAACTATCACCGGATACTGCTCATTGAACAAACACTTCTTCACAATGAATATCACGAATAGTTATTTGTGCAGACGATGCATGGAGTCAGAAAAAACTGTCGTGATCGTGTTCCTCGAGTGCACAGCCGTCAGCGAAATAAGAACACGAACCTTAGGAGCACCGAATTCACTCATAGACGCCCTGAGCAGACTGAAAACACTCATCTACTTCTGGAGTAAGGTGGGCTGGTTCTGGAAGGAGTGAAGGCTGCCATGGCTCATGCACAATGGTCCACTAAGGACTAAGTGCGGAAACCAGACCACAATAGATAGATAGCGACCCAGGTTTGATCCTTATTACGGATGGAAACTTACCCATTGCTCGCCGTCCGCAAGCCTGCACTACTGAGCTACCAGTGCTTTGTAACAGTACAATGAGCAGTGGTGGAGGGTAACGACCCCGATTTACGCGTTTTCATGTCCTATAAGCAAAAATTCGACATACTTCCACCAATCCGCACTAGCCCGCGGGGTGGATTAAGGCCCATTCAGTTCGATTCCCACCCAAAACGAATGTTTGTGATGTGATCATTTATTTGTTCTGTGTGTGGGTGTATATATGTAGAAATTATATAAGTATGTTTATCAGTTGTCTAGTATTCATAGCACAAGCCCTGCTTAGTTGGGGACTAGATGGCGTTGTGTGAAAATTGTGGAATATTATTATTATTGCATACTTCCATCTTCTCTGACTACCATCGTTTTAGTTTACCAAGTATTTTGTTTTTTTACAAGCAGTCAAAATTTAAGACATTCTTTTTTTTCTTACAAAATTTCCGGCCGCAGCAAACTATGGTTGGTAACAGAGTTGAAGAATGATGAGCCGTCAGAAAATTCCATTTTCGTTCATGAATCTAACAAAAAGAAGGAAGGTGTTTATTTTTTAGGGATCCGTACCACAGTCGATAAAAACGGTACCCTTATAGGATCACCTTGTTTTCCGTCTGTCAAAACCCTTTTCCTAAGAAATGCTTGAAGGTATCATGCTGAAATACTATCAAACATTCAAGTCAGCCACTTTGTGTTGGAAGGCCTTCCACAAGGTGGACCGAGGACCTGGTGAGAGTAACGGGAATTTGATGGATGCGAGACGTACAGGGCCAGTTGTTGTAGTGACCCTTGGAGGCTTATGACTAATAGTGGGCTTCTTTCGGCTGAAATGATGATGATGATGAAGATGACTTAGGTCTGCTACCTCTTGGAGTAATGAAAAATGTAACTTAGTCAACAAAATCTAAATATGATGTCGCATATTCGTTTATGAGACATATTTTAACGTTCGTGGAATCGAAACTAAAGTAAAGAGTAAAATTCGGGGCCTGTAACTTTGTCGTTGTCATCATCATCATCATTTCAGCCGAAAGACGTCCACTGTTGGACATTGGCCTCCCCCAAGCGACGCCGCAACGACCGATCCTGTGCGTCTCGCATCCACCGCACTCCCGCGACTCTCACCAGGTCGTCGGTCCACCTTCTGGGAGGCCTTCCAACGCTGTGTTTTCCGGTGCGCAGTCGCCACTCCAGAACCTTTCGGCCCCATCGACCATCTGTTCTGCGAGCAATGTGCCCTGCCTACTGCCACTTAAGTTTGGCGATTCTTGTCGTTAATCACAAAGTAATTCTCGATTCAGGAATCGAACTATTTAGATAGGTAGGTTTTTTCGGAACCCTCGATGCGCGAATCCGACCCGCACTTGTTTTCTTGTAAGCACAATTATATACCGAAAATAGATTTTGCTACGGTAAAAATACCTGTCAGATTTGGGAAGAGGGCTGACTCTAGGCTTTTAATGAATTTCATTGTTATTTTTTGCGGAGTTAATATCTGTGAAATCATCTTAAAAACGCCCAACCTGAGGTACATTTCCGTACAACAGCTTTTACGTCATTATATCGTTATTAAACATTTTTCTTTAGATATTTTAGAAACTCAGATATTTTTTAAGATGTTATCCGAGTTTCTTTTGAAATAAAAACAGAAATTTGTATAAAACTAATCCGGCAAAGACTTCTGAAAACCAGCTATTTTGCGTGAACGTTGGTCTTTTATAATGTTCCTACTCAATTAAAAAAGTAAACAAAATGTATTTATAGAAACCTTGCATTATTTCCAAAAACTTCTTTTACTTTTTTAAAAATTCGTATTTCTCGAACAAGTTTTGTGAAATATTTAAGTGAGTGATGGAATAATCGACTACTAACAAAGCGATCAGGCGTGATTCTTGTTTGAAGCTACCTCTACATCACAGACATCATCATCATCATCTTCCTGCCCTTATCCCGTATTATTTGGGGTCGGCGCAACACGTTTTTTTCTTCCACTCTGCCCTGTTACTCGTCATGCTATCACTAACTTCCTTTTCTTTCATATCACTCTTCACACAATCCATCCATCTTTTCTTTGGTCTCCCTCTTCCTCTCGATCCATCCACATGTAAACTCATAACTCTTTTAGTAACATGCGTTTCATCCCTCCTCTTCACATGACCATACCAAGACAAACGATTCCCTTTCAACTTTTCAGTCACTGGCGCCACTTTCAAACTTCCCCTAATATATTCATTTCTCACTTTATCCATTCTCGTCACACCACACATCCATCTTAACATTCTCATCTTCGCTACATGCAATCTTTTTTCATCCGTCTTTTTTCTTTCACCTCTATATCACAGACAATAAGCTATTAAACCATGCTTATGTTGATGGGAATGACTCTCTTAACAGAGACAAAGCTTGTTATGAATCTATTATTCAAAGCAAAGCAACACACTAAAAACAGTCTCATTAGTGTATTGCTTCGATTAGAATCTCAATCTAACAAATCAGCCGCCGGGATTCCGTTCCCGATTTCCAGCCACCGCAGGCGCGGGCTTGCGGACGGCGAGCAATGGGTGGCTCGCCGTCCGACAGTCCGGTAACCGTCCGGACTGAGCCCAAGTCGTCGACGGCGCGTACTGTTCCACGCGCGCCTCAAAGAGATGTCAGCAAATCGTAGGGGACCATCTAGGGCGAAGCCTACTGGGGCCACGGGTAGTGTGAAAGCGAAACCCGGGGCCCTGAGACGAAAGCAACGAAGGAACAGGAGTGGATTTTTAGTCAGTAAAAGTCTGACACTATCTCCCGCCCCGCCCAAGAGCGGAATTTGTAATAAGATGATTTTCCCACCCAATAAAAGAAAAAAACTTAACAAATCTAGTTAAACAATATTGACGGCCTGAAATAATAATCTACTTTATGAAACTGAAAATACTAGTCTACGTAAGTCTCAAATGTTAATTTATTCAGTCGCTAACTGAATAAATTATCATCTGAGACACAAAGTAGAGCATACTTCCACATGTACTGTTGGAGGGAGACGGAATACAATTAGTTTTTCGCACTCTTCATCTGACTTGGGTGTACTTATCTAGTAATCGAACATACCCTTTAGTGTGGTACAAGGTGTAAGCTGTAGCGGGAAGGGGACTTTTTTTTTATTTTAACGTTTGGCTTTTTCTTTTTCTGGAAATTATAAAATAACTTTTCCATCTCTGGGAAAAGTACCGCGGAGCTTTGAAACGAAAAGGGCAACTGAAGGAAAACTGTTTTTTTAAGGCTTTTTTTTTCCGGGTTGGAAAAACATCCAATGACTTCTCCCGCTCTAGGCGGAGCGGAAGAGCGTGTCAAACTTTTACTGACTAAAACCACACCTATCTCCGTCAGTTACCCTTTTCGTCCTAGGATTACGGGATTCCTTTTCAGAAATTCCCCGCGATCTTCGATGATTTGCTGACATCTTTTTGAGGTGCGCGGTGATCACAACGCGCTGTTGACGACTGGGCTCGGTCCGGTCAATTACCGGACGGCGACCTACCCATTGCTCGACGTCCGCAAACCCGCGTCTGCCGTGGCTGGTATTCGGGGTCGGAATCTCGGCGGCTGGAGCGTGAGGACATTCTTTCCCTCACGCTTACGGCCTCCTCCCATTTCCCCAAAAAAAACAGGGTTATTTTAAGGTAGGAAATCATTCAATGACTACTCCCACCTCTTCTTCTCTGTGGCGAAGCGAGAGGGTGTGTCAGACATATGGACTAAAACCAAACCTATGTTCTTTGCCCTTTGCATTCCAGGAGCACGGGCTTTCCTTTCGGAAGTAAACCCATGGCCCCAGAGGCTTCGGCCTCTCTGGGCCCCTACGGTTTTGTTGATATCTCTTCGAAACGTGCGTGGAATATTACGCGCCGTCGATGACTCGTGCTTGTTCTGAACGGTTACCGGACGGCCGGACGGCGAGCTACTCATTGCTCGTCGTCAGCAAGCCCGCGTGAGGTTGTCCGTTCCCGCACGCTTGCAGTTACCTTCTTCGCTAGCATTACTACTACGCTGAAGGAAGGGGTAATTCTAAACTTAATAATCCTTTCAAAATTTTTCTCCGCTTCAGCCTATAACTTGCCTCCCAAATCACGTTCCCGTCTCTTTAAGTTACTAAAGTAAATGTTAGTCTTCAATTTGCCGTGTTTTCATTGTCTATGGTTACTTTACCGAAGATATCTAGTGATGTACAACGATAATGAGTCGATCGACCGTTTGTCAGTGAGGATAAGGGTTGTATATGTACAGGGTGCTGGTTGGATGGTAGTGGTGGGATTGAGGGGGATGAAGAAAAGGTTTTGAGGGTGACAGAGTAAGGAAATGTGATAAGAGGGTGGATGGGTGGTGTTATTTATCTGAACTGGTGAGGATCTTGGAAATTATACTTATGACCAACAATGGATGTCTTTTGGCTGAAATGAATGAATTGTTTTCTATGGAAGAGAATCTAAATATTCCATACATTTATGTTAATTAATTTTTATCATATTTACTAAGTTATTTTATTTTTATAAATATTTTTTATTATAATATATTATATATACATCTTAGCTAATAAATATTATAACTTAATAAATATTTAAACAAACTGAAAATAACATTATGTACAAACTGGTAGAAAAAGAACTCATAGGGCATCAACAAATTCGTCCACATCGATGTCAATGGGAAAAGTATATTATGAATTGGATCTAATTGGTATGAAATCATTATTGTAATTTATATTTTTGACTACACTATCACATTGGATTGGTCTGTAAGAATAGCTGTTTGTGTGTCTAATAAATTAATTTTAAAAAATGTTCACATAACACGACGAAATATATCGAGTAGCGATTTTCTTTTCCGTGATTTCAGGTTTGGACGCATAGTAAAAGTTGTTCAAATTGATGAATACAATAACCCCTTGTAAAGAAAGCCCTGCAGTCGTTTCAACGTTGTATAGTTAGCGTAGTTATAACAAAGAATTATCTTACAACATGGTCTATTAGTATAACTATTCTTGTACCTATTCGCCTTTTCTCTCTCTTTTATTGCACCTACCACTATTTATCTATGCATCACCCTAAGGTTGACTGGTAGAAAATGCCTGAGGCATTAAGTCCGCCGCTGTACGTTTGTGCATAAGTATTTAATAAATAAATCATACATTATGATTGGCCATCTGGCGTTTTGCAAAACAGAAAGCAATATATTTTCTACACTATGCTTTTAGACTGTATGAGTTAATGCTGGTATTAAATTGATCGATGATAGGTTTATTGATTGGAGATGATTTATTGATTAGTTTATATTGTAAATAGAACGCTTTGCAAACTTTCCGTCCGATTGTAATTTAGGTGTCTTCAAGGCAGAATGAATAGGCTCTTAATAAACTAGTGCGCTTCGCCAACATCGATTATACCACTGTTTACCATCAAGTAGGATCGCAGTCAAGCACTAGTTTATAGGATAAACCTAAGTTTAACCACCCTGGTGTACGGAAGTAACTAGTTCTAGCCGCTATAATTATGAAGGCTACGCCTAGTTCAAACCGAAGACAAGTAGGATACATTTAAGTTTAACCGCATGGAACCGGCTGCATCTAGTTATAGCCGGGTAAAACTAGGTATAGCATATACATTATAAAAAGAACCTCTGTGCAGAATTTCAGCGTTAAAGATCTAAGTATTCGGCGAGACTGGAAAAGCGGGTGCGGGGCGTGGGGCGATCTCAAACATAAAAACTTCATTTGAGTGTCCATAATGGGCATGCGGGCGCGGGAAGCAGCCGCGGATTGATAATCGCGGGACGCGCGCGGGCAACTCACGCCTTAGCTTGTTCATACAAACGGAGACAGCGAGTGTGTGGGTGGCGAGCGGTAGCCCTGTCCCTACACCTGCACCGCTTCCTGCACCGCGCTGCCAGTCTGGCGGAACACTAAAGGTTTGGGTTGAGCGTTGATGAGTTAGTGAATTAGGACTTTTCCTTTTAAATTACAGAAGATTTCAAAACTATTGTAGTTAATAATATAAATCCCTATTTTTTATCAGTACAAAAGAAAATAGGACTCTATCCATACCCGTTACTTGTGCCATACCCGATTATATTTGTGTAGTCAAAAATAAAAAAAACAAAATCCCAAAATTGTCCACGAAAATTTGTCATAATTGGTAAATTCATAATTGAATCATTATTTACAACAATTGCGACTATAAAATACTATACGCAGTGTCTTTTCATTGTTTTTCATTCATAATCAATAGCCTGTACAATATATATCCATAAATAAAGTGACATTTTGGGACATAAAAAAAACTCTAATAACTTTGATGTTTTTGAATATTGTTTATTGAGACTTTACTTAAATAATAATGATACATTTTCTAATAAGCCCGATATGTATTTGTACTAATTAAAAATTAGTGGTGTATAAATTACGTTAATGGAAAAATTTGGTTCAGCTATTGACAAAGCTTTTATACCTACCTACATATTGAAAAACTATTCTGTAAAGAACTCAACACAAAAAACCTAACTGACAAAAAACAACCAAAAAGATCTGGTTGCATGAAATGTGACGGATTGTTTGAACTTTGAAACTAAACTAAAAAGTCAACGTCAATGTCAAAAGTTTTTATTTCACATATGCACTTACAAAACGTCAGAAGCTAGTGCACGGTTCCAAATTGGTCGTTTCCTATGGAGAACTGGCAAAAAACTCCACGGTAACTCGTTTAAAAAAATATATATTTCCGTATTACAGTATATGTAGACATTATGTAAGGACAGTGTAGACCGGTTAATATTGTACTAAAAAGTACGATAAAAATAATCATCGTAAAAAGTGAGTCAAAATAGGAAGTAAGCTAAGAATTCGCGGAGTCTACAGTGTTCTCACATTAACATTATAAAAAAAAGAAAAAGCAAAAAGGTTGAGTTTACCCTATCGGTCTTCTATATGATTCTGTTTTGAGAGTGAGCGCGGGAATCACATCGGACAACCCGACGCACGGCGAGGGTTCACCCTTAAACTATGTCTACGCTAGAGGAGCTGAGCTCAAGTCGAGCACCTTTACATTTTTGACACCTCTACGGTCCGGACTAAGCGTTTTGCCTCGTTGTTTGTACTGCGTACATTGAAGGACTGAAAATTTGTGCCTGCTGCGGTCTTCCCGTCAGATTATAATTTAGGTGTCTTCAAGGCTAGAGTGAATAAGCAAACAGACAGTATTTTTTTTTGTGTTTTTTTTGCTAGTATATTTTTTTCTTATATTGTATGTATGTATTTGTGTTATTATGTCTAATTAGTATTTTTTTGATGTTGTACACTGACAGTCCTGATTCTATCTCCTTTCTTTCAGTCCATCCAAAGGTTGTCTGTAAGAAATTGCCCTGTGCAAGAAGACCGCCCATTGTACACTTATTTTTAATTATGTTTGTCCTGTATTTTTGTTTATGTGGTGTACAATAAATATAATATGCCATTTAAGCTTAACATGTTGCAAAAGATATGGCTACTGCTTTACGGTCGGCCGCCTGCCTGACACTAACCCTCCTTGGGAATGCTGTTGCTGGTGGTTTACCCGCCACCACGCGGTGACCTGAGGTGCTTATCAGTACACACGGTCTCAAAAGATCTCTCTTAGTCGCCTCTTACGACACCCACGGGAAGAAATGGGATGGTGCTATTCATTACGTCCGACAGCATACAGTACAAGAAAAGATGAATGGATTGTGTGAACAGTGATATGAAAGAAAAGGAAGTTAGTGATAGTATGACGGTTGACAGGATAGAATGGAAGAAAAAAACGTGTTGCGCCGACCCCAAATAAGATGGGACAAGGGCAGGAAGATGATGATGGTGTGCAATAAATAATATAATAAATAAATAGACTAGTGCGCTTCACAATCAACGATTACATCACTTCTTACCATCAGGTGGGATCTCAGTCGGGCACTAGCCATTTAAAAAAAAATCTAGCGAGAACGCGACCAGACCAGGCAATTACAAACTCATCCTGTAGATATTCGCTTTGAGAACTTCGGAATTATTGTCCTCACCAACTCCGTTGAATTCTACCTTTACGTTTTCCCGACTCCTTTAGCAATCAAAGGTAGAGTCGCAAAATTTTCACGATAACATACACGCTTATATTATCTTTAGTTAAAGCAATATGGAGGCATCTATGCGTTTGATGAAGTAATCAAATGTTTGTATAGCGTAATTGAGATTGGTTTCTGATATGGAGAATTTAATTTTGGTGTTGGGAGGGTGTTTCAATAAGGCGTTTACACCCTGTCAAAGTAAGCGATGCTAATATATCCTTGTAGTATGAGGTTATAACGGAAATTTGTATGGGAAACTGTGTTGCATACATTTTAATTGGGTAGTTATTGGTGCTTTTGTATGGGAATAGTAACTAGCCTTACCAATCCTACTACACTACAATTGCTATAGGATGGTGCTTGTGACAGCTGTCAAATTCATACAATGTAGCTACCTATCCTTTTCTCTCATCTTAAAGATGCATATTTTCGTCCTGCTGTCATCCTACCCAGGCTACGTAAAAAGACCTTAATATTATAATGGCGAAAGTTGGTTTGTGTGTCAGTGTGTGCATTTAAAATGTATGTTTGTTACTCTCTATCAACTTAAAGCGTAGATAGCACTCATGTTTTATTTATAAATTGCAATTGAACACTATTTAAACATTAATTCACCGATTATGAACGAGTTAACATAACATTGCCAAATTGTTAAAAATCTTGAAATAGGATATATTTTATTCAGGGAGTATGTCTCCTTAATAATTTTCTAATGTAACGCGGACGACACATTGCTCGCAAAACGGATGGCGGGAATAGCGACCATGTATTGGAAGACAAAGCGTTGAAAGGCTTCCTACAAAGTGGACCGATGACCTGGTAAGGTTTGCGGAAATCCGATGGATGCTAGACGCATAGGACCGTTCATTGTGGCGACACTTTGGGGAGGCCTATTTCCAACAGTGGATGTCTTTCGGCTGAAATGACCACAATAATAATTATTTTAAATTTCACTATAGTAGTTATAACTATTTACCTACCAAGATATACAAATAGGTACGTTACAGACATAGCCCGAAGAATCGCCAACCTTAAGTGGCAGTGGGCAGGGCACATTGCTCGCAGAACAGATGGTCGATGGGGACGAAAGGTTCTAGAATGACCACCACGTACCGGAAAACGCAGCGCTGGAAGGCTTTTACAAGGTGGACCGATGACCTGGTAAGGGTTGCGGGAATCCGATGGATGCGAGACGCACAGGACCGTTCATTGTGGCGACACTTTGGGGAAGGCCTATGTCCAACAGTGGACGTTTTTCGGCTGAAATGATAGTGATGATGAACGCGGATGAAGCCGCTGGTAGAATCCAGTATTAGTACATTTGCCTTACTTTTGCAACCGACTGTAAAACAAAAATAAAAAGAATCAGTACGAGATACAAAAAAGTTTTATTGGAATCCCAAAGTTTTTATCTCGAGAGTATGCTTCCTTGAAATAAATTATTAGATACTTCCATGCGGGCAAAGCCGCTAGAAGAAACAAGTAATTACTTAATAAGTTATCTTGTATTTATACTGCGGCAAAAACAAAACTTTTTAAATTTGGTCCGAATAATCACCAAAGAACAGTGGTGGCCAAGTGATAACGGGTCTTTACGGTGATTTACTAGCTGTAGGTTGCGGGTTCAAACAAAGCCACGTGCATTACTTTGTGTAATTTATTTCATCACCACTGCTTTCAAAACGGTGAAGGAAAACATCGTGACGAAACCGGCATGTCCTAGAACCAAAAATTTGAAGACATGTGACATTCACCAACCCGCACTGGGCCCGCGTGGTGGAATACGGCCCATTACCTCTCCTAGAGTGGAGGCCTGAGTCTCAACAGTGGGAACCTTATACTTTTTAAATTCAAAGTCAAAGTCAAAGATTTTTATTTCACATAGGCCTACATGGGCACTTATATAACGTCAGAAGCTAGTGCACGGTTCCAAATTGGTCGTTTCCTATGGAGAAGAACCGGCAAGAAACTCCATGGTTACTCTTTTAAAAAAGAATTTGTTGATACAATATTTTCTGTTTACAATATATTGGATTTATTATGTAAGGACAGTGTAGACTGGTCAATAAAGTACAATAAAAATAATCATAATAAAAAGGAACCTAAGAATTCGCGGAGTCTACAGTGTTCTCACATTCACATTATAAAAAAGAGGCTATATGAAAAAAAGCAAGTAAAATAAATAATTACAATTATTAATAAATAATACGTTAACAATATAAATAAATAAATAAAAATAAAAAAAATATTGCAAAAGCAATGTATATATTACAACAAATGTGGAGCAGTCAATGAATAAATTTACAAAATATTATGAGCTACCATATATTATGGGCCACATGTGCAGAAGCAGTCATTGCCAAACAAGCGTGTCTTCGACATAGTCTTTAACCTTGTAATACGCTTTTTTAGTTAGGACACGCTTAATATGGGTTTTGAACTTTCCTTCGCTAAGTTCAGTCACCACCTTTGGCAGCTTATTATAAAAGCGTATGCTGTCTACTAAAAATGACTTGCTGGTCTTAACTAATCTCCATTTGGGTAACAAAATTTCGTGTTTACTACGCGTATTTATGTTATGATAATCGCTTCTAATTTTGAAGAGTCCTAGGTTTTTACGAAGATACATAATACTTTCTAAGATATAAAGAGAAGGCAAAGTAAGTATATCGATTTCTTCAAATTTATTTCTAAGGGACTCGCGAGGACCCATTTTATAAATAGCCCGGATTGCTCTCTTTTGCAATATGAAAATTGAGTGTGCATCAGCTGCAGATCCCCACAGTAAAATGCCATAAGACATAATACTGTGGAAATAAGCATAATAAACTAACTTAGCTGTGGCTGCATCGGTCAGTTGCCTTATTTTTCTTACTGCATATGCGGCCGAGCTCAGTCTACCTGAAAGAGCTCTAATATGAGCGCCCCACTGCAGTTTAAAATCGATGGTTAAACCTAATAATGTTGTTTCCGTAATAGCATCAAGTTTGTTGCCGTCAAGAATTAGATTGACGCCAACTTGAGGGACATTCGGTAATGAGAACTTTATACATTTAGTTTTATTCGCATTTAATAAGAGATTATTAGCAGCGAACCATTTCGAAAGAACAGCCAGACTATCATTGACATGCAAGACATCCGCATCTTTCCTATCTACTTTAAAAATAAGGGAAGTGTCATCAGCAAATATAATTATATTGGATAAATTAGCCATCATGTAAGGAAGGTCATTAATATAAACTAGGAAAAGGAAAGGACCAAGAATTGAACCCTGAGGCACGCCCATCTTTACTAAAGACTTTAATTAATGAATACTTTTTGTTGCCTGTTAGATAAATAAGAAAAAACAAGATCAGCAGCTCGACCACGAATTCCGTAATGATGTAATTTACAGATTAGAGTATTATGGTCAACGCAGTCAAATGCTTTAGAGAGGTCACAGAATATGCCAATAGCATCCTGGGACTTCTCCCAGGATTCCAAAATGTGACTGATGAGTTTCACTCCTGCATCTGTCGTTGACCTTCCTTTCGTGAAGCCAAACTGATGACTATGCAATATCCTATTCGAATTAAAATGAGACAACATCTGGTCGAGCATGATTTTTTCATATATTTTACTCATTGCTGGAAGCACAGATATAGGTCTGTAATTAGAGGGGTCATTCTTACTACCTGATTTGAAAATTGGTACTACTTTACTATGTTTCATCAAATCAGGGAATGTGCCGCTGTCTAGGCATTGATTAGCATAGCATAGCATAGTCGGCCTTATAATGTTCCCACTGTTGGGACTCAGGCCTCCTCTCTAGGAGAGGGAATGGGCCGTAATCCACCACGCGGGCCCAGTGCGGGTTGGTGAATGTCACATGTCTTCGAATTTTTGGTTCTAGATCATGCCGGTTTCCTCACGATGTTTTCCTTCACCGTTTTGAGAGCAGTGGTGATGAAATAAATTACACAAAGTAATGCGCCTGGCTAGGTTTGAACCCACGACCTACAACTCGTAAGTCGGGGCCGATACCACTTGGCCACCACTGCTCTCATGGCATTGATTAAATATGCCTGTTAGGACAGGAGCAATTGAATCGATAATATCTCCAAGAACCTTAACGGATATACCCCATAAGTCCTCAGTATTTTTCATGTTAAGACTATTGAATGTTTTTTTAATTAAATCAACAGAGATGCGCTTAAATTCAAAAGTTGGTACATCCTTAGTGAAATTTTCTTTCAAAAAAGATTCAGCTGACAAAGATGAAGAAGGGAGAGATTTCGTAACTTCTATTAGGATGTTGGCGAAGAATGTGGTCCGAAGAATCACTAAATTTAAGTGGCAGTGGTTAAAGTACTTGCAGAACCGATGGTCGATGGGGCCAAAAGATTCTGGAGTGGCGATCACGTACCGGAAGACGCAGCGTTGGAAGGCCTCCTACAAGATGGACCAATGCTTTGGTAAGGTTCGCGGAAATCCGACGGTTGCGAGACCCACAAGACCGATCATTATGGTGGCATTTAGGGGAAGCCTATGGCCAACAGTGGAAGTCTTAATGTAAATAACACCTTTACAGCTATTAACGCCAATGCTATGCTATTACCAGCTATACATCTGTATTCAATTTATACAAATAAATAATATACCTAAACTAACACACAAAATCCAACATAAACATACAATATAATATTGATTAACCTTTATTTTCAATGCACTTTAGTGCTGCTTCAGTGAACCTCGGCAGGCTACAGAGAAATAGATCTACGTCAGTAGCTATGGCGCGCGACGAGGGCAAACTTGTTTAAGTTTGTCCTAGAGAAAGGCTCCAGCCCCCCTAGCCAAGTTACGATCGTTTCGTTTGTGTCGAACGCCTTGAGTAGGCCACACCTCCAATTCCTTTGTTCTGACGTCATCTCAACGCTCAGTCACGTTGTAGAACAAAGGAATCGGAGGCGTGGTCTATTCGAGGCGTTCGACGCAAACGAAACGATCGTAACTTGGCTAGGGGGGCAGCAGCGTGGCGTGGGGAGGCGCGCACCCCCGCTTCCGGTAGGCGATGTAATGATGATCCTTCAATTGCCTTTTACGTTACAGTGCCGCGGTGAATCTTTCGAACAATATTTCAAGTTATGGATACTATCTATACTCCATAACCAATTTTGATTAATATTCTGCAAGCTTAAGGTTGGCATTAAGGGGATGCAACTCGACATACATTTTCGCTTTTTTCATACAACCGCTCTTACGCGATTATGACGTTATTACACATTTTTCATTAGATATTTTGGAAACACAGTATCTTGTGGATAGTATCTAGGTTTTTATTGAAGTAAATTTATAAATTTGTGTAAAACTAATCCAGTAAAGACCTCTGAAAATCTGCTATTTTACATGAACACTTCATAATTTACTCAAAAGTTTAAAAAGTCAAAAAATATAACTATAGCAGCCTTGAAAATTTAATCAAGATTCTAAATGACTGCCATTTATTTTTTTCAAAAACTTAAAGGGTTTAAAGAAACACGTATTTCCTGGAACAAGTTTTATAAAATATTCGAGTATATTACGTAGTTTTCAGGAGTTATCTCTCTTTTTTCGCGTTGCCTTTTCGTCAAATATCGCATTGGATTGTATCAGATGAAGTAACAAGCTTTTAAACCATCAGCATTTAAAGCTCGATGTTGACGATAGGCGAGCGAAAAAGGATCCTCTTAAAAGCAAAAAAGTGATAACAAAACCAACTATTTGCTGCAGCCACCATTTATCTTACCACTAACGCAATAAAAGCCAAAACCGTTTGAACAGATAGTAAAAAAAGGCTTGTTTAAGTGTCTAATCATATTTCGAATGGAGTACAGTACCGTTTCCAAAGTACTACAAAACGTAATACACTTAATAGGATCATAATTTCACTACAAATACAATTTAACACGGAACAATAACTTTTACACCGCCATCCAACTGTTTGCATAAGGCTAATTACACACAGTGGCAGGGCGAGATGGATCGCCTAAGTTGTACAACTCGCTTTACTGGAGGCAACTGGGTCAAAGTTCGGCGTAACTTGCCTGAAAATATGGCTAAGGCTTATTAGGTATAGTTTTATTTTATATACCTGTGTAGAAAGGCTTTTTGTTTGTAGTAAAGTCTAAAAGCCAATGTTCTTAAATATCTACCTAAATAGTGTCAAAAAACCTGTCAAGAAATTATCTGAAGTACGTCAAGTATGCAAAAGTGTCCAACGTGGTGGGTCAGACCTCACTATCATCATTTCAACCGAAAGATGTCCACTGTTGAATTAGGCTTCCACCCAGCTTCGCAAAAATAATCGTTCCTACGTCTATCGGACTCCCACGATCCCTAACCAGGCAATCTGTCCACCTTGTAGGAGGCCTTTTCAGAAAAGTTTGAAAAAAATATCATTTATTTATTTAATGTTTTGTGCAAACAAAAGTACAAAAGCGGACTTAATGCCTTAGGCATTTTCTACCAGTCAACCTTTGGGTGACGCAGACAAAAGTAGTGGTTTTTTTTTTCGGTTCCCACCGTTTTTTAAGGTGGGAAAATCATCTTATGACAAATCGCGCTCTTTGGCGGAGCGTGAGATAGTGTCCGGCTTTTACTGACTAAAAACCCACTCCTGTTCCTTCGTTGCCTTTCGCACCAGGGTCGAGTCTTCCTTTCAGAATCAGGCCCTTGACCCCCGTAGGCTTCGACCCTGCTGGCCCCTACAGTTGCTGACATCTCCCCGAGGCGCGCGTGGAACAGTACGCGCCGTCGATGACTTGAGCTCGGTCCGGATGGTTACCGGAAGGTCGAGAAAAGTAGTGGTAGGTGCAATAAAAGAGAGAGAAAAAGGCGAATACAGGAATAGATTTACTTATCGACCATAGGATAGATATACTAATAAACCATAGATTAGATAAATATAATACAATTATACAATATATACTCAAGTTAATATACTACATACATACACTAAAATACTTAAACAATAATTGGTCCAAATCGACAATAGCAAAATATTAACGCTGTGATGATACTACTGCCAACTTATCACTACATTGAAAAATGTTAGTAATTCACATATACTAAGACTAGACAGATTTAGGCAGCAACTTTCAAGATTTTATCATGGCATTATTCCTAATTACTTCAAATTTAAAATTTAACCTACGTAAAGTCAAAAGCCAACTTTAGACAAATTAATTACTTTAATTTTATTTATTTTTTAAGTAATCTGCTACACGTGTGTTTTAAATAAGACCAACTCAATTTGCCAAATTGTTTGCACTCTAATGTCTTAAGGCACATATATGTTGCAGCAGGAGGCCGTAGATTAAGAAATTTCTAACATTTTGTTAAAACATGGCGGTAGTGAGGTCAACTTCAACTTCAACTCTTCATTAATGGCATTTGTGGAAAAGACACCACAATTTTGCCAATAACACGTGCAAACTATTAATAGACCATCAAATGGTGGACAGTATTTAGCGTGAATTAATAGTAAAATAAATATATATCTCTAAACATTAAAGTTCAAAATAAAAGAATTTCTTCGCAGACGCAGACTGACATTATGACCAGACCACAGACTATGACTATGTACTTAGTACATGAAAGAAAATCGTAAGAGTGAAACAGAAAAAAAAAAGTAGTTACAATAGTTACAACTTAATTTTATTAATTTCAATAAATTTGCATAGTTTAAATATAAAACGAGTAAACACAAAGAAAGAAGACATTTGCGGTAGTGAGGTCATTCCATCTGTCTGTCGATGGTCACTGTCAAGTAATGTAATTGTCAAAAGTGTCATTGTGTGACAGGTGTGAGTGGTAGTGTGACATCATTCTGCGGGAGAGGTGTGCGTGAGCTCACAATGCAATGACCTCACAACCTTCATCTGTTTCCATCTCGAATATTCATAATTATTGTGATTTAAAAGTTTTTGAAATAATTAAAAGAAGATCATATCTGTTTGTGGTATTATTTTCTGTTTTTGAAGATGTACAAGGAGGAAGTCTTTCCCGAAAATAACATTCCTGATCCTTCTTTGTCATATAAATAAAATTTAAGTGTCTATGTGTAATATCAAAATAACATATTGTTATACTACTAATAACAAAAATGTAATTTATAAAAAATTTTACTCTCTGTCTGTCTGTTTGTTCCGGTTAATCTGAGAAACAGCTTGACAGATTTTGATGCGACTTTCACTGGTAGATAGCTGATGTTTTAAGGAGTAACTATAGTGACTTTTATTTTGGAAATCATAATTAGGGGGTTCCATGCAAAAACAAACTACACATACTCGAAAATCTGCTCTTATCCCTATCGCTTTTAGGCACGCAATTTAATGTTTTTCACATTAGTACGGAAAAGTGCGCAAGCTGGCCCCCGAGTCCTCGTATCAACTTATAACATTTATCGTATTAGGCTGGGCACTAAACGACCCCCACGAGTCGCGTGTCGACCGCCACTTATTTATATCTTCATAAGTGTATTGAAAAACATCGTTTGATACCCGTGGAAATTTGTCACTGCAGCTCTCGGCGCCATAATACCCTCGTCTATGCCTCATGCTAATTCCGCCTCGGTCGCAATGTCAAACTTTCTCCACTTGTATCAAAATGTACTATTCTCTTAATTAGCTTTTAAACTGCGCTTGACCTTCTGTTGCAAAATCCATTTAAATTACATTACACAACATAATATTGAAATTCACAGGCCTGTAAAACATACAAAAGCATTCATGCGTAATTTGAGTGACGCGGCAGATAAGGGTCAATCTATTTAGGGTACATTAGACCCTAGGGACCAGTCACATGCAGGGTCGGGTGTGAAGTACCTTTATTTGTTTTCATTGTGATGTAATGTGGGCACTTGTGAAGTAATAGGATTAGAGGTGGTTCCTAAAAACGTAACAAACTCGGTTACAATTTATTTTTTATTCTTGATAGCGTCGCGCTTGACCGCTATCTCACCTGATGGAAAGCGATGATGCGGTCGACGATGGAGCGCGCTTACCTAGAAGTAACCTATTCACTCTTGACTTAAAGATTCCCGGGTTGTAGCCATCAGAAAACACAGATTCCGCTAAGGAATTCCACTCCAATATATTATGTAATTGATATAAATACACAGTTAATAGATAATCTGACTGGCCTGTTACTCTAGTGGTTCTCACCCAAGACAAATGTTTGAATGCTGAGCACGGTCATTTGTTCTGTGTCTGGGTGTAATATATATATAAAAGGAGAAACTGACTGACTGACATATCAACGCACAGCCGAAACTACTGGGATTAGGAGCGTAAAATTTTGCAAGTTTCCTTTTATGACGTAAGCGAATGAAACGGGGGTCCAAATTTTGTATGGACAAACCTAATTTCGCGAGGGCGAAGTCGCTGGCAGAACCTTGTTTATCTACAATATATAATTATTTATGTATTTAGAAGTATATAAGTATGTTTATCAGTTGTCTAGTACTCATAGCATAAGCTCTTCTTAGTTTGGGACTAGATGGCGTTATGTGATAGTTGTAGAATATTATTATATTATATAATAAGATGATAATGATTGATATTTTTTTTTATATATAAGCTCTTGTATTGTAGATGCGTTCACAAACACGTAAACTCACATAACAAGACACCCATATCCGGAACAGCAGGGCGTACAAATTTATAATTCCGGGAATCGAACCCACGAAATGCAGGGCAAAAATCAATTTCTCAACCATTGCGCTAATCGTGCTATCATTTACATTATCAATTAAATAAATATAAAGTGGCAGTGGGCATCGCAGAAATGATGGTCGATGGGGACGAAAGGTTCTGGGGTGGCGACCACGTGCCGGAAGACGCAGCGTTGGCAGGCCTCCCACAAGGCGGATTGATGACCTGGTGAGTCCAGTGCGTCTCTCATCCATTGGAGAAGAGACGCACAGGACCGGTCATTATGGTGACACTTGGGGGGATCTATATCCAACATTGAACGTCTTTCGGCTGAAATGATGATAAAAGTGGCAACATTACGACGCGTCCTTGATATAAACGTGATGCTGTATCACGTCTATATCCATAATCTACCGCGATGGTAGCGATGCAGAATTGTGGTTACCATAAAGCATAATCGACCGCGATAGTAGCGATGCAGAATTGTGGTTACCATAAAGCATATTCAACCGCGATGGTCGCGATGCAGAATTGTGGTTACCATAAAGCATAATCTACAGCGATGATCGCGATGCAGAATTATGGTTACCATAAAGCATAATGTACCGCGATGGTACCGATGCAAAATTGTGGTTACCATAAAGCATAATGTACCGCGATGGTAGCGATGCAGAATTGTGGTTACCATAAAGCATAATGTACCGCGATGGTAGCGATGCAGAATTGTAGTTACCGTAAAGAATAATCTATAATGGTAAACAGCAAAGTTATACGCGTTGGTTTATATCCCAAAATGTCACTCAATTTATGGATATATTGTACAGGCTATTGATTTAATTGAATGAATGATGATAATAATAGAAAAACACTGTGCGTAGTATTTTATAGTAGCAATCGTTAGGAACAATTGATTATGAATTTACCAATTATGACAAATTTTCGTGGACAATTTTAGAATTTCGTATTTTTTAAAAATTTTGTCTACAAAAATATGATTAGTAACGGGTACGGATAGAGCCCATTTTATGGCCTTATTAAAAAATAGGGGTGTATGTCTTCCGTGCTGGAATCGACCCCGCGACATGCAGTGCAGCAGCTTACCGCTCAACCACAGCGCCACTCGTGCTACCAAAATTAATCATCTAGATACTGTCTTTTTTATGGAAAATCGTCAAATAACTCCTCATGCTGTTGGTGGATCGAGAGGGAGTGTCAGACTTTTACTGACTAATACCCATCCTTCTTTCTTCAGTTGCCCTTTGTAGTCTACAGTCTTCAGCCGTGGTAACTCTTTCGACCATTCCCGCAGTCGAACAGGTGACATGCTTGACCTGTATTTATTTTATTTTATTTTATTTATTTAGGTTAACCAACAATTGTTCACACATATACATTTCAAACTTAATGATTAGGTTAACATTAACAAGTGTAACAATTAGTTAAAGGTTAACACCACATGCACAAAAAAAACGGCTTCACATAATATATTTATTTTTGGGTGGTGAGAAATCTAATGACTTCTCACGGTCTAAAGTGGAGTGAGAGAGCGTGTCAGTATTTACATGTGTATAGTCCCTTGGCTGGAGTTAATAATAATATTCTACAATATTCTACAACTATCACACAACGTCGTCTGGTCCCAAGCTAAGCAGAGCTTGTATTATGAGTACCAGACAACTGATAAACATACCTATATATTTCTAAATACATACATATTAAAGATAAAATACACCCAGACACAGAACAAATGTTCGTGCTCATCACACAAACATTTGTCCTGGGCGGTAATCGAACCCACGACCTGCATAGCAGTCAGGACCACTAACCACTAGACCAACAGGCCTGTCGAAAGCAAGTTAAATGCACACATACTCGTACTGCCGCCTGTACCCGCTTAGAGCCCCGCTGACCTTTAAAACCATTTTTTTTTTGCGAAATATTGATTGACACACTTATGCTTACATTCTGATGAACACTTAACCAGCAATTTTTTAGTGTAAACAGATTTCTAAAGATCAAAGCCGTTTGAAAGGAATAGGAAAAATAAGCGAAAACATATCATGTTGTTTAAAAGTATTAGTCATACGAAAAAATCATATGTTGATAATGTTGTAGAAAGTCTATAATAAACATATAAATAGGTAATAGTTTGTATTGCCCGAGTGGCGCGAGGGTTTTGCCGGACGCGCTAAAATATTAGAATGTAGATAAGGTTTTGGATTGTTGTTGTTGACTTTTGTTGATTTATGTCATAAAAAGCGAGCATATCTCGCCATCAAACTGTAAAGTTTGGCGAGGAAATTTTGAAAACAACAAAAAAGAAAGTGTTAAAAAAATAAATAAAAAATATACAGGGTGTTTGGTGCATCGTTTGCCAAATTGATATGGTCGACGGGAGGGGTCATCTGCTATCCCTTCAGACCCCTAAACACTTCTCATGCTCTGTGGATTTTTTTTCATTGACTTTTTGTTGTTTTATTTCAGGTATCATTTAAGCATCAATATTTTTTAAATAATAATTTTAAACATTAGTCTTATGTGACTCGAGTCACAATTCTAGCAAATTCACAAAGTTATAAAAAGATTTTTATGCCATGTGACACATCACTAGCAAGAGGATAAATTAGAGAAATTTTGAGGGAATCGGAAGATTCCGGTCGCTTGGTTATTTTTTTATAGGCATGTAGATAACTGTTACATGAACAGCTTTAATTTAAGTCTAAAACTTTGCGAATAAATTAAAAAAAAAGCTAATGTGTGCTAATTTTAAATTAAAAAATACTCTAATACAATACACATCTAAATAAAATTTAAATTCTACGCCTCATATACCAATTTTTTAAAATTTGTATTTGAATGAAAAATTTGGGTCTTATTTTCATAAAACACTAAAAAGTCGATGAAAAAAAATCCACAGGGCACGAGAAGTGTTTAGGGGTCTAAAAAGATAGCAGGTGACCCTTCCCGTCGACCATATCAATTTGGCACACGATGCACCAAACACCCTGTATATTATTTTTTCACACCTTTATTTACCCGTTACCGAAGAGTAAGGCTTCAGAAAGTCACTGTTTTATGACAATGCTCGTGAGTTAGGGCCTTAATTTACTAAAATCACAAGGACCAGACGTAAAAGGTCACGAGGTTGAAATGTTGAGTTTTTATAATCTTTTCTTAGTACTCACCTGTGTTACGACCCTTACATAAATTAACCCTTGTGCAAAATCCACCGGCTGCATTTTTTTTAATGATATAAAACAGTGCTCGACTGCGATTCTACCTAATAGTAAGCAGTGATGCAATCGTTGGTGGTAAATCGCACTAGTTCATAAAAAACCTATTTACTCTAGCCTGAAAGAAATTTCTAAATTGACCTTTTTAATAAACAGAATTTTGGAAGACTTGGTTCCTCTCTGATAATGTTATTCATTATTTTCTGAGGGCAACGAACTCAACACAATAAAGTTGTCGATAGCCCGAAAAAATACGATTTAGATCAACTCAAGCGAAAAACGGACCAATAAAAATCGCTGATCCGAACCAAACGGGAGCCAAGTTTTTGTCTATAAAGAAAACACAGAATATGGAATTACCTCGGTGGTTACTGCTAGAGACGGCACTGTCAATGAGTTCCGTACAAGCCAAGCGAGTTAGTGGGTGTTGCCGTAAATTTATAGCATGACATACCTAGACAATATTTTTTTTTGAGATGTGATATCATTATTATTATTTATAATAGACTCACGCTTTTAAATGTATTTATTAAAACTTTATGCACTAGTAAGAAACACTGTACAAAGGAGGACTTTTCCACCACTCGACCTTAGGGTGGTGCAGAAATATAACATGATCGCTATCTCACCTGATGGTAAACTTGCTGCAACGAAATCTTTAAAGAAATTTTTGCCCCATACTAGGAATTTACTCCTGCATTGTGAGGACAAACATAAATACACCAGACACCAAGACCCGGAAAAATTATATGTAGGCGACACAAATTTTTCTACGGGAGTAAAGTAAATACAGTTATCTGTAATTTTCTGATTCTCTGATAATTAGTATTAATAAGTGAATAATAAGCAGTTATTTAGGTACTGGTGACTTGTAATACAGGTTTAATAGAGACCTATCACAGGCGCCAGTCTCTCACAAAGTTAATTCCATGTCCGCACTCCACTGTAACCCTAGCATTAAGTAACTTGTGTGGAGAAAGTAAACGACTATTATTATTATAATTGGTTTTTTTTTTTTCAAAAATATCGACCGCTTAACCATTATCATTTTTGCATTTTTGACACTTGAAAGGCGATTTTCCGTGTCTTAGAATATGAATATTTAGTAAGTTTCTGCGACTATCAGAAAATCGAAAAATTGCAGCCCGTCCAACGGTAAATAGTAGAGTCCAAAGCCAAGGCAGTTACTAGGAATAAATTTGGTGCCGGATCAGTTTTGTTTTGGCCGAAACTGAAAGAGAGCCGTAAATTCGGTTGCGGTATCGATTTCGGCTTCAAATCGTATTTCGGTTGGTCACTATTTTCAAGTACATTATAATAGACAAGTTCTCGATACCCTTTCAAGACAGTAGCGATATAATAATCTCAATTTTGCGAAGTATCTATTGGTTGTTGCTTTGTGAAAACAACAGTGGTCGTTAGAGATAGTTATCTGTGAACTGTTCTGACCAAGTTTTAATTAACAAAGATATTGGTACAGGTAATCTAATGTTGAACAGAACCCCTTTTGTTTGGTCGGCAGAGATGTGGATCGCCGAGAATGGTTAAAGTTATAAATTAATTGTGCTAAAAGTGGCACCAGTGATTGAAAAGTTAAAAAAGAGGTGGGATGAAACGCATGCAAACGCAACATGTCCAACAGTGGACGTCTTTCGGCTGAAATTATGATGATGATGATGAAGATACTGTTCCGACATTTAGATCACCACATAAGAACTAAAATTCTAAATCCTGCATCCTGGCATCAGAGGTCTCCGCGCGATTAGAACATATACAACAGTTCAAAATCTACTATCGGGCAGTTGCCCGGACCATACGCAATATTCAACTGGTCCGAGGATCAACACTTCTCAATGGAGGTTTGCAGGGATTGTTTATTTCAACTCTCTGAAGCAATTTTTATGTTCATAGACCTGTCCGATTTTTTTTTAGTATTTACTATTTCTAGATATGGCCTTTAATCTTTTTACATAGTATAATATAATAAAGTCACTTCTTCTGCATCTATTTGTACATACATCCGCTCTTTCAAAACCACGCAATGTATTTTGATGCGGTTTTCACTAATAGACGGAACAATAAAAAAGAAAGGTACACACACATATACACACAACACACACACACACAACACACATGTATACATGTAACTAGAGTACAATGCACACTCTTATACAACCTGATTATGAAATAGTTTTCGGCTGGTTGTTACATTTCCTAATTCCATCCCTTTCTTGCACATGCATATCGCCCTTTTATGAGCGAGAGGGACTGAGCAAACCGCAAAGCCGAAGAAGGAATGACTTTTCAATGAGAACCTCGCTAATTTAATGACCGTCTAATGGCTATTCTGTGCGTGTCGCTTCCTTCAAACAAAATTCGGATCGAGTGCTATTTGGTGATTATGACTTGAAAACTGTGTTCATTCGTACCGAGTTGTGCCGAGAACTGGAAGGACGAGTCGCTTTAATCTATCTTTTCCCACGACTTGTCAATCCCACACCGGGCTCTAGCCAAATTTCCAATTTTTTTTACCTGAACCTCACAAACACACACCAATTAAAAAATTAAGTTACAATCATAATTTAAGTACTGAAATTTTACTTAAACGCACGTAGGTAGCGTTTTTTGAAAATCAACACACGTAAACACAAACGCGCTAGTAATGCAATAATGGTTTATCAAGAATTTACCGAAAGTGATACTGATATTTTTATCATAAAATACACACACACAAACACATATTATTTTAATTGTACTGAATTGTGTTGAATCGGATTGAATTAAATTGAATTGGAGTGAATTTAATTTCATTGATTTGAACTGAATTGAATTTTTTTTTCTTATTTATAATTATGATGAATTGAATATGATATTAAATTTGTGTGTAATGGCAATGTTTGCAATATAAATAATTTAATAACACAGGAGCTACGTCTGCCAACAAACTGCTATTGTCTAAAATGCAAATAAAGTATTTTATTATTATTTAACTAAACTGTTTATCCTAAAATAATCAAGTATTTGTAAATACTAATCAAGTATTTTGTAAATAATCAAGTATTTGTAAATACTTGATTACTTTAGGATAAACAGTTATGAATAAAACAGAAAAAATGCGAAACTCAGTGCTTTTAACCAATCGATTTTTAGTATCTCCATAGAAATCTGTCCTACCCATTACAATAGAAAACTTTGCACACTTTCATTTCGTCTTTACATCTTCATCATTTCAGCCGAAAAGCGTCCACTGTTGGACATGGGCCTCCCCTGAGGGTCGCCACAATGAACGGTCCTGCCCTCCTAGCCAAGTTACAACCGTTTCGTGTCGAATTCCGTTCTCCAATCGATAACGCCTCGGTGTCAACAATTGTAGAAAACGATAAGTTAGTAGTTGGATTTCCACAACCTTTACCAGTTTAGTAAATTTCGCTTTTACACCTCAAAGATATCTTGTAATATCCATTCCAAAATTAGAATATTGTATCGCAGACTAAACTAATGCCATTCTGTTTTATTTCAGGTAATTAAAGCTAATCCTGTCTGGAAGGTAAGGTCAGCGCCCTGAGCATAGACAATACACAGACAAGGTAGACGTATTATAAAGTAAAATATTTGCTTTTTACTTCTCGTCATAAACGGTTAAAGGTGCTGTTGCACCAAAAGATGTGCGAGATTGCGAGGCGGTGCGAGGAAAGAATAGAATAGAATAGAATTGAATAAATTTTGACAAAGAAAAAAGATACATCAACAGGATCTTTTTATTTTTTTAGTCTAGCTTAGCTCAACATGGAGAAAAAAGGCTAAGCTAACATAAATGTAGATATTTTCACTTTTTTTTTATGGTGTGAAAATCATCTAATGACATCCCCCGCTCTTGGGCGAAGCAGGAGATAGTGACAGACTTTTACTGACTAAAAACCCACTCCTGAAACAGGAGTCAGTAATTTCATTGCCTTTCATACCAGGGCCGAGTCTTCCTTTCAGAATCAAAGCCTTGGCCCCAGTAGGCTTCGACCCTGCTAGGCCCCTACGGTTGCTGACATCTCTTTCAGGCGCGCGTGGAACACTGCGCGCCGTCGACGACCTAAGCTCGGTCCCGACGTTTACCGCATGGTCGGAGCGCGTGCTACAAATTGCTGACCGTCCGCAAGCCCGCGCCTACGGTGGTCGGAAATCGAAATCAGAATCCCGGCGGCTGGGGCGTGGGTGCCATTGCCTCGCGCGTGCACGTGCGTCTGCTAACATTACTGCTTCGCAGAAGGAGGCGACCGCCTGCCACTACCTTTTGCTCTGGACCATGGCCTGTACCAAGGCCCGGCACGACAGATTGCTGCCGCCAATCGCCCCCACGAGGACACGGCGGTGCTCTGCCCATGCGGGGCTTACCTCTACCATATGCTCCACCGTGTCCTCCGAGCGGTCCACACAATGGTGACACCCGGGCATCGTTTCCGCACGAATCCGATGCAGGAACCTCCCGAACTTACCATATCCGGTGAGGACCTGCGTCATGCGGAAGGTCAGGACGCCGTGTAGCCTTTACAGCCACTCCTCAAATAGGGGACTTAGCGCCATAATTAGCGTGAGATATTATCTAAAAACTTCTCCCACTCTGTGTAGAGTGAAGAGAAGAGTCAGACTTTTACTGACCTACCCGTATTTCTTCCATTGCCTGTTCGCTACGTATCCTCCCACCGCACAAGTTTAATTTCTCGCTTAGCTTTAGTGAAAACAATCACACATATTCATAACGTCACTACACATATCCTCGCACCGCCTAGATATCTCGAGCTGATGGCCAACTACCCTAAGGGGTTTCGTAAAAAGGTTGGCGATCTCTAAGGTTTTAAAAAGATAGTGTAGGTACTTTGTCTGGAAAATATATCGTTTCTCTGAAAATTGAAAATGTTTTAAGATATTTTTACTTCTAAAGATGTGGTCTATTATACGACTTGGCTTCAAATATAAAACAGAAGTCTTATATTATTTGTCGCATTTTTTAGTTTTATAGGTACCTACATTTATTTATAGTCGTCGATAAAAAGTGTAGTAGATTTAACAAAGGGAAGACACGAAGTTACAAGAATGTTTTTATTTTATTAATTCTATATATAAAAGAAAAAACGGGCTGACTAATATAGCAACACACAGTAGAAATTTTGCACAAGATTTCCTTTTGTGATGTAACCGAGTACTAAGATAGGGTGTTTAGAAATTCAACCTTTAAGAGTGTGAAAAGAGAGAAATTTGTTTGTTTTTTTTAATTGTTACAAACTAGTGCTTGACTGCGATTCCACCTGATGATAAGTAGTGACGCAATCGTTGATGGTGAGGCGCACTAGTTTATTAAGAGCCTATTCACTCTAGCCTTGAAGACACCTAAATTATAATCAGACGGGAAGACCGCAGCAGGCAAGTTGATCCAGTTCCTCGATGTTCGCGGTATAAACGACGAGTCGAAACGCTTGGTCCGGATCGTACAGGTTTCAATAACGTAAGGGTTGATACTCGCAGTTCATTGGGTTGTCCAATGGTAAAAATGAGATAGTGAACTTGAAACTTAGCACAAATAATAACAAAAGTAAATAACAAAATATCCAGAATAAAAAAAAAAAAAAAAACAAAGGTTACCATTATTGGTTTACAGAACTACCACCAATAGAATAATTTAGGGTATTCAAAAGATTGTATGGAGGATTTTTGGGTTACTAAACTTGCGACTTGGTACTATTTTATTTTATTTTATTAATTTTAAGAAAACTTACAGCTAATATAACACAGTAAAAAATATTTTATGCAGAAGAAGGCCAATTACAAGTTTCCATTTTTAAATATATAAAATTAACAAAACGGCATAAATAGCATGAGCGTTAAACGTAGAAATACAAGAGAAGACAATTCTATTTAATTTACTAATAGAATATTCCTAATCAAAATGAATATTATTTATATATTTATTATAACTTTATGCACTAGTAAGAAACACTGTACAAAGGCGGACTTAATGCCTTAGGCATTTTCTACCAGTCGACCTTAGGGTGGTGCAGAAATATAACATGGTAGGTGCAAGTCATATAACATGAGCAGTGGTGGCCGAGTGGTAGCGGCCCCAACTTACGAGATGTAGGTTGCGAGTTCAAACCCAGCCAAGCGCATTACTTTGTGTAATTTATTTCATCACCACTGCTCTCAAAACGGTGAAGGAAAACATCGTGAGGAAACCGGCATGTCCTAGAACCTAAAATTCGAAGACATGTGACATCCACCAACCCGCACAGGACCCGCGTGGTGGATTACGGCCCATTCCCTCTCCTAGAGAGGAGGCCTGAGTCCCGACAGTGGAAACATTATAAGGCTGACTATGCTATGCTAGGTGCAACATAATGGTAAACTTGATCAGAAAAACAATAATAAATATATACTTAGATACATACATACAAATTAACAATGTTATTATGAAAAACGAATCCAACAAATCAACGCTGTGATGATTACACCAGCTTCCTGCTAAATAATATTACTATCAACTAACATTTTTTTTTTTAATAACGTTTCCAGAGCGTGAGAATGAGACATAAGGTAGAAGTACGTATTCCCGTTAATGTCCCAGTCCCCGTTAACTAGTCAGTATTTTATTTTTTGCGTCTTTCTACCAAAATCAAATTAAAGTTTGTTAATGGCAATTTATTCTTAGTACTATTTCATACAATTTTAATGTCAACACTCACCAAAAAGTTTAATGGCGTCAAAACTGTACAAACTTAAAAATACGTTATAATAAAATTGTCTGTAAGTTCAAAGTTCTGTCAGTGAACTACAAGACTACCCCGTCGCAGAGATCATCTAGCCATACTTCGACGGATAAAATTAAGGTAAGAGTGTTAATCTTTATAAAAAATGGTGTGTATTATTTAACGATTAAACCTATAAATTAAGGTAAATCTCATCGAAAAGTAAATGTTTTTGCATGTTACATCTATTGGTACTCACAAACCCCTACTTGACCTAGTACCCGGTAAATTCGTATTTTTTTTACCGGATACTGGTACACTATCATCCCGGTAACATACGTTGCACCGAAACCCGTTATTGTATCCTTATTACTTTGAAATAGGTCTCATTTTCCTTTGAAACTGTAGTTTATATTAAATATTTTCTGCCGGATACTGGGATGTGCATTAATAGTTGCCTTTAAATCCGTCACGGTTCTTATTGCCTGGAGTTAAGAATTATTTTCCGTTGACTCAATAGATTGTAGTTACTAGGCATCTTATTTGTTTTCTTACCACGTGAATTTGGTTGCTTTTGCGTTTTTCTGTATGATTTCCCAATTTTTGTACAGTTTGCGTTACAGCTCTACTGCTCTAAAACCAGATTCTGTTTAAAACCAGTTTAATTTTGGGCCAACCTTTGGCCTACTTCTGGGTGTTGCTTTATGATTACTTCAAACCAGTGACAACCTGATCTATCATTTATAAATGGGTTTTCTTGCTCTATTTTTTAATACTATGCAACATCTGCGCTTTAGTTACAGGAATTGACTACTGCTTGGCATCAGCTGAAATTAAGAAAAGGGAGAAAAACTTGGTGCTGTTTGTTTTCAAATAATTGAATTACCACAAAATTTTTACTAAATATGTTTTAAAAGTTTGTATTTTTACTTTTTTATACCTATTGATTAGAAATCAGAAATGAGCAAATAACGTGTTAATGTACTTTCAGCCAGCCATGACTGACAAACAGAAGGCCATATTAAAGGCCATGGAGGCTCCTATATCCCATGGTCAACATTGTACGACAAAATACGCAGCCGCTATTCTATTGAATGTTCCAAAGGACCTGCTACAGTTTTGTCAAAAGAAGAAGAAGATCATTTAAGAAGATGGTTATTTTTTATGGCAGATAGTGGATTTCTTGTAACCAAGGCGCAGTTGTTGGATAGCGTAAGTTTACTTATTAAAAAATTGAAGCGAAAAATCCTTTTAAAAATGGTAGACCAGGTCGTCACTGGTTTGAAGCCTTCATAAAGCGGCACCCTGAAGTAGGCCAGTGAGTTTCCCAAAATCTGACGCAAACCCGTGCTTTAGTTCAGGAAAGCAGTTTAAGAGCGTGGTTTAAAGAAGTGGAAGACTATTTTATTATGACAAACCTTGAAAAAGCAATTACAGATCCACGAATGATATTTAACTGTGATGAAAGCGATGTAAGACCTGGTATCATTCAATTTGCGCCGAAGTTTCGCCAAATGAAATAACGTTTACTTGTATTTATTGTAATGTGTCGTTTGATGAATAAGGGATGTAAAGCTATGGGTTTAATTGCATTGTCAAATTATACATGAATGTGGAATATGCTGCTATGAAGCAAGGAAAGGAAAAATAATAGAGTCTATACGGAAAGAGAACCGCCGTGGTGTAAAATGGAAATAACAACACAGCTAGTGTATTATCTGAATTTACACGAATTAGAAGGCACGAGGCAGAAGTTAGTCTAACATAGTTTCAAAATATCAAGATGTTACAGTCCTATAATGACGTAACAGTGTTCTCAACATAACAAAAACGTTAACTATGACGATTTTCTTTCCGCACAGACTATAAAATTTTACCAAATTTTCTAGTTGCAATTTATTTAGCATTTAGTGCATACATTGTAAATTGTGATAATTGAAAACCTTATGTAAAGATTCCTGGTTTTACCTATTTATAATTGACTAGTTACCTAGTTCTATTTTTAATATTGAGGCTAAAATAAAAACTTATGTTTGTTTTTTCTATTTTAAAGATGTTTTTACTATTTTGCTACTCAAGATGAAAGTAAAATATTCCTAGTGTTAACCTATAATTTGTTTAACATACATTAAATAAATTTAAAACGAATCATGTTGTTTTTGTTAAATACAGACCCTAATTGTTTACATTACTCTTTTTATTTGAAAATATTTTATTTCTGTGAACTTTAACGTAAAGCAATAGAGTTCAAATTCGCGATTAAAATTACCGGATTCCGGGACAGTTTAACGTTAACTAGTACAACTCTACCGGGTACTGGTACAATTAGCCCTTTTTGTACTTTTTTTGTTTTATTGTTAATTAATATTTACACTAATTTAATAGAAGTATAATATACTAAAAGTATATTAAATTATCTAACTAGTCACATAAAATTTATTTTTATAAGTCTACTAGTTTTAACCCAGCGCGCATGCAAAGTCAGGGAAGTTCATAACTTCACGGTTACTGGGCCGTTTACCTTAAACCCATTATAATTATAAAACCATATTATACAATACTTAAGTCCTTTTTTCTTTACAATCTATCTTTTCCACACTCGTCATCTCAACTCTTCAAAACCCAAATCCACCTAAGTCCTTATCCAACTCAAGTTTCTACTCCAGTGAGTTCAATCATGTCCCTACTCCCTTATCATTTCACATTAGGTTACTGTGCCACGCTTTGGGAAGCTGAGTTATGACGGTTTTGTATTCCGATGGAAATGTACCTTCCGTTTAGATTTCTCATCCATCACCTCTCCATCGTGCGTGATAGAGATAGGAGAGGGCCTGATTCTTACAAAAGAATTAATTTAATTTGAGTATTCAATTTTTTTTTTAAATAAAATTATTATTCTATTAATAAAATTTCAAGTTTGACCACTATCTCAACTGAAGCGAGCGCCGATATGGTTGACGATGGAGCTCACCTAACAGACGACGTGGTCGATGGTAGGCACGCTTGTATAGAAGTAATTTTTAGTTATTTGCTTATATTTACTTTATTGTACACCAATTTAATAAATAACACAATGGAAATCTTAAACTAAAAAACCGGGCAAGTACGTGTTGAACTCGCGCACTAATGGTTCTTTATCTAACCTAAGAAAACAGTTCAATTTCCGAATTGAATTACGAAGATATTTCCGGGTCGCAAAAAAAGTTATTTTTGATGTCGTAACTACAAAATTACAGTTTTCAGATTTTTTCCTATATTTGTGCTACGATACCTTGCTTCATGCCAAATTTCGGGATTCTAGGTCAATGAAAAACACTAAAATAGATACAAAAATACATGTGTTAAAGGCAAAGTCCTGATTCCCTCTCTGACACTATCACCTGATGCTAATGTATATTGACGAAGGTGGAGCACACTTGCCTAAAAGTAACCTATTCACTCTTGACTTAAAGGACCTCTACGTTGTAGCTATTAGGAAACAAAGCAGTAAATTTTACTCCTTAGCAGTACGCATAACAAATGTGTTCTGAAAAGGTTTCATGCGTATGGGATGTATCAGGCCATTCGGAAAGTTTTGCGAAAAAAAGCTTTTATGTATAAGGCAAACTGGCCACTTGTAATTATTTTGAAAACTTTGGTTATTTAAAAGTAAAAATACCTTTATTCGAATTTTGAATTTCCCTCCACATTTGTTCGAGAGCCAAATCAAATTACCGTGTCTCATTTAAAAATGGATCTGCATCGAAAACATTTTCGTGCGATGATTTTCTACGATTTTAAATGTGGCCTAAAAGCTGATGAGTCATTTGATCGACTTCAAATTGCTTTTCTGGGTGAAGGCCGGTCCGGACGTTTACCGGACGATCGGACGGCGAACTACTCATTGCTCGTCGTAGAACAGACCTAACATCCGTCTGGTTAGAGGATCTCCCCTCTATCTTTTCATCAGAGGTATGTGGGACTTCACACTCTGTTCCGCATACCTCAAAACTGGACTTGGGTAGGCTTCTCCTATTTTCCCTCATCATAGGCATAATTGTCTTATCCCATCCTCTTTGGGCCTCCTGTATTTTGTGACAAGCTCCACTAGTCTGTTGGAAAGAAGTCATGCTACCTTTTCTACCTCCTCTGTCCACCCCTTCCGAGAATGCAGGGCGTGATACTATGTCCACTCTAAGAGTAACCTCGATACAACATTTGATTATTCCGATGTAGGTTATCGACCATTCCTCTACATCCCTATAGACGTCATAAAAGAAGCCGTTTGCTCGTCAGTTATTGAGTAGGATGACTTGGTATTAGGATTTTGTGGGACATAATTGTAAAAAAATATTGTTCGGTATTTTGTTTAAAGCAAAGTTTTTGTATTTGAGAGCAGAGGTGGCCGAGTGGTAACGGCCCCTACTAACGAGTTGTAGGTCGTGGGTTCAAACCCAGCCATGCGCATTACTTTGTGTAATTTATTTCATTACCACTGCTCTCAAATCGGTGAAGGAAAACGTCGTGAGGAAACCGGCATGTCCTAGAACCAAAAATTTGAAGACATGTGACATTCACCAACCCGCACTGGGCCCACGTGGTGGATTACAGCCCATTCCCTCTCCTAGAGAGGAGGCCTGAGTCCCAGCAGTGGGAACATTAAAAGGCTTATTATGCTTTATGCTATTTTGTTTAAATAACTCCCTCGGTGGTCGCGTGGTTGTCATGATTGTTGAGCGTGACTTTAGTTACTTAAGATTTTAGTACGTAGAACGACGTCGCGTGGCGTTGCGTGGCGTGGATCAAGTGTAGCTCTACAAGTCAGGTTTCCATATAAAATGTATGGAGACCGACGCGGCCAGATCGGCGTGTGTGGCACACGTGTAGTGTAGTTCTACATTAGACCGACGCACACATGTAACACGCCTGATTTGAACGTAGAACGACGTCGCGTGGCGTGGATCAAATGTAGCTCTACAAGTCTAGTTTCCATATAAAATGTATGGTAACCGACGCTTTAGGCGTGGTCCATGTGTGTGTTGGTCTAATGTAGTTCTAGCTTCATTGTGCGTGCAGCTAAGGAGTGGAATCCCCTTACGGAGTCTGTTTTTCCAGAGAGCTAACAAACTGGTGATCTTAAGATCACCAGTTTGTTAGTCAAGAATGAATAAGGGATTTCTAGGCAAGCGTGCTCCATCGTTGACTACATCGTCGCTTTTCACCATGTGAGATAGAGGTCAAGCGCGACCCTATCGACACCTAAAAAATACTAGGCAATTGCGAGTCGGACTCGTGCTCTGAGAGTTCCGTACAAACACATCTATCTATGTAGGTAAATAGTTCAATTCCTGAATGAAGTTTCGAAGATTTTTCTGAATCGCAAAAAAAGTTTTTGTTTTCAGATTTATTCCTAACCCTGTGCTACGAGTATTATAAGACTTTGCTTTTTGCCAAATTTCAGTATTCTGGGTTTACGGGAAGTTACCTATGAATTTTAATTCCCTTGAGAGTGTCGAAATATATAGGGTGACTGGCAATTACTGACCGATACTTAAACACGTGATTGTACTCATGATTACAAACAACTTTCCCAAAGAAACTTATTTTTTATACTAATTAATTTAATCACAATAACTAAAAAGTAGCAGCAACAGTCTTTGGATATTATTTTACCGAAACATGTAGGTACATTGCTTACGTCATCGATAACGGGCGCCGCGCCGCTAACAGCTGATCGGGTGAAATGCCGCGCGAAATTCAAAGTTTCAAACAGCTGTTTTGTTATTGCATTATTAAACTAAATAGTTTAAAAAAAAGTTTCTTTATGAAAGTTGTTTGTAATCATGAGTACAATCACGTGTTTAAGTATCGGTCACTAATTACCAGTCACCCTATATATACGTTTTTTGCGACATAAACAATTAGAAATTTGTTTTTTTTTCATAGCCTCTAGGGACAGCAGACCAGGGTCTAAAGGGTCTTGACAGACAGACGGACAACAAAGTGATCCTATAAAGGTACCGTTTTTCCTTTTGAAGTATGGAACCCTAAAAAAATACCAATTTACTTAAAAAGTTTACCTTAATAAAATATCCTGACTTCCATGACATCTTAAAAGGACCCCAAACCTACTCCTCTTGCTAAAAGCCCATTTGAAACATACTTACGTCCAAATTAAGTTCCTAATTAGCAATAAAAACAGTCGTAACGACGATGAAAGTAAATGATCATGAATTAATTCCAATAAAAGGACAGATATTAGAGGGACTCGTAACTAAGTAATAAACATTAGGCCAAATCTATCTTCAAGGCCTTTTTTTAGGGTTCCATATCCCAGTAGGCTAAAACAGAACCCTTATAGAATCACTTGGTTGTCCGTCTATCCGTTTGTCAGTTTGTTAGGACCGCGTGGACGTATTGAACTGAAATTAATATCGGAATACTCATGTTTGCTATTCCTTAAAGCAGTGAAAAAATCAAACTTCTAAGTCATGGCGCATATTTTAACTTGAAATTGTTTGTCCGAAAATCACTGTCAAGGACACGTTTGCTATAAACTTAAGGAACCATAATGTTCAAAATCCCGAAATTTTGTTTAACATAATTCATTATCTTTAGTTCTAAAAGTATTCTATCATAATATCGAGTACTATAATAATTGAATCTCCTAATTGTACATGACCTAAAGTCGTAAGTTAATAAAATGTTAAATAATGTGTATTATTCCGAAAGTTCATTAATAATATTTTTTTCAGTCCTAAAATATTTGCTAAAAATTAGGTTTTAGTGACAGAAACGAATCGCTGTAAATCCGACTCCACACTGTCTTGTCTGATCTACCCCTAGAGTGTAATTTAACATCGGAGGGGTGAGGCTGCCCGCGAGTTGAGGAGCAGGTGGTTGTAACACTCGCCGTGGTGAGCGTTAAACCCATCTGCGACAATACACTCGCGTGGGACCGCCGGAGCCCCGCAGCACCGGGGCCGTGACAGAAACCAAGCCTGCTGCATGTTGCATGCTTGCTTGAATGCTGCATGCTGTGTACTTGCTTGCATGCTGCATGCTTGCTTGCTTACAAAAATCACATGTTCACAATCAAACAATCAACTGCTTTATCGAGTACATGTATAATATATTTATTTATGTATAATAAAAAAATATAATGCAAAATCAGATATTTTTTAATTATATCAAAATTATACTTAAATGTAATCATTATTAAATAATTTAGTCATAAATTATAATGACTAATTTTAATTCGTAGACAGATTCTAAGCTAATTTTATATTAGCTTAAGTATATGTAATTTGAATTTAGTACTTATAACTTTTATTGAAAACGGTTTATGTCTTTTGTATATAATTGATTGCAATATTTATGACATACGGATTTAGGATATTATATGCAATATAGATATTTAGGGATTTTAATTTTATGGCATGTGATATTATGTGATATTAAGTTCGGGTAAGTTATCAGTCGGACAAATGATGATTAGGACAAAAAAGATATGGCACTTTAAATTATGGTAAAAAAAGTTAGGTGACACAATAGAGAACCACCGATAACCCGTATATCCCGTTGACCTTTTTTGGTTTTTGGAGGGAAAATCATCCAATGACAATAAGAGCAGTGTTTTTTTTTTTCATTTTGATCGCTGTTCATAATCAATCCTGTCCAATATATCCATAAATTGATAAATTCTTCCTGACATAATTTATTTAATTGATAGATTGATAGTTCACTAAATCCTGTAAGTGCTGTGCACACCCATAAGTGAAGAATTCGCTGTGATAATTGTATATTGTTAAAATTATTCTTTTGTTAATGTTTTTGCGAACTATTCGTTGGAGTGCCATAAAAAATAAATAAATAAATTGAGTGACATTTTGGGACACAAACAAACGCTAATAACTTTGCTGTTTATGAATATTATTTATTGAGAGTTTACATAAATAGTAATAAAATCTTTTCTAATAAGCCCTTTAACTATTTATACTAATTAAAAGTCAGTGGTGTATAAGTCCATCCCTATATTTTTTTAGTTTAGGTCGTAACATGGATCGTGTTGGGAACTTGCACTTAGTGTTGCAACAGAAGTCTGCTTCCACTTCCGTTTCCGCTTCTGCTTCCGCAAAATTTATAACAGAACTCTAAACGGAAGAATACAGAGAGAAACGCGCGGGTGGGGGTTGCGTGGACGACTGGACAAATCGGAAGAGGCGCGGCGGGTGGGGGACACAAACATGTCGCAACGAGTTTCTTTACTATTATATTTTTTTTGGTTCATTCTGCGCATCACCGCGCCTCGTGACGAGATTACGACGTAAACCTTGATGTTTTGAAAAAAAAATTGTTCTTTTTTTTCATAGTATTAACACTTCCGCTTCCGCATCCGCAAAGATTTACTTTTGACATCTATTTCCTTTGCATCTGCATCACTAATAGCACTACGTTCCAGGGCCACGGTAACTGTTTCGAACGATCCTACAGATGGAACAGATTGGGCACAAACAAACGATATTCCTCTATTGTGATCATTTCCGGCCTCATTCTGCGACTGCTTTTGTTTTATACAAATTATCTCTGATATACAGTTAATTACCCAATGATGGTGCTCATCTGGTTGATTTTGGTGTAAAGAAAGATAGTGAGAGAGCTTAAATTGAAATGATAGAATGTTATGGAAATTGATTATATGATGATAATCACACCAATATAATACAGGCGATATGTGTGTGTCTATGTGCTTACATATTTTTTTTTTATATAAACTAGTGCTTGACTGCGATCCCACCTGATCGTAAGCAGTGATGCAATCGTTGATGGTGAATCGCACTAGTTTATTAAGAGCCAATTCACTCTAGCCTAGAAGACACCTAAATTATAATTGAACGGGAAGACCGCAGCACATTTTGGCTGGCTTGTTGGTTTTGTAGTTAGTGGCCTTGATTGCTATGCTGGAGGTCGTGGGTTCGATTTCTACCTAAGACAAACGTTTGTGTGATGAGCATGTTCATTTTTTATGCATCTGGGTGTAATTTATCTATAATATGTATGTATTTATAAATATATCAGTATGTTTATCAGTTATAGATAATTAAGCAGAGCTTGTGGTATGAGTCCTAGAGTACTCATACCAAAAGCTCTGCTTAATTTGGGTTTAGATGGTATTTGGTGTAAGTTGTTGAATATTATTATTTATTAAACACTTTATGCACAAAAGTACAGAGGCGGAAATAATTCCTTAGGCTTTTTCTACCAGTCAACCTTAGTGCAATGCAGAGATAAACAGTGGTAGTTGCAGAAAGAGAGAGAAAGGGCGAATAGTTACAAGAATAGATATACTAGTAAACCATAAATGTCATACAATTATACAATACATACACAAATTAATAAACTATCTACATATATTGCTCACCTAGTAAAATATTGGCACATCTACAATAAATGCGAAATTGAGTTTTAACGGCCTAAGTGTTTAAAAGTGGATAATTTATATCTTTGACTATCTATTATAGTCTGTATACTAGAAGCCAACATCACAATTTTCAAAATAAAATGAACTAAAAACTTCGTTTTAAATACTTGTACAATCTTTGATCCTAGATCCCTTCTATAAAATATGAAAAACGTAGATGTGCCAATATATTGCTAGGTGAGCGATATATCTTCACTAATAAAGTCAAAAAGTTGGTTCAAATTGTCGCTTGGAAAACATTAACGCTGTGATGACACTACTGCCAACTTCTTTCGAATTAGCTCGTGAACTTCGGAACGCTATTATTATGTTGTATATTATTATTCAGCTGCATCCGGTTGCTCGCCGTCTGACCGTCCGGTAACCGTCCGGACCGAGCCCAAGTCGTCGACGGCGCGTATTGTTCCACGCGCGCCTCAAGGAGATGTCAGCAAATCGTAGGGGCCCAGCAGGGTCGAAGCCTACTGGGGCCACGGGCAGTGTGAAAGTGGAACCCGGGGCCCCGAGGACGAAGGCAACGAAGGAACAGGAGTGGGTTTTCAGTCAGTAAGAGTCTGACACTATCTCCCGCTCCGCCCAAGAGCGGGGATGTCATTAGGATGATTTTCCCAGCTAATAAAAAAAAAAAAAAGCTGCATCCGGTTGAACTAGAAGCCTAAAAGCTAGTTGGACAAAAGACGTGGAGATGATAAAATAACTACCCGATTGAGTGCGTTCACTTGAGTGAATTTTGAAGTTTGAACTGAACTTTACAAAATCGATATTTATTAATTAATTAATACTTTAGATGAAGTTGGTAAGACCTTGGGCCAGATAATGACGGATCCGAGTGGCTCATCACTTCAAACTATTGTGTTGAACAGTTCAAGGGTTCAATTATTATAACTAAACTTTCAGTAAAGCATACTTGTTCAGTTGAAAGGTTAATATCCGTAGTTTAACTTTGTTTAACTGACGTCTTGTTACCAAATAAATTGATGTGGGGAGACTGGTTTTGTTGGAATATTAGAAGTTTGTAAATTCATTTGTTAAGAAAAACCTTTTTTTTTTTTGTTTATGATATAAACTATAGTGCTTGACTACAATCTCACCTGATGGTAAGCAGTGATGCAATCGTTGATGGTAAAGCGCACTAGTTTGTTAGGAGCCTATTTACTCTATTCTTAAAAACACCTAAATTATAATCGAATAAGAAGCCCACAGCAGGAAAATTTTTCCTGTCCTTCGATGTGTGCATTTGAAAAAAGAGATAAAAGAAAAAATTAAGAAATAAGTTTTTAATTTTAAACATTCAAATTTACCTTTCATATTATTAAAACGAAAGTCGTCACACACTATAAATTACTCCTCTATAGGTACATTCAGAAACATAAAGGTCAACACAAGACACCCAGACGCAGTGTAACTGTCCGTAGGTTATTCAAATTTTTGTTTCGTATGGGAATCGAACTAGCTACACGCAGTGCTGCGGCCTATTGCTCAACTATTGCATCAACTGTACCATCAAATTTAACAAAACATTCGGTTTTTTGAAAATTGTTCAATCCTGAACCTTAAGGGCATCCAACTCGACATAGATTTTCACTGTTTTTTCATACAAACGCTCTTAAGCGATTATGACGTTATTACACATTTTCCATTAGATATTTTGGAAACACAGTATCTTGTGGATATTATCTAGTATAGTATAGTAGTAATATATTTCTATTGAAATCAGTTTATAAATTTGTCTAAAACTAATCCAGTAAAGACGTCTGAAAATCTGGTGTTCTGTATGAACTTTGACACTTCATAATTTAATCAAAAATTTTAAAAGTCAATTATGTATAACAATAGAAGTCTTGCAAATTTAATCAAAATTTTGAACAATGAAAATTTTTTAATGATAAACTTTTAAGGGTTTAAAAAAATACATATACGTATTTCCTGGAACAAGTTTTGTAAAATATTCGTGAAAATTACGGAATTACCGAATACTAACATAGCTTTCAGGCGTTATCTCTTTTTTCGCGTCGCCTTTTCGTCAAACATCACTTTGGATTGCATTAGATGAAGTAACAAGCTTTTAAACCATGTTCGATGTTGACGATAGGCAAGTGAAAAAGTAGAAAAGTAGTAAAAGTGCTAAACTGGAATAAAGGTTTTTACAGTATCTACTCACTCCATGGTGATTTGATTATGGATTACGTTCAAAGTTTTTTTCGTTTCTTCACTAAGTGAAATAAAAATCAGCCAATAACTTACGTATAAATGTAGAAAGTTTTAGAGCAAATAAAAATATAACATAAAAAAAAAATATAAAAACAAACAGAAACATGATTTAATTTTGATAGTATTATTTCCTCTAAATAAACACAATTCTAATTTAAGAAGTGTACAAAATGTGTAATTTTAAAAACAAATAAGGATTACAATCACTGCTTACCATCAGGTGGGATCACAGACAATCATAGTGAATATCATTAAACAAAACAACAAAAAAATAAATTTAAAAAGAAACAAAAAATAAACGTGATTCAACTTTGATAACATTTTTCTTACAAACAAACATAATGTAAATAAAACGTAATAAAAATAAACGTAATAAAATAAGTATTACGTTTATTTTTATTACGTTAAGAAAAGTAGATAAACAGGTTTTTTTTTTAAATTGTCCTCAACACAGTCCTAACTTTCCCTCAACTCGTCGTCACACGAGTCAGGGCCCCACTCGTCAAGAGCGTGAGTTGATTAATACCCGGGGACGAGTACAAACGAACTACCCTTGAGATAGTGGCGGACGTTCACGTAAGATGCCGGAGATGTGGCAACTGTCTTGTAGAATTTCTTATTCAAACATTTAAGAACGCCCAAACCTATACTATTCCCATACAACCGCTCTTACTTGATTATGACGTCGTTAGGATCGCAACATATCTGTGGAACACAACGCGCCGTTGACGGCTAGACTTGGTCCATATAGGGACCTTTATTTATGAATTATATTATTAGACTAATAAATTGACTTATTATCACGGTTGAAGAGTTACTGTTATTAGAGCTAATGTTAAAAAAACAGCTTGCAAAAGAACATACAACCGAATTGATAACCTCCTCCTTTTTGTTTGAAGTAGGTTAAAAATACGATACCAGGTCAATAAATCAATATTACTGGTCATTATGTTGATAATTTAAGTTAATATGAATTGTGTTGTGTGATATGGGTGGAATTTATGTAATTAAACATTTATTATAGGACGATCAAGCGTCCGCAAGCCTGCGCCTGCGGTGGCCGGACATTGCTCCGCGATACCGGACGCTTGAGGCGTCGGGAATTTCTTCTTGGTCTTCCCAGAACGGGAAAGTTATTTGACGATATTTATTTTATGTTTCTTTCCTCAGTTTCCGTCATATGCGAACCGACTTAAATTTTGCATTTCAAACAAATTTGGAAAAATTGGTCTTATTTTTATAAAACTCCGATTACATTAAAATACTTTTTTAGTTTCATTTTTCGTTACAAAATAAAATAATACTACGATTTTTACGATATTTTAAAAGCCGTTAGTTCCATTCATTACTTAGCGTCAAATTCACAAAGAGTATCAATATCAACAAAAACTCTGTCTATCGCCGTTGAAAACGTATATTTTATTTTATACTAAACGCTTTACAAACCAAAGGACGTACTCATCGTCAACCTTTTTTGAGAAAGGTACTTGAGTAACAATGAGATAATTTTAAAGGATAGTATCATTTATACAATCCTGACAATGGCCAAAATGATTATCATAATAATTTTGATCATCATCATCATCATTTCAGCCGAAAGACGTCCACTGCTGGACATAGGCCTCCCCAAGTGTCACCACAATGAACGGTCCTGTGCGTCTAGCTTCTATCGGACTCCCGCAACCGTTAGCAAGTCATCGGTCCACTTTGTAGGAGGCCTTCCAACGCTACGTCTTCCGGTACGTGGTCGCCATTCCAGAACCTTTTGGCCCCAACGGCCATCCGTTCTGCGAGCAATGTAGCCTGCCCATTGCCACTTAAGTTTGGCGATTCTTCGTGCTATGTCGGTGACCTTAGTTCTCCTGCGGATATCCTCATTCCTGATTTGATCACGCAAGGAAACTCGCCCTTTCCATTGTCCTTCGGATGACTTTAAGTCTTCTGATGAGGCCCATTGAAAGCGACCACGTTTTAGAGCCATATGTCATCACTGGCAACACGCACTGGTCATAGACTTTCGTCTTGAGACTTAAAATTGATACAAATAGTTAAACATGTGAACTATAGACCTGTCTGTAACCACTTTATAATATGTTTAAAGCAAATAAAGACTTACCTTATCTTATTATAACTTGGGGGTATACGGAACAGAGTGTAAAGTCCCGCCAATCTCCATTGAAAAGTATCCTCCGACCAGACGGGTGTTCTGCCTGATCTGGACAACTGTCCGATATATGATTTCGGGCTGTTGTATTTGTGCACATTGCGCGGAGAACTCCAATTGCGCGACGCTCCTATTGGTTTTGGCATGAAGTTATAGCATATCGTCCCTTAGCTAACAACACCGCGTAAGTCATTTTTACCAACTTTACAGTAAACGAAAAAAACTGTGCGTTGTTGAGAGGCCAGCCGATTTGAACGCTATCACTACTTTTCGAATTATGACTTCTGATTGGCTGAAATCTATATCATATGACCAATGGTTAGACGCGCAATGAGCAGCTCCATCTAAAGGCATTAAAATGTAAAAATCGCCAATTTTCGACTTTACAGGAAACGAAAAAAACTGTGCGGTGTTGAGAGGCCAGCCGATTTGCACGCTATCACTACTTTTCGAATTATGGCTTCTGATTAGCTGTAATCTATATCATGTGACCAATGGTTAGACGTTCAATGAGCAGCTGCATCTAAAGACATTAAAATGTGTAAACCACCAATTTTCGACTTGATGTGTTGTAAGCTAAGGGACGATATTACCATTTTCATTAAATGGGCTATTAGGCACTAAAAGAATTTATCGTTTTAAATCGGTGGTTCTTGAGATAAACGCGTTTAATTAAACGGTAGTTAACGTAACGGGTAACGGTAGTTTCACCTGTCCCGATGTTTGTTTGTCTGTAATCAAATCTTGCAAATTAAGTTTGAGCCACTTCCCGGTTACCGATTGAGCTGATATTTTGCATGCATGTGCATGTGGATGGATGGAGAGGGAGAGGGAGACCAAAGAAAAGATGGATGGATTGAGTGAAGAGTGACATGAAAGAAAAGGAAGTTAGTGATAGCATGACGAGTAACAGGGCAGAGTGGAAGAAAAAAACGTGTTGCGCCGACCCCAAATGACACGGGACAAGGGCAGGCAGATGATGATGCTGATGTGTAAATCAGATGACAATGTTAAATTATTATGACATGAAGTTGATCTGATAACGGAACTAGAAGGTGGCCATAGGAACTCGGTACTTAAACGACATAATCCCATCGCGCCGGGCCTTGTTACAAGCCATGGTTCGGAGCGAGAACGAGTGGCAGGCGATCGCCTCCTTCTGCGAAGCAGTAATGCTAGCAAAGGAGGAGGAGGCCGCACGTGTTAGGCAACGGTCCTTACGCCCCAGCCAGCGCCGTGATTCCGATCAAGGTTTCCGGCCACCGCAGGCGCGGGCTTGCGGACGGAGAGCAGCGTACCGTCCGACCGTTCGTAACCGTCCAGACCGAGCCCAAGACGTCGACGGCGTGTATTGTTCTACGCGCGCCTCAAGATGTTGTCAATAACCGTAGGGGCCCTGCAGGGTCGAAGCCTTCGATAGGGAAGATTCAGCCCTGGTACGAAAGGCAACAAAGGAACAGGAGTGGGTTTTTAGTCAGTTAAAGTCTGACACTATCTCTCGCTCCGCCCAAGAGCGGGGCATGTCATTGAATGATTTTCACACCAAAAAAAAGAGTAGTTTAAAAATTATTATTTATTTAAAGTACTCACAAACACTTAAAAAAATTTAAAGAACAAATACAAATAGAAGATCGAAGCTCAGCATAATGCCGTGACCAGATAGCGACATGCATAATGTGACGAGTTCATAGCTTTTTCAGTGAAGGTCACACAAAGACGTTGAAATGGCATAGTGTGCAAATAGATTTTACTTTTATTACTACTATCTTCGTAGTTCCTTGATCTCAGTTCCTGCGACGGCAGTTCGTCAACCCCAAGAAATCTCAACCCGCCACAAAATTTATTAGCCGTACTCCAACGCTTCAGAGTTACGATATCCGACGTGTTACGAGTGTGAACTTAACTTGTATAGTGCACCGCGCTTCAGTTGGGAAGTTTTCGTAGCGAATGGGAAATAATTCCCATTTGATACGCTACTGTTGTATTTGGTAATGTAATACCAGCAAGCCTAGCCAAGTTACGACCGTTTCGTTTCGATTCTCTTTCATCGATCGTCTTGAGTTGGCTACGCCTCCGATTCCTTTGTCTCAACGCTCAGTCACGTAGTCGATGGACGTGTCGTGGACTAGAGGCGATCGACGATAGAAAATCGAAACGAAATGGTTGTAACTTCGCTAACTTCGCTTTGGCTAACACACACACACACATTACACATGCACATTATTTTAATTATTATTGATAGGTTTGCGCTTAAGCACCTGCCCTCCTAGCCAAGTTACAACCGTTTCGTTTCGAGTTCCGTTCTCCAATCGGTAACGCCTTGATGTCAGCAAGTGTAGAAAACGATAAGTTAGTAGCCACGTTGACGCGCCTGAGTCAGCCGCTTGTTCTACAATATCGTTCTACAATAACAAAGGATGTAGCGTTGAACATTATAGAAACGATAACAATTCATTCTATCATTTTGAACGATGTGAACTTGGCTACCAATTTTCTATACGTTTGTTCTGACCACGTGACGTTGAGGTGATGTCATTCCCATACATTTGATTAGTTTTCGACTAGCGTTAACAATTGCAGATTATCAACTTGGCTAGGGGTGCTGGTATTAAACGATGATGTGGTCAACAATGGAATACGCTTGCTTAGAAGGCGATGTATTCGATAGGTGCGAATATCACATAAGCTATACTATACAAATTTTGCGCACACAAAAAAGAAATAACTTACGTAATTTTGCGTTCTTATTAGTTTACTCAACATATAGGCTATAAGTTATCATGTTATTTGCTATAAGAAGTTTGAAATACTGCTTTGTGTCTGCATTAAGCTTAAATGCAGTCTTGAATTAAAGACCTCCAGGTTGTAGCTCTCAAGAATCACAAGGCAGGGAATTCCATGCACAGTGAATGTAGTCCATAATTGTCCGTCTGTATTTTTTTTGTGGCATGATGTTTTTTTTTCTGACATAATATGCTCACCTGTTACAAATTAGACTGGGAGCGAATTTTATCATGATTGAATGAGGTCTAGACAGATTGATTGTTCGATTTACAATGATGTCAGTAATATCAAGAAATAACCATTTATTTTTCTTTTAAATCTAAATAAAACAGTTTTTCTTTTTTTTTTTAATTGATATAAATCTGTGCTTGACTGCGATCCCACCTGATGGTAAGCAGAGATGCAATCATTGATAGCGAGGCGCACTAGTTTATTAAGAGCCTATTCACTCTAGCCTTGAAAACGCCTAAATTATAGTTGGACGGGAAGACCGCAGCAGGCAAATTGTTCCAGTCCTTCGATGTACGCGGTATAAACGACGACGCGAAACGCTTTGTGCGGACCGTTAAGTTTCAACAACGTAAGGGTGGATACACGCCGTACTTCTCCCGGTTTATGTAGAGCGAAAAAAAGTGTCAAGCTTTTACTGACTAAAACGCCACGGTGACTTTTTAAACAACCCCGCAACCCAACTTAAGAAACATCAAACGTAAACTGTAAAGAAACAAATGCTCTTGATGTCTCATTTAAGTAATAACAAACACCTTAAACGTCTTCAAATGAAAGAATAACGCGCACCCCAAGATTCTTAAGCCTCTTACAGACGAGCTATTATATAAAAGACTCGACCACACTGAACGAAAAACAAATTCCTAGTCGACAGAACTGTCTACTTTTCATAGTAATCGGCTTAAAGGAGGGCTCTCAACGATCTAATCAGAACTTTGGTCGATTTAGTCTTTGTAAAGCTAATATTGTGAACATAGAGCTTGGAATTGGTACTGCGGACAACTATAGTTTCTATCTATCTATTTATTTATTATAGGTGTGACGAGAATGGATAAAGTGAGAAATGAATATATTAAGGGAAGTTTAAAAGTGGCGCCAGTAACTGAAAAGTTTAAAGCGAGTCGTTTGTCTTGGTATGGTCATGTCAGGAGGAGGGATGAAACGCATGTTACTAAAAGAGTTATGAGTTTACATGTTGATGGATGGAGAGGGAGAAGGAGATCAAAGAAAAGATGGATGGATTGTGTGAAGAGTGATATGAAAGAAAAGGAAGTTAGTGATAGCATGACGAGTGACAGGGCAGAGTGGAAGAAAAAAACGTGTTGCGCCGACCCCAAATAACACGGGACAAGGGCAGGAAGATGATGATGATGATGATGATGATGATATAATTTATTATAGGTACATAAAGAAACATAACAAAGAAAAACTTATATTTAAAACAGATACAATGGGTGGCCTTATCGCATTCCGCGATCTCTTTCAGGCAACCTGGAATGAACAGTAATTTTCAGAACATGATACGGGGCTGTCAATTGACAATAAGCACCTAATTCCAGTATATTATAATAGATATACAGATACATACAAATGCAATATAATAGATACATAAGTACAAACGTACCAAATATATGGGCAATGATAAGAAATGGCGACTTTCGATAATCATAGAGACAGGTAGTGTTCTTTAACAAGTCTCATGAAGGCAAGCAACGACTGAGCGCGTTTTATAGGATCTGGCAATGCATTTCACAGACGGGTAGCCTGAACAGTAAAGGATTTCTCCAACAAAGTTGTGGAATGCATCGGCATCTTGAGTCGTAATTAAGTTATCTGATGACCTAAAAGGTTTCAAATGGGAGTCGCAAAGAAACTGAACGAACTTGCCGCAAAGAAACTGCCGATTCTTGACGTAAAGAGTAAAGGCAAGGAGAAAAGAGTACATTATATAAAAGAGAAAAAATAAGAGCATTCCGGCGAAGGTGAATTGGCAACCACTTGAGTTTCACATGAAACTCAGAAACATGGTCATAATTTCACAAACCGAATATGAGCCTTATGCAAAACTTTTGAAACCGCTCAAGTTTATCGAGTTGTTGTTGTGTAAGGTCAAGATAACAGGTATCAGCATAGTCAAGGATGGGAGGAAGAAGTGACTGTGCAAGTGCAATGTTCGTGGCAGTGGGAAGGAAATTATTTATTTATTTATTTAATCATAGGAGAACCAACAGCTATAACAAAAGAATAACAACAGTATAAGAGACATTGAGCCAATTACAGGTTCTCACGGTTAGAAACAGGTAAATTAATAGAAAACTTACGATCACTAAGAAGCACGATAAAAAAGAACACAGTCAAACATCCCTTAATTAAAATTAGCACTATGCACTATTAAAAAAGTCTGCATAATAATTATGCAGTCTCTTTAAAGAACCAGCAGACGCAAATAGCTTGCGGCTAACTTCCTGTAGCTATACAGATCAAGTGAAGGTTCTTGTCAATGACTATCCCCAAGTTTTTAACTTTCTCGCAGAACGGTATAACTGCGTTATCGAATAAAACCTGGGGAAGAGTCGTCCAGTCAATCCTTGAAACCAACCTAAAAATGCCCAAAAAATATGGAGAAGAATGTGCAAGAAGCTCGAAGCTCTTTTCAATTATGATTTGTAATTACAAATATCTCTATTACAAGTTTCTTGTCTCTATCATGAGAAAACAATATAAATAACGTAAAAATAAAAACTAAATATAGATATTAAAATAGCAACTGGCAGCTAAGAGATGACCAGTCTCAACTGACAGCACCTAATAATAAGTATCCTATGTGCTAACTCAACTCACTGTGAACGTCTTACCAAACTCTGTTAAAATGGTGTGACGTCATCACTACTGCGTCTCGTTGTCAAGACAACGTCCGTAACATTGACTTAGCTAACAAATAAATAAGCAGCGCAGCAGTCAACCTTGCGGTAAAAGTGCCGTATGTTTTGACAAACCGCCTCTAGCAGCGGCTATTGAAGCATCTGTGAGATTTAGTGCTCTATAACAAAGACTTTCTTAAGTCTATTTTCTCAACACGGCATACCGGTTACTACTTTTTCTAGTTGCTCGATACAAAGAACTCTTGTTGTTGTAGACTTAAATGCTGTTTCAAGTATAGCAATAAAAGTTTTTAGATTTTTATTGTATCTAGCACCCAGGTAATGGCGTCTTGGGGATTTTGGTGGATTTCGGTGGATTTTGGTGGCTTGAAACCGCTGTTTACGGGTGGTAAACGTATTTTATGATCAGAACAGCAGAGTTTTTATATGAAAGCATAATAAAATGTATCTTTATGTGTCTGGAATTTTTACCGACAAGCATCGAATAATTCGATCCAATATTTTTGTATGGATAAATTTTTTTAAAGGTGGAAATTCATCTAGTGACATCTCCTGCTCTGGGTGAAGCGGGATGACGTGTGTGGTGAGATGTAGGTACGTTGGTATGTATATGTAATAGTTGTGTCAGTCCCTAAGTTAGATTACTGATTAGGGTTTCAGTGTCATCGTAGCTACAATTTTCCAGCCACATTAATATTTCCTTTTTTATCTGGAAGTTACTCACATGCTTGACTGGTTTGTACTGGCTAATTTTGGTGTAGAGGCGAGGCACTAAGCTGATTTAGTGCTTTCGGGCAAATTGGCTCCTTACTCGTGGAACAGGATATCTGTCTGATCTTTTATTATGAATAGTCAAGTAGAGGACTGTAAGTCGGTGATATCTCCGTAGATACTCGTAAATAAACATATTATTATACCCATAAAACTATAGCCCTTTATCACACACCACAATTTACGCCACCATTTCCACCAACTTCCGTTGTTCCTAATTCAAATGAGACTCAACTGCATTGGAACTGAGTTCAAATTCAATGGGCATAGTATTGAAGCTATTGAAGTCGTTCTGAAGCCTATTGGAAGCCGATTAATGAGGGTTTTATCCAGGAGCCTAGTAGATTCAATCGGTGTTTAAACAAAAGGTGGGATGTGAATAGAGTTGCATAGGTCTATAGGCATTTGAAAAGGTTATAGCAAGTTGTTTTTACACGTCGAAGCTGGGAAAAAGCTAAAAAACCTTTGTAATTTTTTTTTTATGTTTTTTTTTTTTGTTTATTATTGTTAGGCTCGCGTATGACCATTATCTCACTTGATGGTAAAAGAATATGTGGTCGTCAATGGAGCACGCCTGCCTGGAAGTAACCTATTCACTCTTGTCTTATAGTCTCTTAGGTCGTAGTTATCGGGAAACACAGACTCCGGCAGGAGTTCCAATCCTTGAATTTACGGACAATGAATGTGTTTCTAAAACCTTTTTTTGTGTTTGGGTAGGACTTCCACGACAGGACGTCTGTTCCCTCACGCGTGCGGCCGCTTTCTTTGCAAGTATTACAGCTTTGCAGAAGGAGGCGACCGCGCCCATTTCCCCTCGCTCTGGACCATGACCTGAGAGATCGCCGTCGCCGAAAGCCCTAACGAGGACACGGCAGTGCTTCGGCTAAGCGGGACCATATGTTCCACCGTCTCATCCCGGGTCACACAGTAGTGACACCCGGGCGTTTCTTCCTCACGAATCAGGTGCAGAAACCTCCCCAACTTATTATGTCCGGTAAGGACCCGCGTCATGCAGAAGATGAGGACACCGTGAAGTCTCTCTAGCCTCTTCTCAAAGAGGGGACTTACCACCATGATTATGGCGTGCCCAGCTCTACTTCCCTGTTTTAGCATTTCCTTCGTCCAATCTTTTAGAGACATTCCTTCAAATAACTGCACCTATAACTAGAATATAAGATGAGAACATGACATGACCTGAGTTTTTTGCGTGATAGAATCAAAAATGAAGATTAAATTCGCAGGAGGACTAAGGTTACCGACCACAGAATCGCCAAACTAGTGGCAGTAGGCAAGGCACAGTGCTCGCAGAACAGATGGTCGATGAGGCCGTTTTTGGAGTGGAGATGATGTACCGGAAGATGCAGTAGACCAATGAACTGGTGAGGGTCACGGGAATCCGATAGATGCGAGACGCACAGGACCGGCTGTAGTAGTGACACTTGGGGTAGGTCCATGTCCAGCGTCAGACTTTCAGCTGAAATTATGGTGATGAAATAATGTCCGTAATAATTATCCCTCTTATCATATAGATTTATGGTCGCAATTCTAATAAAGACGCGGCTACTAGCCTCTTTATAACAATTCTTGTTTATGACACACTTAACCAATGTAATTTTCTACAGCTAAAAATATATCATAAAAGGAACCAGTTTTTCCTTCTTATGTACTCATATTTTAGGGTCAGTTTACACTGACATGTTATGCTGCATAGCATAGTCGGCCTTATAACGTTCCCACTGTTGGGACTCAGGCCTCATCTCTAGGAGAGGGAATGGGCCGTAATCTACCACGCGGGCCCAGTACGTGTTGGTGGATGTCACATGTCTTCGAATTTTTGGTTCTAGGACATGCCGGTTTCCTCACGATGTTTTTCTTCACCGTTTTGAGAGCAGTGGTGATGAAATAAATTACACAAAGTAATATGCGCCTGGCTGGGTTTGAACCCGGAACCTACAACTCGTAAGTCGGACTCGTTACCACTTGGCCACCACTGCCCCCAAGTTATGCTGCGTTACGTAAGGTTATGCTACGTGAGTCTTAAAATAGCTGTATATCACAATAATATTAGAAGGCGAATGTTTATATGTATTTATATGTCTGTGTATGTTTGTTACTTCCTTCACGCTCAAAGTAACAACTGAACGAATTTGGATGAAATTTGGCACACGAGTAGACAATGTCATGTATATTGTCTTGGCATAGCATAATCGACCTTATAATGTTCCCACTGCTGGGACTTAGGCCTTCTCTCTAAAAGAGGAAATCGGGATCCCGGCGGCTGGGGCTTGAGGGCCGTTTCCTTGCTCATGCGGTCGCCTCTTTTGCTAGCATTACTGCTTCGTAAAAGGAGACGACCGCCTGCCACTCCTCCTTGCTCCGGACCATGGCCTGTACCAAGGCCCGGCGCTAGAGATCGCTGCCACCGATCGCATGCACGAGGACACGGCGGTGCTCCGCCCAAGTAGGGCACACTTCTACCGTATGATCCTTCATCCTGCACAGGTGGGTTTTAAACACAAGACTGAAGTAAACTCGCCACGTGGTCAGCTGATTTGAGAGCGATCGTGTAAGCAAAGATTTGGATGCCCCTTTTTTAAGATTGGAAATCATCAAATAACTTCTCTCACTCAAAAGTGGAACGAGAGGGCGTGCCAGATTTAACAGACTAAAATACACCTGTTTCCTTTAGTTTCCCTTAGAGTTCTAGGGCCAACTCTCTCAAACGTTCCCAAAATGTGAATGAACCTTATGAAGTACGTAACACATTTGTGAAAGGACAAAAACGCTTTCAGAAGCCTGAATAATGTGAACGATATTTTTTTCTAAGAAATAAACCGTTGCGCGAAGCAAACATGGTAATATAAATGGTTGAAGACTTCCAAAAGTATTCTTGTCATTATTGGACAGAATTTTTTTTTCAAATAAATTATTTTGTATCGTGTTCATTCTCTTGTGACGCCCTAGAAATATGTATTCATATTTACATTGTTTTGACACGGTCTATAATATGTAAAATATTAAACACACACACATTATGATGTGTTAAAATGTCAGGCGAGCGAGAGAGAGAAGAGTAATGGAGCTATACATCCTTTATAGCTCCATCCAGCATCATCTGACTAGCCTGTTGGTCTAGTGGTTAGTGGCCCTGACTGCTATGCCAGAGGTCGTGGGTTCGATTCCCACTCAGGACAAATGTTTGTGTGATGAGCACGATCATTTGTTCTGTGTCTGGTAAGTATGTTTATCAGTCGTCTAGTACTCATAACACAAGCTCTGCTTTGCTTGGGACTAGACGGCAATTCAGTTTAGGTCGTAAAATGGATCGCGTTAAGTGCTCTTGGTAGGGTTTCTGACAATCGACTACTGAATCGAGGAGAACCAAGGTTACAAACATAGCGCGCAGATTCACCAAACTTAATTAGCTGTGGGTAGGGCACATCGTCCATAGAAGGGATAGTCAATGGGGACGAAAGATTCTGTAGTGGCAACCACGTACTCGAAGACGCAGCGTTGGAAGGCCATCCACAAGGAAAACCGCTGACCTGGTGAAAGTCACGGGAATCCAATACGAGACGCGCAGGACCGGTCCTTATAGCGAAACTTGGAGAACATTACAGTGGACGTCTTTCCGTTAAAGTGATGATAATGATGAAAATAATTACCTATTTAGATAAATTTATATATATAAAAGAAAGTCGTGTTAGTTACACTATTTATAACTCAAAAACGGCTGAACCGATTTGGCTGAAAATTGGTGGGAAGGTAGCTTAGAACCAGGAGACGGACATGGGATACTCGAGTGGGGTAGAGTAGGGTAGAGTAGGGTAGAGTAGGGTAGAGTAGGGTAGAGTAGGGTAGAGTAGGGTAGAGTAGGGTAGAGTAGGATAGAGTAGGGTAGAGTAGGGTAGAGTAGGGTAGAGTAGGGTAGAGTAGGGTAGAGTAGGGTAGAGTAGGGTAGAGTAGGGTAGAGTAGGGTAGAGTAGGGTAGAGTAGGGTAGAGTAGGGTAGAGTAGAATATCGTAGTCAGTTGATGGGAGCGAAGCCGCGGGCAAAAGCTAGTTTTTGATAAATCTTGATTGCGCTACTAGTGTTTGTGCTTGCGTGAGTACGTGGATACTAATACCGATATCCTACCAGTGATAATGCGTCGATTACTATATTATTTGTCTATTACATACAGCTATAGGGAGCAGTGGTGGCCGAGTGATAACGGCCCCGACTTACGAGTTGTAGGTCGCGGGTTCAAACCCAGCCAGGCGCATTACTTTGTGTAATTTATTTCATCACTACTGCTTTCAAAACGGTGAAGGAAAACATCGTGAGGAAACCGGCATGTCCTAGAACCAAAAATTCGAAGACATGTGAGATCCACCAACCCGCACTGGGCCCGCGTGGGGGATTACGGCCCGTTCCCTCTCCTAGGGAGGAGGGCTGAGTCCCAACAGTGGAAACATTATAAGGCCGACTATGCTATGCTATGCCATATAGCTAATTTCCTAAAAAAAACACTTTCTAAGTTATTTAAGTAAAATTTCAATGTTTGAAATTTACATGTTTCATTAAAACGAAAATAGCACAAACCGTGGCTAAATGATTAGCTAGACAAATTAATTGCTGGAGTAAACTACCCAAATTGCTGTAGTCATATGGAAATTCTTATATTCATAGACCATGTTTGATATTTTTGTAATGCTAGCGAAGGAGGCGGCCGATCCCGTGAGGTAATGGTCCTCACGCCCTGACCGCCGCTGGGATTCCGATCCCGATTTCCAGCCACCATAGGCGCGGGCTTGCGGACGGCGAACAATGGGTGGTTCGCCGTCCGACCGTCCGGTAACAGTCCGGACCGAGCCCAAGTCGTCGACGGCGCGTACTGTTCCACGCGCGCCTCAAGGAGATGTCAGCAAATCGTAAGGACCCAGCAGGGTCGAAGCCTACTGGAGCCACGGGTAGTGTAAAAACGAAACCCGGGGCCCTGCGACGAAAGCAAAGAAGGAACAGGAGAGGGTTTTTAGTCAGTAAAAGTCTGACACTATCTTCCGCTCTGCTCAAGACCGGGATTTGCCATAAGATGATTTTCCCACCCAATAAAAAAAAAACCCTAAATGGGCATTACGAAATTAGCGTCATGAATATTTAGGCTTTTTAAAATCTGAGACTCCTTTTTGCTTCACCCAAAGAGGAACTCCTGCTTCCGCCTCCGATTCCGATATACGAAATTTAAGAACTCCACTTCCGAATTCGGCTCCGATATAATCATTTCTGTTGCATCCCTTGTTCTTAGTTACTCTGTTCGCAAATGAATTTACAAAGGCGAACTGTCCAACATCGAATACAGCAAACAGGCCGTCTAGTTGTATTGTTTAGTTTAGGGCTCGCACAGAGTGACAAACTTTCGCAGGCGGGAGCGATCTTTATTATGTACGAATATGTCGGTGAAGTCAACTTCAACACTTTATTAATGGCATTTGTGGAAAAGACAACACAATATTGCCAATAACACGTGCAAATTATTAATAGACCATCGAACGCTAGAGAGTTAAATACTCTCTTGAATTAACAGTAAAATAAATATACAGGTTGTTTGGTGCATTGTGTGCTAAATTGAAGTGATCGACTGGAGGGGTCATCTGCTATCCTTTCAGACCCCTAAACACTTCTCATACCCTGTGGATTTTTTTTCATCGAAATTTTTGTTGTTCTATGAAAATAACCTATCTACCATAAAATAATAATAAGTCAATGAAAAAAGTCCACATGACATGAGACTTTGTTCAGGGGTCTAAACTGGAACCTTTAGAGGTTGGTTAGTCATAACCACTTGACCCGCTTCTGGTGGTCACTCTACACAAGGCCTTAAACCAAACCATCGAAAACGCTCACAGATAATTTAGTGCCTAATGTTCCGAATACTTCAATATTTGGGCTTTGTTGAATATTAATGGTTTATCATTGATTTGTCTCGATGAATTAAGGTTTATTGGAGTTAAATACAATCTGTGCATCTCAAATAACATAAGTGCATATGATGGGGTGCTAGGAAAAGTTTTTTTTTTTTTTTAATTGATATAAACCAGTGCTTGACTGCGATCCCACCTGATGGTAAGCGGATGGTTAGCCAGTGTAGAGCGTCATTTCTGTAATCTATCGTTATTATTTCAGTCGTAAGATGTCCATGGCCAGACATAGGCCTCACCGAAGTGTCAAATGAGAAATCAATTTTCTTAAGTTTTCTGCATTTTACAGTGTCAAGTTGGAGGTATATTGGTTGGCTATCCGTCAATCGTTTCTTGAAAAAGTCAATAGGGTAGGACGAACTGAAAGGGTTGTATTAATAATTTTAATACGAAGAGTTCCCTTCCCCACTCACCTATCGTCGATGCTTCATCTAATGCAATCCAACGCGATGTTTGATGAAGAGGCTACGCGAAATAAGAGAGATAACGCTTGAAAACTCCGTTGGCATTCGGTGATTCCGTGATTTACTCGAATATTTTACAAAACTTGTTCCAGGAAATACGTGTTTTTGTAAAACCTCTTAAAAGTTATTTAGAAAAATTGTAGCCATTCAGAATCTCGATTAAATGAGCAAGGTTTCTACAGATGTACTTTTTTATATTTTAAATATATGAATACATTATGGAGGGCCGAAGTTAACGTAAAATAGCAGATTTTCAGAAGTCTTTACCGGGTTAGTTTTACACAAATTTATATTTTGATTTCTATAGAAGCTTAGATGATTTCCACAAGATATCTATGTATCCAAAATATTTGGAGAAAGATGTGTAATAAAATCATAATCACGTAAGAGAGATTGTATGAAAATGTATCTTGGGTTGGCCGCTCTTAAGGCTGCTATTATTAGATAATTATATTTTAATCAATAAACAACTTGACAAGTAACTATAGTTTTAAATTTCGCGGGCTACCTTGCACCATCCGCTTAAGAAGGCCCTTCTTGATCTGTCTATCATCAATGTGAGCATGGTTTCAATTTTTATTATTTATTTATTTATCTTTACTCCAAAAAGGTAAGTAAATTATAAGATAAGCCCCACAAAACCGTTGCAATAGTTTGACTGTGGGGTCGGTGAGTCTCTAGACATACTTAAATGTACTTAAAACATTTCTAAATAATATAATTTTAATTTGCGTCTAAATCTATTTGTGTTTGTTTCACTCCTTATATCTGCCGGCAGACTGTTTAGTAGGTATGGTATTCTCTTTTTTAGTGTTCTGTCACCAAAGTAATTGGTGACTTTGGGTACATTGAATCTACCAGCAGCCATAGATCGTGTATTACGATTATTGTATACGTGAGTTAAGCTATGTTCTTGGGTACTGTGATGGTTAACTAATAAAATATATTTTTGTTTCATACAATGTAATCCAATGCAATGTTTGATAAGGTGGGACCGTGAAATAGAGAGATAATGCCTGAACGCAATGTTGGCTTTCAGTAATTTCGCCACTCACTCTTAAATTTCCCAAAATATTGTGAATTTTTGAAAACCTCAAAAGTTTTTGGAAAAATGTTGACCATTCAGAACCACAATTAAAGTGCAAGGTTTATATAAATACACTTTCTTTACTTTTTTTAAATTTATGAGTACATTATAAAACCACAAGTTCACATATAAAAGCAAATTTTCAGAGGTCTTTACTGTATTAGTTTTACACAAACTTATATTTTGATTTCAATAGAAACCTAGATAATATCTACAAGATATCTGTGTTTCCTAAATTTCTAGAGAAACATGTGTAATAACGTCATAATCTCGTAGGAGTGGCAAAGACATTAAATATATACTACCAATAGACAGGACATAGCGAACAAAATCGTAATCCGATACTTATTACCTAGTGGTCATAAGTCGTTCAATCTAGTATAACGCCCCTATACGTCAAGACGTGTTTGTATCCGCCCTATGCACTAAATGAAAATCATTTTCTGAGAATATATGCTGCACATTACGCTATTGCAAATCTTGCTATGGTAAAATGACTGGACCTAACATCGGTTTATTTTTGGTATTTACGAAGTAAAAATAAAAATATTGAATTCTAATAATTCAATAAAAATTCCAGAACATTTGCTAATTTTGTGATAACACCATCTATTGCTAAAAAGCTTAACCTTACCTTTATTACATACTGAGGTTCTACCATGATCATAACGTGATCTATTTTACTACCTAAACCGAACTGATAAATAGAAGGAGATATATAGTGTGTATAGCTCCATCACTCTTTTTCGCTCGTACGACTGACATTGTAACATTATCATGGTAAGGCCCTTGGCCACCTACCGAGCGATAGTTAAATAATTATAAATTTTGACAAATTTAATTCACGTGTTTGATATTCAAAGCCAGATGGCGTCACTGAGGCATAGGATGACAGTTTTTCTAAAACATTTTTTCTGATAGCCGCTCTATTGTATCTCTTGAAATCTCTTTGTTCTATGGTATTTCGGATTGAGCACTCTTAACCCAGCACGACCCCATCAACTCTTGTCAACACAAAATGAATAAGAAACTAACGAACTACTTCACTTATACCATTAATAGTGTTGTGGAAGTAAACACACTTACCGCTTGACGATAAATCTTAACCCTTTACCAGCCAGAGATTTAACGATGCAACTTCAGCCATTACTGAGAAAGTCCACTCCGCTACTAAATACCTTCACCTGATATTAAAACGTTGAGCACTCCTGTTTATTTGCTGAGATCGTAAACATGGTTAATGTCTTAAACATGGCGAGGGTTTTCAGATTTGGAATTCCCATTTGCTTAGATTTTCGGGATTCCCATTTTGTTGTATTTTCCCATTGGATACGCAAGTTAATGAGTTTTTTTAGTGAGTTTTTTTTTTTGTTTTGGTCCACTCAAAAAAATGTTTGTGTATTCATTCAAGATTCAAAGCATTTTTCAAATAAACCTTTTACAGGCACTTTTGAAATGTCAAGAAGTCAGAAAAATTCGTACAAACGTGTGTACAAAACGATAATTTAGCATTTTTCAAGGTCATTAAAGTTGTACAGACGGTATGTACAATCGGCGCTCAAGGGCGTATTATCACTACACCTTATAAGTTGTTTAGGTGTACAGTAAAGCCTAGTGTCCATGTCTATAAAGCTACGTATCCGTGGACCATAGGCCTAAATGATAAATGATATTTGTTTTGTAAGTAGGTTTAAAAAACACTTTTACACGCCATATTTTTTTCAAAGAATTGCAAAAAAAGAAATCATTTAAAAGATCCTGAAATTTTCTATATGATAAATTGGTTTCACTAGGCATGAATTTTAATCACAAGAAACTGAAGAATAATTTATTAAAAAAATCAAGACAGTACCTTCCTACATAATTAATGTAGATAGATCTTTCAGTCCAGATGCTACAAAAATGATATTGTAATGCCCTCGACCCAGACCCTATAAAGAATGATTTTGCATAAATTTTCACATTATCATGAAGAATGACTTCAATTTAATAATCTACCAATATACCAGAAAATTCATAACCATTAGGCGCTTGATGAAAGCCATTGACTAAAATGAGAGAGTTTCCAATATCTTTCTGCTTTCAATTTGATTAATTAATTTATTGTAGCAGACTTACTTAGCTTCGACTGTATGAAACTGAATATTTTTTCAATGAAACTACGCCAAATTACTTACTCATTTCTGCCGAAAGACGTCCATTGCTGGACATAGGTCTTCTTCAATTGTCGCCTCAACGAATGGTCCTATGCGTCTCACATCAATTGTATGTTAGGTTACTTCCTATTACGACTCATTTTTTATTATGATTACTTTTTAGGTACTTTTTAGTACAATATTGACCAGTCTACACTGTCCTTACATAATATCTACTTATGCTGTAATATGGAAATATTGTAAGATCAACAATTTTTTTTAAAAGAGTAACCAGAGTAAGAGTGGAGTTTCTTGCCGGTTCTTCTCTATAGGAAACGACCAATTTGGAACCGTGCACTAGCTTTTGACGTTTTATAATTGCCCATGTTGGCCTATTCAAAATAAAAAAACTTTTGACTTTGACTTTAAGATCCATTCGCATTCCCGCGACTCTCATCAGGTCATTGGTCCACCTTGTGGGAGGCCTTCCAACGCTGCATCTTCCGCTGCGCGGTCGCCACTTCAGAACCTTTCAAGCCCATCGACCATCTATTCTACGAGAAATTTGGCTTGACCACTGCCACTTAAATTTAGTTATTTTAATTTCTTGATAAACGATAGTGTCACTAGCGTATTTGTGTATGTGTGTGCGTATAGATACCAATACCGAGGCTCGAATGCATGTAGTATATCAATTCCCATAATTATTTGCCCAAAATTATAAGTACGATGGTAAATACTTAGTGCCGTCCGGACCAAGCCCAAGTCGTCGACGGCGCGTACTGTGCAACACGCGCCTCAAGGAGATGTCAGCAAACCGTAGGGGCCCAGCAGGGTCGAAGCCTACTGGGCCAAGGGTCTGCCTCTGAAAGGAAGACTCGATCCTGGTATGAAAGGCAACGAAGAAACAGGGGTGAGTTTTTAGTCAGTAAAAGTCTGACATTTGAATTGATGATCTTCCCACAGAAAAAAAAAATTATGCTTGAATTTTGATTGTAACTTAATTTTCTAATTGAGGTTACAGCACTAATTTTTAATTAGTACATAAAGGACTTATTAGAAAAGGTCTTCTTATTATGTAAGTAAAGTCTCAATAAAAAATATTCTTATACAGCAAAGTTATTAGCGTTTGTTTATATCTCAAAATGTCACTCAATTTATGGAAATATTGTACAAGCTTGATTATGAAAGAAATTAAAAAAAAACACTGCGTAGCGTGACCACGTGACTGAACTTTGAGATGACGTCAGAACAAAGAAATCGGAGGCGTGGCCGACTCGAGTCGATCGACGAAAAGAGAATCGAAACGAAACGGTTGTAACTTGGCTAGGAGGGCAGGTAACAGGGCACGTGATGCAGGATGGAAGGTGATGCCGCACAAACACTGAAGATTCCAAGGAACTGTCCAAGAACCCCCATCTGTGGAGATTGTCTTTTCTGCGCTCAACTTCGGTACGGAGTCTGTTTAGAGCTTTCCTGCTGGGCCATGGCAACTCGTATCCAGGAGAGAGTCTCTCCGATGGCTTGACAAAATCATCGGGAGGTTTAAACTTCTCCCGCCAGAGGTCGCATCTCTCCGAGGTGGTGTTACTTTGAGACGGGCTCACGCTTGCAACAAAACTTTTACGACTTTTAAGTCTCAGGGGTACCGAACTGTAATTGTGCATTGGATGTCGAGGGTCGGTTTGTTGTTTCACGTCCTATAAAACTCCTGGACCACCAGTAGCTCTCAAAGTTCTATTTTTATCATTAATAGACTCGCGTTTAACAACTATTTAATTCTCATCTGATAATATGAGATGATGAGGTCAACGATGGAGCATACTTGCCTAGAAATAACCTATTCATTCTTGACTTGAATATACCATGTGTTATAGCATAAGCATAGTAAGATCAGCCTTTTAATGTTCCCATTGCTGGGACTCAGGCCTCCTCTCGGAGGAGAGGGGCTGTAATCCACCACGCGGGCCTAGTGCGGGTTTGTGAATGTCACATGTCTTCGAATTTTTGGTTCTAGGACATGCCGGTTTCCTCACGATGTTTTCCTTCACCGTTTTGAGAGCAATGGTGATGAAATAAATTACACAAAGTAATGCGCCTGGCTGGGTTTGAACCCGGGACCTGTAATTTGTAAGTCGGGGCCGTTACCACTCGGCCACCACTGCTCTCTTGTACATGTGTTGCTTTGTTTTAATCCAAGTATAGTATCTGCGTTCTAAATTTCATCAGAATCCACTCAAACGTTGAAGCATAATTCATGGTTAACATACCTACTGATTTTAATAGTAGTAAAAAAATAAAAATGAAACGGAAGGGAATTAAATAGTTCGTTGGTAGAATAATATTAGTTGCTAAGAATAATATTTCAAACAGAAATTAGGCAAACATGTAACTTAGTGGAAGGTTAGTATATTTTGATTGTTATTAACAAAGTAGTTTCAGAAATTAATGTTTGTTTTTGTTCATAAAAGTAATTCACAGAATTCGCAGAATAGGAGAAACACAGGGCTTTTCAATATCACGCGCGAGGGAACGGACATCCTCACGCCGCAGTAGGCGTGGGCTTGCGAACGATGAGTAATGGGTAGCTCGCTGTCCGGCCGTATGGTAACCGTCCGGACCGAGTCCGAATCGTCGACGGTACATAGTGTTCCACGCACGCCTCGAAGAGATGTCAGCAAAACCGTAAAGGCCCAGCAGGTAGCAAGTCATTGGAAGATTTTTCACCTTAATAAAAGGGCCTGTAGTGACATCTATGGTGTCACATAAGAACTAATCATGCATCGCGCAATTAAAGTTCTCCGCGCAATTGAAGATATAAAACAACCCGAAATCATCTAACAAGCAGTTGCCCACGAGACAGCCCGCCCTAGCCGGAGGATCCTCTCTTTTCAACGAAGGTTTGCGGGACTTTACTCTCTGTTCCACATACCTCCAAAGGCTTTTCAATATGGTGACGCTTGCCCCGGCCAGTTTGAAGAGAATTTGAAGTTTTGCAGCTGAAATGATGACAATGATGATGATTCGCGCAACTGAATAACGCTTAAATTATACCAATTATTATAAAATATTTTTTTATGGTTCCGTACTTCAAAAGGAAAAAATGGAGCCCTTATAAGGATCACTTAGTTGTCCGTCTGTGTCTTTATGTCTGTCTGTCAAGACCCTTTATCTCGAGAACGCGTGGAGGTATCGAGTTGAAATTAAAACTATGTACTTGGGTCTGCGGCCCTTTGAAGCTGTGAAAAAATCAAACTTCTGAGTTAACGAAAAAAAAGATACGGGTATTTATATCGCAAAAAACGTATATTTCGACACTCTCAAAGGAATCAAAATTCATGGGGTATCCTCCGTTGACCTAGAATCCTGAAATTTGGCATAAGCAAGGTCTCATAGCACAAGTAGCTATAGGAAAAAAAAAACTGAAAACAGTAAATTTGTAGTTAGGTCAATTTTTTTTTTTTTGCGGTTCTGTAAAATCTTCATAACTCAATTCGGGAATTGAACTGTTTTCATAGGTAAGTTTATATGGAATCCTCAGCACGCGAGTCCGACTTGCTTGGTTTTTTTTATTAATCATGTTCTTTCAGCAAACTGTGAAGAGCAGTTCTTCACAGTTTGCTCTTAGTGGAGACAAGATGAATGCTGCATTGCTGAGTCGCTTAGTAAGGCGTACCCTTAATGTACGAAAAATATTGTCAACTTGTTTGCTTCAGCCAGGAACTCGAGATAAAAAGTATCCTATGTGGTATTACAGGACAGATCGGTATAAACATACAGCCCTCTTAGCCAAGTTACAACTGTATCGTTCGCGCCGAACGCCTCGATTAGGCCACACCTCCGATTCCTTTGTACTGACCACGTGACTGAGCGTTGAGATGACGTCAGAACAAAGGAAGGAGGCTAGGGGGGCAGGTATTATTTATTTGTAACATTTAATTTGGTCTTAATTACATAATTATTATATTTTTAGTTCCTAATCATCATTTCGGCCGAAAGACGTCCACTGTCGGATATAGGTCCCTCCCCCAAGTGTCACCACAATGAACGGTCCTGTGCGTCTCGCATCCATCAGATTCCCGTTGCGGCCGAAAGGTTTTGAAGTGGCGGCTGTGTATCGGAAGACGCAGCGTTGGAAGGCCTTGTGAGGGTTGCAGGAAATCCCTAAGTGCCGTGGGATAATTTTTTAGAATAAAAACAACCGGATTTATGGGATAATCTTCGAAAATGAAGTCACAGGAATATACACGAAAAAATAAAATAAACCGATTGGGTTAATTGGAGCCAGTTTATACAAATAAATAAATTACAATTCTCAAAGTTAAAACTTAATAAATAACTATAGAGGATTTATTATAAAAATGATTTTGAATATTCTGTAACATTGGATTCAATAAAACATTGTTTGAAATTCACGATATTGCCAAATGAAAATGGTGTAATTTCATTATTTTGATTGGTAGAATTTAATTAGTATCGCTCTCGTTACGCGTTGTTTTATTCAATTTAATTAGGAAACGTTGCTATGCCAAGTTACGTGAAAACATCTTGTTAGGGTTCCGTAGACAAATGGTAAAAAACGGAACCCTTATGGATTCGTTATGTCTGTCTGAAACTATAAGAAATATACTGTTGTAACTTGGTAAGTAGATGTATTCTGTGAACTGCATTAAGATTTTCACACATAAATAGAAAAAAAACAATAAATGTTGAGGGTTCCCCTTAGTTAGAATTGAAACTTATTTTCTTTATCATACTCATACGTGTGGGGTATCTATGGATACGTCTTCAAAAATGATATTGAGGTTTCTAAAATTTCTTTTTTCTAAACTGAATAGTTTGCGCGAGAGACACTTCCAAAGGGGTAAAATGTGTGTGTGTATCGCCCCTGTGACTTCTAAAATATGAGAATGATTAAACTAAAAAAAATACATGATGTATATTACCATGCAATCTTCCACCGAAAATTGGTTTGAACGAAATCTAGTAACTCGTTTTTTTTATTAATAAATAAAAAATCGTTAATCGCAATTTACCTTTCATGTTTTTTTGGAACCCTCAGTGCGCGAGTCCGACTCAAACTTGCTCAGTTTTTTTCAAACGTGGGCAACGTTTAAAAAGATTTATGTTTTCACATTTTAGGAATTACTCTTGTATAGTGAATACGTTCACAATGGAATGGATAAAGTGAGAAAGGAGTATATTAGAGGAAATTTGAAAGTGGCGCCTGTGACTGAAAAGTTGAAGGGGAGTCGTTTGTCTTGGTATGATCATGTAAAGAGGAGAGATGAAATGCATGTTACTAAAAGAGGTTATGAGTATACATGTGGATGGGTGGAGAGGGAGAGGGAGGCCAAAGAAAAGATGGATGGATTGTGTGAACAGTGATATGAAAGAAAAGGTGATAGCATGACGGCTGACAGGAAAGAATAGAAGAAAAAACGTGTTGCGCCGACCCCAAATAAGACGGGACAATTCGGAAAAATGTTCGAGACTGGATTCAGGAATTCAACTTTTTTCATTGATAAGTTTGTACAGAGCGTGAGTCCGACTCGCACTTGCCCGGTGTTTTTGTGTGATTTATCTGTACGTATTATAAAGAGGTAAGTAAAATTAGTTTTTATGTTTTTTAGTTGGTATGATCTAATCCGATTGCGAAAATTTTTCACCAATAGAAAGCTGGTTTAATCCTGAGTGACATATTTTATGTATGCTGGCGAAGTCGCGGGCAAAAGCTACTTTATGATATGTATGTATTTAGAAATATACAAGTATATTTATTAGTTATCTAGTAGTCATAACAAGCAAGCTCTGCTTAGTTGGTGACTAGATGGTGATGTGTGATAGTTGTAGAATATTATATATAGTAAAAATCTGACACTTAGTCCCTCTCGTTCCATCTTAGAGCGGGAGAAATCATTTATGGTGTGGAGGTGATTTCCGTGTTTTTTGGTAGCTTAATAACTCAGTGGTCCCCATACCTTAGTTATTAAGTTCGTTTTGTATTGTATATTCATGCCAGCAGTTAAAGCGTTTCTCTTAATAGAAAAACCCTATAACATCTTTCCAGTCCTTAGGGAGCAAACTCAGCCACCGTAGGTGCTGGCTTGTGGACGGTAAGCAATAGCTCTCCAACCGTCCGGTAACCGTCCGAACCGACCCCAAGTCGTAGACGGCGCGTAGTCGTCCACGCGCTTCAAGATGTCAGCAAAACCATAGGGGCTCAGCAGGATCGAAACCTACTGGGGCCATGGGTGATGCGAAAGAGGGCTGGGCCTTGGAATGAAGGCAAAGAAGGAACAGGCGTAGGTTTTAGTCAGAAAAAGTCTGACAAGCCCTCCAGCCCCGCCCAAGGACGGAAGATGTCATTAAATGATTTCCCATCTTAAAAATGGGATCAAACTCACAACCAAGCTCACGTGGTGCTTACTACTAAACCATTGAAGCAGTCAATTGAACATTATTAACATAATATAATCCCGCATGAGTTCATCACTGATAACGTGTTATCTCTTCACTGAACTGTGTAATAACTCTGTGTTACCAGCCTCTAAGATACTATTTCCTACTCTTGCTATTATCATTTCGACAGATTCGCTAGGTAATCGGGTGAATCCAACTGGTTACAATATGATTCAAATAAAGATAAGAATGTCAATGACCTCTATCTGTCAAATGTTACATGTAAAGTAAGGTTTGCAAAGAAAGCTTATTTGCATATCAATAACTGTTTTTTTTTTTTTTGTTTAACTGAGTCTTAGTTAAAAACTAAGTGAAGAAAACGTGTTTTTGACTCATCATCATCATCATTTCAGCCGAAAGACGTCCACTGTTAGACATAGGCCTTCCCTAAGTGTCGCCACAATGAACGGTCCTGTGCTGTTGGCTAGTCGAACGGTATCGAAAATCAGTCTAAGATAAAACATAACCAATGCAGAATTATTATACACCACTAATTTTTAATTAGTACAAATACTTAAAAGGCTTATTAGAAAAGGTCTTGTTATTATTTAAGTAAAGTCTCAATAAATAATATTCACAAACAGCAAAGTTATTAGCGTTTGTTTATATCCCAAATTGTCACTCAATTTATGGAAATATTGTACAGGCTTATTGGATATGAATTAATGAATGGCGATAAAAATGGAATAAACACTGCGCGTATTTTCTAGTAGTAATTGTTATGAATGATTGATTCTATTATGAATTTAGCAATTACGAAAAAAAATTCTTGGACTTGTAGCGACATCTATGGCGTCACATAAGAACCAATCCTGCATCCTGCGATTAGAACATATAGAACAGCTCGAAATCATCTATCGGACAGTTGCCCACCATACATAATACCTGTCTGGTCGGAGGATCCTCCCTTTTCAACGGTATTTGCGGGACTTCACTCTTTTTTCCGCCTACCTCCAGAGACTATTTTGGGATTTCGTTTTGTTTTACTTTTAACCACACAAATATGATTAGTAACGGGTACGGGGAGCCCCATTTTTTTGTACTAAATAAAAATAAAACTCATTCCATACAAAATCACAGTTATGATATCCTAGCAATAGGTATTGAAAATTCAAGTATATTTGAATGGTTACTAATTGATTATGCATTGACGTCTGAATGACTTTGGAGATAATTTCGTGCACTGTAGACCATGATCTGAATTAAAACATAGGATATTTCTATACCTCACATTTGCAATATTAAATTTTCGACATACACGTGGCCAAAAAAAGCTAGTAGGGAAATACAGAACTATCGTATTTTATAACAAAAATCATATTTTTCCTTTGACCAGCACATCTCAAGTCCACATAATAAGCGTTGTAATAAAAATCAGAAGATCCGTACGTGCTGTGGATGCAATAAGACGTGACAGCGTGCCTGGCGTTTCAAATGGGAAAATACAAGGTATTGGGAAAATTCCCAATCCATACAAAAGTGATTCTTCATACAACAGATTAAAAGTAAGCGAAGAGACATTAGAAGTGTCGTAATTCTTTTCGCTTATGAAAATCTATTTTGCTGGCCATACTCGTGTAGTACTTTTGTATAGTAATATATAAGGGGATGTACAGATCGCTGTGCGAATTTTTTGCTCAGTTTTATGTTCGGTTAGATCAGAACTGATTTTTAAAGTGTATATTAATACGTCTCAGGTTGTAAAAGATTTTGGTGTAAAGCTGAAAACATTAAATAAAAATTTATCACTAACTTGTAGTTTTATCAAAGTAGGCCACGGTGTCTTGTCTATAATTGACTTCTCAAATTTGTATTACAGCTGAACGTAGATATTCTAAATTACAATACTACACACACACACACACATGGACGCTCGACGCGGACGACTATCGTGACATACAATAGCGCGTCAATTTTACTTCCTGCCAGGGTTTTTTTATTCCGCTCCAACCAAAGCAGGATTTCTAACGCCCAGAAAATAGGCTAAGAGCCTATTTTCTGGTATCTCTATCTCCCGCTCCGCCCAAGAGCGGGGATGTCATTAGGATGATAGTCCCACCCAATAAAAAAAAAAAAAAAAAAAAGACATGTGACATTCACTCGCACTGGGCCCGCGTGGTGGAGTACGGCCCATTTCCTCTCCTAGAGAGGAGGCCTAAGTCCCAGCAGTGGGACCATTAAAAGGCTGATTATGCTATGCTTATGCTATAAACCAGTGCTTGACTGCGATCCCACCTGATGGTAAGCTGTGATACAATCATTGATGGTGAGGCGCACTAGTTTATTAAGAGCCTAATCACTCTAGCCTTGAACACACCTAAATTATTGTTGGACGGGAAGACCGCAGCAGGAAAATTGTTCTAGTCCTTCGATGCACGCGGTATAAACGACGAAGCGAAACGCTAAGTCTGGACCGTTGAAGTTTCAACAACGTAAGGGTGGATACTCGCCGTACGTCGGGTTGTCCGATGGTAGAAAGGAGATGGCGGAATCAAGTCATGCAATTCCCGCGCACACTCTCCAAAATGCAACCTGTAAAATAGCGATAGGCTGGCTACCCTGCGCCTGTGCTCGAGGCTTTGTTGATTGGACTTAACCACATCTGGATCTCCAATTAGCCTCTTTTCACACCTTTCCACTGAGTCCAAAGCTGCTAGATGGCCTTTTGCAGCACTAGCACATATGTGACTGCAGGACTTCACACACGATCGGACCCATGCTCATGGTTATTTACGTTTTTGGTTTGTTTATTCAGTGATTTTAAGTATTTAATTTGTAATCCTTGCTGACCGACCAACATCTGACCGTTAACGACGGCTGGTGCTGAAAATCAGCGCTGTGGCTCTTTATTACACGAGCCCCAGTATTTTGCTGAGCGTTGGCCGTTTTGCGCTGATTTAACGCATATCCTACCACTTATAAATTATAATATAAGTCGTTCTTGTTATTTGTTTTTAATTTTTAAGATATGTGCCATGTTTGACGTAACAAACTCTTTTTCTTTCTTTCTTCTTTCATTCACTGCATTGATTTAAACTTCTGTACCTTTCTCTATTGCGGTGTAGTATTCCTGCAATTGAAACGTCACTGGCCCCAATAAACGAGCAATTTTGAAATGCAAAAAATTAAATGTGAACCGGGAATAAAAGAAATGTGTGAATAGAATTTTGCAACGCGTTATGGTGTTAACGGTTTTGCTTCCAATAGTTTGTGAAGGCCTAATCGGTCATCCTTGAATGCTTAAAGATGGAATTTAGACAAACAAGTTCTAAATCAGTAGCACTCAAACTTAATCACAACCGTGGCAGAAGCTGCTCTCTTTCAGACCAATTTAAAGAACTTCCAGAGTACCTGAGTTTCTTTCCGGAGGTCCTACGCGGGGATCGTTCAATCCATCGCCAAGCTGAACGTGTCCCAGAGTCAACTCATGACCATACATGGATTGACTTTCGCCAGGATCTGAAAACAACAAAGACACAAAAAAAACTTTTTACAAAAAAATAATAACCGACTTCACTAAAAAAACACTAATAGGATCAAAATAACTTTAATTTCGGAAGTCAAGTAAGAAGTTCCGTAGCCTATTTCTGGTCATCTTCATCAGTTCCACTTCTTCAAATGTTACTTTTTGACTGTAAATACTTAAGTTCTCGATGAAAATACCAAAAACCACTATATGAATGCCTATAATATTTGAGAAGTTCCCTCGATTTCGCCAAGATTCCATCATCAGATCCCAACTTGGTGACTATGGGACCATTTGGGAAGTATACCCTTTCCAACAAACAAAGAATTTTTCAAATCGGTTGGCAAGCAACGAAGTTATACGCGAACAAACATTAAAAAAAAAATACAAACATCCGAATTGAGAACCTCCTCCTTTTTTTGAAGTCGGTAAAAAATAAAAATTTATATATATAAAAGCGAAATACAACTCAATGATTAATCACGAAATCTCAGAAACTATATACCTACAAACTTAAAATTTGGCAGGTAGGAACCGAGCACTAACTTCAGAGGTTTTACGAGTGCATTAAGGCCTGTGTGAAAATAAAAACATTTTTATTATGTTTTTTGTTTTTGAATTCTTTTTTTTTTTTCATAAAACTAAACTGAACGGTACCCGTTTAGTTTTATTTTTGACATCGTAATGTATTTTTATCACGGGCTTGCGAACGACGAGCAATGGGTAGCTTGCCGTCCGATCGACCGGTAACCGTCCGGAGCCCAAGCCATCGACGACGCGTGTTCCACGCGCGCTTCAAGAAGTCGGGTCGAAGCTTACTGGGGCCATGGGTGATGCGAAAGAGATCTCCCGGGCCCTGGAACAATGGCAAAGAAGGAATAGGAGTAGGTTTTTAGTCAGTGAAAGTCTGATCTGCTCCACCCAAGAGCAGGGAAGGTCATTAGATGATTTTACAAAATAAATAAAAAATATATATAATTGATTGTATGGTCTCATAATTTACCCGTAGAACAAATTTTAAGCAACCGTGCTCCATCGTCATCCACATCAATGGTTACCATCAGGTGAGATCGCGGTCAAACCCGAGGAGGCCATTAAAAATAATTTAATCATCATCATCATTTCAGCCGAAAGACGTCCACTGCTAGACATAGGCCTCCCCCAAGTGTCGCCACAATGAACGATCCTGTGCGTCTCGCATCCATCGGACTTCCGCAACCGTTACCAAGTCATCGGTCCACCTTGTAAGAGGCCTTCCAACACTACGTCTTCCGGTACGTGGTCGCCATTCCAGAACCTTTCGGCCCCAACGGCCATCCGTTCTGCGAGCAATGTGCCCTGCCCATTAAAAATAATTAAAAAATATATATTTTGTAGTCAATTTCACATCAGCCGCATGCACACTGATTGCTGGGTAAGAGTCTCTACTTCTCTAGTAAATGAGTACCTGAGGATGGACGACGCCGCCGAGGTCGACCTAGGAAGACGTAGCGAGATGATTTATGAGCCTACCGCAACAAGAAAAGAATACCTGAAAGAAATTGGGGAAGCTTTTGCGCAGCATTGAGAAAGTATAGGCTAAAGAAAAAAAAAGTTGCCAATAGCGATCTCACAAAAATTTCATGAAAATGGTTAGTAGTTTTTTTTTAAAAACGTACCCGTATAGCCGTTAGTCTGAACCCAGATGGATAAAGCATTCCGACATTCAGAGAATTTTCCGGAGAACTTTTTGATTTCCAAGCAAAAAACTCTGCCAAAGCGATTTCTCGGAAACAGGATTTTCGCTTACCACTCTGTTTTAAATTAATCGAAAGGTGATTTTTCTTTTTACCGTTTATTCTAATTACTTTTCTGTCGAAAGTGCTAGTTTTAATAGCAGTAACCTTCCATGTTTTTTTCCCTTAGGAGTTTAGTAGTCGTAGAGCTTAAAACTGGAACTACACTGCGCACACGTGTGCCACACACGCCGATCTGGGCGCATCGGTGTCCATACGTTTTACATGGAAACTAGACTTGTAGAGCTACAGTAGATCCACGCCACGCGACGCCATGCGATATCGTTCTACGTACAAATCAGGCGTGTTACACATGTGCGTTGGTGTAATGTAGTTCTAGCTTAAGTTTACTGGTTATCAAGAACTATGTTAAATCTATAGCTCCTGCATGAACAATGTTAGTAAAACACATCGATAAAAAAGGCAGAGGGCGACTTGCACAGAAAAAAAATCATATTATTATTATTTCTTGCCTATTAACTACCTATAACTCTCCCTTCTTTCCTTCTACTTTCTAAGGAAGACCTCTAAATCGTCCCACCATTTCCTTCATGGTTGCCCAACTTAAGAGGGTCCTTTTCCACTTGCCTGTCGTCAACATTGAGCATGGTTTGAAAGTTTGTTGATTCATCAAAAGCAATCCCAACGCGAAATTTGATGAAGAATGAAGCAATGCAATAAAAGAGAGCCTGAAAACTCTGTTGGCATTCGGTAATTTCGTGATTTACTCAAATATTTCACAAAACTTGTTCCAGGAAATGCGTGTTTTTTTTTAAACCCTTAAAAGTTTTTCAGAAAAATTGTCATCATTCAGAATCTTGATTAAATGTGCAACGCTTCTATTGATGTACTTTTTTATATTTTTAATATTACATCTTACACTATGGAGGGCCAAAATTCGCGTAAAATAGCAGATTTTCAGAGGTCTTTACTAGATTAGTTTTAAACAAATTTATGTTAGTCTTCTCACAGAATCGCAAACTTTCTAATAATATGTTTTATGTTTTGATTTCTATAGAAGCTAGATAATATCCACAAGATTGCTGTGCATCCTAAATATCTTGAGAAAAGTTGTGTAATAGCATCATAGTCACGTAAGAGCGGTTGTATGAAAACGCACCTCGAAAAGGACGCTCTTAAGTGAGAGTGGGCTGGGCATATCTGCCGCATGCCGATCGAACGGTGGGCCCATAAAACACAAATTTAGTCATAAATATATCATAATCAAAACAAGCATCATCGTATCTCTCCTCTGCAACACAATAAGCCCGATATTTATTATTAAAACAAGCCAGACGAGAGGCGTCGCGCAAATTGGATGAAACCTAACGACTGCCCATCAATATATTTATTGAACGACTATTGACATTAACTCTGCACCCTTGATGGAAAACTTTGTTGACATTACTGTGGTCGTGTCTCTTTTTATTGAGAACTAATGCAGTTCCCGATAAAAATGAGATTTTTTTTATTTTGGTTTCATATTTAATACGATCGACGAATATGTTGCGCCGACCCCAAATAACACGGGACAAGGGCAGGAAGATGATGATGATTTAATACAATGAAGAAAAAAAGTCAGTAGCCGATTCTGAACACACTACTTCCGATTCGCGTGTATTATGTTACATATAGTACATTTATTTATTTATTAAAACTTTATGCACTAGTAAGAAACACTGTACAAAGGCGGACTTAATGCCTTAGGCATTTTCTACTAGTCGACCTTAGGGTGGTGCAGAAATATAACATACATCACCAACAAGGTTCAAAATGTAGAAGCAACTCAAAAAATATCACTCGCCTCAAGCCAATTTAATGCAATAAATTCGACAGCGCTCGTAACTTGGTGGCTGGCTCGAGTCCAACTGGCCTCAATTAAGGCTTTCCAACAAAAAGCGACATTTTTAATCGGCATCGCTGCAAAGCGCTGGCTCCGCTTTTGTGTGCTGAAACTTGTTATTACCCAGCATGTGGGAATGGAGAGATGAGTCTTTTTATTGTACTATTGTGCAGTAATCTGGATTTTTGTGTGACTTAGTATTTTTATTTTATTTTAGGCTTGTGTCATTCTGGTTGAATATGGGCTGGAGGTACTAGAGGATTAGCGGGATTAAAATTACCAGGGTCTCCTTATACATAAGAATTAGCATAAACATAGGATAATCAGCCTTATAATGTTCCCATTGCTGGGACTTAGGCCTCCTCTCTAGGAAACGGAATGGGCCGTAATCCATCACGTGGACCCAGTGCGGGTTGGTTTTTTTAGGTTGGAAAATCATCTTATGACAAATCGCGCTCTTGGGTGGAGCGGGAGATAGTGTCAGACTTTTACTGCCTAAAAACCCACTTCTGTTCCTTCTTTGCCTTTATCCCGGGGCCCCGGGCTTCGCTTTCACACTACCCGTGGAGTGCGAGTTGGTGGATGTCACATGTCTTCGAATTTTTAGTTTCTACGCACGTTTCTAAAAACACGCGTCAAGCGCGCGTATAAAAAACGTGGCGTGCACAGGCCCTTAAAGTAACCTAACATGAAAAGAACAACGGGGGCTTCGTTAGCTAGCTTTGCTCGCTCACTCTATCCCCTTATCCCTGCTAACCTAACTGGTCCTTGTCGGAATGCCCAAAAATTCCGACTGTACTTCGCTCGCACTCTCTGCATTTATCCATTTTGATAAACAAAAAGAATTTAAATACAAAATGGACAATTATTCTGTTGAGTGTTTAACCATGTTTTATAGAACAGTTGTAAGTATTTAGAAGTCATCTATCATACTTTCCATTATTATTATAATATTAAACACTAAAACGCACCTTCACACTCAAACGGCTGAACGATTTGGATGCAATTTGGTATTCGAGTAGAACATGTCCAAAAATAGGAAAAAAAATACCGCATATTCGTGATTATATTCCCTTGGGATTATTTTCACTACTATGCTGCGCTGTGTGAAGCCGCTAGCTTCAGTGTGTATTTACATAACAGAAAATTTTCATACTATCTTATTTTTCGAGTAAATTCTAGATACTACATAGAATACTAACTTTTCGGTAAATTGAGAAAACGTTTATCCCCTTTTTTTCTTCAGGGTTTTCTTGGTACATCTATGTATTTATTTGTATACACTTTATTGTACACCAAGTATTGTAGATACAATACTTCTCAATCTTGTCCGAGTGGTTAATTTCAAACTATTGTATATGTTAAAATAACGCGAAGAATTCTAATACCGTCATGCTGAATTTTGTAGTTTAGTTCCTATTTGGCGATACAGATGTCGCTTAATTCAAAGCAACATTACATTCTTTTATTATTTCGTAAGACCAGGAAAAGTGCAACACATCAAAAATTTCTTCTTCAAGATATAGGAAGTGTGTCTCTAAAAAAACCTTAATTTTACGACTCTGTATCCACAGTTTGTGGTCGGCAAAATTATTTTATAGCTATGAGAGTAGACGCAACGTTTTTATGGCCGAATGTTACCGTCTTGAAGTTATTTTTATATGATACGGCCAGCCTGTGGGCTTTGAAGAATACGATGGTTTTAAATTAGAATTTTTTGATGACTGAAAATATTGTTGTTGTTTTTTTTGTGGTGGATTTGGAGGGCGACAGCAGGTTTCTTTTTTACACACACTAATATTCTCAAGGCGAAAGTTTGTCTTTACATAATAATATGTTTTTCTTTTTATGTGGGAAAATCCTTCCCACACTTGGGTGAGCGTGAGATACTGCCGTTCACTCTCAATAAGGTTCAGTTGAAAACCAGCGTCAGGCAACTACCACTGATTGCCATGTAGTTGTCTGGCATTTTTGCTGAACTGGACCTATTTGGCGCAGCCGTGAGACACACATTGTGTCAGTATTTTTTTCTTAGTGGTCTTAAATTTTGTTTTACTGTGTGTGTATCCATGCGTGCCAAATAAAATATTTTTCTATCTTTCTAGATAGTGTCAGACTTTTACTGACCAAAAACCCACTCCTGTTCCTTCTTTGCCTTCGTCCCAGGGCCCCTGGTTTCACTTTCACACTACCCGTGGCACTACCCCCCAGTAGGCTTCGACCCTGCTGGGCCCCTGCAGTTGCTGACAACTCCTTGAAGCGCGTGTGGAACGGCTCACGCCGTCGACGACTTGATCATTGCTCGCCGTGTCTTTACATATGTGTGTATTTTTTATCTACTCCTTGACACTTACAAGATTGAACGGATGCATAGGAACTATTCTGCTTTCCAGCATCATACAACCTGTTTCGCATACCTCTAAACAGATTTGGATGAAATTAGGCACTCGGGTAGTTCACGTCTTGGAAATTAGAATAGGACCTACATTACTTTTTATTCTGCACATATGACCTTTTAGTAACTCATTAATATAGTGTCTATTAACTGCTCCATCTTTTTTTTAATATATACGAGTACATTTATTTTTTGCAATATTTTGACTTCACTACCTTACATTCGTTAGTAATTTATTTCGTTAACATCTTGTCTATTGATAGTTGTAATTATTCATATTTTTTTGCTTTTTTTATATAGCCTCTTTTTTATAATGTGAATGTGAGAACACTAGACTCCACGAATTCTTAGATTATTTCCTATTATGACTCACTTATTTTTTATATGATTATTTTTATTGTGCTTTTGGGTACAATATTGACTGGTCTACATAATATCTATTAATTCAGTAATATAGAAATAATGTAACATCAACCACTTTTTTAAAAGCGTAAGCATGGATTTTCTTTCCGGTTCTTCTCCATAGGAAACAATCAATTTGGAACCGTGCACTAGCTTCTGAATTTTTAAAAGTGCCCATGTAGGTCTATGTGAAATAAAAATATTTGAATATTGAATTCCGGGAGTATTATAGAATATTATTATTAGAATATCGTTTATTTAATAAAAGTGGCACATTTAAATTAAGATACATAAAAAAAATATAAGACATACATTGCATTTTTGCCTGAACTAGGTTGGACCTGTATGTCAGGCTAAAAAGTACTAAGAACTTAAGGAATAATAAATTAACAATCATTAAATTCAACATATTAAGTACTTAACCTAAATTTAATTAATTAAAAGCAAAGCATGTTTCATTTACAAACTAAAAGGAGATCTTGTCTCTCCGTAAGAGATGCTGAGTAAGTATTGCACAATAATCTCAATTTACAGCTATAATAATTTAATTTATACTGTAAACCTAATTTTCTATTTAATCTATTGTACAAAAGTATGTTTCCTGGGAATTTAATTTCTATTATCATGCGGGCGTAGAATCACTAAACTTAAGTGGCAATGGGAAGAGTCCATTGCTCGTAGAACAGATGGTCGATGGAGACGGTTAGAAGACCTGGTGAGAGTTACGGGAATGCGATGGATGCGAGACGCACAGGAACTTTCGTTGTTGCGACATTTGGGGACCTATGTCCAGCACTGGACGTCTTTCGGCAGAAATAATTTTGATGATGATGCGAGCGAAGCCGCAGACAGAAACTAGTTAAAAACATAAACAAGATAGAAAATCATGACTCAAATTACCATACATTGTACTTTCTTTCCATCAGATCGCTTTTCTGAATTCTTCAAGCTATTATAAAGTTAATCTAAAAGTATATCTCCAAAAGACCCTGTTCATGTAAAAATAAGACATTCTATTTGAATATCGATTAGATTTTGAACAGTTGACGAACGCACCTTGACTTTTATGGGTCCCCTGATTGCGCAGTACCTACTGCTTTATGAGGAAAAAATAAATAAAAAACAAACGATGGGAAATTACGTAAGCGAACCCCAGGGAGGGTTCTGTCACTTCTCATAAAAGTCGTATATAATATTTTGGTTGTTTACCTTTTGAAATGGAAAAGGTTGGGAGAAGGGTCGACAATGATTAAATATGTCAAGTGTTGCCATTGCTATGTCTTCACAAAAACACTGATAATTTATTTATGTACACACAAACACTTAAAAATGAAAAGAACAAAAGAAGATAGAAGAGCACAAAGGTACTGCTTATTTTAAATAAAATTTGTTCCAGCAGACCTGCGACAAGAGACAACGACATTGTAGAACGAGCGGCTGACTCAGGCGCGACAACATTTCTACCAACTTATAGTTTTCTACAATTGCTGACACCGAGGCATTACCGATTGGAGAACAGAATTCGACGCGAAACGGTACAACCGTTGGCTAGGGGGACAGGACAGAATGAAAGAATAAAACTGGGCAAGTGCGTGTCGGACTCGCGCACTGAGGGTTCCTTACAAACTTACCTACATATAAGAATGTGAATAATTCAATTACCGAATGGAGTCTCGAAGAGTTTATCGAATTGCAAAAAAAGTTTTTTTTTTGAAACGTAACGTTGTAGTTACGTTACGTTATGTTGTGTATAGATATATCTATACTATAAGGCACTGCTTTATGCCAAACTTCAAGATTCTGGGTCAACTGGATGTATCCTATGAAGTTTGATTCCTTTGAGAGTGACTAAATGCACGTTTTCTGTGACATAAACGGCCAACATTTTTTTTGTTTCGTTAACTTAGAACTTTGACTTTTCACAGCTTCATGAAACCGCAGATCTTAGTGAATGGTTTTAATTTCAAATCAATACCTCCACGAGTTTCCGAGATAAAGTGTCTTGACAGACAGACAGACTGACGGACGAACAACAAAGTGATCCTATAAAGGTTCCGTTTTTTCCTTTTGAGGTACAGAACCCTAAAAACGTGTTGCGCCGACCCCAAGTAATATGCGACAAAGGCAGGAAGATGTTGATAATGATGACTTGCCGTCACTAAAGTCGACGGAACCCTAAACTGAAGCGTGTTTAAAAGATGCGTATCGCGATGAGTTCAATATTTATTTATATTAAAACAGTGTGATCGGATCGAAATAAGTGGGGACTAAGTTTTGATGATAAAAGTTGTCAAGTTTAGATAAATGAAAGTTGTTCATAGTTTTTTTTTTTAATTTGGTTCCTTACTTCAAAGAGAAAAAACAGAACCCTTATAGGACCACTTTGTTGTCTGTCCGTCTGTCTGTCGGTCAAGACCCTTTATTTCGGGAACGCGTGGGGGTATCCAGTTGAAATTAAAACCTTATAGTCAAGTCTGCGGTCCCTTGATGCTGTGAAATAATCAAACTTCTGAGTTAACGAAAAAAAAAGATACGGTCGTTTACGTCGCAAAAAACGTATATTTCGAGTGTTCTCAAGGAAATCAAAATTCATAGGGTACCTACTTCACGTTGCCCCAGAATCTTGAAATTTAGCATAAAGCAAGGTCTAATAGTACAGGCATAGGAAAATTTAAAAACAGTAAATTTTTAGATTTTCCTGATTTTGAGTGCGCGAGTCCGACTCACACTTACCTAGTTTTTTTTTTTTTCTTTGAAGACTTAGTTTGTTTTGAAGTTTTTCAGATTATAATAAACTAGTTACTGCCAGTTGTTTCGTAAAAAATATACTAGCCTATGTCATTTAATGATAAAAATCATTCAGCTGGTGAATTTTTTTTAAAATCAGTCTATTATTTTTATTCGACATTACTCATTAAAAGCAAAAATACAAAACTTCACATTTTATAATAATAGTATAGATTGCTCTTGGTTAAATAAAGTAGAGATCGAAAACATAAATAAATAAAAAAGGTTTTTTTTTAGGTTGGAAATCATCTAATGACATTTCTCACCCTTGGGTGGAGCGAGACTTTCACTGACTAAAACCCACTCGTTTGTTCCTTCTTTGCCTTGCCTTCCAGGGCCCCGAGGTTCATTTCCTTTTAACCCATGGCACCAGTAGGCTTCGACCCTGTTGGGCTCCTACGATTTGCTGACATCTTCTTGAGGCGCGCGTGGAACACTTTGTGCTATCGACGACTTGGGCTCGGTCGGATGGTTACCGGACGACCGGACAGCGTGCTACCCATTGCTTGCCGTCCGCAAACCTGCGCCTATGGTGACTGGAAATCGGGATCGGGATCCCGGCGGCTGGGGCGTGAGGACCGTTCCCTCGCCCGTGAGGCTGAAATAACTCTGTTACAGTAATATAAATAAAGTAAAATCATTGACAAATATAACGGCTATTTCTGAGAAAAAAACAATGTTTTATTTTGTTCAAATATGGCACAGAGAATTTTATTTAGAAGACGAATACCAAATTCTTTTTAATTAAAATAATGGAATTCTTAATATTCATGATCCAACGTTTCTTTTTGTTGGCTTCTTTTTAATTTAAAGACGTTTTTTTTTCTTTCTAAGTGAAACGAAAAATATATTTGGTTATAAATACATATTTTATGGAGGGTAAGAAAAAAGAAAAAGTGTGAATTTACTCGCGTCATGATTTTTGAGTTTCTTATTTCAATTATGGGAGGCTTTTAGGCTGATGAATTATATTTTTGCTTTTTTTTTCTAAGGATATTTTTCATAGTATTATTTTTTAAACGTGTACGTAAAATAATAATATTCCACTACTTTCACAGAACACCATCTAGTCCCAAACTAAGCAAAGCTTGTGGTATAGAATAGAATAGAATAAGTTCTAGACAACTAATAAACAAAATTATATATCTAAAACGCATATTATTCACATTAAAATGAAATTTTGTATTCTCACTTATTATGAAACAAAGTTTCCCCCACTGCGTTTGTTTGTCTGTATGAACGCGACAAAGTCAAAAACTAATGAAAGGATTTTCATGCAGCTTTCAGCAACAGACAAAATGATTCATTAGGAAGGTTGAAGTGTATACATCCATATTATTGTAGAGAAAAACCGGGAATTTCTTAGATATGTCACACTCGTGCGAAGCTCGGGCGGTTCGCTATTAAGTATCAGCATTTTTTTACTGTAATATATCTTGAGAACAAAACGGCTTGGAATTGGCCTGCTCTATAATTGTTGTAATTTTTTTTTCTATTTTTTTTAAATTTAACTTTTATTTTTATTTTAATATTTTGACAAAATAGACCCCAACTCCGACCCCGACTACCAATCACCGCAATGATGAGAAATGGGAAACGTCCGGCCGTCTAGTAACCGTCCGGACCGAGCACGAAACGTCCATTCCAAGCGCGCCTTAAAGAGAAGTCAGCCAAACCGTAGGGGCCCAGCAGTGCCGAAGCCTACTAGGCTCATGACCCTACTTGTAATCTTTTCAGAAGTCGACCCATGGGTGGTGGTTCTAGGACGAAAAGGGTAACTGAAGGAGTAGGTGTGATTTTAGTCAGTTAAAGACTGACACGTCCTTCCACACTTTAAAAAAATGCACTACCTTATCGATATCTTGCTGAAGCCGTCCGTGATAAGGCCTGTCATACTGTATGGATCAGAATGTTGGGCTGTGAAAAAGACGGATGAAAAAGATTGCACCTAGCGGAGATGAGAATATTAAGATGGATGTGTGGTGTGACGAGAATGGATAAAGTGAGAAATGAGTATATAAGGGGCAGTTTGAAAGTGGCGCCAGTGACTGAAAAGTTGAAAGGGAATCGTTTTTCTCGGTATGGTCATATCAAGAGGAGGGAGGAAAAGTATTTTACCAAAAGAGTTATGAGTTTACATGTGGACGGATGGACAGAGAGAGGGAGACCAAAGAAAAGATGGATGGATTGTGTGTAAAGTGATATGAAAGAAAAGGGAGTTAGTGATAGCATGACGAGTGACAGGACAAAATGGAAGAAAAAAACGTGTCGCGCCGCCCCAAATAGAACGGGACAAGGGCAGGAAGATGATGATGATGCTGAAGTTTCCACAGTCCAAAATATCTGCCACAGACAAATACAATTTGAGGTCGTCTGCGAATATCAAACGGAAACAGATGGAACTACTTTAGTTAAGAAAAGTATCAACTTGATAAAAGTTTCCTTTAAAATATGCCAGTTGCACTGAACAAAAATGAAGTTGCTATGTCTGCACAGTTTCATTGAGATATATGTAAATAGTTGGTTGCTAGTTTGGACCGAGTTTCGATCAAACGCTTCCATTCTCGAAGTATTGAGTGTCAAGGAGCGCTTGTCTACGCTAGTTTGCAGTCTTATTTTTAAATACTTTGGCTACATTTGTCAACGTGGAAGTGACATCATGAAATTGTTATTATATTATTTATTTATCAGGAACAATTCACATTGTATTTGATACATTATTAATATACAATTCTAAAATTTAACATGCGATAAGGGGGAAAAAAATTAAAACATGAATACGTGCTTAAAACGAAAATAAAAATATTTACAAAATTGGATATAATATTAAATTATAATTCATCTAAAGAGTACAAGACTCTCTCCAAGAAATACTTTGAGCTTTGTCTTAAAAGAGCTAGTGTACAGCAAATCATTCAAATCCGCTGGCAGTTTATTAAATACTAGCTTCTGCCAGCGGCTTCGCCCGCGTGAAAGTAGGTTTCTCCTAACACACTTTGGTAGATATTTATAAGATCTGCAATTAATTAGAACATTTTATGGTTCTATCTTTTATAGTTTAGGCAGCGTACGCAAAATAAGTAACTTTTCTGGTTGACTTTTACACCTTGTGTCCGAAAAACTCAAATATCTTACGGAACCCTATTTTTTTCCAAAATAAAATATAGCCTATGTTACTCGTGGATAATGTAGCTTTCGAATGGAGAAAGAATTTTTAAAATCGGTCCAGTAGTTTTTGAGCCTATTCATTACAAACAAACAAACAAAGTTTACCTCTTTATAATATTAGTAAAGATTTGTACAGCAGCTTGGTAATGAGGACTATGTTTGGCAATGTTAATATTAGGCACAAATTTATTTTTAAAGTCCTTTCTACGAGTATTTTCCCTGGCTATTCTATCGTCCTCAGACTCATATTCATGGATATATTTTTTTAAAGTTAACTAACAATACTAGTACATATAATGTTGTACAAGGACGGGGCAAGGCCGCGTGACAGATCAACGATGCGATGGATTGACCAGATCAAAGTGGCTGTTGGCGACGCATTGAACGAGTGCGCCCAGACGACTGCCAACAGACAAAATTGACGGGAAGTTGTGCGGCGTACCCTGATAGCTTCTGTAGAACTACCTTCGTGATATTTTTTTTTTATCTTAAGTATTTACATGTTGTTTCGACATAGTGTGTATTTGTGTACGTGTGCCAAATAAAATATTTTTCTTTCTTTCTATAACCACGACCGCTCTTGCAAGAGTGAAACGACCAGGAAAAAGAGAGTTACTAGTTACTGCAATATTTGCTTCATCTAGAAAGTACTTGAAGCCGCTGGTAGTAGTCTGTATTATATAGGCACAGTAAATATAAAGTTTATGTAGTAATACCAGCATTTTTCCGCTACTTTGTTCGCGAGAATTTTCTCATAAAAACTTTAACACCTCTTAAATTCTACTTTGAGGGTAGTTTTGAAAAATTATTAATGACACTTTTATTATTCGTACATAAAACATTGCCTATCTCACTCAAGAATAAACCAGCTTACTATCGGTGAAAATTTTAGCAATCAAACCAGTACTTTCAGACAAGAAAACAAAAATATTAACTTTACTATTTCTTAATTTTAGTGTAAATTTTGATTAAAATTATTGCTATGTTTCAAGTTTATTAACCCAAGAAATAAAAATCCGTCATACAATAATGAAAACCCACTAAATTGTTCCGTTGAGGATAGTTCTGAAAACAAATAATGACAATCTTTATGATTTACTTAAGTTACATTAAGTCGATGCCAACGCGCTACAGCATCGCGACTGTATCGATGGGAACGCGCTACAGCATCGCGACTGTATCGATGCGAATGCGCAAAAATTCTGGAGCCTTAGTGCTCGCCGACGTTAAAAAAGTAAGCCTAGTGCAAAATTTCATGTTCCTAGGCCAAATAGTTTTGGCTGCGCGTTGATAATTATGTCAGTCAGTTTATCCTTTTATATATTATACAACTAGTTTCTGACAGCGGCTTTGACCGCGTGAAAGTGAATATCTCCAAACAAACTTTAGCCCTTGTTTCGTCCCCTTATGGGGTGAATTTTGTGAAATCCTCTCTTAGACTTGCCTACGACATAAAAGGAAGGCTTGTGCAAAATTTCATGTCCCTAGTCCCGGTAATTTCGGCTGTGCGTTGATATGTCAGTGACTATGTTTCTTCTTTTATATATATAGGTACAAAACAAAACGTTTTAGGAACACATTCATTGTGCGTACAGCTAATGAGTGGAATTCCTTGCCGGAATCTATGTTTCCTGATGGCTACAACCCAGGAATCTTTAAGTCAAGAGTGAATAGGTTACTTCTAGGTAAGCGCGCTCCATTGTCGACCACACTGTCGTTTTCAAGTGAGATAGTGGTCAAGCGCGAACTTATCAAGAATAAAAAAAGGTAGTATCTATTTTCCAAAGACTCGAAACCATGTGTGCAATACATTTTTCATCGTATGGATACGGTTTCCAAACAGCACTCGCAATCTTCGTAATGTATCTGTTGTTTACCATTTTTATAAAAGCGGTATTGTGTGCGACCTGTGTCACTACTGGGATTAAAGTTTCTACGTACTATGTTGTAGAGGTTTAAGAATTGTTTGGTTGACAATTGAGTCTCTTCTATATTTTATATCAGTTTCTGCTGACACGAGGAGTGAGTAGCTCGCTGTCCAGCCATCCGGTTTCCATCGAGACCGAGCTCGAGTCGTCGACGGCACGTAATACGTCACGCTACACTCAAAGAGATCTCATCAAAACCGTAATAGCCTAGTAGGGCTGATGCCCGCTAAAGCCACGGGAAATTTCTGGAAAAGAAGCCGTCGTCCTAGAACGCAAAGGACAACTGAAGGGAAAAGTCATTAGATGATTTGACACATAAAAATAAACTTCTGCTGGGGGCCTCCCCTCGTGAAAGTAGGAAATTATTCTAAACAGGTGTGTCCGCTTGCGGTTACAGTCGAAGTTTGGTGCGCCAGATCCGGCAAGGCTCGAGTGAGATGTACGTGCAGCGCGCGCACAGCTCGTGAGCACATAGCTTCTTTCGCGTTTGAATTATGAAAGTGTAGCGCGGGCGGCACGCGCACACCTGCACCGCTCGAGTACGGCGTGTAACTTGCGCGCGAGCGGCGCGCGGGCTGCGCAGGGGCTTCGTATGATCATGAAATGCACCCGCGCAGTTCGCATTCGCAGCGCATTCGCTTAGGAAGTTTGCATTAGGTCTGACCACACCTTAAGGGAACATACTCGTACCTCCGAAACAAAAAGTATCATATGTGCTAATCTAGGACATGGTCTATTCTTATGCCAAATATCAAACAAATCCGTTAAGCATGTAGACGCCCTCCTCGCGTGAAAGTAGAAAATTATCCTAAGGGAACATATTCGTACCTCCGAGATAAAAAGTATCCTATTCTTGTGCTATTCAGAAGCTAGTATGACCACCTAAATCCATACTTAAGAGAGTTCTTTTCCACTTGCCTGTCGTCAACATCGAGCATGGTTTAAAAGCTTGTTACTTCATCTAACGCAATTTAACGCAAAGTTTGACAAAAAAGCAACGTGAAAAAAGAGAGATAACGCCTGAAAACTTTTTTAGCATTCGGTATTTCCGTGATTTACTCAAATATTTTACAAAACTTGTTCCAAGAAATACATATTTTTTAAACCCATAAAAGTATTTGAAAAAAATTTTCGTCAATCAGAATTTTCATTAAATTGCAAGGCTTTGCTCTTTTGACTTTTTTTAATTTTGGAGTAAATTATGAACTGTCAAAGTTCATGCAAAATAGCAGATCTCCAGAGGTCTCTATTGGATTAGTTTTACACAAATTTATAAATTAATTTCAATAGAAGCCTAGACAATATTCACAAAATAAAAAAATAATAATTTATTTATTTATTTTTAGTAAAGGTATATATAGTATAGTATGTATAGTATATAAGTATTTATTATTTTAATTTAAGATTTCACATTCTCTTCTTCAATTACTGCTACACACTATTGTCTACTTTTCTTTTTATTTCTCCTTTCGCAGGTCTGCTGGAAGAAATTTCTTATTGGAAATAAGCAGTACCTTTGTACAATTTTTATCTGAATGTATCTTCTTTCTGTATGTATTCGTGTGTACATAAATTATAAAATAAATAAATAAATAAATGAAATACTGTGTTCCAAAATATCTAATGAAAAATGTGTAATAACGTCACAATCGTGTAAGAGCGGTTGTATGAAAAACAGCGAAAATGTATGTCGAGTTGCATCCCCTTAATATTTCTAAGTCTGTTTGTTTGTTATGCTTTTACTGTTAAACTACTGAATCTATTTTCATTAAATTTAATACAGACTAATCTTAAACTCTAAGAAAGAATATAGACTAATTTTTATCTGGCTTCAATTTGGACAAGAGTAACCATGGAGTTTCTTGCCGGTTCTTCTCCATAGGAAACGACCAATTTGGAACCGTGCACTAGCTTCTGACGTTTTATAAGTGCCCATGTAGGCCTATGTGAAATAAAAAACTTTTGACTTTGACTTTGACTTCGCGTCCGACATTCACACGAACGAAGTTCCGGGCTAGTGATGATTAAGCATAAACCTTATCAGCCTTATAACGTTCCCACTACTGAGACCTGAGTTCCTGAGCCTCCTCACTGGGAGAGGGAATGGGCCGTAATCCACCACACGGGCTCAGTGCGGATTGCTGGTTGTCACGTGTCTGCAAATTTTTGGTTTTAGGATATGCCGGTTTTCTCACGATGTTTCAATGATTAATATAATAATTTTGTATTTATTTACAAACGTATTCAAAAATGCGTAAATAAAATTGTAGGGCTAAAGTTTGTGTACACAAAGTAGGTATCCATAAAAAAAAAACAGGGCAAGTGCGAGTCGGACTCGCGCACTGTAGGGTCCGTACAAACTTACTTTGAAAACATTTCAATTCCCTAATTGAGTAAAATTTTTCCGAATCGCAAAAAATTTTTTTTTGTGACGTAACTACAAATTTACAGTTTTAGATTTTTTCCTATACTTGTGCTATGAGACCTTGCATCATGCCAAATTTCAGGATTCCAAATCAACCTATGAATTTTGATTTTCTTGAGAGTGTCGAAATACACGTTTTTTTGAGTAAACACACATAAACATTAACGGCCGTATCTTTTTTTTTTTCGTTAACTCAGTAGTTTGATTTTTTCACAGCTTCAAGAGACTGCAGACTTGAGAATGTAGTTTTAATTTCAACTCGATACCTCTACGCGTTCCCGCGATAAAGGTTCTTGACAGACTGACAGACAGACGGACAACAAAATGATCCTATACGGATTCCGTTTTTTCCTTTTGAGGTACGCAACCCTAAAAACGATTGTAATGTGAGAGGATCAAATTTACAGCTCCATCTAACATCTCATTCAATGGCCCACTGCCTCATATTAAATGAGTTCTTCACTTCATTATTATCCAAAATGGAGTCTTTTGAAAATAAACTTGGTTACATAATATTACCTACGTATTGATCACATATGACGTCTTGCGAAGGAAATAACCAATTTTGAGACAAAATGGCTTTTTTGACGTACAATATACAGGGTGTTTTTTTAACTGGAAGCGTACTGTTATGGATAATCCGTATTACAAGAGATACGTACGTGAAAAATATATCAGAAACCTTTTTTTTTATAAAAACAATTTCGGTATGACTATTTTTTTCGTATAATGATAAAAAAATATCTGCTGATATATAGTTTTTTTTTTTTTTTGTAAAACATCGAAGTCATCCTTACATTTGGCTACTGAGCTAGATAATTAATAATAAGATAAGTTAAAAAAAAATTCTTGGTTCATGGTGTTCGGCACTGGAAATTTATTTAATTTTACAGACATTTGATAAAAAAATATGACAAAATTATTTTCATGAAAAGAGCCTTTTACTTAGAGGGGTTTTTTTTTAAGGTGGGTAATCATCTAATGTGTTCTCCCACTCCAGGGCGGAGCGAGAGGACGCGTCAGTCTGTTACTGACTAAAACCGCACCTATGATCCCACAGTTGGCCTCCGCTTTCCAGGACCACGGGTTTTTCTTTCAGAAGTCAACCCATGGCCCCAGTCATAAAATGATCTAATATTTCTGTAGAAAGTTTTCCCTATGTCTCTGTTCCATCTAGATTATCTAAACTCAGTCTGGTACTGCATATGAAGCAACCGTAGGGGCCCAGCAGGGTCAAAGCCTACTGGGGCCATGGGTGATGTGGAAGAGATCCCCGGGGCTCTGGAACAATGGCAAAAAAGGAACAGGAGTGGGTTTTTAGCCAGTAAAAGTTTGACACACCCTCCCGCTCCATCCAATAGCGGGGGATGTCATTAAAAAAAATGTTTGAATAATAGTTAATAATAATAATAGTTAAATAATAATAGATAATAATAGTTTAATAATTGTTATAGTTTCTTTTACACTTATGTATTAGTTTATTATTTTGTTAGATTATTTGTGTATTTATCTATGGGCCTTAGTTGTCTGATAATAAATGATTATTATTATTATTAAATGAAAATGCCACCTAAAAAAAAATGAAGCAACTGCCTGTCTGAATTTCAATAAGCTAAATCTGTTAAAAAAACCACCCTGTATACGTACAAGTACGCACCTACTCTCTTTTCCCAGGAATCGGTTTCCATACGGCGCGAAATTAATAGGAAATGAAAGCTGTAATTTTCTTCGTATATTGAGTTTTGATGATGAGGAAAACTTTTTCATCGTTTTCCAATAACTTTGAGAAAAGACAATGTCTATAAATGTCATTAATTTGTTTTATATTTACAAACTGAGTTGTACGAAACATTTGTTTTTAAATAATATAGACTAGTGCTTGACTGCGATACCACCTGATGGTAAGCAGTGATGCTATCGATGATGGAGAGGCGCGCTAGGTTTTTATGATCCTATTCACTGTACATAGATATGTTCTTTATTATACACCAAATATACAAATTACATTAGGAACTTAAAATACACTGTGCATGAGTGGTATCAAGAATTCGGGCAATGTCAAGTGATAATCGAAAAGTAAAAAAAAAAACATGAAACAGAAAACTAGAGATCGTGGTTAGATCTCTAGTTCTCTGTGCTTATAGCTAAAAGCGATTTTTTGCAGACAACCTTTGGATAGATTTGACAGAGAAGGAGAAAAAAGATACGCAGGTAATTCGCGGTGTACTATTTACATATATACAATACATAAACTAATAAATTGCATATAATACAAATAATATCCATTCTGTCTTGTCACCCGTCACACTATCACTAACTCCCCTTTCTTTCATATCACTGCTTACACAATCCATCCATCTTTTCTTTGGCCTTCCTCTCCCTGTCCATCTATCTACATGTATACACAGAACTCTTTTAGTAATATGCGCTTCATCCCTTCTCTTCACATGACTGTACCAATACAACCGATTTCCTTTCAACTTTTCAGTCACTGGCGCCACTTTCAAACTTCCTCTAATATTCACTGTAGCCTTGAAGACACCTAAATTATAAACGGACGGGAAGACCGCTGCAGGCAAATTTGTCCAGTCCTTTGATGTACGCGGTATAAACGACGAGGCGAAATGCTTTGTCTGGACCGTAGAGAGTTCAACTACGTAAGTAGTAAGGGTGGACATTCGCCGTACGTCGGGTTGTCCGATAGTAGCACGGTGATGGTGGAATTATGTCATGTAATTACTGCTACTATAGTATAAACATATTTTCAATGAAAATAGAAAGAAAAATAATTTATTTGGTACAGCACAAGGCACAAAAATAATATTAGATAACCCTAAACACTAAAAAATAAAATAAAATAAAAATATACAAAAAAACAAACAGTAGCAAAAAAAATATAGTCAAATAATTTTTTCATAGCAAGCTTATACAACGTGGTTTACACGACTATCACACTAGGCCGTCTAGTCCCAAGCTAAGCAGAGCTTGTGTTATGAGTACTAGAAAACTGATAAACATACTTATATATTTCTAAATACATACATATTATAGATACATTACACCCATACACAGAACAAATGATTGTGCTCATCACACTAACATTTGTCCTGGGTGGGAATCGAACCCACGACCTCCGGCATAGCAGTCAGGGCCACTAATCACTAGACCAACAGGCCAGTCAAAGTCAAAACTCGTACCTATATACATAATTATAATTAATACTCACCAAGACAATGGTCTTGATCCAAAAAGATGATGCCAAAAAGCTCAAACACGATAGGGTTATCTTATTGCGCTTATTTCTGAGTTCCTATGCCATCTTCCAGCTCCATCATCAGACCATTGTCTCCCATCTAGCATCAAAGTACACGTCAAGACGAATCATACGAAGCCAAACTCGATGGGATCATCATCATCATCATCATCATCATCATTTCAGGCGAAAGACGTCCACTACTGGACATAGGCCTCCCCCAAACTCGATGGGATTGTGTCGTTTAATTACCGAGTTCCTATGGTCATCTTCCAGCTCCATCATCAGACCCTGGTTATAATTTAGCACCAAAGTACACGTCAAGGCGAATCAAATGAGTCCAAACTCGATAGGATTGTATCTTTTAACTACTGAGTTCCTCTGGCCATATTCCAGCTCCATCATCAGACCATGTTTATCATCTAGCACCAAAGTACACGTCAAGATGGATCAAACGAGTCCAAACTCGATGGTTGTGTAGTTTAACTACCAAGTTCCTATGGCCTCCTTCCGGTTCCATCAGCTTCATGTCATAATAATTTTGCATTGTCTTCTGATTTAGTCATGCATGCAAAATTTCAGCTCAATAAGAAACCGGGAAGTGAATCAAATTTAATTTGCAAGATTTGATTACAGACAAACAAACATCGGGACAGGTGAAACTAAATAAAAGCTTGTAAATATGAAAAGACAGGCTGAAATTATACATTGAAAAAGGATGAATATTTTACAATGACTGTAATAAGTATGTAAGACAAACTGAAAAATATTCTCAGAGTGCAACCTCAATAAAGAAAGAAAAAAAACATGTTTATTTCTTATACAATGAACAAACAAGTATTGAAAACTGAAATTAAACATAAAAAACCGGGCAAGTGCGAGTCGGACTCGCGCACTGAAGGTTCCGTACAAATTTACCTCTGAAAACTAATCAATTCTCGAATTGAGTTACGAAGATTTTTCCGAATCGCAAAGAAAGTTTTTTTTTGTAACATACACTTCTGGACACATCTATTGGCCCACCTTAGAGTTTAGGTTTCGATGGCCCCTACCGAAATATGATTGCTAGATTGAACGAAAACTGTTAATGCATTTTTAAACCTGATACATTTTACCATCTTTTTCGATCGTATTGTTTTAAATTTGAATTCAGAATACCATACGACATGGAGCTACGCCTAACAAGTCGGATATGCGCCTTGTTAAAGGCAATTGATTTTTGAATAAAAAACATGTTTTATCAAATAAAGGTTTAATTTAATAACGCGTGTTGCCTCCATGGGCATCTACCACAGCTCTCATACGATTAGGCATAGAGCTTATCAACCGCTCTATGAAATTTTGAGGGATCATCTCCCATTCCTCTTCTATGGCAGTTTTCAACTCCTGCATCGTCTGGGCAACTGGCTGACGAGCCCTAACACGTCTTTTTAGCTCGTTCCACATGTGCTCAATGGGGTTCATGTCTGGGCTTCTGGCTGGCCAGTCCATAACTGTGATGTTCACATCCCGAAGATATTCCCTGACGATGCCGGCCGCATGGGCTCTTGCATTATCATGCATAAAAAGGAAATTTGGGCCCACATAGTCCGCGTATGGTATCACGTGAGGTTCTAAGCACTCACGAATGTACCTTTCAGCATTTAATGTTGGCAGCCGTGGTCCTGTAACAACCTCAAGTTGAGTTTTGCCACTCGCGGATATACCGCCCCAGACAGTCCATGAGCCACCGCCATAAGCAACCCTCTTTTCAAAGCAGCATTGTGCGAAACGCTCTTTCTTACATCGGTAGACCTTCTTCCTTCCATCATTGCCATGTAACACAATTTTAGACTCATCAGAAAAGAGTACACGGCTCCAATCTTGCTGTGTCCAATTTAAATGACTGCGTGCGAAATGAAGGCGCGCTGTTCGGTGGGCTCGCGTTAGTTTGGGCCCATTAGCTGGCTTGTGTGGTACCATATCGCGTTTTTTTAACCTTCTCCGAACAGTTCGAGCGCTCACAGATACTCCGTGGAAGTCGCGAAGTTGGTTTTGTATCTCAATGGAGGTAAGGTGACGATTTCTCAAGCTGGTCGTCACTATGAATCGATCCTGCCTTTCAGTTGTGACCCGAGATCGTGGCCTTCCTTGGCGACGAACAAAGCCGCCAGTCTCTAGGTACCTCCGATAAACATTTCGGACCGCAGATCGACTTAAATTAAGTTGAGCACTCACGTTTCTTTGGCTGTGTCCGGCCTGAATAAGTGCCACAGCTTGGGCGGCGACTTCAGGTGAAGTATCCATAGATTATTGATAGAACCTCACCTTAATGTTAAGAATAAGTAATGTTTGTTGCAAAACCAAAGATATCAATCACTTTTTCAAGAATTAAATCCTAGTAAACCAATAAAACCAAGTTTTCTTAGTATTCGATTGTTTGATATCAACAAACAGGCTCCAAATTGTCTTTTGTTTCTTTAAATTCTGTGTTCGAAATTCAAAAAAAGACTATTGAATGAAATTGTGAATGTGCCAGGTTCAAAACTGCATAAAAACTTTTTGCTCGACCTAATATAAAATTTTAGCTAGGACCTAACGAAACTGAAAATAAAAGGTGGGCCAATAGATGTGTCCAGAAGTGTATTACAGTTTTCAGATTTTTTTTATATACTTGTGCTATAAGATCTTGCTTCGTGCCAAATTTCAGGATTCTAGGTTGACGGAAGGTACCCTATGAATTTTGATTCCCTTGAGAGTGTCGAAATACACGTTTTTGACGACATAAACGTATCTTTTTTTTTTCGTTAACTCAGAAGTTTGATTTTTTCACAGCTTCAAGGGATCGTAGACTTGAGAATATGGTTTTAATTTCAACTCGATATCTTCACGCGTTCCCGAGATAAAGGATTTTGACAATAAAGTGATACTATAAGGGTTTCGATTTTTCCTTTTGAAGTACGGAACCCTAAAAAAAGCAAAAACGCGTCTCACGACAGCGCCAAATAACCAGTTTTATATAATGCCAGACAACTACGTAGTGGTTGCCTGACGCTGGTTTTCTACTGAACCTTTAAACAATCAACGTAACTTATTAAATGTAAAGACTATTTGAAACAATACTGTACATCAAAACTAAAAAATATGAATAACTTAATAGGAATATATATGCAAACTAAAAATAATAATATTTACAAACGGGTAGAAAAAGAAACTATTGGGCATCAAAAAATCCATCCACATCAGTATCAATGGAAAAAGATCCCAGAACGCTAGCAGCATTGCCACGTTGGATAGCAAAGATTCATCTAGTCGTTGAGGTTTTTAGTAATCCTTAGTAGTTGAGCTACACGGTTACTGATAAAAATTTGCACTGACTAGACAGGTCCACTCAAATTTGTGTGGTTCTATCCTCAAAAGACCATTTCAGACACTAATCGACGGTTGTCATAGGATTTGAGCATTACATGTTGACTGTATGAACTTTAAAAGAGACATTGACCTCTGAGTTTATTTCGAAGTTTCTTCTCAAGATAGTCAGCTAGGAAACACCGGCCTTATATAGTTCAAACTGATGAAATTTATGTATTAATTAAATTTATTATTTATTTATTACAGATATACATACAGCTACCATTAAAGAAATCCAGTACGATCATCATCATCTTCCTGCCCTTGTCCCGTGTTATTTGGGGTTGGCGCAACACGTTTTTTTCTTCTATTCTGCCCTGTCACTCATCATGCTATCACTAACTTCCTTCCAACATGCTTCCGTACAACAAACATGAAGTTTTTGCCGTTTTTATAGATAATGGTACGAAACCCTTCATGCGTCAGTCCGACACGCACTTGGCTGGTTTTTTTTATTTTGTATGCGGTCCAACATGAGAGTGTATTTCGAATCATGTAGAGCCCATATAGCTGCATAACCTTCTAACTGGCTCCTAATTAGCGCGTCGTACATTGCCGGCACGGCCTTCATGTTAATGAAAGTTGCTGCTCTGCGTAGCACATATCCCAACCGCATGTATGCCTTTTTGTAAAGGTTCACTCTACTATGTTCTCGGAATTCCAACTGCGTATCCATACGGATGCCAAGGTCTTGCACTACGTCCTCTCTTTTCATAGGCGTGAATAATTATAATTTATTATCGCAGTCCACAAATGGATATAGGACTCTCTCAAGCTGCAACATAAAATGCATTCCAGGGGCCCAAGTCTGCTATTTTAATAAATTCGTCATTTTAACACGATCCAATAGTCATTTTGCTAAAAGTTCGTAATCTGATAATTCATAATGATCGATCATTGATCGGTCAATGGTCCCGTAATAGAGTTGTAGTAAAACGACAATATCGAGCTTATTAAAAGCAATGACTGCACAATGTCGTTCTAATGGTAGATAACTGATCAAAGGAACTGTCAAAATTTTAGCAGATTACCGCATACGTCAGACATTCATTTGTCAATATGTACGAGATTACCATTCTATACTACTTCTTTCAATGGACTGTCAGTGGTTGACCATTGGAAAGTCATAATAACGCCATTATATTAGTAGTAGATTACCAAACTTGTCAAGACCAACAATTATGAAATCAATAGACCATTCTGACAATATTGTAATAGCAGACTTGAGGCACTGGTCTTTTGAAGCTCTGACAATGAGCTTTTCAAAGGAAATTGATTAATAATAATATTACACAACTTTCACACGACGCCATCTAGTCCCAAACTAAGCAGAGCTTGTATTATGAGTACAGTATAGTTATCTATAATATGTAATACTTATGTATTTCTAAATACATACATATAATAGATAAATTATACCCAGACACAGAACTAATTATCATGTTCATCACACAAACATTTGTACTGGGTGGATATTGAACCCACAGCCTCCGGCGTAGCAGTCAGGGTCACTGACCGCTAGACCAACAGGCCTGTCGATTTAAATTGAAAATACGGAAAATTTTAATATGGCATCATGATGGTTCCACAAGACGTCCACTGCTGGACACGGGTCTCTCCAAGTGTCACCTCAACGAGTGGTACTGTGTGTCTCCTATCTATCGGAATCCCGCGACCTTCAACGGGTCATCGGTTCACCTTGTGGGAGGCTTAGCACTTCTTCACACTGTGTCTTCCAGTACACAGTGTGAAGAAGTCCAGTTTCATCATCGGACCACCAGGCGCACGGCAATGCGCCTCTGGAACATGGTAGACATTCCACCTATATGCACAAAACGTTTTGGGAACACATTCATTTTGCGTACAGCTCAGGAGTGGGATTCCTTGCCGGAATCTGTGTTTCCTGATGGCAACAAACAGGGAATTTTTAACGCAAGAGTGAATAGGTTATTTCTAGGTAAGCGCGCTCTTTCGCCGAACGCATCGTCGCTTTCCATCAGGTGAGATAGCAGTCAAGCGCGAACCTATGAAGAATAACAAAAAAAAACACGGTCGCCATTCCAGAACCTTTCGGCCATCGTTAGTAAATAATATTTCTTTATTAGTAGGCAACTAAGGCCTAAGGTTAATCGTACCAAAATAATAAAATTAATACATATTGCAAAACGTAATAACTTAGGTACCTAAAAACCCTTTTTGAAATCTTTACAAGTACCCTTTTCAACAAATTAATCTAGAAAACAAGAAGAAAAAAAAAATATTTGCGTACCTTTTTAGCTAACCTTTTAAAAGTAGCAAATCACGATACCACTTCAAAATCGCTTTAAAAAGCACTCAAGAGTAGTCTATGTCAATTCCAAAAGGCAATATGGAAATATTTTTATTCAATAAAATAGAATTAATTTATTGTGTCATGAATTTTTCGAAACTAATCCACTTTGGTCGGGCTTGGAGTTATCAACGATTTTAGGGTTATATTTTTTGCTCTTTTCATTTATTTATTTTTTTCAGAGAATTAAGGCATGATTTTTTATTTTTAGGGTTTCGTACCTTAAAAGGATAAAACGGAACCCTTATAGGATCACTTTGTTGTCCCTTCGTCTGTATGTCTATCTGTCTGTCAAGACCCTTTATTTCAGGAACGCGTAAAGGAATCAAGTTAAAATTAAAACCACATAGTCAAGTCTACGGTCCCTTGAAGCTGTGAAAAATCAAACTTCTGAGTTAACGAAAAAGAAGATACTGCCGTTTATGTCGCAATAAACGTGTATTTCGACACTCTGAATGGAATTAAAATTCATAAGGTTAATTCCCATTGATCTGGAATTCAAAGTTTGGCATGAAGCAAATCTCATAGCACTAGTATAGAAAAAAAAACCTGAAAACTGTAAATTTGTAGTTACGTCCCAAAAAAACACGCAAAGGGCATACCTTCAACGCCCTATGTGTGCAGTACAACAACGCGTTCAGGATGCTGGCGGGACTGCCGCGGTTTTGTAGCGCGTCGGCGATGTTTGCTGAGGCGAGGATTGATGGCTGTCATGCCTTAATCCGAAAGCGGTCTGCCTCGATCCTGAAGCGAGTGCGTGCCAGCTCCCACGGCATACTGAGCGTATTATGCGGTAGGAGGGATTGCCCAATGCTGCGTCACTGGATCGGACTTCTTATATCTACGAGTATGTATTATATACTGCGTGGATAGTGTGAGGTTCGATTGCAGGCATTAACCACTAACATGAATTTAGGTTTTTTACTAACACTATTCTATGGATTCATTGTGATCTGAAATAAATGTTATTATTATTATTTAAAAAAAAATACGGTTCGGAAAAATCTTCGCGACTCGATTCGTGAATTAAACTGTTGTCATAGGAAAGTTTGTAAGGAACCCTCAGTGCACGACTCCTACTCGCATTTGCCGGGTTTTTTTTTTACTGAGACTTCAAAGGCAAATTAAAAGCAAAAAAGTGGTTACAATACCAACTATTTACTGCAGTTTTTGTCGTGTCAGTAACGCAAGAAAAGTCAAAGTCGGTTGAACAGACAGTAAAAAAGGTATGTTTAATTGTGTCATCTTATTTAGAATGGAGTATAGTGCTCTGTTGATTAATCTTTAAGATAAACAAAAGTTTCTTCTAAACCTCGATCAAGAAACATTAGCAACAGACCAGCCAACGTTTGTCCAAATAATTGGAATACTTACCAACTAATAGCCAAGTTGGTATAAAATGAACAAATAAACTTCAACCCTTGAAAAGGTAAAGGTATTTAAAACAACAAATATCGAAGTCTCCTTTGAACTGAAGAATTCGAAGGATAGTTAATTCTTCGCAGCTTTTAGCGGGTTAAGATTTTTTTGGAAAGAGTATTTTAATTAGAATCATAGCTTTCTTTTTTTGAGCAGAACAGTGGTGGCCGAGTGGTAACGGCCCCGACTTACGAGTTGTAGGTTGCGGGTTCAAACCTAGTCAGGCGCATTACTTTGTGTAATTTATTTCATCACCACTGCTGTTAAAACGGTGAAGGAAAACATCGTGAGCAAACCGGCATGTCCTAGAATCAAAAATTCGAAGACATGGAACATCGCCCAACCCGCACTGGGCCCGCGTGATGGATTACGGCCCATTCCCTCTCCTAGAGAGGAGGCCTGAGTCCCAACAGTGGGAACATTATAAGGCCGACTATGTACCACAACTGTACCTACATAAAATATAAATAAATATATTTAATATAATTATAGGTACAGTTAAATTCACGATCAGTCTCTCGAGATGACACATAATCATGTCTCATAAATATCGTCAAAACTATGTCAGTGGAATATAAAATGTTTACTTCGAGTCTGTCATCATCATTTCACCGAAAGATGTCCACTGTTGGACATAGGCTTACCCCGAGTGTTACCTAGTGAACGGGCCTGTGCGTCTCGCATCCGGTATGCAGTTGCCACTCCAACTCCCCTAGCCAAGTTACGATCGTTTCATTTACGTCAAACGCCTCGAGGAGGCCACGCCTCCTATTCCTTTGTTCTGACCACGTGACTGAGCGTTGAGATGACGCCACAACAATTGAATCGGAGGCGTGGCCTACTCGAGACGTTCGATGCAAACGAAACGATCGTAACTTGGCTAGAGAGGCAGAATATTTTGTCCCAACAACCGTCTATTCTGTGAGCAATATTCCCAGCCCACTGCCATTTAAGTTTGAAGATTCTCAAATTTGGTTTGTCGAATCTATCAAGCATATACAAATAATGTAGGTACTGAGATCAAAAATATCATTTGAAGTAGAACTTGTGAGCAATAAATAGCTCACGCGTGGGCCACACACGCCGATCTGAGCGCGTCGGTCACCATACATTTTATATGGAAACTAGGCTTGTAGAGCTACACTAGGTCCACGCCACGCGACGTCGTTCTACGTACAAATCAGGCATATTACACGTGTGCGTCGGTCTAATGTATTTCTAGCTTTAAGGTGGTCCTGTACAACTTTGTGGTTCTACAAGCCGTATACATTGGAAAACAAGCGAGGAAGAAAAGCTCCTGGGGCTATGAAACTGAGTAGGCCCGATATCAAATCAATTATGTAACTTCTCTAATATTCAAACTTAGGTGCCATTTACAAAGCCCCAAACCCTGAAAACTCCTTATTCAAACCTTCACCTACTCAATTCAAAAAACGTTAATAATACCTAACAGCCATATTTTACCTTCGGAAGCACGCAATACTAATTCATCTTGCTCCCTTTCTCCATCCCATAGAGTATTGAGACAGAATATACGGCAGCTATATACGGCACTATACATAAATAATAATATCATCATTCCAAAGTTACGTATTGTATTTTATATAGGTATATAATTATTTTATGTATTTTTTAATTTGTTAGCAGTACAATTTAAGTTATTACGATCCATCCTAAGGTTGTCTGGTAGATATCGCTGTCAGCGATAAGACCACCTTTGTACCCATAGATTTAAGTATATGTGTTACCGGTAAACTGTATAATCCGGTAATCAATACAATACCTAGACAATGTATAGAATACCTAAAACGTGTAGGTAATGTGTGAAATATTATTTATTTTATAGTTTCCCTTGGCATTCTATACAATACCAGATGAGCAATCGGTAGTGTGTGTAAAAGACGAGAGTGTTTCCTTCACCGTTTTGAGAGCAGTGGTGATGAAGTAAATTACACAAAGTAATAGGCCTGGCTGGGTTTTTGCCCGCAACCTACAACTCGTAAGTCAGGACCATTACCACTCGGCCACCACTGCTCTCCCGAGAGCAGATTATAGAATCGGATATTACTTAGATATTTTTGGCGAATGAAGTGGATCTTGAGACAGTTATTTGACTTAGTTCTATATAGTGAAATTGCTGATTTGAGCAAATAATATTTCTTTGACTTAATAAGGGCGCTTGTAGAAGCTAAGAAATATCACCATGTTTGCGGCAGATAGGACCAATCAATCAATCATCATGTACATTATAAAATTTTGCCGGATCTAGGCACATTTGTCGTGGCACCCCCTCACCAACCCCGCCCCCCTACCTCACCATAGCAACTTCACAGGTCTTGTCTAGCGCAGAAAAGATGTTTTCTTGGTTAGCGCCAAAGCAGTGTACACAGTCCGTGTGTAGAGACGACACGAATTCTTGCATAGGCCCGATGACTTTTCTTAATGTGTACAAGCGCCCTAATACTAAGGGCATACACTAAAAACGAAATAAAAAAAATGTTGAGTTAAGCGCCACCTACCGAAAACTTGGGCACGCTCAGATTCATAGCTTATTAGAAATCAAAATCGTTTATTTCAATTAAAGGCACTTTTGAATTATCAAAATGTCGGTCAGTCAAAAAAAGTGAAGCTAAATTTCACGTTCCGAAGCGTAGATCTCTATGGAGAAGAACGTGCAAGAAACTCCGTGGAAATTCTTTTTTTCATTTATTTGCTAATAATGTATACAGATAAGGTGTTATAATTGTTGATTGTCCCAATACATTTTACCTTACGGCATGCAAAATATTTATAAGTTATAGTAATAAGGAAAAAAAAAATTGTCAGCTCATTAACTTAATCGTACAACTTAAATCATATGTCATACAAATTCAAATTCAATTTCATAAAAAAATTGAATATAATATCATAAAAATAATACAATGTCATGCTCGAAAAAATACCATGTCATACAAATAATACAAAGTCATACAAACGATAAAATGTCATCAAATAAAATACTAAAATGATAAAATACAAGTAGAAACCAAGCGTTATACATTAAAAAAAAAACTTTTAAATCATATTATGATTTACATAAATCTTGTTTACATATTTCTTGTCGCTTCTATTATGTGAGCACAATTTAGATAAGTAATAATAAATAATATAAATAAAATAATAATAATAGAAACTAATTAAAAAATAGAAATATTGAATTATGCCACATACACTTTGATGTGGACCTAATAGGTATGTTTAATTGCTCATGAATAAAAATTTTACGACACGACTGGAGCTAAGGCAATTGTCTGCTAAGCTGCATGTTGCGGGTTCTTTTTCCGGATTTTATTCGTAATAAATATTTTTATGGCCTACTTATAATTCTTCCCGGTTAGGGTGTCTTGTTGAGTAAATCCTGGTGTAGCTCGCCGAGAATCGAGCTGGAGTCGTCGACGGCGTGTGGTGTATGCTCTACCGTGTCCTTCGGGTGATCTGCACAAAGGTGTCACCAGGTTATTTCTTCTCGCTGATGGCGACACAAAAATCTCCTGAAATAAAAGTGTCCGGTGAGGACCAGCATCAGGCAGAAAGTGAGAACGCCGTGGTACGCCTGTAGCCACTCCTCAACGAGTGGTCATTGTGGCGATAGTTGAGGCAGACCTTCGGCTAAAATGTTGATAATCCATCACAGAAAGAGGTTGTCGATTACGCCCTCAATATTCGAAACAAATCGACTTACGAAGTACTGAAGAATAAAAAAAAATCACCCATCTACAAAATGGCAAAGGAAGCAGCCGCAAGAATGAAGGACCGTACTTCTTCACGCCCCAGCCGCCGTGACAGTAGACGTTCCGGGCATCAGGAATCGCAGACAGATCTCCAGCCACCAAAGACCTGGGCTTGCGAACGAGTAGCAATGGGTAGCTCTAGTCTTCGACAGCGTATAGCATGCGGTTTTAATCAGTAAAGTCGTCATATTTAAGTTCGTGCTTGCTTTTTCTGTTACTTGATAATTTTCTCTACGATGCCAACCACATCGCAGAAGATTAGACAGAATGGCGAAATTCCACGAGATAGTTACTCGTTAATGTTTTTTTTTATGCGTTATGACTCTCAGCATTGAGAAAAATTACGCAAGGAAGAAGACAGTTTTCTCTTCCACCAAATTTGATAGGTTTTCAGAAGAATTTTCTAATTTACTTAACTTTGAACAGATTTGGAAAATTCTTTCTGTTTGCGATTTTGAATAAAGTAATTTTCTCGGTCTAAATAATTAAAAAAAAATAGGAAGAAAGAAAAATATTTTATTTACCAGAAAGGGCGCAAACTTAAGACTAACATATAACAAATTACAAATAAATAATAAAAAAGACATATATGCGCCACGTTCGTGCAAAACGGCCGAAATCTCAGCATAATGTCGTGTCCACACGCAAAAAATGCGAAACCAAAATGAAACCTATTCTGACTATAGTCATAACGGTTGCAACAACGCAATTACGAAACTACGAATATTATTAGCAATGCCGTGTCTATTCACAGCGGTGTTCCTTGCTCTATACTTTTTACGTACAAGTCCCAAACTACGTTTCCCAAACTTTTTGACAGACCTCCCCCCTCCTGTCAAAAGTTGCTTCACATCTGAATAAGAATCGATTTGAGCAAAGCGAGAATCGATTTGTGGCGACGTCAGGTGGCCGCGACAGTTTGTGGAGACAAGTAGGAATGATAACAGGGACTAAGTTTTTCGTATGAATGGTTTGAGGTGACTTGAGAGGTTTTAAGGATGTCTAGAGACTTGGAGTCTTTTAGTTTACCGGTTTATAAAAGTTTTTGATTGACATATTCTGTTCAGTCTGAAAGTTTTCTTTTTTTCTGTAGGCGTATTTTTTTGAATGTGAGAAAACATCTAATATCTTATCTCGCTCTAGGGCGGAGCGAGAAGACGTGTCAGACTTTTACTGACTAAAACCACACCTATGTTCCTTCAGTTACTTTTTCATTCTAAGACCACGAGTATCCCTTTCATTCGTTGTCCCTTGATCCTAGCAGATTGGAGTTTATTGTTTTAAGAATTTTCTTTTTTATCTTAATTTATTTAATATTTATTGATTATGATATGCTGGGCCCCTACGGCTTACTAACATCTCTTTGAGGCGCATGTAAGATACTGCGCGCTATCGACGACTCGGGCTCGGTCTTCGAACGGCGAGCAACCCATTGCTTCTCGTCCGCAAGCCCGGGTGTTTGGCCATGAAAGTTGACGCCCGGGGCGTCAACTTTCATGGCGGCTGGGGCGTGAAGAAGTACGTTCCTTCATTCTTGCGGTTGCTTCCTTCGCTATTTTGTAGATGTGTGACTTTTTTTTATTCTTCACTACTTCGTAAGTCGATTTGTTTCAAGTATTGAGGGCGTAATCAATGACAACGACAATAATGATGAAAAAGGTACTTACGGGTCGAATTTACAACCTCCTCCTGTGATGGATTATTTATTATTCTGTATTGTACACACAATTTTATAAAGACAATAAAAATAGGACAGTTGATGTACACAGGCGAGATTAACCCACACCTGGGTTTTCTTACAGCAAACCATATCAATGAGAAAGATATTTTGCATTTGAGAAACTTTAAATATACAACAAAAAATTAAACACATAAATTAATAACTACTAAATATATACTATACATAGACATAATATATATACAATAGATAAATACCTATAAACATACATATTTATGGGTCATGTTGACAGAAAATGTTCTTTAATTCTTCCCCTGAAAATGATTTTCATCATTTTAGCCAAAGGTCTGCCACAAGTGTCACCACAAAGACCACTCGTTGAGGAGTGGCTACGGAGGCACCACGGCGTTTCTCTCGTTTCTGCCTGACGCAGGTCCTCACCGGACACTGTTGTTTCGGCAGATTCCTGTGTCACAATCAGCGAGAAGAAATGGCTGGGCGTCACTGTTGTGCGAATCAACTGGAAGACATGGTAGAGCATACGCTGGAGGTTCGCACGCTCTTGCGCTGAATACCACCGTGTCCTTGTGTAGGCGATCACCATCATCATTTCAGCCAAACAACCTCCAATGTTGGACATAGGCCTCTCTCATGTGTCGCCACAACGAACGGTACTATGCGTCTCGCATCCACCGCATTCCCGCGACTCTCACCAGGTCGTCGATCCACTTTGTAGGAGGCCTTCCAACGTTGCTTTTTCCGGTGCACGCTCGCCACTCTAGAACCTTTCGGCCTTATCGACTATCCGTTCTACGAGCAATGTGCCCTGCCCACTGCCATTTACGGTTAGCGATTCTTCGGGCTATGTCAGCGGGCGTGTAGGCGATACCTGCAACATAATCTCTTTTTTTAGGTGGGCAATCGTCGCAAACCTCCTGCCGCTCTTGGTGCAGCAAGAGAACAAGTAAGACTTTAACTGACTAAAACTGACTTATATCCTTCAATTGCCCTTAGCGTTTCAAGACTACGGTAACTCTTTCGAACATGCCTTGTAGCTCTAGTGGTGTAAGTAATCACAGAAATCAAGCTCAATTGGTACTTAACTTGTGTCAAGCAATCATTAATAAACAAGCATTCACGAAGCACACGTCAATCAAGTTAATTACACATAGCCTGCGTAATTGGAACATACATTAACCTAATGATATGAGAAGACGAATGAAATGAATAATCCGCTAATTAAGATGCTCTATGATATACATACATATATGTTTTATATAATTATACTAGTGAGAGGAGTTATTAGGGTTCCGTATCTCAAAAGGAAAAAACGGAACCCTTATAGGATCACTTTGTTGTCTGTCTATCTGTCGGTCAAGACCCTTTATCTCGGGATCTCGTGGGGATATCGAGTTGAAATTAAAACCATATACTTAGGTCTGCAGCTTCTTGAAGCTCTGAAAAAACCAAATTTCAAAGTAACAAAAAAAAAGATACGGCCGTTAATGTCGCAAAAAAATGTACATTTCGACACACTCAAGGGAATCAAAATTCATAGGGTACTTCCCGTTGACCCAGAATCCTGAAATTTGGCATAAAGCAAGGTCTCATAGCACAGGTATGGGAAAAAAACTAAAAACAGAATCTTTTTGTTACGTTATAAAAAGAAAAAGTACTTTTTTGCTATTCGGAAAAAAAACTTCGAGACTCCATTCGGGAATTGAATTGGTAAGTTTGTACAAAACCCTTGGTACGCAAGTCCGAATCGCAATTGCCCAGTTTTTTTTTTGTTTCTTCCTTTGCACTCGATTAAAATTGCTAATTAGCTACTAGCTCGGGTAAGTCGCTAATTATATACAACTCTAGGTTAATAAAGTAAATTTTCCTTTAGTTTTTAATTACTGATAATTTAATTATAGTTATTCATTGGGCACTAACGTAATTATTTGCTTAAGATATACTTGTGGCTATTTTGTGTAAAAGATGAAATAAAATAATTATCATTCCATTTATTTATTTTTTATACATATTGTTTACAATTTTAAATATTAAAAAAAAAACATTTAAAAAAGAAATATATAAAAAATAGTCGTCCGCCGGTGTCGGGAACAGGGTCCAAGCTACCGGTGGTTAGGGCTCCAGAGACAGGAACCTCCTCACAATGCAAGCCGTATTATTATTATTTATTATTATTATTATATTATAGCTGACCCAGCGAACTTCGTACCATCTAATAGTCAATATTTTTTTTTGTTGTTGATATCTTTTTAGCTAAACTGTCAAAGGGTAAGGCCATCTACTTGCAATACTAGAACCAGCTTAATTCATTTTAAAATGACATTTTAATTAGAGATGGCGTTTTATTCGGATTTTTTTTCGTAAATTTTTCCATATTTTCTCATCGTTACCTTTTCTGGACTATCATGAATATTTCAAGACCAAAATTAGCTAAATCGGTCCAGCCGTTCTCGAGTTTTAGTGACACTAACAAAGAGAAAAAAAGAAAAAAAGACTTTATTTACGACAAACATGGCATCTAACTTAAAAAAATATAACATTATAACAAATCTATACAATAGGCTTAGCTATGCGACATATCCGCGCAAAACGGCGTATTATAAGCCACTTAATTTTACGATACTACACTCTATTTAAACGAACAGCTATTCAATTTATATTATTTATATAAATATTATTTGAATAGCTGTTCGTGCTGCTCAAAACACGAGCATCAGCATTTTTCTGAGTGCGGGCCGTTTTATTTATTTAAACTTCATGTACAGTGGTGGTACATAGGCGGACTTAATGCTACAAGGCATTCTCTACCAGTCAACCATTGGGTTAAAAAAACAACACTGTGGTAGGTGTGCACAATAAATAAATAACAGATATTTGAAACAGAACGTAGTACACATACCATTTTCATACACAAAATTTTTAATGTGGCACAAATATAAAGTGTTTGTGCTGGTGACTGTACCAGTTTGCATATGAGACTTGATAAGGGTCCTTTAGAATTGGTAGAACGTTTGAAGTCGGATAATTCCATTGATATAATTAGGTAGGAAGAGGTGTACTTCAATAGGTAATACCATCATTAAATCGTGCTAAAAGCCGATTTTGGTTCAACAATTTGAGAGCAATGAAAAGCTGGAACTAGTCAAATTATTTCGTGAAATGTGAGCTGAAAATTCTTAGGCTATCAACAGACGGGCATGACGCAATAAAGTGACAAGAATATGATAACGTTATCAAAGATTTGTTATATAGTTTTAGATCGCTATCGTATCGCGCCTGTCTAGTCATTGTAATATAAGTATTTTTTTACCCTAAATAGAACGTGTATGCCTGTTGTCCCCATTATTTGTGTCCCTATCAAATAGGGACAAGGGGAATTTAATAAAAAAAAATTATAATTAACCTCAGTTTGTTCCCGCTCTCGTACTAAATAGTAAGTCTGGTAAGAAAATTCAAGTGGACATACGTAAAACCTAAACTATCCCTTGGCACCATTTCCCGTATGGGTGTTTTTAATATTGTACGGCTTCAATCACGAATGTGAGATTCCTTCGCACGCGTAACTCATGGAAATTTCCTTTACACACAAGTATTTATTGTAATTCCAGACAGCAGCTCCGCGCGTTTGTAAAGAAAGAAAAAAGAAAGAAAATATGTTTATCTGGCACACCATTAATCAACAAATAATTGATTTACAAACTAAAAACTAAACTTAAAAAAATAAAAATAAGGTTAAATAAAATTAACAATAAAAATATGTCTCACGGCTACGCCAATATGTCGTCTATTGTACACAAACACAATACACAGCAGCCCGCAGAAAAATAGATCATAGGCAAGCGTTTCTCACGTTGCGTGAAATTTTCTGCATACAGGGTAATCCCACATGCGTGATGAAATCCGCACGATATCAAATACACCCTATGTGCGTAAAAGACGTAGGACAACCGTAGGCAAATTTTATGATGTACCGTTGTCCCTACGATGGGGACACAGATAATGGGGATAACGGGTATATAAAATATGTGTAAAGCTACATTTGTGAGATAGAGTGGTCAAATTTAAGTCATTTTTTTTGTAGGTGACGTGATCATCTTGATGATTACCTTGCAGTTAAATGAGAAACCTGCGAATTAATATTTTTTTCGAATATTATAAATAGATTACACCCGTTCCGGGTAATTTTTCTGTTGATATTGAATACCGTAACCGAAATAGCGTCGTGAGCTGCCCAGCTGGGACCCAGCAGGGCCGCCGTGGCCCTGGAACGCAAAGGGCAACTGAAGGAACATAATCAGTGGTTTTAGTTAGTAAAAGTCAGACATTCTCTAGACCGCTTCCCGCTCTGTCCTAGAGCGATCAGTCGTAGATGATTTCTCACCTTAGAAAAAAATACCGGGCAAGTAAGAGTCTCGTGCACAGAGGGTTCCTTACATACTTTCCTATGTAAATGGGTCAATTCTCGAATATATTCTCGAAGATTTATCCGTATCACAAAAAAAATGATTGCTTTTTTGTGACGTAACAATATATTTATTGTTTTCAGATTTATTCCTATATCTGTGCTATAAGAACTTGCTTAATGCCAAATTCCAGGATTCTAGGTCAACGGAAAGTAGGTACCCTCTGAATTTTGATTCCCTGAGTTTCAAAATATACGTTTTTTTTTACATAAACGGCCATTTTTTATTTTTTCCTTAATCTAGAAGTTTGATTTTCATAGCTTTAAGGGACCGCAGATCTGAGTATATGGTTTTAATTTCAACCCGATACCTCCACGCGTTCTCGAGATTAAGGGTCTTGACAGACAGACAACAAAGTGATTCTATAGGGGTTCCGTTTTTTCCTTTTGAGGTACGAAACCCTAAAAAAAACATAAGTACAAGCGAAATCATTTACTGGTTACAGAGTTGACTATACAAGGTGCCCTTTCTTTACTAAGGTATTTTAATGGAAGAAGGGTACTCAATTGATGTATCTCTCTGTACGCAAAAATTCATCTTTTTTTTAAACCAGCTAAAAATCAAGATCAAAAACCCAAACGTCAACCTTCAGATTATCATTATAAGAAACCCTTCATTCCTTACATTTTCTCGTACAAACTCGAGCTGGCATATGATTGGATCGAAGTGTCAGTCAGCTGTCACTTCCTGACCTACTATTGGTCGCCAGATTCAATATATTTGCAAATCGAACACTCTGCGAGGTTTAGCGGTTTTTCTTTTTTCAATCAATCAGCTGGTCTGGTCTGATAGAAAGTGGTACGGTCTACCTGACGTTACGGTGGAAAAACACTAAAGTGCTGACATCATACAGAAAAGTCAATGTCTGACTGTAATGGGATATGAGGTCAAGGCGTGTAGCAGCATGTTAGCATGCCCGTTATTGGAGGAGGCTAGCTCCCGATTTCTGTTATTTGAAGTTCATCTTTTCTCAAAGTCCACTTTAACCTTTTTTTAAGTTGTGAAATCTCTAGAATGGAGTAAGAAGGCGTTTCAGACTTTTACTGACATTTATAAATTGTTATAAACTAAGCACTAGTTACTGCGATTCCACCTGATGGCAAGTAGTGACGCAATCGTTGATGGTGAGGCGCACTAGTTTATTAAGAGCCTATTCACTTTAGCCTTGAAGACACCTAAATTATAATCGAACGGGAAGACTGCAGCAGGCAAGTCGTTCCAGTCCCTGTTCCAGTCCCAGTTCGGGAATTGAATTATTTTCATAAGTAAGTTTGTACGGAAGACTCAGTGCGTGAGTCCGACTCGGACTTGCCCAATTTTTTTTATATCAAAATACTAAGCGATAAAACTCCTAAAAAAAATAAACTTAGAAAAAGTAGCTCCGAAAGTAAATTATAGAATAATATAGAAGGACGAAAAACGAAAATATTCCCATTTCAGGAAAAAGTATGTTTTTTAGGAAACTGCTCATCATTTTAATTCCGCAAGCGTACAACACGACATAACTTACGTAAACCATGACACAGGATCTGTTGACACGAATCAGATCGGTCACAACAAAGTGTATTTTGTTTAATGACGTCATCTCTCTCTGAGATCTCGCTCGCCTGTCATCCGATCTTTATTATTCCTTCTCATATCTCACCTGGGGGGCTAATCACTAAGTATATGAGTGTATTAGAAGAGTGTATATGAGTGTATTGGATGAACAGATTGTGAGAAAAAGGCTCTTTCATAAAAAACGTATCGAATCAGGCTTTTCAGCTCAAACACTCACAATTTTTAAAAATATGGTTAAGGATCACTACCTTTCCTCTTGATCGTCGTCATTATCATTTCTTTGCTTTCATATATATTATATTGTTTGTATTATATGCAATTTATTAGTTTATGTATTGTATATATATAAATAGTACACCACGAACTACCTGCGTATCTTTTTTCTCCTTCTCTATCAAATCCATCCAAAGGTTGTCTGTAAAAAATCGCTTTTAGCGATAAGACCGACCATTGTGATACCCTATTAACTTTAAGTTCCTAATGTAATTTGTATTTTCTGTGAACAATAAAGAATATGTATCTATCTTTTCTAAAAGTGTATTTGGATTACTCAAAGAAATTGTAGGAGGTACCTAGTCGGCAGTCAAAATTACAGTTGCTAACAATCCTAAGGAAAGCTTATGTGAATGACTCGACGACCCAAAACCGAAATGTCTGGCGAAAAATTACGAAGAAAACTACGTTTAGAGATAAAGAGTCCCTGCCGGTGTCTGTGTTTACTGATAGCTACAACCTATTTAAGTTAAAAGTGAATAGGTTACTTCTAGGCAAGCGTGCTCCATCGTCGACCATATCATCGCTTAACATCAGGTGAGATACTGGTCAAAGGCGAGCCTATCAAAAATAAATAAAAAACCGACTCGAATCAATATCGAAATCCGAACACAACTGATTATTATTTCATTGATTATGATAGTCAATCTCTTGGATGAGGGAATCATTACCGTACTTTCCACGTACCTTACCCAATCTTAAAATCGACGGGGTTATTGGTGTTTGAGATAAGACTGATAAGAAATTCGTCCAAGTTCCGAAGAAATTCCTCATTTCCGAGAAATTCCTGTAGCAAATTCGACCACGAGACCTCTGTGTAGACCTATTATAACACAGAGGTCTCTTGGTCGAATTTGCTACAGGCCCCGCGCTGGGTTAATCCGCCACTGCTGTTACTGCCTTACGCTCCACCCCAGAACGGGAGAAGCTACTAGAAGTATTAGTAGTCTTTTACTAACTAAAAACCATGCTTGTTCCTTCAATTTATCCTTTTCATCCTAGGCCCGAGGCCACTCTTAAATTATATCCTTACCAAATACAGCACCTCCTTCTGTTTTTAATTTCAATTTTGACATTTTAATTTCGATTTTGACATTTTGTTTTCGATTTTGACATTTTAATTTCGATTTTGACATTTTAATTTCGATTTTGACATTTTAATTTCGATTTTGACATTATAATTTCGATTTTGAAATTTTAATTTCGATTTTGACATTGTAATTTCAATTTGTAATTTTTTATTTTAGCTTTTAGATTTTTTATTTAAGCGTATATATAAGTTAGTGTATATATGTTAAGTGTTTTATGTATTGATAGATTCCATATTGAAATAAATAAGATATAGTCTCTTTTTTTCTCGGTAATTACGTCGTATTTGGAAAAGTTATTTATACTGAAATTATGCCCTTTATCTTCCCATTTGTAATTTTTCTGTTTTTTTTTTCATTATATGTCTGGTGCGACTAATTTTGTACGATAAATGGCAAAACACGTAGCCACCCTGTATTATTTATAAGACATTTAAACTGTACTTATCTATATATATAAAAGCGAAATACCACTCACTAATTAATCACGAAATCTCAGAAACTATAACCCCTATAAACTTAAAATTTAGCAGGTATGTTCCTTATAAGATTTTTTAAGGTTCCTTTTAAGGTTCCTTATTGTACTTTATTGACCAGCCTACACTGTCCTTACATAATAAATCCAATATATTGTAAACAGAAGGTATTGTATCAACAAATTCTTTTTTAAAAGAGTAACCATGGAGTTTCTTGCCGGTTCTTCTCCATAGGAAACGACCAATTTGGAACCGTGCACTAGCTTCTGACGTTTTATAAGTGCCCATGTAGGCCTATGTGAAATAAAAATCTTTGACTTTGACTTTGACTTTAAGGTGTAGACATTCGCTAAGAACGATTTTTACGAAACTCCATCCCTAAGGGGGTAAAACTGGGTTTTAAAATTTGTGTGGAGAAACCTGGCAGAAGCTACTGTTTTATAAAATAAATTTAATTATCTTTAATTATTTATTGTACACTAAAACTACTTATAAAAGATAACTAGGTAACAAAGTTCATGTACATAGGCGAGCTTAACTCAAAGTTGAGTTTTCTTCCAGCAAACCATTGAGTGATCCAGGGTACAATTTTAAAATTACAAATAATACGAATAAAATAATACATAAATACAGAGCAGCGGTGGCCGAGTGGTAACGGCCCTGACTTACCAGTTGTAGGTCGCGGGTTCAAACCCAGCCAGGCGCATTACTTTGAGTAATTTATTTCATCACCACTGCTCTCAAAACGGTGAAGGAAAACATCGTGAGGAAACCGACATATCCTAGAACTAAAAATTTGAAGACATGTGACATTCACCAACCCGCACTGGGCCCGCGTGGTGGATTACGGCCCATTCCCTCTCTTAGAGAGAGGAGGCCTGAGTCCCAGCAGTGGGAACATTAAAAGGCTGATTATGCTATGCTACATAGATACAAACATACTTATATATTATTATCTTGTTTAAAAGTCGGCTAAAATTCTTTTTTCTTTTCTTTACAGATCTTCATCGTTTCCAGCCAAGCATTTTAAAAGTAAGTGAATCTTTCTAGATCCATTTTAATCCTCTTTTAGATCCCATTTCGACCGAAAAGATACAACAACCATTTTTCATAGAATTCACTACGAATATTTTAGCCGTAAATCAATATGGATTGTTGCTTTACGCCTGTATACTCAATATAAAAGTTTCCTTTTCAGGAATACTCCAGAGTAACGTAAAAGAAAAAACTGGCCAAGTGCGAGTCGCATATGAAAGGTTCCGTACTATATTGATATCGCGTAAAAATGGTTAAAACTCACTCATAAAACATTTTTTATTAATTTTTCTTTTTTAAGTGTAAGTAAACAAAAACTAAATATTCTGTGAATATTTCAAACGTCTATCTGTTGCCATTATTAATATTGAACAAAAAACGCCAAAAAAATCACGTTTGTTATATGGGAGCCCCACTTTAATATTATATATTATATGCTATAGCGGCATCAGAAATACATCTTCTCTGAAAATTTCATCTGTTTAGCTATAATGGTTCATGAGATGACTGGCTGGTGACAGAGAGACCGACGCGGAGCCTTAGCAACAGGGTCCCGTTTTTGCCGTTCGGGTACGGATCCCTAGAAAACATACAACTATGTTTCATAATGGAATCCCTATTTACTGCTCCGCAAAGCCTATAGAACATATTTTAGTCTGTGAAAGGTTTTAACAATGAAGAAAAAAGTCTTAGTGAAAATAAATTGAGCTTGTTTTGCCAAGCATTAGGTACCCACCTCAACTCGATTAGCGTACTAAAGGTTTAACATTTACTTAAGTATACTTATTTAGACCCAACAGGAAAACATTTTTTTACAAAAAAAAATACAACCGACTTCAAAGTAAAAAACAAAACACTAAAAAAGTACAAAATAACTTTAATTTTGGAAGTCGGTGTTTCTATATTCGTTTTCTCTCTTCGTTATTTAACACCGATTTTCGAAATTAAAGTTATTATTTAGTTTTTGTTTTTTTTTTACGGTTAAGTAGGTTGTATTTAGTTTTGTTATTTTTTTACACTTTTTAGTTGTGGTAGCACAACTCAGAAGTACCCCTCAGCTACTCATCATCAGATTAGTTCGAAGGTACCTTATACCCAGAGTACATCTCCAGACGATCCCAAACACGGTTAGGTTACATTGATTTATTACAGAGTTCCGGTATCTACCTTCCAGCTTCATCATCAGATCTACCTCCCTAGCCAAGTTACAACCGTTTCGTGTCGAATTCCGTTCTCCAATCGGTAACGCCTCGGTGTCAGCAATTATAGAAAACGATAAGTTGGTAGCCATGTCTACGCGCCTGAGTCGGCCGCTCGTTCTACAATGCCATTTTATAATAACAAAGGATGTAGCGTTGAACATTGTAGATACGATAAAAATTCATTATATCATTTTGAACGATGTGAACTTGGCTACGAATTTTCGATTAGTTTGTTCTGACCGCGTGACTTAACGTTGAGATGATGTCATTCCCATACATTTATTAGTTTTCGACTAGCATTAACAATTGCAGTCCCCCTAGCCAAGTTACAATCGTATCGTTCGCGCTGAACGTCTCGAGTAGGCCACGCCTCCGATTCCTTTGTTCTGAACACGTGACTGAGCGTTGAGATGACGTCAGAACAAAAGAATCGGAGGTGTGGCCTACTCGAGGCGTTTTGCGCGAACGATACGATTGTAACTTGGCTAAGGGGGCAGATTATCAACTTGGCTAGGGGCCTCCCTCCTTTCTTTCAGTCAGTCGACTACACTTATAAACAAAGAAATTTTACATGTTACGACAGTTCTGTTTTGCTCCTATGAGGAGTTCCGTTCCATATCTTCCAAGTTCAGAACAGCACTTATGTTGAGTTAATACATACGAGGCAACCCTGAGAAAAGGTAATAAGACGTCCTGGATAAGTCCTAGATAGGCAAGGCCTGGTTGAGTTTAGAGCTATCACCTAATGACTTCTCTCGCTCTAGGGTGGAGCTCGAGGGCGTACCAGACTTTTAATGAGTAAAACCACACCTGTGTCCTTCGATTGCCCTTTGCGTTCTAGAACTACGTGTTTCCTTTTCAGAAAATCCCCATGGTCCTAGCAGGCATATGCCCTTCTGGGCCCCTACCCATTGCTCGACATCTGCAAACCCGGGTCTACCGTGGCTGGTAGTCTGGGTTGGAGGCTCGGCGGCTGGGGCGTGAGGATGTTCGTTCCCTCACGCTTGCGGCCTTCTTCTTCGCTAGTATTACTGCTTCGCAGAAGGAGGTGACCGCCAGCTATTCCTCCTCGCTCAGGACCGTAGCCTGAACTAGGAAGACCAGAGGTTGCTACTACTAATTGCCTCCACGAAAACATGGTGATACACTTCCACTGTGTGCGATGACACCCGGGCGTTTCTTCCGCCCGAATCCGATGCAGGAACCTCCCGAACTTACAATGTCCGGTGAGGATCTACGTCATGAGAAGTTGAGAATGCCGTGACACCTCTCCAGCCACTCCTCAAAGAGGGAGCTTACTACCATGATTATGGCGTGCTCAAACACGTTATGGTTATGGAATACAAGAAGAATTTAGTATTAAATCATATAAATGCATCGACTTGAGAACTGACTTTTATTATGAAATCAGTTAAAAACTTATTTTAAACTATCAAAAACACGTACCTCCATATTGGACATAATCTAAATAGCTTAGTCGCACTTATAAAATATGCATTTGTGCCAAATTGCTACCATTTGGCAAAATGCCGGCCATATTGCCATACTCTGGTAATATTGGCAGGAGAATCGCATGTAAAGTTAATAAATGTAACATGACATAATGCCTCGGGTGTATTACACCTGCCTGATAGATTGCTTTGTGAGAGAATATTTTAATATTATATTTAAAGAGAGATGTTATTATTGACTAGGGTTTCGTTTTGATTTGGATTTATATTTTTCGTTTTTGATTTTGAGTGAATTAAAGTGTTGAAGTTTTATGTTAGTAGGTCTCATTTCGTCCCTTAGCTTACAATACTGCTCATGTCGAAAATTGGCAGTTTTCATATTCACATTGGAATGCTTTTAGATGGAGCTGCTCATTGCGCGTCTAACCATTGGTCACATTATAGATTTCAGCCAATCAGAAGCCATAATTCGAAAAGTAGTGATAGCGTGCAAGTCGGCTGGCCTATCAATACCGCATAGTTTTTTTTGTTTCCTGTAAAGTTGGTAAAAATGACTTATGCAGTATTGATTGCTGAGGGATGATTTGTATGACAGCGTGTATCTTGTAGTATTCTGGACCTCAGTTGGCAAAGAGAGAACCGTTACAGGATCACTTTGATGTCCGTCTACGAAGACCCTTCCTTTTTCTCAGAAACGCGACTGCCTTGAAGAAGCCACTACCTTGCGCGAAGACTTGACATGATGCTGTGGAGGAACCACAGATAAAGACTACTATAGAAAACAATATTCAAAGTTGAAGTATTCCTTTTTTCAGCAGTGGTAGACCATCCTATTGGATGGTCTGGTATAATGGATAATAATCTCAATTTCTGGATGAAAAACCGTGGTTATAGAACGCAAAGGGTAACTAAAGGACACATGTGCGATTTTCGCCAGTGAAAGTCTGATATGCTCTCGCGCTCTATTCTTGAGCGGATAAAGAGTCACTGGATTATTTCTAACTTTAACAAAAGGCACCATTGGCGCAGTGGTTGAGCCATTAGCTGTTGAGCATGCGCTGCGTGTTAAGGTTTCGATTCCCGCACAGAAGGAATGTTTTATGGCCTACAGCTCTGCGTTCAAAAATAACCAGATTTGAGTAGAGTCGCTACTCCAACCGTTCAAAAATGCTTCGAGTTGCAACCCAGAGAGTAGGTGTAAGCGTCCATAAATGACACTTGCTTGACATTGACAGTAGAGCTCGCGTTCAAAAATGCGAGCGTAGAGTATATACCCTGATGACGTCATTAGAGTTCACTCTAACCTCATTTTCAACGCAGGGCTGATAGTTATTCTGAGTTTGGATATCTTGTGTTATGTGAATTTACACGTTTATGAACGTACCAACGGTACAGGAGTAATTCCTAGTGTGGGACAACGCGTTTTTTTAAATGAAAATCGAAATATCTTTAAAATGGAATTTAAAGCATACTGGTGAAATACTAACTCTCAGTACATCTTATACTAACTTTTCTTTCAGTTCTTATAAAAGTGATAACCATTTATCAACGTCACTGTCACCGCGTTATTGCAAACACCGTCCGTTTATAATAAATCGCGTGAGATCGTAAACTCTTTCTTCTTGAAAAGACACAGATTGCAAATTATCGAATTTTGATGGGATTTATTGTAGTGAATAAATAATCTCGCAAGATTTATTACTCTACAATTTATTCAGTTATTTTTTGGGGTATGTGTTCAACAAATTACTTTCTCGCTCTGAATGCAGCGAGAGAGAGTGTCAGACTCTTAATAAAACTCACCGGTTTTCCTTCAGTTGCCTGTTCCATTCCAGGACCACGGATACTCTTTTGAAGAATCCCACAGCTCAAGCAGGCATCGGTCCTAATGGCCCCGTCCGCTTGCTGACATGTCTTTAAGGCGCGCGTGATACACGAGGCGCCGTTGATCCTGACCTTAGACCTTACCATGATGAGTTCAAATATTAAGCTTGCAAGCAAGAAAGAAGGATAGAGCTGTACACTCTATATTCCGGTAACCATCCGGACCGAGCCCAAGTCGTCGACGGCGCGTACTGTTCCACGCGCGCCTCAAGGAGATGTCAACAACTGTAGGGGCCCAGCAGGATCGAAGCCTACTGGGGCCAAGGGTCTGATTCGGAAAGGAAAACTCGGCCCTGGTACGAAAGGCAACGAAGGAACAGGAGTGGGTTTTTAGTCAGTAAAAGTCTAACAATATCTCCCACTCCGCCCAAGAGCGAGAGGTGTCATAAGATGATTTTCCCACGGAAAAAAAAAACTATACATAGCTTCCCTTTAACAATTCAGTTCAGGTAGTTAAATTGATCAGTGGAGCAGTGTTGGTCGAATGGTAACGGCCCCGACTTACGAGTTGTAGGTCGCGGGTTTAAACCCAGCCAGGCACATCACTTTGTGTAATTTATTTCATCACCACTTCTCTCAAAACGGTGAAGGAAAACATCGTGATGAAACCGGCATGTCCTAGATCCAAAAAATTTGAAGACATGTAACATTCACAAACCCGCACTGGGCCCGCATGGTGTATAGCGGCCCATTCTCTCTCCTAGAGAGGAGGCCTGAGTCCCAGCAGTGGAAATATTAAAAGGCTGACTATGCTTATGCTTAGTCAAATTGATCGCGTTAAGAGGGCGTTAGGTCCTTATGGGACGGCGAGCTATACATTACTCGCCGTTGGTAAGTTTGCGCCTTGGGCGTCTCCTACAGACTGATAAATATACTACAGTTTTTCTAATAATCGGGTGTTTGAGATGATATTTCTCAATATACTGTTCACTCCTGATGTAGAAGTTTCGCGCTACATTATTTCTAATTGCAAACCTATAATTTATGTAACACAATTAAGTGCTGTACATTGGCTCCCAAAAGTTTTGATTCCACTGTAACTGACGTTCAAACTTGTTTACTGAAACTTCTGTTGCCGACTGTACTTCGCTCTTATTTTGTTTGAAATAATTTTATGTTAGCTGTGAAAAGTTGAGATAATTAGTCTGTTTTTAATGTACGTAGTAAGACTTTGATAGCGAGTCTTCTTCTGTCTCTAAAGGCAGTTGTTGTAATATAGCATAGCATAGTCGGCCTTATAATGTTCCCACTGTTGGGAGTCAGGCCTCTTCTCTAGGAGAGGGAATGGACCATAATCCATTACGCGGGCCCAGTGCGGGTTGGTGGATGTCACGTGTCTTCGAATTTTTGGTTCTTGGACATGCTGGTTTCCTCATGATGTTTTCCTTCACCGTTTTGAGAGCAGTGGTGATGAAATAAATTACACAAAGTAATGCGCCTGGTTGGGTTTGAACACGCGACCTATAACTCGTAAGTCGGGGCCGTTACCACTTGGCCACCACTGCTCAAGTCTGTCACCACTGCTCTATTGTAATACATTCTTCCATTTTTTTATTTAAAAGAGAAACCGCTATTTACGCAGATCGTGTCGGTCTTGTCTTGTGTCGTGTCGTGGCGTGTGTGTTGTGTGTTTGTGTCGTGTCGTTCGTTGTTTGTGTATTGTTTTTGTGTTGTTGTTGATCTTTTTTTATCGAGATCTGTGTTGTGCTTATTGTCGGTGGTGTCCAAGTAGTAACCATTTTTAAATATTTTTGGGAAAAAATATAACATGGTGTAAAAATTATTGGAATCGATTCAGTTACTGATTCTGAACAAACTTTATTCAGGTTTCGCATTATATGCTAAAAATAATATTGTAGGAAGATTATTTTCCATTTTTTTTTAGTATTGTTTGTCTTGTGGAAATCACAAATTAATCTTATTGTTTCTTTTAGGCTTATGTTACCCAAAGAATAAAAACGGGATCCTATTACAAAGACTCCACACTCCGTCTGTCTGTCACCAGACTGTATCTCATGTATCATGATAACTAAACAGTTGAATTTTTTGCAGATGATGTATTTTTGTTACCGCTATAATAAGAGTTATGAGTATACATGTGAATGGTTGGAGAGGGAGAGGGAGGCCAAAGAAAAGATGGATGGATTGTGTGAACAGTGATATGAAAGAAAAGGAAGTTAGTGATAGTATGACGGTTGACAGGATAGAATGGAAGAAAAAAACGTGTTGCGCCGACCCCAAATAAGATGGGACAAGGGCAGGAAGATGATAATATAACAAGAAGTACTAAAAAAATAATAAAATAAATATCTAAGTCCCAAACATGAATCGTTATTTTCTCGGCATTTTTTTTTTGCTCAATTTTAGTATTGTAGTACGAAACACTTCGTGTGCGAATTCAACTCACACATGGCCAGTTTTTTTTTTCTTTTCAGTAACTTCTATAAACATTACTCGTAAAACAGATTACCTAAGGCAAAACAACTGCAATTTACATCCAAAGAAGCCCATACTATTCAAAAAATATTCACCACGTACACCAGATAAAACTTTAAACGATAAATCCACTGACCTAATTACGACCGACGTGATCCCAGCCGATTGGGAAGCACTGGGATTAAGTAGGATCACAACGAAGTGTATATACTACGGTGGGCCCACAACCACAGCCTGAACATAAAGTAGATAGACACAGAAGTCCAACTCTAGGCAACAGGCGAAAACAAGAACGCACACATGAGGTCACAAATTGCGGCGGCGACCTCTCATGTCGGGCCTTGGTACAGGCCATGTTCCGAATGGGCGGCGGTCGCCTCCTTCTGCGAAGAAGTAATGCTAGCGAAGGAGGCGGTCGCACGTGTGAGGGAACGGACATCCTCACGCTCCAGTCGCTGGGACCCTGACCCCGACTTCCAGGCACCGAAGGCGTGTGCTTGCGGACGACTAGCAATGCGTAGCTCTCCGTTCGGCTGTCGGGTAGAAATGTCAATGAAAAATTACTCAAGCAATATAAATATTTAAAAATAGATCGCTATATTTATAAATAAATTTTAAAAAAGTATTATTAAATAAAAACAGCCAGGCTGAAGTGGGAGCGGGACTGGTCACGTCACACGAATGCACAGGACAGACGGACAGGGGGACGCAGATTGTCACTGGACGCGAGGAAAGACGATGTCATCAAGGACAACCGCTGTAAAGGTGGTGTGACGATCTGCTGGGTTACCATGACGTTTAAAGTAAGATTGTTTTATTCTTATTCCATTGTGGGAAAGGGATGGCGCTAGACAACCTGTATAGCTCTGTCTCTTACCCACACCGAAATAAGAATGAAACAATCTTACTTTGAACGTCATGTAACCCACCAAATCATGTTTGCGGGGCAAAGACAGATATGTATTGTAGGGCCGGTTCCCGAAGTAAACATGTGTTTGCTTGTTTTAGCCAATCGTATGGAGTTAACCTTCTGTACCCATCTATGTTGTGACGTATAGTTTGGCTGGAAGGTTTAATAGGTGTTTAATCTATTTCAACCTAAGTCCAGGACCCTTCTCGATCTGTGGTTTTTGATTCCGAAGCAGTATTACTGAAGATAGGTTCAGTTACATTTGAAACTAGCTTTTGCCCGCGACTTCGTCCACGTAGGAGTCGAAAATGATTATATTAGGTTTTTTTGAGATACGAAAATATGAAATGTTATTTATTATCTTCATCGTGTGTGATAGTCCATTGAATTGTATGGCGAGCGATATTGTATCTTGAGATAAAATATTATAGTATCTTAGCCGTGTGCAACGTCTCTTAGTGAACTCCACTGCGGGTGACGTAACCTACGAAAAATTTATTATTTTAGGTTGGTACAGTAATCGGGTCTAGGGATCGAACGGCAAAATTAAGTTTATTTTTTATTGTATATACTTTTCCGGGATAAAAGTACCCAGTGTGGTGCCCAGGATATTAAAAAATAATTATACCAAGTTTCATCGTAATCGAACCGGTAGTTTTTGCGTAATGCCTGAACAAACAGACAGACAGACAGATAAAACAAAATTTAATCACATTTTTGGATTCGGTGTCGGTCTAGTAACACCTCCTGCTGCCTGAATTTTCACTTCTACAGATTTATTATAAGTATAGATACGAGTAGGATAGTGAAAAGTTAAATATCTAAGTTTTCGAGTCTAGCACCTATATTCCAACTCAATTCACTCAGCTCGGTCGCCAAGTGAAAAATACTCTCGATTAATTTCATTATATTTATTTATGTTTAGAGGTAGGCGGAATAGAGTGCAGTGAAGTGAATAGGTTGCTTCTAGGTAAGCGCGCTCCATCATCGACCGCTTCGTCGCTTTCCATCAGGTGAGATAGCGGCCAAGCGCGAACCTATCAAGGATAAAAAAAAATGTCCCACAAACCTCCGTTAAAAAGGGAGGATCCTCGGATCGGACGGTTGTTATGTCTGGTCCGGGTAGCAACTGTCCGATTGTTCATAACAGGCCTAAAAAAACACCTTGACTCATATATTCCAAGTTCAACTGCCAACTTGCGTATGTTATGCATATGTAGCGACATATATGACGCCACAGAGGAACTAAACATGTAGAGCGCTAAGAGCCTTGACTACCCTGTTTTCGTTTCTGGATAAATCTTCTTCTCCTTCTTACTTGACTTCTCAAATCCAATTTTTTGCTCTGGTCATGATAAAATTCTCCGATCTACCAATAATTGTCTTTTACGATGTCCCACACATTGTTCTGGGTTTATCCAGTCCTTTTTCTTTGTCTAGGCGATCTTTCTTTGGAAAGCGCCCTCTGAACATCGGCCGTTTCGTTTCGATTCTCTTGCGTCGAACGCCTCGTGTAGGCCAAGCCTCCGATTTCTTTGTTCTGACGTCATCTCAACGCTCAGTCACGTGATCAGAACAAAGGAACCGGAGGCGTGGCCTACTCAAGGCGTTCAACGCAAGAAAATCGAAATACCATAACATACATCGTACATGTTCCCCTCATTATCACCATCTTCCTAAAAGACCGAAAGACGTCCACTATTCGACATAGCTCTCCTCCAGGTGTTCCCTTAACGACCGGTCCTCTGCGTCTCACCAAGTTACTGATCCACCTTTTGGGAGGCCGCTAGTCGCCACTCCAGATCCTGTCGGCAAAATGCAGGGTACGTGGTCAAAGGACCATCTGTCCTACGAGCAATGTGTTACCCACTGCCACATTCGGTTTAGTGACTCGTCGGGATATGATGGTAACCTTATTTCTCCTGCGGATATCTTCATATCTGGTAGCTCTCTCAATTGCCCTTTGGGTGACTTTCAGCCTTCTGATGTGGATTGTAAGCAACCCAAGCGAGCGATCATTGTGGTGACTATGGAGACCGTAATAAAAAATAGTAAGTATTCCTCAGAAAAATCTATTTTAGAAAATAAAGATTCTTTCTAGATTTAATACATAAAGCTCTTGAATTGTCACAGTACTCAAAAACTAGATAGAGTTCACACGTTCTTCGAATTTCTTAAAGAAACTTACAAAGCAATTTATATGTTGGACAGCTTTAAGTATCACAATAAACCTGTCTAGACACGCTAGTAACCACTGAGCCATTTGCCACGAGCCACTTGACAGCACTATCGTTTAAAAATGCGGACTTTGAACCTGTGGTTCAAAATGTGATGTATTGCTTTTAGAAAGAAAATCTTTGAAAAACGATAGAAGATTGGGAAAGTGAGTAAAGAATATACGTATGTAATGTAATGTATTGACAAACCGGTAGGATTCTCCAATTTTATTTTATTTTTCTTTATTGGGTGGGAAAATCATCTTATGACATATCCCGCTCTTGGGCGGAGCGAGAGATAGTGTCAGACTTTTACTGACTAAAAACCCACTCCTGTTCCTTCGTTGCCTTCGTCCCAGGACCCCGGGTTTCGTTTTCACACTACCCATGGCCCCAGTAGGCTTCGACCCTGCTGGGCCCCTACGATTTGCTGACATCTCCCTGAGGCGCACGTGGAACAATACGCGCCGTCGACGACTTGGGCTCGGTCCGGACGGCTACCGGACGGTCGGACGGCGGGCTACCCATTGCTCGCCATCCGCAAGCCCGCGCCTACGGTGGCCGGAAATCGGGATCGGAATCCCGGCGGCGGACAGGGCGTAAGGACCGTTGCCTCACGCGATCGGCCGCCTCCTTTGCTAGCATTACTGCTTCGATGCTTGAGCACTGGATACGACTGCATGCAGTGAAATAGCATCAACAGGCTATTTTGCATACAACTATGCGTTCTGGTGTCGGATTCTCCTAAAAAATCTATCTTATTTTGTTTTGTTCTATTTTGTTTCATGTCATTTGTTTTGTTTACTAACATTAGCTCTTAAGTATTTACGTGTTACTAACAATTTATATGGAGACATCTGAAATAAATTATATTATATTATTAAAAAAATAAACGGACAGAAACGAAAATGTTAAAACCGCTCAACTGCGAGTCGGACTCGTGCACTGAGGGTTCCATACAAACTTACCTATCAAAAGAGTCAATTCCTGATTGGAGTCTCGAAGTGTTTTCCAAATCGCAAAAAAAGAAACTGTGACGGAACAACAAATTTTCTGTTTTCAGATTTATTCCTATACTTGTGATATAAGACCTTGCCTACCACCGAAATGGATGAATTTCCCATCAACAAAAAAAAAGGGCGTGATTCTGACTCACAACTTGCCCAGTTTTTTTATTATTAGGTATTATTTTTATTGCGCCTTTGGGTACAATATTGACTGGTCTACATGACTGTCCATCATATGCCTAATAATATTGTAATATGGAAATATTGTAAAGTCTATCATTCTTTTAAAAAATAGTAACCATGGAGTTTCATACCGAACGACCAATTGGAACCTTGGACTAGGTTCTGATGTTTTATAAGTGCCCATGTAGGCCTATGTGAAGTAAAAACCATTTTGAATTTTTGGTGCGTTGATTTGAGTGCTTATTCTGATGACAAACTTCAAGATATTATAGATTCCTACCGCCTTCTGTAGTCATTTGCTAAATAACACAAATAATTTATTATAAATAATTTATTATTATTTTATTTATTTTGCTTCATATACAAGATCCATATTTTTGTTAGCAAAGAAATATCTTAAATTAATCTCGTCCTCTCATGAAACGACGCACGCTTCAAGAAAAATATGAGGTTATATTACTTTGGTTTTTATATTTTATTTAGGCTAAAAGCAAAACATATCGTTTATAAATCCTCCACCATTACTCCAAAGCATTACTAAAATTATTCACAAGAACATATTTCTTTTTAAAACATTCCAAGCTCATTTCTTACAATGGGAAGAAACATTACCATTTATTTCCCAGGCCTGGGAAAAAGTTGACAAAATCGTTGTAATTTACAATTCTAATGTAAACAATGTCTCTAATCAAATTCTTTGGACAAATTGAATGTTTCATTTGTTTTGTGAACAGAACAATAAAAAACAACTGTTTCTTTTTCGGCAGAAAGTAACGTACGTAGCAAAAAAAACTATGAACCTGATTTAAATTTTTGCAACGCTCAATATTTATTTTTACCATTATTGAGAGACTAGGTTTTTCCAGCAGTTTGGCTCGTATGGAAACGTAACTTGTACTAATAGGATGGCAAGATAATTTAAAGGATTATTTGTGCATTCGAATCCGCTTAGCCGTTACGATGTGATTATTTTATAAATATGATTACAACAAACTAGACAGATATTGTGTCGAAAAAAAAAGACTTTTACAATAGTAATCTACCATCGAACAACCAGATGTATGGCGAGTGTTCATCTTTTACATTATTGAAAACTCTACGGTCCGTACTAAGCTTTTCGCCTCGTCGTTTATACCGCGCGAAAGACTGAAACAATTTGCCTGTTGTTGTTTTTCCATCCAATTATAATTTTGGTGTCTTCAAAGTTAGAGTTACTCTTAATAAACTATGCGCTTCACCATCAACGATTGCATCACTACTTACCATCAGATGGGATTGCAGTCAATCAGCTTATATCATTAAAAGAAAATAAAAATAATAATAGTCATAATTTATGTATTTATTTATTTATTAAAACTTCATGCAACACAAAGGTACAAAGGCGGACTTAATGCCTTAGACATTCTCTACCAGTCAACCAAGGGTAGTGAAGAGAAAACATGGTAGGTGCACAAAAAAAAAAGAAAAGATTAATAGGAAAACAAGGGATCAAATGTTTATATATACAAAATAAACATACATAAATATATTAATATAATATGAACCTACATAAATATAAATACATATTATTTATATAAGGAAAAATGAAAGGATTAATAATAATAAGGATTGATTTTGGATTTGATTAGGATAATATATGAGAAACAAGAAAAACTCACAGTAATTCACAAGCCTTTGAATAGTGGCTGCAATAGAGATATGTCACAAGCCAAACATTATAATAATAATAAATATCTTTTATTTCTCTCATAAAGGTACATTGTAACAAGTTTATTTTACAAATTTTGCCTGAAGGCTAAAAACCTTTGTGAGAGCTGGAGTCTGAACTAGCTTCGAGACCTGTATGACAGATCTCCAGGCTCACACCCTTTTAATCATAATCACATTTTGCGGCACATAAACAAGAATCTTATGTTTGTAAGATTATGAGCGGGAGAGATTTATAAAATAACATGTTTAGTGTAAAGGAAAAGTGACATTTTTAGTGAAATGTGTGTAGTGTATAATGTATGTGTGTGTGTGTGTGTGTGTGTTTATAATGAATGTGATTAAATTTACTTTATGATTTTGATGATAATTTCTGTGCCTTCATATTCAAATCAAGGAGCCAGTTCCTTACTGTTGTTTTACATTTGTATTTATTATAACGTGATATATAAAAATGCAAGTAAGAACGGATTTATAACTATATTCATAAAAGTAATAGCTATCCCAGAAAGTTATGTTTAACAAAAAAGCATATTATCATAAAAAAAGAAAAACCTACAGTTAAATAAATAGTAATAAATATGTAAATTGCTGACATAAAATTATACATAAAGAGAGAAGTTTCCGCAAATCGGAGAACATAAAATGGATATTTTCAGCGAATGAGACAAGTTGTAAAAATGGTTTTACATAAAAAAGGAACAAATGATTGAATCGAAATAAAAGCAGTATAAAGTAAAACAATGACAATCTTGTTGCTTCCCAATTGATATCTGAACTGTTGCAGAATTGGGAAAATAGAAGGGAATTATAATAGAAAATACAAGTATATAATAATATTATAATCTAACAGTCTATTATCAAAACACACATCGTATTTAAATGCGGATGAAGCATCATGAATGTTTGAATAGAAAATAAACATATCATTTTCCTACCGTTGGGAAAATCACCCATTGTTACTATTCATTTTAAGCTTTTAGTGCAGTATTATATATTGTACAATGGAGAATATTCTACGTATAATTATCTATCTTTGTTTGCATTTGATCTTAGCACTGTCATTCTTAAAATAACATGACATGAAATTGTTTATTTTACAATTCATGTACACACATATTATAATAAAATAAAATAAGAAAGAAACAGAAAGAAAATAGACACAAAGGTGAAGCTTATTTCTATAGAAATCTCTTCCAGCATACCTTATTTTTAATTTCAAACCAAAACTTAATTATTTAGTTATTACCGACTTAAAAAAAGGAGGAGGTTCTTAAATTGTCTAGTTTTTTTTTTATATCATCTTCAAATGTTAACTGATTGTTATGATTTTGTATTTGTTTAAAAGAGTTTTGGCAAGTAGTCTTGTTTAAATTTAGTAAAGATTTGACGAAGAACTTCAGAGATGGACGTTGAACACTTCATTGATTGCAGTTATAGCACGTCTGTTAATTATTACACCATTTCATAACATAACATTACACCAGTATGCTTTTAGGGTACCGCAAAACGTGTAAATTTCAATGAATTCACTTCGTGAATTCACTTTTACTGACTTTTATTGACTCAAAACCCACTCCTGTTTCTTCATTGCTTTTCGTATCAGGGCCGAGTCTTCCTCTCAGAAGCAGACCCTTTGCCTCAGTAGGTTTCGACCCTGCTGGGCCCCTACGGTTTGCTGACATCACCTTGAGGCGCGAACAGTACGCACCGTCGATGACTTGGGCTCGGTCCGGACGGTCGGACGGCGAGCTAATATTATAAAGAGGTAAAGTTTGTGGTTTTTTTGTTTGTAGGAGGTAATCTCTAAAACGAATGGTTCGACTGCTAAATTTTTTCACTGATAGAAAGCTGCTTCATTCTGAGTGACATGGCTATACAAAGCTAGTTTTCAATAAATTTATAGCCAAATAAGAAGTATTTAGTTGTTTTATGTTTTAATAAAAATTCAATAGATTACTTATTTCTTTATGAACGTACTTCAATAGTGGTCATACGCGAGTCTATCAATAATAAAAAATGGTAATAACAATGAGGCAGCGAGCAGTAATTATTATTGCTTATTTGTACACCAAATAGAACAGACCACCACCTTGTTTGTAAATATACCTCAAATAGTATTCAAATGTTTGTACCAACAGTCAATGGTTCATGGAAATGAAATGTTAAATTTATGAAACATACATTTACTCATCATCATTATTTCAAGTTCTGAAGAGGTTCACTGCAGTACATCGACCTCCCCACAGTTTTTATTATTATTTCCTTTATTCATTGTAAACACATATTAATTACATTTTTAAATACATTTTTTAAACAAAATCATACAAAAAAAAAAACATTTATAAATTCAAAAAATAGTACCCCACCGGTATCGGGAACAGGGCCTAAGCTACCGGCGGTCAGGGCTCCAGAGAAAGGAACCTCCTAACAATACGAGCCGTGTCCAGGAGTACCGCTTTCTGAATCAAGCCCTTGATCCAGCCGCCTAACGCGAGCCTTGCGGGAGCCCCAACAGCACCCTAAAGGCATTATTATACTGAATGTGTTGAACGTTGCGTTGTGTTGCGTAGTTTTGCCACATCGGCATTAAATTATTCTATATTAAACACTCAATTTTTATACATAATTTTAACATTTTATCCTTCAGAATCCTTGACATGCACATCATTATAATGGACAATTTTTGTACTCCTGCTTATTTAAAACAATATTTAAAAGCAAAAATATTATAAAATATTGGGCTGTTCTCATACCTTCGAGTATCCAAAATAGCAACTCGGCGTTCCATCGGTACTCAAGACTTTGAAATATCCTACTGAATAACATTAAGGAAGTTAAAAAAACACAAAGTAAGATGAAATATTTTGTACGCGTCGTACTGTAAAATTGACGTATTTTTCCCAGTAGATACGCAGCGCGCGGCGTACTCAATGGGAAAATTTAAATAAAACCATTTTAGTTGGAGTAGTGTTTTATTAGAGTGATGTATTTGTGAATTTGTTGAAAGGAATAATAACGCTAAAATTATGAAGCTGAGATATTACTACAATACGCTCGTCTTAAAGTTGAAAATTATCCAAAGGAAACGAAATGTTTTTCCTGGAAAGGCTCGGTGTGTCCAAATCATCATCTTTCATCATCATTTGTGAAAGATGTCCATTGTTGGACATAGGCCTCCCAAGTGTCGCCACAATGAAAGGTCCTACTTCTAGGAGGCCTTCCATCGCTGCGTCTTCTAGTACGCGGTCACCACTCCAGAACCTTTCGGTTCCAACGGCCATCTGTTCTGCAAGCAATGTGCTCTGCCCACTGCCACTTAAGTGTAGCAATTCTTCAGGCTAAGTTGAACCTTGGTTCTCGTGCGGACATCTTCATCCGCATCATATTTTATAAAACGAAAACATTTTACAAAAAAATATAAATAAATAACCAACTTCACTAAAAAAAAAACACTAAAAGGAGCAAAACAACTTTTTTTTTATTGATGCCGGTTTTTTTTTTTTGTAGAACGTTTTTTTATTTCACATTTTTAAGTTGCGATCCACTTATAAACAGAGTGCCTATCTCTCATGACAATTCCAACTAACCCAAATACTGCTAGGTTACATTGTTTTATTATGAAGTTCCTGTGTCTACCTTTCATCTTCATCATCAGATCAGATAGATAGTACTTTATAGCCTAAGCGCATCTCAAGACAATTCTAATAAGTCCAAACACGGCTAGGTTACATCGATTAATTACGGAGTTCCAGTGCCTACCTTCCAGCTCCATCATCATCAACAGATCACTTCAATGATATCATTTTCGACGTAACTATGCAGAACCATTCATCAGTTCCACTTCATCAAATGTTACATTTTGACTGTAAATGCTTAAATTCTCGATGACAATACCAAAATCATTATATGGTTGCCTATAATATTTAAGGAGTTCTCTCGATTCCTCATATATCCCATCATCAGAACTGGATTTTGACAAAAATGGGGCCAATTTAGAATCATATACATTTAAGGAAAAAAAAATTTTACAAATCGGTTCATAAACGACGGAGTTCAGAGGTAACAAACATAAAAAATAAAATAATGATGGTAAAAAAATTTCAACCGAGTTCAAAACCTCCTTTTTAGGCGTCGGTTAAAAAAGAGCAAAATATCAAGCTCCAAAATAGCTTCTAAACTAATTATTACAAAAGCGAATTCGTTCGCAATCTAGTTATCAAGAAACTGAGTTAACAACGAGATCAGAAAGATAAGTTTGTAAAACTGAAATTACTCGAGGTGCGTTTAATTGGGTTAAGTCCCGTTTTAGAACAAATAAGATTCTAAAAATAAATCTTACTTGAAAAAGCTAGATAAAGGACATTGGTAATGTTATATACCACTGTTTTTTAATTAGTATAAGTTCTATCCATTGTTTATTTTTAGTAGTAGCTCTATCCGCACACATGACTGATCATATTTGTGTCATCATCATCATCGTCATCATCATTTCAGCCGAAAGACGTCCACTATTGGACATAGGCCTCCCCCAAATGCCGCCACAATGACCGGTCCTGTGCGTCTCGCATCCATCGGATTCCCGCGACCCTCACCAGGTCATCGGTCCACCTTGTGTGGAGGCCTTCCAACGCTGCGTCTTCCGGTACGCGGTCGCCATTCCAGAACCTTTCGTCCCCATCGACCATCTGTTCTGCGAGCAATGTGCCCTGCCCACTGCCACTTAAGTTTGGCGATTCTTCGGGCTATGTCCGTAACCTTGGTTCTCTTGCGGATATCCTCATTTCTGACGCGATCACGCAAGGAAACTCCGAGCATAGCCCTTTCCATTGCCCTTTGAGTAACTTTAAGCCTTCTGATGAGGCCCATTGTAAGCGACCACGTTTCGGAGCCATATGTCATCACTGGCATATGGCTCCGAAACGTGATATATGAATACATATTTGTGTAGTCAAAAGTAAAAAAAAAAAAACGAAATCCTAAAATTGTCAACAAAAAATTGTCATAATCGGAAAATTCACAATTTTTACTAGAAAATACTACGCACGTCAATAGCCTGTACAATATTAGGGGTTAAAGTATGAAATTATGAAATATGAAATTGCCGTTTTTTAAAACGGGTTGCTTTAAAGTGGATCTTTGGATTGATTTGGTTTCTTTGTATTTTGTATTTTCTGTTTAGGCTACTTTAGGTGCGAGCTTACAGACGGCGAGCAGTGGGTAGCTCGCCATTCGGTCATCCGGTAAGGGGTAATCCTAGGTTGATAGTTCATTGTGTTCCACGTGCACCTGAAAAATGTATCAACAACCTTTTTTACACAGGATACCCTCGTAAATGTATTGTAGTTAATGTGTTGTAAATAAGTCGTTGGTATGCCTATATAAATAAATAAATAAATAAATAAATAAACATTTACGGGGTCAATTAGAGTCGTAGCGTGAAGGAGCTGGGATTGTTCAAAGGTATTATCGTAGCCATCACAAAAAAGGGTAACTAAAGGAACAGGGAGTTTTAGTCACTAAACAATCCGTCCCGCTCCACCCATAGCAGTTATTAGAACAAGTAAGAAGAAGAAAGAAAAAAGAAAAGAGAAGAAGAAGAGGAGATAGAGGGAGAGAGAAGTTATTTGATGATTTCCCTCATATAAAAAAGTGGTGACAAAATAAATTAGGCCCACTGTTTACGGACGCGTAGCTTCAAAGACGCGTATTCGTCATTAAACGAAGTGGTAACGACACAACAGCACGACACTGCCGCTTCGTCGACGGAGTCTCATACTTTTGAATGTAAGCTATCAGCAGGTGTACACCAAGCTTATAACAACAAATACGCGTCTATGAAGCTACGCGTCCGTGGTCTAAGCTGTGAGCAGGCGCACACCAAGTGTATAACGACAATTACGCGTCTTTGAAGCTACGCGTCTGTGGACTAAGCTGTGAGCAGGCGTACACCAAGCGTATAACGACTAATACGCGTCTATGAAGCTACGCGTCTGTTGTCTAAGCTGTGAGGAGGCGTACACCAAGCGTATAGCACAAATACGCGTCTATAAAGCTACGCGTCCGTGGACTAAGCTGTAAGCAGGTGCACACCAAGCGTATAACGACAAATACGCGTCTTTGAAGCTATGCGCCCGATCCCTAAGCTGTGAGTAGGCATACACCAAGCGTAAAACGACAAATACGCGTCTGAGAAGCTATTCGTCCGTTGTCAAAGCTGTGAGCAGGCGTATACAAAGCGTATAACGACAAATACGCGTCTGAGAAGCTATTCGTCCGTTGTCTAAGCTGTAAGCAGGCGTACACCAAGCGTATAGCGACAAATACGCGTCTAAGAAGCTATTCGTCCGTTGTCTAAGCTGTGAGCAGGCGTATACAAAGCGTATAACGACAAATATGCGTCTATGAAGCTACTCGTCCGTGGACTCAGGCGTACACCAAGCTTGTAACGACCAATACGCGTCAATGAAACTACGCATCCGTGAAAAGTAGGCATTACACAAAGTAAAGCGCCTGCCTAGGACATTAAATTCGTAAAATATTACCTTTCAATATACTATGTCTTTGTTGAAACGGTACAATGGTCTGCTTGTTGTAAATTGTTATCCAAAGTTTTGGATTCACAATTGAATGGAGTTTTCACTTCTAATCAACTCCTTTGAACCCTAAAACTTGTTTCTTTGTCTAAAACTTTTTACTAACGTGACTGCGAACTTAAACTAAGTAATTTGTGGACGTCGAGCGTTGTACGTTATATATTTACTAAAAAACCAGCCAAGTAAATACTCTTTTAGGGTTTCGTACCTCATAAGCAAAAACCGGAACCCTTATAGGATCACTTTGTTGTCCATCTGTCTGTCAAGACCCTTTATCTCGGGATCGTGTAGTGATATCGAGTTGAAATTAAAATTATATAGTCAGGTCTGCGGTCCCTTGAAGCTGTGAAAAATTCAAACTTCTGGGATAACGAATAAAATAGATACGGCTGTTTATGTCGCATAAAACGTGTATAAGGACACTCTCAAAGGTATCAAAATTCAATAGGGTACTTCCCGTTGACCTAGAATCCTGAAATTTGGCATGAAGCAAGTTATTAAAGCACAAGTATAGGAAAAAATGTGAAAACCGTGAATTCGTAGTTACGTTACAAAAAAAAACCTTTTTTGCGACCAAACGGTTATCGTGTCTGGTCCCGGCAACTACCCAATAGTTGATTTCGGATGTTGAATATGTTTTGGTCGCATGCAGAAATCAAACATCGCGATGCAGAATTTTGCTTTTTTTCCTATAGATGTCGCTACATACTAATTTTTGTAATCTTGATAGACTCGAATAAAATTGGTGTCTAAAAACAAAAATAACATTCTGATCAACTCTCACTTTTCGAAATTTTCTTCGTTTTGTAAAATACTAGCTTTTGCCAGCAACTTCACCCGTGTGAAAGTACCTAGAAAATATACTTATGATCTGTAACACTCAGTGATAAAGTATAAGTCTACTAGTCAGCAGATTTTTTTAAATCGGTCCAGTAGTGTTTGGGTTTTACTAATTACAAAAAAAAAAAAAATATAACCGACTTTAATGTAAAAAAAAACACAAGAAAGTGTAAAATAACTTTAATTTCGGAAGTCGGTGTTTCTATAATAGTTTTGTCTCTTCTTTATTTAACACCGACTTCCGAAATTAAAGTTATTTCGCTCTTTTTTTTACATTGAAATAGGTTGTATACCTTTTAGAAAATTACATTTTTTAGTTGCGGTACCACAACCTATAAGTAGCCCTCAGTCAAACTTAAAGTCATGGCGTATACATATAAACAAAGCAATTTTACTTGTTGCGACAGTTCTGCTGTGATCCTATGAGGAGTTCCGTTCCATATCTTTGAAGCTCATCATCAGATCATAACAATATTTCTATGGGACCAACTCGGAACCTTTCAATCACAAAACTAATTTTCAAAATCGGTCCACAATTGACCGAGAAATTGATGAACATACATAAAAAAAAGACATAGAACCTAACATAGAACCTCCCTCTTTTTGAAGTCGGTTAAAAATACAAATACATATCTCTTTATATTTCTTTTTTTTCGGAACTCTCACACAACGCTATCTAGTCCAAACTAATCAGATCTGGTGCTTTAAGTACTATATAACTGATAAACATAATTATATACCTATTACAAAATCCATCTACATATTATAGATAAAATAAACATTAGTTCGACAGTGCGTAGTGTACCAGCCCTCCTAGCCAAGTCACAACCGTTTCGTTTCGATTCTCTTTTCGTTGATCGCCTCGAGTCGGCCACGCCTCCTATTTCTTTGTTCTGACCACGTGAGTGAGCGTTGAGATGACGTCAGAATAAAGGAATCGGAGACGTGGCCGACTCGAGACGATCGATGAAAAAAATAATTGAAACGAAACGGTTGTAACTTGGCTAGGCCCCCCTAGCCAAGTTACAACCGTTTCGTTTCGATCAGGCGCGCCTCTAAGAGATGTCAGCAAAACCTTAGGGTCCAGCAGGGCTAATTCCCGCTAAGGCCACGGGGAATTTCTGAAAAGAAAGGACACTGGTGTGGTTTCGGTTTTACTAAATAAAACCAAACCAGTGTCCTTATGTCCTCAAGTCTTCACTCTAGGGCGAGAGAAGTTAATGGAGAATTTCTCATTTAGTATAAAATAACAACCTTCTTATATTAGTTTTCGTAGAAAGATAAAAATGTAAAAGACGTTAGAAATCTTTTTTTATTTAAGCAGGCGTCATCAGGCTCCATCGTTAGATCGGAATTATTTAAAAATACAAATTAAAGATAGAGTAAGGTTACCATTTTTCCCAGAAATATCAAAATCCTCGTGTTTCCTAGCAACAACCGAAACACGGTATTCCCTTAAAATAATTGACTTAATTAAAATGAACCTCTTTTATTTGTGTTTCGAAATGAAACCACAGAACAAATAGATACAGAAGGGTAGTTTCTTACAAAATAATATATCTTAAAAACAGGCACAAGCATACATGGCTTTCCAATCCTCAAGAACGTGTCATTTATTAGTCATAATGACAATCAAAAAACTAAAAGTGACAAAAAAACCCCACTGCAAAAAAAAAACTAAAAAGTTTGAAACAACTTCAGCTAAAAATATTGCATACTACATCAAGTGCGTATACGCCGTCTGCTAGCGGATACCTACTCAAAAAATAAAAATTATAGTCTACTCTATAGATGGACTGATAAAAATTACCCAGGTAGCCCCACACTAAGAATTACTCCTGTGTCAAATTGTGTGTATACGTTCACAAACATGTTAACTCACATACATAAGACACTCAGACCCGGAGTCCTATATATAGGCCATACAAATGTTTGTTCCGTGCGAGAATCTAACCTGCGACCCGTAGCAGCAGCCAATCGCACAACCTTGCTGCTAAACCACTCAGAATTTTGATAATTTTAAAGATTTAACTCGAAAACGAAAGGATTCTTGGTCCGATCGTACCAAATTCGAGCGTGTGTTAATACTATCATACAAATGCCGTTTTCAAATCGAGTACGCTTCAACTTGAAATAAAAAAAGACATTTATTTAGCACACAGACACACACAATGAAGAAATAACCTAGGTAGAAACTTAAAATGAAATTAAATAATAAAAAAACCGGCCAAGTGCGAGTTGGACTCACGCACTGAGGGTTCCGTACAAACTTACCTATGAAAACAGTTAATTCTTCAATTGAGTAACGAAGATTTTTCTGAATCGCATAAAAAGATTTTTTGTGACATATTTACAAATTTTGCAGATTTCAGATATTTTCCTATGTGCTATACTAAGCACTTATTATATGCAGTAAGCTGCAGATATACTTGTGCTATGAGACCTTGCTACATGTTAAGTTTCAGGGTTCTAGTATGTTTTTGTCCATTCAACGGAAAGTACCCTATGAATTCTGATTCCATTGAGAGTGACGAAATATACGTTTTTTTGCGATGTAAATGGCTATCTTTTTTTTCGTATACTCAGTAGTTTCATTTTTTCACAGCTTTAAGGGACCAGAGACCTGAGTATATCGTTTTAATTTCAACTCGATACCTCCACACGTTCCCGAGATAAAGGGTCTTGTCAGACAGACAGACGGACAACAAAGTGATCCTATAAGGATTCCGTTTTTTTTCTTTTGAGGTACGAAACCCTAAAATCATTTCATTTATTGTACATGAAGCGTTTCTATGTGTACGTTCGTGTTTGCTGTATAAAGTTGATCTTCTGTACCTATCCGCTCTGTGGCAAAACCCTCGTTTATCATAAATTACTGTTTTCTCCGATTGATAAGACAGCTGCTTCTAATTAATTATCTCTCATAGAGGAGTTGGAATTAATGAGGCTTTGCTGTACCTATCAGATATTTTCGTAATTTATCGTTTTCGGTGAGCAGTGATTATTTAATAATGTTCCTTTAATGTTTTATTTTAGGAACTAGTTTTTGATTTTGCTATTCTAGGAATTTTTAAGAGTTTTTTATATTAGTTACTAGCTGACTCGGCTAATTTCGTACCGCTTAATAATGTGATAAATAAAGAACCGCTCGACCGATTTTGTGCAAACTTCGCGCGGGCTTGCAGACGTCGAGCAATGGGTAGCTTGGTTTCCGACCATCCGGTAACCGTCTGGACCGCGGCCAAGTCATCGAAGGCGCGTACTGTTTCACGCGTGCCTCAAGGAGATATCAGCAACTGAAGGGGCCCAGCAGGGTCGAAGCCTAATGGGGCCAAGGGTCTGATTCTGAAAGGAAGACTCGGCCCCGTCACGAAAGGCAACGAAGGAACAGGAGTGGGTTTTTAGTCAGTAAAAGTCTTACACTATCTCCCGCTCCGCCCAAGAGCGGCGGATGTCATAAGATGATTTTCCCACCGAAAAAAAAAAAGTACGCACACGTCTCTCCAGAACCTGTTATCCCCATCGACCATCTGTTCTGTGGAAAGTCTTTTATTTTTTCGGGTTATTTATTTATTTTTTATATTCTTTATTGTACACCACATAAACAAAAATATAGGACAAATATAATTAAAAATACAAGTACAATGAGCGGTCTTATCGCACAGGACAATTTCTTACAGACAACCTTTGGATGGACTGAAAGAAAGGAGATAGATTTAAGGCTATGTCGATAACTTTGGTCCATCTATTCATACTTATATATAAAACTAGGTTATAAACTATCTAGAAAACAGCAGGTTTTTTTCACACCGGAAATATACCAACGCGCGTGCAAGCCCCATACCTGAATAATAATAAATAATTATTATGCGACACCTTCATGCAAAGAACCTGCAATGTTCTTAGAAACAGAATAAATAATCAACCTCACTACTTACAGTAGCTTTGCTCGCGTGAAAGTATATAGAAAACTAGTAATTTGCCAGCGACTGCGTTTATTTTTTTATTTATTTAAACTTCATGTACAGTAGCGGTTCATAAGCAGACTTAAAGCAATAAAAAAAGAATAGTATAGAATACTCAATACTCAATACTTTATTGCATTCTATATGTACATAGGTGGTATAAAAATATAGTCAAGATCAATATGGACCCTGTCGGGCACAGCAAATGTAGGACAGAGGATGACGGCAAAGTAACAATTCATGGAATTAATTTTTGTAGATAGATCTAATAGATGTATATTATTATGTATGTGTATAAGTATTGGTAGATTGTGTCCGACATTTTAATTTATTTTTTGTTTGTTTGAATAGTATAGAATAGAATAGAATAAACTTTATTGTCCACCAAAATCGTAACAAAACCTTTCATCATCATCATCATCATCATCATTTCAGCCGAAAGACGTCCACTGCTGGACATAGGCCTCCCCCAAGTGTCGCCACAATGAACGGTCCTGTGCGTTTCGCATCCATCGTACTCCCGCAACCGTTACCAGGTCATCGGTCCACCTTGCAGGAGGCCTTCCAACGCTACGTCTTCCGGTACGTGGTCGCCATTCCAGAACCTTTCGGCCCCAACGGCCATCCGTTCTGCGAGCAATGTGCTCTGCCCATTGCCACTTAAGTTTGGCGATTCTTCGTGCTATGTCGGTGACCTTGGTTCTCCTGCGGATACCCTCATTCCTGATTCGATCATGCAAGGAAACTCCGAGCATAGCCCTTTCCATTGCCCTTTGGGTGACTGAGTTTTCTGAACAAAACCTTTACACTAACTTAAATCTATGGGTACAAAGGCGGTCTTATCGCTGATGTAGATGTACACAATAAATAAATAATGACCTCTTAAATCGGATTTTTTTTAAATAATGACAGTCTTTATTATTTAATTAGGTTACTAGTAGTTTTAAATTTCAAGCGTATTGACACACGGAATGAAATTTTGCAAACAAACAAATTTCGCCCATTAAGGTTTAATTTTCTAAATCTCTATTATTGGACATTTACGTCAGAAAAGGAAACCTTATACAAAATTGTATGTTTCTAGTCCCAGTAGTTACAGCTGTGCGTTAATATGTCAGTCAGTCAGTTTCTCCTTTTTATACATATAGATAATCCCAAGAGAACATATTTCTGAGATAAAATATTCTGTTCCTGGACATGATCTACCTGCGTGTCAAATTTCAAGCAAACTTCAGCCATTTGAGCGTGAAAAAGTAATGAACTACACGGACCCATACAAACTTACTCCATTATTATATTGGTGTGATTCCTCGAACCCACTGAATAGTTTAAAATACCTTTAGTTTGAATTAAAAGCATAAAAACTATGAAACTTTGTTGGATCGCAGTCTTTATAAATTTGTAATTAGAAAATTAACAGTGAGGAGTTAACTTAGCGAGGTTTATAGTTATAATATTATGAGATTGTAAAAGATTTTAAGTAATAAAGCGTCCGTAAAGACGATCTTTAATTGGTCGACACGTTTGTTACAAGATATTCCTATTTCGGAGCGTCTTTCTATTGGCCTATGGGTAAAATTCCTTTTCTCTTCAAGGTTCTGGACTGGAGTAGATTAGGCATTAATGCCAATGGCGAGTATATTACTCATCTTCGGTATGCCGACGACATAATAGTCATGGCTGAGACTACGGAAGAGCTCAGCACAATACTCAATAACCTCAGTAAAGCTGCCGAAAGAGTGAGTCTTAAAATGAACATGGACAAAACTAAAGTCATGATACACAACCATGTAGCACCAACTCCTATGAAGATTGGAGACTCTATACTCGAAGTTGTAGACGATTACGTCTACCTTGGACAGACAGTCCATTTGGGTAGATCTAATTTCGAGAAAGAGGTCAACCGTCGAATCCGATGCGGCTGGGCAGCGTTCGGGAAGCGAACGCTGCGAAAATACCACACAGATTTCGGAATACTCCCCAGACAAGTCAGTTTCTTGAAGTTAGGATATAGGTGGAACCGTGCCCTTATGTGAAATAAAATCTGTTTTTAATTTGAACTAGATTAAATTGGCTTTTTTTATTGTTGATAGGTTTACGCTTGAGCGCTATCTCACCTGATGGAAAGCGACGGTGTGTACGACGATGGAGTGCGCTTATCTAGAAGTAAACTATTCACTCTTGACTTAAAGACTCCCGGGTTATGGCCCTCAGGAAACACAGATTCCAGCAAGGAATTCCACTCCTTAGCTGTACGTACAATGAATGTGTTCCCGAAACGTTTTGTGCACACAGGTGGGATGTCAACCATGTACCGGTGACGCATCGCCGTACGCCTGGTTTTTTTTTAAATAAAATTACAAACTAACAAGGCTTCTTTATTTTTAGACGAAGCTAGACATTCCCCGAAAGGGTTGAGGACAATTATTGTACTACAATTGTAGGTAAACTTCACGACATTTCGCCAGCTTCAAGTTTCTTGAAATAGGAATGACTTATTACTTATTCGGTTGTAATTATTAATCTGGTTGATCTTTGTTTAGTTACTGGAACAAACTGACAGATTTATTTATTAAATCAAAGTTTAAACTAAAGTCAAACCTACTCAAAGTCATCTAGAGGTTGTTCAGTGTTTGTATCACAAAAGGCAAAAGTTTGTGAGTGTGTGTATGTTTATTAATTCTTTACGCTCGAAAAGCTGGACATGTTAGCAAACCATATTAAGGGCATAGCTTACGATTCGCAATTACGATTTTACAGTTTAAATTTAGAAAAAAACTTTTTTTTAATAAGAAAAAAGCCGATGAAAAATTCCACCTCTGTGGGTTTTTTTTTTGGTGTGAAAATCATCTAATGACAAATCCCACTCTTGGGTAGAGTGGGAGATAGTGTCAGACTTTTACTGACTAAAAATGACTCCTGTTCCTTCTTTGCCTTCGTCCCAGAGTTTCACTTTCGCACTACCCGTGGCCCCAGTAGGTTTCAACCCTGCTGGGCCCCTACAATTTGCTGACATCGATGACTTGGGTTCGGTGCAGGCGGTTATTGGACGGTCGGACGGCGAGCCACCCATTGCTCGCCGTCCCCAAGCCCGCGCCTACGGTGGCCGGAAATCGGAATCGGAATCCCGGCGGCGGTTAGGGCGTGAGGACCGTTGCCTCGCGCGATCGGCCGCCTCTTTTGCTAGCATAACTGCTTCGCAGAAGGAGGCGACCGCCTGCCACTCCTCCTCGCTCCGGACCATGGCCTGTACCAAGGCCCGGCGCGAGAGATCGCCGTCGTCGTTCGACCTCACACCCGGGCGTCGCTTCCGCACGATTCTGATGCAGGAACTTCCCGAACTTACCGTGTTCGGTGAGAACCTACGTTATGCGGAAGGTGAGGACGCCGTGAGGTCTTTCCAACCACGCCTTAAAGAGGGGACATACCGCCATAATTGTGGCGTGCCCAGCCAATGTGGGGTTCAGAATCATGTACTGGATGGATCCATGGTATTCGTTTGTGCGTCGATGTCAAAGACACCATGTGTAGATATTTTATCCGATAGTTTCGATAAGTTTTACTGAGTTCCATAACGTCCCCGATTGTAATCGCATCATCGCGTCATGCCTGTCTGTTACAACTAAGTCAATTAAAGCTATCCTGGTAACAGCCTTTGTAAATTCAAATCCAATTTAAACGTTTTAGATCGACCACTAATGAGCTCGTTTGAACACATATTCCAGGAACATTTAATAAAGTTGTGATTATTATCGATAATACGTCATTTGTAGTTATTAGCTTAATTTCTGACGATAATTAGCGGTTTAGGCCCGCGGCTAATTGTAATTAGTATCTATTACAATTATTTGTATTAGTTTTTGAAGTCGGTGTCCGATTGTTAATAATAATAATATTCACACAACTATCACACAACGCCGTCCAGTCTCAAGCTAAGCAGAGCTTATGTTATGAGTACTAGACAACTGATAAACATACTTAAATATTTCTAAATACTATAGAAAAATTACACCCAGACAGAACAAATGATTGTGCTCATCACACAAACATTTGTCTTGGGTGGGAATCGAACCCACCACCTCTGGCATAGCAGTCAGGGCCAATAACCACTAGACCAACAAGCCAGTCAATTGTTGACTGTACCAATGCTGAAAAAAAAAACTAATTCATAATTCAGCCTCGCTTCTGTCAGCAAAGCCGCAGGCAGTAGCTAGTGTTCATCGTCATGATCATTTCAGCCGAATAACGTCCACTGTTGGACATAGGCATCACCCAAGTGTCGCCATAATGACCGTCCTGTGTGTCTCGCATCCATCGGATTTCCGCAACCCTCACCAGTTCATCGGCCAACTTGTGGGAGGCCTTCCAACGCTGCATTTTCTGGTACGTGGTCGCCATTCCAGAACCTTTCGTCCCCATCTACCTTCAGTTCTACGAGCAATGTGCCCTGCCCACTGCCACTTAAGTTTGGCGATTCTTTGGACTATGTCGGTAACCTTGGTTCTCCTGCGGATATCTTCATTTCTGATGTGATCACGCAAAGACACTCCGAGCATAGCCCTTTCCATTGCCCTTTGAGTGACGTTAAGTCTTCTGATGACAATGGACATTGTTTGCGACCACGTTTCGGAATCTTATGTCATCACTGACAACACGCACTGGTCATAGACTTTAGTCTTGAGACACTGTGATATATTGGAGGAGAAGACACCGCGCAGCTTCCCGAACGCTGCTCAGTCGAGTCGGATTCGAAGATTGATCTTTTTCTCGAATTAGATCTTCCCACCGTCTGTCCCAGGTAAACGTAGTCGTCCACAACTCCGAGTGAAGAGTCCCCGATCTTGATAGGAGTGGGTGGTACATGGATGTTTACCATGACTTTGCTTTTGTCCATGTTCATTTTAAGTCCCACTCTTTCGGAAGCTCTACTGAGTTAGTGGCGTAGCTAGTGTTACATATTTTAAACATGCTTTCATTTACATTTACCCGTTTTATCTTGCCAATAACTATACCGTTTACCCGTTTAGTGGGGCACGAGGTCTAATACGTCTCTTATGTTTTCTGCCATGCGGAAACCAAAATTTAAATTTGGTTTAGTAATAAAGAGATAAATATATATCTATGATGCCCTATTAAAACTGAATACAAATAGTGAATCACCTAATTAAAGTGGCAGTGGGCAGGGCACATTGTTCGTAGAACGGATGGTCGATGGGGCCGAAAGGTTCTAGAGTGGCAACCGCGCACCGGAAAACGCAGCGATGGTAGGCCTCACACAAGGTGGATCGACGACCTGGTGAGAGTCGCGGGAGTGCGGTGGATGCGAGATGCACAGGATCGGTTGTTGTGGCGTGGCTTGGGGAAGGCCTATGTCCAACAGTGGGTCACTTTTAACTCGTACCAACCTGTTTTTTTTTAATTTAGCCAAAAATTCTAACCAACCCCTTACCGCCATAATGATAGTTTTCAAACGAGGTCTTAAACGCTCCGTACCGCCAGAATGGAAATAATACAAAAGTGAGTCCGATTATACTTTTGGTGTTTTCAAGACTAGAGTGAATAGGCTCTAAACCAGCGCGCTTCACCATTAACGATTGCATCACTGCTTACCATCAGGTCGGATCGTAGTCAAGCACTAGTATATATCACTTAAAAAAATTGCCTCTGTCACCGTGTGACCTTATTTTGTTTTTCGGTTTTCATCATAATATAATTTGGGTATCAATATCCATCAATCACTTCTGTTCAAAATCATTTTAATTAAACCCTGTATAAAAAGCCTGTATTTCAAGGCTCACCAACAGTATGTTCTCAGCCATCAATAATAATATTATTGGTCACGTTTCCAATAATAATGAATTGGCCATTTCTGCCATACAATCTGTAATCGCATTGGTCATTGAGAGCGTCGCATATCTTCATAAATTAAACACTCGCAAAATTGACTCTTATATGTTAACAGATAAAGCACAACGTTCAATACAGTAATTGATGTCGTTTCTTCCTATAAAGGAGACAACACAATCAGAATTAAAGCTTATCAGTGTACAATTAAGGTGTAAAATCGAATGATGTTAACAATGTGGTTTTTCGAAATTTAATTTTCAATAATTAATATTTCTCGTGTCGAGCGTTTATTTGGTTGATTATGTTTGATGTTTAATTATTGGAATATTTCATTTACTTCTGATTGTCTGAATTCACTTTCTGATCAAAATAACGCGAAAATACCTAGTTTGGAATGTGAGAACGAACCGCACATCAATGTAGATATCACTGATGTGCGGTTCGTCCCCATAAATAATAATAAATAATGCAAGTATTTGGTAGGCCAAATATTGGCATTATTTACGATTTGGGCACGCCATTATTTTATTTATTTAAACTTCATGCGCAGTAGTGGTACATAGGCGGACTTAATGCAACAAGGCATTCTCTACCAGTCAACCTTTTTTACCAATCTTAGCGCTAAGTCCGGGAGTAAGTCGGTAAGTTCGGGAAGATCCTGTTTCGGATTCAGGCGGAAGAAACGCCCGGGTGTCACCATTGTGCGGACCGCCCGGAGGCTTTAACTCTCAAAAAAACTGGGCAAGTGCGAGTCGGACTCGCGCCCTGAGGGTTCCATACAAACTTACATATGTAAACAGTTCAATTCCCGAATGGAGTCTCGAAGATTTTTCCGAATCGCAATTTTTTTTTTGTTGTGACGTAACAACAAATTTACAGTTTTCAGATTTATTCCTATATCTGTGCAATAAGACCTTGCTTTATGCAAATTTCATGATTCTGGGTCAACGGGAAGTACCCTATAAAATTTGGTTTCCTTGAGAATGTCGAAAACACGTTTTTTGAGACATAAATGGCCATATCTTTCTTTTTTGTTAACTTAGAAATTTAATTTTGTCACAGCTTCATGAGACCGCAAACTTGAATATATGGTTTTAATTTCAACACGCGTTCCTGAGATAAAGGGTCTTGATAGACAGACAGACAGACAGACGGAAAACAAATTGATCCTATAAGGGTTCCGTTTTTTCCTTTTAAGGGTACGGAATGTCAGTAAACCATAGGGGGCCAGCAAGGTCGAAGTCTACTGGGGCCAAGGGTCTGCTTCGGAAAGGAAGACTCGGCCCTGGTACGAAAGGCAACGAAGGAACAGTAGTAGGTTTTTAGTCAGTAAAAGTCTGACACGCTCTCTCGCTCCGCCCAAGAGTGAGGAATGTCATTGGATGATTATCTCACTTACAAAAAAAAAATCCTACGAATTTAATGTTGAGATAATTTTAAATATTCCTAACCAAAATGGCACGTTTCTCGCAGCGTATTCCATTGAGATTTAGTGGTATTTATTTTATGTGAAAATCACTAGTAGTTAATATCATTAATTTTTTATTTTTTTTATCTTAGGGCTGGACCTTTGGGAGGCGTACGAGGAGCCAAAGCTAACTCGCAGAGGCCCTTTAGATAATTACAATGGAACATGATACCAACCGACGATTATCCCTGTACGCGCTATGCTAGTGCACCCATTTTTTTTTTGTTGCCGTGGTGGAAAATCCTCATGGATATCCTTCGCATGGGGCAGGCGAAGGGGTCTGTCAGACCAGAGAGACAGAACAGAACAGTTTTCATAGGTAAGTTTGTACGGAATCCTCAGTGGGCGAGTCCGACTCAAACTTGCCCTGTTTTTTTTTATTGATAAGCTCGCGTTTGCCCACTATCACACCTAATGATAAGCGATGATGTGGTCGACGATTGACGCTTGCCTAGAAGTAACCTATTTACTCTCGACTTAAATACCCCTAGGTTGTAGCTATCAAGAAACACAGTCCGAAATTAGAATAATAAGAAGATAAAGAATAGAATAGAATAGAATAGAATAGAATAGAATAGAATAGAATAGAATAGAATAGAATAGAATAGAATAGAATAGAATAGAATAGAATAGAATAGAATAGAATAGAATAGAATAGAATAAAATAGAATAGAATAGAATAGAATTTCACAAAACCTTCAATATGCGTACAGCTAAGGAGTGGAATTCCCTACCGGAGTCTGTGTTCCCTGATAGCTATAACCTAGGTGTCTTTAAGTCAAGAGTGAATAGGTTATCTAGGCAAGCTAAGAAGCTCCATCGTCAGCCACATCATTACTTACCATCAGATGAAATAGTGGTCAAACACGAGTCTATACATAATAAAAAAAATTGTGGTCATAGACATCGCTACACTGTCTTATCATCTATACATTTTATCTTTACAAAAGCAAACACATCACTCATATCAAAACACAAAGAGAAACAGACTTTTCTGGCTAATCTAATCAGAAGTTCAATTCAGTCCGCCATTTTGCAGCGTCCAAATTGGTCCGAGTTGATTGAGGCGATACTGTTAGTAGACCAATCAACGAAGGTACGTTTTGTACTTTTTATAGTACGCAATTAGGATGATACAACCCTAGCATGGGTATCGATAATTGTCACTACACTAGTAACGAACGACAAATTGGATTGGAAGTTTCTTTGTAAAGTTGTGATGTTGAGTTATGATGTAGTTTTTTTTTAACAGCTTTTCCTACTCTGTGCGGACGAGGAGTGTCAGACTTAAAAACCAGCAATTTTGGTCAACGTGCCTGAAAATCGATAAATCAAGGAAAGATTATGCATAACCGTGTTGTGACTCAATTATTATTAGTCCCAGCTCCACCAGCCCCCCTAGCCAAGTTACAATCTTTTCGTTCGCGCCGAACACCTCGAGAAGCGTTCTCACCTATTCGAGGCGGTCAGCGCGAACGATACGATTGTAACTTGGCTAGGGGAGCAGCACTGTTGAAGTAGTCAGCCCTACGTCCAACTTACCTTCAGCTACAGGATAGATCGAAAGAGGTACCCCGGCCTGGGTCTTGCTCCACCTGAATCACAAGGAGTCGTTTGATGATTTTCCAGTAAAAAAAAAAACTTACATTCAACAAGAGAAGATGATTTGGTTCCCTCGTTGTTAATTTGTTCTCGATTGGGTAAACTGCAATAGTTAATCAATATATCGTCATTGCGACTTTAAGACCTCTTATGTGTTATTGGCAAAATCACTTTTTTCCGCCAGCCTTTTTAACACTTTCGGACCAGCAACTATTTATTGTTATCACGTGTAATCATGTCCAATAAAATTATGTAATTATTTGCACTACGTCTCATAACGCCAAACAGCCGTAGTAAATTTTATTAGTCAGACTTTTTCAACGCAACACTTGCAAATACATATAGCAGCTTGTAGAGCAGAACGGTTATCAACATATGTCAATTTTGTATGAGAAAATATTGTGTCATAATGTGCACTTCTCACGAGAGCGGCGCTGGGCCGTACGTGTTAATATTTTAAAGCTCTATCGAATGCAAAAACTCTCATTTGTTTATGACGATTTCATCGACATTTGTTTACCAATTTCAAAATCAACAATGGTCCCTAATAAAATGGTTCTTTTAAATTTAAACTACTTTTAAATATAACTGTTTTTTATTTATTTATTTATTTAAAACTTTATGCACTAATGAAAGATTGTACAAAGGGGGACTTAAATCTGAAAACTGTAAATTTGTTGCTACAACACAAAAATAAAACTTTTTGGGATTCGGAAAAATTTTCGTAACTCAATACAGGAATCAAAATCAAAAAATCAAAAGCATTTTATTTCAAATAAACCATTTAATGCACTTTTGAAATGTCAAGAAGTCAGTCAGTCAGAAAAAAAACAAGATGCTAATTGTACATTCCAAAGCGTAGATCTCTATGGAGAAGAATGTGCAAGAAACTCCATGGACACTCTTTTCAATCATGTTTTGTAATTACAAATATCTCTGTTAGATGTTTCTATTCGCTATCATGAGAGAACAATATAAATAAAGTAAAAATAAAAACTAAATATAGATATTAAAATAGCAAGTGGCAGCTAAGAGATGACCAGTCTCAACTGACAGCGCCCGTTCACGAATCGAACTGTTTTCATAGGTAAGTTTTTACGGAATCCTCAGTGTGCGAGTGTACTATCATACTACTTTTAAATTCAACTAAAAACAGCAAAATTAAAAGCAGGAAATCATATAGCTGATGCCTATATTTTTTGTTGTAGTTGGTTTCATTATATATTTTCCAGTAGACGGGTTCTTTTTATTCTTGATAGGTTCGCGCTTGACCACTATCTCACCTGATGGAAAGCGACGATGCGGTCGACGATGGAGCACGCTTACCTAGAAGTAACCTAATTCACTCTTGACTTAAAGATTCCCGGGTTGTAGACATCAAAAAACACAGATTCCGGCAAGGAATTCCACTCCTTATCTGTACGCACAATGAATGTGTTCCCAAAACTTTTTGTGCCGTATAGGTGGGAAGTCCACTATGTACCGGTGGCGCATGGTGGACATCCCATGTTTTTGTCGATTTTCTCATAAAGTTGAATTTTACACATTAGAGATCTTATGTCGCAACGACCCAGTCGTCAACAGCGCGTAGTGATCCACGTGCTCCTCAAAAAGATGTCAGCAAACCGTAGGGGCCCAGCAGGCCGATGCCCGCTAGCTAGGACCGCGGAGAATTTCTGAAAAGGAAACCCGTAGCCCTAGAACGCAAAGGGTAATTGAAGGACACAGGTGTGGTTTTAGTCAGTAAAAGTTTGACACGCCCTCTCGCTCCGCCCAGAGCGCGAGAAGTCATTTGGATAATTTCTCACATCAAAAAAATAATGTCGCAACAACGATATTTTATATACTTACATTCTAATCTATACATATAATAAAACAGTAAAATTCTTTTGTGATGGTATTAATTGGCGCAAAAACTACTGAACCGATCCTGTTCAAATTTTGCATACACAATCCTTATAGGTCAGGGCAACTGATAGGCTATAAACTATCACGCTATTTGCTATGGGGGGTGAGCAATAATCCAAAATGTAGGTATTGAACGACATTTGCCGCGAGTTCAATTCCCAGGTACATTTAAAAATTTTGACATTATTTTGTCTTATTTTTTTTGTATTAAAATAACTTTTACCATTTTTTCAAAATAAAATTGACATTTCTATTCGATATCTTCTAAATATTTTGTACAAACTAATCAAAACACATAATGAAATCAAAGCGACGAATAAAATCACGTACTATAATGTTACATTATTCCATTTAGCTGCAAATTTAACTTCTAAAACGGAAATCATCACGCTATCATCGTTAGGGAGCCAACCAGTCAATTATGACGTTTATATAAGAACGTCTATTTTATAGTTTATTCATCGAAGACCGCAGCGCAGTGGATTCGCATCTAGACTTTAATGTAATGTGAAGGTGGTTCAAATCCCATACGGCTCTCTTAGAAGAAATTTTAGTTCTATTTTGTCATCGTGAATAAGATTTTTTTATATATTTTTGCATGCTTACAATTTTTTTTATAAATCTACGTATATATCTGTAGAAATTTTTAGTGAAGTGCGTATTATTAATTTTAGAAATCGATGTAGATAACTTTTATACATTTAAATTGTGTGGAACTTGATAATTATCTTACTTAGGCTTTTTTTCATCGCAATGAAACAAAGCATATGAAAGACAAACGGTATGAAATCAAAGTTTTCGAGAAGTAAAATATGACACCACACGCAACTCGCAACGCCATCTAAAGACTCAAAGTAGAAATAATGATGACAATGACGGTTGAACTTCATATTAAATTTGATAGATGGCATTGCGTATTTTACGTAATTTTCTGAGTGGCAGAAGAATGGCCATCGCGCACGATTACAGTTATGGTTAAACTGGTGTTAGACGGAGGCATTTTTAACAATCCTACAGCTTATTTTTATTATATTTTTCGCATTATAGTAACAAGCTAATTGACCGTGATTATTCAAGGGATACCATCCAAAGACGATAAAAGTAAATAGCTATATGTATTTAATTATTCACTTTAAAATAACACGGCCACATTTTCGGAAGGGGTTACAGGGTACCTTGCGTTGGATGGTCCCCAGGTGGACCGATGACCTGGTAAGGGTCGCGGGTATCCGATGGATGAGAGACTCACAGGACCGGTTATTATAGCGACACTTGGGAAGGTCTATGTCCAGCAGTGGACATCTTTCGGCTGAAATAATAATGATGATGATGGCACCATTTTTTTCTTTTTTTAAGGGTGGAAATCATCCAATGACTTCTCCCGCTCTGGTTGGAGCGGGAGGACGTGTCAATCTTTTACCGACTAAAACTACACCTGTGTCGATCACTACGCGCTGTTGAGGATTGGGCTCGATCCTGTCAACTACAGGACGGCTAGCTACCCATTGCTCGACGTCCGGAAGCCCGCGTCTACCGTGATTGGTAGTCGGGGTCGGAATCTTGGCTCGGCGTGAGGCCATTCGTTCCCTAACGCGTGCGGCCTCCGCCTTACGGCTTTGCAGAAGGAGGCGACTGCCTGCCACTACTCCTCGCTCTGGATCAGAGCCCGGCGCGAGAGGTCACTGACGCCGATTGCCTTCACGAGGACACGGCGGTGCTCCGCCCTTGCAGGGCACATCTCCACTGTGTCCTCCGGCATGATGGCACCTTGCGGATTAATAATGGTGTGTTTTATTATTTGCAGTCACCGCTTCATATAAAACGGGATCGAATGTGTTTTTCTGACCACAGTTCGACAACGTATGATGTATCTCAGATTCCTTACAGCCTTACGTCGATATCTGGACGTTACCTCTTTGCAATGATTGGTGACCAACACTGGAACAACCCTCTAAGGGAGGCCAGTCTCAGGGATAACACTTATCGGCTGCTACATTTGTTAACCATAATTTCATTGTTTTATGGATAAGCTCAGGACTGTTGTGGGTGTTTCGAACGGTTTCTGTTCTGGGTTCGGTTGAAAGTACCCTGATATTACCATTTTGTGAATCACCTGGAGGACTCGGTGTAGCATGCGGTGGAGGTCTATGCATCTTGAGTGAACCGCCGTGTCCTCATAGAGGCAATCGGCGTCAGTAATTTCTCGGTTTGGCCATCAATATGCGAGTTCGATTGAACGGGGATACACGCGCACAAGGTTTAGCCGTAGTTTCATTCATAAGTTGGAGACTCTTCACAAGGTAGTTCCTACTATGGAAAAAACATTTGTCTTATATACGGGGATGTCAATTAAATACACGCCAAAATATCCTAGGTAAATGAACAAGTAATTCTAACGCCTAAAATGATCAAACTGCAACAATCAATGCAAGCATGCTCTCGCCAATTCTTCATAAGTACTGTTGTGGAAGAAGATAGTTGATGATTTATTTATTTAATCCTTTATGCACAAATGTACAGCGGCGGACTTAATGCCTGCCGGATGATGATGGTAGTTTTTGGATTCACTTAAGGCTTTTCACTATCAGTGCACGTTATCCAGCTGAAGGTCGGTGTCCCGATTATGCTCCTTCGTTTATCTCTACCAAAGCTGTCTAACTGCTTAAACTCTTCAGTGAAAAGTTATTGAGGCGAAAATTGTTATGGGAGATAACTCTTTCGATCAATCTTGCAGCCCTAGCAGACATCGGCCCTAGAGGGCCCTATCCATTTGCTGAAATCTTTTTGAGTCGCGCGTAGAATACTATGCGCTGTCGATTCAGGACTGCTTTGACCAGACGGCTGGACAGCACCACCGCAATCCCGTGTTTGCGATAGCCGGGAATTGCCTTGCGGCTTTCAACACCCGGAGCGTCCCTTGCAGCGACCGCTGAGGAGTCAGGTGTCCTATCCCTCATAGTTTCACCCACCTTCTTTGATCGTAGTGCTTCACTGAAGGAGGCTACTGGTTGTCATTTTCTCCACCAATCGCCCCCATAAAGACAAGGCGGCGCCGGCGCTCCGACCAAGCGGGACTGACTTCCACCGTATGCTCCATCGTATTCTCCGGGCGTTTCGCAGAATAGTGAGACCCGAGTGTTTCTTCCCGCTGAATTCGACACAGATACCTTCTAAAATACCCACAACCCGTGAGTCCTGCACAAAGAGAGGATGCCGTGACGCCTCTGTAGACACTTCTCAAAGACAGGCATTACTGCTGCGATTTGATTGTGGCGTGCTCACTGTGGCGAGGGGTTAAAATCATGCAATGATGTTTTACCAGAACATAAACCAGAAACATACATAATTGCCCATGCATACATATGCCTTTTCCCTTGGGATAGGCAGAAATGACCACTGCTACGACCCATACATGCTCTTTCTATTCATTGACGGTCATACATCTGGATCTGGACGAGTATATAACATGTTTCCTGAAGGTAATTTGCGTGTTTAACCGACTTCTAAAAAGGAGGAGGTTCTTAATTTGGATATTTTTACCTTTAACCGTTTTATGTTAAAGTACAATAAATTATTGCGATGCTTTCGGAATGAATTGCAAGCACAGAGTGATTGTACAGTTTTACGAACTTAACGCGGACGAAGTCGCGGGCAACAGCTAGTCTACAATAAGTATGTTCTACAAGCCACTCTACTCGTTTAAAATATCATATTTCTATTATTTTTATGAATACTAGCAATACTTTTTCTTTTCCATCTTGATATTTTACTACGTAATCCTTTAAAGAGAGGTAGCCTTGCCTTTCTATAAAAATAAAAAACAACTTCGGGTAACATCGGGTAGAAAAATAGTACTTTTTATTTTTTTTATTTACTCATCCTTATGATCACACAGAGAGATGGGAAGATGGATTAAAAAGAATTGCGGGAACTAGCTAGATGATTATTGAGCTAGATGAAGCACACAGGCAGAATATTATATTAAACAATTTTTTTTTTAAAGAATATTCGTGGAATTTTTTAAAGATACGTGCTTACGTAAGTCTATGTGGAATAAAATAATTTGAATTGAATTGAAATAGAAAACCCTGAAAGTCTGATTTACGGGAGTATTACGTGTTTATTTGTGGAATTATATAATTATTAAAATCAACAATATAACTCTCTCAGTTCGTATTACTGGCTATTTCACCATTCAATAGAGCTAAATGGAAAAAACTTAAGAACATGTTTTTTTTAGGTGGGAAAATCATCTTATGAAAAAAATCTCGCCCTTGGGCGGAGCGGGAAATGGTGTCAGACTTTTACTGACTAAAAAGCTACTCCTGTTCCTTCTTTGCCTTCGTCCCAAGGCCCGGGTTTAACTTTCACACTACCCGTGGCTCCAGTAGACTTCGACCCTGCTGAGCCCCATCTCCTTGAGGCGCGCATGAAACAGTAGGTACGCGCCGTCGACGACTTGGACTCGGTCCGGTCGGTTACCGGACGGTCGGACGGCGAGCCACCCCATTGCTCGCCGTCTGCAAGCCCGCGCCTACGGTGCCCGGAAATCGGGATGGGAATCCCGGCGGCGGTTGGGGTGTGAGGACCGATGCCTCACGCGATCGGCCGCCTCCTTTGCTAGCATTACTGCTTCGCAGAAGGAGGCGACCGCCTGCCACTACTCCTCGCTCCGGACCATGGCCTGTACCAAGGCCCGGTGCGAGAGATCGCTGCTGCCGATCGCCCCCACGAGGACACGGCAGTGCTCTGCCGTGATCTTGGTGGGATTGGCTTAGAGCAGGGATGGTCAACCAATGGTTTTGTTTGTCGAATTCTTGAGTTCCTAAATGTTATAAGTTGCGAATACGCTTGCACTACTGTCTTAACAGGTCCATTCGAATTTACGTGGTGCTTTCCTCAAAATACCTCGTTCATAATATAATTTGATCAATTGGTATTGACAAATCCCGCTCTTGGGTGGTTTTTTTTTTCGGGTGGGAAAATCATCTAATGACATCCCCGCTCTTGGGCGGAGCAGGGGATAGTGTCAGACTTTTACGGACTAAAAACCCACTCCTGTTCCTTCTCTGCCATTTTTTTCCAGGGCCAAGGGGATCTCTTTCGCATCACCCATGGCCCCAGTAGGCTTCGACCCTGCTGGGCCCCTACGGTTGCTGACATCTCCTTGAGGCACGCGTGGAACAGGACGCGCCGTCGACGACTTGGGCCCGGTCCGGACGGTTACCGGACGATCGGACGGCGAGCCACCCATTGCTCGCCGTCCGCAAGCCCGCGCCTGCGGTGGCCGGATATCGGGATCGGAATCCCGGCGGCGATTGGGGCGTGAGGACCTTTGCCTCACGTGATCCGCCGCCTCCTTCGCTAGCATTACTGCTTCGCAGAAGGAGGCGACCGCCTGCCACTCCTCCTCGCTCCGAACCATGGCCTGTACCAAGGCCCGGTGCGAGAGATCGCTGCCGCCGATCGCCCCCACGAGGACACGGCAGTGCTCTGCCCAGGCGGGGCACACCTCTACCGTATGCTCCACCGTGTCCTCCGGGCGGTCCACACAATGGTGGCACCCGGGCGTTTCTTCCGCACGAATCCGGTGCAGGAACCTCCCGAACTTACCATGTCCGGTGAGGACCTGCGTCATGCGGAAGATAAGGACGCCGTGAGATCTTTCCAGCCACTCCTCAAAGAGGGGACTTATCGCCATAATAATGGCGTGCCCAGCACTGGGTTGCGACAGTCGCTGTTGCCATTCCACCATGAGATCCCGCCGGTAGTCTTTCCGCCATGTCGCGACTTGGCGCGGCAGCGGAGTTTCGCCCCGGCGTTGCATCTCCATAGAATAGAATAGAATAAACTTTATTGTACACCAAAATAGTAACAAAAACTTGTACATGCGCAGATCGTGCATGAGTGCAAGGACTGTTGCCTCCAGCTCCCATGGTTGCTGGCAAGCAAGGAGGCTCGCCGCTTCGCGGGAAATCGTCTGGTATCCTCGCACCGTCCGTATGGCCATGACCCTCTGGCACGCACTTTTATGGGGTTGAATTTTGTTGTGTATAGAATAGTCAGCCTTATAATGTCCCCACTGTTGGGACTCAGGCCTCCTCTCTAGTAGAGGAAATGGGCCGTAATCCACAACGCAGGCCCAGTGCGGGATGATGGATGTCACATGTCTTCGAATTTTTGGTTCTAAGACATGCCGGTTTCCTCACGATGTTTTCCTTCACCGTTTTGAGAGCAGTGGTGATGAAATAAATTACACAAAGTAATGGACCTGACTGGGTTTTAACCCGCAACCTACAACTCGTACGTCGGGACTGCTACCACTCGGCCAACACTGCTCTCAGTGTCTGTTGTTGTGTATGCAAAATTTTATTCCGTTGGCCACATATTTTTTTTTTTTTAAATGGCAACGTCAATAAAGGTTCGCCATCCCTGCGCTACAAGCTGCCAGTAATGCCAGAGGAGGCCAATTCGCCGTCGCATTACACAGTTAGCGCGGGAAATTGCTGTTGCCATTCGTTTTGGCGCCAAAACACAGGGTTGCTACGTTTTGCTTTTGCGTTTAATTATCTTGCAAAAATCTAAAGACCGTGTTAATAGTATACTTATTTAGTACAGACTGTTATTTAAGAAGTCGCATGTTAGTTAAATTAAGCTGCTTTTATCTATATTTTATAAAATAGTGAAACTTACACCAATACACAGTCGGACAGCGATTAATGAGTAGCTCGCCGTCCGGTCGTTCGGGAACTATCCGGACCGAGCCCGAGTCGTTGACGGCGCTTGGTGTTCCACGGGCGGCTTAAAGAAGGCAGCGGTCAAACCGAAGGGGCCCAGCAGGCCTGAAGCCTACTCGGGCCATGGATCCGAAAAGGAACCCAGAGGTCCTAAAACGCTAAGCAAAGAATAACATAGTTGTGGTTTTAGTCAGTACAACTCTGACATGCTCTCACGATCGGCCTTAGAGCGGGACAAGAAATTGGATAATTTTTCCAAATTCAAAAAACCGGTCAAATCCGAGTCGGAATCGCGCACTGAGGGTTCCATACAAACTTACCAATAAAAACAGTTCAATTCCTGAATTGAGTAACAAAGATTTTTTCAATTACAATTAAAAAAATTATTCCTTTATGAGTGTCGAAATACACGTTTTCTGCGACAAGAACAGCCGTAACTGTTTTTTTTTCGTTAACTCAGAAGCTTGATTTTTGCACAGCTTCAAGGGTCCGCAGACCAAAGTATATGGTTTTAATTTCAACTCGATACCTCCACGTATACCCGAGATAAAGGGTCTTGATAGACAGACAGACAAACGGACAACAAAGTGATCCTATAAGGGTTCCGCTTTTTCCTTTTGAGGTACGGAACCCTAAAAAAACATCGTTTCACGGTCAAGCTAAAGTTTTATGCAGTATATTCTGTCTGATAAGCTAATATATTACAGTCATAACAATAACATAATTTTTCACCAATTGTATCCAATATCCTTTCTATTCTAAACATAATTCTATTCAAAACAATAACATTCCTTCAAGTCAAAGAAATCGTTATATTAATTCAATCTGTACTAAAAATACTTTCAAAATCAAATAATCAAAAGCATTTTATTTCAAATAAAGCATTTACAGGCACTTTTGAAATATCAAGAAGTCAGTCAGTCAGAAAAAAAAAGCTCCGCTTCAGCTTCACTTTTCCCGTCGACAACCCTAATCCGAGGCATTCACTAATGACCACAGATTATACTAAACAGTTTGCGCGCCCCGCATCGATATTAGAACATGACTCGACTAAACTCCATGGTTTTACAAATTTGTTAACATAACGTAAAGTACTGCGTGGAAAGGAAAAGATTATTATTTTCATGTTATTTTTAGCGAGGAGTTTTTGGCGGGATTTCTTCGAGTGAAGTACAGTGGCTGTTTTAATTATTCGCAAATTGATTCCTAGTGCATATTTTGATGTAAAATTGGTGTAGTTTTGTATCTCAAGTGTCTGCGCTACTGGATAATATGTGGTATCATTGAAATAAGCGCGACCTCGGTAAAATGGAGCTGAGAATTTTATTGTAGTTTTGGCTACCTCAGCGAAGTTTCCTGAGAAGGCTGAATCGATACATTTGCTGCCAAATACTACTAAAACATTAGAATGTGTTACAACCGCATTCTAGTGTAAAACAAAAAGAAAAAACTATGATATTCGAATACGAAAGACATTATTACAAGAAAACATGGACGAAAGACTAGGCGATATGGTCGAACCCCTATAGCCTTCCCTAAGAGATAAAAAGGAAAAACAAAAGAAATTGCGGGGGCTGGCCTATTAGTCTAGTGGTTAGTGGCCCTGACTACTATACTTGGAGGTCTTGGGTTTGATTTTCGCCCAGGATAAATGATTATGTGATGAGCACGATTATTTTTTCTATGTCTGGATGTGATTCATCTATAATTATGTCTGTATTTAGAAATATATAGGTATGTTTATCAGTTGTCCAGTACTTATAGCACAAGCTCTGCTTAGTTTGAACTAGATGGCGTTGTTTGATAGTTGTAGAATATTATATTACTAGTTTTTCTTGCGGCTTTGCCCGCATGGAAGTGAGAAAACTGAACAACGTCGAAAAAAAAAATCGTAATATTAGTCTAATCTAAGTCTAGCTGTTTCATTCAAAATGGTTGAGCTGAGTGGGGCTGATGCACGCGTCATGCTCGTGAACGGGTGCCGTCAGTTGAGACTGGTCATCTTTTAGCTGCCAGTGGCTTAATTCAATTCTATTTTTTTAATTAGTTTTAGTTTTTTTTTTTTGTAAATGTTGTTACCTACATTGTGCTCACATAGCGACAAGAAATATGTAACCAAGATTTATGTAATACATAACATGATTTAAAATAATGCCACGGAGTTTCTTGCACGTTCTTCTCCATAGAGATCTACGCTTTGGAATGTGCAATTATTTAGCTTCACTTTTTTTTATTTTTGACTGACCGACATTTTGACAATTCCAAAGTGCCTGTAATTGGGCTATTTGAAATAAACGTTTATGATTTCTGATTTCATCCAGTTTTATTCGGTGCCAGATATCATAATACTCACAGAAAAAATATTAACAATTTAGTTTTTTTTCCTGTGGGAAAATCATCCAATAACATCCCTCGCTCTTGCGCAGGGCAAGAGGGTGTGTAAGACTTTTACTGACTAAAAACCCACTCCTGTTCCTTCGTTGCCTTTCTTGCCAGGGCCGAGTGTTCCTTTCACAAGCACACCCTTGGCACCAGTAGACTTCCACCCTGCTGTGCCTCTACGGTTTGCTGACATCTCCTTGAGGCGCGCGTGGAACAGTACGCGCCGTCGACGAAACTATTTAGGTAAGATGTGACTATAATATTAAAAAGCTTCTGCCAGCGGCTTCGCCCGCGTCAAAATAGGTTTCTCCTAACAAACTTTGGATTCCCAATTCATCCCTTTCGGGGGCGAATTTTGGGAAATCCTCTCTTAGCGCTTGCCTATGTCATAAAAGGAAACGTTGTGCAAAATTTCATACTTCTAGTCCCCATAGTTACAGCTGTACGTTGATATGTCAGTCAGTTTCTCCTTTTATATATATAGATTGGGCAAAATGGACCAAGCCGGAACCGAACCTGCAGTCGGTCTCTAACAACTTTCTTTAACGACTTTCGATTTTCTCAAAGAAATGATAGTCTCATAACAAATTAAACTTAAATCAACTCATAACCTTGGCTATTAAAACTTTAGTCAACCATTCACAACTAAAGTGCGTTTGGCACTTGCCAAATTAATTTTGTAATAGTAATTAATCGTTTTAGAAATTGGATCTTTAGTCTTTACCTAATTCTAAAATCACCAGTGTTGAAAGAAAATATTTTGCTCGGTTTATATCTAAAACTAGTGAGTCAGTCTGTTTGTTCCAGCTAATCTAAAATCGCTGGACCATTTTTGACGGGATTTTCATTGGTAGGTAGCTGATGTCATAAGGAGTAACTTGATCAGCCGAAAGACGTCCACTGTTGGACATAGGCCTCCCCAAGTGTCACCACAATGAACGGTCCTGTGCGTCTCGCATCCATCGGATTCCCGCAACCGTTACCAAGTCATCGGTCCACCTTGTAGGAGGCCTTTCAACTCTACGTCTTCTTATAAGTGATCGCCATTCCAGAATCTTTCGGCCCCAACGGCCATCCGTTCTGCGAGCAATGTGCCCTGCCCATTGCCACTTAAGTTTGGCGATTCTTCGTGCTATGTCGGTGACCTTGGTTCTCCTGCGGATATCCTCATTCCTGATTCGATCACGCAAGGAAACTCCGAGCATAGCCTTACACAATACAACAAATACAACAGTACAATAATAGGCCAACAAGAATCGGCGACAACACACTACGTAATAGCGTAAATTTGGTTCGGTGTGAAAGAGAAAATAATATCTATGGAAAAACGGTAAACTGCGAAACACCCGCTCACAGTCAGCGGCCGACAATACGTTTGGTTGAGTTTTAAAGATGGCGGAAGTTCAGAACAATGGCTTAGTATCATATTTCTTAAGGCATTGTTCAGAACAAAGCCTTAGTATCACATTTCTTAATTTTACAAAACTTCAATTTCCGCCATCTTTAAAACTCAACTAAAGGTGAACTTTAAACGTGGATTAAACTTAAAATACCCGACTTTAGATCACGTATCTTGACCAGGAAACCCATTTACACTTTGCTCGGGTAACTAGTTACCAGTGGGTTAAGCTTCGACGCTAGATACCCAAGTTTTGGAGCCCAAGTTTGGTAATTTAAATCCTTATTGCACTGGAGCCTGGTATAAGTAGCTTGCAAGTTGAGCTAACTTGAATATATCCCTGTTTGTTACTCAGATTGGTGTTTAAGTTTTAAAATTCGGTTTTGTGTGAGATCTTCTTCGTCGGTGTCACTCTTGATACGGTGGTCGTGGTCATCACTTCTGGGGCCCAAGTCTGCTATTTTTATAAATTCATCATTCCAACACGATCCCGTTGTCATTTTGCTAAAAGTCCGTAATCTGCTAATTCAGAATGATCGATCATTGATCGGCCAATGGTCTTGTGGTAGAATGACAATGTCGAGCTTACTAAAACAATGATTGCATAATGACGTTCTAATGGTAGGTCACTGATCAAAGGAACTGTCAAAATTTTAGCAGATTACCGCATACGTCAGATATTCATTTGTCATTACGTACGAGATTACCATTCTATGCAATTTCTTCAATGGAATGTCAGTGGTTGACTATTAGAAAGTCATAGTGACGTCATTATATTAGTAGATTACCAAACTTGTCAAAATTAATAATTATGAAATCAATGATAGACCAATCTGACACTATTGTAATAGCAGACTTGAGGCCCTGGTGTTGGTGGCAAGCTTCACAACACGCCTTCACTCTTCTGTGATGGCCGCCTTCCTCGTGCATTCATGCAGTGATTATGAGTGTGTGTGATTTGTGTGAGATATATATGAAAGAAAGAAATATGTATATATGTATGTAAAGGTGAATAACCTAACACTAACAACTAAATAAATAATCTAACTTTCCCACCGTACACTCTCAATTAGGTTCAATAGATAACCAGTGTCAGGCAACTACCACGAAGGCTGTATTTTTGCTGAACTGGACCTATTTGGTGCAGGCGCGACACACAATGTTAGTTATTTTTTTGTTTATTTTTTTATCTTAAGTGTTTACATGTTGTTTCTACATTGTATGTATCTGTGTACGTGTGCCAAATAAAATATTTTTCTTTCTTTCCTATATAAACCTATTTATTGATGGTTCAAAAATTTATAGATGGCTCAAAATTTTATAGATGGTTCAAATATGTATAGATGGTTCAAAAATTTATAGAAGGTTCCAAAAATTCAAAAGATGTATTTTAACACTAGCTTCTACCAGCGGCTTCGACTGCGTGAAAGTAGGTTTCTTGACACAAATTTTAGACCTTCGTTTCATCCCCTTACGAGTTAAATTTTGCAAAAATCCTTTCTTAGTGCTTGCCTACGTCATAAAAGGAAATCTGGAAAATTTCTCACTCCTAGTCCTAGTGCGTTGATATCTTAGTCAGTCAGTTCTCCTTTTATTTAAACAGATCATCCTCTGATTCCGGATAGTTTCGGTTACGAAAATTAGAATTTTAAAATTAAAAAAGTAAGGTACAAACAGCAAGATTTGAATTTTATTTTTAGTTTCGATTATCGAATAGGCTCTTAATAAACTAGTGCGCCTCACCATCAACGATTGCATCACTGCTTACCGTCAGGTGGGATCGCAGTCAAGCACTAGTTAATGTCAAATAAAAATAAAATTGAAAATAAAACAAAGAAAAACCTGTCCTAACCTGTCACTTTGACTTTTCCGTTATCCGAAACCTTTACGTATATATAGGGTGTTTTTGACGTCGACACACAAACGAATACCATGGATCCAGTACATGATTCTGAAACCCCCAATAGTGGAATTTTTCGTCGGTTTTTTCCTAATTTAGAAATAAACTGTATTTTTTTTTAATTTAGACTGTATAAAAAAGTTATTTTAACCAACCCCAAAGGTCCAGAATCATGTACTGGATCCGTGGTATTCGTTTGTGCGTCGATGTCAAAGACACGGGGTATATCGGTTTTAATTACGGTTATCTACGGATATTTTTTTATTTTATTTTTTCGGTTTTTTAACTTCTGAAGACAATTATTTAATTATAATATATTATATATACATCTTAACTAATAAATATTGTAACTTAATAAGTATTTAAACAAACTGAAAATAATTACGGATATTTTTATTTCGGATATTCGATAGTTTCGGTTAGGGTTACGGAGCTCCATAACATCATATTCTCTTTCTGCATATAAAAGCCATCAGATCCATATACAATCTTCGCTGATGCGATTTTCTATAGAAACTGTTTAAAAATACATGAAAACGTTGCGCATCTAGCACGCTTGCCTTTAAATCCAGAGGTTGTAGCTATCAGGAAACACAGATATCGACTAGGAATTTCAATCCCAAAACTATTTTGTGCGTTTGGGTGGCGTACGAATCATGTGTCGTGCATGTAGTTCAAAACCATTTTGTGCGTCTGGGTAGCGTACGAATCATGTGTCGTACATGTAGTTCAAAACCATTTTGAGCGTTTGGGTGGCGTACGAATCATATGTCGTACATGTAGTTCAAAACCATTTTGTGCGTTTGGGTGGCGTACGGATCATGTGTCGGACATATAGTTCAAAACCATTTTGTGCGTTTGGGCGGCGTACGAATCATGTGTCGTACATGTAGTTCAAAACCATTTTGTGCATTTGGGTGGCGTACGAATCGTGTGTCGTACATGCAGTTTAACACTATTTCGTCGCCTTGCACGAATTATATTGTAAAGCAACAGTACACAATCAACCTTCACAGACGGCTGTACTCATTAGCGATCATTCATGTTACATTCATAAGTTACGTGGTAGTTAAGATTACGCATTAAATCTTTGAAGGTAGGTATGCAGAACAGAGAGTAAAGTCCCGCAAACCTCCGTTGAAAAAGGAGGATCCTCCGGCCAGACTGGTGTTATGTCTGGTGGGCAACTGCCCGATAGCAGATTTCGTGCTGTTCTATATGTTCCAATCGCGCGGAGAACTTTAATTGCGCGATGCAGGATTAGTTCTTATGTCACGCCATAGATGTCGCTACAAATCAGATTTTCTTTGACTATCAGTGATTATCCTTTCAAACTAATATCCAAAATATGTGTGACACACTCTGCAGCGCATACAGGTGGGATTTCCACCATGCACGGATGGCGCGTCGCCGTATGTATGCTCGAATTAGCATCTAACAATACTGGTTTGCACAAGCGGGCTTTAGTTTCCGTTAAAAATAGAACACAACCAACTTTTATTTTCACTATCCGAGCTACCAAAAACATGGACAGTTTTCGTCCAATATGTGTATATTGAAGCGCTTGCTTCACATGTTATTTTTGTTAGCAAAAATCTGTTCAGCCATGACGCCCTATCAGACCCAGTCCTGCGTATCACCTGTGTGTTTTCATTAAAAAATAAACCAATATTGATAACGCGTCAAAAAGCAATCGAGAGTAACAACCGATACAGATTTATTTTTTCAAAATTCTAAATTATTTAGTGAATACACGGGTAAAAATATGATGTAATCATTTATATAGTCTACCGTAAGCGTGGGCTTGCGGACGGCAAGCAATGGGTAGCTCGCCGTCCTGCCGTCCGATAATCGTCCGGACCGATCGCAAGTCGGCGACGGTGCGTAGTGTTCCGTAGAGACCCGGCAGGGTTGAAGCCTACTGAGGCCATGGGTTCGCTTCTGAAAAGAAAACCCATGGTCCTGGAACGTAAGGCAACGAAGGAACAAGGAAGTGGGTTTTAGTGAGGTACATCTATGACCCGCCTTTTGGCATACAATGATTTAGAAGACTGTAGCAACATTATAGCAGTAAAATATCTATACTTATAATAAATCTGTAGAAGTGAAAATTCTGTAGGTACATTGAAAATATTCAAAAAATAAATGGCAGGGGGTGTTACTAGACCGACACCGAACCCAAAAATGTGATTTAAAAAATTGTTGTCTGTCTGTCTGTTTGTTCAAGCATCACGCAAAAACTACCGGTTCGATTACTATGAAATTTGGTATAATTATTCTTTAATATCCTGGGCAACACACTGGGTACTTTTTATCCCGGAAAAGTATATACAATAGAAAACAAACTTAATTTTGCGGTTCGATCCCTAGACCCGATTACTGTACCAACCGCAAATAATAAGTTTGTCGTAGGTTACGTCACAAGCAGTGGAGTTTACTAAGGGGCGCTGCACACGGCTAAGATACTATAATATTTTATCTTGAGATACAATATCGCTCGCCATACAATTCAATGGACTATCACACACGACGAAGATAATAAATATTATTTCATATTTTCGTATCTCAAAAAACCTAATAAAACCATTTTCGACTTCTACGCGGACGAAGTCGCGGGCAAAAGCTAGTAATTTAATAAAATTATATATTGACCGATCTTTTTACTGTAAGTTTGTATTTAAAACTAGTTTTTTGTAGTGGCTGCGTTCACGTAGAGTGTTCTTGTTAGCTTACCTAACCATGATTTTTTCTGGAACAAAAATGGTTAATGAGATTTTTTTGGGAAAGGAAATAGTCAAGACTTTTACTGACTAGAAACCAATCGTGTTCCTTTGGCTGCCCTTTTCGTTTCGGGCCGCCGGGACTCTTCTGAAGAATCCTGCAGCCCCAGCAATGAGGCATTTTTTTTTATTTATATAAAATTAGTGCTTCACTGCGATTCCAACTGATGTAAGCAGTGAGGCAATCGTTGGTGGTGAAGCGCACTGGGGCAATTCTCTTATTTTAAAGCAGAGTTCGCATTCACATCGCAATCGCAATCTGTCAAAAATATCTCTACGTCTTTGACAATGATTGATGATAGAATGAGCATTTTACGCACCGTGAAAATTTAAAGCGACGCCATTTGCAAAAGCAACTGTCAACTGTCAGTCTTACGTCCAAAAAAGAATTTGAATTGATGATTTAACTAAAAACACTTCTCGCTCTGGGTGGCGTGAGGGAGTCTCAGGCTCTTACTGACTAAAACCTAGTGTTCCTTCAGTTGCCTTTTTACGAGGGCCATGGTAAATTCTTCGAACAATTCGGAGCAATCTCGCAGCCCTGGCTAGTAATGACACCCGGCCTGGTTAGTAATGTTTTGTAGTTCTCCATCACTGATCAATAACGAGTTTCCTATCAATGACAGCGTACAGTCATCTATAGATGAGGTGAGCTCAGAAATATCTGGAAATCAGTTTGTTACAAAATTCAAATAAAATGATTATCTGGTTTATAACATTAATTTATTATTAGATTCGGACGGCGCGCAATGGGTAGCACGCTGTCCGGCCTTCCGGTAACGTGTAAGAGGCGCGTAGTGTGTAGCCTACTAGGGCCATGGGTTGTGCCAAAGCGTACCCCGGGGCCTTGGAACAAAGGCAAAGAAGAAACAGAAGTGGATTTTAGTCAGTAAAAGTCTGACACGCCCTCTCGCTCCACCTATGACCGAAAGAAGCCATCTAAAATTAAAATAAAAACTTATTATTAGATTAGATAAATAAGAGACAGACTCTACAAAGCCTGGAGTAGAGGCGTAGGGTAGTCACCCTTTCGGTATTATATACGATGTATTATGGAGTGTATGCTTTATGTATTATGAGAATTACATGCCTTGGTTCCGCCGTCACCTTTCTACTACCGGACATCCTACGGTGAGTGTCCTCTCTTACATTGTTGCCTCCACGGTTCATACTAAGTATTTCGTCTCGCCTCGCGTACGTCAAAGTACTGGAACAATTTGTCTGAAGCGGTCTTCCCGTCTTATAATAATTTAGGTGTCTTTAAGACTAGAGTGAATAGGCTCTTAATAAACTAGTGCGCTTCACCGTCAACGATTGCATCTCTGCTTACTATCAGGTGGGATCGCAATAAGCACTATTTTATCCCATTAAGTGACGTATCAACAAATTTAATGTTTTCAGATTTATTCGTTTCTCCGTGCTATAGGATTAATTCCTATAAAGAAGGGATCGCAGACCTAAGTATATGGTTTCAATTCGATACTTCTACGCGTTCCCGAGATTAAAGGTCTTGACAGACGAGAGAGACGGACAGATGAAAGGGCAACAAAGTGATCCTATAAGAGTTCCGTTTTATCCTTTTGAGGTACGGAATCCTAAAAAGAAGCAATTTTTCATGGTGGGATTTTTCCTTCTCCTTCTTTTCATGTCGATGGACTCAATTTTTTTTTTCTAACCAGTATTTGACATCGTAAAAATTCTGAAAAGTACAGGCAGGTGGTTGTGCAAGATAGGCGGCATAGCAGGTGACGCATGTCCTATGCAGCAGCTCCACAGTGACACTGAGTTAGAGATGGGCCGAGAAAGCCCCATTTGGCCAGATAATTTTTCCTTAAGAGCGTCCTTTTCGAGGTACATTTTCATACAACCGCTCTTAGGTGATTATGATGTTGTTACACATCTTTCTCTTAATATTTTGGATACACACCTCTCTAACCATCTTGTGGATATTATGTAGGCTTATATATATATCAAAACATAAATTTGTGTAAAACTAATCTAGTAAATACCTAAGAAAATCTGCTAAATTTACATGAATTTTAGCCCTCCATAATGTACTCTGTGTATATTAAAAATATAAAAAAGTACATCAATAGAAGCCTTGCACATTTAATCGAGATTCTGAATGACGACAATTTTTCTGAAGATCTTTTAAGAGTTTTAAAAAAACGTATTTCCTGTTTTGTGAGTAAGTCACGGAATCACCGAATGCCAACAGAGTTTTTAGGCGTTATCTATCTTTTTTTGCATTGCCTCTTCGTCAAACATCGCATTGGATTGCATTAGATGAAGCAACAAGCTTTTAATTCATGCTCGATGTTGACGATAGGCGAGAGAAAAAAAAATACATTCAAACATTTTCATTTCAAAATGGTAATACTTAGAATGGACACCCTTAAACAACGCTCATTACTCACTGTATACGGTAGGTACTGTACCCTGGGCCAAAACTTGAATAAAAACATTCAACAACAAACATGTTAGTAACTGTTCTCACGGCTTCGAAGTTTTAATTTTCCGGCATGGAAAGTATCCAAACATGACACCAAAAGTTTCGGCAATGCTTCATTAAAATCACTTTGGAAGTAGGTGAACATTTATATATAGAAAGAGTGTTTTCCTAAATAATATAAAAACATGTGTACCGCGCTACACGTGTATGTCTAACAATGGACGTCTTTCAGCTGAAATGATGATGATGATAACATGATAATGCGGTGTCATATAGCATAATCGCAAGGTGGGCCACACAAACATGAAATTGGTGCTTTAAAATCGCAAGATGGAGTCGCGACAGAGCATGAAGGTGTTAGCGCTACGAGTTCGATGTCTTTCTTGAGAATTGGTAAAAAAATAGCCAATAACCGAACCAAATAAAAAATGGAGGGGGCCGGAGGGAGGTTTTTGCCCAGTAGTGGGTCTTTTATCCGGAAGAAGGACATTCAAAGTTAAAAAAAAAATGGGAACTGACAAACAGAGCGCCATTTCATTGAATATAAAGCCACTGGTAGCTAAGAAATAACCAATCTCAACTGACGGCGGCGAATTTCGCAAACTACTTTTGACCATTCCCTTGAAGTAATAACATCAGTTAAGGTAGGTATTTTAGGGAGAGCAGTGGTGGCCGAGTGGTAACGGCCCCGACTTACGAGTTGTAGGTAGCGGGTTCAAACCCAGCCAGGCGCATTACTTTGTGTAATTCATTTCATCACTACTGCTCTAAAACGGTGAAAGAAAACATCGTGAGGAAACCGGCATGTCCTAGAACCAAAAATTCGAAGACATGTGACACTCACCAACCCGTACTGGGCCCGCATGGTGGATCACGGCCCATACCCTCTCTTGGAGGGGGGGGCTGAGTCCCAACACTGGGAACATAATAAGGCCGACTATGCTATGCTAGGTATTTTAACTTAAACATACAGCCATAGAAACCTAACAATTCTTCCACTTTAACAAACTTTAAGCCCGCAATTCGCTCGTTTGAAAAGCCGCAAGTATTCAACACACATTGAAAGTACGTGCAACATTCACGAGCATTTGCCTTTAGAAACTCGCTGCGGTACTTAATAACATGTAGGATAAAGAGGTTACGTAAATACTGTAGCATTGAAATAGATAATACTACACTATTGAACGTCGTTAGAATTAAAGATATATCACATACATACTCAAAGATCACTTCTCATACTCAATTTTCAATTACTATATATTAAATTAACAGAGAGAGAGAGAGAGAGAGAGAGTCACTTGAACAAACACACCCACACCACCGCCACACACACACCCACACACCCCACACACACTCACACACCTATAATCATACATACACATGCATATCTGCTGTCTTTCACACTCTGTGTAACTTGGGATTGGTTTTTGTTATTATTTTATTTTTTTATTAAAATTAAAGATATATATATCACATACATACTCAAAGATCACTTCTCACGCTCTATTTCCAATTACTAGATACTAAATTAACAGAGTCACTTGAACAAACACACCCACACCTACACACACCCACACACCCCACACACACCCACACACAGACCCACACAATCCACACACCAATAAGCATACATACATACACATGCATATCTGCTGTCTTTCGCACTCTGTGTAACTTGGGATTGGTTTTTGTTATTATTTTATTTTTTTATTAGAATTAACGATATATCACATACATACTCAAAGATCACTTCTCATGCTCTATTTCCAATTACTATTCATTAAATTAACAGAGTCACTTGAACAAACACACCCACACCTACACCTAAAAACAAGGCGAGTAAAGCTAGTTACGAATGTTATTATTTTTAAAGATACCTCTATCTACAAAATAGAAGAAAACCCTACGTTACATAATTTGAGTATATACATACTCGTACAAAACTTGCCCCAGCAACACACAACATATTCTTAAAACTGTCCTAACATACAACTTCAAAAGTCGTCATAGAATGCGCTCAAAACATCAAGTTCTCTTAAAATATTCATAGTCAAGTCTATAAACTATGAAACTGTGTTGCCAGATAGCATTTACCTTCGTGTGAAACTGTACGCCACAAAGTTACGTATAAAGGATCGCACCACTACACTATCTGGCTTCCAACTTCAAATTTCCACGCGTGAAATGGAACTTCACGTCATAGACTATAGAATGCAGTTTCAATGGCGGGAAGTTTTTGTTTTGTGTTAAAAATTGCTTGCGGATTTAATTTTTTTTAGAATTAAGTGTAAAAGAATTTTATTTTGTGTGTTATTTTTTTCAGAGTGCGTTGATTTTGGATTGATTTTTAAGGTTCCGATCCCAAAGGGCCCAATTACTAAGACTCCACTGTCCGTCCGTCTGTCCTCTGTCACCAGGCTGTATCTAGAAATTTTCACAGATAATTTATTTCTGTTGCCGCTATAATAACAAATACTTAAAAACAGAATCAAATAAATATATAAGGGGGCCTATACAACAGAGCAGGAGGGAGGGTGTGTCAGACTTTTATTGACTAAAATCGACTCCTTCTTTGCCTTCGTTCCAGGGCCCCGGGGTTTTCTTTCGCAAAACCCATGGCCCTAACAGGCTTCGACCCTGCTGGGACGCTCCGTCGACGGATGTACAGCAAGCTACCCATTGCTCACCGTCCGCAAGCCTGCGCCTACTGGTATCCCGGCGACTGGGGCGTGAAGGCCGCTCCCGATCGCGTTCGGCCACCTCCTTTACTAGCATTACTATTTCGCAAAAGGAGACAACAGCCTGTACCATGGCCCGGCGCGAGAGATCGCTGCCGCCGATCTCCACGAGGACACGGCGGTGCGGCATACCTCCACCGTGCCCTCCGGGCGGTTCACATAATTGTGATACCCAGGCGTTTCTTCCGCACGAATCCGGTGCAGGAACCTCCCAAACTTACCATGTCCAGTGAGGACATGCGGAAGGTAAGGACGCCGTATTGTCTTTACAACCACTCCTCAAAGAGGGAACTTACTTCCATAATTGTGGCATGCCCAGCACTAGGTTCGCTGCCACCATTCCAAAATGAGATCCCACCAGAACTCTGTCCGCCATACCGCAATTTGTCGCAGCAACTGAGTTTCGCCCCGGGGTTGCATCTCCACCCGCAAATCGTGCATGCGCAAGGATTGTTTCTTCCAAATCCCATGGTGGCAGGCCACCAAGGACCCGTTACCCTCTGGCATGCGTTCAGCTTTGCCGCCGGTCACTTTCGTAGCCACAGTGCCCATTGCTGCACCCCAGAAAGGGCGATGGACCGAACGATTCCTGCGTAGAGTCTCCGGTAGGAGGCGTCTAGACCCCAAGGTTGGGCAGGAACCGCTTGAGGGCAGCCCCAGTCCGACCCAATTTGAGAGTCAGACGTCGGAAGTGCTCGGACTTAAAGACCTCTTGGCTTGTACCTGTCAGGAAACACAGACTCTGGCACGGAATTCCACTTCTTAGCTCTGTTGTTTTCCACTTGGGCCTCTATATCGAGTCGCCCTTACGGGCCATGACAGTTACAATAATCAAGACTTAAATCACGACCACGGCCAATTAAGAGAATAAGGGTAGTTTAATTACAAGATTAACCTCGATTTAAAGCCATGACCCAAAAAGGGAACTATCCGACGAAAATAAGGATATTATTCTTAACACAACAAATTAAACTGTTTTATATTCTAAGGAAGTTTGGAGCCATTTCTCAGGCGTGAGAGGATTGATGTGCCCGACTTTCTATTAGCTACAGACGCCGTGAATTTTGATAGATCTATCTTGTTTAACGGTACTTTTTATTTCTGTACCTAGGGATATTAAAGTATGAATTTTACACCAGGGTCTTTTATAGACTTTGATTAAATTTTAAAGATTTACGGCGCTGTATTGCTTAGTAACCTAGGTATTTTAATGTTTAGGAGGTACACAATTAATACAGAATAGAATAAAATAGACTTTATTGTACACCAAAATAGTAACAAAACTTTAACACTAACTTAAATCTATGGGTACAAAGGCGGTCTTATCGCTGACAGCGATACTAAGACAACCTTAGGGTGGAATGTAAGAATTTGAAATAGAAAAAGATGGGTAGTCTGCGGTGTACTGCAAATTAATAATGTAAATATTAGATTAAAATTATATACTAGAAATAGATGTAATATAGCTATTATATATAAAAAACAATATATAAATATTATAAGTTATACAATTTCATACAAAGAGATGGAAGAAGAACAATATGGTGGGTTAGTGACGGAAGAACTGGATTTAGGTAGAGGCAGGATAGCAATTAGAGTGAAAGGTCTGATCTTTGACAGAATAGGTACCTATATTTGTTTTTAATCACAATAAAATACGTAAAGGATGAGAAGGGAGTATTGCTCACGGAAGATAGCGGTATATGTAAGCGATGGTGTGAGTAGATACTATAATGAGCTCCTGAATGAAGGATTTTCAAGAAATCCAGAAACAGATCCAAATATACAAGAACTTGTCAATAAAATCACTATAGCAGAAGTAAGAACAGCCATTTCTAACATAAAAAACCACAAGGCAAGTGGACCAGATGATATACCAGCTGAAGTTTAGAAAACCTACAAGGACAAGAAGGTGTGGCTTTCTTAACTTTTTGATAACATCCTCAAAAGTGAAAGAATAATATAACATATATATATATAATATAATATAATATAATATAATATATTCCACAACTATCACACAACGCCGTCTAATCCCAAGCTAAACAGAGCTTGTGTTATGGGTACTAGACAACTGATAAACATACTTATATATTTCTAAATACATATAAATTAAACCCAGACACAGAACAAATGATCGTGCTCATCACACAAAAATTTGTCCTGTGTGGGAATCGAACCCACGACCTCCGGCATAGCAGTCAGGGCCACTAGCCACTAGACCAACAAGCCAGTCAAATGCCAGATATATGATGCATGAGCAACCTTAAGCCCTTTTACAAAAACAAAGGAGATGATCGAGACCGCGGAAATTTCCCGGTTATAGCTGAAGTCACACACCCTGAAAATCTTGGAAAAAAATCGTCTGTCTGTTTGTTACCAAGCTGTGTATCTGATGAAACGTGATAGCTAGACAATTGAAATTTTCACAGATGATGTTTTTTTTTTATTCTTGATAGGTTCACGCTTGACCGCTATCTCACCTGATGGAAAGCGACGATGCGGTCGACGATGGTGCGTGCTGACCTAGAAGTAACCTATTCACTCTTGACTTAAAGATTCCCAGGATGTAGCCATCAAGAATTGTATTTCTGTTTCCGCTATAACATATACGAACAAATAGCCCGTATAGTCGGCCTTATAATGTTCCCACTGTTGGGACTCAGGCCTCCTCTCAAGGAGAGGGAATGGACCGTAATCCACCACGCGGGCCCAGTGCGGGTTGGTGGATGTCACATGTCTTCGAATTTTTGGTTCTAGGACATGCCGGTTTCCTCACGATTTTTTCCTTCACCGTTTTGAGAGCAGTGGTGATGAAATAAATTACACAAAGTAATGCGCCTGGCTGGGTTTGAACCCACAACCTACAACTCGTAAGTAGGGGCCGTTACCACTCGGCCACCACTGCTCTCCTACTATACTAACAAATACTAAAAACTAAAAAAAAGGTTATAATATAGTGTCTAATGTTATATAGATAATGGTACGGAACCCTTCGTGTACGAGTCCGACTCGCAATTAACCAGTTATTGTCTAATACACGGACGTACCCATGAGAGAAGCTACTTTAATACCATGAACGTTCAAGTGTGATAACTCTTCCAGAAGGGCCTGAAATGAAAGGGCCTAGTCAAAATTTTATTGAATTACGAAACATTAAGTTGGAAACTAATATAAAAATTGGGTTACTACGCGTGGCTTTATGGTCCAGGAGTCAGCAAGTTCAGATATTTATGTTCCAATGCAATTTTCTACATACATAACATAAAAGGTAATGGGTGAACGTGACTGGAAAGTCTAAGGAAGTAGTCGAAGAAAAGAATTATCTTTTGAAATTGGAACAAAAAGAATATAGGAAGGAATATTTTCGTCGCTGACAAATGAGCGTAGAGAATAGAGACTTTAGGCGGGTTTTTGTATTGCGTATTTTATTTATATATTTATTTAAACTTCATGTACAGTAGTGGTACATAGGCGGACTTAATGCAACAAGGCATTTCCACCAGTCAACCTTAGGGTTGAAAAAGAGTACACTGTGGTAGATGTGCACTATAAATGAACACTCACGCGATCGGTCACTTCCTTTGCTAGCATTACTACTTCGCAGAAGGAGGCGACCGCCTGCCAATCCTCGCTCAGGACCATGGCCTGTACCAAAGCCCGGCGCGAGAAATCACCGACACCTATCACCCCCACGAGGACACGGCGTTGCTCTGCCCAAGCGGGGTACACCTCCACCGTGTGCTCCACCATGTCCTCCGGGCGGTCCACACAGTGGCGACACCCAGGCGTCGCTTCCGCACGAATCTGGTGCAGGAACTTCCCAAACTTACCGTGTTCGGTGAGAATCTGCGTCATGCGGAAGGTGAAGACGCCGTAAGGTGTTTCCAACCACGCCTCAAAGATGGGACCTACCGTCATAATTGTGGCGTGTCCAAGCTATCTACCAGTGAAAATTTCGTTAAAATCAGCCCTGCCGTTTCGAAGATTAGCCGGAAAAATCTGACAGATAGACAAATAGACAGACCGACAGACAGACAAAAATTTTAAAATTGCATTTTTGATATAGGTATCGAAATACTTTCATGAGCTATTAGAGCAAAGAAACACTTCATTTTTATTTATATGTGTAGACTGAAGCTGCCATGAAATTAGTATCTTCATAAAATATACATAAAAATTCATGCTGAAAGTTAAAAATGCGTGATTATATTTGCGAACAGGTAAAGTTATCTTGTAAATAATTCTATTCTTTTCCTTCCTGTAGTAACTTTTAACAGAAGAAAATATTTATAAAATACATTTAAAAAAAGAGTTTTATAAATGAACTTACTGCTCCCAGCGACTTCGCCCGCGTCCCTATGTCACTCGGTGATAAAGTAGCGTTCTATTGGTTTAAAATCGCTTTTAGCGATAAGACCGCCCATTGTGACATCTTATTTAATTTTAAGTAATTTGTATTTTTGGTGTACAATAAAGAATATCTATCTATCTAACTATCTATTGGAGAATCAGTTTTAAAAGTCGGTTCAATAGTTTTAAGTTAAAAGTCTTGGTTCGTGGGGTCCGAGTGCTCACACGCTTATTAAATAATTATCCCAACGCCTAGTCGTCCCTTCGCGTGAAACAAAGGTTTTTTTTTCATTGGGAAAATTATCCAATAACATCCCCCGCTCTTGGGCGGGGCGGGAGTGTGTGTCAGACTTTTACTGACTAAAAACCTACACCTGTTTTTTAATTGCCTTTCATACCAGGGCCGACTCTTCCTTTCAGAAGCAGACCCTTGGCCCCAGCAAGCTTCGACCTTGCTAGTCCCCTACGGTTTGCTGACATCTCCTTGAGGACCCAGGGATTTTGTTTTTAGTTGAGAAAATCATCTTATGACAAATCTCGCTCTTGGGCAGAGCGGGAGATAGTGATAGACTTATACTGACTAAAAACCCACTCCTGTTTCTTCTTTGCCTTCGTCCCAGGGCCTCGGGTTTCTCCCAGGGCCCCGGGTTTCAGACCCAGAGGTTGGCTTTTACCTCGGTCAGAGATTAAACATTGCCATACAACGTGCCAATGCCGCCAGTCTTTTAGGTGCACTTCCAGTCGACAGCGATTCGGAGGGATTTTTGGACGCCATATTTTAGCTAGGACTTATTTATTCACTTTAGTGTATATATATATAGTTTTATATAGTTAAGTATTTTATTTTCCTTGATTTAGTATTTTATTTGCCATACTGTATGGATCAGAATGTTGGGCTGAGAAAAAGACGGATGAAAAAAGATTGCATGTAGCGGAGACGACAATATTGAGATGGATGTATGGTGTGACGAGAATTGATAAAGTGAGAAATGAGTGTATTAGAGGAAGTTTGAAAGTGGCACCAGTGACTGAAAAGTTGAAAGGGAATCGTTTGTCTTGGTATGGTCATGGAAAGAGGAGAGACGAAACGCATGTTACTAAAAGAGTTATGAGTATACATGTGGATGGGTGAAGAGGGAGAGGGAGGCCAAAGAAAAAATTGGATGGATTGTGTGAACAGTGATATGAAAGAAAGGGAAGTTAGTGATAGTATGACGGTTGGCAAGATAGAATGGAAGAAAAAATCGTGTTGCGCCGACCCCAAATAAGATGGGACAAGGGCAGGAAGATGATTATGATGAGTATTTTATTATAATTTAGACTGGCCTGTTGATCTAGTGGTTAGTGGCCCTAACTGCTATGCTGGTGCTCGTGGGTTCGATTCCCACCCAGGACAAATGTTTGTGTGATGAGCACGATCATTTGTTCTGTGTCTGGGTGAAATTTATCTATAATATGTATGTATTTAGAAATATATATATATATATATATATCTATCAGTTGTCTAGTACTCATAACACAAGCTCTGCTTAGCTTGAGACTAGACGGCGTTGTGTGACAGTTCAAATCTTTCCTCTTTGTAATATTAGTATAATATATATAGATAACAGGAGAAGATAGGGAAACCCATACGTTAATAATAAAATAAATGTTTTCGGCATCTCACCTGCTGTATCTGGGTCACATGCCAAGTTATTTTGTAAATTCTTAAGGGTGCTTTTTGACTAAAGATATGCAAGGTAGCGAGGCGTTGTAGCAGGCTCCTTTCAAATATACTCGCACACGTCTCTCGTTTTTTAGGGTTACGTACCTCAAAAGGAAAAAACGGAACCCTTATAGGCTAACTTTGTTGTTCTTCTATCTGTCTGCCTGTCAAAACCTAGTCGTATCTTTTTTTATCATTAACTTAGAAGTTCGATTTTTTTACAGCTTCAAGAGACCGTAGACTTGAATATATGGTTTTATTTCAACTCGATATCTCCACGCGTTCCTGTGATAAAGGGTCTTGACAGACAGACAGACAACAAAGTGATCCTATAAGGGTCCCGTTTTTTCCTTTTGAGGTACAGAACCCTAAAAAAGTAAAAAAATGATTACATATAAATGATGTTCCTTGATAAAGAAAATTTCGAACTCATTTGAACATCGAACGTCTTGGAGCAAAAACAAAAGCCAAATTGATTTCAAGCCATTTGCGCACAAAAAACAAAACACGATCGTGTCCAATACATTACTCCAGCGTATTTTACCAATTTCCAGTAAAGACTGCATTACTTAGCAAGATTCCCTTCACAAGGGCAGATAAACTTACACTTTAGGCCCTAGCACGAGCTCTTAATTCTATCCATTTGTCGACCTAAACTGAACTGTTAAAGGAATGGGGCTTTATGGGATGTATAGCTCCATCCCTCTTCCTCGCTCGCACGACTGACATTGGCCGTTAAGGTCCTTGCTCCCATTCAGTGCCATAAAACAGTGACTTTTTGAAGCATACTCCTCGGTAACGGCTGGGTAAATTAGATTTGAAAAAAAAAATGATATTTATTGTAGATTCATATACAACAAATGATAAATGATATTTCTTTTGGAAATAGGTATTTAAAAACACTTTTACACGGCAATTTTTTTGTCAATTTTAATTAGTTGAAACTGGTGTTTAATAGCTGACTACACTGAGAAGAAACACCGAAACGAACTCAGGGGTCTCTTTTAAAGTCCATACAGCAAACATGTAATGGTTAAATGATAATGAGAACCATGCAGATTGGAGTCTGAGACGGTCTTTTGAAGAAAGAACCACGCAGTTCTGAGTAGACCTGTCCAGTCAGTGCCGCATTTGTCAGTAGTCGTGTAGCTCAACTCAGAACTACTAAGGAGCTCAACGACTTGACGAACAATACCAAATAAAGGGCATTTGGGTAGGCCGCAAAAAGTACTCAAAACTGCAACCCATTATGTTAAAATTAAAGAAAAAAAAAATTAATCCACATAGTCCCCACATTTACAACAATAAAATTCACAAAAAATGTAAATATTGAAAATTGTAGAAAAATAATACATAAACTTATTTCAAAAATTAATGTAAAATTGTAAATATAAAAAATACAATGTCATTATTTTAAAAATAAACAAGTGTAATAATTGTTAAAATAATAAAAAATATATACATTAACATTATCAACGTACGATTTTTTCGTATGACTCATACTTTTGCCATAAAAAAAAAATATAACAACATGATATGTTTTCGCTTCATTTGCCCTACTTCTTTCAAAGGGCTTTGATCTTTAGTAATATTTTTATACAAAAAAATTGCTCATTAAATGTTTTTCTGAATGTACTTAGCATAATATATCCCCTACCCTAAGGTCGACTGGTAGAAAATGCCTAAGGCATTAAGTCCGCCTTTGTACAGTGTTTATTACTAGTACATAAAGTTTTAATAAATAAATAAATAAAACAATCAATATTTCGCAATAAAAATGGTTTTAAAGGTTAGCGGGACTCTATGCGGGCGCAGGAGGTAGATGTTCAAGGGACTATACGCCTTAAATCATTTATGCTCATCTGAAATTCAGAACAGTGTAGGAAAATGGTCTCGATTTTGTTACGCGTGATACAGCTGTTTTGTTAGCTATGTGTGTCGGGTTATAGGGCTTTGGGTAAAAGGTATTTTGAAGTTATATGGTGATGGAATATTGAAATAGTGAGACCATAAAGTCTTTAGTCAATCTTTGCTTTTTTTTCGCTGTCAGTGATAAGATATATCCAGAGAATTAAGTTTCGGTAAAATTGTTACTATTTACTTGTAAATAAAGTTGATATTTTTTTTTGGTTTTGGCCAATCATCCAATGACTTCTCCCGCGCAGGAGGGTGTCTCAGACTTTAACTGCCTAAACCTCCCGTGTTCTTTAGTTGCCCGTTGCGTTCTAAAGCCACTGTCACTCTTTAAAACATTCCCGCAACCCTAGTTGGTATCGACTCGGGCTCGTTCCGTACCGGACGGGTGCACGGTGAGCAACCAAACAAATTCACACATATTTTATATGGAGTCTCTTCGTGATGAGTAAGTCATCATCATCATCATTTCAGCCGAAAGACGTCCAATGCTAGACAAATACCTCCATAGATCCGTCTTGTACGTCTCGCATACATCGGATTTCCGTTACCTTCACATTATTAGTCTACCTGTCTACCTATTGAAAGGCTTGCCAACAGTTCTATTTTATATTTTAATAATAAAAATGTAATATTATATTACTTTAGTATGCCAAACGCGAAAAGGTGACTAGACATCCTCAAAGGAAATATAATCAAAACCTTAACAATCTTAATAAAGTTATAACAAGCTTCAAAAATATTGCTCTCTTTCACTCCTTTAACAAGTTTCTAAGTAGGTACTCGAATTTAATATAATAGTACACGCCTACAAAGTACAGATAAATATTTCGGTCTGGGTGTATTTTTTTTTTATTCTTATAGGTTCGTGCTTGACCGCCATCTCACCTGATGGAAAGCGACGATGCGGTCGACGATGGAGCGCGCTTACCTAGAAGTAACCTATTCACTCTTGACTTAAAGATTCCTGGGTTGTATCCATCAGGGAACACATATTCCGGCAAGTGTAGTATTGTATTGGGTGTATTGGGTGTGTAAGTTTACATCTTTGTAAACAAACCCACGATACATGAGCCATTCCTAGTTTGCGAAGCTGCTAGCATAAACTAGTATTATGATCAACGTTACCAACCTTAGGGCTAGTAGCATACTACACTGCTACAACTACTAAACTACCATATACACTGCACTACTACACTAGTAGTATACTACACTGCTATAACTACTACACTACCATATACACTGCACTACTACACTAGTAGTATACTACACTGCTACAACTACTACACTACCATATACACTGCATTACTACACTAATAGTATATTACACTGCTACAACTACTACACTACCACTGACACTGCACTAATACACTACTACTACTAGCATACTAGTATTGGGCTTAAGATAGTAGCATAATGAACCTTATAATGTTCCCACTGCTGGGATTCAGATCTCCTCTCTAGGAGGAGGGAATAGGCTGTAATCCACTACGAAGGCTCAACAGGCATTTATATAATCTATTAATATAAACAAGTATTTATATAATCTATTTATTTATATACTCGTATATAACAGGAGAAACTGACTGACTGATATATCGCACAGCCGAAACTCCTGGGACTAGGAACGTGAAATTTTGTACAAGGTTTCCTTTTATGACGTATGCGAGTATTAAGAGAGGATATTTAAAAATTCACCCCCTAAGGGGATGAAACGGGAGTCCAAAATTTGTGTGGAGAAACCTACTCTCACGCGGGCGAAGATGCTGGCAGAAGCAAGTCTATTCATAATATTTATAACTGACATATCAATGCACATCCGATATTACTCCTGTGATCAATACTCAGCGGGCTTGCGGACGGCGAACAATGAGTAGCTCGCCGTCCAACCGTCCGGTAACCGTCCGGACTGAGCCCAAGTCGTTGACAGCGCGTATTGTTCCACGCGTGTCTCAAGGAAATGTCAGCAGAAGCCTACTGGGGCCACGGGTAGTGTGAAAATGAAACCTGGAGACCTGGGACGAAGGCAAAGAAGGAACAGGATTGAGTTTTTAGTCAGTAAAAGTCTGACACACCCTCACGCTCCGCCCAAGAGCGAAAGATGTCATTGGATGATTTTTCCCACCTAAAAAATTTATCATTACTCAATTCTGAGAGAGAAACATACTCAGATTTATTATTAAAAAGATCGATCTCGTGAACTCACTGTTATGAAAGTTACAATTGGCACAGAATAAGCAATAGTACATTGGTGACACACGAGTTAGATTATTTTGGCAACTTATTTGTATTTTGGTATTATTAATATTATTTCAGAAGGAACATGCTCCCGGGGTAAGAAATATCCCATGATCTATTTATTTCAGGAGATGGTATATCCGTCTGTCAAATCTATATATAGATAAAAAAAAAAGATAAAATAAAGATAAAATAAGATAAATGAATAACTGTTCGTTAGTCTCGCTAAAACTCAAAAACGGCTGGACCGATTTGACTACTTTTGATCTTGAAATATTCGAGATAGTCCAGAGAAGGTGAGAAAAAATGGAAAAAATCACGACCAAAAATTTGTTTTAGACTTAGATTGTTTCGGTTCGCCAGCTCTAATTAAAATTTCATTATAAAATGAATTATGCTGTTCTGGTAATACCAGTAGATGGCGTTACCCTTTGAAAATTTAGCTAAAAGGTATCACATTATGACTATAAAGGCGGTACGAAGTTGGCCGGGTCAGCTAATTTTATATATTATTTTAGCAACTTATTTGTATCATCATCATCATCTTCCTGCCCTTATCCCGTGTTATTTGGGGTCGGCGCAACATGTTTTTTTCTTCCACTCTGCCCTGTTACTCGTCATGCTATCACTAACTTCCTTGCAACTTATTTGTATAGGTAATCAAAAAAATAAATGAATAAGCTTATAGTTACGTTACTTTGATTATTGTCCTTGTGATAAAGGTTTACTATGTATGATGTTTTTTTTAAGGTGGGAAATCATCTAATATTACTTCTACTACTTCTTATGCTCTAGAGCGAATCATGAGGGCGTGTCAGACTTTTACTGACTAATACGACATCTATGTTTCTACTTTGCCCTTGCATTCCAGGACCACGGGTTTCCTTTCGGAAGTCAACCCATGGCCCCAGTAAGATTCGGGTCTGCAGTTTGCTGACATCTTTGTGAAACGCGCGTAGGATACTACGCGCCGTCGGTCGACGACTCACGCTCATTTTGGACGGTTACCGGAAGGTTAGACGGCGACCTACCCATTGCTCATCGTCCGCAAGCCTACTTTTACGGTGGCTAGGAATAGAGATCGGGGTCCGGGCGAGTGGGCCGTAAAACCTAGCTTTTTAAAAAAAAAAGAAAGATTATTCAACTTATTCTTCGTAGTCTGTGTGGCATAATAAATAAAATAATCACAACATTCCATTTCCTTCGTTTACCGTTGTCTCTAATTTATTATTGATAACAAAAAGCAACGGAACTATATTTCCTGGCATTTTGGGATTTTCCCAATTTGTACAAGTAATCTGTCAGTGTACAAGATGAGAATTATGATTGCTGACAACAAATATATTATCGTTGCTCCATTGTTACTGTTTGAGAGAAGTTTCTTATATATTTCTGATCATATTGTACCATTTGGTGAAAAAAACTGGGCAAGTGCGAGTTGCAATCGCGCCCTGAGGGTTTCCGAATGGAATCTCGAAGATTTTACCGAATCGTATTTTTTTGTTTGTTTGTCGTAACAACAAGTTTACAGTTTTTAGATGTATTCCTATACCGATGCTATAAGACTTTGCTTTATGCAATATTTTAGGGTTCTGGGTCAATGGGAAGTACCCTATGTATTTTGATTTCCTCGAGAGTGTCAAAATATACGTTTTCTGAGAGATAAATTGAGTAGAACAAAAACGGAATACTTGTTCTGCGATTTCGGCGGTCTCTCCAATCCAATCCAATGCCTTTAGCTCTCGTTGGAACGCCCATACCGATCTGCTCCGACTTTCGGTACCTCGGGTCGCTCGTCCAAGGGGATGGTGAGGTAGACCGGGATGTAACACATCGGATCAACGATGAATGAAATGGCACGGGAACAACATGTGACCCACGGATGTCCCTCGAGTGGAAGGGTAAAATCTACAAAACCGCGATAAGGGCTTTCATACCGTATGAATCAGAATGTTAGGCTGTAAAAAAGACAAATGAAAAAAGATTGCATGTAAGGGAGATGAGAATGTTAAGATGGATGTGTGGTGTGACGAGAATGGATAATGTGAGAAATGAGTGTATTAGGGGAAGTTTGAAAGTGGCGCCAGTGACTGAAAAGTTGAAAGGGAATCGTTTGTCTTGTCACTAACTAAAAACCAAAAAAACATATAATAAACCTACATCACATACCTGAAAGACAGTCTATGCACCGCCATCCATTGAGACACCATTAGGCCATCCACCCTGCCGGCTACAAGAGCTACAAGGCATTGATTGACATTATTTGTTTTGATTTTTATTTTGATATTGTTGTCATAATAGTAAAGGGAGATATATTGGTGATATAAATAATGAGGTGTTTTTTTTTTAAACAGAATACCACGCAGTTCCAAGCAAGCACATTCATGAAACAGCGCTAGTGAGTTGTAACGAGCGTGAGGAGAATAAATATCTTCACACTAGTGTAACATATTATGCTTAGGAAACTGTATGGTTTTGTGTTTAAAAAAATATCACCACATTACTTATATCACCAATATATCTTCCTTTACCATATATATTTTATTTTATCGATAAACTGTTTATGATAGCAAATATTATTTTCATGCATAATATATTCCCATCTACGTGTCAACACAAATAAAAAAATCTAACACAACTCAAAATAAAGCCCTGTATCCATTTCCAGTTCCACTGAATTAATACAAACTTTATAGGTTCATTACAGAACAAAAACATTGAATAAAAATCCTCGTTCATTACAACTTTTCAAAACTCTCGTTCCCAATAGGAATAAAATTTTACTGCATTCCCATTAGCTACGCGTCGTATTATAAAAAAAAAAGTTGGCTGCTCAATGGTCTGGCAAAAGAATGAAGCCAGTGTCTAATAACTTTCGAAGTTCGTTCATTCATTTTGCACTCTCATTTCGTACAATCGTTGACCGTATGATGGTTTTTATGACAGAAAATTGAATTTTATTTTGTACTTATTAAGGCCGTTGTCTTTTAGTGGAAAGAAGTATCAAGTATTGCTTAATTATATTGGTACTAAATTACTTGTGTAAATACTTGAACGCCAGACTGTTTAAATAAATTTTGCTGAGATATCTATAAAGATACATACTCTTTTTTTTTAAAATGTTATTTATTATATCGAATATATAATTATATTTAGGGACAATTAGATAATTATATAATCAGACAATGATATAATCTATATATATAAATAAAATTATAATGTTTGTTTTTAGTGCCAAAAGATTTCTTTTTACTAAATACATATGAAAGTTATTCGATAATTATAAAAAAAAAAAAAACTGTCTATCAGTTTGTTCCGGTTTTTCTCCAAAATGACTGACGGATAACTGAAACTTTCACTGGTAGATAGCTGATGTTGAAAATCTAACGTAGACTTAGGGTTAAAGAATTAGTTCCATGCACAACTAAAACTTCTTGCAGGCAGGCAGTGTATTGTTTTACACAACTCACGCTGGTGAAGTCAACGGGAGTTGACCGGCGACTCGTGAGGGTCGATTTCAACACATGTGTGGAAAAGGGCGCGAGCTCACCTTCGCCACAATTTAACGAATCAGGCTTAGTGCTAAGCGACCCCTACGAGTTGCTGGTCCCCATGATGCAGGTCTTCACCGGACATGGTAAATTCGGAAGGTTCCTGCACCGGATTCGTGCGGAAGAAACGCCTGGATGTCGCCCTTGTGTGGACCACCCGGAAGACACGGTGGAACATACGGTAGAGGTGTGCCCCGTTTGGGCAGAGCACCGCCGTGTCCTCGTGGGAGCGATCGGCGGCAACGATCTCTCGCGCCCAGCCTTGGTACCTTCTTTGCCTTCGTCCCGGGGCCCCGGGTTTCTCTTTCACAATACCCGTGGCCCCTGTAGGCTTCGACCCTGCTGGGCCCCTACGATTAGCTGACATCTCCCTGAGGCGCGCGTGGAACAGTACGCGCCGTCGAAGACTTCACGCCCCACTCAAGGGCGGGAAATGTCATTAGATGATTTGATTGTAAAAAAACGAGTCTTCAGTTAACTTCTATTTATTTATTTTTAGTGAGTGTATTGAATAACGTCGTTTTGTTATAACCCTTATTACAAGGCAATAAAGCCTTAATCAGCTTTTACTATGAATCAATGTATTTTTCCACTATATACATGCTGATGTTGCACTTTTACCTAATGCATGGAAATTATATGCATTTTTAAGTCAGTTAGATTCTGGACGCAGTCGCGTAACCTATTGTGCCCAAATTTAGGGAGCACTTAAGAGAGACATTGCCAAAATTAAGTGTTAAATTCATGTATCTGTGTCTGTGGTGATTAAAGTGGTTTTAGTAGAATAATTGCCTTTTTTAAAAAAAGACAAACGGGGTCGGCCTTGTAACAGTTTGATACACGTGGAAATTTGTCATTGCAGCACTTGGTTTCAGTGATTGGACTGGAAATAAGTCTCATAATATACATTAATAATAATTTTCTAGTATTAAATAATCCATGGCTAAGTTAACAAATTTTAATATAAATATATTTTTAAACCACTAGCTAGATAATGAGCTTTTATATGTCATACAACCTTCACCTGATTTAAGTCATTCTGTTCCTTGGGATCTAATGAGCGTTCCTTAGGGAAAAAAAATATTTGAATTTGGAACTTCAAAACCAGTGAATTAAAATATACGTAATCAAACGAGTTCATTAATCGAATTCAAAAATCAAACTGGCCACTAATAAAAAAAAAATTGTTACTGTTGGATCCAAAAAAAATTATTAAAGAGCAGAGGAAAGGATAGAAGCGTTATAAAAAATTAAAACTACAGCTCAATCCAATAGTGAATTTTGTTTGTTTCAAATCTCAAAACATGTCGTAAATATGGTTATATTTCTCTAATATATAATTTGTTTCAGTATATTTTGTTTTAATTGTGTAAAAAGTAGAGTATCCAAAATGGGGATAAAGCGGTCTTTATCTTGAGTGGCTTGAATTCCACACTACACTTAGGTTTCTGTATTAACTCCTTCGCAGAGCTCGGGAGTTAGCTACATAAATCCCTCACTACATTCAAAATTAAAACTTAGCAACCTTTGTTTCGTTCGGAATCCAACATGCCACCCGCGACTTTAAGACACTGTTTTATTCCCTAGTCACATTATCCACTTGTAACATTACAAAGTTGCTAAGAACATCAGAGAACTTGCGACTTCAATTGCCAATCCATACCACGACTTTCTACGACAAATCATTTACTGTCCAGGCTGCTCGTCTGTGGAATAAATTACCAGACACAATTAAACGTGCTCAATCGTTGCCTGTTTTTAAAAGACTCGTTAGAGACCATTACCTGTCGCTGTGAGTATCGATAGTCATGATTCATATTTCTGTCTATAGTTTTCAATGGTTATATATGTATATATGTATCTATTATATAGCATATGTATATATTTGTGTATCTATTATAATATATTATGTTTAATGCTGGTTCTGTCACACCAATATGACCTGCCCCATTTCTTGTCCAGGCAATTACTGTCTATTCCAGGTTGCCTGGAAGAGATCGCGGAATGCGGTAAGGCCGCCCATTGTATGTTCGTATGTGTTTTAGTTTAGTTTCTTTTTATATTTATATTGGTGTACAATAAAGGATATAATAAATAAATAATAATAAATAAATAAACATTTCATTGCTTATTGAGATATTCAAAATATATTTGGGACATTTGGGACCGCCTCTATCGTGATCACTTGATTAAAGTGAAAGCTAGAATAAGATTCAAATAATTGTATTTAGATATACATTTATCCTATCTACATTATCATTTGCCATTATCTGACAGTTATTATTGATAAATGCAAGCTGAATATTCTCTGTAGTATTTGAAACTTATCTAGAATGCCAACGAGTGTCGTTAAATTGGGAGACAGTATTAATGTAAGCAGAGATATCTTTTATTAAAGCTATGAAGAGAAAATCTTTGTTTGCCAGAACAAACAACGATATCTTAGTAAGAAAATATAATTCGCAAGTAAGCATTCTTACATTTTCTCGAAAAAGGGGTTGGAAATTTGGAAGGCCATTTATTTTTAATTTTCTTGAAGGTCATCTATAGATTCTAAAATTTCCTTCCCTCAGACACTAAAACTACTTTGGTCCAATCGCTTATGTTACCTATAATTGACTTAGCTGATGTTTGTTACCCTGATCTATCCCAAGTACTTCTAAACAAATTGGATTGACTTCTCAACAACTGCATTCACTTCATATTTGATCACATTTCTTCCTGTCATTCTCAGCTTAAATGGCTGCATATTCATCACAGGAGATCCTTCAGATCCCTCTGTAGCCTCTTCACCATAATGAACGATCGTTATGCTCCTGATTCTTTAAAAAAATATCTTAAAGGGTCGGGCAGTTCTCATAATCTTAACTTTAGTGCATCCAAAAACATGCTTCTTCATATTCCTTCTCACCTGGCTTTATGTTCAATTTTAACGCTGTCTCCACCATAAAACTCTGGAATCTGCTTCCCTTTGACAGCAAAAAAGCTGAAAGTAAATTTTCCTTCAAGCGTAAAATTTGGATTTGAAGTTCTCTCAACCTTAGTTCGATCTTCGTCATAATTGTTGTATTTTAAGTTCTCTTCATGATTTGATATTTTATATAGTATTTTGGGTCCCGGGTTTCTTTTTCATACTACCCATGGCCGCAGTAGGCTTCGACCCTGCTGGGCCCCTACGATTTGCTGACATCTCCCTGAGACGCGCGTGGAACAATACGCACCGTCGACGACTTGGGCTCGGTCCGGACGGTTACCGGACGGTCGGACGGCGAGCCACCCATTGCTCGCCGTCCGCAAGCCCGCGCCTACGTGTACATAACTCTGGCGTATCGTCACGAGCACTGTGATAGTGAACGTGTATATATTTTCCCCCTCCTCCGCCTTTGAATTTTGCGGGTTACCCAGGAGCAAAAATCAAATAACTTTAAGTCTTTCTTTGTCCCATAGACTACGCATCTAATAAAAAAAAAGTGTAGCGATGGAAAATATGGGAATAGTTATTGATTCTCAACAAAAGAATGGCTGCGTTTATTTTAGCAATGAAAGAAAAGATTCTATAGAATAAATGTGTGTAATATACAGATAAAATAAAAATGCAGGATCAATGGGGTATGGAATATTCCTTTGTAAAAATATCAAAGAAATGACTTGCGAACAAAAGGATTTCGAATTCTGGCGTAGCTCCATCTACATCCATACTTATGCGTTTTTATTTTACTGTCAGGGGCGTAGCTACCGCCGTATCAGCTGTATCAATGATACGGGGCCCATTATTATATTATACTAACCTTAAATTATCTAATTGATAAAAGGTCAATAGTTAATGATTATCACTAAATGATAGGCTGTTCTAATAGTTATTAGCTCGCTGAGCTCGTTCTAGCATTTTCTACATAAGACGACAAGAAAAAATTCAACCTATTCAAATACCAGGGCCTCAAGTCTGCTATTAGAATAGTGTCGGAATGGTCTATCATTGACTTAATAATTGTTGATTTTGACCAAGTTTGGTAATCTACTAATGTAATGGCGTCATTATGACTTCCCAATGGTCAACCACTGACACTCCATTGAAAGAAATGGCATAGAATGGTAATCTCGTACATAATGACAAATGAATATTTGACGTATGCGGATAACTGCCAAAACTTTGACAGTTCCTTTGATCAGTGACCTACCATTAGAACGTCATTGTGCAGTCAATGCTTATAATTTGTTTCGAGAGAGCTCGATATTGTCATTCTACCGCAAGATCATTGACCGATCAGTGATCGACGAATGTATATGAATTATCAGATTACGAACTTTTAGCAAAATGACAATGGGATCGTGTCGGAATGACGAATTTATAAAAATAGCAGACTTAGGCCCCAGATTAGTAAGAGAGCTCATTATTATTTTCGAGGCCTCTCAAGGTACTATTTATATGCTAGTAGAAGCAATTTTGTACAAAAAAACAAACTACAAAAATATTTCATATGCCCCGTTAGGACTAGCTACTCCAATGTTTAATATTGATAGTGACACGGTTTTTTTTAGGTGGGAAAATCATCTAATGGAAAATTGCGCTCTTGGGCGGAGCGAGAGATATTGTCAGACTTTTACTGACTAACAACCCACTCCTGTTCCTTCGTTGCCTTTCGTACCAGGGCCGAGTCTTCCTTTCAGAATCAGATCTGTGACACACAGACGAGTGCTTTACTTACATAGTATAGTTGATTTCAGCACCATTGCTCTCAAAACGGTAAAGGAAAACGTAAGAAAACCAGCGTGTCCTTTTTTTGAAGGAAAATCTCCTTGATGCACGCGTGGAACACTACGCGCCGTCGACTACTTGAGCTCGGTTTGGACGGTTACCGGATGGTTGAACGGCCAGCTACCCATTCAAAGTCAAAGTCAAAGTTTTTTATTTCACATAGGCCTATATGGGCACTTATAAAACGTCAGAAGCTAGTGCACGCATTGCCGCAAGCCCGCGCCTTCGGTGGCTGAACCCTGCATGTCCTAGAACAACATTGGAAGACATGGCAAGGTTGTTGGTACTGCATGGAGGATTACGGCCCATTCACTCCTATAGACAGGAGGCCAGAGTCCCAGCAGTGGGAACATTATAAGGTTGATTAGCTGTACTTTTCAGGATTTATAAGAGACCAATAACAGAACTGTACAGGTTGCATAATACGGTTAGAAAAAATCATCGATCCCAAAAGAAGAAGATGATTATACTGTAATATTATACTTATTTTGCTATATTATAAATACCAACATTTATTATAATTATAATAATAATTTTCTACAACTTTCAAACAACGCCATCCAGTCCCAAGTTAAGCAGAGCTTGTGCTATGAGTACTAGACAACTGATAAACATACTTATATATTTCTAAACACATACATAATATAGATAAATTACACCCAGACACAGAACAAATGATCATGTTTGTCACATAAACAATTGTCTTGGGTGGGAATCGAACCCACGACCTCCGGCATGGCAATCAGGCCCACTGACCACTAGACCAACAGGCCAGTCAAATAAGTAATATATATGTTTTGTTTTGTTGCAGGTACAGGAACGAAAGCAGCCCTCGACTGATTCGTAAGTATTCAAAAGTTTCGTATATTTTCATTTCGACTTTAATTTCCAATTTGACGTTTATAAAAACAGTCTATCGTCCAATTAATGCCAGAGAAACTGAATTTAAAACAGATTTTCCAAAATCACTTAGCGAACCAATTACAAACTCAGTTTTATTACTAATACCAAACTAATAGAACATTTTCAATACGAATCTAAATAAAAAACCGGCCAAATGTGAGTCGGACTTGCGCACACAGGGTTCTGTCCGCCCGTAGTAAGAAAACGGAGAAAGAAATCAAAATTAAATCAAAAGCATTTTATTTCAAATAAACCATTTACAGGCACTTTTGAAATATAAAGAAGTCAGTCAGTCAGAAAAAAAAAATGATGCTAATTGCACATTCCAAAGCGTAGATCTCTATGGAGAAGAATGTGCAAGAAACTCCATATCTCTGTTACATGTTTCTTGTCGCTATCATGTGAGAATTGTTCTCAAATAAAAATAAAAACTAAATACAGATATTACAATAGCAACTGGCAGCTAAGAGATGACCAGTCTCAACTGACAGCGGCCGTTCACGGACATGACGCTAATATTAGCACCACTCAGCTCAACCATTTTGGAGGGAACCGAATGATCCAACACACACGCCACCATCAGTGAGACATTTGAGTGAGCATGACAATCTCTCATCTGCCATGCTCATGCTCATCATCATGCATCTCAAATTAGGTTTGTTGTATTGGAGCCCCTATTAAATATTTATTTTATTCTCTTTTTAGTATTTTTTGTTATGGCATCAACAAAAATACATTATGTGTGAAAATTTCAACTGTTTAGCTGTTACAGTCTATGAGAGACAGCCTGGTGACAGACAGACGGATAGCGGAGTCTTAGCAATAGGGTACCATTAACTTATCATCATCATCATTTCAGCCGAAAGACGTCCACTGCTGGACATAGGCCTCCCCCAAGTGCCGCCACAATGAACGGTCCGTGCGTCTCGCAACCATCGGACTCCCGCAACCGTTACCAGGTCATCGGTCCACCTTGTAGGAGGCCTTCCAACGCTACGTCTTCGGGTACGTGGTCGCCATTCCAGAACCTTTCGACCCCAACGGCCATCCGTTCTGCGAGCACTGTACCCTGCCCATAACATAACACGAAGAATCGCCAAACTTAAGTGGCAATCACTTAAGTTTGGCGATTCTTCGTGTTATGTCGGTAACCTTAGTCCTCCTGCGGATATCTTCATTCCTGATTCGATCACACAAGGAAACTCCAAGCATAGCCCTTTCCAATGCCCTTTGAGTATCTACGGAACCTTAAAAATCCAGGCAAACCAATTCCCATCGCGCCCAGAAGATCTTAAAACTAGAGAGTAGAAAAATACCGCAGTAAACGAACATTTTAAACCTGTTAACATAATTTATATGGTTCCCGAAAATAATTCCAAATAAAATATTTACTATCCATCTGTCAGTCAGGTCGTAAAATGAGTGAAATCGTTAAGAAAACGAAATTAGAAAAGTTACCGTACTAAATTAGTGAGGCAAGATTTATAGGGCGGGTACATGCATTAACTGTACGCTGATGTAGTAAAAATGTTTGTATAGTAACTGTTTTTAAATATTCTTTTTTTTAGAGTTCCGTACAGATACCGGCACGGATCTTGAGCGCTGACTTCTACCGTTTTACTTGCGCAGAAGCACGCAGAAGAGAGTATTGCTCGCCTATGTCATAAAAGAAAACTTTGTGCAAAATTTTAAGCTCCTAGGCTCTGTAGTTTCGGCTGAGCTTTGATATGTCAGTCAGTCAGTTTCTATTTTTATATATATAGATTATAATAATAATATTCCACAACCATCACACAGCACCGCCTAGTCCCAAGCTAAGCAGAGCTTGTATTATGAGTACTAGACAACTGATACATATCCTTATATATTTCTTAATACAGACATATTATAGATAAATTACACCCAGACACAGAACAAACGATCGTGCTCATCACACAAACATTTGTCACACGGGTGGGAATCGAACTCATGATCTCCAGCTTAACAGTCGGGGCCACTAACCACTTGGCCAACAGTCCCATATATTTCCCGTTGATCTAAAATCCTGAAATTTGGCATGAAGCAAGGTCTCATAACCAAGTATAGGAAAAAATCTGAAAACTGTAAATTTGTGTATTTAATTCACAAAAAAAAACTTTTGCGAATCGGAAAAATCTTTGAGACTCTATTCGGAAATTTATTTAATTATTTACGTAGGTAAATTTGTACAGCATCCTCGGTGCGTGTGTCCGACTCGCACTTCACCGGCTTTTTTAAAATAGATTAGCGTTTTACGTTTTTAGCTGCCTTTGAGTAGGAGCTTGAAAAAGATCAAAGAAACGATGGAAAAATTATTTGAAAGATGAGATAGCTACTGAGAAGTTTTTTTTAGGTAAATATCATCAAATAGCTTTAAAAACTTTAGCTTGTTTGTTTTAAAAAAAAAGCTTTGCCCCACACCAGAATTCATACAGAACTAGCAAACCCGGCGAACTCCGTTTCGCCACCAGATGTCTTCGTTTTATGTAACATTTCGTTTGGTGAATAAAAGAAGAAGAATTTTTTTTTTTTGCTATAATCCTCACGGAGCCCGAGACCTTTCCAACGAATGCAAAACCGTGGAAATCGGTTCGTGCGTTCTGGAGTTATAGCGTCAGGAAGGAAAACCCGACTTATTTTTATATAGTAGAAAAGATTGAGAGTTTGTCATGGTCACTCAAATTTCTCGCTGATGGTGGCGTGTTATTGGGTCATTCAGCTCCCTTCAAAATGGTTGAGCTGAGTGGGACTGATGCACGCGTCATGCTCGTGAACGGGTGCCGTCAGTTGATACTGGTCATCTCTTAGCTGCCAGTGGCTTAATTCAATTTCAATTTTTTTAATTAGTTTTAATTTTTTTTTATAATTATTATTACTTATCTACATTGTGCTCACATATTAGAAGCGACAAGACATATGTAACCAAGGTTTATGTAATTCATAATATGATTTAAAAGTCATGTGTCCATGGAGTTTCTTGCACGTTCATCTTCATAGAGATCTACACTTTGGAACGTGCAATTTAGCTTTGTTTTTTTTTTTAATGACCGACATTTTGACAATTCAAAAGTGCCTGTAATTGGTCTATTTGAAATAAACGTTTCTGATTTCTGATTTCCCTGGTGGGTCTGTATCGTGGGTGCGTTTACTACCATGAACCTGTGGGTTAAATTAGAATTTACTTTAATCACTAGGTAGTTGATTTTTTTTTTAATGATATAAACCAGTGCTAGACTGCGATCCCACCTGATGGTAAGCGGAGATGCAATTAATGATGAATGTGTTCTATTTCTTAATTTGGGGTGGAGACTAATTGAAACGACCTTTTATCACTGTAGTTTATTTGCGACTGAATAATATTCCCTACGTATCATGGGCGCAGCCGTGCGTCATAATAATATCACTGATTAAGCATTTACATTGTAACCCTACAGTAGCCCCTTCCTAATAAAGGGGCTACTGTAGGGTTACAATGTAAAACACACACTTATACAACTTATTATACATATGTAGGTTATACTTGAACATTATATGTGGATGTCGAACCCGCAACACGTAGTGCCAACCAATCACTCAACCATTGCGCCAACCGTGCTGACAGTATCAGTTTAAAGATATACCGCAGCCCTTTTGCGCAGTTGACTGGCCAATTTGTCTAGTGGTTAGTGGCCCTGACTGCTATGCCGGAGGTCGTGGGTTCGATTCCCACCGAGGACAAATGTCTGTGTGATGGGATGAAACGGGGGTCCAAAGTTTGTATGGAGAAACCGAATTTCACGCGGGCGGCCGCTGGCAGAAGCTAGTTATATTATAGTTGCCTTTTGCGACTGATTCTCTCAAAAATACCCAACGGGCATCACCCCTACTGAGCCCCTACGATTTTGTTAACATCTCTTTGAGGCGCGCGTGGAACACTATGTGCCGTCGATGACTCAAGCTAAGTCCTCTCCAGTAGCAATCGGACGGCGAGTTACACATTGCTCGTAATCCACAAGCCCGTGCCTACGGTGACCGGGAATTGCTGTATGATACCCGACAGCCATGGTGTCTCTTACGTCGACGGTTGGGGCTCGGGCGTGAGGATATCCGTTCTCTCATGATTGCCACGAGAGCCTCCTAAGATATTGGTCAAGGCTTGTGGCTATTGAGCCATTGGCTGACACGACTATTGGTATAATGAGCGCTGAATCCACTTCCCACATGTCAATAACCTCGCGAGCTATCTTGGCTTAGCTCACGAAGTGCCTTACGCTTCTTGTCTTCTGGCGTTTTGGTGTTAAATCAGCTGTTAAGTTTTCATTTGGCTATTGTTATTGCGATTAGCAAATCACAGAATTTTTACAACACATCTGTGTATTTGTGAAGGTTCAGTGGTTAAAGCATCTGCCTCGCTACTCATGAGCAATCCGTAAGGGTTTGAAGCCGGTCAAGTACCAATGTGAATTTTTCAATTAATATGTACTTGTCTAGTAGTATATATCGGATAATACTGACACAACGTGCCTCGGAAAGCCCGTAAAACATAGATCTTTGACCCTCTGACCGCCTGTAACGACAAAAAGAAAATTCTTCCAAAGCATATCGCGTTGCCTAGCAACTGGGTTGTGTAGGTTTTTTAATTGTAATTTCACTTCTTAGCTGTAGGTACATATAATAAATGTGTTCCCAAAACGTTTTGTGCGTGTTGATGTGATATTTCTCCAATTCTTCAAAATAAAACTGAATCCTTAGCCAACACGATAAATCCATGTTAACCTAAAACTCGACGTGGCGAGAAAGTTGGCGCCGTAAATTAATTTATGTACTTTACCGATTATTCACGAAGTCGAACGAATCCGATTTTATCTTAAGTTTTTATTCAATTTCCAATACTTTTAATGTGTTTTATATAAGTTTGACACAGCTTTCATGTTATAGGATTTTTAGAAACACATTACACACACACAAACATTTGCGAAAACATTCAATAAAAACTTGGTAAGTGCGAGTCAGACTTGCGCACTGAGGGTTCCGTACAAACGTGAAAGGTAAATTGCGGTTTACGAATTATGACTTATTAAAAAAAAACTACTAACTAGATCTTGTTCAAACTAATTTTCGGTTAAAGTTTACATGGTAATGTACATCATGTATTTTTTTAGTTCTATCGTTCTCTTATTTTAGAAGTTACAGGGGGGGGGGACATTTTATCACTTTGGAAGTATCTCTCGCGCTAACTATTCAGTTTAGAAAAAAATGATACTAGAAACCTATCTATATCATTTTTGAAGACCTATTCATAGATACCCCACACGTATGGGTTCGATGAAAAAAAAAATAGAATTTCAGTTCTAAGTATAGGGAACCTCCAAAATTTCAAGTCAAGTCAAGTCAAAGATTTTTATTTCACATAGGCCTACATGGGCACTTATAAAACGTCAGAAGCTAGTGCACTTTGATGTATTTTTCTATTTTTGTGTGAAAATCCGAATACGGTTCACAGAATACATGTACTTACCAAGTTTCAACAGTTATAGTTCTTATAGTTTCAGAAAAAAGTTGCTGTGACATACGGACGGACAGACAGACATGGCGAATCCATAAGGGTTCCGTTTTTTGCCATTTGGCTACGGAACCCTAAAAATGGAGTTTTTCGTTCACTTAACTTTATTTTCACGGCCTTAAATATTTAAAACCACCATCGCAGTACGGAATACATATGTAAATATCTCTCACATCATAAAAACATAACGGGTTCCGTGGAAATGTTAGAACATTTCCATATACGTTTCATAGCCCTTGTAAATGTTAATGGTATCATTTGAAAACGATCTGAAAAGAATATTACAAATCTTGTTGTGTTGGATTGCCATCTTATTGGACTACATTGTTGTGTGGTCTGTAGTCAGGTTCGATTAGAAGAAGTAATAATACGACTGTTTGGTTTGAAGGTTCGGTACATTGATATCTGTGTTTAATGATGGCTACAACCCGGGAATCTTTTAGTCAAGAGTGAATAGGTTACTACTAGGTAAGCGCGCTCCATCGTCGACCGCATCGTCGCTCTCCATAAGGTGAGATAGCGGTCAAGCGCGAACCAATCAAAAATTTAAAAAAAAATTACAGAGTAGGTACCTGTTGGTCCATAGATGAGAATAGGCCAAGAACCTGTGAGCATTCTCAAAAAACTCCTGACTATGTAACATCAGCAATAACACGAAACATACCCAAAATACATTAACCTTTTGTCACAATAAAAAACATATCAAAACGAAGAAATTTAATAAAAAAACTCGCCTCGCAACACTGCCTGCTTTACCTTTTAATATTTAAAAAGATTATCGCAATACAAAATAACGGGGTTCTGCAAAAAGGTAGAGAACTCGTATTTCAATATTCATTTCCATTACCTTTGTAAATTTTAATACGTTTTGACAGCTATCTGAATGAGTTACAAAGAATCTGTCCACTACCCTAGGGCTTCATCCTTTTTTAGAGTTCTGTACCTCAAAAGGAAAAGCAGAACCCTTATAGGGTCACTTTGTTGTCCGTCAGTCTGCCTGTCTGTCAAGGCCCTTTATCTCGGAAACGCTCGGAGATATCGAGTTGAAATCAAAACTATATACTCAAATCGTCGGTCCCTTGATTTTATGAATAAATCAAAGTTCTATTTTATCTTCTAGTTACAAAAAAAAGATACGGCTAATTATATCGCAAGAAACGTATACTCTCAAGGGTATTAAAATTCATATATAAATTTCAGGATTCGAACGGGAAGTATCCCGTTTGAATCCTGAAATTTGGCATAAAAAAAGGTCTTATAGCACAGATATAGGAGTAAATCTGAAAACAGTAAAATTTTTGTTAATCACATAGAAAATATTTTTCTATTCGGAAAAATCTTCGAGGCTCCATTCAGGAATTGAACTGTTTATATAAGTATAGGTAAGTTAAAATTTGTACGGAAGCTTCAGTGCGCAAGTCCGACTCGCACTTGCCCAGTTTTTTTTAAAGGTATATAGTCCCTTGAACATCTGGCCGGAGTTAAATGGACAAATACTCTTACTGCCCGTCTAGGCGCCTGGGCGCATTTAATTCCAGCCATCAGCGCCCGCATAGAGCCCCACTGACCTTTAAATCCATTTCCTTTGCGAAATATTGATTGATTTACACATGCTATTTATTTATTTATTTATTTATTTATTATATTCTTTATTGTACACCAATACATATACAAAAGGACACTAAACTAAGACACATACGTACATACAATGGGCGGCCTTATCGCATTCCGCGATCTGTTCCAGGCAACCTGGAATGGACAGTAAATTGCCTGGATAAGAAATGGGGCTGTCATTGGTGTGACAGAACTAGCATTAAACATAATATATTATAATAGATACACAAATACATACATATGCTATATAATAGATACATATATAACCATTGCAAACTATAGACAGAAATATAAAACATGACTATCGATACTCACAGCGACAGGTAATGTTCTCTAACGAGTCTTTTAAAAACAGGCAACGATTGAGCGTGTTTAATTGTGTCTGGTAACTCATTTCACAGACGAGCAGCCTGGACAGTAAATGATTTGTCGTAGAAAGTCGCTAGTCGTATGCTATGTACTTTCTGAAGAACACTTTGCCAGCAATTTTTCACTTTTTTGTGTAAACATATTTCTAAAGATCAAAGCCGTTTGAAAGGAGTAGCGAAAACAAGTGAAAAATATCATGTCATTAAATATATTTTTTTTTGCGAAAGTATTAGTTATTCGAAAAAATCATATGTTGATAATGTTATACATGAATCTGTAGTAAATTTATATATATATATATATATTAAATCTATTGTGACCAAGCCGTTACCGAAATCATCTAATGACTTCTCCAGCTCTAGCTGCACACAAAAATAATCACACCTATCACACTGAAATAGGTTTTTACCTATGAATGTACCGTTTTCTAAAACGGTAGTTTCTTTGTTGGAATTCTTAATATGAAAAAACGTTTTTTTTTTTATTAGCTCTCATGATCTCATTATAAGTACTGCGATAATACAGAAAATACAAAACACAAAATATATCCAATAAATACCTACCTAATTTCAAAAAAAGAATAACGTACCTTTAACATAGAGTTTATTTGAACTTATAATTCCAAGTCAATCCAAAGATATAACACTTCAAAGCAACCCGTTTTAGATAACAGCAATTTTCATAGATTTTTTTTTAGGTTGGAAAATTATCTTATGACAAATCCCGCTCTTGGGCGGAGCAAATTTTACATTAAAAAAAAAAATTACACCATATAATGTAGATTCTAATTAATGTTTTTATTACAATTTATTCAATTATGCTAAACATTAGTCTATAATTAATTAAATCTTGTTTTAAATTCAATTAAATAATTGTTTGGTCAATTCATTCATTTTAATCATATAGGAAATATAGTATTAGAAGAACAATATCCCAAGGAAAGTCAAATTGTAATGACAGTAAGGCCAAATCACAAAATAGATGGGTACAGAAGTCTACATACAAAGCGTACTCGCAACGAACACATAGACAGCGCTCACGGACACGATATCTCGGCTCAATTCAGCTCAATGTGAGCTCGAGTGCTATTCGTTTGAAACACGCGTCTGTGAATTTTTTTGTGGAAAAATAGACCAACATAAATTATTCTAAGTGTTCAGTAGACGGTTTTTAAATTCAACATCAAACAGTGAATTGACGTTTTTTAGGCTACCAGTTGTTTCAGAGAGGTAAGTAGATATTTGCTTATATTTTGATGGTTTGTTTTGACGTAACGCAGAACAGGCCCCGCGCCAAGAAAGAGAATACAATTTTGTGGCCATGTAATTTTATTTTTACAATTATTCAGATTAGGTACGTATTTATCACCGCGCCCGGTTGCACTTGGACAGTTCGGCGCCACGCGCTGACCCTAGCCCAATCGCCGAGCGTAGGTATAAAAATAAAGTACATACATGAGATTGACTTCTGTGTTTATCTATTCTGTGGCCAGATGCTGAATAAAAGGACTTTGGTCAAAGAGCTTGTAATTGAATTTTTGAAGGAGGGTCTCAAAATATAGGTCAGACTATCGGGTTACGTTGATTTTTCCGCCCTTTTTTAATGGCACACTTAAATTACTTTATCGGAAATTTGGGAAGGCCAGATGGATGGATTTATGAATTTTTTTCTAACAGCGGTCAATAGTAGAAAATTATGCCAATTAAACATAATAGGTATTTCCGGGATTCCCATTTCCCGTTTAGCCGTTCGAGCGTGAAGAAGTAACAAATATACAAACACACACATAAACTATTGCCATTTTAGGGTTCCGTACCTCAAAAGGAAAAAAACGAAAGCCTTATAGGATTACTTTGTTGTCCGTCCGTCTGTTTGTCCGTCTATCAAGACCCCTTTTTCTCGGGCACGCGTGAAGGTATCGAGTTGAAATTAAAACCATATACTGAGGTCTGCGGCCCCTGGAAGCTGTAAAAAAATCAATTTTTTAAGTTACCGAAAAAAAAAGATACGGCCGTTTATGTTGCAAAAAACGACTTAATACTTCGACATTCTCAAGGGAATCAAACTCGTTGTCCTAGAATTCTAAAATTTGACATAAAGCAAGGTCTCATAGCAGAAGTATAGGAAACAATCTGAAAATTAAAAATTTGTAGTTACGTCACAAACAAAAAAAATGTTTGCGATTGGTAATATAGTGATTGAATGGATATAGAATTACAACACAACTGATTTACTTTATGTTTTATACCACACAACTTGCATTTGTCGGTCTCGGTCGTTATGGCTACACTTGGGGGAGGGCTATGCCCTTTTTTTTAAACAGTTGCCCCAGACTAGGCGCAACATATTAACTCATATATAGACAAGACACTCAAACCCAAAACATTCATCTGTAGACAGAACAAATAATAATTGTTCCATGCGGGAGTCGAACCCGCGACATGCAGCGCAGCAGTAAATCGCTCAACCGTGCCGTAAAATGATGATGATCATGATGATGATGATCATGATGATGATGGTGATGATGATGATGATGATCATGATGATGATGATGTCATATAAGGACTTTTTCACAAGACTACAAAAACATTCAATAAAAATGGTATCTTTCGGTCACTCAACTTTATTTTACACAACTGATTTACTTTATGTTTTATTTCACACAAGTTGCATTTTCAATGTCACAAATTGAAATGAAAGAACATGTCAGAGAAGTTTTGAGTCATAGTCATGTTTTTATACTCACTAACTAACCTCAAATCGTAACAAATCTTTACGAATGAACTTAATGTTATTATGCAAGCAGAGCCGTTACAGACTGATTGAACGAAGCTATCGTTCAATCAATCTGTAACGGCTCTGCTATGTTCGGTTTAAACTTAGCTGACACGAAATGTCAAACTTGTATGACATTTTGCGCGTACTTTATTTGACAGTCGACATTCGCATTCACATTCCCGAATATTGAATTTGAATATTCGCATTCGCTAGTGAGAGAAATATAACATTCGTTACATCACTAGAGCGAAACTGCTGGAAGAAGCTAGTAATTCATACAATCCTAGTACCCTTGTACCATCCACATTACCTCTGCTCTCGACTGACAGTTACTCTTACTCCATACGGCCATATTGTTTTCTTAAAGCAACGGTATTTTTTTATTATTCCTCAGATGTCAGAAACAGGGCTGCTTTACCGAGCCGCCTTTGTTTTCTGTTCGCCTGGTACTTTAATTATTCAAGCTGGATGACATGGCTTAGCGAAGTTGTTTAGTGAGCTAGATAGAGTTAATGGATAAATAATGTTTTAGTGTCGTTAAGAGTTTAATGTTTTTTTTTAGGTGTTTTTCAAAATATTTACTGTACTAACGTTTAAACGAATATAGATTATTATTATTAACTCTTAAGGTGCGACTGGGCCAACACTGCTCTGTTGGATAACTATTCTAGAATTCTATTACGATAATATGTAAAATGTATGAGAACAGTGGTGGCCGAGTGGTAACGGCGTTGACTTACAAGTTATAGGTTGCGAGTTCAAATCCTCAAAAAGGCGCATTACTTTGTGTAATTTATTTCATCGCCACTGCTCTCAAAACGGTCAAGGAAAACATCGTGAGGAAACCGGCATGTCCTAGAAACAAAAATTCGAAGAAATGTGACATCCACCAACCCGAACTGGGCCCGCGTGGTGGATTACGGCCCATCTCCCAAAGAGGAGGCCTGAGTCCCAACAGTGGGAACATTATAAGGCCGACTATGCTATGCTATGCTAATAAGTAAAACGTAATAAAGATTTCTTTGACAAAATCCTTTGATGTTATAATTATTTTCGGTTTCATTTACGATATACGAAAACTCAGTGCCGTAACTAGCCTTTTATGCGCTCGGTGCCAGTTTCCCAAACTGCGCCCCTAAAAAAAGTCCGAGTTGGGTAAATTTAATCCGCCTGACGCAGGTCCTCACCGTACCGTACATGAGTATTTCGGGAGGTGTCTACCTGTTCTGGATCAGATGGAAAGAAAAGGTCGAGTGTCACCATTGTGTGGATCGCCCAGAGCTTGCCGTGAAGCATAAAATAGATTTTTGCCCCGCTTGGTTGGAGCCAAGCCGTGTCCTTGTGGAGGCGATCGACTATGGCGACCTGAGCGTCCGGACGTGGTACGGAGCGAGAGGCAATGGGAAACAATAACTTCTTATTGATAAAATAATGGTGGGCAGGGCACATTGCTCGCAGAACAGATGGTCGATGGGGACGAAAGGTTCTGGAATGGCGACCGCGTACCGGAAGACGCAGCGTTGGAAAGAAAAGGTGGACCGATGACCTGGTGAGGGTCGCGGGAATCCGATGGATGCGAGACGCACAGGACCGGTCATTGTGGCGGCATTTGGGGGAGGCCTATGTCCAACAGTAGACGTAACGTCTGTCGGCTGAAATGATGAAGACGATAAAATAAATTATACGAAACCTTTGCCTTAGTTTGATTATATCTGCGCCCCATCAGGCCCTAGGCCCTGTGCCTGGGCACCGCTGGCGCCGCCCTAGTTACAACACTGACTAGGATATAAGCTGTGTTTACGCTTACTTACCCGTAATAATATTGTCGGCATAGCACAAAGCAATGACAAAACTATTAACGGCTAAAAGATTACCATGGCTTGACAAATATTTGAGTGGATGAAACTAGTGATAAATAGGAAAGCTACGGTGATAACGTTTTCCGAATAGAAAAGTTATACATATATTATTTGTACTTATGTACTATACTTTCCTAGTACTGGAAGAAAATCTCTTTCAAGTGATAGTCGACAATCATCCCAAGAGCACTTAATCCCGGGATTAAAAGTATAATAACAAGCATAATAGCATAATCAGCCTTTTAATATTCCCACTGCTGTGACTCAGGCCTCCTCTCTAGGAGAGGAAATTTTCCGTAATCCACCACGCGGGCCCAGTGTGGATTGGCGAATGTCACATGTCTTCGAATTTTTGGTTCTGGGACATGCCGGTTTCCTCACGATGTTTTCCTTCACCGTTTTGAGAGCAGCGGTGATGAAATAAATTAATCAAAGTAATGCGCCTGTTTGGGTTTGAAACTCTTTAGTCGGGGCCGTTATCACTCGGCCACCACTGCTCTCAAATATACTATGTGTACCTAGAAGCGCCCGTTCGAACGAGAAGAAGTACAGCTTCTTCTACACGTCAACAGATGCATGTGCATACGCCATCTTTGGATGCGAATCCGATTAATGTCGATTTTTGTGGCACGGATCAAAGGGTTCAGCACGAACGTCCATCGTCTGTCCACACGTCTGACAACGCATTTGAGTGATCAGGCTTCAGTTTACAGCTGAAAGATGTCTTTGTTTGACATAGGCCTCCCCCAAGTGTCGCCACAACGACCGGTCCTCTGTGTCTCGAATCCATCGGATTCCTTGGACCCTCCCCAGGTCATCGGTACACACTCTCCGAAATGTAAACGATAGAAAACCGACAGGCAAGCGACTCGGTGTCGATGCTCAAGACTTTGGAATTTAAAATTCACAGTTTCTTAGTCCTTTACCATCACAATTTAATTATACATATGTTTAACCTAGTCCGTGCGTCACTGCGGGGTGCCAACTGAAAACCAGCGCTGGGCATCTAACGCCCAGCAATTGCTGAGGTGGGTACCCTTTCGGTGCGGGCTCGCTCGGAGCACTTTGTAGTTTTGTTCTCTTTTACTTTGTGTTTATAACCGTTGCACTGTGTCTGTCCCGAATATAAGTATTTCTATTCTATTCTACAATTCGAGTCTGATCTTCCAAAGTGGTCTTATACCCTATAATCCCGCATACAAAGCCAGTATTTCATAAAAGGCTCCCTCCCATATCGTACAAGCGCCATTGGGTCACCAGATGCAAGTAATCTTTACGGAGATGCCCTAAGTACATAAATTATTTAGGAAGGGTCGAATGAAATGGGGGACAGATGGGATGATGCCTCGATTCGTTGGCAGTATTTTGTTTTAATAAAGTTTTCAGAAGTCACTTGTCGAAGTTTCCCAGATTCTTCGTATTCTGAATATTCAACTACCTTTTTTTCATCTTATGACAACCCCCGCTCTTGGGCGGGGCGGGAGATAGTGTCAGACTTTTATTGACTAAAACCCACTCCTGTTTCTTTGTTGCCTTTCGTACGAGGGCTGAGTCTTCCTTTCAGAATCAGACCCTTGGCCCCAGTAGGCTTCGACCCTGCTGGGCCCCTACAGTTGCTGACATCTACTTGAGGCACGGGTGGAACAGTACGCGCCGACAACTTTCAACGTAATTGGTTCAAGTAATGGGTAGCAAAAAAAACTAAGAATATTCAACTACATAGTTTTTTTTTTTGCTACCCAATACTTCAATGTGCTTTAAAGGGTTAATTAAAAGAAAATCACCTTGCGTAAAATAAGCACACATCTATATTAATTCTAGCTTTTTTAAATGTTGAAAATCAGTTAATGACTTCTTCCCCTCTAGCTCCTACAGCTTACAGAATTTTACTGACTCAAACCACACCTATGTTCCTTCAGTTTGACTGGCCTGTTGGTCTAGTGGTTAGTGGCCCTGACTGCTATGCCGGAGATCGTGAGTTCGATTCCCACCCAGGACAAATGTTTGTTTGAGCACGATCATTTGTTCTGAGTCTGGGTGTAATTTATCTATATATGTATGTATTTAGAAATATATAAGTATGTTTATCAGTTGTCTAGTACCCATAACACAAGCTCTGCTTAGCTTGGGACTAGACGGCGTTGTGTGATAGTTGTGGAATATTATATTATATTCAGTTGTCCTTTGCAACCTGAACCACGAATAAACCTTTCAGAACTCGATCTAGAGTAAGCTTCGGCCCTGCTGAGCCCCTACGGCATACTAATACTAGCTGACACGGCAAACGTTCTGCAATAAAAATTTTATCAAAAAAAAAATAGGGGGTAGAGGTAGGAGGGTTTTTTTTTAGAACTTACCATGTCCGGTGAGGACCTGCGTCATGCGGAAGGTAAGGACGCCATATGGTATTTCCAGCCACTCCTCAAAGAGGGGACTTACTGCCATAATTGTGGCGTGCCCAAAGGGTAGGAGGGTAAGAAATAGCCTAAGACCAAATCTCAGACCAAGTAAAAAACACAAAAAATATATAAAAATCAGTCAAACCATTTCGGAAGAGTTCATCAGCTCAGCTCATCTGTATGGATGCTGTAATCGGTGGCTATCACCATGTATTTATGAGTCCCGATAATCCTGAACGTGTTGCGATGTTAAATTCGCTTGTAGATTTGATTGATGAGTTCAAACGAGACTACTCAGATACCGCGAAGACGCTTGCATTAATGCTTCTCAGTATAAAAACCAGGCAAGTACGAGTCGGACTCGCGCACTGAGGGTTCCTTGCAAACTTATCTATGGAAACAGTTCATTTCCCGATTGAGTTACGAAGATTATTCCGAATCCTTTTTTTCGAAGTTTTTTTTTTGTGACGTAACTACAAGTACAGTGTTCAGATTTTTTCCTATACTTGTGTTATGAGACGTTGCTTCATGTCAAATTTCAGGATTCTAGATCAACGGGAAGTACCCTATGAGTTTTAATTTTCTTGAGAGTGTCGAAATACACGTTTTTTGCGACATAAACAGCCGTATCTTTTTTTATCGTTAACTCAGAAGTTTGATTTTTTACACCTTCATGGGACCGCAAACTTGAGTGATTAAATGCAGAGAGATTAAATGCAACTCGATACCTCTCCACGTTCCTGAGATAAAGGGTTTTGACTGACAGACGAACAGACAAACAGACAACAAGAAAATGATCCTATAAGGGTTTCGTTTTTTCTTTGAGATACGGAACCCTAAAAAAGCTGTTAAAGGTGTCGGGAAATTTGAATTGGTAATCTTCAGTAGGCAGCATCGCAAGTGAAAAGTTCACATCGATGAAATTGTTGTTAATGAATAAATAGTCAGAGTCAGTTTATTTACAACAGAATATATTAAGGGCATGCAATTCGAAATACATTTTCACTGTTTTTCATACAACCGCTCTTACGCGATTATTACGTTATTATACATTTTTCATTCGTATTTTGGAAACACAGTATCTTGAGGATATTATCCAGGCTTCTATTGAAATCAATTTATAAATTTGTGTAAAACTAATCCCGTAAAGACCTCTGAAAATCTGCTATTTTGCACGAACTTTAACACTACATAATATACTCAAAAATAAAAAAGTCAAAAATATATTACAATTGACAACACTTTTTTTCATAAACTTTAAAGGTTAAAAGCTCGTATTTCCTGGAAAAAATTTCGTGAAATATTCGAGTAAATCACGAAATCATCGAATGCTAACGGAGTTTTCAGGCGTTATCTCTCTTTTTTCGCGTTGCCTCTTCGTCAAACATCGCGTTGGATTGAGTTAAGTAGATAAAGTAACAAGCTTTGAAAACATGTTCGATGTTGACTATAGGTGATTGAAAAAGAAGCCTCTTAAGAAAATAATACACTTATGAATAAAAATAGATCATTAAGAACGGGTTTACTGAAATTGTATCAAATGTCATGTATCTAAGGAGCCTATGCAAGTTGGCTTCGATTCCTCGCACGCCTTCCAAAGATCCAGGACCCTAGGGTTCTGAGATATATAAAAACAAAGAAATAATAATACCACTTATCTTCTTAAATTTTTAATCTATAGTGTATTTATACGAAGTATCGTATAAATACACTATAGATTAAAAATTTAAATAACTTTGTTAGTAAATATAAACACGACATCATATCAATCATTGACAGTCAAATTTGCCCACAATGACACTCAGGAGACTGTTTGCGCTACTCTGAACTCCCTGCAGCAACGAAGTGGCTTCTTTACATCTGATCGCTTCTTCTTCTTCTTAGCATATCGATGGCAATACTAGTTAAATTCCGTGGTTGGCCCAGTATTCGGCTACGGCAGTGCCGTCCGCTGATGCTGTCATTAGCTCCCTATGTGAACAGGGCACGTGATGCAGGATCGAAGGTGGGACATGATCTGCGGAGAGACGGCGCCGCAAAAACTCTGAAGATCGGAATCGTCCAAGAACCCCCATCTGTGGAGATTGTCCTTGCTGCGGCCAACCTGATCGCTGCGGAGCTATCAGTAGCAAATTAGCGACAATGCTTGCGTGACAGCCCCAACAGCTTTCTGAACGCATAGTTGTATTGGATTCGAAGGACATTGACGACTTTCTGCGTACAGCTAGCGAACGAGGAGGCGCGTGAGGGAACGAAGGTCCTCACGCCCTAGCCGCCGTAATTCCGACCCCGATTACCAGCCACGGTAGACGCGGGCTTGCGGACGTCGAGCAATGGTTATCTCGCCGTCCGGCTGTTCGGTAATTAACCGGACCGAGCCCAGTCGTCAACAGCGCGTAGTGATTCACGCGCTCCTCAAAGAGATGTCAACCAACTGCTAGCTAGGACCGCGGAGAATTTTTGAAAAGGAAACCCGTAGTCCTAGAACGCAAAGGACACAGGTGTGGTTTCAGTCAGTAATATTCTGACATCCAGCCTCCCGCTCCACCCAGAGCGCGAGAAGTCATTTGGATGATTTCCCACCTTATAGTTGTATTGGATTCGAAGAACATCGACGGCTTTCTGCGTAAAGCTTTTCCATAGACTGCACGCGTAAAATGTCTGACAATAAAACGTGCTAACAAAATAAAATAAACAACATTATTGCTTCCCAAATATGTAAGACCTAACTGAAACTGACGGCTACAATACGAAGACAGACATATAACCTACATTCATTTATTCAGAGCCGGCTGAGAAACACATCACTATGAACACGTGATAAATAAATGTACGATGCCGCTATTTTAGACAGCGGAATTATTTTTAGGATACATGAACACGAATATACTGGATTTTTTTTGGAGATTTATACTTTTTGGGGACTTTATTTTTAGAAAAAATGAGTATACATGTGGATGGGTGGAGAGGGAGAGGGAGGCCAAAGAAAAGATGGATGGATTGTGTGAACAGTGATATGAAAGAAAAGGAAGTTAGTGATAGTATGACGGTTGACAGGATAGAATGGAAGAAAAAAACGTGTTGCGCCGACCCCAAATAAGATGGGACAAGGGCAGGAAGATGATGATTTTTGGAAAAAATGAAAACTTGATTGCCTTGTTGATCTTTTTGATGTTGATTGTTTAATTTAATTTTATTATATTTTATTTTTTTATTAATTCTTTATTTGAAGTTCATAAATCTATATTAATTTCTTGTTCTAACTATATTGCATGTATTACTACTTTTTTTTTTGAACGCCCTAGAGGCAAAACATAGCGCCCTCAATGTATTATATAAGAACTTGTAATGTATCTCCTGGACGCAAGCGCGGATGCTGAGCATAAGGTTCTGAGTTCGAATCCGGGGTCGTGCAAAAAGTGCTATTGGTTTTTTCCATTAAGAATTACTCTGTAGCTGCTCGAAGTATGGAAGTTGGAGGTATAATACCGCCGTGCCTCAGAAAGCACGTACAGGGAGTACACCTACTTGTGCGCTATAATATCTCCCTGCGTACTTCACTAATCTCTGTTGAGATTGACCACCGTGCTCGAAATTCGGTCGAGGATTACTTTAGAAAAACTTACGAAAGACATTGCTTGTTTGTAGGTACTGTAGTTTTTTTTTCAGTCGGAAAATCATTCAATGAAATCCCCCGTTCTTAGGCGGAGCGAAGGGTGTGTCAGACTTTTACTGACTAAAAACCAACTCACCACCACCTTTTTACCATCGGACAACCCGACCTATGGCAAGTGTCCACTCTTACGTTGTTGACACCTCTACGGTCCGGACTAAGCGGTTTGTCTCAACTTTTATACCGCGCACATCGAAGGACTGAAACAATTTGCCGGCAGCGGTCTACCCGTCTGATTATAATTTAGGCGTCTTCAAAGTTAAAGTGAATAGGCACTTTACTATCAACGAATTGCTTCACTTCTTGCCATGAGGTGGGATCAAGCACTAGTTTATACCAATTAAAAAAAAGGATTATAATAAAAAATTAATAGGCTAAAGTGCCAGACATAGTTCAAAATGCCTTTGCGAACTGCACAATATATTTTAGGAAAAAATATTTTTTACGACACAAATATTTATACAGGTACACTATTAAGTAATCTATTATAGGGTGATTCTTTGAATTCGAAAGAGTGTTTCATTCATCTGCCGCCGTCTGACCGTCCGGTAACGGTCCGGACCGAGCCCAAATCGTCGACGGCGCGTACTGTTCCACGCGCGCCTCAGGGCCCAGCAGGTTCGAAGTCTACTGGGGCCACTGATAGTCAGAAAGCGAAGCCCGGGGCCCCGGGATGAAGGCAAAGAAGGAGGCAAAAAAAGAATAGGAATGGGTTTTTAGTCAGTAAAAATCTGACACTATCTCGCGCTCCGCCCAAAAGCAAGTTTTTTCATTAGATGACTTTCCCACTTAAAAAAAAAATTCATCTGGCCTAAATTTTGTTTTTTCTTTACTATTTGATATATTTATTTGCATATTTGTTTCCCCGATCACTAAATTTATCAAAGGCTAATTTATCAAAATTATTAGAGATGAATAAGATGTTCTCTCGGTTTCAAAGAATCACCCTTTTTTTATTGGGTGGGTAAATCATCTTATGACAAATCCCGCCCTTGGGCAGAGCGAAAGATAGTGTCAGACTTTTACTGACTAAAAACCCACTCCTGTTCTTACTTTGCCTTCGTCCCAGGGCCCCGAGTTTCACTTTCACACAAAAAATCACCCTAAAGTATTCTAATTATAGTTCTAAAGTAATTACGCTAAACAAAAGAGTCTCATCCCAAGTACGTTCCGTGACTGCAGCTAAGCAAGCAGAAACAAATACCGAACCGTCCGATAATGACTAATTCTGAGAATCAAACTATGCTAGCGTTATTATCCGCTTTTATCTCAAGCTGGCCACCTGGAGACACAATAGACGTCATTACCAGAGACAATGTTGACCCTAATTCTGTCCACAGCCTGTATTCCAAGAAGGGATAATGCTAAGTCACAAAAGAGATAGGCAAGTACAGAAGTCAATTTCATATCGCTCACCTAGCAATATATTGGGACATCTACATTTTTTATATTTTACAGATACAAAGGTCAAGGATTGTACAAATATTTAAAACGAAGTTTTGAATTCATTTTACATTTTGTATCAGAAATTGTGATGTTGGCTACTAGTACCTATAGACCATAATAGATATTCAAAGATATAAATTATCCAATTTTAAACACTTAAGCCGTTAAAAATTAATTTCGCATTTACTGTATATGTGCCAATATTTTGCTAGGTGAGCGATATATGTACTTCACTTCTCATACGTACGTTCGGTCCTTGTTCGATCCAGCTCGTCCCTCGCTGCCCTCCCCCAGCGACGCCCTAAGCCAAGGTCCGTACCCCACAGGGGGTGCCCTTAGCGTGTAGTCGCTTAGTTTTTAAGTTAGTTTAAGTAAGCCCTGGCTGGAGGCTTTGATTCTATAATCGAGGCCGCCACAGGCAAGACCAGTTAAGCAGCCGACAACCTCCTAGGTTGGCCACACACAAAAAAAAAAACGTACGTTTGGCAGTCGCGCTAGGGTAGGCGCCGCTTTGCTCAGGCGCAGCGATAGATACCTAATATAAATTGTAAAAATATTACCAGACCACAAAGTCATGTACGCTTTTTCGGAGCGGGACCGGGTCGCTTACTTACTTACCTAACTATTATGTGTTACGTTAAAATTAACCATCGAAACACAAGTAAATACTGAGTTACCTCTCGGTAACGACTGGTAGCTTAAAAAAACGATAATTCATCTTTTAATGCAGAACAATTATAATTTTTTAACCGACTTCTAAAAAAAGAGGAGGTTCTCAATTCGGATGTTTGTAATTTTTTTTTATGTTTGTTCGCGCATAATTTCGTCGCTTGCCAACCGATTTGAAAAATTCTTTGTTTGTCGGAAAGGGTATACTTCCCAAATGGTCCCATAGTCACCAAGTCGGGATGTGAAGATGGAATCTTGGCGAAATCGAGGGAAGTCGGTTATTTATTTTTTTGTAAAAAGTTTTTTTTTTATTCTCTCCATTATTGCACAAAAAAAAAATCACGGACGCGTGTTTTAAGCGCATGGCACTCGCGCCCGCATTGATTTCAACCGATTTATATCGTGTCCATGAATGGTGACTATTTGTGCGTTGCTTGAGCGCGTTTCGTGTATAGATTGACTTCTGTAGGTACTTATCTCTTTTGTGGCTTAGCTCTATTATAAACTCATTAATGCGACAACAAATGTCAACGATCTTGAAGGGTTAAAATGGACATTTTTGTAGGAACATATTTTTTTCCTTTAGACGCACATTACATACTGATTAAATGACTTTTCAAAAGTTCAGTTTCTAATCCACAGATAATTTAAGTATAATAATTTAAGTAGACACTAACCACTATACTAACAGGTTGGTTTAGTATTTAGTGGCCCTGACTGCTATAACGAAGGTCGTTAGGTCGTAGGTTCGATTCCCAATCAAGGCAAATTTTTGTGTCATGAGCACGATCATTTGTTCTGAGTCTGGGTGTATTTATCTATAATATATACTAGGGATACTCAGAAAGTTTTGAGAAATGGATGAAATGTTTTTTATTTTTTTTTTTTCAAAGAAATCTCCACCAACCTCTTTACAAAGTTTCATGCGTCTGAACCAATTTTCGAAACATTTTTTTCAGTCTGCCGCAGACAACTCTTCCACGGCCTTCTCGACCGCTGCTAGCGCGATGAAAACTGTATCCCTATTAGCAGATTTTTTATTTTTGGAAATAAAAAGAAGACACACGATGCTAAAACTCTGACCGGTGTGGTGTACAGGAAGTCCCTGTTATCATGGTGAAGCAGTACCCCGCGGAGCCCGGTGTTCGGTCGCATGTTGCTCATTGAAGACAAAACTTTTGGCAGGCATTTTGTGGTATACCATTTGGCGTTGATGCTGCTTTGGTCTCGTAATGGAATTGAAATCAGATACCGCATCAAAGTGAAGAATCTAGTGATCAAAATTTCCCCTGTGCTTCTCGATTTACACTTTCGTAAGCGTTGGTTTGTTTTGAAACAGCCAAACTGACGCTTTGTTTTTGGATCGTATTGATAAATCCAGGATTTGTCACAGATTAACGCGCCAAGATGAACCTGCTTCAATTTTTTTAATCATATCACAGCACCAATCGACATGGGCCTGCTTCTGAGCTTCGGTGAGGTTGTGCGGCACTCAGCGGCAAACTATCCTTCTCACACAAAGGTGCTCGTGTAGAATCTTGTTAACGCTTTCTGAACCAATCTGCAGAACTTTTTACTGCCAGCACACTTTCTTCCGTGACAGCCATCGTAGGATGACCACTCCTCTGTTCACCCCCCAAAGTAAGGCGACCACGCTTGAACTCGCTATAACAGCGATAGACAGCGATAGACAGCGGTTGCATTTGAAGATCCTTCATCCATAAAAGCAATTTAAAGTCGATCAAATGACTCATCAGGTTTTACGCCTCGTTTAAATTCGTAGAAAATCATCGCACGAAAATGTTTTCGATGCAGATCCATTTTTAAAAGGAGACACGATAATTTGATTTGGCTTTCGAAAAAATGTGGAGGGAAATTTAAAATTCGAACAATGGTATTTTTACTTTAAATAACCAAAGCTTTCAAAATAATTACAAATGGCCAGTGCCTTATACATAAAAACTTATTTTTATTTTTCGCAAAACTTTTTGAGTGGCCTGGTATGTATTTAGAGAAATATATATCAGTATATTATATCAGTGTATATTTATCAGTTGTCTAGTACTCATACCACAAGCTCTACTTAGTTTGGAACTAGATGGCATTGTGTGAAAGTAGTGGAATATTGATATTATTATAATAACAAACACTGGATTCTAAATTCTCTGGTTTTAAAATCTCGCCACATAAGTACCATTATAGTCCGTCCACACGGTACAGACTTACTTAGATTTCTATATTTTTTTCTGTGCAACATAGCAGTACTATACATACCGGTGGATAGTATATGTACCTAAGTCTGTACTAAGTGTATAGGTACAGAGTGGACGCACCATTGCACACGTGCCAGGTAAAGTGCAGGGGCGAGCCGCTAGAACCTAAATAAATTCTGTATGTTAGTAGTTGTAAAATGTAAGCCATATGGCTTAGATTTAATATTCGAATAGTTTGCCGGACGGCACGCATTTTGTTAAAAAGACTCTTCCTCATTCGTCTATTGTCAACGTGAGCATGGTTTAAAAGCTTGTTGATTCATCCAACGCAATCCAATTCAATGTTTGATGAAGAGGCAACGCAAAACAAAGAGACATACGCCTAAAAACTGTTGATATTCGGTAATTCTGTCATTTACTGTCATCTTTGGGATGGATCTGTCAGATACCAGCTTGATGCACTTGAGACAATTGAGAGGCGAGCCAGGAGGATCATTAGCAATGATACACTCGTTGAGTCGAGGCTTTAAAGTCTTAAGCATCGACGCCGAGTAGCTAGCCAGTCGGTTTTCTACCAGTTGCATTTCGGAGAGTGTGCGTCGAAATTGCATAACCTAATTCCGCCTAGCCCGTTCCATCATCGAACCACCAGGCGTACGGCAATGCGCCACCTGCGGTACATGGTGGACATCCCACCTATACGCACAAAACGTTTTGGGAACACATTCATTGTGCGTACAGCTAAGGAGTGGAATTCCTTGCCGGAATCTGTGTTTCCGGATGGCTACAACCCGGGAATCTTTAAGTCAAGAGTGAATAGGTTACTTCTAGGTAAGCGCGCTCGTCGACCGCATCGTCGCTTTCTATCAGGTGAGATAGCGGTCAAGCGCGAACCTATCAAGAATTTAAAAAAAATACTTGAACATTTCACAAAACTTGTTCTAGAAAATACGTAGCACTTTTTAGCCGACTTCAAAAAGGAGGAGGTTCTGTGTACGCTAGATTTTTTTTTTTTTAACGTCGTCCTTACAAAGTGTGCTAGGCTCGCCAAAAGAAAGCCGCTGACGAAGTTTCAAGTAGGTATTTACCATTTAACAAATATGAAATGAAAACATTCTAAATACTGCGATCAATCTTCCAAAGCTTATCTCGAAAAACTTAGTTCATAAAGATTTAATGGCTACAACTGAAGTACCGCTGTGTGATCTATCTTTTTACTGCGACATTTTTATCTTTTTATTAATACTTCACAATTTATTCACCTTGAGGGCCATTTTTCTGTACCTGAAGACCAGAATATTAATAAAAATGGAATTGGTTTAACCTCTATGTCTGGGTCCTGAAAGCTTTGTGTATTCATATCGTTTGTCTTGGGTTTTTAATATTATATTTTTCATGAGAAAAAACATTCGAGATTATGCTATATTCTTTAGGTATTACGTAAACATATAGCAGACTTAATTATTAAGTTTTAATATATAATCTTTTCTATATATAATAATTTCTCTATTTTTTAATTCTTTTGTTAAATAAGTAGTAGAAAACCACATTTTTAAGTTAATTTGTTAAACTGGAAATATAAGGTTTTTTAATTTTATTTTATTTTATATAATCTTATACTTACTTTTTTTTTTATTTATACTTAAAGCTTAAGCTTAATATAAAGCTTAAGAGTTCGTTTGTTTATTTGAACGCGTTAACATCAGGAACCACTAGTTCGAATTTGAAAATTATTTTAATGTTGGATAGCTCGTTTCTCAAAGAAGGTTTTTTTAATTGATATAAACTAGTGCTTGACTGCAATCCCACCTGAATGAAAGAGTGATGCAATTGTCGATGGTGTAGCCCAGTTGTTTATTAAGAGCCTATTCACTCTGTCCTTAAACACATGTAATCAAACGGATAGACCGCAGCAGGCAAATTGTTCCAGTCCTTCGATATACGCGGTATAGAAGACGAAGCGAAATGCTTAGTCCGGACCGTAGAAGTTTCAACAACGTAAGGGTGGATGTTCATCGTACGTCGGGTTGTCCGATGATAGAAACCAGATGGCGGAATCAAGAGCAGATGGTTTATAGACTATGTAACATCATGACTATCATATCTTAACATATACATAACTGAATGTTTTTCTTAACTGCAGGTAAAAAGTGCTTGAGTTCGAAAATTTGTAGTTTCTACATCAAAATAAAATTCCGAGTAATTCTAATAATAATCAAACAATTAGTTTTTCATATTTCTTTTATTTTTTGTATTAAATTGAAAAGGTGAATAGGTTACTTCTAGGTAAGCGCGTTCCATCGTCGACCGCATCGTCGCTTTCCATCAGGTGAGATAGCGGTCAAGCGCGAACCTATCAAGAATAAAGAAAAAAAAATCAGTTTCCAGTCTAATCACATTATAGCCTAAAGCTAATTCAATCGCTTAATTTAGCCAAATTTCTTAGAATTCAGAAATGATTTCGACGTTTTTAGAACTTCGGGCATATTTCTGCCAAATTTACTTCAATCTGTTACAATTATTCGAGAAGTAGTAAAGTAAGTCATTCGTAAGTATTAAGCCTTAAACGGCTATTGAAAATACCTGTACGGCAATTTCGTCGAACGAGAACTTTTGCTACTTACATCGTCGGCTGCTATGACAACCGTTGTAGATTAACAGATAAATTATATTTATTTTACAAATAAGTACAACCCGACGAACAGCAAGTATCCACCCTTACGTTGTTGAAACTTCAACGGTCCGGACTAAGCGTTTCGCTTATATCCAACTCCAAAAATAAGGTAATACATCTGCAAACAGTATAATGAAAATAAATGAGTCGTACGTCCTACTATGGACTTCAAGATGAAATTGAAATTGGCTAAAAACGCGTGCAATCCGCAAGCAAAATTGCTACTTTTTTTTTTTTCTTGATAGGTTCGCGCTTGACTGCTGTCTCACCAGATGGAAAGCGACAAATTATTAATGCAATTAATGCGATTAATTGCGATTTTTTTATGCGATTAATTATTCTACAAATACCTACACATTAACATACTTTTTTCTTTTCTCTCCAATTTGAAAAACAAAGATAGAAAAGACATCATCTTTCTTTCTGACAATTTTAAACTCATCAAAATAACCTCGTCTCCAGAAATGATTCATGAATGTTTTTTGCCTTTCATACTTTATTTTGGTACTGCGAATAAATATTACCTTTGCGGATACTTGGATATTCCCAAGGTGAAGGCCTCTAAGAGGATTGTCTCGTAACGATTCCGACCTTTCTAACGAAATCTTGAATTGGATTCGACGCTAGCCTTTTTTCAGATCAATGTGGTTGAATGGTTGTGCGTTAAGAAGATAATCTTTTTTTTTTTAAATGGCATAAACTAGTGTTTGACGGTAAACTCTTAGCTGATTCGTGGCTAATTCTTATGCTGTCTCTACCATAAAACTCTAGAATATGCTTCCCATCATCATCTTCCTGCCGTTGTCCCGTGTTATTTGGGGTCGGCGCAACACGTTTTTTTCTTCCACTCTGCCCTGTCATTCGTCATGTTATCACTAACTTTCTTTTCTTTCATATCACTCTTCACACAATCCATCCATCTTTTCTTTGGTCTCCCTCTCCCTCTCCATCCATCCACATGTGAACTCATAACTCTTTTAGTAACATGCGTCTCATCCCTCCTCTTCACATGACTGTACCAAGACAAATGATTCCCTTTCAACTTTTCAGTCACTGGCGCCACTTTCAAACTTCGCCTAATATATTAATTTCTCACTTTATCCATTCTCGTCACACCACACATCCGTATGGAATATGCTTCCCCTTGACATTAAAAAAGCTGAAAAAAAATATTCCTTCCAGCCTAAATAAATTTCGGAACTACTACATGTAGTCCTCTCAACTTTAGTTTGGCCTCTTAATTATAATGATTTTGATAATTTTAGCATATCGGGCGGTAATTTTAGCTTCGTCGTTTATACCGCGTACATCGAAGGACTGGAACAATTTGTCTGCTGTTGTCTTCCTTTCAGATTATAATTTAGATGTCTTCAAGGTTTTAGTGATTAGACTCTTAATAAACTAGTGCGCCTCACCATCAACGATTGCATCACTGCTTTCCATCAGGTGGGATCGCAGTCAAGCACTAGTTTATGTCAATTAATAAAAAACCTTATTTGATATACGGGCTATCCAACATTAAAGTAGTTTTCAAATTCGAACTAGTGCTTACCATCAGGTGGGATAATTTCTACCGTGCGGATGCCGTAACTTAAATTTGGTTTAGTATAGTCAACACTGGTTTATATTTTTTTTTTTTTTTTAATTGTTGGAAAGAAATGATATATCAATTCGCTTTCAAATATTTTTAATTTGAGTGAGTATTGGTGAATTTTATTCTAGAAAAAAAAAAAATGTAAAGTTAATTTTAACTCAGCGTCTTGTACCAATTTCGCCAAATCACTAACTAAGCAATTCCCTTTAACAATCGCTTTGGCTAATAAAATGTCTCCTTCTCCAAACCCTTTGTAATCTTTTCACTACTTAACATACATTTCTTCAAATACAGCTTCACATAAGAGGGCCATATTATATTATATTAGATTATTATTCAAAAGATACATAAACCAAAGAGGTAAGTAATCCTTGACCTTCCTTTTTTCCAGACAAAAATGTTAAATTATTCTCTTTTGACTGAAGACAAAAGCTAGCAGGTATCTGACATAAATTGTATCTACAAATACAGACTAACAAGTACTTAAGATTACAAATTACACCGGTTATCTGTCATTCTCTTTGCAAAGAGATTTTAAGCATTTTGTCTTTGATATACACTTTATTGCACACAATAAAAAAAGATGGGGTCGATGTGTCCGGAGCGAGGAGGAGTGGCAGGCGGTCGCCTCCTTCTGCGAAGCAGTAATGCTAGCTAAGGAGGCGGCCGATCGCGTGAGGCAACGGTCCTTACGCTCCAACCGCCGCCGGGATTCCGATCCCGATTTCCGGCCACCGTAGGCGCGGGCTTGCAGACGGCGAGCAATGGGTGGCTCGCCGTCCGACCGTCCGGTAACCGTCCGGACCGAGCCCAAGTCGTCGACGGCGCGTACTGTTCCACGCGCGCCTCAAGGAGATGTCAGCAAATCGTAGGGGCCCAGCAGGATCGAAGCCTACTGGGGCCACGGGTAGTGTGAAAGCGGAACCCGGGGCCCTGGGACGAAGGCAACGAAGGAACAGGAGTGGGTTTTTAGTCAGTAAGAGTCTGACACTATCCCCCGTTCCGCCCAAGAGCGGGGATGTCATAAGGATGATTTTCCCATACAATAAAAAAAAAAATGGGGTATCAGATGGTGGGAAGACTTAGGTGTTTTCTTAGCTGGCAAGAAATGGCTCAGAGCCGAGAACAATGGAAGGAATGGATGTAGATCTTTGCTCAGCATGTGGGACAGTATAGGCTAGATATAATAATAAAACAATAAAATTGGAACAGTAAAAACGTTGTATTTTACACGTGAGTAATGATGATTACCGTCCTTGACTCTCTTAAGACCTTCGACTTCGGGTCAGGCCTAAATACTGCCTCAGCGATAATCACCATCATTACACAGTCACATACCATTATAAATGTATTATTATTAACCCTCATCAATACTTCACTGCAGAGTACCAGATGAAAATTAGCGCAGGGTGTCTGACGCTCAACAACAACTGCCCCCCTAGCCAAGTTACAATCGTATCGTTCGCGCCGACCGCCTCGAGTAGGCCACGCCTCCGATTCCTTAGTTCTGACGTCATTTCAACGCTCAGTCACGTGGTCAGAACAAAGGAATCGGAGGCGTGGCCTACTCGAGGCGTTCGGCGCGAACGAAACGATTTTAACTTGGCTAGGGGGGCTGAGGTGGTCACACTTGCAATACGGGCACGCTCGGCATATTCAGTTTATTCTTCTCTTTTGATTGGTGTTTATAACCGTTGTGTTGCGTCTGTCCCGAATAAAGGTTCTTCTATTCTTTTTAAATTCATTCTTTTGGTTCATTTAAATAATGTTGATTTATTGCGAACATTACATAAATAAAGCACTTGAAAGATTAGTTAAAGTATTTGAGTACTTTTTTCCTCATCTCCTAATTTCCAGATTTTTCCCGTTAAGTTTAATTATATATCTAATCACAGTCCCTAATGGTCGTTACGTAAATTAAATAAACAAGGAGAAAATACAAAAAAAAGCTAAAATTACATTTGTATCATTAAAAAGCTAAATTAAACCAATGCGGAAATATACAAAGAAAAATTTTACGTGTTCCATTATAAACCTTATTTATAATTATTTTTGAAAAAGTTTCCTTATTATATTATATTACATTTAATGAAAAGTATTTTTATCCCGTAAAAATCGTTATTTTTTTCCTAAGTCTAAGCATAATCAGCCTTATAATGTTCCCACAGCTGGAACTCAGGCCTCCTCACCATTTTTTTTTTGTTTCATATAAACTAGTGCTTGACGGCGATCCCACCTGATGGTAAGCAGTGATGCAATCGTTGATGGTGAGGCGCATTAATTTATTAAGAGCCTATTCACTCTAGCCTTGAAGACACCCAAATTATAACTCACACTGTTCCTTCTTTGACTTCGTCCCAGGGCCCCGGGTTTCATTATCACTCTACCCGTGGCCCCAGTAGGCTTCGCCCCTGCTGGGCTCCTACAGTAGAAGACCTCTCCTTGAGGCGCGCGTGGGATAGTACTCGCCGTTGACGACTTGGGCTCGGTCCGGACGGTTACCGGACGGTCGGATAGCGAGCCACACATTGCTCGCCGTCCGCAAGCCCGCGAGAGCTATGGTTTTAGGATTCTTAAATGGACTGGTTTCCAGGAACTATGTTATGACTCTGACCCCTGCCTGAACAATGGTTTTTATTTTCCATCGATAAACTGGAAGGGGGTGACACACACCACAAATGGGCCCAGTAGGCTTCAACGCTGCTGGGCCGCTACGGTTTGCGGACATCTCCCTGAGGCGCGCGTAGAACAGTACGCGCCTTCGACAACTTGGGCTCGATCCGGACGGATACCGAACGCTTGGACGGCGAGCTACCCATTGCTCGCCGTCCGCAAGCCCGCGCCTACGGACGGGTTACGGGTTAGACGGAAAGCCGACCTTAAACTAGTTGAGAAAAAGCTAAGGGCGTGACTTGTCTTGTATCACCTATCATAAGCATAATTACCTTAATAAGTTCCCACTGCTGGGATTCAGGCGTCCTCTCTCGGAGAGTGAATGGGCCAAATGCCGTAATTATGTCTTCAGGTGGAAGGTCGAAAACTATCCCACAGGAACGTACTCATACAACTGATACAAAAGGTATCTTAATTTCTTATCTAGGTCATGGCCTACATATATATTACAACCGATATCGTTCAGTCGTTGAGGCGAAATTGATTGATATCCAGACATATAGATTGACATTTGATAGTTGGACGTACGAGAAACAGGAATTCGTAAGGGTTCTTTCGAACAGAGGCGAAGGCCGACGAGACTATTTCTTTCTTTCTTTCTTAATGCACACAAAAATAAATTCGAAGATCTTTAGAACTTTAATACCAAAAAAAATTGTCGATAATTGTGTGTTGACAAATATTTTTGTATGTTACTATGTACATAACAAATGTTTGCATGGTAATACTTAGCGAAAAATGTTTGCTCTTAATTAATCTCCTTTACCATCTTGTACACCGTGTTTTTATCAAATAAATATATTATTATTAATACAGAGGTGGACTTAAACCGAAATAAATTTTCAGTAGCGGTCTTTGACCCTCCTATATATATATATATATATTTACATCCTTTACTTACGTTTTTACAAATAAATAAAAAAAAAACTTTTACCAAGTAAATACTTTTATAGTGTAAATGTATATTTAAATAATAATACCTGCTGGTAGATTCAATGTACCCAGAGTCACCAATTACTTTGGTGACAGAACACTAAAAAAGAGAATACCATACCTTTTGAACAGTCTGCCGGCAGACATAAGGAGTGAAACAAACACAAATAGATTTAAACGCAAATTAAAATCATATTATTTAGAAATGTTTTAAGTACATTTAAGTATGTCTAGAGACTCACCGAGCCCACAGTCAAACCATTGCAACGGTTTTGTGGGGCTAATCTTATAATTCACTTACCTTTTTGAAATAAAGATAATTAAATAATTGATAAATCTATACAGCTCACAAAATAATATAAAAAATAAGTATATAATGTAATGAATGTTTAATAAAATTGTTCTTAGAATAAGTTAGTTTGTAAATACAATAAGTATTGTATTTGTCGTGCCCAACAGGGTCCACGATTGTGTCCAATGCTATCACCTACCACCTAGTCATGTATACATTGTGGAATGCAATAAATAATTGAGTATTCTTAATTTCACCTCCAAAACCTTCCGAAATCCTTAATTCCACCTTGAGAGGCGTGCCAGGAGGATCATTGACGTCGAGGCTCCAAAGTCTTGAGCATCGACGCCGAGTTGCTAGCCTGACGGTTTTTACCGGTTGCGTTTCGGGGAGTGTGCGTCGGAATTGCATAACCTAATTCCGCCTAGCCCGTTCTATCATCGGACCACCAGGCAATGCGCCATCTGCGGTACATGGTGAACATCTCACCTATACGCACAAAACGTTTTGGTAACACATTCATTGTGCGTACAGCTAAGGAGTGGAACTCCTTGCCGGAATCTGTGTTTCCTGATGGCTACAACCCGGGAATCTTAAAGTCAAGAGTGAATAGGTTACTTCGAGGTAAGCGCGTTCCATCGTCGACCGCATCGTCATTTTCCATCAGGTATCGGTCTAGTATATCAGATAGCGGTCAAGCGCGAACCTATCAAGAATTTAAAAAAAAATACTCGACCATTTCACTAAACTTGTTCTAGGAAATACGTAGCACTTTTTAGCCGACTTCAAAAAGGAGGAGCTTCTATGTTCGGCTGAATGTATTTTTTTTTAAAGTCGTCCATACAAAGTGTGGTAGGCTCTTCGTCACTTTAAATAAAACCATTACGTAGGGTTTGGCGAACCGGTTTCGTTTTAAATCAAAATTGTGCTTAACATGAGACAAGGTTAAAAAAATTAAATCAGGTAAACATCGGATAGATAAGCTAAATATAGATAGGTATACTTCGGCTAGAAATGATTACGTCTCGAGTGCAAAGGTGAGAACTCTTCAGTTGTTTATCAGTCCGCGCTTTAACCGTTCAGCCGTTTTCCGATTTCTCATTGATGTTTTGAGAATTTCTGAGTGGTACTTTAGTCCACGTGGTTGGCAGTGACGACGCTGTGTGTCGCGCGGTAATTTGCAATTTTGTACCTTTGTGGATGTGTCTTAATTTGCTGGTACGTAGAATATTAGTAGACATTTCTTTTGTAATAAGCAGTATCTTTGTACAATTTTTTATAATGATCTATTTTCTTCTGTTATAATGTGTACGGTACATCTACAGTAATATTATAAAGTTTGTTTTTTCTTTTTGTAGGTGGTAATCTCTGAAAGTAGAGGTCCGATTGGTAAAATATTTTATGTAGCAAAATCTATTTTAGTAAATAATAAAATAAATAAATATTATATTAGTTTTCAGAAAAAAACGTGTTGCGCCGACCCCAAATAAGATGGGACAAGGGCAGGAAGATGATGATGATTAGTTTTCAGATCGAAAGAAGGTGACGTTTTCAGTCATAAGTAGTTTCTTCGTAAACATTTTTGTACTAATAGTAATTTTTTTTTTAAATTAACCGATGAAAGATAAAAATAACATACTTTTTTTGTTTTGCTTTCTAAACAAAGATTTAGGACAATCAAGCTATGTATGTATTTATTTTTCATAAATTTGAAAATTTTTCTACCGACCTCACTATATTTTCTAAAAATATGTAGAATGTTTATTTTATTTGCCAGTTCAAGTTGCAACCGTAGGTCGTTCTTTTATAACTCGAGTAGCTACCCTAGAGTTAACCTAACAACTCTAATTCCGATCATGGTAGGTTGGTGTAAGCACCCATAAATGACACTTGCTTCGCTTTTTTTTGCATTGACAATTGAACTCTACGTTCGCGTTCAAAAATGCGAGTGTAGAGAATCTACTCTGATAATGTCATTAGAGTTAACTCCAACCTCATATTTGTACGCAGAGCAGCTAGGCCAAGGCGTCCTCGTTCTCCTACCAAACCTCTCTGTCTAGGGCGTTAGAATTTGTATTCATCATCATCATAATTTCAGCCGAAAGACAGCTACTGTTGGATATAGGCCTCCCCAAATGTCGCCATAACGACCAGTCTTGTACGTCCCGCATCCGTCGGATTCTCGCGACTCTCACCAGTTTCACGCTTCGAGTAGGCCACGCCTCCGATTCCCTTGTTCTGACCACGTGACTGAGCGTTGAGATGACGTCAGTACCTACTCGAGGCGTTCGACGAAAACGAAACGATCGTAACTTGGCTAGGGGGGTAGGTCATCGGTCCACCTTGTGAGAGGTCTTCCAACGCTGTACGTATCGCTACTCCAGAACCTTTCGTTCCCATCGACAATCTGTTCTGCGAGCAATGTGCCCTGATCACTGCCACTAAGTTTAGCGATTCTTCGAGCTTTTCTGCGAATTTGTATATATACTTACTAAAAAAATCACCCATCAACTCCTACAAAAATTCATTATATCCAGATTCATATTGTAATTGTATTCCTGGAAAAAAGACTAGATCATTAGTGTTACAAAAATAGCCGTTCGCGAAATATTACGGCCACAAGAGTTAATTAAAAGCAGGGCACAACGAAAAGTAACAAAAACATCCGTCTTTCCTGTGGTTTTGTCTGTACTGGCTTTTGTTATACTTGCTTACATTTTGTGAACAGGATTTTTCGTGACCTGCATGTGACATTTCGTAGAGACCCGTTGCCCAAGTTATATTTTATTTTGTTAGATGTAGCTGCTTTTTTAGTTAATAAAAGCGGGGAGGACCTAGAGGAACTTGAGAAAGGAGAGGCTTAAGAAATGATTATCGAGGTCAGTCTCTGGATGGGTAACAATCTGGACTGACTACCGTAAGGGATAGGACATCGTCACGTCCCATCCGCGCTGAAGGAGCCTCTCCTGGTGTTGGGAGTCGCAGGCCGATTTGCGGCCTGATAGATGCGGGCTTGCAGACAACGAGCAATAGGTAGCTCGCCGTCCGCCTATCGGGTAAGGACTGAGCCCAAGTTGTCGACGGTGTGTAGTGTTCCACGTGCGCCTCAAAGAGATGTCAGCAAAACTGAATGGGCCCAGTAAGGCCAGTGCCCCTGGTTTTTTTTTTGCTGTGTGTAATCATCCAATGATTTCTCCCACTCTAGGGTGGAGCAAGAGGACGTATCACTTTTACTGACTAAAACCAACCTGTATTCTTCTGTTACCCATACCATCATGGGACCACGGGTGTCCTTTTCAGAAATTTTCCGTGGTACAAGCGGGCATCAGTCCTACTGGGCCCCTAGGATTTGCTAACGTCTCTTTAAGACTAGCGTAGACCGCTACACGCCATCGACGATTCGGTCTTGGTTCTTATAGCACGACCAGATGGCGAGCTACCCATAACTCGTAGTCCGCAAGCCCATTTTTACTGAATCTGTTTTTTTTTATGTTGGGTAGGAAAATCATCTTATGACAAATCCCGCATTTGGGCGGAGCGAGAGATAGTGTAGGATTTTTACTGACTAAAAACACACTCCTGGTCATTCGTTGCCTTCGTCCCAGGGCCCCGGGTTTCGTTTTCACACTACCCATGGCCCCAGTAGGCTTCGACCCTGCTGGGCCCCAACGATTTGCTGTAATCTCCCTGAGGCGCGCGTGGAACAATACGCGCCGTCGACGACTTGGGCTCGGTCCGGACGTTTAGGGGACGGTTTACCGAATCTGGTCCATATTTTGCCAATGCCTATGGATGGTGTAAGTCACTCTATCAAAATTGATTCGGCTTTTCCAATACCATCCAAAATGCCACGACCATAATCGGTTCACCCCACTCAATGTTTAACACAAACAAAATTAATAATTGAACAAAATAATTGGTTTAAAACGAAGCTTGAAGAATTTTCAATAAATATCAACCCTGTACTGCTAACGGTAACGGAATTACCCTTGTTATATGTTTACGGACGCTTTGAGGTTTACACGGTTAACCCTATTACCTTGGTGCCTTTTTGACATAGTTGCTGATACAATTTCCTCTTCGAAGTTATTTTGTTTAGGCTTTCTAAAAGGTGCACGTGTGGGTTGAGTTGTGAGAAAATGGTGTTTATAGTTAAGAAATAGATTTTACATAACAAATTTAGTGGAGGTAATTTCCGTTTTGACCTTTAACCGCTTTGTGTGAAAATAATAGTACATTATGATATAAGTGTGTAATGTTAGTGATTACCGTCGAAGCGGTATTTAGCCCCGAGCCGTGGCGAGGGTCTTAAGAGAGACAAGAACGGTAATCATTAATTACTCACGTGTGTCATACGACGTTTTTCAATACACTTGTGAAGAAAACAACAGTAAAACTAGTAAAATTTTCAGTGACATGACGGTAAAAATCTGTTTTCATAAGTAATAAATAAATCGTTTGTACAAGTTAAATTTGTCCATTCTAACTTGTAAATTGGATGAAATAAGTAAGTAAGACACTAATTTATATACCAGTACTATTGAACGCAATAACTTAATGAGAATTTTATTCGAATTCAAAATTTGTTTTGCGAACAAAGAGGTTGAACAGAAAGGTTTTAACTACATTATAGCACTAGTGCGTCATGGTAAACAAAATGTCACAGTTTGGTAACGAATACCATTATATACGTAAGTGCAGTGCAATAAAAGTCATTTCCTGAAAATAAATGAATTAGATGCTTTAGGTCTCATCACGATTTCAGTCGAAAGACGTCCACGTCCGTCGTCCGTCGACTATTGGACAGAGGCCTCCCCTAAGTGTCGCCACAATGAACGGTATGTGCGTCTCGCATCTGTCGGATTCCCGCAAACCTTACCGGGTCATCGGTCTACCTTGAAGGAGGCCTTCCAATTCCAGTGGAATGGCCACTACGTCTTCCAGTACGTGGTGGCCATTCCAGAACCTTTCGGCCCCAACAGCCATCCGTTCTGCGAACAATGTGCCATGCCCATTGCCAATCATGCGTCCTTTGTGCATTTTTAGGAACTTGACGCGGACGAAGTTGCGACCAAAAGTTAGTTCTAGATAAATTACACCCAGTCACAGAACAAATGATCGTGTTCATTACATTATCAACATTTGCCTTGGGTGGAAATCGAAGCCACGACCTCCGGCATAGTAGTCAGGGCCAGTAACAAGAACAACAGGCCAGTTAAAAAAAATGAATGTGTTTTTTGTATGAAACTCGGCTGTATTTTCTTGTAAAAAGGTTTTTTACGCTAAATGAATTTATCCAGTAACCCAACAGTTCTAACGACTAAGTAATTATTAATAATGACTGTACTAATTCTCTGTTATTATCTTTTCGAGTTACACCAGAGAGACATAAATGAGTTAAAACATTATTGTAGCTTGAAATTATTAGTCTAGTAACCACAAGAAAGTGTAGTTGGGTTCTCTCAAAAATATGTCGTAGGGGCCCAGCAGGGCCGAAGCCTAATGTGGCCATGGGTTGACTTCTGAAAGGTTTACTACTAGTCCTAGGACGCAAAGTTCAACTGAAGGCACATAGGCTAGCAAGCTTTAGTCAGAAAAAATCTGATCCGATCCTGCTCCATCCTAGCGCGAGAGAAGTCATTAGACGATGTCCCACCTTTTTTTCTTTTTTTCGGTGGGAAAATCATCTTATGACATCCCCCGCTCTTGGGCGGAGCGGGAGATAGTGTCAGACTTTTGCTGGCTAAAAACCCACTCCTGTTACTTTGTTGCTTTTAGTACCAGGGCCGAGTCTTTCTTTCAGAACCAGACCCTTGTCCCTAGTAGGCTTCGACCCTGCTGGGCCCCTACGGTTTGCTGAAATCTTGAGGCACGCGTGGAACAGTACGCGCTGTCGACGACTTGGACTCGGTCCGGACGGTCTACGCGCCTACGGTGGCCGGAATTCGGGATCGGAATCCCGTCGACGGTTGGGGCGTGAGGACCGTTGCCTCACGCGATCGGCCGCCTCCTTTGCTAGCATTACTGCTTCGCAGAAGGAGGCGATCGCCTGCCACTTCTCCTCGCTCCCGACCATGGCCTAGTTAGCATAGTTGATATGCTCTGTTCGCGCACGTAGTATGCACGGTTCGCGCGCGTAAGGCGTCCACACAATTTTTTTTTTATTTTTTTTTTATTGGGTGGGAAAATCATCCCTATGACATCCCCGCTCTTGGGCGGAACGGGAGATAGTGTCAGACTCTTACTGACTAAAAACCCACTCCTGTTCCTTCGTTGCCTTCGTCCCAGCGCCCCGGGTTCCGCTTTCACACTACCCGTGGCCCCAGTAGGCTTCGACCCTGCTGGGCTCCTACGATTTGCTGACATCTCCTTAAGGCTTGCGTGGAACAGTACGCGCTGTCGACGACTTGGGCTCGGTCCGGACGGTTACCGGACGGTCGGACGGCGAGCCACCCATTGCTCGCCGTCTGCAAGCCCGCGCCTACGGTGGCCGGAAATCGGGATCGGAATCCCGGCGGCGGTTGGCCAAAAACATTTCATGTAAAATGTTGCCAAGACGACCACATAAGGTTTGCCCTGTGAAAAAGATATCAGATCTCATGTAGAGCCAAGATTCTGAATCTACACGGCCTAACTCTACCGACCCTAACTTCAGAAATTCTACATATCAGTAAAAAAGTTATGCCTAAATTTTTGTTTTGCAATCACTTCAAGTTTTTGTCGTCAAAGATTAAATTGAGGCAATAAGAGAGCGGTATTGAAAACTATAGAATTATTTTTGTTCGCCTTAAGTAAGAGATTATTCGCTGCAAATCATTTCGAAATTACAGCCAGACTTTCGTTAACATGCAAGATATCCGTATTTTTTTAATCTGTTTTAGAAACAAGAGCAATATCAGCGAAATGAATTTTTCAAAACAAAATGTACCTCATTCACTTGCACAGCACTACTGGAACTACACAATCGTATTTTAATGTTCCCATTCCAATAGGAATGGGACTTACCATCAGGTGGGATCGCAGTCAAGCACTGGTTTATAACAATTAAAAAAAAAAAAAAAAAATATATTTTACAAAACTTCATATATATTCAATCTTAAATTAACACAAAAAAATTGTCTGTTTTCCGATCAAAATAATTCGTCCTATACTTACACAGCACTACTTGGTATACGACATAAAAAAATTGTCGTAATCCACCTTCTGCCCCGGAGTGCCTGCTGTCAACTTATAAAATATTTTTTGATCACTCTGATTTTCTTTCAGATATTCGACCATAGATCGAACGCGCTCCGGATCAATATACTGCGTAAAATAGTTGTATTCGCCCGAAGGTACCAACATCCGTCTCATTATATCTAAGTTCTTGGGGATTGTTTTGTGTTTCACGGTTTCTTCCGCTATTTTTTTTTTGGGTTCTCTCCAATTTTTCCAAGCACTAGCAGCTTGGAAGTTATTCCAAGCTTTACGGTCCTGGTACTAATAATAACGCTCCTCCCAATAATTCTTTTTGTTTCTGAGCTCCCACATGTACTCAGTAATATACTTGAGCTGAATATTTTTGAAGGATTCTCTTTATATTTTACGTGTGACGGCCTTTGTGTAAAAACCCTCAAACTCTTCGTGTGTACAGTTCCTCACAAGGAAGTTTAGGGTTAAAAGGTCCATAAGATGGCATTATAAGGCCTGTATAGCTCCATTTCTTTCACGTTATAGAACAATGACTTTAGACAGTTGACGCAGCCCACAGGAAGTCCGAGTAAATGAGATTAAACTTAGGGTGTTAGTAATCTATTGTTGTCTAATGAGGTGTTGATTCATTCTGGTGCCGGATACCTGGAAAAATAATAATTGGTACATAGTTTGTTAATTGTTCCGATAAGGCAAAGAATAGTAAAGAAACGCTCGGTAATGTGATAAGTAAAATCCTATTCATTTTAAAAGGAACTAAAGGGCTTTTCGACATTATATTACAACAAGCTAGGTATGGAAAGATCAGCAATGTACACAACTAAATGAACTTATTATAATAACTCGATGATCATTTTTAAATTAACCGCAAAACCGTACCCATAGAAGATCTATTAGCGAAGGAGGCGGCTGCATGCGTGAGGGGACGGACTTCCTCACCGCTGCACTCTAGAGCGGGAGAAGTCACTGGATGATGTCCCACCTAAAAAAAATTAAAAAGAAAACCATAGTAGTCCGCAGGTAGAAAAAATGGTTCTAAAACTAAATTTGTAACCCGAGTGCAAGAGACTGAAGGTTTTAAAAAATGTCATTTGAAATTTTACATTCGTTATCATTTCATCCAAAAGACGTCCACTGTTGCACATATGCCTTCCCCAAGTGTCGCCATAACGACCGGTTCTGTGCATCTCTCATCCATCGGATTTCCACGACCCTCACTTGGTCATTGGTCTACTTTGTTGTCGCCACTCCAGAATTTTTCGTTCCCATCGACCATCTGTTCTGCAAGCAATATGCTCTGCCCACTGCCACTTAAGTTTGGCGATTCTTCGAGCTATGTCGGAGGAGAGTAAGGAAACTCCGAGCGTAGCTATTGCCCTTTGAATAACTTTAAGTCTTCGGATGAGACCCATTGTAAGCAACTACTATTATTTTTCTTCACATGCCAGAAACTTGATAACAAGATAACGATACTAGAGGTATGAATTAACGATAGGGACATTTTCACGTTTTGCGTAGGATTAAATAAAAAAATTTAGGTTTTCTGATAGACAGTCGTTAGATAGATTACTATCTACTTGACTGACAATGCCGCTTGAACTTAGCCTAAAGGCGGAAACAAAAGCTTCATGACTTGCCCACAAATCAGGGTTAAAAGCTAATAGAGATTTACATTGACTTGAAAACTGACCGACTAAACAATTGAAACATTTTGTTTCTATTCAACGAATTCGGCTTATGCAGAAACACTGAGGAATTACTTGCTTGTCTAAGACAATTAATCTCCATTTGGTTATTTCAAATCCCCATAGCAAAGTATCATAATACTGTGGATACACTCGTACGTAAAGTAAACTAACCTAGTTTTGACCACATCTGGCAATTGCCTTATTTTTTTTACTTACGAGGGTTCTAATGTGGGAGCCCCACTGCAATTTTGAATCAATAGTAATCATTTTTTTTGCCGTCAAAGATTAAATTGAGGCAATAAGAGACATTTGGTAATGAAAAGCATAGAAATCTTTTTTGTTCGCGTTAAATAAGAGATTATTCGCTGCAAATCATTTCGACATAACAGCCAGACTTTCGTTAACATGCAAGACATCCGTATTTTTTTCATCTGTTTTTAGAAACGTTAATATGTTATCGGATGAACTAACTATCATATAAGGGAAAATCATAAATATAAAATTGAAAAAGGTAAGGGCCAAGAATTTAACCCTGAAGTACGCCCATCTTAAATGTATCTGTTGACTGCTCCACATTTGTTGTAATATATACATTGCTTTTGCAATATTTTTTTTTTTATTTATTTATTTATTATTATTTATATTGTTAACGTATTATTTATTAATAATTGTAATTATTTATTTTACTTGCTTTTATTTATATAGCCTCTTTTTTATAATGTGAATGTGAGAACACTGTAGACTCCGCGAATTCTTAGGTTCCTTTTTATTATGATTATTTTTATTGTACTTTATTGACCAGTCTACACTGTCCTTACATAATAAATACAATATATTGTAAACAGAAAATATTGTATCAACAAATTCTTTTTTAAAAGAGTAACCATGGAGTTTCTTGCCGGTTCTTCTCCATAGGAAACGACCAATTTGGAACCGTGCACTAGCTTCTGACGTTTTATAAGTGCCCATGTAGGCCTATGAGAAATAAAAATCTTTGACTTTGACTTGACTTGTGCGTGATTTTATAAAACCTACACTATTTGTCATGAATCTGGCTATCCTATACCAATAGTTTTTAATTCGACTGCTATTTCTAGATATTTGCGCAAGTAAACCAACAGAAAAACTGTTCAGCAATATTATATATAAGCCTATAGATTTTAACGAATCATTCAATCATTACAATGTCGTTGTTTTATATTTCCAGTTTCTTTGTTTATCACGTGTCCAGATAACTTTTATTCTATTATTAGAATTATTTTTTTTACCTTTTAAGGTAACATTTGAATAGAAGAGTACAAAAAAAAATTACTAAATGTACGTCTATACTAAAATTATAAGGAGGTAAAGTATGTTTTTTTGGAGGAGGTAATCTCTGAAATTACTGATCCGAATGCTAAATTTTTCACCGATAGAAAACAGTTTTATTCCTAAGTGCCCTAGGATATATTTTATTTACGCAGACAAAGCCGCGGGCAAAAACTAGTCAGAAATATTATAAGGAAAGTGTAATATAAATAAAAGAATAAATTAGTATTATTATAAATTCGTTTATTTCTGATATAGTCCTAAGGTACACAAAATTAAAATCAAAAGCAAAAAAACATTGAAATGAAACATTAAAATTATATAAACAATATAAGTAATGTACATTAATAAAACAAAATTAGTCATATATATGTAAGCATATTAATTTATACAATACAAAAATATATATATACAAATGATAAACGTTAACACACAAAAATAGACATACACAATATATAAAAAGATTATTACAACATCAACATGCCTATATTAAGAGTTATCCTAATTAAAACATACAATATTACACAAATAGAAATTACTAATCCTTCAATTGCACACCAGAGCTACGACGTTTCGGCCGTATCCTAAATTCTCCATACAACGCCCATATGGCGTATATGAGGTAAAAAAGATGGTCAAATTCATTTTTCTGACCGCGCAACTGTGTCGTCATCTTAAAAAATATTTCGTCATCACTTTTATTTTCTTTAAGGTAATTCACAATAGCCTGAACACGTAACGTATTAATTGATTCCGAGAAATGGTTCTCATCATCCGAAACCACGAACTGCCGTCTCATTATGTCGATATTTTTCAAGATTTTCTTGTGTTTCTTCATTTCATCTTTCAATTGTTTTTCGTATGTTGTCCAGTTCTCGTAAGATATGTGATCCTGGTATTTCTTATGCACTTCTTCCCAATAGTCTTTTTTGCTTTTGAGTTCCCAAACGTATTCAGGAATATATCGTAGTCGAACTTTGTTGAGGTCTGCTGCTGATATTTTTCGTGTGAAAAGAAACGAAAAAACTATCTCGTAATCTTGGTCGGTAATTTTCCCCTCAAAACTGTCTGTCAATGCCATCAGAAGTGCCATTTTCAAGAATGTTTTACTCGCGTCAAAGCTAAGTTAACTTATCTGATTTTCAAAGCGATGTGAATACTTTGAAGGTTGACAGAAAACTACATAACATTACAAGAATTTTCGTGCTTTTATGCGAACTACTGAATATGTAGAAAGAGATGGTGCTATACGTCCTGCATAGTTTTACTCTTTCTAGCAACAGAATAATAACTTTGATAGTAGCCGCGCAGGTAATCTGAGTAATAAACTTAGGGTGTTGATTATCTATTGTTTTCTAACGAGGTATTCATTTATTTGGTTGGCGAATACCTAGAAAAATAATATCGGAATGTAGTTTGTTCAGTGTTTGGAATTCGCAATCTCTGATAAGGTAAACAATGGTAAAGAAACGCTTTGTAATATAAGTAAATTCTATTCATTTCGGAAATCATTTCTTTTTTTTTTTTTATTTGCTAATAATGTAGGTATACAGATAAGGTGTTATAATTGTTGTTTGTCCCAATACATTCTGCCTTACGGCATGCAAAATATTCATAGTTTATTGAAAAGAAAGAAAATATAAAAAAGGTTAAAAATTGTAAGCTCAACTTAATCGTTCAACTTAAATGATATGTCATACAAATTCAGATACCATGTCATAAAAAATCAAATCCAATACCATAAAAAAATACAATATCATAAAAAAAAAGAAACCAATGTCATAACAATAATACAATGTCATGTTCGAAATAATATCATGTCATACAAATAATAAAATGTCATCAAATAAAATACAATGTCATATAAAGTGAAATGATAAAATACTAGTAGGAACCAAGCGTTATACAAAAAAAAAAAATCACATTGAAGGAGCCACATTTTACGTGATTGTTTTGTCATACAGAAATTCTTTGATTGTGTAGTAACACTTGTCCAGTAAAAGTTTTGTTAACTGCTCTAAACATTTTTATAGGTAATTCCTTTAAATTTCTTGGCAAAGTGTTATATATAATGGGGCCCATATGTAAAATACTCTTTTTTAATAAAGCAGTTTTATGACCACCGGTATATAGTTGATTTTTATATTGGGCCCTTATTACTCTTAAGTGTTGCCTTATATCACTCATTGGCGTAAATAAGTGTAGATTTGTTCTAACGAATATTGCAACCTCTAGTACATACAACGATGGGAAAGTCAGTATTTTGAGAGATTTGAAAGCTGGTCGACAGCTTTCCGTCACCTTAAGACCAGTAATTGACCTGAGGCAACGCTTTTGAGCTCTAAATATGAGTTCCCTCTCGCTGCAATTTCCCCAAAATATGATACCAAATCTTAACAATGAGGCAACTAAACCATGATAGGCTATCAGCAAGGAATTTAAATTCATTTTTTTTAGCTAAATTGTAAAGTACAAATGCAGTTTTACTTATCTTTTGGCATATGATATTAGCATGAGATTCCCATGTCAATTTTTGGTCAATATTTATTCCTAAGAATTTTGTCACTAAGGTTGATTCTACAGTTTGACCATTATATTCAATATTTATATTCTATGGCTGAAGCCGCTGCCAAAAATGCATGACTTTAGTTTTTTGTAAATTTATAACTAAATTATTTTTATTGAGCCACTCTATCATGGATTTAAGTGTACTGTTTATTTCCTTTTCGTATTGAATTTTATCTCTGCATTCAATTATTGCTGTACTGTCGTCTGCAAATAATGTCATCGGTTGAGTAATTTGGCGAGGCAGGTCATTAATATAAATTAAAAATAATAAAGGCCCAAGGACACTTCCTTGTGGAACCCCAAATTTAATGATTCTGCAATTTGATAAATATTTTACTTCACGTTTAGTTCTACTACAAATTCTAGTAATTTCTATGTACTGTTTTCTACCCGTGAGGTAAGATTTTATAAGGTTTAAAATGTTACCTCTTACACCGTAGTAGTTTAATTTAGTTAAAAGTATGTCATGTTTTACGTAATCGAACGCTTTTGTCATATCTGCGAAAATTGCACATACAGGATTTTTCTTATCTACATTATTCATGATTACTTTCAGAAGATCAAAAATAGCCAAATTAATATTTTTATTTTTACGGAAGCCGTATTGTTCATTGCATAATACATTGTTTTTAGTCATAAATGAGTCCATTGATTCATATATAATTTTTTCAAGTACCTTAGAAAATACTGAGGTTAAGGCTACTGGTCTGTAGTTTGTCATGTCTTCTTTGCTGTTTTTCTTATGTAGTGGTTTTACTATCACAGTCTTTAATTTTTCAGGAAATATACTACTGACTTAGTGGTTTTGCTATAATGTCAGAAACAAACTTTACGGCAATGGTAGAAATACCATCAAGTCCAAAGCTTTTTTTATTTTTTAATTTTTGGATTACACGTACAATATCTTGTGGCACAACCGGAGGCATAAACAAAGAATTCTGGATATGGGTAGTTCCAATTATATTGCACGGTTGGTTATTGGAAACATTTTTAACCTGGTCAACAAAGAAATCATTAAAAGAATTAGCAATTTGCTGCATTAAAGGGCTTTTCGACATTGTTTTAGTTTAAAAAAAATCTATTGTTTTCTAACGAGGTATTCATTTATTTGGTTGGCGAATACCTAGAAAAATAATATCGGAATGTAGTTTGTTCAGTGTTTGGAATTCGCAATCTCTGATAAGGTAAACAATGGTAAAGAAACGCTTTGTAACATAAGTAAATTCTATTCATTTCAGAAATCATTAAAGGGCTTTTCGACATTGTTTTAGTTTAAAAAAAATTTGTGTGAATAAATGTGTAGGTACACTGCAGCTTCACAATTTCATAAATTAACATTATAATAATTTATAATTTTTGAATTACAGAATATGTATGACCAATCCAAAAAAACAAATCGAGATCATTATGGAATATTGAAAACTAACAGGGTTACTATTTTTGATATTTGAGAATATTTATCATTTTGCTATCGGAACTGGATCGATTCCGGAGAAAATCGGAGCGAAATATCGCAAATTTGAGTACCCAGTACCTTGTAATGTTCCCACTGCTGGGACTCAGGCCTAGTCTCTAGGAGAAGGAATTTGCCGCAATCCACCAAGCAGGCCCAGTGCGGTTTGGTGGATGTCACACGTCTTCGAATTTTTGGTTCTAGGACATGCCAGTTTCCTCACGATGTTTTCCTTCACCGTTTTGAGAGCAGTGGTGATTAAATAAATTACACAAAATAGTGCGCCTGGCTGGGTTTGAACCCGCAACCTACAACTCGTAAGTCAGTGCCGTTACCACTCGGCCACCACTGCTCCGTACCCCAGTACCTTACATAATTATACAATCGTCAATTAAAAACGCTATATTTTTAAATTAAATAGTCTTCAACAAATTGTTTTATAGATATCAAATGTGGTTTAGAGTGAATGTGTAACGTGGTACCTACATAATATCGACGGTTAAAGGTAATAGGGCATAAGCGAATTTTGGTCGGAAATGAGTTATGAATGCCATCCTACTTAAAAAAATTCGCTCTATCGAATCCCCTTACTCCCACGGCTCTACAATGACTTTTTTGTCACTTATGCCCAAGCAAAAAACTGCGTTTTCGAAGTGTCATTTCGGTGTAACCAACAGAATTTTAGGCCTTTTTTACCCTTAAGGCGCTTGTACCCCAATAAAAATAGCATCACTTTTGGTTTATAGTCGGTAATGTATTTTTACTTCTTACTGGCGTAGAGATTCCGGGTGCTTACGCCTCTTTACCATTAGCACCTGTTTTGAAAGCTGGAACTTATGTCTCTTTACCTTTGTCGTCATAAACATTAAGCGTCGGTTATGCCTTACTACCATTTACAAGTTTACAATACAGTTGTCGCTTATACGCAATTACTTAAATGTAATTTGATATTGAACTGTCGGTTATACCTTACTACCATGTACAAGCTAACAATACATTTGTCGCTTATACACAATTACTAAAATCAAATTTGATATTGAAATGTCTGTTATACCTTATTACCATTTACTATTTTAATATAAGCACTGGTTTATATCAATTAAAAAAATATATATATATTAACTTTGCCGCTTACGCCGTATTACTTTACAATGGTCAATGGTCAAAAGTCACTATTACATGAAATTAATGTTTGAGATTTTTGTTCTATGTTGTCATTAAATATTAATGCCCATCATGGCTGTATACTTTTGCTAACTAATCCAATTTAACCACGGTTGGAGCCAGCATGCGTACCAAAAAAGTATTTCGAACAAACATAGTAGTGGACATTTTATTTGGAAAGCTTTTTTTTTTCTTTTTTTGGTTTATTACGGTTTGTACATTTAGTTGTGTCAAATTAAGGAAGTATTTCGTTTTATATATAGAGGACAGTCACTTTGTAATGCATTAGAATGTGTTTTTAACACAATCTAATGTTTTACAGTATTTAACAGCATATCCTGTATGCGCTGGATTTTTGAGACCGGAATAAGAGATTTTTCGCTGCAAATCATTTCGACATAACATCGAGACCGTCGTTAACATGCAAGACATCCGTATTTTTTTCATCTGTTTTAGAAACCAGAGCAATAACAGCCAATGGAATTATATCGGATGAGCTAACTACCATATATGGGAAAATCATAAATATAAAATTGAAAAAGGTAAGGGCCAAGAATTTAACCCTGAGGTACGCCCATCTTAACTAAGGGCCCTGAGGATGTCACTTTATTAACCGTTACTTTCAGCTGCTAGTAAGATAAACAGGTAAAAACAAGAGCAGCTGCTTGTCCATAAATTTATTAGAGGTGTTTTTACAGATTAGGATATTATATTCAACGCAGTCAAATGCTTTCGAGAAATCACAAAATAAGCGAAGTACATCGTGAGACTTCTCCCATGATTCCAATATGTGACTGTATGGGTTTCTATCCTTCGTCCGTCGTTGATATACCTTTCATGAAGCCAAACTGATGACTGAAAAATCCCAATAGAATTAAAATATAACAACATTTGGTTGAGCATGATTTTTTCAGAGATTGTACTTTGTATAAAACCTATATAAAATTATATTTAGAGGGATCAATTTCAACCCGATTTAAAAATTACGTAATTATTAATACTACTTTATATTTCATTAAATCAGGTAGCGGAGGCTGTCTAAATATTGATTTGTCATGATACATGAATTATGTCTTTTAAGGTTTATTTAATTGAGCAATTATGTAAATGATATTTCCGAGAACCAAATCAGATATACTCCATATGTCACCAGAATTTTTAATTTTCAGACTTTTGAATATTTTTATTCAAAAACAGGTAAATTCTTAAAGAGATTTATTTTTAAAAAAGATTCTGCATTTAAAGAAAAAAGCTGAAAGTAAGTTTTCCTTCAAGCGTAAAATTCGGAACTACTACTTGAAAATCTCTTAATCTTATTTCGGTCCTTGGTCATAATTGTTGTATTTTAAGTTCTCATAATTAGAATGATTTCTTATTTATCATAGTATTTATTAGTTTATTATATTAGCACATATACGTATTTTATTATTATAAGCCACTGAATTTAAATATACTACATTATATTTCAAAAACATTTGTTATTTATTTAGTGTGCACACCTACCACAATGTTGCCTTTTTAACCCAATGGTTTACTGGTAGAGAATGCTTTGTTGCATTAAGTCCGCCATATACCACCACTGTACATGAAGTTTAAACAAATAAATAAAGATGAAGTAAGGGGAGATTTTGTTATCTCTATTGGGATGTTGCTGTAGAAGTTTCCTCGCCACTTCTGACTTGAAATGATTTTATTATGAACTAGCTGTCACTTGTGCGTGATTTTATAAAACCTACACTATTTGTCATGAATCTGGCTATCCTATACCAATAATTTTTAAATCGACTTCTATTTCTAGATATTTGCGCAAGTAAACCAACAGAAAAACTGTTCAGCAATATTATAATAAGCCTATAGATTTTAACGAATCATTCAATCATTACAATGTCGTTGTTTTATATTTCCAGTTTCTTTGTTTATCACGGGTCCAGATAACTTTTATTCTATTATTAGATTTTTTTTTTTTTACCTTTTAAGGTAACATTTGAATAGAAGAGTACAAAAAAAAAATTACTAAATGTACGTCTATACTAAAATTATAAGGAGGTAAAGTATGTTTTTTTGGAGGAGGTAATCTCTGAAATTACTGATCCGATTGCTAAATTTTTCACCGATAGAAAACAGTTTTATTCCTAAGTGCCCTAGGATATATTTTATTTACGCAGACAAAGCCGCGGGCAAAAACTAGTCAGAAATATTATAAGGAAAGTGTAATATAAATAAAAGAATAAATTAGTATTATTATAAATTCGTTTATTTCTGATATAGTCCTAAGGTACACAAAATTAAAATCAAAAGCAAAAAAACATTGAAATGAAACATTAAAATTATATAAACAATATAAGTAATGTACATTAATAAAACAAAATTAGTCATATATATGTAAGCATATTAATTTATACAATACAAAAATATATATATATACAAATGATAAACGTTAACACACAAAAATAGACATACACAATATATAAAAAGATTATTACAACATCAACATGCCTATATTAAGAGTTATCCTAATTAAAACATACAATATTACACAAATAGAAATTACTAATCCTTCAATTGTACACCAGAACTACGACGTGACGGCCGTATCCTAAATTCTCCATACAACGCCCATATGGCGTATATGAGGTAAAAAAGATGGTCAAATTCATTTTTCTGACCGCGCAACTGTGTCGTCAGCTTAAAAAATATTTCGTCATCACTTTTATTTTCTTTAAGGTAATCCACAATAGCCTGAACACGTAACGTATTAATTGATTCCGAGAAATGGTTCTCATCATCCGAAACCACGAACTGCCGTCTCATTATGTCGATATTTTTCAAGATTTTCTTGTGTTTCTTCATTTCATCTTTCAATTGTTTTTCGTATGTTGTCCAGTTCTCGTGAGATATGTGATCCTGGTATTTCTTATGCACTTTTTCCCAATAGTCTTTTTTGCTTTTGAGTTCCCAAACGTATTTAGGAATATATCGTAGTCGAACTGTATTGAGGTCTGCTGCTGATATTTTTCGTGTGAAAAGAAACGAAAAAACTATCTCGTAATCTTGGTCGGTAATTTTCCCCTCAAAACTGTCTGTCAATGCCATCAGAAGTGCCATTTTCAAGAATGTTTTACTAGCGTCAAAGCTAAGTTAACTTATCTGATTTTCAAAGCGATGTGAATACTTTGAAGGTTGACAGAAAACTACATAACATTACAAGAATTTTCGTGCTTTTATGCGAACTACTGAATATGTAGAAAGAGATGGTGCTATACGTCCTGCATAGTTTTACTCTTTCTAGCAACAGAATAATAACTTTGATAGTAGCCGCGCAGGTAATCTGAGTAATAAACTTAGGGTGTTGATTTTCTATTGTTTTCTAACGAGGTATTCATTTATTTGGTTGGCGAATACCTAGAAAAATAATATCGGAATGTAGTTTGTTCAGTGTTTGGAATTCGCAATCTCTGATAAGGTAAACAATGGTAAAGAAACGCTTTGTAACATAAGTAAATTCTATTCATTTCGGAAATCATTAAAGGGCTTTTCGACATTGTTTTAGTTTAAAAAAAAATCTATTGTTTTCTAACGAGGTATTCATTTATTTGGTTGGCGAATACCTAGAAAAATAATATCGGAATGTAGTTTGTTCAATGTTTGGAATTCGCAATCTCTGATAAGGTAAACAATGGTAAAGAAACGCTTGGTAACATAAGTAAATTCTATTCATTTCGGAAATCATTAAAGGGCTTTTCGATATTGTTTTAATTTAGCAGTAAAATGCTTTCGAGAAATCACAAAATAAGTCAAGTACATCGTGAGACTTCTCCCATGATTTCAATATGTGACTGTATGGGTTTCTATCCTCCGTCCGTCGTTGATATACCTTTCATGAAGCCAAACTGATGACTGAAAAATCCCAATAGAATTAAAATATGACAACATTTGGTTGAGCATGATTTTTTCAGAGATTGTTCTTTGTATAAAACCTATATAAAATTATATTTAGAGGGATCAATTTCAACCCGATTTAAAAATTACGTAATTATTAGTACCACATTATATTTCATTAAATCAGGTAACGGAGGCTGTCTAAATATTGATTTGTCATGATACATGAATTATGTCTTTTAAGTTTTATTTAATTGAGCAATTATGTAAATGATATTTCCGAGAACCATATCAGATATACTCCATATGTCACCAGAATTTTTAATTTTCAGACTTTTCAATATTTTTATTCAAAAACAGGTAAATTCTTAAAGAGATTTATTTTTAAAAAAGATTCTGCATTTAAAGAAAAAAGCTGAAAGTAGGTTTTCCTTAAAGCGTAAAATTCGGAACTACTACTTGAAAATCTCTTAATCTTATTTCGGTCCTTGGTATTGTTGTATTTTAAGTTCTCATAATTAGAATGATTTCTTATTTATTAGTTTATTATATTAGCATATATACGTATTTTATTATTATAAGCCACTGAATTTAACTATACTACATTCTATTTCAAAAATATTTGTTATTTATTTAGTGTGCACACCTACCACAATGTTGTCTTTTTAACCCAATGGTTGACTGGTAGAGAATGCTTTGTTGCATTAAGTCCGCCATATACCACCACTGTACATGAAGTTTAAACAAATAAATAAAGATGAAGTAAGGGGAGATTTTGTTATCTCTATTGGGATGTTGCTGTAGAAGTTTCCTAACCACTTCTGACTTCAAATGATTTTATTATGAACTAGCTGTCACTTGTGCGTGATTTTATAAAACCTACACCATTTGTCATGAATCTGGCTATCCTATACCAATAGTTTTTAATTCGACTTCTATTTCTAGATATTTGCGCAAGTAAACCAACAGAAAAACTGTTCAGCAATATTATAATAAGCCTATAGATTTTAACGAATCATTCAATCATTACAATGTTGTACAATGTGTTACAATGTCGTTGTTTTATATTTCCAGTTTCTTTGTTTATCACGGGTCCAGATAACTTTTATTCTATTATTAGAATATTTTTTTTACCTTCTAAGGTAACATTTGAATAGAAGAGTACAAAAAAAAATTACTAAATGTACGTCTATACTAAAATTATAAGGAGGTAAAGTATGTTTTTTTGGAGGAGGTAATCTCTGAAATTACTGATCCGAATGCTAAATTTTTCACCGATAGAAAACAGTTTTATTCCTAAGTGCCCTAGGATATATTTTATTTACGCAGACAAAGCCGCGGGCAAAAACTAGTCAGAAATATTATAAGGAAAGTGTAATATAAATAAAAGAATAAATTAGTATTATTATAAATTCGTTTATTTCTGAAATAGTCCTAAGGTACACAAAATTAAAATCAAAAGCAAAAAAACATTGAAATGAAACATTAAAATTATATAAACAATATAAGTAATGTACATTAATAAAACAAAATTAGTCATATATATGTAAGCATATTAATTTATACAATACAAAAATATATATATACAAATGATAAACGTTAACACACAAAAATAGACATACACAATATATAAAAAGATTATTACAACATCAACATGCTTATATTAAGAGTTATCCTAATTAAAACATACAATATTACACAAATAGAAATTACTAATCCTTCAATTGTACACCAGAACTACGACGTGACGGCCGTATCCTAAATTCTCCATACAACGCCCATATGGCGTATATGAGGTAAAAAAGATGGTCAAATTCATTTTTCTGACCGCGCAACTGTGTCGTCAGCTTAAAAAATATTTCGTCATCACTTTTATTTTCTTTAAGGTAATCCACAATAGCCTGAACACGTAACGTATTAATTGATTCCGAGAAATGGTTATCATCATCCGAAACCACGAACTGCCGTCTCATTATGTCGATATTTTTCAAGATTTTCTTGTGTTTCTTCATTTCATCTTTCAATTGTTTTTCGTATGTTGTCCAGTTCTCGTAAGATATGTGATCCTGGTGTTTCTTATGCACTTTTTCCCAATAGTCTTTTTTGCTTTTGAGTTCCCAAACGTATTTAGGAATATATCGTAGTCGAACTGTATTGAGGTCTGCTTCTGATATTTTTCGTGTGAAAAGAAACGAAAAAACTATCTCGTAATCTTGGTCGGTAATTTTCCCCTCAAAACTGTCTGTCAATGCCATCAGAAGTGCCATTTTCAAGAATGTTTTACTAGCGTCAAAGCTAAGTTAACTTATCTGATTTTCAAAGCGATGTGAACACTTTGAAGGTTGACAGAAAACTACATAACATTACAAGAATTTTCGTGCTTTTATGCGAACTACTGAATATGTAAAAAGAGATGGCACTATACGTCCTGCATAGTTTTAATCTTTCTTGCAATAGGATAATGACTTTGATAGTAGCCGCGCAGGTAATCTGAGTAATAAACTTAGGGTGTTGATTATCTATTGTTTTCTAACGAGGTATTCATTTATTTGGTTGGCGAATACCTAGAAAAATAATATCGGAATGTAGTTTGTTCAGTGTTTGGAATTCGCAATCTCTGATAAGATAAACAATGGTAAAGAAACGCTTTGTAACATAAGTAAATTCTATTCATTTCGGAAATCATTAAAGGGCTTTTCAAATTGTTTTAGTTTAAAAAAAAATTGTGTGAAAAAATGTGTAGGTACACTGCAGCTTCACAATTTCATAAACTAACATTATAATAATTTATAATTTTTGAATTACAGAATATGTATGACCAATCCAAAAAAACAAATCGAGATCATTATGGAATATTGAAAACTAACAGGGTTACTATTTTTGATATTTGAGATTATTTATCATTTTGCTATCGGAACTGAATCGATTTCGGAGAAAATCGGAGCGAAATATCGCAAATTTGAGTACCCAGTACCTTGTAATGTTCCCACTGCTGGGACTCAGGCCTAGTCTCTAGGAGAGGGAATTTGCCGCAATCCACCAAGCAGGCCCAGTGCGGTTTGGTGGATGTCACACGTCTTCGAATTTTTGGTTCTAGGACATGCCAGTTTCCTCACGATGTTTTCCTTCACCGTTTTGAGAGCAGTGGTGATTAAATAAATTACACAAAGTAGTGCGCCTGGCTGGGTTTGAACCCGCGATCTACAACTCGTAAGTCAGTGCCGTTACCACTCGGCCACCACTGCTCCGTACCCCAATACCTTACATAATTATACAATCGTCAATTAAAAACGCTATATTTTTAAGTTAAATAGTCTTCAACAAATTGTTTTATAGATATCAAATGTGGTTTAGAGTGAATGTGTAACGTGGTACCTACATAATATATACTTCAGTCAATTAATAGTAGAGCAACTTTAAACTTTCAAATCATGTTAAGGATGAAGAATTGAATACAGATTTTAATGTTGAATGTAATTTCACGTTTTGTGTAAAATACCCTTAAATCAAAAATTTTAGGTTTTCTGATAGACAGTCGTTAGATAGGTTACTATCTACTTGACTGACAATGCCGCTTGAACTTAGCCTAAAGGCGGAAACAAAAGCTTCATGACTTGCCCATAAATCAGGGTTAAAAGTTAATAGAGATTTACATTGGCTTGAAAACTGACCGACTAAATAAGTAAAACATATTGTTTTTATTCAACGAATTCGGCTTATGCTGTTTCTGAGGAATTACTTGCTTGTCTAAGACAATTAATCTCCATTTGGTTATTTCAAATCCCCATAGCAAAGTACCATAATACTGTGGACACAATCGTACGTAAAGTAAACTAATCTAGCTCTACCTAGAATTATATCGTATGAACTATCATATATGGGAAAATCATAAATATAAAATTGAAAAAGGTAAGGGCCAAGAATTTAACCCTGAAGTATGCCCATCTTAACTAAGGACCCTGAGGATGTCGCTCTATTAACAGTTACTTTCAGCTGCTAGTAAGATAAACAGGTAAAAACAAGAGCAGCAGCTTGTCCATAAATTTAATAGAGTTATTTTTACAGATAAGGATATTATATTCAACGCAGTCAAATGCTTTCGAGAAATCACAAAATAAGCGAAGTACATCGTGAGACTTCTCCCATGATTTCAATATGTGAATGTATGGGTTTCTATCCGCCATCCGTCGTTGATATACCTTTCATGAAGCCAAACTGATGACTGCAAAATCCTAATAATATGACAACATTTGGTTGAGCATTAATTTTTCAGAGATTGTACTCTGTATAAAACCTATATGGAATTATATTTAGAGGGATCAATTTCAATCCGATTTAAAAATTATGTAATTATTAGTACTTCTTTATATTCCATTAAATTAGGTAGCGTACGCTGTCTAAATATTGATTTAATATATCTTTTAAGAAAAGAGCAATTATGTCAATGATATTTCCAAGAACCATGTCAGATATACTCCATATGTCCCCAGTATTTTTTATTTTAAGACGTTTGAATATTTTAATTCAAAAACAGGTAAATTCTTAAAGAGATTATATTTTTTAAAAAGATTCTGCATATAAAGATGAAGTAAGGGGAGATTTTGTTATCTCTATTGGGTTTTTGCTGAAGAAGTTTCCTAACCACTTCCGACTTGAAATGATTTTATTATGAACTAGCTGTCACTTGTGACTTTGGTTACTGCTTCGCTTCCGTGGGTTGTAGCGTGATGTTATACAACCTACAATATTTCTCATAAATCTGGCTATTCTATACAAATTGTTTTTAATTCGACTGCTATTTCTAGATATTTGCGCAAGTAAACCAGCAGAAAAACTCTTCAGCAATATTATAATAAGCCTATAGATTGTCGTTGTTTTATATTCCCAATTTCTTTGTTTATCACCGTCCAGATTGCTTTTATTTTATTATTAGAAATTTTATTTTTTTTCAATCATAAGGTAACATTTGAAAAGAAGAGTATAAAAAATTGTTTCCAAATGTACATCTACACTAATATTATAAAGAGGTAAAGTTTGTTTTTTTGTTTGTAGGATATCTCTGAAACTACTGATCCGATTGCTAAATTTTTCCACCAATAGAAAGCTGTTTTCTTCCTGAGTCACATAAGCTATAATTTATGTACGCAGACAAAGCCGCGGGCAAAAACTAGTCAGAAAAAGGAAAGTGTAATATAAATAAAATAATAAATTAGTATTATTATAAATTCATTTATTTCTGATATAGTCCTAAGGTTCACCAAATTAAAATCAAAAGCAAAAATAACATTGAATTAAAACATTAAAATTATATAAACAATATAAGTAATGCACATTAATACAACAAAATTAGTCAATACAAAAAATATTATATGAAAATAATAAACATTAACACACAAAAATAGACATACACAAAAATAGACATACACAAAAATATTTACAATATCAACATGCGTATATTAAAAGTTATCCTAATCAAAACATGCAATATTACAAAAAATAGAAATGAAAGTCTTTTTTGAGAATAAATTACTAATCCTTCAATTTCATACCACAGCGACGACGTGGCGGCCGTATCCTAAATTCTCCATACAATGCCCATATGGCGTATATGAGATAAAAAATATGGTCAAATTCACTGACTGTTCTAATTCTCTGTTATCATCTTTTCGAGTTACACCAGAGACATAAATGAGTTAAAACATTATTGTAGCTTGAAATTATTAATCTAGTAACCACAAAAAAATGTAGTTGGGTTCTTTCAAAAATATGTTAGCAAAACCCTAGGGGCCCAGAAGGCCGAAGTCTCATGTAGCCATAGGCTAACAAGCTTCAGTCAGTAAAAGTCTGACAAGCTCTCCTACTCCATCCTAGCGCGCGAGAAGTCATTTAACGATTTCCCACCTCAGAAAATTATGGCACGTGCTGCATTGTGTGTCATGGATTTGATTTCCGCACGGAGCTACTTGCTCCTTTATATGGTCTACGGATAGTTTTTCGGTTCTAGATGTGTTATGTTTTTTATCCGGGTACAGCCTGCTGGAACATAACGTGCACGGTAACATGAAAGGTGCATTTAATAAGTGTGGACGAAGTGCGCGCACGAACTGAGCATGTACCGTCAAACATATGTAGTTGATATGCTCTGTTCGTGCGTGTAGTGTGCGCGGTTCGCGCGCCTTAGGCGTCCACACTATGAGAATTCTGTAACATTGCATGATACACTGTGACAATGTGGACGGCAAATTCTTTCATTGCGTGTTACATTCTATGTTACATTTCAGCAATCTGTACTGTGTCTATAATTAAGGCCCCTTACGATTTGCTGACATCTCCTTGAGGTACGCGTGGAACGCTACGCGCCGTTGATGGCTTGGACTCGGTCCGGACAGTTACCAGACGGTCGAACGGCGAGCTACCCATTGCTCGCCGTCCGCAAGCACGTGCCTACGGTGGCCGAAACCCAGGATCGGAATTGCGACGGTTGGGGTGAGAGGGCCATTGCCTCGTGCGTGTGGCCGCTTCCTTTGCTAGCATTACTGCTTCGCAGTAGGAGACGACCGCCTCCCACTCCTCTTCGCTCCGGACCATGGCCTGTACCAAGGCCAAGGCACATACATCACTAAAGATATAAACCTAAATACAAGTTACAAACATCACAGCTGCACACATGAGGAAGTCCATTCTCACACGCGTGCAGCGCCTCCTTCGCTAACACGTCTTCTATGGGTATGGTTTTGCGGTTAATTTAAAAATGATCATCGAGTTATTATAATATAAGTTCAATTGTGTATATTGCTGATCTTTCTATACCTAGCTTGTGTGAAATCATTTTCTTTCAGTTTTTTTTTAAGCAATATAATGTCGACAAGCCCTTTAGTTCCTTTTAAAATGAATAGGATTTACTTATCACATTACCGAGCGTTTCTTTACTATTCGTTGCCTTATCGGAGCAATTAACAAACTATGTACCAATTATTATTTTTCCAGGTATCCGGCGCCAAAATGAATCAACACCTCATTAGACAACAATAGATTACTAGCACCCTAAGTTTAATCTCCTTTACTCAGACTACCTGTGGGCTGCGTCAACTGTTCAAAGTCGTTGTGTATAACGTGAAAGAAATGGATCTTTTTATCTCCTTATGACCCCAAGCCGTAACACGACGAACCTTGATATTTTATGCAGTTTTTCTGTTACCCTTCAAAGTATTCACATCGCTTTACATTCCAGTGCATTTAACTTTAATTTATGTTAGCAAAACATGCCTGGCGATTATGGACCTTTTGACACTAAATTTCCTCGGGACAAAATGTACAGACGAAGAGTTTGAGGGTTTTTACACAAAAAACCCGATTTTTTATCACACGTAAAATATCAAGAGAACCCCTCAAAAATATTCAGCTCAAGTATATTCCTGAGAACATATGGGAGCTTAGAAACAAAAAGAATTATTGGGAGGGCCAATATTATCAGTACCAGGACCGCAAAGCTTGGAACAACTTCCAAGCAAGAGCATGGAAAAACTGGAGAGATCTCAAAAAAAAAATATCGGAAGAAATCGTGAAACACAAAACAATTCTCAAGAACTTAGATAACATGAGACGGATGTTGGTGCCTTCGGGCGAGTACAACTATTTTACGCAGTATATCTGGAGCGCGTTCGATCTATGGTCGAATATCTAAAAGAAAATCAGAGTGATCAAAAAATATTTTATAAGCTGACGGCACGCACTCCGGGGTAGAAGGTCGATTACGACAATTTTTTTTACGTCATATACGCCATATGGTGTTTGTACGGCGAATTCAGAGTAGGGCCGTCACGTCCAAGTAGTGCTATGCAAGTATAGAACGAATTTTGTTCGGAAACAAGACAATTTTTTGTGTAAGTTTAAGATTGAATATGTGTAATTTTTAACTAGGTTAAGTCATAAGTTTTGTAAAGTATTGTAAATATAAATAATTTTATGATAATGTATTTTTTTTATTTCTATTGCACTTTATCTGTATCACTTTTAATGTATGTTTAAATAATAATTATTTCATATAAATACACACTCTTCCAACAACTTCACATACACAACACTCGCTGGGAAAAAAGTAGATAATGACTATTTCTTTTATCTCATATACGCATTACAGTCATTGAGTGGGAACTTTAAAATACGATTGTGTAATTCCACCATTGCTGTGCAAGTGAATGAGGAACATTTTGTTTTGAAAAAAAAAACATATTAACGTAAGGGACATTTTTACGTTTTGCGTAAAACGAAAATTTTAGGTTTTCTAATAGACAGTCGTTAGATAGACTACTATCTAACTACTGTCATATTAATATCTACAAATGAAAACCATATCGGTTTTTTTCGAGGAAGAGAGAATTTTGGAGTATAATGAAAGATAAACTTTTTGACTGACAATGCCGCTTGAACTTAGCCTAAAGGCGGAAACAAAAGCTTCACGACTTGCCCATAAAACAGGGTTAAAAATTAATGGATATTTACACTGACTTAAAACTGACCGACTGAACAGCTCTAACAAGCTCGAACAGCTTGGAAGTTGTTCCGAGCTTTGCAGTCCTGGTACTGATAATATTAGCCCTCCCAATAACTCTTTTTTTTCTGAACTCCCACATGTAGTCAGGAATATACTTGAGCTGAATATTTTTGAGGGATTATCTTGATATTTTACGTGTGAGGGTCTTTGTGTAAAAATCCTCAAAACTCTTCGTCTGTACATTTCCTTCCGAGAAAATTTAGTGTTAAAAGGTCCTTAAGATGGCGCTATAAGGCCTGTATAGCTCCATTGCTTTCACGTTATAGAACCATGATTTTGACAGTTGACGCAGCCCACAGGTAGTCCGAGTAAATGAGATTAAGCTTAGGGTGCTAGTAATCTATTGTTGTCTAATGAGGTGTTGATTCATTTTGGTGCTGGATACCTGGAAAAATAATAATTGGTACATAGTTTGTTAATGGCTCCGATAAGGCAAAGAATAGTTAAGAAACGCTTGGTAATGTGATAAGTAAATCCTATTCATTTTAAAAGGATCTAAAGGGCTTGTCTTTACTTAAAAAAACGAAAAAATAATTTTTTCATACAAGCAAGTGTGACTGTTCCTAAAAGACCTAAGGCTGATAAAATTTTCATTTTTCCTAAATTTGCCTACATGAAGGTATGAAGGTCGGTTTCCCCTTAAGGGAAAGGGGCGAGCTCCTTTTTGCTTTGTATAGTTCATGAATTGTTTCTAAAGAGGTTTGGGACCCCTTAAAGGGAAGTGAAAGCACCTATATAGAATTATATTTAGAGGGATCAATTTAACCCGATTTAACAATATAACCATCTTTTCTGAATTTGTCTACATGAAGGTATAAAAGTCGGTTTCCCCTTACAGGGAAGGGGCGAGCTCCTTTTTGCTTTGTTTTTGTATAGTTCATGAATTGTTTCTAAAGAGGTTTAGAACCCCTTAAAGGGAAGGGGAAACCGACTTTCATTCCTTCATGTAGGCAAATTCAGGAAAAATTAAAATTTTATCAGCCAAGGATCATTTAGGAACAGTCACACTAGGTATGGAAAGATCAGCAATCTACACAACTAAATGAACTTATATTATAATAACTCGATGATCATTTTTAAATTAACCGCAAAACCGTACCCAAAGAAGACGTGTTAGCGAAGGAGGCGGCTGCACGCGTGAGAGAACGGACTTCCTCACCACTGCGCCCTGGAGCGGGAAAAGTCTCTGGATGATGTCCTACCTAAAAAAATTTAAAAAAAAGCCATATTATTTCAAATCCCCATAGCAAAGTACCATAATACTGATGATACACTCGTACGTAAAGTAAACTAACCTACTCGTAGCTTTGACCACATCTGGCAATAACCTTATTTTTCTTACTTACTGAGGGTTCTAATGTGGGAGCCAATAATAGGCAGGGAGAGATTATTCGCTGCAAATCATTTCGAAATAACAGGCAGACTTTCGTTAACATGCAAGATATCCGTATTTTTTTTATCTGTTTTAGAAACAAAAGCAATTACAGTGAATGGAATTATATCGGATAAACTAATTGTCACCTAAGGGAAAATCACAAAGTAAAATTGAAATTATACTTTTTTTTTCAAAACAAAATATTCCTCTTTCACGTGCACAGCACTACTGGAACTACACAATCGTATTTTAATGTTCCCATTCCATGCCCCTAATTAGAATATTTTACAAAACTTATAGCTAACTTAATTAAAAATAACACTTATATATTCAATCTTAAATTATCACAAAAAAATTGTCTTTTTTCCTTCAATGCCCATAATTAGAATATTTTACAAAACTTATGGCTAACTTAATTAAAAATTACACTTATAAATACAATCTTAAATTAACACAAAAAAAAATGACTTTTTTCCGAACATACTTGGACTTGACGGCCGTACCCTGAATTCTCCGTACAAAGACCATATGACCATATTTTCTTGATATTTTACTTGTGAGGGTCTTTGTGTAAAAACTCTCAAACTCTTCGTCTGTACATTTCCTCCCGAGAAAATTTAGTGTTAAAAGGCCCATAAGATGGTGCTATAAGGCCTGTATAGCTCCATTTCTTTCACGTTATAGAACCATGATTTTGACAGTTGACGCAGCCCACAGGTAGTCCGAGTAAATGAGATTAAACTTAGGGTGCTAGTAATCTATTGTTGTCTAATGAGGTGTTGATTCATTTTGGTGCCGGATGCCTGGAAAAGTAATAATTGGTACATAGTTTGTTAATTGCTCCGATAAGGCAAAGAATAGTAAAGAAACGCTCGGTAATGTGATAAGTAAAATCCTATTCATTTTAAAAGGAACTAAAGGGCTTTTCGACATTATATTACAACAAGCTAGGTATGGAAAGATCAGCAATGTACACAACTAAATGAACTTATTATAATAACTCGATGATCATTTTTAAATTAACCGCAAAACCGTACCCATAGAAGATCTATTAGCGAAGGAGGCGGCTGCATGCGTGAGGGGACGGACTTCCTCACCGCTGCACTCTAGAGCGGGAGAAGTCACTGGATGAGGTCCCACCTAAAAAAAATTAAAAAGAAAACCATAGTCGTCCGCAGGTAGAAAAAATGGTTCTAAAACTAAATTTGTAACCCGAGTGCAAGAGACTGAAGGTTTTAAAAAATGTCATTTGAAATTTTACATTCGTTATCATTTCATCCAAAAGACGTCCACTGTTGGACATATGCCTTCCCCAAGTGTCGCCATAACGACCGGTTCTGTGCATCTCTCATCCATCGGATTTCCACGACCCTCACTTGGTCATTGGTCTACTTTGTTGTCGCCACTCCAGAATTTTTCGTTCCCATCGACCATCTGTTCTGCAAGCAATATGCTCTGCCCACTGCCACTTAAGTTTGGCGATTCTTCGAGCTATGTCGGAGGAGAGTAAGGAAACTCCGAGCGTAGCCATTGCCCTTTGAATAACTTTAAGTCTTCGGATGAGACCCATTGTAAGCAACTACTATTATTTTTCTTCACATGCCAGAAACTTGATAACAAGATAACGATACTAGAGGTATGAATTAACGATAGGGACATTTTCACGTTTTGCGTAGGATTAAATAAAAAATTTTAGGTTTTCTGATAGACAGTCGTTAGATAGATTACTATCTACTTGACTGACAATGCCGCTTGAACTTAGCCTAAAGGCGGAAACAAAAGCTTCATGACTTGCCCACAAATCAGGGTTAAAAGCTAATAGAGATTTACATTGACTTGAAAACTGACCGACTAAACAATTGAAACATTTTGTTTCTATTCAACGAATTCGGCTTATGCAGAAACACTGAGGAATTACTTGCTTGTCTAAGACAATTAATCTCCATTTGGTTATTTCAAATCCCCATAGCAAAGTATCATAATACTGTGGATACACTCGTACGTAAAGTAAACTAACCTAGTTTTGACCACATCTGGCAATTGCCTTATTTTTTTTACTTACGAGGGTTCTAATGTGGAAGCCCCATTTCAATTTTGAATCAATAGTAATCAATTTTTTTGCCGTCAAAGATTAAATTGAGGCAATAAGAGACATTTGGTAATGAAAAGCATAGAAATCTTTTTTGTTCGCGTTAAATAAGAGATTATTCGCTGCAAATCATTTCGACATAACAGCCAGACTTTCGTTAACATGCAAGACATCCGTATTTTTTTCATCTGTTTTTAGAAACGTTAATATGTTATCGGATGAACTAACTATCATATAAGGGAAAATCATAAATATAAAATTGAAAAAGGTAAGGGCCAAGAATTTAACCCTGAAGTACGCCTATCTTAAATGTATCTGTTGACTGCTCCACATTTGTTGTAATATATACATTGCTTTTGCAATATATTTTTTTTATTTATTTATTTATTATTATTTATATTGTTAACGTATTATTTATTAATAATTGTAATTATTTATTTTACTTGCTTTTATTTATATAGCCTCTTTTTTATAATGTGAATGTGAGAACACTGTAGACTCCGCGAATTCTTAGGTTCCTTTTTATTATGATTATTTTTATTGTACTTTATTGACCAGTCTACACTGTCCTTACATAATAAATACAATATATTGTAAACAGAAAATATTGTATCAACAAATTCTTTTTTAAAAGAGTAACCATGGAGTTTCTTGCCGGTTCTTCTCCATAGGAAACGACCAATTTGGAACCGTGCACTAGCTTCTGACGTTTTATAAGTGCCCATGTAGGCCTATGTGAAATAAAAATCTTTGACTTTGACTTGACTTGTGCGTGATTTTATAAAACCTACACTATTTGTCATGAATCTGGCTATCCTATACCAATAGTTTTTAATTCGACTGCTATTTCTAGATATTTGCGCAAGTAAACCAACAGAAAAACTGTTCAGCAATATTATAATAAGCCTATAGATTTTAACGAATCATTCAATCATTACAATGTCGTTGTTTTATATTTCCAGTTTCTTTGTTTATCACGTGTCCAGATAACTTTTATTCTATTATTAGAATTATTTTTTTTACCTTTTAAGGTAACATTTGAATAGAAGAGTACAAAAAAAAATTACTAAATGTACGTCTATACTAAAATTATAAGGAGGTAAAGTATGTTTTTTTGGAGGAGGTAATCTCTGAAATTACTGATCCGAATGCTAAATTTTTCACCGATAGAAAACAGTTTTATTCCTAAGTGCCCTAGGATATATTTTATTTACGCAGACAAAGCCGCGGGCAAAAACTAGTCAGAAATATTATAAGGAAAGTGTAATATAAATAAAAGAATAAATTAGTATTATTATAAATTCGTTTATTTCTGATATAGTCCTAAGGTACACAAAATTAAAATCAAAAGCAAAAAAACATTGAAATAAAACATTAAAATTATATAAACAATATAAGTAATGTACATTAATACAACAAAATTAGTCATATATACGTAAGCATATTAATTTATACAATACAAAAATATATATATACAAATGATAAACGTTAACACACAAAAATAGACATACACAATATATAAAAAGATTATTACAACATCAACATGCCTATATTAAGAGTTATCCTAATTAAAACATACAATATTACACAAATAGAAATTACTAATCCTTCAATTGCACACCAGAGCTACGACGTTTCGGCCGTATCCTAAATTCTCCATACAACGCCCATATGGCGTATATGAGGTAAAAAAGATGGTCAAATTCATTTTTCTGACCGCGCAACTGTGTCGTCATCTTAAAAAATATTTCGTCATCACTTTGATTTTCTTTAAGGTAATCCACAATAGCCTGAACACGTAACGTATTAATTGATTCCGAGAAATGGTTCTCATCATCCGAAACCACGAACTGCCGTCTCATTATGTCGATATTTTTCAAGATTTTCTTGTGTTTCTTCATTTCATCTTTCAATTGTTTTTCGTATATTGTCCAGTTCTCGTAAGATATGTGATCCTGGTATTTCTTATGCACTTCTTCCCAATAGTCTTTTTTGCTTTTGAGTTCCCAAACGTATTCAGGAATATATCGTAGTCGAACTTTATTGAGGTCTGCTGCTGATATTTTTCGTGTGAAAAGAAACGAAAAAACTATCTCGTAATCTTGGTCGGTAATTTTCCCCTCAAAACTGTCTGTCAATGCCATCAGAAGTGCCATTTTCAAGAATGTTTTACTCGCGTCAAAGCTAAGTTAACTTATCTGATTTTCAAAGCGATGTGAACACTTTGAAGGTTGACAGAAAACTACATAACATTACAAGAATTTTCGTGCTTTTATGCGAACTACTGAATATGTAGAAAGAGATGGTGCTATACCTATTAATGTTTGAGATTTTTGTTCTATGTTGTCATTAAATATTAATGCCCATCATGGCTGTATACTTTTGCTAACTAATCCAATTTAACCACGGTTGGAGCCAGCATGCGTACCAAAAAAGTATTTCGAACAAACATAGTAGTGGACATTTTATTTGGAAAGCTTTTTTTTTTCTTTTTTTGGTTTATTACGGTTTGTACATTTAGTTGTGTCAAATTAAGGAAGTATTTCGTTTTATATATAGAGGACAGTCACTTTGTAATGCATTAGAATGTGTTTTTAACACAATCTAATGTTTTACAGTATTTAACAGCATATCCTGTATGCGCTGGATTTTTGAGACCGGAATAAGAGATTTTTCGCTGCAAATCATTTCGACATAACAGCGAGACCGTCGTTAACATGCAAGACATCCGTATTTTTTTCATCTGTTTTAGAAACCAGAGCAATAACAGCGAATGGAATTATATCGGATGAGCTAACTACCATATATGGGAAAATCATAAATATAAAATTGAAAAAGGTAAGGGCCAAGAATTTAACCCTGAGGTACGCCCATCTTAACTAAGGGCCCTGAGGATGTCGCTTTATTAACGGTTACTTTCAGCTGCTAGTAAGATAAACAGGTAAAAACAAGAGCAGCTGCTTGTCCATAAATTTATTAGAGGTGTTTTTACAGATTAGGATATTATATTCAACGCAGTCAAATGCTTTCGAGAAATCACAAAATAAGCGAAGTACATCGTGAGACTTCTCCCATGATTCCAATATGTGACTGTATGGGTTTCTATCCTCCGTCCGTCGTTGATATACCTTTCCTGAAGCCAAACTGATGACTGAAAAATCCCAATAGAATTAAAGTATGACAACATTTGGTTGAGCATGATTTTTTCAGAGATTGTATTTTGTATAAAACCTATATAAAATTATATTTAGAGGGATCAATTTCAACCCGATTTAAAAATTACGTAATTATTAATACTACTTTATATTTCATTAAATCAGGTAGCGGAGGCTGTCTAAATATTGATTTGTCATGATACATGAATTATGTCTTTTAAGTTTTATTTAATTGAGCAATTATGTTAATGATATTTCCGAGAACCATATCAGATATACTCCATATGTCACCAGAATTTTTAATTTTCAGACTTTTGAATATTTTTATTCAAAAACAGGTAAATTATTAAAGAGATTTATTTTTAAAAAAGATTCTGCATTTAAAGAAAAAAGCTGAAAGTAAGTTTTCCTTCAAGCGTAAAATTCGGAACTACTACTTGAAAATCTCTTAATCTTATATCGGTCCTTGGTCATAATTGTTGTATTTTAAGTTCTCATAATTAGAATGATTTCTTATTTATCATAGTATTTATTAGTTTATTATATTAGCATATATACGTATTTTATTATTATAAGCCACTGAATTTAACTATACTACATTCTATTTCAAAAATATTTGTTATTTATTTAGTGTGCACACCTACCACAATGTTGTCTTTTTAACCCAATGGTTGACTGGTAGAGAATGCTTTGTTGCATTAAGTCCGCCATGTACCACCACTGTACATGAAGTTTAAACAAATAAATAAAGATGAAGTAAGGGGAGATTTTGTTATCTCTATTGGGATGTTGCTGTAGAAGTTTCCTAACCACTTCTAACTTGAAATGATTTTATTATGAACTAGCTGTCACTTGTGCGTGATTTTATAAAACCTACACTATTTGTCATGAATCTGGCTATCCTATACCAATAATTTTTAATTCGACTGCTATTTCTAGATATTTGCGCAAGTAAACCAACAGAAAAACTGTTCAGCAATATTATAATAAGCCTATAGATTTTAACGAATCATTCAATCATTACAATGTCGTTGTTTTATATTTCCAGTTTCTTTGTTTATCACGGGTCCAGATAACTTTTATTCTATTATGAGAATTTTTTTTTACCTTTTAAGGTAACATTTGAATAGAAGAGTACAAAAAAAAATACTAAATGTACGTCTATACTAAAATTATAAGGAGGTAAAGTATGTTTTTTTGGAGGAGGTAATCTCTGAAATTACTGATCCGATTGCTAAATTTTTCACCGATAGAAAACAGTTTTATTCCTAAGTGCCCTAGGATATATTTTATTTACGCAGACAAAGCCGCGGGCAAAAACTAGTCAGAAATATTATAAGGAAAGTGTAATATAAATAAAAGAATAAATTAGTATTATTATAAATTCGTTTATTTCTGATATAGTCCTAAGGTACACAAAATTAAAATCAAAAGCAAAAAAAACATTGAAATAAAACATTAAAATTATATAAACAATATAAGTAATGTACATTAATACAACAAAATTAGTCATATATATGTAAGCATATTAATTTATACAATACAAATATATATATATACAAATGATAAACGTTAACACACAAAAATAGACATACACAATATATAAAAAGATTATTACAACATCAACATGCCTATATTAAGAGTTATCCTAATTAAAACATACAATATTACACAAATAGAAATAACTAATCCTTCAATTGCACTCCAGAACTACGACGTGACGGCCGTATCCTAAATTCTCCATACAACGCCCATATGGCGTATATGAGGTAAAAAAGATGGTCAAATTCATTTTTCTGACCGCGCAACTGTGTCGTCAGCTTAAAAAATATTTCGTCATCACTTTTATTTTCTTTAAGGTAATTCACAATAGCCTGAACACGTAACGTATTAATTGATTCCGAGAAATGGTTCTCATCATCCGAAACCACGAACTGCCGTCTCATTATGTCGATATTTTTCAAGATTTTCTTGTGTTTCTTCATTTCATCTTTCAATTGTTTTTCGTATGTTGTCCAGTTCTCGTAAGATATGTGATCCTGGTATTTCTTATGCACTTCTTCCCAATAGTCTTTTTTGCTTTTGAGTTCCCAAACGTATTCAGGAATATATCGTAGTCGAACTTTATTGAGGTCTGCTGCTGATATTTTTCGTGTGAAAAGAAACGAAAAAACTATCTCGTAATCTTGGTCGGTAATTTTCCCCTCAAAACTGTCTGTCAATGCCATCAGAAGTGCCATTTTCAAGAATGTTTTACTCGCGTCAAAGCTAAGTTAACTTGTCTGATTTTCAAAGCGATGTGAACACTTTGAAGGTTGACAGAAAACTACATAACATTTTAGGAATTTTCGTGCTTTTATGTGAACTACTGAATGGGTAGAAAGAGATGGTGCTATACGTCCTGCATAGTTTTACTCTTTCTTGCAACAGAATAATGACTTTGACAGTAACCGCGCAAGTAATCTGAGTAATAAACTTAGGGTGTTGGTTATCTATTGTTTCCTAACGAGGTATTCATTTATTTTGTTGGCAAATACCTAGAAAAATAATATCGGTACGTAGTTTGTTTAGTGTTTGAAATTCGCATCTCTGATAAGGTAAACAATGGTAAAGAAACGCTTTGTAACTTAAGTAAATCCTATTCATTTTGGAAATCATTAAAGGGCTTTTCGACATTGTTTTAGTTTAAAAAAAAATCTATTGTTTTCTAACGAGGTATTCATTTATTTGGTTGGCGAATACCTAGAAAAATAATATCGGAATGTAGTTTGTTCAGTGTTTGGAATTCTCAATCTCTGATAAGGTAAACAATGGTAAAGAAACGCTTTGTAACATAAATAAATTCTATTCATTTCGACATTGTTTTAGTTTAAAAAAAAATTGTGTGAAAAAAATGTGTAGGTACACTGCAGCTTCACAATTTCATAAACTAACATTATAATAATTTATAATTTTTGAATTACAGAATATGTATGACCAATCCAAAAAAACAAATCGAGATCATTATGGAATATTGAAAACTAACAGGGTTACTATTTTTGATATTTGAGATTATTTATCATTTTGCTATCGGAACTGGATCGATTTCGGAGAAAATCGGAGCGAAATATCGCAATTTTGAGTACCCAGTACCTTGTAATGTTCCCACTGCTGGGACTCAGACCTACTCTCTAAGAGAGAGAATGGGCCATAATCCACCACGCAGGCCCAGTGCGGGTTGGTGGATGTCACACGTCTTCGAATTTTTGGTTCTAGTACATGCCGGTTTCCTCACGATGTTTTCCTTCACCGTTTTAAGAGCAGTGATGATGAAATAAATTACACAAAGTAATGCGCCTGGCTAGGTTTGAACCCGCGACCTACAACTCGTAAGTCAGTGCCGTTACCACTCACCCACCACTGCTCCGTACCCCAGTACCTTACATAATTATACAATCGTCAATTAAAAACGCTATATTTTTAAGTTAAATAGTCTTCAACAAATTGTTTTTATAGATATCAAATGTGGTTTAGAGTGAAAGTGTAACGTGGTACCTACATAATATATACTTCAGTCAATTAATAGTATAGCGACTTTAAACTTTCAAATCATGTTAAGGATGAAGAATTGAATACAAATAATTTTAATGTTGATATCGAATCGAATAAAATGTATGATATGCCTTTGCCTATAAAATGTATTATATGCCCTACATTTAGGCATATATATATATATATATTATATGCCTGAATGTATTTTTTTTTAATATTTGTCTTTTATCCAAGGTCAAATTCAAATAGCTAGCAAAACTCCTCAGAATATGTACCTAAGCAGCTGCCCTCGGGATCAAAAGTCACTATTACTTGAAATTAATGTTTGAGATTTTTGTTCTATGTTGTCATTAAATATTAATGCCCATCATAGGCGGACTTAATGCAACCAGGAATTCTCTACCAGTCAACCTTTGGGTTAAAAAAGACAACACTGTGGTAGGCTTGTACAATAAACAAATAACAGATACTTCAAACAGAAAAACTAAAATAAAAAATAGGTTATTTATAATAATAAAATGCTTGTTAATTGTGAATATATATATTGTGTAATTTGATATATGACTTATTAGGCTTTGTTTCATCGCAATGAAACAAAGCATATGAAATACAAACGGTATGAATTTAAAGTTTTCAAGAACATATGACACCACACGCAATTCAGATACTCGCAACGCCATCTAAAGACTCAAAGTAGAAATAATGAAATTTACATTTTACATAAAATGTTTTTGGTGGGATTCATACTTCTAGTATCGTTATCTTGTTACCAAGTTTCTGGGTTGTGGAGAAAAATAGTAGCAGTCGCTTACAAAGGGTCTCATCCGAAGACTTAAAGTTACCCAAAGGGCAACGGAAAGGGCTACGCTCGGAATTTCCTTACTCTCGTCCGACATAGCTCGAAGAAACGCCAAACTTAAGTGGCAGTGGGCAGAGCATATTGATCGCAGAACAAATGGTCGATGGGAACGAAAAATTCTGGAGTGGCGACCACAAAGTGGACCGATAACCAAGTGAGGGTCGCGGGAATCCGATGGATGAGAGATGCACGGCACCGGTCGTTATGGCGACACTTGGAGGAGGCATATGTCCAACAGTGGACATCTTTCGGATGAAATGATAATGAATGTAGAATTTCAAATGACATTTTTTAAAACCTTCAGTCTCTTGCACTCGGGTTACAAATTTAGTTTTAGAACCATTTTTTCTACCCGCGGACTAATATGGTATTTTTTTTAATTTTTTTTTTTGGTGTGACCTCATCCAAAGACTTCTGCCGCTCTAGGGCGCAGTTGTGAGGAAGTCCGTTCCCTCATGCGTGCAGCCGCCTCCTTCGCTAACACGTCTTCTATGGGTACGGTTTTGCGGTTAATTTGAAAATAATCATCGAGTTATTATAATATAAGTTCATTTTGTTGTGTTACATTGCTGATCTTTCCATACCTAGCCTGTTGTAATATAATGTCAACAAGCCCTATAGTTCCTTTTAAAATGAATAGTATTACTTATCACATTACTGAGCGTTTCTTAACTATTCTTTGCCTTATCGGAGCAATTAACAAACTATGTACCAATTATTATATTTCCAGGTATCTGGCACCAAAATTAATCAACACCTCATTAGACAACAATAGACTACTAGCACCCTAAGCTTAATCTAATTTACTCGGACTACCTGTGGGCTGCGTCAACTGTCAAAATCATGGTTCTATAACGTGAAAGAAATGGAGCTATACAAGCTTTATAGCGCCATCTTAAGGACCTTTTAACACTAAATTTTCTCGGGAGGAAATGTACAGATGAAGAGTTTTGAGGGTTTTTACACAAAGACCCTCACCCGTAAAATAACAAGAGAACCCCTCAAAAATATTTAGCTCAAGTATATTCCTGAGTACATGCGGGAGTTCAGAAATAAAAAGAGTTATTGGGAGGGCCAATATTATCAGTACCAGGACTGCAAAGCTTGGAACAACTTCCAAGTTGTTCGAGCTTGTTAGAGCTGTTTAGTCGGTCAGTTTTAAGTTAGTGTAAATCTCTATTAACTTTTAACCCTGTTTTATGGGTAAGTCATGAAGCTTTTGTTTCCGCCTTTAGGCTAAGTTCAAGCGGCATTGTCAGTCAAAAAGTTTATCTTTCATTATACTCCAAAAATTCTCTCTTCCTTGAAAAAATCCGATATGTTTTTCATTAATATGACAGTAGTTAGATAGTAGTCTATCTAACGACTGTCTCAGAAAACCTAAAATTTTTGTTTTACGCAAAACGTAAAAATGTCCCTTACGTTAATATGTTTTTTTTTTTCAAAACAAAATGTTCCTCATTCACTTGCACATCAATGCTGGGACTACACAATCGTATTTTAAAGTTCCCACTCAATGACTATAACGCGTTTAAGAGATAAAAGATGTTAATGTTCCCATTCCAATATTTTACAAAACTTATAGCCAACTTAATTAAAAATAACACATATATATTCAATCTTAAATGAACACAAAAAAATTGTCTGTTTTCCGATCAAAATAATTCGTCCTATACTTACACAGCACTTCTTGGTCTTGACGGCCGTACCCTGAATTCGCCGTACAAACACCATATGGTGTATACGACATAAAAAAAATTGTCGTAATCCACCTTCTGCCCCGGAGTGCATGCTTACCTTAACTTGTAAAATATTTTTTGATCACTCTGATTTTCTTTCAGATATTCGACCATAGATCGAACGCGCTCCGGATCAATATACTGCGTAAAATAGTTGTATTCGCCCGAAGGTACCAACATCCGTCTCATTATATCTAAGTTCTTGGGGATTGTTTTGTGTTTCACGGTTTCTTCCGATATTTTTTTTGAGTTCTCTCTAATTTTTCCAAGCACTAGCAGCTTGGAAGTTGTTCTAAGCTTTACGGTCCTGTTACTAATAATATCGTTCCTCCCAATAATTCTTTTTGTTTCTGAGCTCCACATGTACTCAGGAATATACTTGAACTGAATATTTTTGAAGGATTCTCTTTATATTTTACGTGTGACGGCCTTTGTGTAAAGACTCTTAAACTCTTCGTGTGTACATTTCCTCCCAAGGAAGTCTAGGGTTAAAAGGTCCATAAGATGGCATTATAAGGCCTGTATAGCTCCATTTCTTTCACTTTATAGAACAACGACTTTAGACAGTTGACGCAGCCCACAGGAAGTCCGAGTAAACCACTCTACTCGACAATGACTCTTTGCGTGTGGCGGTGGCTCTCCGCCTAGGCTGTAAGGTGTGCGAGCCTCATATATGCACCTGCGGTTCTTTGGTGGAGGCCGATGGCCATCACGCACTGAGCTGTCGGCGCTGCACAGGGAGGTTCCCGCGTCACCACGCCTTGAACGACATTGTCCGGAGAGCCCTTATATCGGCAAACATCCCCTGCGTGCTTGAGCCTCCAGGTCTTAGCAGGTCTGACGGTAAGAGGCCGGATGGGCTGACTCTGGTGCCGTGGAAGAACGGGAAGTGCCTGATCTGGGACGCAACTTGCGTCAGCACTGTCGCCGCCAGTCACCTGAATCGCACCATGCACACTGCTTCTGCCGCCGCTGAAGACGCCTGCTTTAAAAAAAGGCTGAAGTACGCTTCCTTGGTGCAGCTTTACCATTTTGTGCCTGTTGCTGTGGAGACTCTGGGCAGTTGGAGTACGGAGGCAAAGCGTTTTGTGGGGGATTTAGGCCGTAGGCTCGGGGAGGCAACGGGTGACTAAATTTGTCAAGAGACTGAAGCTTTTAAAAAATGTCCTTTGAAATTTTACATTCGTTATCATTTCATCCAAAAGACGTCCACTGATATACATATGCCTTCCCCAAGTGTCGTCATAACGACCGGTTCTGTGCATCTCTCATCCATCGGATTTCCGCGACCCTCACTTGGTCATCGGTCTACTTTGTGGTCGCCACTCCAGAAACGTAACCTAAAGGCGGAAACAAAAGCATTATGACTTGCCCATAAAACAGGGTTAAAAGTTAATAGAGATTTACATTGACTTGAAAACTGACCGACTAAACAATTGAAACATATTGTTTTTATTCAACGAATTCGGCTTATGCTAATTCTGAGGAATTACTTGCTTGTCTAAGACAATTAATCTCCATTTGGTTATTTCAAATCCCCATAGCAAAGTACCATAATACTGTGAATACACTCGTACGTAATGGGAACCCCACTGCAATTTTGTATCAATATTTATACCTAAAAATATTATTTTTGCAATCACTTCAATTTTTTTGCCGTCAAAGATTAAATTGAGGCAATAAGAGAAATTCGGTAATGAAAAGCACAGAAACTTGTTTTTGTTCGCATTAAATAAGAGATTATTCGCTGCAAATCATTTCGACATAACAGCCAGACTTTCGTTAACATGCAAGACATTCGTATTTTTTTCATCTGTTTTAGAAACAAAAGCAATAACAGCGAATGGAATTATATCGGATGAACTAACTATCATATAATGAAAAATCATAAATATAAAATTGAAAAAGGTAAGGGCCAAGAATTTAACCCTGAGGTACGCCCATCTTAACTAAGGGCCCTGAGAATGTCGCTTTATTAACGGTTACTTTCAGCTGCTAGTAAGATAAACAGGTAAAAACAAGAGCAGCTGCTTGTCCATAAATTTATTAGAGGTATTTTTACAGATTAGGATATTATATTCAACGCAATCAAATGCTTTCGAGAAATCGTAAAATAAGCGAAGTACATCGTGAGACTTCTTCCATGATTCCAATATGTGACTGTATAGGTTTCTATCCTCCATCCGTCGTTGATATAATTTCATGAAGCCAAACTGATGACTGAAAAATCCCAATAGAATTAAAGTATGACAACATTTGGTTAAGCATGATTTTTTCAGAGATTGTACTTTGTATAAAACCTATATAAAATTATATTTAGAGGGATCAATTTCAACCCGATTTAAAAATTACGTAATTATTAATACTACTTTATATTTCATTAAATCAGGTAGCGGAGGCTGTCTAAATATTGATTTGTCATGATACATGAATTATGTCTTTTAAGTTTTATTTAATTGAGCAATTATGTTAATGATATTTCCGAGAACCATATCAGATATACTCCATATGTCACCAGAATTTTTAATTTTCAGACTTTTGAATATTTTTATTCAAAAACAGGTAAATTATTAAAGAGATTTATTTTTAAAAAAGATTCTGCATTTAAAGAAAAAAGCTGAAAGTAAGTTTTCCTTCAAGCGTAAAATTCGGAACTACTACTTGAAAATCTCTTAATCTTATATCGGTCCTTGGTCATAATTGTTGTATTTTAAGTTCTCATAATTAGAATGATTTCTTATTTATCATAGTATTTATTAGTTTATTATATTAGCATATATATGTATTTTATTATTATAAGCCACTGAATTTAACTATACTACATTCTATTTCAAAAATATTTGTTATTTATTTAGTGTGCACACCTACCACAATGTTGTCTTTTTAACCCAATGGTTGACTGGTAGAGAATGCTTTGTTGCATTAAGTCCGCCATGTACCACCACTGTACATGAAGTTTAAACAAATAAATAAAGATGAAGTAAGGGGAGATTTTGTTATCTCTATTGGGATGTTGCTGTAGAAGTTTCCTAACCACTTCTAACTTGAAATGATTTTATTATGAACTAGCTGTCACTTGTGCGTGATTTTATAAAACCTACACTATTTGTCATGAATCTGGCTATCCTATACCAATAATTTTTAATTCGACTGCTATTTCTAGATATTTGCGCAAGTAAACCAACAGAAAAACTGTTCAGCAATATTATAATAAGCCTATAGATTTTAACGAATCATTCAATCATTACAATGTCGTTGTTTTATATTTCCAGTTTCTTTGTTTATCACGGGTCCAGATAACTTTTATTCTATTATGAGAATTTTTTTTTACCTTTTAAGGTAACATTTGAATAGAAGAGTACAAAAAAAAATACTAAATGTACGTCTATACTAAAATTATAAGGAGGTAAAGTATGTTTTTTTGGAGGAGGTAATCTCTGAAATTACTGATCCGATTGCTAAATTTTTCACCGATAGAAAACAGTTTTATTCCTAAGTGCCCTAGGATATATTTTATTTACGCAGACAAAGCCGCGGGCAAAAACTAGTCAGAAATATTATAAGGAAAGTGTAATATAAATAAAAGAATAAATTAGTATTATTATAAATTCGTTTATTTCTGATATAGTCCTAAGGTACACAAAATTAAAATCAAAAGCAAAAAAAACATTGAAATAAAACATTAAAATTATATAAACAATATAAGTAATGTACATTAATACAACAAAATTAGTCATATATATGTAAGCATATTAATTTATACAATACAAATATATATATATACAAATGATAAACGTTAACACACAAAAATAGACATACACAATATATAAAAAGATTATTACAACATCAACATGCCTATATTAAGAGTTATCCTAATTAAAACATACAATATTACACAAATAGAAATAACTAATCCTTCAATTGCACTCCAGAACTACGACGTGACGGCCGTATCCTAAATTCTCCATACAACGCCCATATGGCGTATATGAGGTAAAAAAGATGGTCAAATTCATTTTTCTGACCGCGCAACTGTGTCGTCAGCTTAAAAAATATTTCGTCATCACTTTTATTTTCTTTAAGGTAATTCACAATAGCCTGAACACGTAACGTATTAATTGATTCCGAGAAATGGTTCTCATCATCCGAAACCACGAACTGCCGTCTCATTATGTCGATATTTTTCAAGATTTTCTTGTGTTTCTTCATTTCATCTTTCAATTGTTTTTCGTATGTTGTCCAGTTCTCGTAAGATATGTGATCCTGGTATTTCTTATGCACTTCTTCCCAATAGTCTTTTTTGCTTTTGAGTTCCCAAACGTATTCAGGAATATATCGTAGTCGAACTTTATTGAGGTCTGCTGCTGATATTTTTCGTGTGAAAAGAAACGAAAAAACTATCTCGTAATCTTGGTCGGTAATTTTCCCCTCAAAACTGTCTGTCAATGCCATCAGAAGTGCCATTTTCAAGAATGTTTTACTCGCGTCAAAGCTAAGTTAACTTGTCTGATTTTCAAAGCGATGTGAACACTTTGAAGGTTGACAGAAAACTACATAACATTTTAGGAATTTTCGTGCTTTTATGTGAACTACTGAATGGGTAGAAAGAGATGGTGCTATACGTCCTGCATAGTTTTACTCTTTCTTGCAACAGAATAATGACTTTGACAGAACCGCGCAAGTAATCTGAGTAATAAACTTAGGGTGTTGGTTATCTATTGTTTCCTAACGAGGTATTCATTTATTTGGTTGGCGAATACCTAGAAAAATAATATCGGAATGTAGTTTGTTCAGTGTTTGGAATTCGCAATCTCTGATAAGGTAAACAATGGTAAAGAAACGCTTTGTAACATAAGTAAATTCTATTCATTTCGGAAATCATTAAAGGGCTTTTCGACATTGCTTTAGTTTAAAAAAAAATCTATTGTTTTCTAACGAGGTATTCATTTATTTGGTTGGCGAATACCTAGAAAAATAATATCGGAATGTAGTTTGTTCAGTGTTTGGAATTCGCAATCTCTGATAAGGTAAACAATGGTAAAGAAACGCTTTGTAACATAAGTAAATTCTATTCATTTCGGAAATCATTAAAGGGCTTTTCGACATTGTTTTAGTTTAAAATAAAATTGTGTGAAAAAATGTGTAGGTACACTGAAGCTTCACAATTTTATAAATTAACATTATAATAATTTATAATTTTTGAATTACAGAATATCTATGACCAATCCAAAAAAACAAATCGAGATCATTATGAAATATTGAAAACTAACAGGGTTACTAATTTTGATATTTGAGAATATTTATCATTTTGCTATCGGAACTGGATCGATTTCGGAGAAAATCGGAGCGAAATATCGCAATTTTGAGTACCCAGTACCTTGTAATGTTCCCACTGCTGGGACTCAGGCCTAGTCTCTAGGAGAGGGAATTTGCCGCAATCCACCAAGCAGGCCTAGTGCGGTTTGGTGGATGTCACACGTCTTCGAATTTTTGGTTCTAGGACATGCCAGTTTCCTCACGATGTTTTCCTTCACCGTTTTGAGATCAGTGGTGATTAAATAAATTACGCAAAGTAGTGCGCCTGGCTGGGTTTGAACCCGCAACCTACAACTCGTAAGTCAGTGCCGTTACCACTCGGCCACCACTGCTCCGTACCCCAGTACCTTACATAATTATACAATCGTCAATTAAAAACGCTATATTTTTAAGTTAAATAGTCTTCAACTAATTGTTTTATAGATATCAAATGTGGTTTAGAATGAATGTGTAACGTTGTACCTACATAATATCGACGGTTAAAAGGTAATAGGGCATAAGCGACATTTTGGTCGGAAATGAGTTATGAATGCCATCCTACTTAAAAAAATTCGCTCTATCGAATCCCTTTACTCCCACGGCTCTACAATGACTTTTTTGTCACTTATGCCCAAGCAAAAAACTGCGTTTTCGAAGTGTCATTTCGGTGTAACCAACAGAATTTTAGGCCTTTTTTACCCTTAAAGCGCTTGTACCCCAATAAAAGTAGCATCACTTTTGGTTTATAGTCGGTAATATATTTTTACTTCTTACTGGCGTAGAGATTCCGGGTGCTTACGCCTCTTTACCATTAGCACCTGTTTTGAAAGCTGGAACTTATGTCTCTTTACCTTTGTCGTCATAAACATTAAGCGTCGGTTATGCCTTACTACCATTTACAAATTTACAATACAGTTGTCGCTTATACGCAATTACTTAAATGTTATTTGATATTGAACTGTCGGTTATACCTTACTACCATGTACAAGCTAACAATACATTTGTCGCTTATACACAATTACTAAAATCAAATTTGATATTGAAATGTCTGTTATACCTTATTACCATTTACTATTTTAATATAAGCACTGGTTTATATCAATTAAAAAAAAATATATATAACTTTGCCGCTTACGCCGTATTACTTTACAATGGTCAATGGTCAAAAGTCACTATTACATGAAATTAATGTTTGAGATTTTTGTTCTATGTTGTCATTAAATATTAATGCCCATCATGGCTGTATACTTTTGCTAACTAATCCAATTTAACCACGGTTGGAGCCAGCATGCGTACCAAAAAAGTATTTCGAACAAACATAGTAGTGGACATTTTATTTGGAAAGCTTTTTTTTTCTTTTTTTGGTTTATTACGGTTTGTACATTTAGTTGTATCAAATTAAGGAAGTATTTCGTTTTATATATAGAGGACAGTCACTTTGTAATGCATTAGAATGTGTTTTTAACACAATCTAATGTTTTACAGTATTTAACAGCATATCCTGTATGCGCTGGATTTTTGAGACCGGAATAAGAGATTTTTCGCTGCAAATCATTTCGACATAACAGCGAGACCGTCGTTAACATGCAAGACATCCGTATTTTTTTCATCTGTTTTAGAAACCAGAGCAATAACAGCGAATGGAATTATATCGGATGAGCTAACTACCATATATGGGAAAATCATAAATATAAAATTGAAAAAGGTAAGGGCCAAGAATTTAACCCTGAGGTACGCCCATCTTAACTAAGGGCCCTGAGGATGTCGCTTTATTAACGGTTACTTTCAGCTGCTAGTAAGATAAACAGGTAAAAACAAGAGCAGCTGCTTGTCCATAAATTTATTAGAGGTGTTTTTACAGATTAGGATATTATATTCAACGCAGTCAAATGCTTTCGAGAAATCACAAAATAAGCGAAGTACATCGTGAGACTTCTCCCATGATTCCAATATGTGACTGTATGGGTTTCTATCCTCCGTCCGTCGTTGATATACCTTTCATGAAGCCAAACTGATGACTGAAAAATCCCAATAGAATTAAAATATGACAACATTTGGTTGAGCATGATTTTTTCAGAGATTGTACTTTGTATAAAACCTATATGGAATTATATTTAGAGGGATCAATTTCAATCCGATTTAAAAATTATGTAATTATTAGTACTTCTTTATATTCCATTAAATTAGGTAGCGTACGCTGTCTAAATATTGATTTAATATATCTTTTAAGAAAAGAGCAATTATGTCAATGATATTTCCAAGAACCATGTCAGATATACTCCATATGTCACCAGAATTTTTAATTTTCAGACTTTTGAATATTTTTATTCAAAAACAGGTAAATTCTTAAAGAGATTTATTTTTAAAAAAGATTCTGCATTTAAAGAAAAAAGCTGAAAGTAAGTTTTCCTTCAAGCGTAAAATTCGGAACTACTACTTGAAAATCTCTTAATCTTATTTCGGTCCTTGGTCATCATTGTTGTATTTTAAGTTCTCATAATTAGAATGATTTCTTATTTATCATAGTATTTATTAGTTTATTATATTAGCATATATACGTATTTTATTATTATAAGCCACTGAATTTAACTATACTACATTCTATTTCAAAAACATTTGTTATTTATTTAGTGTGCACACCTACCACAATGTTGTCTTTTTAACCCAATGGTTGACTGGTAGAGAATGCTTTGTTGCATTAAGTCCGCCATATACCACCACTGTACATGAAGTTTAAACAAATAAATAAAGATGAAGTAAGGGGAGATTTTGTTATCTCTATTGGGATGTTGCTGTAGAAGTTTCCTAACCACTTCTGACTTGAAATGATTTTATTATGAACTAGCTGTCACTTGTGCGTGATTTTATAAAACCTACACTATTTGTCATGAATCTGGCTATCCTATACCAATAATTTTTAATTCGACTGCTATTTCTAAATATTTGCGCAAGTAAACCAACAGAAAAACTGTTCAGCAATATTATAATAAGCCTATAGATTTTAACGAATCATTCAATCATTACAATGTCGTTGTTTTATATTTCCAGTTTCTTTGTTTATCACGGGTCCAGATAACTTTTATTCTATTATTAGAATTTTTTTTTACCTTTTAAGGTAACATTTGAATAGAAGAGTACAAAAAAAAAATTACTAAATGTACGTCTATACTAAAATTATAAGGAGGTAAAGTATGTTTTTTTGGAGGAGGTAATCTCTGAAATTACTGATCCGATTGCTAAATTTTTCACCGATAGAAAACAGTTTTATTCCTAAGTGCCCTAGGATATATTTTATTTACGCAGACAAAGCCGCGGGCAAAAACTAGTCAGAAATATTATAAGGAAAGTGTAATATAAATAAAAGAATAAATTAGTATTATTATAAATTCGTTTATTTCTGATATTGTCCTAAGGTACACAAAATTAAAATCAAAAGCAAAAAAACATTGAAATAAAACATTAAAATTATATAAACAATATAAGTAATGTACATTAATACAACAAAATTAGTCATATATATGTAAGCATATTAATTTATACAATACAAAAATAATGATAAACGTTAACACACAAAAATAGACATATACAATATATAAAAAGATTATTACAACATCAACATGCCTATATTAAGAGTTATCCTAATTAAAACATACAATATTACACAAATAGAAATTACTAATCCTTCAATTGCACACCAGAGCTACGACGTTTCGGCCGTATCCTAAATTCTCCATACAACGCCCATATGGCGTATATGAGGTAAAAAAGATGGTCAAATTCATTTTTCTGACCGCGCAACTGTGTCGTCATCTTAAAAAATATTTCGTCATCACTTTGATTTTCTTTAAGGTAATCCACAATAGCCTGAACACGTAACGTATTAATTGATTCTGCAAATCATTTCGACATAACAGCGAGACCGTCGTTAACATGCAAGACATCCGTATTTTTTTCATCTGTTTTAGAAACCAGAGCAATAACAGCGAATGGAATTATATCGGATGAGCTAACTACCATATATGGGAAAATCATAAATATAAAATTGAAAAAGGTAAGGGCCAAGAATTTAACCCTGAGGTACGCCCATCTTAACTAAGGGCCCTGAGGATGTCGCTTTATTAACGGTTACTTTCAGCTGCTTGTCCATAAATTTATTAGAGGTGTTTTTACAGATTAGGATATTATATTCAACGCAGTCAAATGCTTTCGAGAAATCACAAAATAAGCGAATTACATCGTGAGACTTCTCCCATGATTCCAATATGTGACTGTATGGGTTTCTATCCTCCGTCCGTCGTTGATATACCTTTCATGAAGCCAAACTGATGACTGAAAAATCCCAATAGAATTAAAATATGACAACATTTGGTTGAGCATGATTTTTTCAGAGATTGTACTTTGTATAAAACCTATATAAAATTATATTTAGAGGGATCAATTTCAACCCGATTTAAAAATTACGTAATTATTAATACTACTTTATATTTCATTAAATCAGGTAGCGGAGGCTGTCTAAATATTGATTTGTCATGATACATGAATTATGTCTTTTAATTTTTATTTAATTGAGCAATTATGTAAATGATATTTCCGAGAACCATATCAGATATACTCCATATGTCACCAGAATTTTTAATTTTCAGACTTTTGAATATTTTTATTCAAAAACAGGTAAATTCTTAAAGAGATTTATTTTTAAAAAAGATTCTGCATTTAAAGAAAAAAGCTGAAAGTAAGTTTTCCTTCAAGCGTAAAATTCGGAACTACTACTTGAAAATCTCTTAATCTTATTTCGGTCCTTGGTCATAATTGTTGTATTTTAAGTTCTCATAATTAGAATGATTTCTTATTTATCATAGTATTTATTAGTTTATTATATTAGCATATATACGTATTTTATTATTATAAGCCACTGAATTTAACTATACTACATTCTATTTCAAAAACATTTGTTATTTATTTAGTGTGCACACCTACCACAATGTTGTCTTTTTAACCCAATGGTTGACTGGTAGAGAATGCTTTGTTGCATTAAGTCCGCCATATACCACCACTGTACATGAAGTTTAAACAAATAAATAAAGATGAAGTAAGGGGAGATTTTGTTATCTCTATTGGGATGTTGCTGTAGAAGTTTCCTAACCACTTCTGACTTGAAATGATTTTATTATGAACTAGCTGTCACTTGTGCGTGATTTTATAAAACCTACACTATTTGTCATGAATCTGGCTATCCTATACCAATAATTTTTAATTCGACTTCTATTTCTAGATATTTGCGCAAGTAAACCAACAGAAAAACTGTTCAGCAATATTATAATAAGATTTTAACGAATCATTCAATCATTACAATGTCGTTGTTTTATATTTCCAGTTTCTTTGTTTATCACGGGTCCAGATAACTTTTATTCTATTATTAGAATTTTTTTTTACCTTTTAAGGTAACATTTGAATAGAAGAGTACAAAAAAAAAATTACTAAATGTACGTCTATACTAAAATTATAAGGAGGTAAAGTATGTTTTTTTGGAGGAGGTAATCTCTGAAATTACTGATCCGATTGCTAAATTTTTCACCGATAGAAAACAGTTTTATTCCTAAGTGCCCTAGGATATATTTTATTTACGCAGACAAAGCCGCGGGCAAAAACTAGTCAGAAATATTATAAGGAAAGTGTAATATAAATAAAAGAATAAATTAGTATTATTATAAATTCGTTTATTTCTGATATTGTCCTAAGGTACACAAAATTAAAATCAAAAGCAAAAAAACATTGAAATAAAACATTAAAATTATATAAACAATATAAGTAATGTACATTAATACAACAAAATTAGTCATATATATGTAAGCATATTAATTTATACAATACAAAAATAATGATAAACGTTAACACACAAAAATAGACATATACAATATATAAAAAGATTATTACAACATCAACATGCCTATATTAAGAGTTATCCTAATTAAAACATACAATATTACACAAATAGAAATTACTAATCCTTCAATTGCACACCAGAGCTACGACGTTTCGGCCGTATCCTAAATTCTCCATACAACGCCCATATGGCGTATATGAGGTAAAAAAGATGGTCAAATTCATTTTTCTGACCGCGCAACTGTGTCGTCATCTTAAAAAATATTTCGTCATCACTTTGATTTTCTTTAAGGTAATCCACAATAGCCTGAACACGTAACGTATTAATTGATTCTGCAAATCATTTCGACATAACAGCGAGACCGTCGTTAACATGCAAGACATCCGTATTTTTTTCATCTGTTTTAGAAACCAGAGCAATAACAGCGAATGGAATTATATCGGATGAGCTAACTACCATATATGCGAAAATCATAAATATAAAATTGAAAAAGGTAAGGGCCAAGAATTTAACCCTGAGGTACGCCCATCTTAACTAAGGGCCCTGAGGATGTCGCTTTATTAACGGTTACTTTCAGCTGCTTGTCCATAAATTTATTAGAGGTGTTTTTACAGATTAGGATATTATATTCAACGCAGTCAAATGCTTTCGAGAAATCACAAAATAAGCGAATTACATCGTGAGACTTCTCCCATGATTCCAATATGTGACTGTATGGGTTTCTATCCTCCGTCCGTCGTTGATATACCTTTCATGAAGCCAAACTGATGACTGAAAAATCCCAATAGAATTAAAATATGACAACATTTGGTTGAGCATGATTTTTTCAGAGATTGTACTTTGTATAAAACCTATATAAAATTATATTTAGAGGGATCAATTTCAACCCGATTTAAAAATTACGTAATTATTAATACTACTTTATATTTCATTAAATCAGGTAGCGGAGGCTGTCTAAATATTGATTTGTCATGATACATGAATTATGTCTTTTAATTTTTATTTAATTGAGCAATTATGTAAATGATATTTCCGAGAACCATATCAGATATACTCCATATGTCACCAGAATTTTTAATTTTCAGACTTTTGAATATTTTTATTCAAAAACAGGTAAATTCTTAAAGAGATTTATTTTTAAAAAAGATTCTGCATTTAAAGAAAAAAGCTGAAAGTAAGTTTTCCTTCAAGCGTAAAATTCGGAACTACTACTTGAAAATCTCTTAATCTTATTTCGGTCCTTGGTCATAATTGTTGTATTTTAAGTTCTCATAATTAGAATGATTTCTTATTTATCATAGTATTTATTAGTTTATTATATTAGCATATATACGTATTTTATTATTATAAGCCACTGAATTTAACTATACTACATTCTATTTCAAAAACATTTGTTATTTATTTAGTGTGCACACCTACCACAATGTTGTCTTTTTAACCCAATGGTTGACTGGTAGAGAATGCTTTGTTGCATTAAGTCCGCCATATACCACCACTGTACATGAAGTTTAAACAAATAAATAAAGATGAAGTAAGGGGAGATTTTGTTATCTCTATTGGGATGTTGCTGTAGAAGTTTCCTAACCACTTCTGACTTGAAATGATTTTATTATGAACTAGCTGTCACTTGTGCGTGATTTTATAAAACCTACACTATTTGTCATGAATCTGGCTATCCTATACCAATAATTTTTAATTCGACTTCTATTTCTAGATATTTGCGCAAGTAAACCAACAGAAAAACTGTTCAGCAATATTATAATAAGATTTTAACGAATCATTCAATCATTACAATGTCGTTGTTTTATATTTCCAGTTTCTTTGTTTATCACGGGTCCAGATAACTTTTATTCTATTATTAGAATTTTTTTTTACCTTTTAAGGTAACATTTGAATAGAAGAGTACAAAAAAAAAATTACTAAATGTACGTCTATACTAAAATTATAAGGAGGTAAAGTATGTTTTTTTGGAGGAGGTAATCTCTGAAATTACTGATCCGATTGCTAAATTTTTCACCGATAGAAAACAGTTTTATTCCTAAGTGCCCTAGGATATATTTTATTTACGCAGACAAAGCCGCGGGCAAAAACTAGTCAGAAATATTATAAGGAAAGTGTAATATAAATAAAAGAATAAATTAGTATTATTATAAATTCGTTTATTTCTGATATTGTCCTAAGGTACACAAAATTAAAATCAAAAGCAAAAAAACATTGAAATAAAACATTAAAATTATATAAACAATATAAGTAATGTACATTAATACAACAAAATTAGTCATATATATGTAAGCATATTAATTTATACAATACAAAAATAATGATAAACGTTAACACACAAAAATAGACATATACAATATATAAAAAGATTATTACAACATCAACATGCCTATATTAAGAGTTATCCTAATTAAAACATACAATATTACACAAATAGAAATTACTAATCCTTCAATTGCACACCAGAGCTACGACGTTTCGGCCGTATCCTAAATTCTCCATACAACGCCCATATGGCGTATATGAGGTAAAAAAGATGGTCAAATTCATTTTTCTGACCGCGCAACTGTGTCGTCATCTTAAAAAATATTTCGTCATCACTTTGATTTTCTTTAAGGTAATCCACAATAGCCTGAACACGTAACGTATTAATTGATTCCGAGAAATGGTTCTCATCATCCGAAACCACGAACTGCCGTCTCATTATGTCGATATTTTTCAAGATTTTCTTGTGTTTCTTCATTTCATCTTTCAATTGTTTTTCGTATGTTGTCCAGTTCTCGTGAGATATGTGATCCTGGTATTTCTTATGCACTTCTTCCCAATAGTCTTTTTTGCTTTTGAGTTCCCAAACGTATTCAGGAATATATCGTAGTCGAACTTTATTGAGGTCTGCTGCTGATATTTTTCGTGTGAAAAGAAACGAAAAAACTATCTCGTAATCTTGGTCGGTAATTTTCCCCTCAAAACTGTCTGTCAATGCCATTAGAAGTGCCATTTTCAAGAATGTTTTACTCGCGTCAAAGCTAAGTTAACTTATCTGATTTTCAAAGCGATGTGAACACTTTGAAAGTTGACAGAAAACTACATAACATTACAAGAATTTTCGTGCTTTTATGCGAACTACTGAATATGTAGAAAGAGATGGTGCTATACGTCCTGCATAGTTTTACTCTTTCTAGCAACAGAATAATAACTTTGATAGTAGCCGCGCAGGTAATCTGAGTAATAAACTTAGAGTGTTGATTATCTATTGTTTTCTAACGAGGTATTCATTTAGTTGGTTGTCGAATACCTAGAAAAATAATATCGGAATGTAGTTTGTTCAGCGTTTGGAATTCGCAATCTCTGATAAGGTAAACAATGGTAAAGAAACGCTTTGTAACATAAGTAAATTCTATTCATTTCGGAAATCATTAAAGGGCTTTTCGACATTGTTTTAGTTTAAAAAAAAATCTATTGTTTTCTAACGAGGTATTCATTTATTTGGTTGGCGAATACCTAGAAAAATAATATCGGAATGTAGTTTGTTCAGTGTTTGGAATTCGTAATCTCTGATAAGGTAAACAATGGTAAAGAAACGCTTTGTAACATAAGTAAATTCTATTCATTTCAGAAATCATTAAAGGGCTTTTCGACATTGATTTAGTTTAAAAAAAAATTGTGTGAAAAATGTGTAGGTACACTGCAGCTTCACAATTTCATAAATTAACATTATAATAATTTATAATTTTTGAATTACAGAATATGTATGACCAATCCAAAAAAACTAATCGAGATCATTATGGAATATTGAAAACTAACAGGGTTACTATTTTTGATATTTGAGAATATTTATCATTTTGCTATCGGAACTGGATCGATTTCGGAGAAAATCGGAGCGAAATATCGCAATTTTGAGTACCCAGTACCTTGTAATGTTCCCACTGCTGGGACTCAGGCCTAGTCTCTAGGAGAGGGAATTTGCCGCAATCCACCAAGCAGGCCCAGTGCGGTTTGGTGGATGTCACACGTCTTCGAATTTTTGGTTCTAGGACATGCCAGTTTCCTCACGATGTTTTCCTTCACCGTTTTGAGAGCAGTGGTGATTAAATAAATTACACAAAGTAGTGCGCCTGGCTGGGTTTGAACCCGCAACCTACAACTCGTAAGTCAGTGCCGTTACCACTCGGCCACCACTGCTCCGTACCCCAGTACCTTACATAATTATACAATCGTCAATTAAAACCGCTATATTTTTAAGTTAAATAGTCTTCAACAAATTGTTTTATAGATATCAAATGTGGTTTAGAGTGAATGTGTAACGTGGTACCTACATAATATCGACGGTTAAAAGGTAATAGGGCATAAGCGACATTTTGGTCGGAAATGAGTTATGAATGCCATCCTACTTAAAAAAATTCGCTCTATCGAATCCCCTTACTCCCACGGCTCTACAATGACTTTTTTGTCACTTATGCCCAAGCAAAACACTGCGTTTTCGAAGTGTCATTTCGGTGTAACCAACAGAATTTTAGGCCTTTTTTACCCTTAAGGCGCTTGTACCCCAATAAAAATAGCATCACTTTTGGTTTATAGTCGGTAATGTATTTTTACTTCTTACTGGCGTAGAGATTCCGGGTGCTTATGCCTCTTTACCATTAGCACCTGTTTTGAAAGCTGGAACTTATGTCTCTTTACCTTTGTCGTCATAAACATTAAGCGTCGGTTATACCTTACTACCATTTACAAGTTTACAATACAGTTGTCGCTTATACGCAATTACTTAAATGTAATTTGATATTGAACTGTCGGTTATACCTTACTACCATGTACAAGCTAACAATACATTTGTCGCTTATACACAATTACTAAAATCAAATTTGATATTGAAATGTCTGTTATACCTTATTACCATTTACTATTTTAATATAAGCACTGGTTTATATCAATTAAAAAAAAATATATATAACTTTGCCGCTTACGCCGTATTACTTTACAATGGTCAATGGTCAAAAGTCACTATTACATGAAATTAATGTTTGAGATTTTTGTTCTATGTTGTCATTAAATATTAATGCCCATCATGGCTGTATACTTTTGCTAACTAATCCAATTTAACCACGGTTGGAGCCAGCATGCGTACCAAAAAAGTATTTCGAACAAACATAGTAGTGGACATTTTATTTGGAAAGCTTTTTTTTTCTTTTTTTGGTTTATTACGGTTTGTACATTTAGTTGTATCAAATTAAGGAAGTATTTCGTTTTATATATAGAGGACAGTCACTTTGTAATGCATTAGAATGTGTTTTTAACACAATCTAATGTTTTACAGTATTTAACAGCATATCCTGTATGCGCTGGATTTTTGAGACCGGAATAAGAGATTTTTCGCTGCAAATCATTTCGACATAACAGCGAGACCGTCGTTAACATGCAAGACATCCGTATTTTTTTCATCTGTTTTAGAAACCAGAGCAATAACAGCGAATGGAATTATATCGGATGAGCTAACTACCATATATGCGAAAATCATAAATATAAAATTGAAAAAGGTAAGGGCCAAGAATTTAACCCTGAGGTACGCCCAGCTTAACTAAGGGCCCTGAGGATGTCGCTTTATTAACGGTTACTTTCAGCTGCTTGTCCATAAATTTATTAGAGGTGTTTTTACAGATTAGGATATTATATTCAACGCAGTCAAATGCTTTCGAGAAATCACAAAATAAGCGAATTACATCGTGAGACTTCTCCCATGATTCCAATATGTGACTGTATGGGTTTCTATCCTCCGTCCGTCGTTGATATACCTTTCATGAAGCCAAACTGATGACTGAAAAATCCCAATAGAATTAAAATATGACAACATTTGGTTGAGCATGATTTTTTCAGAGATTGTACTTTGTATAAAACCTATATAAAATTATATTTAGAGGGATCAATTTCAACCCGATTTAAAAATTACGTAATTATTAATACTACTTTATATTTCATTAAATCAGGTAGCGGAGGCTGTCTAAATATTGATTTGTCATGATACATGAATTATGTCTTTTAATTTTTATTTAATTGAGCAATTATGTAAATGATATTTCCGAGAACCATATCAGATATACTCCATATGTCACCAGAATTTTTAATTTTCAGACTTTTGAATATTTTTATTCAAAAACAGGTAAATTCTTAAAGAGATTTATTTTTAAAAAAGATTCTGCATTTAAAGAAAAAAGCTGAAAGTAAGTTTTCCTTCAAGCGTAAAATTCGGAACTACTACTTGAAAATCTCTTAATCTTATTTCGGTCCTTGGTCATAATTGTTGTATTTTAAGTTCTCATAATTAGAATGATTTCTTATTTATCATAGTATTTATTAGTTTATTATATTAGCATATATACGTATTTTATTATTATAAGCCACTGAATTTAACTATACTACATTCTATTTCAAAAACATTTGTTATTTATTTAGTGTGCACACCTACCACAATGTTGTCTTTTTAACCCAATGGTTGACTGGTAGAGAATGCTTTGTTGCATTAAGTCCGCCATATACCACCACTGTACATGAAGTTTAAACAAATAAATAAAGATGAAGTAAGGGGAGATTTTGTTATCTCTATTGGGATGTTGCTGTAGAAGTTTCCTAACCACTTCTGACTTGAAATGATTTTATTATGAACTAGCTGTCACTTGTGCGTGATTTTATAAAACCTACACTATTTGTCATGAATCTGGCTATCCTATACCAATAATTTTTAATTCGACTTCTATTTCTAGATATTTGCGCAAGTAAACCAACAGAAAAACTGTTCAGCAATATTATAATAAGATTTTAACGAATCATTCAATCATTACAATGTCGTTGTTTTATATTTCCAGTTTCTTTGTTTATCACGGGTCCAGATAACTTTTATTCTATTATTAGAATTTTTTTTTACCTTTTAAGGTAACATTTGAATAGAAGAGTACAAAAAAAAAAATACTAATTGTACGTCTATACTAAAATTATAAGGAGGTAAAGTATGTTTTTTTGGAGGAGGTAATCTCTGAAATTACTGATCCGATTGCTAAATTTTTCACCGATAGAAAACAGTTTTATTCCTAAGTGCCCTAGGATATATTTTATTTACGCAGACAAAGCCGCGGGCAAAAACTAGTCAGAAATATTATAAGGAAAGTGTAATATAAATAAAAGAATAAATTAGTATTATTATAAATTCGTTTATTTCTGATATTGTCCTAAGGTACACAAAATTAAAATCAAAAGCAAAAAAACATTGAAATAAAACATTAAAATTATATAAACAATATAAGTAATGTACATTAATACAACAAAATTAGTCATATATATGTAAGCATATTAATTTATACAATACAAAAATATATATATACAAATGATAAACGTTAACACACAAAAATAGACATATACAATATATAAAAAGATTATTACAACATCAACATGCCTATATTAAGAGTTATCCTAATTAAAACATACAATATTACACAAATAGAAATTACTAATCCTTCAATTGCACACCAGAGCTACGACGTTTCGGCCGTATCCTAAATTCTCCATACAACGCCCATATGGCGTATATGAGGTAAAAAAGATGGTCAAATTCATTTTTCTGACCGCGCAACTGTGTCGTCATCTTAAAAAATATTTCGTCATCACTTTGATTTTCTTTAAGGTAATCCACAATAGCCTGAACACGTAACGTATTAATTGATTCCGAGAAATGGTTCTCATCATCCGAAACCACGAACTGCCGTCTCATTATGTCGATATTTTTCAAGATTTTCTTGTGTTTCTTCATTTCATCTTTCAATTGTTTTTCGTATGTTGTCCAGTTCTCGTGAGATATGTGATCCTGGTATTTCTTATGCACTTCTTCCCAATAGTCTTTTTTGCTTTTGAGTTCCCAAACGTATTCAGGAATATATCGTAGTCGAACTTTATTGAGGTCTGCTGTTGATATTTTTCGTGTGAAAAGAAACGAAAAAACTATCTCGTAATCTTGGTCGGTAATTTTCCCCTCAAAACTGTCTGTCAATGCCATTAGAAGTGCCATTTTCAAGAATGTTTTACTCGCGTCAAAGCTAAGTTAACTTATCTGATTTTCAAAGCGATGTGAACACTTTGAAAGTTGACAGAAAACTACATAACATTACTTTTTTTTTTTTTTTTTTTTTGTGTGTGGCCTCTCGCAGGTCAACCTAGGAGGTTGTCGGCTGCTTAACCGGTCTTGCCTGTGGCGGCCTCGATTAGAAATCAAAGCCTCCAGCCAGGGCTTACTTAAAAACTACTTAAAAACTAAGCGACAACACGCTAAGGGCACCCCCTGTGGGGTACGGGCCTCGGCTTAGGGCGTCGCTGGGGGGGGGGCAGCAAGGGACGAGCTGGATCGAACAGTATTATTATTTATCGGGGATTTTAAAACTACAGGCTCAGCGGCGCGGGCTGGCTCGAGCAAGGGACGGGGAGGACGTTTAATAGAATGTCGCGGCGGGCCTCGGCGGCGAGGACGGAAAGACGGCGGTTTGTGGTGTCTTTTAACTGTACTGGTTTCCCTACGGCTCTCTTGGAGCAGGGTAATAGGGTCATCGGGGGTGAGAAGAGTATGCCGAGGACGGCGAATTTTAGAGATACGGGAGGGTTCGTAACGGGCGGCCGACACAATAAGGGGGTTGCGGTGTTTCACAGCAGTGTCGAAGAAACGCTTGCAAAGGCGTTTCATGAACTGCTGGATGGTGGGGATTTTGAGATCTAGATGTAGATTCTCATTTCGGATGAAAAATGGGGCTCCGAGGATTTTACGGAGGATTCGGTTTTGGAGGGTCTGCATCCTATGGAGGTGACGGGGCTTGGCGTGTGCGAAGATAGCACAGGCATACGTCATGATCGGGCGGATAACTGCTGTGAAGAGGCGCAGCTTGCACTTAAGTGACAGTTTGCTGCGCGCAGTCAGGAGGTAGTGGAGCCTGCTTTGAGCGAAAGCGGCTCGCGAGCGAGCCTGCTTTATGTGCTCAGCGAAGGTCAAGTGACGATCGAGGATCACTCCTAGGTACTTGGCTTGCTTCTCCCAGGGGATTGGCCTGCCGTACATAGTGATTGGAGGGGGGGGGAGGACGGTCTTCCGCTGTCTCGAGTAGAGAACAGCTTGACTCTTATCAGGGTTAACCTCGATCCTCCATTTCCGGAACCATTTGCCCAAAACGTTTGCGGAGGTTTGGAGATTGCGAGCGATAACCTTGGTGTCACGACCGGTGTAGTAGATTGCCGTGTCGTCGGCGAATAGAGCCAACTGGGCCTTTTTGTTTTGGGGAATGTCGCTGGTGAACAGCGTGAAGGCTAGGGGGGATACTACGGAGCCTTGAGGGACTCCTGCTCGAATGGGGTGGGGGGAGGACAGAGCTCCCTCGATTCGATAGCGGAAGGTGCGATTCGATAGAAAGTCTCGCATGATGAGAACGAGACGATCTGGCACTCCGAGTTGGTATAGCTTATATAATAAGCCATTGTGCCAGACCTTGTCGAATGCTTTCGCTATATCGAAGTATAGGACACCTGTCATCGCATTACGTTGGAACCCAACGCTTACGTGCTCTACGATGCGGTGGACTTGATGGATGCATGAGTGTTCGGTACGGAACCCGAACTGCTCATTAGGAATGAGACCCTTGGATTCGGCAAAATCTTTGAGGCGCTTATAAATAAGCCTCTCGTAGATCTTACCGAGGACATTGAGGAGACTGATGGGGCGGTAGCTGGAAGGATCAGACTTGGGCTTGCCTGGTTTAGGGATACCGATAACGGTAGCCTGCTTCCATGCTTGGGGGAATATATTGTTGCTTAATGCGCCATTGAAGATGGCGGTCATTAGCAATATAAGTTGGGGGGGGAAGAGTTTGACTACTCTATTCGTGATACCGTCGGCGCCGGGGGCTTTCCGGGGTTGAAGTTTATGAATGATATCCTCTACCTCGTCGGGAGTGACGGGGGCCAGAGGGTTATCAGGGTCTTCAACGGGGGGGAGGGAGGCTCTACGTTCGACTTCAGCGTCCACCATATCGATGTGAGCTTGGTCTACTAGTTGAGAGCTGGGCGAGCATTGGGATTCGAGGCTGTCGGCTAGGCATTCCGCTTTCTCAGTGTTGTCAAAAGCGACACTCTTGTCGGGGCGGGTGAGCGGAGACATAGAGGACTCTTCAGTGGAGCGTAGTTTCCTCTGAAGTTGCCAGAAGGCGAGGTGAGTAGGCTCGAGTTCGCTAAGCGTCTTGTCCCAGCGGGCGGAACGCAGCTCGGTCATGCGTTTCTTAACAGCACGCTGTAATCGACGCATGTGAGCCTTGTTAGCTTCGCAGGGAAAAGCGCTATACGCACGGATAGCTGCGTTCTTCTCGGTCATCAGAGCCCGTACATCGTCCGGGATTTTCCAGCGACGGTCCTCCGTTGCAGGAATCTCCCTTGAACAATCGTTCAGGACGGATTGTACGTGGTCTGTGAGCGAGTCGATCGCCGCCGTCGTGTCAGCGACTGAGACTATGTGGTCAGGGATAGAATCCATTTGAGGTGACGCAGTAGATTTCAGTCTATCGCTTACTTTCTTCCAGTCAGTGATCAATTGGGACGGGGGGGGCTGGCCAGGGTCGAGATTGCCCGAGCGGGAGCCTAGGTGCATAATCACGGGGCGGTGATCGGAGTTAAGTTCGTGTATTGCTTCTATAGAATGCAGACGGAGGTTTACATTCTTTAGCAGCGCTACATCGAGAACGTCGGGGCTGTGGTTGGGGTCATGAGGGAAGTGAGTGTGACACATCGGGGCGATGATGTCAAAATTTAGGGAGGCACCAAGGTTGAACACGACCTTTCCTCTAGGGTTGGTCGAATTACTGTTCCAGGCGGGATGTTTAGCATTGAGATCGCCCGCTATTATAACGGAGTCACTCAAGCCAAAGAGGGCAGTGAGGTCGCTGGTGAGAGCGATGGACTCGTCTGGCATATGAGACGAGGAAGTCGGGGGGGGGTACATAACATTACAAGAATTTTCGTGCTTTTATGCGAACTACTGAATATGTAGAAAGAGATGGTGCTATACGTCCTGCATAGTTTTACTCTTTCTAGCAACAGAATAATAACTTTGATAGTAGCCGCGCAGGTAATCTGAGTAATAAACTTAGAGTGTTGATTATCTATTGTTTTCTAACGAGGTATTCATTTAGTTGGTTGTCGAATACCTAGAAAAATAATATCGGAATGTAGTTTGTTCAGCGTTTGGAATTCGCAATCTCTGATAAGGTAAACAATGGTAAAGAAACGCTTTGTAACATAAGTAAATTCTATTCATTTCGGAAATCATTAAAGGGCTTTTCGACATTGTTTTAGTTTAAAAAAAAATCTATTGTTTTCTAACGAGGTATTCATTTATTTGGTTGGCGAATACCTAGAAAAATAATATCGGAATGTAGTTTGTTCAGTGTTTGGAATTCGTAATCTCTGATAAGGTAAACAATGGTAAAGAAACGCTTTGTAACATAAGTAAATTCTATTCATTTCAGAAATCATTAAAGGGCTTTTCGACATTGATTTAGTTTAAAAAAAAATTGTGTGAAAAATGTGTAGGTACACTGCAGCTTCACAATTTCATAAATTAACATTATAATAATTTATAATTTTTGAATTACAGAATATGTATGACCAATCCAAAAAAACTAATCGAGATCATTATGGAATATTGAAAACTAACAGGGTTACTATTTTTGATATTTGAGAATATTTATCATTTTGCTATCGGAACTGGATCGATTTCGGAGAAAACCGGAGCGAAATATCGCAATTTTGAGTACCCAGTACCTTGTAATGTTCCCACTGCTGGGACTCAGGCCTAGTCTCTAGGAGAGGGAATTTGCCGCAATCCACCAAGCAGGCCCAGTGCGGTTTGGTGGATGTCACACGTCTTCGAATTTTTGGTTCTAGGACATGCCAGTTTCCTCACGATGTTTTCCTTCACCGTTTTGAGAGCAGTGGTGATTAAATAAATTACACAAAGTAGTGCGCCTGGCTGGGTTTGAACCCGCAACCTACAACTCGTAAGTCAGTGCCGTTACCACTCGGCCACCACTGCTCCGTACCCCAGTACCTTACATAATTATACAATCGTCAATTAAAACCGCTATATTTTTAAGTTAAATAGTCTTCAACAAATTGTTTTATAGATATCAAATGTGGTTTAGAGTGAATGTGTAACGTGGTACCTACATAATATCGACGGTTAAAAGGTAATAGGGCATAAGCGACATTTTGGTCGGAAATGAGTTATGAATGCCATCCTACTTAAAAAAATTCGCTCTATCGAATCCCCTTACTCCCACGGCTCTACAATGACTTTTTTGTCACTTATGCCCAAGCAAAACACTGCGTTTTCGAAGTGTCATTTCGGTGTAACCAACAGAATTTTAGGCCTTTTTTACCCTTAAGGCGCTTGTACCCCAATAAAAATAGCATCACTTTTGGTTTATAGTCGGTAATGTATTTTTACTTCTTACTGGCGTAGAGATTCCGGGTGCTTATGCCTCTTTACCATTAGCACCTGTTTTGAAAGCTGGAACTTATGTCTCTTTACCTTTGTCGTCATAAACATTAAGCGTCGGTTATACCTTACTACCATTTACAAGTTTACAATACAGTTGTCGCTTATACGCAATTACTTAAATGTAATTTGATATTGAACTGTCGGTTATACCTTACTACCATGTACAAGCTAACAATACATTTGTCGCTTATACACAATTACTAAAATCAAATTTGATATTGAAATGTCTGTTATACCTTATTACCATTTACTATTTTAATATAAGCACTGGTTTATATCAATTAAAAAAAAATATATATAACTTTGCCGCTTACGCCGTATTACTTTACAATGGTCAATGGTCAAAAGTCACTATTACATGAAATTAATGTTTGAGATTTTTGTTCTATGTTGTCATTAAATATTAATGCCCATCATGGCTGTATACTTTTGCTAACTAATCCAATTTAACCACGGTTGGAGCCAGCATGCGTACCAAAAAAGTATTTCGAACAAACATAGTAGTGGACATTTTATTTGGAAAGCTTTTTTTCTTTTTTTGGTTTATTACGGTTTGTACATTTAGTTGTATCAAATTAAGGAAGTATTTCGTTTTATATATAGAGGACAGTCACTTTGTAATGCATTAGAATGTGTTTTTAACACAATCTAATGTTTTACAGTATTTAACAGCATATCCTGTATGCGCTGGATTTTTGAGACCGGAATAAGAGATTTTTCGCTGCAAATCATTTCGACATAACAGCGAGACCGTCGTTAACATGCAAGACATCCGTATTTTTTTCATCTGTTTTAGAAACCAGAGCAATAACAGCGAATGGAATTATATCGGATGAGCTAACTACCATATATGCGAAAATCATAAATATAAAATTGAAAAAGGTAAGGGCCAAGAATTTAACCCTGAGGTACGCCCATCTTAACTAAGGGCCCTGAGGATGTCGCTTTATTAACGGTTACTTTCAGCTGCTTGTCCATAAATTTATTAGAGGTGTTTTTACAGATTAGGATATTATATTCAACGCAGTCAAATGCTTTCGAGAAATCACAAAATAAGCGAATTACATCGTGAGACTTCTCCCATGATTCCAATATGTGACTGTATGGGTTTCTATCCTCCGTCCGTCGTTGATATACCTTTCATGAAGCCAAACTGATGACTGAAAAATCCCAATAGAATTAAAATATGACAACATTTGGTTGAGCATGATTTTTTCAGAGATTGTACTTTGTATAAAACCTATATAAAATTATATTTAGAGGGATCAATTTCAACCCGATTTAAAAATTACGTAATTATTAATACTACTTTATATTTCATTAAATCAGGTAGCGGAGGCTGTCTAAATATTGATTTGTCATGATACATGAATTATGTCTTTTAATTTTTATTTAATTGAGCAATTATGTAAATGATATTTCCGAGAACCATATCAGATATACTCCATATGTCACCAGAATTTTTAATTTTCAGACTTTTGAATATTTTTATTCAAAAACAGGTAAATTCTTAAAGAGATTTATTTTTAAAAAAGATTCTGCATTTAAAGAAAAAAGCTGAAAGTAAGTTTTCCTTCAAGCGTAAAATTCGGAACTACTACTTGAAAATCTCTTAATCTTATTTCGGTCCTTGGTCATAATTGTTGTATTTTAAGTTCTCATAATTAGAATGATTTCTTATTTATCATAGTATTTATTAGTTTATTATATTAGCATATATACGTATTTTATTATTATAAGCCACTGAATTTAACTGTACTACATTCTATTTCAAAAACATTTGTTATTTATTTAGTGTGCACACCTACCACAATGTTGTCTTTTTAACCCAATGGTTGACTGGTAGAGAATGCTTTGTTGCATTAAGTCCGCCATATACCACCACTGTACATGAAGTTTAAACAAATAAATAAAGATGAAGTAAGGGGAGATTTTGTTATCTCTATTGGGATGTTGCTGTAGAAGTTTCCTAACCACTTCTGACTTGAAATGATTTTATTATGAACTAGCTGTCACTTGTGCGTGATTTTATAAAACCTACACTATTTGTCATGAATCTGGCTATCCTATACCAATAATTTTTAATTCGACTTCTATTTCTAGATATTTGCGCAAGTAAACCAACAGAAAAACTGTTCAGCAATATTATAATAAGATTTTAACGAATCATTCAATCATTACAATGTCGTTGTTTTATATTTCCAGTTTCTTTGTTTATCACGGGTCCAGATAACTTTTATTCTATTATTAGAATTTTTTTTTACCTTTTAAGGTAACATTTGAATAGAAGAGTACAAAAAAAAAATACTAATTGTACGTCTATACTAAAATTATAAGGAGGTAAAGTATGTTTTTTTGGAGGAGGTAATCTCTGAAATTACTGATCCGATTGCTAAATTTTTCACCGATAGAAAACAGTTTTATTCCTAAGTGCCCTAGGATATATTTTATTTACGCAGACAAAGCCGCGGGCAAAAACTAGTCAGAAATATTATAAGGAAAGTGTAATATAAATAAAAGAATAAATTAGTATTATTATAAATTCGTTTATTTCTGATATTGTCCTAAGGTACACAAAATTAAAATCAAAAGCAAAAAAACATTGAAATAAAACATTAAAATTATATAAACAATATAAGTAATGTACATTAATACAACAAAATTAGTCATATATATGTAAGCATATTAATTTATACAATACAAAAATATATATATACAAATGATAAACGTTAACACACAAAAATAGACATATACAATATATAAAAAGATTATTACAACATCAACATGCCTATATTAAGAGTTATCCTAATTAAAACATACAATATTACACAAATAGAAATTACTAATCCTTCAATTGCACACCAGAGCTACGACGTTTCGGCCGTATCCTAAATTCTCCATACAACGCCCATATGGCGTATATGAGGTAAAAAAGATGGTCAAATTCATTTTTCTGACCGCGCAACTGTGTCGTCATCTTAAAAAATATTTCGTCATCACTTTGATTTTCTTTAAGGTAATCCACAATAGCCTGAACACGTAACGTATTAATTGATTCCGAGAAATGGTTCTCATCATCCGAAACCACGAACTGCCGTCTCATTATGTCGATATTTTTCAAGATTTTCTTGTGTTTCTTCATTTCATCTTTCAATTGTTTTTCGTATGTTGTCCAGTTCTCGTGAGATATGTGATCCTGGTATTTCTTATGCACTTCTTCCCAATAGTCTTTTTTGCTTTTGAGTTCCCAAACGTATTCAGGAATATATCGTAGTCGAACTTTATTGAGGTCTGCTGCTGATATTTTTCGTGTGAAAAGAAACGAAAAAACTATCTCGTAATCTTGGTCGGTAATTTTCCCCTCAAAACTGTCTGTCAATGCCATTAGAAGTGCCATTTTCAAGAATGTTTTACTCGCGTCAAAGCTAAGTTAACTTATCTGATTTTCAAAGCGATGTGAACACTTTGAAAGTTGACAGAAAACTACATAACATTACAAGAATTTTCGTGCTTTTATGCGAACTACTGAATATGTAGAAAGAGATGGTGCTATACGTCCTGCATAGTTTTACTCTTTCTAGCAACAGAATAATAACTTTGATAGTAGCCGCGCAGGTAATCTGAGTAATAAACTTAGAGTGTTGATTATCTATTGTTTTCTAACGAGGTATTCATTTAGTTGGTTGTCGAATACCTAGAAAAATAATATCGGAATGTAGTTTGTTCAGCGTTTGGAATTCGCAATCTCTGATAAGGTAAACAATGGTAAAGAAACGCTTTGTAACATAAGTAAATTCTATTCATTTCGGAAATCATTAAAGGGCTTTTCGACATTGTTTTAGTTTAAAAAAAAATCTATTGTTTTCTAACGAGGTATTCATTTATTTGGTTGGCGAATACCTAGAAAAATAATATCGGAATGTAGTTTGTTCAGTGTTTGGAATTCGTAATCTCTGATAAGGTAAACAATGGTAAAGAAACGCTTTGTAACATAAGTAAATTCTATTCATTTCAGAAATCATTAAAGGGCTTTTCGACATTGTTTTAGTTTAAAAAAAAATTGTGTGAAAAATGTGTAGGTACACTGCAGCTTTACAATTTCATAAATTAACATTATAATAATTTATAATTTTTGAATTACAGAATATGTATGACCAATCCAAAAAAACTAATCGAGATCATTATGGAATATTGAAAACTAACAGGGTTACTATTTTTGATATTTGAGAATATTTATCATTTTGCTATCGGAACTGGATCGATTTCGGAGAAAATCGGAGCGAAATATCGCAATTTTGAGTACCCAGTACCTTGTAATGTTCCCACTGCTGGGACTCAGGCCTAGTCTCTAGGAGAGGGAATTTGCCGCAATCCACCAAGCAGGCCCAGTGCGGTTTGGTGGATGTCACACGTCTTCGAATTTTTGGTTCTAGGACATGCCAGTTTCCTCACGATGTTTTCCTTCACCGTTTTGAGAGCAGTGGTGATTAAATAAATTACACAAAGTAGTGCGCCTGGCTGGGTTTGAACCCGCAACCTACAACTCGTAAGTCAGTGCCGTTACCACTCGGCCACCACTGCTCCGTACCCCAGTACCTTACATAATTATACAATCGTCAATTAAAAACGCTATATTTTTAAGTTAAATAGTCTTCAACAAATTGTTTTATAGATATCAAATGTGGTTTAGAGTGAATGTGTAACGTGGTACCTACATAATATCGACGGTTAAAAGGTAATAGGGCATAAGCGACATTTTGTCGGAAATGAGTTATGAATGCCATCCTACTTAAAAAAATTCGCTCTATCGAATCCCCTTACTCCCACGGCTCTACAATGACTTTTTTGTCACTTATGCCCAAGCAAAAAACTGCGTTTTCGAAGTGTCATTTCGGTGTAACCAACAGAATTTTAGGCCTTTTTTACCCTTAAGGCGCTTGTACCCCAATAAAAATAGCATCACTTTTGGTTTATAGTCGGTAATGTATTTTTACTTCTTACTGGCGTAGAGATTCCGGGTGCTTACGCCTCTTTACCATTAGCACCTGTTTTGAAAGCTGGAACTTATGTCTCTTTACCTTTGTCGTCATAAACATTAAGCGTCGGTTATACCTTACTACCATTTACAAGTTTACAATACAGTTGTCGCTTATACGCAATTACTTAAATGTAATTTGATATTGAACTGTCGGTTATACCTTACTACCATGTACAAGCTAACAATACATTTGTCGCTTATACACAATTACTAAAATCAAATTTGATATTGAAATGTCTGTTATACCTTATTACCATTTACTATTTTAATATAAGCACTGGTTTATATCAATTAAAAAAAAAAAATATATAACTTTGCCGCTTACGCCGTATTACTTTACAATGGTCAATGGTCAAAAGTCACTATTACATGAAATTAATGTTTGAGATTTTTGTTCTATGTTGTCATTAAATATTAATGCCCATCATGGCTGTATACTTTTGCTAACTAATCCAATTTAACCACGGTTGGAGCCAGCATGCGTACCAAAAAAGTATTTCGAACAAACATAGTAATGGACATTTTATTTGGAAAGCTTTTTTTTTCTTTTTTTGGTTTATTACGGTTTGTACATTTAGTTGTATCAAATTAAGGAAGTATTTCGTTTTATATATAGAGGACAGTCACTTTGTAATGCATTAGAATGTGTTTTTAACACAATCTAATGTTTTACAGTATTTACAATACATCCGTGTTTTTTTCATCTGTTTTAGAAACCAGAGCAATAACAGCGAATGGAATTATATCGGATGAGCTAACTACCATATATGGGAAAATCATAAATATAAAATTGAAAAAGGTAAGGGCCAAGAATTTAACCCTGAGGTACGCCCATCTTAACTAAGGGCCCTGAGGATGTCGCTTTATTAACGGTTACTTTCAGCTGCTAGTAAGATAAACAGGTAAAAACAAGAGCAGCTGCTTGTCCATAAATTTATTAGAGGTGTTTTTACAGATTAGGATATTATATTCAACGCAGTCAAATGCTTTCGAGAAATCACAAAATAAGCGAAGTACATCGTGAGACTTCTCCCATGATTCCAATATGTGACTGTATGGGTTTCTATCCTCCGTCCGTCGTTGATATACCTTTCATGAAGCCAAACTGATGACTGAAAAATCCCAATAGAATTAAAATATGACAACATTTGGTTGAGCATGATTTTTTCAGAGATTGTACTTTGTATAAAACCTATATGGAATTATATTTAGAGGGATCAATTTCAATCCGATTTAAAAATTATGTAATTATTAGTACTTCTTTATATTCCATTAAATTAGGTAGCGTACGCTGTCTAAATATTGATTTAATATATCTTTTAAGAAAAGAGCAATTATGTCAATGATATTTCCAAGAACCATGTCAGATATACTCCATATGTCACCAGAATTTTTAATTTTCAGACTTTTGAATATTTTTATTCAAAAACAGGTACATTCTTAAAGAGATTTATTTTTAAAAAAGATTCTGCATTTAAAGAAAAAAGCTGAAAGTAAGTTTTCCTTCAAGCGTAAATTTCGGAACTACTACTTGAAAATCTCTTAATCTTATTTCGGTCCTTGGTCATAATTGTTGTATTTTAAGTTCTCATAATTAGAATGATTTCTTATTTATCATAGTATTTATTAGTTTATTATATTAGCATATATACGTATTTTATTATTATAAGCCACTGAATTTAACTATACTACATTCTATTTCAAAAACATTTGTTATTTATTTAGTGTGCACACCTACCACAATGCTGTCTTTTTAACCCAATGGTTGACTGGTAGAGAATGCTTTGTTGCATTAAGTCCGCCATATACCACCACTGTACATGAAGTTTAAACAAATAAATAAAGATGAAGTAAGGGGAGATTTTGTTATCTCTATTGGGATGTTGCTGTAGAAGTTTCCTAACCACTTCTGACTTGAAATGATTTTATTATGAACTAGCTGTCACTTGTGCGTGATTTTATAAAACCTACACTATTTGTCATGAATCTGGCTATCCTATACCAATAATTTTTAATTCGACTTCTATTTCTAGATATTTGCGCAAGTAAACCAACAGAAAAACTGTTCAGCAATATTATAATAAGATTTTAACGAATCATTCAATCATTACAATGTCGTTGTTTTATATTTCCAGTTTCTTTGTTTATCACGGGTCCAGATAACTTTTATTCTATTATTAGAATTTTTTTTTACCTTTTAAGGTAACATTTGAATAGAAGAGTACAAAAAAAAAATACTAATTGTACGTCTATACTAAAATTATAAGGAGGTAAAGTATGTTTTTTTGGAGGAGGTAATCTCTGAAATTACTGATCCGATTGCTAAATTTTTCACCGATAGAAAACAGTTTTATTCCTAAGTGCCCTAGGATATATTTTATTTACGCAGACAAAGCCGCGGGCAAAAACTAGTCAGAAATATTATAAGGAAAGTGTAATATAAATAAAAGAATAAATTAGTATTATTATAAATTCGTTTATTTCTGATATTGTCCTAAGGTACACAAAATTAAAATCAAAAGCAAAAAAACATTGAAATAAAACATTAAAATTATATAAACAATATAAGTAATGTACATTAATACAACAAAATTAGTCATATATATGTAAGCATATTAATTTATACAATACAAAAATATATATATACAAATGATAAACGTTAACACACAAAAATAGACATATACAATATATAAAAAGATTATTACAACATCAACATGCCTATATTAAGAGTTATCCTAATTAAAACATACAATATTACACAAATAGAAATTACTAATCCTTCAATTGCACACCAGAGCTACGACGTTTCGGCCGTATCCTAAATTCTCCATACAACGCCCATATGGCGTATATGAGGTAAAAAAGATGGTCAAATTCATTTTTCTGACCGCGCAACTGTGTCGTCATCTTAAAAAATATTTCGTCATCACTTTGATTTTCTTTAAGGTAATCCACAATAGCCTGAACACGTAACGTATTAATTGATTCCGAGAAATGGTTCTCATCATCCGAAACCACGAACTGCCGTCTCATTATGTCGATATTTTTCAAGATTTTCTTGTGTTTCTTCATTTCATCTTTCAATTGTTTTTCGTATGTTGTCCAGTTCTCGTGAGATATGTGATCCTGGTATTTCTTATGCACTTCTTCCCAATAGTCTTTTTTGCTTTTGAGTTCCCAAACGTATTCAGGAATATATCGTAGTCGAACTTTATTGAGGTCTGCTGCTGATATTTTTCGTGTGAAAAGAAACGAAAAAACTATCTCGTAATCTTGGTCGGTAATTTTCCCCTCAAAACTGTCTGTCAATGCCATTAGAAGTGCCATTTTCAAGAATGTTTTACTCGCGTCAAAGCTAAGTTAACTTATCTGATTTTCAAAGCGATGTGAACACTTTGAAAGTTGACAGAAAACTACATAACATTACAAGAATTTTCGTGCTTTTATGCGAACTACTGAATATGTAGAAAGAGATGGTGCTATACGTCCTGCATAGTTTTACTCTTTCTAGCAACAGAATAATAACTTTGATAGTAGCCGCGCAGGTAATCTGAGTAATAAACTTAGAGTGTTGATTATCTATTGTTTTCTAACGAGGTATTCATTTAGTTGGTTGTCGAATACCTAGAAAAATAATATCGGAATGTAGTTTGTTCAGTGTTTGGAATTCGCAATCTCTGATAAGGTAAACAATGGTAAAGAAACGCTTTGTAACATAAGTAAATTCTATTCATTTCGGAAATCATTAAAGGGCTTTTCGACATTGTTTTAGTTTAAAAAAAAATCTATTGTTTTCTAACGAGGTATTCATTTATTTGGTTGGCGAATACCTAGAAAAATAATATCGGAATGTAGTTTGTTCAGTGTTTGGAATTCGCAATCTCTGATAAGGTAAACAATGGTAAAGAAACGCTTTGTAACATAAGTAAATTCTATTCATTTCGGAAATCATTAAAGGGCTTTTCGACATTGTTTTAGTTTAGCAGTCAAATGCTTTCGAGAAATCACAAAATAAGTAAAGTACATCGTGAGACTTCTCCCATGATTTCAATATGTGACTGTATGGGTTTCTATCCTCCATCCGTCGTTGATATACCTTTCATGAAGCCAAACTGATGACTGCAAAATCCTAATAATATGACAACATTTGGTTGAGCATGATTTTTTCAGAGATTGTACTCTGTATAAAACCTATATGGAATTATATTTAGAGGGATCAGTTTCAATCCGATTTAAAAATTATGTAATTATGAGTACTTCTTTATATTCCATTAAATTAGGTAGCGTACGCTGTCTAAATATTGATTTAATATATCTTTTAAGAAAAGAGCAATTATGTCAATGATATTTCCAAGAACCACATCAGATATACTCCATATGTCCCCAGTGTTTTTTATTTTAAGATTTTTGAATATTTTAATTCAAAAACAGGTAAATTCTTAAAGAGATTTATTTTTAAAAAAGATTCTACATATAAAGATAAAGTAAGGGGAGATTTTGTTATCTGTATTGGGATGTTGCTGAAGAAGTTTCCTAATCACTTCCGACTTGAAATGATTTTATTATGAACTAGCTGTCACTTGTGTCTTTGGTTACTGCTTCGCTTCCGTGAGTTGTAGCGTGATGTTATACAACCTACAATATTTCTCATAAATCTGGCTATTCTATACAAATTGTTTTTAATTCGACTGCTATTTCTAGATATTTGCGCAAGTAAACCAACAGAAAAACTCTTCAGCAATATTATAATAAGCCTATAGATTTTAACGATAATTCATTACAATGTCGTTGTTTTATATTTCCAGTTTCTTTGTTTGTCACCTTCCAGATAGCTTTTATTCTATTATTAGATTTTATTTATTTTTTTACCCTTATAGTAACATTTGAAAAGAAGAGTATAAAAAAATTGTTTCCCAATGTACATCTACACTAATATTATAAAGAGGTAAAGTTTGTTTTTTTGTTTGTAGGAGATAATCTCTGAAACTAAAGCTGTTTTCTTCCTGAGCAACATAAGCTATATTTTATGTACGCAGACAAAGCCGCAGGCAAAAACTAGTCAGAGAAAGGAAAGTGTAATATAAATAAAATAATAAATTAGTATTATTATAAATTCATTTATTTCTGATATAGTCCTAAGATTCACCAAATTAAAATCAAAAGCAAAAATAACATTGAATTAAAACATTAAAATTATATAAACAATATAAGTAATGCACATTAATTCAACAAAATTAGTCAATACAAAAAATATATATGAAAATAATAAACATTAACACACAAAAATAGACATACACAAAAAGATTTACAACATCAACATGCGTATATTAAAAGTTATCCTAATCAAAACATACAATATTACAAAAAATAGAAATGAAAGTCTTTTTTGAGAATAAATTACTAATCCTTCAATTGCATACCACAGCGACGACGTGGCGGCTGTATCCTAAATTCTCCATACAATGCCCATATGGCGTATATGAGATAAAAAATATGGTCAAATTCACTGACTGTTCTAATTCTCTGTTATCATCTTATCGAGTTACACCAGAGAGACATAAATGAGTTAAAACATTATTGTAGCTTGAAATTATTAATCTAGTAACCACAAAAAAATGTAGTTGAGTTCTTTCAAAAATATGTTAGCAAAACCGTAGGGGCCCAGCAGGGCCGAAGTCTCATGTGGCAACTGAGCATGTACCATCAAACATAGTTGATATGCTCTGCTCGTGCGCGTAGTGCGTGCGGTTCGCGCGCGTTAGGCGTCCACACTATGAGAATTCTGTAACATTGCATGATACACTGTGACAATGTGGACGGCTAATTCTTTTATTGCGTGTTACATTCTATGTTACGTTTCAGCAATCCGTACTATGGCTATAATTAAGGGCCCCTACTATTTGTTAACATCTCCTTGAGGTACGCGAGGAACACTACGCGCCGTCGACGGCTTAGGCTCGGTCCGGACAGTTACCAGACGGTCGGACGGCGAGCTACCCATTGCTCGCCGTCCGCAAGCACGTGCTTACGGTGGCCGAAACTTGGGATCGGAATCCCGACGGCTGGGGTGAGAGGGCCATTGCCTCGTGCGTGTGGCCGCTTCCTTTGCTAGCATTACTGCTTCGCAGAAGGAGACGACCGCCTCCCACTCCTCTTCGCTCCGGACCATGGCCTGTACCAAGGCCCGGCACATACATAACATAAGATATAATCCTAAATACAAGTTACAAACATCATGGCTGCACGCGTGAGTAATCCCGTTCCCTCACGTGTGCAGCCGCCTCCTTCGCTAACACGTCTTCTATGGGTACGGTTTTACGGTTAATGAAAAATGATCATTGAGTTATTATAACATAAGTTCATTTAGTTGTGTATATTGCTGATCTTTCCATACCTAGCTTGTGTGAAAACTTTATTTATTCTGTTTTTTTTTTATGTTATATAATGTCGACCAGCCCATTAGTACTTTTTAAAATGAATAGGATTTACTTATCACATTACCAAGCGTTTCTTTACTAGTCTTTGCCTTATCGGGGCAATTAACAAACTATGTACCAATTATTACTTTTCCAGGTATCCGGCACCAAAATGAATCAACACCTCATTAGACAACAATAGATTACTAACTCCCTAAGTTTAATCTCATTTACTCGGACTACCTGTGGGCTGCGTCAACTGTCCAAAGTCATTGTTCTATAACGTGAAAGAAATGGACCCATACAGGTCTTAGAGTGCAATCTTTTTACATTATGACCCCAAGCCTTAACACGACGAACCTTGATATTTTATGCAGTTTTTCTGTTACCCTTCAAAGTAGTCACATCGCTTTACATTCCAGTAAAGTTAACTTTAATTTACGTTAGCAAAACATGCTTGGAGATTATGGACCTTTTGACACTAAATTTCCTCGGGACAAAATGTACAGACGAAGAATTTGAGGGTTTTTACACAAAAAACCCGATTTTTTATCACACGTAAAATATCAAGAGAACCCCTCAAAAATATTCAGCTCAAGTATATTCCTGAGAACATATGGGAGCTCAGAAACAAAAAGATTTATTGGGAGCGCCAATATTATCAGTACCAGGACCGCAAAGCTTGGAACAACTTCCAAGCAAGAGCATGGAAAAACTGGAGAGATCTCAAAAAAAAAATATCGGAAGAAATCGTGAAACACAAAACAATTCTCAAGAACTTAGATAACATTAGACGGATGTTGGTGCCTTCGGGCGAGTACAACTATTTTACGCAGTATATCTGGAGCGCGTTCGATCTATGGTCGAATATATAAAAGAAAATCAGAGTGATCAAAAAATATTTTATAAGCTGACGGCACGCACTCCGGGGTAGAAGGTCGATTACCACAATTTTTTTTACGTCATATACGCCATGTGGTGTTTGTACGGCGAATTCAGAGTAGGGCCGTCACGTCCAAGTAGTGCTATGCAAGTATAGGACGAATTATTTTGTTCGGAAAAAAGACGTTTTTTTTTGTGTTAATTTAAGATTGAATTTGTGTAATTTTTAACTAGGTTAAGCCATAAGTTTTGTAAAGTATTGTAAATATAAATAATTTTATGATACTGTATTTTTTATATTTCTATTACACTTTATCTGTATCACTTTTAATGTATGTTTGAATAATAATTATTTCATATAAATACACACTCTTCCAACAACTTTACATACACAACAGTTCCTGGGAAGACAGAAGATTATGACTATTTCTTTTATCTCGTATACACATTATAGTCATTGTGTGGGAACTTTAAAATATGATTGTGTAGTCCCAGCATTGCTGTGAAAGTGAATGAGGAACATTTTGTTTTGAAAAAAAAAATTAACGTAAGGGACATTTTTACGTTTTGCGTAAAACAAAAATTTTAGGTTTTACTGTCATATTAATGAAAAACATATCGGTTTTTTTCGAGGAAGAGAATATTTTTGGACTATAATGAAAGATAAACTTTTTGGCTGACAATGCCGTTTAAACTTAGCCTAAAGGCGGAAACAAAAGCTTCATGACTTACCCATAAAACAGGGTTAAAAGTTAATGGATATTTACAATAACTTAAAACTGACCGACTGAACAGCTCTAACAAGCTCTAACAGCTTGGAAGTTGTTCCGAGCTTTGCAGTCCTGGTACTGATAATATTGGCCCTCCTAATAATTCTTTTTATTTCTGAACTCCCGCATGTAGTCAGGAATATACTTGAGCTGAATATTTTTTGCGGTTCTCTTGTGTATTTTACGTGTTAGGGTCTTTATGTAAAAACCCTCAAAACTCTTCGTCTGTACATTTCCTCCCGAGAAAATTTAGTGTTAAAAGGTCCTTAAGATGGCGCTGTAAGGCCTGTATAGCTCCATTTCTTTCACGTTATAGAACAGTGACTTTGTCATGTGACGCAGCCCACAAGTAGTCCGAGTAAAAGAGATTAAACTTAGGGTGCTAGTAATCTATTGTTGTCTAATGAGGTGTTGATTCATTTTGGTGCCGGATACCTGGAAAAATGATAATTGGTACATAGTTTGTTAATTGCTCCGATAAGGCAAAGAATAGTTAAGAAACGCTTGGTAATGTGATAAGTAAATCCTATTCATTTTAAAAGGATCTAAAGGGCTTGTCTTTACTTAAAAAAACGAAAAAATAATTTTTTCACACAAGCAAGTGTGACTGTTCCTAAAAGACCTAAGGCTGATAAAATTTTCATTTTTCCTAAATTTGCCTACATGAAGGTATGAAGGTCGGTTTCCCCTTAAAGGGAAGGGGCGATTTCCCCTTAAGGGAAAGGGGCGAGCTCCTTTTTGCTTTGTATAGTTCATGAATTGTTTCTAAAGAGGTTTGGGACCCCTTAAAGGGAAGTGAAAGCACCTATATAGAATTATATTTAGAGGGATCAATTTAACCCGATTTAACAATATAACCATCTTTTCTGAATTTGTCTACATGAAGGTATAAAAGTCGCTTTCCCCTTAAAGGGAAGGGGCGAGCTCCTTTTTGCTTTGTTTTTGTATAGTTCATGAATTGTTTCTAAAGAGGTTTAGGACCCCTTAAAGGGAAGGGGAAACCAATTTTCATACCTTCATGTAGGCAAATTCAGGAAAAATTAAAATTTTATCAGCCATGGTTCATTTAGGAACAGTCACACTAGGTATGGAAAGATCAGCACTGTACACAACTAAATGAACTTATATTATAATAACTCGATAATCATTTTTAAATTAACCGCAAAACCGTACCCAAAAAAGACGTGTTAGCGAAGGAGGAGGCTGCACGCGTAAGGGAACGGACTTCCTCACCGCTGCGCCCTAGAGCAAGAGAAGTCACTGGATGATGTCCTACCTAAAAAAATTAAAAAAAAAACCATATTATTTCAAATCCCCATAGCAAAGTACCATAATACTGATGATACACTCGTACGTAAAGTAAACTAACCTACTCGTGGCTTTGACCACATCTGGCAATAACCTTATTTTTCTTACTTACTGAGGGTTCTAATGTGGGAGCCCATAATAGGCAGGGAGAGATTATTCGCTGCAAATCATTTCGAAATAACAGGCAGACTTTCGTTAACATGCAAGATATCCGTATTTTTTTTATCTTTAGAAAAAAAAGCAATTACAGTGAATGGAATTATATCGGATGAACTAACTATCACATAGGTGAAAATCACAAAGTAAAATTGAAAGTATGCTTTTTTTTTTCAAAACAAAATGTTCCTCACTCTCTTGCACAGCACTACTGGGACTACACAATCGTATTTTGAAGTTCCCAATCAACGCCCATAATTAGAATATTTTACAAAACTTATAGCTAACTTAATTAAAAATAACACATATATATTCAATCTTAAATTAACACAAAAAATGGTACTTTTTCCTTCAATGCCCATAATTAGAATATTTTACAAAACTTATGGCTAACTTAATTAAAAATTACACTTATAAATACAATCTTAAATTAACACAAAAAAAATGTCTTTTTTCCGAACATACTTGGACTTGACGGCCGTACCCTGAATTCTCCGTACAAAGACCATATGACCATATTCTCTTGATATTTTACTTGTGAGGGTCTTTGTGTAAAAACCCTCAAACTCTTCGTGTGTACATTTCCTCCCGAGAAAATTTAGTGTTAAAAGGCCCATAAGATGGCGCTATAAGGCCTGTATAGCTCCATTTCTTTCACGTTGTAGAACCATGACTTTGGACAGTTGGCGCAGCCCACTGGTAGTCCGAGTAAATGAGATTAAACTTAGGGAGTTAGTAATCTATTGTTGTCTAATGAGGTGTTGATTCATTTTGGTGCCGGATACCTGGAAAAATAATAATTGGTACATAGTTTGTTAATTGCTCCGATAAGGCAAAGAATAGTAAAGAAACGCTTGGTAATGTGATAAGTAAATCCTAATCATTTTAAAAGGAACTAAAGGGCTTTTCGACATTATATTCAACAAGCTAGGTATGGAAAGATCAGCAATGTACATAACTAAATATACTTATATTATAATAACTCGATGATCATTTTTAAATTAACCGCAAAACCGTACCCATAGAAGATCTATTAGCGAAGGAGGCGGCTGCATGCGTGAGGGGACGGACTTCCTCACCACTGCACTCTAGAGCGGGAGAAGTCACAGGGTGATGTCCCACCTAAAAAAAATTAAAAAAAAAAACCATATTAGTCCGCAGACAGAAAAAATGTTTCTAAAACTAAATTTGTCAAGAGACTGAAGCTTTTAAAAAATGTCCTTTGAAATTTTACATTCGTTATCATTTCATCCAAAAGACGTCCACTGATATACATATGCCTTCCCCAAGTGTCGTCATAACGACCGGTTCTGTGCATCTCTCATCCATCGGATTTCCGCGACCCTCACTTGGTCATCGGTCTACTTTGTGGTCGCCACTCCAGAAACGTAACCTAAAGGCGGAAACAAAAGCATTATGACTTGCCCATAAAACAGGGTTAAAAGTTAATAGAGATTTACATTGACTTGAAAACTGACCGACTAAACAATTGAAACATATTGTTTTTATTCAACGAATTCGGCTTATGCTAATTCTGAGGAATTACTTGCTTGTCTAAGACAATTAATCTCCATTTGGTTATTTCAAATCCCCATAGCAAAGTACCATAATACTGTGAATACACTCGTACGTAATGGGAACCCCACTGCAATTTTGTATCAATATTTATACCTAAAAATATTATTTTTGCAATCACTTCAATTTTTTTGCCGTCAAAGATTAAATTGAGGCAATAAGAAACATTCGGTAATGAAAAGCATAGAAACTTGTTTTTGTTCGCATTAAACAAGAGATTATTCGCTGCAAATCATTTCGACATAACAGCCAGACTTTCGTCAACATGCAAGACATTCGTATTTTTTTCATCTGTTTAAGAAACAAAAGCAATAACAGCGAATGGAATTATATCGGATGAACTAACTATAATATAAGGAAAAATCATAAATATAAAATTGTAAAAGGTAAGGGCCAAGAATTTAACCCTGAGGTACGCCCATCTTAACTAAGGGCCTTTTTCAGAGATTGTACTTTGTATAAAACCTATATAAAATTATATTTAGAGGGATCAATTTCAACCCGATTTAAAAATTACGTAATTATTAATACTACTTTATATTTCATTAAATCAGGTAGCGGAGGCTGTCTAAATATTGATTTGTCATGATACATGAATTATGTCTTTTAAGTTTTATTTAATTGAGCAATTATGTAAATGATATTTCCGAGAACCATATCAGATATACTCCATATGTCACCAGAATTTTTAATTTTCAGACTTTTGAATATTTTTATTCAAAAACAGGTAAATTCTTAAAGAGATTTATTTTTAAAAAAGATTCTGCATTTAAAGAAAAAAGCTGAAAGTAAGTTTTCCTTCAAGCGTAAAATTCGGAACTACTACTTGAAAATCTCTTAATCTTATTTCGGTCCTTGGTCATAATTGTTGTATTTTAAGTTCTCATAATTAGAATGATTTCTTATTTATCATAGTATTTATTAGTTTATTATATTAGCATATATACGTATTTTATTATTATAAGCCACTGAATTTAACTGTACTACATTCTATTTCAAAAACATTTGTTATTTATTTAGTGTGCACACCTACCACAATGTTGTCTTTTTAACCCAATGGTTGACTGGTAGAGAATGCTTTGTTGCATTAAGTCCGCCATATACCACCACTGTACATGAAGTTTAAACAAATAAATAAAGATGAAGTAAGGGGAGATTTTGTTATCTCTATTGGGATGTTGCTGTAGAAGTTTCCTAACCACTTCTGACTTGAAATGATTTTATTATGAACTAGCTGTCACTTGTGCGTGATTTTATAAAACCTACACTATTTGTCATGATTCTGGCTATCCTATACCAATAGTTTTTAATTCGACTGCTATTTCTAGATATTTGCGCAAGTAAACCAACAGAAAAACTGTTCAGCAACATTATAATAAGCCAATAGATTTTAACGAATCATTCAATCATTACAATGTCGTTGTTTTACATTTCCAGTTTCTTTGTTTATCAAGGGTCCAGATAACTTTTATTCTATTATTAGATTTTTTTTTTTACCTTTTAAGGTAACATTTGAATAGTAGAGTACAAAAAAATTTACGAAATGTACGTCTATACTAACATTATAAGGAGGTAAAGTATGTTTTTTTGGAGGAGGTAATCTCTGAAATTACTGATCCGATTGCTAAATTTTTCACCGATAGAAAACAGTTTTATTCCTAAGTGCCCTAGGATATATTTTATTTACGCAGACAAAGCCGCGGGCAAAAACTAGTCAGAAATATTATAAGGAAAGTGTAATATAAATAAAAGAATAAATTAGTATTATTATAAATTCGTTTATTTCTGATATAGTCCTTAGGTACACAAAATTAAAATCAAAAGCAAAAAAACATTGAAATAAAACATTAAAATTATATAAACAATATAAGTAATGTACATTAATACAACAAAATTAGTCATTTATATGTAAACATATTAATTTATACAATACAAAAATATATATATACAAATGATAAACGTTAACACACAAAAATAGACATACACAATACATAAAAAGATTATTACAACATCAACATGCCTATATTAAGAGTTATCCTAATTAAAACATACAATATTACACAAATAGAAATTACTAATCCTTCAATTGCACACCAGAGCTACGACGTTTCGGCCGTATCCTAAATTCTCCATACAACGCCCATATGGCGTATATGAGGTAAAAAAGATGGTCAAATTCATTTTTCTGACCGCGCAACTGTGTCGTCATCTTAAAAAATATTTCGTCATCACTTTGATTTTCTTTAAGGTAATCCACAATAGCCTGAACACGTAACGTATTAATTGATTCCGAGAAATGGTTCTCATCATCCGAAACCACGAACTGCCGTCTCATTATGTCGATATTTTTCAAGATTTTCTTGTGTTTCTTCATTTCATCTTTCAATTGTTTTTCGTATGTTGTCCAGTTCTCGTGAGATATGTGATCCTGGTATTTCTTATGCACTTCTTCCCAATAGTCTTTTTTGCTTTTGAGTTCCCAAACGTATTCAGGAATATATCGTAGTCGAACTTTATTGAGGTCTGCTGCTGATATTTTTCGTGTGAAAAGAAACGAAAAAACTATCTCGTAATCTTGGTCGGTAATTTTCCCCTCAAAACTGTCTGTCAATGCCATTAGAAGTGCCATTTTCAAGAATGTTTTACTCGCGTCAAAGCTAAGTTAACTTATCTGATTTTCAAAGCGATGTGAACACTTTGAAAGTTGACAGAAAACTACATAACATTACAAGAATTTTCGTGCTTTTATGCGAACTACTGAATATGTAGAAAGAGATGGTGCTATACGTCCTGCATAGTTTTACTCTTTCTAGCAACAGAATAATAACTTTGATAGTAGCCGCGCAGGTAATCTGAGTAATAAACTTAGGGTGTTGATTATCTATTGTTTTCTAACGAGGTATTCATTTATTTGGTTGGCGAATACCTAGAAAAATAATATCGGAATGTAGTTTGTTCAGTGTTTGGAATTCGCAATCTCTGATAAGGTAAACAATGGTAAAGAAACGCTTTATAACATAAGTAAATTCTATTCATTTCAGAAATCATTAAAGGGCTTTTCGACATTGTTTTAGTTTAAAAAAAAATTGTGTGAATAAATGTGTAGGTACACTGCAGCTTCACAATTTCATAAATTAACATTATAATAATTTATAATTTTTGAATTACAGAATATGTATGACCAATCCAAAAAAACAAATCGAGATCATTATGGAATATTGAAAACTAACAGGGTTACTATTTTTGATATTTGAGAATATTTATCATTTTGCTATCGGAACTGGATCGATTTCGGAGAAAATCGGAGCGAAATATCGCAATTTTGAGTACCCAGTACCTTGTAATGTTCCCACTGCTGGGACTCAGGCCTAGTCTCTAGGAGAGGGAATTTGCCGCAATCCACCAAGCAGGCCCAGTGCGGTTTGGTGGATGTCACACGTCTTCGAATTTTTGGTTCTAGGACATGCCAGTTTCCTCACGATGTTTTCCTTCACCGTTTTGAGAGCAGTGGTGATTAAATAAATTACACAAAGTAGTGCGCCTGGCTGGGTTTAAACCCGCAACCTACAACTCGTAAGTCAGTGCCGTTACCACTCGGCCACCACTGCTCCGTACCCCAGTACCTTACATAATTATACAATCGTCAATTAAAAACGCTATATTTTTAAGTTAAATAGTCTTCAACAAATTGTTTTATAGATATCAAATGTGGTTTAGAGTGAATGTGTAACGTGGTACCTACATAATATCGACGATTAAAAGGTAATAGGGCATAAGCGACATTTTGGTCGGAAATAAGTTATGAATGCCATCCTACTTAAAAAAATTCGCTCTATCGAATCCCCTTACTCCCACGGCTCTACAATGACTTTTTTGTCACTTATGCCCAAGCAAAAAACTGCGTTTTCGAAGTGTCATTTCGGTGTAACCAACAGAATTTTAGGCCTTTTTTACCCTTAAGGCGCTTGTACCCCAATAAAAATAGCATCACTTTTGGTTTATAGTCGGTAATGTATTTTTACTTCTTACTGGCGTAGAGATTCCGGGTGCTTATGCCTCTTTACCATTAGCACCTGTTTTGAAAGCTGGAACTTATGTCTCTTTACCTTTGTCGTCATAAACATTAAGCGTCGGTTATACCTTACTACCATTTACAAGTTAACAATACAGTTGTCGCTTATACGCAATTACTTAAATGTAATTTGATATTGAACTGTCGGTTATACCTTACTACCATGTACAAGCTAACAATACATTTGTCGCTTATACACAATTACTAAAATCAAATTTGATATTGAAATGTCTGTTATACCTTATTACCATTTACTATTTTAATATAAGCACTGGTATATATCAATTTAAAAAAAAAAATTTAAAAATATAACTTTGCCGCTTACGCCGTATTACTTTACAATGGTCAATGGTCAAAAGTCACTATTACATGAAATTAATGTTTGAGATTTTTGTTCTATGTTGTCATTAAATATTAATGCCCATCATGGCTGTATACTTTTGCTAACTAATCCAATTTAACCACGGTTGGAGCCAGCATGCGTACCAAAAAAGTATTTCGAACAAACATAGTAGTGGACATTTTATTTGGAACGCTTTTTTTTCTTTTTTTGGTTTATTACGGTTTGTACATTTAGTTGTATCAAATTAAGGAAGTATTTCGTTTTATATATAGAGGACAGTCACTTTGTAATGCATTGAGACCGGAATAAGAGATTTTTCGCTGCAAATCATTTCGACATAACAGCGAGACCGTCGTTAACATGCAAGACATCCGTATTTTTTTCATCTGTTTTAGAAACCAGAGCAATAACAGCGAATGGAATTATATCGGATGAGCTAACTACCATATATGGGAAAATCATAAATATAAAATTGAAAAAGGTAAGGGCCAAGAATTTAACCCTTAGGTACGCCCATCTTAACTAAGGGCCCTGAGGATGTCGCTTTATTAACGGTTACTTTCAGCTGCTTGTCCATAAATTTATTAGAGGTGTTTTTACAGATTAGGATATTATATTCAACGCAGTCAAATGCTTTCGAGAAATCACAAAATAAGCGAATTACATCGTGAGACTTCTCCCATGATTCCAATATGTGACTGTATGGGTTTCTATCCTCCGTCCGTCGTTGATATACCTTTCATGAAGCCAAACTGATGACTGAAAAATCCCAATAGAATTAAAATATGACAACATTTGGTTGAGCATGATTTTTTCAGAGATTGTACTTTGTATAAAACCTATATAAATTATATTTAAAGGGATCAATTTCAACCCGATTTAAAAATTACGTAATTATTAATACTACTTTATATTTCATTAAATCAGGTAGCGGAGGCTGTCTAAATATTGATTTGTCATGATACATGAATTATGTCTTTTAATTTTTATTTAATTGAGCAATTATGTAAATGATATTTCCGAGAACCATATCAGATATACTCCATATGTCACCAGAATTTTTAATTTTCAGACTTTTGAATATTTTTATTCAAAAACAGGTAAATTCTTAAAGAGATTTATTTTTAAAAAAGATTCTGCATTTAAAGAAAAAAGCTGAAAGTAAGTTTTCCTTCAAGCGTAAAATTCGGAACTACTACTTGAAAATCTCTTAATCTTATTTCGGTCCTTGGTCATAATTGTTGTATTTTAAGTTCTCATAATTAGAATGATTTCTTATTTATCATAGTATTTATTAGTTTATTATATTAGCATATATACGTATTTTATTATTATAAGCCACTGAATTTAACTATACTACATTCTATTTCAAAAACATTTGTTATTTATTTAGTGTGCACACCTACCACAATGTTGTCTTTTTAACCCAATGGTTGACTGGTAGAGAATGCTTTGTTGCATTAAGTCCGCCATATACCACCACTGTACATGAAGTTTAAACAAATAAATAAAGATGAAGTAAGGGGAGATTTTGTTATCTCTATTGGGATGTTGCTGTAGAAGTTTCCTAACCACTTCTGACTTGAAATGATTTTATTATGAACTAGCTGTCACTTGTGCGTGATTTTATAAAACCTACACTATTTGTCATGAATCTGGCTATCCTATACCAATAATTTTTAATTCGACTTCTATTTCTAGATATTTGCGCAAGTAAACCAACAGAAAAACTGTTCAGCAATATTATAATAAGATTTTAACGAATCATTCAATCATTACAATGTCGTTGTTTTATATTTCCAGTTTCTTTGTTTATCACGGGTCCAGATAACTTTTATTCTATTATTAGATTTTTTTTTTACCTTTTAAGGTAACATTTGAATAGAAGAGTACAAAAAAAAATTACTAAATGTACGTCTATACTAAAATTATAAGGAGGTAAAGTATGTTTTTTTGGAGGAGGTAATCTCTGAAATTACTGATCCGATTGCTAAATTTTTCACCGATAGAAAACAGTTTTATTCCTAAGTGCCCTAGGATATATTTTATTTACGCAGACAAAGCCGCGGGCAAAAACTAGTCAGAAATATTATAAGGAAAGTGTAATATAAATAAAAGAATAAATTAGTATTATTATAAATTCGTTTATTTCTGATATTGTCCTAAGGTACACAAAATTAAAATCAAAAGCAAAAAAACATTGAAATAAAACATTAAAATTATATAAACATTAAAAGTAATGTACATTAATACAACAAAATTAGTCATATATATGTAAGCATATTAATTTATACAATACAAAAATAATGATAAACGTTAACACACAAAAATAGACATATACAATATATAAAAAGATTATTACAACATCAACATGCCTATATTAAAAGTTATCCTAATTAAAACATACAATATTACACAAATAGAAATTACTAATCCTTCAATTGCACACCAGAGCTACGACGTTTCGGCCGTATCCTAAATTCTCCATACAACGCCCATATGGCGTATATGAGGTAAAAAAGATGGTCAAATTCATTTTTCTGACCGCGCAACTGTGTCGTCATCTTAAAAAATATTTCGTCATCACTTTGATTTTCTTTAAGGTAATCCACAATAGCCTGAACACGTAACGTATTAATTGATTCCGAGAAATGGTTCTCATCATCCGAAACCACGAACTGCCGTCTCATTATGTCGATATTTTTCAAGATTTTCTTGTGTTTCTTCATTTCATCTTTCAATTGTTTTTCGTATGTTGTCCAGTTCTCGTGAGATATGTGATCCTGGTATTTCTTATGCACTTCTTCCCAATAGTCTTTTTTGCTTTTGAGTTTCCAAACGTATTCAGGAATATATCGTAGTCGAACTTTATTGAGGTCTGCTGCTGATATTTTTCGTGTGAAAAGAAACGAAAAAACTATCTCGTAATCTTGGTCGGTAATTTTCCCCTCAAAACTGTCTGTCAATGCCATTAGAAGTGCCATTTTCAAGAATGTTTTACTCGCGTCAAAGCTAAGTTAACTTATCTGATTTTCAAAGCGATGTGAACACTTTGAAAGTTGACAGAAAACTACATAACATTACAAGAATTTTCGTGCTTTTATGCGAACTACTGAATATGTAGAAAGAGATGGTGCTATACGTCCTGCATAGTTTTACTCTTTCTAGCAACAGAATAATAACTTTGATAGTAGCCGCGCAGGTAATCTGAGTAATAAACTTAGAGTGTTGATTATCTATTGTTTTCTAACGAGGTATTCATTTAGTTGGTTGTCGAATACCTAGAAAAATAATATCGGAATGTAGTTTGTTCAGCTTTTGGAATTCGCAATCTCTGATAAGGTCAACAATGGTAAAGAAACGCTTTGTAACATAAGTAAATTCTATTCATTTCGGAAATCATTAAAGGGCTTTTCGACATTGTTTTAGTTTAAAAAAAAATCTATTGTTTTCTAACGAGGTATTCATTTATTTGGTTGGCGAATACCTAGAAAAATAATATCGGAATGTAGTTTGTTCAGTGTTTGGAATTCGTAATCTCTGATAAGGTAAACAATGGTAAAGAAACGCTTTGTAACATAAGTAAATTCTATTCATTTCAGAAATCATTAAAGGGCTTTTCGACATTGATTTAGTTTAAAAAAAAAATTGTGTGAAAAATGTGTAGGTACACTGCAGCTTCACAATTTCATAAATTAACATTATAATAATTTATAATTTTTGAATTACAGAATATGTATGACCAATCCAAAAAAACTAATCGAGATCATTATGGAATATTGAAAACTAACAGGGTTACTATTTTTGATATTTGAGAATATTTATCATTTTGCTATCGGAACTGGATCGATTTCGGAGAAAATCGGAGCGAAATATCGCAATTTTGAGTACCCAGTACCTTGTAATGTTCCCACTGCTGGGACTCAGGCCTAGTCTCTAGGAGAGGGAATTTGCCGCAATCCACCAAGCAGGCCCAGTGCGGTTTGGTGGATGTCACACGTCTTCGAATTTTTGGTTCTAGGACATGCCAGTTTCCTCACGATGTTTTCCTTCACCGTTTTGAGAGCAGTGGTGATTAAATAAATTACACAAAGTAGTGCGCCTGGCTGGGTTTGAACCCGCAACCTACAACTCGTAAGTCAGTGCCGTTACCACTCGGCCACCACTGCTCCGTACCCCAGTACCTTACATAATTATACAATCGTCAATTAAAACCGCTATATTTTTAAGTTAAATAGTCTTCAACAAATTGTTTTATAGATATCAAATGTGGTTTAGAGTGAATGTGTAACGTGGTACCTACATAATATCGACGGTTAAAAGGTAATAGGGCATAAGCGACATTTTGGTCGGAAATGAGTTATGAATGCCATCCTACTTAAAAAAATTCGCTCTATCGAATCCCCTTACTCCCACGGCTCTACAATGACTTTTTTGTCACTTATGCCCAAGCAAAACACTGCGTTTTCGAAGTGTCATTTCGGTGTAACCAACAGAATTTTAGGCCTTTTTTACCCTTAAGGCGCTTGTACCCCAATAAAAATAGCATCACTTTTGGTTTATAGTCGGTAATGTATTTTTACTTCTTACTGGCGTAGAGATTCCGGGTGCTTACGCCTCTTTACCATTAGCACCTGTTTTGAAAGCTGGAACTTATGTCTCTTTACCTTTGTCGTCATAAACATTAAGCGTCGGTTATACGTTACTACCATTTACAAGTTTACAATACAGTTGTCGCTTATACGCAATTACTTAAATGTAATTTGATATTGAACTGTCGGTTATACCTTACTACCATGTACAAGCTAACAATACATTTGTCGCTTATACACAATTACTAAAATCAAATTTGATATTGAAATGTCTGTTATACCTTATTACCATTTACTATTTTAATATAAGCACTGGTTTATATCAATTAAAAAAAAAAAAAAATAACTTTGCCGCTCACGCCGTATTACTTTACAATGGTCAATGGTCAAAAGTCACTATTACATGAAATTAATGTTTGAGATTTTTGTTCTATGTTGTCATTAAATATTAATGCCCATCATGGCTGTATACTTTTGCTAACTAATCCAATTTAACCACGGTTGGAGCCAGCATGCGTACCAAAAAAGTATTTCGAACAAACATAGTAGTGGACATTTTATTTGGAAAGCTTTTTTTTCTTTTTTTGGTTTATTACGGTTTGTACATTTAGTTGTATCAAATTAAGGAAGTATTTCGTTTTATATATAGAGGACAGTCACTTTGTAATGCATTAGAATGTGTTTTTAACACAATCTAATATTTTACAGTATTTAACAGCATATCCTGTATGCGCTGGATTTTTGAGACCGGAATAAGAGATTTTTCGCTGCAAATCATTTCGACATAACAGCGAGACCGTCGTTAACATGCAAGACATCCGTATTTTTTTCATCTGTTTTAGAAACCAGAGCAATAACAGCGAATGGAATTATATCGGATGAGCTAACTACCATATATGGGAAAATCATAAATATAAAATTGAAAAAGGTAAGGGCCAAGAATTTAACCCTGAGGTACGCCCATCTTAACTAAGGGCCCTGAGGATGTCGCTTTATTAACGGTTACTTTCAGCTGCTTGTCCATAAATTTATTAGAGGTGTTTTTACAGATTAGGATATTATATTCAACGCAGTCAAATGCTTTCGAGAAATCACAAAATAAGCGAATTACATCGTGAGACTTCTCCCATGATTCCAATATGTGACTGTATGGGTTTCTATCCTCCGTCCGTCGTTGATATACCTTTCATGAAGCCAAACTGATGACTGAAAAATCCCAATAGAATTAAAATATGACAACATTTGGTTGAGCATGATTTTTTCAGAGATTGTACTTTGTATAAAACCTATATAAAATTATATTTAGAGGGATCAATTTCAACCCGATTTAAAAATTACGTAATTATTAATACTACTTTATATTTCATTAAATCAGGTAGCGGAGGCTGTCTAAATATTGATTTGTCATGATACATGAATTATGTCTTTTAATTTTTATTTAATTGAGCAATTATGTAAATGATATTTCCGAGAACCATATCAGATATACTCCATATGTCACCAGAATTTTTAATTTTCAGACTTTTGAATATTTTTATTCAAAAACAGGTAAATTCTTAAAGAGGATTTATTTTTAAAAAAGATTCTGCATTTAAAGAAAAAAGCTGAAAGTAAGTTTTCCTTCAAGCGTAAAATTCGGAACTACTACTTGAAAATCTCTTAATCTTATTTCGGTCCTTGGTCATAATTGTTGTATTTTAAGTTCTCATAATTAGAATGATTTCTTATTTATCATAGTATTTATTAGTTTATTATATTAGCATATATACGTATTTTATTATTATAAGCCACTGAATTTAACTGTACTACATTCTATTTCAAAAACATTTGTTATTTATTTAGTGTGCACACCTACCACAATGTTGTCTTTTTAACCCAATGGTTGACTGGTAGAGAATGCTTTGTTGCATTAAGTCCGCCATATACCACCACTGTACATGAAGTTTAAACAAATAAATAAAGATGAAGTAAGGGGAGATTTTGTTATCTCTATTGGGATGTTGCTGTAGAAGTTTCCTAACCACTTCTGACTTGAAATGATTTTATTATGAACTAGCTGTCACTTGTGCGTGATTTTATAAAACCTACACTATTTGTCATGAATCTGGCTATCCTATACCAATAATTTTTAATTCGACTTCTATTTCTAGATATTTGCGCAAGTAAACCAACAGAAAAACTGTTCAGCAATATTATAATAAGATTTTAACGAATCATTCAATCATTACAATGTCGTTGTTTTATATTTCCAGTTTCTTTGTTTATCACGGGTCCAGATAACTTTTATTCTATTATTAGAATTTTTTTTTACCTTTTAAGGTAACATTTGAATAGAAGAGTACAAAAAAAAAATTACTAAATGTACGTCTATACTAAAATTATAAGGAGGTAAAGTATGTTTTTTTGGAGGAGGTAATCTCTGAAATTACTGATCCGATTGCTAAATTTTTCACCGATAGAAAACAGTTTTATTCCTAAGTGCCCTAGGATATATTTTATTTACGCAGACAAAGCCGCGGGCAAAAACTAGTCAGAAATATTATAAGGAAAGTGTAATATAAATAAAAGAATAAATTAGTATTATTATAAATTCGTTTATTTCTGATATTGTCCTAAGGTACACAAAATTAAAATCAAAAGCAAAAAAACATTGAAATAAAACATTAAAATTATATAAACAATCTAAGTAATGTACATTAATACAACAAAATTAGTCATATATATGTAAGCATATTAATTTATACAATACAAAAATATATATATACAAATGATAAACGTAAACACACAAAAATAGACATATACAATATATAAAAAGATTATTACAACATCAACATGCCTATATTAAAAGTTATCCTAATTAAAACATACAATATTACACAAATAGAAATTACTAATCCTTCAATTGCACACCAGAGCTACGACGTTTCGGCCGTATCCTAAATTCTCCATACAACGCCCATATGGCGTATATGAGGTAAAAAAGATGGTCAAATTCATTTTTCTGACCGCGCAACTGTGTCGTCAGCTTAAAAAATATTTCGTCATCACTTTGATTTTCTTTAAGGTAATCCACAATAGCCTGAACACGTAACGTATTAATTGATTCCGAGAAATGGTTCTCATCATCCGAAACCACGAACTGCCGTCTCATTATGTCGATATTTTTCAAGATTTTCTTGTGTTTCTTCATTTCATCTTTCAATTGTTTTTCGTATGTTGTCCAGTTCTCGTGAGATATGTGATCCTGGTATTTCTTATGCACTTCTTCCCAATAGTCTTTTTTGCTTTTGAGTTCCCAAACGTATTCAGGAATATATCGTAGTCGAACTTTATTGAGGTCTGCTGCTGATATTTTTCGTGTGAAAAGAAACGAAAAAACTATCTCGTAATCTTGGTCGGTAATTTTCCCCTCAAAACTGTCTGTCAATGCCATTAGAAGTGCCATTTTCAAGAATGTTTTACTCGCGTCAAAGCTAAGTTAACTTATCTGATTTTCAAAGCGATGTGAACACTTTGAAAGTTAACAGAAAACTACATAACATTACAAGAATTTTCGTGCTTTTATGCGAACTACTGAATATGTAGAAAGAGATGGTGCTATACGTCCTGCATAGTTTTACTCTTTCTAGCAACAGAATAATAACTTTGATAGTAGCCGCGCAGGTAATCTGAGTAATAAACTTAGAGTGTTGATTATCTATTGTTTTCTAACGAGGTATTCATTTAGTTGGTTGTCGAATACCTAGAAAAATAATATCGGAATGTAGTTTGTTCAGCTTTTGGAATTCGCAATCTCTGATAAGGTAAACAATGGTAAAGAAACGCTTTGTAACATAAGTAAATTCTATTCATTTCGGAAATCATTAAAGGGCTTTTCGACATTGTTTTAGTTTAAAAAAAAATCTATTGTTTTCTAACGAGGTATTCATTTATTTGGTTGGCGAATACCTAGAAAAATAATATCGGAATGTAGTTTGTTCAGTGTTTGGAATTCGTAATCTCTGATAAGGTAAACAATGGTAAAGAAACGCTTTGTAACATAAGTAAATTCTATTCATTTCAGAAATCATTAAAGGGCTTTTCGACATTGTTTTAGTTTAAAAAAAAATTGTGTGAAAAATGTGTAGGTACACTGCAGCTTCACAATTTCATAAATTAACATTATAATAATTTATAATTTTTGAATTACAGAATATGTATGACCAATCCAAAAAAACTAATCGAGATCATTATGGAATATTGAAAACTAACAGGGTTACTATTTTTGATATTTGAGAATATTTATCATTTTGCTATCGGAACTGGATCGATTTCGGAGAAAATCGGAGCGAAATATCGCAATTTTGAGTACCCAGTACCTTGTAATGTTCCCACTGCTGGGACTCAGGCCTAGTCTCTAGGAGAGGGAATTTGCCGCAATCCACCAAGCAGGCCCAGTGCGGTTTGGTGGATGTCACACGTCTTCGAATTTTTGGTTCTAGGACATGCCAGTTTCCTCACGATGTTTTCCTTCACCGTTTTGAGAGCAGTGGTGATTAAATAAATTACACAAAGTAGTGCGCCTGGCTGGGTTTGAACCCGCAACCTACAACTCGTAAGTCAGTGCCGTTACCACTCGGCCACCACTGCTCCGTACCCCAGTACCTTACATAATTATACAATCGTCAATTAAAAACGCTATATTTTTAAGTTAAATAGTCTTCAACAAATTGTTTTATAGATATCAAATGTGGTTTAGAGTGAATGTGTAACGTGGTACCTACATAATATCGACGGTTAAAAGGTAATAGGGCATAAGCGACATTTTGGTCGGAAATGAGTTATGAATGCCATCCTACTTAAAAAAATTCGCTCTATCGAATCCCCTTACTCCCACGGCTCTACAATGACTTTTTTGTCACTTATGCCCAAGCAAAACACTGCGTTTTCGAAGTGTCATTTCGGTGTAACCAACAGAATTTTAGGCCTTTTTTACCCTTAAGGCGCTTGTACCCCAATAAAAATAGCATCACTTTTGGTTTATAGTCGGTAATGTATTTTTACTTCTTACTGGCGTAGAGATTCCGGGTGCTTACGCCTCTTTACCATTAGCACCTGTTTTGAAAGCTGGAACTTATGTCTCTTTACCTTTGTCGTCATAAACATTAAGCGTCGGTTATACCTTACTACCATTTACAAGTTTACAATACAGTTGTCGCTTATACGCAATTACTTAAATGTAATTTGATATTGAACTGTCGGTTATACCTTACTACCATGTACAAGCTAACAATACATTTGTCGCTTATACACAATTACTAAAATCAAATTTGATATTGAAATGTCTGTTATACCTTATTACCATTTACTATTTTAATATAAGCACTGGTTTATATCAATTAAAAAAAAAAAAAAATAACTTTGCCGCTTACGCCGTATTACTTTACAATGGTCAATGGTCAAAAGTCACTATTACATGAAATTAATGTTTGAGATTTTTGTTCTATGTTGTCATTAAATATTAATGCCCATCATGGCTGTATACTTTTGCTAACTAATCCAATTTAACCACGGTTGGAGCCAGCATGCGTACCAAAAAAGTATTTCGAACAAACATAGTAGTGGACATTTTATTTGGAAAGCTTTTTTTCTTTTTTTGGTTTATTACGGTTTGTACATTTAGTTGTATCAAATTAAGGAAGTATTTCGTTTTATATATAGAGGACAGTCACTTTGTAATGCATTAGAATGTGTTTTTAACACAATCTAATGTTTTACAGTATTTAACAGCATATCCTGTATGCGCTGGATTTTTGAGACCGGAATAAGAGATTTTTCGCTGCAAATCATTTCGACATAACAGCGAGACCGTCGTTAACATGCAAGACATCCGTATTTTTTTCATCTGTTTTAGAAACCAGAGCAATAACAGCGAATGGAATTATATCGGATGAGCTAACTACCATATATGGGAAAATCATAAATATAAAATTGAAAAAGGTAAGGGCCAAGAATTTAACCCTGAGGTACGCCCATCTTAACTAAGGGCCCTGAGGATGTCGCTTTATTAACGGTTACTTTCAGCTGCTTGTCCATAAATTTATTAGAGGTGTTTTTACAGATTAGGATATTATATTCAACGCAGTCAAATGCTTTCGAGAAATCACAAAATAAGCGAATTACATCGTGAGACTTCTCCCATGATTCCAATATGTGACTGTATGGGTTTCTATCCTCCGTCCGTCGTTGATATACCTTTCATGAAGCCAAACTGATGACTGAAAAATCCCAATAGAATTAAAATATGACAACATTTGGTTGAGCATAATTTTTTCAGAGATTGTACTTTGTATAAAACCTATATAAAATTATATTTAGAGGGATCAATTTCAACCCGATTTAAAAATTACGTAATTATTAATACTACTTTATATTTCATTAAATCAGGTAGCGGAGGCTGTCTAAATATTGATTTGTCATGATACATGAATTATGTCTTTTAAGTTTTATTTAATTGAGCAATTATGTAAATGATATTTCCGAGAACCATATCAGATATACTCCATATGTCACCAGAATTTTTAATTTTCAGACTTTTGAATATTTTTATTCAAAAACAGGTAAATTCTTAAAGAGGATTTATTTTTAAAAAAGATTCTGCATTTAAAGAAAAAAGCTGAAAGTAAGTTTTCCTTCAAGCGTAAAATTCGGAACTACTACTTGAAAATCTCTTAATCTTATTTCGGTCCTTGGTCATAATTGTTGTATTTTAAGTTCTCATAATTAGAATGATTTCTTATTTATCATAGTATTTATTAGTTTATTATATTAGCATATATACGTATTTTATTATTATAAGCCACTGAATTTAACTATACTACATTCTATTTCAAAAACATTTGTTATTTATTTAGTGTGCACACCTACCACAATGTTGTCTTTTTAACCCAATGGTTGACTGGTAGAGAATGCTTTGTTGCATTAAGTCCGCCATATACCACCACTGTACATGAAGTTTAAACAAATAAATAAAGATGAAGTAAGGGGAGATTTTGTTATCTCTATTGGGATGTTGCTGTAGAAGTTTCCTAACCACTTCTGACTTGAAATGATTTTATTATGAACTAGCTGTCACTTGTGCGTGATTTTATAAAACCTACACTATTTGTCATGAATCTGGCTATCCTATACCAATAATTTTTAATTCGACTTCTATTTCTAGATATTTGCGCAAGTAAACCAACAGAAAAACTGTTCAGCAATATTATAATAAGATTTTAACGAATCATTCAATCATTACAATGTCGTTGTTTTATATTTCCAGTTTCTTTGTTTATCACGGGTCCAGATAACTTTTATTCTATTATTAGAATTTTTTTTTACCTTTTAAGGTAACATTTGAATAGAAGAGTACAAAAAAAAAATTACTAAATGTACGTCTATACTAAAATTATAAGGAGGTAAAGTATGTTTTTTTGGAGGAGGTAATCTCTGAAATTACTGATCCGATTGCTTAATTTTTCACCGATAGAAAACAGTTTTATTCCTAAGTGCCCTAGGATATATTTTATTTACGCAGACAAAGCCGCGGGCAAAAACTAGTCAGAAATATTATAAGGAAAGTGTAATATAAATAAAAGAATAAATTAGTATTATTATAAATTCGTTTATTTCTGATATTGTCCTAAGGTACACAAAATTAAAATCAAAAGCAAAAAAACATTGAAATAAAACATTAAAATTATATAAACAATATAAGTAATGTAAATTAATACAACAAAATTAGTCATATATATGTAAGCATATTAATTTATACAATACAAAAATATATATATACAAATGATAAACGTAAACACACAAAAATAGACATATACAATATATAAAAAGATTATTACAACATCAACATGCCTATATTAAAAGTTATCCTAATTAAAACATACAATATTACACAAATAGAAATTACTAATCCTTCAATTGCACACCAGAGCTACGACGTTTCGGCCGTATCCTAAATTCTCCATACAACGCCCATATGGCGTATATGAGGTAAAAAAGATGGTCAAATTCATTTTTCTGACCGCGCAACTGTGTCGTCATCTTAAAAAATATTTCGTCATCACTTTGATTTTCTTTAAGGTAATCCACAATAGCCTGAACACGTAACGTATTAATTGATTCCGAGAAATGGTTCTCATCATCCGAAACCACGAACTGCCGTCTCATTATGTCGATATTTTTCAAGATTTTCTTGTGTTTCTTCATTTCATCTTTCAATTGTTTTTCGTATGTTGTCCAGTTCTCGTGAGATATGTGATCCTGGTATTTCTTATGCACTTCTTCCCAATAGTCTTTTTTGCTTTTGAGTTCCCAAACGTATTCAGGAATATATCGTAGTCGAACTTTATTGAGGTCTGCTGCTGATATTTTTCGTGTGAAAAGAAACGATAAAACTATCTCGTAATCTTGGTCGGTAATTTTCCCCTCAAAACTGTCTGTCAATGCCATTAGAAGTGCCATTTTCAAGAATGTTTTACTCGCGTCAAAGCTAAGTTAACTTATCTGATTTTCAAAGCGATGTGAACACTTTGAAAGTTAACAGAAAACTACATAACATTACAAGAATTTTCGTGCTTTTATGCGAACTACTGAATATGTAGAAAGAGATGGTGCTATACGTCCTGCATAGTTTTACTCTTTCTAGCAACAGAATAATAACTTTGATAGTAGCCGCGCAGGTAATCTGAGTAATAAACTTAGAGTGTTGATTATCTATTGTTTTCTAACGAGGTATTCATTTAGTTGGTTGTCGAATACCTAGAAAAATAATATCGGAATGTAGTTTGTTCAGCTTTTGGAATTCGCAATCTCTGATAAGGTAAACAATGGTAAAGAAACGCTTTGTAACATAAGTAAATTCTATTCATTTCGGAAATCATTAAAGGGCTTTTCGACATTGTTTTAGTTTAAAAAAAAATCTATTGTTTTCTAACGAGGTATTCATTTATTTGGTTGGCGAATACCTAGAAAAATAATATCGGAATGTAGTTTGTTCAGTGTTTGGAATTCGTAATCTCTGATAAGGTAAACAATGGTAAAGAAACGCTTTGTAACATAAGTAAATTCTATTCATTTCAGAAATCATTAAAGGGCTTTTCGACATTGTTTTAGTTTAAAAAAAAATTGTGTGAAAAATGTGTAGGTACACTGCAGCTTCACAATTTCATAAATTAACATTATAATAATTTATAATTTTTGAATTACAGAATATGTATGACCAATCCAAAAAAACTAATCGAGATCATTATGGAATATTGAAAACTAACAGGGTTACTATTTTTGATATTTGAGAATATTTATCATTTTGCTATCGGAACTGGATCGATTTCGGAGAAAATCGGAGCGAAATATCGCAATTTTGAGTACCCAGTACCTTGTAATGTTCCCACTGCTGGGACTCAGGCCTAGTCTCTAGGAGAGGGAATTTGCCGCAATCCACCAAGCAGGCCCAGTGCGGTTTGGTGGATGTCACACGTCTTCGAATTTTTGGTTCTAGGACATGCAAGTTTCCTCACGATGTTTTCCTTCACCGTTTTGAGAGCAGTGGTGATTAAATAAATTACACAAAGTAGTGCGCCTGGCTGGGTTTGAACCCGCAACCTACAACTCGTAAGTCAGTGCCGTTACCACTCGGCCACCACTGCTCCGTACCCCAGTACCTTACATAATTATACAATCGTCAATTAAAAACGCTATATTTTTAAGTTAAATAAGTAAAATAAGTCTTCAACAAATTGTTTTATAGATATCAAATGTGGTTTAGAGTGAATGTGTAACGTGGTACCTACATAATATCGACGGTTAAAAGGTAATAGGGCATAAGCGACATTTTGGTCGGAAATGAGTTATGAATGCCATCCTACTTAAAAAAATTCGCTCTATCGAATCCCCTTACTCCCACGGCTCTACAATGACTTTTTTGTCACTTATGCCCAAGCAAAAAACTGCGTTTTCGAAGTGTCATTTCGGTGTAACCAACAGAATTTTAGGCCTTTTTTACCCTTAAGGCGCTTGTACCCCAATAAAAATAGCATCACTTTTGGTTTATAGTCGGTAATGTATTTTTACTTCTTACTGGCGTAGAGATTCCGGGTGCTTACGCCTCTTTACCATTAGCACCTGTTTTGAAAGCTGGAACTTATGTCTCTTTACCTTTGTCGTCATAAACATTAAGCGTCGGTTATGCCTTACTACCATTTACAAGTTTACAATACAGTTGTCGCTTATACGCAATTACTTAAATGTTATTTGATATTGAACTGTCGGTTATACCTTACTACCATGTACAAGCTAACAATACATTTTTCGCTTATACACAATTACTAAAATCAAATTTGATATTGAAATGTCTGTTATACCTTATTACCATTTACTATTTTAATTAAGCACTGGTTTATATCAATTAAAAAAAAAAAAACTATAACTTTGCCGCTTACGCCGTATTACTTTGCAATGGTCAATGGTCAAAAGTCAATATTACATGAAATTAATGTTTGAGATTTTTGTTCTATGTTGTCATTAAATATTAATGCCCATCATGGCTGTATACTTTTGCTAACTAATCCAATTTAACCACGGTTGGAGCCAGCATGCGTACCAAAAAAGTATTTCGAACAAACATAGTAGTGGACATTTTATTTGGAAAGCTTTTTTTTTCTTTTTTTGGTTTATTACGGTTTGTACATTTAGTTGTATCAAATTAAGGAAGTATTTCGTTTTATATATAGAGGACAGTCACTTTGTAATGCATTAGAATGTGTTTTTAACACGATCTAATGTTTTACAGTATTTAACAGCATATCCTGTATGCGCTGGATTTTTGAGACCGGAATAAGAGATTTTTCGCTGCAAATCATTTCGACATAACAGCGAGACCGTCGTTAACATGCAAGACATCCGTATTTTTTTCATCTGTTTTAGAAACCAGAGCAATAACAGCGAATGGAATTATATCGGATGAGCTAACTACCATATATGGGAAAATCATAAATATAAAATTGAAAAAGGTAAGGGCCAAGAATTTAACCCTGAGGTACGCCCATCTTAACTAAGGGCCCTGAGGATGTCGCTTTATTAACGGTTACTTTCAGCTGCTAGTAAGATAAACAGGTAAAAACAAGAGCGGCTGCTTGTCCATAAATTTATTAGAGGTGTTTTTACAGATTAGGATATTATATTCAACGCAGTCAAATGCTTTCGAGAAATCACAAAATAAGCGAAGTACATCGTGAGACTTCTCCCAAGATTTCAATATGTGACTGTATGGGTTTCTATCCTCCGTCCGTCGTTGATATACCTTTCATGAAGCCAAACTGATGACTGAAAAATCCCAATAGAATTAAAATATGACAACATTTGGTTGAGCATGATTTTTTCAGAGATTGTACTTTGTATAAAACCTATATGGAATTATATTTAGAGGGATCAATTTCAATCCGATTTAAAAATTATGTAATTATTAGTACTTCTTTATATTCCATTAAATTAGGTAGCGTACGCTGTCTAAATATTGATTTAATATATCTTTTAAGAAAAGAGCAATTATGTCAATGATATTTCCAAGAACCATGTCAGATATACTCCATATGTCCCCAGTATTTTTTATTTTAAGACTTTTGAATATTTTAATTCAAAAACAGGTAAATTCTTAAAGAGATTTATTTTTAAAAAAGATTCTGCATATAAAGATGAAGTAAGGGGAGATTTTGTTATCTCTATTGGGATGTTGCTGAAGAAGTTTCCTAACCACTTCCGACTTGAAATGATTTTATTATGAACTAGCTGTCACTTGTGACTTTGGTTACTGCTTCGCTTCCGTGGGTTGTAGCGTGATGTTATACAACTTACAATAATTTCTCATAAATCTGGCTATTCTATACAAATTATTTTTAATTCGAATGCTATTTCTAAATATTTGCGCAAGTAAACCAACAGAAAAACTCTTCAGCAATATTATAATAAGCCTATAGATTGTCGTTGTTTTATATTCCCAATTTCTTTGTTTATCACCGTCCAGATTGCTTTTATTTTATTATTAGAAATTTTTTTTTTTTTTCAATCTTAAGGTAACATTTGAAAAGAAGAGTATAAAAAATTGTTTCCAAATGTACATCTACACTAATATTATAAAGAGGTAAAGTTTGTTTTTTTGTTTGTAGGATATCTCTGAAACTACTGATCCGATTGCTAAATTTTTCCACCGATAGAAAGCTGTTTTCTTCCTGAGTCACATAAGCTATAATTTATGTACGCAGACAAAGCCGCGGGCAAAAATTAGTCAGAAAAAGGAAAGTGTAATATAAATAAAATAATAAATTAGTATTATTATAAATTCATTTATTTCTAATATAGTCCTAAGGTTCACCAAATTAAAATCAAAAGCAAAAATAACATTGAATTAAAACATTAAAATTATATAAACAATATAAGTAATGCACATTAATACAACAAAATTAGTCAATACAAAAAATATATATGAAAATAATAAACATTAACACACAAAAATAGACTTACACAAAAATAGACATACACAAAAAGATTTACAATATCAACATGCGTATATTAAAAGTTATCCTAATCAAAACATGCAATATTACAAAAAATAGAAATGTAAGTCTTTTTTGAGAATAAATTACTAATCCTTCAATTTCATACCACAGCGACGACGTGGCGGCTGTATCCTAAATTCTCCATACAATGCCCATATGGCGTATATGAGATAAAAAATATGGTCAAATTCACTGACTGTTCTAATTCTCTATTATCTTTTCGAGTTACACCAGAGACATAAATGAGTTAAAACATTATTGTAGCTTGAAATTATTAATCTAGTAACCACAAAAAAATGTAGTTGGGTTCTTTCAAAAATATGTTAGCAAAACCCTAGGGGCCCAGAAGGCCGAAGTCTCATGTAGCCATAGGCTAACAAGCTTCAGTGAGTAAAAGTCTGACAAGCTCTCCTACTCCATCTTAGCGCGCGAGAAGTCATTGGAAGATTTCCCCCCTCAGAAAAATATGGCACCTGCTGCGTTGTGTCATGGATTCGATTTCCGCACGGAGCTACTTGCTCCTTTATAAGGTCTACGGATAGTTTTTCGGTTCTAGATGTGTTATGTTTTTTATCCGGGTACAGCCTGCTGGAACATAACGTGCACGGTAACATAAAAGGAGCATTTAATAAGTGAGGACGAAGTGCGCGCACGAACTGAGCATGCATCGTCAAACATAGTTGATATGCTCTGTTCGTGCGCGTAGTGTGCGCGGTTCGCGCGTACAAGGCGTCCACACTTTGAGAATTCTGTAAAATTGCCTGATACACTGTGACAATGTGGACGGCAAATTCTTTCATTGCGTGTTATATTCTATGTTACATTTCAGCAATCTGTACTGTGTCTATAATTAAGGCCCCTTACGATTTGCTGACATCTTCTTGAGGTACGCGTGGAACGCTACGCGCCGTTGATGGCTTGGACTCGGTCCGGACAGTTACCAGACGGTCGAACGGCGAGCTATCCATTGCTCGCCGTCCGCAAGCACGTGCCTACGGTGGCCGAAACCCAGGATCGGAATTCCGACGGTTGGGGTGAGAGGGCCATTGCCTCGTGCGTGTGGCCGCTTCCTTTTCTAGCATTACTGCTTCGCAGAAGGAGACGACCGCCTCCCACTCCTCTTCGCTCCGGACCATGGCCTGTACCAAGGGCAAGGCACATACATCACTAAAGATATAAACCTAAATACAAGTTACAAACATCACAGCTGCACACATGAGGAAGTCCATTCTCTCACGCGTGCAGCGCCTCCTTCGCTAACACGTCTTCTATGGGTATGGTTTTGCGGTTAATTTAAAAATGATCATCGAGTTATTATAATATAAGTTCAATTGTGTATATTGCTGATCTTTCTATACCTAGCTTGTGTGAAATCATTTTCTTTCAGTTTTTTTTTAAGCAATATAATGTCGACAAGCCCTTTAGTTCCTTTTAAAATGAATAGGATTTACTTATCACATTACCGAGCGTTTCTTTACTATTCGTTGCCTTATCGGAGCAATTAACAAACTATGTACCAATTATTATTTTTCCAGGTATCCGGCGCCAAAATGAATCAACACCTCATTAGACAACAATAGATTACTAGCACCCTAAGTTTAATCTCCTTTACTCAGACTACCTGTGGGCTGCGTCAACTGTTCAAAGTCGTTGTGTATAACGTGAAAGAAATGGATCTTTTTATCTCCTCATGACCCCAAGCCGTAACACGACGAACCTTGATATTTTATGCAGTTTTTCTGTTACCCTTCAAAGATGCATCGCTTTACATTCCAGTGCATTTAACTTTAATTTACGTTAGCAAAACATGCTTGGCGATTATGGACCTTTTGACACTAAATTTCCTCGGGACAAAATGTATAGACGAAGAGTTTGAGGGTTTTTACACAAAAAACCTGTTTTTTTATCACACGTAAAATATCAAGAGAATCCCTCAAAAATATTCAGCACAAGTATATTCCTGAGAACATATCGGAGCTCAGAAACAAAAAGAATTATTGGGAGGGCCAATATTATCAGTACCAGGACCGCAAAGCTTGGAACAACTTCCAAGCTTCTAGTGCTTGGAAAAACTAGAGATATCAAAAAAAAAATATCGGAAGAAATCGTGAAACACAAAACAATTCTCAAGAACTTAGATAACATGAGACGGATGTTGGTGCCTTCGGGCGAGTACAACTATTTTACGCAGTATATCTGGAGCGCGTTCGATCTATGGTCGAATATCTAAAAGAAAATCAGAGTGATCAAAAAATATTTTATAAGCTGACGGCACGCACTCCGGGGTAGAAGGTCGATTACGACAATTTTTTTTATGTCATATACGCCATAATGGTGTTTGTACGGCGAATTCAGAGTAGGGCCGTCACGTCCAAGTAGTGCTGTGCAAGTATAGGAAGAATTATTTTGTTCGGAAAAAAGAAATTTTTTGTGTAAGTTTAAGATTGAATATGTGTAATTTTTAACTAGGTTAAGCCATAAGTTTTGTAAAGTATTTTAAATATAAATAATATTATTAAATATAGATAATGTATTTTTTTTATTTCTATTACACTTTATCTGTATCACTTTTAATGTATGTTTGAATAATAATTATTTCATATAAATACACACTCTTCCAACAACTTCACATACACAACACTCCCTGGGAAGAAAGTAGATTATGAAATTTCCCACGCAATGACTATAATGCGTTTAAGTGATAAAAGTATTTCTTTTATCACTTAAACGCATTATAGTCATTGCGTGGGAAATTTGAAATACGATTGTGTAGTTCCAGCATTGCTGTGCAAGTGAATGAGGAACATTGTGTTTTGAAAAAAAAAAAACATATTAACGTAAGGGACATTTTACGTTTTACGTAAAACAAAAATTTTAGGTTTTCTGATAGACAGTCGTTAGATAGACTACTATCTAACGACTGTCATATTAATATCTACAAATGAAAACCATATCGGTTGTTTTCGAGGAAGAGAGAATATTTGAATATAATATTCTATTTGATTATAATGAAAGATAAACTTTTTGACTGACAATGCAGCTTGAACTCAGCCTAAAGGCGGAAACAAAAGATTCATGACGTACCCATAAAACAGGGTTAAAAGTTAATGGATATTTACAATAACTTAAAACTGATCGACTAAACAGCTCTAACAAGCTCGAACAGCTTGGAAGTTGTTCCGAGCTTTGCGGTCCTGGTACTGATAATATTGGCCCTCCCAATAACTCTTTTTATTTCTGAACTCCCGCATGTAGTCAGGAATATACTTGAGCTGAATATTTTTGAGCGGTTCTCTTGTGTATTTTACGTGTGAGGGTCTTTATGTAAAAACCCTCAAAACTCTTCGGCTGTACATTTCCTCCCGAGAAAATTTAGTGTTAAAAGGTCCTTAAGATGGCGCTATAAGGCCTGTAGAGCTCCATTTCTTTCACGTTATAGAACAGTGACTTTGTCATGTGATGCAGCCCACAAGTAGTCCGAGTAAAGGAGATTAAACTTATGGTGCTAGTAATTTATTGTTGTCTAATGAGGTGTTGATTCATTTTGGTGCCGGATACCTGGAAAAATGATAATTGGTACATAGTTTGTTAATTGCTCCGATAAGGCAAAGAATAGTTAAGAAACGCTTGGTAATGTGATAAGTAAATCCTATTCATTTTTAAAGGAACTAAAAGGCTTGTCGACATTATATAACTAAAAAAAATCAGAAAAATAATGTTTTCGCACAAGCAAGTATGTCTGTTCCTAAAAGACCTTAGGCTAATAAAATTTTAATTTTTCCTGAATTTGCCTACATGAAGGTAGGTTTCCCCTTAAAGGGAAGGGGCGATTTTCCCTTAAGGGGAAGGAGCGAGCTCCTTTTTGCTTTGTTTTTGTATAGTTCATAAATTGTTTCTAAAGAAGTTTGGGACCGACTTTTATACCTTCATGTAGGCAAATTCAGGAAAAATTAAAATTTTATCAGCCAAGGATCATTTAGGAACAGTCACACTAGGTATGGAAAGATCAGCAATGTACACAACTAAATGAACTTATATTATAATAACTCGATGATCATTTTTAAATTAACCGCAAAACCGTACCCAAAGAAGACGTGTTAGCGAAGGAGGAGGCTGCACGCGTGAGGGAACGGACTTCCTCACCGCTGCGCCCTAGAGCAAGAGAAGTCACTGGATGATGTCCTACCTAAAAAAATTAAAAAAAAAACCATATTATTTCAAATCCCCATAGCAAAGTACCATAATACTGATGATACACTCGTACGTAAAGTAAACTAACCTACTCGTAGCTTTGACCACATCTGGCAATAACCTTATTTTTCTTACTTACTGAGGGTTCTAATGTGGGAGCCCATAATAGGCAGGGAGAGATTATTCGCTGCAAATCATTTCGAAATAACAGGCAGACTTTCGTTAACATGCAAGATATCCGTATTTTTTTTATCTGTTTTAGAAACAAGAGCAATAACAGTGAATGGAATTATATCGGATGAACTAACCATCATATGAGGGAGAATCACAAAGTAAAATTAAAAGTATGTTTTTTTTTTTTTCAAAACAGAATATTCCTCTTTCACTTGCACAGCACTACTGGAACTACACAATCGTATATTAATATTACCATTCCATGCCCCTAATTAGAATATTTTACAAAACTTATAGCTAAAATAATTAAAAATAACACATATATATTCAATCTTAAATTAACACAAAAAAATGGTACTTTTTCCTTCAATGCCCATAATTAGAATATTTTACAAAACTTATGGCTAACTTAATTAAAAATTACACTTATAAATACAATCTTAAATTAACACAAAAAAATGTCTTTTTTCCGAACATACTTGGACTTGACGGCCGTACCCTGAATTCTCCGTACAAAGACCATATGACCATATTCTCTTGATATTTTACGTGTGAGGGTATTTGTGTAAAGAACCTCGAACTCTTCGTGTTTACATTTCCTCCCAAGGAAGTTTAGGGTTAAAAGGTCCATAAGATGGCATTATAAGGCATGTATAGCTCCATTTCTTTCACGTTATAAAACAATGACTTTGGACAGTTGACGCAGCCCACAGGAAGTCCGAGTAAATGAGATTAAGCTTAGGGTGCTAGTAATCTATTGTTGTCTAATGAGGTGTTGATTCATTTTGGTGCCGGATACCTGGAAAAATGATAATTGGTACATAGTTTGTTAATTGCTCCGATAAGGCAAAGAATAGTAAAGAAACGCTTGGTAATGTGATAAGTAAATCCTAATCATTTTAAAAGGAACTAAAGGGCTTTTCGACATTATATTACAACAAGCTAGGCATGGAAAGATCAGCAATGTACACAACTAAATGAACTTATATTATAATAATTCGATGATCATTTTTAAATTAACCGCAAAACCGTACCCATAGAAGATCTATTAGCGAAGGAGGCGGATGCATGCGTGAAGGGACGGACTTCCTCACCACTGCACTCTAGAGCGGGAGAAGTCACTGGATGATGTCCCACCTAAAAAAATTTAAAAAAAAAACCATATTAGTCCGCAGGTAGAAAAACTGGTTCTAAAACTAAATTTGTAACCCGAGTGCAATAGACCGAAGGTTTTAAAAAATGTCATTTGAAATTTTACATTCGTTATCATTTCATCCAAAAGACGTCCACTGTTGGACATATGCCTTCCCCAAGTGTCGCCATAATGACCGGCTCTATGCATCTCTCATCCATCGGATTTCCACGACCCTCACTTGGTCATTGGTCTACTTTGTGGTCGCCACTCCAGAATTTTTAGTTCCCATCGACCATCTGTTCTGCGAGCAATATGCTCTGCCCACTGCCACTTAAGTTTGGCGATTTTTCGAGCTATGTCCGAGGAGAGTAAGGAAACTCCGAGCGTAGCCCTTTCCATTGCCCTTTGGATATTTTTTAGTCTTCGGACTAGACCAATTGTAAACGACTACTACTATTTTTCTCCACAACCCAGAAACTTGATAACAAGATAACGATAGCAGCAGTATGAATAAACGTAAGGGACATTTTCACGTTTTGCGTAAAATACTCTTAAATCAAAAATTTTAGGTTTTCTGATAGACAGTCGTTAGATAGATTACTATTTACGCGGAAACAAAAGCTTCATGACTTGCCCATAAAACAGGGTTAAAAGTTAATAGAGATTTAAATTGACTTGAAAACTAACCGACTAAACAATTAAAACATATTGTTTTTATTCAACGAATTCGGCTTATGCTAATTCTGAGGAATTACTTGCTTGTCCAAGAAAATTAATCTCCATTTGGTTATTTCAAATCCCCATAGCAAAGTACCATAATACTGTGGATACACTCGTACGTAAAGTAAACTAACCTAGCTCTGACCACATCTGGCAATCACCTTATTTTTCTTACTTACGAGGGTTCTAATGTGGGAAGCCCACTGCAATTTTGAATCAATATATTTATACCTAAAAATATTATTTTTGCAATCACTTCAATTTTTTTGCCGTCAAAGATTAAATTGAGGCAATAAGAGACATTCGGTAATGAAAAGCATAGAAACTTGTTTTTGTTCGCATTAAACAAGAGATTATTCGCTGCAAATCATTTCGACATAACAGCCAGACTTTCGTCAACATGCAAGACATTCGTATTTTTTTCATCTGTTTTAGAAACAAGAGCAATAACAGCGAATGGAATTATATCGGATGAACTAACTATCACATAAGGGAAAATCACAAAGTAAAATTGAAAGTTTTTTTTTTTTTTCTAAACAATATGTACCTCATTCACTTGCACAGCACTACTGCAACTACACAATCGTATTTTAATCTTCCCATTCCATGCCCCTAATTAGAATATTTTACAAAACTTATAGCTAATTAATTAAAAATAACACATTATATTCAATCTTAAATTAACACAAAAAAAATTGTCTTTTTTCCGAACAAAATAATTCGTCCTATACTTACACAGCACTACTTGATCTTGACGGCCGTACCCTGAATTCGCCGTACAAAGACCATATGGTGTATATGACATAAAAAAAATTTGTCGTAATCCACCTTCTGCCCCGGACTGCATGCCGTCAACTTATAAAATATTTTTTGATCACTCTGATTTTCTTTCAGATATTCGACCATAGATCGAACGCGCTCCGGATCAATATACTGCGTAAAATAGTTGTATTCACCCGAAGGTACCAACATCCGTCTCATTATATCTAAGTTCTTGGGGATTGTTTTGTGTTTCAGGGTTTCTTCCGATATTTTTTTTTTGAGTTCTCTCTAATTTTTCCAAGCACTAGCAGCTTGGAAGTTGTTCCAAGCTTTACGGTCCTGGTACTAATAATATCGCTCCTCCCAATAATTCTTTTTGTTTCTAAGCTCCCACATGTACTCAGGAATATACTTGAGCTGAATATTTTTGAAGGATTCTCTTTATATTTTACGTGTGACGGCCTTTGTGTAAAGACCCTCAAACTCTTCGTGTGTACATTTCCTCCCAAGAAAGTTTAGGGTTAAAAGGTCCATAAGATGGCATTATAAGGCTTGTATAGCTCCATTTCTTTCACGTTATAGAACAATGACTTTGGACAGTTGACGCAGCCCACAGGTAGTCCGAGTAAATGAGATTAAACTTAGGGAGTTAGTAATCTATTGTTGTCTAATGAGTTGTTGATTCATTTTGGTGCCGGATACCTGGAAAAATAATAATTAGTACATAGTTTGCTAATTGCTCCGATAAGGCAAAGAATAGTAAAGTAACGCTTGGTAATGTGATAAATAAATCCTAATCATTTTAAAAGGAACTAAATGGCTTTTCGAAATTATATTCAACAAGCTAGGTATGGAAAGATCAGCAATGTACATAACTAAATGAACTTATATTATAATAACTCGATGATTATTTTCAAATTAACCGCAAAACCGTACCCATAGAAGATCTATTAGCGAAGGAGGCGGCTGCATGCGTGAGGGGACGGACTTCCTCACCACTGCACTCTGGAGCGGGAGAAGTCACAGGGTGATGTCCCACCTAAAAAAAATTTAAAAAAAAACCATATTAGTCCGCAGACAGAAAAAATGTTTCTAAAACTAAATTTGTCCAGAGACTGAAGCTTTTAAAAAATGTCATTTGAAATTTTACATTCGTTATCATTTCATCCAAAAGACGTCCACTGATATACATATGCCTTCCCCAAGTGTCGCCATAACGACCGGTTCTGTGCATCTCTCATCCATCGGATTTCCGCGACCCTCACTTGGTCATCGGTCTACTTTGTGGTCGCCACTCCAGAAACGTAACCTAAAGGCGGAAACAAAAGCCATACTTGCCCATAAAACAGGGTTAAAAGTTAATAGAGATTTACATTGACTTGAAAACTGACCGACTAAACAATTGAAACACATTGTTTTTATTCAACGAATTCGGCTTATGCTAATTCTGAGGAATTACTTGCTTGTCTAAGACAATTAATCTCCATTTGGTTATTTCAAATCCCCATAGCAAAGTCCCATAATACTGTGGATACACTCGTACGTAAAGTAAACTAACCTAGCTCTGACCACATCTGGCAATCACCTTATTTTTCTTACTTACGAGGGTTCTAATGTGGGAACACCACTGCAATTTTGAATCAATATTTATACCTAAAAATATTATTTTTGCAATCACTTCAATTTTTTTGCCGTCAAAGATTAAATTGAGGCAATAAGAGACATTCGGTAATGAAAAGCATAGAAACTTGTTTTTGTTCGCATTAAACAAGAGATTATTCGCTGCAAATCATTTCGACATAACAGCCAGACTTTCGTCAACATGCAAGACATTCGTATTTTTTTCATCTGTTTAAGAAACAAAAGCAATAACAGCGAATGGAATTATATCGGATGAACTAACTATAATATAAGGAAAAATCATAAATATAAAATTGTAAAAGGTAAGGGCCAAGAATTTAACCCTGAGGTACGCCCATCTTAACTAAGGGCCCTGAGAATGTCGCTTTATTAACGGTTACTTTCAGCTGCTAGTAAGATAAACAGGTAAAAACAAGAGCAGCAGCTTGTCCATAAATTTATTAAAGGTATTTTTACAGATAAGGATATTATATTCAACGCAATCAAATGCTTTCGAGAAATCATAAAATAAGCGAACTACACCGTGAGACTTCTCCCATGATTCCAAAATGTGACTGGATGGGTTTCTATCCTCCATCCGTCGTTGATATAATTTCATAAAGCCAAACTGATGGCTGCAAAATGCCAATAGAATTAAAATATGACAACATTTGGTTGAGCATGATTTTTTCAGAGATTGTACTCTGTATAAAACCTTTATAGAATTATATTTAGAGGGATCAATTTCAACCCGATTTAAAAATTACGTACTTATTAATACTACTCTATATTTCATTAAATCAGGTAGCGTAGGCTGTCTAAATATTGATTTAATATGTCTTTAATTGAGCAATTATGTAAATGATATTTCCGAGAACCATACCAGATGTATCCCCAGAATTTTTAATGTTTAGACTTTTGAATATTTTAATTCAAAAAGAGGTAAATTTTAAAGAGATTTATTTGTAAAAAAGATTCTGCATATAAAGATGAAGTAAGGGGAGATTTTGGTATCTTTATTGGGATGTTGCTGAAGAAGTTTCCTAACCACTTCTGACTTGAATGATTTTATTATGAACTAGCTGTAACTTTTGTCTTTGGTTACTGTTCGCTTCCGTGGGTTGTAGCGTGAGGTTATAAAACTACTCTGTTTGTCATGAATCTGGCTATCCAACAGAAAAACGTTTCAGCAATATTATAATAAGCCTATAGATTTTAACGATAATTCATTACAATGTCGTTGTTTTATGTTCCCAATTTCTTTGTTTATCACCTTCCAGATTGCTTTTATTCTATTATAAGAAATTTTATTTTTTTCACCCTTAAGGTAACATTTGAAAAGAAGAGTATAAAAAAATTGTTTCCAAATGTACATCTACACTAATATTATAAAGAGGTAATGTTTATTTTTTTTTTTTTGTTTGTAGGAGATAATCTCTGAACAGCTGTTTTCTTCTTGAGTGACATAAGCTATATTTTAAGTACGCAGGCAAAGCCGCGGGCAAAAACTAGTCAGAAATATTATACGGAAAGTGTAATATAAATAAAAGAATAAATTAGTATTATTATAAATAGTTTGTTTTATGCCTTTATAACAACAAATAGAAGCTCTTGCTGTGAAAAACAAAAAAGTACATACAAGTATAAAAGCAAATAAGACAAATTGTTCCTTACATTCAGACCTGAATTAAAAAAATTGAATTGAATTTTACAACCCGCCCCTGATCGTTCCCGGTGCAAAAGTGCCCATAATACTGGCCGCATTACCTCGCTGGATAGCGATGGCCATCCTTTGCACCAAGAACGACCCGGACCGGGAGTCACCCGTTGCCTCCCCGAGCCTACGGCCTAAATCCCCCACAAAACACTTTGCCTCCGTACTCCAACTGCCCAGAGTCTCCACAGCAACAGGCACAAAATGGTAAAGCTGCACCAAGGAAGCGTACTTCAGCCTTTTTTTAAAGCAGGCGTCTTCAGCGGCGGCAGAAGCAGTGTGCATGGTGCGACTCAGGTGACTGGCGGCGACAGTGCTGACGCAAGTTGCGTCCCAGATCAGGCACTTCCCGTTCTTCCACGGCACCAGAGTCAGCCCATCCGGCCTCTTACCGTCAGACCTGCTAAGACCTGGAGGCTCAAGCACGCAGGGGATGTTTGCCGATATAAGGGCTCTCCGGACAATGTCGTTCAAGGCGTGGTGACGCGGGAACCTCCCTGTGCAGCGCCGACAGCTCAGTGCGTGATGGCCATCGGCCTCCACCAAAGAACCGCAGGTGCATATATGAGGCTCGCACACCTTACAGCCTAGGCGGAGAGCCACCGCCACACGCAAAGAGTCATTGTCGAGTAGAGTGCCCAAATGAGGCGAAGGAATCGCCTGTAACCACGCCCCGGACTCGGGTTGCGACACTGCTCGTAGTCTGGCCTTATCGACTCCCAATGCACCCTCTAACAATTGCTCTTGAAGCAGCTTCACCCCAATGTCATCCCACGCCCGCTGAACATGTTCTGATTCGGGGATTGTCGCACCCGAGTTGAGGGTCAACCAAGCTGAGACAGCATCTGACGCAAAGGGCATGCTTCCCCCGTCACCATTAGTATTGAGTAATACAGTGACTAGGTTGGCAACCCCATGCGCAGACGCCAAGAAAGCCGGCAGACCCACATCCCGTGCGCACCGCACCCCGAGACCACCACAACGGATAGGTAGAGCTGCCTGCCTCCACTGGGGCCCATCTAGGGAGACATTGAGAACAGACTCCACCACCACCTTCAAGGCATCGTCAAACGAGGAAACTTCCTCGGGACATAACCAAGTAGGGGTGGTCCGCAACATATATGTGATTTTTGGGAGAGCGAAGCACATGCGCAATAGGACAATCGCAACGTGCGCGGAAAGATCTTTAAGACGCTCGTGAGCAGAAAGGAGGAGCCGAGTTCGAGACGTAATGGCTTCAGGAACTGCACTAAGGAAGATAGGGGATCCTAAGAGATAGAAGTCGGAGCATGAAAGTTCTCTGAGGCCAGGAAGAAAGGAGTTAAAGCGAGAAAAGTGTGTACGAGCTTCAATACTACAGGGGAAAAATTCGCACTTCGAGGGATTCAACTCCAACTTCAACTGTGGGGGATTTTTAATTAGCTTTATTATAAATTCGTTTATTTCTGATATAGTCCTTAGGTACACAAAATTAAAATCAAAAGCAAAAAAACATTGAAATAAAACATTAAAATTATATAAACAATCTAAGTAATGTACATTAATACAACAAAATTAGTCATATATATGTAAGCATATTAATTTATACAATACAAAAATATATATATACAAGTGATAAACGTTAACACACAAAAATAGACATACACAATATATAAAAAGATTATTACAACATCAACATGCCTATATTAAGAGTTATCCTAATTAAAACATACATTATTACACAAATAGAAATTACTAATCCTTCAATTGCACACCAGAGCTACGACGTTTCGGCCGTATCCTAAATTCTCCATACAACGCCCATATGGCGTATATGAGGTAAAAAAGATGGTCAAATTCATTTTTCTGACCGCGCAACTGTGTCGTCATCTTAAAAAATATTTCGTCATCACTTTGATTTTCTTTAAGGTAATCCACAATAGCCTGAACACGTAACGTATTAATTGATTCCGAGAAATGGTTCTCATCATCCGAAACCACGAACTGCCGTCTCATTATGTCGATATTTTTCAAGATTTTCTTGTGTTTCTTCATTTCATCTTTCAATTGTTTTTCGTATGTTGTCCAGTTCTCGTGAGATATGTGATCCTGGTATTTCTTATGCACTTCTTCCCAATAGTCTTTTTTGCTTTTGAGTTCCCAAACGTATTTAGGAATATGTCGTAGTCGAACTTTATTGAGGTCTGCTGCTGATATTTTTCGTGTGAAAAGAAACGAAAAAACTATCTCGTAATCTTGGTCGGTAATTTTCCCCTCAAAACTGTCTGTCAATGCCATTAGAAGTGCCATTTTCAAGAATATTTTACTCGCGTCAAAGCTAAGTTAACTTATCTGATTTTCAAAGCGATGTGAACACTTTGAAAGTTGACAGAAAACTACATAACATTACAAGAATTTTTGTGCTTTTATGCGAACTACTGAATATGTAGAAAGAGATGGTGCTGTACGTCCTACATAGTTTTACTCTTTCTAGCAACAGAATAATAACTTTGATAGTAGCCGCGCAGGTAATCTGAGTAATAAACTTAGGGTGTTGATTATCTATTGTTTTCTAACGAGGTATTCATTTATTTGGTTGGCGAATACCTAGAAAAATAATATCGGAATGTAGTTTGTTCAGTGTTTGGAATTCGCAATCTCTGATAAGGTAAACAATGGTAAAGAAACGCTTTGTAACATAAGTAAATTCTATTCATTTCGGAAATCATTAAAGGGCTTTTCGACATTGTTTTAGTTTAAAAAAAAATCTATTGTTTTCTAACGAGGTATTCATTTATTTGGTTGGCGAATACCTAGAAAAATAATATCGGAATGTAGTTTGTTCAGTGTTTGGAACTCGCAATCTCTGATAAGGTAAACAAAGGTAAAGAAACGCTTTGTAACATAAGTAAATTCTATTCATTTCGGAAATCATTAAAGGGCTTTTCGACATTGTTTTATTTAAAAAAAAAAATTGTGTGAAAAAATGTGTAGGTACACTGCAGCTTCACAATTTCATAAATTAACATTATAATAATTATACCTTACTACCATTTACAAGTTTACAATACAGTTGTCGCTTATACGCAATTACTTAAATGTAATTTGATATTGAAATGTCTGTTATACCTTACTACCATTTACTATTTTAATATAAGCACTGGTTTATATCAATTAAAAAAAAATATATATAACTTTGCCGCTTACGCCGTATTACTTTACAATGGTCAATGGTCAAAAGTCACTATTACATGAAATTAATGTTTGAGATTTTTGTTCTATGTTGTCATTAAATATTAATGCCCATCATGGCTGTATACTTTTGCTAACTAATCCAATTTAACCACGGTTGGAGCCAGCATGCGTACCAAAAAAGTATTTCGAACAAACATAGTAGTGGACATTTTATTTGGAAAGCTTTTTTTTTCTTTTTTTGGTTTATTACGGTTTGTACATTTAGTTGTGTCAAATTAAGGAAGTATTTCGTTTTAAATATAGAGGACAGTCACTTTGTAATGCATTAGAATGTGTTTTTAACACAATCTAATGTTTTATAGTATTTAACAGCATATCCTGTATGCGCTGGATTTTTGAGACCGGAATAAGAGATTTTTCGCTGCAAATCATTTCGACATAACAGCGAGACCGTCGTTAACATGCAAGACATCCGTATTTTTTTCATCTGTTTTAGAAACCAGAGCAATAACAGCGAATGGAATTATATCGGATGAGCTAACTACCATATATGGGAAAATCATAAATATAAAATTGAAAAAGGTAAGGGCCAAGAATTTAACCCTGAAGTATGCCCATCTTAACTAAGGACCCTGAGGATGTCGCTCTATTAGCAGTTACTTTCAGCTGCTAGTAAGATAAACAGGTAAAAACAAGAGCAGCAGCTTGTCCATCAATTTATTAGAGTTATTTTTACAGATTAGGATATTATATTCAACGCAGTCAAATGCTTTCGAGAAATCACAAAATAAGCGAAGTACACCGTGAGACTTCTCCCAAGATTTCAATATGTGACTGTATGGGTTTCTATCCTCCATCCATCGTTGATATACCTTTCATGAAGCCAAACTGATGACTGCAAAATCCTAATAATATGACAACATTTGGTTGAGCATGAATTTTTCAGAGATTGTACTCTGTATAAAACCTATATGGAATTATATTTAGAGGGATCAATTTCAATCCGATTTAAAAATTATGTAAATATTATTACTACTTTATATTCCATTAAATTAGGTAGCGTACGCTGTCTAAATATTGATTTAATATATCTTTTAAGAAAAGAGCAATTATGTCAATGATATTTCCAAGAACCATATCAGATATACTCCATATGTCCCCAGTATTTTTTATTTTAAGACATGAATATTTTAATTCAAAAACAGGTAAATTCTTAAAGAGATTTATTTTTAAAAAAGATTCTGCACATAAAGATGAAGTTAGGGGAGATTTTGTTATCTCTATTGGGATGTTGCTGAAGAAGTTTCCTAACCACTTCTGACTTGAAACGATTTTATTATGAACTAGCTGTAACTTGTGTCTTTGGTTACTGCTTCGCTTCCGTGGGTTGTAGCGTGATGTTATACAACCTACAATATTTCTCATAAATCTGGCTATTCTATACAAATTGTTTTAATTTGACTGCTATTTCTATATATTTGCGCAAGTAAACCAACAGAAAAACTCTTCAGCAATATTATAATAAGCCTATAGATTTTAACGATAATTCATTACAATGTCGTTGTTTTATATTCCCAATTTCTTTGTTTATCACCGTCCAGATTGCTTTTATTCTATTATTAGAATTTTTTTTTTTTCACTCTTAAGGTAACATTTGAAAAGTAGAGTATAAAAAATTGTTTCCAAATGTACATCTACACTAATATTATAAAGAGGTAAAGTTTTTTGTTTGAAGGAGATAATCTCTGAAACTACTGATCCGATTGCTAAATTTTTCCACCGATAGAAAGCTGTTTTCTTCCTGAGTGACATAAGCTATATTTTATGTACGCAGACAAAGCCGTGGGCAAAAACTAGTCAGAAAAAGGAAAGTGTAATATAAATAAAAGAATAAATTAGTATTATTATAAATTCATTTATTTCTGATATACTCCTCTGGTACACAAAATTAAAATCAAAAGCAAAAAACATAGAAATGAAAACATTAAAATTATATAAATACAATGCACATTAATAGAACAAAATTAGTCAATACAAAAAATATATATGAAAATAGTAAACGTTAACACACAAAAATAGACACACATAATATATAAAAAGATTATTACAACACTAACATGGGTATATTAAGAGTTAACCTAATTAAAACATACGATATTACCAAAAATAGAAATAAAAGTCTTTTTTGAGAATAAATTACTAGTCCTTCAATTGCACACCACAGCTACAACTTGACGGCTGTATCCTAAATTCTTCATACAACGACCATATGGCGTATATGAGATAAAAAATATGGTCAAATTCACTGACTGTTCTAATTCTCTGTTTATTATCTTTTCAAGTTACACCAGAGAGACATAAATGAGTTAAAACATTATTGTAGCTTGAAATTATTAATCTAGTAACCACAAAAAAATGTAGTTGGGTTCTTTCAAAAATATGTTAGCAAAACCGTAGGGGCCCAGCAGGGCCGAAGTCTCATGTGGCCATAGGCTAACAAGCTTCAGTCAGTAAAAGTCTGACAAGCTCTCCTACTCCATCCTAGCGCGAGAAGTCATTGGAAGATTTCCCACCTCAGAAAAATATAGCACCTGCTGCGTTGTGTGTCATGGATTCGATTTCCGCACGGAGCTACTTGCTTCTTTATACGGTCTACGGATAGTTTTTCGGTTTTATATGTGTTATGTCTTTTATCCGGGTACAGCCTGCTGGAACATAACGTGCAAGGTAACATGAAAGGAGCATTTAATAAATGTGGACGCAGTGCGCGCACGAACTGAGCATGTACCATCAAACATAGTTGATATGCTCTGCACGTGCGCGTAGTGTGTGCGGTTCGCGCGCGTTAGGCGTCCACACTATGAGAATTCTGTAACATTGCATGATACACTGTGACAATGTGGACGGCTAATTCTTTTATTGCGTGTTACATTCTATGTTACGTTTCAGCAATCTGTATTGTGGATACAATTAAGGGCCCCTACTATTTGTTAACATCTCCTTGAGGTACGCGAGGAACACTACGCGCCGTCGACGGCTTAGGCTCGGTCCGGACAGTTACCAGACGGTCGGACGGCGACCTACCCATTGCTCGCCGTCCGCAAGCACGTGCTTACGGTGGCCGAAACTTGGGATCGGAATCCCGACGGCTGGGGTGAGAGGGCCATTGCCTCGTGCGTGTGGCCGCTTCCTTTGCTAGCATTACTGCTTCGCAGAAGGAGACGACCGCCTCCCACTCCTCTTCGCTCCGGACCATGGCCTGTACCAAGGCCCGGCACATACATAACATAAGATATAATCCTAAATACAAGTTACAAACATCATGGCTGCACGCGTGAGTAATCCCGTTCCCTCACGTGTGCAGCCGCCTCCTTCGCTAACACGTCTTCTATGGGTACGGTTTTACGGTTAATGAAAAATGATCATTGAGTTATTATAACATAAGTTCATTTAGTTGTGTATATTGCTGATCTTTCCATACCTAGCTTGTGTGAAAACTTTATTTATTCTGTTTTTTTTTTATGTTATATAATGTCGACCAGCCCATTAGTACTTTTTAAAATGAATAGGATTTACTTATCACATTACCAAGCATTTCTTTACTAGTCTTTGCCTTATCGGGGCAATTAACAAACTATGTACCAATTATTATTTTTCCAGGTATCCGGCACCAAAATGAATCAACACCTCATTAGACAACAATAGATTACTAGCATTCTAAGTTTAATCTCATTTACTCGGACTACCTGTGGGCTGCGTCAACTGTCCAAAGTCATTGTTCTATAACGTGAAAGAAATGGACCCATACAGGCCTTATAGTGCAATCTTTTTACATTATAACCCCAAGCCTTAACACGACGAACCTTGATATTTTATGCAGTTTTTCTGTTACCCTTCAAAGTATTCACATCGCTTTACATTCCAGTGCATTTAACTTTAATTTACGTTAGCAAAACATGCTTGGCGATTATGGACCTTTTGACACTAAATTTCCTCGGGACAAAATGTACAGACGAAGAGTTTGAGGGTTTTTACACAAAGGCCCTAACACGTAAAATATCAAGAGAACCCCTCAAAAATATTCAGCTCAAGTATATTCCAGAATACATATGGGAGCTCAGAAACAAAAAGAATTATTGGGAGGGCAAATATTATCACTACCAGGACCGCATAGCTTGGAACAAATTCCAAGCTGCTAGAGCATGGAAAAACTGGACAGAAGTAAAAAAAAAACTATCCAAAGAAATCGTAAAACACAAAACAATTCTCAAGAACTTGGATATAATGAGACGGATGTTGGTGCCTTCGGGCGAGTACAACTATTTTACGCAGTATATCTGGAGCGCGTTCGATCTATGGTCGAATATCTAAAAGAAAATCAGAGTGATCAAAAAATATTTTATAAGTTGACGGCACGCACTCCGGGGCAGAAGGTCGATTACGAGATTTTTTTTTATGTCATATACGCCATATGGTGTTTGTACGGCGAATTCAGAGTAGGGCCGTCACGTCCAAGTAGTGCTAAGCAAGTTTAGGACGAATTATTTTGTTCAGAAAGAAGACGTTTTTTTTGTGTTAATTTAAGATTGAATTTCTGTAATTTTTAACTAGGTTAAGCCATAAGTTTTGTAAAGTATTTTAAATATAAATAATTTTATTAAATATAGATAATGTATTTTTTTTATTTCTATTACACTTTATCTGTATCACTTTTAATGTATGTTTGGATAATAATTACTTCATATAAATACACACTCTTCCAACAACTTCACATACACAACACTCCCTGGGAAGAAAGTAGATTATGACTATTTCTTTTATCTCGTGTACGCATTATAGTCATTGATTGGGAACTTTAAAATATGATTGTGTAGTCCCAGCATTGCTGTGCAAGTGAATGAGGAACATTGTGTTTTGAAAAAAAAAACATATTAACGTAAGGGACATTTTTACGTTTTGCGTAAAACAAAAATTTTAGGTTTTCTGATAGACAGTCGTTAGATAGACTACTATCTAACGACTGTCATATTAACATCTACAAATGAAAACCATATCGGTTTTTTTTCGAGGAAGAGAGAATTTTTGGAGTACCATGAAAGATAAACTTTTTGACTGACAATGCCGCTTGAACTTCGCCTAAAGGCGGAAACAAAAGCTTCATGACTTACCCATAAAACAGGGTTAAAAATTAATGGATATTTACACTAACTTAAAACTGACCGACTGAACAGCTCTAACAAGCTCGAACAGCTTGGAAGTTGTTCCGAGCTTTGCGGTCCTGGTACTGATAATATTAGCCCTCCCAATAACTCTTTTTATTTCTGAACTCCCGCATGTAGTCAGGAATATACTTGAGCTGAATATTTTTGAGCGGTTCTCTTGTGTATTTTACGTGTGAGGGTCTTTATGTAAAAACCTTCAAAACTCTTCGTCTGTACATTTCCTCCCGAGAAAATTTAGTGTTAAAAGGTCCTTAAGATGGCGCTATAAGGCCTGTAGAGCTCCATTTCTTTCACGTTATAGAAACATGATTTTGACAACTTTGTCATGTGATGCAGCCCACAACTAGTCCAAGTAAAGGAGATTAAACTTAGGGTGCTAGTAATCTATTGTTGTCTAATGAGGTGTTGATTCATTTTGGCGCCGGAAACCTGGAAAAATGATAATTGGTACATAGTTTGTTAATTGCTCCTATAAGGCAAAGAATAGTTAAGAAACGCTTGGTAATGTGATAAGTAAATCCTATTCATTTTAAAAGGAACTAAAGGGCTTGTCGACATTATATTACTTAAAAAAACTGAAAAATAATGTTTTCACGCAAGCAAGTGTGACTGTTCCTAAAAGACCTTAGGCTGATAAAATTTTCATTTTTCCTAAATTTGCCTACATGAAGGTATTAAGGTCGGTTTCCCCTTAAAGGGAAGGGGCGATTTCCCATTAAGGGGAAGGGGCGAGCTCCTTTTTGCTTTGTATAGTTCATGAATTGTTTCTAAAGAGGTTTGGAACCCCTTAAAGGGAAGTGAAAGCACCTATATAGAATTATATTTAGAGGGATCAATTTAACCCGATTTAACAATATAACCATATTTTCTGAATTTGTCTACATGAAGGTATAAAAGTCGGTTTCCCCTTAAAGGGAAGGGGCGAGCTCCTTTTTGCTTTGTTTTTGTATAGTTCATGAATTGTTTCTAAAGAAGTTTAGAACCCCTTAAAGGGAAGGGGAAACCGACTTTTATGCCTTCATGTAGGCAAATTAAGGAAAAATGAAAATTTTATCAGCCAAGGTTCATTTAGGAACAGTCACACTAGGTATGGAAAGATCAGCAATCTACACAACTAAATGAACTTATATTATAATAACTCGATGATCATTTTTAAATTAACCGCAAAACCGTACCCAAAGAAGACGTGTTAGCGAAGGAGGAGGCTGCACGCGTGAGGGAACGGACTTCCTCACCGCTGCGCCCTAGAGCAAGAGAAGTCACTGGATGATGTCCTACCTAAAAAAATTAAAAAAAAAAACCATATTATTTCAAATCCCCATAGCAAAGTACCATAATACTGATGATACACTCGTACGTAAAGTAAACTAATCTACTCGTAGCTTTGACCACATCTGGCAATAGCCTTATTTTTCTTACTTACTGAGAGTTCTAATGTGGGAGCCCATAATAGGCAGGGAGAGATTATTCGCTGCAAATCATTTCGAAATAACAGGCAGACTTTCATTAACATGCAAGATATCCGTATTTTTTTTATCTGTTTTAGAAACAAGAGCAATAACAGTAAATGGAATTATATCGGATGAACTAACCATCATATAAGGGAGAATCACAAAGTAAAATTAAAAGTATGTTTTTTTTTTTTCAAAACAGAATATTCCTCTTTCACTTGCACAGCACTACTGGAACTACACAATCGTATATTAATATTACCATTCCATGCCCCTAATTAGAATATTTTACAAAACTTATAGCTAACATAATTAAAAATAACACATATATATTCAATCTTAAATTATCACAAAAAAATTGTCTTTTTTCCTTCAATGCCCATAATTAGAATATTTTACAAAACTTATGGCTAACTTAATTAAAAATTACACTTATAAATACAATCTTAAATTAACACAAAAAAATGTCTTTTTTCCGAACATACTTGGACTTGACGGCCGTACCCTGAATTCTCCGTACAAAGACCATATGACCATAATTATTCTCTTGATATTTTACGTGTGAGGGTATTTGTGTAAAGACCCTCGAACTCTTCGTGTTTACATTTCCTCCCAAGGAAGTTTAGGGTTAAAAGGTCCATAAGATGGCATTATAAGGCATGTATAGCTCCATTTCTTTCACGTTATAGAACAATGACTTTGGACAGTTGACGCAGCCCACAGGTTGTCCGAGTAAATGAGATTAAACTTAGGGAGTTAGTAATCTATTGTTGTCTAATGAGGTGTTGATTCATTTTGGTGCCGGATACCTGGAAAAATAATAATTGGTACATAGTTTGTTAATTGCTCCGATAAGGCAAAGAATAGTAAAGAAACGCTCAGTAATGTGATAAGTAAATCCTATTCATTTTAAAAGGAACTAAAGGGCTTGTCGACATTATATTACAACAAACTAGGTATGGAAAGATCAGCAATGTACACAACTAAATGAACTTATAATAACTCGATGATAATTTTTAAATAAGCCTCAAAACCGTACCCATAGAAGATCTATTAGCGAAGGAGGCGGCTGCATGCGTGAGGGGACGGACTTCCTCACCACTGCACTCTAGAGCGGGAGAAGTCACAGGGTGATGTCCCACCTAAAAAAAATTTTAAAAAAAAACCATATTAGTCCGCAGACAGAAAAAATGTTTCTAAAACTAAATTTGTCAAGAGACTGAAGCTTTTAAAAAATGTCATTTAAAATTTTACATTCGTTATCATTTCATCCAAAAGACGTCCACTGATATACATATGCCTTCCCCAAGTGTCGCCATAACGACCGGTTCTGTGCATCTCTCATCCATCGGATTTCCGCGACCCTCACTTGGTCATCGGTCTACTTTGTGGTCGCCACTCCAGAAACGTAACCTAAAGGCGGAAACAAAAGCCTTATGACTTGCCCATAAAACAGGGTTAAAATTTAATAGAGATTTACATTGACTTGAAAACTGACCGACTAAACAATTGAAACATATTGTTTTTATTCAACGAATTCGGCTTATGCTAATTCTGAGGAATTACTTGCTTCTCTAAGACAATTAATCTCCATTTGGTTATTTCAAATCCCCATAGCAAAGTACCATAATACTGTGAATACACTCGTACGTAAAGTAAACTAACCTAGCTCTGACCACATCTGGGAATCACCTTATTTTTATTACTTGCGAGGGTTCTAATGTGGGAACCCCACTGCAATTTTGTATAAATATTTATACCTAAAAATATTATTTTTGCAATCACTTCAATTTTTTTGCCGTCAAAGATTAAATTGAGGCAATAAGAGAAATTCGGTAATGAAAAGCACAGAAACTTGTTTTTGTTCGCATTAAATAAGAGATTATTCGCTGCAAATCATTTCGACATAACAGCCAGACTTTCGTTAACATGCAAGACATTCGTATTTTTTTCATCTGTTTTAGAAACAAAAGCAATAACAGCGAATGGAATTATATCGGATGAACTAACTATCATATAAGGAAAAATCATAAATATAAAATTGAAAAAGGTAAGGGTCAAGAATTTAACCCTGAGGTACGCCCATCTTAACTAAGGGCCCTGAGAATGTCGCTTTATTAACGGTTACTTTCAGCTGCTAGTAAGATAAACAGGTAAAAACAAGAGCAGCAGCTTGTTCATAAATTTATTAGAGGTATTTTTACAGATTAGTTTATTATATTCAACGCAATCAAATGCTTTCGAGAAATCATAAAATAAGCGAAGTACATCGTGAGACTTCTTCCATGATTCCAATATGTGACTGTATAGGTTTCTATCCTCCATCCGTCGTTGATATAATTTCATGAAGCCAAACTGATGACTGAAAAATCCCAATAGAATTAAAATATGACAACATTTGGTTGAGCATGATTTTTTCAGAGATTGTACTTTGTATAAAACCTATATAAAATTATATTTAGAGGGATCAATTTCAACCCGATTTAAAAATTACGTAATTATTAGTACCACATTATATTTCATTAAATCAGGTAGCGGAGGCTGTCTAAGTATTGATTTGTCATGATACATGAATTATGTCTTTTAATTTTTATTTAATTGAGCAAATATGTAAATGATATTTCCGAGAACCATATCAGATATACTCCATATGTCACCAGAATTTTTAATTTTCAGACTTTTGAATATTTTTATTCAAAAACAGGTAAATTCTTAAAGAGATTTATTTTTAAAAAAGATTCTGCATTTAAAGAAAAAAGCTGAAAGTAAGTTTTCCTTCAAGCGTAAAATTCAGAACTACTTTTTAGTCAGTAAGAGTCTGACACTATCTCCCGCTCCGCCCAAGAGCGGGGATGTCATTAGGATGATTTTCCCACCCAATAAAAAAAAAATAAAAAAAAAATAAAAAAAAAAAACTACTACTTGAAAATCTCTTAATCTTATTTCGGTTCTTGGTCATAATTGTTGTCTTTTAAGTTCTCATAATTAGAATTATTTCTTATTTATCATAGTTTTTATTAGTTTATTATATTAGCATATTATATACGTATTTTATTATTATAAGCCACTGAATTTAACTATACTACATTCTATTTCAAAAATATTTGTTATTTATTTAGTGTGCACACCTACCACAATGTTGTCTTTTTAACCCAATGGTTGACTGGTAGAGAATGCTTTGTTGCATTAAGTCCGCAATATACCACCACTGTACATGAAGTTTAAACAAATAAATAAAGATGAAGTAAGGGGAGATTTTGTTATCTCTATTGGGATGTTGCTGTAGAAGTTTCCTAACCACTTCTGACTTGAAATGATTTTATTATGAACTAGCTGTCACTTGTGCGTGATTTTATAAAACCTACACTATTTGTCATGAATCTGGCTATCCTATACCAATAATTTTTAATTCGACTGCTATTTCTAGATATTTGCGCAAGTAAACCAACAGAAAAACTGTTCAGCAATATTATAATAAGCCTATAGATTTTAACGATAATTCATTACAATGTCGTTGTTTTATATTTCCAGTTTCTTTGTTTGTCACCTTCCAGATAGCTTTTATTCTATTATTAGATTTTATTTATTTTTTTACCCTTATAGTAACATTTGAAAAGAAGAGTATAAAAAAATTGTTTCCCAATGTACATCTACACTAATATTATAAAGAGGTAAAGTTTGTTTTTTTGTTTGTAGGAGATAATCTCTGAAACTAAAGCTGTTTTTTTCCTGAGTAACATAAGCTATATTTTATGTACGCAGACAAAGCCGCAGGCAAAAACTAGTCAGAGAAAGGAAAGTGTAATATAAATAAAATAATAAATTAGTATTATTATAAATTCATTTATTTCTGATATAGTCCTAAGGTTCACCAAATTAAAATCAAAAGCAAAAATAACATTGAATTAAAACATTAAAATTAAATAAACAATATAAGTAATGCACATTAATTCAACAAAATTAGTCAATACAAAAAATATATATGAAAATAATAAACATTAACACACAAAAATAGACATACACAAAAAGATTTACAACATCAACATGCGTATATTAAAAGTTATCCTAATCAAAACATACAATATTACAAAAAATAGAAATGAAAGTCTTTTTTGAGAATAAATTACTAATCCTTCAAATGCATACCACAGCGACGACGTGGCGGCTGTATCCTAAATTCTCCATACAATGCCTATATGGCGTATATGAGATAAAAAATATGGTCAAATTCACTGACTGTTCTAATTCTATGTTATCATATTTTCGACTTACACCAGAGAGACATAAATGAGTTAAAACATTATTGTAGCTTGAAATTATTTATCCAGTAACCACAAAAAAATGTAGTTGGGTTCTTTCAAAAATATGTTAGCAAAACCGTAGGGGCTCAGCAGGGCCGGAGTCTCATGTGGCCAAAGGCTAACAAGCTTCAGTCAGTAAAAGTCTGACAAGCTCTCCTATTCCATCCTAGCGCGCGAGAAGTCATTGGAAGATTTCCCACCTCAGAAAAGTATAGCACCGGCTGCGTTGTGTGTCATGGATTCGATTTCCGCACGGAGCTACTTGCTCCTTTATACGGTCTACGGATAGTTTTTCGGTTTTATATGTGTTATGTCTTTTATCCGGGTACAGCCTGCTGGAACATAACGTGCAAGGTAACATGAAAGGAGCATTTAATAAATGTGGACACAGTGCGCGCACGAACTGAGCATGTACCATCAAACATAGTTGATATGCTCTGTTCGTGCGCGTAGTGTGTGCGGTTCGCGCGCGTTAGGCGTCCACACTATGAGAATTCTGTAACATTGCATTGTACACTGTGACAATGTGGACGGCTAATTCTTTCATTGCGTGTTACATTCTATGTTACGTTTCAGCAATCTGTACTATGGCTATAATTAAGGCCCCCTACGATTTGCTGACATCTCCTCGAGGTACACTATGCGCCGTCGACGGCTTGGGCTCGGTCCGGACATTTACCGGATGGTCGGACGGCGAGCTATCCATTGCTCGCCGTTCGCAAGCACGTGCCTACGGTGGCCGAAACCCAGGATCGGAATTCCGACGGCTGGGGTGAGAGGGCCATTGCCTCGTGCGTGTGGCCGCTTCCTTTGCTAGCATTATTGCTTCGTAGAAGGAGACGACCGCCTCCCACTCCTCCTTGCTCCGGACCATGGCCTGTACCAAGGCCAAGACATACATCACATAAGATATAAACCTAAATACAAATTACAAACATCACGGCTGCACGCATGAGGAAGTCCGTTCTCTCACGCGTGCAGCCGCCTCCTCCGCTAACACGTCTTCTATGGGTTCGGTTTTGCGGTTAATTTAAAAATGATCATCGAGTTATTATAATATAAGTTCATTTAGTTGTGTATATTGCTGATCTTTCCATACCTAGCTTGTGCGAAAACATTTTCTTTCAGTTTTATTTTAAGCAATGTAATGTCGACAAGCCCTTTAGTTCCTTTACAAATGAATAGGATTTACTTAACACATTACCAATCGTTTCTTTACTAATCGTTGCCTTATCGGAGCAATTAACAAACTATGTACCAATTATTATTTTTCCAGGTATCCGGCGCCAAAATGAATCAACACCTCATTAGACAACAATAGATTACTAGCACCCTAAGTTTAATCTCCTTTACTCAGACTACCTGTGGGCTGCGCCAACTGTTCAAAGTCGTTGTGTATAACGTGAAAGAAATGGATCTTTTTATCTCCTTATGACCCCTAGCCGTAACACGACGAACCTTGATATTTTATGCAGTTTTTCTGTTACCCTTCAAAGTATTCACATCGCTTTACATTCCAGTAAATTTAACTTTAATTTACGTTAGCAAAACATGCTTGGCGATTATGGACCTTTTGACACTAAATTTCCTCGGGACAAAATGTACAGACGAAGAGTTTGAAGGTTTTTACACAAAAAACCCGATTTTTTATCACACGTAAAATATCAAGAGAACCCCTCAAAAATATTCAGCTCAAGTATATTCCTGAGAACATATCGGAGCTCAGAAACAAAAAGAATTATTGGGAAGGCCAATATTATCAGTACCAGGACCGCAAAGCTTGGAACAACTTCCAAGCAAGAGCATGGAAAAACTGGAGAGATCTCAAAAAAAAAATATCGGAAGAAATCGTGAAGCACAAAACAATTCTCAAGACCTTGGATATAATGAGACGGATGTTGGTGCCTTCGGGCGAGTACAACTATTTTACGCAGTATATCTGGAGCGCGTTCGATCTATGGTCGAATATCTAAAAGAAAATCAGAGTGATCAAAAAATATTTTATAAGCTGACGGCACGCACTCCGGGGCAGAAGGTCGATTACGACAATTTTTTTTATGTCATATACGCCATATGGTGTTTGTACGGCGAATTCAGAGTAGGGCCGTCACGTCCAAGTAGTGCTGTGCAAGTATAGGACGAATTATTTTGTTCGGAAAAAAGACAATTTTTTTGTGTTAATTTACATTTAATATGTGTAATTTTTAACTAGGTTAAGCCATAAGTTTTGTAAAGTATTGTAAATATAAATAATTTTATGATACTGTATTTTTTATATTTCTATTACACTTTATCTGTATCACTTATAATGTATGTTTGGATAATAATTATTTCATATAAATACACACTCTTCCAACAACTTCACATACACAACACTCCCTGGGAAGAAAGTAGATTATGACTATTTCTTTTATCTCTTAAACGCATTATAGTCATTGTGTGAGAACTTTAAAATATGTTTGTGTAGTCCCAGCATTGCTGTGCAAGTGAATGAGGAACATTTTGTTTTGAAAAAAAAAAACACATATTAACAATATGGGACATTTTTACGTTTTGTGTAAAACAAAAATTTTAGGTTTTCTGATGGACAGTCGTTAGATAGACTACTATCTAACAACTGTCATACTAATGAAAAGCATATCGGTTTTTTTTTCGAGGAAGAGAGAATTTTTGGAGTATAATGAAAGATAAACTTTTTGACTGACAATGCCGCTTGAACTTAGCCTAAAGGCGGAAACAAAAGCTTCACGACTTGTCCATAAAACAGGGTTAAAAGTTAATGGATATTTACAATAACTTAAAACTGACCGACTGAACAGCTCTAACAAGCTCGAACAACTTGGAAGTTGTTTCAAGCTTTGCGGTCCTGGTACTGATAATATTGGCCCTCCCAATAACTCTTTTTATTTCTGAACTCCCGCATGTAGTCAGGAATATACTAGAGCTGAATATTTTTGAGCGGTTCTCTTGTGTATTTTACGTGTGAGGGTCTTTATGTAAAAACCCTCAAAACTCTTCGTCGTACATTTCCTCCCGAGAAAATTTAGTGTTAAAAGGTCCTTAAGATGGCGCTATAAGGCCTGTAGAGCTCCATTTCTTTCACGTTATAGAACAGTGACTTTGTCATGTGATGCAGCCCACAAGTAGTCCGAGTAAAGGAGATTAAACTGAGGGTGCTGTCTAATGAGGTGTTGATTCATTTTGGTGCCGGATACCTGGAAAAATGATAATTGGTACATAGTTTGTTAATTGCTCCGATAAGGCAAAGAATAGTTAAGAAACGCTTGGTAATGTGATAAGTAAATCCTATTCATTTTAAAAGGAACTAAAAGGCTTGTCGACATAATATTACTAAAAAAAATCAGAAAAATAATGTTTTCGCATAAGCAAGTATGTCTGTTCCTAAAAGACCTTAGGCTGATAAAATTTTCATTTTTCCTGAATTTGCCTACATGAAGGTAAGTTTCCCCTTAAAGGGAAGGGGCGATTTCCCCTTAAGGGGAAGGGGCGAGCTCCTTTTTGCTTTGTTTTTGTATAGTTCATAAATTGTTTCTAAAGAAGTTTGGGACCGACTTTTATACCTTCATGTAGGCAAATTCACGAAAAATTAAAATTTTATCAGCCAAGGATCATTTAGGAACAGTCACACTAGGTATGGAAAGATCAGCAATCTACACAACTAAACGAACTTATATTATAATAACTCGATGATCATTTTTAAATTAACCGCAAAACCGTACCCAAAGAAGACGTGTTAGCGAAGGAGGAGGCTGCACGCGTGAGGGAACGGACTTCCTCACCGCTGCGCCCTAGAGCAAGAGAAGTCACTGCATGATGTCCTACCTAAAAAAATTTAAAAAAAAATCCATATTATTTCAAATCCCCATAGCAAAGTACCATAATACTGATGATACACTCGTACGTAAAGTAAACTAACCTACTCGTAACATTGACCACATCTGGCAATAACCTTATTTTTCTTACTTACTGAGGGTTCTAATGTGGGAGCCCATAATAGGCAGGGAGAGATTATTCGCTGCAAATCATTTCGAAATAACAGGCAGACTCTCGTTAACATGCAAGATATCCGTATTATTTTCATCTGTTTTAGAAACAAGAGCAATAACAGTGAATGGAATTATATCGGATGAACTAACCATCACATAAGGGAGAATCACAAAGTAAAATTAAAAGTATGTTTTTTTTTTTTCAAAACAAAATATTCCTCTTTCACTTGCACAGCACTACTGGAACTACACAATCGTATTTTAATATTACCATTCCATGCCCCTAATTAGAATATTTTACAAAACTTATAGCTAACATAATTAAAAATAACACATATATATTTAATCTTAAATTAACACAAAAAAATGGTACTTTTTCCTTCAATGCCCATAATTAGAATATTTTACAAAATTTATGGCTAACTTAATTAAAAATTACACTTATAAATACAATCTTAAATTAACACAAAAAAAATGTCTTTTTTCCGAACATACTTGGACTTGACGGCCGTACCCTGAATTCTCCGTACAAAGACCATATGACCATATTCTCTTGATATTTTACTTGTGAGGGTCTTTGTGTAAAAACTCTAAAACTCTTCGTCTGTACATTTCCTCCCGAGAAAATTTAGTGTTAAAAGGCCCATAAGATGGCGCTATAAGGCCTGTATAGCTCCATTTCTTTCACGTTATAGAACCATGATTTTGACAGTTGACGCAGCCCACAGGTAGTCCGAGTAAATGAGATTAAACTTAGGGTGCTAGTAATCTATTGTTGTCTAATGAGGTGTTGATTCATTTTGGTGCCGGATACCTGGAAAAATAATAATTGGTACATAGTTTGTTAATTGCTCCGATAAGGCAAAGAAAATAGTAAAGAAACGCTTGGTAATGTGATAAGTAAATCCTAATCATTTTAAAAGGAACTAAAGGGCTTGTCGACATTATATTACAACAAGCTAGGTATGGAAAGATCAGCAATGTACACAACTAAATGAACTTATATTATAATAACTCGATGATCATTTTTAAATTAACCGCAAAACCGTACCCATAGAAGATCTATTAGCGAAGGAGGCGGCTGCATGCGTGAAGGGACGGACTTCCTCACCACTGCACTCTAGAGTGGGAGAAGTTACTGGATGATGTCCCACCTAAAATTAAAAAGAAAACCATATTAGTCCGCAGGCAGAAAAAATGGTTCTAAAACTATATTTGTAACCCGAGTGCAATAGACTGAAGGTTTTAAAAAATGTCATTTGAAATTTTACATTAATTATCATTTCATCCGAAAGACGTCCACTGTTGGACATATGCCTCCTCTGAGTGTCGCCATAACGACCGGTGCTGTGCATCTCTCATCCATCGGATTCCCGCGACCCTCACTTGGTCATCGGTCCACTTTATGGTCGCCACTCCAGAATTTTTCGTTTCCATCGACCATCTGTTCTGCGAGCAATATGCTCTGCCCACTGCCACTTAAGTTTGGCGATTTTTCGAGCTATGTCGGAGGAGAGTAAAGAAACTCCGAGCGTAGCCCTTTCCATTGCCCTTTGGGTAACTTTTAGTCTTCGGATTAGACCTATTGTAAACGACTACTACTATTTTTTCCACAACCCAGAAACTTGATAACAAGATAACGATAGCAGCAGTATGAATTAACGTAAGGGACATTTTCACGTTTTGCGTAAAATCAAAAATTTTAGGTTTTCTGTTAGACAGTCGTTAGATAGATTACTATCTACTTGACTGACAGTGCCGCTTAAACTTAGCCTAAAGGCGGAAACAAAAGCCTTATGAAATGCCCATAAAACAGGGTTAAAAGTTAATAGAGATTTACATTGACTTGAAAACTGACCGACTAAACAATTGAAACATATTGTTTTTATTCAACGAATTCGGCTTATGCTAATTCTGAGGAATTACTTGCTTGTCTAAGACAATTAATCTCCATTTGGTTATTTCAAATCCCCATAGCAAAGTACCATAATACTGTGGATACACTCGTACGTAAAGTAAACTAACCTAGCTCTGACCACATCTGGCAATCACCTTATTTTTCTTACTTACGAGGGTTCTAATGTGGGAAGCCCACTGCAATTTTGAATCAATATTTATACCTAAAAATATTATTTTTGCAATCACTTAAATTTTTTTGCCGTCAAAGATTAAATTGGGGCAATAAGAGACATTCGGTAATGAAAAGCATAGAAACTTGTTTTTGTTCGCATTAAATAAGAGATTATTCGCTGCAAATCATTTCGACATAAGACTTTGCAAGACATTTGTACTTTTTTTCATCTGTTTTCGAAACAAAAGCAATAACAGCGAATGGAATTATATCAGATGAACTAACTATCATATAAGGAAAAATCATAAATATAAAATTGAAAAAGGTAAGGGCCAAGAATTTTACCCTGAGGTACGCCTATCTTAACTAAGGGCCCTGAGAATGTCGCTTTATGAACGGTTACTTTCAGCTGCTAGTAAGATAAACAGGTAAAAACAAGAGCAGCAGCTTGTCCATAAATTTATTAGAGGTATTTTTACAGATTAGGATATTATATTCAACGCAATCAAATGCTTTCGAGAAATCATAAAATAAGCGAAGTACATCGTGAGACTTCTCCCATGATTCCAATATGTGACTGTATGGGTTTCTATCCTCCATCCGTCGTTGATATAATTTCATAAAGCCAAACTGATGACTGCAAAATCCCAATAGAATTAAAATATGACAACATTTGGTTGAGCATGATTTTTTCAGAGATTGTACTCTGTATAAAACCTATATAGAATTATATTTAGAGGGATCAATTTAAACCCGATTTAAAAATTACGTAATTTAATAATTTAATTATTTTTTTGATTTAATGAAATGTAATGTGGTACTAATGAACCACATTACATTTCATTAAATCAAGTAAGGGAGGCTGTCTAAATATTGATATATATACATGATATGTCTTTTAAGTTTTATTTAATTGAGCATTATGTAAACGATATTTCCGAGAACCATATCAGATATACTCCATATTTTTCCCAGAATTTTTATTTTTTAGACTTTTGAATATTTTAATTCAAAAACAGGTAAATTCTTAAAGAGATTTATTTTTAAAAAGATTCTGCATATAATAATAGACTATAATATTATAGACTATATTAATAATAATATTAATTTCTTAAAATAGGAACAATTGCACTGTATACATAGTAGAGTATTTGTTTATATTGACATTAGCACTATGTTATTGACTCTATCTCTTAAACTAGGCCTAGCCTGTATCCTGTATGTATATAAAGATGAAGTAAGGAGAGATTTTGTTATCTCTATTGGGAAGTTGCTGAAGAAGTTTCCTAACCACTTCTGACTTGAAATTATTTTATTATGAACTAGCTGTCACTTGTGTCTTTGGTTACTGCTTCGCTTCCGTGAGTTTTAGCGTGATGTTATAAAACCTACACTGTTTGTTTGTCATGAATCTGGCTATCCAACAGAAAAACTCTTCAGCAATATTATAATAAGCCTATAGATTTTAACGATGATTCATTACAATGTCGTTGTGTTATATTTCCAGTTTCTTTTTTTATCACCTTCCAGATATCTTTTATTCTATTATTAGAAATTTTATTTTTTTCACCCTTAAGGTAACATTTAAAAAGAAGTGTATAAAAAAATTATTTTCAAATGTACATCTACACTAATATTATAAAGAGGTAAAGTTTGATTTCTTTTTTTTGTTTGTAGGAGATAATCTCTGAAACTACTGTTTCGATTGCTAAATTTTTCCACCGATAGAAAGCTGATTTCTTCCTGAGTGAAATAAGCTATATTTTATGTACGCAGACAAAGCCGCGGGCAAAAACTAGTCAGAAATATTATAAGGTAAGTGTAATATAAATAAAAGAATAATTTGTATTATTATTAATTCATTTATTTCTTATATAGTCCTAACATACACAAAATTAAAATCAAAAGCAGATAAAAGATTGAAATAAAACATTAAAATTATATAAACAATATAAGTAATGTACATTAGTACATCAAAATAAGTCATTTATATGTAACTATATTAATTTATACAATACAAAATATATATATGAAAATAATAAACGTTAACACACAAAAATAGACACACAATATATAAAAAGATTATTACAACATCAACATGCGTATATTAAGAGTTATCCTAATTAAAACATACAATATTACACAAATAGAAATTACTAATCCTTCAATTGCACACCAGAACTACGACGTGACGGCCGTATCCTAAATTCTCCATACAACGCCCATATGGCGTATATGAGGTAAAAAAGATGGTCAAATTCATTTTTCTGACCGCGCAACTGTGTCGTCAGCTTAAAAAATATTTCGTCATCACTTTTATTTTCTTTAAGGTAATCCACAATAGCCTGAACACGTAACGTATTAATTGATTCCGAGAAATGGTTCTCATCATCCGAAACCACGAACTGCCGTCTCATTATGTCGATATTTTTCAAGATTTTCTTGTGTTTCTTCATTTCATCTTTCAATTGTTTTTCGTATGTTGTCCAGTTCTCGTAAGATATGTGATCCTGGTATTTCTTATGCACTTCTTCCCAATAGTCTGTTTTGCTTTTGAGTTCCCAAACGTATTCAGGAATATATCGTAGTCGAACTTTATTGAGCTCTGCTGCTGATATTTTTCGTGTGAAAAGAAACGAAAAAACTATCTCGTAATCTTGGTCGGTAATTTTCCCCTCAAAACTGTCTGTCAATGCCATCAGAAGTGCCATTTTCAAGAATGTTTTACTCGCGTCAAAGCCAAGTTAACTTATCTGATTTTCAAAGCGATGTGAACACTTTGAAGGTTGACAGAATACTACATAACTTTACAAGAATTTTCGTGCTTTTATGCGAACTACTGAATATGTAGAAAGAGATGGTGCTATACATCCTGCATAGTTTTAATCTTTCTTGCAACAGAATAATGACTTTGATAGTAGCCGCGCAGGTAATCTGAGTAATAAACTTAGGGTGTTGGTTATCTATTGTTTCCTAACGAGGTATTCATTTATTTTGTTGGCGAATACCTAGAAAAATAATATCGGTACGTAGTTTGTTCAGTGTTTGGAATTCGCATTTCTGATAAGGTAAACAATGGTAAAGAAACACTTTGTAACTTAAGTAAATCCTATTAATTTTGAAAATCATTAAAGGGCTTTTTGACATGGTATTATTTAAAAAAAAAATTGTGTGAAAAAATGTATAGGTACACTGCAGCTTCACAATTTTATAAACTCAAATTAAAATAATTTATAATTTTTGAATTACAGAATATGTATGACCAATTTAAAAAAAAAATCGAGATCATTATGGAATATTGAAAACTAACAGGGTTACTATTTTTAATATTTGAGATTATTTATCATTTTACTATCGGACCTTAATCGATTTCGGAGAAAATCGGAGCGAAATATCGCAATTTTGAGTACCCAGTACCTTAAATAATTATAAAATCGTCTTAAAAATTCTACTATTTTAAATTTCAATTCAAAACGCTGTATTTTTAAGTGAAATAGTCTTCAACAAATTTTATGCGAATTTTCGTGCTTTTATGCGAACTACTGAATATGTAGAAAGAGATGGTGCTATACATCCTGCATAGTTTTAGTCTTTCTTGCAACAGAATAATGACTTTAATAGTCGCCGCGCAGGTAATCTGAGTAATAAACTTAGGTTGTTGGTTATCTATTGTTTCCTAACGAGGTATTCATTTATTTTGTTGGCAAATACCTAGAAAAATAATATCGGTTCGTAGTTTGTTCAGTGTTTGGAATTCGCATCTCTGATAAGGTAAACAATGGTAAAGAAACACTTTGTAACTTAAGTAAATCCTATTCATTTTGAAAATCATTAAAGGGCTTTTCGACATTGTATTATTTAAAAAAAAAATTGTGTGAAAAAATGTGTAGGTACACTGCAGCTTCACAATTTTATAAACTCAAATTAAAATAATTTATAATTTTTGAATTACAGAATATGTATGACCAATTAAAAAAAATAAATCGAGATCATTATGGAATATTGAAAACTAACAGGGTTACTATTTTTAATATTTGAGATTATTTATCATTTTACTATCGGAACTCAATCGATTTCGGAGAAAATCGGAGCAAAATATCGCAATTTTGAGTACCCAGGACCTTAAATAATTATAAAATCGTTTAAAAATTCTACTATTTTAAATTTCAATTAAAAACGCTATATTTTTAAGTTAAATAGTCTTCAACAAATTGTTTTTATAGATATCAAATGTGGTTTAGAGTGAAAGTGTAACGTATATATATTATATGCCTAAATGTATTTTTTTAAATATTTGTCTTTTATCCAGGTTCAAATTCAAATACCTAGCAAAACTCCTCAGAATATGTACCTAAGCAGCTGCCCTCGGGATCAAAAGTCACTATTACTTGAAATTAATGTTTGAGATTTTTGTTCTTTGTTGTCATTAAATATTAATGCCCATCATGGCTGTATACTTTTGCTAACTAATCTAATTTAACCACGGTTGGAGCCAGCGTGCGTACCAAAAAAGTATTTCGAACAAAAGTAGTCAACATTTTATTTGGAACGCTTTTTTTTTCTTTTTTTTTAATGGTTTTTCACGGTTTGTATATTTAGTTAGTGTCAAATTAAGAAGGTATTTCGTTTTATATATAGAGGACAGTCACTTTGTTATGCATTAGAATGTCTCTTTAACACAATCTAATGTTTTACAGCATTTAACAGCATATCCTGTATATGCTGGATTTATGCTGGATTTTTGAGACCGGTCAATAAGTGCAGGTACCTTAACAAGAAAACATTCCTAAGAGACCATTCATAACTTTAAGATATTCTAAACTGCATTCATATATTTAGAATAAATATTTAAAAAATTACTTATAACAAAATAAATCTGTAAAAGTGAAAATTCTGTACATTGAAAATATCAATAAAATAAATGGCAAGGGCTGTTACTAGACCGACACCGAACCCAAAAATGTGAATAAAAATTTTTGTCTGTCTGTCTGTCTGTCCAGGCATCACGCAAAAACTACCAGTTCGATTACGATGAAACTTAGTATAATTATTCTTTAATATCCTGGGCACCACAATGGGTACTTTTTATCCCGAAAAAGTATATACAATAAAAAACAAACTTGATTTTGCGGTTCGATCCCTAGACCCGATTACTGTACCAAACGTAAATAATAAGTTTGTCGTAGGTTACGTCACCCGCAGTGGAGTTCAGTAAGTGGCGCTGTATACGGCTAAGACACTATAATATTTTATCTCAAGATACAATATCGCTCGCCATACAATTCAATGGATTATCACCCACGACAAAGATAATAAATAATATTTCATATTTTCGTATCTCAAAAAACCTCATAAAACCATTTTCGACTTCTACGCGGACGAAGTCGCGGGCAAAAGCTAGTTTTAAATAAAAACTGAAAACAAAAAAAAAACGAGTTCAGTCCAGTAGCGTAGAAACCAATATAATTAAAATGTACAACGTTCGCAAACCTACCTTGTTATCCGCCTCGTATTTTTGTATCTTAAATAAAATTTGAAGTGTCTGTTCGTATTATCAAAAAACATGTGTTTACTAAATGTATATCAAAGTGTATTCGATACCTATAACAAAAATGTGAATTTTGAAGTTTCTGATTAGTCGTTTATAAGTTTGTTCCAGTTAACATCCGAAACGGCTAGACCGATTTTGACAGGACATTCACTGACGGATAGCAAATATTACAAGCAGTTGCTTAGGCTACTTTTTACGGTCGGACTGCGAGCTACACATTGCACGTCGTCCGAAATTTGCCGTTGATGTTACAAGGAGCAACTTGGGCTACTTTTAATTTTCCCGTGGTAACGGGACTTAATTCCCAGAGAGAGGAGGAGTAACGAAGTTGCGAATAACAGTTAAGTAGATAATAAATAACATTTTTCCATTGTATTTATTTTTAATATTGACATGATATACTACTTTGAAATCCTCATGATGAGCCCTTTACTTTGATACCCATATTGAAGTAAACAAAAAAAAAATTACCTTCAATTATAACATCTCACAGTCGTTATGTTGGCTTTTTTCTTAACGTCAACTATCTAAGAACACTTGGGTTATCACGACAAATCTAACGATATCTTAATTATGTAAATCCGTTGAGCGGTTTGGAAGATATGAGGTAATAAAGAATATTACATACATACACACAAGACACACGCGAGAAACATAACCCTTCTTGTAGTCAGGTAAAAAATAATCCTCATATAGAAAAAAAAGGATAATATACCTATCGATCCTATTTCGAGTAGGAATCAAAAGGGTTTGTGAGTATCATAAATTTTGTTACGAAACGATAATCAACTATATAATATATATATAACGAAAAAAACGATTAATCAACTCACTTTTTTTTCCAGTCGATCTTATTTCTTACTGTGACAAAAATACTCTTAGAAACTATAAAGGTTTTTTTTAACTGGGAAAATCATCTTTTGACAAATCCTGCTCTTCGGCGGAGCGCGAGATAGTGTCAGACTTTTACTGACTAAAAACACACTCCTATTCCTTCTTTGCCTTCGTCCCAGGGCCCCGGGTTTCACCTTCACACTACCCGTGGCCCAAGTAGGCTTCGACCCTGCTGAGCCCCTACGATAACTATATTAAGGATTAAGGTAAATGCCCCGTCTCAAAAAATCACTCCGTAGGTACATCAAGTCAGACTTTTCGACAAACTCGGTAAGGTAGCGGTAGTAACACTTAAAATAAAATTCGGACCGACTAAACCATTGAAACATATTGTTTTCATTCAACGAATTCGGCTTATGCTGTTTCTGAGGAATTCCTTGCTTGTCTATGACAATTAATCTCCATTTGGTTATTTCAAATCCCCATAGCAAAGTACCATAATACTGTGGATACACTCGTACGTAAAGTAAACTAACCTAGCTTTGACCACATCGGGCAATTGTCTTGTTTTTCTTACTAACGAGGGTTCTAATGTTCCAACCCCACTGCAATTTTGAATCAATAGTTATTATGCCTAAAAATATTTTTTTGCAATCACTTCAATTTTTTTGCCGTCAAAGATTAAATTGAACCAATAAGAGACAGTCGGTAATGAAAAGTATAGAAACTTATTTTTGTTCGCGTTAAATAAGAGATTATTCGCTGCAAATCATTTCGACATAACAGCCAGACTTTCGTTAACATGCAAGACATTCGTAATTTTTTCATCTATTTTAGAAACAAAAGCAATAACAGCGAATGGAATTACATCGGATGAACTAACTATCATATAAGGGTAAATCATAAATAAAAAATTGAAAAAGGTAAGGGCCAAGAATTTAACCCTGAGGTACGCCCATCTTAACTAAGGGCCCTGAGGAGACATCCTCAGGGCCAGCTAATAAAGCGACAGCTTTATTAACGGTTACTTACTTTCAGCTGCTAGTAAGATAAACAGGTAAAAACAAGAGCAGCAGCTTGTCCATAAATTTATTAGAAGTATTTTTACTGATTAGGATATTATATTCAACGCAGTCAAATGCTTTCGAGAAATCACAAAATAAGCGAAGTACATCGTGAGACTTCTCCCATGATTTCAATATGTGAGTGTATCCTCCGTCCGTCGTTGATATACCTTTCATAAAGCTAAACTGATGACTGAAAAATCCCAATAGAATTTAAATATGACAACATTTTGTTGAGCATGATTTTTTCAGGGATTGTACTCTTTATAAAACCTATATAGAATTATATTTAGAGGATCAATTTCAACCCGATTTAAAAATTACGTAATTATTAATACTACTTTATATTTCATTAAATCAGGTAGTGTAGGCTGTCTAAATATTGATTTAATACGTCTTTAATCGAGCAATTATGTAAATGATATTTCCGAGAACCATATCAGATATACTCCATATGTCCCCAGAATTTTTAATTTTAAGACTTTTGAATATTTTAATTCAAAAATAGGTAAATTCTTAAACAAATTTATTTTTAAAAAAGTTTCTGCATATAAAGATGAAGTAAGGGGAGATTTTGTTATCTCTATTGGGATGTTGGTGAAGAAGTTTTCAAACCACTTTTGACTTGAAATGATTTTATTATGAACTAGCTGTCACTTGTGTCTTTGGTTACTGCTTCGCTTCCGTGGGTTGTAGCGTGATGTTATAAAACCTACACTATTTGTCATGAGTTTTCCTGTTGGATAGCCAGTATCCAACAGGAAAACTCTTCAGCAATATTATAATAAGCCTATAGATTTTAACGATGATTCATTACAATATCGTTGTTTTATATTACCAATTTCTTTGTTTATCACCTCCCAGATTGCTTTTATTCTATTATTAGAAATTTTATTTTTTTCACCCTTAAGGTAACATTTGAAAAGAAGAGTATAAAAAAAATTGTTTCCAAATGTACATTTATACTAATATTATAAACAGGTAAAGTTTGTTTTTTTTTTTTTGTTTGTAGGAGATAATCTCTATATTTTATGTACGCAGACAAAGCCGCGGGCAAAAACTAGTCAGAAATATTATAAGGAAAGTGTATTATAAATAAAAGAATAAATTAGTATTATTATAAATTCATTTATTTCTGATATAGTCCTAAGGTACACAAAATTAAAATCAAAAGCAAAATAAACATTGAAACAAAACTTTAAAATTACAATATAAGTAATGTACATTAATACAACAAAATTAGTCATATATATGTAAGCATATTAATTTATACAATACAAAAATATATATACAAATAATAAACGTTAACACACAAAAATAGACAAACACAATATATAAAAAGATTATTACAACATCAACATGCGTATATTAAGAGTTATCCTAATTAAAACATACAATATATTACACAAATAGAAATGATAGAAATGACTAATCCTTCAATTGCACACCAGAACTACGACGTGACGGCCGTATCCTAAATTCTCCATACAATGCCCATATGGCGTATATGAGGTAAAAAAGATGGTCAAATCCATTTTTCTGACCGCGCAACTGTGTCGTCAGTTTAAAAAATATTTCGTCATCACTTTGATTTTCTTTAAGGTAATCCACAATAGCCTGAACACGTAACGTATTAATTGATTCCGAGAAATGGTTCTCATCATCCGAAACCACGAACTGCCGTCTCATTATGTCGATATTTTTTAAGATTTTCTTGTGTTTCTTCATTTCATCTTTCAATTGTTTTTCGTATGTTGTCCAGTTCTCGTGAGATATGTGATCCTGGTATTTCTTATGCACTTCTTCCCAATAGTCTTTTTTGCTTTTGAGTTCCCAAACGTATTTAGGAATATATCGAAGTCGAACTTTATTAAGGTCTGCTTCTGATATTTTTCGTGTGAAAAGAAACGTAAAAACTATCTCGTAATCTTGGTCGGTAATTTTCCCCTCAAAACTGTCTGTCAATGCCATCAGAAGAGCCATTTTCAAGAATATTTTACTCGCGTCAAAGCCAAGTTAACTTATCTGATTTTCAAAGCGATGTGAACACTTTGAAGGTTGACAGAATACTACATAACATTACAAGAATTTTCGTGCTTTTATGCGAACTACTGAATGTGTAGAAACAGATGGTGCTATACATCCTGCATAGTTTTAATCTTTCTTGCAACAGAATAATGACTTTGATAGTAGCCGCGCAGGTAATCTGAGTAATAAACTTAGGGTGTTGGTTATCTATTGTTTCTTAACGAGGTATTTTTTTTTTTTTTTTTTTTTTATTGGGTGGGAAAATCATCCTAATGACATCCCCGCTCTTGGGCGGAGCGGGAGATAGTGTCAGACTTTTACTGACTAAAACCACACTCCTGTTCCTTCTTTGCCTTCGTCCCAGGGCCCCAGGTTTCACCTTCACACTACCCGTGGCCCAAGTAGGCTTCGACCCTGCTGAGCCCCTACGATAACTATAATGATTAAGGTAAATGCCCCGTCTCAAAAATTCACTCCGTAGGTACATCAAGTCAGACTTTTCGACAAACTCGGTAAGGTAGCGGTAGTAACACTAATTAAAATAAAATTCTGACTGACTAAACAATTGAAACATATTGTTTTTATTCAACGAATTCGGCTTATGCTAATTCTGAGGAATTACTTGCTTGTCTAAGACAATTAATCTCCATTTGGTTATTTCAAATCCCCATAGCAAAGTACCATAATACTGTGGATACACTCATACGTAAAGTAAACTAACCTAGCTTTTACCACATCGGGCAATTGCCTTTTTTTTCTTACTTACGAGGGTTCTAATGTGGGAACCCCACTGCAATTTTGAAACAATAGTATGCCTAAAAATATTTTTTTTGCAATCACTTCAATTTTTTTGCCGTCAAAGTTTAAATTGAGGCAATAAGAAACAGTCGGTAATGAAAAGTATAGAAACTTATTTTTATTCGCGTTAAATAAGAGATTATTCGCTGCAAATCATTACGACATAACAGCCAGACTTTCGTTAACATGCAAGACATTCGTAATTTTTTCATCTATTTTAGAAACAAAAGCAATAACAGCGAATGGAATTATATCGTATGAACTAACTATTATATAAGGTAAAATCATAAATATAAAATTGAAAAAGTTAAGGGCCAAGAATTTAACCCTGAGGTACGCCCATCTTAACTAAGGGCCCTGAGGATGTCGCTCTATTATCGGTTACTTACAGCTGCTAGTAAGATAAACAGGTAAAAACAAGAGTAGCAGCTTGTCCATAAATTTATTAGAGGTATTTGTACAGATTAGGATATTATATTCAATGCAGTCAAATGCTTTCGAGAAATCACAAAATAAGCGAAGTACACCGTAAGACTTCTTCCATGATTTCAATATGTGACTGGATGAGTTTCTATCTTCCATCCGTCGTTAATATACCTTTCATGAAGCCAAACTGATGACTGCAAAATCCCAATAGAATTAAAATATGACAACATTTAGTTGAGCATGATTTTTTCAGAGATTGTACTCTGTATAAAACCTATATAGAATTATATTTAGAGGATCAATTTCAACCCGATTTAAAAATTACGTACTTATTAATACTACTTTATGTTTAATTAAATCAGGTATGGTAGGCTGTCTTAATATTGATTTAATATGTCTATAATTGAGAAATTATGTAAATGATATTTCCGAGAACCATATCAGATATATTCCATATGTCCCCAGAATTTTTAATTTTTAGACTTTTGAATATTTTAATTCAAAAAGAGGTAAATTTTTAAAGAGATTTTCTATTAAAAAAGATTTTGCGTATAAACATGAAGTAAGAGGAGATTTGGTTATCTCTATTGGGATATTGCTGAAGAAGTTTCCTAACCACTTCTGACTTGAAATGATTTTCTTATGAACTAGCTGTCACTTGTGTCTTTGGTTACTGTTTCGCTTCCGTGGGTTGTAGCGTGATATTATAAAACCTACACTGTTTGTCATGAATCTGGCTATCCAACAGAAAAATTCTTCAGCAATATTATAATAAGCCTATATATTTTAACGTTGACAATGTCGTTGTTTTATATTCCCAATTTCTTTGTTTATCACCTTCCAGATTGCTTTTATTCTATTATTAGAAATTTTATTTTTGTCACGCCTAAGGTAATATTTGAAAAGAAGAGTATAAAAAAATTGTTTCCAAATGTACATCTATACTAATATTATAAAGAGGTACTGTTTATTTTTTTTTTGTTTGTAAGAGATAATCTCTGAAACTACTGATCCGATTTCTAAATTTTTCCACCGATAGAAAATTTTTAATTTTTTTTTTTCTGTTTTCTTCCTGAGTGACATAAGCTATATTTTAAGTGTTCAGGCAAAACCGCGGGCAAAAACTAGTCAGAAATATTATAAGGAAAGTGTAATATAAATAAAAGAATAATTTGTATTATTATTAATTCATTTATTTCTGATATAGTCCTAAGGTACACAAAATTAAAATCAAAAGCAAAATAAACATTGAAACAAAACTTTAAAATTACAATATAAGTAATGTACATTAATACAACAAAATTAGTCATATACATATGTACGCATATTAATTTATACAATACAAAAATATATATATACAAATAATAAACGTTAACACACAAAAATAGACAAACACAATATATAAAAAGATTATTACAACATCAACATGCGTATATTAAGAGTTATCCTAATTAAAACATACAATATATTACACAAATAGAAATGACTAATCCTTCAATTGCACACCAGAACTACGACGTGACGGCCGTATCCTAAATTCTCCATACAATGCCCATATGGCGTATATGAGGTAAAAAAGATGGTCAAATCCATTTTTCTGACCGCGCAACTGTGTCGTCAGCTTAAAAAATATTTCGTCATCACTTTGATTTTCTTTAAGGTAATCCACAATAGCCTGAACACGTAACGTATTAATTGATTCCGAGAAATGGTTCTCATCATCCGAAACCACGAACTGCCGTCTCATTATGTCGATATTTTTTAAGATTTTCTTGTGTTTCTTCATTTCATCTTTCAATTGTTTTTCGTATGTTGTCCAGTTCTCGTGAGATATGTGATCCTGGTATTTCTTATGCACTTCTTCCCAATAATCTTTTTTGCTTTTGAGTTCCCAAACGTATTTAGGAATATATCGAAGTCGAACTTTATTAAGGTCTGCTTCTGATATTTTTCGTGTGAAAAGAAACGAAAAAACTATCTCGTAATCTTGGTCGGTAATTTTCCCCTCAAAACTGTCTGTCAATGCCATCAGAAGTGCCATTTTCAAGAATGTTTTACTCGCGTCAAAGCCAAGTTAACTTATCTGATTTTCAAAGCGATGTGAACACTTTGAAGGTTGACAGAATACTACATAACATAACAAGAATTTTCGTGCTTTTATGCGAACTACTGAATGTGTAGAAAGAGATGGTGCTATACATCCTGCATAGTTTTAATCTTTCTTGCAACAGAATAATGACTTTGATAGTAGCCGCGCAGGTAATCTGAGTAATAAACTTAGGGTGTTGGTTATCTATTGTTTCCTAACGAGGTATTCATTTATTTTGTTGGCGAATACCTAGAAAAATAATATCGGTACGTAGTTTGTTCAGTGTTTGGAATTCGCATTTCTGATAAGGTAAACAATGGTAAAGAAACACTTTGTAACTTAAGTAAATCCTATTCATTTTGAAAATCATTAAAGGGCTTTTCGACATTGTATTATTAAAAAAAAAAAATTGTGTGAAAAAATGTGTAGGTACACTGCAGCTTCACAATTTTATAAACTCAAATTAAAATAATTTATAATTTTTGAATTACAGAATATGTATGACCAATTAAAAAAAAAAATCGAGATCATTATGGAATAATGAAAACTAACAGGGTTACTATTTTTAATATTTGAGATTATTTATCATTTTACTATCGGAACTGAATCGATTTCGGAGAAAATCGGAGCGAAATATCGCAATTTTGAGTACCCAGTAACTTAAATAATTATAAAATCGTCTTAAAAATTCTACTATTTTAAATTTCAATTAAAAACGCTATATTTTTAAGTTAAATAGTCTTCAACAAATTGTTTTTATAGATATCAAATGTGGTTTAGAGTGAAAGTGTAACGTATATATATTATATGCCTAAATGTATTTTTTTAAATATTTGTCTTTTATCCAGGGTCAAATTCAAATACCTAGCAAAACTCCTCAGAATATGTACCTAAGCAGCTGCCCTCGGGATCAAAAGTCACTATTACTTGAAATTAATGTTTGAGATTTTTGTTCTTTGTTGTCATTAAACATTAATGCCCATCATGGCTGTATACTTTTGCTAACTAATCTAATTTAACCACGGTTGGAGCCAGCGTGCGTACCAAAAAAGTATTTCGAACAAAAGTAGTCAACATTTTATTTGGAACGCTTTTTTTTTCTTTTTTTTTAATGGTTTTTCACGGTTTGTATATTTAGTTAGTTTCAAATTAAGAAGGTATTTCGTTTTATATATAGAGGACAGTCACTTTGTTATGCATTAGAATGTCTCTTTAACACAATCTAATGTTTTACAGTATTTTTCAGCATATCCTGTATATGCTGGATTTATGCTGGATTTTTGAGACCGGTCAATAAGTGCAGGTACCTTAACAAGAAAACATTCCTAAGAGACCATTCATAACTTTAAGATATTCTAAACTGCATTCATATATTTAGAATAAATATTTAAAAAATTACTTATAACAAAATAAATCTGTAAAAGTGAAAATTCTGTACATTGAAAATATCAATAAAATAAATGGCAAGGGCTGTTACTAGACCGACACCGAACCCAAAAATGTGAATAAAAATTTTTGTCTGTCTGTCTGTCTGTCCAGGCATCACGCAAAAACTACCAGTTCGATTACGATGAAACTTAGTATAATTATTCTTTAATATCCTGGGCACCACAATGGGTACTTTTTATCACGAAAAAGTATATACAATAAAAAACAAACTTGATTTTGCGGTTCGATCCCTAGACCCGATTACTGTACCAAACGTAAATAATAAGTTTGTCGTAGGTTACGTCACCCGCAGTGGAGTTCACTAAGTGGCGCTGTATACGGCTAAGACACTATAATATTTTATCTCAAGATAGAATATCGCTCGCCATACAATTCAATGGATTATCACACACGACAAAGATAATAAATAATATTTCATATTTTCGTATCTCAAAAAACCTCATAAAACCATTTTCGACTTCTACGCGGACGAAGTCGCGGGCAAAAGCTAGTTTTAAATAAAAACTGAAAACAAAAAAAAAACGAGTTCAGTCCAGTAGCGTAGAAACCAATATAATTAAAATGTACAACGTTCACAAACCTACCTTGTTATCCGCCTCGTATTTTTGTATCTTAAATAAATTTGAAGTGTCTGTTCGTATTATCAAAAAACATGTGTTTACTAAATGTATATCAAAGTGTATTCGATACCTATAACAAAAATGTGAATTTTGAAGTTTCTGATTAGTCGTTTATAGGTTTGTTCCAGTTAACATCCGAAAGGGCTAGACCGATTTTGACAGGACATTCACTGACGGATAGCAAATATTACAAGCAGTTACTTAGGCTACTTTTTACGGTCGGACTGCGAGCTACACATTGCACGTCGTCCGAAATTTGCCGTTGATGCTACAAGGAGCAACTTGGGCTACTTTTAATTTTCCCGTGGTAACGGGACTTAATTCCCAGGGAGAGGAGGAGTAACGAAGTCGCGAATAACAGTTAAGTAGATAATAAATAACATTTTTCCATTGTATTTATTTTTAATATTGACATGATATACTACTTTGAAATCCTCATGATGAGCCCTTTACTTTGATACCCATATTGAAGTAAACAAAAAAAAAAAAATTACCTTGAATTATAACATCTCACAGTCGTTATGTTGGCTTTTTTCTTACGTCAACTATCTAAGAACACTTGGGTTATCACGACAAATCTAACGATATCTTAATTATGTAAATCCGTTCAGCGGTTTGGAAGATATGAGGTAATAAAGAATATTATATACATACACACAAGACACGCGCGAAAAACATAACCCTTCTTGTAGTCGGGTAAAAAATAATCCTCATATAGAAAAAAAAGGATAATATACCTATCGATCCTATTTCGAGTAGGAATCAAAAGGGTTTATGAGTATCATAAATTTTGTTACGAAACGATAATCAACTATATAATATATATATAACGAAAAAAACGATTAATCAACTCACTTTTTTTTTCCAGTCGATCTTATTTCTTACTGTGACAAAAATACTCTTAGAAACTATAAAGGTTTTTTTTAACTGGGAAAATCATCTTTTGACAAATCCTGCTCTTCGGCGGAGCGCGAGATAGTGTCAGACTTTTACTGACTAAAAACACACTCCCATTCCTTCTTTGCCTTCGTCCCAGGGCCCCGGGTTTCACCTTCACACTACCCGTGGCCCAAGTAGGCTTCGACCCTGCTGAGCCCCTACGATAACTATAATGATTAAGGTAAATGCCCCGTCTCAAAAAATCACTCCGTAGGTACATCAAGTCAGACTTTTCGACAAACTCGGTAAGGTAGCGGTAGTAACACTTAAAATAAAATTCGGACCGACTAAACCATTGAAACATATTGTTTTCATTCAACGAATTCGGCTTATGCTGTTTCTGAGGAATTACTTGCTTGTCTATGACAATTAATCTCCATTTGGTTATTTCAAATCCCCATAGCAAAGTACCATAATACTGTGAATACACTCGTACGTAAAGTAAACTAACCTAGCTGTGACCACATCGGGCAATTGCCTTATTTTTCTTACTAACGAGGGTTCTAATGTTCCAACCCCACTGCAATTTTGAATCAATAGTTATTATGCCTAAAAATATTTTTTTGCAATCACTTAAATTTTTTTGCCGTCAAAGATTAAATTGAAGCAATAAGAGACAGTCGGTAATGAAAAGTATAGAAACTTATTTTTGTTCGCGTTAAATAAGAGATTATTCGCTGTAAATCATTTCGACATAACAGCCAGACTTTCGTTAACATGCAAGACATTCGTATTTTTTTCATCTGTTTTAGAAACAGAAGCAATAACAGCGAATGGAGTTATATCGGATGAACTAACTATCATATAAGGGTAAATCATAAATATAAAATTGAAAAAGGTAAGGGCCAAGAATTTAACCCTGAGGTACGCCCATCTTAACTAAGGGCCCTGAGGTGACATCCTCAGGGCCAGCTAATAAAGCGACAGCTTTATTAACGGTTACTTACTTTCAGCTGCTCGTAAGATAAACAGGTAAAAACAAGAGCAGCAGCTTGTCCATAAATTTATTAGAAGTATTTTTACTGATTAGGATATTATATTCAACGCAGTCAAATGCTTTCGAGAAATCACAAAATAAGCGAAGTACATCGTGAGACTTCTCCCATGATTTCAATATGTGAATGTATGGGTTTCTATCCTCCGTCCGTCGTTGATATACCTTTCATAAAGCCAAACTGATGACTAAAAAATCCCAATAGAATTTAAATATGACAACATTTTGTTGAGCATGATTTTTTCAGGGAATGTACTCTATATAAAACCTATATATAGAATTATATTTAGAGGGATCAATTTCAACCCGATTTAAAAATTACGTAATTATTAATACTACTTTATATTTCATTAGATCAGGTAGTGTAGGCTGTCTAAATATTGATTTAATACGTCTTTAATCGAGCAATTATGTAAATGATATTTCCGAGAACCATATCAGATATACTCCATATGTCCCCAGAATTTTTAATTTTAATACTTTTGAATATTTTAATTCAAAAATAGGTAAATTCTTAAACAAATTTATTTTTAAAAAAGTTTCTGCATATAAAGATGAAGTAAGGGGAGATTTTGTTATCTCTATTGGGATGTTGGTGAAGAAGTTTTCAAACCACTTTTGACTTGAAATGATTTTATTATGAACTAGCTGTCACTTGTGTCTTTGGTTACTGCTTCGCTTCCGTGGGTTGTAGCGTGATGTTATAAAACCTACACTATTTGTCATGAGTTTTCCTGTTGGATAGCCAGTATCCAACAGGAAAACTCTTCAGCAATATTATAATAAGCCTATAGATTTTAACGATGATTCATTACAATATCGTTGTTTTATATTACCAATTTCTTTGTTTATCACCTCCCAGATTGCTTTTATTCTATTATTAGAAATTTTATTTTTTTCACCCTTAAGGTAACATTTGAAAAGAAGAGTATAAAAAAAATTGTTTCCAAATGTACATTTATACTAATATTATAAACAGGTAAAGTTTGTTTTTTTTTTTGTTTGTAGGAGATAATCTCTGAAACTACTGATCCGATTGCTAAATTTTTCCACCGATAGAAAGCCGTTTTCTTCCTGAGTGACATAAGCTATATTTTATGAACGCAGCCACAGCCGCGGGCAAAAACTAGTCAGAAATATTATAAGGAAAGTGTATTATAAATAAAAGAATAAATTAGTATTATTATAAATTCATTTATTTCTGATATAGTCCTAAGGTACACAAAATTAAAATCAAAAGCAAAATAAACATTAAAACAAAACTTTAAAATTACAATATAAGTAATGTACATTAATACAACAAAATTAGTCATATATATATGTAAGCATATTAATTTATACAATACAAATATATATATATATACAAATAATAAACGTTAACACACAAAAATAGACATACACAATATATAAAAAGATTATTACAACATCAACATGCCTATATTAAGAGTTATCCTAATTAAAACATACAATATTACACAAATAGAAATGACTAATCCTTCAATTGCACACCAGAACTACGACGTGACGGCCGTATCCTAAATTCTCCATACAACGCCCATATGGCGTATATGAGGTAAAAAAGATGGTCAAATCCATTTTTCTGACCGCGCAACTGTGTCGTCAGTTTAAAAAATATTTCGTCATCACTTTGATTTTCTTTAAGGTAATCCACAATAGCCTGAACACGTAACGTATTAATTGATTCCGAGAAATGGTTCTCATCATCCGAAACCACGAACTGCCGTCTCATTATGTCGATATTTTTTAAGATTTTCTTGTGTTTCTTCATTTCATCTTTCAAATGTTTTTCGTATGTTGTCCAGTTCTCGTGAGATATGTGATCCTGGTATTTCTTATGCACTTCTTCCCAATAGTCTTTTTTGCTTTTGAGTTCCCAAACGTATTTAGGAATATATCGAAGTCGAACTTTATTAAGGTCTGCTTCTGATATTTTTCGTGTGAAAAGAAACGTAAAAACTATCTCGTAATCTTGGTCGGTAATTTTCCCCTCAAAACTGTCTGTCAATGCCATCAGAAGTGCCATTTTCAGGAATATTTTACTCGCGTCAAAGCTAAGTTAACTTATCTGATTTTCAAAGCGATGTGAACACTTTGAAAGTTGACAGAAAACTACATAACATTACAAGAATTTTCGTGCTTTTATGCGAACTACTGAATATGTAGAAAGAGATGGTGCTATACATCCTGCATAGTTATAATCTTTCTTGCAATAGAATAATGACTTTGATAGTAGCCGCGCAGGTAATCTGAGTAATAAACTTAGGGTGTTGGTTATCTATTGTTTCCTAACGAGGTATTCATTTATTTTGTTGGCGAATACCTAGAAAAATAATATCGGTACGTAGTTTGTTCAGTGTTTGGAATTCGCATCTCTGATAAGGTAAACAATGGTAAAGAAACACTTTGTAACTTAAGTAAATCCTATTCATTTTGGAAATCATTAAAGGGCTTTTCGACATTGTTTTAGTTTAAAAAAAAATTGTGTGAAAAAGTGTGTAGGTACACTGCTGCCCTGTCAATCCAATACACTGTATTTTCTAAAAAGCGATTGTGAGATTTTTGAAGATTTATGTTTTTGATGATTAATTGCGTTTTCTAGTGATAATTGATGAATATTGTATTATATTAAACATTTTACAGCTAGGTTAGGTTATCTACTATATAGCCAAGTAGTTTTTTTTAGATAAAGATAGAAAGAAAACAATATATTGCAACTAACTTGTGTTGCCGAGACAGAATTGTCAAGTTTTCCTACTACCAGACCCAGCAATACACTGTAAAGCAAATTACAGTGTTTTGTCTCGTTTGAACATAAGTAGTTGATTATGCCAAAACAGTGTATCCAATGATACAGGGTAATAAAAAGCCAACTTTAATAAAATACAATAAATAATCGAAAGTACTTATGTAGATTTCAGGATCTGTTTGCCTAATTAGTGAATTAATTTGAGATATTTAGATAAAATATACTTTAATTAAAATTTAATGAATATAAATTGAATTATAATTCTAACTTTAAAAAAACTGTAATTAATAAAATATGTAATTAAAATAACAATTATTTTCATATAGGTTATAAAGAACTGATACATAATGATCTGAAATAATTGAAATAACATAATTTTCATCCTTTTGATGACAATCGTTAAGTGTTTTATTTTTAGTTTTTGTTTTGATTTTTTTATCCTTTAAATCAATCTTTTGTTGAACAAAAGTGAACTTAACTTATACATAATAATCAAACATACATACATGTTACAAACAAAACATAACGTAATCTCCAAAATGCTTATTATATTCTTTTTTTTTTGGTTTGCTTTTCTTTTATTTTATGAGATCAATTATTTACTAAAACTTATGCATAATAATCAGACAAATATTTTTGAATTCTAATATTTTTATGAGATTCATTGTTAACTTCGTGAAAAATCAAACATTTCTTTTGATTTGTAATTTAACCACAAGTACGACTGAATTACAAATCAGAATCAAAATGTATATTAAGATCAGGTGAATCAGATACCTCAAAGTTTTCATAAAAAAATCGCCGTGATGCAGGTATGGATTTTGTAAGTATAAGCAATTCCCTTTTTTAATTTCATTCACATCTCTTGGTTTACATTCTTTTTCTAGCATGTTTATAAGATCTAATCCGTCGTTCATTTTCTTTCTTAAATCAGTTTCAACCTTTTTTTTTTCAAGAAATGAATTTCTTTAAACTCTCCATTATAGTCATTTTTGGCAAATAGAGATGGTTTGCCTCTTTGAAACTCAATAATTTTAAAATTTTGAATATTCCAGTCTTTTGGAGATGTTATTTTGCATTCATTTGCAAAAAGCATCATGTCTTTGTGGTAGAGAACATCCACATCCAGATTTTTCTCCAGACTTTGATTTAGCTTACAAAATCCTCAAGGTTCGCTTCACTTTTTTCAGCCTGACTAAAATCTCTTCGCGCACTGCGATTATTCTCTAAGTGCTGGCAAGTTTTACAGTCTTCGTAGTTGCATGGAAGTGGTAGTTTTCAATGTGATATTTTATTATTTTTGCATTTAGTGCAAATATCTTGGGGTAATTCAGCTGTTACCGTGATTATTTGTCACTTCTTGACAAATAATCACGGCATCGATGCCGGTCCAAGTTCCAAAAAAGTGTCTATCAGTCTCAAAATTTTTCAAAATACACTGTTTTTTACATGAAGGCGCGAGTATTTGCGATGGTTAAAAACACTGTATTTATCTCCGTAATTCGACAAAGAGCGTAGCTTGTTACGCGTAAATACTGTAAACTTTATTACAGTATTTTGGCTTGTAAAAACCCTAATTTGAACTTCATACAGTGTTTTTTAGGTTGGCTTATTATGTAAAATAAGCCTCTAAATTACAAAATTGATAATAAGGTATACTAAACAGACTTAAAGAAATTGATTAAGCGTTGTTAAGCGAAAACACTGTAAGTCGACTTACAGTATATTGCTTTGACACGGCAGACTGCAGCTTCACAATTTTATAAACTAACATGATAATAATTTATAATTTTTGAATTACAGAATATGTATGACGAAGAATAAAAAACATCGAGATCATTATGTCATGTTAAAAACTAACAGGGTTACTATTTTTAATATTTGAGATTATTTATCATTTTGCTTTCCAAACCGAAGTGGTTTCGGAGAAAATCGGAGGGAAATATCGCAATTTTGAGTACCCAGTACCTTGTAATCAGCCTTGTAATGTTCCCACTGCTAGGACTCGGGCCTACTCTCTAGGATAGGGAATGGGCCGTAATCCACCACGCAGGCCCAGTTCGGGTTGGTGGATGTCACATGTCTTCGAATTTTTGGTTCTAGGACATGCCGGTTTCCTCACGATGTCTTTCTTCACCGTTTTGAGAGCAGTGGTGATGAAATAAATTACACAAAGTAATACGCCTGGCTAGGTTTGAACACGCGATCTACAACTCGTAAGTCAGTGCCGTTATCACTTGGCCACCACTGCTCCGTACCCCAGTACCTTGCATAATTATACAATCTTCAATTAAAAACGCTATATTTTTAAGTTAAATAGTCTTCAACAAATTGTTTTTATAGATATTAAATGTGGTTTAGAGTGAAAGTGTAACGTGTTACCTACATAGTATATACTTTAGTCAATTAACAGTAGAGCGACTTTAAACTTTCAAATCATGTTAAGGACGAAGAATTGAATACAAATAATTTTAATGTAAAATGTGTTATATACCTTAGCCTATAAAATGTATTTATATGCCCTACATTTAGGCATATATATATATATTATATGCCTAAATGTATTTTTTTTAATATTTGTCTTTTATCCAGGGTCAAATTCTCAGAATATGTACCTAAGCAGCTGCCCTCGGGATCAAAAGTCACTATTACTTGAAATTAATGTTTGAGATTGTTGTTCTATGTTTTCATTAAATATTCATGCGCATCATGGCTGTATACTTTTGCTAACTAATCTAATTTAACCACGGTTAGAGCCAGCGTGCGTATCAAAAAAGTATTTCGAACAAACATAGTAGTGGACATTTTATATGGAACGCTCTTTTTTTCTTTTTCTTTTTTGGTTTTTCCCGGTTTGTATATTTAGTTAGTGTCAAATTAAGAAAGTATTTCGTTTTATATATAAAGGAAAATCATTTTGTTATGCATTAGAATGTATATATAACACAATCTAATGTTTTACAGTATTCTTCTGTATATGCTGGATTTTTGAGACCGGTCAATAAGTGCAGGTACGTTAACAAGAAAACATTCCTAAGAGACCATTCATAACTTTTAAGGTATTCCAAACTGCATTCATATATTTAGAATAAATATTTAAAAAATTAAAAAAAATCCGACTGCGAAAAAAATAATCTATACTTATAATAAATCTGTAGAAGTGAAAATTCTGTACATTGAAAATATCAAAAAAATAAATGGCAGGGGGTGTTACTAGACCGACACCGAACCCAAAAATGTGATTAAAAAACTTTTTGTCTGTCTGTTTGTTCAGGCATCACGCAAAAACTACCGGTTCGATAACGATGAAACTTGGTATAACCGATGCTGTCGTCTTAGTAACATCTACATGACTTTTATACAGTCATTAATCGTATTAGAGTCACGAAAACTGCTTTTAAGTGATAATCGTGTAAGAGTAATAAATTGCACGCTTATACAATTTCCAGTCAATATGAACACTTTTATACTACTATTTAATAACTAGATGACCTATAAGTGTATAAAAAAATTTCAACATTACAACCACAGCCAGGACAAGTCAATTGTAATGAATTTGGAATTGGTTCCGCACAAAATTTTGTTTAAAACTCTAGATAATTGAGTTCGATGCAAAGTGGGTCTAAAATATATGATGTTGCCCGAACCGCAAAATGTAGATCTAGTGGTTCTATAAAAGTAGAGTCAGGTTCTTTAAAGGTAGATTTGATAAATTATAACTTAATGATAGTTCCGGTTATGAAAGTGCAAGCGAAACTAGTAAAAATTCGTGATAATGTAAATGGGCAAAAGGAAAATTATTTTTTGCAAATAACATTACTAAAAAGTCATCCGTCTCTGGCACACTTCAAAGTGATCTTTAACTTTCATAAAAACGTGCCTCAGAAGATATAGAAGATATCAATAGCCATCTCAATTACATACTGTATCAATATGTTAAAAACTTATCAATGTCCTTTATATTTATTATATATAATTTTTTATTACCGCCGAAACCAACAATATATAAGTCACTAGTTTAATTATATATTTAATATGGTTTTTCATATGAGATTTTCTTTAAGTGAACCCTAATAATTTAGTAAATATGGCTAATAATTTCAATATACATATAAAAAATAAGTGGACGGAACGAAAAGTCGTCTAAATGTTATATTACGGTTGTGTTTTAAACCCTAAGTCGTATAAAGGTAATTTTTAACACTTTCGTTAAAATAAATTTTAAAATGTTGCTAAATTTAAAGAATTTATAAGGCGCATTCATTATATTGAGAAAACTATATCATATTACACAATAAAATTAATTTCCCAATAGATTAATGTACTTGAACACGATTTTCGACGATAAGATACCTAATAAATAAATAAAATGGCTGTACTCCTCATTCAATTATAAAAATATATGTTATTCTTAAACAGTATAAGATTAATAGTCTGGTTTTTAAATTTCAATTCACCACATTTATCTCATCACTTTACATCAAAATTCTTTATAAAAGTCATGATAACACTAGTTATTCGATAAAATGCCGCAAAGCAGCCCTAATAAACACCATAACTCGACGAAAAGAGGTCTTTATGACATCTATACGACCACTACATGATCAAATAGTGATTAATACGACTGCTGTGTCTCTCTAACTCTATTACGACACTGATTCGTATAAAATGGGCCTATTTTCGATCACATCAACGTGATAGCGACGTATTTACGACCAGCGTATAAAACCAAAAGCTAAAATCAGCACGTTGTGGCGACCGATCAAATGTTTGTTGGGGAGGCTCGCCGATTTGCGGAAGATCGTGCAGAATCCCCGCACCATTCGAATGGCCATGGCCCTCTGACAAGCGTTCAAGCAAGCATGGCCATGGCCCTCTGACAAGCGTTCAGCATGGCCGCAATCTAATCGAAGAGTCTCGACTTATAAAGATGGTACAAATAGTTACTAATGTTTTATGTATTTTGTTACAGGAACCGAACTGAAACCAGCCCTCGACAGATTCGTAAGTGTTCATAGATTTTATATATTCTTCAATGCGACTTTCTAAATTCATCAAATATCCGTAATAAAACAAATTTTCCAAAATCACTCAGCGAAAAAATTACCGAATCGCAATTTTATTGCTAATAATAAAGTAATGGACTGTATTCCATCCAAGTCTAAACAAAAAAAAATCCAGGGAAACCAATTCTCATCGAACCTTAAAGTCTTGGACACGCCACAACCGCCACTTACAGCTTAAATAACATATTATCCAAAAAAAGAAAACATACAGTTTGCGGCTTTATCGCATTCCGCGATCTCTTCCAGGCAACCTGGAAGTGGAATAAACAGAGATTGCCTGGACACAAAATGGTTGCACTTGGTGCATTTCAAAACAAGCTAAAAAATTAGTGGAAAACAAAAGGTAAGTTTTTTTTTTTAGGTGGTGTATCATCCAATCCTCCAATAATTACTCCTGCGTGTGCCTGACTTGAGCAGACTACCGCCGTGTCCTCGTGGGGGAGATCGGCGGTAGCGATCTCCCGCTCCAGGCCTTGGTACAGGCCATGGTCCGAAGCGAGGAGGAGTGGCTGGCGGCCGCCTCCTTCTGCGAAGCAGTAATGTTAGCAAAGGAGAAGGCCGCACGTGCACGCGCGAGTGCAGGGCACTCACGCCCCAGCCGATGGGATCCCGTACCTGACTTCCGGCCACCGAAGGCGCAGGCTTGCGGACGGCGAGCAATGGGTAGCTCGCCGTCCGACCGTCCGGTAACCATCCGGCCCGAGCCTAAGCCGTTGACGGCGCATATTTTTCCAAGCGCGCCTCAAGGGTGTCAGTAAACTATAGGGGCCATTAGAACCCAGCTGTGTTCCTTCAGTTGCCTTTTACGTTCCAGAACTACAGTAACTCTCATTCAATCCTGCAGCCCCTCAGAATATGCTTATACAAACATTAATAAAAATATTTCGACGGTCCGGACTAAGCGTTTCACTTCGATATTTATACCGCTTACATCGAAGGACTGGAACAATTTGGTCTTCCCGTTCAACTATAATTTGGGTGTCTTCAAGGCTAGAGTGAGGAGGCTCTTAATAAACTAGTGCGCCTCACCATCAATGATTGCATCACTGCTTACCATCAGGTGGGATCGCAGTCAAGCACTGGTTTATATCAATTTAAAAAAAAGACAATATAAGTAAGTTCCGTCAGACGACCTAATTTATGAGCAATAATTTATGGGGTAATTTTTACCGCGGTCGGAATCCAGCTACCAAACCAGAACAGAGTCAAGATTGCTGCCTGCAGGTTTTATGTTAATACTACCTAAATTAGATAAATTGAATCCTAGGCCGATGAAACCACGTGATATTTAATGAGAACCAATAAATCTGCCTTGCTTTTTCCCACCCACGCTCACTCGCGGACTGCGAGTAATGGGTAGCTCGGCGTCCGGCAGTCCGGTAACCGTAGTGTTCCACGCACGCCTCATGGAGATGTGTTACATAAGATCTTAAAAATTATTAAACAAGTGTACACGGACCCTGTCGGCGGGCACAGCAATTTCATAAAAATAAGTAGGTAGAAGTACAATTTTAAGACAACAAATTTATAATTAGAGAAAAAAATCGGATATACAACTCAAATTAAACGGAATACAAATGTTACTAAAATAGTCGATAAAAATAGTAGGTAAATGTCATAATTTCATTAAATTATACATTCTACATTCAAGACTCGGCCATGGTATGAAAGGCAACGAAGGAACAGAAATGGATTTTTAGTCAGTAAAAGTCTGACCTGCTCCGCCCAAGAGCGGGGGATGTCATTGGATGATTTTTCTACCGCAAAATAAAAACCCACGCTGGAATCAAATTCCAGTCAAACTGATGACAGCTCATTATCAATATTTTATTAACGGACCGTCCACTTTTCAGAAAAAAAATTGTTCGATTTTCAATTCAATTTAAAAAGTTTCTCAACCAAATGAAACATCATAATTAATCAATAAAATTGTAAAATAAAATGTATGTTGTGATTGTATTTTGTACCTACTAACCTAGTTCATAAGTTCAAATTGTTACTAACCATTAGGCATCATTGATATCTGAATAAAGAAGTTATTATTATTCCATTTATTCATTACCACCTCATATAAATTATATTTTTAAATATTTGAATAAAAAAATAAAAAGAACTTTAAAAAATAGTAGCCCACCGGCATCGGGAACAGGGTCCAAGCTATCGGTAGTCAGGGCTCCTGAGAGAGGAATCTCCTAACAATGCGCGCCGTGTCTAGGAGTACCGCTTTCTGGATCAGGCCCTTGATCCAGCTGCCTAACGAGAGCCTCCTTAGATGTTGTTCGAGGCTCTTAGCTATTAAGCCATTATTATAAATATAATTATGGTATAGTCAACGTGAATTTGATACAGTAAAAAAAAACGAAGCAATAATAGTTGAAAAGGTTTAGATGAAATGAAATTCGGTCAAACATTAGAACTTATGGAACTCGTGAACGGGTGCCATCAGTTGAGACTGGTCATCTCTTAGCTGCCAATGGCTTAATTCAATTTCTATCTTTTAATTCGTTTTTTTTTTACTTATCTACATTGTGCTCACATAATAGAAGCAACAAGAAATATATAACCAAGATTATATACGTACCTCACAATATAATTTAAAAGAGTGTCCATGGAATTTCTTGCACGTTCTTCTCCATAGAGATCTACGCTTTGAAACGTGCAATTTAGCCTCACTTTTTTTTTTTGTCTGACCTTCATTTGACTATTCATAAGTGTCTGTAAATTGTCAATTTGAAGTAAATGCTTTTGACTTTGACTGTGGAACACTAGGAAATAATAAGTACTTACCCCTTTTAGGTTCTCTGGTTGAAGATTTTCTCACTTTTGAGTACTAGTAACTAACAATAATAGAAATTATGCTTTGTTGTACACGTTTGAAATGCGCGAACGAATGCAAAGAAGTGTCTTGTGAAGTTGTGTCGGCGATAGGAAGTTACCTACTTAAACTTTGTAAGTTTTTAATCTACCTACCAATTTGATTTTAATTACAATACCACATTTTGTAACATCAATTTAAACTATAAAGAACCTTATTACCATTGATGCAAAGTCTAAATCTACTTGGTCGTTATCAGGAAAATCATAATTGTGAATTCTAGTAAAGGCGCTACTCATTTAGGGATGGGACAAATCGGTAAAGTAGGTCCGTATCGATAATTATTTATTGCATTTTTATAAACATTTCTCTAACACATGACACGTAATAACATAATTTCACGCTTTTTACCAATGTTATGTATTTATTATTTTTCCAATGTTTGTTTTGTCATTGTTTGTATTTATTATTTTGTTTCGATACCTACATAGTTTTATTTAACCTCCGTGGGTATAACCTGCGCTGTGCTGCGTTATTTATCGTTTTAAATATCTGCTGCGTTAGGCGCTGTTTTGGCCTTGCACAGATTTTAAAGTTATTTTTTTCCATACTTAAAATTCTACTGGATGTGTGAGGTACGAATAAACGTTTTTTTTTTCTTTCTTCATAAATTTTATTTATTTTTCTCTCTGGCTGGCTCCTTTAACTCTGGCTGGTTATCATTCAGAAAATTTATTTTTGTCTATGTATGTATATAATTCATAAATCGATAGATAATATACTATATACATAAATAAAATTGAAATATCTGTTATTATATTTCTATTAAAATATCAATTTTTGTACTACATGTATAATAAAAACCTATAATAAATATGCAAATTCACCAGTTTGTCGGTATCTCTGCCTGTTTGCTTTGATCTTTAAAACGGCCAGACCAATTTTGACGGCATTGTCACTAACGGATAGCTGATATTACAAGGAGTAACTTCTTTTCATTTTCCCTTAAAAACAGGGTTCCAAAATTTCCAAATAATGGAAAATGTCTTTGAAACGGTTGAACAAGATTTGATGGGACTTTCGCTGGGGTTTAGGTAATGTTATAATGAGCAACGGAAACTACTTTTTATTTGAAAATATTGTGTATGATTTAAAAAATATGTATTTATAAATGTATGCTTTACCTGAATAAAATACGTAATATGAATATTGAAATATCGATATCTGTCCACAACTCTAGCTGAGTAGGAAATGAAATTACATGTGCATGCGAATATGATCTCTATTTTAAACAGCTTAATAATCTGAATAGAATAATTTGATTTAACAGCGCCCTCTATCGTTGAGTAGCTGAAATCGAATCAAATAATAACGACTTTTGTTTGTTGTAATAAGATTCAATTCTTGACAACTTTATTAGGATGTTTTATCAAAGTTTCATTAGTAATTTGTAGGTAGTTATAACACTTTTTTTATGAGTGTATTATACAATTTAATTTGCAAATGTGTGAATTTGGCGTCACTGGTTTCCGTGCCTAGGATGTGTAGGGGTATTTCTACTGGTTTTTTTTTTCGTTTTTACTATTTCGTGTGGTTTTAATTACCTATTTTTGCGGAGCAGTTAGCCCAAACGTGGAAACAAAAGCTTCATAATACCTAAGTACCCATAAATAAGGATTAGTTACCTATTAAAGATTTTGGTCAGTGGGTCGTCTTAGTTTTTACAACACCGACCGACTTATCAACTAAACAATGAAATCTATTGTTTTTATTCAACGTATTCGGAAACAAAACACACCGATAGTAACTTAAATTACATTATAATGGGTTTATTTAACACTGAACCTAATCGTATTCACACTAGAAGCTTGTATTATTACTAAGAACTATTTTTTTTATACCTGCGACCGTTGAAACGTCACCGCGTCGTCATGTCATTGTCCCATTGCGAAAAAGAGACGAAGCTATACAGAACATATAGCATCATCCTTGTTTCACAGTCCGACCCTCGTATCGCTTAGAAAACGTCATTCTTTATTATTTTATTCCACATATTCAGTCTCCACAAAACATTCCAAGTGTTCACGTCAGTTTACTAAACAGTATAGTAATTACGAAAGTAGTAAAAATCTGTGACGATTATGGAGTCTCCAATAGCCGATATATCCGATTTAAAGTTGAAAGAAAAGTACGACCGATTCAGACAAAAAATAAATTGCCTGGTTGCACTGCATGTTCCAAAATGTAAAAAGGCTGCAGAAGGGAAGTTTTGGCCTGAAGATGTACAGGATTTTATTAAAACCAATTATGACGAAAGATACGAGCAAATTTTAAGAAAAGAACTCGCAGAAGAAATACCAGAAGCGGAACTAAATGATGTTCAACTACGATATATCCCTGACTACATTCGAGAACTCAAGAATAAAACTAAATATTGGAAGAAAGAATACAAGTTTTGGAACGACCAGATATCTGAGAAGAACTGGCATACATACAAAGAGGAGCTGATTGTAGAAACGATGAAACTAAAAACAGTTATAAAAAACTTGGACAAGTATTTGCTTCGGATGAAGAAATTGGAGAACCATTTTTCACAGTCGCTCGATCCAGAACGCGTTCAAACTTTAGTTGATTACATTAAAGAGAAAGAGAGCAATGATCTCGTTCTTGTAACTATGCTGGAAGCAGCTTTCATCGCCTTTGATTATGTACAACAAGCATATGTCCAATTTGCGATATATGCGAGGTATGGAGAAATCAGATTGTATCCTTCACGTCCAAACAGCTTGCAGGTTAAGAAAGAAGATTAACTTATCTTGAAATGCAGTGGACATGAGTCGGCTTCCAGTCTAGAAGAATGCAGATGAGTATCAGAGGGCATGGAGTGACTGCCCATTTGACTTCCAGAGTACAGTGATTATGTGATGATACCCCTCGGTTATTTTGTAAGTGGACGTGGAAAATTGTTTGGTTTAATTTAAACAGTAAAACTTTTGTTTAGTATAAGTTATAACTTATGTATGTATAAGTTCATTTATAAATATCTAAATGATTTTACGGTCTTAAATGTTTTTTTTATTATTTGGAATTTTTTCTCTAGAATTTGTAATTTATATTTTGGAATTACAGTCATAATTTTAAGTTGTAACTAAAGTATGTAAAGACTCATTTGTAAATTTCTAAATGATTTTATGGCCTTGAATATTTTTGTGTTGTTTGATGAACATTTTTCTGTAGTTTGTAATTTATATTTGGTAACTAAGGATGATTTTATTTTGTGATTAACAATAAAGTCATAATTTTAAGTTATAACTTATGTTTGTAAAGGTTCATTTGTAAATAAATAACTTTGTGGACTGAAAGTTTTTTGTATTATTTAGACATTTTTCTGTAGTTTTTAATTTATATTTGGTACTAATGAAGATGAGCAAAATTCATAATTTAGATTATTAATGAAAATATTAAAGTCAGAATATTCATAATTTAATAGGTGGCCTTCTTAAAAAAAGTACCTTACCTAACTTAGCTGCCAAGTTTCAAGTAAGTATAGATTTAAAAACACAACAAAAATCATAATTTATATTATGAATGTAAATAGTAAAGATTTTAGTCAGTAAAAGTCTGACACTATCTTGCGCTCCGCCCAAGAGTGGGATTTGCCATAAGATGATTTTCCAAACGAGAAAAAGAAATTGTTAAGATTTTTATTGAGTCTATTTATGATTTAAGTTTTTTTTTATTAATAACTTTATAGGAATATATACAAACTAAAATAATAATATTTACAAACGGGTAGGAAAAGAAATGATTGGGCATCAAAAAATTCATTCACATCGATATCAATGGGAAAAGTGCCCAGAACGCTGGCAGCATTGCCACGTTAGATAGCAATACTGGTTTGTTGTCCGAAGAAAAGCCCAGCCCTCTGGTCACGTATAGCATAGTCGGCCTTATAATGTTCCCACTGTTGGGACTCAGGCCTCCTCTCTAGGAGAGGGAATGGGCCACAATCCACCACGCGGGCCCAGTGCGGATTGGTGGATGTCACATGTCTTCGAATTTTTGGTTCTAGAACATGCCGGTTTCCTCACGATGTTTTCCTTCACCGTTTTGAGAGCAGTGATGATGAAAATAAATTACACAAAGTAATACACCTGGCTGGGTTTGAACCCGCGACCTACAACTCGTAAGTCGGGGCCGTTACCACTCGGCCACCACTGCTGGTCACGTATAGTAAAGTGATATTATAATTAATAATTAAAAAATGTCCTTCTTAAAAAAAACCCCGTTGTTACCTAAGTTAGCTGCCAAGTTTCAAGTAAGTTAAGACTTAAGCTGTAGCAGAAAAAAACTAATAAATTACCTTTAGCTAGACTGCAGCTTAAGAGCTTGAGCACTGAGCAATTAATAGGTACTAAAACTAATTAAATTATAATACTTTCAAGTAATAGCAGTGGTGGCCGAGTGGTACTTATCTGCCGCGGGTTCAAACCAAGCCAGGCACATATTGCACTTTGATCTTAGCCAAAAAAGGCCTTTTTTGTTTTTTTTTTATTCTCGATAGGTTCGCGCTTGACCGCCATCTCACCTGATGGAAAGCGATGATGCGGTCGACGATGGAACGCGCTTACCTAGAAGTAACCTATTCACTCTTGACTTAAAGATTACCGGGTTGTAGCTATCAGGAAACACACCGATTGATTGACCAGACCGAGCCCAGTCGTCAGCACGTAGTGATCCACGCGCTCCTCAAGGAGATGTCAGCAAACCGTAGGGGCCCAGTAGGGCCGATGCCCGCTAGCTAGAACCGCGGAGAATTTCTGAAGAGGAAACCCGTAGTCCTAGAACGCAAAGGGTAATTGAAGACCACAGGTGTGGTTTTAGTCAGTAAAAGTCTGACACGCCCTCCCGCTCCGACCAGAGCGCGAGAAGTCATTTGGATGATTTCCCAAATTATAAAAGCCAGGTGCATCACTTTGTATAATTTATTTAATCGCCACTGCTCTCGAAACGGTGAAGGAAAACCTTGTGAGGAAACCGGCATATCCTAGAATCAAAAATTCAAAGACATGTTTCACGCTTTATCATAAAAAGACCTAATTCAAAAAGGATGTATGAAAATTGAACCTTAAATTATATGACTTAAGATTCAATTTTCAAGTACCAGTTTTTGACTTAGGTCTCTTTATGATCAACCGTGCGATGTGTCATCCACCAACCCGCAGTGGGTCCGCGTGGTGGATTACGGCCCATTCCTTCTCTTGGAGAGGAGGCCTGAATCCCAGCAATGGGTACATTTAAAGGTTGTATTATGTGTGTAACACTATCAAGTAACTTTATTCTATAGGCTTGTCTGAATATTATGCAGCTAGAGAGTGAGCTCGAATTGCAAAATTCTTTCAGTATTGGATAGGCCAATTATCGAGTGTGGCTTTAGGCTATGAAACATCACGCTAAGACTCACGGGAGAGGAGCAGTAACCAAAGACGTGGGTGAAACCGCGGGCGACAGCTAGGTTAATTAATGCACAGATACTATTTATTATTAAACATGTATTTCTATAGGTTTGAATTACTTAGCCATCCATCCATCACACAATATCGAGGCTAATGTAGGAGATGTCAGCAAACGTGAAGGAACAGATATCCTCACGCCCCAGCCTCCACCACAGGAGACGCCCCGGGCGTCAAGTGATGCAGGACGATCACCAGCTACCGTTTTTATTTAAAGTTATTTTTTACGTAGTCGGGTTTTTTTATTTTTTAAATTTATTTTTTTATTTTACACTTTTTAGTTATCATAATCTAATATCGCTATGTTTTCACTCTATTTTAGGCGTACATATACCACTTAAAATTAATTTTTAATTCACATAACTACCTAGTCATCCGGCTAGGATGACTATAATAAGTAGGTTTTACAAATGTAAATGTAATGTAATGTGTATTTTTTGTAAATGTAATATCAAAAAAACATTTGTGTGAATTTTGAAATTTTTGGTAATCTAGCAAATGTTACAAGCAGTTACTTGGGCTAATTTTCATTTTCCTGTGGAAACGGGATTTCATAATATGGGATAAGTCTTCGCAATGGTTAAACAATATTTGATGGAACTTTTAATATGTTCCCATATTAAAAGTTCCATCAAATTTTACTTTGTTTTGTAACTAATGTTAATAACGAGTACCTTAATTCACTTATTACATTACATTATCTTAATTCCCAGGGAGAGTGTAAATCTCCGAAACGGTTGGAACAATTTTGACGGACGTTTCACTGACTAATATTTAATATTACGAGGAGTAATTCGGGCTAATTTTAATTTTTCCGCGGAAAAAGGGTTTCACAATACTGGATAAGACTTTGAAACGGTTGATTTTGACAAGACTTTCATGTAATAATAATAATACCTATATGGTAAAGGGCGACGAGACTAATCGGGGATCCAGATTTGGTCCAATCTATAAAGCCTCGAGCAAAGGCGCAGGGTAGCCAGCCTATCGGTATTTTACAGGTTACATTTTGGAGAGTGTGCGCGGGAATTGCATGACTTGATTCCACCATCTCCTTTCTACCATCGGACAACCCGACGAACGGCGAGTATCCACCCTTACGTTGTTGAAACTTCAACGGTCCGGACTAAGCGTTTCGCTTAGTCGTTTATACCGCGCACATCGAAGGACTGGAACAATTTGCCTGCTGCGGTCTTCCCGTCGAACTATAATTCAGGTGTCTTCAAGGCTAGAGTGAATAGGCTCTTAATAAACTAGTGCGCCTGACCATCAATGATTGCATCTCCGCTTACGGTGGGATCGCAGTATCGCAGTCAAGCACTGGTTTATATTGGTGATATAAGTCATGTGGTGATAATTTTTGAAACCCAAAACCATACAGTTTCCTTAGCATAATATGTTACTAGTGTGAAGTAATATTCGTAATTAGTATTTATTCTCCTCACGCGCGTAATAACTCGCTAGCGCTGTTTCATGAATTTGCTTGCTTGGAACTGCGTGGTATTTCGTTTTAAAAAAAATATCACCACATTACTTATATCACCAATATATCTCCCTTTACCATATAATACTAGCGACCCGCCCCGGCTTCGCACGGGTGCAATGCCGATAATAAATATACTACAGAATCATGTTTCTTGATGAAATGAAGAACCGCTCGACCGATTTTGTGCAAGCTTCACATAAACCATTCTACTAAATAGTCCGAAAAAAACCTAAACATTTGGTTTGGATAGGTGAGCCCGTTCTTGAGTTATAAAATTACAACGAAAAGTGGCATTGATTTATATATATATATATATATTTACTAATCAGCGAGCAACTTAATACAGTGGGCCCCCCGGTAATCCGGCCCCTGTCCGACATGGTCTATAATTTATTATTGAACATTTTTTTGATAATATTCGCTAATGCATGATTTTTTGATTATTTTAGTATGTACATTTGTTTGTACACAATTATTTCCTAATGTAAAGTTATTGCATATTTTTTGTAAGTTCTATAGCATTAATGACGTTAATTTTATAATAAAACGTACATAAGCTCTTTATTGTGTTGATTAATATACTAAATTTGACATACATAATGAAGTATGATTTGTACTTCAGAGAACATATATATAGTATAAAGAATCTTATCATTAGATCTGTAATTAGTCGGATTACAAGGTACTCTTTTGTAAAAAAATCCGGAATCCCCCTATAGTCCGGATTTTGTCTTTCTTAGGCAGTACTTTATAATCCAACAAATTCGATAGTTCGACACTGCCCTGCAAAATGTTTGTCGGACTACCGGGGGTCCACTGTACATTGGTTGATATGAACTTGTATTCTATTGAGCAGCCCGATAGCGCGACGGTCTGCACATACGTAATGTGCAAATTATTCATGTACCTACAAGTCCACGTACTAATAGATGTTTGCGTTTATTTATCTTGTGCGATAACTTTTTACCCACAATACTTGAATTTTGTATTAACGCAATTAAGTTGTCATTATTAATTAACATAAACCTATAATCGCTTTTATTTTCGGTTGGAAAATCATTCAATGACATCCCTCCCTCTTGGGCGTAGCGGGAGATAGTGTCAGACTTTTACTGACTAAAAACCTACTCCTGTTCCTTCTTTGCTTTCGTTTCAGGGCCCGGGGTTCTCTTTTGCATCACCCATGGCCATAGTAGGCTTCGACACTGCTGGGCCCCTTTGTTTTTTTAGCTGGGAATATCATCTAATGACATATCTCGCTCTTAGGCGGAGCGGGAGATATTGTCAGACTTTTAAGTCCCAAAAGTCTGACATGCCTTCCTGCTCCGCCCAAGAGCGAGAGAAGTCATTAGATCATTTTATTAGATGACCTAAAAAAAATAAAGTATGTTTCATTGGTTATTTTTAAATATCACGTACGGATAATCTATCGGTCTACAGTCGCAGGCATAAAACAATGACGGCGCGTACTGTTCCACGCGCGCCTCAAGGAGATGTCAGCAACCGTAGGGACCCAGCAGGGTCGAAGCCTACTGGGGCCATGGGTGAAAAAGAACCCCGGGGCCTGGGGCGAAGGCAACGAAGGTACAGGAGTGGGTTTTTAGTCAGTAAAAGTCTGACACTATTTCCCGCTCCGCCCAAAAGCGGGTTCTGTCTTTAGATGATTTTCCCACCTAAAAAAAAGAGGCCCAGCAGGGTCGAAGCCTACTGGGGTAAACAAAAGCAAAGAACGAACAGGAACGGGTTTTTAGTCAGTAAAAGTCTGACACTATCTCACGCTCCGTCCAAGAACGGGGGAAGTCATTAGATGATTTTCCCACCGAAAAAAAAAGGTATAAAACAATGCTTCTGCTTCTTAGTATTAAGCCAGACTTGTAGTCTTAGTGCGGTCTCAGACTCAGTGCAAAATAAACCTATTGTAATAATTATTCGGTGTGGTCTATTTCCCAATTCTTTGAATCAAAACAATAGGTTTTAATTGTTTAGAAGGTAAGTATTGTTAAAAATCAATATTTTCTACTAAGTAGGTAACGAATCCTTATTTATGGGTAAGAATTATGAAACTTTTGTTTACACCAAGGCTAAGTGCTACGTAGAAAAGAGATAATACAGAGCGAGTAATGATCGCTACCGCAAGTATTGTCAGTCAAAAATTTACCATCGCACTTATGTTTGTAAAGGTGAATGGTTGCGAGTGTGTCTATTATTATTAACCTTTCGAATGCCGTAATTAAAGATACAATAGAAAGACAATGAGAGAATGAACACCCGGCGTTCGCTTTGGATTTAATGAAATAAATATTCCGTCATGTTGAAATTAAGTTCTAAGCCAGGTAGTTACGGCTCCAGACACAGGAACCTTCTCACAATGCCAGCCGTATCAAGGAGTACTGCCTTCTTATTATTATTATTATATACTTTATTCCACACCTTAACTTAAAACAGGACAGACATTTCGACAGCGGAAAGGTAAAATCGCTTAACCGCCAATTTGGTCGTATTTCACATAAAATAAGTTAAGTAACTCGTTTTCGACCAAAGTGGCGGTTAAGCGATTTTACCTTTACACTGCCGAAATGTGAAAATGATTTTTTATACAATAAATAGCAAGTTCTCTATTACACGATGACTTTTCTATTTCGTCTCTAAAGGTGGACTTCCCAGTGGAGTAACTATTGAGTGGCTAGTGGATTTTTCTAGTGCTTTAGCAAAATTCAATTTCTTACTAAAAACGCGATCACTTGGGTGTAAATCAGCACCATAGAATTCATAATTATCAATCTAATACCGACGATGACGGTGCAAACAAAAATGATTCGTCTGAAGGTGAATTAATACATAGCTGTTATTGAATAATTTGTATGTTGATTTTCCTACTAATGTTAATCAATAAAAGTAATTTAAAATCTCCTCATTTCAATTTACCACAAAAATACATAGTAAATACAAGTAACATAGTCCAGAGGTGGGAACTTTCTCAGAACATTCCCAAATAACCTTTAAATTAAAATATCAGTTTCGACTGACATAACTTGATTTATGAGCGACCCTTATGGGGTAAGTTTCACCGCGGTCGGAATTCGGCTCGTTCCCGATTCAATACCGAATAGGAATTGGCCCTGCGAGTAATTTTATATTAGCACTACCATATACTATTACTTATTCTTTGGCGCTACCTACGTGAATACGATGACTAGAATCTTAGGAGGATTTAACTGCATGTTTTTAATGAGAACCAATCAATCTGCCTAGCTTTTTTTTCAACTATACTGTGGTCGGCTTCCAGTCTAACAGAATGCAGCTGAATATCTGTATTTTACATGGAACATAATATTCCTTATCTTTGGCATTTTTGTTAAAATATAATGAGAATAAATGTAATGAAATTATTTAGAATTTTAGAGGATAAGTAAAAGTATAACTGCACTGTAGTTATAATGAAATAAACTTATTATTCATAACAGTACATATCATATATAGATTTATTTTAACTAGCCAACTTTATTAACGTTGAAAATCATCCAATGACTTCTCCCACTCTGGGTGGAGCAAAAGGGCGTGTCAGACTTTTACTGACTAAAACCACACCTGTGTCCTTCAGTTGCCCTTTGCGTTCTAGGACTACGGGTTTTCTTTTCAGGAATTTCCCGTGGTTCTGCTTCTGCCCTACTGGGCTCTTACGGTTTTCACTTTGAGGAGTGCATGGATCACTAAGCGCTGTTGACGATTGGGCTCGGTCCAGTTAATTAACGGACGGCCGGACGGCAAGCTACCCATTGTTCGACGTCTGCAAGCCCGCGTCTACCGTGGCTGGTAGTCGGGGTCGAAATTTCGACGGCTGGGGCGTGAAGACCTTCGTTCCCTCACGCGTGCGGCCTCATCCTTCACATTACTGCTTCGCAGAAGGAGGCGTCCACCTGCCATTCCTCCTCGCTCCGGACCAGAGCCTGAACTAGGACCTTGGAAAAATGGCAAAAAAGGAACAGGGGTGGATTTAAAGTCAGTAAAAGTCTGACACTATATCCTGCTCCACCCAAGAGCGAAGGATGTCATTAGATGATTTCCCAACCCGAAAAAAAAGACGCTTAACGTCGTGTTTTTCAAAGCACAGAGAAGTCTCAGTATAAAAATGTTTGTGTGATAAGCATGATCATTTGGTTTGTGTCTGGGTGTAATTTACCTATAATATATATGTATTTAGAAATATATAAGTATGTTTATCAGTTGTCTATTACTCATAACACAAGCTCTGCTTAGCTTGGGAGTAAACGGCGTTGTGTGAAAGTTGTGGAATATTATTATTATAATGAAGAAGCTGCTGCCAGTGCCTTCATCTGCGTGAAACTATAAAATTGTCCCAAGGGAACATACTCCCGGAATACCAAAGTTCAGCCATAGGTACGAGCGTGAAGAAGTAACGAACATTGGAAAGGTAAAATCGCTTAACCGCCACTTTAGCCGAAAACGAGTTATATAACTTATTTCAAGTGAAATACGACCAAAGTGGTGGTTAAGCGATTTTACCTTTCCACTGACGAAATGATTGTCCTGTCTGTTAAGGTGTGGAATAAAGTATATAATAAATAATTATAAACGTGATACAGTATTCCTCGATACGGCTGGCATTGTGAGGAGGTTCCCGTCTCTGGAGCTCTAACTACCGGTGACTTGGACCCTTATTTCGACACAACGAAATATCTAATAATAATACACAAACTCACAAACATTCACCTTTACGAACATAAATGCGATGGTAAGTTTTTGACTGACAATGCCGCGGTAGGGATTATTACTCACTCTGCATTATCTCTTTTCTCCGAAGCACTTAGCCTTGGTGGAAACAAGTTTCATAATACTTACCCATAAATAAGGATTCGTTACAAATATTGACTTGTAACAATACTTACCTTCTAAGCTTCTAAACAATTGAAACCAATTATTTTTATCCCACGTATTCGGAAACAGAACACACTGATAACGAATTAAATTACAATGGGTTTATTTTGCACTGAGCGTGAGACCGTACTGATACTACAAGCCTGCCTTATTACTAAGAACCAGTGTTTTATACCTGCGACCATAGATTGGTAGAATAATTAGTCCTTTTAAACTCCTTAAAAAATAAAAGGCCCATTTTGACATTTGAAAAATACCCTTGAATGTAACTTGGAACGAAACTGAAAGAAACAATAAATTAATAATTAATTTCATATGATTTGTTAATCGTTAACGCTAGTAGAAAACTTCAAATGTATGGTAATGACGTCATTCCAATTGACGTCAATTCTCAGTCACGTGGTCAGAAAAAATAAATCGAGGCGATCGACGAAAGGTAATCGAAACGAAACGGTCGTGACTTAACAAAGCATGCCGTTATTTTTTTAAATTTGCAAATGACTTTGATTTAACGTTTCGTATTCAATTTTCTCTTTAATTCAAAAATTATCTTCAAATTATTGTACTGTAAATTCATTTGATTATGAAAATTGCTGTGTGTGATCTAAAACATTATTTTTAGTACTTTTTTACACATACATACATAACATACACGACCTTATAATGTTCCCACTGTTGGGAATCAGGCCTCCTCTCTAGGAGAGGGTACTTTTTTTTAAGTAACGTAATTTTAACAATCAAGGGATTGTTAATCGTTCTGAAATGATTGCGAATAGATGCGATTTGCTTGTCGCCTTTCTTTATCATTGTTTACCTAATCTCCAACAACGGTCGACAAGGTGGGACCGATGACCTGGTGAAAGTTGCAGGAATCCGATGGATGCGAAACGCACAGGACCGTTAATTGTGGCAACATTTAGGGGAGGCCTATGTCCAGCAATGGACGTCTATCGTCTGAAATGATGATGATGAATGATGACCTAATCTCAGATTATAAGTTAGCTTTAAAGAAAAGAACAATTATTATAGCTCACTTAAAATGAGCAATATTGCTCATTTTAAAATATTCGCTATATATTTTATAAATATCGTAATATTTGCATCTGGTGTGTTGGTGACGTCATAGGGTAAACAATTTTTTTTTATTCTTCCAGTAAATCATTAAACAGTTTACCAATTTAAAACCCGTAACAACATATGTAGACAGTTACCGCCTACTTTGTACTAATATTTTTCTAGGTATTCAATAATACAATATACCAACACCTAATGATCTAACAATAAGTAAAGCACTCAGATAACAAATCTTTTATTCTTAAAACCATTTTTTTTACCTGCGTATGACCCGTGTCTACTGTCAGTTATTGTCTCATATTGGGAAAGGGATGGATATATACAGGTCGTATAGCGCCATCTCTTTCTCACCATGCGGACCCTCGTAACGCATAAAAACACCACGAAACTTGTTATTTTATGCAGTCTTCTGTTAACCGTTCAAGTGTCCACATCGCTTTGCACAGTAATAAAGTTAACTTTCATTCACGTTAGTAAAAAGTTCTTAGTGATCATGGAGTGTCCAACAGGAAGTGTCGAGATGGATCAGAAGCAAGATGAAGTTCATGAGATATTTTATACAAGTGTTCTAACACGCCCAATATCAAAAGCTACCCTCAAAAACATTCGGCTCCGATATATTCCTGACTACATACGGGAACTCAGGAATAAAAAGGATTATTGGGCGGAGGAGTACCAAAAGTACCAGGACCCCATATCGCAGAAGAACTGCAAAGAATATCAAAAACAATTAATGGACGAAATAAAGAAACATAAAACGATCTTGAAAAATTTGGACATTATGAGAGGTATGTTCGTGACATCGGACAATTACAACTATTTCTCGCAGTCGATAGATCCGGACCGCGTACAATCTATCGTCAACTACCTCAAAGTAAATCAGAGTGACCACGATATATATTATAAGCTGACGGAGCATACCCCGGGGCAGAATGTCGATTATGAAAATTTTTTTTACGTCGTATATTCCATTTGGTGTTTGTACGGCGAATTTAGGGTACGGCCGTCACGTCCCAGTTGTGCTTCACAGATGAAGGATGAAGAGTAATTTTGTTCGGAAAGACATTTTTTTGTGTTACTTGTAAGATATAAATAATGTGTAATTTTTAACTAGGTTAAGTCGTTAGGTTCTAGGTATAGTCATATGTTTTGTATAATATTCTTAATAAATTAGTTCATGATTATGTTGTGTTTTTTATTTCTATTACAATTTCCCTGTAACACTTTTAATGTGTACTATAGATTTCATACAAATACACACTTTTCCAACAACTCCACATACAAAACACTTCACACATACAAGGGCTGATATATTAACAAAGGGCTAACATTACCTGAGGTACTGGAGGTGTGGAGAGGTCTACCACAACTATTAGAACAATGCTGGAAGTAAGGTCAAAATCCCACGTTTGCTCTGTGAGAGTCAAAATGACGGGTGGTGGTACACCCGTCATTTTGACAGAGTTAATTAAATTATAGTAATTACCGATAAAATGTGCCAAAAATGTACTATTCAGTACCTCTAATATATCTGTACCTCCTTCAGAATGAAATTATTTCAAAATTAAGGTACACCCGCCATATTGACGTCAAGATGGCGGGTGTTCTGTTATATTTTATTATTTAACTATTACTCATAAAATATAATTACACCAAAAAAATGTACCTAAAAAGTACCTCAAGTAGAAAAGACCACACACTTGATCAGCTGAATAGTTTCTGAGAAATAAAACAATCATGTCCCATTTTAGGTACATTTTATCGGTAATTATTAATTCGCTGTGGTACACCCGCCATTTTGACTCTCACTTTGCACTTACGAATCTCCACTCAAACAAGCCAATAAAGGCAAGAGTGAGATAGAAACTGTTCCTCGTCAGTGTTTATTACGGCTGGTCAATAAAGGCAAGCCGGAGAGGAACAACACTTCTCCCACACAAAAACCAACTCAAAGCGTGTTCTTTGAGTTGGTTATTTTTTTAACCTGTGTAGGTTAGAATTAGTCAGTAAAAGTCTGACACGCCTTCTCGCTCTACCCAGAGCGGAAAAAGTTATTTGATAATTTTCCATCGAAAAAAAAGTAGTCTTTCTGACTAGAGACCCTACCACGACCTCTTAACGCGATTCATTTAACGACCTAAACTATTAAAGGGATGAAGCTATGTAGATAAGGTGTATAGGTCTATTTATATCGAGAATTATCTGTTTATTTTGAGTAGCAATGACTCATTTTAGTTACATAATGACATACAGACAATATATATCATAAAATTACATCATCATTTCAGCCGATAGACGTCCACTGCTGGACAAAGGCCTCCCCCAAATGTCGCCACAAAGAACGGTCCTGTGCGTCTTGCATAAAATTACATACAATTGAAATAATAAAATTAAATTAATTTAAATTGCATTGGATTATCATTAAATTGCATTAGATTATCATTGGATTATTAAAGTCCCAGTATTTAGTAAGTTCACAGAAATTGCAGACAGACATGGTAGCCAAGTAGATTAGTCTATACATAATGATGAAAGAAAGTAAAAAAAAATGTTTGTTCGTGCCTCACACAATCGTGTAAACTAAAATTACACACTAAAAAAAGAAAGGTATAATCAGTGTGAGGCCAAAAAGGCACCTAACTCAGCATATGCAGATGTCAGCAACCGTAGGGGCCCAGCAGGGTCGAAGCCTACTGGGGTCATGGGTGATGCGAAAGAGATCCCCGGGGCCCTGGAAATAAAATGGCAGAGAAGGAACAGGAGTGGGTTTTTAGTCAGTAAAAGTCTAACACTATCCCCCGCTCCGCCCAAGAGCGGAGATGTCATTAGATGATTTTCCCACCAGGAAAAAAAAAAAAAACTCAGCATATGCTGCGTTATTTAAGACGATAAATAACGCAGCGCTGGTATTCTGTTAGGGCCCACTGTGATGCCACGAACACACTTACGGACGTTAAATAGTCTATCTAAATAATATAATAAATAATGAAGAGATAGATAAAATTCGTGAATTTATGTTTATGTGTGTAATGTAAATGATAAACAAATATATTTAAAAATACTGCATATAAGAATAAATAATAAACCTTCGAACGACGCCTAACGCTCCAACATATACCATGATGGACCCCAATGTCATCCCTTCAGGGGGTAAATTTTTCAAAATCAGGGGGTAAACTTTTTTACCGCATGCCTTTTTCATAATAACTATTTTCACGCCAAAGCCACTTTTCAATAGCTATGTGTGATAAATCGTTACATATTATTTTTGAGCTACATAAAAGTCACTATAATAATATTTCAATTCCGTTCCTGAATTTTTTTCTGTGACCCATTATTTTTGCGGCTCAGTGTATTAAAAATGTAGGAAAAGGTAGCTTACCCAGCGACAGGCATTTTTAACGAACCCTTTATAAACAAAGTCAATGTAAGCAGTTGATTGAAAGAATTATAACAACGTAAACAGACACTGCAGAACAACGACGGAATTAATTTATTATGATTAATCAACATTGTTCCAATGTTTTGTTGGCAGTATCCTGTTTAGATTGGAGAATTATTATGTTTTTCAAGATAGAGCTGTTCGTTCAGTAGATAATTTTCGGCTTTTGCGTTGTTAATGGTGACTATGATTTCTTCTAATAAGCACTTAATCAATACTCCAATAGTACCTAATTTTTGTAATTAGGTGCTATTGGGTTATTGATTTCGTCACTATCCATATCAACATTTTTGACTTTTGAGGGTCAGTCACTATTTAAATATAGTTTAATAATATTCCACACAACAATACAAACACACAATATTCGTGAGGAAACCGGCATGTCCTAGAACCAAAAATTCGCAGACATGTAACATCTACCAACCCGCACTGGGTTGCGTGGTGGATTACGGCTCATTCTCTCTCCTAGAGAGGAGGCCTGGGTCCCAACAGTGGGAACATTATAAGGCCGACTATGCTATGCTATGCTAATATTCTACAACATTCACACAAAGCCTTCTATCTAGTCTCAAACTAAGCAGAGCTTGTGGTATGAGTAGAAGATGACTGATAAATATACTTATATATTTCAAAAATACATACATATTAAACTCACTATAAAATAAAAGGCTTGTTTTGACATTTGAGAAAAACCCTAGAATGTAACTTGGAACGATACTGAAGGTAACAATAAAATAATAATTAAGGGTCCGGTGGGGTAGTAGCTATTTTAGTAGTAGCTACCGCACCGGACAAGCCGCCAGGTAGTCAAAATACAAATGTCAAAAGGGGCCGTTTATTTTTTGATAACTTTATAGATAATTTACACACAGACACAGAACAAATGATCGTGCTCATCACACTAACACTTGTCCTGGATAGAAATCGAACCCACGACTTCCGGCATAGCAGTCAGGGTCTCTGGCTACTAGAGCAACAGGCCTACCAACTCCAAAAGTTTCTATAAAGTCCACAAAGGAGCCTCCGCGAGTGGCGTTAAATATATCGTTCTGCGATTCCAAACGCCCAGCGTACCCTCTACAGCTAGCACTCAGTAATGCAGAGTCTAGCTGACAAAAGCTAAAACTACATTAGACCGACGCATACGTGTAACACGCCTGATTAGTACGTAGAATGACGTCGCGTGGTGTGGATCGAGTGTAGCGCTACAAGTCTAGTTGCCATATAAAATGTATGGAGACCGTGCCCACATCGGCGTGTGTGGCACACGTGTGCGCAGTGTATTTCTAGCTTTATCCTTTCACCATGATGGTAAACGGACACGGCTCTTTTCAGGGCCATGACTAACGGCCCTTCGTGAGGCCACTGAACTAAAACAACACCTTTGAGGAGAACGACCAATGGCTTTCCAAGCCCGCACTCACTGTTACCTTAATTAATATTGAAGGTTTCAGAGAAAACCAATCTGATCTACTGCCCCAACTACGCCAGACCATGAATTATGACATTACATTCACAAAAAACTTCTAAGAAATCTTGCTACGTTCGCGTTAGAGCAATTATTAGAAATGGTAAGGCAATTATTACTTTTGGTACTTGCCCTTAACCACAGTACAGGATATAAAGAGTAGAACATCTACAAACAAATTCACGCACTTACACACTCCTGCTACACGGCCTTTAGAGTGTGTTTCAGATAAAGAGAATGAGCGGAGCGGAGCAGAAAAGTACAGCGACCAATCATAGACGAGACGAGATACGTGATACAAATAACTATAAATATTATTGTTTGTTTCTTGGGTGACTCCGATCCTTTTCACTCACCTCCGCTTTAGCCAAAACAATATATTTGTGGACTTGAGAGTTATTTAAATGTGTTATTGAAACCATCCTAACTAATAGGTAATAAAATGCAAAATTAATTTTTGTTTCTACCTTGTCCATAACCTTTTCATGCCTAACTGCTGAACCGAACATTATAAAATTTTGCATCACCTGTAATAAGCAAAAATACCAGTGTTCATAATTTGAATATTGTTCCCCATAAATAATTGAGCGACGAGTGTACATTAGTGAGCCAATAAGTGTAGAACAATTAAAACAGCGTATATTGGATGGATTTGGCGAAGTAAATAGTGAGCGAAGCATACTTGTATCATTAATAAACAATTTAATTAAGCGTGGGCGTCTTTGTGTTGATAATGGTGGTGGAAATTTTGAACAGATAAAATACCTGTAAGTTTTTTAAATGTAAATACGTAAATTTCATAATGACCCAATTTATACAGACCAAGTTTATTTAAATATCAGCTGATTCAAACTTTATAAATACGCCAAAATTACTTTTTTACAAATTTTGAAGCTTCAATTTAATTTGATTTCTTTTTACTTTTCATCGGGCCACCAGGCGTTCGGCAATGCGTCACCGGTACATGGTGGACATCCCACCTATACGCACGAAACGTTTTGGGAACACATTAATTGTGCGTACAGCTAAGGAGTGGAATTCCTTACCGGAATCTGTGTTCCCTGATGGCTACAACCCGGGAATCTTTAAGTCAAGAGTGAATAGATTACTTCTAGATAAGCGCGTTCCATCGTCGACGGCATCGTCGCTTTCCATCAGGTGAGATAGCGGTCAAGCGCGAAGCTATCAAGAATAAAAAAAAAACTTTAGATACCTAATTGATTTCTTAATAATTCAATCCGTGTATGAAATGAGTATTATTTTTCCGTAAACTGTTTATTTTACTTTTTCTTAGTTTTCAATCGTAAACCATAAAGATGCGTTTTAGTTACCTACACGTTAACAGCTTTTGGAGGCAGGGCAAGTTTGAGCGAGAGCACGCGAAAGCGAGAACAAGAGAATATGATCAATGGCTACTGCTATGAATAGCCTGTACAATATTTCCATCCATAAATTGAGTGACGTTTTGGGATATAAACAAACACTAATAACTTTGCTGTTTATAAATATTAGTTATTGACACTTTATTTAAATAACAACAAGACCTGTTCTAATAAGCCCTTTAAATATTTGTACTAATTAAAAACTAGTGGTGTATAATAATAGAAAGAAAGAAAGAATGGTACCGGTGGCTTGGACTCTAATTTCGACACAACAAAATATATAATAATAATACACAAACTCACAAACATTCACCTTCACAAACATAAATGCGATGATAAGTTTTTGACTGACAATGCCGCGGTATGGATCACTTTGTATTATCTCTTTTCTACGAAGCACTTAGCTTTGGTGGAAACAAAAGATTCATAATACTTACCCATAAATAAGCATTCGTTACAAATATTGACTTGTAAAAACACTTCCCTTCTAGGGTTCTAAACAATTGAAACCAATTGTTTTTATTCAACGTAACTATTCGGAAACAGAACACACTGATAACGAATTAAATTACAATGGGTTTATTTTGCACTGAGCGTGAGACCGTACTAATACTACAAGCCTGCCTTATTACTAAGAACCAGTGTTTTATACCTGAAAAGTCAAATAAATTCTATTCTTACAGTTTGTTCAACTAGGGTGAAAATATAACGTAGCATAGCATAGCATAGTCGGCCTTATAATGTTCCCACTTTTGGGACTCTGGCCTCCTCTCTAGGAGAGGAAATGGGCCGTAATCCACCACGTGAGCCCAGTGTGGGTTGGCGAATGTCACATGTCTTCGAATTTTTGGTTCTAGGACATGCCGGTTTCCTTACGATGTTTTCCTTCACCGTTTTGTGAGCAGTGGTGATGACATAAATGCACAAAGTAATGTGCCTGGCTGGGTTTAAACCCGCGACGTACAACTCGTAAGTCGGGGCCGTAACCACTCGGCCACCACTGCTCCCCATAACTAAACATACTAACTGACCATAGCTCGGTAGATTAATTTTATAAGACCTTTAAAACTCGTTAAAAACTAAAGGACCCGTTTTGACATTTAAAGAAAGAAATACCCTAGAATGTAACTTGAAACGAAACTGAAAGAAACAATAAATTAATAATTAATAACATAAAGTGTTTTACAAAAATACATAATAATTTTTGGCGTGTTAAATAATATGATGGAATATATTGCGAGTATTATTTTTGCGTAGGTATTTAAGTATTCGTTTTGACAGATGTCAAAACAGGCAATTTATTTTACAACAACTTTAAAATATCACATAGTTTCATATGAGATATTTAATCATTATCATAATTTCAGGCGATAGACGTCCACTGCTGGACATAGGCCTCCCCCAATGATATTAACTTTCCCTAACTGTGCTGGGATCGGTTCGGTCATTTTCGCAGTAGGCGACAACAACAGCGACTCGATATTGTCGATTGATAGTTTCATACATTTCCTCAAGAAAAATGTAATTTGCTATATATATGACATAAGTAGGTAGGCTACTTATGTCATAAATTTTATAATTTTTACTTATTTTAGTTTTACATGTTAGGTTACTTTTTTCGTGGTCTCTCGGATCGGGGGCCCCACCAGGCCAGGGGTCCGTCGCATGTTGCCAGCCTTGTCACCTTATAGTTACGCCACTGCTTTCAGTATCACCTGTATGAACTTTAAAAGAGACTTTGACCCCTGAATTTGTTAAAAATTTGTTTCGGTGTCTTCTCAGGGTAGTCAGCTAGGAAACACCGGCCTCATATAGTTTAATGACGAATAAAAAATTACGTGTAAAAGTGTTTTTAAAAAACCCTATTTGCAAAATAAATTTCATTTATCATTATCATTTATAACTCACTTAAAATGAGCTATATTATAAATATCGTAATATTCGCATCTGGTGTGTTGGCGACGTCATAGGGTAAACAATTTTTTTTATTCTTCCGGTAAATCATTAAACAGTTTGCTAATTTAAAACCCTTAACAACATATGTAGACAGGTACCGGCTACTTTGTACTTAGATTTTTCTAGGTATTCAACAATAAAATGTACCAACACCTAATGATCTAACAATAGGTAAAACTCTGAGACAACAAATCTTTTATTTTTAAAACAATTTTTTTTTACCTGCGTCCCGAGTCGTATCCACTGTCAGTTATTGTCTCATATCGGGAAAGGGATGTACATATACAGGCCGCATAGCGCCATCTCTTTCTCACCATGCGGACCCTCGTACCGCATAAAAACACGACGAAACTTGTTATTTTATGCAGTCTTCTGTTAACCGTTCAAGTGTCCACATCGCTTTGCACCGTAATAAAGTTAACTTTCATTCACGTTAGTAAAAAATTCTTAGTGATCATGGAGTGTCCAACAGGAAGTGTCGAGATGGTTCAGAAGGAAGATGAAGTTCATGAGATATTTTATACAATTGTCCTGACAAGCCCAATATCAACAGCTACCCTCAAAAAAATTCGGCTACGGTATATTCCTGACTACATACGAGTACTCAAGGACAAAAAGGATTATTGGGCGGAGCAGTATCAAAAATACCAGGACTACATATCGCAGAAGAACTGCACAGAATATCAGAAACAATTAATGGCCGAAATAAAGAAACATAAAACGATATTGAAAAATTTGGACATTATGAGAGGTATGTTCGTGCCATCGAATAATCACGACTATTTCTCGCAGTCGATAGATCCGGACCGCGTACAATCTATCGTCAACTACCTCAAAGTAAATCAGAGTGACCACGATATATATTATAAGCTGACGGCGCATACCCCGGGGCAGAACGTCGATTATGATAATTTTTTTTACGTCATATATTCCATTTGGTGTCTGTACGGCGAATTTAGAGTTCGGCCGTCACGTCCCAGTTGTGCTGCACAGATGAAGGATGAAGAGTAATTTGGTTCGGAAAGACATTTTTTTGTGTTACTTGTAAGATATAAATGTGTTATTTTTAACTAGGTTAAGTCGTTAGGTTCTAGGTATAAGTAGTCATAAGTTTTGTATAATATTCTTAATAAATTATTTCATGATTATGTTGTGTTTTTTTATTTCTATTACAATTTCCCTGTAACACTTTTAATGTGTACTATAGATTTCATACAAATACACACTCTTCCAACAACTCCACATACAAAACACTTACACACATACAAGGGCTGATATATTAACAAAGGGCTAACATTACCTGAGGTACTGGAGATGTGGAGAGGTCTACCACAACTATTAGAACAATGCTGGAAGTAAGGTCAAAATCCCACGTTTAATCTGTGAGAGTCAAAATGACGGGTGGTGGTACACCCGTCATTTTGACACAGTTAATTAAATTATAGTAATTACCGATAAAATGTGCCAAAAATGTACTATTCAGTACCTCTAATATATCTGTACCTCCTTCAGAATGAAATTATTTCAAAATTAAGTTACACCCGCCATATTGACGTCAAGATGGCGGGTGTTCTGTTATATTTTATTATTTAACTATTACTCATAAAATATAATTACACCAAAAAAATGTACCTAAAAAGTACCTCAAGTAGAAAAGACCACACACGTGATCAGCTGAATAGTTTCTGAGAAATAAAACAATCATGTCTCATTTTAGGTACATTTTATCGGTAATTATTAATTCGCTGTGGTACACCCGCCATTTTGAACAACCAACTCAAAGCGTGTTCTTTGAGTTGGTTGTTTTTTTAACCTGTGTAGGTTAGAATTAGTCAATAAAAGTCTGACACGCCTTCTCGCTCTACCCAGAGCGGAAAAAGTTATTTGATAATTTTCCATCGAAAAAAAAAGTAGTCTTTCTGACTAGAGACCCTACCACGACCTCTTAACGCGATTCATTTAACGACCTAAACTGTTAAAGGGATGAAACTATGAAGATAGAGTGTATAGGTCTATTTATTTCCAGAATTATCTGTTTATTTTGAGTAGCAAAGACTCATTTTAATTACATAATGACATACAGACAATATATATCATAAAATTACATCAACATTTCAGCCGATAGACGTCCACTGCTGGACATAGGCCTCCCCCAAATGTCGCCACAAAGAACGGTCCTGTGCGTCTTGCACAAAATTACATACAATTGAAATAATAAAATAAAATTAATTTAAATTGCATTGGATTATCAATATCATTGCAATGGATTATCATTAAATTGCATTAGATTATCATTGGATTATTAAAGTCCCAGTATTTAGTAAGTTCACAGAAAATTCCAGACAGACATGATAGCCAAGTTGATTAGTCCATACATAATGATGAAAGAAAGAAAGTAAGAAAAAATGTTTGTTCGTGCCTCACACAATCGTGTAAACTATAAAAAACTTTTTACAAAAAAAAGATAACCGCCTTCACTAAAAAAAACATTAAAAGGATAAAAATAACTTTAATTTCGGAAGTCGGTGTTTCTCGGTATTATTTGTATCTTATTTAACACCGACTTCCGAAATTAAAGTAATTTTTATCCTTTTAATGTTTTTTTTTAGTGAAGTCGGTTATCTTTTTTTTTGTAAAAAGTTTTTTATTTCACACTTTTTAGTTGGGATACACTTATAAACAGGGTGCCTATTTTTCATCACAATTCTAATTAATCCAAACACTACTAGGTTACATTGTTTTATTACGAAGTCCCTGTGTCTACCTTCCACCTTCCGGCTCCATCATCAGATCAGTTCGATAAAACCTTATAGCCAAAGTGCATTTCATGACATTTCTAATAAGCCCAAACACGGCTAGGTTACATTGATTAATGACGGAGTTCCAGTGCCTACCTTCTGGCTCCATCATCATCATCAGATCAATTTGATGGTACCATTTTCAACGGAACTATTCAGAACCATTAATATATTTGTATTATCATAGTTGCTTAACTATCTTCATTGTGATATCTATGCGAGTATGAAGTTCCGTTGACCATTTCTGATCTTCTTCATGAGTTCCACTTCATCACATGTTACTTTTTGACTGTAAATGCTTAAGTTCTCGATGAAAATACCAAAATCACTATGTAGTTGCCTATAATATTTGAGAAATTCCCTCGATTTTGCCAAGATTCCATCATCAAATCCTGACTTGGTTACTATGGGACCATTTGGGAAGTATACTCTATCTAACAAAAAAATAATTTTTCAAATCAGTTGGCAAGCGACGAAGTTATGCGCGAACAAACATAAAAAAAATTACAAACATCCGAATTGAGAACCTCCTCCTTTTTTTGGAAGTCGGTTAAAAATTACACACTAAAAAAAGAAAGGTATAATCAGTGTGAAGCCAAAAAAGCATATGCTGCGTTATTTAAAACGATAAATAACGCAGCGCTGGTATTCTGTTAGGGCCCACTGTGATGCCACTAACACACTTACGGACGTTAAATAGTCTATCTAAATAATATAATAAATAATGAAGAGATAGATAAAATTCGTGAATTTATGTTTATGTGTGTAATGTAAATGATAAACAAATATATTTAAAAACACTGCATATAAGAATAAATAATAAACCTTCGAACGACGCCTAACGCTCCAACATATACCATGATGGACCCCAATGTCATCCCTTCAGGGGGTAAATTTTTTAAAATCTTTTTTACCGCATACCTTTTTCATGATAACTATTTTCATGCCAAAGCCACTTTTCAATAGCTATGTGGGATAAATCGTTACATATTATTTTTGAGCTACATAAAAGTCACAATAATAATATTTAAATTCCTTTCCTGATTTTTTTTATGTGACCCATTATTTTTGCGGCTCAGTGTATTAAAAATCTACTAAAAGGTAGCTTCCATATCAACAGGCATTTTTAATGAACTCTTTGTAAACAAAGTTTACAAAGAGTTTTTTTCTTTCGTTTTTCATCGTCTTCACTATCGGAGTATCATTCGTACTGCAGGTTGCCATCCGCGTTTGGTTAATATATCGACGAGTCATACACACGGCACACACACACACAGAGACACACACACACACGCACAGCCTAAGTGTGGAACTCTCTGCTCATCAATTCTCAAAGCTAGAATATCTTTATCCATTTTTAGGGTTCCGTACATCAAAAGGAAAAAATGGACCAAGATCACTTTGTTGTTCGTCTGTCGGTGTGTCTGATAAATTTCGACAAATTAGCGTATAAATTTAATTTAATAAATTAAGATCCGTGATGGTGGGCAAGTCTATGTCAGCCATACGCGTGCTCGTGGATGATGAAACAGGTGGAAGAAGACCGTTGTCCAAGAGTGGGATAGAATATAGACTACCAAATAAAAATTTAAGCTCTATATAATCTCATACGCCCAGAAACTAGAATCTTAACGAAGTTAGAGTACGAGCAGGGGTAGCCCAGTGATTACGGCTCCGACTTACGAGTCGGTCGCGGCTTCAAACCAAGCCTGGTGCATGTAAGCAGTTGATTGAAAGAATTATAACAACGTAAACAAACACTGCAGAACAACGACGGAATTAATTAATTATGATTAATTAACATTGTTCCAATGTTTTGTTGGCAGTATCCTGTTTAGATTGGAGAATTATTATGTTTTACAAGATAGAGCTGTTCGTTCAGTAGATAATTTTCGGCATTTGCGTTGTTAATGGTGACTATGATTTCTTTTAATGAGCACGAAATCAATAACCCAATAGAACCTAATTACAAACACTATCCATATCAATATTTTTGATTTTTGAGAGTCAGTCACTATTTAAATATAGTATAACAATATTCCACACAACAATACAAACACACAATATTCGTGAGGAAACCAGCATGTCCTAGAACCAAAAATTTGAAGACATGTGACATCCACCAACCCGCACTGGGCCCGCGTGGTGGATTACGGCCCATTCCCTCTCCTAGAGAGGAGGCCTGAGTCCCAACAGTGGGAACATTATAAGGCCGACTATGCTATGCTATGCTAATGTTCTACAACTTTCACACAAAGCCATCTATCTAGTCTCAAACTAAGCGGAGCTTGTGGTATGAGTAGAAGATGAATGATAAATATACTTATATATTTCAAAAATACATACATATTAAACTCGTTATAAAATAATAGGCTTGTTTTGACATTTGAGAAAAACCCTAGAATGTAACTTGGAACGATACTGAAGGTAACAATAAAATAATAATTAAGGGCCCGGTGGGGTAGTAGCTATTTTAGTAGTATCTACCGCACCGGACAAGCCGCCAGGTAGTCAAAATACAAATGTCTAAAGGGGCCTTTTATTTTTTGACAACTATATAGATAAATTACACACAGACACAGAACAAATGATCGTGCTCATCACACTAACACTTGTCCTGGATAGAAATCAAACCCACGACCTCCGGCATAGCAATGAGGGCCTCTGGCTACTAGACCAAGAGGCCTGCCAACTACAAAAGTTTCTATAAAGTCTATAAAGGAGCCTCCCCGAGTGGCGTTAAATATATCGTTCTGCGATTCCAAACGCCCGGCGCACCCTGTACAGCTAGCACTCAGTAATGCAGAGTCTAGCTGACAAAAGCTAGAACTACATTAGACCGACGCACTCGTGTAACACGCCTGATTAGTACGTAGAACGACGTCGCGTGGAGTCGCGTGGTGTGGATCGAGTGTAGCGCTACAAGTCTAGTTGCCATATAAAATGTATGGAGACCGTGCCCACATCGGCGTGTGTGGCACACGTGTGCGCAATGTAGTTCTAGCTTTATCCTTTCACCATGATGGTAAACGGACACGGCTCTTTTCAGAGCCATGACTAACGGCCCTTCTTGAGGCCACTAAACAAAAACAACACCTCTGAGGAGAACGACCACTGGCTTTCCAAGCCCTCACTCACTGTTATCTCAATTAACATTGAAGGTTTCAGAGAAAACCAATCTGATCTACTGCCCCAACTACGCCAAACCATGAATTATGACATTACATTCTCAAAATACTTCTAAGAAATCTTGCTACGTTTGCGTTAGAGCAATTATTAGAAATGGTAAGGCAATTATTACTTTTGGTACTTGCCCGTAACCACAGTACAGGATATAAACAGTAGAACATCTACGAACAAATTCACGCACTTGATTGATGAGCGAAGTGGAGCAAAAAAGTACAGCGACCAATCATAGACGAGACGAGATACGTGATACAAATAACTATAAATATTATTGTTTGTTTCTTGGGTGACTCCGATCCTTTTCACTCACCTCCGCTTTAGCCAAAACAATATATTTGTGGACTTGAGAGTTATTTAAATGTGCTATTGAAACCATCCTAACTAATAGGTAATAAAATGCAAAATTAATTTTTGCTCCTACCTTGTCCATAACCTTTTCACGCCTAACTGCTTAACCGAACATTATAAAATTTTGCATCACCAGTAATAAGCAAAAATACCAGTGTTCATAATTTGAATATTGTTCCCCATAAATAATTGAGCGACGAGTGTACATTAGTGAGCCAATAAGTGTAGAACAATTAAAACAGCGCATATTGGATGGATTTGGCGAAGTAAATAGTGAGCGAAGCATACTTGTATCATTAATAAACAATTTAATTAAGCGTGGGCGTCTTTGTGTTGATAATGGTGGTGGAAATTTTGAAGGACATTTAAAATACCTGTAAGTATTTTTAATGTAAATACGTAAATTCCAAAATAAACCACTGACCAAATTTATTTAAATATCAGCTGATTCAAACTTTATAAATACGCCAAAATTACTTTTTTACAAGTTTTGAAGCTTCAATTTAATTTGATTTCTTTTTACTTTTCATCGGACCACCAGGCGTTCGGCAATGCGTCACCGGTACATGGTGGACATCCTATACGCACGAAACGTTTTGGGAACACATTCATTGTGCGTACAGCTAAGGAGTGGAATCCCTTGCCGGAATCTGTGTTCTCTGATGGCTACAACCCGGGAATCTTTAAGTCAAGAGTGAATAGGTTACTTCTAGGTAAGCGCGTTCCATCGTCGACCGCATCGTCGCTTTCCATCAGGTGAGATAGCGGTCAAGCGCAAACCTATCAAGAATAAAAAAAAAACTTTAGATACCTAATTGATTTCTTAATAATTCAATCCGTGTATGAAATGAGTATTATTTTTCCGTAAACTGTTTATTTTACTTTTTCTTAGTTTTCAATCGTAAACCATAAAAATGCGTTTTAGTTACTTACAATTACGTTAACAGCTTTTGGAGGCAGGGCAAGTTTGAGCGAGAGCACGCGAAAGCGAGAACAAGAGAATGTGATCAATGGCTACTGCTATGAATAGCCTGTACAATATTTCCAACCATAAATTGAGTGACGTTTTGGGATATAAATAAACACTAATAACTTTGCTGTTTATAAATATTAATTATTGACACTTTATTTAAATAACAACAAGACCTGTTCTAATAAGCCCTTTTAATATTTGTACTAATTAAAATCTAGTGGTGTATAATAATAGAAAGAAAGAAAGAATGGTACCGGTGGCTTGGACTCTAGCTTCGACACGACGGAATATCTAATAACAATACACAAACTCACAAACATTCACCTTCACAAACATAAATAAGATGGTAAGTTTTTGACTGACAATGCCGCGGTAGGGATCATTACTCGCTCTGTATTATCTCTTTTCTACGAAGCACTTAGCCTTGGTGGAAACAAAAGATTCATAATACTTACCCATAAATAAGCATTCGTTACAAATATTGACTTGTAACAATACTTACCTTCTAGGCTTCTAAACTATTGAAACCAATTGTTTTTATTCAACGTAACTATTCGGAAACAGAACACACTGATAACGAATTAAATTACAATGGGTTTATTTTGCACTGAGCCAGAGACCGTACTAATACTACAACCCTGCCTTATTACTAAGAACCAGTGTTTTATACCTGCGACCCTTAGTCGGCCTTATAATGTTCCCACTGTTGGGACTCTGGCCTCCTCTCTAGGAGAGGGAATGGGCCGTAATCCACCACGTGGGCCCAGTGCGGGTTGGCGAATGTCACATGTCTTCGAATTTTTGGTTCTAGGACATGCCGGTTTCCTCACGATGTTTTCCTTCACTGTTTTGAGAGCAATGGTGATGAAATAAATGCACAAAGTAATGTGCCTGGCTGGGTTTGAACCCGCGACGTATAACTAGTCAGTCGGGGCCGTAACCACTCAGCCACCACTGCTCCCTATAACTAAACATACTCATTACTGACCATCTCGGTAGATTAATTTTATTAAAAAATAAAAAAAACCCGTTTTGACATTTGAAAATTAAACAATAAAATAATAATTGATTACATAAAGTGTTTTGCAAAAATACATAATTATTTTTGGCGTGTTAAATAATATGATATATTCTATTGCGAGTATTCTTTTTGAGTAGGTATTTAAGTATTCGTTTTGACAGATGTCAAAACGGGCAATTTATTTTATGACAACTTTAAAATATCACATAGTTTCATATGAGGTATTTAATCATCATCATTATCATCATCATTTCAGCCGATAGACATCCACTGCTGGACATAGGCCTCGCCCAATGATATTAACTTTCCCTAACTATGCTGGGATTGGTTCGGTCGTTTTCACAGTAGGCGACAACGATAGCGACGCGATATTGTGGACTGGTAGTTTCATACATTTCCTCATGAAAGATGTAATTTGCTATGTATATGACATAAGTAGGTAGGCTACTAATATTATAAATTTTTACTTATTTTTGTTTTACATGTTAGGTTACTTCTTTCGCGGTCTCTCGGATCAGGGGCCCCAAAGGGCCAGGGGTCCATCGCATTTTGCCAGCCTTGTCACCTTATAGTTACGCCACTGCTTTCAGTATCAACAACTGTATGAACTTTAAAAGAGACTTTGACCCCCGAATTTGTTAAAAATTTGTTCGGTGTCTTCTCAGGGTAGTCAGCTAGGAAACACCGGCCTCATATAGTTAAATGACGAATAAAAAATTACGTGTAAAAGTGTTTTTAAAAAACCCTATTTGCAAAATAAATTTCATTTATCATTATCATTTATAACTCACTTAAAATGAGCTATAAATATCGTAATATTCGCACCTGGTATGTTGGCGATGTCATAGAGTAAACATTTTTTTTTATTCTTCCGGTAAATCAATAAACAGTTTGCCAATTTAAAACCCTTAACAAAATACGTAGACAGGTACCGGCTACTTTGTAGTAATATTTTTCTAGGTATTCAACAATAAAATATACCAACACCTAATGATCTAACAATAGGTAAAGCACTGAGACAACAAAGCTTTTATTCTTAAAACATTTTTTTTTTACCTGCCTAAGACCCGTATCTACTGTCAGCTATTGTCTCATATTGGGAAAGGGATGGACATATACAGGCCGTATAGCGCCATCTCCTTCTCACCATACGGACCCTCGTACCGCATAAAAACACGACGAAACATGTTATTTTATGCAGTCTTCTGTTAACCATTCAAATATCCACGTCGCTTTGCACAGTAATAAAGTTAACTTTCATTCACGTTAGTAAAAAGTTCTTAGTGATCATGGAGTGTCCAACAGGAAGTGTCGAGATGGATCAGAAGCAAGATGAAGTTCATGAGATATTTTATACAAGTGTTCTGACACGCCCAATATCAAAAGCTACCCTCAAAAACATTCGGCTCCGATATATTCCTGACTACATACGGGAACTCAGGAATAAAAAGGATTATTGGGCGGAGGAGTACCAAAAGTACCAGGACCCCATATCGCAGAAGAATTGCAAAGAATATCAGAAACAACTAATGGACGAAATAAAGAAGCATAAAACGATCTTGCAAAATTTGGACATTATGAGAGGTATGTTCGTGACATCGGACAATTACAACTATTTCTCGCAGTCGATAGATCCGGACCGCGTACAATCTATCGTCAACTACCTCAAAGAAAATCAGAGTGACCACGAAATATATTATAAGTTGACGGAGCATACCCCGGGGCAGAATGTCGATTACGACAATTTTTTTTACGTTGTATATTCGATTTGGTGTTTGTACGGCGAATTTAGGGTACGGCCGTCACGACCCAGTTGTGCTGCACAGATGAAGGATGAAGAGTAATTTTGTTCGGAAAGACATTTTTTTGTGTTACTTGTAAGATATAAATGTGTAATTTTTAACTAGGTTAAGTCGTTAGGTTCAAGGTATAAGTAGTCATAAGTTTTGTATGATATTCTTAATAAATAATTTCATGATTATGTTATGTTTTTTATTTCTATTACAATTTCCCTGTAACACTTTTAATGTATACTATAGATTTCATACAAATACATACTCTTCCAACAACTCCACATACAAAACACTTACACTCATACAAGGGCTGATATAGTAACAAATGGCTAACATTGCCTGAGGTACTGGAGGTGTGGAGAGGTCTACCACAACTATTAGAACAATGCTGGAAGTAAGGTCAAAATCCCACGTTTGCTCTGTGAGAGTCAAAATGACGGGTGGTGGTACACCCGTCATTTTGACACAGTTAATTAAATTATAGTAATTACCGATAAAATGTGCCAAAAATGTACTATTCAGTACCTCTAATATATCTGTACCTCCTTCAGAATAAAATTATTTCAAAATTAAGGTACACCCGCCATATTGACGTCAAGATGGCGGGTGTTCTGTTATATTTTATTATTTAACTATTACTCATAAAATATAATTACAAAAAAAAATGTACCTAAAAAGTATCTCAAGTAGAAAAGACCACACACTTGATCAGCTGAATAGTTTCTGAGAAATAAAACAATCATGTCTCATTTTAGGTACATTTTATCGGTAATTATTAATTCGCTGTGGTACAGCCGCCATTTTGACTCTCACTTTGCACTTACGAATCTCCACTCAAACAAGCCAATAAAGGCAAGAGTGAGATAGAAACTGTTCCTCGTCAGTGTTTATTACGGCTGGTCAATAAAGGCAAGCCGGACAGGAACAACACTTCTCCCGCACAAAAACCAACTCAAAGCGCGTTCTTTGAGTTGGTTTTTTTTTTAACCTGTGTAGGTTAGAATTAGTCAGTAAAAGTCTGACACGCCTTCTCGCTCTACCCAGAGCGGAAAAAGTTATTTGATAATTTTCTATCGAAAAAAAAATGTAATCTTTCTGACTAGCAACCCTACCACGACCTCTTAACGCGATTCATTTAACGACCTAAACTGTTAAAGGGATGAAGCTATGTAGATAGGGTGTATAGGTCTATTTATTTCGAGAATTATCTGTTTATTTTGAGTAGCAAAGACTCATTTTAGTTACATAATGACATACAGACAATATATATCATAAAATTACATCAACATTTCAGCCGATAGACGTCCACTGCTGGACATATGCCTCCCCCAAATGTCGCCACAAAGAACGGTCCTGTGCGTCTTGCATACAATTATATACAATTGAAATAATAAAATAAAACTAATTTAAATTGCATTGGATTATCATTATCATTGCAATGGATTATCATTAAATTGCATTAGATTATCATTGGATTATTAAAGTCCCAGTATTTAGTAAGTTCACAGAAAATTCCAGACAGACATGGTAGCCAAGTAGATTAGTCTATACATAATGATGAAAGAAAGAAAGTAAAAAAAAACGTTTGTTCGTGCCTCACACAATCGTGTAAACTAAAATTACACACTAAAAAAAGAAAGGTATAATCAGTGTGAGTCCAAAAAAGCACCTAACTCAGCATATGCTGCGTTATTTAAAACGATAAATAACGCAACGCTGGTATTCTGTTAGGGCCCTCGGTGATGCCACTAACACACTTACGGACGTTAAATAGTCTATCTAAATAATATAATAAATAATGAAGGAGAAAGAAGAAGAAGAAGATGAAGAGGTCAGGATGGTTACAAACCGATTAAGATTTAAGATTGAGGTTCGCGAGCATATCCGTAAGAAGTTTGCAGTAGTATCAGCACAACGTTAATGTTTCTCTGTTTGTCGATTTGGACCAATTTATGTTTTTTTTTTTTGATTATATATATTTAGTTCAATAAATTAAGTATATATTATGTAATATATATTATATTTATTGTATTGTATCTGTGATTAATTTGTATATCTTTTTATATTAACCTTTTTTTTTCTCTCTCTTATTGCACCTACCACTATTCTTCTCTGCATCACCCAAAGGTTGACTGGTAGAAAATGCCTAAGGCATTAAGTCCGCCTCTGTACCTTTGTGCATAAAGTGTTAAATAAATAAATGAAGAGATAGATAAAATTCGTGAATTTATGTTTATGTGTGTAATGTAAATGATAAACAAATATATTTAAAAATACCGCATATAAGAATAAATAATAAACCTTCGAACGACGCCTAACGCTCCAACATATACCATGATGGACCCAATGTCATCCCTTCAGGGGGTAATTTTTTTTTAATTTTTTTTTACCACATACCTTTTTCATAATAACTATTTTCATGCCAAAGCCACTTTTCAATAACTATGTGTGATAAATCGTTACATATTATTTTTGAGCTACATAAAAGTCACTATAATAATATTTCAATTCCGTTCCTGATTTTTTTTTATGTGACCCATTATTTTTGCGGCTCAGTGTATTAAAAATGTAGGAACAGGTAGCTTTCCCAGCGACAGGCATTTTTAACGAACCCTTTATAAACAACGTCAATGTAAGCAGTTGATTGAAAGAATTATAACAACGTAAACAGACACTGCAGAACAACGACGGAATTAATTAATTATGATTAATTAACATTGTTCCAATGTTTTGTTGGCAGTATCCTGTTTAGATTGGAGAATTATTATGTTTTACAAGATAGAGCTGTTCGTTCAGTAGATAATTTTCGGCTTTTGCGTTGTTAATGGTGGATATGATTTATTTTAATGAGCACGAAATCAATACCCCAATAGTACCTAATTTTTGTAATTAGGTACTATTGTGTTATTGATTTCTTCACTATCCATATCAACGTTTTTCATTTTTTAAGTGTCAGTCACTATTTAAATATAACACAATAATATTCCACACAAGAATACAAACACACAATATTCGTCGGAAACCGGCATGTCCTAGAACCAAAAATTCGAAGACATTTGACATCCACCAACCCGCACTAGGCCCGCCTTCTCCTAAAGAGGAAGCCTGAGTTCCAACAGTGGGAACATTATAAGGCCGACTATGCTTTGCTAATATCCACAACTTTCACACCATCTAGTCTCAAACTAAGCAGAGCTTGTGGCATGAGTACTAGATGACTGATAAATATACTTATATATTTCAAAAATACATACATATTAAACTCGCTATAAAATAAAAGGCTTGTTTTGACATTTGAGAGAAACCCTAGAATGTAACTTGGAATGAAACTGAAAGAAACAATAAAATAATAATTAGGGGTACAAGCCGCTAGGTAGTCAAAATACAAATGTCAAAAGGGCCTTTTATTTTTTGACAACTTTATAGATAAATTACACACAGACACAGAACAAATGATCGTGCTCATCACACGAACATTTGTATTGAACCTACGACCTCCGGCATAGCAGTCAGGGCCTCTGGCTACTAGACCAACAGGACTGCCAACTACTAAAGTTTCTATAAAGTCTATAAAGGAGCCTCCCCGAGTGGCGTTAAATATATCGTTCTGCGATTCCAAACGCCCGGCGCACCCTGTACAGCTAGCACTTGGTAGCGCAGAGTCTAGCTGACAAAAGCTAAAACTACATTCGAGCGACGCACTCGTGTAACACGCCTGATTAGTACGTAGAACGACGTCGCGTGGTGTGGATCAAGTGTAGCTCTACAAGTCAAGTTGTCATATAAAATGTATGGAGACCGACGCGCCCAGATCGGCGTGTGTGGCACACGTGTGCGCAATGTAGTTCTAGCTTTATCCTTTCACCATGATGGTAAACGCTCTTTTCAGGGCCATGACTAACGGCCCTTCTTGAGGTAACTTAACAAAAACAACACCTCTGAGGAGAACGACCACTGGCTTTCCAAGCCCGCACTCACTGTTACCTCAATTAACATTGAAGGTTTCGGAGAAAACAAATCGCATCTACTGCCCCAACTACGCCAGACCATGAATTATGACATTACATTCTCAAAATACTTCTAAGAAATCTTGCTACGTTCGCGTTAGAGCAATTATTAGAAATGGTAAGGCAATTATTACTTTTGGTACTTGCCCGTAACCACAGTACAGGATATAAACAGTAGAATATCTACGAACCAATTCACTTACACACCCCTGCTAGACGGCCTTTAGAGTGTGTTTTAGCCGATAGACGTCCACTGCTGGGCATAGGCCTCCCCCAATGATATTAACTTTCCCTAACTGTGCTGGGATCGGTTCGGTCGTTTTTACAGTAGGCGGCAACGATAGTGACGCGATATTGTGAACTGGTAGTTTCATACATTTCCTCACGAAAGATGTGATGTGTGATGTTTACTATATATATGACATAAGTAGGTAGGCTACTTATTATATAAATTTTATAATATTTACTTATTTTTGTTTTACATGTTAGGTTACTTCTTTCGCGGTCTCTCGGATCGGGGGCCCCAAAGGGCCAGGGGTCCGTCGCATTTTGCCAGCCTTGTCACCTTATAGTTACGCCACTGCTTTCAGTATCAACAACTATATGAACTTTAAAAGAGACTTTGACCCCCGAATTTGTTAAAAATTTGTTTCGGTGTCTTCTCAGGGTAGTCAGCTAGGAAACACCGGCCTCATATAGTTTAATGATGAATAAAAAATTACGTGTAAAAGTGTTTTTAAAAAAGCCTATTTGCAAAATAAATTTCATTTATCATTATCATTTATAACTCACTTAAAATGAGCTATAAATATCGTAATATTCGCACCTGGTACGTTGGCGATGTCATTGGGTAAACATTTTTTTTTATTCTTCCGGTAAATCAATAAACAGTTTGCCAATTTAAAACCCTTAACAAAATATGTACCGGCTACTTTGTACTAAGATTTTTCTAGGTATTCAACAATAAAATGTACACCTAATGATCTAACAATAGGTAAAACTCTGAGACAACCAATCTTTTATTTTTAAAACTATTTTTTTTTACCTGCGTCCCGAGTCGTATCCACTGTCAGTTATTGTCTCATATCGGGAAAGGGATGTACATATATAGGCCGCATAGCGCCATCTCTTTCTCACCATGCGGACCCTCGTACCGCATAAAAACACGACGAAACATGTTATTTTATGCAGTCTTCTGTTAACCGTTCAAGTGTCCACATCGCTTTGCACCGTAATAAAGTTAACTTTCATTCACGTTAGTAAAAAGTTCTTAGTGATCATGGAGTGTCCAACAGGAAGTGTCGAGATGGATCAGAAGGAAGATGAAGTTCATGAGATATTTTATACAATTGTCCTGACAAGCCCAATATCAACAGCTACCCTCAAAAAAATTCGGCTACGGTATATTCCTGACTACATACGGGTACTCAAGGACAAAAAGGATTATTGGGCGGAGCAGTATCAAAAATACCAGGACTACATATCGCAGAAGAACTGCACAGAATATCAGAAACAATTAAAGGACGAAATAAAGAAACATAAAACGATCCTGAAAAATTTGGACATTATGAGAGGTATGTTCGTGCCATCGAATAATCACAACTATTTCTCGCAGTCGATAGATCCGGACCGCGTACAATCTATCGTCAACTACCTCAAAGTAAATCAGAGTGACCACGATATATATTATAAGCTGACGGCGCATACCCCGGGGCAGAATGTCGATTACGACAATTTTTTTTACGTCATATATTCCATTTGGTGTTTGTACGGCGAATTTAGAGTTCGGCCGTCACGTCCCAGTTGTGCTGCACAGATGAAGGATGAAGAGTAATTTTGTTCGGAAAGACATTTTTTTGTGTTACTTGTAAGATATAAATGTGTAATTTTTAACTAGGTTAAGTCGTTAGGTTCTAGGTATAAGTAGTCATAAGTTTTGTATGATATTTTTAATAAATAATTTCATAATAATAATATGTTTTTTACTTCTATTACAATTTCCCTGTTACACTTTTAATGTTTAATTATGTGACATACTATAGATTTCATACAAATACATACTCTTCCAACAACTCCACATACAAAACACTTACACACATACAGGGGCTGATACAGTAACAAAGGGCTAACATTGCCGGAGGTGTGGAGAGGTCTACCACGGCTATCAGTACAACGCCGGAAGTATGGTCAAAATCCCACGTTTGCTCTGTGAGAGTCAAAATGACGGGTGTACCACAACAAATTAAATTATAGTAATTACCCATACAAAGTACCTAAAATGTACTATTCAGTACCTCTAAAATATCTGTACCTCCTTCAGAATGAAATTATTTCAAAATTAAGGTACACCCGCCATATTGACGTCAAGATGGCGGGTGTTCTGTAATATTTTATTATTTAACTATTACTCATAAAATATAATTACACCAAAAAAATGTACCTAAAAAGTACCTCAAGTAGAAAAGACCACACACTTGATCAGCTGAATAGTTTCTGAGAAACAAAACAATCATGTCTCATTTTAGGTACATTTTATCGGTAATTATTAATTCGCTGTGGTACACCCGCCATTTTGACTCTCACTTTGCACTTACGAATCTCCACTCAAACAAGCCAATAAAGGCAAGAGTGAGATAGAAACAGTTCCTCGTCAGTGTTTATTACGGCTGGTCAATAAAGGCAAGCCAGAGAGGAACAACACTTCTCCCGCACAAATACCAACTCAAAGCGTGTTCTTTGAGTTGGTTATTTTTTTAACCTGTGTAGGTCGGGCACGCCACAATTATGGCGGTAAGTCCCCTCTTTGAGGCGTGGTTGGAAAGACCTCACGGCGTCCTCACATTCCGCATGACGCAGGTCCTCACCGGACACGGTAAGTTCGGGAGGTTCTTGCACCGGATACGTGCGGAAACGACGCCCGGGTGTCGCCACTGTGTGGCCTACCCGGAGGACACGGTAGAGCACACGGTGGAGGTGTGCCCAGCTTGGGCAGAGCAACGCTGTGTCCTCGTGGGGGCAATCGGCGGCGGCGATCTCTCGCGCCGGGCCTTGGTTCAGGCCATGCTCCGGAGCGAGGAGGAGTGGCAGGCGGTCGCCTCCTTCTGCGAAGCAGTAATGCTAGCTAAGGAGGCGGCCGATCGCGTGAGGCAACGGTCCTTACGCTCCAACCGCCGCCGGGATTCCGATCCCGATTTCCGGCCACCGTAGGCGCGGGCTTGCAGACGGCGAGCAATGGGTGGCTCGCCGTCTGACCGTCCGGTAACCGTCCGGACCGAGCCCAAGTCGTCGACGGCGCGTATTGTTCCACGCGCGCCTCAAGGAGATGTCAGCAAATCGTAGGGGCCCAGCAGGGTCGAAGCCTACTGGGGCCACGGGTAGTGTGAAAGCGGAACCCGGGGCCCTGGTACGAAGGCAACGAAGGAACAGGAGTGGGTTTTTAGTCAGTAAGAGTCTGACACTATCTCCCGCTCCGCCCAAGAGCGGGGATGTCATTAGGATGATTTTCCCACCGAATAAAAAAAAAAAAAAAAAAAAACCTGTGTAGGTTAGAATTAGTCAGTAAAAGTCTGGCACGCCTTCTCGCTCTACCCAGAGCGGAAAAAGTTATTTGATAATTTTCCATCGAAAAAAAAAGTAGTCTTTCTGACTAGAGACCCTACCACGACCTCTTAACGCGATTCATTTAACGACCTAAACTGTTAAAGGGTTGAAATTATGTAGGTAGGGTGTATAGGTCTATTTATTTCGAGAATTATCTGTTTATTTTGAGTAGCAATGACTCATTTTAGTTACATAATAACATACAGACAATATATATCATAAAATTACATCATCATTTCAGCCGATAGACGTCCACTGCTGGACATAAGCCTCCCCCAAATGTCGCCACTAAGAACGGTCCTGTGCGTCTTGCATACAATTATATACAATTGAAATAATAAAATTAAATTAATTTAAATTGCATTGGATTATCATTATCATTGCAATGGATTATCATTAAATTGCATAAGATTATCATTGGATTATTAAAGTCCCAGTATTTAGTAAGTTCACAGAAAATTCCAGACAGACATGGTAGCCAAGTAGATTAGTCTATACATAATGATGAAAGAAAGAAAATAAAAAAAAATGTTTGTTCGTACCTCACACAATCGTGTAAACTAAAATTATACACTAAAAAGAGAAAGGTATAATCAGTGTGAGGCCAAAAAGGCACCTAACTCAGCATATGCAGATGTCAGCAACCGTAGGGGCCCAGCAGGGTCGAAGCCTACTGGGGTCATGGGTGATGCGAAAGAGATCCCCGGGGCCCTGGAAATAAAATGGCAGAGAAGGAACAGGAGTGGGTTTTTAGTCAGTAAAAGTCTGACACTATCCCCCGCTCCGCCCAAGAGCGGAGATGTCATTAGATGATTTTCCCACCCGGAAAAAAAAAAAAAAACCCAGCATATGCTGCGTTATTTAAGACGATAAATAACGCAGCGCTGGTATTCTGTTAGGGCCCACTGTGATGCCACTAACACACTTACGGACGTTAAATAGTCTATCTAAATAATATAATAAATAATGAAGAGATAGATACTAGATAGAACCTTTTATCAAAACGCGTTCTATACATTCCACTTCCAAACGCAAAGAGTATTCTGGCTAGACGCTATCCTTCTTACTCTCACACTCATGTTTATAACCAAATTATTAAATCCTACGACATCAAAGGTTTAAACGACCGATTATGTAAGAAAATGTTGAAAAAAAATGCTCGTCTCCCTCTCGTACGATGAAACTGAAGAAATTATTAACTAATAATTAACATTTCGTGCTAAACCGCCACCAAAATTATATACCTATAATACGAGTACAACACATGTAACGACCCACAACCATACTTACACACTTTCAACAGCACACGTGTAACACGCATACTCTTTTATTTATTTACCCTGTTACTTTGCACTAATTATTTTGTCTCCTATTTTATTCCTATTTAATTTTAAGGTAATCCGTAAAGGAAACTTGTATTTTATTTTATTTACGGTAACGCAACTCCGGTCCTCAAGATACAGGCACCGCCTAGTTTGGGGACCATTGTAATAATTCTGGTAAAATATAACTCCTGTTACCGCTAAGCAAATAGGCTATACCTATGTTTAAGAAAATATTTGTAACAAAGGTGAAATAAAGTTATTCTTATTATTATTCTTATTCTTATTAGATAAAATTCGTGAATTTATGTTTATGTGTGTAATGTAAATGGTAAACAAATATATTTAAAATTACTGCATACAAGAATAAATAATAAACCTTCGAACGACGCCTAACGCTCCAACATATACCATGATGGACCCCAATGTCATCCCTTCAGGGGGTGAATTTTTGAAAATCTTTTTTCACCGCATACCTTCTTCATAATAACTATTTTCATGCCAAAGCCACTTTTCAATAGCTATGTGTGATAAATCGTTACATATTATTTTTGAGCTAAATAAAAGTCACTATAATAATATTTCAATTCCGTTCCTGAATTTTTTTTTTTTGTGACCCATTATTTTTGCGGCTCAGTGTATTAAAAATGTAGGAAAAGGTAGCTTACCCAGCGACAGGCATTTTTAACGAACCCTTTATAAACAAAGTCAATGTAAGCAGTTGATTGAAAGAATTATAACAACGTAAACAAACACTGCAGAATAACGATGGAATTAATTAATTATGATTAATTAACATTGTTCCAATGTTTTGTTGGCAGTATCCTGTTTAGATTGGAGAATTATTATGTTTTACAAGATAGAGCTGTTCGCTCAGTTGATAATTTTCGGCTTTTGCGTTATTAATGGTGACTATGATTTATTTTAATGAGCACGGAATCAATAGAACTTAATTACAAACACTATCCATATCAACATTTTTCATTTTTGAGGGTCAGTTACTATTTAAATATAGTATAATAATATTCCACACAACAATACAAACACACAATATTCGTGAGGAAACCGGCATGTCCTAGAACCAAAAATTCGAAGACATGTGACATCCATCAACCCGCACTGGGCTCGCGTGGAGGATTACGGCCCATTCCCTCTCCTAGATAGGAGTCCTGAGTTCCAACAGTGGGAACATTATAAGGCCAACTATGCTATGCTATGCTATGCTAATATTCCACATCTTTCACAGAAAGCCATCTATCTAGTCTCAAACTAAGCAGAGCTTGTGTTATGTACTAGACGACTGATAAACTTACTTATGTATTTCAAAAAACATACATATTAAACTCGTTATAAAATAATAGGCTTGTTTTGACATTCGAGAAAAACCCTAGAATGTAACTTGGAACGATACTGAAAGAAACAATAAAATAATAATTAGGGGTACAAGCCGCTAGGTAGTCAAAATACAAATGTCAAAAGGGCCTTTTATTTTTTGACAACTTTATAGATAAATTACACACAGACACAGAACAAATGATCGTGCTCATCACACGAACATTTGTATTGAACCCACGACCTCCGGCATAGCAGTCAGGGCCTCTGGCTACTAGACCAACAGGCCTACCAACTCCAAAAGTTTCTATAAAGTCTATAAAGGAGCCTCCCCGAGTGGCGTTAAATATATCGTTCTGCGATTCAAACGCCCGGCGCACCCTGTACAGCTAGCACTTGGTAGCGCAGATTCTAGCTGACAAAAGCTAGAACTACATTAGACCGACGCATACGTGTAACACGCCTGATTAGTACGTAGAATGACGTCGCGTGGTGTCGCGTGGTGTAGATCGAAGGTAGCGCTACAAGTCTAGTTGCCATATAAAATGTATGGAGACCGTGCCCATATCATCGTGTGTGGCACACGTGTGCGCAGTGTATTTCTAGCTTTATCCTTTCACCATGATGGTAAACGGACACGGCTCTTTTCAGGGCCACTTACGGCCCTTCTTGAGGCCACTAAACAAAACCAACACCTCTGAGGAGAACGACCACTGGCTTTCCAAGCCCGCACTCACTGTTACCTCAATTAACATTGAAGGTTTCTGAGAAAACAAATCTGATCTACTGCCCCAACTACGCCAGACCATGAATTATGACATTACATTCACAAAATACTTCTAAGAAATCTTGCTACGTTTGCGTTAGAGCAATTATTAGAAATGGTAAGGCAATTATTACTTTTGGTACTTGCCCGTAACCACAGTACAGGATATAAACAGTAGAACAGTAGACATTTACAAACAAATTCACACACTTACTCCTGCTACACGGTCTTTACAGTGTGTTTCAAATAAAGAGGATGAGCGGAGCGCAGCAGAAAAGTACAGCGACCAATCACAGACGAGACGAGATACGTGATATAAATAACTATAAATGTTATTGTTTGTTTCTTGGGTGACTCCGATCCTTTCCACTCACCTCTGCTTTAGCCAAAACAATATATTTGTGGGCTTGAGAGTTTTTTAAATGTGTTATTGAAACCATCCTAACTAATAGGTAATAAAATGCAAAATTAATTTTTGTTTCTACCTTGTCCATAACCTTTTCACGCCTAACTGCTGAACCGATCGTTATAAAATTTTGCATCACCTGTAATAAGCAAATATACCAGTGTTCATAATTTGAATATTGTTCCCCATAAATAATTAAGCGACGAGTGTACATTAGTGAGCCAATAAGTGTAGAACAATTAAAACAGCGTATATTGGATAGATTTGGCGAAGTAAAAAGTGAGCGAAGCATACTTGTATCATTAATAAACAATTTGATTAAGCGTGGGCGTCTTTTTTGTGTTGATAATGGTGGTGGAAATTTTGAACAGATAAAATACCTGTAAGTTTTTTTAATGTAAATACGTAAATTTCATAATGACCCAATTTATACAGACCAAGTTTATTTAAATATCAGCTGATTCAAACTTTATAAATACGCCAAAATTACTTTTTTACATATTTTGAAGCTTCAATTTAATTTGATTTCTTTTTACTTTTCATCGGACCACCAGGCGTTCGGCAATGCGCCACCGGTACATGGTGGACATCCCACCTATGCGCACGAAACGTTTTGGGAACACATTCATGGTACGTACAGCTAAGGAGTGGAATTCCTTGCCGGAATCTGTGTTCCCTGATGGCTACAACCCGGGAATCTTTAAGTCAAGAGTGAATAGGTTACTTCTAGGTAAGCGCGTTCCATCGTCGACCGCATCGTCGCTTTCCATCAGGTGAGATAGCGGTCAAGCGTGAACCTATCAAGAATAAAAAAAAAACTTTAGATACCTAATTGATTTCTTAATAATTCAATCCGTGTATGAAATGAATATTATTTTTCCGTAAACTGTTTATTTTACTTTTTCTTAGTTTTCAATCGTAAACCATAAAGATGCGTTTTAGTTACCTACAATTACATTAACAGCTTTTGGAGGCAGGGCAAGTTTGAGCGAGAGCACGCGAAAGCGAGAACAAGAGAATGTGATCAATGGCTACTGCTATGAATAGCCTGTACAATATTTCCATCCATAAATTGAGTGACGTTTTGGGATATAATCAGACACTAATAAGTTTGCTGTTTATAAATATTAGTTATTGACACTTTATTTAAATAACAACAAGACCTGTTCTAATAAGCCCTTTAAATATTTGTACTAATTTAAAACTAGTAGTGTATAATAATAGAAAGAAAGAAAGAATGGTACCGGTGGCTTGGACTCTAATTTCGCCACGACGGAATATCTAATAACAATACACAAACTCACAAACATTCACCTTCACAAACATAAATGCGATGGTAAGTTTTTGACTGACAATACCGCGGTAGGGATCATTACTCGCTCTGTATTATCTCTTTTCTACGAAGCACTTAGCCTTGGTGGAAACAAAAGATTCATAATACTTACCCATAAATAAGCATTCGTTACAAATATTGACTTGTAACAATACTTACCTTCTAGGCTTCTAAACAATTGAAACCAATTCTTTTTATTCAACGTATTCGGAAACAGAACACACTGATAACGAATTAAATTACAATGGGTTTATTTTGCACTGAGCCTGAGACCGTACTAATACTACAAACCTGCCTTATTACTAAGAACCAGTGTTTTATACCAGCGACCATAGCTTAGTCGGTCTTATAATGTTCCCACTGTTGGGACTCTGGCCTCCTCTCTAGGAGAGGGAATGGGCCGTAATCCACCACGTGGGCCCAGTGCGGGCTGGCGAATGCCACATGTCTTCGAATTTTTGGTTCTAGGACATGCCGGTTTCCTCACGATGTGTTCCTTCACCGTTTTGAGAGCAGTGGTGATGAAATAAATTACACAAAGTAATGCGCCTGGCTGGGTTTGAACCCGCGACGTATAACTCGTAAGTCGGGGCCGTAACCACTCGGCCACCACTGCTCCCCATAACTAAACATACTAATTGACCATAGCTCGGTAGATTAATTTTATTAGCTCTTTAAAACTCGTTAAAAAATAAAGGGCCCGTTTTGACATTTGAGAAATACCCTAGAATGTAACTTGGAACGAAACTGAAAGAAACAATAAATTTAATAATAAATTACTTTTTTTTTTATTCTATATAGGTTCGCGCTTAACCGCCATCTCACCTGATGGAAAGCGACGATGCGGTCGACGGTGGAACGCGCATACCTAGAAGTAATCTATTCACTCTTGACTTAAAGATTTCCGGGTTGTAGCTATCAGGAAACACAGATTCTGGCAAGGAATTCCACTCCTTAGCTGTATGATGTTTCTGTTTTAAGAACAAAATTAACAAAATATCGTAATTACGAGACCTCAGTGTGGGTTCTCAGGGGCCCAGCATGGTCGAAGCCAACTGGGGCCACGGGTAATATGAAAGCGAAGCCCGGGGCCCCGGGATGAAGGCAAAGAAGGAATAGGAGTGGGTTTTTAGTCAGTAAAAGTCTGACACTATCTCCCGCTCCGCTCCGCCCAAGAGCGCAATTCGTCATTAGATGATTATCCCACCTAAAAAAAAAAGTTTGCGTTCTCTAAATTGCGATATTTTGTTCCCATTTTCCTTTGAACCGTTCCGGTTCTTTAGTCAAAATGATAAAGAATCTTATACATTAAAATAAGTCGTCCTGAGAGCTTAGCCAATTTGATAATCTACAATCGTTAACGCTAGTAAAAACTTCAAATGTATGGGAATGATGTTCTCAACGCTCAGTCACGTGGTCAGAACAAAGAAATTGGAGGCGTGGCCGACTCGAGGCGATCGACGAAAGAGATCGAAACAAAACGGTCGTGACTTGGCAAGGCAAGCTGTTATTTTTTAAAATTGAAATGAAAATTGAATTGAAAATGACTTTGATTTAACATTTCGTATTCAATTTTCTCTTTAATTCAAAAATTATCTTCAAATTATTATAATGTAATGTGTCATTTGATTATGAAAATTGCTGTGTGAGTTCTAAAACATTATTTTTAGTACTTGTTTTTTTAAAGTAACGTAATTTTAGCAATCCCATTAATCATTCTGAAAAGATTGTGATTAGATGCGATTTGCTTGTCGCGTTTCTTTATCATTATTTACCAAATTTATTTATTTATTTATTTAGTACATGGAGATCTCACAGCTAATAAAATCAGACAAAAAGGAAACCATAATCATTGGAAAGCCAATTACAAGTCCTCACGTAATCTCAGATTATAAATTTGGTTTAAAGAAAAAAACAATTATTATAGCTCACTTAAAATGAGCTATATTATAAATATCGTAATATTCGCATTTGGTGTGTTGACAACGTCATAGGGTTATTTATATTAAACATTTTTATTCTTCCAGTAAATCATAAAACAGTTTGCCAATTTAAAACCCTTAACAACATATGTAGACAGGCACTGGCTATTTTGTACTAATATTTTTCTAGGTATTCAACAATAAAATATACTAACACTTAATGATCTAACAATAGGTAAAGCACTGAGACAACAAAGCTTTTATTCTTAAAACAATTTTTTTTTACCTGCGTAAGACCCGTAACTACTGTCAGTTATTGTCTCATATTGGGAAAGGGATGGACATATACAGGCGGTATATCGCCATCTCTTTCGCACAATGCGGACCCTCGTACCGCATAAAAACACGTCGAAACTTGTTACTTTATGCAGTCTTCTGTTAACCGTTCAAGTGTCCACATCGCTTTGCACAGTAATAAAGTTAACCATCATTCACGTTAGTAAAAAATTCTTAGTGATCATGGAGTGTCCAACAGGAAGTGTCGAGATGGATCAGAAGGAAGATGAAGTTCATGAGATATTTTATACAATTGTCCTGACAAGCCCAATATCAACAGCTACCCTCAAAAAAATTCGGCTACGGTATATTCCTGACTACATACGGGAACTCAAGGACAAAAAGGATTATTGGGCGGAGCAGTATCAAAAATACCAGGACTACATATCGCAGAAGAACTGCACAGAATATCAGAAACAATTAATGGACGAAATAAAGAAACATAAAACGATCTTGAAAAATTTGGACATTATGAGAGGTATGTTCGTGCCATCGAATAATCACAACTATTTCTCGCAGTCGATAGATCCGGACCGCGTACAATCTATCGTCAACTACCTCAAAGTAAATCAGAGTGACAACGAAATATATTATAAGTTGACGGCGCATACCCCAGGGCAGAACGTCGATTATGATAATTTTTTTTACGTCATATATTCGATTTGGTGTTTGTACGGCGAATTTAGAGTTCGGCCGTCACGTCCCAGTTGTGCTGCACAGATGAAGGATGAAGAGTAATTTTGTTCGGAAAGACATTTTTTGTGTTACTTGTAAGATATAAATAATGTGTAATTTTTAACTAGGTTAAGTCGTTAGGTTCTAGGTATAAGTAGTCATAAGTTTTGTATAATATTTTTAATAAATAATTTGATAATAATAATATGTTTTTTACTTCTATTACAATTCCCTGTAACACTTTTAATGTATACTATAGATTTCATACAAATACACACTCTTCCAACAACTCCACATACAAAACACTTACACACATACAAGGGCTGATACAGTAACAAAGGGCTAACATTGCCGGAGGTGTGGAGAGGTCTACCACGGCTATCAGTACAATGCTGGAAGTATGGTCAAAATCCCACGTTTGCTCTGTGAGAGTCAAAATGACGGGTGTACCACAGCAAAGTAAACTATAGTAATTACCGATAAAATGTACAATTCAATACCTAGCTCTCAAATATTTGTACCTCCTTCAGAATAAAATTATTTCAAAATTAAGTTACACCCGACATATTGACGTCAAGATGGCGGGTGTTCTGTTATATTTTATTATTTAACTATTACTCATAAAATATAATTACACCAAAAAAATACCTCAAGTAGAAAAGACCACACACTTAATCAGTTGGATAGTTCCTGAGAAATAAAACAATCGTGTCTCCTTTACTTAATGTCATGTGACGTTTTTTTACCATTTTGACTCTCATTTTGCACTTACAAATTTCCACTCAAACAAGCCAATAAAGGCAAGAGTGAGATAGACACTCTTTTCCTCGTCATCGTCTTACTACGGCTGGTCAATAAAGGCAAGCCGGAGATGAGGAACAACACTTCTCCCGCACAAAAATCAACTCAAAGAACACAGGTTGGAATTAGTCAGTAAAAGTCTGACACTCCTTCTCGCTCCACCCAGAGCGGAAAAAGTTTTTTCATACTTTTCCATCCAAAAAAAAAGCAGTCTGTCTGACCAGAGACCCTACCACGACCTCTTAACGTGACCCATTGAACGACCCAAACTGTTAAAGGGATGAAGCTATGTAGATAGGCTGTATAGCTCCATTTATCTTTCTCGCTATTTATATTTAATTTAATTATCTATTTATTTCGAGTACCAAAGACTCATTTTAGTTACATAATCACATACAGACAATATATATTATTATCATTAAATTGCATTGGATTATTATGATCATTGCATTGGATCGTCATTAAATTGCGTTGGATTATCATTATCATTGCATTGGATTATCATTATCATTGCATTGGATAATCATTACATTGCATTGAATTAACATTATCATTGCATTGGATTATCATTAAATTGCATTGGATTATCATCGGATTATTAAAGCCCCAGTATTTAGTAAGTTCTCAGAAAATGCCAGACAGACATGGTAGCCAAGTAGATTACTCCATACATAATTTTGGACCCCAATGTCATCTCTTCAGGGGGTGAATTTTTGAAAATAGTTTCTTCACCGCATACCTTCTTCATAATAACTATTTTTATTCCAATAGCTATGTGTGATAAATCGTTACAGATTATTTTTGAGCTACATAAAAGTCATTATTATAATATTTCAATTCCATCCAGAAGTTCCTGAGATTTTTTTATGTGACCCATTATTTTTGCGGCTCAGTGTATTAAAAATGTAGGAACAGGTAGCTTACCCAGCGACAGGCATTTTTAACGAACCCTTTATAAACAAAGTCAATGTAAGCAGTTGATTGAAAGAATTATAACAACGTAAACAGACACTGCAGAACAACGACGGAATTAATTAATTATGATTAATTAACATTGGTCCAATGTTTTGTTGGCAGTATCCTGTTTAGATTGGAGAATTATTATGTTTTACAAGATAGAGCTGTTCGTTCAGTAGATAATTTTCGGCTTTTGCGTTATTAATGGTGACTATGATTTATTTTAATGAGCACGGAATCAATAGAACTTAATTACAAACACTATCCATATCAACATTTTTCATTTTTGAGGGTCAGTTACTATTTAAATATAGTATAATAATATTCCACACAACAATACAAACGCACAATATTCGTGAGGAAACCGGCATGTCCTAGAACCAATAATTCGAAGACATGTGACATCCACCAACCCGCACTGGGCCCGCGTGGTGGATTACGGCCCATTCCCTCTCCTAGAGAGGAGGCCTGAGTCCCAACCGTGGGAACATTATAAGGCCGACTATGCTATGCTATGCTAATGTTCCACAACTTTTACACAAAGCCTTCTATCTAGTCTCAAACTAAGCAGAGCTTGTGTTATGAGTACTAGACGACTGATAAATACAGGGTTATTTGTAAAACACCGGCAACCTCTCAGCACTATGTTGAGAACATCATAAACAACAATTTTAGTTCTATAACTTTTCAAAATTTATCATATATTGGTTCCTCAGATTTTCATACAATAAAAAGAATATTTAAATAGAACGTTCTAAATGTTACGAAGTCTATGCGAAGCAAGCGATAGTACAATAGCAGAGGGGAGCGGGGAGTGCTCGGGGGGCGTAGGTAGGTGAAGCAAAATACAGAGTTAAAATGTGTTAAAAGAACAATGAAATCTTGAAAGTTTGTTTTTGTTAAATGTTTTGTAAAAAGTCATAGAACAAAAGTTATTGTTTATGATGTAAGTAATATAGTCCTGCAAGGTTGTTGGTGTTTTAAAATAACCCTGTATACTTATATATTTCAAAAATACATACATATTAAACTCGTTATAAAATAAAAGGCTCGTTTTGACATTTGAGAAAAACCCTAGAATGTAACTTGGAACGATACTGAAAGTAACAATAAAATAATAATTAAGGGCCCGGTGTAGTTGTAGTTATTTTATTAGTAGCTACACTACACCGGACAAGCCGCCAGGTAGTCAAAATACAAATGTCAAAAGGGGCCTTTTATTTTTTGACAACTATATAGATAAATTACACACAGACACAGAACAAATGATCGTGCTCATCACACGAACATTTGTCCTGGATAGGAGTCGAACCCACGACCTCCGGCATAGCAGTCAGGGCCTCTGGCTACTAGACCAACAGGCCTACCAACTCCAAAAGTTTCTATAAAGTCTATAAAGGAGCCTCCCCGAGTGGCGTTAAATATATCGTTCTGCGATTCAAACGCCCGGCGCACCCTGTACAGCTAGCACTTGGTAGCGCAGAGTCTAGCTGACAAAAGCTAGAACTACATTAGACCGACGCACACGTGTAACACGCCTGATTAGTACATAGTACGACGTCGCGTGGTGTGGATCAAGTGTAGCGCTACAAGTCTAGTTGCCATATAAAATGTATGGAGACCGTGCCCACATCGGCGTGTGTAGCCCACGTGTGCGCAGTGTAGTTCTAGCTTTATCCCTTCACCATGATGGTAAACGGACACGGCTCTTTTCAGAGCCATGACTAACGGCCCTTCTTGAGGCCACTAAACAAAAACAACACCTCTGAGGAGAACGACCACTGGCTTTCCAAGCCCGCACTCACTGTTATCTCAATTAACATTGAAGGTTTCGGAGAAAACAAATCGCATCTACTGCCCCAACTACGCCAGACCATGAATTATGACATTACATTCTCAAAATACTTCTAAGAAATCTTGCTACGTTCGCGTTAGAGCAATTATTAGAAATGGTAAGTTTATATCCTGTACTGTAACCACAGAACAGTATATAAACAGTAGAACATCTACAAACAAATTCACGCACTTACACAGCATTTAGCCAAAACAATATATTTGTGAACTTGAGAGATTTTGGACTTGAGAGATATTTAAATGTGTCATTGCTACCTTCCTAACTAATAAGTGAAATGCAAAAGTAAATTTTTGTTTCTACCTTGTCCATAACCTTTTCACGCCTAAACTGCTGAACTGATCATTATAAAATTTTGCATCACCTGTAATAAGCAAAAATACCAGTGTTCATAATTTGAATTTTGTTCCCATAAATAAATTTATATGTACTGCTGTTGATGTACGAATAATAAATGAATAAATAAACTTCAAATAATTTGTATAACAAACTTTTAAGAATTTGTATAACGAAAAAAAGCATATACACAATCGAAGAACTCACACGTATGTGTTTAAGCAGGTACTGCAATAATGACAATTATGACATTATTTTATATGTTTTTTTATACAAGAATTTATAATTATTATCGTATAAATCCAACTTATATGTCACTTGAACAACAAAAGTCCTAACTCAAGATTTGTCAAATAGCAATAGAGCGCAGCATCGTTAGAAACACCACGATGCGCTCGATATCTCAAATAGCAAAAGTCGGGAAAAATCCAGCCAGGCTAGCAGGCTGGTCTGGCTACATTGCATGAATGCACCCAGACAGGTGGCCGAGGATTGTCACTCACTGAACGCCCGAGGGAGGTCCCCGCTGTTGAGGTGATGTGACGAACTGATCATGTTCGCGGGGCAAACTTGACCAGAGATCATCCTAGACAGATTCATTTGGAAGGAGAATGGGGAGGCGTTTGCCCAGCAGAAGGACATACAACAGACTATTGAAAAAAAAATCTTATAATTTGACTAACTTCTGCCCGTGGCTTCGCCTGCGTGAAAATAGGTTTCTCCATACAAATTTTGGACCCCTGTTTCATCCCCTTAGGGGGTGAATTTCGGAAAATCACTTACCTGGTTTTTGGTTAAGTCCGATCCATAAATCCTCGAGCACAGGCGTAGGGTAGCCAGCCTTTCGGTGTTTTGCAGGTTGCATTTTGGAGAGTTTGCGCGGGAATCGCATGACTTGATTCCGCCATCTCCTTTCTGCCATCGGACAATCGGACGTACGACGAGTATCCAACCTTACGTTGTTGAAATTTCAACGGTTTGGACTAAGCGTTTCGCTTCGTCGTTTATACTGCATACATTCGAAGGACTAGAACAATTTGCCTGTTGTGGTCTTCCCGTCCAACTATAATTTAGGTGCCTTCAAGACTAAAGTGAATAGGCTCTTAATAAACCAGTGCGTCTCACCATCAATGATTGCATCACTGCTTAACATCAGGTGGGATCGCAGTCAAGCACTGGGATATATAAATTTTAAAAGAATCGACACAGTTTATTATGTATATAAAGGGAGAAACTGACTGACTGACATATCAACGTACAGCCAAAACTACTGGGACTAGGAGCGTGAAATTTAGCACAAGGTTTCCTTTTATAAGGTAAGCGAGCATTAAGAAAGGATTTTCCAAAATTCAGTGCCTAAGGGGATGAAATGGAGGTCTAAAGTTTGTATAGAGAAATTTACCTTTACGCGTGCGAAGCCGCTAAAAGAAGTTAGTTTTGACTAAAGATATTACTACTAATGATGGGTAAGTATACTGCTTCACATTTGCACTGTGTCTTTAAACCGTCAACATTTCATCTTCCAGGACTGAGTCATTATAATTTTGCTCAGTACATTAGATAATTGAACCTCGTTTCGGAACAGGGAGGCAAGAAGTAATGTTCTTGTTTTAGTGTTAATTAAGTACAATGTTCAACACATGTTTTAATTAGGAGGAGCGAATGTGTTTTTAGTAGATATAAGTGTAATAATGAGCGCTGGTATAAGTAAGGCTGTGAAGCTTTAGGCGGGTAATTGCTGAATTTTTTTTTGGTTATGTGAGGTGAGTATATTTATATTATATTCCACAAGAGAGCAGTGGTGGCCGAGTGGTAACGGCCCCGACTTACAAGTTGTAGGTCGCGGCTTCAAACCCAGCCAGGCGCATTACTTTGTGTAATTTATTTCATCACCACTGCTCTCAAAACGGTGAAGGAAAACATCGTGAGGAAACCGGCATGTCCTAGAACCAAAAAATTCGAAGACATGTGACATCCACCAAGCCGCACTGGGCCCGCGTGGTGGATTACGGCCCATTCCCTCTCCTAGAGAGGAGGCCTGAATCCCAACAGTGGGAACATTATTAGGCCGACTATGCTATGCTATGCTATGCTATTCCACAAGTTATATGGCGCCTCTTATATATAACTCATTACCTAGCTGGATAACTGAATTGCCTTACAATAAAGTTTCGTGTGGTTTTAAAAAAATGGTTAATATCGCATAGCTTTTATTCAATAGGTGAATTTTTAAATAAAAAAACATGCCAGTCCTTCCACTTCAGGAATGCTTTGTAGTCTAGTTATCTAAGTTTTAAAGTTTGCATTTAAATAGATTATTATTAAACTATTTTAATGAGTGTTTAAAGATTTAAAAAAAATGTTTTGATTTGTTAATTAAGTGTTTTGTTTTCAAAGTCGAAGACCTTTAGAAATTCACATAAAAAGAAATAAAAAAATGACGATAATTGTGTGTTGACAAATATCTCTGTATGTTACTATGTACATAACAAATATTTGCATGCTAATACTTAGCGAAACATGTTTGCTCTTAATTTTTCTCCTTTACCATCTTGTACACCGTGTTTTTAGCAAATAAATATATTATTATTATTTCGTTTATTGCTTTAACAAAACATATAAATTATATTTTTAAATATTCCACTATAAAATTAAAAACATTTAAAAATATAAAAAATAGTAGCCCACCGGTATCGGGAACAGAGTCCAAGCTATCGGCGGTCAGGGCTCCAGAGAGAGGAACCTCCTAACTATACGAGCCGTGTCCAGGAGTACCACTTTCTGAATCAAGCCCTTGATCCAGCCGCCTAACGTGAGCCTCCTGAGATGTTGGTCGAGGCTCTTGGCTATTAAGCCATTGGCTGACACGACTATCGGTACAATGATCGCTGAGTCCACATCCCACATGTCGACAACCTCGCGAGCCAAGTCAATATACTTGATTTGTTTATCTTTCTCGGCTTTCACGAGGTTCTCGTCATGCGGAACGGATATGTCAACAATCATTGCACGCCTCTCACTTCGGTCCACCACCACTATATCAGGCTTATTGGCCACAATAGTCCTGTCAGTGATGATGGACCGATCCCAGTACAATGTGATATCGCCATTATCGAGAACTGGGTCGGGCACATACCTGTAGTACGGCACCTCCGATTCCACAAGAGAGTACTTCAGAGCAAGTTGCTGATGGATAATCCTGGCTACAAGGTTGTGTCTATGCAAGTATTCCCCGTTAGCTAAACGAGAACAACCAGAGATAATGTGGCGGATTGATTCACCCGGTCGATGACATGCCCGACAGATGTCAACCGTACCGTCCTTCACGATAAATCTCCGGTAGTTATTCGTCATGATAACTTCGTCCATAATTGCACAGGCAAAACCTTCAGTTTCCCCAAAGAGGTCACCGAAACGCAGCCAGGCTACGGACGCTAGATGGTCTACATCGGGTCCATGCAGGGCCCTGAAAAAGCGTCCGTGAAGTTCCTTACTCTGCCATACTTCCTTGCGATCGTTAGTGTCAAGTACTACAGGTTTGCGCCAGTTCTCGTTAGCCAAGGAAAGCGGGGTGAGTCCCTTGTCCACTGCCACTACATCACGATGCATACTCACGTCGGCGGCTAGGAAATATTCCCTGAGACTGCATACCTCGCGATTGTGCAGGGTCTTAGCATTTAAAAAGCCTCGACCCCCACACTTCCGCGGGATATACAGTCTCATCACCGACGACCGTGGGTGATGCATTCGGTTTGCAGTAAGCAGTGTACGAACCCGCCTATCCAGGGCGTCCAGTTCTGTTTGAGTCCATTTGAGTACGCCGAAAGAGTACATCAATACCGGCATGACCCAACCGTTGAAGGCGCGCACCTTGTTTCCGCCTGAAAGAAGGCTATTGAATACCTTCTTCAGGCGTCCAAAGAAGCGCTCCCTCAACGATTGCTTCATGTCAGTGGCATTGATACCTAAAGCTTCCGACATACCCAAATACTTATAGGTTTCAGTTGGAGAGAGGGATCTCAGGTTTATGGAGTACGAGAGCTGAGTACCCACGGACTCCACAATCTCCCCTCGCTTTACATGCATGACCGCACATTTGTCCACACCAAACTCCATCCTGATGGCACTACTGAAGGTTTCAGTTACCTTCAGTAGCTCCATCAGTTGAAGCTTGTTGGGGGCAAAAAGTTTCAAGTCATCCATGTAAAGAAGGTGAGATATGACCTGACCGCCTCTCTTCAACCGATAGCCTAGGCCTGAATTCTCAAGCAGTGTGCTAAGAGGATTCAAGGCTAGGCAAAACCAAAGTGGACTCAAACTATCACCCTGGAATATTCCCCGCTCGATTCTCACCGGTTCGCTGTTCCTCTGAATATGTCGACATCCTGGATAGCGAAGGACCGTCCTCCATTGCCTCATACACGACATCAGGAAGGTGCGTAGTATTGCATTAATTTTGTACAATTCTAGCACCCTCATGAGCCATGTATGAGGAACAGAGTCGTAGGCCTTCTTATAATCTATCCAACATGTCGACAGATCCTTTCGGGAGCGCCGAACCTGTTGGCTAATGGCCATATCGATGAGGAGTAGCTCCTTAGTACCGCGGGACCCTTTCCTACAACCGTTCTGAGAGGCAGACATGATTGAATTATTGTCTATATGGTTGTTAATCTTACCTCTCAAAATGGATGTAAGAACTTTATAGACCGTAGGTAAGCACGTTATCGGTCTATAATTTTTAGGTTCCACGGTACTACCTGATTTGTGGAGCAGGTGGGTAACTCCTGTTGTAAGGAACTCGGGTAGCGAACCAGACTCCAAGGCAGCCTGATACTGAGATGCCAAACGAGCATGCGATCTTTGTAGCCACTTTATCCAAAAATTGTGCAGTCCGTCCGGCCCTGGAGATTTCCAATTAGGCAACGGACGAACTGCACGTTATTATTATTATTATTAAGTTTCACACGACGCCATCTAGTCTCAAACTAAGCACAGCTTGTGTGCATTTTTACCCAACTGCAAGAAGGGTTGTGTTTTTCGCGCGTATCTTGTATGTATGTATGTGTGTATGAATGTATGTATGTATGTAATATTCTTTATTACCTCATATCTTCCAAACCGCTGAACGGATTTACATAATTAAGATATTGTTAGATTTGTCGTAATAACCCAAGTGTTTTTATATAGTTGACGTTAAAAAAAACCTAACATAACGACTGTGAGATGCAATAAATTAAGGATTTTTTTTTTTTTTTGGTTCCGTAGCGATATGGGTATCAAATCAAAGGGCTTATCATGAGGATTTCAAAATGGTATATCATGATCATATTAAAAATAAATACAATAGGAAATATGTTATTTATTATCTACTAACTGTTTCTCGCGACTTCGTTCCTCCCCTTTTTATATGCCCCTGAGAATTAAGTCCCGTTACCGCGGGCAAATGAAAAGTAGCCCACGTTACTCCTTGTAACATCAACGACGAATTTCGGACGACGTGCAATATGTAGCTCGCATTCCGACCGTCCGACTTTTGTCCCGACCGAGCCCAAATCGTCGACAGCGCGTCGTGTACTACACGTTCCTCAAAGGGATGTCAGCAAAACCGTAGGGACCAGCAGGGCCGATGCCTACTAAGGACATGGGAAGACTTCTTCTTCTTCTTCTTCTTTTCTTTTCTTCTTCTTCTTCTTGTATTCAGAAGTCTTCCTTGCCCTTCCCTTGCCCTTTGTGTTCTCCTTTGTGCCCTGGACTACTCCAGGAACACAAAGGGCAACTGAAGGAACCTAGTTGTGGTTTTGCTCAGTAAAATTAAAAGTCTAGCACGCTCTCCATCTCTGCCCTTAAGCGAGAGAATTCATTACATGATTACCCACATAAAAAAAGCTTTCTGTCAGTGAAAGTCCCGTCAAATTCGGTCCAGCTGTTTCTAAAATTTCTTCTCCCCTGGGTATCAGAATGTCTCCCTGACCACTGGAATTAAGTCCCGTTCCCGCGATAATATTAAAAGTAGCTTAAGGTACTCATTATAATATTAGTTATCTATACATATAATAAAACATTATATTTCTGCACCACCCTAAGGTCGACTGGTAGAAAATGCCTAAGGCATTAAGTCCGCCTTTGTACAGTGTTTATTACTTGTGCATAAAGTTTTAATAAATAAATAAATAAAACAGTAAAATTATTTTGCGATGGTATTAATTGCCGCAAAAACTACTGAAGCGATCCTGTTCAAATTTTGCATACAAATCCTTATAGGTCAGGGCAACTTATCTAATATATAAAATTCTCGTGTCACAGTTTTCGTTGCCATACTCCTCCGAAACGGCTTGACCGATTTTGATGAAATTTTTTGTGCTTAACCGGTATCTATGAGAATCGGCCAACATCTATTTTTCATCCCCCTAAATGTTAGGGGTAGTCCACCCCAAAATTTTTTTTTTCAATTTTACATAATTTTTTTTTATATACATAGCAAAACAACGTTTGCCGGGTCAGCTAGTAGTCTATAAATATCCTAATGAAAGTTAAGTATTTCCTGGGTCGGACCAAACGCTTTTGAAATAATTTTGTAAGACGCGACAATGTGTTTTCAAAGATTTCAACGGATTACAACAATTTTGCTGTCACATTTTCGCGTCGCGTTTACACGCTAGGGCATCATCTCTGGAAAGTAGGTACCTAAGCTTTTCTTTCAACACTGCAGACTGGTTGATCCTTCTACAACGACATGATAAATTGTCCCAAACCGGCTGCTGACATAAATCAAGAATGAAGAATAACAAGACGTTTACACAAACAAATGAAAAGAGATAAGTAAGGGGACCCATATTTATAAATACATCGTATAATGGGATATAGCAGGATGAATCCTGACTTAAATCTGAGGTCTACGAACCTAATGGCTTTTCGGCTCAACAACCTATTCATGACTAAACAGAAAGAGTCCAAAAAAAAAGTTATTGACCCTCTTTTATCTAGCCCTTACTGTTCCACTAAGGGCTATGCCCGGAGTTTTAGGAATGAAGATATCCGCAGGAAAACCAAGGTTACCGACATAGCTCGAAGAATCCCCAAACATTGCTCGTAGGCTGTGATTTATCGTATACAAAACGATGTTTTCATAATATCATCATCATTTCAGCCGAAGGACGTCCATTGTTGGACATAGGCCTCCTCCAAGTGTCGCCACAACGAGCGGTCTCGTGCGTCTCGCATTCATCGCATTCCCGCGACTCTCACCAGGTCGTCGGTCCACCTTGTGGGAGGCCTTCCAACGCTGTATCTTCCGATGCGCGGTCGCCACTCTAGAACCTTTCGGCCCCATCGACCATCCAACCATCATCCAACTATAGTTTGGCGATTCTTCGGGCTATGTCAGCGACCTTGGTTCCCCTGCGGATATCTTCATTCCTTATGCGATCACGTAAGGAAACTCCGAGCATAGCCCTTTCCATTCCTATTGCGTGTAAGCCTTCTGGTGAGGCCCATTGTGAGCGACCATGTTTCAGTGCCATATGTCATCACTGGCAACACGCACTGGTCATAGACTTTCGTCTTAAGACACTATGGTATGTTGGACGAATAGATACCGCAGAGCTTCCCGAACTGCCCAGCAGAGTCGGACTCGACGATTGAGCTCTTTCTCAATGTTAGACCTAGTTTCAGAGCTATATGTAATCACTAGCAACACACACTGGCACTAGACTTTCGTCTTGACATACTTTGGTATGTTGGACGAGAACCTTTCATAATATATTGAGAAATTATAATCTATAATAACACAGAGTCTGAAATTTTCCGGTGCCACATACATACATACCTACATTTTGTTACAAATAAAGTTGAAATTTCTGTTTGTAATAGAATAGAATAGTGAAGTTTATAATAGACTCGTATATAAAGAATATACATTGTTTATTTGTTGGAAGTGTTGAAGGGATTTTAAAATGTTTATTACCGATAGAAACCTATTTTCGCATGTGAGTATCGTGAGATAGTTATTATTCCTAACATCGATAGTCCGTAAGTAAACTCTCGAATCTGAAAAATATGCATTTTTTGTTTGTTTCTGTTTTAAGCCTAATAAAAACTAGCTAAAGTTGTTAAAAAATATAAGGCCCGTTTTGATGTTTTTATTTTGACTACTTAGCGACTTGTCGTGTCTGGTGTAGTGTAGCTACTACTACACCGGACCCTTAATTATTATTTTATTTTTTCTTTCAGTTTCGTTCCATGTTACATTCTAGGGTTTTTTCTAAAAATGCCAAAGCGGGCTTTTTATTTTTTAACGAGTTTAGCTTAGTAAAAAATATTGGGCTGTGAAAAAGACGCATGAAAAAAGATTGCATGTAGCGGAGATGAGAATGTTGAGATGGATGTGTGGTGTGACGAGAATGGATAAAGTAAGAAATGAATATATTAGAGGAAGTTTGAAAGTGGCGCCAGTGACTGAAAAGTTGAAGGGGAATCGTTTGTCTTGGTATGGTCATGTAAAGAGGAGAGATGAAACACATGTTACTAAAAGAGTTATGAGTATACATGTGGATGGGTGGAGAGGGAGAGGGAGGCCAAAGAAAAGATGGATGGATTGTGTGAACAGTGATATGAAAGAAAAGGAAGTTAGTGATAGTATGACTTTTGACAGGATAGAATGGAAGAAAAAAACGTGTTGCGCCGACCCCAAATAAGATGGGACAAGGGCAGGAAGATGATGAGCTTAGTAAAAAATATATGTCTCTAATGTTTCTTAAATCCAATATGACTATGAAACCAAATTTATATACAGATATAGTCAATTATGACAAAGCTATCGTAAAAAAAATCCTACCGCTCTACTGTGAGTAAGCTTTTTCACTTTCGATAGTTTACCTAGGGCCAGTCGTATTTGCACGGGTTATACAGGATAGGCAAAGTTAGCGAAAGTATGGGAAATAGATAGCTCAATAGTATTCAGAAATCTTTTTGAATAAAATCTATTCTAATATTACAAAGAAGTAATATTTGTAAGTTTGTTGGTAGGAAACTATGAAACTACAGGAGAAATAAAATTCTTCACCAGTAGAATGCTACTTTACCGCTCAGCGACAAAGTTTTTTCTATTTTTACACGGGCGAAATTGCTGGTAGAAGTTAGTAAAAAATATAATATTTTTTTATTAATTGTTTTTTTATTAACCTTAATTTCAATTATTTTTTAATTATTTTGCATATAACTACTAGTATATATGTATCTTATTGCTCAGGAACTTATTGTATCTCTTCATAATGACCTAGCACAGAAGACAGGGACTTCACTAAATTTGTAAAAGAAGTCATATGTTAAAATAGGATTAAGTATTCAAGATTTTAATTGCCCGTATGATACAATCCTCTTACGAATACGCCGTCAACGTGAAAACAAAAGCCCCTCACACTACTGGCAATTTTATTCTTGCTCTCTTTGTAATTTTTACACCCAATTATTTTAATGTTTATTTAATAGAGTATGGAAAAGGTCAGACCTATTAGAGGTGCTAAATTATACAAATCCGCTAATTATTCTCATTATAAACGGTAGAAATACAGCCATTTATAATGAAAGTAAAAACGTTTTCGTGATAGCAAAAACACAGATGCAGGCTGATTGTAAATTTCAATATCTACATTTATAACTTATATATTAATTTACAAAAAAAAAACAACACTGCTAAGACTCAGGTGTCCTCTCCAAGAGAGGAAATGGGCCGTAGTCCAATACGCGGGCACACTGCGAATTGGTGGATGTCACAAATTTTCGAATTTTTTGATTCTCGGATATGCCAGTTTCCTCACGATGTTTTCCTTCACCATTTTTTGTACTCAAGTAGTGATAAAATAAATTGCACAAAGTAATGCACGCGTGGCTGGGCTTGAACCGGCGACCTACAACTCGTAAGTCAAGGGCGTTAACGTTGATATAATTGAGAGCAGTGGTGGCAACACTGCACTCAATTGTAATAAATTATAATGATTAATCTTTTACATATAATAAAACAGTAAAATTCTTTTGGGATGGTATTAATTGGCGCAAAAACTACTGAACCGATCCTGTTCAAATTTTGCATACACAATCCTTACAGGTCAGGGCAACTGATAGGCTATAAACTATCACGCTATTTGCTATGGGGGGTGAGCAATCATCCAAAATGTAGGTATTGAACGACATTTGCCGCGAGTTCAATTCCCAGCTACAGTTAAAAATTTTGTCATTATTTTGTCTTATTTTTTTTGTATTAAAATAACTTTTACCATTTTTTCAAAATAAAATTGACATTTCTATTCGATATCTTCTAAATATTTTGTACAAACTAATCAAAACACATAATAAAATCAAAGCGACGAATAAAATCACGTACTATAATGTTACATAATTCCACTTAGCTGCAAATTTAACTTCTAAAACGAAAATCATCACGCTATCATCGTTAGGGAGCCAACCAGTCAATTATGACGTTTATATAAGAACGTCTATTTTATAGTTTATTCATCGAAGACCGCAGCGCAGTTGTTTCGCATCTTAACTTTAATGTAATGTGAAGGTGGTTCAAATCCCGTACGGCTCTCTTAGGAGGAATTTTTGTTCTATTTTGTCATCGTGAATAAGATTTTTTATATATTTTTTTTTGCATGCTTACAATTTTTTTTTATAAATCTACATATATAATATATCTGTAGAAATTTTTAGTGAAGTGCGTATTATTAATTTTAGAAATCAATGTAGATAACTTTTATACATTTAAATTGTGTGGAACTTGATAATTATCTTACTTAGGCTTTGTTTCATCGCAATGAAACAAAGCATATGAAAGACAAACGGTATGAAATCAAAGTTTTCGAGAAGTAAAATATGACACCACACGCAACTCGCAACGCCATCTAAAGACTCAAAGTAGAAATAATGATGAAAATGACTGTTGAACTTCATATTAAATTTGATAGATGGCATTGCGTATTTTACGTAATTTTCTGAGTGGCAGAAGAATGGCCATCGCCCACGATTACAGTTATGGTTAAACTGGTGTTAGATGGAGGCATTTTTAACAATCCTACAGCTTATTTTTATTATATTTTTCGCATTATAGTAACAAGCTAATTGACCGTGATTATTCAAGGGATACCATCCAAAGACGATAAAAGTAAATAGCTATATGTATTTAATTATTCACTTTAAAATAACACGGCCACATTTTTGGAAGGGGTTACAGGGTACCTTGCGTTGGATGGTCCCCAGGTGGACCGATGACCTGGTAAGGGTCGCGGGTATCCGATGGATGAGAGACTCACAGGACCGGTTATTATAGCGACACTTGGGGAGGTCTATGTCCAGCAGTGGATATCTTTCGGCTGAAATAATAATGATGATGATGGCACCTTTTTTTTCTTTTTTTAAGGGTGGAAATCATCCAATGACTTCTCCCGCTCTGGTTGGAGCGGGAGGACGTGTCAATCTTTTACCGACTAAAAATACACCTGTGTCTATCACTACGCGCTGTTGAGAATTGAGCTCGATCCTGTCAACTACAGACCCACCCATAGATACCCATAGATTTAAGTTAATGTAAAAGTTTTTGTTACTATTTTGGTGTACAATAAAGTTTATTCTATTCTATTCTATTCTATTCTACAGGACGGCTAGCTACCCATTGCTCGACGTCCGGAAGCCCACGTCTACCGTGATTGGTAGTCGGGGTCGGAATCTTGGCTCGGCGTGAGGCCATTCGTTCCCTAACGCGTGCGGCCTCCGCCTTCGCTAGCATTACGGCTTTGCAGAAGGAGGCGACCGCCTGCCACTACTCCTCGCTCTGGATCAGAGCCCGGCGCGAGAGGTCACTGACGCTGATTGCCTTCACGAGGACACGGCGGTGCTCCGCCCTTGCAGGGCACATCTCCACTGTGTCCTCCGGCATTACCGACCTTGCGGATTAATAATGGTGTGTTTTATTATTTGCAGTCACCGCTTCATATAAAACGGGATCGAATGTGTTTTTCTGACCACAGTTCGACAACGTATGATGTATCTCAGATTCCTTACAGCCTTACGTCGATATCTGGACGTTACCTCTTTGCAATGAGTGATGACCAACACTGGAACAACCCTCTAAGGGAGGCCAGTCTCAGGGATAACACTTATCGGCTGCTACATTTGTTAACCATAATTTCATCGTTTTATGGATAAGCTCAGGACTGTTGTGGGTGTTTCGAAACACGGTTTCTGTTCTGGGTTCGGTTGAAAGTACCCTGATATTACCATTTTGTGAATCACCTGGAGGACTCGGTGTAGCATGCGGTGGAGGTCTATCCATCTTGAGTTAACCGCTGTGTCCTCATAGAGGCAATCGGCGTCAGTAATTTCTCGGTTTGGCCATCAGTATGCGAGTTCGATTGAACGGGGATACACGCGCACAAGGATTCGCCGTAATTTCATTCATAAGTTGGAGACTCTTCATAAGGGAGTTCCTACTATGGAAAAAACATTTGTCTTATATACGGGGATGTCAATTAAATACACACCAAAATATCCTAGGTAAATGAACAAGTAATTCTAACGCCTAAAATGATCAAACTGCAACAATCAATGCAAGCATGCTCTCGCCAATTCTTCATGAGTACTGTTGTGGAAGAAGATAGTTGATGATTTATTTATTTATTTATTTAATCCTTTATGCACAAATGTACAGCGGCGGACTTAATGCCTGCCGGATGATGATGGTAGTTTTTGGATTCACTTAAGGCTTTTAAAGGCCAGAAACGTGGTCGCTTACAATGGGCCTCATCAGAAAACTCAAAGTCACCCAAAGGGCAATGGAAAGGGCTATGCTCAGAGTTTCCTTGCGTGATCGAATCAGGAATGAGGATATCCGCAGGAGAACCAAGGTCACCGACATAGCACGAAGAATCGCCAAACTTAAGTGGCAATGGGCAGGCCACACGGATGGCCGTTGGGGCCGAAAGGTTCTGGAATGGCGACCACGTACCGGAAGACGTAGTGTTGGACCTTACAGGAGGCCTTGTAAGGTGGACCGATGACCTGGTAACGGTTGCGGGAGTACGATGGATGCGAGACGCACAGGACCGTTCATTGTGGCGACACTTGGGGAGGCCTATTTATTTATTTATTTATTTATTTAAACTTCATGTACAGTGGTGGTACATAGGCGGACTTAATGCCACAAAGCATTCTCTACCAGTCAACCATTGGGTTAAAAAGACAACACTGTGGTAGGTGTGCACAATAAATAAATAACATATATTTTTGAAATAGAATGTAGTAGGTATCATTAAATTAAGTGGCTTATAATAATAAAATACGTATATATGCTAATATAATAAACTAATAAATACTATGATACATAAGAAATCATTCTAATGCCTATGTCCAGCAGTGGACGTCTTTCGGCTGAAATGATGATGATGATGATGAAGGCTTTTCACTATCAGTGCATGTTATCCAGCTGAAGGTCGGTGTCCCGATTATGCTCCTTCGTTTATCTCTACCAAAGCTGTCTAACTGCTTAAACTCTTCAGTGAAAAGTTATTGAGGCGAAAATTGTTATGGGAGATAACTCTTTCGATCAATCTTGCAGCCCTAGCAGACATCGGCCCTAGAGGGCCCTATTCATTTGCTGAAATCTTTTTGAGTCGCGCGTAGAATACTACGCGCCGTCGATTCTGGACTGCTTTGACCAGACGGCTGGACAGCACCACCGCAATCCCGTGTTTGCGATAGCTGGGAATTGCCTTGCGGCTTTCAACACCCGGAGCGTCCCTTGCAGCGACCGCTGAGGAGTCAGGATGTCCTATACCTCATAGTTTCAGCCACCTTCTTTGATCGTAGTGCTTCACTGAAGGAGGCTACTGGTTGTCATTTTCTCCACCAATCGCACCCATAAGGACAAGGCGGCGCCGGCGCTCCGACCAAGCGGGACTGACTTCCACCGTATGCTCCATCGTATTCTCCGGGCGTTTCGCAGAATGATGAGACCCGAGTGTTTCTTCCCGCTGAATTTGACACAGATACCTTCCGAAATACCCACAACCGGTGAGTCCTGCACAAAGAGAGGATGCCGTGACGCCTCTGTAGACACTTCTCAAAGACAGGCATTACCGCTGCGATTTGATTGTGGCGTGCTCACTGTGGCGAGGGGTTAAAATCATGCAATGATGTTTTACCAGAACATAAACCAGAAAGATACATAATTGCCCATGCATACATATGCCTTTTCCCTTGGGGTAGGCAGAAATGACCACTACTACGACCCATACATGCTCTTTCTATTCATTGACGGTCATACATCTGGATGTGGACGAGTATATAACATGTTTCCTGAAGGTAATTTGCATGTTTAACCGACTTCTAAATAAGGAGGAGGTTCTTAATTTGGATATTTTTACCTTTAACCGTTTTATGTTAAAGTACAATAAATTATTGCGATGCTTTCGGAATGAATTGCAAGCACAGAGTGATTGTACAGTTTTACGAACTTAACGCGGACGAAGTCGCGGGCAACAGCTAGTTTCAAAAATAAATAAATTCTTAAATCATTATAATAAATTTCAAAAATGAATTAATTAATCATCATCATCTTCCTGGCCTTGTCCCGTGTTATTTGAGCTCAGCGCAACACATTTTTTTCTTCCATTCTGCCCTGTCACTGGTCATGTTATCACTAACTAAATTAATAAAAAATGATAATAAATTTAAAAAAAATAATAAATCATGATAATAAATTTAAAAAATAAATCAATCGTGATAAAAGGATTCATAGTCTTTACATAGTTTTTGGTAACCAGTCCAGTGTTGCCTCCCAAAGTTATAGCCCTTTATCTTGATAGTTGCACTGCTACGTTAGGTTAAGGCCTGTAAAGATACAATAGTTACTCATCGCACTGACTTTCTTCACTGTTCTTTCTTTGTTCAGGCTATTTCTCTGTGGAATGCGCTCCCCCAAGAGGTCAGGATGGTTACAAACCGATTAAGATTCAAGATTGAGGCTCGCGAGCATATTCGTAAGAAGTTGGCAGTAGTATCATCACAACGTTAATGTTTCTCTGTTTGTCGATTTGGACCAATTTTTGTTTTTTTTTTTTTATAAGATATATTTAGTTCATTAAATTATGTATATGTTATATTTACCTATATTGTATTTTATCTGTGATTCATTTATATATCTTTTTTATAGTAACCTTTTTTTCTCTCTCTCTTTTATTGCACCTACCACTATTCTTCTCTGCATCATTCAAAGGTTGACTGGTAGAAAATGCCTAAGGCATTAAGTCTGCCTCTGTACCTTTATATGCATAAAGTAAAAAATAATAAAAATTAATAGAGAGGGTAAATAAATAAATCTTTGTTTTCCATATGTCGCAATAGCTTCGAACCAACCGTCCCGATAAAAAAAAATATTCTGTCAATTTTATACGTCTACTTTACGCATAAATAATAATTAAATTGTTTTATCTACGCATAGGTTTGTATACAGCAATGACTTCTAATATAAATATTCTCCATTACTTTTTCTCTGTTCTTTCTGCTTATAAAATATTCTCACGTAAAGACCACACCACAGTGTAATAAATATTCAGGGCCTTCAACACATAATTAATTAATACTTATAATATTCATCTCCATAAGTCTGTTGCTAAAGTTTAAGGTTAGGCTGCCTCCTTCACTAAATTCTTCTTTTATTAATAACATTAATATTACAGAGGTGAAAATTTTAAAGTATTATATGCCGAAAGACGTCCACTGTTGGACATAGGCCTCCCACAAGCGACGCCACAACGACCGATTCTGTGCGTCTCGCATCCACCGCACTCTCGCGACTCTTACCAGGTCATCGGTCCATCTTGTATATATTATACATTGTACTATGTGTTGTATGTATGTGTGTGTGTGTGTAGTCTACGCGTGGGTTTAATTTTCCTTCACCCTCAAACGTTGGTTGCCAATGTCTTTTAATAGCACATAGGACTTTTTGTCCCGATAGTATGTTCCATTATTTATCTTCTACAACTTCAACTTCTTTAAATATCTCTGATTAATTAATATCTTATATAGGTATACAAGATATTAATGTCTTCAAATTTTTGGTTCTAGTACATGCCAGTTACCTCACGATGTTTAAATAAATTACACAAAGTAATGCGCCTGGCTGGGTTTGAACCCGCAACCTACAACTTGTAAGTCGGGGCCGTTACCACTCGTCCACCACTACCCACAACACAAAATAATAAATGAATACATATAAAAGAAACTATGACAAATAATAAACTATTGCACTCGAAGTGACAGCGTCGTGTTTAGCTGCGAGGTCGAATCCTTCCACGAAATCGTCGATACACGACACCTTTCGGCGAAATTTCTCATTAGAGGAAGGTGTTGTCGTGTGTGAAAATGGTGAACCAGCAACCGCACCACAAATGACTTCATTTTTTTTATCGATATAAACCAGTGCGTGACTGCCATCCCACCTGATGGTAAGCAGTGATACAATCGGTTTAAAGAAATTTATTTCTCATAAGAACTTACAGTTCACTTATAATGAGATACAAAGTATAGTAAATACATTAAAGACACAATTTCCTCTGGAGTATTAGAAGCTAAAGTGACAATAATACGTGTTTCTTAAGTTTATTTTGAAATGCATTCACATTATCGCAATCTCTTATCTCTTCCGGCAATCCATTGAATAGCTGTGCTCCTTCACATAATATACTCTTTCTACCGTAATTAGTGCGTACCCTAATGACTTTGAGTTTGTTTTTATATCTATTTCTCAGGTTATATGACATTGTTTTTTTCTTTATTTTACAATCATTTTTTTACAATCATTGTTAAATTAGTATTACGGTGTGGTTCTAAGTGCACGACTCTCAAGGGCACAAAGGGCATACACCACAGACATACACGCTGCAAGCTTCATCATAGTTACATGTGTATAAGTTTTGATTTACGAAACATTTCACAAACACGTGCCCCTCTGTAATAACTCTAAAATGAAGCAACTTTAGAACTTGACATTCCCTAAGTTATTACTTACCAAAGACACTCATTACTCTTGTCAACTCAAGCTTAATTAGAAAATACCTCTACTGAATAATTACTTTGAACAAATATCATTGTTATAACTTAGGTTAGAAATCATTTGGGATATTTAATTGAGGAAAGGGAGGAGATTGTAATAGTTGGCTACTAATGGGATGTCCTGCTAGAGCGACGAATACGACGCAATGCGACGCGACACGACACAATGCAATGCGACGCGATGCTACACTCAACAAATGTTCTATTTTTTTTTTTATTCTTGATAGGTTCGCGCTTGACCGCTATCTCACCTGATGGAAAGCGACGATGCGGTTGACGATGGAACGCGCTTACCTAGAAGTAACCTATTCACTCTTGACTTAAAGATTCCCGGGTTGTAGCCATCTGGAAACACAGATTCCCGCAAGGAATTCCACTCCTTAGCTGTACGCACAATGAATGTGTTCCCAAAATGTTTCGTGCGTACAGGTGGGATGTCCACCATGATTACGTGATTTCGGTCATTACTTCTCGAATAATGGAGAAGTACAGTACAGTTTTGCTTGCAATTGGTAACTCGCCATCCGGCCGTCTGGTAACCGTCCGGACCAAGCCCGAGTCGTCGATGGCGCGTAGTGTTCCACGTGCACCTCAAGGAGATGTGAGCAAAACCGTAGGGGCCCAGCAGGGTCGAACCCACAGGGCCATGGGTTCGCTTCTGAAAGGAATACCCGGAGTCCTAGAAGGCAAGGCAAAGAAGGAACATAAAAGTGGGTTTTAGTCAGTAAAAGTCTGACACGCCTTAGAGCGGTAGAAGTCATTGGTTGTTTTTATTTTTGTATTAATAAAAGAATCCTTTTATATTTATATTTTTGGTCCCACAACATTCTTCACACTACACACTACACACTACCCATGGCCCCAGTAGGCTTCGACCCTGCTGGGCCCCTACGATTTGCTGACATCTCCCTGAGGCGCGCGTGGAACAATACGCGCCGTCGACGACTTGGGCTCGGTCCGGACGGTTACCGGACGGTCGGACGGCGGGCTACCCATTGCTCGCCCTCCGCAAGCCCGCGCCTACGGTGCCGGAAATCGGGATCGGAATCCCGGCGGCGGACAGGGCGTAAGGACCGTTGCCTCACGCGATCGGCCTATGTCTAGCAATGGACGTCTTTCGGCTGAAATGATGATGATGATGTAGGGCGAAGCCGCGGGCAAAAGCTAGTGTAATATAATATGAGGAAGTTTATTGCGTTGGGATTATTTTCTACTCAACGTGGGCCGTGGGTGAAGACTGGCAGAATCACCTAAAATTAACTTAAATACACAAAAACACCCTTTCGAAATCAGAATATAATCCATTACTTACTAGGGTCGTTTTGTACCTGAAGCAGGGTGCGATAGGGTTCATAAATTAATTTTACCCTAAAAGGGTTGGACACCATTTATTGAGGGACATTACTCGTTAAATTGATGGAAGATAATTATTTTGTGTGGCTATAATTTGCAACTCAACATGGCTTTGTTGTCCGTTATGAACATGGAAAAATGGACATGTTTGTTATGAGAAAATACTTGTTTTTTCACAAAAAACTCACTTTTGTAAAATGTTGTTGATTCCTCGTCAAATTTTTTCTTTCATGAGGGATGACATCACAGAGTCACAGAGCTCAGACTTCACAGCTCCAGATTTCGTGGGCTTACGAACGACGAGCAATAGGTAGCTACTCGTCCGGCTGTCTGGTAACCGGCCGGACCAAGCCCGGATCGTCGACGGCTCGTAGTGTTCAAAGAGATGTCAGCAGAACCGTGTGGACCTATCAGGGCCGAAGCCTACTAGGGCAATAGATTGACTTCTGAAATGGAAACCCAGGGTCCTGAAACGCTAGGCAAAGAAGGAACGTACGTGTGGTTTTTAGTCAGTAAAAGTCTAACACGCCCTCGCGCTCCACCCTAGAACGGGAGAAGTCATTGGATTTTTATTTGTGGAAAACATTCCTACAACTTATTTGTATTAATAAAAGCATCGTATTATGTTTTTTGTCCCGCAACAAACTTCACTCACGCATTGCGTCGATTAACGCTTCTGAATCAACCATTTCATAGTTCGTGGTGTCGCGTCAGGTCGCCCTCAAAACAAGTATGCATTACGTCGTATTTCACCGCTGACTGCCATAATGGGCCGCAAGCAGGATATATGCCGTTGAGTTGATCGCTTTCGTCGGTAGAAAGACATTGAATGATTTCCCACCTCAAAAAAAATACAAAGCACTACCAATGACTCCTGTGTCGTGGGTGTATTCACAAATATGCAATCTCATATACAGAATACCTACTTGAGTGCGAAAGCTGTATCATCGAATTTTGTTTGTTCGAAAATCTTTCAACGACGTCTCTATACTGCGAAACCTCGTAGAATCGACGTTTTGTTACTGCGATGTTTTGTTACATCGAAATACTGTACTGCGTATGATTTTAACCTTTAGAATACCGTAATTAGAGACACAATAGAAAGACAATGAGAAAGCGAACGCTTGGGGTTTAATGAATCAAAGTGAAAATATCATACTGCGAAGCCTAGTTGAATCGACGTCATGTTACTCGTTACTTCGTTGAAATGTTTTCGAAGAAACAAAATTCGATGATACAGCTTTTGCACTCAAGTAGGTATTCCCTCGTATACACATGACACCCAGACCGTTGCATCGTGAGAATCCGATGTATGCAAGAGGCACAGGGCTGATCATTGTGGTGACATATAGCTAAGCTTTTATCCAGCACTGGACGTCTTTCGTCTGTAATGATGATAATGATGATTACACATCTAGGTTATCATTTTGTATTATAAATATTGGGTGTCAATACCTATTTTCTTTTATCTTTTTTTTTACTATTAGTTGTAATTGTTCCTTTTTTATTCTTTTTTCTATTTTATTTTCTACACAATGTTACATATTGTTAAGAAATGAATGAATTAATAATAGTAATAGTAATATTCCACAACTATCAAACAACACCATCTAGTCCCAAACTAAGCAGACCTTGTGGTATGAGTACTAGACAACTGACAAACATACTTATATATTTCTAAATACATACACATAATAGATAAATTACACCCAGACACAGAACAAATGATCATGTTCATCACACAAACATTTGTCCTGTGTGGGAATCGAACACACGAACTCCGGCATAGCAGTCAAGGCCACTAACCACTAGACTAACAGGCCAGTCAAATTATAATAATAATAATAATCATTTTTATTTGCAAACAAGTGTCACTAATTACATAAATGCTCTGTCTCCTGAACTAGGTAGTGAACCTGTATCTCAGGAGACAGTTCCCTCCCTATATATATTACAATTTGTTTACAAACAAACAATGCCAATTAAGAACAAAATAAATCAAAAAAATAAAATGTTATAAAATAAGACACGTATATAAAAGGCTAAGTGAGAGTCTTTCTTTATGTCTCTCCGCTTTTCAACAATATCATTGGGGGATTTAGGCCGTAGGCTCGGGGAGGCAACGGGTGACTCCCGGTCCGGGTCGTTCTTGGTGCAAAGGATGGCCATCGCTATCCAGCGAGGTAATGCGGCCAGTATTATGGGCACTTTTGCACCGGGAACGATCAGGGGCGGGTTGTATATTGACGTGTGACGTTTTAGACATATGTTGCGCTATTTATTATGTTAGTTATTAGTTTCTATATTGTAATATCATTGTTCATAATTAGAAAACGTATATAAAATAAAATAAAAATTATCCTGATACTTACAGCTATAGTTTTTAGAGCTTCAAACACTAATCTTAGTTTATTAAACAACTACATCATACTTATAAAATACTTTAACCTGCAAAATATAGCAGTCTTTGTCCCATAGGGTTAGCGTAAGATTTACTGTAGTTTCAAGTTTAACTGTAACTTTGCGATAAAGGTATTATTAGAACTTATCCATAAAGTAAGGGCTCGGATTTACTTGATTGTTGAAATATATAGTAAAAAATGCCACATTTTAAATCTATTTTAACTTCTGCTATTCAAGAAATAATTGTACGACAAATGTTTCTTAATTAATTTGACTGGCCTCTTGGTCTAGTGGTTAGTGGCCCTTACTGCTAAGCCGGAGGTCGCAGGTTCGATTCCCACCTAGGACAAATGTTTGTGTGATGAGCATAATCATTTGTTCTGTGTCTGGGTGTAATTTATCTATAATATGTATGTATTTAGAAATATATAAGTATGTTTATCAGTTGTCTAGTACTCAGAACACAAGCTCTGCTTAGCTTGAGACTAGACGGTGTTGTGTGATGGTTGTGGTATATTATTATTATTACCTACCTAACTCTGAAATGGGTAATATTAAATGTATTACCCATTTCATGTAATAAAAATTAAAACCAATATTAAATGGAAGGAGATGGAGGCCAAAAAAATGAGGAATGGATTATGTGAAGAGTGATATGAAAGAAAAGGCAGTTAGTAGTTAGCATGACGGGTGACAAGACAGAATGGAAGAAAAAGACGTATTATGCTAACCCCAAATAACACGGGATAAGGAAGATGATGATGATTAAATGGGAGAACCTGATCGACAAACTCTTAGAAACAAAAAAAAAATCGTCAAAATAGGTTAACATTTGACGAAAATATCGCTGAACAAGAAAGAAAGGAAGAGAGTTTATTTACGACAAACATGGCGTATAACTTAATATAAATATATATAACAAATCTATACAAAAGAGTGAAGTTATGCGACACATCCGCGCAAAACGGCCAGCGCTCAGCAAAATACGGATCAGAGCCATGGCGCTGATTTTCAGCGCCAGCCGTCGTCAACGAGACGTTGAACGGCTAGCAATTTTACATCTTATGAACTAAAAACAACTTAATAAACAAACTAAAGAAATAACATAATAATAAACCATGAACAAGATAAAAAAAACTCTCCTGTTACAGTCTGCTGGAAGAAATTTCAATTGAAATAAGCAGTACATTTGTGGTCGGTGTCGTTCTATCTATATTTATTCTATTAATTTTTAAGTGTTTGTGTATACCTAAATAAATTAATAAAAAATAACACACACACACTTCCAGTCGACAGCGATGCGGAGGAGTTTTATGACGCCATATTTTAGTTAGGAGTAGTCGTTAATGTATATATATTGTTTTAATTAGTTAAGTGTTTTTGTATATAATTTTGTATATATATGTAGTAAATAAAAAATAATAAAATCGACGACTTTTACGAATCGATTTTTAACCTGCTCCTATTTTTGGAATATTATTATTATTTATTATTTATAGCCCATTTATGTCCCACTGCTGAGCAAAGGCCTCCCTTTCCCTTTTCCACACCAGTCTGTCTTCGGCCATTGCGGGCCAGTCCTCTGGTATTTATCCAGTTCATCTCTTCACCTTCGCCTACTGTTCTACTGTTCTATTTTTGGAAGTCGGTTAAAAATATTATTTCACTCGTAAATGTAAATTAAGTTTACATAATACAGATCGTATTAACAACGAAAATAACTGATTCAATTTTCGAATATGCTTTGACAGAACACATTTTCATTTAAATCAAATTAATAAAATTGTCCATTTAATATAAACTATTACTACAAATAAATCCATAAATATCAAAGTTAATAACGAACATAATAGCAAAATTTTATTTAATTGATCTACAATTAACTGGCTGCGATACGTGGTCAACTTAATTATTAATTAGTGGACCATATTAATTATTATGCCTGAAAATAATAATTAAGAACATAATTTGCGGCCAACGAATTAATAAATATAATTAGTGACATTTCAAAATGAATGTTGTTCAGAAGTTTTGATGTTTAAGCCGCTTTGTAAGCGTGGACTTATTTATAATAAGCGTACCCATAAGCTTGCTAGAAAACACCTTAATTTTATGTTTTTGCGGAATTGTTGATATAATTTTCTTTATTTGAGAATCGTTTACCGAATAAAGAATTTATTTTTTTCTTCACTATAGCATAACATAGCATAGTCAGCCTTGTAATGTTCCCACTGTTGGGACTCAGGCCTCCTCTCTAGGAGAGGGAATGGGCCGTAATCCACCACGCGGGCCCAATGCGGGTTGGTGGATGTCACATGTCTTCGAATTTTTGGTTCTAGGACATGCCGGTTTCCTCACGATGTTTTTTTTCACCGTTTTGAGAGCAGTGGTAATGAAATAAATTACACAAAGTAATGAACCCGGAACCTACAACTCGTATGGCGGGGCCGTTACCACTTGGCCACCACCGCCCACAATACTGAGTTATTTTTTTTTTCATAGCTAGCGGACTGGCTTGTGAAATACACTTTCGAGAATTTTGCATTTCTAGAATAAGTTTCAAAATTTATAGAAAAATTAAGTGTGTTTTTTTGTTAGTATTGACGTGACTTTTATAATGAAATAATATAGTACTGAACTTGAACAAACATATATAAGAATATTCTGCCCTTTTACGTTGTTTTAGTTGGCGCTGAGCTACGACAATACCAATAAGCATAAACATAATCAGCATTATAATAATATATATATAATATATTAAAATGACAGAGTTATGAGTTTACATGTGGATGGGTGGAGAGGGAGAGGGAGGCCAAAGAAAAGATGGATGGATTGTGTGAACAGTGATATGAAAGAAAAGGAAGTTAGTGATAGTATGACTTTTGACAGGATAGAATGGAAGAAAAAAACGTGTTGCGCCGACCCCAAATAAGATGGGACAAGGGCAGGAAGATGATGAATCAGCATTATAATGTTCCCACTGCTGAGACTCAGGCCTCCACTCTAGGAGAGGGAGTGGTCCGTGCGTGTTAGTGTATGTCACACAGGTCTTCGATTTTTTGCCCGTTCCAAAGTAATGCGCCTGGCTGGGTTTGAACCCGTGACCTACAACATGTAAGTCGAGACCGTTGCCTCTGGGCCATCACTGGTCTACACAATACTATATTCCTTTTTTATAATATAATCTTTTAGCTTAGATACTAAGCCCTTTGAGCCATATCTTCGTATGTTATAGTCACTTTTTTTCATTAGCCTGCGGATATAACACATTGTAATGCAATTGTCTCGAATCAGCCTTTACGGCAAACTTCACAGATTAGTCAATACCTACAATCAAATTCTCAACACCATTTAATCGAGATTGTGCCTATTTCAATCATCATCATCTTCCTGCCCTTGTCCCGTGTTATTTAGGGTCTGCGCAACACGTTTTTTTTTTTCACTCTGCCCTGTCACTCGTCATGCTATCACTAACTTCCTTTTCTTTCATATCACTCTTCACACAATCCATCCATCTTTTCTTTGGTCTCCCTCTCCCTCTCCATCCATCCATATGTAAACTCATAACACTTTTAGTAACATGCGTTTCTATTGTGCCTATTTCAATAATTTCACACATTCTCCAGCTGTGCAGACTGTTCCGATAGTACACCACACCAATTTTATATCACACAATATCCCCTATGAATCCATTTAAAAATAAAATTAAATAAAACAGCCACTGAACTTCATTTGAACAAATCCTGCAAATAAACCTACTAATATTTCGTTTTCCTTTGCCCACAGATACGTCCAAAATGATGTAACAACCAACATGACAAATTCGACGACGTAACGCGCCAAAAAAAAAACAAGATGGCTGACAAAGAATGGGTCGACTACTTCGGATATTTCAACACGACGAAACAAATAGCAGATGGAGATAGCATAGATTTTGACATCCCGAAAATTAATAACAACTATGACAATCAAACTGGAGATCTAGGATATTCGAATTTCACCTCTGACGACTTCTGCCAATCGAATCATTCACATTATTATCTGAACGTGACGTGTGAGTTCCCGATCAATTATGCTGAGCCTATGTATGGGTGAGTACTTTGATATAAGCAAAACTAATTATAAATACTTACCAAACATATAGCTACCTTATACACATCCTTAGCGAAGCGCAGCTTAACATAGCGAAGCGTAGCGCAACGCAACTTAACGTAGGTAAGCGTAGCAAAACGTAGCGTAAATAACAGTTTTCATTGTTAGCTATGCTGCACGTTACCCGAATTACGACTGCCGCAAGAAACCCTTTAAATAAGTTTGTTCTGTCGAGTTCCTTTTAAATAAGTAATTTTTTTACCCGTATATTATAGTTAACGGTATACCCTGCTAGGGCCAAGGGTCTGCTTCACCCAAGTCGTCGACGGCGCGTACTGTTCTACGCGCGCCTCAAGGAGATGTCAGCAAACCGTAGGGGCCCCAGCACCCCCACTCACGCAGAGTCTTCGGCCCCAGATTGTGGAGGGTGTGGTGAGCACTTTGTTCCCTGCGCGAGGGGAACACTCTCCCCCGCTCATGGCTCCGCCACCAGCGGTGTCTAACGCGGATCACGATGGCGACGACGATGACAATGCTCCGGAGGTGACTGAGGTAGAGATGAGTGTGGCGGTACGAAGGCTGAGTGCCAAGAATACCGCCCCAGGACCCGACGGCTTGCCTGGTAAAGCCTGGGTCCTGGCCATGGAGGCTCTCGGGTCTCGATTAAGAGGGCTCTTCAGCGCATGCATGGAGAGGGGCCAGTTCCCACTTCGCTGGAAGACGGGGAAACTGGTCCTTATCGCAAAGCCGGGGCGCCCTGCGGACTCTCCGTCCGCGTACCGGCCCATTGTGCTGCTCGACGAGGTGGGCAAGCTCTTTGAAAGAGTAATTGCAGACCGCCTCGTCGCGCACCTAACACGGGTGGGACCGGACTTGGCGGACGGCCAGTTCGGCTTTCGCAGGAGGCGCTCCACGGTGGACGCCATCATGCGCGTGCGAGCTCTCACGACGGGGGATGCGGTGTCCCAGGGCAGGTGTGTCGTGGCGGTGTCTTTGGACATCGCGAACGCCTTCAACTCCCTGCCCTGGAGTAGCATTAGGACGGCACTCCGATATCACCGGGTGCCCGACTACCTCTGTCGCGTGATCGAGGCCTACCTGTCGGACAGGTACATCATCTACCCCGGTCACCAGGGAGAATGGAAACGGCGAGAGATGTCGTGCGGTGTTCCGCAGGGATCGGTACTAGGACCGCCCTTGTGGAACATCGGCTACGACTACGTGCTGCGCGGCAACCTCCCTGACGGGGTCAGCGTGATCTGCTACGCAGATGACACGCTGGTCCTGGCGCGGGGAGAGTCGTACCAGGCGGCGGTCGAATTAGCGACACGCGGGGTTGCGATAGTCGTTGATAGGATTCAGCAGTTGGGACTCGAGGTGGCGCTGCACAAGTCTGAGGCCATGTGTTTTCACGGCCCTCGGAGCGCACCGCCTCGGCATTCCCAATTAACGGTAGGAGGAGTTCACATCGGCGTCGGGTCGACGATGAAGTACCTGGGACTCGTCCTCGACAGCCGGTGGAATTTTGAGGAGCACTTCCGACGTCTGGCCCCCAAACTGAATCGGACTGGGGCTGCCCTCAAGCGGCTCTTGCCCAACCTCGGAGGTCCAGACGCCTCCTGCCGGAGGCTCTACGCAGGCATCGTCCGGTCCATGGCCCTTTATGGGGCGCCGGTTTGGGCGCCGTCACTGCGAAAGCGACCGGCGGCCCAGCTGAACGCGTGCCAGAGGGTCATGGCCATACGGATGGTGCGGGGATACCGGACGATTTCCCGCGAAGCGGCGAGCCTCCTTGCTGGCCAGTCACCATGGGATCTGGAAGCATCAGGCCTTGCACACATGCACGATCTGCGCGTGGAGATGCAACGTCGGGGCGAAACTCCACTGCCACGACAAGTCGCGGCATGGCGGGCAGAGTTCCGGCGAGGTCTCATGGTGGAATGGCGACAGCGACTGTCGCAACCCAGTGCTGGGCACGCCATAATCATGGCGGTAATTCCCCTCTTTGAGGAGTGGCTGGAAAGGCAACACGGCGTCCTTACCTTCCGCATGACGCAGGTCCTTACCGGACATGGTAAGTTCGGGAGGTTTCTGCACCGGATTCGTGCCGAAACGACGCCCGGGTGTCGCCACTGTGTGGACCGCCCGGAGGACACGGTAGAGCACACGGTGGAGGTGTGCCCCGCTTGGGCAGAGCAACGCCGTGTCCTCGTGGGGGCGATTGGCGGCGGCGATCTCTCGCGCCGGGCCTTGGTTCAGGCCATGCTCCGGAGCGAGGAAGAGTGGCAGGCGGTCGCCTCCTTCTGCGAAGCAGAAATGCTAGCAAAGGAGGCGGCCGATCGCGTGAGGCAGCGGTCTTCACGCCCCAACCGCCGCCGGGACTCCGATCCCGATTACCGGCCACCGTAGGCGCGGGCTCGCGGACGGCGAGCAATGGGTGGCTCGCCGTCCGACCGTCCGGTAACCGTCCGGACCGAGCCCAAGTTACCGACGGCGCGTATTGTTCCACGCGCGCCTCAAGGAGATGTCAGCAACTGTAGGGGCCCAGCAGGGTCGAAGCCTACTGGGGCCAAGGGTCTGATTCTGAAAGGAAGACTCGGCCCTGGTACGAAAGGCAACGAAGGAACAGGAGTGGGTTTTTAGTCAGTAAAAGTCTGACACTATCTCCCGCCCCGCCCAAGAGCGGGGGATGTCATAAGATGATTTTCCCACCGGAAAAAAAAAAAAAAAAAAAAAAAAAAAGGGGCCCCAGCAGGGTCAAAGCCTACTGGGGCCAAGGGTCTGATTCTGAAAGGAAGACTCGGCCCTCGTACGAAAGACAACGAAGGAACAAGAGTGGTTTTAGTCAGTAAAAGTCTGACACTATCTCTCGCTCCGCCCAAGAGCGGGATTTGTCATTAGATGATTTTCCCACCTAAAAATAAAAGGTCTGCTTCTGAAAGAAAGACTCGTTCCTGGATCACAGGTGGGTTTTAGTCAGTAAAAGTCTGACACTACCTCTCGCTCCACCCAGAGCGGTAGCAGTTATTTAATGATTTCCCACCACAAAAAATGTCTTCATCATACTCCCATGTTTGCGACGTAATATTCTAAAACGTAACAGAGCATACGAAATAAATCCACATAAAATCTAACTTGATCCCACAATAACACTTACATCACAAAACTAGTGCACTAGTTTAAAAATGCATCTAAAATATTACATTTCTTCTAGAGATTTTCTGAAGCTCTAAGGCCTTGTACAGAGTGAACGCGCGGAAGCGGGCGCGGGAGCGGGTATGGTGCTAGGCACCATTACAATAAAATAGAATTTTGATTGCATACCAAAAAAGGGACCCAACTTATACACCAACTTAAATCTATGGGTACAATGGTGGTCTTATCGCTGACAGCGATATCTACCAGATAACCTTAAATTGGATCGTAAGAACTGGATACTCTGGAGATTATCTACTGTGTGTCGCTATTATAATGGGCAGTAGTTACTCTACTTGAATATATAATTCGACTTTAAAGTTGTAATTTTGGTGTTCATTTTTAAGTGGCCATTAAATTATATTGTGTATTATTAAAATTTCTTAACTCAGAATAAGAATTTCACCTCAGAATTCGATCGAATAAGATAAATTTTTGCGTACTCCTTTAGTCAGCTGCTTTACTTGGTACTTACTGCTTTACTACAAGGAACTTTTTGTAGTCACTTGAGAAACAAAACTACACCTATTTTAGATCACAATACACGCTAGGAATCAATTTGCGAGTAATAATTAACACAACCACTTTACTTAAAGAAATTCCGTCAGCTCAAAAACTACTGGATCGATTTTCAAAATTCTTTCACCAGTAGAAAGCTATTTTATCACTAAGTAACATAGTCCTATATTTTCTATTTTCACGCAGGCGAAGCCACTGGCCTAGTGTTAGATAAATCGCGCCCGCCTTTGCACCCGCGCTAACTCCTCACTCTGGTCGTAACCTAATGTTGCTGAAAAGCTTTCATGAAATGAGGACAGATACGTTTTCATCTCAATTAGATAAGGGAGGTTGCTTCAAATTTATTCTCATTAAAAAACTAGTAATTATATTTTAAAGATGTTTTAAATGGAAAAGTGTCTCTTTTTTAATTTTTGTTGGATAATTGGAGGGTTAAGAGTTACTGGGTAGTGTTAACAAAAAAAAAAAAACTTTTAATAAGGACTTTACAAATCTTTATATGGCCTGCCCCCCAAGCCAAGTTATGATCGTTTCGTTTGCGTCGAACGCCTCGAGTAGGCCACGCCTCCGATTCCTTTGTTCTGACCACGTGACTGAGCGAGGCGTTCGATGCAAACGAAACGATCGTAACTTGGCTAGGGGGGCTGGTAAAATACTGTTACGTTGCTTAGTTACTAAAGGTGTCAATAAATTACAAATATTGAAATTATATTCCTAAACGATCCATTGTTACTTCATTTTTGTCATTTTCAATTAAAATTATTGTAATTTTTTCAACTTAATTAACATATAACATTCTGTTTATAATAGAATGTTTTGTTGTAAATAATTAAGAGTCATTCATGCATGCATTCATGTACGCTGAATATGTGGCAGAATATGAAGAACCATTATTGTAGTTAAAGATCATATTTATTGTTATTATTTATCTGATGTCATTATAGTGAAAAAGTAACATCACTATTTTAAGTTCTTTTTAAGATAACTTCCCCACTCCATTCGACTCAGACACTGGAAGAACCTCTCGAGTCGAGGACGTATGTAGGTTATCACTTAGTCACTTCAAGTTACTTTATTATGACGTAACTCTTAACTTCATTGATGGAGATTGAGTCAAATTCTCAAAGTGTATTTATGGTTTCTAAACTGAGCATTTGTAAATGAGACCTTGTCAAACTTTACACTAGCATGAGCCATTGTAAAAGACAATCTTTTTTTTAAGTAACGGAGCACGGTATACGTAGTAAATTTTAAATTATGGATCTAGTTCAGAACACTAAACTGCATTCCAAAGCTAGGATAGCTGATGTGGCTCAAAAGACTGCTCAACTTAATTGGAGTCGGGCATATCTGCCGCATACTTGATCAACTGTGGACCAAAAGAGCACTGAGTGGATGCCCTGAAACAGTGTGACGAGGTCGCGGTAGACTACGAAGGAGGTAGCGGGATAAACTGGATAGATTTCGCCAGAGCTGAAAGGAGATAGCGCAGACTCGCGAAAGATGGAAGGAGTGGAAGACAGTCTTTGCCTAGGAGTGGGACATAACAGGCCAGACAAAAACATACTGTTTCAATCACGATCAATTGGAACCGTGCTGGAATCAATTGGAAGCTTTTTACGTTTTATAAGTTCCCATGTAGGCCTGTGTGAAATAAAATATTTTGAATTAAATTCAAAAGAAAGAGAATGGTACTACCTATGATCAATATATCATAAGCATTATGCCCTGTGCCTGTAACATGACAGTTGCGTCACCCGCCATCTTGCATAAAGAGTAAATCTCTAATCAACGTTTGTTTTAAATGTAGTTATTTTCCATTCAACGTACAAATTTAACAGAACCTGTCAAATTTTCGCTTGTATTTTACAACAATTTAACTTCAAATTCTAAATTTTTGAACCCAAAACTATTCCTCGATTTCTGGCCATCAGCAATGAATTTGAGTATTTCTTAAACTCTACTTAAAAAAATACAGTTATTTAACGATCCTATAATAATAGTTTAACCTATAAGCCTGTGAAAACTTTGACACGTATTAACTCAAAATATTAGATTTAAAAACACACCCAATATGCAAGAGATATGCAAGAATAACTGAAATATTATTTGTGTCTTCAGATACTAAATGTAAACCCATTTCTTCCACAGCTACATCGCGCCCTTCCTCCTCGCAACAACAACAGTAGCCAACACACTCATCGTCGTTGTCCTCTCAAGACGTCACATGCGAACCCCCACGAATGTGGTGCTGATGGCCATGGCGCTCTGCGACATGTTCACGATGCTGTTCCCAGCACCGTGGCTGTTCTATATGTATACGTTTGGCAACCACTACAAGCCGCTCAGTCCCGTCAGAGCATGCCAGGCCTGGAATTATATGAACGAGGTTAGTACCATCAACTCTTAAAACCATCATAACTTTTGTTTCCGGCTACATAGATACTTGCATTTTTTTAGTTCTTTACAGAGAAAGTTAATGCTTTAAAACGGTGTATATTTCGTCTATTTACGTTCTGGGCCAAAAGCTGGTACGATTATGAGCAATATCCTTTAAAGGAAAAATTTGTAAAAAAAGAAAACTACTGTCTTCCTTAACAGACTATTATTGAAAAAAAACCCACTTGGAATATCCGTCTGGAAACACAAAAAAGATACGTAAAAAACCTACTGCACCACGTGGCGCGACATGCTCACGATGCTGTTCCCAACACCGTGGCTGTACTATGTGTACAACCACGGTTGTATGTTCGGCAACCTCTACAAACCCCTCAGCCCCGTCAGAGCGTGCCACGCCTGAAATTATATAAACGAGGTAAGTACCAATCGAGTCTTAAAACCATCGTAACTTTTATTTCCGGCTACATAGATGCTTGTATTTTTCTAGTCTTTACACAGAAGATTTGTGCTTTAAAATGGTATATGTTTCGGCTATGTACATTCTGGGTCGAAGGTTCAAAATAGGCAAATTGAATATCTGTCTGTGTTATTTTTTTTATTACAATGCATAGTTAAAATATCGCTGCTGGATAAAGGCCACCCCCTCTCCTTTCAAACCTATCTTAGATGATCACATTTTTTTTAGGCAAATTTGCGTCGCGAAAATGATCAGATCATCGCATCACCTCGTTGCGATTTACCTCGATGACGCGACGTCGTCCTCCCTCAAGCGTTCAGTGAGTAACAATCTTAGCCCGTTATCCGGGTACATTAACGTGGTATGGCTAGCTCACATATAAAGTTATTTATATTCTCGAATGATTTCACCTTTCAAAATGTCACCAATTAATAAAAAATCACCGTACAATAAAAGTCATGACGCAGAACACTTCAAAATAAAGCGAAACATACACACGACGGTCATAAATTGCACTCATTAAGGTCTTATTATAGTTTCTAAGTTTAGCTTCGATAAGACCTAGCTTAGAATCGCGTGTAGCATGCTATACAGAAGTATTTTTTAATGGTGGGGGAAAACTTTGATCGAGTGTAATGGGTACGTGACCACAACTGCAAGCAAGTATTGATTGATCGCAAATAGCTATCGTCAAGGTTTATCCAGGGTTGCTGAACGTGATGGGCACCTACCCCTCCTCTATTTGTGAGACTCCCACTCCCTAGTGTCGTCACATATTTTGCAATTTTACATCTATAAATGATTAAAGTAATTATAATTAATTAATTTTAATGACCAGATTTTAGAATTGAACATATCATGAACCTTGCCCGCTGGCCACATCAAGATATGGGCTAGCCAAATCTATGAACACTCTTTGTTTTTTTAGGTGAGAAATCCTAATCTAATACCTACCTTCTCCCGCTCTGAGGTGGAGCGGAGAGTGTGTCAGACTTTTACTGACTAAAATCATATCTTCATTACCCTTTGCGTTCTAAAACCACAAGTTTGATTTTTAGAAATTCTCCATAGCCCTATAGAGCCCCCATGGTTTGCTGACATTTCTTTGAGGTACGCATGAAACACTACGCGCATACTTTGTAGATGGCCAGACTTAGAGCTACCGATTTCTTGTCAGTGCCCGAGACGTCTCCTTTCGCAGCTACAGGGACGTGAGGATGTCCGTTCCCTCACGTTTGCGGCTATCTTTTTTGCAGAAGGAGGCAAACGCACCCCATTACCTCTTCGTTCGGACCATGGCCATAGCCAGATGAGAGGTCGCCGACGCCGATTGCCTTCACGTGGACACGACTCGGCCCTAGCGGGGTACACCTCCTTCGTGTCCTCCGGGATTAATGAACACTCAGCTTTTAACGATATGAATAGTTACCTACAATTATTTCATGTTATGGTCAAATATGAGTGACCATATCGCAAAACAGTTATGATATCTACCGGTAAAGATGCTGGACCTAACATTGTAGCAGATAATTATTCTTTATTTAAATCAAATAATAATTTTCAAGATAACAAGTGCAATGGAGAATAATTACAACACAAAATTGCGTTATTTGATATACGAGTAACTAATACGGGCCTGCAATTAATCAGCAGTTCGAATTGCGCTATGGTACAGTTTTGCCAACGATATATATACGATTTTAATTGCAATTGGCTTTATATTTGAATGCAAATCTATATCTATACAAAGTTATCAATTAACAATTTTTAGTTATGTTTGTTCTTAAATCAGCAATACGTACAGGTCTCCCAAAGTGATAATGTGCATAGAAATCTTCGTTACTGTTCGGCAACGGTCGTATTCCCCGAGCGTTGCAAGACGATATGTATATAGAGTGGTTAAATGCATTTTCTTCATGCATAATTCTTCATACTTATGATTCAATGATTCGAGTGTTTCCGGGAATACGACAATAACCGAAGATCTGCATGCGCATTATTAATTTAGGAATACTGTAAGTTCCTTCTTTATTTAGACCTTTTGCTATCATGATATGGACAAACGTGCATTGACATATCATCAAACATTAACATTTAAACGATTTGACCAATTTTAGCAGGTCATATGATAAAATGCAACCATTTCATGAATTTCAATCGTATCATGAAGTGATTAACTCTAAGATCTGACTATGCTATATTTAAGTTTGTCGTTAATTTAAAATATGACATCATGAAAGTTATGATTCCTTCAACGCTTTGCCATAATGTCACACTTCATCGACTCCCTCGGGGGACTCCCTCCCCCCTTAACAAGCAACGTCATTTTCGTATACCACCATTAGCAAAATCTTTCATATCCTTCAAAATAATTAACTGATAATAATCCTACTCACTGAAAGGTTCTTAAATAAATTAAGCCCAGACTAATTAATATACAACGTAAATAGGATATTTTAGGTCCATTTGGGACATTTCCAGATATATTTTGGGAGAATTTAGGATTAGTTAAATATACCTTCTGAGGCTTCAGTTTATTTACGAAAATATTATTTTGTTTTGTTTATTTTGTCGGGCGTACTGTTTGGCAATATTTGGACAGGAATATTTAGTCGTATCTCCGTTTATTTACCATGATATATTTGCATTATTGTTGTGTTAACCCTTTATTTGATAGAACAATCACATTTTAATTGACTGGCTTGTTGGTCTAGTGGTTAGTGGCCCCCTGACTGCTATGCCCGGAGGTCGTGGGTTCGATTCCCACCCAGGACAAATGTTTGTGTGATGAGCACGATCATTTGTTCTGTGTCTGGGTGTAATCTATAGTATGTATGTATTTAGAAATATATAAGTATGTTTATCAGTTGTCTAGTACTCATAACACAAGCTCTGCTTAGCTTGGGACTAGACGGCGTTGTGTGATAGTTGTGGAATATTATTATTATATTATATTATTACAATGATTGTGTCAAAACTAAATACATAGTAATACTTATTTTTTTCTGCCGCAGTAGTTTTATCTCAATAGTTTATCGGAAGACATTGACCTGATACCCTACCACGAGCTCTTAACGCGATTCATTTAACGACCTAAACTGAACTGTTAAAAGGGTGGAGCTATAAAAAGTGTATAATAGCTCCATCTCTTTCTCGCCCTTGACATTTTGTAAGGGAATGGACTTCCTCACGCCCTAGCCGCCGGAATCCCGACCCCGATTTCCAACCACCGTAGGCGTGGGTAGCTCGCCATCCGGCCGTCCGGTAACTGTCCATGTGGGCAGGGCACATTGCTCGTAGAACAGATGGTCGATCGGGCCGAAAGGTTCTAGAGTGGCGACCGCGCACCGGAAAACGCAGCGCTGGAAGGCCTCCCACAAGGTGGACCGACGACCTGCTGAGAGTCGCGGGAGTGCGGTGGATGCGAGACGCACAGGATCGGTCGATGTGGCGTCGCTTGTGGGAGGCCTATGTCCAATAGTGGACTTCTTTCGGCTGAAATGATGATAACCACTTCCGTTACATTCCTACTTCGCACGGGTAGAAATTATATACCAACTAGAAGCGTACTCGTTTATTATTCTTTCTATTAGTGAAAATCGTATCAAAACCTGTCACGTGGTTTAAATTTCGAATCTGGCCTAGGAATATCTTTTTCTCTCTCTAGAGTAGAGCAATTGAATGTCTCAGATTTTTACTGACTAAAACCACGACCTGTGCCCTTCAGTTACCCTTTGCGTTTTAGTACCATGGGTTTTCTTTTTAGAAATTCCCCGTGACCCTAACGGGCTTCGGCATTGTTGAGCCCCTACGGTTTTGCTAACATCTCTTTGAGGCGCGCTTAGAACATTATGCGCCGTCGATGGCTTGGGCTCGGTCGGTTACCGGATGGCTGGACGACGAGCTAGCCATTGCTCGTCATCCGCAAGCCTGTGCCTACAGTCGTCTTGCGACTCCCAATACGCTGGGCGTTTCCTGCTGTCGCGGCGGCTGGAGTGTGAGGATGTCGGTCCCCTCACGCGTGCGGCCACCTGACTTATATGATGTGTTATCATTACCTACTAAATTTCAACAACACATTCTTCACATTTTTCGTCATTCCTGATACATTATAATCCTATTATAAATGCAAAAGCAATTCTTTGACACCTTAAGTGCTCATTTTCTCATGTCAAAAGACATTTTTTGTACAATCATTCTTGTAATAGCTAAGTACGGAGATGGGCCCCCCGGTACATGGAGGACATCCCACTCATTTGCGCAAAACATTATGGGAACACATTCATTGTGCGTACAGATAAGGAGTGGCATTCCCTGCCGGAGTCATTAAAATAAACATATTATAAAAAATAAAAAAACATACGATTGTGTGAACAGTGATATGAAAGAAAAGGAACTTAGTGATAGTATGACGGTTGACAGGATAAAATGGAAGAAAAAAACGTGTTGCGCCGACCCCAAATAAGATGGGACAAGGGCAGGAAGATGATGATGATGATGATGATAAAAAATAAAAAACATATTACACTACACCCACTGTCGCACTTCAAAAGCTCGTGATTTTCACTTTTGCACCCATTCGGTGTAATATTTGCACACATCACGGCTGAGTTGATTCGCCCAATAATAGTCGGAATACCCACAGACTACGGAAGAAACACGATGCGGCTAGAAACTTTAGTAAGCGACAATAATATTCGTGCAGTGCAGTTTGTTGTCGACTTATACGAGGCCGACGACAGAGCTGTCCACCTGGTTAAATATTGGTCGGAAAAAATTTGAGTCACATCGACACGAGAAAAAAAAAAAGCGCAATTTGTGTTGAACGCAAGTATCTGTCAACGTCCGTCAGATTACTTGCGAAAATAACTCTCTCCGTTCCGTTCGTTAATTTGTTTGTTTTCTCGCCTAAACCGCTGTAACAAAATTCGATGCTTTTATGTTTTATTTTTTTATTTTATTATTAATGGGCTCGTATTTGGCTACTGTATCACGTGATGGTCGTGAAACGCAAAATGAAATTAAGAAGTTCTCCTATATCGTAGATGCGTGTACAAACATTTGGACTCATATACACAAATATATTAAAGAACTGACAGTAAGAAATTCATGAGTATGCCGGCTGGTTTGCCGTAAAAATATAAGTGAAAACACAATAAAACAGACTTGCTACTAAAAATAGCTATCGCATTGTCGTATACTCGTGTCGCACCTGTCTATGGATAAACACACCTCAGGTTCTGCCGATGAGTAACCATGGCCCTAGAAAGCAAAGGGCAACTGAAGGACACAGGTGGATTTTAGTCAGTAAAAGTCTGACATGCGCTCACCACCCAGCCCCTACCACTCTAGAGCGGGAGAAGCCATTTAATAAATTAATGTTTCAAAAAACAACAATTCGTATTGCCATTGCGATCTCTCACAGTGCCCACAAAAATATTTCCGTACTCTGTGGTCACGGCCGATATTGTAACGTGCATTGTGGCGTGATAAGCGCTCCGTGCAACGTGATCGTGTCACGCTTGATCACTCGGTATTTGGAGTAATAAAGTGTCACTGGCGCATTATACTTACACCAAAGTGATTGAAAATTACATCATCCGCTGTTAAGACTGTTCTCATCTGAAGAGAACAAGACCCTTACAAATAAGAACAAGGGGTTCTCTGATCAAACTCTCGAGCTTATGAAGTAGAGGCGTGAGATGATTTTGCTGCCATCTAATAGGAAGGTCATTTATGCCTTTGCGATAGAACTCTGTTGATCTAGATTCGACAAACTGTGTAAAGTCATTTTGTACTGCCTCCTGAGAAGAAAACTTTTTTTCATGTAAAAAATCACGAAAAAAGTGGTAGTCCATTGGAGCAAGGTCTGGCGAATACGGAAGGTGACAAATGGTTTCTAATTGCAGTTCTTGTAGAGTTAAAACGGTTTCTCGTGCTGTATGAGGTCTCGCGTTATCATGGAGTAATAATGGTGAAGATCGATTCATGAGTCGGGGCTGTTTCACTACTAGTTTTGCTATCATTGTTCGGAGTTCGGCACAGTAGACATCTGCCGTTATTGCTTGACCAGATCGGAGTCACTGTCGCATTATACTTATACCTAAGTGATTGAGAAGTACATCATCAGCTGTTCTGACTTTTCCCAACTGAAGAGAAAAAGACTCACCCTTACAAATAAGAACAAGGGGTTCTGTGATCAAAGTCTCGAGCTTATGAAGAAGAGACGTGAGATGATTTTGCAGTCTTCAGATGATGCGTGCACATACCGGCAGCTCAATAGACAGATCTCGAAACGCGACCTTCGCCGATTTAATACCGATAGGATTAAGGAAGCGATTGACTGAAATAAGGGTGCCAAAGTATTTACACGAGATCTGTCTATTGGGCAGAGCTAGCTCACGAAACTGAAGATGATGAGATGGCAGAGTCATATCCGCCAAATTGGAGCTTCTGGGAGATATCGAGGCATTTTATCGACAGTTGTACACGTCAATCTCCAAACCCTAAATCTAGCAAACGACTCAAGAGCTAGATTCACTCGACACTATACCGAAGATATACCGGACGTCAGCCTGTACGAGATAAGGATGGCTCTGAAGCAGCTGTAAAACAACAAGGCGTCGGGTGAGGACGGGTTCACGGCTGAACTCCTGAAGGCGGATGGAAAACTGGTCCTAAAGGCCCTTCAGAAGTTTTTCGATTCCTTCATACTCGAGGGAAAATCGCCATAGGCATGGAGTAGAGGTGTTGTGGTACTCTTCTTTAAGAAGGGTGACAATGCCCTGCTAAGAATTACAGGCCCATCTCACTTAAAGGGCTTATTAGAAAAGGTCTTGTTAATATTTAAGTAAAGTCTCAATAAATAATATTCATAAACAGCAAAGTTATTTGCGTTTGTTTATATCCCAAAATCTCACTCAATTTATGAAAATATTGTACAGGCATTATTAATGAATGAATGGCAGACAGGATTATGAACGAATGGCCATAAAAATGGAAAAACGGTGCAGTATTTTCTGGTAGCAATTGTTATAAATGATTGTTCAATTACGATAAATTTTCGTGGACAATTTTGGGATTTCGTTGTTTTTTTTTTACCTTTGATTACACAAATGTGATCAGTAACGGGTACGGATAAAGCCCCATTTTTTTTGTACTATTTAAAAATTTAGGGTGTATGACTGTTTTACTCAATTCATTCAACAATGTACTCGTATATGTTTAGATGATAACACCAAGACAATCGACGCTGTTGATTAATCCGTCGGGCTATGGCCATCGCTTTGTGCCGGCGAGCTCGGCTCACAATAACTAGTGATCAACAGCCCAGTTATTAGTAATCTTCGCTCAGGGGCGTAGTTGCCGTCGTATCAGCCGCATATGGGCGCCCCTTTGTGGCCAGGGTCACAAACAAACAAAAAAACTCAAAATCTCCGTTGCCTTTTCCCGACTAGCTTAGGGTCGGCTTCCAGTCTACCCGGATGCGGCTGAATATCCGTGTGGAGTGACTGCCTATCAGACCTCCACAACCCAGTTACTGGGCAACACGATACTCCTTGAATAGACTAATGGTCAAACTAACAAACAAAAGACAGTTCTGGGGTGATTCTTCGAAACTGAGAGAACGTCTCATTTATCTGGCCTAGTTTTCGTACCTATCCATTTTATGTCGTAAGCCACTGGGCGCAAATTTCCAGAAATTGAAATATCTAATCTTTTAATTTCTGAATTAAAAGAATTGTAGATAATTAATTAATTTACAACGGTACAACGCCTTGGACATCCTCCGTAACAGTTACAAGCACTTGTACAAACAAGTGCTTGTAACTAAATAAATGAAATATATTAATCATCATCTTCCTGCCCTTGTCCCATCTTATTTGGGGTCGGCGCAACACGTTTTTTTCTTCCATTCTATCCTGTCAACCGTTATACTATCACTAAGTTCCTTTTCTTTCATATCACTGTTCACACAATCCATCCATCTTTTCTTTGGCCTCCCTCTCCCTCTATATGAAATATATTAATGCTGCATAATGATTAAAATAACAATTATTATTCTCATCATCATCATCATTTCAACGGAAGACGTCCACTGTTAGACATAGGCCTCCCCCAAGTGTCGCCATAATGACCGGTCCTGTGCTGTGTGTATTCTCATTAAATTAATTTATTATCTACAATTCTTTTACTTCAGAAATTAAAAGATAAAGTATTTCAATTTCTGGAAAAATTGGACTTCGACAGTTAGGAGTCAGTCAAAGTCTGACACTATCTCCTGCTCCGCCCAAGAGCGAGTGATGTCATAAGATGATATTCCCACTGAAAAAAAAAAGATAGAAGATATTGATTGGCTCTTCACCGTCGCTGTATTCCTTTCCAACAATCCCGCAGCTCAAATATCTATCCCGAACAACAGTCTCCATGCATACGAAAGTAAAAACATCAACAAAACATAAAGGGGTCACAATGATAACGTATTACTACAAATTCCATCAGTAATACCTACCAACGAGTGTCAGCAAATAGTGAGGGGTTGATATCCAATATGCAGTACAAACGATGGCCTCCGTCGATTATATCTGCTAGGGTTGGGCGGGTATCGATGATATTGTCGATAGTTCTTGTTTATAATAAAAATCTTTGTTTAAGAGGGTCTTTTTCCACTCGCCTATCGTCAACATTGAGCTTGGTTTGAAAGCTTGTTACTTCATTTAACGCAATCCAACACGATGTTCGACGAAAAGGCAACGCGGAAAATGAGAGAACGCCTGAAAACTCTTTTAGCATTCGGTAACAGAGTTTTACAAAACTTGTTTGTAAAACTCTGTCTCGCTCTTGTCTGTTTCAACGTAAAAGTATCGTAAATCGTAATTATTCATATTAGTGCTTCATTTTGCGAATCACAGTTAAGATTTAAAATGGAGTATTTTCTTACAGATACTTCATTCGTAAGCAACAATATAAAGGATATTTATCAAAAATAAAGTAAGATATGTATTATAAAGTATGGTTGGCACCAATCCGTACTGAGCCCGCATGGTGGATTAAACACGTAACATCGGCGTCGTTTTCCGCTGCATGGTGTCACGTAGCCGTCCTCGGAAATGTCGACACACGACACATTTCGGCCAAAAGTCCTCTCTCAAAAAGGTCTGTAGATGGTAGGTTGGAACTCGTATCACGAACGACTTGAACTTAGTCTCATGGCGCGAATCCAGCCTTTCGATCCTCAGAGTCCAGTTGCTCTTTATTTTCATATACTCCACGACTTCCTCAACCTTCGTAGAGCAATGCAGACGTGAAATATACAGCTGCGTCGTAGGCACAGCAGGATGTAGCAGCATATTTGGTCCCCTCGGTGCGGTACCACACAGGCACAGACATTATGCTACGCTACATTTATGCTATGGTTGGTACAGTCCATTCTACCCCTATATACGCCTATGATTTTACAGTAGATCTTTAAAACGTGTCTGAATAGTATCGACACAAACCCCGCACATCCGTGTCACATCACTATGAGCTGTTGATTCGTGTCGATAGGTATTTCTAAAAAATGTTTGCGATCCCTTCCCTTAGCCTCTTTCCGCGTGAATTAAACCAAAGTCAATATTGCCACTGTGAAATGGACTTTGCAATAACTTTTTTTAACTACGGTCATGACAATTTGACTAAGAATTAAATAAACCGCTGTATTTCGTTTTTTTTTTAATAGTTGGTCTCACACTGGACGAATATCCCACCTGATGGTAAGCGATGATGCAGTCGACGATAAAGCACGTTTGCCAAGAAGAAATATATCGATGGCTTAGAGTGAAAACCTGGGGTATGCGATTTTAGAAAAATTTTGTTTTATTATTTTTCTGAAACGAAAAGCTCGTAAAGCATAATCTTGTATTCCACAAAATTTTGATTTGATACTCATAGCGCCATCGACGATGTTGAATGCATACTCATGCTCCATTCAGTTTGGTCGCCGCCGGGATTCCGATCCCGATTTCCGGCCACCGTAGGCGCGGACTTACGGACGGCGAGCAATGGGTAGCTCGCCGTCCGACCGTCCGGTAACCGTCCGGACTGAGCCCAAATCGTCGACGGCGCGTACTGTTCCACGCGTCACTCAAGGAGATGTCAGCAAACCGTAGGGGCCCAGCAGAGTCGAAGCCTATTGAGGCCAAGGGTCTGCTTCCGTAAGGAAGACTCGGCCCTGGTATGATAAGCAACAAACGAACAGGACTTAGTTTTTAATCAGTAAAAGTCTGAAACACCCTCTTGCTCCACCCAAGAGCAGAGGAAAAAAAACCGTGAACGGTAGAGGCAGGATAAAATAGAAAGTTTCAAATACTAGGTTTTTTTATAACCAAGTAGTGGCACGAGGGCCCTGCTCACCACCCTAAAATTCAAATATTTTTATTTCACATAGGCTTACATGGGCACTTATAAGACGTCAGAAGCTAGCGCACAGTTTCAAATTGGTCGTTTCCTATGGTGAAGAACCGGCAAGAAGCTCCATGGTCAAGACTACCACTGCACCTAGTTCATTAACTATTTGTATTTCAATATATTTTTTTTACATATGCAGTGTCTCAAGACGAAAGTCTATGACTAGTGCGTGTTACCAGTGATGACATATGGTTCTGAAACATGGTCGCTTACAATGGGCATCATCAGAAGACTTACAGTCACCCAAAGGGCAATGGAAAGGGCTATATATAAGGGCTCGGAGTTTCCTTGCATCATCGCACAAAGAATGAAGATATCCGCAGGAGAACTAATATCGCCGACATAGCCCGAAGAATCGCCAAACCAATGTGGCAGTGGGCAGGGCACATTGCTCGTAGAACGGATGGTCGATGGGGCCGAAAGGTTCTAGAGTGGCGACCGCGCACCGGAAAATGCAACGTTGGAAAGCCTCCCACAAGGTGTACCGACGACCTGGTGAGAGTTGCGGGAGTGCGGTGGATGCGAGACTCACAGGATCGGTCGTTGTGGCGTCGCTTGGGGGAGGCCTATGTCAAACAGTGGACTTCTTTCGGCTGAAATGATGATGATGATGCTAATATTTTTTTTAAGTATATATATTTAAAAAACCATCAGCTTATCTATATTTAATGCTCATTAACAACGTAATCAATCGTCCACCTCTCTCGTCTGATTTCAGATTTTATCAGTCTCTCGTAACAATTATTTTCAAACTCCTATTATAATCAAAACCCTGTTTAATTAAAATTCAACGATCCGGCCATAATCATTAAACCCGATCTCTTTCACAATAAGTTCTAAAATAACTTACCCAGATACCCGGTTATTCCTGGGTACCCGGATTTCAATCTGTCCGGATATCAATATTTTTCCGATCGTATTGTGTTTGGGTTTGAATTGTGTATTGTGTTACGAATATGTGGGTAGTTCTTATTCGGGTCTAGGCAAAGTGGATGTATATTTGTAATTAGCTTTTACCAGTGGCTTCGCTCGCGTGAAAGTTGAAAATATATGGCTTATAGCACTCAAGTGTAGTGTAGCTACATGTATATTACAGGAGCATAGGAGACGGCCGCACGCGTACACGCGAGGGAACGGCCCTCACGCCCCTGCCGCTGCGATCCTGATCCTACAAACGGGTAGCTTGCCGTCCGACCGTCCGGTTACTGTCCGGACCGAACCTAAGTCGTTGACGCCCCGTTTTTTTCTACTCGCGCCTCAAGGAGTTGTCAGCAAACCGTGGGGGCCCAGCAGGGTCGAAGCCTATTGAGACCATGGGTTCGCTTCTGAAAGGAAAACCCTGCCCTATTATGAAAAGCCACGAATGAACTAGGAGTGGGTTTTAGTCAGTAAAAGTCTGACACGTTTTAGGGTTGCGTACCTCAAAAGGAAAAAACGCAACCCTTATAGGATCACTATGTTGTCCGTATGTCTGTCTGTCTGTCAAGACCCTTTATCTCGGGAACGCGTGGAGGTATCGAGTTGAAATTAAAACCATATATATACTCAAGTCTGCGGTCCCTTGAAGATGTAAAAAAATCAAACTTCTGAGTTAACGAAAAAAAAGATACGGCCGTTTATGTCGCAAAAAACGTATATTTCGACACTCTCGAGGAAATAAAAATTTATAGGATACTTCCCGTTGACCCAGAATCCTGAAAGGCATAAAGTAAGGTATAGGCTTATAGCTCAGGTAAAGGAATAAATCAGAAAAACTATAAATTTGTTGTTACGTTACAAAATAAAAATAAAATGCGATTCCGAAAAATCTTCGAGACTTCATTCCGAGATTGTACTATTTACATAGGTAAGTTTGTACGGAACCTTCAGGGCACGAGTCCGACTCGCGCTTGCCCAGTTTTTTCTAAGGGAAATCATTAAATATCTCCTCTCACCCCGGGTGGACTGAGAGGGAGTCAGACTTATGCTGACTAAAACTTACCCTTGTTCCTTTTTGCCCTTTCATTTCTAGGACCATGATGACTTTTTCAGTCAGTCTCATAGCCCTGATAGCCATCGGCCTTAGCGGGCACAGTCAATCATGCTGACGTGTCTTTGAGCCGTCCGTAAAACACAATGCTCCGCTGACCCGGGCCTGGTCCTTATCGGACGGCGAGCTAGTCGTTGCTCGCCGTTAACTTTACAGTTATGTTTAAGTCTTACAGAATTGAAGGTGGGCCTACTTTCAGCAATTAGGAACAAAGCCAGACTATGTGCTACTACTGAAAATACCAGATATTAAAACCCAATAACACTTAATTAAATACCCAGGGCCTGCTGTAGAAACGTTTGAAAGTGATCGTGGGTCTAGAACACGAAGGACAACTGAAGGAAACAGATGGTTTTCAGTCGGTAAAAGGCTAATACGCCCTCTCGCTCCACCCTATAGCGGGAGAAAAAAGTACATAGGAATTGAAAAATTCACATTGATACTTGCCCAGTTTCGATTTCGCAACCTCATGAATGAGAAACGGGTGCCTTAATCACCAAGCCATCACGACACTAGCATATCTAACAAATGTCTTAAGAGAGCCTGTGGGCGACTCACATATATTTACACAGACACACACACCTACTACACACACACAACTACCACACCCGCACACAAAAAAAAAAAGAAGCAAAAGCCCTTCCCTACTCGTCTATCGTCAACGCAAGCATGGTTTAAAAGCTTGTTCCTTCATCCAATGCAATGATTGATGACGAGGAAACGCGAAAAATTAGAGATAACGCTTGAAAACTCTGCTAGCATTCGGTAATTCCGTCATTTACTCGAGTATTTTACAAAACTTGTTCCAGGAATTAAGACGTGTTGTTTTGAAAACCTTAATTATTTTTGGAAAATAATTACATAATTCAGAATCTAGATTAAATGTACAAGAAAGTTAGATTCTATAGTTTTATTTTCTTTATATTTTTTTAAATTTTTGAATCAATTATATACGCCCAAAATTCACGCTAAATAGCAGATTTTCAGAGGTCTTTACTGGATTAGTCTTACATGATTTACTTTCAATAGGGACCTAGATAATATCTTCAACGGTCCGCATTAAGCGTTTCGCTTCGTCGTTTATACCGCGTACATCGAAGGACTGGAACAATTTGCCTGCTGCCTGCATGAAAATAACCTGCTGCGGTCTTCCCGTCCAATTATAATTTTGGTGTCTTCAAGGCTAGAGTGAATAGGCTCTTAATAAACTAGTGCGCCTCACCATCAATGATTGCATCTCTGCTTACCATAAGGTGGGATCGCAATCAAGCACTGGTTTATATCAATTTAAAAAAAATATATCTACAAGATATCCATGTTTCGATAATATCTAGAAAAAGACATGTAATAAAGTTATAATAACGTAAGAGCGGTTGTATGAGTGTACCTCGTGAAAGACTCTCTTAAAATAACAAAGCCAGTCCCCCATCATCAATTTCTGACGACCATTTAACATGAAGGCAGAGCAAAGCTTAACTTCGGATATTAACCTCTGAACAGTACAAGTAAGCCGTGCCGAAAGTTTGTTAATCATAATACTTGAACTTTCGAACTGTTCGGTACAATAGTTCGAAACGGGAGGATACTTTGATCCGTCATTATTCAGCCAAGGTCTCATCTGCGGATTTGTTCGAAAGAGTTACTGTGACCCCGGAGCGTAAAGGGCAACTGAAAGAACATAGGTAACCATGGTTGGTGGGGAATCATTACCATTTCGACCTGATCTAATATAAACTTACGAAAAAATTGACGTTTAACGTTTATCATTTATTTAGTCACCAAAATTCTGACACTCCCTTTTGCTCCACTTGGAGCAGGAGGAGTCATTTAATGATTTAACAACTCAAAAAAGTTGTTTTTTACAAAGATACGTTTAACTCAAAGCATTTTATTTCAAATAAACCATTTACAGGCACTTCGTCATAAAAAATGATGCTAATTGCACATTCCAAAGCGTAGATCTCTATGGAGAAGAATGTGCAAGAAACTCCATGTTTTGCTCAACTCAACCATTTTGAAGGGAACCGAATGATCCAACACACGCGCCACTATCAGTGAGACATTTGAGTGAGCATGACAAACTCTCAACTGCCATGCTCATTTATGTCAAACAAGTCCAATAGTAACCTAAAAACTATAAAATTGCTCCATGGTACTCACATTTACAAACTTTGAAAAAAATGCTTCTACATTATACAAAACTAACTACAATAATATTGTACAATTTTAAATGTCTTTTGTTTTGAAATTGACGAAGACAACGAAGGAACAGGAGTGGGTTTTAGTCAGTAAAAGTCTGACACTATCTCTCGCTCTGCCCAAGAGCGGGATATGTCATAAGATGATTTTCCCAACCAATAAAAAAAAATAAAAAAAATTATCAATTTGTACATCCCGGTGTTAGTGGAGCTGGACCAGCATTGAGCCAAGCATTTTTATCTTGAATATTATCCTTCAAAACCCTCTATGTTGCCGTCTATGTTTCCCTCTATGTTGTTTATTGTTTTATACCTTTATTTTCCTAATGGGCGTCCTTTTGTGTTTTTTTTTCGGATCAGGAACGTTCTTTTGTAGTGTTGTACTTTTGTTTCCATCCAATGATTGAACAATGGTAGTCGGTACGATAACAAGTTTCGATTGATAGTTCTTATCAATGGGAACCCTTGTCTCTACGAATATTATTAACCAATATTGTTTCTATATTCTTTTACATTTTTAAAGGTGAATACGCTTACAATTATATCGATTAAATCGGCATTTCCAGCTCCATGTTTAATATCCTTTCTGATTTGTCATTTCTTCCTCTTTTTTTTTTGGTTATTCCATGAACTTTTAAAAACTGCCTCAAAAATGCGATGATGTCGCTTGCTGCATTGGCCAGCCCAAAAGTTAAAATAGTTAATCAACTCCGCATCTATGGAACCAGTTATAATTTTGTGTAGTAGAAATAAGTCAGAAAACAGAATTTAGGGTGTATAGCTCCATTCCTCATTTTAACCGACTTCAAAATGGGGAAGGTTCTATGTTCGGCTGAATGTATGTTTTTTTTAATGTATTGTCACCGATTTCTCGGTCAATTGTGGACCGATATTGATTTTTTATTTATTTAAATGTTATGCTTCCAAGTTGGTCCCATAGAAATATTAATATTGTTATGATCTGATCATGAGCTTCGAAGATATGGAACAGAAATCCTCATAGGATCACAGCAGAACTGTCGTAACAAGTAAAATTGCTTAATTTATACGTGTAGTCTATGACTGAGTGAAAGAAGAGGGGGAATATATCGAACTGATCTGAAGATGAAACCTGAAGTTAGGCACCGGAACTCTGTAATAAATTAATGTAATCTAACCGTGTTTGGGATTAATAGAATTGTCATGAGATGCACTCTGGCTATAAACTATTTAAGTATGGCTGAGAGGTACTTTTTAGTGGTGGTACCATAACTAAAAAAGTTTAAAATAAAAAAACTTTTTACAAAAAAACTACAACCGACTTCAAAGTAAAAAAAACACTGATAAGTGTAACACAACTTTAATTTCGGAAGTCAGTGTTAAATAACGAAGACACAAAACTTTTATAGAAACATCGACTTCCGAAATTAATGTTATTTTGCACTTTTCAGTTTTTTTTACACAGAAGTTCGGGTATATTTTTTGTGTAAAAAGTTTTCGCTCACAAGCTTGATATTTTAACACGTCATGTTAAAACCCTTAGACTGACCTCGAAAACGTCCCGCAAAGAACTCCAAAGCATTAAAGTAAACCAGTGTACCATAAAGTGGTGAAACTAAATGCTCCTGCTCCACAAAACAGATTTCAGTTAAAAGTACAGAATGTTAAAAGAATCCTTAAAAAAGAACGAACCGGACTCGCTAACCAACAATTCCGTACTTTGGTAGAAATTGTATTTTACCGTTACCAAAGTTAGTGTTTGGTTTTGCGTGACGGCAAAACTTGGTTTGTTGATTTAGGGTTTTAGCTGATTACAAAAAAAAACCTGTGATAGAGACATCGTTTTAATTTTATTTATTAAACTTCATGCAACATAAAGTACAAAGGCGGACTTATGCCTTAGACATTCTCTACCAGGAACCTAACCTAGGGTGGTGAAGAGACAATATGGTAGGTGCATAAAAAGAAAATTTTATACGAAAAACAAGAGTAAAAAAGAATGTATACATATAATCAAAATGCACATACATAAAATTTTTCCTTTGGTAGTAGGTAAATAAGCTCTCATCAAATAGATTTTAGAATAGTATTTTTAGTAACCTTTTTTCAACATCAGTAAAAAACTATGCTCCACGACTAGAGCGAGAAAAGTCATTAGAAGATTTCCCTACTCAAAAAAAAACACTAGTAAATCAAAAGTGATTTATGCATACACATATAGCTTCTGCTAGTGGCTTCACCCACTTAACGGCCCGTTCACGACCTTGCCGCTGTGAGCGGTAGCTAAGCGCGGGACGACGAACGGTAAGATCAAAAGTATGAAAATGTTTGAAGCACGCTATGAGACACCACTCATAGCGCCGCGCGCCCGCGTATCGATGCCGCACCGCTCGCCGCACCGCTGGAACATATCAGACCGTCGAGTGTGTGAGAATAACAAACATATACTTACATAAAAACTTAAGCCACTATAATATTATACCTAGTCTTATATGGGTCTGTATAATGTGGTCTGCGGAATTATTGGACGTAGTCATCGCGGCAGTGGAACGTAAAAGACAACTAAAAGAACACAGATAGGTTTTAATCAGTAAAAGTCAGACATACCCTCTCACCCCACCTAGAGGTACCGAAGTTATTTTATGATTGAACCCCAAAAAAAGGCCTGTGTATGTAAATTATAATCTGCAAATGAAGACGTTTCACTAAAAGGTATATATAATCTTTTACTATTTTTGTACGGAACCCTAAAAAAAATGTGTGGAATGCTGACTGTACTTCACAAAGGATGGTACGGAATGCTTTGGATTAATTCACACTCGAATTCTTTTGTTCAGACATTCATTTATTGAGTTAACTATACTTCAACCTGTAGGTATACTGTTCCATAGGTGGAGTGCAAACACTGAATAGGAAAATTGAGTTAGTTTTTCAAGAATGGCGGGATTAGTTTAGCTTTGAGTTTGCTTTCTTTTTAAAAAAAAAAAACTTTACCCCTGAGGTGCTTGAGGAGTGGAGAGGTATACCACGGCTAACAGGACAATCCCGGAAGTACGATCAAGATCCCTACCAGCACCTTACTGGATTATAGATCCAAAAAAAAACAAAATCAAAAAGCATTTATTTCAAATAAACCATTTACTTTTAAAATGTCAATAAGTCAGTTAGTCAGAAAAATAAAAATAAATGATGCTAATTGCACATTCCCAAGCGTAGATCTCTATGGAGAAGAATATGCAAGAAACTCCATGGACACTCTTTTCAATCATGTTTTGTAATTACAAAAATCTCTGTTACATGTTTCTTGTCGCTATCATGTGAGAGCAATGTAAATAAAAATAAAACTAAATATAGATATTAAAATAGCAAATGGCAGCTAAGAGATGACCAGTCTCAACTGACAGCGCCCGTTCATGGACATGACGCTAAATCCTTCTCCCGAGCACGTTTGTTCTTGCGAATCTCCACTCAAGCCAGCCAATAAAGGCAAGAGAGAAGTGCGAGCTTAGGTCCTCGTCAGTATTCACTACGGCCGGCCAATAAAGGCACGCCGGAGATGAAGAACAATAATTCTCCCGTATTATTATTAAATATTATTATTATTAATAATACGGTGGTGGCCGAGTGGTAACGGCCCCGACTTACGAGTTGTAGGTCGCGGGTTCAAACCCAGCCAGGCGCATTACTTTGTGTAATTTATTTCATCACCGCTGCTCTCAAAACGGTGAAGGAAAACATCGTGAGGAAACCGACATGTCTTAGAACCAAAAAATTCGAAGACATGTGACATCCACCAACCCGCACTGGGCCCGCGTGGTGGATTATAGCCCGTTCCCTCTCCTAGATAGGAGAGGAGGCCTGAATCCCAACAGTGGGAACATTAAAAAGACTGATTATGCTATGCTTATGCTATGCTATTATTATTAGCCATTCGCTTACTTCATATCGGTCATTTTAAATCCTCACGTGACCTACAAGACAACTCTATTCGGTTATCATGTCACCCAAATCGATACAATGTGAATAAAACCTACCCACAGCTCAATTCTAATACCGTTTGAGCGTTCGAAAGCACTAGAAAATCTGATATTTTCTCACATAGAAATCCAAGCAACTTGCGGACTCAGCGGTAACAAAGTTACCTTGCGGTTTCAAAAGGCAGTTCTGCAACAGAATTGATCGTAGATTTTTTCCTATTGAATGCAAAAATAAGTTTGTAACTTTTGTATGGTCGCCTAGTGTTTGCGAATTCAAAAATTGTTTTACCAGAGAGACGGAAAATCTGGAATTGTTTGAAGTCAAGACTTAACGCCGCAGTTTGTTGCAAAGTTATACAATACTTTTTTTTTCTTCATCAAACCAGCAAATCCACTTAAGTAGTGGATTTGCGGGATTGGTTTTGTTTTGAGAAATGTAAGTTTTTAAGTGGAGAAGTTATATTTTTTCTAGTCAATTTTTATTTTAGCTCTTAATGTAGATATTTGAAATGACAACAGCTGCACTGATCAATATAAAGTAATGGTTGCCGACGTTTGTCTGTAGATAGGTACTGTCGCGTGCAGCGACGAGGTACCTTCAGGAATCTGGGTGTTTGTTCACAATGAATAAAATGAAATACTTGGAAGACTTTATACTTGTAATATACTTTTCTTCAATGATTCAAGATATGTACATCGCGTGCAACGGTTATGTCAGAACTGAAAAAAACTAGACATCTCTTTGTTCTACTCAATTTTTAAACCTATTCTAGAACAACAAAATCCTTACGAGTATATTTTACAAGCCAGTTCTTTAATCTAACTCATGCGATCTCCTTACGATATCACAGTACCCATCTATAATATACAAAGACTCCTCTGTGCCTTGAAAAGCACGTCAAGCCGATGGTCTCGGCTGTTGTCAGAAGATTTTTGACATTCACTACGGCTAGTCAGAAGCCAGAAGATCTGACACGTCTTTTTTATGATATAAACAAGTGCTTGACTGCGACCCCACCTGGTGGTAAACCACTGTCGCATCACTATGCAAACGTTGATGGCGAAGCTCACTAGTTTATAAAGAGCCTAAATTCACTCTAGCTTTGAAGACACCTAAATTATAATCGGACGAGGAGACCGCAGCTGGTAAATCTCTGTGGTCTGCGACACCATCATCGCGTTATTATACACAACAAAAAAGTTATTTGGTACTTCGTAAAAGAACGGCCTTCCTGTGGTCACGGGTAAAGAGTAGCACCTACACGCTACTGGGCGTGGTGTCGATCAGAGTGGACAGCCAAATCCTGAGGGTCAATCATACCTCGCTATACCGAATATAGATAAATTACACTCAGACACAGAACAAATGATCGTGCTTATCACTCAAATATTTGTCTTGGTTGGGAATTTAACTTACGACCTCTGGCATAGAACTCAGGGCCACTAACCACTAGACCAACAGGCAAATCAAACATAAAGACTGACATTATTCGATTTTCAAAACTACCCTTTTTTGTTTTTTTTTTCGGTTGGGAAAATCATTTAATGACATCCCCCGCTCTTGGGCGGACCAAGAGATAATGTGAGACTTTTACTGACAAAAAACCCACTTCTATTCCTTCTTTGCCATTTTCCAGGGCCCCGGGGATCTCTTTCGCATCACCCATGGCCCCAAAACTACCCTAAAAACATGGTTTAAGAAGTGTTAAAGTTATAATGAAAACATTCATCATTTGTTCTGTGTCTGGGTGTAATTTATCTATATTATATTATTCACGCGAACGTAGTCAAGTAAATTGCTAGTTGAAATATATTTACTCTTTGTAGACCGGTATTCAAGCGAAATACCTTTACCCCTTTGTCCAGAACGGAACTTTGACATAACTGAACTGCAGTTTAGTACTTCAAAGCTTTGGGTACTACAGTAACTAAAGATCACTTCGACTTGGAAGGTACCTGAACGGACGCTGTTAGTTAAAACTGGTCATCTCTTAACTGCCAGTGGTTTATTTTAATTTATACATTTTTAATTATTATTATTTTTACTTTTTTTATTCATTACATTGTTTCAGCAACTGATTGCAGATGTCAGCAACTGTAGGGGCCCAGCAGGTTCAAAGCCTACTGGGGCCACGGGTAGTGTGAAAGTGAAGCCCGGGGCCCGAGGATGAAGGCAAAGAAGGAACAGGAGTGGGTTTTTAGTCAGTAAAAGTCTGACACTATCTCCCGCTTCGCCCAAGGGCGGGATTTGTCATTAGATGATTTTCCCACCTAAAAAACAAAACTGCCAGTGGTTTATTTTAATTTATACATTTATAATTATTTATTTTTTTACTTTATTCACATTGTTTTCACATAATAGGAACAACAAGAAATATGTAACCCAGATATTAATAACAGGTATATAACCTAATTTAAATAAGCGTCCATGGAGTTTCTTGTACATTCTTTTCCATAGAGATCTACGCTTTGGAATGTGCAATAGAATCATTTTTCTTGACTGTTCAAAAGTACTTTTTAAGGGGATGCAACTCGACATATATTTTCACTGTTTTTCATACAACCGCTCTTACTGGATTATGAGGTTATTACACATTTTTCATTAGATATTTTAGGAACACAGTATCTTGTGAATATTGTCTAGGCTTGTATTGAAAACAATTTATAAATTTGTGTAAAACTAATCCACCTCTGAAAATTTGCTATTTTGCATGAATTTTGACACTTCATAATTTTACTCAAAAATCGAAAAGTCAAAAAAGTGTAACAATAGAAGCCTTGCAAATTTAATCAAGTTCTGAATGATGATATTTTTTTTAATTTAAGGATTTAAAAAGCACGTATTTCCTGTTTTGTAAAATATTCAAGTAAATCACGGAATTACCGAATGCTAACAGAGTTTTCAGGCGACATCTCTCTTTTTTCGCATTGCCTTTTCGTCAAACATCGCATTGAATTGCGTTAGATGAAGTAACAAGCTTTTAAACCATGCTCGATGTTGACGATAGGCGAGTGAAAAAGGACCCTCTTAATGATTTTTCACACTATAGAATCATAAAGGTGAAAGATTGTGAGCATGTGAGTTTGTTACTTCTTCATGCTTGAACGGCTGAACGAATTTCCATGAAACTTGGTATATGGGTAGACCATGTGTTCTTTTTTATTCCGAGAGTATGTTCCCTCGGGATAACCTTCTACTATCACGCGGGCAAAGCCGCTGGCAGCAACTAGTGCATCCATAAAACGTTCACAACACTCTTCTTTCCATCTCTGTACCTACTCATTTCAATTTCCCTGAGCATCATGGTAATATATTAATTCCCTCACACAATATATTATCATCTGAGCCACTCAGGATTCCGATATAGGCTGACAGGGTATTATAGGCTGTATAGGCATCGTCTTTGTACCCAAATTTAGCTCAGCTGAATGCCTCTATGATAAGGCTTAATCTGGCTTGAAGCCGTAAACCGAAATCCCATATTTGAATATTAATTATGCAATATGTCTCTCAAATAGTTGGTGGAGGGATCCCAATTGTTTGAAGTGTCTTGGTTTATAATTTGTAGTTTGAAGCGATACAAGATCAGGATAGTAACTTCTGGCTGAGGTTTTACTCCTTTTTATGGCCATCACGATATCCAAAGAACAAATTAATTTATAAACTATCTATCTATGTATGGTTTCCGCACTTAGTCCTATGTAGACCATTGCACGTGGGCCATGGCGGCCATAACCTTAAGTGGGCTTATACCAACCAGCCTCCCTCTCTCCAAAAGCAGTTTAGGCCTCTTAGGTTTTCAGGGCATCAATAAGGGAGTTCAGGGATCCTAAGGTTCGTGTGCGTATTTCAGTGACGCCTGTGCAGTCTAGGAGCACATGTGCAATTGTCTCCTCCCCCTCCAAACATGCTCTGCACAGGGGACTGTCTGTGATGCCTCTTGTATGGAGGTGCTTTTTCAGTGTGCAGTGTCCGGTGATGGTTCCCGTCACCAGGCACAGGCCACTTCTGTCCAGTCTTATGAGTTTTTTGGTGAAGGCTTTATTGAGATGTGGTAGCTCCTTGGCCTGCCTGTGCCTGCATCCTGGTGTCGTGGACGAAAACGTGAATTTAGAGCTCGTGACTAAAATAATAACCGCCCGATCTTCAAGATTAAGCAATCCTTGGTGAGGACGTACTGTGGATGGGTGACCGTCACACCATATGAGGTTTTTCTGCGCCTCGTAAAACACCGTTGGTCCTGATTGTCATTCATGTCATTTGTTTTTTGTTTTTGTCACATAGATTGTTGTTTCTTGTACAAGACCACAGTACTCTGATGTATCTGAACATCCAACATAATTGCGAATGTTAGAAATATTATATTTATCATATCATATCATAATCAGCCTTTTAATGTTCCCACTGTTGGGACTCAGGCCTCCTCTCTCTAGGAGAGGGACTGGGCCGTAATCCACCACGCGGGCCCAGTGCAGGTTGGTGGATGTCACATGTATTCGAGTTCTTGGTTCTAGGACATGCCGGTTTCCTCACGATGTTTTCCTTCACCGTTTTGAGAGCAGTGATGATGAAATAAATTACACAAAGTAATGCGCCAGGCTGGGTTTGAACCCGCGACCTACAAGTTGTAAGTCGGGGCCGTTACCACTCGGCCACCACTGCTTTCTCTCTCAATTATATTTATATATATATACAAAATTATATACAAAAACACTTAACTAATTAAAACTATATATATACATTAACGGCTACTCCTAACTAAAATATGGCGTCATAAAACTCCTCCGCATCGCTGTCGACTGGAAGTGTGCCCAAAACGCTGGCGGCATTGCCACGTTGTATGGCAATGCTTAATCTCTGACCGAGGTAAAAGCCAGCCCTTGGGTCACGCGAAGTGTCAACTAAGCGTTTGGATAGTTCTTTAAAAAGGGTATGAGCACTCGGACCCCACGGCCCAAGAGTTTCAACCCCAAACGGTTCAAAAATATAACTACCGACGAGGTTGTTATATTTTCAACGCTTGAGGTTCTCCGCAGCCGCAGCGGCAGCACCAGCACATTGTGAATGTTGAATTGTGAATGAAACTACGAAATTCTTTACCGTCCATAAATGTTCGCATTCGAACGTCAGAACCAATAAAATGCAATGAAAAATGTCACCAAAATTCAATAAAACGCAAAATCCAAAAGACTACTTCCGAGCAAGTCTCGCCAAAGCAAAGATACTCACGTCAAGTGCACAATTTCCTTTGGGAACTCCGTCTCGACATGCGGAAATAAGTGCCGACCTACCTGTGACGTCATAGAGACATCTTCACGCTTAAAAAGCCATTTAAAAAGTACTCTTTGTGAAAAATTTAAATGACCATTAACCGAGAATAGTTGTGGCCCTTTCCTAAAGTCTACCCTTACGTTGTTAACACCTCTACTGTCCGGACTAAGCGTTTCACCTCGTCATTTATACCACGTACAGCAAAGGATTGGAACAATTTACCTGCAGCGGTCTCCCAATCCGATTATAACTTAGGTGTCTTCAAGGCTGGAGTGAATAGGCGCTTAATAAACTAGTGCGCCTCATCATCAACGATTGCATCTCTGCTTACCATCAGGTGCGATCGCAGTCAAGCACTAGTATAAACTGTAAAATGTTAAATCATTAAAAAAAAACTGAGCAAGTACGAATCGGACTCGCGCATTCAGGGGTTTCGTACAAACTTTCCTATGTAAATAGTCAAATTCCCGAATTGAGTTACGAAGATTTTTGCTGTACTTGTACTATAAGACCTTGCTTCATGCCAAATTTTAGGACTCTGGGTCAACGGGAAGTATCATATGAATTTTGATTCCCTTCAGAGTGTCGAAATATACGTTTTTTGCCGCATCTTTTTATTCGTTAACTTAGAAGTTTGATTTTTTCACAGCTTCAAGAGACCGCAGAATTGAGTATATGTTTTTAATTTCAACTCGATACCTCCACGCGTTCTATAGATAAAAGGTCTTGACAGACAGACAGACGGCCTGACGTCATCTCAACGCTAAGTCACGTGATCAGAACAAAGGAAAAGGAGGCGTGGCCGACTCGAGGCGATCAACGAAAAGAGAATCGAAACGAAACGGTTGTAACTTGTCAAGGGGGGAAGCAAATTTGACTATTCTCTGTTGAGAATGGCCACCATTATACAGTTTTTATGACTTCCAGAAGCTGAATAAGTAGCTGAATAATTAGAATGATTTCTTATGTATCATAGTATTTATTAGTTTATTATATTAGCATATATACGTATTTTATTATTATAAGCCACTTAATTTAATGATACTACATTCTATTTCAAAAATATCTGTTATTTATTTATTGTGCACACCTACCACAGTGTTGTCTTTTTAACCCAATGGTTGACTGGTAGAGAATGCTTTGTGGCATTAAGTCCGCCTATGTACCACCACTGTACATGAAGTTTAAATAAATAAATAAATAAATAAGTATTCGTCTCCTAATAACTCCAGAAGTACGATCATTAAACTTCTCTATTCCTTGTCCACAGGTGATACCAGCTATGTTTCACACGGCGAGCATCTGGCTAACTCTGGCGCTCGCAGTACAGCGGTACATCTACGTCTGCCATGCGCCTGTAGCTAGAACTTGGTAAGTGTTATCTATAAGGTTTCATCATATTTTTGAGTATACTTTGTAGCGACATCTATCACGTCACATAAGAACTAATCCTGCATCGCGCAAGCAAAGTTCTCCGCGCGATTAGAACATATAGAACAGCCCGAAATCATCTATCGGGCAGTTGCAGCCCACCAGACATAACATCCCGTCTGGTCGGAGGATCCTCCCTTTTCAACAGAGGTTTGCGGGACTTTACTCTCTGTTCCGCCTACCTCCAAAACTTCATAACCAAGGATTTATTACGTAACACACAAAAATATGCAAACGATCGCAAACTCTTCTGTCAAACAGAAGAGTTTTTAAACATTATGAAATAATAAATTAGGAACTTCATTTGATTGTCGTTATTAAGAAACAGGAAAGCTTTATTTTAAAATATAAAAATATTAAATAATCTAGGTTTTAATCTTACATTTTTTTTTTTATTATTGGTGGGCTCGCGTTTGACCACTATCTCACCTGCCCCCCTAGTCAAGTTACAACCGTTTCGTTTCGATTCTCTTTTCGATGAGCAAATGGCAATTCGCACTTAATTTCGCGTTCCACAAAGAGAGAGTTGCCGTGAATGCTTCACTAAACTAGATATACTTACAGTACCGAGCATTTATCTATTTATGCTTGCACATTCCAAAGCGTAGATCTTTATGGAGAAGAATGTATAAGAAACTCCATGGAAATATAAGCATGGAAAATCTATACATATAAAAACGAAATACCGCTCACTCAGAGCAGTGGTAGCCGTGTGGTAACGGTTCCGACTTACGAGTTGTAGGTCGCGGATTCAAACCCAGCCAGGCGCATTACTTTGTGTAATTTATTTCATCACCACTGCTCTCAAAACGGTGAAGGAAAAGGGTTATTTAAAAACATCGTGAGGAAACCGGCATGTCCTAGAACCAAAAATTCGAGGCCCGCGTGGTGAATTACGGCCCGTTCCCTTTCCTAGGGAGGAGGCCTGAGTCCCAACAGTGGGAACATTATAAGGCCGACTATGCTGTGCTACTCACTGATTAATCACGAAATCTCAGCAACTATAACACCTACAAACTTAATATTTGGCAGGTAGGCTCCTTATAGGGTGCAGACATCCGCTAAGAACGGATTTTACGAAACTCCACCCCAAAGGGAGTAAAACGGAGGTTGGAAGTTTTTATGGAGAAAACTATAATCACGCAGGCGAAGCCGCTGGCATAAGCTAGTATTTTATATTATCCACTTTTCATTATAAAATTTATTGAATTTCATTGTCATTCAAGTTACCCCATAGCCCGTCACACACAAACGTATCAGACGCGACAATCCTGGCCGTACATAGCCTAAGGGTGCTCCCAAACTTACTGAAGCGGAATACGGCTGAGCCGTTCGCAAACAACGACATTATTCGCATAGCTCCGCCATTGACATACACTCGCTACCTATATATATTTCACAGGGATACGGTTTCTTGGAATGAAGTAATATCCTTAGCTGAAAATGGTGATGGATACTATTGAAATTCTGTAAAATGCTAATGTTGCAAGTGATAGCAACGTGTTTGTTTTTTTTTTTTAAATTGATATAAACCAGTGCTTGACTGCGATCCCACCTGATGGTAAGCGGAGATGCATCATTGATGGTCAGGCGCACTAGTTTATTAAGAGCCTATTCACTCTAGCCTTGAAGACACCTAAATTATAGTTGGACGGGAAGACCGCAGCAGGCAAATTGTTCCAGGCCTTCGATGTACGCGGTATAAACGACGAAGCGAAACGCTTAGTCCGAACCGTTGAAGTTTCAACAACGTAAGGGTGGATACTCGCCGTTCGTCGGGTTGTCCGATGGTAGAAAGGAGATGGCGGAATCAAGTCATGCAATTCCCGCGCACACTCTCCAAAATGTAACCTGTAAAATACCGATAGGCTGGCTACCCTGCGCCTGTGCTCGAGGCTTTGTAGATTGGACTTAACCAAATCTGGATCCCCGATTAGCCTCTTCGCACGCCTTTCCACTGAGTCCAAAGCTGCTAGCTGACATTTTGCAGCACCAGCCCATATGTGACTGCAGTGTGTTTTTAAGATGAGAAGTCATCCAATACCTCCTCGCACTCTGGTTGGAGCGAGAGAGAGTCTCAGATGGACTTGTGTGGTCTAAAGCCATGGTAACTCTTTCGAACAATCCCATAGCCCTAGCAGGCATCGGCCCTGCTGGGCCCCTACGATCTCCTTGAGGCGCGCGTGGAACAGTACGCGCCGTCGACGACTTGGGCTTGGTCGAGCAACCCACTGCTCACCGTCCTCAAGCCCGCGCCTACGGTGGCCGGAAATCGGGATCGGAATCCCGGCGGCAGTTAGGGCGTGAAGACCGTTGCTTCGTGCGATCAGCCGCCTCCTTTGCTAGCATTACTGCTTCGCAGAAGGAGGCGGCCGCCTGCCCCTCCTCCCCGCTCCTGCCCATGGCCTGCTGGTGGTAGGAATATTCATAACCTAACCTAACCAAAACAACTATTCATTAAAGTAACACAGCATATTCATATAATCCCTGATGTCAGACACACGTAAATTATTCGCCACCATAACACATACATAACTAATAATCCTCTCTTTGAACGCGTCAAAGCAATTACTAAAATATAACGCGTGATGTATTTGTGAAATCTGTTCAGCTAAAGATGAGATTAATATTCGGCTTTGTGTTGTATATTCGGCACGTTTCGGCTTTTCGGCTCAGGTAATACTTCAACGCGCTCTTGAAATCCTTTCATGGATTTTACGGTTCATATTAAAACTGTGTACTACACAAATACGAGGTGAGTGAGGGTACTTTGTTTTAATTATATAAGGGGACACTGACCTTCAAAATTTCTCAAGATAAGATTAGATATATTTATTTGCTCAAACATGTGTACATACAATAATAAAAAGTGCATGTAAGATGAAATTGCCGCATACTATGGCGTGCAAATGTTTTGAATACTAAAAATATTATTACTATACATGTTGAAGTGAATTTAACAGAAATAATCAACGTCAAAATTAAACATGTCAAAAAGAAAACTCAAAAATTGTCTAAGAAATTAGCACGAGAAAAAATGACAAAAGATTATAAATATCAACAATAAAAATAAATAATAATCTTAATATAATTTATGTCTGTGAATTAAACAAATAATATTAGATATCAAAGTATGCACAGTCATGTCAAAAATAATCATAATTAAATCTAGGTCACTGTAAACGATTCTGTCAGAAATTCATTAATATTTGCCTGTTAAAAATGACTTTAATTGCTTTTTCAATTGTACATTATTAAGCTCTCTCCAACTTTTAGGTAACTACTTATTATATATAGTGGGAGTCATGCAGAAAACACAAAACTTGGTAATCGTTGGTGTTTCATATCGTTTCATATGCTAATAAGAGCATGGCGGCGACCGCAGCTGCTAGTGGTGCCCATCACGTGCACTGTATAAAATAAATAATATGATAAACTTTGGAAAACTTTGTAAATGTTAAGCGCAATGGTAAACCCTCAAATCTCTATGGGACATTTAAATTTCTGCCTTTCCTAAATTTTGCCTCATTTCTTCAAAAGCAAATAAAGATATGCCAAAACATGTTAAAGTTTGAACACGAAAATCTGTCTTCCTTTGTTTATTGGTGGTTTTATGTCCATAATACACCCGGACGGAATCACGTGTACAAACTCACAAATAATCTGGAACTTCTTTAAAAAGCACTTGTAATCTGTGTGTAGTGGGGTTACTCGATCTTCGCGACGTACGCTTTTAAATAGTAACGATTATATTACTAATTTATATAACAGTAGTTTTACCCGTGCGAAAGTCGTAAATTATCCCATTGGAACATAGTACAAGGATAAAGCGAGAACTACACTAGACCGACGCACACGTGGACCACGCCTGATTTGTACGTACGTATATACGTATCTAATGTAGCTCTGCAAGACTAGTTGGCAAATAAAATGTATGGAGACCAACGCGCCCAGATCGGCGTTCGTGGCCCACGTGTGCGCAATGTAGTTCTACTTTTAAATGCCTGTCCTCCTGTCCTAATTCCTGTCTTAATTGGCCAATATCCCATGCCATGAGCATACATGGTAATTTCTTCAGCTGTTTAGGCATTCTTAATTGGGTACTCTTGCCATTAGCGTAAGTAAAAAAGAGATACGGAGATGTTCCCAACACACCCGCACTCTTCTTTCTGCCAATATTTGAAATGATAATTTTATTAGTGTTTCATTTAATAACCAGTTTTAAATCTTTATTATTTGTTGTTTCATCTACACTAACATTATAAAAAGGTAAAGTTTGTTTTTTTGTTTGTAGGAGGTAATCTCTGAAAGTACTGCCCTCCTAGTCGGCTTTTGGCTAGGGGGGCTGGTCCGATTACTATTTTTTTTTTACACCGATAAAAAGCTGCTTTATTCGTGAGTGACATAGGCTATATTTTATGTACGTGGGCCGGCAAAAGCTAGTATAAAATATTGTACAAAAATACTTAATAAACAAACATAGTTTTTCACATTTATAATATTAGTAAGATATTCTTCACTTTAGTTTCGATTAATTTGAAAATTCGGCTTACCACGTAAAGGTCTGTTGGATCGTCGTCCTAAACCACATTCCTTCCCAACTCTACGACATTGTATGTCAAGCATATTCGTGTCTACTTAGTAATTATTAGATATCAAACGGAATGCTAGGAATGTTGGCTGGACATGGTAGATATTCTGATAGAAAATCAAGTTTGTATTCGCTGGAAGGGTCGGCAGTTGTATAAATTGAGTCTTAATATAAATGGTACAAAATCATATTCCTGTCTTCTGCGAAGCAGTAATACTATCGAAGGAGGAAGCCCCATGCTTGAGGGAACGAACGTCCTCACGCCCCAACCGCCGAGATTTCGACGCCGACTACCAGCTACGGTAGATGCGGGCTTGCGGACGTCGAGAAATGGGTAGCTTGCCGTCCGATAATCGACTGAACCGAACCCAGTCGTTTACAGCACGTATTGATCTAGCGCTTCTCAAAAAGATGTCAGCAAACCGTAAGGGCCCAGCAGGGCCAATGTCCGCTAGGAACGTGGGGATTTTCTGACATGGAAACCCGTAGTCTTAGAACGCAAAAGGCAACTGAAGGACACAGGTATGGTTTTAGTCAGTAAAATTCTGACACGCTCTTGCTCACGCTGACGCAAAAAAGTCTCTTCGTCATCATTATCATTTTAGTAAAAAGACGTCCGATAATGGACATAACCTCCCTTAAGTAACGCCTCAAAGTCAGATCCTGCGCGTCTCACAACTATCAGATCCCGGAACCATCACCAGGTCATCGGTCCACCTTGTCGGTGGCCTTACAACGCTACTTCAGAAGCTTTCGGCCCCATCAACCATCTGTGCTGCGAGCGTTGTGCCCTGCCCACTGACACTTAAGTTTGGCGATTCTTCCATATTCCGAATTTTGATTAGCTGGACTAAACTGACAGCAGTGGACAACGTCCTGCGGACAACGAGCATTGGGCAGCCGTCCAGCCATCCGGAAACCGTCCGGACCAAGCCCGAGTCGACGACGCGTAGTTGTTCTATGCGGAAACCTTAAGAGCCCAACAGGGTTGAAGCCCACTGGGGCCATAGAATAGAATAAACTTTATTGTACACCAAAATAAGAGGGAGGAGGGATAGGAGAAGGAGGGATTGGGCGAGTGCAGTTTTAGTGGCAGTAGCAAGAAAATTGCGCAGTCTTTGTAAAAACCCCGCAGACGCAAACAACTTGCGGCTAACTTCCTGCATCTGAGGTCCCCACGAAAAGTCTTTATCAATAATGATCCCAAGGTCCTACACTGAATAGCGACAAGAAACATGTAACAGAGATATTTGTAATTACAAAACATTATTGAAAAGAGTGTCCATGGAGTTTCTTGCACATTCTTCTCCATAGAGATCTACGCTTTGGAATGTGCAATTAGCATCATTTATTTTTATTTTTCTGACTGACTGACTTCTTGACTTTTCAAAAGTTCAAAGTAAATGGTTTATTTGGAATAAATGCTATTTTTATTTTTTTTTATTTTTGAATCGCTCTATAAGATACTTGAGCCATCAAAAACAATCGGTGGGAACCGCGTCCCACCAAGATTGACTTCCAAAAGGGAAACGCGGAGTCCGGAAACGCACCTTAAAAAACCATGGAAAATGTCCAGCTGTCGATGAACGATGACTTGCTGTCATTAAACCATTGTCATAGCCGTCACCTTAGTCCATCTGATTAAAAATTATGTTGAAGTTATATCATTACTGACAAAGAAATTTTGAGAATAGTCCTCTGCTGTATGTGTGTTGCCAGGCGTCCCGATTTGTGCAGGATGTCCCGAATTTTGGGGTCTGGGGACGCGTCCCGATTTGCGCCTGATCGGGACGCTACATATCCCGATAAATTAATAAATTTATTAAAAGCCATTAAAATTACATTACAAGTAACATATATCAGTCGCGTTCGCATCATTTTCACACATGTTAAGTGCGTTCAAAATGACACATGGCACACGGCGTCGTCTTCGTTCATCACGCACGACCATAATGTCTTCTGCTTCACTCAATCCACATAATTATAAGAAGGTCTGCGTCGGGAGTTGCAGAGCGATTTCCGAAAACAGTAGGCGTGTGCTTGCAGACGACCAACATTCAGAACCTCGACGTTCGCCCGTCCAGTAAGGACCAGGCCTGAATCGATGACGCGTCGTGTTATATGCGTTCCTCAAAGAAATGTCAGCAAAACTGAAGGGGCCCAGTAAGGCCGATGCCTGCTAGGGTTGCGCGAGAACGTTTGAAAGAGAGCCTGTAACCCTGGAACGCAAAGGGCATCTGAAGAACATAGTTCCACCGTAGTGCGAAAGAAGTCATTAAATGATTTTTCACCTCAAAATAAAGTTTTTTTATCCTGATTTGTTTTACTATCTGTCCCGATTTTAATCCAACTAGACCCGACAACACTAATTGTGAGCGACTACGTTTAATTGGATTGCTACTGTGAAATTCGCACTAGAAATTCCGAGTAACAGTTTGATCGTCTTGAGGATCAAACTCAAGACTTGGCAATGTGAGCTCGACACCTTTTTTCCGAGATGGGAAATGATTAAATAACTTTTCTTGTTCTTGTTTTTTTGTGTGGGAAATCATCAAATGACTTCTCCCACCTTAGGTGTAGCGAGAGGGACTATTTACTTAGAATATATTACTTATTGACTTTTACTGACTAAACCCAGTGTTTCTTCAGTTGCTCTTTTTGCGAGAGCTACGGTAAACCTTCGAACAATCCGCAGCCCTGGCCAGTCAATTTTTCTGTCATCTCTTTGAGGCGTGTGAAATACAAGGCGCCGTCGACCCGGTCTTGGTCCTTACCGGACTTACGTCCTTATCGTTTCAGAACCAATCCAAAGACATCAGCGCTGCTGGGCCCCTATAGTTTGCTGACATCTCTTTGAGCCGCGCGTGAAACACTACGCCCCATCAATGACTCGGGCTCGATCCTTATAGGACACGCGGACGGCGAACTACCCATTGCTCTTCGTCCGCAAGCCCGCGCTTTTTATGGCCGGAGATTGCCCTACGATTCCTGACTCCCGAGGCGTCTACTGTCGCGGTGGCTGGATCGTGAGGATGTACGTTACCTCATTCTCGCGGTCGCCTCCTACTGCTTCGCAAGGTACTGGCGAGAGGACGTAAAATTATGTTCTTTCAGTTGCCCTATGCATTCCAGGGTCACGGTAATTCTTTCGAACATTCCCGCAACCCAGAGTCTGAGCTCCTGATATATTTATAGCTTACTTTTTTGGTCATTATCGTCGAGTTTTTGATCTTCATATCCAGTATAAGCTAACCTTATATCGTCCGAATTTACCAACAATGCGAGGTCAGCTAAAATTTGTCGTGTACATGTTGTTAAGTCGTCGTGTGTACCTTACATTACGTACCGAGGCGTCATAATACGTTCTTGAGTGACTGGGCCTAAACAAAGGAAGGTCGAGTGTCGCACGAGGATCTTGGAAGGCGCCTTTGTTCTGAGATAGCAAAGATGACGTTATGAGGAAAGGCAGTAAAATGGACGGGAGCTTTCAAGGGTGTTTTTTTGTATTGGAATAGTTTGATGTTGTTTAGCGTTCTTTGAGAGAGAGTAGAGAGACTAACACATAGTGAATGCGTTGGTCTGGAGTGCTGAAAAGTATGACGTCATCATTTATTGTAACGCAGTTTTAAAAATATCTTAATAAGGCTGGAAATAGTGGCATTTGTCAGTTTTCGATTGCTAATGGAATTCGGGCAATCAAGTAAGTTCAGGCAAACAAAATTATTAATATAAACTAATAATGACAATAATATGTTTCCTGATAGCTACAATCTGGAGATTTTTAAGAGGGTCTTTTTCACTCGCCTGTCGTCAACATCGAGCATGTTTTAAAAGCTTGTTGCTTCATCTAATGCAATCCAACGCGATATTTGATAAAGAGGCATTGCAAAAAAAAGAGATAACGCCTGAAAACTCAGTTGGCATTCGATAATTCCGTGTTCTGTAAAATACGTGTTTTTTTTAAACATTGTTGTCATTGTCAGCAATTGTAGAAAACGATAAGTTGGTAGCCATGTTGACGCGCCTGAGTCGGCCGCTCGTTCTACAATGTAGCGTTTGTATAACAAGTATGTAGCATTAAACATTGTAGAAACGATAACAATTCATTCCATCATTTTAAACGATGTGCACTTGGCTACGAATTTTTTATTCGTTTGTTCTGACCACGTGACTTTACGTTGAGGTGATGGCATTCCCAATCATTTGATTCGTTTTCGACTAGCGATAACGATTGCAGATTATCAACTTGGCTAGGGGTGCTGGATTTGTTATCTTTTTCGGCTTTCACGAGATTTTCGTGAATCATTTCGTGGTCAATCATTGCACGCTTCTCGATTCTGTCCACCACCTCTTTATCAGGCATATTGACTACAATGGTCCTGTCAGTGATTATGGATCAATCCCAGTATAATGTGATATCGCCATTATCGAAAACTGGGTCGGATACATACCTGTAGTATTGTACCTCGATTTCACAAAAGAGTATTTCAGGGCAAGTAGCTGAAAGAAGAAAGAAAGAAAAAATGTTTATTCGTGCCACACACAATCGTATAAACTAAAATTGCACAATAAAAAAAAGGTATAATCAGTGCGAGGCCAAAAAGGCACCTAACTCAGTATAAGCTGCGTTAGGTGCTGATGGATAATCCTGGCAGCAAGGTTGTACTCATGTAAGTACTTCCAGTTAGCTGACGGGAACAACCACATTGGTTCACCCGCACGGTGACATGCTCGACAGATGTCAACCGTAACGTCCTTCACAATAAATCTCCGGTAGTTATTATTATTATAGTAGATCGGTGATGATGCACTTGTCGAGTTAAGACTCCAAAGCCTTGAGCATCGACGCCGAGTTGCTGACCTGTCGGTTTTCTATTGATTACATTTCGTGGAATTGCACAATTTAATTCCACCAAGTCCGTTCCATCATCGGACCACTAGACGTACGGCGTTGCGCCATCGATACATGGTGGACCTCCCACCCTTATGTACAAAGCGTTTTGGGAACAAATTCATTATACGTATAACTAAGCAGTGGAAATCCCTGCCAGAATCGGTTTCCTGATAGCTACAACCTAGGGGTCTTTAAGTCAAGAGTGAATAAGTTACTTCTAGGCAAGCGTGCTCCATCGTCGGCCACATCATCGCTTACCATCAGCCCCCCTAGCCAAGTTACGATAGTTTCGTTTGCATCGAACGCCTCAAGTAGGCCACGCCTCCGATTCCTGTGTCCTGACCACGTGACTGAGCGTTGAGACTCGAGGCGTTCGACGCAAACGAAAAGATCGTAACTTGGCTAGGGGGGCAGGTGAGATATTGGTGAAACGTGAGCCTATCAATAATAAAAAAAAATAGTTATCCTAGAACAGACAAACCGATCTACCTGCCCAGTACCTACATAACATAAACACGAACAGTAAATGACCTATAAATAGTTTTATGTGGTTTTTACGGCATTTTTCCCGCCAAACCAAACTAAACGAATGTTTTACGACTTAGCGGTACCCTTCGAATAGTGTTTATGTTATTTCGACTTTTACATATTTGGAAATCTTATGGGTTAAAAGAAATAAAAAGTTCCCGAAAGTGTACTATGAAATCGAATTCGATTTTCCGGATTCTATTACAATAAATGAACTAACAAAAAGCACATAACCCTTCTTGTCAGTCCGGCAAAATGGGTTGAGTTTTTCTCACTGTCAACTTTTTATTTTTTCTTACATTTTGGTGAGTAATACTTTTGAAATCTTTGGGCCTCTTTTATTTTGATACATTACAATCTACATGACTGTCACGGAAAATACAGTATATTATAATTTAACGCCAAAAATCCACCATTTTGATTTTTCATAATCTTGTGATGTACCACTCACACAAGACCAATCTAACGACACCTTCATGCTAAAATGCAACAAGCCATTTAGGCTCTGGGCCGTGCTAAAGAAATGTACATACAAATAAAAAACATAACTCTCCTTTTGATGCAATCGGGTAAAAATATGCGCGATTCATTTGACTGCTATGTTGGTTTGGTAATCAGCTGTTTGTATTTCGGGGTGGTATACGCAACTTCCCGATTAAAGCGCGTATTTCGCGAACGGATGGGACAAATGTGTAATTCGATCGACCCCAACTCTTGAAGGAAGGCCAGCAGCGCCTCCGTGTTACTGATCATTTCACGGAGGGTACCTAGGTTTCAGAAGTACTTTGCCCTGTATCCAGCGACCACTTAGAAGCAGATGAGCTGCTGCCTCCTCCATGTAGGTACTGCAGATTGAGCAATAATCAACAGAAGCTGATGATGATTTAGAATTATTTTATTTTTGCGTCTTTTTGTTTTTTATCTTCAAACTTGATGTGTTTGTGAGCCTTTGTATTTGTGCCAAAATAAACGTATTATTTTATTCCTTTCTTTTTTATCATGAAAAGCAAAGGGTTTCTGGGGTTTTGTATCAGCATTTTTTCAGCAACAACTCTGGTTTTGTGTCCGGTTGATTTCAATAGGATATACTCCTGCCAACTGTTTGCTCCAATCAGCTATAGCCGTAATAGAAAGCACAGATTGTCCACTTTTTCTGGAAGTCGAACAGCTACCCAAGCCCAGTCTTCTATCCCTAGTGAAATCTCCGCACTCAACCCTCTCCTGGATGCTAAACCTGACGATGACGCGTTGACGATGGGATTAATGGAAGAAGTTCTGGTCTGAACGAAAGGACTTCTAGAGCGAGTTGAGTGGATGATTTCTGTGTTGTTATATTTCTTTTTTCTCTTAAGAATATTTCGACAATGGAAAGGTAAAATTGCTTAGTCGCCACTTTGGTCAAAAATAAGTTTTATAACTTATTTTAAGTGTAATAACTTTGATAACTGGCGCTGACGCAATTCGGCGTCTATTATATAGTGGTTACAACAAGTTATTAAATTAATAAGTCTAAAAAAAACAAAAATGCCTATTTTATCCTAAACTAACATGTTTAATATATCTAAAAAGAACAGTTTTGATATTACTTTTCTTGAATGAAAACTTACAGCAATCGTGTTTTTTTTAAACCATGCACTAGGCAATATTATCATTTTTTTTAAGTAAAATTGTTGTAAGTTTATCATACATGGTTTAACTACTATCTCGCATCTGCGTAGACCGTCGACAGCTACTTTTAAATACGGCTTGGATAGGAACTGTTCTAATGGGAAAACTATACGACCATTTGATAATGTTTTTAAATCATACACTAGATTATGAAATTTCCAATAATATGACGTTAATACCTTATATAGAAATTAAACTATTATTGTTTTATGGTGCCTCGGAAATCATTGATTTTGGCTTCTGTGTGGTTTTAACGGATGAATGCTCTTAAGTGATTTTACCTTTGCACTGTCGATTTGGTTCAAAAATATTCTAAAGATATTTCAAAGAATTGCAAGGATATGTCTCTAATGAAGAAACGCAAAAACTACTGTCGAATGCTACTTTATCATACAGTGACATAGTTACGTATCTTCTTCTTCCTACCCGTGGCCCAGCAAGGTCGAAGCCTACTGGGGCCACGGGTAGTGTGAAAGTGAATCCCGGGGCCCTGAGACGAAGGCAAAGAAGGAACAGGAGTGTGTTTTAGTCAGTAAAAGTCTAACACTATCTCCCGCTCCGCCCAAGAGCGGGATTTATCATACGATGATTTTCCCATCCAATAAAAAAAACCCTTATCCCAGGCGCAAACGTGTTGCGCCAGCCCCTTCCTCCATTCTCTCCTGTCACCCGTCACACTATCACTAACCCCCTTTCCCTTTTCCCTTTTCTTTTATATCACTCCTCACACAATCCATCCATCTTTTCTTTGGCCGCCCTCTCCCTCTCCATCCATCTACATGTATACTCAGAACTTTTTTAGTGACATGCGTTTCATCCCTCCTCTACACATGACCATACCAAGACAAATGATTGCCTTTCAACTTTTCAGTCACTGTCGCTTATTTCAAACTTCCTCTAATATACTCATACAGTGATTTACGGGTTTTATTTTCTAATTTCTCGCTAGCAAAACCGTTGACAAAAGCTAGTTTTGTTCATATTCTGTGTCACAAACAAACGCACGTATAGCGTACAATATTCCGTAGTAACAGTTATAAAACCAGAGATGTTTCAAGTAGGTATTCTCTCCTGAAACGAGAACTGGGTCACTTGAAAATAATTACATTTATTCGCACTTCGCCTGAAACCTGTCTTGTTCTGTCCGTTTAAAAATGAAGTGTGCTTTACGAAATATATTTGATATTCTATCTCAATTTTGTGAGATTACACGGGCTTTTTATTGTGTGGTGAGTGTTGCCGAACAGGATGAAACAGATGATTTATTATTGAACGTAATATATTTATTACATTTACATCATCATCATCATCATAATTTCAGTCGAAAGACGTCCACTGCTGGACATAGGCCTCCCCCAAGTGCCGCCAAAATGAACGGTCCTGTGCGTCTCGCATCCATCGTACTCGCGCAACCGTTACCAGGTCATCGGTCCACCTTGTAGGAGGCCTTCCAACGCTACGTCTTCCGATACGTGGTCGCCATTCTAGAACCTTTCGGCCCCAACGGCCATCCGTTCTGCAAGCAATGTGCCCTGTACATTGCCACTTAAGTTTGGCGATTCTTCGTGCTATGTCGGTAACCTTGGTCCTCCAGCGGATATCCTTATTCCTGATTCGATCACGCAAGGAAACTCCGAGCAAACCCTTTCCATTGCCCTTACATTTTGCCTTACATTTACGTAATATATTTATTTTGATGTAACTTTTGTGCGCGAGCTTGCTCGTTTTCTTTGTCACATAGCAGACAATATTGCAATATTGTTATCACTTAAATTCAATTAAACTACCACTACTACTACTTGAATTTAATTCAATTTAATTGTTTGTATATATTATACATATATTGTGGCTGTTAATTGTCCCTAAATAAATAAGAGCAGTGGTGACCGAGTGGTAACGGCCCCGATTTATGAGTTGTAGGTCGCAGGTTCAAACCCAGCCAGGCGCATTACTTTGTGTAATTTATTTCATCACCATTGCTCTCAAAATGGTGAAGGAAAACATCGTGAGGAAACCGGCATGTCCTAGAACCAAAAATTCGAAGACATGTGACATCCACCAACCCGCACTGGGCCCGCGTGGTGGATTACAGCCCATTCTCTCTCCTAGAGAGGAAGACTGAGTCCCAACAGTGGGAACATTATAAGGCCGACTATGCTATGCTAAATAAATAAGCTTACCGTCAACATTTTCATTTCAGAGCGATTCTATGACTCCATTGCCATAGAATCGCGCTGCCAATTCTCAACTCAATTTACAATTTATGTAAAATAAAACTACCTCTAGTGAAACGTTGAAGCCTTGGCAGCTTCATACAGTATGCATGCGGTAGCCGAGGCAAATGTTTTCTTACGAAAAAGTAAAACTACCCTGTACTATATAAGCAGGAGTCGGAATAGGTAGTAATTAAGTTGGAACTAGTTGACCCGACTTAACATTTATTGACCGAATGATTGAATGATTAAGACCAATTTAGGACCGAATAGTAGAATCATCGTCATCATCATCATTCCAGCCGAAAGACGTCCATTGTTGGACATAAGCCTCCCCCAAGCGTCGCCACAACGACCGATCCTATGGGTTGGACATTCACCGCATTCCCGCGACTCCAACGCTACGTTTTCCAGTGCGCGGTCGCCATTTTAGAATCTTTCGGCCCCATCTACCATCCGTTCTACGAGCAATGTGCCCTGCCCACTGCTACTTTAATTTGGCGATTCTTCGGGCTATGTCGGCGACCTTGGTTCTCCTGTGGATATCTTCATTCCTGGTGCGATCACGCAAGGAAACTCCGAGCATAGCCCTTTCCATTGCCCTTTGGATGACTGTAAGCCTTCTGATGAGGCCCATTGTAAGCGACCATGTTTCAGTGCCATATGTCATCACTGGCAACACGCACTGTCATAGACTTTCGTCTTGAGACACTGTGGTATGTTGAACGAAAAGATACCGTGCCGCTTCCCGAACGCTGCCCAGCCGAGTTGGAAACGACGATTGAGCTCTTTCTCAAAGTTAGACCTACCCAACTGGATTGTTTGTCCCAGGTAAACGTAATCGTCCCACATGCCTCCGTTGTAAAGGGAGGATCCTCCGACCAAACATCCGGGCGGCAGCCCGATTGTAACTGATTTTAGACTATTGTATATGTTCTAATCGCGCAGTAAACTGTGATATATATGCAGGACAGTTCCTATGTGGCGACACTATATCGCTACAGTCGTTTACGTAACTGAGATATCTCGATACCTATTAATAATAATAAAATTTATTGACACAAAAAATATATAGGTAACAAACTTTTTGAAGCCCTGGCTCCTGAGCTAGGTAGCAACCTTTGTTACAGGAGCCAGTGTCTTCACTCAGTTGTATATGTTACATTTGATCACATGTTTATTTATACATTGGTTAAAAAAAGAAAAAGCATGGTAAAATAAAATAAATGAAAGACTAATAATGAATGACTTATCATTAAATACTTAGAGCATGCGTGTACTTTGCGTTTTGTGTATGTGTTTACGTGGATTTGAGTATGTGCACCTTTTGTGAGTGTGTGTGAAGGTGTGCATGTGTGTATGTTTATGTGTGTGTGTGTAAAATTATTATTAGATATTATCTATTTGTCTGTCACCAGTTAGACGAAATTTTCACAGAATAGTTTTGATCGACATTTGTTTACATTTACAACGACCATTTGCGCGTCGACTTTAGAAGTAGATTGACAGACATGCTTTTTATTCGATCGACTTTAAAAGTAGATTGACAGACATGGGTATTGTTCATTTTATTGTAAATGTAAGTAGCCATGTAAGTGGGTTGATGTCTAGCGAAAGCAGTTTTATATCTTGCTGGTCTACATAAGTCAGGACGAGTAATAGCTCTCCTTAGTTTTGTGGCGTGATTTGCTGTTGTTTTAATGTGTAATTCAACAACATTTTAAAACTATATAATAACACTTTGTTTATTAATCTTAAAGACTCTTAATAAATCACTCCAGGAAAATATCAAGAAAAAGAAAAGAAAAGAAAGAAAAACATTTTATTTTGCGGAACAAGGCGCAAATTTAGAACTAACAAATTATAAGTATGTTATGTGAAAATATGCGCCACTTCCGCGCAAAACGGCTGAACGCTCAGCATAATGCCGTGACCACACACAAAATGCGACGAGTCTACGGCGCTGGTTTTCAGCGTGGGCCGGTAACGGTATCGACATAAAGACGTCGGCACGGTATTACGTGCTAACAGATTTGAATAAGATAGATAAATAAAAATAAATTATAGGGAAAGAAAAAAAAATAGAAAAACAATCACTAAGTCCCTCGGATTCAATCTCAAAACTGCCAGTAAAATGATCCCTTTGCCCTACGGCGGCATATCTATTGACTGCTGTTTTTATTCGCAAATATGAAAGTAAATTAATTGGCCAAAAAGAGCTTTGTTTATCTCTACACCACTGGTCCGCTCAAATCTGTGTGGTTCTTTCCTCAAAATACCATCTTAGACCCCAATCTGCATGGTTCTCGTATACCCTGGTCCAGCAGGGTCGAAGCCTACTGGGGCCATGGGTTGTGCGAAAGAGAAACCCGGGGCCCTGGAACGAAGGCAAAGAAGGAACAGGAGTGGATTTTAGTTAGTAAGTTAGTAAAAGTCTGACACGCTCTCTCGCTCCGCCCACTGCTTATCACACAAACATTTGTCCTGGGTGGAAATCAAACCCACGATCACCGGCATAGCAGTCAAGGCCACTAACCACTGGACCAACAGGCTTGTCAAATATGTATAGACCGTTGACAGTTTGCCTTCCTATGAAAAAACTGACCTGACCTGGGCCTTACTTAGAAGTTGTAAAATATCAGGCTTGCGAGCGAGAACGAGCACCATTCCTTTAACAGTTCAGATTAAGTCATCAAATGGATCGCTTTAGGAGCTCGTGGTTGGGTCTCTGAACCCAACACCACGGTACGGCACCCCCACCGTAACACGACACGACGTCGTGCTGCAAAACGGTGCACATGATTGAAAAGAGTCGCTATTAAAAATGATTACTTGAATTTATAACGGGAAATATTACTGATGCCTAAAAGTTTTGTGGATTATTTTAGTTGATTTTATTGTGTCGTGCTGTAAATTGAGTGAATAAATACATATTTTAAATTATTATTTCATGAAATCGACTTAAAACTCTCAAAAGTTCGAAAAATCCGGATAATCCGGATTTTTATTAGACGAGAGTACAGAAATTCGGATTTCAAAAAAAGTCCAGATTTTGCAATCCCTAATCCTCACACAACAAGCTTTTTACATAAACTAAACTGAAAAAACTGCCTGAAAGATAAACAGCTAACAGAATCAACGACAATCCTCCAGAGGTGCACAGATTAAACTTTTCAGTTTCTGGTGAATTAAAAAAAAACTGGGCAAATGCGAGTCAAACTAGCGCACTGAGGGTTCCGTACAAACTTTCCTTTGTAAATAGTTCAATTACCGAATGGAGTCACAAAGATTTTTCCTAATCGCAATTTTTTTTTTGTGACTTAACAACAAATTTACTGTTTTCAGATTTATTCCTATACCTGGGCTATAAGGCCTTGGTTTATGCCAAATGTCAGAATTCTGGGTCAACGGGAAGTACCGTATGAATTTTGATTCCCTTGAGAGCGTCGAAATATACGGCTTTTACGACATAAACGACCGTATCTTTTTTTTGCCAACTTTGAAATTTGATTTTTTTACAGCATCAAGAGACCACAGACCTGAGTATATGGTTTTAATTTCAACTCAATACCTGCACGCATTCTGAGAGGTCTTGATAGACAGATAGACAAACAACAAAGTGATAGAAAGAAGACAAAAAAAGAGTTTATTCACGTCAAACATGGCGCATACCTTAAAAATAAAAACAAATGACAATTTAGAGGTATGCGAAACAGAGTGTAAAGTCCCGCAAACCTCCGTTGAAAAGGGAGGATCCTCCGACCAGACGGGTGTTATGTCTGGTGGGCTACAACTGCCCGATAGATGATTTCGGGCTGTTCTATATGTTCTAATCGCGCGGAGAACTTTGATTGCGCGATTCAGGATTAGTTCTTATGTGACGCGATAGATGTCGCTACAACAACAAACGACTTATAAGTGGTAGGATAGAATTACCCTTATAGTGATCCTATAGGGGTAAAGGTTTTTCTTTTGAGGTACGGAACCCTAAAAAGTACTGCGTCAAATATGCATCCGTTCTCAACGTCCGTTCTTTTCCCGAGGGATTTGCTGGAAAACTGTTGTTTTAAAACTGAATTCATTGTAAAAGGAAAATGAAGCTGGTGGTTTAACTAAATCTTGTTTCGTTATGAACGCTATGTTTGCTTGTCAAGTCACTAAATAAAAATATGTAACTTATTAGATGAAGTATCTAGAAAAAGAATAAAGAAAGAAAAATATTTTATTTGGCACACGTACACAAATACACACAATGTAGAAACACTTAAGACAATGTAGAGACACACAATGTAGAAACACTTAAGATAAAAAAAAAACTAACACTGTGGTCTCGCGCCTGCACCAAATAGGTCCAGTTCAGCAAAAGTGCCAGACAACTTCGTGGTAGTTGCCTGACGCTGGTTTAATCTGTCGTAGTAGTAGATCTTACAAATGATCACTTCATGATATGGCAAACTAAAAGTGTCCAGATCGTTTAAACTTTAATGTTTGATATTTTGTCAATCCTCGTTTGTCCATAACATTGATGTAGTATTTATATGATAATAAAAGGTCAAAATAAAGTAGATCAAAAGAGGATTGACATATCATCAAACTTTAACGTTTAAACAATTGCCCCCCTAGCCAAGTCACAATCGTATGACCACGTGACTGAGCATTGAGATGACGTCAGAACAAAAGAATCGGAGGCGTGGCCTACTCGAGGCGTTCGGCGCGAACGAATCGATTGTAACTTGGCTAGGGGGGCTGGCCAGTTTTAGTAGGCCATATCAAGAAATGATCAATTTCTAAGGTCTGGCCACGACTTGCATATCTTTAATTGTTCTCTGTTTTATAATTTAGTTTTTTTTTGTTTCCTTTAACAAAATTTCAAAAATCTGTGCTTTTTGCTTCATTCCGGAGTAATTATCAGTGCATTTTAACATTTTGATAGAATTTTTAACAACGCCCTACTTTTTTCTTTTTTTATTTCACACAGTAGCATATAGCCAGTACCTAATCAAATCTTGTTTTTTGATACCATATACTGCTACTTTGTTTACCATTAGATTGCGGATGTAATATATTCAAATGTTTCGGCAGTATCTGGCAGCAAACGCATCGAGTCGGCAAGCTTAGCTAGGGTAGCAGCTACATTTTACCGAGATCGCGCTTAAGGCGTACCTAGTCTACGGGTCTTCAGGATACAATGGCGGTCTTATCGCCGACAGCGATATCTACTAGACAACCTTTGGATGGATCGTAAGAACTTAAAATAATTAAGTTTGCAGTAAACAACATCCAGTAAAATATAGATTTATTGTATTTTAATTTATTGAATTATTTTTATTGGATTTGATTTGATTTTATGTATTGATTTTAAGCTAATTATTTTATATGGATGATCTGTAATATGGGTTTTTACCTAAAATAAATGAATTTATTTTATTTTTTTAGTTGGATCGAAGTCGAAATCAGACGGTATTAGTCAGTACTAGCATCTGCAAAAGAAATGAAGGATATTTGTTTTTTTAGGTGAAAAGACGACTTTTCACCTAAAAAAACAAATATCCTTCATTCAAAACAAAAAAAAGAAAAATCAAAAAAAAAAAATTGAATTGTTTTTTTTTTATTGAGAAATCATTGGACGACCAATGATTTCTCTTGCTCAAGATAAAGCAAGAGGGAGTATCAAACTTTTAATGAGTGATAAAACCACACCTGTGTCCTTCAGTGTCCCTTTTTTTAAGGTGGGAAAATCATCTAATGACAAATCCCGCTCTTGGGCGGAGCGGCAGATATTGTCAGACTTTTACTGACTAAAAACTCACTCCTGTTCCTTCGTTGCCTTCTTCCCAGGGCCCCGGGTTTCGTTTTCACACTACAGACAGACGGACGGTTAATTTTACCGGGTTCCGTACAAACTTCAGTGTCTCTTTGCGTTCTAGGATCACGGGTTTTCTTTTATATCAGAAATTTTCATTGGTTACATCGGGCATCGGCCCTGCTGAACCCACCCACGGTTTGGTGACATTTCTTTGAGGTACGCGTGGAACATTACGCACCGTCGGGCTAGGTCAGGATGGTTACCGGACGGCCGGACGGTGAGATACCAAAAGCACCTCGTGCGCAAGCCCGTGCCTATGGTGACCGGTAGTCAACCTACGACTCCCGACACCCGAGAGGTCTCCTGTTGCGGCGGCTGGGCTGTAAGGATGTCCGTTCCCTCGCTCATGCAGCCATCTCCTATGTATGTAGAAAATTACCACAAAAGTACATACTCCAGGGTTAAAAACTGGGCATGGTCTACCCATGCGCTAAATTTCAGCCAAATGCATTGAGCTGTTTAAGCGAGAAAGAGTAACAAACATACACACACATATTATACTACTTTCACGCGGGCAAAGCCGCCAGTAGAAGCTAGTCCAAAACAATTTGAACTTAATCTTACGGTTCGTCTACGAAAAGATAAATAAAAATTTCTTTCAATTATTGAGAAAATATTCTTTTTTACTTATTTCTCCCGAAATTACTTTTGTATAAAATATATTATTAATACTAATAGGATGAAAGTCCGCCTATTCTAAATTATTATTATTCCTCGAACACATGGTCTCAATTTTTGGTGAAAAAATAGTGAAATCGGAGACGTTTAATTTTTTTTTTTTTTTCGAATGGGAAAATCATCTAATGACATCCCCGCTCTTGGGCGGAGCGGGGGATAGTGTCATACTTTTACTGACTAAAAACCCACTCCTGTTCCTTCTTTGCCATTTTATTTCCAGGGCCCCGGGGATCTCTTTCGCATCACCCATGGCCCCAGTAGGCTTCGACCCTGCTGGGCCCCCACGGTTGCTGACATCTCTTTGAGGCACGCGTGGAACAGTATGCGCCGTCGTCGACTTGGGCCCGGTCCGGACGGTTACCGGATGATCGGACGGCGAGCCACCCATTGCTCGCCGTCCGCAAGCCCGCGCCTACGGTGGCCGGAAATCGGGATCGGAATCCCGGCGGCGATTGGGGCGTGAGGACCTTTGCCTCACGCGATCGGCCGCCTCCTTTGCTAGCATTATTGCTTCGCAGAAGGAGGCAACCGTCTGCCACTCCTCCTCACTCCGGACCATGGCCTGTACCAAGGCCCGGCCCGGCCCCGTTTAATTTTATAATATGATATGGTTTTTATAATAAAAGATATAAATTTAAGGCGGCCACCTTTCTAATAAATCAATGCGGGACACTCACCCCTATCTACAATAAGACTGAGGATGTGTTGGAAGTGCACTTAAATCAGAATCAAACTACACTACTACTGAATCAACAGTTTATTATTAAACTTTAAAAATATGACTTTAATAATTACTTAGTTCGTATTTTAGATATACTCGTTGAACACTAGTAAACATATGCGAGCGAGACGATAGTAAATGAATCTACATCTACAAAAAAAGATAGGATTGTGAGACATGCGGGACGAATTAGACGATTTGCGGTATTACAATTGTCATTACGGGACGGGCCCGCAGAATGCGAGACGGTTGGCCGCCACATACAATTTATCTTATTACTTTAGTGTACAATAAAGTTTATAGTATGGCATAGCATAGTCGGCCTTATAATGTTCCCACTGTAGGGACTCAGGCCTCCTCTCTAAGAGAGGGAATGGGCCGTAATCCACCACGCAGGCCCAGTGTGGGTTAGTGGATGTCTTCGAATTTTTTTTATTTATACTATTTTTGGTCCTAGGACATGCCGGTTTCCTTACGATGTTTTCCTTCACCGTTTCGAGAGCGGTGGTGATGAAATAAATTTGGACCCGCGACCGAAAAGTCGGAGCCGTTACCACTCAGCCACCACTGCTTCTTATAAAGTTTATTCTAATCTACTCTTCATTAAACAATTTGCCAATAAAACAAGAGTTCCCTATAATAATAACAACAGCAAGAAATTGTTATTAATTTCCTGCCACATTATACAACAAGGAATATTAGCGAGTGTGTTCACGTTGCCTCTATATTGGCGCCGTTTACCGCCATTTCGACTACGGATGCGCGATGCTGAGAGGTTTTATTCGATTATTCGAACATCTCGATGGTTCTCGATTGTTTCAACTTTGACTCGAGTCCGACTCGGTCTTTTATTGCGGCTGGCGCATGGCGCTTTTATTCGAGAGTTGTTCCTTGATAGTTTAGAGTTTCACTACCGGTGACCGAGCGAGACTCGGTGAGTGAGAGTGACTGCCCCCCTAGCCAAGTTACAATCGTTTCGTTTGCGTCGAACGCCTCGAGTAGGCCACGCCTCCGATTCCTTTGTTCTGACCACGTGACTGAGCGTTGAGAATATATCAATTCTATCAGCCACCAGGTTTAGTGTGCGCATTGCCCTCGAGAATGGGACGTTGGTCACCAGCTTGGTGCGACCGCGAGGCAGTGCGAACAAATCCGGCCGCAAAATAGAATAGACTCGTCACTTAAACGAAATTTTGCACAGTACCTGGGTAGTCCTGGGCACAGCAGCACATACGATGGCATAGTTTTTTGAAACACAAACACCAAAGAATGATACCAGGGTTTCTATGATATCTGGGCCCAGCTTCCAATTCCAAAAAAAAGCTTAGGTAATTTTAAGCTAAATAAAATTAAAGTTACTTTGGCACCATGTTCCAAACCTTAGTCCGTTTAGGGTTATTTAAATGCTCATTTTTTACCAATAACACAATGTTAATGTATTTTGTTATTAAATGGTTTGTTTTTCACTCACTTTGTTATAAGGTCAGGAAAGAGACAGAATGCAGTTACACTACGTATATAAAACACAAAAATGCTTTATCACACCTTTATAGCATTGCTTGGTTATTGACAAAACTAATGTTATTACGAATGTGAGTAATTTAATGCCGGTTTAATAGCAGAGAACTAAAGTTCTCAAAGTTAAGTTTGTTAAGTTGGGTTATAAACAAATTTGTCCAATCAACAATAATCCAAATCACAATGTACACTAGAGTTCCGTTTTAGTGTCGCTTAGGTCATTAGAAATTATCACTAAACACACTTAGGTATCGCTCTTGATTAGCACTTGCTAACAAACTGCGAAGCCAGGAAAATTCTAGATACCGACGTTTCAAGGCCATTCTAGAACAATACAGTCGCGTCGAGGGGCCATAAATTATTTTTATTACAAACATATACCTCCCTCCTTTCACGTGAATTTCGACTGTATTGTTAAACACGGAAGGTAAAAATTCTCTTATCAACCACCTGCTAACCCTATTTAATAATAATAGTGATAGATAGTGTATGGTGGACTTTCTAGAATTTGCCAAGCCTGGGTACGTACTTCCATTCTAGAAGCTTCGCACAGCAATGTGTTTTAATTATTTGATGCTACTCTTGATTTCATCGAAAATATGGCGTGTTCTAGTTTCACGGCGTAACAATATGTTAAACAAAGAATAACTTTGAAGGGACTAAGATTTGGAAATTGGGTCCATAGTAACTTTTATGTGGCTCTAAAATACCTATCCAAACATGTAATAATACGAGTACATATAGCTATAGGAAGAGTTATGTTATAAAAGAGTTATGAGTATACATGTGGATGGGTAGAGAGGGAGAGGGAGGCCAAAAAAAGATGGATGGATTGTGTGAACAGTGATATGAAAGAAAAGGAAGTTAGTGATAGTATGACGGTTGACAGGATAGAATGGAAGAAAAAAACGTGTTGCGCCGACCCCAAATAAGATAGGACAAGGGCAGGAAGATGATGATGATATAGCTATAAGAAGGTGGATTTGTATCCCCCTTTCACAAAATTTTCGAATTTTGATTGCGGTCGCAACACTTCACAGTTCAGTCAAAACAACATTGCATTTGCGAGAATCGACGAAACGTCATTTTTGTAAATAAGTAATAACTAATTTTTTATTTTGTAATTCTTACAACCCATCCTACGAAAAAATTATTTTTTTAACATCATGTAACAAAAACGATATTTAAAATGTGAAAAACAACTCTAAAATTTAAAAAAAGTTCTCCAAACTATGAAAACACCGAGTTAGAGGATTCAGTTCCGCCCAAACTTAATTAAAATTGCTTTTAACCACTCAAACGCTGCAGAGTGCTAGATATTCGAAAAAAATGAGTTACCTATCCGCAATAGGGTACTGTAGACCCCCTATGTTGTAACATAGGAAAATTATGTTAAGGAAACAAAAACGGATAAAAAGTGGGCCAAGCCATGGCCTTTTCGGGTTCCGAATTTCATCCAAATTCGTTCAGCCATTTGAGCATGAGGGAGTAATAAACATACAAACAAACTTTCGACTTTTATAATATTAGTTCAATTATATCATACATATTACAGTCGTCTTCATCATCATCGTCATTTCAACCAAAAGACGTCCACTGCTGAACGTCATCATCATCATCATTTCAGCCGAAAGACGTCCACTATTGGACATAGGCCTCCCCCAAGCGTCACCACAATGACCGTTCCTGTGCGTCTCGCATCCATCGGATTCCCGCGACCCTCACCGGGTCATCAAAAGTGGACCGATGTCCACTTTGTGGGAGGCCTTCCAACGCTACGTCTTCCGGTGCGTGGTCGCCATTCCAGAACCTTTCGGCCCCAACGGCCATCCGTTCTGCGAGCAATGTGCCCTGCCCATTGCCACTTAAGTTTGGCGATTCTTCGAGATATGTCGGCAACCTTGGTACATCTGCGGAAATCCTCATTCCTGATTCTATCACGCAAGGAAACTCCGAGCATAGCCCTTTCTGTTGCCGTTTGGGTGACTTTAAGTCTTCTGATGAGGCCCATTGTAAGCGACCATGTTTCGGAGCCATATGTCATTACTGGCAACACGCACTGGTCATAGACTTTCGTCTTGAGATACTGTGATATATAGGAGATCTTAATAGGAGTGAGTGCTACATAACTGTTTACCATGACTTTGGTTTTGTCCATGTTTATTTAAAGTCCCACTCTTTCGGAAGCTCTACTGAGGTCATCAAGCATTGTACTGGCTCCTCCGTAGTCTCAGCCATGACTACTTTGTCGTCGGCAAATCGAAGGTGAATGATGTACTCGCCATTGATATTAATGCCTAGCCCTCTCCATTTCAGAACCTTAAAGACATCCTCCATTGCTGCCGTGAACCGTTTCAGAGAAATAATGTCTCCCTGCCTCACGCCCCGCTGCAAGAGGATAGGTTTTGAGGTCTGGTCTAGTAGTCGGACTGACATGGTGACGTTTTTGTACAAACACTTCAGCACTTCGATGTACCGATAGTCAATTTGGCACCGTTGGAGAGACTGCAGTACAGCCCAAGTCTCAATCGAATTAAAGGCTTTCTCGTAGTCCACAAACGCTAAGCAGAGAGTCGGATTATACTCCTCAGTCTTGTGTATAACCTGCCGCAGCGTATGTATGTGATCCACGGTGCTGAAGCCTTTTCGAAATCCGCCTTGTTCGGGAGGCTGGAGGTCGTTGAACCTGCGTGCGAGACGGTTCGTGATGACTCTAGAAAACAGCTTGTAGACATGGCTCAGAAGCAAGAAGGGCCTGTAATTATTAAGGAAATTATCACCCTTCTTAAAGAAGAGTACCACCACGCCTCTGCCCCACGCCTGTGGTGTTTTTCCCTCGAGTATTACGGAATCAAATAGCTTCTGAAGGACAAGTTTTTCACCAGCCTTCAGGAGTTCGGCCGTAATTCCGTCTGCTGAACAGAGGTCCCCCCAAGCGTCACCACAACGACCAGTCCTGTTCCCTTCACATCCATCGGTTTCCTGCAGTTCTCACCAGATCATCGGTCTGCGGGTCACCACTCCAGAACATTTCGGTTCATCGACCATCTATTCTGCGAGCAATGTGCCCTGCCTACTGACACTTAAGTTTGCTGGCTTGCGGTTGGTATCACTTAGCCACGACCTCCAAATATACTCGTAATAGAAATGTATAAAAGAACTCACTTTTCCTGAACACAAAACAAATTTTCCTTACCTTCTAAGTAACCCAATACTTATTATTGAATAAAATCGTGAAATATATCCTCATCGGGGAGCATAATACATCACTTATACATTTGATAAGGGTCAAGGTGTCAAAGAGTGACGGGGGAAAAGTGTTTAAAAGTAGACTTTATGTACCTGACAGGTAGGACCACAGTACACGGCCTTTGTCAGGTCTTACGTACTGTTGTCGTGCCTTCATGAATTACTTTTAAATAACGAGTTTCAATGCATAAAATAAGCTTTGCAAAATCAGCCCTATCTATGCTTTGACTGGCTTGTTGATCTAGTGCTTAGTGGCCCTGACTGCTATACCGAAGGTCGTGGGTTCGATTCCCGCCCAGGACAAATGTTTGTGTGATGAGCACGATCATTTGTTCTGTTTCTGGGTGTAATTTATCTATAATATGTATGTATTTAGAAATATACAAGTATGTTTATCAGTTGTCTAGTACTCATATCTCAAGCTCTGCTTAGCTTGGGACTAGACGGCGTTGTGTGATAGTTGTGGAATATTGTTATTATTATACTATATAAAAGCGAAATATCACTCGCTGATTAATCACGAAATCTTAGAAACTATAACACCTACAAATTTAAAATTTGGCAGGTAGGTTACTTAAAGCGTGTAGACATTCGCTAAGAACTTTATGAAAGGATAGGATTTTATGAAACTCCACTTCTAAGGGGGTAAAACGGGGGTTGGAAATTTGTATAGTGAAACCTACTTTTACGCTAGTAATAATATATTAATACGTTTATTTCGACCAACAAAGGATTATGAATACAATGAAATAACAACAAAAACATGTTTTGGGAACACATTCATTGTGCGTACAGCTAAGGAGTGGAATTCCTTGCCGGAATCTGTGTTTCCTGATGGCTACAACCCGGGAATCTTTAAGTCAAGAGTTAATAGATTACTTCTAGGTAAGCGCGTTCCATCGTCGACCGCATCGTCGCTTTCCATCAGGTGAGATAGCGGCCAAGCGCGAACCTATCAAGAATAAAAAAAAAACATACAATTACAAAGACTACAAAATACACAACTTAATTTAACACGTCGTCACCTGTGTGGTAAATTTGCGGATGTGCGTAATTAAAAAAAAAACTCAATTTTTTTCATTTTTTAAAAAGAAAACGGGTTTAATAAAGCGGCCTATTTAGTTCATTAAACCCCGAGCGAACGTCGGCGTTCAAAAGGTTAAAAAATAAGGATTTTTAAATGGGCCGTTTCTTTTTGAAAAACAAGAAACGAGTTTTTTTGCTCTCCTATCAAATTTGTAATTACGCACATTCGCAACTTTACACATACAGGTGACGACGTAATATTTACAGATTTACTGATTCCGATTGTTCAGTAAATGCACCAATTTTTCAGGTACTGACAATCGAACCTCTGCGTGAATGCCCTCTCGACTCACTGTTCTGAAACATTTTAGTGTTCCGAAAGATTGGAACAGCAGTAATGTTTTAAATGCATCATTTAGAACAATTGGAACACTAAAACACTCTTTCTTCAGTCAGTCTTTTTAAACAGTTAATTACACAGTTAATTAATGACCTGAACTAAAAACATCTGCTTTAAATTATTCTCAAATAAAAATTCAATAAAAAAAAACTGTTAGTGTATATGACGCAACGTAACAGATCACGATTCATAACAGTCAGTGTCTGTGTTTGTATTTTTTGAACTGTTGTTTCAAATGTTCCGTTTGTATCATGTGAGCCGATGTTTCAAATGTTCCGTTTGTACCTTTGGAGCCGATGTTCCAAATTTTCCGTTTGTATCAAGTGAGCCGATGTTTCAAATGATACATATCACTGTTTCGGAACATTTCAGTGATTTCGTTGCAAATGTTCCAAAAGAAACTCCACCCTAAGGGGGTAAAACGGGGGTTGGAAATTTGTATGGACAAACCGACTTTTACGCGGGCGAAGCCGCTGGCGGAATCTAGTAGCTAATATAACCTCTAATAAACACATTAAGATTGCAATAAAAATTGTCGTAAATCCGAGGGCGGCTGACGGTCGCAATACTTTATGACTTATAAAAATACGGTCAAATAAAATATCACGCGTGAGTGATGGTCCATCCTACTTACCACTTTATGGGTATTGCTGGAAAATTGGAACAGAAACGTTACTAGGTAGTTAACTTTATTTTATAAGGTGGCAAGTTATCAAATAATTCCTTCCGAACTTTTCCCGCTATGGTTGGATCGAGTCGTGACAAACTTTTACTTACTCAAACCCACCCGTGTACCTTCAGTTACGCTTTGCGTTCCAGGACCACGGTAAATCTATCGAATAATACACACACACATACACCCCACCTTAGAGCGAGAGAAGTTCTTAATTGGATGATTTACAAACTCAAAAAAAAAAACTTTGGGTCATCTTTTTTTACGTAGGAAATTTTCAAATGATTTCTCTCGCTCTGGGTAGAGTGAGAGGGAGTGTTTTGCGTTCCAGGACCACAGGCTTCCTTTCCAGAAATTACCTGTGGCCCTAACGGGCATCGGCATAGCCGAGCCTCTACGGTTTTGCTAACATCTCTTTGAAGCGCGGGTGGAACACGTGGGCCCGGTCCTTACCCGACGGGTTGCGAAGGCCACGCTAACTCTTTCGAATAATCAGCAGCACGTAGGTCTATCTGTTGTAGGCGTTATCAGAAAGGCCTACGTGGGCAAAGTGGGCCCTCGATTCTCTTTTCGTCGATCGGCACGAGTCGGCTACGCCTCCGATTTCTTTGTTCTGACGTCATCTCAACGCTCAGTCACGTGTTCAGAACAAAGGAATAGGAGGCGTGGCCGACTCGAGGCGAACAACGAAAAGAGTATCGAACAAACATTAGAATGTGTTACATCTGAGTTCCATCTAATGGAACTCAAAGTTCGCTTTCTAAACTTGAAACTGGCTAAATGCACGTGCGACGCCAAAAAAAATAATAAAAAGAATTGGATGGCTTTTATTTTTGATGGTCACTCGCCTGACGACGATATCTGTCTTCCGTTGGTCTTCAAAGGTTTAACAGTTTGCTTAATTAAGAAAATGATGATAGCGTATTTCAATTACGAAATATTTTTTTATTTTTTGGTGGGAAAATCATTTAATGGCATCCCCCACTCTTGGGCAAAGCGGGAGATAGTGTCAGACTTTTACTGACTAAAAACCCGCTCCTGTTCCTTCTTTGCAATTTTTCCAGGGCCCCGGCATCTCTTTCGCATCACCCATGACCCCAGTAGTTTTCGACCCTGCTGAGCCCCTACGGTTGCTGACATCTCCTTGAACACTACGCGCCGTCGACGACTTGGGCTCGATACGGACGGATACCGGATGATCAGACAGCGAGCTACCCATTGTTCGCCGTCCGCAAACCAATTACGATATGTTTGAATTTCTATTTGCAAAAAATTAAATCCTTTGCCGTACCGTCCTGGTTTGCGTAGGCCTTATTTAACCATCTGCTCAAACTCCCACGCGGCAGTATTATTCTCATTTTCGAATCCGCCCCAGCAGATATCATTGCTTACAATACCAACAACTTTTGATATTAAAACTCTGAGATTATTGATGGAAACGACCTACGACGTAATGATCATCTTACAAATGCGTGGGAAGTATAGTTAGAGTCAAAATAAGCTCGTCACCTTATAAATTTTATTTCTGTTATTTTATATTGTTTTTGTAAATATGCTTAAACAATTTTTTACACCGCAAAAAGAAAAAGATGTAAGTAATTACTATATAATATGTCAGTTGATGTGAAATACTTTTTTTTTGTCTATCCACATGGTGGTTTACACGTCATGTGGACAGACAAAAAAAAAGTTTTATTTATAATCCCTCTCTCTTACTCTTTTTTTTACATAAATGAGCATGGCAATTGAGAGTTTGTCATGCTCACTCAAATGTCTCAATGATGGTGGCGATCGGCGGCGGCGATCTCTCGCGCCGGGCCTTAGTACAGGCCATGGTCAGGAGTGAGGAGGAGTGGCAGGCGGTCGCCTCCTTCTGCGAAGCAGTAATGCTAGCAAAGAAGGCAGCCGATTGCGTGATGCAACGGTCCCCACTCCGAAAATCTTGTTTTTGATCCCGAGTTTTTTTTTCCAAGTGTCGGATTTCTTTTCGTTCTTTCTTTCCTACCAATTTTCAGCTGGGTGCGAATTTTGTAACCTCGTATATCTAAATTGACCGGACTACTACAAACAAAAAGTTTGTTTTAAGTCAATTTATTTAACACTAATATTAATAAAGGAAAAAAAAAACTGACGAAGGTATACACGACTCGACTGTACCACAAACTCACTTTTCCAATTATGAACTCCAGAAGTCATTGAAATGGATGAATAAAAATGTTGAGTATTATTATGAGACCTTTTAGGAATAACCCTGTTCGTCTTCAGACCCAGCAACCAGCCCACTTCTGGTAGGTGGTGGAAATGTGGGCTGGTTTTTATACTCCCACTCAGCCAAAAACTTTATAGATATTTCTGTAGGCTATAAGTCTGATCAAAAGGCGTTTAATAATATGTTTTGATAAAAGTGGAGAAAGTTTGTCAGTATGATCGAGAAGTAATTCGCTCAAGCCGTAGGCGAGAGTGTTTTGCAGTGATAAGTTTCCACCTGTATCAAACGACATTTTTCAATATACTTAGGAAGAAATAAACAGGGTTTTTTTTTATTGGGTGGGAAAATCATCTTATGACATCCCCGCTCTTGGGTGGAACGGGAGATAGTGTCAGACTTTTACTGACTAAAAACCCACTCCTGTTCCTTCGTTGCTCCCAGGGCCCCGGGTTTCGCTTTCACACTACCCGTGGCCCCAGTAGGCTTCGACCCTGCTGGGCCCCTACGATTTGCTGACAACTCCTTGAGGCGCGCGTGGAACAGTACGCGCCGTCGACGACTTGGGCTCGGTCCGGACGGTTACCGGACGGTCGTGAAGTGCGACTCGTTGGGGCCGCTCAGCGCCCAGCCTGATACGATAAATGTAATAAAATTGGGGCGGGCCGAATACGCACACTTTTCCGCACCAGTGCGGAAACCAGTAAATGCGTGCCTAAAAGTGTTAGGGATAAGAATGGGTTTTTAAGTAAGTGTATTAAGAGGGTCCTTTTCCACTCGTCTATCGTCAACATCGAGTATGGTTTAAAAGCTTGTTGCTTCATCTAAAGCGATCCAAAGCTAGGTTTGAGAAAGAGGCAATGCAAAAAAGAGAGATAACGCCTAAAAACTTTGTTAGCATTCGGTAATTCCGTGATTTACTCGAATATTTAACAAAACTTGTTCCAGAAAATACGTGTTTTAAACCCTTAAAAGTTTTTCAGAAAAATTGTCGTCATTTAGAATCCCAATTAAATGTGCAAGGCTTCTATTGATGTACTTTTTTATATTTTTAATATATGAGCATATTATGGAGGGCCAAAGTTCACGTAAAGTAGCAGATTTTTAGAGGTCTTTACTAGATTAGTTTTACTCAAATTTGTTTTGTTTTCTATAGAAGCCTAAATAATATCCACAAGATTGCTGTGTATCGATAATATATTAAGAAAGATGTGTAATAACATCATAATCACGTAAGAGCGGTTGTATGAAAAGTTACCTCGAAAAGGACGCTCATAAAAACATTTTTTTTTAAATCATCGAGCTGATTTCGACTATTCAGCCAGTGTCTCATTGGGGCGGCAGCTAGCAGCACAGTAAGGACACGCGAGGGCGCTACCCTCACGCCCCATCCGCGGGATCAAGACCGACAGTGAGCGCGGGCTTGCGGACGTCGAGCAATGGGTAGTTCACCATCCGACGGTCCGGTAGCCGTCCGGATCAAGCCCAAGTCGTCGACGGCGCGTAGTGTTCAACGCGCGCCTCGAGTAAATGTCAACAACCGTAGGGGCTGAACAGGGTCGAACCCTACTGGGGCCAAGGGTCTGATTCTGAAAGGAAGATTCGGCCCCAGTACGAAAGGCGACGAAGAAACAAGAGCGGGTTTTTAGTCAGTAAAAATCTGACACTCTCTCTCGCTCCACCCAAGAACGGAGGATGTCATTGGATGATCTTCCCAATGAAAAAAAAAAGTACAGTAAGGTCGCCATTGAACTTTCTTAAGCTTCGTGGTACATATTAGTCTTGCTGAAAGGACACACAAGAGTTAGTAAAATTGCATTTATTCTAATTAAGAGATAAATGCGCGTTTTCGAATAAGTAATAATATATAATAATAATATTCACACCACTATCACATAACACAAGCTCTGCTTAGCTTGGGACTACCAACCTAAGCAGAGCTTGTGTTATGAGTACTAGACAATTGATAAACATACTTACATTGTGACATCCTATTAATGTTAATTTCCTAATGTAAATCGTATTTTTAGTGTACAATAAAGAATATCTATCTATCTATACTTAAATATTTCTAAATACATACATAATATAGATAAATTACACCCAGACACAGAAAAAATGATTGTGTTTATCACACAAACATTTGTCCTGGGAGGGAATCGAACCCACGACCTCCGGCATAGCAGTCAGGGCCACTAACTACTGGACCAACAGGCCAGTCAGTGTATTGAAAATATTATTTTGATTTTATCCATCTACACTTTTGCATATCATCATCACTAAAACAAAAAATTTCGTGAAAAGGAAATTCTTCTTTCGTGTCGATTGACTCAAATATCCAACCAATATGTACCTGGTTAGATCTGTCGTTGGCCTCGTTTAACTCGTGGAAGGTACAGGTATACATGATGAGCAGGAAATTTGAAAAGGAAATAAATCACCTGTAGCCACAGTCGCCTATTGGACCGCAGTCACCATTAACCGCAAGACTAGTCTCTTGTTCTCAAACAAATGAACACCTCATGCAGTGCGTGCGGTTACACTGTTTCGTACCATTGTGCAATTAAGAGGAAATTAGTGGAAATAGTAATGTGATATGTGATGAAGGCTTAGTCACTCTCGGAGGTTCGTTACGTGATTGCATTAGGAATGAAGATACTCGCAGGAGAACTAAGGTTACACACCGACATAGCTCGAAGGATTGACAAACTAAAGTAGCAGTGGGCAGGGCACATTGCTTGCAGAACCGATGGTCGATAAATCTGAAAGGTTCTGGAGTGGCAATCGCGTACCGGCAGGTGCAAATAATATAGCAATACTTGGGGAAGGCCTTTGTCCAATAATAGACTTATTTCAGCTGAAATTTTTTTTTTCCGGTAGGAAAATCATCTTATGACATCCCCCGCTCTTGGGCGGGGCGGGAGATAGTATCGGACTTTTACTGACTAAAAACCCACTCCTTTTCCTTCGTTCCCTTTCGTACCAGGGCCGAGTCTTCCTTTCAGAATCAGACCCTTGGCCCTAGTAGGCTTCGACCCTGCTGGGCCCCTACAATTGCTGGCATCTCCTTGAGGCGCGCGTGGAACAATACGCGCCGTCGGTAACTTGTGCTCGGTCCGGACGGTTACCGGACGATCGGACGGCGAGCCACCCATTGCTCGCCGTCCGCAAGCCCGAGCCTACGGTGGCCGGTAATCGGGATCGGAGTCCCGATGATGATGATTAAAGTAATGATAATTTTAATACGTTTTATTTTCAGTAAACTTTTCAATAAACCGTTCGGTGGGTTAAATGTACATAATCATCATCATCATTCGGTTATAAAATAATTCCAACCATTACAATACTGTAATACATAAAATTTTAAAATTTACAATGTCCGATTATAATTATTTAAAAACAATCGAATCTGTGTTTCCTTATGGCTACAACCCGGGAATCTTTAAGTCAAGAGTGAATAAGTTACTTCTAGGTAAGCGCGTTCCATCGTCGACCGCATCGTGGCTTTCCATCAGGTGAGATAGCGGTCAAGCGCGAACCTATCAAGAATAAAAAAAAATATATCAAGACTAAAACTAATTAAATCCATAATCACCATAATGAGCATTATAATGTTCACATTGCTGGGACCCAGACCTCTCTAGGAGAGGGAATGGGCCGTAATCTACCATGCGGATCAGTGAGGATTGATGGATGTCACATGTCATTTTATTTCATCATTAAAATAAATTTTCACTGTCACTAATAATAAATGTTATTAAAATTATTAAACTTGATATAAAGACGGCACTGCCACGAACATGTAATTGACGCCATAAAATTATTATTTCCTCAATTTCTACAAGCAACTGCAACGCGCAATTTAATTGCTCCCTAGCTCCTTTAATATTTGCCGCCCGCCTGCAACGACTCCCACGGGGGTAAGGAGTGACCTGCATTTTCTAGGAACATACTCTAATTAAAACTAGTTATTTTCGAGTTTGTATTCTACAAAAGTGTAGGTAGAGTATATTTTTATAGTAGATACGTGTTACGTACCTTTTTTTTCAGTGGGAAAATCATCCAATGTCGTCCCCCTTGGGCGGTTCGCGAGGGTGTGTCAGACTGTTACTGACTAAAAACCCACTCCTGTTCCTTCGTTGCTTTTCATACCAGGGCCGAGTCTTCCTTTCTGAAGCAAACCCTCGGCCCCAGTAGGCTTCGACCCTGGCAGCTGGAGTCCTACGGTTTGTTGAGATCTCCTTGAGGCGCACGTGGCAAAGTACGCTCCGTCTGGGGTTCGGTCTGGACGGTTACCGGACAATCGGACGGCGAGCTACCCATTGCTCACACGTGTTACGTACCTAGCTCTACGTCGAATACACCTACTATTTCGATCTATAAGTTTGTACACACCTGTAGGTTTACAAACTTAATAAGTATGTAATGAAACCACCGTATACTTATCTATAACAACCCTTTATTTTAATAATTATCACCAGACCTAATCAATTTGCGGTAACGAAACCATAGCGACTTCTAATTTGATGCTAACGCCATCTATTGCGCTAGGCGTCAACAATTCGAAAGACTTTCGTTTTAGGTTGTACTGATGAGGGTTTTTGACCAGACAAGGTCATTATCAGTACGCCTATAATAGACTAAGGTTCTTCTTATTTTCATATCGACGTAGATGACCCAGTTCATTTATAAGATAGATGTCCACATCAGCCCTGCCCACTGCCACTTAAGTTTAGCGATTCTTCGAGCTATATCGGAAACTTTGGTTCTCCTGCGGATATCTTCATTACTAATTCGATCACGCAAGAAAACTCCGAGCATAGCCCCTTTTTTTTTGGAGTGGAAACCGTGTACTGGAAAACGCAGCGTTGATAGGCCTCTCACAATTTGGACCGATGTCCTGGTGAGGGTCGCTGGAATCCCATGGATGCGAGACGTTTAGGACCGGTCATTGTGGCGACACTTGGAGAGGCCTATATCCAACAGTGGACGTCTTCCGGCTGAAATGATGATGTGTAATTTATCTCATTAGCTATTATAGGAACCGGAGATAATAAAAAAGCTTATTCGCGTGTTAGTATATGATTTAATATTATGAAATAACACGTTTACATTTTAATTAAAAAATCACTTGAGCATAGACCTGACAGCCCGAATTCAGACGACGACGACGATGACGTCATCTCAACGCTCAGTCACGTGGTCACAACAAAGGAATCGGAGGCGTGGCCTACTCGAGGCGTTCGCCGCAAACGAAACGATCGTAACTTTGCTAGTTGGACACTCTGCTGGCATTTGGTAATCCTAATTACCAAATGCCAGCTTAGGTTAGTTAGGTAATCCTCGGTAATCACGCAAAATATATAGGCTAATTTTCAAAGGTCTCTACTGGATTAGTTTTACACAAAGTGATTTAATTTCAATAGAAACATATCTAGGTTAGGTAAACACAAATAGAGAGAGAGAAACTTGTGTAATATCGTCAAAATCACGTAAGAGCGGTTATTTGAAAAATAATGAAAATGTATATAGGTTGGAGAGCAGTGGTGGCCGAGTGGGAACGGCCCCGACTTACGAGTTGTAGGTCGCGGGTTCAAACCCAGCCAGGCGCATTACTTTGTGTAATTTATTTCATCACCATTGCTCTCAAAACGGTGAAGGAAAACATCGTGAGGAAACCGGCATGTCCTAGTACCGAAAACTCGAAGCCATGTGACATTCACCAATCCGCACTGGGCCCGCGTGGTGGATTACGGCCCATTCCCTCTACTAGAAAGCGGAGGCCTGAATCCCAGCAGTGGGAACATTAAAAGGCTAATTATGCTTTTATATATAGGTTGGACGCTGTGAAACCATTAAAAGAGGTTCTGACTAAAGAGTCTCTACACTATGTACATCTAACGTCATCAATATCAATTCGTTTATTAGCTTGTTTTATGAAAGCACAATATTATAAATTGACAAGCACTTGCTAACAGAGCTCTTTGGCTTGTTTAGCTCGTTTATTTTATAGTGAGACTAGCGATCCGCTCCAGCTTCGCATGGGTGTTAGAAATCTTTGAAAATCTTAGTTTTTCTCAACTATAATATTGATGTACTAGCTTTTGCCCGCGACTTCGTCCGCGTAGAAGTCAAAAATGGTTTTATTAGGTTTTTTGAGATACGAAAATATGAAATATTATTTATTATCTTCTTCGTGTGTGATAGTCCATTGAATTGTATGGCGAGCGATATTGTATCTTAAGATAAAATATTATAGTATCTTAGCCGTGTGCAGCGTGTAGTGAACTCCACTACGGGTGACGTAACCTACGATAAACTTATTATTTGCGTTTGGTACAGTAATCGGGTCTAGGGATCGAACCGCAGAATTAAGTTTGTTTTTTATTGAATATACTTTTCCGGGATAAAAGTACCCAGTGTGTTGCCCAGGATATTAAAAAATAATTATACCAAGTTTCATCGTAATCGAACCGGTAGTTTTTGCGTGATGCCTGAACAAACAGACAGACAGACAGACCAACAAATTTTTTTTTTTTATCACATTATTGTGTTCGGTGTCGGTCTAGTAACACCCCCATTGCAAAATGCCATCTATTTTTTTGATATTTTCAATGTACAGAATTTTCACTTCTACAGATTTATTATAAGTATAGATTATACACGTAAACCTTTGTCATAAACCACTCTGTCTATTGGTAAAAACTACTTAAAGATACGTTTAATAACTTTTAAGTATATTGCGAACAGACAAACATACAGACAGACTGTAGGGTCTACTTATGTAATTACATTCATGTCACTACTGCAAATATTTTTTTTACCTCACTATCCGATACTACACAGCAAATTGCAAAAAGGAAGTTTCGCAGTCTACCAGGTGAAAATTCATCTTAACATAAGAATTCGTTCTCAATTTATTAAGAAATGAATTTCTTCAGCAGATCTGTGTGTCTGTAACAGACAGCCAATCTTGAATAATATTCGAAAGAATCATTCGCTTAATGCACGAAGTATTAAACCCATCCTGCAAGGTACTTAAGATTTTAATGTCCACCTGATTTGAATTATGTCTAGACTGATTAACTCTTAACTTTTACGCGTAATTTATCGTTAACTTTACAGAATGAAATCGACTTTATTTTACTTACTTTCCTAAGCACTAGCTTCTTTTTTTTCTTTTGTGTCGATCTGACTCAAATCATGTCCGACCAATAATAATAATAATATAATATTCCACAACTATCACACAATACCGTCTAGTCCCAAGCTAAGCAGAGCTTGTGTTATGAATACTAGATGCCTGATAAACTTACTTATATATTTCTAAATACATACATATTATAGATAAATTACACCCAAACACAGAACAAATGATCGTGCTCATCACACAAACATTTGTCCTGGGTGGGAATCGAACCAATATTTAGCCACCAGGACAACTCTGTCGTTGGGGTATAAGTCGTGGAAGGTGCAGGTGGAAAGTGCGATATGTCAAGAGTACCCCATTTGGCCAGATTAGCTCTGCAGCGGCCAACCAGAGCCCACAGTCAGTTCAGAGATCCCCAGATTGGCAGACTGCAGTTCGTGTCCCGGTGGCAGATGTTCTACCAGAGAGATGAAATTTCGGAGAAGTGGGATATCTTTTTCTCCACAGTTCGCGTCCCTGGTCCGAAGGGCTGTTCTACGAGGGGGTCGTAAATTTTGAAAAACTTTTACGACTCTTTAAGAGGGTTCTTTTCCACTCGCCTATCGTTAACATCGAGCATGGTTTAAAAGCTTTTTGCTTCATCTAACGCAATCCAACGCGATGTTTGATGAAGAAGCAATGCAAAAAAAGAGAGATAACGCCTAAAAACTCTGCTGGCGTTAAGTATTTCCGTGATTTTTATTCATTATTTACTCAAATATTTCACAAAACTTGTTCCAGGAAATACGTGTTTTTGTGAACCCTTAAAAGTTTTTCAGAAAATTTTCGTCATTCAGGCTTCTGTTGATGTACTTTTTCTATAATTTTATTATATGAGTACATTATAAAGTTCACGTAAAATATTCAGATAAACACGTTTTGTATGGAAGCTTCACGCAGGCGGTATTCGTCACGAATACGCGTCCATGAAGTTACGCACCCGTGGACTAAACTCAACCAGCTGATCAAAAGTGCCTATAAACCATTAACAGGCACTTGAAGAGGAATTTTCATTAAAACAAATACATTTAGATTAAATTTGACCAGTTCCTAATCAACCTATTCTCCGTCTCCAGGTGTACCATGCCCAACGTGATGAAGTGCCTGATCTACATCGGTGTGGCCGCCTTCCTTCACCAGCTGCCCAGGTTCTTTGACCGCCGGTATGTGCCGCAGATCACCGTATGGCGGGGACACTTCGAAGAAGTCTGCAGTGTAAGTAGAATATCAACTTTTTCCATTTACTAGCATTTACTTGGGATGATGATGACCTCGTGTCGGTTGCAGAAGAGCCGCGGGTGTGAGAAACACAGGATTGCTCGAGGTGGTAAAGGAATGATTAATAGAAAGGATAAGAAAAGAAAGAAAGAAAAAAATAAAATAAATAAAAGAATGAAAGTAGGAATAAAAGAAAGATTGAAAGAAAAAATAATGAAAGAAAGAAAGAATGAAAGACAGAAAGAAAGAAAGAATGAAAGACAGAAAGAATGAAAGAAAGAATTAAAAAAAAATGAAAGAGAGAATGAAAAAAATATTAAAAAAAAATGAAAGAGAGAATGAAAAAAAAATTAAAAAAGAATGAAAGCTATTTATTTGTGACTCGCACAGGCTTAACAACAATAAAAAATATTGTTACTTAATCTATAAATAACTTAAAATAAAAAAAATATATTTAAAAGAAAAAAAAGAGTTGTGTGAGGCTAAAAGGCTTCTATTGCATCACCTAGTGTGAAGTTTAAGGAAGACATTGTCCAGCTGTGGATATAAATAAAAATAACGTAAATGAAACAAACATGAAACACGAAGTTTACAGAACAAACTTCGTGTTTCATGTTTGTACGAGTATCAAAAAAACATTTTTCTTTCTCTTCTTTCTTACTCGTAACCATACCAACCAACTCAAGAAACTTCTAGTGCAAAAACCTATAAAAATAACAAAAACCAACAACATAAACAAAACAAAAGATTTTTTATAAGCTTGGATGATTTATCCTAATGAGATTTCCTGAACCTCTATAAACCGATTAAGGTCTTTAATAATATCGGATCAATATCTCTGTATCAATATAGACTTGCTGTATTCCTGCAGTTCACCTAAAGCAGTGGTTCCTAACCTTTATGGTCTTGTCACCCATTTGATTTAGCTTGGGAAACTGATTTACCACCCCCCACTCCTCATGTTACCAATAAAATATAGAACAACTCAACTTTATTAGACAAAAAAATTGTAAATAAATTTATCCCTAAACAAAAGTAGTATTTTACTAATAGTTTTAGGGCTCCGTACCCAAAAAGTAAAACGTAAAACTAAGACAGTCCATCGTCTGTCTGTTTTTCCGTCTATCACCAGGCTGTATCTAATGAACCATGAAAGTTAGTTCAAATTTTAACTGATGATGTATTTCTGTTGCCGCTACAACAACGAATGCTAGAAAACAGAATAGAATAAATATTTAAAGGAGCTCGCATACAACAAACGTGATTTTTCTGCCGTTTCTTACTACAGACAGTACGGAACCCTTCGTGCGCGAGTCCGACTCGCACTTGGCCGGTTTTTATTTCTTTCTTTACTTCATTAACTTAAATCCTACTTCAACCGGTCACAAACCTCTATTTTGTGAGAACAAAACATATTCCAAACGCGTCGAGGCCCAGTGATTGAGGTTACGACGTAGATACGTCCATCAACTGTCTTCCCCTTTTATTAGGAGCACCTAGATTGTGATCTGTTGTGCCTAATGTTAGGGAAAATAACTTTTTTTTATGTTGTAGAGTTTTTATTTCTAAATACCGTATATATAGGGTGACTGGTAATTAGTGACGATACTTAAACACGTGATTGTACTCATGATCACACACAACTTTATCAAAGAAACTTTTTTTATATACTCAATAGTTTTATCACAATAACAAAACAGCTGTTTGAATCTAAAGTTGTATATGCGCGCGCCTGTGACTAGCGACCGCTCAGCTGTTAGCCGCGTGATGCCGTCGTACCTACAATAGTGATAGAACACCCACGCGGCTTGCAAACCCAGCGGTGTACGTAATCAGTGTATGTACTTACGTTTCAGTTGTTAACTACTAGATCAAAAATAAAAGTTTATTTGGGAAAGTTGTTTGTAATCATGAGTACAATCACGTGTTTAAGTATCGGTCACTAATTACCAGTCACCCTATATAGGATTATTCTAAATATTTAATGTGAAACCAAAAGCAATACACACTTACACCAAACTCTCAAGCTAGCTCATTTGATTATAGAATTAAGGTACAGATAAACTGAGCCCACTCCACGCATGCTACGCGTTGTGACATCTAGACTCTTCTTCTCTATTCAATTTTTTTTTAATGGCAAGCCAAAGCCGATTTCAACTGTTTTGCTGATGTCTAAAGTAAATTTTGTTGGAAAAGCTAGCGTGTATATTATTAACTAGCTTTTGCCCGCGACTTAGTCCGCGTAGAAGTCAAAAATGGTTTATAAAATATTATAGTATCTTAGCCGTGTGCAGCGCCCCTTAGTGAACTCCACTGCGGGTGACGTAACCTACGACAAACTTATTATTTACGTTTGGTACAGTAATCGGGTCTAGGGATCAAACCGCAAAATTAAGTTTGTTTTTTATTGTATATATTTTTCCGGGATAAAAAGTACTCAGTGTGGTACCGAGGATATTAAAAAATATTTATACCAAGTTTCATCGTAATCGAACTGGTAGTTTTTGCGTGATGCCTGAACAAACAAACAGACAGACAAAAATTTTTTAATATCATTTTTGGCTTCAGTGTCGGTCTAGTAACACCCCCTGCCATTTATTTTTTTGATATTTCCAATGTACAGAATTTTCACTTCTACAGATTTATTATAAGTATAGATAATAACGAAAATAAAAAAGACGAATATTGTTCGATTGATACAGTTGAACTAGATTTGTTAGTATTACTCTTGAATCTGCTTGAAAACAGATGACTTACGTGGGACGCGATGGAAAGGGCTATGCTCGGAGTTTCCTTGCGAGATCACATAAAGAATGAAGATGTCCGCAGTAGAACCAAGGTCGCCGGCATAGCCCGAAGAATCGCCAAACTAAAGTGGCAATGGGCAGGGCACATTGCTCTTAGAACGGATGGTCGATAGGGCCGAAAGATTCTTGAGTGGCGACCGCGCACCGGAAAACGCAGCGTTGGAAGGGCTCCCACAAGGCAGACCGACGCGCGACGACCTGGTGAGAGTCGCGGGAATGCGGTGGATGGATCAGTCGTTGTGGAGACGCTTGGGGGAGGCCTATGTCCAACAGTGGACGTCTTTCAGCTGAAATTATGATAATTGATGATGATGACGTGGGACGCGTGTAATATCGTTGCATGTGGCAAGTATGTTTCTAAATCATCTGTTTTCAAGCAGATGTCATAATGCGTTGCATACATGGCATACGTGGAGGCTCAGGTTGTCTTTCACGAGTAGTAAGCCAAACCCAGCCAGTTACATTACTTTGTGTAATTTATTCTATCACCGCTGTCCATCTCCCAGCGAACAAGTCACACTCCGGTGTTAGAGTCAGAAGAGCATTAAGCACAGAAAGCGCACGAACGAGCGGCGAGTTAGCTATTATGTTATGCTATGAATTCAGAACGAAAGATTTTTAGAGAATTACACTTCAGGCCCGAAAACTTTATGCTCTAAATTTAAAATTTATTGTACATCGCGCGACAGATTTTATACACTGACTGATTTCAATTTAAATAATTGAATTCATGTACCAAATCAAATGCTCCTCATTCTGATTAATGCTAATGTCAACGCACAAAGAATTCATTATAAATCAAAATGTCAAGACACAGACGCATTCATCATTTGATTGCTTTTTAACGTTTGATTGAATGGCATTCAATGGTTGATATTCGGCAAAGCATGAAACCTTTTCAACATTTGCCGAAGGAATAGAGACATAATGGCCGATCATTGATCGATCAGTGGTTTCGTAATAGAATTGTGGTACGAGTAACTACTACTGTCTACTGAGTACTGTCTTGTAACGAATTAAAAGCAATGACTGCACAGTGACGTTCTAATGGTAGGTCACTGATCAAAGGAACTGTCAAAATTTTAGCAGGTTACCGCATATGTCAGACATTCATTTGTCATTACGTACGAGATTACCATTCTGTGCCATTTCTTTCAATGGAGTGTCAGTGGTCGATCATTGGAAAGTCATAATGACGCCATTATATTAGCAGATTACCAAACTTGTCAAAATCAACAATTATAAAATCAATGATACACGATTCTGACACTATTGTAATAGTAGATTTGAGGGCCCTTACCGTCAGTGAGTGACTGATGAACACATGAGGCGTGTGACTGAGAAAAAGGGGTGGAACTTCACACCCTTTACAACATTAGTTTTAGTATATGCGAAACCCGAAATTCGTGTCTAGTATTTTTATATAATGAATCTATATACAGAATTTCATAACTGTATCACGAAAAATCACTAAGTTATAAGCTTGTTATGTTAGATGGTTGTCCGCACAAATACATGGTGAGTAGGCCATCCGGCTGATTAAGGGGTAGTCTCGCCCAAGCACCCAGCTGTGCACTGGCGCTTAGTGCCCGCTATGACCTGCCATGACCTGTGTTGTACTTAGTGTCGGTGGTATCCAACTTGTGACCTTTTTTAAATATTTTTGGGAAAAAATCTAACATGATGTAAAAATACTGAAATCGGTTCAGTTACTGATTCTAAACCAACCGTATTCAGGTTTCGCATATATTAAAAATAATGTTATATAAGCCCCATCCCTTTAACAATTCATTTAAGGTCGTCAAATGGATCGCTTTAAAATCTCGTAGTAGGCCCTCAGGGTTGTTATGGATATGAATTTTCGAATCCGAAAACAGAGACAGGAATAATATTATACCGGTTTCGCATACGGTTACGGATATGAAATTACTTCGTTTATCAGTTACTTTCGGATAATTTCGTTTGCGGATATTATAATTTGATAATTATTTATATTATAATTAGCAAGATTTAGCCGGCTTTCTAGTCTAAATTATCATTTCTTTGACCGGCCAAAACAAACAAAAACCGGTCGTAACCTGACTCCGTCTTTTTCCGAAACTTTTATATCAGTTACGGTTATTTTTCAACTGCAAATTTGACCAACTGAGAATTGGACCAATCGCAAATAAGGTAATTGTACCAATCGCGAATTGGACCAATCGCGCCTAAAGGATTCTGAGAAACCAATTCAAATGCACCGCATGATGCCACAACAAATTGTATTTGTCACAGGCATTATGCGGTAATTGTCACTCCATAAACTGACTTAACATAATTCTGAACAAGTACTAACGCCTACTTTTATCTTTTTCAGATCGAAATGGCTCCGTGGGTGCAAGCAATATCTCTGGACGCGTATTTCATCACGTACTACGGTTTTAGAGTTCTATTCGTTCACTTGATCCCCTGCACCTCTCTGGTGGTCCTCAACGTACTCCTCTTCAGAGCCATGAGGACCGCCCAGATCAACAGGCAGAGACTCTTCAAGGAAAACAGAAAATCCGAATGCAGAAAACTTCGAGATTCCAACTGCACTACTCTGATGCTTATCGTTGTTGTAACCGTCTTCCTTTTAGTCGAAATTCCCGTGGCAGTAGTCACCATCTTACACATTATTTCTAGCACTATAGTCGAGATTTTAGACTACTATATAGCTAATATCTTGATCCTAATAACCAATTTCTTCATCTTAGTCTCCTATCCCATCAATTTTGCAATCTACTGTGGCATGTCTAGACAGTTTAGGGAGACTTTCAAAGAACTTTTCATCAGAGGCGCGGTGACCAGTAGGAAAAATGGTGGATCTAGTAGATACTCTCTAGTAAACGGGCCCAGGACCTGCACGAACGAAACTGTGCTTTAAATCGAGATTTTTGTAAATATTCTTATGAGTAGCTTAAGATTTTGAAGTTTATTTTATTTGTCTATATATGTACTGTTAGGGACATATCAATTACGAGAATTTGTTCTTTTCTGATTCTTAAAAATTTCGAACGATTTACCTTAAAAAAGTATATTATAATTCAAGTTATGTTTTTTCATTTAGTTTATACAAAATTTTTGGTGGAAAGCACAAGTGTTTAAACGTAACAATAGGTGTATAAAAAATAATAAAAAAAGTCGATTTTCTACGAAATGTAAAACATTTGTATAAAACCGACAAACTCTAGGGTTTACACAAAAATAAAAATATGTTAAATGTAGTGTAGCGATGTATAATTTGCATTTATATTTTGCTTATTGTATAAATGTATAATTTCCGGGTACTTTTTCGCGGCTATGAGGTTACCTGATCAAGAAAATAAGAATAAATTGATTTTGATATATTTAAATATATTTTGTATGTTGATTAGCTGATCACATGGCCTTTAAATGGTGAGCCCCCATTTCGAGAAAGTATCAATATTTTGTAAATATTATACAAACAATTCATAAAAATATTTAGTTCTCAATGTGCTTTTCTTACTGTATAATTTTAGGATAGGTAAAACATAAAACGATTCATGAGGTATTTGTAAATTTATATAAAAAATTGTGTATTAAATAATAAAAAGTAGATAAATGTGTAAAAATGTGTAAGTTTATATAAAGTCAAATGGTACTAAATGTTTATGTTGTGACTATGTTATCAGTGTTTGTAACGCTTTCTTATTTAATGGTAGAAATATTTGAGATTAGGACAAAATAGTATTTAATATAAGGACATGAGATTAAACAAAAATATAAAATAGTTGCGCCACAGTGGCGCTACTGTGGCAACACAGTGGCGCCACAGTTTCCATACAATGTTTTTATTAGAAACGTCCTAATCTTAACTTCACAGCAACAGTCGTAGGCTCTAATTTGAAATGTAAAAACATTTTTGTAAAGAGATTCGGACCATGGCGAATTGAATATTGTGTTAGGTGCATATTATTAAATTAAATAAATAAATTGTATAATTTCCATTGTTTCATTTACCTTACATTAAGGAAACCCTGCCGCATGTCTTAAAACTAAGAAGATATGGAACACCCACAAACATGCTCTCTTTTGTGTCGTAAATTTATTACGACTCACTCGTTTTCATATTTCGAGGTAAGCAGAGCTGGGTGCAAAGTGTAGGACTTTATGACTTCGTTGAAAAGGGAGGATCCTTGTAGCATACGGATAGTGTGTCTGGTCCGGGTAACTGCCCGATCGTTAATTTCGGACAGTCGGAAACAAAAAAATACTCCAAAAAAAACATTTGAAACAAGTCGAATAATAATATTTTGTAGTTTAATTTTTGAATTTGAGTCTGAATTTTAGTAGCGATGTGCACAGTCAGACCTGAGTCTCAGCTGTGGGAACCTTATGGGCTGTTTGATGGTTCAAAATAGTTACTGCGGCCCTAATTATAATATTTTTTTGCCAGAATGCATCTCATGACAATTCTAATAATACCAAACACGGTTAGATTACATTAATTTATTACAGAATTCCGGTGCCTATCTTCAGGCTTCATCATCAGATCAGTTCCCAGATATTCCCCCTCTATCATCATTAGATATTCCCTCTCTTCTTTCAGTCAGTCATCGACTACACGTATAAATAAAGCAACATTACTTGTTACGACAGTTCTGCTGTGTTCCTATGAGAAGTTCTGTTCCATATCTTCGAAATTCATGATCAAATCATAACAATATTTCTATAGGACCAACTTGGGAGCATAACCTTAAAATAAAAAAAATCAAAATCGGTCCACAATTGACCGAGAAATCGGTGAACATACATAAAAAAAACGCATTCAACCGCACGTAGAACCTCCTCCTTTTTGAAGTCGGTTAAAAGTTGCCAGTAACTGAACAGCAGTGAAAAATCTGTTTTTTATAACAGCAGGCTGGCAGATTTTTCATCAAAATAGATGAAGTGGCCGTCAAATAAGTTTATTTATGCACACAGTTGTATTATGGTGCAATTTAGGTGTTACTAAAATATAAGTGTTTGAGTTCTGCCACATTAAGTGACATACAAATATTAGTAAAATATATGTATGTTTAATATCAGTACATTAACTAATATAGTTTATACAGTTTAGTTTTTAGGGTACCATACCTGAAAAGTAAAAACGGAACTCTTAAAGGATCACTTTGTTGTCCGTCCGTCCGTCTGTTTGTCTGTCAAGACCCTTTATCTCAGGAACGCGTGGAGGTATCGAGTTGAAATTAAAACTATATACTCAAGTCTGCGATCTCTTGAAGCTGTGAAAAAATCAAATTTCTAAGTTAACGAAAATAAAAGACGTGGCCATTTATGTTCCAAAAAACGTATATTTGAACACTCTTGAGGAAATCAAAATTCATATGGTACTTCCCGTTAACCCAGAAATTTGCGTAAAGCAAGGTCCTATAGCACAGGTATAGGAATAAATTTGAAAGATATTAATTAGTTGTTGCGTCACAACATCAAAAAATGAATCGGAAAAGTTTGTACGGAACCCTCACAGCGCGAGTCCGACTCGCACTTGCCCAGTTTTTCTTTTAAATATAGTTTCAGTTTATTAAACATCATATACATACACACACATTACCAAAGAAATACTTAAGTACTAATAAAAATAACCGTTGTCTGCGCCGCTGCAGTATACTCTGTTCATTTTCAGCTGTCACTTATTAGAAAAAAGCATATTTTAAAGATTAAATCACATTCACACAAATATTATAAAGACGAAAGTTAGTAGGTACTGTGCAACCATGCAGGTCTCACTAATAATTACTAACTTGCAAACTGGCATGTTATACTTAGCTCGGAATCCTCACCAGTTCCAAATTCAACGGTGTGTTGTATTTAGTGACGTCATAACATTTGGCATTGCTTCTACTCGTAGCATTGCAGTAGATAATAGTAATTAAGAATTCACGCTAAATACTCTCCAGCGTTTGATGGTCTATTAATAGTTTGCACGTGTTATTGGCAAAATTGTGGTGTCTTTTCCACAAATGCCATTAATGAAGAGTTGAAGTTGAATAGTAATTAAGGTTTCTGTGATAAAAAGTTTAGGTTTGATTGATTTTAAAAAAATAGATAGGGAGACGTCATACAAAAGTCGAGACGTAGTTTTTATAAAAAGCACTTTCAAATACATTTTTAGGCTTTTTTTAATAATAGTGTAAATCTAACCAGAAGCCTTTCGTTAGGTCTTCAATCTTACAATTGGTGGAGGCGCCGGGTAACGATCCCGGTACCTCTCGCACGCCACCTGTGTGGCGTTCGGTGACACACTTGTGCATAATAATATCTCCGACACACGACTAGTTTCAATTGAAATTGACCACCATGACCTAAATACGGTCGGGATATAACTAGTTTATCAAGCGCCTCACCATCAATGATTACATCACTGCTTACCATCAGGTGGGGTCAAATTCAAGCACTAGTTTATATTGTTTAAAAAAAGGGAATATTATTCCACTAATTTTAAAGGCGAAAATTTGTGAGCATGTTTGTTACTTCTTCACGCTTGAATTGCTGAACGGATTCCAATGAAACTTGGTACACGTGTAGACCATACTTTATATTCCGGGAATATGTTTCCTTGGGATCATTTTCTACTATCACAGGCGAAGTGGTTGACAGCAGCAATATAGTATTTGTTTTTTAACAGTCGTTATTATTGGTCCATTCGTTACAATAAAATTGTTAGTAAGATCTTAAAAACACTATGTTTTTAAGTAATAACTATATTATTATATTAAACTTGATTATAATAATAATATTCCACAACTATCACACAACGCCGTCTAGCCCCAAGCTAAGCAGGGCTTGTTTTACGAGTACTAGACAACTGATAAATATACTCGTACCTATATATTTCTAAACACAAACATATTATAGATAAATTACACCCAGCATTTGTCCTGGGTGGGAATCGAAGCCACGACCTCCGGCATAGTAGTCAGGGCCACTAACCACTAGACCAACAGGCCAGTAATCCTATAAGGGTTCCGATTTTTTCCTTTTGAGGTACGGAACCCTAAAAACCGTGGTACTTAAGAAAAAGTATTTGGACATTTTTAACTAAAAACGACTTAGTCACACCAGAGGGCTGTCAAACTTACAGGTTAGCCTGTAAGCAGTAGTGATGCTGTATTCTTGCACCACGTGGCATCAAAGCCATCCGTGCACGATTCAGCGAACATGTTCGAAGGACTACAGAAGCGTGGCAGACGCCAACACCCTGTAGGCATTGTTAAACTGGATGCACAAAGCGTTATAAATAGAGATCTGAGTAGGTAGATTGAGTTGGGGTCATTGATCCGAAACATATACATTAATATGGACGTTCCACCGAAGAACCGGAACCGACCATAGAACCGGTAGGAATTGTATTAAAATGAGTAATATTATATTCTTCATAATTTCTTTTAACGACACATAGTCACCATTTGACACAACCCAACCACCGGTCCTTACGCTCCAACCGCCGCCGGGATTCCGATCCCGATTTCCGGCCACCGTAGGCGCGGGCTTGCAGACGGCGAGCAATAGGTGGCTCGCCGTCCGACCCTCCGGTAACCGTCCGGACCGAGCCCAAGTCGTCGACGGCGCGTACTGTTCCACGCGCGCCTCAAGGAGATGTCAGCAAATCGTAGGGGCCCAGCAGGGTCGAAGCCTACTGGGGCCACGGGTAGTGTGAAAGCAACGAAGGAACAGGAGTGGGTTTTTAGTCAGTAAGAGTCTGACACTATCTCCCGTTCCGCCCAAGACCGGGGATGTCATAAGATGATTTTCCCACCCAAAAATAATAATAAAAAAATTAAAAAAAAGCCAATTAGAACATTATACCTTCCTTAAAATTTTAAATTGAAATCCGGAAATACCGAAATTACTTTCTGGAAAAATGACTTATCCACGTTATTCTTTCTGTGTGCATTTATGAAACAAGTACCAAAAATCAATTTACCTACTCCGATCACTGGTTATAAGCCCTTTAGGTATATCTAAACCACAGGCTCGCCGAGTACAGAGATGTACAATAAGCTTCGAATAGCATTACTTTCACCGTGTCTGCACAGCGTGCAAACCTGCGGGCCAGAATGTTCGCCCGGACTGACAACGCTCTGCGCTCACTTGCCATGTCTGCGTCATCTCCAAGGCTGTCAGTAACCACATGTCCGAGAGTTTGAACTGGTATACACGTTTAAGAGGAGTACTATTGAACAATAACGGTGGGACTACAGTTGGGCACTTTGCACCCGCCTTGAAGATCACTCTGATTTTTTTAACGTTCTAGCATAAACCATGTGACGCCGCATATTTTTCGCACACAGTCAACAGCTTACGACTAAACCGAGGGAGCCACTAACATCGCTGACACATCGGCATAGCTGATATTGTTTACACAATTACCTTTAACCTAACATCCTACAGGCATCTGACTAAGTTCCTAAATATGCGCTTCAATACATAAATTAAAAAAAGATGGCGAACTCAACCCCCCCTGCCTCACTCCGCATTCCAGTTTGTAATCATTCGACCACTTACCCGGCCTTACTATAAAATGTTCCATAAAAACATTAGCAATGTTTTTTTGGTTAGGAAAACCTTCGACACTCACTGGGATGCCAGACCTGGCATTTAATGTAATTTTACACTTCCAAAAACTTTTAAAATTTTAATTACTGTAGTGTAACACCAGTAAATTCATTTTAATTTGATCTTGATTTTTTTGATATCACTTAAGCTTACCTTTAAAATATTTACGCAATTTAGTCATCTTATCAAACAATACGCCGCCAGACGTTTTCCCGCCACTTACCCATGTATTAAACGCAAGTCTGGCACCCAAGTACGCCTCGCTCACATGATTATTCCAACCAGCCGTGGGGTCCGAGTGATCATACGCTTTTTAAAGAACTATCCAAACGCTTAGTTGATACTTTGCTTGACCCAAGGACTGGCTTTAACCTCGGCCAGAGATTAAACATTGTCATACAACGTGGCAATGCCGCCAGCCTTTTGGGCACACTTCCAGTCGACAGCGATGCGAAGGAGTTTTATGACGCTATATTTTTGTTAGGTTAGGTTAGGTTAGGTAGCCTTTAATGTATACATATAGTTTTAATTAGTTAATTGTTTTTAAAATAATCGTATAAAACATATTGTACATTGACCTTGAAGTCTAAATAAATACACCAGCTGGACCGGACGGTATGTCGTTATTTCCGTGGAAGATGGGTAGGCCTTTAGTGTGGGACGCTACCTGTGTCGACACTCTTGCGCCATCCCATCTCCCTAGCTCTTAGTGCTGTGCTGGTGCCGGATATATAACAACCTCGTCGGCAGTTATATTTTTGAGCCTTTTTTGGGTTGAAACTCTTGGGCCGTGGGGTCCGAGTGCTCATAAGCTTTTCAAAGAATTATCCAAACGCTTAGTTGACACTTCGCGTGACCCAAGGGCTGGCTTTTACTTCGGTCAGAGATTAAGCATTGCCATACAACGTGGCAATGCCGCCAGCATTTTGGGCACACTTTCCGTCGATAGCGATGCGGAGCAGTTTTATGACGCCATATTTTAGTTTATTTTAGTAAGGAGTTTAGTGTATATAGTTTTAGTATATAGTTTTATGTAATTAAGTGTTTTTATAAAACATATTGTACATTGAGCTTGAAGTCTAAATAAATACACCAGCTACTATTTTTTTTAGGTTTACCCCTTTTTATTTTATGTTATTGTTGTGGTTATTAAGTGTGCGTAAGTAAGTATTGCGCAAAATATATCACATGTATGTGTGTGCATGTATTGTTACTGCAGACTGCTTCATTCTAAAAAGGCTCAACGAATTTGGAAAAAGGTGAAAGGTTAGACCATTTCCTGTTAGGTGTATTTCAAAACTACTTTTTATTCAGGAAGTAACACTCTTCCCTTGAGATAATTTCCTATATTCACAGGCGAGGCCACTGGCAGAAACCAGTCTAAAAACCAAATGGAGTGTCCAAAGTGAGTACCCAGTGCCGTAACTGGCCTTTTATACAACCGGTGCGAGCTTCTATAACTGCGCCCCTTAAAGTTATAATGTTACATAACTCTATATTATTTTACTCATACAGTAGCAGACTTGAAGATTTTAACAATCCTGCCTAGGATTGGTTCCACGATATATAATAGCCAACCAACCAAGCATAAAACAAAACTTAAGCCTTAGTTTGATAGCTTGCCGTCCGGCCGGTAACCATCCGGTAGTGTTCCACGCATGCCTTAAAGAGATATCAGCAAAACCGTAGGGGCCCAGCAGGAGCCTACTGGGCTCATGGGTTGTGCGAAAGAGAACCGCAGGGCCTTGAAACGAAGGCAAAGAATGAATATAGGAGTGGGTCTTAGTTAGTAAATTCCTTACAAATATTACTAACATACCTTTTTTACTATCTAATACATTGTCTTTTTTTTTTTGGAATTGTTTTGCTTGTACAAAATGTTGCAGTCCAATAAATTATTATTATTATTTATTAGTAAAAGTCTAAAACGCCTTCCCGTTCCATCCCAGAGAAGTAGAGTAGAGGAGAGGTCATTGGATGATTTCCCACCTAAATAAATGGCCCTGGTTTGATATATCATGGCCATATTTGCGCCCCTGCAAGGTCTGCGCCCTGTGCTTGGGCACCGCTGCCACCACCCTAGTTTACAACACAGTTTTTTATCTCATAACACAACAATTAAAGTCATACCTAATATGGTGTAAGCTGTGCATAACTAATAATATAATATTCCACAACTATCACACAACGCCGTCTAGTCTCAAGCTAAGCAGAGCTTGTGTTATGGGTACTAGACCACATACTTATATATTTCTAAATATATACATATTATAGATAAATGGCACCCAGACAAAGAACAAATGATCGTACTCATCACACAAACATTTGCCCTGGGTGGGAATTTAACAGACTACCTCCGGCATAACAGTCAGAGCCACTAACTACTAGACCAACAGGCCAGTCAAATAACTATAATAGGCATGCATACCAGTGACTAAATTTTAAAATTATTTTTCACAAAAAAATCCTGTATGTATGTCAATAAATAAATACAGCACTGTGAGTGCCTATACAAAAATAAAACTGCCAATCAAATACATGTCTATTTATAGGACCACGGGAAAGAAAGAACCATGTAGAGAACCGTCGCGTCCCTTCATCCCTATTTGCTTCTAATGAAGGTCAGTCTGGGACCTTTCAAATTTATATTTAACTTAATCCGGACTGGACGAACTAATAACTGAAAAGGTTAGTAGTTTAACTAGGCTTAACAGTAGATTAACGGAGTAACGAGAATAACCCTTGGACATTTAACTACGAGTTTATTAAATTAGAATGTAATGGAGTTTTAGTTTGTTGTTTCAAAAGGATTAAAAGACAATCATCCGTTTTGACCCTTTATACTGTACAATGAAACAATGCTACATTGGTGAAAGACTTTAGAGGTTTCTTTATGGTCATTGTTCGTATTTTTTCTGTGTTATTTTTTTTTTATCTCTATTTACTAGCGGTCCGGACTGACGTTGTCCTGCCCAAAAGCTGGCAATTCGACAGAAAAAAAATGAGAACTTGTTTGTAGCGCCACCTATCGATTTTAATTGTGTTTTCAAACCAACCAGGGACCCACTCAAATAAACACACAAAATTCAATCCAAATCGGTCAAGCTGTTTAGCAGGAGTTTGGTGACAAACACACGTAAAGATAGCGGCACGAATCTTGAGCGCTCGGCGAAAGAGCGGGGGTCGTTTTGTACATCGTACAATATCGGCGAGCCAATCACTGTACAAGAATTTCACTCCCTGCCCCTGCATCTCTCTTTATACCACTAAAGAGACCCGATATTTCACTTCTGCGTGCTTCTGCGCAAGTAAAACTGTAGAAGTCAGCGCTCAAGATCCGTGCCGTTATCTATAACCGGTAACCGGTAACGGTTGTTATGTAATCATTAATTTGTTGACTAAGTATAATTTAACATTCTGTACATGACTTGTAAGAAACCTTTACCAATAAACTACTATGAGTATGACTATGACTATACCTACAGAAGAATTATCTATACATATAAATATAATAAAACAGTAAAAATGGACCCACGGATGCCCCTCAAGTTGAAGGGTAAAATCTACAAGTCCGTGATAAGGCCTGTCATACTGTATGGATCAGAATGTTGGGCTGTGAAAAAGACGGATGAAAAAAGATTGCATGTAGCGGAGATGAGAATGTTGAGATGGATGTGTGGTGTGACGAGAATAGATAAAGTGAGAAATGAATATATTAGAGGAAGTTTGAAAGTGGCGCCAGTGACTGAAAAGTTGAAGGGGAATCGTTTGTCTTGGTATGGTCATGTAAAGAGGAGAGATGAAACGCATGTTACTAAAAGAGTTATGAGTATACATGTGGATGGGTGGAGAGGGAGAGGGAGGCCAAAGAAAAGATGGACAAAGGTGGTGACTGAACTTAGCGAAGGAAAGTTCAAAACCCATATTAAGCGTGTCCTAACTAAAAAAGCGTATTATAAGGTTAAAGACTATGTCGAAGACACGCTTGTTTGGCAATGACTGCTTCTGCACATGTGGCCCCCTGGTAGCTCATAATATTTTGTAAATTTATCTATTGATTGCTCCACATTTGTTGTAATATATACATTGCTTTTGCAATATTTTTTATTTTTTATTTATTTATTATTATTTATATTGTTGACATATTAATTATGTCGGTCGAGCAGGCAGGTTGCAAGAAAACTCGATGTACTGAAACAGGTTTATTGGTACTTTACAATTTTGATCTAAAAATAGGGTGATGGTGACAATCGTTCGATGTGTGAAACGAAAGTGAGCCCTGCTCGGAGCGCGGTGCCCGCCGTCCGCCGCCGATGTACGTCACGTTGCGCTGACTCGGCGCTAGACTGTGTCGCCAGACTGTTGCGAGGCTGATGCAATCGTTCAAGTTATTGGGTCAGTTCCGGTGACTCGTGGATGGTTGGTTGGTAGGCTTAACATCTCCCTCCCGAAGTTCAGCGACTATTAGAAGATAGGGTCGAGAATAGCGCTGATAATCTTGGTTGAGCACTTGGGGTGTGGTTGTTAATCTCGGTGTATATGTCCCCATGGGTTATTTCGCGGTCTGTTTGTTCTGGTGTTGTCTCCAGAGTGCACCGTTTCATGCATCTTCGTAGTATGAACGCAACTCCCAGTACGCCTATACCTAATAGTACTAGGTAGAGCGGTGTGATAATGTAGTACACGCTATGGATGTCAGATGAGTTCAAGGTCAATGGCGATTCCATGGTTATTTCCTTGTTTGCAGTATGGAGGCCGTGAAGGTTGATGGAATTGAGTGTTAATTTTCTAGCTTCAATATTGTAACTGGTTCCATTACTGAGTGGGATGTTCATGATTTTCAGTACCTGCCCTTTTATTCGGTCATCCTTGTTTGCCAGGGTTAGGCCCGGGGTTTGCACCTCGCAGCCTTTTGGGATTGTGATGAGGTAACTCCCTTGCGCTGTGGTGTATTGGGTGTCGGTGCAGGACAAGCGAATGTTTGTAGGTGCAGGAAAGCTCGCCACGTAGTGTCGGTCGTCGAGGGCTTCCACAGCTTCAGTTTTTAATTTGGCTACGGTGAATTGGCAGGACTTGTCGACTTGCTGGGTAGAAATGAGATGGTGAATGCAGTCGCCTTGACTCTTGTAGTGTTGATTGATGCTGTCCTCGCAGAGGTAGTATTGGCTCGACTTCGGGCATTCTGCCTCTATGTACATAAAATCTTTATCATGAATCGCTAGGAAGGGATAGGATGGAATTAGTACTTTGTCATCTTGGTTGGGAACTGAAGATAATTTGTAAAGGTTATAGGTGTGGGGAAGAACAACCGGGAACTTGAACACCAATACTAAATCTTGACTATTATAATAGTAGCCTAACTTAACTATGTCAAAATATTCCCTAAAGCTAATATTCAGTATATGTTCTCTACCATAGAGGGCATTTAATTGTTCTTTCATTCTCTTAAATGTATCTACTCTAAACATAAGGAAATGTGCGCTCCTGGCACGTATAAAGGCTAATAAGTCTTCTAATTTATGAATTTCGTTGGATAATGATTCGATGTTATCCGCCAGCATTATTATATATTGAGCCAGATGGGCATACTTAACTATGTCTTTTTCCTGACGTAAATCGCTAATCATAATCTCGTCTATCTTTTCCTTGATTTTGTTCTGATTCTGGAGTATTTTGCTGAAAATTTTGGAATTTTCAGACATCCAGTGTTTATTTAAACTAACTCGATTATTTAGTTCTGTGACCATTTTATTTTCATTTTCCTGCAGAGTTTTAATTGCGCTATCGTAGCGGATAGCATCTGTATAATCCAGATTTCCGGAAATACTCTTAACAACTGAGCCTAGTCCATCAATAAGGCCTCTCTTGACGCGGTTAGACCGGAACAACTCTAACTGGTCGGACAGCTCCGTGATCTTGTTATGAAGATATTCGACATGTGGTTGATATAAAGAGAGCGTTTTATTATGGAATTCAGGTGAAATATTATCTAATTGTTTCCTTACTAAGTCTATATTGCTACGAATAATGTCTAAGTTAACCGGTTGGACAAACGAGTGATAATGGGAGATAACCTTTGTTTTTACTAGCATAAAAGGTAAGATGCCCGGTCCATTGTTCAGACTACTAAGCGTGATTTCTTCCGCTTGCGTCAGGCCCAGGGCCAGGAGGGCGATCCTGTAACAATCGATTGCTATTAGGGACGCGTTTCAGGCGAGACTTGGCTATGGGACCACGTTTCCTTTTGGTGTAAATGTGAATCGGTAAGTTGGCTAGAACCGTGTCGCGAGTGAATCTAGGGGCCAGTTTTTGGCGGCTGGCCATTGGGTTCTGTACAAATATCTGCTGATCTGTAGAATATTCTTCTTCGGGTTCCCTATCTTTGTTGATTTTTTCGATAATCCGTGTGCGATCGTGCAGAGATGAACCATTAATCATCTCGAAAACTCTTTGCATTTTGGTACGATGTTCTTGCGTATATGACTGTAGTATGTTTTCTGACAGGTTAATATCTAACGGGTCGCGGGGGTCTAGATGGCCAGTAATTATATCCAAAGGTCTGCACTTGGTAAAACTATGAATAGAACTGTTGTACCCTAGAATTGCATAGGGCATTAAGTTCATAGCGGAATCTCCACGGTGCTCTAATTTTAGGATACGCAAGTGTTCTAGCAGTGTAGAATGCAGTCTCTCCACCATACCATTTTCATTTGGCGTGCATGCCGAAATTTTGTGGTGTTGTATTTTATGAATTTTAACAAACTCCGAGAACAGTTGATTTGTGAATTCTGGGCCTCTGTCAGTGACAATAGTTAAGGGAAAGCCATGGTGAGTACTAAATGTTAGAAGAGCTTGTACGACGCTGATCGCTGTCGCGTCTCTTAAGTAGTAGGCTTGAGCGTATTTTGAAAACGAGTCGATGATTGTAAGATATTTTTGCGTTTCAACACTTAGTAAGTCGAGATGTACTATTTCGAATGGTTTGGTTGGAGGTGGTACTATATTAAACTTTTGTTTCACGGGGTTTCTGTCATATTTGGCCTGACCGCACACGTCACATTCGTTTATATATTTTGTTATGTGTTCTTTCATTTTCGGCCAGTAAAATTTATTAGATAAAGACATGTAACACTCATTAATTCCACGGTGATTGGTTTTACCCTCGTGGTACTTGCGAATTATCTCCTGTTGTTTTAAATAATCCTTTACATTTTCTAACTCTATTTTTGTTAAGACTAGATCCATTGATGAACTTTTAAATTTGTTCTGAATGATGGGGATAATTTCGTACATGGCTAATGGGGGATTAATGAGAATACCGGTCTTTACCTTGGGGCTAATATACTCTTTCACAGCGCTTATGACATCCTCTTCGAGATTACTCTTAGAAATCTGAATATGTGTTTTAACGTGTGACTCAAACGGTTTTGAAACTGTAGGGCGGCTTCTTACGTCATCGACCAATGTGAAAATAATTTGCTTGTGGTACTTGTTAAGTGGGAAATCAGTAATAGGAACTTCTAGTATTGGATTTTCGGCGTCAGTGTGAACTGTATCAGTCTTTGAATCATTTAATAGTGAGGATGGCCCTTCCGTAGGGTTGGCTATAAGAGAACTAGTCTCTTCATTATGTAGCTCGATACGGGATAATGCGTCGGCGTTAGTATTGGACTTTCCTTGCTTGTAGACTACAGAAAAGGTAAATTCACTTAATTTTAGTCGCCATCGAGTAAGACGCGAGTTGGGTTCTTTGATATTCATTACCCATTGAAGTGGCCTATGGTCTGTTACAATTTTGAATTTTCTGCCAAATAAGTATGGTCTGAAATATTTGGTGGCCCACACAATCGCAAGGAGCTCCTTCTCGATGGTGCTATAGTTGATCTCACTACTATTCAATGTCCTAGAGGCGTAAGCAATAGGCTTATCAGAGCCTATGGTCCCCTGAGACAAGACAGCTCCTATCGCTAAATTCGATGCGTCAGTCGTTAAGATAAATTCCTTAGAAAAATCAGGATATTGTAAGATGGGGTCATTCATTAAGAGTGTCTTACACTTCTCAAAACAGCTAATGTAATTTTGGTCTAACGTAATTTTTGAGCCTTTTTTCAAGCATTGCGTCATAGGTTTTGTTACTTTCGCGAAATCGGGTATGAATTTTCTATAGTAACCGAGAAGGCCCAGGAACCTTTTAATCTCGGTGGGGGTTTTTGGAAGTGGATAATTCTTTATTGCGGATATTTTGTCGGGGTTTGGCTTAATGCCATCCTTGCTAATGACATGGCCCAGGTAGGCTGTCTCGAGTTTGAGGAACTCTGACTTGTCCATTTGAATTTTAAAATTGGACTCACGTAACCTATTGAATACCTTTTCCAAATTGACCATGTGTTCCTGTAGTGACGTAGAAAAGACTATGACGTCATCCAAATAAACTAGGCATATGGTGTTTTGTAGGTCTCTGAGAACGTTGTCCATAACGCGTTGAAAGGTAGATGGACTATTCTTCAAACCCATGGGCATTCTCAAAAACTCGAAATGGCCATGTTCTACTGTAAACGCGGTTTTGGCGATGTCTGCAGGGTTCATCTCCACTTGGTAGAAGCCACTAGCTAAGTCTAAAGTCGTAAAATAGTTACAATTACCTAACTTGTCCAAAATATCTGCAATATTTGGAATGGGGTATTTGTCGTCCAAAGTTTTCTCGTTTAACTTCCGAAAATCCACTACTAATCGCCATTTAGTCTTACCCGAAGCGTCCGCCTTTTTAGGGACAACCCATATAGGAGAACTCCATGCAGATTCTGATGGCTGAATAATTTGCTGATCCAACATTTTACTAATTTGATCTTGTACCTCCTGTCTGTGCACAAAAGGATACCTATAGCTTTTAGTGTATATAGGGATTTCGTCACTAGTTTTAATTGAATGTTTTATTTTATTGGTGAAAGTCAATTTCTCCCCTTCTAAATAAAATACGTCAGCATAGCGCGCGCATAGCAACTCTAAGTTAACGCGTTCCTCGTCATTCAAATGATCCGTACGTAAGCGCGATAGCACTTCCTTTACGCGTTGAGGCGCTTGCTCGGTGCGCGTGTACTCAGTATTATAAAGCTGCGCACACACTGGGCGGTCCATGGAAAAAATAACGTCGCTACGGTTTGGGTTATGAATTTCTAGTATGCCCCTTTGGTTTTTTACAGTAGTTAGACACTCGCTAATATGACAATTAGATATAATTTGTTCCGGGATAATTACTTCTCCGTTTCGGATATTAATAGGTAATTTCGCTAATTTTGAAGAACCGGCGGGTATGATATCTTCGTATAGGTTGGCGTTCCGTGAATCGTAAACCTGTATAGGATTTACCGCATTTTTTGTTACTAATGACTTCGTCTTAAAATCAATGGCAGCCTCCCATTTGTCCAATAAATCTGACCCTATCAGTCCGTCGAAAAAGTCGTGAAAGTTATATACAAAAAGTGTAACGCAATCCTTATCATTCAGTTCAGAGAAACAAGGTAGCGTTATCGAGTAATCGCTACGTGTTACAGCGTGTACATTACAAACTTCGAAGGGATCATAGTTTAACTGTACGTTATTAAAATAAGCTTCAACTGCGTTAGGGCTAATGAACGATTGGTTAGCGCCCGTATCTATTAAGAGTTTTAGAGGGGGATCTTGAATTTGCAAGTAGGGCAGCTGGCGTTGTGTCTGAAGGTTGACCTCTATTTTGGTTTGTCTAATTTTTGAGGGCTCTGAAAATCCTCCTGTTGACTACCCGATTTAGCTGGCTCATCTTTTACCGTTTCGTTACTTTCCTCAAGCTGTGGGTGGCACATGTGATCATAATCGGTGTAATAATATCCTTCGTAGTACTCGTTAGGTTCGTAAAACATATAGCTATCGGTATCGTAATCCCCGTAACCGTAATAAGCGGAACAGTCATTGAAATTCATCTCCCTACTTCCGAAATTGTGATTAGCTGGGGAATTACCGGATTTAGTCCAGTCATGCGCTTTTGTTGCGTTACTGGGCGGCAAAAGTCGAGGCACAAAATTGCTGACGCCACTCATGGGTCTAGGCTGTTGAAAGTTACTTTGTGGTACGATATTACGCGGTACAAATTTAAATGCATTATTTTGGTTATAATTAGGAGGAGGAGCACGAAACATCTGCTGCGTGCGTGATGGTCCGGGCTGGTTTTGATTATTTAAATTAGGTCGCCATAGTACGGATGCTTGTGGTGCCATTGGGTGACCGAATGGACTCCTCGAGGGTCCAGGCATGGTAAAGGGGAACGGCCTAGGTTGCGCCATATTAAAACCCGATGGTAAAGGTCTAGGTGGCACGGCTTGGGGTGTCGGTTTCCTATCCGAGACTTGGCTACTACGCTGCTGCAAGTACAACACGTTTTGTTCTTCGTGAACAAACTCTAACGCCTTTTCAATGCTTTCAGGGCGCATACACCTAATCCGAGAACCTAATGGGTCCTTGAGCCCACGCACGAATGCCTGCAAGGTCAATTTTTTATATAGGTCCCTTTTCGCATTGATAGTAGTCGTAACTTCCTCATGTAAAGAGACGTAAGTCATTAACGTGCTGAACAGGTTCTGGCACTTTTCGTAAAACTCCTGAGGGCTGTCGGACCCTTGTGACAGTAAAGCTAAGTCATTATATAAGGCCGTCTCATCGCGCTGGTCTGAGAAATTATTTACGAGAGATTTGCGTATACCCGTCCAATCTGATGGGATGCCGTTCGAATTGATCAATCGGGCCGCAGGACCAGTTACCTTGTTTAATATACCGTTAATAAGAGCAATTTCCGAAAGTCTGTTAGGCGGGCTTACATTTTTTACAAATTCGTCCACTAACTCGTCACATAATTGTATGAACCTAGTTAACACATTAACATTACCGTCAAACTCGGGCACCAAACGAAGAGCCTTAAAGATGCCTTCTAAGTCTGCCATTCTATTCTGTGGATTATCTGACCTAATACTAGAGTCTGGGCTAATTTCTCTGTTTAAATCTAGAGCACTATACCTACTACTACTCCTACTCTCTAACCTAACACTCCGTGATTCTCGTGGATGGAAAATCTTGGAAAACTTTAGGGGGTACAGGGAACTTAAGGACTAGGGTGAGCGATTCACTAAAAAGATTTTAATGTACTCACATGAAGTGCATCTCGTTCTTCTTGCCGTATCGATGGCTGGATACCCCTGCTGCAAGTCACGACGTGTAGATTCGGGTCCTCGAACGGTCTTGATGACTGCCACGTCAGCGCCCAGGTGCCTGAGGTTGATTCTCGAGGATCCTACCGACTGCGCCAATTATGTCGGTCGAGCAGGCAGGTTGCAAGAAAACTCGATGTACTGAAACAGGTTTATTGGTACTTTACAATTTTGATCTAAAAATAGGGTGATGGTGACAATCGTTCGATGTGTGAAACGAAAGTGAGCCCTGCTCGGAGCGCGGTGCCCGCCGTCCGCCGCCGATGTACGTCACGTTGCGCTGACTCGGCGCTAGACTGTGTCGCCAGACTGTTGCGAGGCTGATGCAATCGTTCAAGTTATTGGGTCAGTTCCGGTGACTCGTGGATGGTTGGTTGGTAGGCTTAACATATTGTTTATTAATAATTGTAATTATTTATTTTGCTTGCTTTTGTTTGTATAGCCTCTTTTTTGAAATGTGAATGTGAGAACACTGTAGACTCCGCGAATTCTTAGGTTCCTTTTTATTATGATTATTTTTATTGTACTTTATTGACCAGTCTACACAGTGTACACTTACATAATAAATCCAATATATTGTAAACAGAAGGTATTGTATCAACAAATTCTTTTTTAAAAGAGTAACCATGGAGTTTCTTGCCGGTTCTTCTCCATAGGAAACGACCAATTTGGAACCGTGCACTAGCTTCTGACGTTTTATAAGTGCCCATGTAGGCCTATGTGAAATAAAAATCTTTGACTTTGACTTTGACTTTGATGGATTGTGTGAACAGTGATATGAAGGAAAAGGAACTTAGTGATAGTATGACGGTTGACAGGATAGAATGGAAGAAAAAAACGTGTTGCGCCGACCCCAAATAAGATGGGACAAGGGCAGGAAGATGATGATGATGATGATGATGAAAACAGTAAAAATGTACTGCCATGGTTACACTTGCCGTAAAAACTACTGAACCGAGCTTGTTCAGCATACATAATCCTCCATATGCCAGGTCAACTTATAGGCTATAAACTGTCACGCTTCATGCTCTAGAGGGTGAGCAATATTGCATTATGTCATTACTGAACGACATTTACCGGGAGTTCAATCCTCAGCTGCAGTTATTGTCATTATTTTATAGTTTTTTAGGGTTCCGTACCTCAAAAGGAAAAAACGGAACCCTTATAGGATCACTTTGTTGTCCGTCCGTATGTCTGTCTGTCAACGGGAACGCTTGGAGGGATGAAGTTGAAATTAAAACCATATACTCAGGTCTGCGGTCCCTTGAAGCTGTGTAAAAATAAAACTTCTAAGTAAACGAAAAAACAAGATACGGCCGTTTATGTGGCAAAAAGCATAAATTTCGACACTCTCAAAGGAATCAAAATTCATAAGGTACTTTCCGTTGACCCAGAATCCTGAAATTTGGCATAAAGCAAGGTCATGTAGTATAGATAAAGGAATAAATCTGAAAACAGCAAATTTGTTGTTACGTCACAAAAAAATATACTTTCGAATCGGAATCGAACTATTACTACTATGTAAGTTTGTACGGAACCCTCAGTGCGCGAATCAAACTCGCACTTGCCCAGTTTTTTTTTTATAATTTTATACTTTCACGCAGGCGCAGCCGCTGACAGCAGCTAGTTATTGATAAACCTCACAAACGTTTTCAAACAAACATAAACTATTTCAAATTAAAACCACGACACAACGGAACTCCCACCTAGTAATTTGGCCAAGCTAACTTCAATTGTTTTAGAGCCTAAATTACAGAGAGGTTCGCACCGCGACAGCGCTGCAGCGCTTTGTGTACGATGTGCAAAGCGTTAGCAGTTCGCTGTATTGTCAAGAGCATGATTAGTTGGTTTTGCTTGAATACACGCCTGTCTGCTTTTGTGTGAGTTGTTGTAATGTGTTGTTTTTTATTGAGATTATTAGTTTGGATAGTCTTTCTTTTTTGCAGGAAAAAAAGATCATTTCATCTCTATGTATATGTATATACTAGCTTCTGACAGCGGCTTCGCCCGCGTGAAAGGTATCTTCATTCAAATTTTAGACCCCCGTTTCACCCCCTTAGGGCTGAATTTCAAAAAATCCTTTCTTAGTGCTCGCCTACGTCATAAAAGGAAGCCTTGTGTAAAATTTCACGCTCCTAATCCCAGTAGTTTCGGATGTGCGTTGATATGTCAGTCAATGAGCTTCTCCTTTTATATGTATACTTAGATAGATTATATATGTCACCGTAAAATTGTAAATTCCGTTAGATTGTAATCTATCTCGCGAGATTATAAATTGTAAAAAGATTGTGAATTGTAACATACTGCTTACAATTTAATACATTATTTTTCGGTCGATTTTATTCTATCGAAGTCTTACTATCGAACTTTTAAAACTCTCGCGCGTTAAAGAGATAGATTTATAATCTATCAGTATTCACAATTTTACGGCTACTTATACATCATCATCATCATTTCAGCCGAAAGACGTTGGATATAGGCCTCCCCCAAATGTCGCCTCAATGACCGGTCCTGTGAGTCTCGCATGCATCGGATTCCCGCGACCCTCACCAAGTCATCGGTCGACCTTGTGGGAGGCCTTCCAACGCTGCGTCTTCGGGTACGTGGTCTCCATTCCAGAACCTTTCGTCCTCATCGACTATCTGTTCTGCGAGCAATGTGCTCTGTCTACTGCCACTTAAGTTTGGCGATTCTTCGGGCTATGTCCGTAACCTTGGTTCCACTGCGGATATCCTCATTTCTGACGCGATCATGCAAGGAAACTCCGAGCATAGCCCTTTCCATCGCCCTTTGAGTAACTTTAAGCCTTCTGATGAGACCCTTTGTAAGCGACCACGTCAAGACATACATTCAGTCAAAAAAGTATCGGGAATGGATGATTTGTTTATGGTTCCAAATTCAAATTTTTGTTTTTTTGTAGTTGTTAGATTGGCACAACTGTTTTCCATTTTGGCGCGGAGTTTGAGTTGCATCTGTTATTCATATTAAATACAGTGCTGGTTTTAGTAATATCATATATAGTGTGTATTGCGAATTTCATAATGGACAAAAATATCGAACAAAGAGTTTGTCGTAAATTTTGCATCGCAAATGGAATTTCGTGTTCGGAGTCACTGAAAATATTACAGAAGGCTTACGGTGAATCGACTTTATCAAAAACTCGTGCTTATGAGTGGTTCAAAGCGTTCAAAAGCGGTCGAGATGTGATGGAATATTTGCCTCGCTCTGGCAGGCCGTCAACGTCTGCAACTGAAGTTAACATCGCAAAAGTGAAGAAAATAGTGACTGAAAATCCCCATTCAACTCTGAGAGAGATAGCCGCCGAACTTTCTGTATCTCACGAGTCGATCCGTACCATTTTAACTAATCATTTGGGTATGAAACATGTTGCTGCTCGGCTAGTCCCAAAAGATCTGAATTTTCTCCAAAAACTCAATCGCATGAAAGTCGCTGAGGACATGCTAGAACGAGTCAGTTCGGACCCAACATTCATGAAACGCATTGTTACTGGTGACGAGACGTGGGTTTACGAGTTTGACATGCAAACTAGTCAACAAGCTTCGGAGTGGCACCTTCCAACTGAACCGAAACCGAAAAAACCACGCCAAAGTCGATCAAAAGTCAAAGTCATGTTGACTGTTTTCTTTGACTATCGCGGTGTTATGCACTCTGAATTCTTACCGGAAGGTCTAATGGTAAATAAAGAATATTATTTGAGCGTTATGCGGCGTTTAAGAGAGCGAATTCGACGAAAAAGGCCAGATTTGTGGAAAGAAAATTCTTGGATTTTGCACCACGACAATGCGCCTTCGCACAAGGCTATCATTGTGAACGAATTTTTGACCAAACACTCAACAAATACCATCCAGCAACCACCATATTCACCACATATGGCTCCTGCTGATTTTTTTCTTTTTCCTAAACTCAAATTACCACTTCGTGGCACCCGTTTTCAATCGATAGAAGACATAAAGGAGAATTCGCGGCGAGAACTGAACTCAATTCCGGAAGCAGCGTTTAAAAAATGTTTTGATGAATGGATTATTCGTTGGCGCAAGTGTATCGTTTCTAAAGGAGCATACTTTGAAGGTGATAAAATAAATTTGGATGAATAACAGACATTTTGTGTATTATTGATCTTTTCCCGGTACTTTCTTGACAGAGTAGTATACATACTTATACTTAAATAAAATTCAAATGTCTGTTTATAATATCAAACTAACATTTTTTACGAAATGCATAAAGAAGTATATTCGGTACCTATAACAAAAATACAATTTTAAAAATTTTTGTATATCTAACTGTTGGTCTGGTTGTCCGACTATTTGTTCCGGCTAATCTCCGAAACCGCCAGGTCGATTTTGACGGGACTTTCACTGGTATCTAGCCTAGATAGATAGACAAGGAATAACTTAGGCTACTTTAAAAAAAAAGAATTTAGGTTCCGAGCAACAAAATATCTTGAAATTGTGAACAAATGGCATTGTGCTGCATTTTGATACAAGTGGAAAAAGTTTGTCATTGCGACCGAGGCGGAATTCGCCTGAGCCGTAGGCGACGGTGTTATGGAGCCGAATGCTGCAGCGACTTTCCATGTGTATCAAATGACGTTTTTCAATACACTTTGGAAGAAAAAATAAACAAGGGTTGACGCGCGACTCGTGGGAATCGCTTAGTGCCCAGCCTTCCCCCCTAGCCAAGTTATGATCGTTTCGTTTGTGTCGAACGACTCGAGTAGGCCACACCTCCGATTCCTTTGGTTTGACTACGTGACTGAGCGTTGAGACGACGTCAGAACAAAGTAGTCGGAGGCGTGGCCTACTCGAGGCCTTCGACTCAAACGAAACGATTGTAACTTGGCTAGAGGGACTGGATATGAAAAACATAATAAATTGTAGCAGTGGCGAGCTCGCACACTTTTCTGCACTAGTGCGAAAACAGTAAATTGCGTACATAAAAACGGGTTTTCAGGTAAGTGTATTGTAAACAATTCTAAAGTCTTATTCTTGTCAAAAGAAAAAGAAAGTTGAATATAACACGAATATAAGTTCACGTTACAGCTACACTGGCGAGCTTATCAGTCACGAACGCCACTTCCGTTTCCTTCCGACGACGGTTACTTTTGATGAAGATAATAAGATAATGACACGAACATAAATTCTTGTAATTTATTAACACAATAAAATGTGTTACATCTATAGAATAAACAAGGAGTATGGGGTCGAAGGGCTCTTGGGACCAGGACCGCGGTCCCAGATAACCTATATTACAGCTAAGGAGTGGAATTCCCTACCATAGTCTGTGTTTCCTGATGGGATCCCTTCTTTTCGCATAATGTTTTTTGTCCTAATATACTTCGGCATAACGATTTTGGCACAATTTGTTTTGGCATAATAATACTTTGGCATAATTTTTTTAGGCATACATTTTATGTTGGCATAATCATCTTAAAGACTAATTTGTTTTGGCATAAATTTGATTCGCATAACGTTAACAAAAGTTAGTGACAGAACCGAATTGCTGCAAAACCGACTCCACGTAGTCTTGTTTTTCCTACCCCTAGAGTGTAATTTAAAATCACGTAGGCGCGTAGGGGTGAGGCGGCCCGCGGGCTGAGGAGCAGGCTGCTGCGAGCGAGGCGGTGGTGAGCGAAAGCCGTCTGCGACGATTAACACGCGCGGGGCCGCCGGAGGCCCGCAGCGCCGGAGCCGTGACAGAAACCCTGCCTGCTGCATGTTGCATGCTCGCTTGAATGCTGCATGCTGCATGCCGCATGCTTGCTTGCATGCTGCATGCTTGCTTGCATGCTGCATGCTTGCTTGCATGCTGTATGCTTACTTGCATGCTGTATGCTTGCTTACTTCATGCTTCCTACAGCGAAATAAAAAAAATACACACCGAAATATACAACGAAATATGTTTTAATATCATTATGCGTAAATAAATTTATGCTTTAGGATATTATGCTTATAAAAGTTATGCTTAGTAAATTTATGCTTTAGAATATTATGCTTAATCATTATTATGGTTCGAGAAATTATGCGTAAGCTGTTATGCGTAATTATATTATGCGAAAATATAATCATGCCAAACAAAATTGTGCTAAGTTATATTAGGTCTTAAAATTTTATGCAAATGGATAGGGAATAGCTACAACCTAGGTTTCTTCTAGGCAAGCATGCTCCTTCGTCGATCACGTCGTCGCTTTCAATCAGGTGAGATAGTTGTCAAGCACGAACCGCTATATGGCTTGCGGACGGTGAGAAAGGGGTAGCTCTCGGTATGGTAAAGTCAAGGACAAGGACCAAGCCAGTAAAAGTCTGACACTCCCACTTGTTCCAGATTGGGAAGAAAAGTTTTATTTTTTTATTCATTCAACTTTTAGACATCATCAATTTATTAAATATTATAACTTAGTAAGTATTGTACCAACGGGTAGCAAAAAAACTCATAGGGCATCAAAAAATTCGTCCAGATCGATGTCAATGAGAAAAGTGCCCAGAACGCTGGCAGCATTGCCACGTTGGATAGCAATGCTGATTCGTTGACCGAAGAAAAGCCCAGCCCTCTGGTCACGCGAAGAGTCGACTAGCTATTTGCTGATATCCCGAACAACTAGATGTGCGCTCGGACCCCATGGCCCCAGTGTTTCCACCCCAAACGGCTCAAATACATAACCTCCGATGAGGTTATTATACCTGCAGCAGCCACCCCAGCATAGCCCACCGTACTCAGAAGATGGGATGGCGCAAGGGTGTCGCCACATATTGAGAGAAGTTTATTTATTTATTTAAACTTCATGTACAGTGGTGGTAGGCGGACTTAATGCCACAAAGCATTCTCTACCAGTCAACCATTGGGTTAAAAAGACAACACTGTGGTAGGTGTGCACAATAAATAAAAAAAATTGGTTAAGTTAAGTTAAAAAAAAAAGTTAAAAGTTAAGTTATTCACCACCAGATCGCTATTGACGGACGTACACTTGGACTCAGGTTTAAGTTATTTCCGCCGTTCAATTCACGTCACTGATTTTAGACAACTTAATTAAATATGTCGTACTTAATGTCAAATATCTGACAAAGGAAGTTAATATTTGTACTTATTTGTAATGTTCGTTTTATTGTAAACTAGCTTCTGCCAGCGACTTCGCTCGCGTGAAAGTAGGGTTCTCCATACAAACTTTTGGACCCCCGTTTCATTCTCTTAGGAGATGACTCTCGCACGCTGAATAAAAAAGAGACCTAACTCAAAAAGGAGAGTATTAGAAAATTGAACTTTTTTTTTCTTTTTTTGAATTGATTTTTTTTTTTATATGTTTTATTATTCAATTAGCCCCTTTTTTAAGTTAGGTCTCTTCACGATTAAGGGTGCGCTTTGTGCTCGCCTATGTCATAAAAGGAATCCTTGTGCAAAATTTCACGCTCCTAGTCGCATAAGTTTCGGCTGTGCATTGATATGTCAGTCAGTTTCTCCTTTTATATATATAGATTTCCAATAATAGTAGGTAGTTTTTTTGTTAAAATTTTCAGTATTTTGTCTACTTTAAGATTAGGTTTTGCGACCCACCTGGTTAACGATCTACATGCTTTGGCCTACTTGCACCCCTAGCCAAGTTGATAATCTGCAATCGTTAACGCTAGTCGAAAACTAACCAAATGTATGGGAATGACATCATCTCAACGTTAAGTCACGTGGTCAGAACAAACGAATAGAAAATTCGTAGCCAAGTTCACATCGTTCAAAATGATAGAATGAAATGTTATCGTTTCTACAATGTTCAACGCTACATCCTTTTTTATTGTAGAACGACATTGTAGAACGAGCGACCGACTCCGGCGCGTCAACATGGCTACCAACTTATCGTTTTCTACAATTGCTGACACCGAGGCGTTACCGATTGGAGAACGGAATTCGACACGAACCGGTTGTAACTTGGCTAGGGGGGCAGGTTAGATAGTGGTCAAGCGCAAACCCGTCAATTTAAAAGAAAGGTATGTTCTACGCGCACCGCAAAGAGCTGTCTGCATAATTTATGGAGCCCACCAGGCCTGATGCCTGTCAGGGCTGCGGAATTGTATGGAGTTACAGATTGAAGAAGAACGGAATTCGACACGAAACGGTTGTAACTTGGGTAGGGGGGTAGGGATTTTAAGTTTGACATGGCTGTTCTAGAGTGGCGGAAGCGGAAGATAATCATTTATTTGCTCAAACCTGAGTACAATAAATACATTACAAAGTAAATTATCAGCATGCAAGAGATGTTAAACATATTATAAATCGTCATGTTTGCCCTGGACAATGGCATGCAAATATTTCCAAAATAATACAAATAATAAAATCATCCTAACGTGTCATTAAGTCAAATAATTAAAAAAAAATTATAATACTGATACAAGTCAAAATTAAATTAAATGTCTAGAATGGCAAACTAATAATAAAAGAATTATTATTATTAAAAAAAAAATATGCTGCTTATAAAAAAATATAAGGACGTCACAAATTCAAAATTTGTCATTTAAATTGTAGTAAACTTCATACAATTTACGAGCACTTAGACCCCACGCTCCGAGAGTTTCTACCCCAAACTTCTTAAATATGTAACTAAGAAAATGTATGAGAATTCATACATTTTTTCTAACGACAACCCTATACAACGCTACCCCATAACCTTCACCCACACATAGTTTATTACACAGTTATTGAGTACCAATAAACCCTGTATTTACGAGTACACTGATGAAAAAAGGTGCGGTCATGATTGCTTCTAATTTAATACACCATGTTATTGTCCCTTAGGGGAGGGGTGTACGGTAACATCTAGATCTTCTAGGTCAGGCCATAATTCATTATGGGACACATAAAATTGTATTCTTGATAATAAAATTGTTGGTTGGACTTTCTCTTGGGGAATAAGAAGGCCTTGAGTTGTTTGTAAGATAACATATACTTAGGTGGCTACTGTTATGTCATTAAGTATAAGTATATTTTTTATTTATTTATCACATACTTCATGCACATAAAGGTATAGAGGTGGACTTAATGCCTTAGGCATTTTCTACCAGTCAACCTTAGGGTGATACAGAGAAGAATAGTGGTAGATGCAATGAAAGGGAGAGAAAAAAAAAGGTTAATATAAAAATATATACAAATGAATCACAGATACAATACAATATAGTACATATATATATATATATTGAAGTGTATATATTTTTTCAGAACGGATGGCCGTTGGGGCTGAAAGGTTCTGGAATGGCGACCACGTACCGGAAGACGTAGCGTTGGAAGGCCTCCTACAAGGTGGACCGATGACTTGGTAACGGTTACGGGAGTCCGATGGAAGCGAGACGCAAAGGACCGTCCATTGTGGTGACACTTGGGGGAGGCCTATGTCCAGAAGTGGACGTCTTTCGGCTGAAATTATGATGATGATATTTTTTTGAGGGAAATCATAAAATAAATTCTCCTGCTCTAGGCGGAGTGAGAGGGAATGTCAGACTTTTACTGACTAAAAGCTAATGGTTTTCCTCCAGTTGCTCTTTGCGTTCCAGGGCCATGGTTACTCTTCCAAATATTCCCGCAGCCCTAGTAGGCAGCGGCCCTACTGGGTCCCGTTCATTTGGTAACCTCTCTTTGAGAACAAACGCGCCGGGCTTGGTTCATACCGGGCGGCCGGACAACGACCTACCCATTGCTCGCCATCCGCAAGCCTGCGCCTACGGTAGCCGGGAATCCGACGACCGACGGACGGATAAGGCCACCTCCTTCGCTTGCGTTACTACTTCGTAGAAAGAGGTGACCGCTGCTCATTATCTCTCCCTCCGGACCAAGGCCTGAATCAGGGCCAGACGCGAGAGTTCCCCGTCACCGATCACCTCCATAAGGACGCGGTGGTGCATAAACGGCCATAACGGGGCATATTTCCACTGTATGCTCCACCGTGTCCTCCCATCGAATCCGAAACAGGTAACTTCCGAAATTCACGTCGCCCGTGAGGAACTGCGTTAGGTGGGAAATGAGGACGCTTCTGTAGTCATTCCTGAAAGAGGGGAATCTATAGCCACAACTGTGGCAGGCCCAAATGGGTTAACAATTTAAAGCAAGAATAATAACAAACATAAATTGAGTTCTTTATCGAAAAGCGTGACTATCACAACGACACGTAATGCTGAATACAGACTGCAGTAACGTAAAATGCCAGGTAACATGAAAGGAGCATTTCATAGGCGACTATTTCGACTGACCTGTTGGTCTAGTGGTTAGTGGCCCTGACTGCTATGCCGGAAGTCGTGGGTTCGATTCCCACCCAGGACAAATATTCGTGTGATGAGCATGATCATTTGTTCAGTGTCTGGGTGTAATTTATCTATATATGTATGTATTTAGAAATATATAAGTATGTTTATCAGTTGTCTAGTACTCATAACACAAGCTCTGCTTAGCTTGGGACTAGACCGCGTTGTGTGATAGTTGTGGAATATTATTATTATATTATTATAGGCGTCCGTTACACGATAGGTTTTGCTGTCAGTTTTGCCACAGTCAAATAATTTGAAGGACGAAAAACCTACCGTGTAATGCGATGATTGACGTTTGCATGATGAAAAACGTATGGCGATAGAATTCCGTCATTCAAACATCATTCATGATTGATGGTTTTGATTGACGCTTGATTTACCGTATAATGGACGCCATATGGACGCAGCGCGAGTACGAACCAAGCATGAAACTACTCGCCTCTGTTCCCGGCATGCTCGCGAACATAGCTCAGTCTGCCGAGAACATGCGAAGAGAATGGACAGACACACAACCCGGCCACACTGACGTCTTACGCACTCGCCTGCGCAAGTTTTCAAGTTACAACCGATTCGTTCCGATTCTCTTTTTGTCGATCGCCTCGAGTAGGCCACGGCCTACTCGAGGCGAGAGCGAGGGCGGAGGCGTGCCTCCAATTCTCCTATTCTGACATCATCTCAACGCTCAGTCACGTGGTCAGAACAAAGGAATAGGAGGCGTGGCCGACTCGAAGTGATCACCGAAAAGACAATCGAAACGAAACGATTGTAACTTGGCTAGGGGGGCTGTTCGCACGCGAAGTGTGCATGGTTTGCGCTCTCAAGGCGTCCACACTATGGGAATACTGTTACATTGCATGATACACTGTCACAATATGTACGACAAATTCTTTCATTGCATGTTACATTTCATGTTACGTTGCAGCAGTCTGTACCCGGCTTAAATCCCAAGCGCTCGAGCAGTGCCATAAAACTGACTTTCTGAAGCCTACTCCTCGGTAACGGCTTATAACGGCTTATAACGGCTAACGGCTCCTCGGTCAATAGGTTTGAAAAAAAAATATGTTTATCATAAACTCATGTATAACATTATCAACATATATTTTTTTCGTATACAAATACATTGCCAAAAAAAAAATTAACGACATGTTATTTTTTCACTTGTTTTCCCTACTCATTTCTAATAGCTTTGATCTTTAGAAATATGTTTACACAAAAATGGCTCGTTAAGTATTCTTCAGAATGTACAAAGCATATATAAATCAATCAACATTTCCCACAGAAAATTAATTTAAAGGTCAGGTCAAATTAAAGGGGCTCTATCCGGGCACAGCTGGCCGGGACTGTATGCATGTCCATTTAACTCCGGCCAAATGTTCAAGAGACTCTACGCCTTAACAACCCAAGCGAAACACGATTATCTTCGCATCATTACCTGTCTTATTATGTAAATGATGTTACTAATAAATACATTATATGTCTCGCCCTGTCGACTGTGTTTGTGTCTACTAAAAGGCTTACCACATAACATTAATATTATAAAGACAACAGTTTATATATATAAGGTGTTAAAAAATTAACTTTAAGAATTTCGAGGGGCCATTGTACTCCTCATTATGAACAACTTTTAGTATGGGACCAAAAATGAAATAGCGAAAAAAAAATCAGCTGCTCCATACATTTTGACGAGTATGCGAACATAAAAGTAGGGAACAGCTGATTTTTTTTTCGCGATTGCAGGTTTGGTCCTGTAGTAAAAGTTGTTCATAATAAGGAGTACAATGTCTCCACGAAATACTTAAAGTAAATTTTTATACGTGTGTATGTATGTTGCTTTTTCATGCTCAACTGGCTGAATGGATTTGGATGAAAGGAGAAACCCGTTTCTGGGCTTGAGCGTTCCACGAATGAAATATTTACCAAAAATATCGTTTATTTTGTTTAATTATCCCATTTAAATCTTAGCCTCATTAGGATTGACCAAATGTAGAAAATAAATAAATTTCTGTTTTTTAGTTTTAAACAAGCTTCGTAAACTGTAACAGAACTTATTTTTTAATACGTCACTAACTTCACAAACGCTGTCATTATGAAATTAGAGCATATCCTAAGAACGTAATTCATTTAGTAGAAATCGATATTTTTTCAAATAAATAATATGCTTCCGTTTTAGTATAATTGGTTATTAGATGTTAAAAACATAAAATAAGTAAACGTCAATCTCAATGCCTCTCATTGCTATGGCTTCAGCCTCACTTTTGGATTTTGGATATTGATGATGAGGTGATATGGTCTAAGACCTTAGCTTGCCCAAAAAGGGCGAAGGAAAAAAACATTGTTGTGATAATAAATATGTCATGTCATTCGTTTTTTTTTTTTGTATTTTGCACAAGTCTTCTTACTATGGGTAGCCCAAAATCTCATCATGGTGTATTATGGCTACAGTGTTTAGCATCATCCATATTCGTTCCAGAGTTATATTAGAAGCAAAACTTAAAAATAGCATTTTTTATTTAAATACCTTATATACTAAAAGTAACCTAAAATGTAAACATTGCCCGATTTTACCAATTTGGCCATTGCTGAGAACAGTAAAACTTGGGCCCATGAAACCTTCCTATAAGCTCTAGTTTATGGCCAACATCCAGCCCTGGAACCAGTCAGGCCCAAGTATGTATGGAGTTTTGGTTTGTCCTTTTGTGTACTGGTACACACCTGGAATAACACATGAGATACTCTTTATCCCGAGAGTAAGTTGCCTTTTTTGAAGCGGAAAATTATCAAGTTACTTCTCTCGCTTTGGGTGGAGCGAGAGGGTGTGTCAGACTTATTGATTAAACCCACCCGTGTTCCTCTAATTGCTCTTTGCGTTCCAGGGCAGTAATTTTTCCGAACAATCCCGCAGCTCTGGTAGGCCGATGCCTACCAGAGCTGCGGGATTCAGATTAAATCTCAATACTGCTCCTAGAGTAAAATTTGTTCATAATGACGAGTATCCGTGTTTCCATTGATTGTCATCTCCACATTCTATAACCCGGGCAAAGTCGGGGTGGGCTGCGGCCCGGGCGCCTTTATAATATTATTGTGAAAGTTTGTGTGTGTATGTTTGTAACTTCTTCACTCTCGAACGGCTGAACAGATTTAGATGAAATTTGGTTTACGGATAGATCATGTCCTGGAATTGCACAAGAAAAGAAAGAAAAAGAATTTATTTGGTACAGCACAAGGCATAAACACAATATAGGGTAAACACGAAACAAAAATAAAAAAAGAAGCAAAAATGTAGTTGTGTGCCTTTCGGCTGCACCAAAATAGGAAACGCTATGCATATATGCATGGGATACTTTTTTATCCCAAGAGTATGTTTCTTAGAGATAATTTTCGACTATAACGCGGGTGAAGCCGCCGGCAATAGCTAGCTAACTAATAAATACATAGATTATTTATTTATCTGTCTGTCTCGACTTAAAGGCTCCGTCGCTCATAGTAATTCATATTTATAGCCCTCATACTAGTTGAATTAAGTGATTGTAGCTATCAAATTATACAGTCGGTATTTGGATTAAAAAAATGAAAGTATTTTATTATTCTTCTTCTTAGCGTATCGATGGCAAAACTAGTTAAATTCCTTGCTTGGCCCAGTATTCGGCCATGGCAGTGCCGTCCGCTGATGCTGTCATTAGCTCCCTACGTGAACAGGTAACAAGGCATGTGATGCAGGATCGAAGGTGGGACATGGTCTGTGGAGAGACGCCACATAAACACTGAAGATCGGAACCGTCCGAGAACCCCCATCCATTTTATTATTAAATATGTCCCACAGTTGAGTAAAGACTTCACTCCGCTTATTCCATTGTTTCTGGCTGTGAGCCACTTTTCGACAATTCCTAAGGAAGATATCTAACCCGTCCCACCATCTCCTTTGTGATCTGCCGCGACAGTGTTTCACGATTTCTTGAAAGAACGGACTTCCCGATTTCCAGCCACCGTAGGCGTGGGCTTGAGGACAACGAGCAATGGGTAGCTCGCCGTCTGACCGTCCGGTAACCGTCCGGACCCAGCACCGTCGACGGTGCGTAGTGCTCCACGCGCGTCTCAAAGAGATATCAGCAAAACTGTAGGGGCCCAGCCTACTGGTGTCATGGGTTCGCATCCGAAAAGGAAACCCGACTGGAACTAGAAGAAACCCGAATCCTGGAACGCAAAGCAAAGAAAGAACATAGAAGTAGTAAGTAAGTTTTAGTTAGTAAAATTCTGACACGCCCTCCCGCTTCGCCCTAGAGCGGAGAAGTCGTTAGATGATTATTCACCAAAAAAAAGTTAAGCTACGTTCCGAGGTCCGTCCATGGAATTTTGACCCTAGGAGTATGATTCCTTGGGATCACTTTCTATTATCACGCTAAGGGCGGAATTCACCAATAAAACTAATCGCGTTTTAACGTTTGGCTCGCATAATCGCGTTTAGCTGCTGTCACTAGTGTCACTTGTCTGTATTTACCCGACTGCGCGACGCAAAAGAGGGTAATGTGTTTATGTGTTTATCAGTCTATATATGTATGTTTGTTTCTATGTGGCGTTCTAGAGACCAAATGCGTAGGCCGATTTTGATAATTCTTACGTCAATCGATTCGTCTTAACCTTGCGAATGTCACTAAAGACATGACAGTAATCAAAATTCACCACAGCGGCAACCAGACGCCATATTGTCAAAATGAATAAAAAAAAAGTCAACGAACTATGTCAAGTAGGATGTCGTTGAATAGGTATTTTAAAATCATCTTTAGTTTCCTTTTATCATTTTTCATTTTAAATAATAGTTTAGGATATATAAGGTCCCATTAAAATAGTGGGTCAAATTTTAACACAGCGTTCAGTACGTCTAACCAAACATATCTAAGAAAAAAAAATCAGTGATTAAAGTATTTTTATTTTGACCTATATAAAATAATAAATGGCACTCAAGAATAAACACATCCAATAAGGGTAGGTACTTAAACTCGCGCCTCGCACCGCGCGTCGCGCACTTATTTCATTGAACCCCGAGCGAACGTCGAACGTCCGGTCGCTGTTTCTAATTACCTACGCTACTCAATCGTAATAGTTACTTTTGAGTTGTCTACACACCGCATTTTTAGGATAGTGTTGCTAGTCTGGATAAGTAGAAGATAGTAAGTACGCGCAACTCAAGAACAGGCTACCATCGAGTGTGTATAAACTTTCCTCGAACACACATGATTATGAACCGTCTTGTTGCCTAAGAAAAGATTCTAATTTCCCAACACACTTTACCAGGCTTTGGACTGTCTAATTCCGTGCTGAACTGTTATCAAGGTATCAAAGCTATTGCAGTATGTAAGTTGTAAATAAACAAGCGCGCAGTGGAAACAGTGTACTGATATGAATCATTTATGATTATTTTAAAGTTCGATAACAGTAAAACACTGATTCAGGCGTGTTTAAACATTAGAATCAGCCCTATTTACAGTAATTAATTGAAATACTACTTACTCTACGCCGGTAGGTTTAGATTAATTGTTGAACATACCTACTGTTTTGTTCAATGCACTTGCGGGCGCGTTTAATTATGTGTCTTTTCACTTTTAAAAGAGTGTCTTCACTTTTAGTTCCTGCACACGAGTGTAATGATACGGGTGGAGGCCTTCATCACGAAGGAGTTTCCACACGTAAAAATCACTGACATTGAATACACTACCAGCATCGGCCGTGCTCGCCGTGGGGTGTCGTCTAAAGTCTAAAATGTCTTCTTCAAGATGCACTGCATAGCGCGGTCTTCCTGCGTCAACCGCTGGTGGCATGAAGGTGCCTTAATCACGATGGCGCTGTACTGCTCCCAGGATTGTCGCAAGGCTCGGCCGCCTTCCAAATCTTTCATGGTAAAGGATTAGGGCTTGTCGTATACTATTTCCAAGTATTCTTGATTGGTGTACGCGTAATAAGGCATTGTTGTCGATTGTGATAAGTACCTAGGTACGTAATAACACTCACACACTTACATTCGACGTTCGCGAAACATGTTACCGTCTCGGTTGCACGACGAAAACTAAAATTGCGTCATCATTGTCATTTACGACAAGCGCGCGACGTGGGCGCCTGCGAAAGGCTATGTTAGAGTGAGAAGGCACGAATTGATCAACGAACGCGGTGGCCGGTGACGTCGCGTAGGTATTTTGTAGTATTAAGAGATGTGTTTATGCATCGGGTAACCAACATTTTTAGTAAATCGTTAGCTGTTTTTTTTTCATTGTAAGTAAGTATGTACAGTTTATTTTCTTTACCATTGTCTTTATTTTGGTGGTCTGAATGATTTCTAAAAGTTTGTCCCACTATTTTAATGGGACCTTATATAACGATTTAAAGTTGTTTAACAAAACAATCATTCTCGCAAATTTTCTTACTTATTGATTTAAGTTTTTATTTCAAGTATTAACGATATACAAACAATCATGAAGAACAAATATTTTTGGTAAAAAACTAACTTTTCTTCATCGCCAAGTCACCGAGTAAAAAAAGGTTTACCACAAGCTCGATAGATGGCGTTGTTCATTTGATGCACGTTACAAGCTCCAAGGAACTACTTTGGACCGAGCTATGGTTGACTTAAGTTCACGCATTTTTGCTAAAGGTCAAGCATATGTAGCTTTGAGCCGAGTTAGGTCTCTAGAGGGACTAATCATCAGTAGTTTAGACCACCGCAAGTTACATAATAATCCACACGATAAAAATACAAAAACTAATTTTAAATATTTTATTTTTTTATTTTGTTTTTACGCAGTCGGGTTTTTTTGTTTTTCTTTCAATTTTTTTTTTTACTTTTGTTGTATTTTTACAAATGACACTAGTGACAGCAGCTAATCGCGATTATACGAACCAAACGTTAAAACGCGATTAGTTTTATTAATGAATTCCACCCTAAGCCACTTGCAGCATCTAATTATTCTTTAAACTCTAGTTAATATTTTACATTCCGTATGCAGACTGAGATAAAACCATATACTTAGTTGAGTTGAGATTATGCACCAATGCCAGTTTTATCAAAGGCTTCAGGGAAATATAATCTGACTTCCTTTGTTTTCCTATTAACTTGGGTTCCAATAAAATATGTATATTGTTTTCGTGGAATGGAAAAGATTTCTTTATGAAGAAATATAAAATGAAAATTCATTTGAAGATATTTCTTTGACTAATTATTGCAAACATATTCAGTAATATATATCCCAACAATAACATTTCATGTAAAATGTTGCCAAGACGACCACATAAGGTTTGCCCTGTGATAAAAAACTTTTTACAAAAAAATAATAACCGACTTCACTAATAAAAAAAAAATAAAAGGATCAAAATAACTTTAATTTCGGAAGTCGGTGTTAAATATGATACAAATAATACCGAGAAACACCAAAATCACTACATAGTTGCCTATAATATTTGAGGAGTTCCCTCGATTTCACCAAGATTCCATCATCAGATCTTGATTTGGTGACTATGGGACCATTTGGGAAGTATACCCTTTCTAAGAAACAAAAAATTTTTCAAATCGGTTGGCAAGCGACGAAGTTATGCGCGAACAAACATAAAAAAAAAATACAAACATCCGAATTGAGAACCTCCTCCTTTTTTAGAAGTCGGTTAAAAAAGATATCAGATCTCATGTAGAGCCAAGCTTCTGAATCTACACGGCCTAACTCTACCGACCCTAACTTCAAAAATTCTACATATCAGTAAAAATGTATGGCTTCGCCGTTTCGCTGCCGTCGTGGAGGTGATGCGAATATTTAGTTTCTGAAGTAAGTAACGAAACAGCCAAGCTATTCCCACACAACTATCACACAACGTCGTCTAGTCCCAAGCTAAGCAGAGCTTGTGTTATGAGTACTAGACTACTGGTAAACATACTTAAATATTTCTAAATACATACATATTATAGATAAATTACACCCAGACACAGAACCAATTATTTTGCTCATCACACAAACATTTTTCCTTCGAACCCACGACCTCCGGCATAGCAGTCAGGGCCACCAACCACTAGACCAACAGGTCAGTCGAAATAGATTATAGGTATCTAACATTGTTGGGTTACGGATATGTTCGAAAGAATGACTGTGACCTTGGAACACAAAGGGTAACTGAAGGAACACAGGTGGGTGGGTGATCAAGAAAAGTCTTACATGCACTCTCGCTCCACCGAGAGCGATAGAAGTTAACTAATAATAATAGAAAACCCGCCTAAGAAAAAAGGCTGTTGGCATATACAAAAAGAACGCTGGTGGTCTTCGACACCAGGATGCGGGCAGGCCAAGGACCCTGCCACATCTCAATAAAGCCCTCACCAAAAAACTTATAAGACTGGACAGAGGCGGCCTGCGCCTGGTGACGGGGACCATCACCGGACACTGCACACTAAATAAGCACCTCCACACAATAGGCATCACAGACAGTCCCCTGTGCAGAGTATGTTTGGAGGGGGAGGAGACAATTGCACATGTGCTTCTAGACCGCACAGGTGTCACTGAAATACGCACAAGAACCTTAGGATCCCCGAACTCCCTTATTGATGCCCTGAAAAACCTAAGAGGCCTAATCTGTTTTTGGAGAGAGGTGGGCTGGTTGGAATGAGCCCACCTAAGGTTATGGCCTCCACGGCCCACGTACAATGGTCCACATAAGACCAAGTGCAGAAACCATACCTAAATAGATAGATAGATAGAAAAGGCTGTTGATCCTGGTTGTCATTTGTAGATCTTCTTTTTTTTTTTAATTGATATAAACCAGTGCTTGACTGCGATCCCATCTGAAGGTAAGCGGAGATGCAATCATTGATGGTCAGGCGCACTAGTTTATTAAGAGCCTATTCACTCTAGCCTTGAAGACACCTAAATTATAGTTGGACGGGAAGACCGCAGCAGGCAAATTGTTCCAGTCCTTCGATGTACGCGGTATAAACGACGAAGCGAAACGCTTAGTCCGGACCGTTGAAGTTTCAACAACGTAAGACCTATGACAATCGTTCGCTTCGCTGTAAAAGGATCTCTTGTGGAAGACTTTATCTTAGTAAATTAATTCAAGATTATCATTGAGTCAATATTTGCCCAATGAGACAGGGTCGCGAGGACTACGAAGGAGATGGCGGGACGAACCGGACAGACTTTACCAGGACTGGAAGAAGAATTAGAGAAATTAGATTAGGCTCACGAAAGATGGAAGCGGTGGAGAGAGACCTTTGCATAGAGAGTGAGACACAGCCTAGCAAAAAAATGCTAATAAACTTCTTTAAGGGTTCTGCACCCCAAAGGGGAAAAATGAAACCCTTATAGGATCACTTTGTTGTCCGGCTGTCTGTCTATCAAGACTCTTTATCACGGGAACGCGTATAGGTATCGAGTCTCTTGAAGCTGTGAAAAAATCAAACTTCTAGGAAAAAAAGACACAGTCGTTTCATCATCATCATCATCATCCTGCCCTTGTCCCGTGTTATTTGGGGTCGGCTCAACACGTTTTTTTTTTCCATTCTGCCCTGTCACTCGTCATGCTATCACTAACTTCCTTTTCTTTCATATCACTCTTCACACAATCCATCCATCTTTTCTTTGGCCTCCCTCTCCCTCTCCATCTATCCACATGTAAACTCATAACTCTTTTAGTAACATGCGTTTATATCGCAAAAAAACGTAAATTTTTATACTCTGAAGGGAATCAAAATTCATTGGGTACTTCCCGTTGACCCAAAATATTGAAATTTAGCATAGAGCAACGTCTTATAGAACAGGTATAGGAACAAGTGACTATATAGTAAGGTTGTTACGTAAAAAAAAACTTTTTTGCGATTGGAAAAATCTTCGAGACTCCATTCGGGAATTGAACTATTTTCATATGTAGGTAAGTTTGTTCGGAACCTTCATTGTGCGAGCACGACTCGCACTTACGCAGTTTTTTTTTAAACTAACTTAGCCATTTATTTATTTATTTAATCTTCATGCAGCAAAAGGTAAAAAGGCGAACTTAATGCCTTAGGCATTCTCTACCAGTCAACCTAGGGCAGTGGAGAGACAACAATATGGCAGGTGCATAAAAAAAAGAAAATATTATTTAAACAATAAGTATTACAAAATTATATATAAAACTAAAACTAAACATACATACATATGCCATTGCCTCGGAGGACTCAACAGTTTGAGGATATACCTGATTAAACATTTATAATATAGGGAGCTACCAAGTTCTTTCCACGGACCATTTGTTTTGGCAAACAGATAGGTACTTACATTAAAATAATAGCTGCCTATTGCCGTTTAAAATGGAGGATTTCATTAGCAAACCTACCCATTTAGTGAATAGTTTCTAATTACAACAAACGAGCCCAACAAATATCTCACAGCGACCACGATGCGTTTATCAGAACGTCTCATCGATTTCGTGTTTTACTGTGCCACGGAGGATGAAGAAATGAAGTGCTCACGCGTGATTAAAATTAAGATTCCAAATTCAAAATGTTTTTATTTCACAGGTCTACATGGGTATGGTAAATAAATAAATAAATTGAGACCTTGCTTCCCAAATTTCAGGATTCTAGGACAACGGGAAGTAATCGATAAATTTTAATTCTCTTGAGAGTGTCGAAATATACGTTTTTTGCGACATAAACGGCCGTATCTTTTTTTTTGTTAACTTATAAGTTTGATTTTTTCACAGCTTCAAGGGACCGCAGATCTAAATATATGGTTTTAATTTCAACTCGATACCTCCACGCGTTCCTGAGATAAAGGGTCTTGACAGACAGTCAGACAGACGGACGGAAAACCAAATGATCCTATAAGGGTTCCGTTTTTTCCTTTTGATGTACGGAACCCAAAAAATGATGAAATAAATATTATCATTTTGTTTAGTGACATAGTCTTGTAAGGTATCAAAATTAAAGTCTAAAAATACAGTTCCAAAAACAGAAAGTTCCAAACAAGTTACTTTTCAAAAAGTTTAACTTGATCTTTATAGATCTGGATCTGGATTATTCCAGATCTCGTTTGCAATAGAACTAAAATAAATTCCATCAACTACATCAAAGTGTTTGAAAAGCGACTTGTTTGGGTTTCTACAGAGAAATATATACGTTATTAGAAAACTAACTGTACCGTGTAAGTTGTATAGGCACAACTTATTATCGGAATATACACTTTAACAAAAACTCCTAACTTAGTAAATTTAAGAGTCATAAAAAATCCTCCACATCGATGTCGACCGGTAATCGAAACCGACATGTTTGGAACTTTCGGATTTTTGTTACAGTTGAGTTTTAAAACTTTTCGTAGTGTCGGTTGAGCCGGACACATCCCTTTAGACAAACCCTCTGAAAACAATCTCTTCTAGTGTGTGACTCAAACAATAGTATCAACGTGGAAATGTGAACGGATGCGTACGTATCTCCATACAAAACTGATATTTTTGCTACGGACAAAAGTTGAATTGAGCTAAATATAAGTAGTTAGTCACTAATATAATAATAATATTGAATTTTTGCATTAGATTTAATAATGTGACTTAATAAATTCATGATTAATTTTATTTTTATTTTATTTAAATTAAGACATTTTGTGTGTGCTTTTTGTGTATGTGTGGATTGGTATCTATATAATGTATTTGTTTATGTACATTTTGTTATTAGCATAATTTTAAGCCCCTACTAAAATATGGATTTTGTATCTGAAGTAATAAATAAATAAACTAATACCTAAAATTGGATCGTCCTATATTTCATCATCATCATCATTTCAGCCAAAAGAGTTACACTATTGGACATATGCCTCCCCCAAGTGTCGCCATAATGACCGGTCCTGTACATCTCGCATCCATCGGATTCCCAAGACCCTCACCAGGTCATCGGTCCCCTTTGTGGGAGGCCTTCCAACGCTGCGTCTTCCGATACGTGGTGGCCATTCCAGAGCCTTTCGTCCCCATCGACCATCTGTTCTGCGAGCAATGTGCCCTGCCCACTACCCCTCAAGTTTGGCGATTTTTCGGGATATTTCTGTAACCTTGGTTTTCCTGCGGATATCTTCAGATATGCTTATATCTTCGCCCTATATTTAACATGTAATAGTATCCGCTCCAACTTAGCCTTCCATTCTCATCATACTCCTGGCACTCACACATCCTCACGACTAATTACTTAATTCAACCACACAGAAAACAACAGGGCTTGGTCTGATGACGTCACCAGTTGGTACCACCATAAACCGATGGGGAATTACAGTCATTGGGCAGTCTACTTTATAGACACACGGTGTGGGTACAATTTTATGAGGGGACTAGCTTCGGCCCGCAGCTGCGACCGCGTCACAGTTGGAAATTATCCCAGAAGAACTTACTTTTACTTAAAATATATACTTTTTTCTTTCTAACACATTGCTTTTACAATATTTTTATTTTTATATATTTTATTAACGTATCATTTATTAATAATGGTAATTATTTATTTTACTTGCTTTTATTTATATAGGCTCTTTTTTATAATGTGAATGTGAGAACACTGTAGACTCCGCGAATTCTTAGGTTACTTTTGATTATGATTATTTTTATTGTACTTTTTAGTACAATATTGACTAGTCTACACTGTCCTTACATAATATCTACATACGCTGTAATATAAAAATATTTTAACAACAATTTATTTTTAAAAAGTAACCATGGTGTTTCTTGCCAGTTCTTCTCCATAGGAAACGACCAATTTGGAACCGTGCCCTAACTTCTGACGTTTTATAAGTGACCATGTAGGCCTATGTGAAATAAAAAACTTTTGACTTTGACTTTGAACTGCTGGAGTGAAAAAAAAATATACATACGTCTTAATCATAACTTTGAGCCATTTGAATCATTACAGTCACCACGGCCTGTCATGCAGACGAAACCAATAGCGCGGCACGCGAATATTAACCACATCATTCTACGAGCTCTTGTTACCGTCGGTGTTTCAGCTATTTTAGAACATCATAGCCTGCCGCACAATTATGATAAAAAATCGGACGATGAAGATAGGTAGGCCTTCAAAGTATAATAATAATAAATTTATTTGATAGCTAAACAATCTCGGGTTAAAGGTATTAGGTACATACTTTTTTTTATTGGGGGGGAAAATCATCTTATGACAAATACCGCTCTGGTGCGGAGCGGGAGATAGTGTCAGACTTTTACTGACTAAAAACCCACTCCCGTTCCTTCTTTGCCTTCGACCCAGGGCCCCGGGTTTCGCTTTCACACTACCCGTGGCCCTAGTAGGCTTCGACCCTGCTGGGCCCCTACGATTTGCTGACATCTCCTTGAGCCGCGCGTGGCACAGTACGCGCCGTCGACGACTTGGGCTCCGTCCGGACGGTTACCGGACGGTCGGACGGTGAGCCACCCATTGCTCGTCGTCCGCAAGCCCGCTCCTACGGTGGCCGGAAATCGGGATCGAAATCCCGGCGGCGGTTGGAAAGAATACCTACTTAAGGATAGCATTATCCCATCTTCTTAGCTCGTCGTGCTGTGTTGGTGCGGAGAACTTCGAGTAGCAGAAATATAACAACCTCATCGATAGTTATATTTTGGAGCCATTGGTGGTTGGAACTCTTCAACCGTGGGATCCAAGTGTTCATACACTATTTAAAGATTTATGCAAATGCCTAGTTGAAACTTCGCGTGACCCAAAACCTGGCTCTTTCCTCGGACAGAGAGAGTATAGTAAGTATTTTAAAATATTGTTTAGTTGTGAATAAGTGGTCTACTTTATAATCATCATCATCTTCCTGCCCTTGTCCCATCTTATTTGGGGTCAGCGCAACACGTTTTTTTCTTCCATTCTGTCCTGTCAACCGTCATGCTATCACTAATCTATATACATATAATAAAACAGTAAAATTCTTTTGTGATGGTATTAGTTGGCGCAAAAACTACTGAACCGATCCTGTTCAAATTTTGCATACACAATCCTTATAGGTCAGGGCAACTGATAGGCTATAAACTATCACGCTATTTGCTATGTGGGGTGAGCAATAATCCAAAATGTAGGTATTGAACGACATTTGCCGCGAGTTCAATTCCCAGCTACAGTTAAAAATTTTGACATTATTTTGTCTTATTTTTTTGTATTAAAATAACTTTTACCATTTTTTCAAAATAAAATTGACATTTCTATTCGATATCTTCTAAATATTTTGTAAAAACTAATCAAAACACATAATAAAATCAAAGCGACGAGTAAAATCACGTACTATAATGTTACATTATTCCATTTAGCTGCAAATTTAACTTCTAAAACGAAAATCATCACGCTATCATCGTTAGGGAGCCAACCAGTCAATTATGACGTTTATATAAGAACGTCTATTTTATAGCTTATTCATCGAAGACCGCAGCGCAGTGGTTTCGTAACTAGACTTTCATGTAATGTGAAGGTGGTTCAAATCCCATACGGCTCTCTTAGGAGAAATTTTTGTTCTATTTTGTCATCGTGAATAAGATTTTTTTATATATTTTTGCATGCTTACAATTTTTTTTTATAAATCTACGTATATAATATATCTGTAGAAATTTTTAGTGAAATGCGTATTATTAATTTTAGAAATCGATGTAGATAACTTTTATACATTTAAATTGTTGGAATTGGAACTTGATAATTGTCTTACTTAGGCTTTGTTTCATCGCAATGAAAGACAAACGGTATGAAATCAAAGTTTTCGAGAAGTAAAATATGACACCATAAGCAATTCAGATACTCGCAACGCCATCTAAAGACTCAAAGTAGAAATAATGATGACAATGACGGTTGAACTTCATATTAAATTTTATAGATGGCATTGCGTATTTTACGTAATTTTCTGAGTGGCAGAAGAATGGCCATCGCCCACGTTTACAGTTATGGTTAAACTGGTGTAAGACGAAGGCATTTTTAACAATCCTACTGCTTATTTTTATTATTTTTTTCCCATTATTGTAGCAAGCTAATTGACCGTGATTATTCAAGGGATACCATCCAAAGACGATAAAAGTAAATACCTATATGTATTTAATTATTCACTTTAAAATAACACGGCCACATTTTCGGAAGGGGGTTACAGGGTACCTTGCGTTGGATGGTCCCCAGGTGGACCGATGACCTGGTGAGGGTCGCGGGAATCCGATGGATGAGAGGCTCACAGGACCGGTCATTATAGCGACACTTGGGGAGGTTTATGTCCAGCAGTGGACGTCTTTCGGCTGAAATAATAATGATGATGATGGCACCTTTTTTCTTTTTTTAAGGGTGGAAATCATCGAATGACTTCTCCCGCTCTGGTTGGAGCGGGAGGACGTGTCAATCTTTTACTGACTTTTTTTTCCGGTGGGAAAATCATCTTATGACATCCCCCGCTCTTGGGCGGGGCGGGAGATAGTGTCAGAATCTTTTACTGACTAAAACTACACCTGTGTCTATCACTACGCGCTGTTGAGGATTGGGCTCGATCCGGTCAACTACAGGACGGCTAGCTACCTATTGCTCGACGTCCGGAAGCCCGCGTCTACCGTGATTGGTAGTCGCGGTCGGAATCTCGGCTCGGCGTGAGGCCGTTCGTTCCCTAACGCGTGCGGCCTCCGCCTTCGCTAGCATTAAGGCTTTGCAGAAGGAGGCGAACGCCTGCCATTACTCCTCGCTCTGGATCAGAGCCCGGCGCGAGAGGTCACTGACGCCGATTACCTCCACGAGGACACGGCGGTGCTCCGCCCTTGCAGGGCACATCTCCACTGTGTCCTCCGGCATGATGGCACCTTGCGGATTAATAATGGTGTGTTTTATTATTTACAGTCACTGCTTCATATAAAACGGGATCGAATGTGTTTTTCTGATCACAGTTCGACAACGTATAATGTATCTCAGATTCCTTGCTGCCTTACGTCGATATCTGGACGTTACCTCTTTGCAATGAGTGGTGACCAACACTGGAACAACCCTCTAAGGGAGGCCAGTCTCAGGGATAACACTTATCGGCTGCTACATTTATTAACCGTAATTTCATTGTTTTATGGATAAGCTCAGGACTGTTGTGGGTGTTTCGAACGGTTTCTGTTCTGGGTTCGGTTGAAAGTACCCTGATATTACCATTTTGTGAATCGCCTGGAGGACTCGGTGTAGCATGCGGTGGAGGTCTATCCATCTTGAGTGAACTGCCGTGTCCTCATAGAGGCAATCGGTGTCAGTAATTTCTCGGTTTGGCCATCAATATGCGAGTTCGATTGAACGGGGATACACGCGCACAAGTTTTCGCCGTAGTTCATTCATAAGTTGGAGACTCTTAGGTAGTTCCCACTATGGAAAAATGATTTGTCTTATATACGGGGATATCAATTAAATACACACCAAAATATCCTAGGTAAATGAACAAGTAATTCTAACGCTTAAAATGATCAAACTGCAATAATCAATGCAAGCATGCTCTCGCAAATTCTTCATAAGTACTGTTGTGGAAGAAGATAGTTGATGATTTATTTATTTATTTATTTAATCCTTTATGCACAAATGTACAGCGGCGGACTTAATGCCTGCCGGATGATGATGGTAGTTTTGGGATTCACTTAAGGCTTTTCACTATCAGTGCACGTTATCCAGCTGAAGGTCGGTGTCCCGATTATGCTCCTTCGTTTACCTCTATCAAAGCTGTCTAACTGCTTAAACTCTTCAGTGAAAAGTTATTGAGGTGAAAATTGTTATGGGAAATAACTCTTTCGATCAATCTTGCAGCCCTTGCAGACATCGGCCCTAGAGGGCCCTATCCATTTGCTGAAATCTCTTTGAGTCGCGCGTAGAATACTACGCGCCGTCGATTCAGGACTGCTTTGACCAGACGGCCGGACAGCACCACCGCAATCCCGTGTTTGCAATGGCTGGGAATTGCCTTGCGGCTTCCAACACCCGGAGCGTCCCTTGCAGCGACCGCTGAGGAGTCAGGATGTCCTATCCCTCATAGTTTCAGCCACCTTCTTTGATCGTAGTGCGTCAATGAAGGAGGCTACTGGTTGTCATTTTCTCCACCAATCGCCCCCATAAGGACAAGGCGGCGCCGGCTCTCCGACCAAGCGGGACTGACTTCCACCGTATTCTCCGGGTGATTCGCACAATGGTGAGACCCGAGTGTTTCTTCCCGCTGAATTCGACACAGATACCTTCCGAAACACCCACAACCGGTGAGTCCTGCACAAAAAGAGGATGCCGTGACGCCTCTGTAGACACTTCTCAAAGACAGGCATTACCGCTGCGATTTGATTGTGGCGTGCTCACTGTGGCGAGGGGTTAAAATCATACAATGTTGTTTTACCAGAACATAAACCAGAAACATACATAAACTAATAATAATAATAATAATAATAATAATCATTTATTATCAGGCAACTAAGGCCCATAGATAACATACACAAATAATCTTACAAAATAATAAACTAATACATAAGTATAAAAGAAAACTAGGTACTATTGCACACGAAGTAACGGCGTCGTGCTCCGCTGCGAGGTCGGTATCCTTCCACGAAATCGTCGATACACGACACCCTTCGGCCAAAACTCTCCTTTGAGGAAGGTCTCCAAATGGTGAGTTGGCACCCGAACCACAAACGACTTGAAATTAGTGTTATGGCGCGGCTCCAACTGCACGACTCTCAAAGTCCAGTCAGTCTTAACGCGTACATACTCCACGATCTCCTCAGCCTTCGTGGTGTGATGTAGCCTCGAAACGTACAGCTGCGTCGTAGGTACTGCTGGACGCAGCAGCTTGTTGGGTCCTGCCAGTGCGGTACCACACTGGTTCTGACAAGTAGGCTTCTTCCTCTTCTTCTTCTCTACCTTAATGAAGCCATCCTCATCGCTCTGCTTGCCCCCTTTTGTTTTACCTGCTTGTCGCGTTGTTTGCGACACAGCAGGTTTGTTTGCAGCAACAATAGCGGAATAGGCACGTTTAGGGGTCGACGTACCTACATGCGTCACCACTTCGACCGGTGACGATACAGCGACGGCAGCGGTGGAGCAAGATGCAACGCAAGCATTATCAGCAGCGGGTGACGCACTGCAGCTCGCCGACTCAAAACTGCCGATGTGTGCATTTTGTGCTCCGCGACGTATGTTCACGCTGGAGTTGTTAGGCGCCCTACTTTCCGAAACAGCGTTGCGCAACAACTCTACTTCGGCACGCAGCGCACCTATGGTGGTATTGGACACCTCCAGCTTGGATTGTACCTCGGCCAAGCTTACTTTCAGGGTTGTTATGTCCTTCAGCAACCTGGTGACATCGACGTGGTCGAACGTGACGGGAGGCAATTTATGCAGCTCCTTCGCCACGAAAGCGGGCACGTCATCCGGGTCGGTGCTCTTCATCATTGTGATGATATCCTGCACACTTCTCTGGCCGCCATCCCTCCGTCGGGATTGCATCTGGTCAACTTTGCCCAGTGCTTGGAACAGCAGCAACTTGGCACTGCTTATCTCCTCTTCGAACTACTAATGACTTTTCCCTTGGGGTAGGCAGATATGCCAACTGCTACGACCCATACTCTTTCTATTCATTGACGTTCATACATCTGGATCTGGACGAGTACATAACATGTTTCCTGAAGGTAATTTGTGTTTTTAACCGACTTCTAAAAAAGGAGGAGGTTCTCAATTCGGATATTTTTACCTTTAACCGTTTTATGTTAAAGTACAATAAATTATTGCGATGCTTTCGGAATGAATTGCAAGCACAGATTGATTGTACAGTTTTACGAACTTAACGCAGACGAAGTCGCGGGCAACAGCTAGTTTATTAATAAGACAACATCTAGTCTACAATATCTGTTAGTAATTCTTATATCTACGTTAGTTCATCATCAAATATAAATAATAATAAACGAAAATAATAAAATAAAATAGACTAATAAAATGTTCATTAAATAAAAATGTCAAAATTACAATGTCAGTGATACTTAAAATGCTTAAATCAAAACAATAAAATAATTTAAAATTTAATTACGATAAAAATAATTAATTTATAATAATTTAAATGCCTTTTGAATTGAAAGGCTAATAAAATAAAGTTTAGTAGGTTTTTCATGCTAAGTTTCATCAAAATCCATTCAACCGTTAAAAAATAAAGACATAAAAACATAATAACAACACAGACAGACAGATTTTAGTATTTCAAATATTAGAATGGATTAGTATCAAAGTGTAGTAGGTTTATTAGTTCATGTTTCACATTGTTCTATGAGTGTCGGCAAAAGATTTGTACATTTTATACGATTAATTTAGTAATTACGGCTATTAATTTTTTAGTATGTCGTAAAACATCGATGGAAGATATGTATTATTGTTTATTTTATGTACTGGCTATTTTCATAAAGACACCGTAGATGCAGACTTGCGGACGATAAGCAATGGGTAGCATGGCGTCCGGCCGTCTGCACTGTGTCCAAATTTTTTTTTTTTTCGGTTTGGAAAATCGTCTAATGACGTAACCCGCTCTTGGGCGGTGCGCGAGGGCGTGTCAGACTTTTACTGACTAATAACCCACTCCTGTTCCTGAGGTTGGAGTTAACTCTAATGACGTCATCAGAGTAGATACTTTACACTCGCATTTTTGAACGCGAACATAGAGTTCAATGCCAAGCAAGTATCATTTATGGCCACTTACACCAACCTACCCTGCTCGGAGTTAGAGTTAGTTGGGTTAACTCTAGCGTAGCTACTTGAGTTATAAAAGAATGACCCAGGGTTGCAACCCGAAGCATTTTGAACGGTTGAAATAGCGACTCTACCCTACTCTGGTTATTTTTGAACGACAGATATCCAGATAGGACCGACCCTGAGGGTCGAAAGTTCCACGCGTACTTCAGAGAGATGTTAGGAAAACCGCAGGAGCCCAGCAGGGTTCATGGCCGCTGGGGCCATGGGGAATTTCCGGTAAGGTAACCTGTGGCCCTAGAATGCAAAGAGAAACTGAACTGACTTAGTAAAATCTGACACGCTTTCAGGCTCCACCCTAGAGCATGAGAAGTCATTGAATAAATTCAGCAGCGCATGTTTTTTTTTTGTAGTTGGGAAAATCATCCAATGGCATCCCCCAATCTTGGGCGGAGCGAGGTCACTAAATTGGTCTGACTAATGAAATATAACTTTGTAATAGTTACCTCAATAACATATTTAAAAATCAGACATGTAAAAATAAGTAAAGTTTATTTACTTTTTTTGGAGCTTTAAAGCGTCTGACAGAAGTTTTGGTCCATGGAAACTGTCTTGGAACACTTTGTCATGGAACACTTATGATACTACTGAATAATATTCTACAAAACATATAAAAATCAGCCATAAAAAAATAAGTTAAGTAACTCGTTATTTTTAGTTCCCTTTCTCACCTGGTACCTACTCAGGGGCCCCAAGGGGGAGCTCCACAAGTACACAGGTATTCAAAGCACATGAGACGCTACTGAGACCCTAAGGTTTCATCCATGTGAAAATAAGTTATGTCTGACAGCTCTGGGATCTTAGTATATTAGTAGGATTTTTCTTATTATTTCTTAATTATTCCAAATAAATAAAATTAAAAGTGCCTGTTAATTGAAATAAAGGCTTTGAGTTTTTGTTCAGGGTGCTTGAACATTTGAGTCAACAGCTCCAAAGAATGTACTCGACACCCAATCCTTATTTTAACCTTTTTGAAGGACAATACCAATATAATGTGTATATCTTTCGCCGACCTTCAATTTAGGCCAAAAATATCCTTTTATTAGCCTTCCACTTATCCTTTTTACCATCGAAGCAAACCTTTCTCGGATTTAAACCCAAATCACACTCGACCTCCGCGTCGCTCCTTTTTAGACTAATTATATCACTTGAGAGGAAATTGGTGTCATGTCAAAAGAAATTATATTATCATTGCAGCTGTATATTTCGAATACTGTAGCTACATTATCGACATTCGGTGAATATTCGCGTTATTGCGATCTATGTGGTCGAATAAGTAGTTCGTCGAATCGCGAAGTATTCGGGCGAACATGAATGCTTGTCACTAATTCAATACATTATTTACAAATTGTTTTGCAAAATAATGAAGAAAAAATTGTGGTGTTGGTTTTTTTTTAGGTGGGAAAATCATCTAAATATAAATCCCGCCCTTGGGCGGAGCGGGAGATAGTGTTAGACTTTTACTGACTGAAAACCTACTCCTGTTTGTGTGTACAATAAAGTTTTATTCTATTCTATTCAAATTATGGACGCTGGACTACAGCTCTATAGACTGATTTGGTACGGAAGCAAACCAAATCCGTGGTCCGTCCGGACCTTTGCCCGTATAATAATAATAAAGTTTATTTGTTTACATAAAGTGTTACAAAGTTAAATGTGACACTGAATCTCTGTCGCAGGATCCAGTCTCTTTCGACGGACAATATTAATTATTTTTTTACAATAAGTAATAGTAAAGACCAAAGGTAACCAAATGTATGTATATTATGATGAGTGTGAATAAGTGCAAAATAAATAAATAAATAGGTGTGTGTAATGTTAATGAATATATTACAATTTAATAGATATTTGATAAAAGGTTTTCCGTTTCGGCATAGTCAAGTCCTAGCAGCCAAACTTGAACCTGTTTCTTGCACTCAAACTTTGTTAATAGAAAGAGGTTTATTTTTTTATTAACTCTTTCATACAGAAACTGCCCAATGCATAAAAAAGCTTTATGACCAAATTTAAGTTTGCAGAAAACTCTGTTCTACTTAGGTTTTCTGCGTGTGCGCTGGTCTATCACCTCAGTACCAATTGCACTTGTATGTTAATGCTATTACAAAAGACTACTGATATTTTAACTATATTTTTATCTATTCAGTCCCTACGCAATAACAGGTCCCGTGTCAAGCAACAGGCGTGCCAACTAAACAAAACTAATTAATATCGGCAGTGCTGCCAACTTCATTCCATACTTTTAATCAGTTCAAGTTGCGTCTCTGAACTGTTAATTGCGTTGTTGTATCTATATTCTATAGCTTTGTCGTATTTATTTATAGTAAAATGACTAAGTATTTGTAATACAGTATTTTCAAAGGAGTTTGTTATGAAATAAAATAAAAAAAACGAATCCTAGTTTTATATTTGACTGGCCTGTTGGTCTAATAGTCAGTGGCCCTGACTGCTATGCCGGAGGTCGTGGGTTCGATTCCCACCCAGGACAAATGTTTGTGTGATGAGCACGATCATTTATTCTTTGTCTGGGTGTAATTTATCTAAAATACGAGTATGTATGTATTTAGAAATATATAAGTATGTTTACCAGTTGTCTAGTACTCATAAACAAATAAATTATTTGTATTTGTATTTGCATAACACAAGGTCTGCTTAGCTTGAGACTAGACGGCGTTGTGTGATAGTTTAAGTAAAAAAAATAAAAAAACATAACTGTAGGGATCTAATACACAATAGCATACATTACTTTAATATATCAACTAAAGAATAAAAAAAAAACTGGGCAAGTGCGAGTCGGACTCTCGCCCTGAGGGTTCCGTATAAACTTACCTATGTAAATAGTTCAATTCCCGAATGGAGTCTCGAAGATATTTCTGAATCGCAAAATAAGTTCTTTTTTTGTGACATAACAACAAATGTTTTGTTTTCAGATTTATTCCTATACTTATGCTATGAGATCTTGCTTCCTGCCAAATTTCAGGATTTTAGGTCAACGGGAAGTACCCTATGAATTATGAGTGTTGAAATATATGTTTTTTGCGACATAAACAGCTGTATCTTTTTCGTTCGTTAACTCAAGAGTTTGATTTTTCCACACCGTCAAGGGGCCGCAGACCTGAGTATAAGGTTTTAATTTTAACTCGATACCTTCACGTGTTCCTGAGATTAAGGGTCTTAACAGACAGACAGACGGACGAACCACAAAGTGATCCTATAAGGGTTCCGTTTTTCCTTTTGAGGTACGGAACTCTAAAAATATGTACTGTGAAACTTCTACATATATAGAAAACCGATATTTGGGATGTACTTTTTTAACTGACAATTGCTTATCCTCTCGAAAAATAACGTTTTTTTTTTTTGCTTGACATTTTCAGGTTTCTTAATTTTCTTATATTTTAAGTACAAGAAAGTACATAAAATTATTCAAGGGTTTACAAATTGGGTAATGATATTTTACTTTTTTCTTATTTGCTTGTCGTAATGGACAAAATCACAAACAAAATACACCTTCACACTTTTTTCCAATGATCAATTATTATTAAAAAAAAGAAAAGTCCCATTTGATGAAATACCACAAAATACTGAGAATGGGCCTCATCAGAAGGCTTACAGTCGCCCAAAGGGCAATGGAAAGGGCTATGCCCGGAGTTTCCTTGCGTGATCGCATAAAGAATGAAGATATCCGCAGGAGAACCAAGGTCGCCGACATAGCCCGAAGAATCGCCGAACTAAAGTAGCAGTGGGCAGGGCACATTGCTCGTAGAACGGATAGTCGATGGGGCCAAAAGGTTCTAGAGTAGCGACCGCGCACTGGAAAACGCAGCGTTGGAAGGCCTCCCACAAGGTGGACCGACGACCTGGTGAGAGTCGCGGGAGAGCGGTGTATGCGAGACGCACAGGATCGAACGTTGTGGCGTCGCTTGGGGAGGCCTATGTCCAACAGTGGACTTCTTTCGGCTGAAATGATGATGAATGATGATGACTGAAAAACTTACTCAAAACCCAGACAATTAAATAAAATTTATAAAAATAGCCTAAACAAACTAAGGAACAAGATAGCCTCTAGCCCGATTGTACACGGACGAGACTACTTTAATTATGCAATGTGGTATGCAACTGGCCTATATCCACGACGTGAGTCTGACGAGGCGATTCATAAACTTTAAATGAAACTTCACGACTGACTGTAGGCGCAGGGTGACTAGACTTATTTTGGGTTCTCTTCGCATTGCAAAATGGTCACATTTTGGAACAGGCAGACACGTCAGTGTCTGCCTGTTCGTCTAGTGGTTAGTGGCCCTGATTGCTATGCCGGAAGTCAGGGGTTTGATTCCCACTGAATATTTGTGTGATAAGCAAGATCATTAGTTCTGTGTCTGGGTTTCGTTAGAAAATTACAAGTTTAATTATCAGTTGTCTAGTACTCATAGCACCAGCTTAGTTTGGGACTCATTGGTATAAGATAGCTTAGTGTGTTAATTGTGGAATACTATTATTTAATTTGTTTGCCAGAATTTTAGATATCTAAGTGACAATCTACTTAACAAGTTATAATAATAATATTCCACAACTATTACACAACGTCGTCTAGCCCCAAGCTAAGCAGAGCTTGTGTTATGAGTACTAGACAACTGATAAACATTCTCATATATTTCTAAATACATACATATTATAGATAAATTACACTCAGACTCAGAACAAATGATCGTGCTCATCACACAAACATTTGTCCTGGGTGAGAATCGAACCCGTGACCTCTGGCATAGCAGTCAGGGCCACTAACCACTAGAGTAACAGGCCAGTTTGAAGTTGTAATCTGCTAGGATAAAAAAATCTCGTGTCACAGTCTTTATAATCGAACTCCTCCATAACAGATGACAGATCATAATCATCTTCCTGCCCTTGTCCCGTGTCATTTGGGGTAGGCGCAACACGTTCTTTTCTTCCACTCTGCCCTGTCACTCGTCATGCTATCGCTAACTTCCTTTTCTTTCATATTACTTTTCGCACAATCCATCCTTATTTTCTTTGGTCTCCCTCTACCTCTCCGTCCACCCACATGTATGCTCATAACTCTTTTAGTAACATGCGTTTCATCCCTCCTCTTCACATGACCATACCAAGACAAACGATTCCCTTTCAACTTTTCAGTCATTCGTTAAAATTTCTTTTGGCGCGCTAAACAGTTTTTGTGGCTATTGAATGAGAAAGGTGCTTTACCATGAAGTGTTAATATGTCAAGCTTGTGAGTGAGAAAGAGGGATGGAGCTATACATACACCCTATACACCACTAATTTTTAATTAGTACAAATACTCAAAGGGCTTATTAGAAAAGGTCTTGTTATTATTTAAGTAAAGTCTCAATAAATAATATTCATAAACAGCAAAGTTATTAGCGTATGTTTATATCCCAAAATGTCACTTAATTTATGGAAATATTGTACAGGCTATTGATTATGAATGAATAAATGACGATCAAAATGGAAAAACACTGCGCGTAGTATTTTCTTTCTTTCATATATTATGAATTTACCAATTATGACAAATTTTCGTGGACAATTTTGGGAATTTGTTTTTATTGCAAAAACATGATCAGTTTCGGGTACGGGTAGAGCACCATGTTTTTTTATAAAAATGGGGTGTATACACCCTGTATTGCTCCTTCCCTTTAACAGTTCAGTTTAGGTCGTCAAATGCATCGCGTTAAGAGCTCGTGGTAGGTAGGGCCTCTGAGCTGTCACGCTCAGCTGTATAACGCTCGTTCGGGTAATGTCGGCTAATGCCGGCGCACCTTACCCGAACGGTTATAATCTATACATATAATAAATCTATAGAAGTTTTTAGTTGTGCACGCATCACGTAAAATGTACGAAATCGTACAATAAAATTTTGTGTAACTTGATATATTACTTAGGCATTGTTTCATCGCAATCGGTTGACTATATCGAAAGATATATAACATTAATTGACTGTTAGGCGGTACGAAGTTCAACGGGGCAGCTAGTTTTGTAATAATATATTAATCACGTCTTGGTGCAGTATTCACTTCTGCCTTTAGCACAAAGAGTTCTTTTAAAAAAAAAAAAAACAATGCAGTAGCAGTGTTTTGTCTTTACCACCATTAACCGCCAATAAAAGAATAGATCGGCCATCTTTCTAAGATGGCGTTCGCGCGTTTGTATGACAGTATCGCGCTGTTTAGCGCGCAGTCTATGATGGAACATGGGCCACAACTCGCCCAGCCTTCATCAAGTAACTTTGCCACAGTTCGTTATAAGTTCGACTAGAATTGGGGCTGTGAGAACAGCGGAATAATAGTACAGGATATTAATGATTTGACTTTTATTTTGCAACATATATAAAAATGAATACACAAATACAGACATTCATGTCAATAATATGCAGGGTAAGTTACATATTTATATCAGCAGGAGAACCAAGGTTACCGATTTAGCCCGAAGAATCGTTAAATTTAAGTGGCAGTAGGCATCTCAACGCTCAGTCACGTGGTCAGAACAAAGGAATCGGAGGCCTGGCCTACTCGAGGCGTTCGATGCAAACGAAACGATCGTAACTTGGCTAGGGGGGCTGGTCCTCAGGACACTTGTCCTCAACATGAAAGTGTGACCCACTCAATCCCACGTCAGCCTCGTCTAGATTGGTCTCCAATATCGCCAATGTCTATCTTGAAACGTATTCATCGTCACATAGTTTAAGAATGCTAGATTCTATCATTCTTTCGTTAACCTTAAGTTTAGACTTCTGAGCCTCCATCAAAGACCAATTCTGAATATACGACCTGCTTCTGAAGAGGCTCTCGTTGAGCAGTTTGATCAATGGCTTGATCCAAAACGTATTACCTGCTCTTGGACATGGCGCGTATTGTTAGGTGGTTCCTTCTTCAGTAGCGCTGACCACTATTCCCTATTACCAACGCAAAAAATTAAAAAAAAAAATTGTTAATAGGTTAATATATTCTACACCAGCTTTTGCCCGCGACTTCCTCCGCGTAGAGGTCGAAAATGGTTTTATTAGGTTTTTTGAGATACGAAAATATGAAATATTATTTATTATCTTCGTCGTGTGTGATAGTCCATTGAATTGTATGGCGAGCGATATTGTATCTTAAGATAAAATATTATAGTATCTTAGCCGTGTGCAGCGCCCCTTAGTGAACTCCACTGCGGATGACGTAACCTACGACAAACTTATTATTTTCGGTTTGTATAGTAATCGGGTCTAGGGATCGAACCGCAAAATTAAGTTTGTTTTTTATTGTATATCCTTTTCCGGGATAAAAAGTAACCAGGGTGGTGCCCAGGATATTAAAGAATAATAATACACAAGTTTCATCGTAATCGAACCGGTAGTTTTTGCGTGATGCCTGAACAAACAGACAAACAGACAAAAAATAATTTAATCGCATTTTTGGGTTCGGTGTCGGTCTAGTAACACGCCCTGCCATTTATTTTTTTGATATCTTCAATGTACAGAATTCTCACTTCTACAGATTTATTATAAGTATAAATAAAAAATTAATGGAATAATAATACACCTTGAATATCAAAGTTTCCTGTTCAACGCTATTCGCTATCGTTATGGCCAAGCCACAGCCCACCTACGCTCCTTCCAGTAGGAATAGATTTCGTAATAACTACCTTAACAGAGCAATTGTGAGCGATTTATTTGAAGGAAGACCTATCAAAAGGCAATGGTCAACAAAGGTCACCTCTGACCATACTTTTTTTTATTGTTTGGAGGTAAGCGGAACAGAGTGTAAAGTCCCGCAAACCTCCGTTGAAAAGGGAGGTTCCACCGACCAGAAGGGTGTTATGCCCGGTGGGCAACTGCCCGATAGATGCTTTTCGGGCTGTTCTATATGTTCTAATCGTGCGGAGAACTTTCATTGTGCGATGCAGGATTAGTTCTTATGTGACGCCATAGATGTCGCTACAATTGTCTTTTGACCATAAAATTAATAAGTACCTACGGTAGAGATATTTATTCTGGAATTTCATCAAAATAACGTCCATCGGTTTGACATTTACGGAAACTTTTGAACTGTTAAGAATTTCAGTTAATTGTTACCGCGTTTCAAAGTATTAAATCAATTTGAAGAAACCAGAAATAGGAAATTGTTGCCGGGTGACGGCAAGTCCTTTTGGAGTACTCACTTTTGGCAAAGATAATTTTACTTAATACAATTCAACATACAATTAATAATATTCGATTCAATCAATTCTGATAATAATAGAGAGAAGTAATGGGCCAGTGGTAATTGCCCTGACTTACGAGTTGTGGGTTGCGGGTTCAAACCCAGCCAGGTGCATTACCTCGTGTAATTTATTTCATCACCAGCGGGGGGCTAGCCGAGTTTCGTTTCGATTCTCTTACATCGAACGCCTCGAGTAGGCCACGCCTCCGATTCCTTTGTTCTGATGTCATCTCAACGCTCAGTCACGTGGTTAGAATAAAGACCGGACCCGACGTACGGCGAGTAACCACCCTTACGTTGTTGTATCTTCAACGGTCCGGATTAAGCGTTTCGCTTCGTCGCTTATACCGTGTACACCGGAGGACTGAAAGAATTTCCGCAAGCCCACGCGAATGGTGGCTGGAAATCGAGATCAGGATGCCGGCAGCTGGATGTGAGGAAGTCCAGTCCTCCCCGCAGTGGTACTCCGCCCAAGCGGGGCACACCTCCACCGTATGCTCCGCCGATCCCGTGTGTCCTCCGATGCCTAAGACATTAAGTCCGCCTTTGTACCTTTGTGTTGCATGAAGTTTTAACTAAATAAATAAATGTATAAATAAACTTGCTCACTCTGAACTTTCAAAAACCGTTTTAAAAGTCAAATCAAACAGTATAAATAAAATTGAACCGAAACTTATTGGCCATTCTTACATAAAACGGACTGTGTAAATCCAATACAATAATGTTGCAATAAATATCAATCGTATACATCGGTACGACCGATACATGTCTCTGTTACGTTAAATTCACAAAACAAAATACGGTACCATAGTGATGGAGAGATGGAGATGTCAAAAAGTATCGATAGTTTCAAAATAGCAATTTCGTTTTCGATATATTCCCAAAAACAAATCAATGTATCGACACGTTTATTTTATTTTAGTTTTGCTTTTGACCTGATGATAAACTATGATGTAGTCGATAACGAAGCTGGTGGCCGATATGTTTTCCCCTTTCGTGTTAGGTACTGTATGTTTTTACGGATTTAAACTCCAGCCTGTTGATGTAGCATATTGTTAGGTTTAATTAAAAACAAAAATAATCGTTTATTTTACTGGCAACATTTGTAAAATGATTAAATAAGTGCAGATAAGTTTTATTGTAATAGCAACACCGTAAACTTGCATTTGAAAAAAAGACGCGCCAACGCTTTTTTTCGGTTCCGTTGGTCATGGAAGAAAGACGTGCTTTGCACCTGAGTTGAGTATCAGTGGAGATATATGGTGATCTACAGTAATATTACAGGTAAATTAATGTTAATCATGAATGATTGTAATTATTGTTATGGAAGGAATAAAAGATGTGATTGTGTAGTGTATATTATTTGGTTTTATAGTACAATGAAATTAAATGAATTCGTAAAGTATTTCAGTGTTTTCTATTATTTATTCTATCCCCTATAATGGATATATGCAGCTTAAATAGATAAATTTATAGTTACCCATGAAGCGTTAGAAGGAGATTCTAACAATATAATAGCATAATCAGCCTTATAATGTTCCCATGACTGGGACTCAGGCCCCCTCTTTAGAAGAGAGAATGGGTAATCTACCACGCGGGCCCAGTGCAGATTGGTAAATGTCACGTCTTTGAATTTTTTGATCTCAGATGTTTTCCTTCACCGTTTTGTGAGCTCTGCCCCCCTAGCCAAGTTACGGCTGTTTCGTTTCGATTCTCTTGCGTCAAACGCCTCGAGTAGGCAAAGCCTCCGATTCCTTTGGTTCTGACCACGTGACTAAGCGTTGAGATGACATCAGAACAAATGAATCAGATACGAAAAAGAATTGAAACGAAATGGTCGTAACTTGACTAGGGGGGCTGGTGATGAAATAAATTACACGAAGTAATGCACCTGCCTAGGTTTGAACTCGCAACCTACAAGTCGTAAGTCAAGGCAGTTACTACTGGGCCACCACTCCTCTCTAACAAACGGCAAACAATTTTCAATTAGTTTTTACACTTATCAAAAAATCTCGTATCGAACGTTTCCGCTCGTAATTTTTTATCGGTTTTTTTTCAAATTGTTTATCACCATCATCATCATCATCCTGCCCTTGTCCCGTGTTATTTGGGGTAGACTCAACACGTCTTTTTCTTCCATTCTGCCCTGTCACTCGTCATGCTATCACTAACTTCCTTTTCTTTCATATCACTCTTCACACAATCCATCCATCTTTTCTTTGGTCTCCCTCTCCCACTCCATCCACCCACATGTAAACTCATAACTCTTTTAGTATCTAAATTTTATACCGCCAATAAAAATCGTTTTAGTGAAACATCGATATTTCTTCGCCGAGCCTACGATTTGGAACTTTCGCGTCGTTACAAAGCATGTTGAGGTATTTGCCTCAGGAATATTTTGGTCTCTGTTGTGAAACGTAATTTGAATTTCTATCTTTGAATACCTACTTATTTATTTGATCAATTATTTATTATTCTGGTTTTACACTTGCTTCTGACTTGATGACTGACTGGACTAATATTATATGGCATGTATTTAACGCGGCGACAAACAAATTTGATTTAGGGTTTTAAAAATATTTAAAATGGGTAGCAAAAATAATAGGTCGGTAGCTACAGTGAAGTAGCATTTTAAGTATAAAGTAGCAGCTTTATTTTGAGTTTCACTGCGAGCGACTTGGACGTAGCGTTCGCTGGCCGCTGCCGCGGCACCGCTCGCTTCGCTCGCTCAGCTCACGCGCGGTTGGCCACAGTTCTAACCTAACCTAACCTATTTCACCCTGTTCAAAAAGTTTAATCTGCTTGCGACTAGATAATTAGACAATGGTGAAAACAACTTTAGCCGCCAGAGTCATTATTTTTAATACCTCGACTATTATTTTATTGGCCCTGTTTAATATATTTGCTATTTTAAAGTAGCAGCCATTATTTAGTTTTTATAGATCCTTGCTTTTTGCAGCTCATATAATATAATTGTGTTAAAAATATTTAATCGCTACCAAGTTATTTTTTTTGTAACAAGTAGTTAGTCGCTTAATAAGTTGTTATTCGCCTCAAAAATAATTAGCCATATTATATTGATCCGCATTTATTAGGCTTTGTTTATGTTTATGCTTATGCACCGACGCTGAATTGCTAGCCTGTCGGTTTTCTACCGATTGTATTTCAGGGAGTGTGCACCGGAAGAGCTAAGGAGTGAAAATCCCTGTCGGAGTCGTGTGTTTCCTGATAGCTACAACCTAGGGGTCTTTAAGTCAAGAGTGAATAGGTTACTTCTAGGCAAGCGTGCACCACCGTCAATCATATCATCACTTACACAGATGAGACTAGTAGTCGAGCATGAACCCGTCAATATAAAATAAAGATATGTTCTACGCGCACCTCAAAGAGCTGTCTGCAGAATTTATGGAGCCCACTAAGCCTGATGCCTGCCAGGGCTGCGGAATTATTTGGAGTTACCGTAACTGTTCGGGCACCATCGGCTACCTTCGGCACTCGTCGGGCTACATCGTCGACATCGCGCATGACATGCGGGGCGACACGCCTGCCAGCACTTAACCAGCGAGAACGACCGAAGATACACGCGTGTTGTTAATTCCTCACATGTCCTTGGATATACATTTGTCAGTTTACAGTCCACTGCTTTTTATTTGTCCAAGTCTAGACCCTAATAGTAACCCTGGAATGCAAAGGGCAACTGAAGAATGGCGGCTGAAGCTGAAAAGGTGGCGGCTGTGGATTTGTTCGAATGAGTTATCTAGGCTCATAGCATGGCAAAGCATAGTCGGCCGTATAATGTTCCCACTGCTGGGGCTCAGGCTTCCTCTCTAGGAGAGGGAATGGGCCTTAATCCGCCACGTGGACCCAATGCGGGTTCGTTGATGTCACATATCTTCGAATTTTTGGTTCTAGGGTATACTGGTTTCCTCACGATGTTTTCCTTCACCGTATTGAGACCGGTGGTGATGAAATAAATTACATAAAGTAATGCGCCCGGGTGGATTTGAACCCGCGACCTACAACTCGTAAGTCGAGCCTGTTACCACTCGGCCACCACGGCTCCACCTTGGCTCTGGAATGTAAAAGACAAGGAATTTAGAGGTTACAAGTGGAACGCTTTGAGCTAGAACTACACTACACGTGTGCCACACACGCCGATTTAGGCGTGTCGGTCTCCATACATTTTATATAGAAACTAAACTTGTAGAGCTACACTTGACCCACGCCACGCGACGTCGTTCTGCGTACAAATCAGGCGTGTTACACGTGTGCGTCGGTCTATTGTAGTTCTAGCTTGACAGAGTGTAAAGTCCCGCAAACCTCCGTTGAAATGGAACGATCCTCCGACCAGACGGGTGTTGTGTCTGGTCCGGGCAACTGCCCGATAGTTGACCGCGATGAAGAAATTTGAATTTTAGTTCCTATGTGGATAGAGATAGAGGTCGCTACAGGAATACAGGTGAGTTTTAGTTAGTAATAGTCGTCCGGTAACCGTCCGGACCGAGCCCAAGTCGTCGACGGCGCGTAGTGTTCTACGCGCGACTCAAGGTGATGTCAGCAAAACCGTCGGGGCCCACTAAAATATTGGATATTCTAGTTTTTTCTCACAGTAATACCTACCTAAAAAAAATACTTCTATTTCAACGCCTGGCCCACCGTACCTTTTTTCAGAGGTCTTAGTCCTAAATCTGTCTTTAATGGATCGATTATGCAAGCTTCGTGTAAGGGATGTTACACACGGTACGAATTGGCACATGTTGGCTCAATGTGACGGAGTCGGTGCCAAGTCGGGAACTGTGAAGGATTATTAACAGTCGGGTCATGTGGAACGGCATTGTGACGGTTGAATGGAGGTCCGAGTTTCTTGCTATTATTGTAAAAAAAAAGGAATTAATCTTATTTTTTGGTTGCGTTTTCAGATTAGTCTAGATGCGGCCGTCTAGTACCTAATCGTCCAGATCGAGCCCAAGTCGTAGACAGCGCGTAATGTTCCACGCGCTCCTCAAAGATATCTCAGTAATCCGTTGGAAAAATGAGCGATTATCGGATATCTATGGGGATTATAGACCCTTTCGACAACCAGTGTGAGTGCGGTACCCCTGACCAGATGATGGTCCACTTACTAGAGTGCCCAAAGTCACTACATCTGTACTTTGGAGAATCTAAAAAACGCAACTGACGCTGCTATAATCGTGGCAACCGAATGGTCCCAAATACTTTTTTTTTACTTAATCTTCATGCAACACAAAGTACTTAGAAAATAATGGCAAAAAAGTATATGTATAGTTAAAATAAAAATATATATTTTATATAATATAATATACACATGAATATGTACATAAAGTAAAGAAAGAAGTTTTTGAAACGATAACCATCAACTCGAGAAGAATAAGAATCTAAAATTCCGAAATAAAACAATAAATTAAATTACAATTTAGTGAGTATTTCAATATCTTGCCACCACAATCTCAGAATCTCTAAAATTTTCGTAAAAGTCTAAGCTTTCCCCCAAAAACAAAGGTAATGTGACCATAATTATATAAAATGAGGACCTCAAAATGAAAATGGTAACCGTGTTCTCCCGGAGAACAAACGAATGCTTTAATTTAGAAGTGCGCTGTTCCGCATTTAAAACAAGCAGTAATTAAAAATGGCTGCTAGAAAAAAAACGTATCTCGTGGAATTAACTTTAACTTTTTAGTTCATTTGTGTCGCCGCACACGGGCCACGGGCTACAACCACTAACGCCGCCACGAGAAAGTTAGAAGCGGCTACAAAGAATGCTGAAGCAGGCGACAGCCACTTGTGGCCGGCGGCTGCTACTTTTTTTAACCCATACGCGCAGTATCATAATGGACTCTGATAAAGAAGGTTTAAATGCGTGAGTGGCGTGTGATGGCGTTTTGTATCGACGTTTAGTGGCCAGTGTGCGCCACAAGAAACGAGCAGCGACGATTTGTAGCGTGTGGCGGCCACTGGCGTCAACCGCGTCCAGCAAACCCATATAAAATGTATAACATCTATAGGAAATCTGCCGGTGGCGGCGTTTTGTGGTTGTGGCTAGTGACCCGTGTACGGCGACCCTTAAACACGGTTTTTTCCACAACTTTCACACAACGCCACCTAGTCCCAAACTAAGCAGGGCTTGTGCTATGAGTACTAAATAACTGATAAACATACTTATATATTTTAAAATACGTACATATGTAGATGAATTATACCCAGACACAGAACAAATCATCGCGGTCATCACACAAATATTTGTCTTGGGTGGAAATCGAACCCACGGCCTCCGGCATAGAAGTCAGGATTTGCTAAATCACTTTGCCAGCCTTTTCCAAAGCGTAATGGATTCAGCTTGTAATGGATGGGACTCCTCTATGGACCGCCTCAGAATGCGATTCTTTACATAGATCAACTCGTGAGGCTTTTACTATATATCATCATCTCATCAGCCCAAAGAATATTACTAATTAAGAAGGAGATGGCCGCACGCATGAGAAAACGGACACCTTCACGCCCCAGGCGCTCAGACCCTGACCCCGACTACCAGCCACCGTCGGCACAGGCTTGCGGACGACGAACAATGGGTAGCTCGCCGTTTGGACCGAGCCCGAGTCGTCGAGCGCGCGTACTGTTCCACTCGCGCCTCAAAGAGATGTCAGCTAAACCGTAGGGTCCCAGCAGAGCCGATGCTGACTTCTGAAGAGATAACCCGTGGTCCTAGAACGCAAAGGGCTCTAATAAGTTCATGGCTTGCATTATTTGTAATGTACCTATTACTTGTAACCATAATAATTAGGGCTGCCATCTCCTAATTTGCCGACGCCGGACAAACACGGCAAAAATCCCGGACATTTGGGCGAAATATGGTGTTTTCCCCGGACACGTCGGAAAAAATATTTTTGAAACAAAAATAAAAACATCGTTTTAATTTTTTATACAGGTTGTTAATAAAATCGAATTAGGTACGTAATGTATGTAACCGCAACAATCAATAGACTTTTTTAGTAATAAAATTTAACACTAAGTATAAACAGGGTTATCTCTACAAACCTAACTGTCTGGTAGTCCGGATTTCACTCGGACACTTTTAAAAACCCCGCCTGGATGCCCCCGGACGCCCTTCAAACTAGGACAAATCGGGGGAAACCCGAACGGATGGCAGCCCTAATAATAATTATTATGGATTGTTATTGTCGATTATTATTATGGATTGTTATTGTCGATTATTATTATGGATTGTTATTATCATTATTGTGGATTATTATTTTATAGGGATTATATTATTTTTTGTACGATATATAGGATTAGTATCTAATAGAATCATTGCAATAATTATTTTCAATATAATTTTAAAATGATCAAAATGAATTAAGAAATGATTTGACTTAAGTATTACGATTATATTTCAATTATTTATAAGTAGAAGCAAAATATATAATAAAAATATAATTAATAATCGGATAATTCTAATTTTGTGATTTAACTAGCGTAAATTTTTCATTATGTGATGTATAATTAATGAATTTAAAATGTGTTTACATATTGTTAGATGTGGTAGTAGAATAAAAAAGGCTATTTTATTTTTTATTTTATTTCATTACTTGTATAAATTTATTATAAATTAAAATATTTACAAAAAAAACTGAGGTAACATAGTTGTAGTTTTCACGTTCATAGTTGTTTTTACACGCTCTCCCACTCCATCCTAGAGTGAGAGAAGTCATTAGATAATTTCACAACTCAAAACAAAAACTAGACTAAAGAAGTACAAAGCATAATTTACAATTAAGCTGAGTTTTCAAAACAATTCGAATAAAAAGATACAATGAAGTGATTATTATTTCCAGACAGACTAGATTTACAAATTATTCCCTAGACTAGCTTCTGTCAGCGGCTTCGGCTAAACGAGAGTAGACAATTATCCCAAGGGAACATCCTCCAGGGGTAAGAATCCTATGTGCTATTTCAGTGCATGTTCTATCAGTAGGCCAAGCACCCAAATCTGTTCAGCCGTTTGATCGTGGAGGAGGAAAAAAATATTCCTTCCATACATCTTAAAATATACAGGGTGTCTCTCACATCGACGCACAAACGAATACCATGGATCCAGGATATGATTCTGGACCCTCAGTGGTGGAATTTTTCGTCGGTTGTTTCCTAATTTAAAAAAAAAATCTTTACCTTTTTTAATTTACACTGTACAAAATCGTTATTCTAACATTTTTTATTTTTCTTTTTTCTTTTTACTAAATATATCATCGGGTTTGTTGGCTAGTATAACGATTTTACACAGAATAAATTTTTAAAAAATACAGATTAAAAAAAAAATTGGATATAGCTGACGAAAAATTCTACCACTGGAGGGTCTAGAATCATGTACTGGATCCGTGGTATTCATTTGTGCGTCGATGTTAGAGACACCGTGTATATAAATAGTACACCACAAACTACCTGCGTATCTTTTTTTGCGATACATATAAAAAATCGAATTACAATCGAATCGATAAGACCGCTCGATTGCTACACCCTATTAATTTTAATCTCCTACTATTTTTTTTATGGTGTACAATATGGTCTATTTATTTATCTTGTACACGAGGCCATGGGTCGAGTTCTGAAAAGGAATTCCGTAAAAAAAAAATACATACAAACTTCCATATCTCCATTTCATTATATTAGAGTGATTCACAACCGAAAAATCAGAATCTTCACAAATTCTTTTTCTATACATTTTTTTATCGAACAATTTTCATTTACAGTGAATGATATTATTCCATGTGGGTTATTCTTTTGTGCCTCGTTACGTTACAAAATGAGGACGATCTTACAAAGTATGATATAAATATTGGTACAGGTCACATTAGCACATCAAAGGACATTTGTCGCAGTTTCTTTGTTTAGTAGTTTTAGTTGTCACATACGGGAAGGCGGAATTCGCAACGGGTTTTAGGTTAGATATATGCGTGCGGTTAATGTTTGGTTAGAGCCGGTGGATTTGTGTTGATTTTCTACCTAGAGCCTGATATACTTACATATTTTAATTAAACCTCTGTTTCATTCTTTCTCAGTGGGAGAGGAATTCAGAAAATCTTAAAAGCTGAAAACAAAATCTAAACTGGTACATCCTTTTTTAAATGGGAATTCATCCGATCCGAAGTTAGTGATAGCATGACGAGTGACAAGGCAGAATGGAAGAAAAAAACGTGTTGCCCCGACCCCAAATAACACGGGACAAGGGCAGGAAGATGATGATGAGTTCATCCGATGACTTCTCCCGTGTGTGTGGAACACTACGGGCCGTCGACAAGGACTTGGTCCATATCGAACGGCCGGACGCAGGAGCGAGCTATTCATTGCTCGTCGTCGGCAAACCCGCACCTAGGGTGGTTGGAACTTGGTATATACTGGGAGGCGGAATGCGTAACGATTTTTAGATAAGATATTTGTAAAACTTTTTGTTAATCCGGTTAGTGTTTGAATAGCTACTAAGGCGGTTCATTTGTTATACATTCGGGCTCTAGATACGGTCAACAAATGAGATATCAGACCAGGGTCATCAAATATAGCTGAAGTTTTCATGAAAACCGATGGATGAGAATGAATGAAACATATTTAAATTCATAGTGAATAAACAACTCATTAATCAAATAAAATTCATTCAATCACAACCATCGGCTTCTATGAAAACTTTAACCACATTAGACGATGCTAGTTACTTTGTTTACAGCACAAAATTTGAACCACTGTTTCACCCCTCCAGGAAAAATAAAATAGGAAACGTTAGAACACGTGTATCTCTTTAATATCATGCTTCTAGCTTCTAATATGACGGGCTTGTACGCAAACTTTCAACTAGTTATGAATTTATTTTAAAAAAATCCGTTTGTTTTCCTCGTTTACGTCTTAAATTCATCACCGCTTTCTATGGCTTAAAGTTTACACGGGGCGTTGATGAGTCGACGTGTGAGTGAGATAAGCTCTGTCTTATATTTATTAAAAAACTAATTTATCTAAAAAATTTAATATTGTTAGAATAATTTTATGCATGTGATAAAAAATCTTAAACAAGAAATTAATATATACTTGTGTTCAAAATGCCCACCCGTAAGCCTTGAATAGATCAAAATAACTTTAATTTTGGAAGTCGGTGTTGTTTCTTATTTAACCCTGACTTCCTAAATTAATGTTATTTTGAACCCTTTTAGTGAATTTTTTTTTTGTGAAGTCGGTTACTTTTTCATTTTGTAAAAAGTTTTTTATTTAACACTTTTAAGTTGCGATACAATTAACAATTATCACAAGAGTGCCTATTTCTCATGACAATTCTAATTAACCCAAACATTGCTAGGTTCATCATCATCATCATTTCAGCCGATAGACGTCCACTGCTGGACATAGGCCTCCCCCAAATGTCGCCACAAAGAACGGTCCTGCGCGTCTCGCATCCATCGGATTCCCGCAACCTTCACCAGGTCATCGGTCCACCTTGTAGGGGGCCTTCCAACACTGCGTCTTCCGGTACGCGGTCGCCACTCCAGAACCTTTCGGCCCCAACGACCATCCGTTCTGCGAGCAATGTGCCCTGCCCATTGCCACTTAAGTTTGGCGATTCTTCGTGCTATGTCGGCAACCTTGGTTCTCCTGCGGATATCTTCATTTCTGATTCGATCACGCAAGGAAACTCCGAGCATAGCCCTTTCCATTGCCCTTTGGGTGACTTTGAGCCTTCTGATGAGGCCCACTGTGAGCGACCACGTTTCGGAACCATATGTCATCACTGGCAACACGCACTGGTCATAGACTTTCGTCTTGAGACACTGTGGTATATTGGATGAGAAGATACCGCGCAGCCTCCCGAACGCTGCCCAGCCAAGTTGGATTCGACGGTTGACCTCTTTCTCGAAATTAGATCTACCCAACTGGATTGTCTGTCCCAGGTAAACGTAATCGTCTACAATTTCGAGTGCAGAGTCTCCGATCTTGATCGGAGTGGGTGCTTCATGGATGTTTATCATGACTTTAGTTTTGTCCATGTTCATTTTGAGACCCACTCTTTCGGAAGCTCTACTGAGGTCATTTAGCATTGTGCTGAGCTCTTCCGCAGTCTCAGCCATGACTACTATGTCGTCGGCAAACCGAAGATGAGTGATGTACTCGCCATTGATATTAATGCCTAATCCACTCCAGTCCAGAACCTTGAAGACATCCTCCATTGCGGCCGTGAACAGTTTCGGAGAAATGACGTCTCCCTGCCTCACACCCCGCTGCAGGAGGACAGGTTTCTGTACGTTGCGAGGTGGCGTTTTTGTACAAACACTTCAGCACCTCGATGTACCGATAGTCAATCTGGCACCGTTGGAGAGACTGCAGCACAGCCCAAGTCTCGATCGAGTCAAAGGCTTTCTCATAGTCCACAAACGCTAGGCACAGAGGCAGATTATACTCCTCGGTCTTCTGTATAACCTGCCGTAGCGTATGTATGTGGTCTATGGTGCTGAAGCCTTTTCGGAATCCGGCTTGTTCGGGAGGCTGGAAGTCGTCGAACCTGTGCGCGAGACGGTTCGTGATGACTCTGGAAAACAGCTTGTAGACGTGGCTCAGAAGTGAGATGGGCCTATAATTCTTGAGCAGGGCCTTGTCGCCCTTCTTAAAGAAGAGTACCACCACACCTCTGCTCCACGCCTGTGGCGTTTTTCCCTCGAATATGACGGAATCAAACAGCTTCTGAAGGGCCTTAAGGATCGGTTTCCCACCCGCCTTCAAGAGTTCGGCCGTAATTCCGTCATCACCTGGTGCCTTGTTGTTATTAAGCTGCTTCAGAGCCATCCTAATCTCGTACAGGCTGACGTCCGGGATATCTTCGGTATAGTGTCGGGTCAATCTAGCTCTTGGGTCGATTGCTAGATTCGCAGTGGGTTTTGTGATTGACGTGTACAACTGTCCATAAAAAGCCTCGATCGCTCCCAGAAGCTCCGATTTGGCGGATATGACTCTGCCATCGTCGGTCTTCAGTTTCGTGAGCTGGCTCTGCCCAATAGACAGATCTCTTGCAAACACCTTAGAGCCCTTATTTCGCTCAATCGCGTCTTTGATTTTTCCGGTATTAAAGTGACGGAGATCGCGTTTCAAGGACTTAGAGATCTGTTTATTGAGCTGCCGATATGTGCACGCATCGTCTGAAGACTGCAGAATCATCTCACGCCTCTCCTTCATAAGCTGGAGAGTTCGATCTGTGAGCCTCTTGCTCTTACTTGTACGAGTCTTATAGAATTTAGACCCGACCGTATGGACAGTTTCCACGAACCCATCGTTGTATTCATCCACAGAGCTTCCTAGGCATTCGAAGCGATTTTGAAGTTCGAGCTGAAAGCTCTCGGAGTTTTGGATCTGGATATGTGCAGGACGGAGCGTAGACCTCATCAGTCGTGACCTTTCAAGCTTGACATTGATATTCAATGAGCCCCTTACCAGGCGGTGATCACTTCCGGTTTTCACACCATTGATCACAGAGACATCATTGAATATTTGCTTCTTTGTGGACATGATGAAGTCAATCTCATTTTTAGTTGCACCATCAGGGCTTTGCCAGGTCCACTTCCTATGCTCACGCTTTCTGAAGAAGGAGTTCATCATGTAGAGGCCCTCCTTCTCCATAAAACTGGCCAGTAGGTGTCCCCGGTGGTTCCTACGTCCAGACCCAAATTGCCCCACTCGCAGCTCGTCACCGTCGCGTTTGCCCAGTTTCGCGTTAAAGTCCCCCATAACCACGGTGAAGTGAGACTTATAACAATGAATGGCCCTGGATACATCCTCATACATGGTCTCTACTTCGTCGTCGGGGTGTGTCGAGGTCGGAGCGTATACCTGTATGACCTTCAGCGAATATCTTGATGATATTCTGAGTATAAGGTACGCCACCCTGGTCGACACACTCTCGATCCTCACCACATTGTTAACAAGGGACCTGTGGACGATAAACCCGACACCTCCTTGGGACTGCTGGTCTCCTTTCCGAAAATAGAGCAGGTTACCAGATTTTAGGATTATCGTGTCCTCCCCCTGTCTTCGGACTTCGGATAATCCCACAATACTCCATCGTAACCTGCTCAACTCCTCTTCAAGTTCGGCGATCTTCTCATCGGACCGGAGTGTACGCACGTTGTACGTCGCCAGGTCCAGTCGTCGACGGTTGATCGATCCCACCCGGAGATTCTTAGCACCCCAGACCTCAGGGCTGCGCCCACGCTAGGTTACATTGTTACATTGCTAGGTTACATTGTTTTATTATAAAGTTCCTGTTTCTATCTTCCACCTTCCGACTCCATCATCAGATCAGTTCAATAGTACCTTATAGCCAGAGTGCATCTCATGACAATTCTAATAAGCCCAAACACGGCTAGGATACATTTATTAATTACAGAGTTCCGGTGCCTATCTTCCGGCTCCATCGTCATCACCAGGTCACTTCGATGATAACATTTTCAAAATAACTATTCTGAACCATTTATTTATTTGTATTGTCATAGTCGCTTAACCATCTTCATTTTGATATCTATGTAAGTATGAAGTTGCATTGACCATTTCTGGTCTTCTTCGTCAGTTCCACTTCATCAAATGCTATTTTTTTACTGTAAATGCTTAAGTTATCGATGAAAATACCAAAATCACTATATAGTTGCCTATAATATTTGAGGAGTTCCCTCGATTCCTCATAGATCCCATCATCAAAACTGGATTTTGGAAAAAATGGGACCAATCTGGAAACATATCCTTTAAGAACAAAAAAAAAATTTTTTTTTGACTGAAATTTTTTCGACTGAGTTCTGAAGTGAAACACAAAAAAACAACCGTATTGATAACTTCCTCCTTTTTTTTGTAGTCGGTAATTATAGCCTACGATCATCATCATAATCATCATTTCAGCCGAAAGACGTCCACTGTTGGACATAGGCCTCCCCCAAATGTGCCACAGTGACCGGTCCTGTGCGTCTCGCATCCATCGGATTCCCGCGACCCTCACCAGGTCATCGGTCCACCTTGTAGGAGTCCTTCCAACGCCTACGATCAGACCTACCAAATACGAGTATATACAAAAAAAAAACATAAAAATCCTTCAAGCCAATTGTCATAATGTGTGACAGTTAAATAAACTTAGTTGACAAAATATCACCAACATTCCCTTATGTTTCATGAAACACTCATATATTTCATGAAATGCTACCACAAACAAGATTGCATTTAAAACATGCGGTATGTTTTAATTTAACGGTCTAACGTTACTAGAATAGAATGGAATAATATTAGCATAAGTAGCTGAGATGGAATTTATGTTTTAATTTATTTCTAGAATTCTTGGGGTCTTGTTAGAAGGTAGCTTACGTCCTCGTGTGTTGGCAAGGCGTTAGTTTATAAATAAAAATGTATGTTATAAGTTTAGAGGTATACGGAACCGGGTGTAATGTTCCACAAACGTCCATTGCTTATCTTCGGTAGCTAGCCTAGCTGGTGAGGTGGTTTATTCCTCTCGTACCAAAACAATACCTTAGGCCTCGAACACACCGATTGATAGCTAATCCAGTATCGCAAACAGTGTGACAAGCTAACTCGCCACTCGTTCGTGCGCTTTCTGTGCTTAATGACACCGAAGTGTGACTTGTTTGCTGATATAGATGGATAGATAAATTGTGTCGTGAATGTCTAAGGTTTTGTGAGAAGATGGATAAAAATGTATTCATTTTTTAAGGCTTAGTTGTTGAAAAAAAATATATATGTCTAAGAAAGCTTACAGACTGATAAAAAATAAGTAAACATTATTACATTTATTTTGTAGGATATGTATTATTTTAGTGTTAATGTATATGTATTTTCTTTTATTTCTAAATTATATGCTAGTTTTTTTTTTCTTTACTGTGAAGAAAATAAAACACACACAACACATACATACACATAATACACAACATAATACAACATATAATTTACATATAATTTGATTTGTTTTTTTTTTATTGTTTACATATAATTTGTTGGTATATCGTATGGATTTGTTATTACTCGTAGGTAATTATTGCTTTATTAAATGTAATTTTTTAGTTAGTAATTTTCTATTGTACATGTACCTATATTGTATATGTACCTTGGACATTCTCCATAACGCTGTACAAGTGCCTGTAAATAAATAAAGAAGTAAGGAAGTGAAGAAGTAAGGAAGTGAAGAAGTGAAGAAGTGAAGAAGTGAAGAAGTGAAGAAGTGAAGAAGTGAAGAAGTGAAGAAGTGAAGAAGTGAAGAAGTGAAGAAGTGAAGAAGTGAAGAAGTGAAGAAGTGAAGAAGTGAAGAAGTGAAGAAGTGAAGAAGTGAAGAAGTGAAGAAGTGAAGAAGTGAAGAAGTGAAGAAGTGAAGAAGTGAAGAAGTGAAGAAGTGAAGAAGTGAAGAAGTGAAGAAGTGAAGAAGTGAAGAAGTGAAGAAGTGAAGAAGTGAAGAAGTGAAGAAGTGAAGAAGTGAAGAAGTGAAGAAGTGAAGAAGTGAAGAAGTGAAGAAGTGAAGAAGTGAAGAAGTGAAGAAGTGAAGAAGTGAAGAAGTGAAGAAGTGAAGAAGTGAAGAAGTGAAGTAGTGAAGAAGTGTCCATGTACTATTAGTATTCAGCTGCATCCGGTTAGACTGGAATACAGGTCCAGTAATCATCCACGCGTCACTGCGGGGTGCCAGCTGAAAATCAGCGCTGGGTATCTGACGCCCAGCAATTGCTGAGTTGGCGACCCTTTCGGTTCGCGCACGCTCAGCGCAACTATATTGTAAATCTGTACTTTTTTTTGTGTTGTTGCCTATTGTATTGCTTGCATCGAATAAATACTATTCTATTCTATTCTATACAGGGTTATTTGTAAAACACTGGCGACCCCTCTGGACTATGTTACTAGGGTACGGCCCTCACGCCCCAGCCGCCGCCGGGATTCCAATCCCGAGGTAGCTCTCCGTCCGGTCGTCCGGTGACCATCCGGACCCAAGACCGGAAACCCAAGTCGTCGACAGCGCGTATTGTTCCACGCGCGCCTCAAGGAGATGTCAGCAAAACGGTAGGGGCCCAGCAGGGTCGAAGCCTACTGGGGCCATGGGTTAGGTTCACATTTTTCATATTCCCCTGGAATGCAAGGCAAAAAAGGAACAAACGAGTGAGTTTTAGTCAGTAAAAGTTTGACACGCCCTCTCGCTCCGCCCAAGGGTGAGAGATGTCATTAGATGATTTCCCACCTAAAAAAAAAGACTAATGTTACTAACATCATAAACAACAACTTTTATACTACGACTTTTAAAAATTTATCATGTTTTAGTTCATCAGATTTTCATACAAAAATAAAAATATTTAAATAGTACGTTCTAAATATTACGAAGTCTATGCGAAGCAAGGGATAGTACAATAGCGAAGGGGAGCGGGGATCGGGCGGCGGGGGTGCAGACATAGGCAGGTAAAGCAAAATACAGAATTGAAATGTGTTAGATAGAACAACGAAATTGTGAAGGTTTATTTTATTAATGAATTATGTTTTGTAAAAAGACAGAACAAAAATTGTTGTTTCTGATTTTAGAATACAGTCCTACAAGGTTGTTAGTAGTACACAATAAAACTATTGTGTACATATAACCCTGTATATACGAGGCGTTAAAAAATTAACTTTAAGAATTTCGAGGGGACATTGTACTCCTCATTATGGACAACTTTTACAATGGAACCAAACATGAAATAGCGAAAAAAAAATCAGCTGCTCCATACATTTTGACGAGTTATGCGACCATAAACGTAGGGAACAGCTAATTTTTTTTTCCCCTCGAAATTCTCTCTTCTTCTTAAAGTTAATTTTTTAACACCTTATACAAAAGGAGAAACTGACTGACATATCAACGTAAATCTGAAACTACAAGGCCTAGAAGCATGAAATTTTACACAAGGCTTCCTTTTATGATTGAAGCGAGGACTAATTTTATTTTATTATTAATGGAGAAGTTTCCAAAATTCACCCCCTAAATGGATGAAACGGGGTCCAAAGTTTGTGTGGAGAAACTTAACTTCACGCGGCCAAAGCCGCTGTTAGAAGCTAGTTTATTTAACCATAAAATCCTCACGTTCAGAATCGACAATACTTCCGAATATTTCTTTGCCAACTGAAGCAAAAAAGGTGGAATAAAAAGGAGTTTTCGCTCAAATAATACCCGCGGGACATACGAGAGAGGTCAAATTGATTGTCTGTGTATTTTGTAGTAAAGATATGTTCTATTTAGAGATACAGGAACATTGTAGTGTATGGGTACGTGTCGGTAGTAGGAAAATGGAGATGTTCAATTGCGGGTTGTTGGAAACGATTGGTTATTATTATTTATTTATTTATTTATTTATCTTTATTTCAAAAAGGTAAGTAACTTATAAGATAAGCCCCACAAAACCGTTGCAATGGTTTGACTGTGGGGTCGGTGAGTCTCTAGACATACTTAAAACATTTCTAAATAATATAATTTTAATTTGCGTCTAAATCTATTTGTGTTTGTTTCACTCCTTATTTATTTATTATTTAATTAATTACAACGGTTAAACAACCAATTACAGCAATTAAACAAAAAAAATTTGGTTAAAAACAACATGCAAGTACATGTTGTTTTTAACCTAAAATTTTTAATTAATTAATTAATTCCTCTCACAGTAATTCTGGCATACCAATAAAATCATCTTCCATTCATCCGCAAACAGATCGTTTGTTGGATATGAATCCAAGAGATCATTTATTGCAGCCAAAGTGCGAGGTATTGGAGACTGCGCACGGGCAACAGTGCGACACTGAGGTACAGCAAACATTCTGTGCTTTTTGCCGCGGCAGTAATTGTCCGGGACAAAGAAACGCGCTAACACAGTAAGCAGATCAGGCGCGTCAATAGTGCCACGGAGCGTCTTGCAGGCTATAGTGAGCTGATCTCGCGCTCGTCTTACCTCTAGTGAGTTATATCCGACTCAACCCAATAGAAATTTTGTCGGATAGAGGTATGGGTAATAGCCGTGCTTCCGCTTGTACAGGAACCTAAGGAACGCTTTTTGCACTTTTTCCAGTAAAAGTGCGTAAGAACTTTGGTGCGGGTTCCACACGCAAGAGCTGGATTCTAACTTACTGCGCACGAGCGCATTGAATAAAATTTTAATAACGTGTGCGGTGCGAAAATCACGGCAATTGCGTAAAACAAAACCCAACCTTTGATATGATTGCTTTGCTACCGTAATCATGTGGTCGTGGAATGTGAGTTTCCGGTCGAATGTGACTCCCAGGTCTTTCATAGCAGTTGTTTTTATGATGGCATTATTATCGAGATGGTATTCGAATTCAACTGGGTGCCGCATTCGACCAAAGGTCATAGCAAAGCATTTAGAGGTATTTAAATCCATCTTATTATCTAGACTCCACTTGTAGATTGCGTCAATGTCTTGCTGTAGTGCTGAGCAGTCGGACTCGGAGTTTACTTCGAGGTAAAGTTTCAAGTCGTCGGCATACAATAGACATTTTGCGTGACGCAGAACGTGAAGATCATTTATCATAATATCTGCCGGCAGACTGTTCAATAGGTATGGTATTCTCTTTTTTAGTATTCTGTCACTAAAGTAATTGGTGACTCTGGGTACATTGAAACTACCAGCAGCCATAGATCGTGTATTATGATTATTGTATACGTGAGTTAAGCTATGCTCTTGGGTACTTGGTGTGTAGGTATAAGAATTTGTTTGTTTTGTAATTCGACAACTACACGGTTAGCAAGTTTATTAAATAACTAGTTCATGGATCTTTGGATGTCACTAATCTGTTTTTTTTTTTTTTGACAAGTTTGTCACTGTTGACGTCGTGATAGCAATTGGCTGGAGCGCTGCGTGTCGCGGGTTCGATTCCCGTACGGTACCTACAAATATTTGTATGGCTGATGTTGGATTGATGTTAGATGGATGTTCCAGGTCTGGGTATCTTGTGTTTGTGAGTTTACAGGTTGGTTGCTTTAGGAGAGTTCCCACGTTACAGGAGTAATGCCTAGTATGGGGCAATACTATAAAAAAAAATAAAGATTTGAACTCAGTTATTAAAATATAAGGAAGAACGAAACTAAAAAGGAGTTTAACAACATTTCATTGCCTAATTTGCAAGCTGAGTCTACAGCAAAAGATTCATATCTTATTTAAATAAACCAAATTCATGCAAATTGCAACAAAAAACTTCGGTTCACTACCTCTTGACTACACTTAAATAATACCACTTTATTCTACCCCGCAGGTATTATAACTGAAATAAATTATCTTGGGAAATAAATGCAGCGTTATTGCACCGCTTATATTATAGAGTTCCACAGAACAGAACAAGAAACCCTTACCGTGTTCATGTCCTCCTTATATTTATTTCTATATTTTTTTGTTAATATTAATACATTATTTTTTTTAAGTTATTTTGTATTACGAAAATAATCGAAATACGTACATATATGTAATAAATCAAATATATTTAGATGTTGAAATATTTCTCCATATCGCTGTCATCTGGGCACGCCGTAAACGTGTCCAGAAAACCTGTGGTAATGTAATATTTTTATGGCAAAGCTAATTCTTTGGACAAATAACTATAGGTACTTAGGTATATTGAAAATATATATCTAGAGATGTCAGCAAATCGTAGGGGCACAGCAGGGTCGAAGCCTAGTCAGTAAAATTCAGGTAAAAGTCAGGCACTATCGCCCGCTCCGCCCAAAAAAAAAATGGCCAGTGGCTTGGCCAGTGTGAAGGAAGGTTTCTCCGTACAAACTTTGGACCCTCGTTTCATACCTCTAAGGGGTAAATTTTGGAAAATTCTGTCTTAATGCTCTACTACGTCATAAAAGGAAGCCTTTTGCAAAATTTCACGCTTCTAGTCCCAGTAGTTTAGGCTGTTTGTTAATACGTCAGTGATAATACATCTAGCCGAATCAAAAAAATCTCGTGCTGTGTTTATTAACGAATTTCTCCAAAATGGCTTGACCGATTTTTATTAATGAAACTTTTTTTGTGTACTTGCTAAATCTGAGAATAGTTCGTAGGTTATTTGTTTTCCTCCTACCCCCTCCCCCATTTTATTTCTTTGATAATTTGCGTAGTGGCTAGAATCTATATCTATATAGTTTTATAGTTTCACACACGATTACTTATAATTCTTAGAGCAATCTTTCAGAGGATAAACATGTCGTTGAGTTACACAAGCAGTTCAAATGTACTTCAAATTCAAAATGTAAGTGAAAATAATAAACATACAGACGGAACCCTTCGATCCTATAAATGTAACACGTACGTGGCAGGTGGTTTTCCTCATTTGCTGAGGTAAGTGAGAAAGCTAGAGGGGTCAAAACGGGACTAAGGACAGCGATATTTCATTTTTAGGGTTCCGTACCCCAAAAGAAAAAAACGGATGCCTTATAGGATCACTTTGTTGTCCATCCGTCTGTCTGTCTATCAAGACCCTTTATCTTGGGAACGCGTGGAAGTATCGAGTTGAAATTAAAACCATATACTCAAGTCTGCGGTGCCTGGAAGCTGTGAAAAAATTAAATGACTGAGTTAACGAAAAACAAGATACGGCCGTTTATGTCTCAAAAAACGTGTATTTCGACACTCTCAAGGAAATCAAAATTCATAGGGTAGTTCTCGTTGACCTAATTTGGCAAGAAGCAAATCTGAAAACTGTAACTTGGTAGTCACGTCACAATTTTTTTTCGGAATTGGTCTGTTTTCATAGGTAAGTTTGTACGGAACCCTCAGTGCGCGAGTTCGACTCGAACTTGCCCATTTTTTTTTATGATATAAACTAGTGCTTGACTTCGACTACACATGATGGTAAGCAGTGATGCAATCGTTGATGGTGAAACGCACTTTATTAAGAGCGTTGAAGACAGCTAAATTTCTCTCGCAGAATTCAAACTTCACACAGTACTACAGTTAAGTTTCTATCCTTATCGAAGTCATTCCTGGGGCAGACTTTAGCTTTTATAAAGATATTGGATAGCCTATATATTTACCTATATATATAAAAGGAGAAACTGACTGACTGAGATATCAACGCACAGAAACTATTGGGATTAGGAGCGTGAAATTTTGCACAAGTTTTCCTTTTGTGACGTAAGCAAGCACTAAGAGATAATTCCCCTAAGGGGTTGAAATGGGGGTCCAAAGTATGTATGGAGAAGCCTATTTTTCACGCTGGCGAAACCGCTAGTAGAAGCTAATCCAGGATATAAGCTGTTCTGGTATGAAATTTTATCCAAACAGGTTCAGCCGTTTGAGCATAAAGGATCTAGAAAAATACACACATAAATGCGTACTCACATGCAAATTTTCGTCGGTTTTTTTTAGTAGTTAACGTAGTAAGGTTAGTAAGGAGTAAGGACCAAATTAGTTACTGTACCGTAGTTTAGTTTCTAGCTAGCCTCATGTGTCAGGCATTAGTTTATTTGTATACAAATATCAAAGATCTTACGGAGGCGTATATCGAAGGACTGGAACAATTGCCTGTAGCGGTCTTGCCGTCCGTTTATAGATTTAGATATCTTCAACGCTAGAGTGAATAGGTTTCGGAAGTTCCGAACTTTCAGAGCCTTTTTGTCTAATTGATATAAACTAGTGCTTGACTGCGATCACACCTGATGGTAAGCAGAATGGCGAACAGTGATGCAATAGTTGACGGTGGCTTAAACTAGTGCGCCTCACCATCAACGATTGCATCACTGCTTACCATCAGGCGAGATCGCAGTCAAGCACTAGTTTATATCAATTATAAAAAAAACTACAAATACAGTACGCATACTAATTACTCGTAGCAAATCTCGTAGCAAGCGTAGCAGCTGGCCTGCTACGGCGTAGTCCGTAGGCGTAGCATCCATCGGGGATACCATGACGTGTGACATGACGTCAAAGTAAGATTGTTTCATACTTATTTCAATGTGGGTAAGAGACAGAGCTATACAAGTTGTCTAGCGCCATCTCTTACTCACACTGGAAATAAGAATGAAACAAACTTACTTTAAACGTCATGGTACAGGTCCATGTCATAGGACAAACCGTCTGATGGAACTCATTTAGATAGATGGAGTGAAGTTAAACACAATTATGCTTCAGACAGAGTACCTAAGTCTGTACATTGGAATGATTGGCTGCTGCACTGCGTGTCACCTGTTCGATTCCTGGAAAAAAAATATTTGTATGGACTAGGATTACATTTTTTTTAAATTATTTAATTAAATAAAAACACTTAACTAATTAAAACTATATATATACTAAAAAAACTACTAGCAAAAATAGTGCGTTATAAAACTCCTCCGCATCGCTGTCGACTGGTAGTGTGCCCAAAAGGCTGACGGCATTACCACGTTGTATGGCAATGCTTAATCTCTGACCGAGGTAAAAGCCAGCCCTTGAGTCACGCAAAGTGTCAACTAAGCGTTTGGATAAAATGTAAGTGTATTGATTTTTATTTATTTATATACACTCAAACACTTAGAATCGAAAAGAACAAATACAGATAGAAGAGTACAATGGTCCTGCTTATTTTAACGAAACTTGGAGAGATGGATGAGAGATGTAGACGGAGTGTGTATAAATAATTAAGAGATTTTTTAAATTAAATAGACTATATTATCTAAGTTAAATGATATAATACATACATATATATCAATAACAGTAAATAAATGTACACATAAATAGATACAATACATAAATTAAATTATAAAAATACATATATCTATACTATATAAGTGTAATGTAAGCGTTTGAGCTAGGTAGTTGTTTCGTGTCAAGGACCTGTACCATAACGTTTAAAGTAAGATTGTTTCATTCTTATTTCCAGTGTGGGTAAGAGATGGCGCTAGACAACCTGTATAGCCCTGTCTCCCTGTCTATTTTTTTTTTTACACACAACTATCACACAACGCCGTCTAGTCCCAAGCTAAGCAGAGCTTGTGTTATGAGCACTAGACAAACGTTTATCCTGGGTGGGAATCGAACCTACGACCTCCGGCATAGCAGTCAGGACCACTGACCACTAGACCAACAGGCCAGTCCAGGTATCTTGTGAATGTGAGTTTATATGTTTGTGAACATATCTACGATACAGGAATAATTCCTAGTATGGAACTGGGCTTCCTTATTAAAAAACTAGCTTCTACCAGCGGCTTCGCCCTCATGGAAGGACTCCCAGGACTTATTCTATATGCTATTCCAGGACATGGTCTATCTGTGTGTCAAACATCTAAATTATTTCATCCGTTTGATCATAAAGGAGTAAAAAATATACAGACTCACAAACTTGCCTTTATAAAGGACTAACAAGTATACAGACTCACAAACTTGCCATTATAAAGGACTAACAAGTATACAGACTCACAAACTTGCCATTATAAAGGACTAACAAGTATACAGACTCACAAACTTGCCTTTATAAACGTGTAACAAATATACAGACTCACAAACTTGCCTTAATAAAGGAGTAACAAATATACAGACTCACAAACTTGCCTTTATAAAGGAGTAACAAATATACAGACTCACAAACTTGCCTTAATAAAGGAGTAACAAATATACAGACTCACAAACTTGCCTTTATAAAGGAGTAACAAATATACAGACTCACAAACTTGCCTTAATAAAGGAGTAACAAATATACAGACTCACAAACTTGCCTTAATAAAGGAGTAACAAATATACAGACTCACAAACTTGCCTTTATAAAGGAGTAACAAATATACAGACTCACAAACTTGCCTTAATAAAGGAGTAACAAATATACAGACTCACAAACTTGCCTTAATAAAGGAGTAACAAATATACAGACTCACAAACTTGCCTTAATAAAGGAGTAACAAATATACAGACTCACAAACTTGCCTTAATAAAGGAGTAACAAATATACAGACTCAAAAACTTGCCTTTATAAAGGAGTAACAAATATACAGACTCACAAACTTGCCTTTATAAAGGAGTAACAAATATACAGACTCACAAACTTGCCGTAATAAAGGAGTAACAAATATACAGACTCACAAACTTGCCTTAATAAAGGAGTAACAAATATACAGACTCACAAACTTGCCTTTATAAAGGAGTAACAAATATACAGACTCACAAACTTGCCTTAATAAAGGAGTAACAAATATACAGACTCACAAACTTGCCTTTATAAAGGAGTAACAAATATACAGACTCACAAACTTGCCTTAATAAAGGAGTAACAAATATACAGACTCACAAACTTGCCTTTATAAAGGAGTAACAAATATACAGACTCACAAACTTGCCTTAATAAAGGAGTAACAAATATACAGACTCACAAACTTGCCTTTATAAAGGAGTAACAAATATACAGACTCACAAATTTTTGCCTTTATAATATTACAAGGTGCTGCCAGCGGCTTCGCCCGTGTAATAGAAGATAATTATTATCCCAAGGGAACCTGCTAACAGGATATAAAGTATATATATGTGCTATTACAAGACATATTCTACTCGTGTGTGTGTAGTAGTCTACACTAATATTATAAACAGGTAAAGTTTTTTTTTTTTTTGTTTTTATGTTTTTAGGGTTCCATACCTCAAAAGGAAAAAACGGAACCCATAAAGGATCACTATATTGTTCGTCCGTCTGTCTGTCTGTCAAGACCCTTTATTTCGGGAACGCGTGGAGGTATTGAGTTGTAATTAAAACAATATACCTACTCAAGTTTACGGTCTCTTGAAGCCGTGCATAAATTAAATTTTGAAGTTAACGAAAAAAAAGATACGGCCGTTTACGTCACAAAAAAATTATTTTTCGACACTCTCGAGGAAATTAAAATTGTCCCGCTGTCCCAGAATACTGAAATTTTTCATAAAGCAAGGTCTTATAGTACAGGTATAGGAATAAATCTGAAAACTGTAAATGTGTTGTTACGTCACAACAAAAGAAAATTGCTATTCGAAAAAATCATCGAGACTCCATTTTAGAATTGAACTGTTTACATAGGTAACTTTGCACGGCACCCTCAGGGCGCGAGTGCGACTCGAACTTGCCCAGTTTTTTTTAGCAGGTAATCTCTGGAAGTACTCGTCCAATTACTAAAATTTTTATACCGATAGAAAGCTGCTTTATTCCTGAGTGACTAGCTCTATTTTAGCTAGCTCTAGTTAGCTATATTTTATGTACGTGGGCGAAGCCAGGAGCAAAAATTACTAACAAATATACACACACGCACATGCTCATAAATTTTCACCTTCATCACACGAATATTCGTGTAAAGTCTTTCATTGAAAACTTATATTTCTAGAATCAACTTAAAGATCAAACATACCTGGCAATTGAAGATTGACCTCCAAACGTTCAGCAGTCGAAACACGTTTCGGGCTTACAAGAAAACTTAATACGGCTATCGGGAACACTCACTCGTTTCCAATAATCGGTTGCCAAATGGATGTTACAATCGTCTTGACTTTTTTTGGCACGTGCCGCCAGCAAGCCTCTAGAATATCGTCGGAAATATTTTTCTATATTAAGAAGTGTTTGAGCACGTGTTTACAATTTGAACTCTTTCCTTTAAAAAAATAAAGACGTTACCGACACTAGAATTTACACGTGTATCGTGGGCAACTGATTTTCACTGAGGTATAGTAAATAATATAACGTGTATCGAGCCGCCGGAGAGCTTCTCGCTTGGACACGAGTTGCCATGGCAACCTGGAAAACTCTAAACAGACTCGACACCCAGCTTGGACGCAGCAAAGACCATGTCCACAGATAGGGCTCTTGGACGGTTCCGATCTTCAGTTTTTGTGCGGCTTCTCTCTGCAGACCATGTCCTTCAAATCTGACTTTCCATCCTGCGTCACGTGCCCTGTTACCTTGTTCACGTAGGGACCTAATGACAGTATTAGTGGACAACTTATAAACTACCAGAACATTTCATCAGAAAACACAGATTTCAGTAGCGAAAATGTAACGTCGATAAAACGTACTCAACAATAGACATCTACTCAATTACTCGACATCCTATCTCACCCCTTAATAACGTTACATGGGACCCTCGTCCCTTGTAACAAAAAGACCTACCTTTTACCTACCCCACACAATTATAGGCCTATTTAATATATAAATATACAGGGTGAATTTTTCAAGTTAGAATTGATGGCCATTTATTTATATAATAAATGCTTTATGTACATAAAAAAACAGCGTGGACTTAATGCCTTGGGTATTTTCAACCAGTCAAACTTTGGGTGACACAGCGAAAAAAAGAACTCAAATCAAACTGAAATTCGTAACTAAGAGGAATAGAGTAAATACTAGAGTCTCGAGCTTGACTTTGGATGTAAATTAAAACTGCAACTTTATATTTTTGAAAAATCACTATTCCTAGCCAGGAATTTAACTCGTCAATCGGAAAAACAAACAATCGACATATTTTTAGGCCATCTTATAATGTCATCAATGAGAATAAAATTAGGGAAAATAACGACATAAAATGGCAAACTAAAGGAACGAGGTAACATTTTTTTTCTTACATACGTTAATTTGAAAAAAAAAATGTATTTTTAAGAAACATTCGCATCGCTATCAATCTGCACGTTCAATTTTCATACATTTTTACATTTTGACTTTTTGACATTAATTAGGGTTGAAATCATATCGCGATTTAATTTAAAGTTTTTAAATACGAGTTTTGACCTTCTGATCTAAATCAAATATAATAATCATTACTTGAAAGTTTGAATCTTTTTTATTAAAATTCAATTATTTCCTTTACTTTATATATATATAACAGTAATACACTGTGCACTTATATTTAGAAAAACAGCGGGTGCAGTTCCTCGGTAGAAAAAGTTTTTCAAAATTCCAATAATCTAGTTTTAGCTTTCATCAAAATCGAAACTGGGACGCTATTTTTGAGTATTTTTTTCTATTACTCATAATTTGTATTTGACTATCCATGGTTCATGCCAACTTGAAAAATTCATCCTGTATACCACGTATTTATTACAAAAGGACCTTTTAAAAGGTTTTAAATGAGATTTTAGATATTAAAAGGTAATAGTCTGGTTAAATGACTGAATAACTAGAAAGAATTTAAGGGGCAGTTTAATACACCGGCAAGACTTTTTAATCTGTGAACTATGTCTGTGGTAAAGAATATCGAAGTAGCGAGTTTTCGGCGGGATTTCTTAGAGTGAAGATCAATGGCTGTTTTAGTTGTTCGCAAATGGATTCCTAGTGGATATTGTAAGGTAAAATTGGTGTAGTTTTTTATCTCAAATGTCTGCGCAACTGGACAATATGTGAAATCATTGAAACAGGCGCGATCTCGGTAAAATGGAGCTGAGAATTTTATTGTAATGTTGACTACCTCAGCGAAGTTTGCCGAGAAGGTTGACTTGATACATTTGCTATCATACAATACAACCGTTTCATTTCGATTCTCGTTTCGTCGATCTCCTCGAGTAAGTAAGAACAAAGAAATAGGAGGCGTGGCCGACTCGAGGCGATCAACGAAAAGAGAATCGAAGCGATACGGTTGTAACTTGGTTAGGGTGGCAGGCGAGTAACTCTCTATAGCGCTGTATACCTACATTTTGTTGGTAGCGGCGACTGGTCGCGCCGCCATGGTGTTCCGGTGAAATATAGCCCTAAGTCACTGTGCCAACAGCAACGAATTTTTTTTCCGTGATTGGCACGGATCACGTCTGCAGGATTTCTCTAATTAATTTAATTAGTCCGTGTATAACGTACCTTTGCATAATACTCAAATAACTAACAGGACGATAGATGTATGGAGATTTAAGCAAATTGAGTTTATGAGCAAGAGGTGCTGGAATTTATTAGTCGAATAAACCTCGAGCTTATCAGTCCAGTACTGGGATCTTGCTGATAAAGTTGTTCATCATCATCATCATTTCAGCCGAAAGACGTCCACTGCTGGACATAGGCCTCCCCCAAGTGCCGCCACAACGAACGCATCCATCGTACTCCCGCAACCGTTACCAGGTCATCGGTCCACCTTGTAGGAGGCCTTCCAACGCTACGTCTTCCGGTACGTGGTCGCCATTCTAGAACCTTTCGGCCCCAACGGCCATCCGTTCTGCGAGCAATGTGCCCTGCCCATTGCCACTTAAGTTTGGCGATTCTTCGTGCTATGTCGGTAACCTTGGTTCTCCCGCGGATATCCTCATTCCTGATTCGATCATGCAAGGAAACTCCGAGCATAGCCCTTTCCATTGCCCTTTGGGTGACTTTAAGTCTTCTGATGAGGCCCATTGTAAACGACCACGTTTCAGAGCCATATGTCATAAAGTTGTTACGCTGGATAAATTACGATTATTTTCTTTTGTAAGGTTGGTTGTTTTTAATGTCGGCATTTAAAAAAATGCGAGCATGTTCCACCTTAAAATGTTTCCTCCTCTCTAGCAACGAAATGGGACGTAATTCACAACGGCGGCCCAGTTTGACTTGGTGGCTCATATCACATTCTTTGAATTTTCGGTTCGATCTACCTCCAGCTAGTAAGAGCAAAGCGTGTGCTAGCCCAGCTTCAATTTCTTCATCATGATCATGTCAGCCGATAAACGTCCACTGTCGGACGTAAGCCTTCCTCAAGTGTTCAACTTGTGGGCCTTCCGACGCTGCGTGTTCTGCTATTATTATTATAATATAGTATTTATTTTAGTTTTCTACTTATTAAACTGTTTCTTAATTGTGTGTGCACCATGTGTCAGTGCCAGCGTCAGTCTCGCCACAACGAACGGTCCTGTGCGTCTAGCACCCACCACATTCCTGCGACTCTCAACAGGTCATCGGTCCACCTTTTGGGAGGCTTTCCAACGCTGCGCGCTGCGTTTTCCGATGCGCGGTCGCCACTCTAGAACCTTTGGGCCCCATCGACTACCCATTCTACGAGCAATATACCCTGCCCACTGCCACTTAAGTTTGGCGTTTATTCAACGGAAGTATGTAGGATTTTATACCTACCCAGTTCCACATACTTCCTAGATACCCTTATAATAAAATTATGTAAAAAAAAATACTCTGTTATTATTTATTCCATTCTAAACGCTCCACATCAAATCACGACCGTCCTATACGAAGCCATTGCAATGTAGGCAGAAACTAAGCACAGTACTAATTAATTCACTGCCTCAGTTCCACTTCAGAATTGCCACTGTGGTTACTGCCGTTACCATCCAGTGAGCATATCTTACCGGCTGTGAGCGACCAAAGGCCTATATTAACTAGGCCTTCAAACTTAAGGCCCGCGGGCATTGACATGAATTTGAGAGGCGTAGCTAAGGCGTAGCGTGGACTAATTCAGACGGGGGCAACGGCACATCAGAGAGGCCTTCCCTCGTAAATTCGAAAAATATTGGTACACGAAATGTACCTAACTTTCGCTTTTAAAAAACCGAGGCCCCTTTGATTGTGAGGCTGTGGGCGAGGGGCCACAACACCTACGCCTAGCTACGCTGGGTAGGTAACTTCTTGTCCTATGTTTCTTTTTACACGTCTGCAAGTATTTTGTACTGTTAAATGATGTTTTTTGTTGCATATCTACACACATTAAAATCAATTTTTGTTTGTACTCAATACGTTCCTAACCGACCCATTTTACGAGCTAAACTGAAGTGTTAAAGTGGTGGAGCTATATAGCACTCTTTTTCTTTTCTTCTCTTTCTCGCTCGCACCCCTATCATTTTAACTAGTCATGAATCATGATAACGCCAAAATATCTACATAAATATTAAAAAAAAACTAGTTCGCTTCAGCAGAGGTCCAGACTCGGGGTTTGTCAGCGAGCTATGAAGCGCAGTATCTTGGGTGTTCGAATTTCCGACCGCGTAAGGAACAAAATGCTGCGCTCCAAAACCAAAATAAAAGACGTTGCCCGAAAAACTGCCACTCTGAAGTGGGATTGGGCTGGACATGTCTGCCGCATGTCGGATGAGCGGTGGGCTAAAAGAGCCACTTATTGGGTCCCACTAAACGCAAGGTGACACCGCGGCAGACCAAGGCGAAGGTGGAGAGATGAACTTGATTAATACCAGAGGGACTGGCCCGCAATGGCCGAAGACAGATGTGTGTGGAAAAGGGAAAGGGAGGCCTTGGCTCAGCAGTGGAAAATAAATCGGTTATAAAAAAAGTTCCCGGGGAATGCATCTCCGAAAGGGCTGGAACCATTTTGACGGGACTTTGACTGACGGATAGCTGATGTTACTAGTAGTAACTTTTCTACACTTCATTTTTCCGTAGGCATGGGATTTCAAACTACGGGATATGTCTTCGAAACATATGAAAAATTTTTGACAGAAATTAGGTATTTATTGGATTCTTAGTGTTTTGTATTTTCTGTAATATCGCAGTTCTTCTAACCATGAAAGCTAATAAAAAAAGACGGGTTGCACTCCGGGAGTGCCGGCAGAAGTGAAAACTTGATTATTAACGTTGAGCATGTTTGATATTTTGGAATGGTTAGGGAATAATTTTGCACCAATTGCTTTATCAGTATAAAAGTACTATCATTTATGTGGTAGAATACAATATTCATTTATTGCGCTATCGTACACAAACATGACAATTTCGATATTACACACATGAGTTTAGACTGCGGATTGTTGTGATACCGCAAGTTTAATTCATTCATTTAAAAACTAAAGTCTTAACTTCTTGCAGATTCAAGTAAAAATGTCAATTTATTTTTGTAATCCCAGTGATTACAAAAATAAATGAAGTAAATGAATAAAAAGACTTAACTTGCGAAATGTGGGTGTACTATTCGGTGCACCCCTGCCTGAGCCTTCGGGGATTACAGGATGTTATGTTATCATTGAATCCTGCCTAAAGAATTTGTAATTAAAAGTGTGGAAGTAATCCGTCGCACATAAAAATGTGTGCGATACATCTTTTCACAGGCGCTTAGTAAGCACGTAAGCAGGAACGTCACATTCGATCTTACTACAGAATTAGCTGAGAATTTATCGGTTTCCTATACCAATAACACTCGTGCTTTTTAACTTACTTGTAAATACTTGTAATCAAATTATTTTTAAAGCAGATTTAAATAAACTGAAATTTATTTTACCAAACAACAAACGCCTTAGTGAAAATGTTTAGCAATTTAATACTCGGAAGGTACTTATTGCGATTGAACGATTTCCTTTTTTATTTTATTATCATGATTGTGCTTGCATCTTAAAAGCCTTCACAAGTACTTTTAATAGCTACTAGATACTAAGAAAGCTGCAAACTCAAAGACAACACTGTCTTATTGATTTTAGAATCTCTTGTCATTATGCGTCAATCAATAAAATTGCAAGGAAATACGGAATTTTAGCTACACTAACATACCTACAGGTACGTAACGTTTGTAAATAGCACGTAAATTGCCTTCGTAGTTAGCACGGTGCGAATCCCCCAAAGACCACGGTTCTATCACAATCTTAAGGACGATGAAGATAGCCAGAGGACTAGGTTTCGCGGCGCTGCGCCGGCGCGCGGCGGGTGGCAATTTATTTAATAGATTTGTCAGCTTTATCCAAAGACATTCAATATATACTACCAATAGACCGGACATAGCGAACAAAATCGTGATCCGATACTTATTCCACGTTGGTCATAAGTCAATCAGTCTAGTATGACGCACCTACACGTCAAGTCGTGTTTGTATCCGTTCTATGCACTAAAAGAAAATCATTTGCACAAAGCAAATGCAGAGATGGCTATGGCTAAAGTTATGCACTGGTTAAACTCGAATCTTCTAACACTGAACCTACATAAAACGACTTATATTCCTTTTGCTCTAAGACGTAACGCTAAACCATCTCCTTCTTTTAGTATAACTGCCCATTCTTGCACAAACCCGCCCACCAACTGCAACTGTCCCCCACTTGCAAGATCCGAAACCGTCAAATACTTGGGAGTACAAATAGACGACGGACTGAGATGGGACCAACAAATTAACGCCATCACCTCCAGAACATTACGTCTAATACATGTATTTAAGTCTCTTAGACAATCCGCAGACCCGAAAACACTTAAGATGGTGTACCATGCTCTATGCCAATCAGTGATTGGTTATTGCATAGTTGCATGGGGCTGTGCTACAAAGACTAGCTTCCTAAGGGTGGAAAGAGCACAGAGAGCTATCCTTAAAGTCATGACCAAAAAACCTCATAGGTTTCCAACGATGGAACTGTACTCTGACTGGAAGGTACTTACGGTTCGTCAGCTTTATGTGCTTAAATCCACCCTTAGAAAGCACGCGGATCTTCCACCTCCTACTCCCAATAAACGCACGTACCTTCCGCCAAGTATCCAACACAAGACTTCATTCGCTAAACGTCAATATTATATACTAAGTACGCATATTTATAAAATAATTAACAAACACCTCTATTATAAATCTTAATTCATACGAACTAAAATCCAAACTAACACAATGGCTGCTGCTTAAGGACTACTCTTATACGGAGTCTTTACTTACCTATCTTGTGTAATACACCCACCACACAGACTCACACACATACACACACTCACACGCACACACCATACTAATCAACACATCAACACACTAACACACACACAATTTTTTTACTCTTTGTGTACCATACAGTAGAATGACACAGTCCACTTGCGATAAGTTTTTGTCTAATTACTGTAACCTTAGACCGCAAACTACCTCTCAAAATACAGGTATACCCTAGCTTAAGAGGTAGAGTATTACTCTTGTACAGAACTCACAATATTAGATGTATGTACTTATCAAACTGTAAGTCAAACTCTGTATGTTTTTGGGTAAATAAAGATTTATTATTATTTATTATTATTATTTATTTTCTGTGAAAATATGCCGAACTACGCATTACACTATTGTAAATCTTGCTATGGTAAAATGACTGGACCTAACTTCGGTTTATTTTCGTAAATATTTTTGGTATTTACGAAACATTTAATTAGAATTCAATAATTTTTATAAATAGTTCCAGAACATTTTCGGATTTTGTGTTAACGCCATCTATTGCTGAAAAGCTTAACCTGTCCATTATCACACACCGAGGCTCTACCACGAGCTTATAACGTGATAAATTTTTCGAACTCAATCGGTCTGTTAAAAGGATGGAGCTATATAGGGTGTATAGCTCTATCACTCTCTTTCGCTTGCACGACTATCATTTTAACATTATCATGGTAAGGCCCCTGGCCACCTATCGAGCGATAGTTAAATCATTATAAATTTTGACAAATTTAATTCGCTTGTTTGCTATTCCAAGCCAGATGGCGTCACTGAGCCATAGGATGACAGTTTTTCTAAAACATTTTTTCTGATAGCCGCTCTATTGTATCTCTTTAAATCTCTTTGGCTTTATCCCTAAAGCATTAGGTTCAAAGTTGATTGGAAACATTTAAAAATTTCTTTAAATGATTTTAAACCATAAAATGTTGAAGGTTAAATTCAAAATCGAATGAGAAAATTTGACTGGTGGCCGTCTTACGGTTTTTCGATCAGGTCACGTGTCCTGACGCGAGTTTAAGATTTTATACCCATTACAGAAAAAGTGCTCAACGCCGCTAAAGAAGTTTTCACTTCAAAAACGTTTTTTTTTCATATTAAGAATTCCAACGAAGAAACTATGCAAGCAATACCAATTACGTATACAAATAAATAAAGTTTATTTGAAGTTATAATTCCAAGTCAATCCAAAGATATAACACTTCAAAGCAACCCGTTTTAAAAAACGGCAATTTCATACTTTAACCCCTTTTGTTAGTCCAGCTAACTTGAATTCAAAATGATGCCCACCTTTGAAATAAGTTGGGCGGCCGGGCCTACATGCTCAATAATCTACAATACTATGCTTGAATGCTCAACGATACAGTAAGCTAATCTTACAGCCTGCTGACTGTAAAGGGCCTATTACACTACTCGATATTCAGGCAGTCTTAGTCGATGTTGCGTGGTGTAATAAGGGTTAGACCGGTCTTAGCATAGCATAGCATAGTCGGCCTTATAATATTCCCACTGCTGGGACGCAGGCCTCCTCTCTAGGAGAGGTTATGGGCCGTAATCCACCACGCGGGCCTAGTGCGGGTTGGTGGATGTCACATGTCTTCGAATTTTTAGTTCTAGGTCATGCCGTTTTCCTCACGATGTTTTCCTTCACCGTTTTATGAGCAGTGGTGATGAAATAAATTACACAAAGTAATGCGCCTGACTGGGTTTGAACCCGCGACGTACAACTCGTAAGTCTGGGCCGTTACCACTCGGCTACCACTGCTCTTACAACCGGTTACTTAGACCGGTCTTATTCGGAACAAAAAATAAGACAGTCTGAATATCGTGTGCTGAATATCGCGTAGTGTAATAGGCCCTTAACCAGCGAACGGTAATACGACACAGAGTAGATGCGCTACAGAGACTTAGGTCTATCGTCATTCATCATCCTGTCATTATTCCGTTTTATTTGGGGTCGGCGCAACACGTTTTTTTCATTCTGACTGGCCTTTTGGTCTAGTGGTTAGTGGCCCTGACTGCTATGCCGGAGGTCGTGGGTTCGATTCCCAACCAGGACTGTTTGTGTGATGAGCACGATCATTTGTTCTGTCTGGGTGTAATTTATCTATAGTATGTATGTATTTAGAAATATATAAGTGTGTTTATTAGTTGTCTAGTACTCATAGCACAAGCTCTGCTAAGCTTGGGACTAGACGGCGTTGTGATAGTTGTGGAATATTATTATTATTCTTCTGTTCTGTCACCAGTCACGCTATCACTAACTCCTTTTTCTTTCATATTACTTCTCATAAAATCTATCCATCTTTTCATTAGGCTCCCTCTCCCTTTCCTTCCATACACATGTATACTCATAACTCTTAGTAACATGCGTTTCATATCTCCTCTTTACATGGCCATGCCAAGACAAACGATTCCCTTTCAACTTTTCAGTCACTGGCGCCACTTTCAAACTTTCTCTAAGAGCCGGTCCACACGACGCGTTGCGTCTGCTTTGCGGCACCGCAAATATTTCATCGAATCGGTGGGCCGTGGTACGAGCGGGGTGGCGGCCGTCACTCGTGTGCCCGCCGATTCGTTGAAATATTTGCGCTGCGTCGACGCAACGCTGACGCAGCGCGCCGTGTGGACCGGCTCTGATATATTATACTCATTATTGTCATTCATCTATACTATATTAATAAATATTATCTAATGTTTTTTTTTTTTTCGGTGGGGAAATCATCTTATGACATCCCCCGCTCCTGGGCGGGGCGGGAGATAGTGTCAGACTTTTACTGACAAAAAACCCACTCCTGTTCCTTCGTTGTCTTTCGTACCGGGGCCGAGTCTTCCTTTCAGAATCAGACCCTTGGTCCCAGTAGGCTTCGACACTGCTGGGCCCCTACAGTTGCTGACATCTCCTTGAGGCGCGCGTGGAACAGTACGCTACCTATCGTATCGTATCGTGCGTTATCTAAAGCTACTAATATTATAAAGCTGAAGAGTTTAGGTATGTTTGTTTGAACGCGCTTATCTTAGTAACTGCTTGTTCAAATTTAAATAGTACATTTTGATACAAATGGAGAAAGTTTGTCATTGCGAACGAGGCGGCATTCGCCCGAGCCGTAGGTGAAGGTGTTATGGAGCTGACGGCGATTGCAGTGAAATTTTCCACGTGTATCAAACGACGTTTTTCAATACACTAATCTTTACGTACGTAGGGACATAATGTAGTCATTGACTTATCTATGGCCAGTAAATATATGAAATGACTGGCGTTAGAACTGAGTTTAAGGTTCGGTGTTCGATTCCTGGGTCGAAAAAATATGTTGCTCATAAAAAAATATGAAAAAGGCAATCTTGTTACAGGAGTAATTTCTAGTGTGGGGCAACGTTTTTCTTAAATTAAATGACTCGCGGATTTTAAACAAACAAAACCTACCCGACAACAAAAAGTTTTTTTCTTTTTCATTCTAACAAAGGCTGGCAGCCAAAATATTAAGCATTATTGTGAGCCTAAAAGTCGTTAGGAGCGTGTTTTTAAATAGCACATCTCTTTAAAAAGCAGCTTAAAAAAAAAGTCGAAATACCCGAACGAAAAGAACAACTCAACACTTTATTTCTAGTTGAGTTTTTTTAGTTCAAATCGTAAGTTAACTGCATTTGATCTGTGTCCACAAGTGAAATATTTTGTTCCCAGTGTAAATAACTATGTATCTTCACGTCATATTGAAAGTACCTAATCCGCACGTCCATGATTCATAAAAAGAGCCATTCATTTTTATTTCTTCACTATAATAGGGTAATCATGACCCGGGCGAGTCATGATTCCCTATATCCCGTCTAATAAAACTAGCTGTAATTGTTTACCATTAATCAAAGCCTCGCCGTAATAAATAGACACATCAATAGATTAAAACAACCGGGAAACTGCTTAATTCAATGCAATAAATATTGAACACAACGCCATCTAGCGTCACAGTTTGAAACTACGCAAAGTGATGACGCCAGCATGATCTGATTTGTTTTCGTTATCTTCAATAGATGACGCAATTCAGATATCTGATGCATTATTATCGTCGCTTCAGAATTGCTTACTTGAGGCAAAAATCCGGAGATGTAAGTAAGTCTGGGGTCAGAGGAAATGAAGGAAAATATTGGAAAAGAAATCAACATCATTCCTACCCAACTCCTGAGGCGCCTCATGATGAATCTCTAACATTTATGGAAACGATGTTAGAGATTGCTTTGAAGAGTGCCTGAACCGCGAAAAACTTTTGAATAATATTACATATTCAAAAAGTAATTTTTCCACATCTTCACTTTCTGATCTTGTAAATTGATTGCGTTTATGCAATAAATATATTTTCTACGTTTTTTTATGCATTCTACGAAAGTGAGTTTTTTCTGAGGCACCTGGTATAAGATATCGTCCCTTAGCTAACAACACCGCATAAGTCATTTTTATCAACTTTACAGGAAACGAAAAAAACTGTGCGGTGTTGAGAGGCCAGCCGACTAGCACGCTGTCACTATTTTTTGAATTATGGTTCTGGTTGGCTGAAATCTATATCATGTGACCAATGGTTGGACGCGCAATGAGCTCCATCTAAAGGCATTCAAATGTGAAAACCGCCAATTTTCGACTTGAACGGTGTTGTAAGCTAAGGGACGATATGTAAGTATGATTGAGACACTAGACAGTGCTGGATGCTGACTGAGTGTGGTTTGGCTGAGTGAGTATTACACACAATAAGAATTATGGATGTTTTTTCTTAGAGCACTACATAGTAATAAGACATAACTATTCATAAAACCTATTTATTAACCACTATATCAACGTATCTTCAGACCGTATGTACTCTCCAACATCGGCCTGGTGGAACACAATAGTAGCTAGAGGATCAGCATGCCTGCATTCTGCAGTTGTCCGTGAAGCTACTCCAAATCCTATGGGAATGTCAGACATTGTGTGGACCACCACTCCATGGTGTTTGGGTGTGTTTTCTGTTATGCGGCCAAGACCTGAAAATGAAAAGTTAGCATCCTGAGTTCGAGTTATGTTTAAATCCTTTGTAATACCGCCTATTGCTGACGGTCTCTTCAAGGCTAGAGTGAATAGGCTCTAATAAACTAGTGCGCCTCAACATCAATGATTGCATCTCTGTTTACCATCTGGTGGGATCGCAGTCAAGCACTGGTTAATATCAATTTAACCCTTTCAGTAGCGTAATTAGCGACACAATAGAAAGACAATGACCGAGCGTACGCCGGTTTCGCTCGGGGTTTAATGAACTAAATAATATTAATCAATGCCTTATTTTCATATTTTACACACAATATTTATTTCTTTGGATTGTGAAACATTATTTGTTTTAAAAACACTAATAAAAACTTAAGCATTCATAGAAGTTTAAAAAAACTAATTAACTGCTAATGAGCAAACAAACAAGTCTTACCACTCTTAATGATGTGATGTCCATACAAGAACTGTTGCTCTGCTGACGGCTTCACCCAAATCTTGTATGGTGCATAAGGAGCAATATAAGTCAATGCAGTAATATGCAACCTAAATTTATTTGTCTTTGTGAACTTTCCAAAGCATGTTCCCGCAGCTATTAAGTTATCAGGCTTCACAGTCTGTGCTAAGTGTAGGAGGCGTTCTGAAATGTAGTATACTCTGTCTTTTTTCTCTCTGAAGCAGTATGTACCGTCTGGTCTGTCAATTAGGAGTTTGACGTTCACTCCAATGCTGAAAAGATATGTTTGGGGTTATTTAGAGGTTGGTACTTGCCTAGTGTTTAATTCCTGGACTATTTGTGGTAGAATTTATATATATTATTACAGTACATTGTCGGTAGAAGTAGTTTTTAGGAGAGTGGGAGGTTATAATCATGTTTATCAAACATTAATTGCAATCGGCACACGTAGTTACAAATGTCCGAAAGAACATTTTATTTTATGAATAAGGTAGCCAAAAATTAACAAAAGTACTCACTATTTCGTTAGTTTTTCGAACAAAATTCTTGTCCTTTCCTCTGATAGCACTTTCATTTTGATTTTAAACTATTTCTTAACAATAATAAAAACACGTGCGTTTCGCTCTTGATATTTCAGTTTGACAATCTGTCAGATCTGTCAACCTGCTTTTTTTGACAATGTTTGAGTCGTTCAGAAACTATTCCATGTAAAGAAATTCAATTTTTGTGAAAACTATTTTATATTAAGAACATAAAGCTCCCTTACGGTAAAATTATATAATTATTATCGGTTATTTTTATGTTTTTCCATTTTCTGAAGAATCCTAACTTTCACTTTTATTGAAAGTGAAATTAATGTTTCCAAACGGCTTTATGTTCGCACTCATGAATGAACCTTGAAGTTTTCAGTTCATAGAACACTCGTTCCAAAATCTGATTCATTCAAGGAAATCGTTCACAACTGTCCGGAGAGAGAGGAGGTAAGTGTATTTTGCGAATTTCCTTACTTTTGACTTGCTCATTATTTCGCCAACTTTTTGTGATGTGTTGAATATCACTTTATGGATAACAATTTTGAGGAAAAATTGTTGTTAGGTTAAGATTAAGCGTAGTGTTCTGTCAGATGTTTATCACATCTGTTTTTGTTTTACTTAAATGTGCCCCTGGAATTAGCAAGTGAACGGCTTTGCATCTTGCATAGTGCACGTGACGACAACAAACAAAATTATTCACAGATCCGCTAGCTGTATTGTTTCTTAATTTTTAATAGGAGTTTCGTATGTTAATTTATATTAAGTAAGTAAACAAAAGATGACTCAAACTACGGTTCGTTTGATAAATGAAAAATTAAACAAAACCAATAAATAAAGTCCTTTTTTGATTCGCTAAAACTTGTTTGGCATTGCAATGACTGACCAAACTGTATTTTTATCTTGTTTAAACAGACTTATCTAGCACAATAAGTTCTTATCGCATACATAATGCGCTAAATTGGGTATATAATATCGGTTCATCAGAAATTCGCAGAATGTATTTTTTTGCATTTGTTGAGAAACAGGAAAATACAATGTCATTTGCTCCATGTAAATAAAATACTGGTATTCAGGTGTATCCGGTTAGTCTGGAAGCCGATCCCAACATAGGTACTAGAATTGGGAGGACGCATCAAATTTTTTTTATGTTTGTACAGACATAATAGGTATTTGAAGTCGCCTCTTAACACGTGAGTTGATAAGGGTTAAAGTGAAGTCGAACTTATTTTCGATCTTTACCATCTAATCTACCTAACACACCGCAACGCTTCCCCCGGGGGAACCACAGCGGCACCAATATAAGTCTGGCGGCACCCTTCCTTTTTCAAATAGGTGCGCCAATTCAGTTACATTAACCTAATGAACTTGGAACATTACCAAAGGACAGTAGGTCGCATACTTCGCAAGACGGGCTTACTTCCCCTTATCTATATCTACTTTTCTTTCTCTGGGTGAAGCAAGAGGCTGCGTCAGGCTTTAAGTGATTAAAACGCACCCAGGTTCCTTAAGTTTCCCTTTGCGTTTCAGTGCCATGGTAACTCTTTCAATCACTTTACTGACATATCTTCGATATGCTCGTCTATAGCCACTCCTCAAAGAGGGGACTTACCAGCGCGACTGTGGCGTTCTCGCAACAGTTACCTCTAAATCCCATTCTTCAGCCGAAAGTCTGTAAACTAAAATAAACACCGTCAAAAACAACGGGTTAGTCCGGAATCATCCCCAGTCCTAACTCGCCTTTTTTGTATATCTAAGCATAAGCATAATCAGCCTTTTAATGTTCCCACTGTTGGGACTCAGGCCTCCTCTCTAGGAGAGGGAATGGGCCGTAATTCACCACGCGGGCCCAGTGCGGATTGGTGAATGTCACATGTCTTCGAATTTTTGGTTCTAGGACATGCCGGTTTCCTCACGATGTTTTCCTTCACCGTTTTGAGAGCAGTGGTGATGAAATAAATTACACAAAGTAATGCGCCTGGCTGGGTTTTAACCCGCGACCTACAACTCGTAAGTCGGGGCCGTTACCACTCGGCCACCACTGCTCTCCAATAAATAAAGTCCTATTTTTGTATATCTACCTATACAAAAATACAATAACTTATTTCCGCCTAGCCCTTTCCATCATCGGACCACCAGGCGTAGGGCAATGCGCCACCGGTACATGGTGGACATCCCACCTATACGCACAAAACGTTTTGGGAACACATTCATGGTGCGTACAGCTAAGGAGTGGAATTCCTTGCTGGAATTATTTTTAATTATTCAAATAACTCCCGGAATCTGTGTTTCCTGATGGTTACAACCCGGGAATCTTTAAGTCAAGGGTGAACAGGTTACTTCTAGGTAAGCGCGTTCCATCGTCGACCGCATCGTCGCTTTCCATCAGGTGAGACAGCGATCAAGCTCGAACCTATCAAGAATAAAAAATATATATATGTATGCCTTTTAGCTATATAGGTGTAGGTAGGTAAATATATACGGACTGGACGAGTTAGGACTGGGGCTGAAGACGGACGTAACCAAAATAACTAACTTCAGATCAGTTATTACTATAGAAGTATACCGAGACCATAACACAGGATGTTTGCACACGTGAATATATTAGTTGTATACTATAAATACCTAATATCTTTATGTATGTACGGTACACTGCATACGGTTTCAACTGCACACATTTGAATAAACAAATGAGCTCAGTAGATTTCCTTTAAACAAGTAGATTTGTAGAACAGTAACGTAGTCGGGTCGTAAAGTCCGTGCGTACAAAATTACTGGAAGAGAAAGATCAGATTGTATACCTCCCACTCCAAGGCACACCAATATAATACCTATAAAAGGCAACCATTACTGTCTGACTCCTTCCAATCCCCGATAATAATAATAAAATCTTGTTCGATCCAGCCCGTCCCTTGCTGCCCTCCCCCAGCGACGCCCTAAGCCGAGGTCCGTACCCCACAGGGGGTGCCCTTAGCGTGTAGTCGCTTAGTTTTAAGTTAGTTAATTAAGCCCTGGCTGGAGGCTTTGATTGTATAATAGAGGCCGCCACAGGCAAGTCCGGTTAAGCAGCCAACAACCTCCTAGGTTGACTTGCGAGAGGCCACTCACAAAAAAAAAATCTGACTCCGTCCTCACCGTCGAAGCCTGCCGCAAAGCTCCAGTCAATGTCCACTCCGCCCCTTGCTCGAGCTAGATAGATAGACAGATATATTATACTCAAACTGAACACCTTAAAAAATTACAGTAGCCGCTACTGAAAAGCTAAACCTGTTTTAAATTCGTCATTCGTCTAAATATATTCTTGGTTCGATTCAGCCTGTTCCTTGCTGCCCGCCGACGCCTTAAGCCGAGGCACGTACCCCACAAGGGGTGCCCTTCGCTTGTAGTCGCTTAGTTTTAGTTTTTTGTAAGGCCAGCCTAGAGACTTTAATTTATAAGCAAGTCCGGTAAGCAGACGACATAACCAAAGGTTGACCAATGAGAAGTCACACACAAAAAAAAAATCTCACTGATCCATCAACATATACCTCAAACCACTGAACAGTTAGCGCTATTTAGCTCGCAGATTGTAATTATTATGACGTAGGCTTTCGCTAAGAAAGGATTTTCCAAAATTGACTCCCCAAGGGGATGAAATGGGCGTCCAAAGTTTGCATGGAGAAACTTACTTTCGCGCGAGCGATACCACCGATAGAAGTCAGTCTTCTTATATAGAGAAGGCATTAGTATTAAAAAAGAAATACTGTGCTGGAAAAATGGAAGGCATGAACCAACAGAAAAATTGCAGATGGGGAATTTTTTTATAAAAAAAAAAGGAAATTCACGTAAAAATACATATTAATAGATAGATAGATATTTATATTTTTTATTGTACAGCATAAATACAAATTACATTAGAAACTTAAAATTATTATGGTGTCACAATGGGCGGTTTTATCGTTAAAAGCGATTTTTTACAGACAACCTTTTTATGGATTTGACAGAGAAGGAGAAAAAAGATACGCAGATAGTTCGTGGTTGTACTATTCAAATATACACAATACATAAACTAATAAATTGCATATAATACAAAAAATATAATACATATGTACTTATATATATATCTTATGAAAGCCAAGAAATGATCTACTTAATGACGACGTTCAAGAGGAAAGGTAGTGATCCTTAACCATATTTAATTTTTGTATCAAAATATGAGTTCACTGAAACATATAAGTCATTATTTGTGACTCACACAGGAAATTCAATTAGAAATACATCAGTTACGATTAGCTGGATAGCAGTTTGTTAATTAGGTAAAGTGATAAAAAGATGAGTTTAAACTAGATGATATATCGCCTTTTTAACTTTAATTACAGGTATAGAGAAATGTCAAAAAGACCTCAAAGTCTGTAAATTCTCTATTATAATAATTGTTAGTGGCTTTTTCTAGCAAGACTATTCTCAGATCAAATGACTGACTGACACACAATGACCGGCAAATGCAGTCAAACGTCCTTATGACTCATTGGCATCTTCGTACCACCAGTGCATACAAAAGAACCAGTCAACTATAGAGACAGGTCACTGTATGCCAATGAGCATTGATAATCGAGAAATCTCATGACTAATAGTAATAATAATAGTATAGTTAGGATGTTCCTCTCTCTGGAGCCCTGACCGCCGGTAGCTTGAACTCTGTGTCCGATACCGGTGGGCTACTATTTTTTATATTTTTAATTTTTTTATTGGAATATTTAAAAATATAATTTATATGTTATTTTAATGAATAAACGAAATAATAATAATAAATCTTGTATACATATCGCATTGTCAGAAAGTTCTTATAGATAGACGAACACGATAGGTCCACTTCATAACGTATCCTCGACATAACTGACCACACACTAAATTCACTTAGTTTGGCCCGTAAATGTAGTTAAACACCAGCCCAAGCGCTGACAAGGAAAAACAGAAACAAAAAAAATAATAATAATTTTTATTTTATTTTTTTCTAAATTTCTTAATCTATATTACAGATTTTTATTGCCATACAGCGAAAACCTCTCAGGGTTTATCTTTGTAATGGCGAGCCGCTTATTTAATATGTAATAGTGATGTAACAATAATTATCTGATTATACATTAAACTACTACTATTTTAGATATATGGGGTCAATCAATGTTGCAAAAGTTGCCTTAAATTAAAATAATCTATACTAATAAATCTGTAGAAGTGAAAATTCTGTACATTGAAAATATTTTTAAAAAAATGGCAGGGGGTGTTACTAGACCGAAACCGAACCCAAAACCGTGATTAAAAAAATTTTTGTCTGTCTGTTTGTTCAGGCATCACGCAAAAACTACCGGTTCGATTACGATGAAACTTGGTATAATTATTCTTTAATATCCTAGACACCACACTGGGTACTTTTTATACCGGAAAAGTATATACAATAAAAAACAAACTTAATTTTGCGGTTCGATCCCTAGACCCGATTACTGTTACCAACCGCAACCGCAAATAATAAGTTTGTGGTAGATTACATCACCCGCAGTGGAGTTCACTAAGGGGCTCTGCACACGGCTAAGATACTATAATATTTTATCTTAAGATACAATATCGCTCGCCATACAATTCAATGGACTCTCGACGAAGATAATAAATAATATTTCATATTTTCGTATCTCAAAAAACCTAATAAAACCATTTTCGATTTCTACGCGGACGAAGCCGAGGGCAAAAGGTAGTATACTAATAATACTTAAATTGATTAAAGGGTTCAATCAATGTTGCAAAAGTTGCCTAAATATATTCGAGCTTCATTGTGTATTTATACGGTGGTCCTCAAACTCGACGGTGCCTGTTTCTTGGGGACCGGACTAGTATCTGACATTTTGCGATACGTCATCCTTCTATGAATCAGAAAGATGACGTTCATAGATTATAATGCACAAAGCAACTGTGAAGTTGAGATTATAATACTTAAATGATGTTAAACTAATAGGATTAAAAGGCGTAGCATTTGCAAGGTCAGGAGCGTGGCATCTGCTGAATGCAACAGGTGGCCGTGTTTCATAGAGATAACACGAGATATCGATTTAGTATGCATTAAAATAATATTTTTTTTATTGATAACAGAGAAAAAATGCGAGTGGATGGATGGATGTGGTTAGCTTTGTTCTTCAATAAGTTGTTGCGGGAAGAAGCCATACCTGATGAGTGGTGCAACAGTTCCCTGGTGCCCATCTTTAAAAACAAGGGTGATGTGCTTGAATGCAACAATTATAGAGGAATAAAGCTAATGTCACATACTATGAAAGCCTGGGAGAAAGTTATTGAAAAGAGGCTGAGAGAAGAGAGTGAAATTTCACAGAACCAATTCGGTTTTATGCCTGGTCGGGGTACAACGGATGCCATTTTTGCTATACGCCAGCTGTGCGAGAAATACAGAGGTGCGCATAAAAACTTGCACATGGTATTCATTGACCTCGAAAAGGCATACGACCGAGTACCTCGTGAGGTTCTGTGGTGGGCCCTTAAGGAGAAAGGTGTGCCTGGGAAGTATTTGCAGTTGATCCGAGCGATGTACAGTCGATGCAGTACCCAAGTCCGGTCTACAGTGGGAAACACCGGCAGCTTCAATGTGGCTGTCGGCTTACATCAAGGGTCGGCTCTCAGCCCTTACCTCTTCCTGATGATAATGGACGCTCTGACGTCGGACATTCAGGAGGAGGCTCTCTGGTGTATGCTGTTTGCCGATGACACTGTGTTGGTTGCCGAGAGTGGCCTAGAGGTCCAGAACAGATTGGAGGTGTGGTGGCACAGACTGGAGAGTGTTGGCCTGAAATTGAGTAGAACCAAAACGGAATACTTGTTCTGCGATTTCGGTGGTCTCTCCGGTCCTATGCCCTTAGCTCTAGCTGGAACGCCCATACCAATCTGCTCCGACTTTCGGTACCTCGGGTCGCTTATCCAAGGAGATGGCGAGGTAGACCGAGACGTATCACATCGGATCAATACAGGATGGATGAAATGGCGACAGGTCACTGGAACAATTTGCGACCCACGGATGCCCCTCAAGTTGAAGGGTAAAATCTACAAGTCCGTGATAAGACCTGTCATACTGTATGGATCAGAATGTTGGGCTGTGAAAAAGACGGATGAAAAAAGATTGCATGTAGCGGAGATGAGAATGTTGAGATGGATGTGTGGTGTGACGAGAATGGATAAAGTGAGAAATGAATATATTAGAGGAAGTTTGAAAGTGGCGCCAGTGACTGAAAAGTTGAAAGGGAATCGTTTGTCTTGGTATGGTCATGTAAAGAGGAGAGATGAAACACATGTTACTAAAAGAGTTATGAATATACATGTGGATGGGTGGAGAGGGAGAGGGAGGCCAAAGAAAAGATGGATGGATTGTGTGAACAGTGACATGAAAGAAAAGGAAGTTAGTGATAGTATGACGGTTGACAGGATAGAATGGAAGAAAAAAACGTGTTGCGCCGACCCCAAATAAGATGGGACAAGGGCAGGAAGATGATGATGATGATAACAGAGAAAAAATCATTTTTCTTATGCATTTGTGCATAAGTCGAAACTGACTACAATACCACGAATTGTAGAAAGAATTCCTCTACAGGGAGCTTTCGCAGGAAGGCGATGCGTCACCCAAACACACAAACAAACAACCAAACACCCAAATAATAATAATAATTCAATAATAGTAATTCAGTACACCCAATAAGTTCTCTTCTTTATACAGCCTGTTGACCCAAATTCGTATTTGATTCTCTCGTAGTGCAAATCTGCAAATAAATAAATTACGCAACTTAACCACCATTGTTAGACTCCATAATTGAAGCATTCCATACATCTACTTCATTAGAGTCACCAGCATGTATGCAACCAACATTAATTAAAAGACAGGCAGCTGATAGGCTAAATAGCTATGATTATAAGCGTTCGTAAGTGCCGTCGTTTAATTGAACAGAGTCATTTTATAGTACACAAACGCAATGACGTTCCCTAAACAGCCATAAACTACAGACTATATACTCTATAGTTTCAATACCCGTAATTAAAGCGAACGCACCCTAGAGGGCGTAGAGTTCTCTTTGGCATAGAGCAAGGAGGTCGAGTGACGACATGTTTGCGCATCGGGTGCGGCCTAATTTTGGTCCCTTTGTAATTCGTAGACACGCCTATTTCTGTCCGCGTGCACCTGAAATTAATTGTTGTTTTGTTTAGTTTACATTTTTATTAATTTTAAGGTTTACACTCATTACAATGTTCGTGTCTACGACACAATTAAATTAATTATTTAATTTAATTAACTTTGCCCACCCATCGTAACATCTACTACATTACATTGCAGGATTAACAGTATCTCATAATCTAATTTCTAACCCAGTTCATAGCCAGACAGACTGAGTTCTTTTGATTTTTAATAATATAGTATAATATTCCACCACTAACACACAACGCCGACTAGTCCCAAGCTAAGCAGAGCTTGTGTTATGGGTACTAGACAACTGATAAACATACTTATATATTTCTAAATACATACATATCTAGATAAATTACACCCAGACACAGAACAAATGATCGTGCTCATCAGACAAACATTTGTCCTGGGTGGGAATCGAACCCACGACCTCCGGCACAGCAGTCAGGGCTACTAACCACTAGACCAACAGGCCAGTCAAATAGGGGTTAAAGTATTAAATTGCTGTTTTTTTAAACGGGTTGCTTTGAATTATAAGTTCAAATAAACTTTATATTAAAGGTACGTTATTCTTATTTTTTTAATTAGGTATTTATTGGTTTCTTTGTGTTTTGTATTATTTTTTGTTACACCCGCGTCGACGATTTCCATCAGATGAGATAGCGGTCAAGCGCGAATCTATCAAGAATAAAAAAAAACTTATAATTCCAAGTCAATCAAAAAATATAACACTCCAAAGCAACCCGTTTTAAAAAACAACAATTTCATAGTTAAAGACCTAATACTAGCGGTTACCTATGACTTCGTTCGCGTGGTGTTTATGAAAATTGAACACTGTTTTTGAGAGTGCCGTCAAAATCTGTTTATCTAATTCGGAGATATCGCCCCCGCTCTCGTGACCCAATCCCTGTTTCCGCAGGAAAATAAATATTTATTTATTTAGTACACATACTGGTATATAGTAGCTTTTGTAACTCATTATAACATTAGCTATGTATATCTCGGTGAAACTCCCATCAAAATATAATCAACCATTTCGAAGTCCTATTCCGTAGTTTGAAATCCCATTCCCGCGGGAACATAAAAAGTCCAAGTTAGTTCAACATAAGCTATCCGTCAGTGAAAGTCCTCTCGAAATTGGCCCGGCCGTTTCGGAGATTACTTGGAACAAACATAGAATCATTTCGTGTCTACATTTCTTTTGAAAATACTATTGTTATTATAAAAAAAAAAAAACAAGCTAAGCTCAACAGGCCGTAACCGCCATAACTGCAGCATTGCACTGAGTCTACATGGTCTTTAAGGGCCTATTACACTACGCGATATTTAGCGCACGATATTCAGATTATCTTATTTTTTGTTCCGAGTAAGACCGGTCTAACCCTTACTACACTACGCGACATTTAGACGATGTCTGACTGACTGTCTGAATATCGAGTAGTGTATGTAATAGGCCTTAGTAACCTTCTGAGAATAATGCAATATTTTAGCTCTAGGAAAGCAACGTTGCGTTTTACAAAACGAGCTTTTCTCCGTAAATATTACATTTTAGTTAATGATTTTGCTAAAACAGTCTTCGATGGTCGGAATTTATATATGTCACCGGGAAATTGCAAAAGCTGTGAAAATATAAACATATTGCGAGAAATTGTAAACTATTTTTTTCTAAATAAGACACAGTTATGTTGGATGTGATTTATCGTTTAAAAAACGATTTTTTCATAATATATCGAGAAATTTAAACCTAAATAAAGATTGATTACAATCATTTTTATTTTTATTGCGCGAACAAAATGTTATTAAGTAGATACGCTAGTTCATAACTCCCTATATTTAATGCATGCTGGCTACACTATAAAATGTAATTTTACTGAATCTTTAGCATTTATAATGGTATGCTTTGTTTGATAATATAAAATTATATTATATTAAAATAAATAATAATAATTATTAATTATATATATTAAATTATATTATTATTATATTTTATTTGAAATAAGTTAATAAATCATACGGACTCTGCAATTTTTTGGTGACATATACAGCAAGCATTTATGTATATAAAATTGAAGTGTCTATTTGTCCACGGGTAGTGTGAAAGCGGAACCCGGGGCCCTGGGACGAAGGCAACGAAGGAACAGGAGTGGGTTTTTAGTCAGTAAGAGTCTGACACTATCTCCCGCTCCGCCCAAGAGCGGGGATGTCATTAGGATGATTTTCCCACCCAATAAAAAAAAAAAAAAAAAAAAAAAGTGTCTATTTGTAATATCAAAATATAATTTTTTAACTAAGTGCATATGAAAGTATATTCGATACCTATACCAAATATGCAAATTTTAATAATCTTTGTCTAGCTGCCTGTTTATTCACGTTAATTTAGTGTTAGTTTACTTTGCCGCGGTAAACTTTATTAAAACTCTAGGTGAACAGATGATCAGTTTTACGCAACACCTCTTCCAGAAATAAATTGTTTATGCAAACAGTTCGTATGGACTAGTAATTCTGTATAAATTTGTCTAACAGTTCTTTTAAAATAAATCTGTATATTTCGTATACTTCATTTGCGTCTGGAGTAAATAAAAGCTTAGAAATACACCTGAACGGGGCCTCAAGTCTGCTATTACAATAGTGTCAGAATGGTCTATCACTGACTTCATAATTGTCGATTTCGACAAGTTTGGTAATCTGCTAATATAATGGCGTCATTATGACTTTGACATTACGCCAATGATCGACCACTGACACTCCATTGAAAGAAATGGCAAAGAATGGTAATCTCGTACGTAATGAATGTCTGACGAATACGGTAATCTGCTAAAATTTTGACGGTTCCTTTGAACAGTGACCTACCATTAGAACGTCACTGTGCAATCATTGCTTTTAATTTGTTACAAGACAGCTCGTACCACAATTCTATTACGAGACCACTGATCGATCAATGATCGACCATTATGAATTAACAGATTACAAACTTTTAGCAAAATGACAATGGAATCGTGTTGGAATGACGAATTTATAAAAATAGCAGACTTAGGCCTCAGCTTGTTTTGCTACTTGGGAATACTTTGAATTAAATCCACATCATATTTTTAGATGACATGCCACAAATTGTAAATTTTAATTCGTACTCAGGTTAATACGAATTAAAGTTTAATTAGGTTAGTATTAGGTAATACTAAACCTAATATTTTTGTTTTATAAAAATGATTTATGTACCAAATATTTGCACGCCACACGTGGCAGAATGTGATGATAGTGATTCCATTAATTTAATTCAAGACCATAATTTATGTACCAAATTCTGACAAAATAAACGAATTTGTTTTTGCAGTTTGGAGGGCCAGACTTACTAAAACCCACCTGTGTTCCTTCAGTTTTGCCCCTTTGAGTTCCGGGGCTGCGGTAACTCTTTCTAACAATCCCGCAGCCCTAGCAGGGATCGGCCCTAGAATGCATCGTTAATTAAATGTTACCATGGCCCTGGAACGCAAAGGGCAACGGAAGGAACATAGGCCCACCTATGTTCCTTCAGTTTCAGTCAGTAAAACTTCTGCTCTGGGTGGAGCGAAAGGAGTTATTTCATGATTTCCCACCTCAAAAAAAAGAGGACGATCGCATATCTCTACACCGTTAGCATACAGTTTAGGTCCCTGGGTTCGGATAGAATAATTATATAATCTCGATTCAATTGCAGTCAAGGTTGGCAATACAATGTCCTCTACATAGGTATTGCATGTTGATTCTAAATAGCCAATTCATCAGTACTTGCAAAGAGAATTAGTCTGCAAATAATATTGCTATTAGGTGGGAGTTTCTGTTACAACTCCGGGTAGTTAGGTAAAAGATCCTCGAAGACTTCGCCCTCGATAAAGTCTGAAAATATGTTTGAAGTAGAAAATTATAAAGTAGAAAAGTAAAAATAATAGGTCTTTAACTATGAAATTTCCGTTTTTTAAAACGGGTTGCATTGAAGTGTTATATCTTTGGATTGACTTGGAATTTTAAGTTCAAATAAACTTTATATTAAAGGTAGGTTATTCTTTTTTCGAAATTACGGATTTATTGGTTTCTTTGTGTTTTGTATTTTCGTAATATCGCAGTAAGTAATGAATTACAAAACGGAAATTTCATAGCCTTTTATAAACAAGAAAGAAGAAAATTATCCTAGGATGAAAATTATCCTAAATGATATTCCATGGTCTACCAAATTTGAATTTGTATGCCAAAAATTGGTATGCCAAATTTCAACCAAATCCAAAAATTACTATAAGGCCGCCATTGGACCCATTTTTTCATTTAATTTGGGAAATCATCAATGACTTCTCCCGCTCTAGGGTGAAGTGAGAAAGCTTATCAGACTTTCGACTACAACCCACCTAATAACATCATTTATCCTTTACGTTCTAGGGCCCAGGTAACTCCAACGTTCCCGCATTCCATTGTTTGTATCCATAGATTTGAGTTTATGTAAAATTATATTACTATTTTGGTTTACTACAAAGTGTACAGTCATCATCATCATCATCATTTCAGCCAAAAGACGTCCACTGTTGGACATAGGCCTCCTCCAAGTGTCACCACAATGAACGGTCCTGTAAGTCTCACACGTGTTATACACGCCCGGAGGACACGGTCGAGGTGTGCCCCCCTGGACAGAACAACGCCGTGTCCTCGTAGGAGCGATCGGTGGCGGCGATCTCTCGCGTCCATGACCTGTACCAAGGTACAGGTCGTGGTCCAGAGCGAGGAGGAGTGGCGCGCGCTCGCTTCCTGCGAAGCAGTAGAGCTACCAAAGGAGGCGGCCGATCGCTTGAGGCAACGGTCCTCACGCCCCAACCGCCGCCGGGTTTCCGGTCCCGATTTCTGGTCACCGTAGGCGCGGGCTTGCGGACGGCGAGCAAAGGCTAGCTCGCCGTCCAACCGTCCGGTAACCGTCCGGACCGATCTCAAGTTGTCGACGGCTCGTGCTGTTCCACGCGCGCCTCAAGGAGATGTCAGCAACTTAGAGGCCCAGCAGGGTCGAAGCCTACTGGGGCCAACGGTCTGATTCTGAAAGGAAGACTTGGTCCCGGTACGAAAGGCAACGAAGGAACAGGAGTGGGTTTTTAGTCAGTAAAAGTCTGACAGTGTCTCCCGCTCCGCCCCAGAAAAAGATTTGTCATTAGATGATTTTCCCTCATAAAAAAAAACGCATTACACACAAAATCTCTCTCAAATTTTATAGTCTTTCTTTTGGCAAGAGCTTAAGTTTTTCATGTCAAAAGTGTACGGTAAAGATAAAGACTACTGAAGCAGCATCTTGGCACTAAAAAAATCAATAGTAAACAACAAATAGCTAACTGTAAGCTGCCCATTAATAGTAAGGTTAGGTAAGATCATACTCAACGTCTGCTAGACTGATCTGACCAGTCCAATCCTCAGAATATTTAAATAACTTCAATTACTCTGACGTCAATCAAACGGTCACGAATGATAAAACATAGCAAGGTTGATCGCCTCTGATTCGCGATTTCAGCCAAATTACTAAACAATGCATGTTTTTTCTATGTCCAGGTTTATTGCAGGTTTTTTGGTAAATTTTGTACTGGGCGGCTAAAAGTCAGTGTTAGTAAAACAGATAGGTATAATAAGAAAACAGCAGCAGACGAGAAAGGACATATCGGGTCGAACTGGATTTCGCCAGAACTCGGAGGAGAAAGCACGGGCTCGCTAAATGAAAGGAAATTAGGATTAGTACTAGTAAAAGAAATGGATGAAAGCATATAATAATCACGGACGACTTTCTCTTTAGCTACCCTCGTAGTTTTACCTGCGTTTCTGCTCCGCTCCCGTAGGTCGTAGCGTGATGTAATATAGCCTGTAGCCTTCTTCGATGAATAGGCTATCCGATACAAACAACTATTTTTTCAATCCAAACCAGTAGTTCCTGAAATTATCGCGTTCAAAAAAACAACAAACTTCAAAAATATAAGTAGCCATTATCTTAATTACGCTATTAATGAAATCGTTTATTTATTAATCTATAAAAAAAAATATTACGGTTTTCCCAACCCCAGCTAATCAATTCGTGTTTTCCTCTATCACATTCTACCCCAAAGACAAGGAAAATCATGATTCACTTACAATATTAACGGTACAGCTTCCTTTGTTACAGATTTATAATATAAACAAAAACACGAGACTACTTCATTCGCCGTTTACCCGCTGAGAGGTGAAGTCGCGGATATTTTCGGAGTTGAAGAACCCGAACGTTCAGTGCAAAAGTTTAGACTACCGTGTAGTGCAGTGAAGTGTTAAAAATGATGAATTACTACCCGAAGAACTTTAAAGCCAACGGCTGGGGCTGGCATCGCTCTGCCAATGCTTCTACTGCTGTTAAAGGCTTCCTAAGAGGAGAGAGAGGTGAAGGAACGGAACCTTTGCTTGAAAATGGAGGAAACCTCTATCCGAAGCTGCCAACTGAAGAGGATACTATGTTTAGCACCAATATGAGACTATATCCTGCCTTACCTGCTGAGGAGTATGAAAGCGGAGCTGTTGAAGAAGTAATTGAAGAAGTATGTGCAGCGGTCAACGTGAATGCTGTTGTGAGTACTTTCATATATTTTATCGCTCTTGGCGTCAATATAATCTTTACGATGCTGTAAAGACCATGTGTTTTAGATAGCTTTCTATAAATTGTCCAACATAAGAGTTTTCTAACTATGGAACAAGGAAATGACGAAGCGTTGTTGTACATAAAATCTCTCTCAAATAATTTTACTCTTCCTCTTGGCAGGAACTTAAAGTTTACATGTCAACTCTTTCAGAGTCTTTCACATATAGAATCGTTTTTGTTCTAATTAGGAATGTTATGGACATGAAATTTCGGATCTGGATAGGCATAAAGCAATAATATTATACCGGTTTGAAATACATTTACGGATATGAAATTATTAGGTCTTTAACTATGAAATTGCCGTTTTTATAACGGTTTGCTTTGAAGTGTTATATCTTTGGATTGACTTGGAATTATAAGTTTAAATAAACATTATATTAAAGGGAAGTTATTCTTTTTTCGAATTTAGGTATGTATTGGTTTCTTTGTGTTTTGTGTTTTCTATAATATCGCAGTACTTATAACCATGAAAGCTCAACGTAGAAACTATGCATTTCAAAGGGCAAGCAATATCAATGACGTATACCTACGATTTTCTTCTAACGTTTTATCCCTCCAGGGGGGAATATTGGAAAATTCTGTCTTGGAGCTCGGCTACGTCATAAAAGGAAACCTTGAGCAAAATTTCACGGTCCTAATCCCAGTACTTTCGGCTATGCGTTGATATATCAGTCATTTCGGATCTTATAGTTTCAGTTACGAAGCTCCATAACATTCCTGATTCTAATATCACATGTGTGTCATCAACTATACTAATCATAGTATAGTCGATATTACATATGTCTAACACACATGTGTTGAAAAAACGCACCAGCGTTTCTTTGGTCATTAGTCACGACAAAGAAACGTTATAAAGGAATCAAAATAATGATTTTTAGGCTTATTGATATCAGTCTTTGTGTCTTACTGTCTTCTGAGTTCATGAATTTTTTTTCTAGCTAATTACGTGATCACCGATTTTGGCTACGGTAATATTGATTTCTGTGCAACTATGGGTTGCAATCATGTGCTTCAATATGGCTAATACAGCCTATACTTGCTATAATGGTGCAAGCACAGAGTGGACTAGTTTAAACACTGTTATTGTAAAGGTACTGCCCCCCTAGCCAAGTTACGATCGTTTCGTTTGCGTCGAACGCCTCGATGTTCCGACCACGTAACTAAGCGTTGAGATGAAGTCAGAACAAAGCAATCGGAGGCGTGGCCTACTCGAGGCGTTCGACGCAAACGATACGATCGTAACTTGGCTAGTGCTTGGGCCCTGGATGTTAAAGGGCGACTCATATCAGATGATCTCTCGCCTGGTATCGAAATCTGTCTTCCTCTGTTCTTCAAAAGTATAGAAGAACGTCTTCAAATAAATATGCATGTAATGGCAACATATAATTTATTTCTAGTTATGCTAATTATACAGCGCTTTGTTGTCTTGAAAGTCACTCAGAGTTCAAGATATTACCTTGGACTAGCGAAAGCAGGACGTGTACAATGAGACCTTCAACGGAACCTTGACCGCGTAGGGATCTGTCAAATAGTAAAATTAATCTGAACACGCGAGCTTTCTCATTTCAATGACTCGAGTTATATTTGGCAGTTTAAGCTACCGGTTTTTTTTTTATAAGTGGTCCTTTTTTTTGTCTTTCGTACACTAGTCGTCCTCTTTAAAGTCTCTGAAATGACTTTTTTTAGGTGGGTTATTGTGTGGGATATTATCATCCTATGGCTAGTCCCTGTTTAGGGTGGAGCTGGAGGGCGTGTCAGACTCTTATTGACTAAAACTCACCTGGGTCCTTCAGTTGTTCTTTACGTTTTAGGACCACAGGTATCATCATCTTCCTGCCCTTGACCCGTGTTATTTGGGGTCGGCGAAACACGTTTTTTTCTTCCACTCTGCCCTGACGTTCAAAGTAAGATTGTTTCATTCTTTAGGACCACAGGTATCCTTTTCAAAAATTCCCCGTGGCCCAAAAGACATGATTTTAAAATTTTGTAAATGAAACGCATTTGTAAAATTTTAATTTCATATCATTTGAGAGACTTTTGCCGGAAATTTTATATTGGTCCTTAAATGGTATCGAAACATCTGGCTATTTCGGTCGTCCTTTTCGGGGTCATTGCAAGGAAACCGGCTTCACGATTCTGCCTGTAGGTATTAATAATGCAGTTTTTTATGTACCACTCTGTTACACAGCTCGAACAACAACAAATTTTTACCGAAAATGATGAATCATGTTTTTTTTTTCTATTTCCAAGCATACAGTGGAAGTTACCAATGTAAGTATGATCTTAGTGTAGTCAACTGCACATTCACTGCTTTTTTTTTTCTTTTTTTTTTCGTGGGAAAACGTCAAATAATCCTGATAGCTGCAGCTTAGATAGGGGTCTTTAAGTCAAGAGTGAATAGGTTACTTCTAAGCTAGCGTGCGCCATCGTCGACCATAACATCGCTTATCGTCAGATGAGATAGTGATCAGACCCGAGAACTGCTGGGTTACCATGACGTTTAAAGTAAGATTGTTTTATTCTTATTCCATTGTGGGTAAGAGATGGCGCTAGACAACCTGTATAGCTCTGTCTCTTACCCACACTAGAATAAGAATGAAACAATTTTACTTTGAACGTCATGGTAACCCCCCTGGTTCCGTTCTGGGTTAGAGCGAGAGGGAGTATTCGACTTTTATATAATGAGTAAAATCCAGCTGTGTTCCTTCAGTTGCCGTTTCTGTTCCAGGGCTGCGGTAACTCTTTCGAACAATACCGCAGCTTTGGCGAACATCAACCCTTACTACTACGAATAAAGTCTCTTTGAAAGTCAGTTTGTTAAGGGTCTACGCTAGAGGAGCTGAGCAGAAGCCAAGCTGGAGCCGAGCTCAGATTCGTGTACTGTCGCTCATGCTCGGCACCTCAAGATTCGGTCCACTACTCCACACTACACGAATTTGAGCTCGGCTCGTGTTCCACTCGTGCTCGACTCCTTTTTTTTTCTTGATAGGGTCGCGCTTGACCGCTATCTCACCTAATGGAAAGCGGAGATGCGATCGACGATGGAACGCGCTTACCTAGAAGTAACCTATTCACTCTTGACTTAAAGATTCCCGGGTTGTAGCCATCAGGAAATACAGATTCCGGCAAGGAATTCCACTCCTTAGCTGTACGCAGAATGAACGTGTTCCCAATGAATGTGTAGCGTAGACCCACCTGTACGACGTACCCACTACGGTTGAGTGTACCTAGTACAATTTCTGCCAAACGTTACAAATTGTAGATTGTTTCTTGATTGCTAACAGGAACAAATAATGACTCTAATTACTCATTAACGTTCGTCTTACGATCGTTGCGATATCATGTGCAAATGGTTATTAAAGTTTACTCAGATACTCTGACTAACACGGGTTTGCTGGACTTTAAACCTGAATCATTGAGTGACGTAGATAGTGAATTAGCGCCCAGTTTTGACTCCTTTATTGATAAGCTCCCACGCCTTTTTAGTCATCCTAATTTTTTTGGTGATACAGATTTTTTTTGCGTAATTTCATGTTGGAAATTCCAGTTTACTAGTTTGAGTATTTTGAAATGTTTTCCTTGAAATTAAATAAACTCACAGACTAGCGACCTGCTCCAGCTACGCACGGGTGTCGCATCTTTGAAATTCTCGGCTTTCCTTTACTATAATATCCTACTATTATTCAGCTAAACCTTCCGCATGACTCACTCTGTATACTGTACTAGCTTCTGCCCGCGGCTTCACTCGCGTACAAAAATATAGACTATATCACTCAGAAATAAAGCAGCTTTCTATCGGTGACAAAATTTTAGCAATCGGACTAGTACTTTCAGAGATTACCTCCTACAAACAAATAAACAGACTTTACCTTTTTATAATATTAGTGTAGATATACCTATATCACTCTGTATATTGGTGAAAACCGCATTCAAATACATTCAGTAGTTTTTAAGATTAGGGAAAGGGAGGCCTTTGCTCAGCAGTGGGACATAAATGGACTATAAAAAAAAAATTAAGATTACTACCAACGGACGCAGTTGTAAATGTACGGACATCTTATTGGTCAATATGTGTTACACAGAAGCGCCGTCTCCGTGGGTGCTCGGGGGCTCGAGCACCCATGAGAAATAAACAGTGGATGCCGAACACCCCTGAGAATAGCCATCAAGAAACAGATCAGTAATCGCCTTTTAGGGATGGGCGTTTTTTTCATTACCCGACGACCCATTTAGCGCAGTGGTTTATAGCGCCGGTTGAGACGCAAGGGTTGCGGGTTCGATTCCCGCACCAACACAAATGTTTGTTGATGAAACAGATATTTGTGTTGGGTCTGGGTGTTTGTGGTACGTTCGTTGTTCCGCAGTATGTAAGTAAGACATTTATTCATCACTGTGCACTTCTCTTCTCACACTTTGCCACTTTTTTGAGTCATAAAATGACCATGAGCACCCATGAGGTTTTCTTTAAGCCGGCGCCCCTGGTGTTACAAACATTTAAATACTATGTTTCATCGTGTGTTGTGTTAAAGTTATTTTTCCTTGTTGTATATCTTGTTAGCTAAACGTAGCTTCGTTTTGGCGTATTTTAATACCATTTATACATATAAAAGTCGTTGTTTCTTATCGTTCGGTCGCCATCTTAGGGGTCTAGGTCGTTTGTAAGCATGACCTCATGACTTGGCATTGTTTATATAATAATTATTATGTTTTCTCATACTTTGACCTGTACCATGACATAGAGCTATACAGGTTGTCTAGCGCCATCTCTTACCCACACTGGAAATAAGAATGAAACAATCTTACTTTAAACGTCATGATAACCCCGCTGGTATCTCATATACGATTAGATCACGAAGGTCGGTCACTTTCAAACGAGGTCAACAGTCAACAAACTGCTTCAATAAATAATAAATTCGGTTTTTCATATTTATGGTGACTTCCTTAATATCTGTTTTTTTTTTATCAAGCGTTATATTATTGTATAGTGTGATAAAACAATGCTCTCACAGTCCATTACATTCTACATTTTATAGAACAAATTTTTCATTCGCCGTTTATTTTTGAAGCGTAATAATATTAAGTGAATCGTATTATCTTTAAAAACACTTCTGGAGTTATATATTCTTATATTCTTTATTGTATACAACTTTTACAAATAATAAATAACCAGGCAAGTGCGAGTCGGACTCGCACACTGAGGGTTTCGTACAAACTTTTTTTTTTTTACTGCACAACTATCTCACAACGCCGCCTAGTCCCAAGCTAAGCAGAGCTTGTATTATGGGTACTAGACAACTGATAAACATACTTATATATTTCTAAATACATACATACCTACATATATAGATAAATTACAACCAGACACAGAACAAATGAACGTGCTCATCACACAAATATTTGTCCTGGGTGGGAATCGAACCCACGACCTCCAGCATAGCAGTCAGGGCCACTAACCACTAGACCAACAGGCCAGTCAATTAATAAAAACAGGCCAATCAAACTTAACTATGAAAACAGTTCAATTCCCGAAACGAGTTACGAAGATTTTGACGTAACTACAAATTTACAGTTTTCAGATTTTTTCCTATACTTATGCTACAAGACCTTGCTTCATGCCAAATTTCAGGATTCTAGGTCAATGGGAAGTACCCTATGAACTTTGATTCCTTTGAGAGTGTCTAAATACACGTTTTTTGCGACATAAACGGTCGTATCTTTTTTTTTCTCACTAACTTGAAGTTTGATTTTTTTACAGCTTCAAGGAACCGCAGATTTGAGTATATGGTTTTAATTTCAACTCGATACCTTCACTCGTTCCCGAGTTAAAGGGTCTTGACAGACAGACAGACAGACGGACGGACGACAAAGTGATCCTATAAGGGTTCCATTTTTTCCTTTTGAGGTATGAAACCCTAAAAATAGAACAGCTGTACACAGGCTAATCCACAATTGGGTTTTCTTACAGCAAACTTTTAGTAATATATAGGTGTGTATATATTTAGGTATTGACACATGAGGATAACTTATTATAAATACACAACAAAACAAAAGGTAGGTTAGGTATAAAAATAAAGAACTCAGAACATGTGGTTTAGCTAATAGTTCTTATGTATAATTAGAGACATGAACTGAACAGTCAGAAATTCATGAATTTTGAGGCTATAATTCAAAGTCAAAGTCAAAGTTTTTTATTTCACATAGGCCTACATGGGCACTTATAAAACGTCAGAAGCTAGTGCACGGTTCCAAATTGGTCGTTTCCTATGGAGAAGAACCGGCAAGAAACTCCATGGTTGTTACTCTTTTAAAAAAGAATTTGTTGTTACTATATTTCCTGATTGTTCACAATATATTGGATTTATTATGTAAAAACAGTGTAGACTGGTCAATATTGTACTATAAAGTACAATAAAAATAATCATAATAAAAAGGAACCTAAGAATTCGCGGAGTCTACAGTGTTCTCACATTCACATTATAAAAAAGAGGCTATATAAATAAAAGCAAGTTAAATAAATAATTACAATTATTAATAAATAATACGTTAACAATATAAATAATAATAAATAAACAAAAAAAATATTGCAAAAGCAATGTGTTAGAACGAAAAACAAAAGTATATATTACAACATATGTGGAGCAGTCAATAGATACATTTACAAAATATTATGAGCTACCAGGGGGCCACATGTGCAGAAGCAGTCATTGCCAAACAAGCGTGTCTTCGACATAGTCTTTAACCTTGTAATACGCTTTTTTTTTAAATTAGACTAAGTTCAAAAAAGTGGAATGTTTGATTTAAGCCATTTCCTATCCATTCACTAAAAACTAAATAAACTAAAAATATTGAATTTAGAGACATCTAGTTATAACATGGCCACGTTCGGGCCCGTAGGTTTTACCTTACGAAGGAACTTGCTTCTGGCAGCGGATTAACCCGCATTAAATTAGGTTTCTCCATTAAAATTTTAGACTCCCGTTTCATCTTAAGGGCTACTCCAACTTTCCGGGGCGTAACCGTACCGATAACCGACCATGTTGATCTTCTTGGTGTTTCGCTGACGTCAACACCTCAACTTTGGGCCATACATCGAAGCAAAGGCTCAACTAGCTGCAAAAAAGCTGGGAACCCTCGTGAAGGTCAGACAGTACTTCACGCCGGAACAGCTGCTCAAACTTTATCAAGCGCAAGTTCGATCGTGTATGGAGTACTGCTCTCATCTTTAGGACGGATCTGCCCGATACCAGCTTGATGCACTTGAGGCAATTGAAAGGCAAGCCAGGAGGATCATTGGCACTCGCACTCGTTCAGTCGAGGCTTCAAAGTCTTGAGCATCGACGCCAAGTTGCTAGCCTGTCGGTTTTCTACCGGCGCCGGCGTTCGCTTTGGGTTAAATCACTCTATCTATTAAAAAAAAAATTTTAACATAACATTGCGTAGTTTTAAAGATCATACATAGGGACAGACAGTGGGAAGCGACTTTGTTTTATATAGTATAGTCATAGATAAAAGTAACTCATTCTGATGCAGACGAGACAGTGCTACAGTCCATACAAATAAATCTATGAAGCAATATCTGGCGGATCGAGTCCGAATGCGAAGTGCAGGACCAAACAAGTTTTGTATTAAATTAAAATAGGTACGTACCTACCTTAACTTAAAGTTGTTTAATAGCAGTTCGTATTTAACTTATCACGTGCTTTTATGTCAGGGACGAATGACATAATATTATGGTAGGACAACTACATAATTTCGTAAATAGCACAAGCGTTAAGTAATTACAATAATCAAAATGTTTAAAATGACGTCACATTCTGTAAATAAAGCACTCATTCTTCTATATAAAAACACTTCTATTTTTTTTTTTAGATTTTTATTTTACTCTTTTTAACTGTGGTAGCCCTCAGCTAAAGGGCAATGGAAAGGGCTGTGCTCCGAGTTTCTTTCCAGAATAAAGATATCCGCAGGAGAGCCAAGGTTACCAAGATAGCCCGAAGAAGTGGGCAGGGCAAATTCCTCGCAGAACAGATGGTCAATGGGGATAAAAGGTTCTAGAATGGCAACCACGTAGGTACCGAAAAACGCAGCATTGGGACACCTCCCACAAAGTGGACCACTGACCTGGCGAGGGTCGCGGGAATCCGATAGATGCGAGACGCACAGGACCAGTCGTTATGGCGACGCTTAGGAGAGACCTATGTCCAACAGTGGACGTCTTTCGGATGTAAAGATGATGATGATAATCCCTCAGCCAAATTTAAATAGTGTGCAAGTCGTAGGCGCCACTACGAGAACACGGTGGTGCTCTGCCTAAGCGAGGTAGACCTCCACCGTGTCCTCCAGGCGATCTACACAATGATGACACACGGGCATTTCTTCCCCAATCCAAAACAGCAACCTTCCGAGACAACAGTGTTCGGTGAGGACCTGCGTCAGGCGGAAAGTGAGGAGACACCGTGGCGCCTCTAACCACTCCATCACCGCGATTGTAGCGTACCCACTCTTATCATATCTATATATATAATACGAGTTATATTTACATAACTATCACACAACGCCGTCTAGTCCCAAACTAAGCAGAGCTTGTGTTATGAGTACTAGACAACTGATAAACATACTTAAATATTTCTAAATACATACATATTATAGATAAATTACACCCAGACACAGAACAAATGATCGTGCTCATCACACAAACATTTGTCCTGGGTGGGAATCGAACCCACGACCTCCACATTGCAGTCAGGGCCATTAACCACTAGACCAACAGGCCAGTCAAGTCAATATGTATAGTTGTGCCTATTTATTCGTATGTATATTATGCGTAACGACTGATTTTATAATAGAAATCTTTCTTCCCCAGTGCGTAGGGCTGTTGACATCACTAGCTAAGAATGCGACTAGCAAAATAAAAAGGGAATTTATTTTTAACTCACGCTTGTCTGTTCTCGTAGGTGCCTCGTGAACCGCAAAATGTAAGCGTGGGAAATTCGTGTAACAGCTTACTGCCCTGGGTTTTCAAACAAGATTTTTTTTTCTTTTTTGTGACTGACCGGCCTTGACCATACAACTTTTTTATTGTCTGCCTGTAAATGGTTTAAAGATTCAAAACTCAATGTTTCAAAGCATTTTATTTTAAATAAAACTTTTACGGGAACTTTTTTAATTGTCAAGAAGTCACTCAGTCAGAAAAAAATATGCTAATTGCACATTCCAAAGCGTAGATCGCTATGGAGAAGAATGTGCAAGAAAATCCATAGACACTCTTTTCAATCACGTTATGTTTTACAAATATCTCGGTTACTTAAATATTTTTGTCGCTACTATTATGTGAGAACAATGTAAATAGAATGAAAAAAAAATAAACTACTGGCAGCTAAGAGATGACCAGTCTTAACTACTCTCAACTGATAGCACCCGTTCACGGACATGACGCGTATATTAGCACCACTCAGCTTAAACATTTTGAAGGGAACCATATGATCCAACCAAAGACATAATATATGTATATTGGATCCAACACACGCTCCACCATCGGTGAGACATTTGAGAGAGCATGACAAACTAACTGTCATGCTCATTTATGAAAAACAAATGCTACGGGCTCGAGTGTGTTCAAGCCTTTGAACAGGCGCAAATACTCGGTAGCGTTACAGTTGTTTTACTTATGAGAGATGTTTATTGACTACTTCTAGCTATTGATGAGTATTTTTTCTTACAACGTCATAAATAAAATAACGTAACGGCCCCGACTTACGAAGGAAAACATCGTGACAAAACCGACATGTCCTAGAACCAAAAATTCAAAGACATGTGACATCCACCAACCCGCACTGGGCCCGCGTGGTGGATTACGGCCCATTCCCTCTCTTAGAGAGGAGGCCTAAGTCCCAACAGTGGGAACATTATAAGACCGACTATGCTATGCTATGCTGTTATTCGAGACACACACACACACAGTTCTTTTCTGCACAGTATAAAACAAAATCGCTTTCCGCGTCTCTGAGTTTAGTCGTTTACTCCTCTTAAATCACGGACTCTGATGCGGTTTTCACAAATGTAACACATAAACCTTTATGTGTATAATTTGCACGCGTGCTAATACTAAGTTTACTTGTTCAACAGAAGTTCATTAAAACTTTTCTCACATGTATAAATTCTATTCTTAATTACCTAGTTTCATGACAGATTCCGAGATAGTCAAGCATTCGTCGAAATGCTTTTAGCATTGTTTGTTTTGATCTAGCAAACGTTACGGATTTACTGAGAAATTGAGAATCTGGCTAGAACTTCTAAAGCTTACAAAACTATAAGACTATTTATTTTATTTATTAAACTTCATGCAACATAAAGTACAAAGGCGGACTTGAATGCCTTTGGCATTCTCTACCAGTCAATTTTTGGTGAAGAGACATTATGGTAGGTGCATAAAAATAAATTTTTACACGAAAAACAAGAGCAAAAAAAAAGGATACATATAATTAAAATGCACATACATATATATTTAATATAATACACATACATATATATTAATATAAAGTAACGAAAGAAGTTTTGAGACGATTCTGCTATTGATGGAGCAAATGATTCCGCACCTTCCGCTTAAATACATCATATCGACTACTCTATGTAGTGAGATCTTCGTTTGTGTCTTCGGTTATTGGTATTATCTATCTATTTATTTATCTTTATTCCAAAAAGGTAAGTAACTTATAAGATAAGCCCCACAAAACTGCAATGGTTTGATTGTGGGGTCGGTGAGTTTCTAGACTGAAATGTACTTAAAATACATTTCTAAATAATATAATTTTAATTTGCATCTAAATCTATTTGTTTGTTTCATTCCTTATGTCTGCCGGTAGACTGTTCAATAGGTATGGTATTCTCTTTTTTAGTGTTGCAGGTACGCTTAATTTTGTAGCTGGTTTGGTGCACATGCTGTTTTTTTAAGTGGGAATCATCAAATAATGTCTTCTGCTCTAGGGAGCGAGGAGTGCCTGACTTTTACTGGCTAAAACTCACTTGCCCCCCTAGCCAAGTTACAATCGTTTCGTTCGCGCCGAACGCCTCCAGTAGGCCACGCCTCCGTTTCCTTTATTCTGACCACGTGACTGAGTGTTGAGATGACGTCAGAACAAAGGAATCGGAGGCGTGGCCTACTCGAGGCGTTCGGTGCGAACGATACGATTGTAACTTGGCTAGGGGGGCTGTATTCCTTCAGTTGCCCAGAGCTGCGGTATCTCTTTTGAACAATCCTGCAGCTTTGGGTGTATAGGCTATTTAAAATTTAATTTTCTTACCAGCCAAAATAAAGGCCAAGTGATTTTCAAGGCCTAGATTACTTTACACTCGGATGAACTAAACATTAGTGCTGAATAGTGTAGTAGTGTTAATAAACATGTTCGTGATCGAATCCAGCTAAAGAATATTTCGTCTTCCTCAACTCGCAATCCTAAATCCCTTGTATCTTTTACCTGTCAACACAATGTCGTAACAGAAGTTAATACTCTCAAAACATAATTAGATACAACTCCCACACTAACACCACATCTCCAAAACCGGACTCTAACGCTCTAAGACAGTGGTACCCAAAGTTGACTGGACCCCGGCTCATCTAACAAAAAAAATGTTAAGTAAATACCTACACCGTGTTTTATATCATTTGAAAGGGCTTCACTAGTACTGATCAAAAAATATCATCAAAGTTCAATGTGGCGCCCTCTAGTGGACAAAAAGCTTTGTGTTAAAAAAAGATAAATACATCGTGTTTGGTATAATTTGAAAGGGCTTCACTTATACATACCAAAATAAATAGTATAGAAGCATAGTGATTTAACACCAACATTGTTTAAATAAAAAAAAGTGAAAAATCTAAAACCCGATTACGACAAAACAAAACAACGCTGAAAAAGTATGAAACAAGAATTTCAGGGTGCTGAAATAAACACGGTAACTGGAAAAACAAGAACAGAATAAAAAGAAAAGCCGCAGTTACATGTTCTTAAAGTGTTTCGGATGGTACCTATAACGTGTGACTGCGTCTTTTCTGCCTATGCTCAGTGGACAATTAAGACGGTTCTAACGATACGTCATACGTCGAGTTCCGATAAGTAGATTAGGAGCTATAACTCTATGAGGAAACAGATGAACATACTTACATACATACATAGTCTGTCAAAATCATAACCCTCCTTTGGCTTTGCCGTAGTTGGGTAAAAAAGTACTAAATTCAGAACTGACCTCTTGGTTTTCAAGGCAAAAGTGACTAAACTGTATGTATGAAGTTTGCTCGAACAAGAAAATAAGTTCAATGTAAAACATTTTTCATAACAAGCTTTTTTCGCTATATAGTACTGGTACTAATCAAGACTATGCCGAAGAGCTCAAACACACACGATGGAATTATCTTGCCGCGCTCAGTAGTACCCATGGCTACTATGCGACTCCATCATCAGACCAGTTTCGTGGTAGGTACCATATAAATGCATTAATGTCATCCATGTTACATAGGTAGGTAGGTATACCAAATGTCAGCTCAATCAGTTTTGGGGTAACTGCTTCAAAATTAATTAATTTGCAAGATTTGCCCTAAACTAAGAAAAAGTTGAGTTGTTGAGTTAGAGAAGTAAAAGTTTATAAAAAAAACAATTTAAGGAAGGTCTATTTGTTGACCGGAAGCATATCTTTTTAAGTAAAAAAAATAACTTTGCACATCGGTTCATAAATGACGGAGTTCTGAGGTAACAAACATAAAAAAATATAATCCGAGAACCTACTCCTTTTTTTAAAGTCGGTTAAAAACAGTCAATTCCGATCCTAACCCCGATTTTTTTTTTTTTTTTTTAATTGATATAAACCAGTGCTTGACTGCGATCCCACCTGATGATAAGCGGAGATGCAATCATTGATGGTCAGGCGCACTAGTTTATTAAGAGCCTATTCACTCTAGCCTTGAAGACACCTATATTATAGTTGGACGGAAAGACCGCAGCAGGCAGATTGTTCCAGTCCTTCGATGTACGCGGTATAAACGACGAAGCGAAACGCTTAGTCCGGACCGTTGAAGTTTCAACAACGTAAGGGTGGATACTCGCCGTTCGGCGGCTTGTCCGATGGTAGAAAGGGGATGGCGGAATCAAGTCATGCAGTTCCCGCGCACACTCTCCAAAATGTAACCTGTAAAATACCGATAGGCTGGCTACTCTGCGCCTGTGCTCGAGGCTTTGTAGATTGGACTTAACCAAATCTGGATCCCCAATTAGCCTCTTCGCACGCCTTTCCACTGAGTCCAAAGCTGCTAGATGGCATTTTGCAGCACCAGCCCATATGTGACTGCAGTACTCCACACACGATCGGACCTGTGCTTTGTATAACATTAGAAGCTGTCCCGGTGTGAAGTACCGTCGGACCTTTGCAAGAACGCCTAGTTTTCTAGCAGCTACCTTGGCTTTGGACTCAATGAACCGCCCGAAATTGAGATCTGAGGAAATTTCAACTCCTAAGAGTTGAAGGCGGTCGGTGCACTCCAGGGATACATTCTGAAAAACGGGAGCCAAGGTGAACCGGCTCCTCTTAGCGGTGAACAGACACGCTTGTGTTTTGGCGGCGTTGAATCTTACCAGATTGATTTCTGATTTTAGTATTTGAAGTTGAATATTTGTCAAATTCTCACAGGTTTGAGACGGTCTTCTCGATTCAGAAACTCGCTCATTGATACCTAGGTATATTAAAATTTAAATACCACCCACTAGTGGGTCGCGAGTTCACGACCAATACTTTGAGAACCACTGCTCCAAGACATCATAATTAATTATCCGTTTACCTACTTCAATACCGTCATCGCAGTTCAAGGCTGTTGGACAATTTTCGGTCTGTTTTGTGGTTACAGCATCCTGTACCAGACTTTATTGATTGTCTCGTTAATGGACGAACACGCCAGCTATTGTTTAATGGTCAGAAAAGCGGCTATGGCGACCTTGTGCCCGTTATAGGAATCCTATGGAAAAGCTGGTTTGGTGCCAAATTTTCTGCATTATGGGAGACTGAGGCCCGGATGAATATGACAATTTGAGTGAAAAGCTGAATATTTATTGCTGAAATGACTTTATTCTAGAATACATCGTTAATATTATACCTATTTACAAGTTTTTAACATACATGTAACGGGGTTACCATGACGTTCAAAGTAAGATTGTTTCATTCTTATTTTAGTGTGGGTAAGAGACAGAGCTATACAGGTTGTCTAGCGCCATCTCTTACCGACACTGGCAATAAGAATGAAACAATCTTACTTTAACGTCATGGTACAAGTCTAATTCTCGCGACTAGTTTTATTGCTGTGATGCTGTCCCCTTGCTGTTTTTAGTTACTAGTCCACTCTTTTTGACCGTAGCGTGACTTTATATAGCCTCTAACCTTCCTCGATAAATGGGCTATCCAACAATAAAGGTGTCATTCGAACCTCAGCTGCAGGCTGCGGTTGCAGGCTGCGAATGCAGGTAACGCATGATACGCAGCCTTTGCCTGCATCCGCAGCTGGGAGTGATTCCGAGGCTGACTGCACGTGCTGCCAGTCGCAAATCTACGATTCAATTTAATATGAGCGTTATCGGCTCCGAGTAGCGTTTATTTCGGACTTGTCTATCAGGTTCGAGTGACGTAACTACGTGTGCATCAGCTGTGGCTGCAGGTCGCGGCAGTACTCCCAGCCGAACCTCGGCAGCACGTGCAGCCGCAGCCGCGTTCGGAATAGTTTTCACAAAAATCCATACTACTACATAGAAAATTGAGATAGCGCGTACAAACAAACTCTTCAGCTTTATAAAATTCCGCCCTAACCACAAATATTCGAAATTCTCTGCTTTTCTATAATATAATATGCATGTTTTATATATCTCTTTCGTGAATTACTTTGTCTATTGGTCAAGAGTCAAGACTCCATGAAAACCGGATCCGTAGTTTTTAAATTCATCGCGAACAATACATACAGACAGACGCGATGGGACTTTGTTATATAATATGTATATAAATATCTACGTTGTATTTTTACTGTACATCTTTTTGTAACAGCTTTACTTTACCTCTAGACTAGTTATCAATACCTATAAAAACTATAATTGCAATTTAGCGCCACAACGCGTTTTTGACATTTTCGTCAATTGTTCCTTACTCGGCACGTAACTTGTGAGTCAAGGCATAATGGCGATATTTCCATTTTGGTTTACAAAAGAGACTTAAACGTAACAAGTAAATTGCTTGGGTAATCAAGATTTTTGTTCTCATGAGATAACCTTCACGCTCGTATGCACAGTAGACGAACAGAGGACGAACATAACTTTATGAAGAATTTGTTTGTTGGTACCGGCTAATCCCAGAAACTATTGGTTCGAATTAAAAAAGTATTTTAGTGTTGAATAGCCCGTTTTTCGAGGAAGGCTATAGGCCTTATAATATCGCCATCGACATCGCTAGGTTGCCCGGAAAAATCGTTAAGTGCGATAAGGCAATTGTATGTTTTTATTTTAAGTTTTACTTTTGTACATTTTTAATCTCGGTGTACATTTGTGCAATAAAGTATATACATAAATAAACAAAATAAACATCAAACAAACATGGTCGTAGTTTGATGTTTATTTTGTTTCTTTATTTACTTACACGGGAGCGGAGCACTAACCAAAGACACGGGTGAAACCTCAGGAGATAGCTAGTCTTACATAATTATAATACAAGACTTAGTACACTAACAAAAATCGTTCTAACACTACATAAGACTACCAAGGATATCCTAATTTTTTTTTATACCTACATATTATTTTCAAGCTCTCAAAATGGTAATCGTCGTGAATCAACGTCTGAGAGTACAACTTCTATATTAAGTATTATGTATGAGTATGTACATGGCCACTAAATTTTGCCATCTCAAAACCGGTATGAATATGAAACAATTGAAGGTTAATCTGATATGAGAGTCACAGTGATAAATAAGATCGGTTTGCGCCATTTGACCTAGATAATCTACTTGATTCAAACAGTTAGTGATGTATTATGCATGCTCCCCTAACTGGACCTACAAGAAACTGGTTAACTGGTATCACAGTATCACCTGCCAGAAAGGCCAATGCAAACTATTGGCATGTTTTACTTTATTTCTTTTCGCCAGAAATGAAACCTAGGTTATATGTTAGACATAGAATAAGAGGAATCAATAGCAAAAAGAACCAGGTCTTCAACCGTAACCGAAAAAAGATACGTATAGAAGCATTACTAGTATATTTTTGTCAGGCGTTACCTATTTTCGTTACAGTATAATGAAATGGAAATATCATACGTAATATTTTGAGGTTTACATTGATAAAATAGATTAAATTTGTTACTGTTGTATTTTTTCCATACTCGTAGTATTTCATCACTAATACTTGTAAAAAAAAATAAGTAATAAACGAATCGAAAAGATACACGTTAGTGTTGTGATAGTGATTGACACTATTTAATGCGTACTCACCATAAAAACCGAAACTAAAACTATATTTAACAATGGTAAACGTAAAATATCAGACATACTGTATTTTTATTTAAAAGAAAATAACTCCTGATAACAAACTATAGCAATATACTAAATAGTCTCTAACTTCGTTTGGTTAAGGCTGGTAGACATAATATACTTGGTGTACGCTTGCTCACAGCTCACATAAAAAACTGTGAAACTTTGTTGACGAAGCGGCAACGAGACTACGACGGCACGATGTACATCAAACGTGACTAATGACGAATACGCGTCTGTGAAGCTACGCGTACGAAGCTGAGCTGTCAATCCCTAGCAATAACAGCTGAAGTCAAATATATACAAGTTTCATGGTGCAATCTTGCCGAGTAGCGCAAACACAATGATCATAGGAGAAATGGCGGGCAAGGGTATCTGGCTCAAGGGAAACTATTTTACAGAGGGATGTGCCCGAATAGACGTTGAACTTAGCGTATTCGGGGTGGTTTTAAAAAGGTCTGTGAGCTCCTTTTCCTTGTGTTAGTGAGGTAAAAATCTTATGCCCCCCACATACGTCCAGGCGCCTTTTGCCCCTTCACTCTAAAACAATTGCTATTCTTCAGCTAATATATTATTATGAGAAAACTTAAACAAGACGTCCAAACAATAAACAAAATATGAAAATCAATAACAATGTCTTAATATCTTTACTGTATGTAGCTATTTTAGTAAAATAGACTACTTATACATTGTATTAAAAAGCCAATCAGTACCTATAATATGGTTTTCTCATGTGAGACAGAAAATAACACTTACGGAACTGTAGGTAATCTGCAACCCTGGAGAGAGATTGGAGTGATATTAAAGTTCTGCGCAACACGACTATGATTTTATTGGATTACTAGGTATCATGAACGTACTTACCTTGCGTGACAAGACTAGTCTTCGTAAAAAGGATACGAAGAGAAATGTCATTTTTATTCTAAACATTGGTGACTCCTTAGAAATTGGCGGTTGTTATAAAACATGACGTTGCTTTTGTAAGTTCATTTGCACCGAATGAGTGACTAATGTTGAATGATAAATACTTAAAACAGTTTTTAATGACGCCAAGTGCTATTGCACCATTCTATTATATATTCCTTAATCCGGCCCTGGCATTGGCATGCGAAAAAAGTCGCAAATAATATTAACACCTTTTTTTATTTACCTACCTACTGTGTCATCTAAATTCAACGAACAAAGTTCGGCTATTAGTTTGTATTATGATGAAGTGATATAAATATTTAACGATAGGTTTAGGACAATAAAAACTTTCTTTTTTTTTATTTGGCTGAAAACCATTTTCCTTGTCAAGGTCATTGTAATAAGGGTTACAAGACCAAATATTTAGTTTCCTTACGTATTTTAGTACGTTTCCTAGAGGTTTTTACTAATTTAAGTTTGTAAAGATTAGTTTACGATAAACGAAAACCCAAACATGTAAACAGACCGCCTAAGCAGAAAATCAATCCTCATTTTAGCGGGTGACGTCAGTCTCTGCGCTGGCAATAATCTCGCCGGTTATGCGACCAAGTTCAAAAGGTCAAGAGTGTATTGCATCTCCCGTGTATTTAAAAGCTCTTTTATTTAGTCGGTTGTATTTCTGTCAGTTTCCGTGAGACAGTTTTGGGTACGGTTGTTCTTTGATTTTAAAACTTAATTTTATTAATATTTTAGTGTAAAATGAGGTTGAATCAACGCACAAAATGTATCAGAATATTTTACTGTGCTGTGTGTTTCTTTGTCTGTAGATAAAGTGTATACTAGAGCCATTGTTTGTGTGATATTTGATAGAATCTTATGTGTGGAACATTCCTTCGTAGATTCTTTTTAGATTCTTATTATTTTTCAGTGAACTTCTGCTTTTTGATGACCTCACCTAGTTTGATGTACAATACGTATATATTTTCTTGGTCTTAAAGAGACGAAAATTGCAGTGTATCGATGAGAAATAGCTGTGTTCATAGATTTTATCATAACTTCGAAAGTGCACTATTGACCTACATTATATTTGCTTCTGGTCCAGATACCGTAGTATTTTTGCGGCCGGTTTGTCTGCGAATGTGATCTTTACACGTTCACATTGTGGGAACTGCATAGAGGTTGTATTATTCCTATGAAATTACAGAGTTTTAGAAAAAAAAGTGACCATTCCTAGCAATAAACAGGATGCTGGTTTCTCTAATCTAGAAAATACGCTTTTACATAATATTATTAGAATTGTATTATCAATCCAATACAGTCAATATTGTTATAATATAACGAGTTTGCAAAATAGCAGACTAATCAGTATAAATTAGCATATTTTTTTACCTGTCAATGTTTTAATAACAGTTACAAAAATATGATAATTTACCACATTTTTATATTGTAAATAATTTTGTAACATGTCAGAAATAAGTTCATTATTTTAAACTGAGTTCAACATTTATTTTAGAGTTTTATAATTTTGACCTAAGTTGTCCCTCTGACCTAATTTGGTGGACCTACTTTTCTACAACAGTGTCATATGTGCATTAAGACCACATATTTCTTAATGAAACATTGATAAATTTAAGAAAACTATTTACTATATTCAACATCTTTCATGTTTCATTCCCCTCCATGCTCATTTCTGTATCTATATAAGAATAAAAAACTATGAGGTAGTTTAATTAGCGTGCCTGTATAGATGACATCACTATAAAACGTAGTAATCATGTCTATGGATGGCCTCCATGCAGTTTCCTACTGAGTATTGTATTCACGCTAGGTTGAATGACTGTGTCCAGTGACTTTGATTTTAAAAAAAATGTAATGGTTTTGTTGTGTTATGAAAGTTTGTTTATGTTAGTGTTCTCATTTTCAAAATTACTTTTGTTTTTTTTGTTAAATGTAACTTGGGTGCATGAAGAGGAAAACAGTGTTTTTTTAGTACGCAATTGCATTTTTAACTACAGTTATTAATATTATTAACTAACACAGCAGGTGTACAATTTTTATTAAGTTTCTAATGGATAAAAACATGTGTGAATGTTATGCCTTTATTATAGAATAAAGGCATAACATTCACACATGTTTCATGTGTCAAAGAAAACAATAGGTATCAACAAGGAGGAACCACTTATTGTTGAATATTATGTTTTATTTTCTTGATAATAGTTACAAATTACTTCATATCCCTTTATTCAGTGGGGTGGAGTACGTATTTAATATGAGATATTTTTAGCTCAATTCTAACTTAAGTAGAAAAAAATATATTTTGAATAAACCAAACACATAGCACAGTAAAATAATCTACCAATTTTCCTAACAGCAAGCCCCAAAATGTCCTAGCAGCAACAAAAAAAAAAACCCAGAGAGTAGTTAGTGAGTGAGTGAGACCACGCCATCATGGCAGGTCAAAATGGCGGCATGGACTTTGGCGCCATGCTGCAAGGCGCGGGAAAGCAGCTACTCAACCAAGGAGGCCAGGCGCTGATGCAATATGGTGCCCAAACCTTAGGCAATATCATCAATGAGGTGTTCCAGAAGAAGCAGGTTGAAGAGAAGAGGTTTTTGCCGAGCATTAAGAATTATAAAGTGGTAGGTGTATAAATTTGCCCTCAATTTATAAAAAAAGTTTATTAAGCAATAGACAAATTTTACTTTCTTTAAGTATTGCCATAAAACAAAATTCTTTAAAAGCCTAATTACTAACACACAAATTGATTGACAGGTAATTTTCCTTGCTACATTAAGCTTAAAAACGTCTACAACCAGAAAGCTATCTTTTAATCTGAATTCATTAATCACAAGGTGCATGTACTCACAAAATTGTTTTTACTCATATTATTTTAACAAAAAGGTTTTGTCATCCACCTACACAGTTTATTGACTGTGAGATGAAGCATTTCTTGTACAAGCAGGTACCAAGTTCCAAATTGGGCAACAACCAAATAAGCAAGACCTTTGAAGGCCATTTTATCATATAGTTGGTACTTTTAGTGTGTTAATACGGTCTATTATAGCTAATTATGTCAGTTATTTTTTTTTATTCTTTGTATTGATCATATAGCTGTGGGTACAGTTTTTGGACAATAGTACTTATCTATAATAATCGCGTTTATAATTAGTTTATCGTAAGTAGGTTTTTTTTTGTAGGTGGGAAAACCATCCAATGACATTCCCCTTGGACGGAGCGAGAGGGCGTGTCAGACATTTACTGACTAAAAACCCACTCCTGTTCCTTCGTTGCCTTTCGTACCAGGGTTGAGTCTCCCTTTTAGAATCGGATACTTGGCACCAGTAGGCTTCGACCCTGCTGAACCCCTACGGTTTGCTGACATCTCCTAAATGCGCGCGTGGAACAGTACTCGCCGTCGACGACTTGGGCTCGATCTAACCGAGATCTAACCGTCCGGGTTACCGGACGGTCGCAAGCCCGCGTCTACGGTGGCCGGAAATCGGGACTAGGATCCCGGTGGCTGGGGCGTGAGGGCCGCACCCTCGCACGTATACGTGCGGCTGCCTGCTTTGCTAGCATTACTGCTTTGCAGAAGGAGGCGAGGGACACACCTCTACCGTGTGCTCCACTGTGTCCTCCGGGTGCCACACAGTGGTGGCACCCGGGCATCATTTCCGCACGAATCCGGTGCAGGAACCTCCCGAACTGACCATGTCCGGTGAGGACTTGCTTCATGCGGAAGGTGAGGACGCCGTGAGGTCTTTCCAGGCACGCCTCAAAGAATGGACTTACTGATTCTAAGTAGGTATGTTATAAGAATAGCATAAGTACTAAAAAACCGTATCATCAAGGCCTAAAATAAACATTCAACAAACTTTGGGCCAATAATCCAACATACATGTTGGGCTAACAGTTCGTTTGGCATATTCTTGGTTCAAAATTCCACTATACCACGTGCTGCCATCTTTGCGTACCCTTTTAGCATAGCTTCTACATTCTTGCTACCATACATGCGCGCGCGACGACGTCGTTTTATGAGTTTTTTTCAACTGACAAGCAGATTTTTATTAGATGCAGAATTAAACCGGTTGTGTTTGAATCACGTATTCTAACCAAGTGAGGTAACTTGTTTTGTTTCCGGCGCTAATTCGCATCAATGACAAGTATAGGTTGTATATGAAGGTAGTAGCTAAGTGTAGTCACGCTACTATGACAAACGATAGTGCGACAGTACTTCGACACTACGGTAGTTCGATACTACAGTAGTGCGACAAACAATTGTGTGAGTACTGTAATTTGAAGTACGTTTGATCAGTATTACAGTAGTATTTCTGGGTGCTTATAAAAAAAAAACGAAAGTAAGGCGGGAGCGTAGCGTAGTGGATCTCCCGCCTTATCCTTCTAACCTAACCTGTCCGAGTCGGGGTGCCCTAACATAATTATGTTAATTATTCATGTCGCACTAGAGAAATACCGAGTTTCAGTGTGTCGCACCACCCTTAATCGCACTTCCATTAACAGCTCCAGAGCTGGAAAATCGCAGATCCATAGCTCGACAGCTCAAATAGTACAGTCGCCATGTGTTAACAATGACACGTAGACTCTACGAGGTCAGGCCACAGAGTAACCAGAGGTAAATCTTCAAACAAAGACGTCGGGTACACTACTACAAGCTAATGGCGCGTGTGTGCGTGCCAACTGGCTGCCCGGCGCTTCAGCTAGTTGTTGTATTCAGGGCTAAGGACAAGCCCAGTAGGGTCGATGGCACTGATTCCGCTAGGGCTGCGGGAATTTTTGAAACAGTTAACGTGGCCCTAGAACGCAAAGGCAACTGAACACATTAATGGTTCAAATATTTAGTCCAGTATCTACTTCTAGCATTCCGTAATATCATCGAAAAGATATCTTCATCGTTCCCAGAACTATCAAGGGACAACTTAACCATTAATGCGTGTACCAAGGTACTTAAGTAATTACAAAGTACGTTATATAAGTGCATACGACACGTCACTATATAACCATTATTGATGATCGAGTTACCAAGTAAATAGTGCTCGAGTGGAGTTATGCTAACAATGTGTCCACCAGAAGGCCTTAAATGGCAATATTTAGATTAGTCTGTATAAAATATGCTTGATTACAATAGTTAGAATAGTGTGGAAACTTTTGAAAAGGTTGTCTGTGTACATACCTACCTACAATGTGTCCTGTTCATACCTAACCCATAATTATGTGGCTATCTTTTCTTTGGTTCTCTCTTCCTCTCCATCCATCTTTATAACCATTGCTATTCATAATTGTATGTTAATCGAATGTGGGGATACGGGATATTAACCTATTAAAAATTGTACTGTTTGTGGTTCTGGAGGCCTTCCGCAAGGGGGACCGATGACCTGATGAGGGTCGTGGGATTCCGATTGATGCGACTCGTACAGGACCGCTCGTTATGGCGACACTTGGGGGAGATTTATTTAAATGAAGTACAGCCACATCACATACATTTCACATAAAAAAAAACTATCTTAAATCAAAATGACTTAAGCACATGAACAATTAAGGCATACATAGCGCTCACTACAATAATTTTGCTTCCTTAAAAACTATAATCTTACATGTAAGTTATAATCACTGTATAGTCAGATTAAAGACGAAATAAACCCAAAAAAAACTTAAATAAAATCAAACAAGTAAAATTACACGGAGATCGACGATGGAGTGGACGTCTTTCGGCTGAAATGATAATGATCTGATGAATGGTGCTAAATACGGTTCGGTCTTCAGGCAAGTGCATGCTTTCTAATTCCCTAATATTCTCTATAGTATCAAGGGGATTTTTTATAACCTGGCCGATCGTCGGGTAAAATAATTCGGATATCTGACTGCGGGCAAACAACCAAATCATAAAGATAGAACTACATTGGGCACACGTGGGCCACGTACTCCGATCTGGATCTTGGTCTCTATACATTTTATATGGCAACTAGACTTGTAGAGCAACATTAGATCCACGCCACACGACGCACCGCTACGTATAAATCAGTCGTGGCCCACATTTACGTCTGTCTGATGTAGTTCTCGCTTAAATGTCTACCATCTGTCACTGTAGTGCATATTCTCTTTCATCGGGCAAGCTCGAACATCAATCACCAGTACACCACGGTCAATGCTTGCATAGTAAAGCGTTTAAAAAAAAAGCGATAGTTGTTTCCAAAGGATTCTTAAGATTACCTTGCCGATTGTCGGGTAGAATAATTCGGATTTCTGAATGCGGGCAAACGACCAAAGCATAAAGGTAGAACATTGGGCACACGTGAGCCACGTACCCTGATCTGGAAGCGTTGGTCACTATACATTTTAAAAGGCAACTAGACTTGTAGAGCTACATTAGATCCACGCCACGCGACGCGCCGCTACGTACAAATCAGGCGTGGCCCACGTTTGCGTTGGTCTGAGCCTCAAGTCTGAATTTTTGACGTACGCGGTAATCTGCTAAAATTTTGACAGTTCCTTTGGTCAGTGACCTACCATTAGAACGTCATTATGCAATCAGTGCTTTTAATAAGCTCGATATTGTCATTTTACCACAATTCTATTACGAGACCATTGACCGATCAATGATCGATCATTATGTATAAGCAGATTACGAACTTTTAGCAAAATGACAATGGGATCGTGTTGGAATGACGAATTTATAAAAATAGCAGACTTGGGCCCCTTATATAGTTCCCGCTTAAACTTTACCGTCTGTCACTGTAACGGGTAACCTCTTGCTTCGGGCAAGCTCAAGCATCATCACCAATTCACCACGGTCAATACTTGCACGAAAAAAACCGATAGTTCTTTTCAAAGGATTCTTAAGATTAGTATGTAAATTACCTGATAGCAGTAATTGTTTTGTTAGACACGTCATTCGAAATACTTCGGTGCCAACTAACTCGTAATTAGTGTTTGTATAGTGCATGCCAAAGACATTTTGCTTTCATCAGACGACTCATTCGTTAGATTGCAAATACTGCAAACATGAGCTTCTTTTTTTGGGTGGTAAACTATCAAATAATTTTGCTCTGCTCTGCTCTGGGTGGAGCGAGAGAAAGTGCCAGACTTACTGACTAAAACCTACCCGTGTTCCTTCAGATGCCCTTTGCGTTTCAAACCGCAGTGACTTTCAAAATATCCTGCAGCCTTGGAAACGTCATACGCTGTTATTGATAACAAATATTTTTGACTGCACCTTTGGCCTGTTAGGTAGGTATGGACTGAATTTGGATAAAGTTGGAGAAACAGTCTTGTTGACAAAAGATTTACCAGACCTAGTTAGTTAATGATACTGGATTCATTGAGAAAAGGCGTGAGTTGTACATCAAAATTGAATTTGGTGTGTCTGAATTTGATGATTTAGCAAATTGTCTCATCGTCGTTTAATAAATTTAAGAGCCTTGTTTACACGAAGTCTAGATTTATTTAGATGCTGACTCAGTACATTCATCACTAAATTAATATTAGTATGACACCATAGTATTCCTTTACAAAGCAATAATTATGGATATTATTCATCGTACAGGAAGTTATAATATTAGGTCAAAAACCGCTGACTTGTATTTTATTCTTCTGCTATACAAAGAGCATAAAGTACCAATTTCAGCCTATTTAGAATCAATTAACGCTATAGTGCTGTTACTGGTAATTCTGGGTTCGTTGGATACATTATTTCAAACTTCAATTGTATGACTATGAATCCTATCAATGATTGTATTGTTATTGTTATAAATATTCTGTTGGCTGTCTGATAGCATCACACTGATGATTAATTTGTTGCAATTAACGTCCTTCACCCCTTTTCTCATGGCAACTAATGCAAAATTGAGATAGTAAAAAATAGAGAGAGAGAAGGACGTAATAAATTCATGAGAAACTTATTAGTAATGTAGTTCTGTAAAAAATAGCATGCATCTTTGACCATACACGACTACAAATAGTAACAAATGATAGAACAGTTACAGTACAGAAGACAAATCAATTAATCAAATTCAAAGAACTATAAAAGACGCTGCGAGATTGTTCTACTGTCTTAGAACGCAAAGGGGCACTGGAGGAACACAGAAGGGTTTTACTCACTAAAAGTCCGACACTCCCCCTTAATCTATTCAGAGCGAAAATAAAAATCACACCAACAAAATAAAAACAAGTAACCTAAACAATTTGACGGAAGGCGGAACTGTCCAACATAAAGCTAACTTGATCGAGTGGTTCTGTTCGGTGATTAACAGTGGGTGCGTTACGATCGTTGACTGTGACTCAAGTGGGGGGCGCCGATGCCAAAAATAGGTCGCTAAATTTATTTTAACGCTGACAGGATGTGGCACCCATAAACAACAAAGGAACGGTAATTTCATACTAACACTAGAACTAATGCATTGAAATTGCTATAATTATGTTTCTGATCTTGCATTTCAATTGTAGTACTGGATTAGTTATGATGAACGATGGGGACGATAGGTTCTGGAGCGGCGACCACGTACTGGAAGACGTTGCGTTGGAAGGCCTCACACAAGGTGGACCGATGACCTGGTGAGAGTTGCGGGAAGCCGATGGATGCGAGACGTACAGGACGGTCGTTATAGCGACACTTGGGGTAGGCCTATGTCCAACAGTGGGTGCCTCTCGGCTAAAATGATGATTATGATAATGTTGGTGTTCAATCCTTACAGTAAACCATGAAATTCTCTATCATTGACGTTTATTTTTTTCACTTCTTCATAATTTTTTGGGTGGCTCCCAATGCCCTTTATTCTTGTTTTCGTAAGATCCTCATCTGAAACGATCACGTCCAGTTCCATATTTAATCTTGTTTATAACATCAGCTGTATTGTTACTGTGAAGTCAACTAGTTAATTCTCACATGACCTTTCTAGACTTGCAATTGTTCAATTTAGAGTCCCGCCTTATCATTTGATCCGTTGTACATAGCTAGTTCTTTATCTAGTGCATCTTAGCTTAGTTGTGTCGGGTTTCAGTTACAGTAATTTTAAGGATGTGGTAATAAAGTAGTTCATGGAGTCCAGAAATGTTACTACGTTGTGGAGGTCAAATGGGTAGTCCAAAGCTGAAGTCGACCCTAACATTTTTGGGAAGAGACTAGGCAAATTAAATGATGGAAACTAAAAGAGTGGTGACGATAAAGGAAAAATAATTATGAAGATACAAGTGATGGATACAAAACAGTTGCATGTCGTGTAGAGTGAAAATTTCAAATAACTTTAACCAAAATCAATAGCCATATTAAAGTTTCCTACAATGAAATGCTGAATGGTGATTAAACTGACGAGTACACATGTACATGCTAAATTAGTCATAGCCAATCAAACAATTCCGGATTCTACTAGATTAAAGTCACGGTCAAATGAAGTGTGAATATGCGAAATAGTTTTACTTGCCATTGATTTCAAAGATGAAAAAAGCATTGACAAACAAACGGATACTTCAAATAGGAAAGAGAAAATTACTCTGAAACAGATGATGCTACAAAATATGTAAATGATTGGAGAGTCTTTAAAAGCGTTAGATATAACATATTCAAAAAACGTCGTGTCTATTCACAAGACTATAATGATTTCAAAGCAGGCGCAGACAAATTATAGGTTGTTGGCCCATTATTTCACAATATACACAGTACTCATTGCTCAAAAATAAATAAATATTGACTGAATGCCAAACTTTGATGAAGAAATCTACGTACAGCATAAATTATTAATCTCTCTTGTTCTTTATGTTTTTTTTTAGTAGTTCACAAGCCCGCATTGATCGAAATTATGTATTGACTGTTCTGTTTTCCGATCGATCGAATGACGTAATTTTAGGTAGGTCAAAATAAATAATTTAGTCAAGTGATCTTCGCTATTGATATAGGCATGTCGTAAAATAAATTCATCCGAACAGTAATTGAAAACCGCGAAATATTACAAATCAAATTGGGGCAGGGTATGAGTCATCCAAACGCATTGGCTTAGTTGCTGGCGTGGACGAGGTCCATTTTGTCCCGAACAAACACCACCACACACCGAGCTTCTTTAGAAACCCAAGTAATGGAAATCCATTTAACAACAGTAAAATTTCTAGGAATAAGGAAATTTTAGCATAATTTGGCTTTCGATTGCTGATTAAATCTTGACACCTGTATTGAATAGGAAGCATATTGTTATTGTTTACAAGTTAGATAAGGGACGTTGAACTTGATAAACGATAAGTCTTATCGCCACGCCCTTGTATTGAAGTATATAGACTTTCACTCACGATTATGATACAAACTTGCAAGAAATTAAATAACTTGATATCAATATTTAGAATGGAGATGTAACTAATCTTGGTGATCCAGAAATTAGTATTAGTTATTGCAAAATTGCAATATATTAGCTGTTATGCATGTAGAACGAAAGGGCCTATTACACTACGTGTTATTCAAACTGTCTTAGACCTGTACCATGACGTTTAAAGTAAGATTGTTTCTTCCCGTGTGGGTAAGAGATGGCGCTAGACAACCTGTATAGCTTTGTCTCTTACCCACACTGAAATAAGAATGAAACAATCATACTTTGAACGTCATGGTAACCCCGCAGGTCTATGTAGCGTAACACAAGAAAAAGAGCAACTTACGTCAATGTCTTGTAAAGGAATAAAAAAGAACGATGAGATACATAGAAATACATAGACTAAGACTGTGTGAATAACGCGTAGTGTAATAGGCCCTGAAGACACAGGTGGCTAAAATAGAGATGAGGTGATAATTGATGAAGGATAAATAATAATATAAGAAGAATAGATGGAAGGTGCGAGGAAAAATTAAAAGAGAGTAAATGCAAATGTGACTGGTAAGAGAAAGGCTGCGGGATTGTACCTAAAAGTCACCATGGCCCTGGTACACTCGATCTGTCTCGTCCCACCCAAAGAGTGATAAGATATTTGCAGATGCCAAAAAATAATACGGTTGAAAGAAAGGACCTATGTCCCATGGAACCGAAATATGGAAGTGTTGTTTGCTGAATAAACTTTTAGGGAAAAAAGTAAGAGCAATAGACATATAAAAATATAAAGATCTATATTTCACTGTTATTTGCTATATTGAGATCGGTTGAAAAAATAAATTCTTGTCTGACCCTGAATACACTTCCTTCAATTGAAACCATCAATGTTGATTCTCTTATCATCATTGAATAAAATGTATACACGCTTGAACACGGTCATTCATAAATTGCTGTAACGTTACAAATCAGATACGGATCAGTGTTCACATTGTATGTCGTATAATGCAAATACTATCAATAATCAATGGCTTTACGATAGTTTCTTGGAAATATCAATGGCGACTACAAATCGTTAAACAATATTTTCTTGGAACTTTTAATCGATTGTATAATACTATTTTACATTTATCGACTTTCGTGCCTGACGTATCGATGGCGATTTTCTGCATTCTAAATCGATCGATCCATTCAATCCATTGACAGTAGTAGTAGTAGGACGAGAAATCAATGTAATAGAAAATATGCATGAAATAAATATTTGTTGTCTAACCCAGTCTATCAATAATAAAATGCTAATTGTGCAAACAATATCAAAATTGGTATAAATGCAAACGAGATACAATGCGTTCCAAATAAGAATAGGATCGATTGCCATGATGTGACGTCACGTCATACTGTCAAATCGCAAGAAATTGGGCAAAATTGAAGAATTGGATTCTGATTAAACTTTTTTCGTTCACAGTTCGTAAATAAATTAAATTTTAAAAATTTCTTGTTTTGCTCACCATAATACATCTTCGATTTGATAGCATGACGCGACGTCACAACACAGCAATCGCTCCTATTCTTATTTGGAACGCATTGAACAAATATTTTAAACAAATATGCCTCTCTCGCCAAGACGTCATTTTCTATGACGTAGCGTCCGTACGGGTGTCATGGCTTTTGACGTCAAAGACCATGTCGGACTTCTCTTTCTTATTAGTAGCTTTGAAACTTCGTTGTTGATGAAGATATTTTATTTTCTTTCATATTTGTTTACCAGATTCTTTAATATGACAAATAAAAAAAATTGCATGCATATTCCTTATTTCTATATTTAGTCTTTTGATCAATATTTATTTTGGCGAATTTGTATTGTTATGTGGCCTCTCTGTAAAATACTGGTATTTAGCTGCATTTGGTTAGACTGGAAGGCGACCCCGACACACTTGGGAGGGTTGCTTTACGTGCCTAAACTTTTGTCAAATATCCAAAATCAACATCATTATTTCTTTGTACATAGCTAAGCCATATCAACCGTTGTGCGTCACTCACTTGTAGTGTCCACAGCAACATCCATCAATCACTAGTAACATAACACGAAATGTGTCTCTCCCAATATATACCAATCACATGTAGGTACTGTTAACCACATGCCACTCCTAACACCTAAGCCCCGGAACTCGCCCAAACTGTTATAAATTGAACACGTTTTCAAGATGAAACTGTTACGTTGACGTGCGGTTGACTGTTCCAGTCATGTGTACGGCGCCGGGTACAACGTACGGTAATTACATGTGCCAAAATTAACACAGGTTTTACGACCTGCCATATGGCACTTTTTATTTCTTTTTGTGGGAATGAAAATTTAAAAAATGATTTGTGAAATGAATGTGTTGGTGCTAGATTAATCTCGCATGATGCCAAAAGTGTATCGACTATTGAGATGACTTCCATAAGTATGAATGTGTTCGATAAAGCTACTAAAATTACGAAACTATAAGAAAAGACCACGTCAATGAATGAGACTGAGTCGGTTGTTGGTAAAGAATATAAATTTAACGTCTCGTCAAATTTATATTCTTTCTCTCTCGACTTTTAATCTCCAAATCAAATTAAGATGACTCTCAAAAAGATTGCACACAAAGAACAAACACAAGATAAAGAAATGAGTAATCACAAGATTTTACTAAAATGAAGCAGCTTGCAGATAACGAAGCATGAATTAAATACAATTACTCATACAGATCTTAACAGATATCCGCATTTACAAACAACGCTGTGTAAAAAACATAATTTTTATCATATTTCAGCGGCTCCTCAGAATTCTGTTTACGATTTTCATGCACGATCACTAGTAAGTCGGGTTGTTCGTTGGCAGGCTACCAAAACATACATTCGACGCTAGATTCACCGTAGACGTAAAATATAAACATTATTTTAACGCTAATATAAGGATGCTCTGAAACTGCTACTCTATTTTTTTATTCGTTTTTTTTTTTAATTATTTTTACTTATCTACATTGTGCTCACAAATTGGAAGCGACATATATGATTTAATAGAGTGCCCATAGAGATTTTTGCAAGTTCTTCTCCATAGAGATCTACGCTGGAACGTGCAATTTAGCTTCACTTTTTTTTTTGACTGACCGACATTTTGACACTTCAAAAGTGCCTGTTATTGGTCTATTTGAAATAAACGTTTCTGATTTCTGACTGCTTATATTTTACTTTCGCGTGATAACTTAAGCGCGGAATTTCTGAAAGGGAAAGCCATGAACCTAGAACACAAAGGGGCACTGAAGGAATATAGGTGGGATTTAGTTAGTTAAAGTCTGACACGCCCTGTTGCTCCGCCTTAGAGTAGAAGTTCAAAAAAAAAATAACAAGTAAAGAGTACTCGCGCTATGAGCCTTTTGCCGCTTTCGGAAAACAAACGTCATCATTTTCAAAACAGTGCCACTCTTACGGTCAAACGTAGCTTAGTAACTGGCTCCCCGTCCTTGACTTACCTGTATTGTAAGTTTGATTACAATGAGTTCGGAGATTACCGCTTTAGGAAAGGATTACTTCCCCCAGATCGCGTGCGGCGGCAATTTGCTCACCGCGCAAGCACTCTAAGGTTAATCTGGGAAATAGCTGTTGAGCTATTTTTAATTTAGACCCTTGCAAATCATTCTCTTACACTTATCCTTCTCTATAATTTGTAGGCGCAACATGTCTTCTTCTTCCATGTTTCTCTTCTAACTTCTACCCACAGCTTCACTTGCGTAAATGTGAAATATAATCCCAAAAGGACATCCTCCTAGAATAAAAAGTATCTTAGGTGCTATTCCAGGACTTGGTCTAACCATCAACGAAATTTTTTTTGAGCTATTTTAACGTGAAGGTGTAACAAACATACACACACATACATACAAACTTTCCCCTTTATAAGATTTGTGTGATTAGTTGTCATCTCATGTCTACTGCCTTGTCAGACATATCACTCTTTTACACAGTCTATCCATGGTGCTTTGGGCTTGGGAAGTCCCAATTCGGGCTTGCAAATAATAATTACATACTACCCTAATAACTTTTGCTAGTTATTTTGATTTTTCTTCTACTACTGTGTCTGTCTTCTCAAATGGTACAACATAATTTTACTTTACTAGAAGAGATCATATTTCTTCATCAATATGAGTGTTTCCGTTAAATTGTATCACTAATTAATGATTATTATCAACCCCTATCATCTAAAATTGAAATTGGTTATCCAAATCGATTCAATCAACGGTCATCTGCATTCACGTCAATTTGAAATGATATGTATGTACCTAACGCAGCCTAAATTGAATGAAGCCAACAGAAGACTAATGGAAAATGCTTGTCCTATTTTTGTTACAGCTTGTTAAGGTTTCAAGACATTGGAAGGCTTTTCCAGCTGTCGATAATACATTGAACACAACTTTCTAACTTGGAAGTTTTGTGTTAAAGGAACGCGATTTTTACGACTGTAGAAATTAATTTCGTCTTCCTGTCTTTGTCTCATGTTACTTAGGGTGGTCGAGACATGTTTTTATCTTCGATTATGTTTTGTCAACTGACACACTATCACGGACTCCATTTTGTTTCATATCACACAACTCCTCACACAATCCATCCACATTATCTTTGGCCTCTTTTCCTCTCCTTTTATCCATCCTCATAATTTCTTTAATAACATACACATGACCGTATCAAGACAAACGATTCCAACTTTTCAGTCACTGGCGCCACTTTCAAACTTCCTCTAATATACTCATTTCTCACAATCCCCGTCACATCCATTGCAACATTCTCATTACCATCACATTTTCTTTTTGTTATCTAAATTAAATATGAGTTTCACAATACTCAATCAGATTTTAAGAAAAGGAATGATTATAATTTGGATTGGATTTCCGTATCTTCAACTCCTAAGTAAAATCCACTAGATATGGTTTTGATCCTTCATATTATAAACACACAAACATACAAAACAGCTCACGACACTTGAGATGAGTAATGGTGTTGTAAGCATCCAAAATCTCGAGAGACAGTAGACAGCAGACAGTTTGCAGACATAGGGGAGCACCCTAGTCTAGACAGTCGACCTTTTTCGCCCCCGTATCGATCACACTAAATTATTTAATGTTCTGTTTTGAATATCGTGAGTGTGATATCATCTAATTGGTATAATTGTAGATAGAATTCGTTTTTTTTTGCTTTAAGTTCTTTTAGCGTGATGACTAATTATTCTATGATTATTAATGTCTAATAAAAATTAAGTTAAATAAAAAGAACTGCAGACTTGGACTACTTATGATCACTAAATGGAATCAAATACATTTTGCTTGTTAATCAGAAACATCAAATATAGCATATAAGCATAATCAGCCTTTTAATGTAATTAGGAGAGGAAATGGGCCATAATCCACCACGCGGGCCCAGTGCGGGTTGGTAAATGTCACATGTCTTCGAATTTTTGGTTCTAGGACATGCCGGTTTCCTCACGATGTTTTCCTTCACCGTTTTGAGAGCAGTGGTGATGAAATAAATTACACAAAGTAATGCGCCTGGCTGGGTTTGAACCCACGACCTACAACTCTTAAGTCGGGACCGTTACCACTCGGCCACCACTGCTCAAACATCAACATCAAATAATATTAAGAAATAAAATTCTTAAAAAATGCATTCGTACACAAAGTGACTAACGAAGTGACAATAAATAAATGTTGAGCAAGAAAAGTTTTTAAAGAATATTTCGCAGAAAATGATTGAAATTTGATAGAAAAATAACTGAATTGATTTATACTGTGTGAGTTTTTGATAGATCATGTAACGGAAATACCGAAAATTTTAAGTTTTGTAATATAGCCCCGAGTATATCCTTATAAACACCAGATCCAATGAGCGTGCATCTTGAGCCAGAGGTTACAGTCGTTACAGCAGATACCTTGGCTTTTATTGCTTATCTATTATCACCCACGTAAATAAAATTAGTTTTGACGTGCAAGTTTCACATTATACTGTAGCGACATCTATCATCACATAAGAACTAATCCTGCATCGCGCAATCAAAGTTCTCCGCACGATTAGAACATATAGAACAACCCGAAATCATCTATCGGGCAGTTGCAGCCCACCAGACATAACACCCGTCTGGCCGGAGGATCCTCCCTTTTCAACGGAGGTTTGCGGGACTTTACTCTCTGTTCCGCTTACCTCCAAAATACCATAATCGAAAATAGATGATTCATATTCCGCAGTTTCGGTACTAAGCTAGATAGAATTGAGGGAAACAAATATGAATATTAACGAAATAATAAGGATAATAATCCTATATAATATTCTGCTATATTTAATTAATGTAGATTAGTTTAGTTTAAATTATGATACCAATAAGGATATTTCAGGAAAAAATTAAATATGGTTAGATACATCTCGTCGCGTTAACTCTCATTGGTTATAGTAGGATAATAGTAGTGATGAGTTGGTTTTAAGTGCATAATTTCTATTAATAGTTAAAAGGAAATAATAATAGTCATTGGTTATTGTTATGCATTTATAATATTGCTTTAAATCAAATCCATAATCACAGTTCGAATAAAACCTTGTCCCGTTCGTTAGTTGTCTTAGAGGTGGCTAGGAATTATTTCACTGTACTATGCAGTACACACCTCTGTCACCACTCGAGGAATATATTCGCGATAGTTTTCTTATTAATAATCTTTTGCCACCTTCTCATCAACATCATCATTTCAGCCGGAAGACATCCTTTGCTGGACATAGGCTTCCCCCAGGCATCACCACAACGACCGGTCCTGTGTGTTTCGCATCCATCGGATTTCCGCGACCTTCACCAGGTCATCGGTCCATCTTGTGGAAGACACGCAGGTTCTGATACGCGGTCCCCACTTCAGAACCTTTCGGCCCCATCGATAATGTGCTCTGCCCACTGCCATTTAAATTTGGCGATTTTTGGTCTATGTCACCTCCTCCACCATATAATTTTTCAACACCTATGCGTTGTATCATACATAATAACTCATTACGAAGCATTAAGATCGCTTTAATATCATACACGTGTCTTGAGCAAAGATTTACTACTGAAATTGAGATTGTTTTCAGTAAATCGTGGCGTTGAAAATTGATTTGTCAGGTTGGTTGCATCAAATCATCAATTTCCATTGTTCGTTGTCAAGTTAATAGAAAACTAAGTAGATCATTATCTTCTTCTCAGTTTTACGCGTATCTAACAGTAGCCATATGTAAAATTGACGCTTAACCTATCTAATACTCATTAACGATGTTACAAACTTATGCGTAAACTACGACCTTGAATTTGCAAAATACATAATATCTTATCAATAAAGCATGTGTCCGTCAATTTATCACAATGTCAACATACCGCATAATTTCCGATATAAAACTAACCTATCAGTTCCAATAATAAAAAAATAAACTAAATAAAAATGAACTAACCTCTTCCGTTTTTGCAAATCATTTGAATTGATTGCTCAGGTGTTGTGCAAACACTACAGCGTCCAACAGCAGTCAGATAACTACACTAGTGACCTTAGTCAAGCCATCGATACTGTTCACCATACCTGTTAAAGCTTATTAGGTTAAAAGGCTTTTTTCCGAACTACAAAACAAAACGGTAATTATATTTTTATGTCACTGTAGATTCGATGGGTTGATAAAAAGGTCTGTCATACACCACACCTTAATTATGACGTGGTGTCCCTCAGGGAGCTATGTTAGGTTCTTAACTATTGTAATTAGAAATGCTGTAAATAGCTTCGTTTAGCTTTTAGAGTGAATCATCCTAATTATTTTAGTTTGACCATGTTGAGTGCTGATAAGATATCTTTATTAGTTGTAAATACTTAATTCTACAAGTAGATAAGTAAGCAAAATGCATTATTTACAATCTCGTATGTATATATTGCGCTAATAGTCAAACAAGTAAATTATAAAACAACAGAACGATCCATCAGAAGTATTGCTTTGATTTAAATCTAATAAACACTAATATATCTTTTGTCGCCACGAAATCGATAGTTAGGCAATCTTTAATTGTATCCAAAAAAGTGTATTCCATACATTAAACACAGGTACTTAATACAGACTAAACGCGAACAATTTTAATTCATCGTATTTTATCTCAATGCTGGCAAAAGTTTCTCTATAACTTTCCACTATCTCCATTGTATTGCTTTTTCTGGCAAAATCCCATAAACGCCTCATAAATCTCTACACGAGCATATTCCGGTCCTCGGACATCAACGTCTTCTGTTATGATAAATAAATCACTAAACCTATTCTGTCCCATTCCTAGACAAACGCCTCCTGACTCCTTCCACCTTTCGCGAGCCGCGCTTCCACTATCCAGTTATGGCGAAAACTAAAACAAAAGTTTATCAAAATGAAAGCTCCACAAAACATTTTCCGATAGCATCGCTTCCAATACGCGACAAGTCCGAAGCTTCCACCATAATACAATTATTCTCTATGGGTTTTCGCCACACACACATACAAGTTGTCCTTATACGTCCACATTTACCATGTACACTGTTATCAGTCAGTTGCCGGCAGTCAATATTTTCAGTTATTACTGTCATGAGTGGTCACGGGATATTTAGTTTCAATTGCCTTTATTTTAATAGTGTTTTGAATGTTATTTGTTTTGTGAACTGAAGTGTTTTTTTTTTTAAAGTTTATCTTCTGTTAGAATATATCTAAAATTTACTGATTGGAGTGAGAAACTTAGATGAAAAAGTCGCTGTAACTAGGCTTAAAATTCGTTTCACTGGTTTTGCTTTGTTGTCGCTAGCATAGACCATTGGAGAAGTTGTGGTTTCTGTAACGAAACATAATATACTAGAACTGTCTCTGTGGATAATAAGGCCATGTATAATTTACAGTCGTCACTAGAATCGATTCTTATCAAGGACGCGCTACCTCTAAAGTTCTGAATAGATTTAAGTTTAAATAAAAACTTGATTTTTAACTTAGTTTTGTTATGATAATTTTTCGTAAAAGTATTTTCAATGTAACGTATTTTTATTTTTAAATAGGTATGCGAAATTTAATATTATTATATTAGCATTATATTCCTCATAAAAGTAAAGGGAAAATGTTTTAAAATAGCTCTTGCCTCACTTCTGTTGTTATTTTCAATAATTAAAATATACCTATAGCATTCGTTCGTGTACGGAACAATAGTTGTAGGAAAATTCACATAAACCACATTAAATTCATTAAAAAACGAACAACAAAGCATTACTTACAGTCTAATTATCCTTTTAAATCAATCAGGCGACCTTGCACTAGAAAAACTGGAAAAACTAGTTAACGAAATAACAACAATTTAAGTAAATCGGTGTACAAATCAGTTACTTCCGAAAATTCGACGCATGAGCACACAGACACGAAAATGGCTAATGAAGTTACAGAAGATACCTTTGTGAAATTAAGCAAAGATGAGGTTGGATATCTCAAGACCTTTTATGCAACTGCTGCTGTTTCCAACGCAGCTGAAGCTTGGAAAAAGAAGTCAGTTTCCATCATATCTCCTAAATCAGGAAGGATTTTAAGAAACAAGAAGAGCTCAGAGAAAAAGTCTGAACAAAATGGAGAACGAACCAAAGAAAGTGGCTTCTTCAAAAGATTATTCGAAGATTTTAAGAAAGCCAAAGTTTCCGATTACGCCTATCAACAATCTAACGTACGGAGAAACAGCAGTTACAAACCTTTTTGGGCAACCAAAGTAGTGCAACCGGTTGCGAAACCTAACATCGAAGAACCAGAAATAAGTTTGAAAAAAGTTGACTTGGTTGAGCACAGCAATGCTGCTTCCAACAGGAGCATGATTTTCGCTAAGGAAGTTATTGGATCTCCTAAAGTGACTTTAAGTAATGTTAACGCTAGTAGGGAAAGTACCCCGAGGAAGAGGCTCTCGACTGTAGACCATCATAAAGAGTACAGACTGAAGATGCCTCCCAGTTATAAAGGAAGCCAAATGTTCATGCCGACTGGTGAACAATTGTTTTGGGTTCGTGATATCTTTTTATAATTTATTTGTCCACATCTGAATTGTATACTTTTCTTTCGTTGTTTGTGATCCCTTTTGGATCATTTGATATTCTAAATCAGATTCGCAAGGTTTCTTGGATGAATTCTTGAAACTTGTATGTTACGTGGTGCTTAGATTTATTTCGAAATCTCTTTTTATAATTTATTTGTCCACATCTGAGTTGTAAACACTTCTTTTGTTGTTTGTGATCCCTTTGGATCATTTGATAGTCTAAATCGGTTTCGAAAGATTTCTTGAATTAATTCTTGTAACTTTTATGTTATGTTGGAGCTTAAATTTATGTGGAGTTATTATTCTCACTAAAACCTTCAGCAACTGGGGATCTTGCCAAATAGGTCAAACTTAGGTTTAGACTTAGCGTCGCCGACACGAAATCTGTTCTAATGTTGCCAAAAAGCTCTTTGTGTTTTTATTACAATGTATCATAGTTTATAGGGTTATTAACATAGTTGATAGTAATCTTTCCCCAAATTAACGTATTATCCTCTTCTCCTTGTAGCAAAGTTAACCGAAATATCTATTTATCACAAACTGACCCGTCAAACGTCGTTCTTTCAAAATAAAGATTTTGAAAGAACGACGTCTGTCGGGTAGATAGAGATGGATAGAGAAAAAGTAGCAATTCTACTGATGAATTACAAAGTTATAAAATTGATAGCTAACCTAAAAAGCTAAATTGCAGACAGTTATGAACAGTTTAAATAGTAAAAGTATTAAACAAAATGTATTTTTCAAATTTTCTCTTCAGAACTTTTTTAAATAATGTAAACTAGTGCTTAGCTGCGATCCCACCTGATGGTAAGCAGTGATGAAATCGTTGATGGTGATGCGCACTAGTTAATGATAAATTATATTTATTTTGCAAATAGGTATGAAAAAACACTTTTCACACGTCAATTTTCTTTTTTAAGTGGTTTTTTTAAGTTTATTAAGTGTCTATTCACTTTAGCTAAATTATAATCGGACGGGAAGACTGATACGACGATATACGCGGTAAAAACGACGAGTCGAAACGCTTAATCCGGACCGCAGAGGTGTTAACAATGTTAGGGTGGGTAGCACACCGTAGGGTTGTACGATGGTAGAAAAGTGATTAAAAAAGTTCATTCAAATTTGTCCAGTCATTATCGAGTTTTACGCTTAGCAACATATTTAGCCATTCATTTTTGTTTATATAAATAATATTTTAGAGATATCTATGGCGTCACATAAGAATTAATCCTGCATCGCGCAATCAAAGTTCTCCGCGCGTTTAGAACATATAGAACAGCCCGAAATCATCTATCGGGCAGTTGCCCACCAGACATAACACCCGTCTGGTCGGAGGATCCTCCCCTTTTCAACGGAGGTTTACGGGACTTTACTCTCTGTTCCGCATGCCTTCAAAATATTTAGTAGAGTGCAATTGTTTCTAACGTTATATACGAGTTCATCACGTAAATCTTTCAGAGATACTTATGTAAGATAAGAATAGTTCGTTGAAACTAAATAAAACAAACATTTTTGAAGTAGCTCTCACTATCACTCATCCTGGAGTTAAGTGCGTCCATCGAATGCTTTTCACTGACTGATCCTTACTTAGCAACTATTAATAGCTTGACTGCCATTACAATATGGCTTCGCATCACTGCTGTCTGCCATGCATGTTATGATAAGATTTTGGAGTTTCTGTTAGAGTATTGGTGTAAATGAACAAATAAACAATCTTAGTATATGGTATAGACGTGAAGTTTCTTTGCGATATTTTTTTTACTAAATCTACGTCTAGTAGGCCATTTTTATTGTTTTACATACAAATTTTATGGGAATATAATGCGGTCACGCGGTATCTTCTCATCCAATATACCACAGTGTCTTAAGAGGAAAGTCTATGACCAGTGCGTGTTGCCAGTAATGACATATGGCTCTGAAACGTGGTCGCTTATAATGGAGGCCCATCAGAAGACTTAAAGTCACCCAAAGGGCTATGCTCGGAGTTTCCTTGCGTGATCGAATCAGGAATGAAGATATCCGCAGGAGAACCAAGGTCACCGACATAGCACGAAGTATCGCCAAACTTAAGTGGCAATGGGCAGGGCACATTGTTCGCAGAACGGATGGCCATTGGGGCCGAAAGGTTCTGGAATGGCGACCACGTACCGGAAGACGTAGCGTTGCAAGGCCTCCTACAAGGTGGACCGATGACCTGGTAACGGTTGCGGGAGTACGATGGATGCGAGACGCACAGGACCGTTCATTGTGGCGGCACTTAGAGGAGGCCTATGTCCAGCAGTGAACGTCTTTCGGCTGAAAAGATGATGATGCTGATGAATGCGGTCTCATTGAATATCGGAAATTCGATGTAGTCATCAGAATGGTTTTTGCCGTTTCAATTCAATTTCATTGCGAATTCTTCTGAAAACCTTAGAATCCTCGCATCTTTCACTTCTTTGTTTAACAAAAGTCAGTGAACGACTCCTGTACTGTTTCTCATATACACATTCAGTATGCATGATTTAATGTGTAGATATGGATCGTGGGTGTTGAACTTGCTGCTACGAGGTCGATGCCCACACGTTGCACTATTGCCGACTCGCCGTGAACCCACTTCTATTAAAAACATATTAAGCTTAGTCGTGTGTAGGGGTTGACAATAAGTCTAATAAAAAGCTACGTTGCTTCAGCGTCGGGAGTCGTTGCTTGGGACGGCTAGCAATGGGTAGCTCGTCGTCCGATAAGAATCAAGTCCGGCGCGTTGTAGAAATGTTAGCAAGATTGACGGGGCTAGGTAGAGCCGATTCCTGCCAGGACTACGGATTGTTCTAAAGAGTTACCACGACCGTTGAATGCAAAGAGCAACTAAAAGAATACGTTTGGGTCTTAGTTATCAGTACAGTCTGTCAGTCTGACATGTCATCTCGCTCCATCCAGAGCGGCAGAAGTTATACGATGATTTCGTAGTCTATGGAACAACATAACTTTTCAAAGCTGGCCATCTTGCTTCGTATCATAACCGGTAAACCGGCGGTTAATTCTTAACATCAACCAATCAATAAAATCGATTTCCACCTGCGGCAAGCAAAATTCCGCATAGGCATCTTGTTGACTAGAATAGAATAAACTTTATTGTACACCAAAAAAGTAAGACAACTGATACACATACCAGTCTACACACTCGTGTGTCAATTTCATCTTGCAGATTAGGATCCTCATCATTACATAAAAGACATCTATTGCTAGACGTAAGCACATCCAGAACATTTTAGACGTTTTTATGTATATTTTGTGTTTTCGAGCATAAGGCACCCATGAGCTGCAACTGAAAATCAGCTTCAGGCCTTGGGTTACATTACATTTAGCATTATACTGAGCTGAGGCCCTTTTGGCATCATTCAGTGTACTTTTTAAGGTTCCATACCTCAAAAGGAAAAAACTGATCCGGAGATGAACCCTTAAAGGATCACTTTGTTGTACATCCGTATGTCTGTCTGTCTCAGGAACGCGTAGAGGTATTGAGTTAAAATTAAAACCATATACTCAGGTCTGCGGACTCTTGAAGCTGTAAAAAAATCAAACTTGTAAGTTAACGAGAAAAAAAGATACTTTGTTTTATGTGGCAAAAAACGTACATTTCGACACTCGAGGTAATAAAAATTCATAGGGTACTTTCCGTTGACCTAGAATCCTAAAATTTGGCATAGAGCAAGCTCTTATAGCACAAGTATAGGAATAAATCTGAAAACTGAAATTTTTTGTTACTCAGGGTGTGAGTCCGACTCGCACTTGAACAGTTTTTTTAATTTAATTTTAAGGTGTTTCCGTTGTTATAATGCCAATAAACGCAATTTTCGTTCTTTTTTTTTCTGCAAGCGTTGCCTTCTTAATTATAGTCCTTCGTCTATTCAGCGGATTCCCACGACATTAGCCAGGTCATCGGTCCGCTTCATGATATAATTTTGTATCAGCTAATTTTAATCTTTTCTTTTTTCCTTACAGCTTGGCGAGACTCGTCCTTCATCCTTCGGTCCGGCAACGTACCAGGATTTCAAAGAGATCAGGTCTCGCTGCGTGGCTGAGGGCAGACTGTTTGAAGACCCCGAGTTCCCCGCGATAGACCGCAGTCTCTACTACAAGGAGAGGCTCGATAGACCTATCACTTGGCTGAGACCTGGGGTAAGTATTTCTTTTAACTTTACTACACATTTTCTTTTCTTCCTTTTTGGAATAAGAAAAAAAAAAACCGGAAAATAAGCTAGCTTTAAGTCTAAGAGTGAATAGGTTACTTCTAGGTAAGCGCGTTCCATCGTCGACCGCATCGTCGCTTCCCATCAGGTGAGATGGCGGTCAAGCGCGAACCTATCGAGAATAAAAAAAATAAAATAGGGTTCCATACCCAAAGGGTAAAAACGGGATCCTATCGGTAAGATTCCGCTGTCCATCTGTTTGTCACCAGGCTATATCTCATAAACCGTGATAGCTAGACAGTTTACATTTTCACAAGTGATGTATATCTGTTGCCAACATAACAAAAAATACAATAAAATAAATATTTAAGTGGCGCTAATATACAACAAAATGAATTTGTTACTAAAGATACAGAGCCCTTAGTGCGCGAGTCCGACACGCACTTGGCCGATATATTTTTTTCTCTCGTGGCTTTTGCGGAAGGACGGTGCGTTTTTGAGCAATAAAATGTATTGATTTATAAAAGAATTTTCGTAATCGGATTCGGATTAGTAGGTACTTTCAAAGATTTCCGTCGAGAAACAAACAATTTTTCCACTGGCAGCTGTTGAATTTCGCACTATACGCACAAAACGTTTTGGGAACACATTCATTGTGCGTACAAATAAGGAGTGGAATTCCTTGCCGGAGTATGTTACCTAATAACTACAACCGGGAAATCTTTAAGTCAAGATTGAATAGGTTACTTCTAGACAAGCGCGCTCCATCGTAGACGACATCGTCGCTTTCCATCAGGTGGATAATGGTCAAGCGCGATCCTATCAACAAAAAAAAAATTACTCATCGATTTATGATCATTGATTTACGGTTGATAATTTTTTTTTTCATTCTTTACAGGAAATATGCGACGACCCTCAATTATTCGTGGAGGGGTACAGTCGCTTCGACGTCCAACAGGGCGAGTTGGGCGACTGTTGGCTGTTGGCCGCCGTCGCCAATCTTACGCTGCACAGAAAGTGAGTTCTTTGCCTTGGATATTGGTTAAGAATGTTGGCCACACTTTTTACGATTTAGTTTTTACTAACTCGTCGTTTAGTTGATAGATCTTAAGATCTATTCAAAGCCAACAGTTGTTGGAAGTGTGCGTGTGGATCTTAAGATCTATTCAAAGCCAACAGTTGTTGGAAGTGTGCGTGTGTAGCGACACAGCAACAACACACAACAACTATCTATTCGTTTATTTATTTGTTATCCACCACTTATTAAACATGTATATATGTGTGTAAGTTAAATAACCTAACACTAACAACTATTATAAATAATATAGTTTTTCTACCGTACACTCTCAATAAGGTTCAGTTGAAAACCAGCGTCAGGCAACTACCACGAAATTGTCTGGCATTTTTGCTGAACTGGACCTATTAGGCGCAAGTGCGAGACACACAATGTTAGTAATTTTATTTTCTTAAGTGTTTACATGTTGTTTCTACATTGTGTGTATCTGTGTACGTGTGCCAAATAAAATATTTTTCTTTCTATCTTTCTAAAATATTCCAAATAAAAAAAAAAACTCCGACCAATCGCACATCGCATAAACATAACTTCGCATAGCACAAAACCTTGTATCATTTATGCTACATATGTTATCTAAAATCCTAGCTGAGCATATGTCAATAAATAGTAACTATATTATTACACATGAGTAGTAAATAACCACACCTACTCGACATGTTGAAACAGGACAATGATACATGCAAATTGACATTGATAGGTACTGTTATTTTTCCTAGATATCGATGGCTGATAGTGAATAATCGTAACTGTGAAATACGTAACTTTTCAGGAAGCACAAAAAATCAAACTAGACTTTTAACGTCATGGAATTATAATAAGCTTCTACGTGTTTTATTCAAATATTTAAAACTATTTATTTCAAACGCTCGTTTCTTTTGTTTTTCTTTTTTTCCACAAGTTTTGACGCGCCATTGTGAAGTTAACACACCATACTGACTCGAGCAAAGTGCATTCAATATCGTAGACGAGTATCAAATCAAAATTTTGCGTTATACAAAATAATGTGAAATATATTAAAACAAAAATTACCTAAAATTGCATACCCGCGATATGCTATCCTTGAAAGCTTATCGGGAATTGTGTGATAAAAAGGCATCCAGCCTTTTTATCACACAATTCCTAGTAATTGCAGTAATATTATAGATGCGAAAGTTTATGTGTGTGTGTAAGTGTATGTATGTACTATCACGCTCAAACAGTTGAACGGAATTGGATGAAATTTGATATACGAGTAGACTATAGAGCCCAGTGGATGACTATGTTAACTGCAGCATCCGTGACACTCATTAAATCTTCCCTTGGGATAATTTTTGCGCTTCTTTCACGCGGGCAGAGTCACTGGAGGAATCTAGTATCGATGTAGTCCTCTTTTAATGTTTTATCAATAAAATCACACTGCTAAAGATCACTCCTAACTTCATTTATTCTATTATTTATCATATGACGTACTGAATAGTGGTCAAAATCGCTTAAACTCGTTATATTTGTATTTCAGATTATTCTTCCAAGTAGTGCCAGATGACCAGAGCTTCGATGAGGATTATGCAGGTGTCTTCCACTTCCGGTAAGGCAATACTATCCCGACTATATGCGGTCGTTTTTTCAATCGTCTGATAACTCATATGAAAATAAAAAAAATGCCCGTAATTATTCTTCAAATATAAATCAAGATCAAATCTAGACAGACCTGTTGGTCTAGTAGTCAGTGGCTCTGACTGCTATGCCGGAGGTTGTGGGTTCGATTCCCACCCAGGACAAACGTTTGTGTGATGAGTACAATCATTTCTTCTGTGTCTGGGTGTAATTTATCTTTAATATTATATTTAGAAATATATATATTAGTTTGGGACTAAATGGCGTTCTGTGATAGGTGTGTGAAAAAAAAAAAACTACACTGTACACGTGTGCCACACACGCCGATCTAGGCGCGTCGGTCTCCATACATTTTATGTGGAAACCAGACTTGTAGAGCTACACTAGATACACGCCACGTCACTTAGTAAACTTAGTATATATATATATATTAAAACATTTGGGATTTAAAATTATTTACATGCATTTTTATTAGTATGCTTTTTTTTTATAATTTTTCTGTCACAAATATCTTACAGGAATTGCATGTTATATTTTTAAATGTATACCTACTATATTGCATTTTTTTTTCTTCCAGTTTCTGGCAATACGGGCGCTGGGTAGACGTGGTCATAGACGATCGCCTACCCACTTACAGAGGAAAATTGGTATTCCTACACTCCTCGGAGAACAACGAGTTCTGGAGTGCGCTATTAGAGAAGGCGTATGCCAAGTAAGTTATAACCGAATACAGTAGAACGCCGATTATCCGAACGCCGATTAACCGAATCGCCAATTATCCGAATCGGTCCTAAGCGTAATATAAAAAATTAAAACCAAATACCGTAGTAAGTAATGTAATTTTTGTTTTGTTGTAACAAGTTGAAACTCGCAGGAGTCCAGATATATTTTAACTGTTATGGTTGAAAGCTAGAGGCATAACACTACATGTTTTGAGTCGCGTGGCTTCCGTGAAACGGAACGTTGAAACATTTTTTTTTTTTTTTCTATGTGTGACAGTTCGTTTTTCTTTATTATCAGTCTATGTCCGATTATCCGAATTTTCGATTATCCGAATCGACCCCGGTCCCAATTAATTCGGATAATCGGCGTTTTACTGTATCAAATTTATTTCGAAGAAAAACTTGCCCACACAAAAACAAAATGGAAATATATAATTATACGAAAGCGTATAATTCCTAGCGCGAAGAAACGTCAAATTTAAATAGCAATTGACAGGGCACATTGCTCGCAGAACAGATGGACGATGGGGGCTCCTTTCGTCCCCATCGTCAATTTTGGAGTGGCGACCACGTACCTGAAGACGCAGCGTTGAAAGGCTTCCGACAAGGTGGACCGATGATCTGGTGAGGGTCGCGGGAATCCGATGGATGCAGGACCAGTCGTTATGGCGACACTTGCCTATGTCCAACAATGGACGTCTTTCAGCTGAAATGATGACGATGATGTATAATTCCTATAATTTCTTGAGCTGCAGCGGTCCTTAATTGTACTCCATTACATATCGCCACATAGACAGCGGTTTGCTCTGCCTACGGGTCACCCTGCTGCCTGAGCTCAGTCTCCTACCCCTCTCACATAAGCATAATCAGCTTTATAATTTGCCCACTCCTGGCACTTAGCGTTATCTTAAGGAGAGAGAATGGGCCGTAATCCACCACGCAGACCCAGTGCAGGTTTGTGGATGTCACATGTTAACGACTTCTTCGAGGTTTTCCTTCCTCGTTTTGAGAGCAGTGATGATAAAATAAATTACACACTGTAATGTGCTTGACTGGGTTTTAACCCGTTACCAAAAAGTCGTAAGGCGGGCCCGTGACTGGGCCACCAGTGCTTTCTAGTCCATCCAAATCGTTCAAACTCTCATCTTTGTTTTGAAAAAAAAATCCATTAAATTGCATATCGACGGTGAAGTGCCAATACCTTCTAACTGACATTTTTCGATAAAATTACTTTTAAGTGCTTATATTTTATATGCGTGTTTCCGCATGCTTCGTAAAATATCCGAAGCGGATATTTAGTTGCAACTGTATCAAATTAATTTGTGGAAACAAAAACCTAACTAAACCAACGTGTCAATTTATAGTATTACTTCCTAACATTTTTTGGACAGATAATTTTGACTTCCGACAGTTAGGAGTTATTGGTACTTCACCGTCGATATAGGTTTGAAAAGGTCTAGCCCAAACATTATTATGAAACGGTTCTGACAAAGACTATAAATATTTCAGACTCCACGGCTCCTACGAAGCTCTGAAGGGCGGTTCAACATGCGAAGCCATGGAGGACTTCACCGGCGGAGTCACGGAGATGTACGACATGACCGAGCTGCCGCCCAACTTCTTCACCATCCTGTTAAAGGCGTACGAGAGGAACTCGCTCAGCGGGTGCAGTATTGAGGTGAGTCTAAGTTTTTTTAAGCTCTACTGTCCATGGACGCGGAGCTTCGTAGTTAAAAGTCTAACACGCCCTCTCGCTCTGCCTTAAAGAGGGAGGGCGTGTCAGACTTTTACTGACTAAAACCATAGCTATGTCCCTTCAGATGCCCTTAGGACCACGGGTAACCTTTTTAGAAAACGACCCATAGCCCGTAGCTTCGGCCTTGCGGGGCTCTGCTGGGTTTTGCTGATATCTCTTTGAGGCGCGCGTGGAACACTGTATGCCGTCGACGATTTGAGCTCGGCCCGTATGACCGGACAACAAACTACCCGTTACTCGTCATCAAATAACTTCTCCCACTATGGGTGGAGCGAGAGGCGAGTGTTAGAGCTTTACTGACTAAAACCCAAACGCGTTCCTTCGTTTGCCCTTTTCGTTCCAGTGCCACAGTAACTCTTGAATAGTCGCTTAACTACATTGCGCTTACGTAGTCACATGCTATTGTTTCGTAACAAAATATTGGTATTTTCTCTACCTTCAATCTCACCCATTTGTTTTCCAGCCGGACCCCAACATCTTGGAAGCCGAGACCCCGGCGGGGCTCATCCGCGGCCACGCGTACTCGGTCACTAAGGTCAAGTACGTGGACATCGAGACTCCCGGCCGCGCGGGGAAGATACCGCTACTGCGGCTGCGCAATCCTTGGGGCAATGAGGCTGAGTGGAATGGGCCTTGGAGCGATAAGTACGTATTACTCTCACGTATCAAACATGAAAAAAGCAGTGAAGGAAAACATCGTGAACAAACCGGCATGTCCTAGAATAAAAATTCGAAGACGTGACATCCACCGGTCCGCACGGTAATGGGCAACAATCAACCACACAGGCCCATCCGTGTGGTTGATTGTTGCCCATTACCTCTCCTAGAGAGGAGGCCCGAGTCCCAACAGTGGGAACACTACAAGGCCGATTATGCTATGGTTATGCTTATCAAATTTATATATAAGAAATAAAGAGATATTCAACAGTCATAGCCCTTGTATCTAGTTGGTAGCATAGCATATTCGGCCTTATAATGTTCGCACCGTTGGGACTCAGGCCTCCTCTCTAGGAGGAACGGAAGTGGATATTAAAATGAAATGGTAAAATCCCTAACAGTCATTAACAATTCCTAAGAAGTGTACCTAATTGATTTATTAAATAATTTGATAAAGTCTTCAGTATCTGCATATTATTATCTACCGGGTTTATTTTATAGATTCTGGCACCTTATCTTTTGCAAAGATTATTTAAAGGGAACGGGCCGTAATCCACCACGCGGGCCCAGTGCGGGTTGGTGGATATCACGTCTTCGAATTTTTGGTTCTAAGACATGCCGGTTTCCTTACGATGTTTTCTTTCACCGTTTTGAGAGCAGTCGTGATGAAATGAATCACACAAAGTAGTTGGTAGACGTCATGCGAAAACAAACGTATAGCCAGCCCATACTCTCATCCTTGATAGCATTTGACTTTGAATACACATTTATCTGGTAGCAGATTGCAGTCTCTACCAATCGACTAGTAAGTGAAAAAAATTACACTGAGAAATTAATCGATTATTTAAAAAATATCGATTTTTATATTAAAAAATAAAAATTATAGAGTGAATAGGTTACTTCTAGAGGCGCACTATCGTCGACCACATCGTCGCTTTCTATCAGGCGAGGTAGTGGTCAAGCGCGAGTCTATAAATAGTAAAAGAATAAAAAGTTTTTTTTTTAATTTGCCAATGAGGATCAGTCATGATTTTTGTGGAGGTTGCACGACTTATAGCGTCAAAAAAAAAAACAATAAATACTGTGAAGAAATTATTTAAATCAAAAACGTTTCATTGATTTAATAATTTATTTGTCTCCAGGTCTCCTGAGTGGCGATTCATACCTCAATCTGAGAAGGAGGAGATGGGTCTCACGTTCGACGATGACGGTGAATTCTGGATGGCCTTCAAGGACTTTGTTAATCACTTCTCGAGGTAGGACACGTTATTTATTAAATAAATAAAAGTTGTAATAATATATTTGTATCCTGGAACAACTTGTGACCCACGGATGCCCCCAAAGTTGAAGAGTAAAATGTACAAATCCGTGATAAGACCTGTCATACTGATGAAAAAAGATTGCATGTAGGGGAGATGAGAATGTTGAGATGGATGTGCGGTGTGACGAGAATGGATAAAGAGGGATATGAGTATATTAGAGGAAGTTTGAAAGTGGCGCCAGTGACTGAAAAGTTGAAAGGGAATCGTTTGTCTTGGTATGGTCATGTAAAGAGGAGGAATGAAACGCATGTTTTAGTAAAAAGAGAAGTAAGTAAAAGTAGATAGAGTGATATGGAAGAAATGGATGGTAGCATGACGAGTGACAGGGGCAGAATGGAAGAAAAAAAGGTGTTGCGCCGACCCCAAGTAACACGGGACAAGGGCAGGAAGATGATGATGTTCAAATTTTGAATATACTTACACAACATGTAACATAAGGAACGCAAACCATGAAAGTAGTATGTACAGAATCGGCTACTGAATCGATTCTAGCTTATTTTAAAAAGAAAACAATTAGGTTTAGCTTCATTAATTAAGCAAGTTAATTTTCGTTTCAGAGTGGAGATCTGTAACTTGAACCCCGATTCACTGGACCCTGAGGAATGTCCAGAAGGATGCACCAAGAAATGGGAGATGTCGGTCTTCGAGGGAGAGTGGGTCAGAGGTAATTATATTCTTACACTTAAACCACCATTGTGGCCGTACGAAGGTGGGCTTTTTTTGGTTAGATGACGCTGAAGTCAATATTTTTAGTTTATTTTGTTTTTAGTGTTATTTGAGCATTCATATTAAGGTTACATTAGTCCATACAAATTTCGGGGGGGTATTAATCCCCTACACAACTAAGGAGTGGAATTCCCTGCCGGAGTCTGTGTTTCCTGATAGTTACAACCTAGGGGTAACCTCTTAGTGAATAGGTTACTTCTAGGCAAGCGTGCTCCATGGTCGGCCACAACATTGTTTGCCATCAGGTGAGATAATGGTCAAACGCGAGCATAATATCAATACTTAAAAAAAAAACTCGCGACTTCATGCGTATTCCGACTCTATTTTATAAGATGGAAGGAACAAAATCCCTTATCAACTAGTAACAGATGTACTCATGGTGGCCTTTTTCTAGAATTCGCTAGACTTCGGTACATACTTCGATTCTGGAACTTTCGCTCAGCAATGCGTTTTAGTTTGACGTTACTCTTGATTTCGGCGGAGATATGACTTGTTAAAATTTCACGGTGTAACGTTTTCTGAAAACTATATGATTACATAATGAATTATTGTTTTTGACAGGCGTAACGGCGGGTGGTTGCAGAAACTTCCTGGAGACGTTCTGGAAGAACCCTCAGTACACTGTAACCTTGACGGACGTAGATGAAGGAGACAACGAGAACAAGTGTACCGTGAGTACTGTTTGAAGTTTTGAAATTCTTATCCTTATAACGAGAAAATTGGTGGTCCAGTGGTAACTTCCCCAACTTACGAGTTGTAGGTCGCAAGTTCAAATCCAGCCAGGCGCATTACTTTGTGTAATTTATTTCATCACCACTGCTCTCAAAACGGTGAAGGAAAACATCGTGAGGAAACCGGCATGTCCTAAAACCAAAAATTCGAAGACATGTGACATCCACCAACCCGCACTGGGCCCGCGTGGTGGATTACGGCCCATTCCCTCTCCTAGAGAGGAGGCCTGAGTCTCAACAGTGGGAACATTATAAGGCCGACTATGCTATGCTATGCCATGCTAATGACTACTTATCTTCTTTGATATCTCTTACTTTTATCTCTAATGCTTAGAATAAAAAACTTGTTACTGACCTGAAAAGCTGATTCGAGACACTTTTCCCACTAACCTGATGTGAACACAAGGTATTTAGTTCTCACAAATAAACTGCTTTTAGGTATTAGTTCACGATGACTATAATAACACACCAAGAAAGAAAAAGACATACATTTTCTTTCTATTAACGCACAGTTTATGGAACTTTGGGCAAGTTTCGATTTTTTAGCAATTAATTCATTAAACTCCAAGCGAACGCCGGCCGCCAGTTCACTCTCTCATTGTGTCTCTAATTACGGTATTCGAAAGGTAATAATAATACTGAGAGTTAAATTGAGCTAGTTGTCACGACTATCGCCAACTACCCATTTTATTGAGGAAAACATAATGAGGAAACCAAAATTAATCCTCATAAATAGTGCGCCTCACCATCAACGATTGCATTACTGCTTACCATTAGGTGGGATCGCAGTAGTCAAGCATTAGTTTATATTATTTAGAAAAATCGAAGACTAGAGAGGAGGTCTTAGTCCCAGCAATGGGAACATTATAAAGTGTATTATGCTTATCCTTATCATCATTTGGGCTCGGCGCAACACTTTTTATTATTTATTTGACGGCGCCAGGAGTGGCTGAGCAATATGACCGTCATCATTTTGATTCAGTGGTACTGGGTTCATTTCGAAGGGATTTTCAATAACTATGCACTTGAGTTTTTCCGTTACTTATAATGTCACTTTTACAGTTCACAATAGTGTTGTAAGTACCTATACTAAATAGTTACGAACATACGGGTTAACCGACCGTTTCGTATCAAAGGTCCCTCGAAACTGTGCAAGCGATACAGCTCTCGCTTTCCGGAAACCTGCCCCTTTAATATGACTCTGCCCACGTGGCGCCAAAACAAATGACGTCACGGCGTTACACCCTTTGGTAGGTACCATAATAATAACAAAACAAACACTCTTTAGTTAAATCTCGTTCTCCACGACATATTTATTATATTCTTTATTGTACACCACATAAACAAATATACAGGAAAAACATAATTAAAAGTAAAAAAGTAGTGAAGAATTAAGTAAAAAATTAAGTGTACAATGGTTGGTCTTATAGCACAGGGCAATTTTTAATCGTGACTCTGTTTTCTCCCTACAGATTATAGTAGCGTTGATGCAGAAGAACCGTCGCTCGCAGCGCCACCAGGGCCTGGAGTGCCTCACCATCGGCTTCGCGGTGTACCGGCTGCCGGACTACGGCCACGTGCCCAAGCCGCTCGACGTCAACTTCTTCAAGTACAACGCCTCCGTCGGACGCAGCCAGGCCTTTATCAACTTGAGAGAAGTTAGCGCTAGGTAAGATTGTCCAACAACGCTCTGTGTGTATAATTATAATGTAGGTTTTACTCTACAAACTTTAGATCCCTTAGAGAATGAATTTTGGAAAATCTTTCCTTAACACATGCCTGCACCATGGCCACGCGCGCCTTGACGAGATGTCAGCAAACCGTGGGCTCCTACGGCATAGTAGGATCGATGCCCGCTAGGGCCACGGGGACTTTCCGAAAAAGAAACTGGGTCTAGAACGCAAAAGGCAACTGAAGGAAAGCAGTGATGCAATCGTTGATGGTGAGGCGTACTAGTTTATTTCAGAATAAACTAGTGCGCCTCACCTTCAACGGGTGTCTTAACATCACCTAAATTATAATCAGACGGAAAGACCATCAATGTACGCGGTATAAACGACGTGGCGAAACGCTTAGTCCGGACCGTAGAGGTTTCAACAACGTAAGGGTGGATACTCAAACGTCGGGTTGTCCGTTGATAGAAATGAGATAGCGGAATCAGGTCATGTAATTCCCGCGCATACTTTCCAAAATGCATCCTGTAAAAAACCGAAAGGCTGGCTACCCTACGCCTATGCTCAAGGCTTAAATTTGACACCATCTCACTCTGCCCTTGAGTGGGAGAATTCATTGGATGGTTACCCACATTTAAAAAAATGCATACGTCATAATAACTATCTACTAGCGTCCCATACTTCAGTGCAACCCGTTCTGTAGTTACAGCTAATATGTAATAATGTTCCCCCATTAATGTCTCTTATAGGTTCAAGCTAGACCCGGGCAGCTACGTGATTGTGCCGTCCACCTTCGACCCGGATGAGGAGGGCGAGTTCTTACTCAGGGTCTTCTCCGAGAAGAGCAATAATATGACGTGAGTACTGTTTGAATTATATTCAGCAAACCGCCCGTTTATGGTTGGTGGGTGTACAAACAACAAAACCGACCCCAATTACAGGGAATATGCATGAAAAAAAAAATTTAAACTTCATGTACAGTAGTGGTATGGTCATGTAAAGAGGAGAGATGTAACACATGTTATTAAAAGAGTTATGAGTATACATGTGGATGGGTGGAGAGGGAGAGGGAGGCCAAAGAAAAGATGGATGGATTGTGTGAACAGTGATATGAAAGAAAAGGAAGTTAGTGATAGTATGACCGTTGACAGGATGGAATGGAGGAAAAAAACGTGTTGCGTCGACCCCAAATAAGATGGGACAAGAGCAGGAAGATGATGTACAGTAGTGGTACATAGGCGGACTTAATGCAACAAGGCACTCTCTACCAGTCAACCTTTGGGATAAAAAAGACAACACTGTGGTAGGCTTGCACAATTAATCTAACCAGTTTATCAATAAATATGAAAAAATTAAAAATATGAAGAGTGAAAACAATTAGTCTACTGTGTCCCACTGCTGACTCACGCCTCATCTAGGAGAGAGAATGCGCCGTAATCCAACACGCGGGCCCAGTGCAGTTTGTGAATGTCACATGTCTTTGATATTATTATTATTATTTTTTTCTTTTAAGAAAGTCTAAAGTCAAGTCAAAAGTCAAAAGTTTCTTATTTCACATAGGCCTACATGGGCACTTATAAAACGTCAGAAGCTAGTGCACGGTTCCAAATTGGTCGTTTCCTATGGAGAAGAACCGGCAAGAAACTCCATGGTTACTCTTTTAAAAAAAAATATTGTTACAATATTACAGCATAAGTAGATATTACGTGAGACATACTGGTTTCCTCATGACGCTTTCTTCACAGGCACGTTATAATAAAAGGTTTTTAATTGAAATATTTGTTTTACAGAGAGAACGACGAAGACATCGGTATGGGAGATGTCGATGATAGGGTGAGTAGTAAAAAAGTGTAATAACTAAGACCTGACCACGGACGCGTAGCTTCATAGACGCGTATTCGTTATTATACGCTTGGTGTACGCCTGCGTGAAGCTTACATATGAAACTGTAAAATGTCAACGACACGACGCCGCGACTTAGCCGCTTCGCACGCGCGTCTATGAAGCTACGCGTCTGTAAACAGTAGGCCGTATGTAATTGAGTCAACATTTATTTCTCCTGAATTTATCTCGTCTAACTATAATTTAGTTGTCTTCAAGGCTACAGTAAATAGGCTCTTAATAAACTAGTGCGCCTCACCATCAATGATTGCATCGCTGCTTACCATCAGGTGGGATCGCAGTCAAGCACCGGTTTATATCAATTAAAAAGAAAAAATCTTGCAATCGTATTCTTGTATACGGTCTCTTAAACTTTGAATATAACTTTATTAGGCAAGCATGCTCCATCGTCGACCACATCATCGCTATACTGCCGTCATAAGAAAGAAGGCCGTAACTGACACTTTTGTCAAAAATGAGTTATTAACACATTCGGAATCAGCAATGCCATCTTAATCTCATTTCTGATAAAATTGTCAGTTACGCCATTCTTTCTTATGACGGCAGTATACATTAGGTGATATCGTTGTCAAACGCGAACCTATTACTAATTAAAAATCGTTCCTTAGCTAACAACACCGCATAAGTCATTTTTACCAACTTTACAGGAAACGAAAAAAACTGTGCGGTGTTGAGAGGCCAGCCGGCTTGCACGCTGTCACAACTTTTCGAATTATGGCTTCTGATTGGCTGAAATCTATATCATGTGACCAATGATTAGACGCGCAATGAGCAGCTCTATCTAAAGGCATTCAAATGTGAAAACCACCAATTTTCGACTTGAGCGGTGTTGTAAGCTAAGGGACGAATTGGAACTTCATAATTTCGAGTCTGTGCTACCTACTTACCAACAAACGCATTAACTTATTATTTCATTTAAAATTACTCGAACTCGTAGCCACGTACGTACCCATTCGTTGGTCATCTCCCATCTAACACAAAAATGTTGTTAATTTTTTCTAGGTAAAAGAAATAGCTCCCAACCCCGAGCCAGCAGACCCAGTGCGCGACTTCTTCAACCGCCTCGCCGGCGCTGACGGCGAGGTGGACTGGCAGGAGCTCAAGGAGATCCTCGACTACGCCATGAGAGAGGGTACGTCATTTTCTCCCTTATTACCCAGTTGATTAGGCGCATTATCGATTGATACTGTTTTTTTTTAGGCAGCTGTAGGAAGCTACGCTATATTGACCTTTATTACCAAGGTAGTTTGGAGGATTATCGAATGTAGGTTGTAAGATGTTATGTAATAACTTCGACTGCGCCATGAGCGAGTACGTAGTATTTTATTAATGGATTACTCAATAGAAAGAAGAAGTTTAACTATAAAAAAAAGATTATAAAGTGACATTTTATTACAATATACAACATGATTTAATATAATAAATGCATATCCAGAAAGTAGTTGGTTCAGAATCGGCTACTGAATCGATTTCAGCTATTTTTTAAATTTTCAAATAATTTTTGGTTATTTTAAGATTAAAATAACTATTTTGATACTCTTTTATAAAAATCAATGGCAGTTCGTTAATCTCTCTAAAATTAAAAAACGGCTTGACCGATTTCAATCAATATTATTTTATATTGGTTGCTTTAATATAGGGGTAGATGAAACGAACAAAAAAAAAATAGGAAAAAAAACTGTTTAAAATTGATTGAAAGGTGGAAAGTAATTCCACAGGGGCGAAGCCCCAGGGATAGCAGCTAGTCCATCATAAAAATATGAATCTGTCCTAGAACTTAGTCACTTTATATAAACAGGATCATTATCATCGCGTCCACTGTTGGACATAGGCCTCCCCCAAGCGTCGCCATAACGACCAAAACAAAAAAAAACAAACCTAGCTAGAAAGAAACCAATATCCTGTGAAACTTACAATCCTCAAAGGTCAATAATAATTTGATAAAACCTATTCGAATAGGAATTCATAGAAAATGATTATTATAGATTTTTTCCCATTTGTTTGATTAACACAGCACTCATCAATATACTAAATACAAATTATTGTGTTAATCCAAATAATAAGTACCATCTGAATAATTATGCTTAGAGTGAATTTGATTTATTTAGAAATGCCTTAATTATAATTTCTTTTTTATTTAAAATGTGTTGTTTTATAATCAAGGAAAATAATATTTTAATGCAATTTTATCTTTATATTTTGCATATACATTTTTTTTAATATAAACTTGTGCTTGACTGCGATCCCACCTAATGTTAAGCAGTGATGCAATCGTTGATGGTGAAGCGCACTGTACTCTATTTGATATAAAATTAAACAAAAAAAACCTTTTTCAATGTCCGTTCAACTGATTTTGACTTCTATTCCGTAGGCGTAAGGATGCCATTAAAAAAAAAGTGGTTACAATACAAACTTTTTACTGCACGTGCCATTTGTCATTCTTTCAACGCAATAAGAGTCAAAATGGGAACGGACAGTGAAAAATTTTGGTTTCATTGTCCAATCTTATTGAGAGTGGAGTATAGTTTATTAATAGTCTATTCACTGTAGCCTTGAAGGCACCTAAATTATAATCGGACTGGAAGACCGCAGCAGGCAAACTGTATAAATACATCAGTTTGGATAGATATTCCTTGATTATAGTAACGATAATATAAAGTCTATTCGTAAATCATCAGAAAGATATCTTATAAATGGTTGAAATGTCATTTCTTACTTTTAATTGCGATGAAATACGAATTGACTTCTTAAGCTTTTAACCGCCTACGTCGGAAATATCCACCAAACACTGGTTTGGCGTTTATTCCACCAGGGTCGCACGATTATGACCAAATACTCCATCTCATCAGCTCTTCCTTCACCTATGGGTGATTGAAGAGCTGAACGAGAAGGTGTACAGATACCGGCACGGATCTTGAGCGCTGACTTCTACATTTCTACTTGCGCAGAAGCACGCAGAAGTGAAATATCGGATCTCTTTAGTGGTATGAAAAGAGATGCGGGGGCGGGCAATGCAATCCTGATACAGTGATTGGCTCGCCGATGTGTACGATGCGCAAACTGATCCCAGCTCTTTCGCCGAGCGCTCAAAATTCGTGCCGCTATCTATACTCAGTCACAAACGCACGACCCTGGCCAATAGGACATGAAAACACTCATCGGAATAATCCCACGCAAGCGGTTAAAGAGCTAATAGGTAGGCCGAATATAATTATTTTATCCGTAATTTTATCATATACTTTTCTAAAATGCCCATTTTTGAGCTTCTCAATGTGATAACGCTTTGTGTCGAGTTAAACGCAGCTTTCGTTTCGTTACGCTTACCGTGCCCAAGGTATAGTATATGTAAGTATTATATCAATAATACGATTTTGTAGTAATTTTTGTTTATTTGTAGATTATTTTTTTTTTCTATGACATTCTTAGTTATAACAATTTTTTTTTTGCTTATTTTCGATCGTTAAATTATGATGAAATAAGCAAATGAGATAACTTTTATTAAGTAGAGTATTTATAATTGGTGTAAATATTTTACTGTTTTTTTTATTATTATTATTTATCGTGTGTATATTATAAATTATTATTTTCTTGTATAAAATTACTTAAAAGTAGTTTAGATTGAGTGCTAAGATTATGTTTATTATTATTTATAATTTGCAATTATGAAAATAATTAATTAATTGTCATAGGGAAATAAAATAAGGAATACTACTTGTATAGTTTAATTAGGATATCAAAAGCAATTATTATAATATTTAGTCAATTTCATATTTATGAGTTTATCCATATGAATGACTTTTGACTTATTGAAAAAGATTTAAGCATGAAAAAATAAGTATTTTGTAGCTTAAGGAGCACTGATTCTTATTTTTCCTATTTATAATATGTAACTCAGTCTCTCACATTTATTTGTCAGGCTGATTTGCCAAGATATTGAAAAGAACATCGTAATACCGAAAGTCATATCACTTGCAATTATTGAAATAAAAAACTTAAAAATATTTTATTAAATAAAAAACTATGGATAACCTCAAAATCCTGTATAAATATTCCATATAAAACATACAACACTAGGAAACATATCCAACCTCACCAACAGAGCTAGCCATGCGTCATGGCGGCGCCTACGACGGAGGGGGCGGGCTGCATCCCGCGCCCCCGGGGGGCGGCACCCTGGGGGCGGCGGGGGCGCCCGGGGCCGCCGAGCCGCCCAGCTGTCTGGAGGCGCTGCTGTGCGCGCTGTGCACGCCCATCTGTAAGGAGGTCGGCATCGACCTGCAGCAGGTGCAGTCGCAGAACAACCAGGAGTCTGTGCACTTGACGCAGCCGCAACCACAGACAGGTATGGGTTAATGCATGGGGCGTTAAAAGACATGGGGGAATTGACATTCAAATATCATCACTGCGGTTCTAAAAATAAGGTTGAAAATGAATGAACTTGACCGACTAGCTTAAAGCTGTCTCGGATTAATCAAAGTGTATTTTATTTCAACTGAAGAAAGGTTGATATTTGTTTACCAAAGTAAAAATCGCGCTGCGCTGTGCCTAGTAATCTGTAGTCTTCTATAAATAAATATTTTAGGTTGCATACAAGATGCTTGCACTGTCAGTCGATTGCGATTAAAATATCGATCCCTGTTGTGGAATAGAAGCTTTTAGGCATTAAATTAGAGGAAACAATTTAATAAATCTTTGTGAAATCAACTAGGAATAAATCATGTCTTGCCTTTGGTTGACCAAGGATACAATTGTACCCCTACCTTAAAAACTAAATAAATATTTAAAAAAAAATACTAAACTTTTAATTCTTTTTTTTTTATATAATATATAGAATAACAGAGCAATTTAATGCAGAGCAAGACCATTCTGTATGCAAAAACAAAATAAACTTAATATGGCTCTCCTGTACAGTTGAAATTGTGTCCTTGTTTTACCCAAGGTACTATGTGTCAAGTATAAATTTTGTAAAAATTGTTGTGGGAAGACCTTAGAACATTTTCAGAGGATATTGCCAAACCTAAAGGCAGTGAATAGTATAGTTACCTCGTACAAATTTGACTGGTGTCAAGTCAAAAGAGTTACCTGAAATTTTGTGATTTTCTGATGATTGCAGAAGCTTTCAAAAAATATTCAACATGACATTTTTTGCACTGTCAAAATGTGAACAAAAATCCGCCATCTCAATCTGATTTGCGATCAGAAAATCGTAAAACTGCAGTCCCCCCTAGCCAAGTTACAATCGTATCGTTCGCGCCGAACGCCTCGAGTAGGCCACGCCTCCGATTCCTTTGTTCTGACGTCATCTCAACGCTAAGTCACGTGGTCAGAACAAAGGAATCGAAGGCGTTGCCTACTCGAGGCGTTCGGGGCGAACGAAACGATTGTAACTTGGCTAGGGGGGCAGGTAACTTTTTTCACTTAGCACTCGTCTAATTAATCTAATTAGAATGACATAGCCTAGTAATATTTTCACAACTGGGACACATGCAGGCTTTTTCCTTAGGTACCATAATCCACCAAGCAGGCCCAGTCCTGCACTGGGCCTGCTTAATGGATGTCACATAATAATATGATATTTTCCTTTACCGTTTTAAAAGCAGAATAAAATAAATAAGCCTTGTGTTCTAATTGATTGAATTCAGTGAACAGGAATTCAATGTTCATGTGGTTTTATTTGTACGACTAAACGAATATTTGACTAATGCCTATAAGATTTTTTCCAGGTTGCCAGCGACAACGATGCATGGTCCGCTTTACTTTTAATAATATCACTTTTTATCGAAATGGAGGGCACAATTTAAAATGTCTGTTTTTGTTATTTTCATGTAAATATATTTTTTCCCCTTTTATTTTTTTTATGATTTATATTTTTCAGGTTTCCACGGACACTTTCTTTATTATTATTTTTTTTGTACTGTCAAATGTGTATATCAAATAATGCGGAATATTGTCTTGTTTATGGATCCATAAGCAATATTTTGCATTATATCCGCTTAACGCCACTAACAACAAAAATGTAGGAATTTTCAAAAATTTATGTTTTTGGAAATTTGTACGTTTTTTTTTCGCTTGAACGCATGTTATTGTTACATTGGAAGTCAACGAGAATGGGCATTTTAAATTTAAATTATCGTTATATTTAATTTAATGTCATTGTAGGTAGTTAAGTCACCTCCATTTCCATAAAATTACTGTTAAGTTTTTTATTTAAAGACGTGCTACTGAATTTATATGTTATGGAATAGTATTTCTTTTTGTTATTAATTCTACACAATTATCGTTACCATCCTGACGTGTTTGAAAAGTACAGATGTCTCTTACGGTGTGTGTTCCTTTCACAGACTACACAAAATTATCTACATATAAAAAACAAAAGTATGAATTCGTTTGTTCAAACCTGTCAATCGACGAATAAGTATTTAGAAATATTGGACCTACTACAGTATAGTATTTTTAACCCAAAGGTTGAATGATAGAGAATGCCTTGTTGCATAAATACCAACTATGCAACACTACTGTACGTATTCTTAAATTCATTTCCGCTTGACCAAATTACTCCTAGACACGCATTTACTTTGACCATTTTTTCCAGAACAGTTCCATCTTCTCAGTCTCAAAGCACAAACATACTCCTTACGTATTTGACCCTCATTTGAAGAAAAATTTACTACATATGCTTCTCTCAATCGTACAGGTTCAGATTCTTAGCGAAACCTATTTCAGGCACTAGTCTCTCACTTAGACTTCGCACTAAGTAACTTTGTGTAGAGAAAATAAACAGTTTTTTTTTTTGTTGTTAAATCTTCCTATAACCCATAACCTCAGTAGCACGTCTCACAGCTTTTCTTCCATTCCATTCTCCATCTTAACTCTACAAAACATTACAGAACTCAAAGGGCAAGGATTCTCAAAGGAGGTGTGCAGGAGTATGGTGGCCATGCTGGACAAGGACGGCTCGGGCGGACTCGGTTTTGAAGAGTTCAAGACTCTGTGGATCGATCTGAGAAACTGGAGGGTGAGCGAATTCGTAGATAGAATATATTTTTTGAGATCTTTAGTAGTCCCTATGTTGAGCTACACGAGTACTGACCAATACTTGCACTGACTGGACCACTCCACTCAAATATTTGTGGTGCATGGTTCTCATATGAATTGACACAGTTGACCATGGCCATCAAAATGGTAAAACAACTGCGCGTGTATTTTCTAGTAGCAATTGTTATGAATTATTGATTCATTTATGAATTTACCAAGACAATTTTTTGTGATCAAGTTCGGAATTTTTTTTTTTTTACTTTTTGCTACAAAAATATGATCAGTAACAGGTACGGATAGAACCTATTTTTTTTGTACTATATAGAAATAGGGGTGTGTAAACCAATTAATTGTAAATACAGAGTGGAGCGGCGATCACGCACGGGAAGACGCGGCGTTGGAAGGCCAGATCATCGATCAGAGAGAGACCAGGTCATCGATCCACCTTGTAGGACAAGGTGGATCGATCACCTGGTCAGGGCCGCGGGAATCCAATGGATGCGAGACGCACAGGACCCGTCATTATGGCGACACTTGGGGGAGGTCTATGTCTAACAGTGGACGTCTTTCGGCTGAAATGATGATGATGATAACGATGACTTTTCCCTTGGCAGGCTGTATTCCGTCTATACGACACAGAAGGGCGCGGCGCCATCCCCGCACACAACCTGCGCGACGCGCTGCACTCGGCCGGCTACACGGTCAACGCGCACGTGCTCAACGTGCTCGCTCACAGGTAAATAATTTTTACTTGTCACATTGTCAGCGGCTGATAACCTCGTAATCATAGTAGATTATGTGACTAGAGGGTAAAGCTGTCTTTAAGTCGCGCGTTGCATGTGGAATTCCGAACGAAACAAAGGTTGCTAAATTTTAATCCGGAACGAAGTGAGGGACTTGTATAATTAACTCCCGAGCACTGTGAGAGTGTTAATATAGAAAACTGAATGAATTTAGGAATTCAAGCCTTCCAAGACAAAGATAGCTTTATCCCCGTTTATAATAATTATATAAACCCTCGCTGCGTTCGGGATTAAAACTTAGCAACCTTCGTTTCGTTCGGAGTTCAACATCACAATAAAAAAAAAAATACACAGGATTTTAGATAGGGGGAAGTCTAAAACCTCACTACGTATCCACCCGTTGCTAAAAGTCTTCACGTGATTAATGCCTGAAGAATCTCCTTGAAGAACTTCGTGACAGTGGGCAGGGGCACATTGTTTGCAGAACAGATGGTCGATGGGGACGAAAGGTTCTAGAGTGGCGATCGTGTACCGCAAGAAGCAGCGTTGGAAGACCTCCCACAAGGTGGACCGATGACCTGGTAGCCCGCACCAGGTCATCGGTGCGAGACGCACAAGACCGGTCGTTGTGGCGACACTTGGAGGAGGCTTATGTCTAACAGTGCACGCCTTTCGGCTGAAATGTTGATGATGTATCAACACAACTTATGAAGTCAAGGTTTTACTTTGTACTTGTATTTTTACTCAATAATTCTATGTTTTGTCAACAGATACGGTTCCTCAGATGGCTACATTCAGTTCGATGATTTCATTATGTGTTCGGTGCGATTGAAGACCATGATCGGTGAGTAACCACTACTTGTAATAACTTAAATCAATATTAGTTAGACTATATTATGTAGCTAGGTTATCATGGGAATGGTAGGTGTAGCTAGAAAATGCGAACGTGAAACTAAGAATAGTCGAATTGATAACGTTATTTGGGACTTTCTTCTTGTCTAGACAATCGAACAGTGTCTAGTGCGACTTTATTTTACGATAACGCGATCGACAAACGCAGTAAACGTTCCGATCAAGTTATCGTAAAAACTCGCACACTGCACAAAAAAATGTGACGGAGGTGTATTTCGTCCACTCTGTAACTCATATTAAAAAAAAAAGTACAATAACTATCCAATTTAGAGCACTGGAATAATATAATAATATGTATTATCGTGGTCATGTAAAGAGGAGAGATGAAACACATGTTACTAAAAGAGTTATGTGTATACATGTGGATGGGTGGAGAGGGAGAGGGAGGCCAAAGAAAAGATGGATGGATTGTGTGAACAGTGATATGAAAGAAATGGAAGTTAGTGATAGTATGACGGTTGACAGGATAGAATGGAAGAAAAAAACGAGTTGCGCCGACCCCAAATAAGTTGGGACAAGGGCAGGAAGATGATGATGATGATGATGATGTATTATCGCATATATCCGGCGTCAGGCGTGTGCTTCTATGTAAGAAATACAATTTGTTTATTTGTTAGAAAAAAAAAAACAAAATTTGAATTATTATTTTGTCAGTGCATTGTTTTAGTGGTCTAAAACCATCTTGGGTTTATTGCCTTTCTTATGAAACTAGTTTGGGGCAATTCAGTTGGATAGTTTCTAAAGTCTAAATACGGATATAGACAGAAATATTTTATTTTTGTTTTAAATATTTAGATTTGAATAAATAAAGAAAAGTGAATAAAGAAACTTTAACATTTCAAGGGTAACTACATGATCATAAAATTTTGAGGAGACAAGTGATTGTTAATAGAAAAGAAGAACGTCCCATTTAGCTAGTGAATGTGTAATCTTTTACTAATTTATTTTAGCCTCAAATAGTAAAATTCGTCTAAATACCTTGCATTCACATACTTAGAAAGTTGAGGTACTGATATCCAAAATGTAGTTTTCCCAAAGTATTTCAAAAGCGTTTTGAACTGTTTAGCACAACATTTAGTTTATATTGTGCTAATAATTTGTAGTAATTGTAGTTTCATGATTACTGCACGATATTTCCGATGACTGTAGTATTTTGTGATGTTACAATCTCTATATATTCAACCCAACTATTTTTCGGTTTCATTACCATATATCCAGGGTGTAGTACCAAAGCTGGGTAAAGGCCTCCAGTGGCGTAGCTAGGTGACAATCGGCCCGGGGGCAAAGAAGAAAAAACTGGGTCTGTCTTTTTTTACGTGGGAAATCATCAAATAATCTCTCCTGCGTGAAGCGCGAGGGAGTGTCAGACTTTCACTGACTAAAACGAGCTGGCATGATTAAAGTAGTGTTGCAAACTATTTTATTTAGATTTCGAAGGGAGTTCAATAAAATGATTTGCTAATCAGGTTTTGGGGGACCCCAAACCTAGAGCCCCGGGGCATTACTAGCCCTACGGTACCTACGCCAGTGTAGGCCTCCCTCTATATCATCTATTGTTCCCGGCTCTAAGCCATTTCTTGCCAATTCCTAAGGAATATAATATTAGCTAACCATAATAAATAAATTCCCGAGTAATTTGCAAATTAATTAATGTGTGTGTTTGTCTAACATCTCTTACAATTTTTTTCTGTAAATACACCGATGTAAGTACGGTATCGCATATTTGATGAGATTTTTTATTAAGTCTGACAGGTATATATGTAAAAACAAAATGTTGTACTTTCAACATCAGAAATAAGTGGTCTACTGAATTCATGTTCTTACATAATATTACTATAGGTAAATGTGGTACTCCAAAATTCTGATAGATACCTAGTTTATTTTAATCCTTTTAGCACCGTTACATTAATTACGTTTAGATTAAAGTTTCTGTAAAATTGTTACTATTTTCGTACTGTTATACCTTTTTAATTTTTAAATAAATTTTAGCGCCAGTATATTCTGATACATAATCACCTACGAGATTAGGCGTGTGTAACTCATTACTAAACCGACTCACTGTTCCGAAACATTTTAGTGTTCCGAAAGATTGGAACATCAGTAATGTTTTAAATGCATCATTTGGAACAATTGGAACACTGAAACACTCTTTGCTTTAAGTGACTTGCAGTTTTTTTTTTTAAATTCAAATTACAACATAAAGATTAAGAATAATTTATAATTACAGAAGATACATTTATATAAGTTTGTTTCCTGGAATTCACACTAGGATTCCCTGTGACGTGAGATCCAGGCTTCTTCCATACCTTACATAGTGTAATTTTAATAAACTGAACTAAAAACATCAGCTTTAAATTATTCTCAAATCAAAATTCAATTAAATAAAACTTTTAGTGTATATGGCGCAACGTAACAGATCACGATTCATGACAGTGTCTGTGTTTGTATCTTGTGAGCCGATGTTTCAAATGTTCCGTTTGTATCTTTTGAGCCGATGTTCCAAATTATACATATCACTGTTCCGGAACATTTCAATTATTCAGATGCAAATGTTCCAATCGCAAAGATGACACACTTTGCCCACGCCTATACAATATAAATCATACCTGAGAATACCATATTAGAATTCAAAATACTTAGATTATGGCGAATCAGATGACAAATAACAGCAAAAAAAAGGTCCAATAATTTTTAGTAAGGTCTACAACGCTCAACAAAATCTAGGAATATAATTGTAAACGGCAGTACGTTACCGTACCTCAATAAGAGTTACTTCCTTATTGGCACAAGAAGACTTGAAAACTGTCTAGTAGGTAGCCACTTATCCAACATTTTGAATGTCCGACGTCAATAATGTACGTACTATAACAAAAGTTATATGACAGCGAACAACGAGCCCCTTGAGAACCTGGAGCGCGAGCTGCAATGGAACAAGTGAGCGGCGCCGCCGACGTCTCGACCACGTAATGATACTTACAGGATGTTACGTCACTGTACCGCTGTCTCACTGTACCATGGGCTGTTGAGGAAATGTTGCAATTAGGAAAATTTATAAAGGTATTGCTTGGTCAAAAAAAAAAGACTTATAAAAAGTTACTCAATTTGGAACCGTGCACTAGCTTCTGACGTTTTATAAGTGCCCATGTAAGCCTATGTGAAATAAAAAACTTTTGACTTGACTTTGATTTTGACACTAAAGTTTCTTTCGGCTTTCGTCGTGATTGTCCTCAAATCTAGAAAAAGTTTAATATTAAATGTAAACGATATACACAGATTCAATTACTACAGTTACCGTAATAGCAAAAAATAATAGTGGACTAATAAAATCAATCTTTGAAGGTGGATAGGTTAACCAGCATTCGAAGTTATAAATTGGTAAACCTTGAAAATAAAGATGATGAAGCATTTAAAATGACCAAATACACCTTGAATTTTATTTTTACTGTTTGACCAAAAGCAACTACCTTTTTCAAATAATAGATTTATGTTAATGAAAATGTTTCCTACACAGCCTTCGACCATGTTATTATTGTTTGCGGTAGTACTTCAGTATATATAAACAATTGTATCTACATAATAGCAAAAACAAATCTTTGAATATTTAATGATACCTAAAACTATCCGCAGACAGTAACCTCTCCACTTCTTCTGGACATTTTACAAGTATCTAATATTTTGACGTTTTCAGATCCATATTAAAAATACCATTTTCCAAAAATATACCTTGTAAAATGTCTCCCGCACTAAAACGCTTACTAACTGTTAACTTTCGCGCCAAAACTGAGAAATATTCCTAATACAAACAATTTGCTTTACAGATACGTTCAAGGGGAGGTCATCCGGCGGTGAATACGCCACATTCTCCCTCGAAGAATGGCTGAATCGCACAGTCTACTCATAAACGTCAAGCCTAAACATGCCTTATTGTTATGTAGCTAAGGCCTATTTACGCAAAATGTACATGGAAAAATCCTACTAAATGTTGCCGTCATTTTTTTATAAGAATTGTTACACTTTCCTGCATAAAACATCAAATGTTGTTTAAAATTTATAGTGAATACAATTTTCTGCAAGTAAGTGTATGTGAGATTCATACGTCTAAGTCACAAAATATATTTTATTAATTAAGGATTAACTTATGATGACTTAATTTTCACTTTATACGGGTAATTAATCTGTGTAATTGACTAAAAAATAACTAACAATAAAAACATATTTTTGTATTTCGCTCAGTTTTGTGCTAAATGTTATGAATAGTCAATTCATATGTTGCAAAATAGTTCTTAATTTAAACAGTATTTTCTTTATCCACCGATATTCCATTCCAATGTGCTAGAGCGTTTTGTCTATGGTTCGTCTATGGTCAATACGTCCGTGTTTAGTTCTGTGCGATTTGCTATCTACAGCTTTTTTACGTGAAAATTAATATATATGTTATATTACAATTTATTGCACTTCGTTGCATTGACAATGCATTTTTATAATCGCAATACATTTATTTATTTTGACATATTTTTTTGTTTTATAAAAGATCTGAAATAAAAACATTTATTCATAAATATGTTGTTTAATTTTGATTCTAGCCTGACACACATTTGATAGGTATTGTTAAAACCAAAATAAACGCTCCGTTTTTTTTTATTTGGTGATTTCATCATCATATGATATCTCCCACACCGAGTGGAGCGCTAGAGATTGTCAAACTTACTAAAACCCACGTGTACTCCTTTTTTGTTTAATTGATATAAACCAATGCTTGACTGCGGTCCCACCTGATGGTAAGCAGAGATGCAATCGTTGATGGTGAGGCGCACTAGTTTATTAAGAGCCTATTCACTCTAGCCTTGAAGACACCTAAATTATAGTTGGACGGGAAGACCGCAGCAGGCAAATTGTTCCAGTCGTTCGATGTACGCGGTATAAACGACGAAGCGAAACGCTTAATCCGGACCGTTGAAGTATCAACAACGTAAGGGTGGATACTCGCCGTTCGTCGGGTAGTCCGATGGTAGAAAGGCGATGGCGGAATCAAGTCATTCAATTCCCGCGCACATACTCCAATGTAAAATACATATAGGCTGGCTACCCTGCGCATGTGCTTAAGGCTTTGTAGATTGGACTTAACCAAATCTGGATCCCCAATTATGGGCGAAGAGAAATGCAAAGAGACCTGCTTTCTCTCTCGCCGTGTGAGCCAGTGTTCCATCAGGTTTAATCAACGGAGGCAATGTGGGCCTACAGAAGTTCGCTTCGACCGATTTGGCAAGGGCTCTGCCAGAATGCTCTGCTACCGGACGGCTGTCCAGAGAGCTTTGCGCCAATATGGGTAATGCGGTCGAACCTTTTTGTAAGACTTGGCAGCATGGTTGAAAGCTCTCTTCTTAGAGCTCAGATCCGGAGCTTTGCGTCACGAGTGTCAACCCAGGCGAGAAACACCGAATGCTTACGCTATTCAGCTTGAACGCAATCGGTGTTGAACCATGGGTGAGCTGAGCCTCCGATGGATACGTCTCTATAAGGGATGAAAAACTCCATAGCTTGACGTATCACATCGGATATAGCATCCGCACAGTTCGACGGACTTTCAGAAGAGAAGCAGACCTGCTGCCAAGGTTAAGACACAAAGAAGTGCCGCATCTCATCCCAATCTGCTGACCTGTAACGCCATACCCAAATGCTGGGTATTTACATACTTTTTGTACTTTAAAGACACTCGCAATGGAAACGTCTCGCTATCAAGGGTTCGTAGCAAGGCCGCAAGTCTTACTTAGTATGTTATCACGAAATAAAGAAGGTAGTGGAAGTGCCCCTCAGATATCTCATGCGTGTCAACATTAAGCAGAGCTGCGCAAACATTTAGCTTATTCGCCGTCAGATACTTGTCGCGATAGGTTGTCTCAGAAATACCCGAAAAATTACAAATTAAGCCTTATTCTGCGGTTTTGACCTGCTAAAACGAACGCAGAAAAAAAAATGTATCTTGTGGAGGTGTATCGTATCATCGGTAAGTACTAAACTTTGTTAATTTTTAATATAGTTGATTTTAATTACAATACCACTTTTTATGACTTCAATGCAAACTATAAACAACCTTACACTCATTGACAGAAAGTCTAAATGCACTTGGTCGTCGTCTGGATAATCATAACATAAATTCTAGTAAGTTCGACGCTACTCAATTAGGGATCGGACACATCCGTAAAGTAGGTTGGTATCGATAATTTTTATTTATTTCTAACTCTTCATTTCATGGCTGGCACCATCCATGACATTTTGTGTCGGACGATTCATGTGTATAATTTATAAATATTTAACTAAGATTGCACAGAAATCTCGAGGTTTTAACAACACGTAACCTGCATCCGTCCGAAGTAGGGGGTTGCTGATCATTTTCTTTCACTTCACGTTCGAAAGGCTGAACGGATTTCAATAAAACTTGGTACATGGGTAGCACACGTCACGAAAGTTGTTGTTGTTGTTATTTCAAGGTCAGTAAATATTTTTAGTACTACATATCTGTTATCGTTTCATTTATCGTTAGCTTCTGTCAGCGGCTTCGCCCGCGCACTATGCGTTCCAAAATAAGGATAGGATAGCCAATAACCTCAATCTGTCAAATGTTGAGTGATAAGTACAGTTTGCAAAGAAAACTTATTTGCGTATCAATAAATGTTATTTTTTGCATTTTATTACTATGTCTTAGTTAACTCTAGGGGAAGTAAAATTTATTGTTTAATATAAATTAGCTGCGAAATAAATATCTGGTTTTAAGTCATAATTAGTTAAAAATAAAAAGTTTTGTGTCTTATTTTCATTGTTAGGAATAATTTTCCTTCTTCTATTTTCCACTACTCACGACACTTCACACAGGGACGCAAAGATGAGCAAAGTTGAGGAACTGGATTCTGACTAAACTTTTTTAGTTCACGTTCAAATTTAATTTATTTACGAATAAATTAAATTTTAAAAATTTCTTGTTTTGCTCTCTCTACCCAATTTCTTCGATTTGACAATATGACGTGAAGTCACAAAATGGAATCGATTCTATTTTTATTTGGAACGCATTGTACTTGATTATATGAAAATAAGATTACCTCCTAGCCCTACATACAAATATACAAATTCCTCTTTAACATTGATATTTTAAAGATAATCAACCTTTTCCATTATTAAGCATTTTTATGATGTTAACAAATTATTACATTGTTTACCTGAATAAATTACGTAACATCAATATTAAGATATCGATATATATCTACATCTCTAATTGAGTAGCGAATGAGATTACATGTGCATGGGAATATGACATCTATTTCAAAGGGATTAGCGTTCTAAATAGCAAGAATTGAATACAACGCCATCTAGCGTTGAGTAGCTGAACTCGTTGTAAATTTGTCTATTTAAAGTTTTTAAACGAAAAACGACTTTATTGTTTGTGTCATGTCATATAATAACAACTTTCTTTCCTTGTAATAAGACTTATTTTTTGAAAGCGATAAAAAGATGATTTGTAAAAGTTGCGTTAGTAATTTGTATCCAATCAAATCACTGTTTTTTATGTCTGTAATGGACAATTTGATATGCAAATGTGTGAGTTTGACGACACTGGTTCCCGTGCTTAGCCAGTGTAGGGGCACTTCTCTGTATTCTTTGTTCTGTGTATGTTATAGTACGGACAATCGCGGATATACCGCGGTGTCGAATATCTTTAAAAAAATATATAAAAATTATATTTTGTACAAAATTGAATATCAATTAAAGGATCTTAACAATATTATACACACAAATCGACGAGTGCAAAGTAAAAAAGTTATCTGCAATTTTGTGATTTTTTAATAATTAGTAAACAATAAACACTTATTTCGTCATTTTTTCTTTTCGAAAATAATTATTCGAATTATTGAAAAAAAATACTATTATTTCTGCATTTTTGACACTTGAAAGACGATTTACCATATCACAGAATATGATTTTTTTGCAAATTTCTGCACTTATCAGAAAATCGCAAAATTGCAGATAGATAACTTTTTTTTATACGACAAATGATAAATAATTATGTGGTACATACATGAAAAATGGCCAATGGCAAGTGACATGTGATAAATGCCAAGTTTCAAGTATAAAAAGCAAATTGCCAAGTGCCAAATGCAAAGTGCTAGGTGCCAAGTGCAAAGAGTCAAGTATAGAAATCAAAGTGCCAAGAGACAAGTTCCAAATGGCAAGAACCAAGTGCAAAGTGCAAATAGCAAAGTACCAAGGTGCAAAGTGTAAAATGTCAAGTACCATGTGCCAAGTGACAAATGAATGAAATGTGGCGGGGGTGAGCGCCAACACTTTTCTGCACTAGTACGAAAACCATAAAAAGCGGATAGGACTGGGTGATAAAACTATCTAATCTATGCGAACTAAAATTCGACTAAATTGTATTAAAACGTTATTCAGTGTTTAGAATTAAACCAAAAAGTGTTTATTAATTTTACCCTTGCTTTTGGGTATTTATTCACTAAAAAAAACTATTTATACCCAAATTGTGTATTTACCGGGTAAATACCTGGGTTTTTACCCACCGCCCATCTCTACTCGTTACTGCGAGAGAGACATAAAACCAAGAGCACCACCCTCCAACAGCAAGTGAGCGGGATATATATATAACCAAGTGAACACAAATACTTAGCTTAGTCGGCCTTATAATGTTCCCACTGTTGGGACTCAGGCCTACTCTCTAGGAGAGGGAATGGGCCGTTATCCACCACCCGGGCCCAGTGTGGGTTGGTGGATGTCACATGTCTTCGTTTTTTTGGTTCTAGGACATGCCGGTTTCCTCACGATGTTTTCCTTCACCTTTTTTGAGAGCAGTGGTGATGAAATAAATTACCTACACAAAGTATTGCGCCTGGCTGGGTTTGAACCCGCGACCTACAACTTGTAAGTCGGGGCCGTTACCACTAGGCCACCACTGCTCCCACACACAAATACAAATAAAAGATAAAACTTTTCCGTCATCTATCATTTCTTTGCCACAGTTTAACTATGACGTAACGTAACAGATCACTATTCATATTTATATCTTTTAAAAACTGGTGTTTCAAATGAGACATATCAGTGTTCCGGAACATTTCAGTGATGTAATTGCAAATGTCCCAATCGCAAAGATTAAATCTTTCTAGATTAAGGCCGGCCGCAGATGTTCGGTTTCCTAATCCGGAAATCAGATTCGGAAACCTAAACGCTCTGTTTACATACAAAATGTTATTTTTTCCACGTGTGCGCCTTGTTGAACATTTTACATGTAAACAGAGCATTTAGGTTTCCGAATCTGATTTCCGGATCAGGAAACCGAACATCTGCGGCCGGCCTAAATCTTCTATCTCAACTAGGCGTGAACAGATTTTATTCACGCCTAGTTGAAATATCATAAAATAAAAAACAATATTGTATTGATACTTATTTTATTCATAGATCTCACGTCGTCATTACACCATACAACACAAAAAATACACAAGTTGTCTTAAGTTAGGTACATACTTAGTTGAAAATATAAAAAGTCGACCTTTAGAAACAAGACTGAAACACCGTGTTCGAGGGTCGTTTATCATTTTTACAGATAATCGCTTGCCCCTCGAATTAATAATGTTTATATTAAAATACTATTACTACTACATGTTATTATTATAATTCAAGGCATTTAAATAGGATAATTATATTATGTGCGTGTAATGTTTGTTAAAATTCTTTGAAAATATTCTTAAGATTCAGTTGACATTCCCAAAGAATTATGAAAGTTGGAATGAGAATTTGTGAAACACTTTGTTAAGATTCCACGTATTATAATATTTTACGTTTTTTCCAATTTTCCTGACAGAATGGAGGATATATACCTCCGTCACACATTTTGCTACTGATCGATTATCGATAAAAAAGAAGAACGTCTCTAACCTCCCTTGTTTACCGTCTCTCGTCACTCATACACATGTACAAAAATGAAGTGGTTCGGCCATTTCTAAAATTTGACGAATTATATTTAGTTCATTGAACCCCGAGCGAACGCCGGCGTTCGCTCGGTCATGGTCTTTCTATTGTCTCTAATTACGCTACTCAAAAGGTTAAGGTCAAATACTATACTCGCACAGAATAATAGACATGACCCCTTTATTCCCCGAAAGACTTAGCGATAGTGTATGAAAAAAATACAAAAAAACACTAAAAAGTGCAATACTTACTTTAATTTCGAAAGTCGTTATTTCTGATTATGTGTCTTTGTACACCGATTTTTATTTTACGTTTTTAATAAATGTGATAGTATGTTCAGCTAAACCTAAAATAGTGTGAAATTTCTATAGTAAAGTAACTATAAGAAGAAAACCATTACAATGCCTATCATTTGAAGAACTCTCGATTCCTTCAGGATCAAAGCATGCAACCACCTGGGAATTTTAATCTTTAAAAAAAAAATAACTGAATCGGTCCAAACGTCTTTGAGTAATCGGAAAATATACATTAAAAAAATAAATAAAAAGAAGATTCCGAAGTAACGAAAACCTGCTCCTTTTTTAAAAGTAAATTCTTTTTTTTTACAAAACAAAAAAAATATCCTTGTCCTACACTAGAAATTACTCCTGTATCTTCGGTACGTTCACATACACAAGACACTCAGACACGGAACAGCTATCTGTAGAGTTAGAGACAATACAAATATTTGTTCCATACGGGAATCGAACCCGCGACACGCAGTGCAGCAGTCAATCTCTCAACCACTGCGCCAACCGTGCCGTCGTATTTGTAACCTCTATAACTATTAATCTAATTACATAAACTTCTTCATTTCAGTGAAAAAGCTACTTTTATCCCGAATAATACATAGTTTGTGGGGGATACACTAAAGAATTCCCCTCCCTCCACCATGAAAAAAGGGAGTCGTATATTTACGACCAAATACTCATCATGTCAGCTCTTCTGTCACCTATGGGAACTGAAGAGTTAAACGAGGTAGAACATTTGGTCGTAAATATACGACCTTGGTGAAAAGATAACGAGATCATTCGATATAAGCGATTAACCAGGGTCGCACATTCACGACTTATAGAGATTGAAGAGCTAAAAGAGATAGAGTACCCAGTCACAAATACGCGACCTTGGCGAATAGGCTGCGAAAACACTATGCTCGTCGGAACAATCCGACGCTGGGTTAAATGGTTAAAATACAGAACATGAACATTATACAAGGGCTAAAGTCAGTTCTACATCATGTCGGTCCAATCTTCTCCTTCCACGTCCATGACATCCTCTTCTTGTGGCTCCTCGCTAGTGAGGCCCGCCAGCGACGCTTGCGATACTTTGTAAACCGGCAGGTCCGACGAACGAATGATGAGTTTTGCGCCGTCTGGAGGAAAGTGATTGTTATTAGTTTGCTTCTGTAAACTAAAACTATATTTATTTAGGATCTCCTATATAAGATATACAGAATATATTATATCTTCTTAAAAAAATAATTTTTAAGGTTAATGTGAATGCTAAGGACTCGAGCATGACTTTGTTTTAGCTAAATAGTGGTGAACCCAACTTTTTTTTTTTTTAATTTATATAAACCAGTGCTCGACTGCGATTCTATATGATGGTAAGCAGTGGCAGTGAATCGATTGTGCAAACGTTGTTGGGGCACATTAGTTAGTTTATTTTGTTTTTAATATTTGGAGGTATGCGAAACAGGGTGTAGTCCCACATACCTCCGGTGAAAACGGTGGATCCTCCGAACAGACGGGTGTTATGTCTGATCCGGGCAAATGCCCGATAGATGATTGTAGATTGTTGTATATGTTCAAATCACACGGAGAACTCTAATTGCGCGATGCAGGATTTCCTTTTTTTAGTTCCTATGTGGCACTATAGATGTTATGTCGCGTATGGGAGCATTATTAAGTAAAAAAAACAGGGCAAGTTTTTTTTTTTTTTATTGGCTGGGAAAATCATCTGATGACAAAACCCGCTCTTGGGCGGAGCGGGAGATAGTGTCAGACTTTTACTGACTAAAAACCCACTCCTGTTCCTTCGTTGCCTTCGTCCCAGGAAGTGCGAGTCGGACTCGCGCGTTAAGAATTCCGTACAAACTTACCTATGAACACGACGACTCCCCGACAATGTAGTTGGGAAGAGGTTAAGCAGATATAATGACTAAGAGAACTTACTAAGCACAGTGCCGTCCATAGCCATGAGCGAGGCGAAGTGTGACTGCGGGATGTTGAAGCGCAGACAGTTGAACATGCGCTCGGAGCGCATCGTGCGCGTCGCGTGGTAGCGCCGCACGAACGGGGCCATCGTGTCCTTGTTGGGGAGGAACGGCTCGCCGTATATCTGTAAAGAAACATTCAGGATTTTTATATGAATTATTTTAATAAAATTCGTTACCCCACACTAGGAATTACTCCTGTATCGTAGGTGCGTTCACAAACATGTAAACTCACATACCGGAAGCCATACAAATATTTATTTTACGCAAAAATCGAACCCACAACACACAGGTAGCAATCAATCGCTCAATCACTACGCCAGTCGTGCCGTCAAATATATATTTTTGTCAATTTTGCAAATATTATTTTTCGTCAATTGAAACTAGATGAGACGGCGTAAAGGTCTGGTGTAATTAACATCAAAAGAAAACGCCTATTAAATGCCTGAAAAGTCAAATAAATTCTATTCGTCAAGTTTGTTCAACTAGGGTGAAAATATAACGTAGCATAGCATAGCATAGTCGGCCTTACAATGTTCCTACTGCTGGGACTCAGGCCTCCTCTCTAGGAGAGGGAACGGGCCGTAATCCACCTCGCGGGCCAAGTGCGGGTTGGTGGATTTCACATGTCTTTGAATTTTTGGTTCTAGGACATGCCGGTTTCGTCACAATGTTTTCCTTCACCGTTTTGAGAGTAGTGGTGATGAAATAAATTACACAAAGTAATGTACCTGGCTGGGTTTGAACCCGCGACCTACAACTTGTAAGTCGGGGCCGTTACCACTCGGCCACCACTGCTCAAATATAACGTATTTATTGTAATTTGTTTAGGGTTCTATACCCCAAGGGTAAAAACCCTATTGCTATCACCCGCAGTCAGTCTGTCTGTCAACAGTCCCATTGATTTTTTGATATGGTCAGATTCATACCCTAGAGTATGGGATATAAAAAAAAACATGTTGTATATAATTCTTCTGTACATGTGTTTGTCACCTAAACGGCTTGACCATTTAATATTGTGTGTATATTTAAGTGGGTCTCTAGATGATTTGAAAATACAATTGGACCCGGTAGGTGGCGCTGCAATTGGGTTCTTAATGTTTTTTTTTTTGACAAAAGACAGCTTTCAGGCAGGACAACGTCTGCCGAGAAATATATAATTTCTGACATGTTTTCTTAAATACGTAAAGATTAACTCACCCGGACTCTGGACATCAGATCCCTCCGTGGAATGAAGTGTTTGGTCAGCACTTGCCTTACAATCTGCAAACGGAAAACGATTATATTAAATACATATATAAAAGGAAAGTGACTGACTGACATATCAACGCACAGCCGAAACTACAGGGCCTAGGAGCGAGAAATTTTACACAATGTATCCTTTTATGAGGTAGCCAAACACTAAAAGAGGATTTTCCAAATATCACAGCCCTAAGGGGATGAAACGGGAGTCCAAAGTTTATAAGGAAAAACCTACTTTTATGGGGGTGAAACCTAGTGAAAACATAAATGAATGGTTTAGCTGATATTTTTGGCAAAAAAAAAAACATCTTGTAAAACTAGAAGCCATACCAGTGGTAAAAAGGGTGCCATCTTCTTCAGTTCTTCCCGAACCTTCTTCCTAACGATCTCATCTTCTGTGTCCGTCGGCGTCACTTGAGACTTCAAGCTGTTCACGTGATCCGTCACCTAGGACAAACATACAATGACATGTCAACTAACAACCATAATTTACTTATAAACATAAATCAATAATAGAGGTGGCAGAAAGCGTGAGAGAGAGGCAATCCTCACGCCTCAGCCGCCGCAAGACGCCTCGCTGCCATTAGGAGACGTAGAGCTATTCCCGGCCGCCGTAGGCGCAGACTTGCAGGCGATGAGCATTAGGTAGCTCGCCTCTTAAATAAACAGTTGCCTAGCAACGGTTTGATTACCTGTTTTCGTTATCTAATATGGTAGAACTATAGTATTTTTGTATCAATACCAATTATAAAGCCAAAAAGTTTTATTTATTTGAACGCCCTATTCTCAGGAACTAGTAGTTCGAATTGAAAATATTTTTTATTAATTGATAACCCACTTTTGGAAGACTATAAACGATATAAAGTCACGCTGCAACCAATGAGTGCGGAGCAGTAACCAAAGACGCGAGTGAAACCACGGGGGACTACTAGTAACTAAATAACTGAAAACGTTGATAAATGTTACCTTCTTGAGAATTCTATCGGTATACGTGTTGCACGCTGCCTGAACTTTATCGAACGGCAGGTTGTCAATCACTGAAACAAAAATACAAGATAACTATTTTGTCATCAAATTGACAAATAATATTTGTTTTGCAAATAGGTTTTAAAGAATACATGCACAATTATAAGCATTTTTAACTTAAAGTGAAACACCCAAGGTTAGCGGAGGGCGAGCAATGGGTAGCTCGCTGTCCAGTCGTCCGGTGAAGACCAAGCCAGAATCGACGGCGTGTTGTGATCCACACGCGCCTCAATGGCTTCATCACATCTCAAAGGCTTCATTGCGTTAGCAGTCTGCAGCTTTCAGCAACCAAGTCTCAGCGCCATACGAAAAGATCGAGAAGACTACAGTCTGTACCAGCTTGATTTTGGTCTTTACGGAGATGTTGCGATCCCTCCAGACTTTATCAAGCTGAGACATGGCGCTCTAGGCCATGCCAATTCTCTGACTAACTTCCTTCTCGCACAAACCATCGTTACTGACATTGGAGCCCAGGTAAATAAAGTTGTCCACTGTTTCTAGGTATAGGATAAAATCAGTTACCGAAAAAAAGATGACAAAGGCAAAAAAAAACTCGCGGGTGGCAGCTAGTACCACTTACTTTGAGGGTTTGATGGCGGTGTATCTAGCTCCTTCTCCTGCAGCTGCGTCCTGGGCGTGCCGGCCGCGTCCTCCAGCGCGTGCAGCGTGCTCAGCACCAGCTGGAAGTCCCCGAAGTGAGGATGCACACGTCGGTACCACTGCGTCAGCTTGAAGCACGAGTCACGCACCTCGGGGTTCTGGTCAGATATCTCCTTCAAACGCTCGTAGATTTTCTAGCGAAAGAAATCCATTATTATTATTAGCATAGCATAAGCATAATCAGCCTTATAATTATTAATATTCCCACTGCTGGGACTCGGGCCTCCTCTCTAGGAGAGGGAATGGGGCGCAATCCACCAAGCGAGCCCAGTGCTGGTTGGATCTAGGACATACAAATTTTCTCTCACCGTTTTGAGAGCAAGGTGATGAAATAAATTATACAACGTAATGCGCCTGGCTGGGTTTGAACCCGCGATTTACAACTCGTAAGTCGGGGACGTTACCACTCGACCTGCTCTCTTCTATTATCTGCTATCTATATTATTATAAATGCGAAAGTAACTAGATGGCAAAGTTGATGCAGAGGTTGAATAATTGGCTGAGCTTCATTTTGCGAATTCGATTCCCACATGGACCAAACGTTTGTATTCCTTATATTCGAGGGATTAAGGCGTTAATACGTAAAAAACAGACAGAAACACGTTGCCCTAAACATGCTAGGTTCCGTACGTGAATCGAACCCAGCGAATCAGCCAATCGCTCAACCACTGTGCCAAACATGCTATCGAAAAAAAATATTTTGTTTATTATAAAAGCAGTAGGAAAACATGAGGACATATTAAAGTTCATATCAAAAATATTTACCCGAGCTATTGCCTCTAGCAGTTGGTAATTAGTCTTCTTGCTAATTTTTTGCAGGCCGTGGTACTTATATTGTAGCTCAGTCATGATCTCGCCATTTGCCAAAATTATTACCTAGAAAAGCAAGTAGTATTGTTATGATATTAGCTGATTGACTTTGTCAGTCACGCGTCGCGTTCCGAGTCACGATAACATCGCTGTTAGTGCGTCAAAAAATCGCTGACAGTCGCGAGCTAACATCGAGGTTGTCGTGAGTCGGAACGCGGGGTTAGTAGTCATAAGCCAGAATATGTGATACTAGTCTTGCTTACAGACTAGATTGTTCGAAAGAGTTACTATGTGACCCTGTATCGCAAAGGGCAACTGTAGGAACCAAGGTGCATTTTATTCAGTAAACTAACAGTCCCTCTCGCCCCGTCCAGAGCGCAGCCAGAGGAGTCATTTGACAATTTCCTACCTCAAAAAAAAAATCTTCTAGTACTGAATGGATTTTCATTTAATTTTCACCAATAAACAAAGTGATTCATGAGGAAGGTTTAGGTGTATAATACATGGCCTGACACATAGGTTTAAATTAACCTAGATCGGGCAGTCCACTATCAAACATTGCAATTCCGAACCACAATAAATTGCACCTTTAATAATATTTTAGTTTTAGTATATTTTTAGGCACTGTAATTGTATGGGAAACCTTGTTACTGTTGGCTTAATGATAATTTTTTGTAATTGTTAATTTTATAAAATTTATTTCATGCATACTATAGTAAAAAAAAGCAGAGCATTTCAAAGATCAATGCCAGGCAAGTCAGTTGTCTATACTAATATTATAAAGAGGTAAATTTGCTTTTTTTTTGTAGGAGGTAATCTCTGAAAGTAATGGTCCGATTGCAAAATTTTTTTCACCAATAGAAACCTGCTTTATTCCTGAGTGACATAGGCTATATTTCATGTACATGGGCAAAGCCGCAGACAAAAGCTAGTATAGAAATATATCTGAATGTCAGAAGTTTCTTCTACATTTAAAATACATGGTTACTCTAAGATGGGAGAGAGCCACAGGAAAGAGCTAAATTTATAATATGTATCTATATAGGTAGCTATGCCCAAATCTCTTTGCACAAGAGAAGAATACTTTTTTAGTAATAAAATATAAAGAACCATTTAACCTCTTGACCAACTGTTTTTTTTTTAGGTGGGAAAATCATCTAATGACAAATCTCGCTCTATCAGACTATTACTGACTAAAAACCCACTCCTGTTCCTTCTTTGCCTTCATCTCAGGGCTCCAGGTTTCGCTTTCACACTACCTGTGACCCCTGTAGTCTTCGACCCTACTGGTCCCCTGCAATTTGCTGACATGCTGAGGCACGCGTGGAACAGTACGCGCCGTCGACGACTTGGGCTCTGTCCGGACAGTTACCAGCCCGTTGAACGTCGACAATGTCGAAAGTCAAAGTCCGAAAGCCCACGCCTATGGTGGCCGATAATCGGGATCGGAATCCCGGCGGCGGTTGGAGTGTGAGGGCCCTTGCCTCACGCGATCGGCCACCTCCTTTGCTAGCATTACTGCTTTGCAGGAGGAGGCGACTGCCAGCCACTCCTCCTCGCTCTGGACCATGGCCTGTACCAAGGCCCTAGAAAGCCCAAGGCGCTAGAGATCGCCGCCGCTTATGTTGGATATATTCAACAAGCCCTATAAATATATATTATTAGGGATTTTTAACATTAAATATTTTTCAATATAAGTTACCTGTTCTGGTTCATTTTCTTCAGGCACTTTAAGTGCCCGGCGCATCTTAAATGGCATCTTCTTTGGTTTGGAAGCAAGAGGAATCTAAAAAAACATTATAATGTTAAGATTTACAACTAACCTAAGTGCAAGTTGCAATTTTATTAAGGTAAAAGGTTTTCATTAGATCATAGTTTTGAAAAAAAAAAAGAATTGCTTATTATTACGATATAAATTGTGAGGTTTATTTCTTTTCTGTATTGACTACCATCAGTTGACAACCCATTCCTAGAGTAATGCTTAAATTGATTGCAATAAGCTTAGTCAATGGATGTGAAGTGAACACAACATGTTATTTTTTAAGATAGAACAGAATAAACTTTATTGTACACCAAAAAAAGGAACACAACTTGCACATGAACTTAAAACTACGGGTACAATGATATTAATTTAGCTCAATCAGTTCAATACTTACGTCAGGAACATGGTCCGGGATATATGCAAACGGTCGAAATTGCTTTGGAAATACGGTGCTATTGATTTTCTCCACAACGCGGACGGGGTCCAACTTTTCAGAGAGACGCAAGTAGCAAATTTTAAATTTGATTACTTTACCCTTGGGCCCGGGCTGGAAGTTTAACGCTTCGAAATTGCCGTTTATTGATTTAGCCAGAAACTTTACGACGTTTATCAGCGACCACTGTAATAGTAAAAGAACACGAAGCCTGAAATTGATTTCATAACAAACATTTTGTAAGTAACGAAGAACCAACATTCTTATTACCTTCATCGGCACCCCTTTGACGGCTATTACAGACATTGTGCTTTAGAGATATTATTTTCTTATTTTATTTTATTAAAATCCTCTACTCTAACCTGAAAACAAACAAAATATCTACAGGACTTTTGTTTGACACATAGACATTTTTTTTCGTTTTCTTCCAATGGTCACACCACAGATTACATTTTATGAGCATGGAAATCCATGCCCATAAAATGTTTTTTTTTAAATTAATCTGTGATGGAAATAATAAAAAGTAATAAGCTGCCAAGCTATGTAAAAATCATCCAAATTAATCTGCTCGCATAATTCTTATCATAAGCATAAATTCCGCTTCGGTAGAATGACAAAAAGAGCAGTACACTTCATTCATGGGTACAAGTTGTTGTCCATGAACTCCAAACGATATTTACTGTGGAGTTGGCCGCTCCAAGGATCGGCTTCCAGTCCACTGACCTCTACTATTAATAGAAGTCAGTGTTCCAGTCTAAAGGGCCTATTAAATTACTTGATATTCAGACAGTCATAACTATGTAGCGTCACACATGAAAAAGAGCAACTTACGCCAATGTCGTGTAAAGGAATGAAACAGAACGATGAGATAAACATAGACTAAGACTGTCTGGGTCTGAATAACAATTGGTGTAATAGGCCCTTTGCTGAATGCGGCTAAAAGCCAGTACTTTACATGAAGCGGCTGCTTATCAGACCTCCACAAACCAGTAATTGAGCACGACAACACTCATTGGATAGACTGATGGTTAACTTTCTGTAGTCTGACTAGCCGTAACGATTGTCAAAAATCTACAAATGACAACCCTGGAACCAACGGCTTTACAATACCTTCTGAACTGTGGCGGCCATATTGTACCTCAGCGTAGCTTCTAATAAATAGTAATGTCCTAGATAAACTTATAAAAGTACGTAAATATGGATTATAAAATTCACATTGGCACTTCTTGCCCGATTTCGATCCCATAACCTCATGCATGAGAGACGGGTGCCTTAACTACTGGGCCATTACACAAATGATTGAATGACTAATGTTTGATTTATTTATGAAATTATGATTGTGATTAACTTTTTTAGACACGATTAAATCAATTATGACGAAATTAGTAATGGTTAACAAATACATTTAAAGAATGTATTTGATGACTAATCAATAGATTGTAAAAGTTTACTTGCCCAACATTGCTGACTGAATGATCCTTACCACATAGTTCAAACAATTGAACATAGGTATACGCTATTTGGCATGCAGATAGTTATTATCACAGCTTATTATGACGTGCGCTAAGAAAAGATTCACAATTTGTGTCAGGTCCAGCCTGGACCGTCCAGGCCGGTGTACCTCAGGGCAGCGTCCTGGCCCCAACCTTATGTCTACTATTTAGTGCCAACTTGCCATAAGATAGAAGTGTCCTGATAGAGCTCTTGCTGATGATAAGGCCATAAATAAGCTAGCCTGGCCTAGAAAGGCCTCTGTAAAATTTTACTGTACTATATATAGGTAGACGGGCGGGACGGTATGGAAACAAAAGGTTCTGGAGTGGCAACCACGTACCGAAAGACGCTGCGTTGGAAGGCCTCCCACATGGTGGAACGATGACTTGGTGAGAGTCGCGGGAATCCGATGGATGCGAGACGCACAGGACCGGTCATTATGGCGACACTTGGGGGAGGCCTATGTTCAACAGTGGAAGTCTTTCGGCTGAAATGATGATGATGACTATAGGTACTAATCCCGATCTAGACTTATTGATATGTCGGCTACCGAAATAAAACCACCACTGCTTGTGGATGCTGGTTTCTTTAATAAATTGAAGACATGACATTTCTATTAATTTCTAACAAGATGGCGGTGTGCGCGCATACAACATAGATACGCATACACATCACTTGTACATGTACATATGTACTTAATTATTAGGTATTAAAACTGTAAAGTCAGAATTGCAACCTCTTTATTTTGATTATAAAAATAAAAAAATATCAATAGTTACGTTAACATAGGTTAATATAAATCTTATAAATTAAAATTACATAATTTAAACAAAGTCGAAAATCAAAGTCTTTTTTTTTATCAAAATCAGTACTAAAAATAAAATTTTGTCTTGAGATCTAGTACAAGTAGTACAACTACAAAAAATAATTAAAATTGTGTATAAAAATATTTTAAATCACATAATTGTAAGTTAGGACAGATAGTAAAGGTGACAAAGTTGTAAAGTTATTCTTAAAATATTTGTTGTAATCTAATGGCAATATGACATAAAAACCTTTGCATGACCTTTCAGCCCGTGGAAGGAATTCTTTGTTAGCTTAGCAACTAGACACTCTAAACGCATTAAACAGTCGTCTTCAGCTCTATGTACAATATACATTTGTTTTTTCATAAAACTCTCATGATGACTTGATAATATAGGTCTAAGATAATTTCTCTGTTTCCTTTTTTCCACAATTTTTGATGATTCTTTATATGCTTAGAATATCTGCTTGATTTTGATGTCTTCTGTGGCATGTTAGAAAATGAGGAGCACAAAGAATCTATTTCCTTCAGTCTTCAGCGCTAACCTCCAACAAATATCTTCAGTTAAGCATAATAATTATTATAAAATGTAAATAAAAATGAAATTATTTGTAAATATTATGTAAACGTCAATAATCAAAGTCTTTTTTTTTTTTAAATAATCAACATTAAAAAATATAATAATAATATATACTTATGAATTGAAATCTTAATCTAGCACAAAAAATAATTTAAATTGTGTATAAAAATATTTTAAATCACATGATAGTAAGTTAGCACAGACAGCTAAGGCGAGGAAGTTGTAAAATTATTCTTAAAATATTTGTTACGGTCTAATGGCATAATGTCATGAATGCTTTTGCATGACCTTTCAGCCCATGGAAGGAATTCTTTGGTAGCAACTACACACTCTAAAAGCATTAAACAGTCATCTTCAGCTCTATGTGCATTATATACTTGTTTTTTCATAATCCGCTCATAAAGACTTGGTAATGTGTAAGATATTTTCTCTGTTTCCTTTTTTTCCTCTATTTTTGGTGGTTCCTTATGTTCCTCGGAATGTCTGCTTGATTTTGATGCATCCAGTGGCATGTCAGAAAACGAAGAGCACAGTGAATCAATTTCCTTCCAGTCGTCAGTGCTAACCTCTAGGTCAGGCCAGTCCTCACTTAATATTGAATCTTCACTTATCAATGAATTATTATCTCTTGCTAGCGAGTCTTCCTCTAATAATGAATCATCTCTAATTGAGCTCTTTGCTAACGAATCGTCTTTTCTTGTAATTGATGTATTTAATAAATTATTTTTAATGATATGTTGAAAACCAGTCAGAGAGTCCACGCACAACAAGTCTTGTGGCAATGAACAATTGACGTCTAAGAATTCAGCCAAGAGAATTTTATAGTCAAATCTGTCCCCATTATGTGCTATGAGGCATGTTGGCTTAGGTAAGTCTGATAAAAATGAAGTAATTGTTTGAATATTGTCCTTGAAAATCGGTGCATTCTTCAATGACTCATTAGTTAAGCCGGTCAGTTTCGCCGCCACCGGATGTATTTTCCTCTGCGGATTGAAAAGTAAGGTCAGCTTACTAATATAAGGGACAGCGCCAAAAGGGGCAGCTGTGATATCACTCCGTAAAGCTGCTATAAAACTGAGTTCTGTTATCTTGGTTTGGTTTCTCTCTTGGTGCGGTAATCCTGTCGTTTCAAGGTCGAAGAACACGTAAGTTTCTATTTTGGACATGTTGACAAGTTTCTGCTGCTGACTGTACTAGACTCGACTTATGTTGAAGCTCTTCGGACACTGTATGATGAGGTTGTTCAGTTGTTGACCTCTTCTTTGTATGATGTGAACACTTTGTTGGTTATATTTTGACACTGATTCACAGTTTGATGAAACTTAGCTTGAACCGTTCTCACAAATTGGATCTAATCTAACATAACAAAGTCAATCGGAACCACAGAGTACCTTTTTTTAAATAGTAATCGGAACTTTCGGAACCGGGAACCAACAAAACACGTAACTTTTCTGATAAAGTGTTACCAGAACAAGTATTTTAAACACGAATATTTTTAATAAACTATGTTATTTATACACATTACTAGCGCAAGCTGTAATATTACGTGTTTATCTATTTATTAGAAAGAGATCTTAAAATGAATAACTCTGTTATGACATTATTTCCTGTTTAGACAATAACTTTTAATTTGCAACCCTATTTTTTTTTTGTCATTTTGCTATGTTGTTATAACAATTTGGTGATTCACCGATTTATGTAGTGTTGCCATTTATCTAACTTCTATTAATATTAAAGGTGTAATATATTTTTGTTGTAGAAGGCGTTGGGTTGTATAACCCGTACGACTTAACTATGCACCTCGCTGGAATGTAAACATAGAAAAAAATTACTTGACATATTAAACATAATAAAATTTGTTTTTTTTTTATATTTTGTTGATTATGGTACCTAAACATAAAAACAAAATCATTAAAAATATGTTTACAATTTGCGTAGGTGCACAGTTAAGTCGTACGGGTTATAATCACAGGAATTTTATTATTTCACTGATTGTCTAATTGAAGGCTAGACAGAATGTCATAGTCTACTTTTATCCCGGGACAATTCAGTAAGCAAATGCGTGGTGCTGGTTGAGCTGATGGGTTACTACCCAGAAGACATTGTTAGTACCTAGCGCAGGCGCCGTTACAACATAGTGGGCGGGATGATTGTTCCAGATGAATTAGGACCTGTCCGGTGTCACAGCGATATTTCACCGCGGGGTTTCTTTTTCGTCTTTCTGTAACATTAAATCTTATGGAAGTATCTGCACAGGCGATAAAAAAGCGCGGTCATGAAGATTTGACGCGATGCGGTGCGGAAATAAATCCACGCGAATGTTTTCTCCTAGGCGTGTGTAACTCCTTTATTGAACCGACTCACTGTTACGTAACATTTTAGTGTTTTAAATGCATTATTTGGAACAATTGGAACACTGAAACACTCTTTACTTTAGATGACCAGCAGTCTTTCTAAAATTCAAATTATAACGTAAATACTGTAAATATAATTAATGACCGGAACTAAAAACATCTGCTTTTAATTATTCTCAAATCAAAATACATTCAAATAACAGATCACGATTTATAACAGTCAGTGTTGTATCTTTGGAGCCGTTGTTCCAAATAATACTTAAAACTTAACATTGTTTCAGAACATTTCAGTGATTCAGATGCAAATGTTCCAATCGCTAAGATGACACACTTTTCCTACGTCTATTTTGTGCAGTATAGAGTAGTTATGGCTATGTCCGCACTGCGAAATATAATTCGCGTGTTTTGCTGTCCGGGAACGGCGGCGTTTAATTATGCTAAGGAGCGGAATTCCTTGCCTGGGTCTGTTACCTGATAGCTACAACCTAGGGGTCTTTCAGTCAAGAGTGAATAGGTTAATTCTAGCAAGCGTGCTCCATCGTCGGCCACATCATCGCTTACCATCAGGTGAGACAGAGGTCAAACGCGAGCCTATGCATAATAAAAAATAAAAAGATAATAAAACACAATCTGTCCCACATAAAAGTATTACTTTATTTATATAAAAGACTTGACACTACATTTACCAAATTACAATTAACTTATCTTAATAAATTAATTTACTTAATAAGTGCGTATTATAGTAGAGAAGATGACGATTTCAAAGATTTCTAACACCCGTGTAAAGTTAGAGTGGGTGGCTAAACAATTTATAATCTTATCCATGTCGTGGCCAGATCTTAGATTTGATCACTTCATGATGTGATCGGCCGTCTCATGAAATTGTGCTATTTCAGCTAAATGCATGATTTTTTAAGTTCTTACGATCCATCCTAAGGTTATCTGGTAGATATCGCTGTTAGCGATAAGACCGCCATTGGACCCATAGATTTAAGTTTATGTATAAGTTGTATTACTTTTTTGATGTACCATAAAGTTTATTCTATTCTATTACATTATAATGATGGTCAAACACGGTGGACAACGTAACTATTTCACAATATGATCATTATGAAATAGTTATGTTGTCCACCGGTATAGTCCACTGTTCCTCAATTTATTTTTGTATTCTACTTTAAAATATGCTTTTGTTTCATCAAATATACTAATTGTGGACTTAAATATGCTCTTTTGGGTGGTTTAAAAAAATAACCACGAAGTAGTCGGCGTGGTCTGTGTTCGCTCGATTCGTTCGCTCACTAGACCCCGCCATCCCCTTCTAACCTTACCTGTCGAGTTGGGGTGCCCCATTTCAATTATTAAGTAATTGTAAAATCTCCATCCATATTTGATGTATATTAATATTTTTAGTAAAGAATAAAATTTTGATGCACAGTTGAAAATATACCTTTTAATTGGAATTAGATTTTTATTTGAATGTAGTTTTTAATTTAAATGTTGAGCTTATATTTGTTCTTACAAGAGCAAAACATAAGTTCCTGCTTTCTTTAGACCTTTTGTTATCATAGAAATCCTACATTGATGATATGGCCACACGTGGATATCATCAAATGTTAATTTTTAAACAATCTGGCCAATTTTAGTTGGCCATGATATTATATCATAAAGTGATCAATTGTAAAATCTGGCCACGACATAAAAAAAAAAACAATTGCTGGTTTGACCGATTTCAATCGTTTTTATTTTGTATGATTCGCTTTATTAAAGGGGTGGTTTAAAAGAAAAAAGATGGGAAAAAACCGTAGAAAAGTTGATTCAAAGGTTTGAAGTAATTTTACGGGTGCGGAGCCGCAGGCGGTAGCTTGTTTAAAATAATTTGAATCCATCACTACCTACCTACTAAATGACTGTATATCATGTATTTTAAGTGACCATTAATGTGTGTAACACCTATCGACGCCATTTACTAAGACGACAATCTTATACCATTTTTGTTTTTGAAGTGGAAAATCATCAAATTATGATATGAGAGCTTACCTATAGACCTCCTAGCACCTATAGACATTTACATTATAGCAGGGGTACCACAGGCCTTATCAGGGTTGCGAGATTGATTGAAAGAGTCACCCAGCTCTGGATCGCAAAGAGCAACCAGAAGGTACACGGGTGACTTTTTGCCAGTAAGTCTGATCCTCGCTAAAATAACAGGCAAGATCATAGTAACTGTGCAGTGGCCAGATCTTAAAATTGATCACTTCGTGATATGGCTAACTAAAAATGGCAAGATCGTTTAAACATTAACCTTTGATGTTATGTCAATCCTCGTTTGGCCATATCGTTGATGTAGGATTTCAATGATAATAAAAATAGGTCTAAAGAAAATAGGCCAAAAGAAGATTGAAATATCATCAAACTTTAACGTTTGAAACGATCTGGCCAGTTATACTTGGCCATATCATGAAGCGATCTTTTTTTAAGATCTGGCCACGACATATCTGTCTATCTCGCTCCACCCAAAACGGGAGAAAATATTTGATGATTTTCTACCCTCAAAAACAAAGGGGCACTACAAGTATGTACGTGAAACCTTTTTACACACTTTAATTTAACTTTTCTAATACCTCGATACTTGAATTCATAACTCTTCGGAGTTGTGTAATTTGATTTTTAGGTGACAATTTTAATTAAAAGAGCACAAATGCAAGTACCGACAGCTTTAAAATACTGATACAAATAATTTACTAACAGGCAATATTTTACCATTACATTGTTATATTGACAAACCCCCGATTTCTGAATTGGGAATTTAAAGTAAAGAACTTGTCATACTATAGTCGTTTTAACCGCATACGTCAGATAATATCCGAAAAACACTCTCGCGTTTATTCCACCAGGGTCGCCCATCCTCGACCAAATTATCAGCTATGGGGATTGAAGAGTTAAACGAGATGCGTGTACCTAGTCACAAATACATGACCCTGGCGAACAGGGCACGAAATCACTCGTCGCGCGTCGGACCAATACGACACAAGCGGTTACAAGTTCAAATTCTCATGAGTTCAAATAAGAATTTGAGAAGTTCTTAATTCAGAAATTTCGAGATCTATGGGTGATATATATTTTTGTCAATAATTTAATTCGTTCTATTGTAGTCTATACATTATTTGAAGTTGATATAAACTCATACAGTAATGAACAAATCACCAATCTTCTAAATCATCATCGTCCAGATCAGCCATATCGATTTCATCAATGATATTTCCTTTTAATTCTTCCAAGTCTTCAGGATTCACCTCAGACAGATTTTTATCTGCCTCAAGGTTGGTGTGTACATCGATTTTGAACTTACCTTTCCCATAGTTTTTAGTTCCCGGATTGATATCAACATCAGCCGTAAAATCTAAGTTTTCATCGGCTTTTGTTTCTGCAGTTTCTTTAGGTGCGTCGTCTGTATTGTCAGCTTCAGTATTTTCATTGCTGACGCTTTCATTTGTTCCATTTTTAGTCTCGGATTTTTCATTTTCCTGTGCAGTTTCAGCATCGTCATTGTCAATATTTTCTTGTTTATCATTGGAGTCCATTTTAATGTTTCCATTGGTATCTTCATCGTCGGCTAAGTCTGTTTCTTTGTCCTCTGGGTCATTAGTTTCTGGGTTTTCATTTTCACCTTCGTCTTCATTCTGGTCATATTCGTTTGTACCATCTTCGTCATTTTCATCATCACATTCTTCTCCTCCATCCGACATAGAATCGTCTTCTTCCTCAAAGTCAGAACCCAAATTTCTATTGCGATGCTTCTTTCTATCATCTTTACCAGTAAGTTGGAATGGCTTTATCAATACTGATGAGCCCTCTGAAAAAAAAACAATATATATTTTTTTTTTTATTCTGAATACGCTCCATTCTAAAATGTTCCAGTTATGACAATCCTTTATGATTTCAACAACATACAGCTTGGTATGACAGGACGTCAATTAAAAGTGAAAGAGTTTGTAATTATTTTGAAGAAGTAGGGAAAAACATAAAGCAAGATATACTTCTAGACATACAGCGATGCGCCACCGGTACATGGCGGACCTTCCACTCACATGCACCAAAAAAATTGGGAACATTTTCACTGTGCGTGCTTCAAGCAGTTGACAGTCGACCATAACTTTCCACTTGCGTTCGAGCGTCAATGATTAATTTTATTTACTTTATAATACTTTATTATTATTATTTAATTTACACATAAACCCAATTATTTTTTATAAATGTTATATTTTTATCTATTGTCTTTTACTTGTGTTCTGTCGCATAACAGGGGCGCTTTCAGAATATCAGCACTGGATAATTATTGTTTTTCTTTAATGTTGCAGCATATGCTGAGATAGGAACCTTTTTAAAGAGCCTTCACATTAGCCGCAAAGTACCGCGCGACGGCAGCGCTGCCGCCGCGCTGTTTTGTTGTTCCATGTAAATATTATAATTATATAATATAATATTCACATAACTGTCACACAATGACGTCTAGTCCCAAGCTAAGCAGAGCTTGTGTTATGAGTACTAGACAACTTATAAACATACTTAAATATTTCTAAATATTATAGATAAATTACACCCAGACACAGAACAAATGATTGTTCTCATCACACAAACATTTGTCCTGGTTGGGAATCGAACCCACGACCTCCGGAATAGCAGTCAGGGTCACTAACCACTAGACCAACAGGCCAGTCAAATAACAAAGTACACGTTTATTACTAAGGTCCTGTCTAGCACAGGTAATTTTTCTTATTTTCTAAAAGATAAATTTTTTAATGTTAATTTTACAATAGTAATTTATTTTATTTTGTTGTCTTGTGCGAGAGATTTCTTTTTATCCTTCTTTATTTCAAGGAGTGGAATTTCTTGCCTTGGTCTGTATTTCGTGACAGCTACAACCTTAGAGTCTATAAGTGAAGAGTAAACAGATTGTTTTTGCGCAAGCGAGCTGCATCGTCGACCATATCATCGCTTACAATCAGGTGAGATAATGTTCAAATGCAGGTTTCAATAATAACAACAAAACAAAAAAGATCTTACCTACAATAATAGCTGGCATACTACAGAGCTTGTCATGAACTTTGTAGGTATCACAGGTACCATAGTAAACAGGTGGTTTCCTCCTTTCAGATTTCCTGAGGCTCGTGATGCCATACTTAGCGAGCACCGGCGCCAGTTTACCCCTAGATATGGTCTTAGGGACCGTGAAAATACGAAGCATTATAGGTCCAATGTTTAGTAGACGTTTCGCCATATTCACTTTCACCATCTGTAAGAATTAAAATTGTTAGGTAAAACATTCTAAGACTAAAGTTAATACAATAATGGCCATAGGACCCTATTATATGGATTGGGACTTTCAGCACGGCCGAAATACCGTGACCGCTCTGAATTTCGAAGCTTCGAACAGAGTGCCTAGTGCGGGTTTATTTTACGTAAACGCGATCGACACGTTTATGACTTTCGGTGCTCCGATTGGCCCGCTCCAAGCTCTGAATGATAAATGATATTTATTTTGTAAGTAGGTTTAAAAAAACACTTTTACACGTCAATTTTTTTGTCATTTTAAACTAGATGAGGCCGGTGTTTCCTAGCTGACTACCCTGAGAAGAAACATCGAAACAAACTCAGGGGTCAAAGTCTCTTTTAAAGTCCATACAGTTAATATGTAATGGTCAAATCACATGAGAACCATGCAGATTTGTCTGAGATGGTCTTTTGAAGAAAGAACCATACAGATTTGAGTGGACCTGTCCAGTCAGTGCAAGCATTTGTCAGTATTCGCAAAGCTTAACCCAGGACTACTAAGGAGCTCAACGACTTGACGAACCAAGGAAAGGACATTTGGGTAGGCCGCAGAATATACTCAAATTGCCAGACATACGTTAAAATTACTGAAAAGGGAAAAAAAAAGGCAATCAATTCTTCTCTTAAGTCTGAACTAGTCGAGGGTTAGAACTCGCTGATGGGTGAGGCCAAAAAGTGCGCTGTCTCATCTGACATTATGTCCGACAGCGATAATATCAAGTATAAGCAGTGAGACGCTAGTCTATATGCATAACGTATTATTCGCACGCACACAAACACCGTTCCGAACGAAAATGTAATTAGACGGTGCGTAAAATCTGAGAAAATTTAAAAGAAAATAGCATAGCATAGCATAATCTGCCTTTTTAATGTTCCCACTGCTGGGCCTCCTCTCCAGGAGCGGGAATGGGCCGTAATCCACCACGCGGGCCCAGTGCGGGTTGGTAAGAAAATAAATTGTATAAAACTCTTCGGTAATAAAGCTTTTTCGGTACCGACTTCGTTTTGGAGATTTTTATTACATTTTTACACCTACAGTTGCGGTAAAATCATAAAAAAAAAAAAAATTGTTAGCTCATAATTTTTCTGTTTCCGTACAGACAATATTAATAATAAGGAAACCATATCATGTTTTATTTTGGATGTACTACGTCAAACTGCGGAGTAATACCCCTTTAAAATTTGTATGGAAAAGTATCGACTAGTGTAACCTTAACCAATCAGAGCGCCAAACGCAGTAAACGTTTCGATCGCTTTAACGTAAAAACAACTCACACTCAGCGCACAGTTGTTCGCTGGCGTAGTAAAGCTAGAACTACATTAGACCGACGCACACGTGTAACACGCCTGATTTGTACGTAGAACGACGTCGCGTGGCGTGGATCTAGTGTAGCTCTACAAGTCTAGTTTCCACATAAAATGCATGGAGACCGACGCGCCTAGATCGGCGTGTGTGGCACACGTGTGCACAGAGTAGTTTTTTTTTTTTTCACTCAACTATCACAAAATGCTGTCTAGTCCCAAGCTAAGCAGAGCTTGTGTTATGAGTACTATACAACTGATAAACATACTTAAATATTTCTATAGATACATATCTCTATATATAAAAGAAATTCGTGTTAGTTACACTATTTATAACTCAAGAACGGCTGAACGGCTGAAAACTGGTGGGGAGGTAGCTTAGAAGCAGGAGACGATCACTTTTTATCGAGTAGGGTAGAGTAGAATATTGTAGTCAGTTAACGGGAGCAAAGCCGCGGGCAAAAGCTAGTTATAGATAAATTACACCCAGACACAGAACAAATGATTGTGCTCATCACACAAACATTTGTCCTGGGTGGGAATCGAACCCAAGACCTCCGGCATAGCAGTCAGGGCCACTAGCCACTAGACCAACAGGCCAGTCTAGCCTATTTTTTTTTTAATTTGCGCTTTAGTTTGGAACGGCAATTACGCGATTAGAGCGGCAAACATATTTTGACTGTACTGTAAGCGGCAGCGTCGTGCTGTCGTGTCATTGCAACTGAAACACATGAAGCTACGCGTCCGTGGACAGTAGGTAAATTTTTCTCTCCCTTCAAGAAAAACAGCTATAATATAATTATTTGAAAAATATGACAAGTTGAAGGGTAAAATCTACAAGTCCGTGATAAGGCCTGTCATACTGTATGGATCAGAATGTTGGGCTGTGAAAAAGACGGATGAAAAAAGATTGCATGTAGCGGAGATGAGAATGTTGAGATGGATGTGTGGTGTGACGAGAATGGATAAAGTGAGAAATTAATATATTAGAGGAAGTTTGAAAGTGGCGCCAGTGACTGAAAAGTTGAAGGGGAATCGTTTGTCTTGGTATGGTCATGTAAAGAGGAGAGATGAAACACATGTTTCTAAAAGAGTTATGAGTATACATGTGGATGGGTGGAGAGGGAGAAGGAGGCCAAAGAGTGATAGTATTACGGTTGACAGGATAAAATGGAAGAAAAAAACGTATTGCGCCGACCCCAAATAAGATGGGACAAGGGCAGGAAGATGATGATGATAATATAACATATAACATTTATCTTATCTTAACGGTTACGTCTAATGTTTATAGAGCTTAACAATAATTATGTGCAAGACAATTAGTCTCTATAATCAAAATAAAATGAAATAACGATAATATTTAACAAACACTGTTGGCATACCTTCTTAAAATCTTTAACAATGCGAGGCTTAAGCCGCACAAAGTAGTTCTTGAATTGCGGTTTGGGTTCAATAGCGTCGTATTCACTGGCCACCTAGAATTTTATGAAAAAAATGTAGTTACAATTTACCTTTACGAAATTTAAGCTATGTTAGGGGTCGGCTTCCAGTCTATCCAGTTGCAGTTTTTTACATGAAGCGATTGCCTAGAGGTTCTACTGAACTGTGAAAGGTCCTCGACAGCAGGATGCAGGCAGGCCAAGAAGGCAATGACACACCTCAGTAAAGCCCTCACCAAAAAACTCATAAGACTGGACAGAGGCAGCCTGCGCCTGGTGGCGGGGACCATCACCGGACACTGTAAACTGAACAAGTACCTCCACAGAATAGGCATCACAGACAGTCCCCTGTGCAGAGCATGCTTAGAGGCGGAGGTTACAATTGCACATGTGCTTCTAGACTGCACAGGTGTCACCGAAATACGCACACGAACCTTAGGATCCCCGAACTCTTAATAAACTAGTGCGCCTGACCATCAATGATTGCATCTCCGCTTACCATCAGGAGGGATCGCTGTCAAGCACTGGTTTATATCAATAAAAAAAAAAACTCACTTAGTGATGCCCTGAAAAACCTGAGAGGCCTAATCTGTTTTTGGAGAGAGGTGGGCCTGGTTGGAAAAAGCCCACCTAAGTTTATGGCCGCCATGGGCCACGTACAATGGTCCGCATAGAACTAAGTGCGGAATCCATACTCAGACATAACATTTTCAAATCTTCATAACCCAGCAATTGGGAACCACATTACCTTGGAAAGACTTACTGTGTGTAACAACTGTCAAAGATTTACAAATGACAGCAGGGACTAACGGCTTAACTATCGAGATAACAAAATGGTCACCCATCCACAAGCCGACCTTGGCAAGCGTAGCTTAACCTTGGTGATCGACTCGAGTGTCTGTTATTACTCGTGGAACGTTACTACGAGCCATCGACGACTCGGTCCGTAATGGACGGTCACACTACATTCGCAACTATGTTGGAGGCCACTTCCAGTCTTATGCCGTTGCGAAGGCCTATCTGACGTCCACACCCCGATAACACAATACCCCTTGCCGTTATCTCTACCCGACATTTTCATCTTAATCAAGTCAGACAACTTTTTTATTTTTAAGTCAAATCGTCAAATACCTTCTCCCGTTCTGAGCGGAGCGGGAGGGCGTATCAGATTTTTACAGACTTAAACCCACCCGTGTTTCATCAGACCACCTTGAGAACCATTAGAAAATTTTTCTGGCGTTAATATAGAAGCTAATCAATAATAAAATAAATATCCCAAACCATACCTCAACAGCCATGGCATCAATTTCTTCAGCAATCGCTTTCCGCGTCTTTTCGTCTATTTGTGACATCAATGCTTCTTCATTGTCAAATAATTGGGCATTGGCCTTCTTTAAACCTGCATTATTATATTTTAACCTTAATTATAAATTGTCACACTTTGGAAGAATATAAATTTAGATGGAGTGTGGATAGTGCTAGGGATAGAGGGAGCATGAATCCAAAGAAAAGATTGAAGATGGATTGTGTGGAAAATGGAGTTAGTGATAGCGTGATTATTGACAGTACTGTGGTATAGAAGGAGATCGCATCTGCTATTTCTCTCGTTAACTTGCAAGCTGGCAAGACAGCTATACTTTCTAAAGTCTATGGTTTATCTATATATAAAAGGGGAAACTGACTGACTGACATATCAGCACAGCCGAAACTACTGGGATTAGGAGCGTGAAATTTTGCACAAAGTTTCCTTTTATGACGTAGGTGAGCACTAAGAAAGGATTTTTCAAAATTGGGAAAAACTCCCTAAGGGGGATGAGGGGGTCCAAAGTTTGTATGGAGAAACCTTAGTTTACGCGAGTGAAGCCGCGGGCAAAAGCTAATATAGAATAGGTGTTAGAATTTGATAGGAAAATGAAAGGATTCTTGTTTTTGTAAGTTATATGAGTTAGGATGGCTGTCAAACCGCTAGATGGATTAAATGTTTTTATAAATCCCTATACAACATTATTTTTAGTATATGCGAAACCTGAATATAGTTTTTTTCAGAATCAGTATCTAAATCGATTCCAATCATTTTACACCAGGAAAGTTTTTTTTTTTCAAAAATATTTAAAAAGGTCAAAGTTTGACACCACCGAAGGCCGACACAAGTGACGGCAGGTCATAGCGGGCATTAGAAACCAGCGCACAGCTGGGTGCGGGAGCAAAACAACCCCTCAGTTGTGTGATTATTCATGATACAGTTATGAAATTTAGACACAAACACGTGTTTCGGTTTTCGTATATACTAAAACTAATGTTGTTTAATTGAATAAAAGTAGAGTGCTTCTAGGATTAAATTCAATAATTGAACGCAGAAGTCTTTGATTACATCTTGGATAGGTGTAGTAGGATTTTTAGATTTAAGAATAAGTAGAATAGTAATATTACTCACTTTTATTGATCGTCTTATCTGAAAAAGAGAAAGCATAACATAAGTATACGATATTAACAGAATAAAATGCATGCTTGATGTTAACAAAACATCCGAAACTTCTCAGATCAAATCAATTTTATTTCCCTGTAGCCTTTCTCAATTATGTGGTCAGCTTCCAAAACCGAATTCGAAAAGTTTTAAGGATATTTTTTTAAAAATTATACTTTCTAATCGGACACATAGAAATATTGTCATGATTTGATAATGAACCTCGAAGGTATGTAGCGGAACTTCTATTTTTTTTTTAATTACTCATGTACGTGGGCGCGTTCGCAAACATGAAAAATCACGTACACAAGACATCCAGACCAGGAACAACTATGTGTAGGTCATACAAATATTTGTTACGTGCGGGAATGGAACGGCCAATCGCTTAACCACTGCGCCACCGTGCCGAATTATTGAATAGTTAATTTCTATATCAATTACTTTTATATGATTTCATAAAATATATCTTATATTATTGTATGTTTGATTGCGTGCAACTTATAGCTACAACCTAGGGGTCTTTAAGTCAAGAGTGAATAGGTTACTTCTAGGCAAGCGTATTCTCCATCGTCGGCCACATCATCGCTTGCCATCAGGTAAGATAGTAGTCAAACGCGAGCCTATACATAAAAAAAAACTAGTATGTGTGGTGTAAGCTGTTAATATAAGGTGGTAATAAATAAACATACTTCCTGGATATGAAGGTATAGTGTTGGTGGTATCCGCTGATACTGGCGTCGGTACCGGTGCTGGCGCCGCCACTGGCGCTGCCACTGGTTTCTTTTTAGCGTCAGGCGCAAGAGCGGCATTTTTCTTAGCTTCAGCGGCTGCAAAAATCAAGTATGTTATTTTTAATTTCTTAATGCAAGAAGCCCTACCAAGAGCTCTTAAAGCGATCCAGTTTACGACCTAAATTGAACTTTTAAAGGAATGGAGCTATATATCTATAGCTCCGTTCCTCTTTTTCGCTTGCTGCCCTGACATTTAAGGCCCCAGAGTGCTTTAGAAAAATATTTTCACGCTGACGCGTGACGGCCACGAGGCGACTCTAAAATCTCGTAGCCAAGGACTAGTTTCCGCGGACATTTCCTAGTTGGACTTAAGCTATTCGCCTCATTTTTTAGGGTTCCGTACCTCAAAAGGAAAAAACAGAACCCTTATAGGATCACTTTTTTGTCCGTCCGTCTGTCTGTCTGTCAAGACCCTTTATCTCGGGAGCGCGTGGAGATATCGAGTTGAAATTAAAACCGTATAGTCAAGTTTGAGGTTCCTTGATGCTGTTAAAAAATCAAACTTCCGAGTGAACGAAATAAAAAGACACGGCAGTTTATGTCGCAAAAAACGTGTATTTCGACACTCTCATGAGAATCAAAATTCATAGGGTACTTCCCATTGACCTAAAATCCTGAAATTTGGCATGAAGAAAGGTCTCATAGCACAAAATCTGAAAACTGTAAATAAAAAAAAAAACAAAATTCCGATTCTAAAAAAAATAATTCGAAACTACATTCAAGAATTGAACTGTTTACATAGGTAGGTTTGTCCGAGACCCTCAGGGCGAGAGTCCGACTCGCTATTGCCCAGTTTTTTCTTTTTCAAATCTTTTACAAAAATAAAAATATATAAAAGTACAGGAGCTTTTGACGTCACTTCTAGGTAAAAAGTGTAACAGGCGTGGCGTTACGTGATATTTGAGGTATATTAGGTTTAATAATAATACGCCTGTTTCTACCCCACTGTAGGGCAAAGGCTCTTTCTTCAATCAAAGGAGGCAAAAGCATTAAAAACCATGCTTGATCAGAACGTGTTTTTTTTTTTTTGTGGGAAAAACATTTTATGACAAATCCCGCTCTTGGGCGGAATTTGTCATAACTCGTGTCATAAATAGTGTCAGACTTTTACTGAATAAAAACCCACTCCTGTTCCTTCTTTGCATTCGTCCCAGGGCCCCGGGTTTCACTTTCACACTACCCGTGGCCCCATCAGGCTTCGACCCTGCTATGATTACGATTTGCTGACATCTCCCTGAGGCGCGTGTGGAATAGTACGCGCCGTCGACTACTTGGGGTCGGTCCGGCAATTACCGGACGGCGAGCAACGGGTGGCTCGCCGTCCGCAAGCCCGCGCCTGCGGTGGCCGAAAATCGGGATCGGAATCCCGGCGGCGGTTGGGGCGTTAGGACCGTTGCCTCACGCGATCGGCCGCCTCCTTTGCTAGCATTACTGCTTCGCAGAAGGAGGCGACCGCCTGCCACGCTCAGAAAGAACGTGTTGGCGATTTGACTAATATCGCATATAATTTCAACATAAAAACATCTAACTGAAAATTTAACCAGAATGAACTGTCGTTCCTCTTGAAGTAATGTGTACACGGCTCACGCCAACGTAGTAAGATTTTTAGAAAATACCAAATATACGAAGATCTAAACATTTCTAGACAACATATTGGATCATCAGCATTACATTTAAAAATTCTTTTATAACCGTGGGTCCGTATAGACTGCAGGAGACTCGTTGGGCATTGGAAGTTGCAGGACAACTCCAGGCCACCGTAGGTGCGAGCTTGCGGACGGCGAGTAATGAATGGCTCGTTGTCCGATAAGGACCAGGCCGGATCGACGGTGCGTCGTGTTTTACGGGTACCTCTAAAAGGCCGATACCTGTCCGGGTTGCGGGATTGTTCGAAAAAGTTACCGTGGCCCTAGAACTCAAAGGGCAACTGAAGTAACACGGGTGAGTTTTAAAAAGTAAAAGTCTGACACTCTCGCTCCGCCCAGAGCGAGAGGACTCGATGACTTTGTCTTGACCCGGTTTCTTGAAATAAATTATGGATACGTTACAAATTAGAAGCTAGTAAAGACACGCGAGATATTTATAGTTCGATAGAAGAAGTCTATGAACATAGTAGCCATGTTTTTCTATCTGTTGATTTTAACCTATGTCTTCTTCCAAACTGACCATTGTCACCAACTATTTTGATATAAAGTTAGTTATTATGGTCTAACTTGGAAGCATCACCTAGGTTGGTTGGTCATAGCCTGTCCTTGATTAACGGCCGATTTCTCAAACAACGTGCTGAGTGCAAGTTGCACGATCGAAACGTTTACCGCGTTTGGTTCTCTGATTGGTTAAGAGCTTGGAGCGGGCCAATCGGAGCGTCGAATGTCATAAACGTATCGTTTGCTTTAACGTAAAACAAATTCGCACTAGGCACTCAATCTCTATTAAAAGTCGTTATATATTCTTATCCCGTCACCGTCACACTTTAACTTAGGGCCAACGCTGCGTTAAGCGGGAGCCCGTGACTATGCGCGTGTTTCGTGTGCTCGAGTCCCCGTAGCGGAAACCGGATTATTATCTGCGCAGTGTCGCTAGTTCTACTTTAACGGTGTGCATGTAGTTGTGTCGATGGAACTTTAATGTGTTATTACTTAGCAAAACCGGCGCGGAGTGTTTCTGCTCGAGGCACCTAGGCGCGCGGGCGCCCGCGTAACGCAGCGTTCGGCCTTAATGATGGTTTGAGCTTTCAGAGATAGTCCTGCATCGTTTTCACAAAGATGAGCAAACTGTGGAATCAATGAGGACGACAGCCAAATCATCATCTCCCTAGCCTTTTGCCAACAAGCTTTGGGTCAGCTTCCAGTCTAACCGGATGCGGCAGAATATCCATGTTTTACATGGAGCGACTGCCTATCAGACCTCCACAACCCAGTTACTGAGCAACACGCTATTCGTTGGATAGACTGCTGGTCAGACTTTCAGGTTTCTACTGTCTACCTACTACCTGTAACGACTGTCAATGATCTACGAATGACAATCGGGACCAACGGCTTTACGTGCTTTCCGAGGCACGGGGTGTCAGTAATGTCCTAGATAAAAAGTATATATGAATTGAAAACTTCTCATTTACCAATGAGATATTTTTTCGTCCGCTTTATTTGTGCAACCTCATGCGTTGTGGGTTCGTCACAAGAGACGGTGTATTGGAACTTCTAAAAAGTACATATCGGTTGAGATGACGACAGATAGAGCAAAAGCAGATCACTATTTTTAATTGCGTTTCTGCCACTTTGATTGTGACATTTTAATACTAAAACTACGCTTTGATGTCCCTTCTTATGCCCAGTTATTAATTGCGGCATTGCATAAACAAAGATCTAAAATTGGAAGCTTGATAGGACACCATGAACACAAGGGAACAGATTGGTTTCCGATGTCACAAAACTACACTCGGAAACGTCCAAGTATGTGCAGTACATACGTACAATGTTCTACATATACCTAACGAAGTTTTCTGTTAACGCAAAGTACATATGAGACCGACTATCTCATACAGAATATTGCATAAAAAGAGAAACAAGTTTCGTATGCTTCTGCTACATTGAAAGCGAGAAAACATGCCGAAAATTGCATTGCACCACGATAAATAACATGCAGTCCAGTACGCTTGACGAATACGTAAATATAATTATACTAAATTTACCTTTTTCTCCATTAACCTTTGCGTCCTCCACAGCTTTGTTGAAAAAGGCCGTGTCGTTGTTGGGATCAAACTTTCCTTTGTAAATTTGTAACATTTCGGGCATAGTAAGTTTGAGATTGTCACCGAAAAGATCTTCCAAGCGGGTACGTATACCACGTTTAAGCTCCTGAAGAAGCAATTCTGGGAGGTCATCACCCGCATGTTTTGGATTATTCATAATCTCTTTAGCAACGACAGACGCAATCTGGTGACGCCAGGTTTCGGTACGGTTTTTCATCTTTTCCAAGGAGTCCGTTACCTTCTTTTTTTTTGAGCCGGGTTGTGCCTGGTTAGTATTTGCTGATGCATTTGCTTGCGGCTTATCGGATTGCTGCGCACCACCACCTTGTAGTTTAGCTCGTTTCCCAGGAGGAGTATAGTTAGTGTCAGGCCTCTTCTGTTTCGGCTGTGGTTTGCCCCAAGGTTGGTTAGCATTAGGGCCACCTCGCTGCTGAGAAAATGTTCTCACGTGCGGAGCCGAATTGCCTTGTGCGCTGTAACCACTGCGAGGCGGAGATAGTTGCCGCTTTGTGGGAGCGCGGGATGGTTCGGGTCTTCTGTTATACAGTACATCACGGTTGTTCTCACGGGGACCTGTATTACGGACTGGAGGCTCGCGGAACGATGCGTTGCGGGCTGGAGGCTCACGGAAGGGCGCGTTACGAACCGGAGGTTCGCGGCCGCGATCTCGTGCCGGTCCGTCTCTGCCGCGATCACGTCCAATGTCGCGGTCACGTCCTTGGTCGCGGTCACGCCCTTGGTTGCGATCGCGATCTTGATCACGATCGCGCCCTAGGTCGCGAAATGAGTCCCGCCCGCGATCACGAGAGGGGCCGAAGTCACGTCGAGGCGCACTGCGGCCGGCGTCGCGCGGACCTGCCTCCTGTCCGAAGCGCGTCGGCCGGTCTCGGTCGGAGTCGCGCGAGGGCACATCCCGGCGCGATCGACTACTGTTGTCACCAGTGTTCTCCCATCTTGAACTGCTCTTGCCCTGTTGGGTAACTTGGTTCCCAGCAGACGCATTGCCAGCAAGATTCCAATCATTCTGGTCTGACCAGACGCTGGGGTTGCTGCCTTGGTTACTAAAACCAAGCGGCGCCCCCTGATCGTAGCCGAGCATGGACTGAGCCATCAGCTGCTGCGGAGTTGACTGATAGTGCTGCATTTGTTGTGGATAGCCATAGTTGGCAGTCGCATTCTGTGGAAGAATTTTGATGACAGTTACAAAATGTAGACTTCTTGAAACTTTCACAACCAAGAGAATGACACTTGGTTGGCGAAAATTGTATAGGGGTCTATTACACTTGGTCATTTGTCTGTATGATAGAGTTGAATAACTTCGAAGATATATAAAGAAGAGGGTATCTGCTAAATAACAAATAGTTTAGTGTGTCGAAACTGGCTAGAATCACAAAGACTGTAGCCCATTTTCGAAACTAAAACTGTCGAGCACTTTCGCATACTTTACATTAAGCATTTGAGTAAATGCAGATCTTTTTCCGCAAACACAGGCCTAATGCTAAGAACGGCAACGAAGTTTCCTGTAGACTATGACGACTGCTTGAATGGCGGCTGCATTAGTTTACCAATTTGAGCAAAAGCACCCAAAAAGATCTCCCCCTCTAGTAGGGGACTCTTTCTTTTAGTAGACAAGGACCAAGTATAAAAGAGCCCCGGAATTGCAGCGGAATTGAAATATTCTTTATAGACAAGGGCAAAATCATTTGGCCTTTTCCTTAAAGAGCACATGATTTTCTCATTTCTGAAAGTATTGGCTGAAAATATGATGGAAATTCTATGATATCTCCATCGTTATAAAACATGAAAATAGACTGGAAGCATTCCTGATAGATTATACTAGAGCAATTAACTTACTGGTTGCTATTGCTTTATTTGCTAGATTGAACTTACAAATCCATCTGCATCTGTGATCCAGAATTTTATCTGCTTAGTAGAATATACCCAATATGTAGTCTTTGCTTCTTTTCAAGTAGTCAGTCAGTGCAAACCAAATGGCATACTTTTTGACAACTTTTGAATCAAGCAGCGACCCAATAAATTGCCATAATGACAATTTATTGGGTCACTTTTGGTGAATGAGGGTTAACCACACTGCTTTAAATACCAGTATATTTGTACTGGTACCAGCAATTGTTACAGATATACAAACTGTAACTTGGATAAACCAACCCTTAGGGAGGTCACCAACTTTTTAGCAGCAGTGTTTCATTAATTGTCTGACCTGAGCTGTATCGCTAATTTTATCTCATTTTCAACGTGCAACTGCATGGAAGCAAACAAGTTCCTTAATTGATGAGACTTCGCTACTAACGCACGAATGCGTCAATGCAAATAACAACATCAACATTCAACAGCCATCTATCTATCGGATTCTAGTTTCCGCATTTAGTTCTATGCGGACCATTTTAGCAGCATTGGGCAGTGTCTAGTGATGGTCCCTGTGGTCCACCAGGCGCAGACTGCCTCTGTCTAGTTGCATGAGGCTTTTGGTGAGGGCTTTTTTGAGGTGCGCATGGCCTTCTTGACCTGCCTGCATCCTGGTGTCGAGGACCACCAGCGCTCTGCTTGTATCTGCGTGTTCACATAGCCAACTATGCAGCTGACCAAAGTGGATCGGCACAATTGGTTCAGGATTGAACACCATCGCACCAGATCTCCTCTTGGGCATCTGCCACATTGTTGCTCAATGACTTGTATCAACTGGCATTCACAGGTCGCAATAAGATCGCGATACAATCGCCATTTAGCCACCAGTACACAATTGTATTGATGCTGAATTGCAATCTTTTAGCAAAGCAAGATGAATCACTGGAAAAAGTTATTGTAGGAAACCTCCCTTATAACTAAGAAACCTGTATTGGCAATACTGAAGGATGGTGCAACACACAATCAATAGCCTCTCAAGAATTTTCATTTTGAAAATTCCACAACATTCATTGCCTTATGTACTTGGTCCAGCAGAAAAATTTAAAAAAAAATAAAGCAATGAATGTGTTCATTGCTTTATTTTTTTTTTAACAATTTTTTTTTTTAAGCAATGGGTTTTATCGTATCACAGTCCATGAGATTTTGAAGGAAATTCCTGCATGAGGTAATATTATTTCACTGCAGTTGCATTTGCTTTCTGTACAATACACTTTTAACCTCAAATATTGAGGAAAATGCAACTGAGCATTTTTCAGCAACTTAAGATCATCAATCATATTATGATTGCTGCGATGACACCACATCACACAGAATGTCTGGATTATAGCATTATACATATAATGCATATAGGAATGTATAGTGTATCCTGGAAAGTGTTGACAGCTGCTGGACTGATTTTAGAACCAATTGGAAAGATTTATTACCTCCAAGCTATTTAGAACATACATAACAGCTGATTAAACAAAATAAATAAATATATATGAGGTCCAAATATGGGCCTAACACAACAGAAATTATTAAAAGTATAGCATTTATCAACCACCAAGTCCTAATTAAATGTTCATATAAACACTTTCAGTGCCAGGATCAAACATTAATTTGTTTGTATGCCAACAACCCACCTCCCAAGCCATTGTTATGATGTAGCTATAGTTGACATGTGTTTATGCCCAGTACCCGACTGGTGATTCCAAATATAAGTGTGTTTATATTTTATAAGATATTCAATTATTGGATGATCTGGCTTCTCAGCACTGAATGTGTTAAGAAAAAAATATTAACCATAAACACCTTACATACAAATGTCGGTTTACAACACAGTTAAGTGACATAAATTATGTTTTAATGACTAACCTGCGCAGCTCCATACATTCCACTGTAAGCCATGGATGGGACAAGCATGGTCTGGGCTCTACTTTGCTGCAAATCATTATAACCCTGTTCATAGGAAGGCTGGTTGCTCTGTTGATAATATGGTTGCCTTAACATTGGTGGCTGCTGGGTTGGACCTAGGTCCAATACTGTGGATGGTGCCTGTTGGTGCAAAAAATTACTATTTTTAGTACCTAACACATTTTTATTAATTCATTAAACCTCAAGCAGACGCCGACATTTGCTCTCTCATAGTCTTTCTATAGTGTCTCTAATTACGGTATTCGAAAGTTTAATCACCACATTAGTTAAATACCACATTTCAAGAAAATGCCATTTTTGATAACAATGTTGTGATGCCTGTTTATAATAGAGAACACTTTTCATAGGACTACATATCTGTATGACTTTCTTGCAGACATAAGTCGAAAATCGATGGGGTCATTGGATGGCGTTATAATATGACTAAAGAAGAAAATGATCCTAAATAAAATGAATTATTTACCTTTTTTTTAATAGTCGTAACATACAGTTGCTGTCCTTCAACGTACAAGCCGTTGATCTTACGCATTAGGACTGCGGCGTCTTCTTCTTCAGCCAGGCCCACAGTCACCCTCTTGGTATTGTTACTATCCGACGCCAAATTATCCAATATCACATCCTTGAAGCCGCATTTCGTGTGAATAAGCGCCTTCACGTCGTTGTACCGCGTCTGTTGAAAAAATATAGCAGAAATTAATGATTGATAGTCACCTTTTCTATGGCGACAAACTCGATCGATGTTGGGTTTGCTAACTTGCCTGCGCGGGTAAATTAAATATAGTCAGTAACATATTTCAGCTGCTAATTTCTCCGGCTAACATAGATTGCTTGACCCACAATGGGACAACAAAGGTAAACGATATTAATACCTAACTAATATCAACTGAAACAAGTACAATGTACGAATGGTAGCACAAGACAAGTAAATGAAGCAGAGCAAGCAATGCTCCCCGTTTTTTGAGTTTTGAAATGTCAAGCGTGACGTTGACAGCTTGGTTTTTTTTTGTTTGCATTATGGCTTCGCGCAAGCAATGAAACACTGTGGATGTAAGAAAGTATTGGTGAAAGCGCAAGAGTAGTCCGCGTTTAAATATTCTTATATTTGTCAAGGCTGTATGTGGTTTATTAGAATATGATTTGCTACTGTAACAAGTATTGATGTATGAAATTACATATAAAGACATATATATATATAATTACATTATATATATACAGGGTGTGGCGTAAATAGTAGTCCACCGTTAAGGGTTCGATTTACCAGATAATTTACTATAACCTACTACAATTTTAACCATTTTTGCCCAAGGGTTCCGGAGATATAATTATTTTTTCTTTTTATTATGAAATTTCTACGTTTTGTTATAAATTTGATTGTATTAAAAAAAAGAAACATCCTTTTCTTGTTTTGATTTCTGTTAATAACTGCTGAATACTAGAGCTATCGTGGATAAATATCTTTTTTTTAAGTACATTCCGAGCTTTTGAAGAAAAAGCAAGTCTTTTCTATTTTTAATCCAAATTTTTTACGTTATCAGTAAATTCAAGAGCAATTTCTGTAAAAAAAATGTACTATACTCTCAATGCCCATGAGCTCTAAAATACGCCTAGTAAATACCGATTCCAAAAAGGTATCATAGTAGCAGGTTCTATAGTTTAACAGAAAGATATTCAGTTATAATCTAAGAAAGGAAGATTTTCATTAAAATACATTTTGAGATTTAAATCCTATAAAACGGATAAAATGAAGCATTTAAATATTTGAATGTGATTTGAGTCACAAGTCAGTCAAAAGCTGGTGGCAAGTACAAAAACTACGGAGCTACGGAGGGTACGGGAAGACCCGCAAATTTGTAATAAAATTTTATGGAGTGACGAGTCATCCTGTAAAAATGATGGTTATTTAAATTTGCACAACCTGCATAGCTGGCAGCTTGAAAACCCGCATCTAATAAGACAAGATAGATTTCAGTATCAATTGAAAATAAATCTATGGACCGGAATAATTAACGGGTAGATAATTGGGCCACACGAGCTGCCAGAAAATTTAAATGCTGACAGGTATTTAAGTTTTTTGCAAAATTACTTGCAGTCGCTTTTAGAAAATGTCGCTCCTGAAGTCCAAATAGACATGTGGCTGCAAAATGATGGCTTTCCCGCACACTATGCACTTAGAGTACGGGAATACTTGAATATAGCGTTTCCAAATAGGTGGATAGGGCGCTTAGATCCAATATTGTGGCCACCGCGCTCGCCATACCTAAATCCCCTGGATTTCTTTGGGTTTGGGTTGCTTAAAAGAAAAAGCCTACAAAGAACCAGTTACGAACATTGAGCAATTCAGGACAAGAATCCAGACAGCAGCTAGAGAAATCAGTGCGAGCGGATATGCCCGAAGGATAAAACGGTCTTTTATTCGACGTTGCAGAGCGTGTATCGCTGCAAATGGAGGCCATTCCGAACATTTAATATAATTTTAATATTGTTTCATAACCATGTCAAAGATTTTAATAAATGATAACTAGTATGCAGTGTTTTATTATGCGTTGACTAAAATAGTTAGATGTATTGTATCACTTTGCAACAATAGTGCCAAAAAAATGGGCATTGCAGTGTAGTATTTTTTTTAATAAAAACCGTAGGTAATAACTTAACTAAAACTTAAAATGTATTTTAATGAAAATCTTCCTTTCTTAGATTATAACTGAATATCTTTCTGTTAAACAATAGGATCTGCTACTATGATACCTTTTTGGAATCGGTATTTACTAGGCTTATTTTAGAGCTTATGAGCATTGAGAGTATAGTACATTTTTTTTACAGAAATTGCTCTTGAATTTGCTGATAATGTAAAAAATTTGGATTAAAAATAGAAAAGACTTGCTTTTTCTTCAAAAGCTCGAAATGTACTTAAAAAAAGATATTTATCTACGATAGCTCTAGTATTCAGCAGTTATTAACAGAAATCAAAACAAGAAAAGGATGTTTCTTTTTTTTAATACAATCAAGTTTATAACAAAACGTAGAAATTTCATAATAAAAAGAAAAAATAATTATATCTCCGGAACCCATGGGCAAAAATGGTTAAAATTGTAGTAGGTTATAGTAAATTATCTCGTAAATCGAACCCTTAACGGTGGACCACTATTTACGCCACACCCTGTATATAAAACTATTAAAGACATCAATACAACTCTTTTAATTCGTCTTGTTCTTAAAAAAGTCATTCAAAAATCTATATTTTGTAATGAACACCATGTAGAAATTATACTTATCAACCTATGTGTAACAAATAAATACTTTGACTTTGAATAAGGATTTTGCAAAATGCTAAAATCTTTAATTTGAATTTTGCGGGCTACCCTGGTTTTTTTTAGGTGGGAAAATCATCTTATGGCAAATCGCACTCTTGGGCGGAGCGGGAGATAGTGTCAGACTTTTACTGACTAAAAACCAACTCCGGTTCCTTCTTTACTTTCGTCCCAGGGCCCTGGGTTTCACTTTCACACTACCCGTGGCCCTAGTAGGCTTCGACCTTGCCCATGATCCCTGGGGCGCACGTGGAACAGTACGCGCCGTCGACGACGCCCGCTCCCGCCTACGGTGGCCGGAAATCGGGATCGGAATCCCGGCGGCGGTTGGGGCGTGAGGACCGTTGCCTCACGCGATCGGCCGCCTCCTTTGCTAGCATTACTACTTTGCAGAAGGAGGAGACCGCCTGCCATTCCTCCACGACTATGGCCTTGAGATTGCCGCCGCCGATCGCCCCCAAGAGGACACGGCGTTGCTCTGCAACAAGCAGGGCACACCTCCACCTTGTGCTCCACCGTGTCCTCCGGGTGGTCCTCACATTGGTGACACCCGGGCGTCTCTTCTGCATGAGTCCGGTGCAAGAACTTACCGTGTTCGGTAAAAACCTGCGACATGCGGAAGGTGAGAACGCCGTGAGATCTTTCCAACCGCCTTAAAAAGGGGACTTACCGCCATAATTGTTGCGTGCCCAATGCCGTATATAGCTGCTGATAATCTGTCTCAATACTCTATGGGATGGAGAAAGGGAGCAAGATGAATTAGTATTACGTGCAGACAGTCTTAGTCGATGACGCGTAGTGTAAAAAGGGTTGGATTGGTCTTACTCAGAACAAAAAATAAAATAGTCTGAATATCGTGTGCTGAATATCGCATAGTGTATTAGGCCCTTAAGCGCTTAACGTACATAACAAAAAAAAAACTTTTTCTTTATGGGTTTGGTGTCATGGCGAATTATCGTTTTCGCTTCGTCGCTATCCCAATATTGTAAAAACATTTTCAATGTTCGTTCAAACTGTTTTTCTGAATATTTTATTTCAGAATACGCTTTGAATTCTGACCAAGTTGTTATTTAAGTACTCGTCAAGATGATGATAACAATTCATGGATTTCCTCCTAAAGTAATTATTTCTTGGTTATTTATTAAAAATATGTCATTTTAAATATCAATCTACGTTATTTGGTATATAATTCTTTTTTCTGTTACAGACAAAATATCAAGATGTGAAAATTTTGATAAAGCAGGAGTGTAATATTAATGACTTCATCCTTGATAATCTCGTAAATGATACTGATGGCATGAAGAAAGTCAGGATCGGTCTGGCCGATAATACGGAAGGATTCAAAGTAATGAAATGCCTTGACGGTTACCGAATGCCTGGTAACTTCATTTTAAAAGCAAGACCTATAGGAAAAGCTGCCGTAAGTACATTTATATTCTCAGAAAAATCTTTTACGCTTTATCGAACATTTTTTAGACTTTTGGCAAAATTGGAGAAATTGTACTACTAACTATTGATTTTCGTCGTTATCTGACGGCGCTTAGGATGCGAGTCCTTTTGCTGTAGCAGTTGGGTATTAAATCTAAAATAAATTGACAAAAACGAAAACTGAAATGGTCTTTAGGCTGTAGAAGCAGGCAAATAGCAGATACTAAATGAATTCAGAGAAATAAACTTTATGATCTTAATCGTAAAAAACATGTCTATAATAAAACTACATTGTTTACCTGTTTTATAACACAATCATTTACTCAAAGTCCAATTGACTCTTGCAAGGTCTTGGTGGTCTGTGGACGGGTAATTATCCTTTGACCAGGTTATGGTTGCTCAATATGTGTATAAGATGTGTTTTTATTTATTTTATGTCCATTTAATTAACAGAAGGATACTGTCTATATGTATAAAAGGAGAAACTCACTGACTGACATATCAATGCACAGCCGAAACTACTGGAACTAAGTGCATGAAATATTGCACAAAGCTTTCTTTTATGACGTAGGTGAGCACTAAGAGAGGATTTTTCAAAATTCACGTCCTATTGGGATGATAGTTTGTATGGAAAAATCTATTTTCATGCAGGTGAAGCCACTGGGAGAAGCTAGTTATACATAATTTGTTTTAATAATTAGTTCAATATTACAATCCAATCCTGCATCCTGCATGTGGCTTCGCCTAGGTGAAGTGTGTTTTTTTTTATTATAACTTTTGTAATGGTACAGAGGCAAACTTAATGTAACAAGGTATTTTAGTAACCTTTGGGATAAAAACACTACACAATCTTTACAAAAAAAAAAAAAAAAATAATTGTTCTTAGAATAAGTTAATTTGTAAGTAGAATAAGTATTGTATTTGCTGTGCCCAACAGAGTCCACAATTGTGTCCAATGTTTTGGAATGCAATAAATAATTGAGTATTGAGTACAAGCTCTAGGAAATTGACTACTGGGACATAAGCAGTGATCAGAGTATCTAACATTGATTTTTTGTACTTGTGTCAAAAATGCATACAGAAAGAATAACAAGGATAAGCCATTATTCCGGAAAGTAATTCCGGTATTTCCGGATTCAATAAAATATTGTTAATGGTGGTAGTGATATTATTACTGCTCAATTCAAAATTTGAAGGATGGTATCAAAAGTAAATTAATTTATTATTTGTCTGTTGAATAATAAAAACAATTGAATTCCGATCGAAGCATATTTTTTTTTTTGCCTTTTTATGGCCCCAACTTTTTATAAACTAAATGAAATACTAATAAAATTTATAAAATAAAAGCACCACCTATGATCCTTTGTTCTGATTGGTCGTTGGGTTGTGTAAAATTGTGACTGTGTGCTGTAATTTTTTTTTATGGAGAATATAACATTGCTAATTTTAATACAATTCCTACCGGTTTTTTTTTAATAATCAACTAATTCCGGAGGAATGTCCATATAAAATATGTATTGTTTCGGATCAATGACCCCAATTCAATCTACCTACTCCGATCACTGGATATAAGTATGCCATAGTCTAATCCAAGTCCAACGTTACTAGGGCCCTTCTTCTAATCCAAGTCCAACGTTACTAGAACCCTTTTAGATGTTGACCCATGGTCAACTTCTAAAAGGGTTACCCGTGGTCCTGGGACTCTAGGGGCAATCAAAGAAACAGGTGCGGGTAAGGAGAAGTCAATATTGATCTCCCACCTTAAGAAAAAGATAAAACCTTTCAGCATGAAAATTTTACAATAAAGTTCATAAGTACCTATTAAATTTAGCACATGGGTATAGGCTATGTTCTGAAAGTGCACATAAGAAATTTTATCCATGGAGTATGTTCCTTGGGATAATTTTATATTTTCATGTTAAAACCACTGGCTTGTGATAGTTTAGTAAGTATTGAACATTGAACATTGTACATAAATAGAACCTGCAAGTTTAAGTTACGTAAGGTCACACATGGACTTTATTCCCAAAATGGTTAGTCAGAAAAGTAGTCTTTTCCATCAATGCAAGTAGAAAGACATTTTAGTTATTTTACAAAATTTCCTTTTTTCAGTCAAGCCAACCACAACAGGACACCAACTTTGACTCTCGACCAAATTACCAAAACCAATCCAGAAATGATTATTCAAATGCACCCAGAAATGACTACATGAGTCAAACCCCTAATGATTATAACAGCCAAGGGTCTCATGGATCGGGTGCACCACTTACTCATGGGGGAATGCATGGATCTGTGGGGCCTCATGGACCTAGACCATCACAAGGAGGACCCCACAGCCATGGTGAGCCACATGCATCTAGTGGGCCCCAAGGATCTATGGATAATAGGCCTTCACCATGGGTTTCTGGGGGTGGCAATAACTCAAACCAATGGAATGCACCAATGGCAAACCAAGTGCCACAGAATACTTTTGGTTTTACTTCTCCTCAAGGAAATGTTAACCCATCTTATGGACAACAGGTAAATATTTCAAGACTAGCCCTTGTCCAGTGACTTCATCCACAAGGATGTTTTCATAAAAACTTTAATACCCCTTAAATTTTATTCTGAGGATAAATTTGAAAAATTAAAAGTTACAGTCTATAAATCGAAGGTGGAAGTCGAAAACTGCAGATGAAACTTCAATGTTGCCATAACCAGCATGCTTAAAACTATTTGTTTAGGTAAACATTGTAACATGTATTATTCAAATTGATTAATATTATCCATTATTAACAGCCACATCAAAGTCACCCGAGGCCTGGTTTCAACCAGGGCAGAGCTGCAGAACAAGGTTATGGGTACACTCCTAAAAATGTACCAGAGGTGACGCCGGTAAGTACAGAACATATTTTTCATAGATTATCTATTTAAAAATTTGATTTTATTCAAGACATTGTCATAAAAAGTCGGTTCCATACAATGAATGGAAATGCATGCACACTTAGACACATTCAGCGAGTGCAAGCGCACTCGCGGCCGTGTTTGAGGGACATGGTAAATTTTAGTTGATGGCGCTTACCTGAACTTGTGTTCAAAGGCCATACGTGTCTAAGTGAGCGTGATGAATTGAATTCTGTTAACATACAATATTATTCGACCCACGCCCGGTCCATTTGAGGGGTTAGGTTAGGTAGGGCAAGCCACCCATATTTGCGGCCACGGCTTATATGGATGAAACACCCCCTCCGTGCCCAAAAGGGCACGTTTTGCCGTAATATCGGCTGTCATAATTATTATGACATTTATCACGGGAAGTCAGAAACCCGTAATTCTGATAGCCGTAGTAACCTCAGGTCTGCGGTTTCTCACCAGTAATTGGGTCGCGGAGATCAGGTTTAATCCATTAGTCCGCGTAAATTAATTTGTAATATTCAGCGATATTTAGTCAGATATTTTCTCCACAGCTTAATCGACCGTATTTTTAAACGTCTTTTAAGAAGATTCTTTCTATAGATAAATCTAATTAAATAAACACGCACATCGACGACACAACGAGAAAAACATACAAGCATACTGTCAAACAATTACATGATGCAGTGTTTAAAATAAACAGAAATAAATATATTTTCAGAAACATACCTTAATATGTGAGTGTTTGACAATTCGTAGAAACTTCAGCTGATAGTCACATAGTTTAATTCATTACATCTGTACACATTGTATTTGCATGCTAATAGAGTTTTGAAACGAGATTCAAGGCTTTCGTTCTAATATATTCAAAGTTTAAAATTGTCACACAATTATACTGCCGATTCACAACAATTACACTGACTATTTAGAAAAACGGAGACTTGCGAACCATTAAAAAAAAAACCTTTCCAATACATAAGAAATGACATTAGAATTTTCTTGGATTTAAACAGAACCGTCTCAAAACTGAATATCAAATGTTAGATAAATAAAGGTGATGCATTTCGTTACATCTTCGCACAAAATCACATAAAAATTAAAACAGAAAAGCATCGCCTTTAAAACTCGTGAGAAATTTCATAACATTGTTTATCCGTTGTTGGTAGGCAAATTCCCGATACCGCTGGGTCAAAAATGCAGAACCAGAGCCTAAAATACCACATTCTGGCGAAAATTCTCCTAATCCCTCTACAGTTGAAGACTTTGAAGAAAATTCGCAAGACTTCGTAGATTACCTAGATACACAGGACCCAACGGAACAGAGTGAAACTACCAACACGTTAGATCCCTCTATAGATAACGAGGACCTATCCGAACAGGATGAAGCTAGCGATACGTCAGATTCTTCGGTAGATAATCAGGACCCAACAGAACAGGGTGACGCTAGTAATACATTAGATTCCTCTGTAGAAAAAAAGGAAGCAACAGAACAGGGTCAAACTACCGAGACGTTAGATCCCGCTGAAGCAAAGCGCAGGAAAAAAGCAAAAGATGCAAAAAGAAGGGAACAAAGAAGATTGAGAGATATGACTAAACTAAATGGCTCGAAAAGGAGACGGCTCTATTTTTGGTTAAAGCAAGGAAAAACCTTCATAGAAGCTAGAAAGCTTTGCGAAATTCGTCTAAAACTAATTCCAGAGTATCCTGCTCTTAAATCAGAAAAGAAACTGAAGGCGCGAGAGATCGCTCTACGAGACATGAGCCCTGAGAGAAAAGAAAGGGAAATGAAATTGGATAAATTATTAGGCCGTACGCCGGGAACACGGCACCCAGTGAGGAATCCTGCAACGCATATACGTGTTCGCATTCAAAATGAGGCCGGACGTATGTCTCAAGAGCAAATCGAAATGATTCAGGATAAAATACTGGAGTTGGTCGACGCAGAAACGGAAGGAAATGGGCCAAATTTTGCAGGTTGCTCTGCACGCTTAGGGAGCGTGATGTTCACTTGTGCGAATGACCAGACATTGAATTGGCTAGAAAATCACTTACCAGATTTTCAACAACTATGGGAGGGGGCGGACCTTAAACTCATCAACCTGAATTTATTACCTAAACCTGTGATCGGAATTGCGCACGTTTCAGATCCTGATCTCGATGACGAGGCCATCCTTAGGATGCTTAAATCTCAAAATCAAGGAATTGATTTCTCTGACTGGTGGATAACTAACAAGAAACCTGAACCTACAGGCCAGACTGTTGTCTTTAACATCAATAAGAAATCTGCTGAAACGCTGGCCGAAAGAAACTACTTTGTTTATCTTGGATTAAAAAAAACAAAAATCAGAATTAAAACTAAGGGGCCTCCTCTGCAGGTTATGAGGCCGCCTAAGAAACAATTGGGTAAGGGTAAGGGGAAAATGTATGTGCCGCCCAATCAGTATGTGGGACAAAACTTTAAGGGACCTAAAGGAAAAATGGGTGTTCCGCCTAATCTGCCTAAATGGCAAAAGGGTTACGGACCCAAGGGAAAAACGAATATGCTGCCAAAGTGGCAAAGGGGTATGACACCTATGGATAAGATGGGCATGGGGCCTATGAATTCAATGGGTATGGGGCCTATGGGTCCAATGGACATGGGGCCTATGGGTCCAATGGGCATGGGTCCCATGGGACCAATGGGCATGGGGCCTATGGGTCCGATGAGCATGGGACCAATGGGCATGGGGCCAATGGGACCAATGGACATAGGGCCTATGGGTCCATTGGGCATGGGACCTATGGAACCAATGGGTATGGGTCCTATGGGACCAGTCGATATGGCACCCATGGGACAGATGGATAGTTACCCACGTGGTTCCTCTTATTCCGCTGGTTATTCCCAACCGAAACGTTTTAGGAGTGGCAATCAGTTGAATTACTATGGAGGTAGTAATCAGCCGAAATATTACGGAGAACGTAATCAATCGAAATATTATGGAGGTGGTAATCAATCGAAATATTATGGAGGTGGTAATCCGCCGAAATATTATGGAGGTGGTAATCCGCCGAAAAAATTCGGTGGGGGGAATGAACCAAATAAATTCGGAAGAGGAAACCAGCCGAAATATTTCGGTGGCGGTAAGAACCCGCAAAAGATTAAAAATCAGGGTGGACCTGCTAAAAATGGAGGACCTGCTAATAATGGAGGACCGGCTAATAATGGCAAACCTAACCCTGAACAAGATAATTCTTCCAAAAAACCAAGCAATAGTAAATCCAAAAGAAGCAAGGAGCGTTTGAGAGCGTATTTGGAAAGTCAAGGAATAAAAAGATTACAAAAGAAAAAGTCTTCGAAGAAGCCTAAAGACGGACCTCCCAATTAACTGACTCAACTTATCCAAAATCACATTAAATTTAGTATTAGTTACGATATAATATAGATGCTATAAGTATGAATATTTATGTATATATTATTATACCGATTTCAATCCGCATAAGATGTAAAAAAATATATAAATATAAGATACGCCAAACCTTCAGAATCTGCTCCTATCCTATAAATTTCCTTTAATACGCTCCTGTCAAAAAAGGAATCATCTAGCCGTTGAGTTCATCCATCTTGTGAAGAACCAACTACAATCGTTCTAAGGTGCGTTGGTTTTAACAACTTATGTATCTATTTTTTTTAATGTGTTTGGCTTAGATATTAAGTCTTTTAAGCCATGTCTTCGTAAATAATAGTTATATATAATATACATTTGTTCACAGAGAATATGGATGCATATTCTAATGTTTTTGTAGTATTTGGCCACAAAAAATAAATTCTCAGTTCCATTTTACCGACATCGCGCCTGTTTCAATGATTCCACATTTTGTCCAGTTGACACTTGAGATAGAAAACTATACCAATTTTACATCGCAATATCCACTAGGAAACAATTTGCGAATAATTAAAACAGCCACTGCACTTCACTCGAAGAAATCTTGCCAAAAACTCCCGTTATGTATCTAAATTAATACTATAAAACGTGTTCCTTTTGATATCCCATAACTCTTAACGGGGTGTCTTATGTAGGCGATTCAACGCGAAAAAGAAGCGAAGCGCCGCGGGTTGGTCAAATAATTGATAATCTATTGCGGTGGCCTATGTGACCAACCGCACGTGGGTGCGGTGTGGCGATGAGTGAAGCGAAGCGAACGCGATCAGTTGGTTTGATCAATTTCGGGCGTACTTGTGTCAAAGAATCGACAATCAATAGTGTATAGGACGTTTTTCGCTTTTGGAAAAAGAAAAATATATTATTACCAAGTTTAAACCTTCAATGTGTGTATTCCCCTGTATGTATTTTACCAAAAAAACTTCTAAAAGAATTGCGAAACTTAAAAATATGAAGCGTAAATACGGTTTTTATATTATTTTTCGATGTGCAAGAGATCGGTAAGAAGAAACATTTCCTTGAGATTATCCGGTTTTTAGTTTACTAAATATTTTATAAATATTTAAAACTAGCTTTTGCCCGCGACTTCGTCCGCGTAGAAGTCGAAAATGGTTTTATTAGGTTTGTTGAGATACGAAAATATGAAATATTAATTATTATCTTCATCGTGTGTGCAGCGCCCCTTAGTAAAGTCCACTGCGGGTGACGTAACCTAAGACAAACTTATTATTTACTGTTAGTACAGTAATCTAGGGATCGAACCACAAAATTAAGTTTGTTTTTTATTGTATATACTTTTCCGGGATAAAAAGTATCCCGTGTGGTGCCCAGGATATTAAAGAATAATTATACCAAGTTTCGTCGTAATCGAACCGGTAGTTTTTGCGTAATGCCTGAACAAACAGACAGACAAAAAATTTTTTAGTCACTTTTTTGGGTTCGATGTCGGTCTAGTAACACCCCATTTATTGCCATTTATTTTTTAAATGTTTTCAATGTACAGAATTTTCACTTCTTCAGATTTATTATAAGTATAGATTCGTCATCACCCTGCTGTGTACTGATACTATGTGTGTATCTAAGTTTCATTGATAAGTACGAGTAAATCATTTTCATTCAAATTATACTCAATTGGTAAGATAAGGCATTAAAAAAAAACCTTTTTTTACTGAGTGTTCATACGATTTTGACTTTTATTGCGTTGTTAGCATAACAAATGTCGTCTGCAGTAAATCGTATTATAACCACTCCACTGAAATAGTCATATTTAAAACTAAGAAACTACGACGTGTCGTATTGCACGTAAAAGTGTTTTACATAAAAAATAATCGTGATTTTGTCGAAATATTTGTACGAAAAAAAAAAATGAAGAGAAAAAAATACTTGCTTATATTATGCCACTTGATTTGTTTCTTTGTCATATTTTCAAGAATACGTTGGTTTTAGGGGATATCAAAAAGGAATACGTTGTATAGAGGTAAGATTGTTTGTTTGTTTAAAATGTTTGTGGAAGGTAACCTCAGGCAGTACTGCTCTGATTACGAAAGTTAATTTCACTAATAGAAAACTGAACTATCACTAGTGTCATTAATTTTTTTATTTATTATGTTTAGGCTCGCGTTTGAACACTAACTCACCTGATGGTAAGCGATGATGTAGCCGACGATGGAGCACGCTTGCCTAGAAGTAACCTATTCACTCTTGACTTGATCCCTAGGTTATAGCTATCAGGAAACACAGACTCCGGCAGGGAATTCCACTCCTTAGCTTTGCCATAATTTTTGAACGCTAAAAATAAAACACGGTTCCTGTAGGAAACACCACAGGAACGAATCCACTAGAAAAAGCTAGATTCATAATTTGGGAATGTACCTCGTCTTGACGTCGTTCTCCCTTGATTGTGTCTTTCACGTTGAATGAGGTTTACAATGGAACATAGTTCCACTGTCTCATTGGTCCTATAACTAGCTTTGTGACCATGGATCATGAGGTCCTGGGTTCAAATCCCGGGCCAAAACGTTACTGGGTTTTCTGTCAAGAAATTCTCGGTAGCAGCCTGGAGTCATGTAATGACATCTTGAAGTGACGTGTTGGATTGCGTTCCTTTGAGTTGTGTGAGAGGAAAGACTGTGCACTTGTGTCTGCGCAAACACTTAAGCACTATACTATCTTCTGCATAGCCTGTCAAGGTTGGCAGCTATGACCATATCGAAATTCCAGCTGAAATAGGGTTCTTATTCGAGGAAGCGTTTCAGATCGTGCGAGATCTCTAGCCGAAATGCATCACCTTAATAAAGTTTACAAAACTGTTACGAGTGTCGTATTTCTTTGATTCATTTCCGATGGTAGTCCTAGTAAAAGACTAGACCTTTGAACACCAGCAAAAATGTTCTTCAAGGGATAACTCACACCGGGTTCGCGGGATTGTTCGAAAGAGTTACCGTGGCCCTGGACCGCAAAGGGCAACTGCAGGAACACAGGTGGGTTTCAGTCAGAAAATCTGACGCTCCCTCTCGCTCAACTTAGAGCAGAAGGAGTTATTTGGCCTACGTAAAAATAAAAGGGTTTACTCAAACCGAGACAACGCTGTGCGCCCTTTTAAAGATGGCGAAAATATATTGCAAATAGTTCTGGAGTGGCGGCTGCGTACCAAAAGACGCAGCGTTGGAATACCACCCACAAGGTGGACCGCGCATCTGGTGAAGGTTACAGGAATCCACCGGATGCGAGATGTATATGACCGGTCGATGTGGCGACACTCTGGGAGGACTATGACAATTATGACAATGATAATAAAATGTAAAACCTTATTTACTACTCTACCTTCTATATTGTGTTGCTATTTTAAAAAAGTGTCGCATCGTGTTTCAGTTTGAGCTGTTTAGCTAATTTAAAAACACAAATCAGCGCGGCGTCTACTACCACTTAGTAACTAAAATGAATTTTGACAGCCGGCTCGAATTGTGGAGACACGCCACGCTTTAAGGAGTATCGAGACAGTTGACACGAGTGTCACACATCCACCGATACACAGTCGCTACCCAGCAAGCCAGCCTTACCAGCAGGATAAACCGGCAAGTGTCAAAATCAGCAAAATTGTATGTGTATCTTTAAATTTTAAACAGCAATACAATGAGGATCAGTCATGATTTTTGTGGAGTATGCAGACTTATAGTGTAAAAAAAACAGTCAATACTCTGAAGAAATTATTTAAATCGGACCAAAAATGACGAAGATACAGCAAATATAGTGTATTAGTTCCTGAAATGCGCCCGAGAATGAAGCGACTCGCTGTGACGTCATCTGTCATGATCGTGGCGTGATCATGGCGAATAAATACGATCAAGTCGTTTGTCGCACGGATCATGACAGGTGACGTCATCATAAACAGTCCAGCGAGAGCGTGCGTTTCTAAGTAGCCGTTCAGAAAAACTTTAATAAATCCACCATTTCTTGACGTATTGTAATATTTTAAAAATTAAATGCTCAGTAAATTATTACACACACGATGTACTTAGTAAAAATCGGATTTGCTATTATGTGATTGATCCTCATTGCCTGCGATTTAGCTACTGTGAAGCAACTTTTCTGGAGTACTAGTAGTCTATTTCCTTTGCCGACCCATATAGCATCTGTATGCTGCAATTGATTCGTTGCTTCGTGAAAAAAATAAAAATCGTTCAGCACAGTATAATGCGACGAGCTCTATTCCTACCAAAGAGCAAAAGGGCTAAGGGATGCAAGTTTTAAGCCGTAATGAGGTAGTCAGCGGCAGTTTTATCTAAATACCTACCTGTTATTATGGCCTGAATCATGGTAGACTTTCAACGACTAATGGTAGATAACTTCGACACAGTTCACCCGTTATTTTCCCATTATTTTTGTCTTATATCTTAGCGGCTTCTTGAACTAACTTGATTTTTTCAGCATACCATAATGAAGGACAATTTCCAAGGACCGACATCCTACAATATCACCAATCCTGGGGGTCAGTCAGGCAGTCACTCGGGGTCGGGCGGGCATCAGTCACAGTACACTTCGACCGTGCCATCTCCGTGGCAGTCACAGGTAACTACTATGATAGATAGCTTCTAAGGACTGATATCCTATAATATCATCAACCCTCAGTCAGTCAGGCAGTCACTCGAGGTCAGAACGGCACGCCAATCGCAGTACAAGTAAACATGAATAAAAACTTCCAAGGCTGCTAATCTTCCCGTCATGTTTCACCAATTTAATTCGTTACCAACTCTAGCTGTCATTCAGGCCATTCTTCGACCGCATCGCAATCACAGGATAATTCAAAACAATGGAATTATATGTGAAAGACTAAAGCATCTGCATATAAATATAAAAACCATTGATTTAAACCGTTCAGTATCTAACCCTGCATTCTCTTTCAGGCTCAACCTTCAAAAGTCCCACTACAATCTTACGATAAACAATATGACGATAGGAAATACATTCAATCAGACCCTAGAGATCTTAAGACCCAACCAATAAGACCTGAGCCTCAAGAGAGAACTTACAAAGAATATGAGAAGAGACGAGGTTTCTCGCCCAGGCGATCCCCTACTGGAAGGAGAGTATCACCAGAACCCGGGAGACGGGTTTCTCCATCAGGAAGACGAATTTCTCCATCAGGAAGACGGGTTTCTCCGCCAGGAAGACGCGTTTCTCCGTCAGGAAGACGAATTTCTCCGTCAGGAAGACGAATTTCTCCGCCAGGAAGACGGGTTTCGCCAACAGGGAGAAAGTTTTCTCCATCTGAGAGAAGAATTTCGCCGCACGCAAGGAAATTTTCTCCGCCAGGAAAAAGAGCATCTCCTGGTAAGATTTTTGTATAATCTACGATTTTAGAAGTTGCCTTTCGAAACCATCGGCGCGCGGCTAATTAGACCTAAGATTGCGTCTTTTCCACCAAATAAAATGTTTTTCTTTCTTTCTTTGTTTTTTATCTGCATTATGCCAATAGCGTATCAATTCTGTAGGCTATAAAACTTCTCCAACCAAGTAATAAAAAAAAATGGTCAATGTTACCAGACCGTCGTATGCCCGCTCATCACCCGGCTTCACACCATCCTGCCTCGCACCACCCTGCTCCTAATCACCCGGGTCGCCGCGACTCCCCCCACAAGAGAACCTCTCCAGTAAGGCGGCTGGTATCGCCACCACGGAGACCCTCGCCCGGAAGAAGAGATGAACCGCAGAGGATGCCGAGGTATGTTTAGTTTGTTAAAAAAACAGCTTAAAGTCTCCCATTAACTAATTAAAACCCCAAATTTTTTTGGGAACGCCACAATTAAGGCGATAAGTCCCCTCTTTGAGGCGTGGTTGGTAAGAACTCACGGCGTCCTCACCTTCCGCATGACGCAGGTTCTCACCGAACACGGTAAGTTCGGGAAGTTTTCGGATTCGATTCGACCGGATTCGTGCGGAAGCGACGCCCGAGTGACGCCACTGTGTGGACCGCCCGGAGGACACGGTGGAGGAGTGTCCCGTTTGGGCAGAGCAGCGCCGTCTCCTCGGGCTGCTCGGTGGCAGTGATCTCTCGCGCCGGGCTTAGGTACAGGCCATGGTCTAAAGCGAGGAGAAGTGGCAGGCGGTCGCCTCCTTCTGCGAAGCAATAATGCTAGCAAAGGAGGCGGCCGGCAGCGGTCCTCACGCCCCAGCCACCGATTTTTCGATTCTATCGGAATTCCGATTCCGATTTCCGACCTCCGTAGTTGCGGACAGCGAGCAATGCTCGCCGTCCGATCGTTCGGTAACTGTTCGGACCGAGCCCAAGTCGTCGACGGCGCATAGTGTTCCACGCGCGCTTCAAGGAGATGTCAGTAACCATAGGGACCCAGCAGGGTCGAAGCCTACTGGGGCCATGGGTGATGCGAAAGAGAACCCCGGGGCCCTGGAACGAGGGCAAAGAAGGAACAGGAGTGGGTTTTAGTCAGTAAAAGTCTGAAAGGCCGCCCTCCCCGCCCAAGGGCAGGAGATGCCATTGCATAATTTCCCACCATAAAAAAAGATTGAATTACATATCCTCGAAAATTGATGATTTCCTTACTCCTTGATATAAATTCGAAAAATACTAACACAATCTTTTCAAGTAGGTACTCTCCGGACCGACACCATCCCGAAAAACTGGACAAGTATGGACAAGACAAGCTGAAGCAGGTTCGCCCTGCGTACGAACCGACTACTCATGTAAGTACTGCTTTGTAACTCGTGTATATGATGGCACATTTACTGACCACGGCTGACCTTTTATTATATAGAAACGTCTCGTCGAGTCAAAGCTTTAAAGTCTTCAGCATCGACACAGAGCTGCTATCGTGTCGATTGTCCATCGGTTACATTTCGGGGAATGTGCGTCAAAATTGCATAGCTTAATTCCGCCAAGCCCGTTCCATCATCGGACTACTATACGTGAGGTGATGCGCCACCGGTACATGGTGGACATTTCACATACGCACAAAACGATTTTGGTAACACATTCAATGTGCATAAAGTTAAAATGGTGAAACTTCCTGCCGGAATCTGTATTTCCTGATAGCTTTATCCTTGGGTCTTTTAGTCGAGAGTGAACAGATTACTTCTGGCCAAGCGTGCTCTATCGTGACATAGTGTAGTAGTAGTCAAGCACTAGCCAAAAAAAATAAAACTACTACGCTATTTCAAGGTCACTGTATTGCCACTGCCTTGCGCCGACTGTAGTTGGAGACCAACATAATTAAGTGTCTTTCTTCACTAATATGTTTTTTTTAAATGTGGTATTATGTGTTTAGTTTGTAATGTTATGCAGTTTATTACAAGTGTTTCTGGAGTACATTTTTTGTTAAGAAATGCGTATAATTATGTTTTGTTTTTCGTTGTGGTTTTTATTATTTTCATTTAGGTACACTCGGCAAATTATTTATTTTATATGTGTAGAATGTTTTTATGTGACATAAATTAAATTTAGTTTTAACCTGGGTGCATTAGAGGGATATATGTTAAGGACACTTAAGCGCCACCACGTGCGGGTGGACACTGTGTCAAAACTCACAAAATATATGGCAAGCGCTATCACACTGCGGGTAGACAATGCCTAAAAATAAATTTCCACACTGGAATACCATTGACTTGATGAAAACAAGATTAATAAAGTCTTAATTAACATATTTAATCTTGAATATATCTGTGAATAGTTTGCAGGAATATATCACAGTGTATTCGCGAGTAGCAAGAATAATTTTAGAGGATGTAAATTCTGATTAAGGCGACATTAACTCAAATTTGTTGTCGGAATATAAATAGAATATTTCTGATGGCATATTTGGAGAAAAAGTTTGATAAGGAAGGTGAAGCCTGTCCAAAAGAAGGCTATGGAAGCAAACTTCATCATCACAATCATTCAGTCGGAGTATGTCCACTGCTGGGCATAGGTCTTCCCGCAAACTTCGCCACAACTACTGTATAGCTGATTCTTCGGGCCACTAATCGAAAAGAGAAGGAGTTATAACGAATGTTTTATCGAATGAAGCAAAGCCGTTAAGCAGTTAAAATAAAGAGTTAAACCCGTTGCTTTCCATCAAAGATGTCGTGGATAATTCATCAGGCGACTGAATTTAATATTTGGCGCAAAATAAGCAAAAGCCAGAACATCAATTCAGTTATTTTATAAAACCACTGACAAAATAAATAAATAAAACAGGACATGCAAAAAAAAATATCGGAATTATTATAATAAACTAGCTGACTAGGCGAATTTCGTACCGCCTAATAATGTGATAAATGAAGAACCGCTCGACCGATTTTGTGCAAACTTCACATAAACCATCTACTAAATAGTCCGAACAAAGCCTAAACATTTGGTTTGGATAGGTGAGCCCGTTCTTGAGTTATAAAATTACAACGACGAGTGACATTGATTTTTATATATATAGATAATTAATATTTAGCAAATGAATTCTTGCTGAATTGAAAGTTAAAAAATAACTACAGTGCAACAAATTTTAAAATGGAAATATCAAATTATTGTTGGCGAATCGGCAGAGTCGAGTCTTGCATTCAAAAGACTCCAACATTATGAGGATGAAGACAAACATTAAAGATGACTACAGAGAAAATCGGAGTTTTAAAAGCCGTTTATCTAAAAACTTAAATACTAAAACTTAAAAATACATCAACATTGTGTGTCTCACGGCTGCGCCAAATAGGCCCAGTTCAGCATAATGCCAGGCCACTATCCTGCCTTATCGCATTAACAATCCCAAGAAGTCATGCTGAGTCGACCCCACATACAATGGAATAGGATGAAGTGTTCAAATGCGACTACGATAACATAAAATAAATGATTTAACTACGAGTAACACAAGAGCAGTAGTGGCTTAATAGAAACGGCCACGACTCGAGTTTTAGGAGTAATTTATTTAATTACCACTAATCTCAAAACGCTGAAGGAAAACTTCGTGAGGAAACCGGCATATCCTAGAACCAAAAATTCAAAAACGTGACATCCACCAGTCCGCGCTGGGACCTCGTGGTAGATTACGGCCCATTCTCTCTTCTAGAGAGGAGGTTTGAGTTCCAACAATGGTTTCCCACTGCTGGGACTATAAAATTATAAGGCTGATTATGCTATGCTATGAATAAAGTAAAACACGAAAATTTTAACAATATAAATTCCAAGAGTAAGTCCCTGTAAGTATTTTGGACTTTGGCCTTAATAAAGATGTAAGGGCTGCGGGGACGTTTAAAAGAGTGACCGTAGCCCTAGAAAACAAAGGAGAACTGAAGGACACCGATTGTTTTTAGTCAGTAAAAGTCTGACACGCCCTCTCGTTCCACCTTACAGTGGGAGAAGTCGTGATGATAAACCTCAAAAAAAAGTATAAAGATGTAAGTGATAAAATGTGGAAGGTCAAGAAATTCAGCTGAGACATTAATTAGTATTTGAAGACATAAAAACTTTAAGAACTGTTACGGTATACGAAATATGCGAATTTGTTGGGAAATTACGAAAAAATATCCAATGAAATAATTTTTTTTACCGTGTTTGCTGGGCAGAAGCCTCTCCCGAGTCTTACCAGGAATTGCCGTGCCAGCTCTCATGGTACGCGTCATCTCGTCACCTGTTTGCGACCACATTGGAGGCGCCGTTCATTTTCTGGCCCCCACAGAATTAAGACGGTGACAGTGTGTGCGGTTAACGTGACCTCCAATCGAGCATGACAGCGTTCGTGTTTCAAACTCAGGCCTATTTTTATACTTAGAATGCTGGTTGATGAAAACACGCATCAACTCATTAGCTGCTTAATAATACTGTCTTCAACTGTATAATTAAAGCAAATATTTTTGAAAATCATCTAGAAAGAAATTAAAAGTTAGAAAAATGTTTGGCGGTGTCTGAATTTTGTCGCGACTACTCTTCGCCTATGCAGTGAGCCACAAGGCGGGCCAGATCATTATATTTCGATAAAAAGTTATCTTTACCTTCTTCGGAAACACCGACTGTGTATTTTTGGTGTACGAGACAAACCCACCGCTATTAGCAGCCACTGCAACTCCTAAAAGCCAGGAGGGGCGCCCACCAGTCTCATCACCACCACCACTCACTCACCGAGTCCCGAAGAAACGATTCAACCGTTCTAGATCCTAATCAGAAAAGAGCAACGAAGGAGAAAAAAAACATAGTTGAGCTGCAATGTACGTGCAGTGGCTGTAAAATTTCGTGTGTATTTCCATATTACAGTATTTTTTCACTAGATCGCTTCCTGCACTTTGGAGGATTTGATGAGTGCTACCGATGCTGCTATTAATGTAGCCACCTATTGGGCCCAAACAGTTTGACGACTTTACCATCGAATCGAAAAGAAGAAGAAGAAAAAGAAGACTATATCGCAAAAAGACAAAAAAAAAATGCAAAGTATAACCCTAGGGAAGGGAAAATATTGCAGGAGGTCACGTCATCACTGATCAGTCAAGAAGAAATATTCGCAAACTATTACAAAATACTACAAGATTTTCTTCATCATTTCTGGAATTAATGCCGTGTAAGAGGCCCGTCATCATCACCGCAGCCGAAAGACGTCCACTGTTGGACGTAGGCCTACGAGCCTCGATGTGAGATAAAATAATCATAACAGAAATTGAACAATCGTCATTGCAAAGTCAATTCGTTCAATCAAAATATTTTCAAGCTGAATAGCCATTTGAAGTGCAAGTGTAGATTATATATCTGTTCTGATAATAATGAAACACATCAATAGAAGCTAGAATTACTAAAGGTAAAATATTTAACATAAAAAATGAATATACCTGAGGAAATTACAAAACTTTTCAAATAGACGTAAACTTCAAAGATGCAGTTACAATGTTTTGTGTAATTTTCAGTATTAAGGTAACAATTAGAAAATGCGAAACATGATGCTTTGCAACATTGATGCTTTGCAACATACGAAAATCCATATTGACATGCCTAGATGTTACCACAGACAACTAGGTTACCATACATGGACAGATAAGGTGGAAAATAGAACTGTCTCGCATTGTCCGCATCAACAATTTTAATTTTTGCATGTTAAGTGTTGCATGCACTAAAGTTTGACTCAAACAAACTGGAATATTAAAATAATGTGCTGTTTATTATAAAAACAGTATTTTCTTCTGCAGTACAAAGTGAGAAAATTTTACTAGTTCATGGTCCCGTCTCGTTATTTATTTCTATCTATTTTTAGTTCATGTACTCATTTCTATTTCAACTACGTGTTTGCAAACTAAATTTCATTTTCCAGGCATCAAACCAAGCTATGTACTCAGGTGGTTACCGGCCGAATAACCGCGAGACCGTTCAATATCCCATGCAGGGAATGCGGCAACCTGAACCGAGGATCTCGCCCTGGCAGAGAGAGAGAGATGATCCCGCCGTTCCCATGAAGAAACTAGAAGACGATAGACGCGATTTCACAAGGATGCAGATGAGAGATCGCATAGCCGACGCTGCTATCGACGTAAAACGTACCATAACGCCGCAGAGGAAGTCTCGCTCGCCGGTTCGACGCGATAGATCTCCTTTACGAGACCGCTACAAGAGGCATTCCCCTTCCCCGCGCTCGTCGCACTCGCCGCGCCGCTCGTGGGCGCTCGAGAAACGTCGCAGCCCCGAGATACGCGACGCACCGCCCCCGCCTTCCTGGCCCGGACAGAACATACGCGACACTGACTACCCCCGAACTCGCCCGAATTTCCCCGAAAGAGAAGTCGAGAAAACCAAACGTGTGCCTGTATGGGAGCCGAGAGCCATAGATGACGAGCCGCGCGGCAGACGATCTGACATCCCTGAAGGGAGACGTCCTGACATCCCTGAACGTAGATCGTACATCGAAGAAAAAATCCGACCGGTTAAAGAGATACCAGTGCGTGAACCAGTCCCGCACTCCATTCATAGCGAGAGATTCGTTCAGAGGGAACCCAAGTTCTCTCCTCGCGAGGATTATGATGCAGAACGCCGTGATAGCTACCGTCGGCGAGAACCTTCAGTCGAACGTAAGCCGCATCCTCAACATTCTCAAAGAGAAGATTTTGATCTGGCTCGGAGGCCGCGCGACCATGAAGAACGCCCTCATCCAGACGAACATCACCGCAGAAGGGAACCGTCACCCCGCCATAGTAGCAGAAAGGAAGAACCAGTTGACCCGGCCATCGATAAAGATTTCGAAGAAATCTACCAGAGAGCTTTACAGTTCAAGAAGAAGGCGGAAGAACTGCGTAGACTGGGCTCTAAGAGGCGGGATGAGTTTTTAGAGGAAGAACACAGTATAAGTCACCATAGCGAGAGGGAACGCGAGGAGAGATCGCTACGGTATGAAGAGCGACATCGTTTCCGCGAGGACGAGTTGCGTGCCAGGGAAAGGGAAGAGCGACCGCGCGACGATCGACCGCGGGACGATGGTCCGCGCCGCGAGTACCACCGAGAAGACTACCCGAAAGAACGCGACCGCATGGACGAGACAAGACCCAAACGCTTTGACACCCTCAGTCCTTCTGTCAAAGCCAAACGCGACAAAGCTATTGAAGATATATCCAACAAAATTCTCAACAGACATGAAAACTATAGACAATTACAAGGTGAGCAGAGGAATCGATTCCTGGAAGAGATGAAGCAAGCAGTCGCAAGAATAGTGTTTGATATGTTCGGCAATAGCGATGCGTCATTCATAGAGATCATCATTAAGTACCAAGCGAAGTATACCCTTAAGGACGAGGAGAAAATATTGCAGGAGGTCACGTCCTCACTGCCCAGTCAGTTCAGGACTATCAAGAGACAGGCTCCAGGTAAGTTAATAACTAGTGTCCCGCTGTTTGGTTACATTTTGGTTTTAGTAAGTTGTTACTCGTATTACATAGTAGGTGAGATTTTGTTCCGGTTTTTAAACGCCTATTTATTAAGTTTCATGCCGTGTAGAAGGGGTTTGATTAAATTTTCCTATTTTTGCAAAAAATCTAACATCAGATTGATTCATATAATTTATATTGCACTTGAGCCAGTCTGATGTTACATTTTTTTTCAAATACTGGGCCATGGTAACAGTTCGAATACAGGTGTTGTTAGCTATATGAATTTGCATTAATTATTGTGATAAGTCATTAAAACAAAAAATATCATAATACAGCTCGGTTTGAAACAAAAGCGATATTTTTTTATTTTGTTGTTCTAAATTCGGAAAATATATTTTTTAGCTGTAACTTGTACAGATTAAATCTTTTTTGTGATTTATAATAAACATTGCCTACTAAAATAACATATTTTTTCAAAAAGCGATCTAGCTTTTGAGAGATAACGCGTTTATTTTTGCGGCCCAGTGTATTATGTAATGTTTAAAAAATAATGACCACTAATGAGGCATTGTCAATATTCTCAAAATACATTTGTTACCTGAAATAATAATGATATTAAAAAAGAACAGGAAAAAAAAACATAATAAAAAATAAATTAAAAATAAAAACTAAATATATGTAGAAAAAATGAACTAAAATTATAATACTAGGTGATATTTAACATGGTAATATTTCCACAGAAATATCGGAGGTTCCCGCCAAGACGCGTCGTTCTCAAAGCCCACACTTGAAGACAGGTAGGAATCTAATCATAATCCATCTTATAACATTCTGCCCAGAAACTTAAGACTTCACATAACTCTTCATTATTTTCAGAACTTGCTTCGCGCCCCAAATTAAGTGAATCTAGTAAGTTTGTGTACTCAATGTTGTATTTTTTGTTTGTTGTACTTTTGCTGGAAGTTTCGCATTTCTGAAGTAGTTATGTAGTTGTGCCAAAAGATATCAATGTTTGAAAATTTACAGGATGGAACGTAAATATAGTACCACCAGAAGTGGTCACAATGCCGATACTCGCCCATCAGCCGGTTTTCCCGCCAGCTATGAACCAAGGCATGGCCCCTATGATGGTACCATCACCATTTATCCACCTGGATCCTGTTTTCATTCCGGACCCGTACCAGCAGCCGACTGTTGAGCAACTAAAACCACAAGACGACGGCTACAAATTGTACTTGTGCAAAGACGATTTTGAACAGATTACAGTTAGGCAAGCAGACTCTTTGAAAAATTTTCTAATTTCTCAAATGTTACGAGAGACCGAACACGCTCAGGGTTGGGCGCCCGACTTCACTCTTAAAGGTTTGCAAAACTCGCACCGGTACGAGCTGATCACCAAAGACGACAGCACGCGAGATTGGCTCGTCAACTTAGACTTTAGCGGGTTCACAGAGTTCCACGTCATAGTGTACACCAAAGAGGAGCTGTGGTACGAGCGCGCGGCCGTGTGGCTGCCCGGCCACTCGCGCAGCCGCAACATAGAGCCGCTCGACAAGCTCAAGCTGCAGAACAAGCGCCTCGAGGGCGTCAACATCGCCAAGTGGAAGTTCGTCAAAAAGATCGTCATGCAGAAAGGCACCCGACTTTACGTCGATATGCCGCCCTCGTCCGCGCGCGCTCTCGAGAAACACAAGCTAATGCTGAGCTACGAACTGCAGAAAGTGAACGTGTTTCTGAAAGCGGTCGCCGTCGATAAGGACGCGTTCGATGCTGGGCTCAAGGAGCCCCCCACCGTCGACCTATCAGTCATCGCAGATGCAATACGAAACTCGCCGATGCCTTCGCTCGGTTACGATCCCGCACTCATTAAGATAACTCTTAAAGGTTGCAAAACTCTCAGTATCGTGCAGGCACGTAAAATCAAAGAAGTTCTCATTTACCATCTTTTCCGATATCTTCAGCAGGACGGCACGTCCAGAACGGATTTTGTGAGGTACGGATTTTTCCCCCCAAACTGTTTTGGGCTAATCCCAGAGAATCCGGAGTCAAAAAAATGGTTGTTGAGTCAACATTTAGGCAAAGTTAACCGTCAGGCTATCGTTGTGTTGGGCGCTGAAGATGAGAACACTCGGTTCTTCAGAATGTATGTTGTCGTGCCGAGCGAGTACCAGCTGAATCCAGCGCTCGTGGCCGAGCGGTTCAAGCAAAGCAACCAAGGTGTAAAGGGACTCAATTTCAGTCTCTGGAAACCTATCAAAATAACACCTGAAATGAAGGGCAGGGCAAGGTTTGAAGTAGAAATAGATTTAGACTCGTTGGAGACTTTGTCTAAAATGAGGTATCAGTTAGATTACATTGACAACAATATGGCTCACATTACGCAGTTTAAGTCGGAGTATTCTTATACTAAGTTGCAGGAGATGATGGATACATACAAGGCTGAATTGACGGATAGTTACGACATCGCTAACATGGATTTGGACTCGGATTCTGACAATGATATTATTTGCTTAGATTAAGTTTCTTTCTGAAGGATGGGTTTTGTTTGCACTTATGGCTTAAACGGTATAATAAGGTTTGAGCATTTTGTTTATTTGTCATCGTAAATACATTGCTGTTTTAATAAATAATAATATACTTTAAACTTAAAAAATCATTTTTCATTTTACCATTGATTTTTATCGATCATTTGAACGCTGCACGTCTTGTTTATGTTCAGATGTAAAAGCAAACTCGCTATGAAATATTAAAAAAAATAAACACGTTGGGACAACATTAGTGTCAAGTTGACATTAAAGATTGCTGGTCTAATAATCCTTCAAAACCAAATATAAATTATTTCTCTGCTTGTGAGCTTCGCCGCTGTTTGTTAAAAAGAGGTAAGTGTCATTTTTTATGTAGTCACCACCATCAGAATTTCTGGTACGCATATCTAAAAAATCATTCATTGATGTTTTTATTGATTAACCAATATTACATTTGCATAATATTTTGTTGATTTTTTATAGAGTTGTCCCACCAACAACGCTTTATAATTTTGAATTGAATCGAGTCAACATGGAGACCAGCCTACTGCTTGGAGGGGATCCGAAATTTCAGAATGCTGCAGGGTTTCGAAGATAGTGCTTGGGGATGACACGGTAAAGCCCTTAATATATTTTGTATTTACTATTTCAGCACTTGCGTACGACGGACCTACATAAATGCTGCCGCAATTGTCGAAAGCTGTACCCGCCATTCAGAATTATATTCAGATTTTTCTGAAAGGCTCTAGAGGATTCTGTAATAACTAGCGTTTTGCATGTATTAGCCTCAGTCGTATTCTACAAATCACGTAAAGCTGATGTTTGGAGATTCCAAAGAAATCTTATTTGGATCTGGTAAGTTTTCTCTAAAAATCGCTATAGACACCATGGCGGTATCATCAATGTGATATCTCCGCAAAGCTCTGGCTTGGAGTTCTCTGCTGTATCAGGCCTTTGTTATTCCGGGTCCATTATCCAAGATGGCAGTGTGCGTTGGTGGGTCAGCAACTGGTTTATATCCAATGTCGGTTTAAGGTTAGAGAAACTATAACGTTATTTTTCAGACTTAGTGATTTTTACGGCTTAATTATTCCCTAGAACATAACCAGACCGTGGTGTACCAGGAATATGTGAAGAAAGCAGTACGTATCTATTTATTATTTTGTGGCATTTTTGCTTGCGTGTTGTCGTAAAGGTCATGGAGGCTACTTCCGCAATGCGAAATTCAGTTTGACTAGTCATGGAGCCCCAAGGTACCTATGTCAGTTGTGTCGCTGTGGTTAAGAGAATTTATTGGTCTTTTTCTACGTGGGAAATCAACAAATGGCTTCCCGCTCTGGAACCCACACTCTGTGTGTGTGTCTGTGTGTGCTTCAGTTGCTCTTTGCGACGGCCAGGATAAATCTTTCGAACGATAATTAGAAAGATATCTCGAGGATTTTTTGGTGTATTTGTTGTTATCGAGAAACGCTGCAAACGAAACCCACTTAGGATTTATAATGTTCTCACTGTTGGGATTCAGGCCTCCTCTCTAGGAGAGGGAATGGGCCGTAATCCACCACGCGGGCCCAGTGCGGATTGGTGGATGTCACATGTCTTCGAAATTTTGGTTCTAGGACATGCCGGTTTCCTCACGATGTTTTCCTTCACCGTTTTGAGAGCAGTGGTGATGAAATAAATTACACAGTGTAATGCGCCTGGGTGGGATTGAACCCGCGACCTACAACTCGTAAGCCGGGTCCGTTACTACTGCTGCACTTAGGATTTAGACCGAAGTGCTACTCAGACAACGTCTTCATTGTCAATTCTTAGAAGTTCTTTCACTCTGTAATCGTCCTCACGGCTTCCACGCCATCGGCGAGCTAATCACGCTAATATAAAAGCAAACAGTGTATGTATGTGTAGATGTTTGTTACTCATTCACTCTCAAACTCATTAGCTTATACACATCACCAAACCATCATTAAACTTATTAGCTATACATCAGAATAACATATAGGCTATAATTTATAAAAGGAAAGTACGCGGGTGATGCCACCAGTAGAAGTTAGTCTTTAGGAGGAGGTTACGCATTGGGTGAGTTTATTTCAAACACTTTTGTGTTTCTAAAATGTCAAAAAAAAATGTCACCTTATCATATTCGCTGGTGAATCCAATATCGAGTGCGCAAAGCTGCAGTGTTTTTTTTTTCAGTTTTTTTTTAAATATATTTACCTTTTTTATGGTTTCTTTTCCTGCGTCCAGGTTTATTAGTGTCTTTTTTATTGATAAATGAGTTTGCTTATAGGTAAATGATATTGCTTTTGTATTATTCTATAGCCAGTCACCAAGGTCTGCAGAATCATCCGGACTTACATTGAAGTATCGTCTGCAGAATCACCCGGACGTACATTGAAGTATCGCCGCACGAGCAATCTGACAAAATTTTGTCTAATTATAGTGGGGCCGGCTTCCAGTTTAATAATAATAAAACATTTACTTCGGAACTTGCCATATTGTGTTAGTAACAATTTAAACTTAGAACTAGTGTTAGTAACATAAAAAACAAATAGGTACTTATTCTAGGCTGGGTGAAACGCACCGAACCTGGGGAATTGATTTAAGCGGATGCATCAGTATTGAACAAGGAGCTACAGGCTATCTCCACAGACCAGTTACTGGGTAACACACCTCTTGAAAATCTCACAATCATAATCACACCATCGCTCTAAACCTCGGGTGTTTTTGTATATAAATGTTGAGGCAGGAGTTCTTACTTGTTATCCATTCCTCTTAAATAATTGTCATTGGTTTTTTTTTTAATTTTTTAATGATGGGCTCGCGTTTGACCACCATCTCACCTGATGGTAAGCGATGATGTGATCGACGATGGAGCACACTTGCCCAGAGTAACCTATTCACTCTTGGTCTTTCATTTTCCTGTAATCCCTTTTCGTCTGTTACAGAGAAAAAAATTGTTCTGCCTCCAAAACAGCAGAGACCTCAACAGTCGTTTAAGAGGAGGGCAGAGCCGCCCAGACCTGAGTCGACGAAGACCAGCCCGAAGGAGGCTAAAGTTGCTAAAGGTAAATTATCAAAGACCATCTTCTGTCAGATTTGGGAAACCTTCCCTTCTCTGATAAGTTTGCGTTATTTCCACTTGGTTTTCCTGAAATCTGACCTCAATATTTACAACGCATGTAGTTTATTGAGAGCTGCGGGTTTGTTCGATATAATTACTACGGCCCTAAAACGCAAAGGTGAAGGAACATAGGTGGGTTTTAGTCAGTAAAAGTCTAACACTCCCTCTCACTTTATAAATATAAAAACTGGGCAAGTACGAGTCGGACTCGTGCACTGAGGGTTCCGTACAAACTAGGTAGGTTTAAACAGTTAAATTCCTGAATGGAGTTTCGAAATTTTTTCCAAACGGTTTCAACAAAAAATTTACTGTTGTCAGATTTATTCCTATATCTGTCCTATGAGACCTTGCTTCATGCCAAATTTCAGGATTCTGGGTCAACAGGAACTACCCTATGAATTTTGATTTCCTTGAGAGTGTCGAAATATACTTTTTTTGCTACATAAACGACCGTATCTTTTATTTTGTTAACTTAGAAGTTAACTTTTTTCACAGCATCAAGGGACCGCAGACTTGACTATATGTTTTTAATTTCAACTCGATACCTCTACGCGTTACCGAGATAAAGGGTCTTGACAGACAGACAGACGGACGGACAACAAACTGATCAACAAATCCTCTAAGGGTTTTTTTTTTTTTTATTGGGTGGGAAAATCATCCTAATGACATCCCCGCTCTTGGGCGGAGCGGGAGATAGTGTCAGACTCTTACTGACTAAAAACCCACTCCTGTTCCTTCGTTGCCTTCGTCCCAGGGCCCCGGGTTCCGCTTTCACACTACCCGTGGCCCGTCCTATAAGGGTTCTGTTTTTTCCTTTTGAGGTACGGGTCCCTAAAAAGTAGTTTATTGAACCTACAGTTTATTACAGGTTATTTATTTTACTTTTATTTCTTCTAGGGCCCATCAAAACTTCTGGAGTACACGACAATTCATCTGGGCCCCCACGCAAACGTATGTATATATACTCTAGCTAATGCTTTTTCTTATTATGTATGTTCAAGCTTAGATTTGATCATTCTGGTTTATAGATAACCATGTTTACTTAAAGCCCGTTCCTCACTGGGAAGCCATGGCGGTGCTGCCAGTTTGTGCAGCCAAGAAATGCATGCAGCGTTATGCTGTATAAGGTACTTCACCTGGCTTCGCTGCCTTCGCGTCCCAATGAGGCATGGCCTAAGCGTGATACTAGACTGTAGAGGAAACAATAATATTTTGAACGACAACGACGACGAGTTAGTACGTCGTGGGTTCAAACTCAAGCAAGCGCTGTACTTAGTGTAATTTATTTCATCGCCACTCCTCTCAAATTGGTGAAGAAAAACATTCTAAAGAAACCGGCATGTTCTAGAACCAAAAATTCTAAGAAGAAAAGGAAGCTCAAGTTACGGCTGTGCGTTGATATGTCAGTCAATCAGTTTCTCCTTTTATATATACAGGATGTCTTTGACATCGACGCACAAGTGAATACCATGGGTCGAGTAAATGATTATGGATATAGTGGTGGAATTTTTCGTCGGTATTATGCTATTTTTTTTTAAATCTTTGTTTTTTAATTTAAACTGTATAAAATCGTTATCCTAACATTTTTAGTGAAAGAAATGAATTAACATTAAAAATATAAATTTTGATCGGGGTTGGTTAGGATAACGATTTTACACAGTATAAATTTTAAAAAGTAGTTTTTTTTTTTTAATTTGGGAAAAGCCGACTAAAAATTCCACCACTGGGAGATCAAGAATCATGTACTGGGTCCGTGGTTTTCGTTTGTGCGTCGATGTCAAAGACACCGTTGTTGTTTAGTTGTTTAGATAAATTACACCAAAATACCCTAAAATACATAAAATAAAACTTGGAAATACTCTTAAACAGCTGAAACCAAGAAGCAGGAAGAAGTTAAGAAGCCTGTTCCGCCGCCCGCGCCGGTAGAGCCGCCGCTACAGGGCGGTCACTATGAACTCAACGCACGCATGACTAGGATGGTCGAGGCTGAGCTACGGGATATTATGATCAAGGTAAATTTTCAGCAATATTTATAAACTAGCCTCTGCAAGCGGCTTCGCCCGCATGAAAATTAGCTTCTCCATACAAACTTTGGATCCCCTTTTCATATATTTAGGGGTGATATAGCTTCATTACATAGTATAAAACAAAGTCGCTTTTCGTGTCTGTCTGTCCCTATTTATGCTTAGATCTTTAAAACTACGCAACGGATTTTGATACAGTATTTTTTAATAGAGTGATTCAAGAGGAAGGTTTATATATATAATACACGCACAATATAGTAGAGTAACACTGATGATTTTAGTGGTTTCTAATGTGATGTCGTAAATAAACACATTTTGTGCGCTTAAATTGCAACTGCTGGCTGAATCCTAAGAGATAGATCAAAATAAGGTACTACAGTGTTGTACACCTTTAAAAGGTCATACTATGACATGATCAGCATTGCACCCGTGCGAAGCCGGGGCGGGTCGCTAGTTTTATATAAGAAAGGATTCTACAGACTGATCCCACGACGGCGATGAAAAATTTTGTTTTGTAGATCAAGTAGTTTTCGAGACATCGTGTTTAGTCTACACTACTTTTATTTTTATTTATTTTAGATTATTAAGTCTGACAGAGCATACAAAGAAAGATTTTTTTTCAAACAAATCTCATTATCTCTCTCTATAACTCAATGGTTTGCTGGAAGAAAACTCAACTTTGAGTTAAGCTCGCTTAGGTACAGTCAGGGGTCAAAAGTGCTAATGCTAAAATGTCTAAAATTTCTTTGTAGAAGAGGGTCATGGTTTGCTGGAAGAAAACTCAACTTTGAGTTAAGCTCGCTTAGGTACAGTCAGGGGTCAAAAGTGCTAATGCTAAAATGTCTAAAATTTCTTTGTAGAAGAGGGTCAATGGTTCATGACTGATTTAATTGGTAGTATAGGATCTAAAGTATTGAATAAACTAGTTGTGGATTATTGAACTTCTACAACAGAGAAATTTTAAACACTTTAATATTGGTAAACATAGGATACTTTTTATCCTGGGAATATGTTTCTTTAGGACAAATTTGCGCTTTCTCGCAGCCAAAGCCTCTGGCAACAGTTTGTCGCACTCATATTATAGATTTGGGTGAAACTTGCTACACGGGTAGACAATGTCCTGGAATAGCACATATAATTACTAATAAAAATTCTTTATTGTTGTAATACATAAACAAATAAGTGAAACCCTGACTCCTTAGCTAGGTGCCTGTATTTCAGGAGCCAGTGACTTCTTCCATTTTCGTTATACTATATTGAAATAATTATAGACTAATTTAACGAAATAATTAAGATAAAACTTTATTTGCACAATTTGATGTCAAAATTAAGAGAAAATTTATTAAATATTATTTTTATTTTTTTTAATTACTAATCACAATAATCGCCTTCACGTGGGCGAAGCCGCAGTAGCTAGTTAGAAATAAAATTGAAATATTTGATTATTCTAGGTTTGGCATGAGCTGCCGGACAATCCATCGGACGACGCCGAAGCTCTAGTAGTCGACAAGCTAAGGAATCAAGCTGGCGATTATCTAAGAAATGTAAGTATCTTACTTTTGTGTCCTCTAGGGTAGGTTAAGAGCATCCAACCCGACATACATTTTCATACTACCGCACTTACGTGAATATAACGTTATTATACATCTTTCTCTAGATATTTTGGAAACACATATCTTGTGGTATCAAATGATATTATTTAGGTTTCTACTGAAATTAAATCATATTTTTTTTTGTAACTAATCCAGTAAAGATCTGAAAGTCTGCTATTTTGCCCGAACTTTGGCCCTTCATAATGTATTCATAAATAAAAAAAACAATGAAAATATATCTGTAGAAACCTTGCGTAGTTAATCCAGATTTTGAATGCCACTTTTTTTTCCCTAAAACTTTTATTTAAAAAAAAAAACACGTATTTCCTAGAACAAGTTTTGTGAAATATTCGAGCTAGAGACGGGTTAGGAAGGGCCCTCTTAACTATAAAGTTGTAAATAATAGATGAACGCAATAATTCCGAGCACGGTCATGTTCTCGTAAAATCATCGTCAACTTTAGCACTTGAAAACTAGACAGGAAAAGGGTGCGCGTCAATCAAACTAGATAGCTTGTTGCACACTGTTTATTTAATCGCTCAAGGACACGAGGTGCGGGGCAGGGGGGGTCGCAGCCCATTTGCTAGCTTACTTATACATAACAGCACTTAAATATAGCGCTAACTTTAATCACTATAGCTAAACTACATGAGCAGCCAGAATTAGATGAATTTTAAGGCAATAATTTGACTAAAGCCTACTGTCCACGGACGCACAGCTTCATAGACGCGTATTGGTCATTATACGCTTGGTGTACGCCTGCTAACAGCTTACAAAACTATAATACCCTGTCGATGAAGTCGCCAGAGTTTGAAGCTACGCGTCTGTGGATAGTAGGCCAAGTTCAATAAAGCGGAATGTCCTATTTACGCAAATACCATTTCTTTGTATTAATAAGCAGTGAGCAGTGGTGGTCCAGTGGTAACGGCCCCGATATTACTTTAATTCATTTCATCATCACTGCTCTCAAAACGATGAAGGAAAACATCGTGAGGAAATCGGCCTGCGGCATGTCCTAAAATCAAAAATTCGAATACATGTGACATCCACCAATACCCACTGGACCCATGTGTGGATTTATGGCCCATTCTCCCTGTCTTAGACAGTAGGCGTGTGTCCCAGGAGTGGGAACATTATAAGGCTGACTACACATTAAAAAAAAATTAGAGATATTCATCATCATTTCAGCCGATAGACATCCATTACTGGACACAGGCCAGGCCCCCAAATGTCTCCACAATGGACGGTCCTGTGCGTCTCGCATCCATCGGATTCCCGCAACCTTCACCAGGTCATTCCAGTACGCGGTCGCCATTCCAGAACCTTTCGGCCCCAACGGCCATCTGTTCTGCGAGCAATCTACCCTGCCCGTTGCCACTTAAGTTTAGCGATGCTTCGTGCTATGTCGACAACCTTGGTTCTCCTTGATATTGTATTATCTACTTGTTAATAACGAATTGATTGTTATGTTTGTTGCAGGTATTGGGACTTAATATCACAAAGAGGCTGTTAAATGTCCACAACCCACTCTATGTAAAGGTATGTGTTACTTATATGAAACTAATAGTACATTATTAGACATTTGTTCATCTAATCTTTCTGTACATTAGTGTTACTCCGCCATCCATCCGCCGTTACTCCGCCTATGTATATAGGCGGAGTTAATGCAACAAGACATTATCTGCCAATCATTCTTTGGGTTAAAGACTACACTGTGGTAGAGTGTGCACTATAAATAAATAAAAGGAATTTAAAATATAATGAAACATCATAAAAATTAGGAAGCTACTTTTATAATTATTATTATTATTACTTATATAATTAAACACATAAATATGCTCTAATAATAAACTAATTAGTATCAAATCATTATAGTTAAGAAAAATTAATAATCATGACGAAGTGCAAATTAGTGTTGAGAAGACCTCAACAGCTTATTAATAATTTACACGAGTTACGTAGTTGAATTTATGACTATATTTTGTTACTAACTGTCCCCACGGTTTTACCCGCGTCTTTGGTTACTGCTCCACTCCTATTGGTTGTAGCGTGATGTTACATCGGTCGATAAATATGCGATTCGACACTAAACCATTTTTCAATTCGAACCAATAGTTTCTGAGGTTACTACAAAAACGAGTCAAAACAAAAAACTTATCAGCTTTATGATTCTTGTTTGATATAGATTTACATAGTTTTTTATTAACCCTTAAATCATTAACGTCGCACTGGACCGACGAGTGATTTCACACAACAGGGGTTTTTTGAGTGATTTCGTGTCCCATTCGCCAGGACCATGTCTTTGCAAAACTTCATCTCGTTTAGCTCTTCAATCCCCATAGGTGACAGAAGAGCTGATGAGATATTCTTTTGTATTTTTATGCACCTGCCACATTTTCTCTTTACCACCCTAGGTTGACTGGTAGAGAATGCCTAAGGCATTAAGTCCGCCTTTGTACTATTGTGTTGCACCAAGTTTTAATAAATAAATGGAGTAAAATATTTGGTCGTGGATGTGCGACCCTGGTGGAATAAACGCATGAGTGTTTTTCGGATACAGTCAAACGGGGTGAATAGGACCGCAGGGGTGAATAGGAACAAAAGTTTGAAGGGGATTTTCGCGTTAATTAACAATTTTGCCCAGAATTTAAGTACTCCTATTTGTTCGTTAAATGTAATAAAACCGGATACTTTGATAGAAATCAATTATTTAAATACATATCAATGTAAAAAACTTAACCAAAGTTTTGTTCCTATTCACCCCGTTTGACGGTATATCCGACGTAGGCGGTTACAAATTTATGTGTTGCAATGTGTTTATTTTTTGTACTAAAACAAATTCAATATAATTTACATTTCTAGGTTCAATTTTCTGGTAAACCGGAAAAGGTGCATCTGGGCGAGTTCCTCAAGAAATATAACTTCACCGCTTTCAAGCGTATTGAGAAGACTGTCAACATGTTTGCGGCGCAAGTCAAGACTATCAACGATTTCGACAAAATTTGCAGCGAATCAGATGTTAGATGTGGTACGTAGAATGTAAAATCTACAATCTTCCACTTGCTTTGCAACAGGATTATATTATTAGCCACCCTTAGGGCCAATTCACACAGAACATTCGAATTGAACTTCCTCAGGATTTTTTTAGGTGGGTAATCATCCAATGACTTGTAGCGCTCTAAGGCGGAGCGCGAGGGCGTGTCAGACTTTTCCTGGCTAAAACCCACTCTTATGTTTCTTCTTTGCTTTGCGTCCCTGGACCCCGGGGTTCCCTTTCGGACAACCCATGGGCCCCAGTAGGCTTCGGCATTGCTAGTATCTGTTTGAGGTGCACGTGGAACACTGCGCCGTCGAAGACTCGGGCTCGGTGAACTTCCTCAGGGTGGATGTATTCGAATTCACTCACTAAAATGTATTTACTGCGTTTTCTTGTAGTAAATAAAGCTATATTGTACCGCTATCTTATAACGTGTACGCGTAAAACACGTCGCGTTTCATATCGTGTGTAAACCGACCTTTTTTTGCGCGCTCTAGGTGGAGTGAAGCGTTCTAAAGCCGCAGGAAATTTTTCAAACAATCGCACGGTGTGAACTGTCCCTTAAACCCCTTTTAACGCCACATTCTGATATAATCATCACTATGTATGCGGGCGACGCCGCAGGCAAAAGCTAGTAGGTGACAAATCAATGTCGTGTTCACGCTGCCACAATCTGATATATGAGACTAATAAGTGTTTGTTGGCGTTTGATGAGCGTTTTTTTAAATAAAAATCCGTGCAATTGAAAGGGTTAACATCTAATTTGTGCGATTGTTGAACGTCTACGCTGTGAAAATGCCGCGTCAGCGCGATGTCACTTTTAATACAATCCTGTCTATGCAACGTCATCAACGCCTTAATCAAAGGCTGATAGAATAAGAAATGTAATTAAAACTCAGTAATAATATTGTTTTTCTAATTACAGGTGATATAAAAGTGACTGTAACTCCAATCTATAAGTTTACAAAATGTCCGCCAAATCTCGTCACAAGTTTTTATGATCAAGATGAAGGTGCCAGTGATGAGACCGCAGAAACTACTGAAAAGGAAGAAAAATCTGACAATACGAAACCACCTGAGAAAGTTATAGCTAAAACTGAAAACGTGGCAGCTAAACCAAAGGAAGAGACTAAAAATGATAATACCACTAAAGATACAGTTGTCAGCAAACCAGTTGAGAATAAGTCTGTTATTACTAAACCTGCAACTGAAAATAAACCTGCAGTTGTAAACAAGGCTCCTATCAAACCAGTAGCAGAAAATAAGACTACACCTGACAAGACAGCAGTCGAAAATAAAACTGCCATGAATAAACCAGCAGTGAACAATACTGCCAATAAGACTCCAGTTAAACCTGCTGCTGAAAAACCCGTGGTAAACAAACCTACACCTGAAAAGGCTGTTGGTAAGCCAGCAGTACAAAACAAGACAGTCATTAATCCCACAGCAGATGTTAAACCTGCTGCTAATACAACTGTAGTTAACAAAACTGCCGTTGTAAATAAACCTGCAGCTGCAAATAAACCTGTAGTCGTAAATAAACCTGCAGCTGCAAATAAACCTGCAGCTGCAAATAGACCTGCAGCTGCAAATAAACCTGCAGCTGCAACTACACCTACAGCTACAAGCAAGACTGTAGCTAAACCAGCTGTTCAAAATAAAGAAGTCAAGAAACCCCCACTCGCTCCCAAATCTAATGAATCAGGAAAGAAACCTGTATCAACACCAGTAAAGACTGCTGATAAAAACAGTAAGATGGATGACTACGACGAATTGGATGATCGAGACATTCTCGCTTTAATGTCGGAAGGTATTGTTTTAGATGAATGTAGTGGATCTGACGAGGAATAGGTACCTCTCGTGTCTGAAATAATAGTTTGAAGTTGAGAACTGGTCAAATTCTACTTGATCTGTCTAACATTTGACACATTCCTAACTTTTAATTCTCAAATCAGTGACCAGGTGTAAGAATCAGTAAAATAGGTAAATAAAGTAAGGATCATAATTATATCAGATATTTTACTGTTATAGTTTCAGATAGAATGTTTTATAATTAGTTATAAAGCTTGGAGAAGAATGTTTCTTTTTTTTTTGTTATCTTATCGTCACAATTTTGTGTAAATTATTAAAACTTTAATAAAACATAGATATTAAATTATAAGTGGTTTTATTTTTGCTAGCTTTGAGTATTTAATGAGTATTTTGGATTCTTAGTGAAGGTAAACTGAGATTTATTTTGGCGGTTCTTGACTATCCACGACTTCATCTTCCACCTGGAAAATAGAAAAATATTTGTTAACATTTTCAGCAGAATATTGATTTGTACCTGCATGGTCAATAAGTGAAAATTAAATCAATTTATGGTCTAAATCCTCTAATTTAGACAAATTTCCTGAATACCTCACTAGGTAGGTATTCGGCAAATTTCATGCAACTAATCGGACCCGCGCCACTATATTTTTTAAACGTCAATTTAATAAACATTGGAAAATGGCGTTTTGACACATCATTGAAGATTTTCGGTGTTCTAAATTCTTTTAATTTGGTGCGGGTCTCCCTGTTTGCACGGCATGTTTATTGCGATTTAGTATGCCATACTCCCCTAGGTCTTTATGAAAATATAGAAGCAGTGAAAGTATGGCCTTTTGCAATGCTCACAATCTGCACATTTGAGACTATATGAGGAGGCATTGGGCATCTTTCATTTCCAGCTAGAGGCTGCTAGACGCTGGAGGAACTATATAGGTGGCAGCACAAAAACGTTAATGTAAAGTGTTCTAAGCTTAAATAATAAAACAAAATGGTTCTAAGATTCAAATTCTGAATTCTCAACACTACAAGGCACACTACAGTATATGCCGTGCACGTCCTCTTTATCGATGATTAAAAGTACTAACCATAATTTTACACAGAAACAATCACAAACAGGTACGAAAACTGGTGCGAGCACGATCTAGTTCCAGACAATTTATTCCATAATGCCACTCATTGTGTTGCCATAGCATTGGCACTAGTGGCAGCAGCCACACGCAACAAGGAGGAAGCACGTCTTCTTTTCGGTTGAGCTGCCAATGTTTTTAACCTTTCTGCTTCAACTTTGTCTGCCACGGCGTATACATCACTCTCCCCCACCTGTAGGACGGGAATTAGGATAGGATGGATATGTAAAGTATGGTAGGAAGCAGGAGTTCTACATAGGTATTATGTGTACTTTAGCTGGTGCCTATCTACAGAATCCAGTGCGCTAGTCCGCGATCCACTTGACCACCTTGACCAAATCGAACGTAAAAAGCACTAGAGGAGTTTAAAAAACAAACATAAAAATTAAACAAAATAATTATTGAATTTAAATCGGTTGTAAGATTATGAGACTGACCACTATACTTTATCTCATAGGTAAGCCACACCAGTAAATTAATTTCAGTTTTGTTATGAAATAAAGTATCCATATTCTAAGAAATAACATATTTCATGTGAATAGTACCTATATTATGTAGAAGGTTAAGCAGAGGTACTGCTTAACCTGTAATGAAAAAGGAAAATGAGTGTACTTGTAATAGGTAAAGTAAATATGTATTTTTTGTAAATATTGTATAGTAACTAGATATAAATTTGTACTTCAAACAAACGAAAGTTGTGTATATATTAATGTGACCCGTTTATAGGTAATAAGTAATTTATGTAATAGTAGTATAGGTAATAATCATTTAAAATGCACGTTTTTGAAAATGTAAATGTTATTTTCTGTAGGTAATAAACATTTATGAATGAAGAAACACTAAACTTTCTAGTTTTTTTTTTGTTTGATTAGCACATATTGGTGGATATTCATTAATGTGTGTACTTAAATTTGTTCAGTAGGCGTAATAATATTTTATTTAAATAATATTTGTATGCCACTTTGTGTCAGAACACAGAGACACAATATACATTTGTAACAACTAAATTATTCCTGTGTACACAAATAAACTATTTGTATTTGATTATGAATCGACTAAATTTTTATTATTTACCGATTAGTTTGTTCTCCCATCACTAGTTACATCAATACTCTATGCATCTTTAGTTTGGCAACATTGATTTCGCCGATTCCACGATTTTCAATGGTGGATGCGGCTGTCGGCTTGTCAACCAAATCTTAATTGATTTTACTGAATTTAGTAAGGAATTTCTCTTGTGCTACGTTAAACTACAAAGTAAAATATTAAAATGCGACGCAACATGGGCCGCCGCGGTAACAACAATTCTGGTGGAAAAGGACCTCTGATGACTGGGCATTTACAGGTACGTAATTACTCATTCACTTTTATCACCATGTATTGATTTAAGTACCATGAGAAAACGCTTACAGCGTTTCTCTGATAAAATTGATATTACGACACAAAATTATCTATAACAACGTAAAGTTAAGACGATGGGTTCAAATGTATCATCCATTGTCCGTTTGATTGAACTTGAACAAATCACGCAGCGTGAAACTATCATCTTCCGATCATTTTAGTTTGAATCTAAAAAGACCACGCAACAACCTAAATTTTGTATTGCAATTTTGATCGATCAAAACACTAATTGAAAGTATAATATCGAGTATATTTTCAAATTATTAGCCGACAACCTGAAAAATGTACCTACCTAATTTAAAAAGTGGGCCAAATTCCTCAACGACCTTTTGCATTGTTCTGCTTGATTATTTTAATAAATGCATGTTTTAATTTATGGCATGAGGAAAGTCACAGAATAGTTTAATAATTTAATTCGAATTTTATTACTAACACATATTCCTGGCAAAATTATGAGTATACAATTGTACATGTGGATGGATGGATGGAGAGGAAACCAAAGAAAAGATGGATGGATTGTGTGAGGAAAAATACATGACAGCTGATAGGATAAAATGGAAGAAAAAAATAATTGTTGTGCAGACCCCAAGTAAAAAGGGGCAAGAGCAGGAAGATATGTTTTAATTTATAACTAAAATCATAGTAAAAACATTGGTCTTTGCAAAATTGATTCACTCTGATCCATGTACTAGTCTGAATATGGAGGAACAGTGTTCCTCATTCTCAGTACATGTCTTCTATATATGTATATACTAGCTTTTGCCCGTGGCTTCGCTCCCATCAACTGACTATTCTGCTCTACTCAACTCCACTCTACTCTACCCTACTACCAACATTTTTAATTTTTTTTTTCATATGATCTTTCTACTGACAATAACAAAGACAAAAAAAAAAAATGTGAAATTAGTCCAACCATTCATGTGTGATGGTGTGACCAAGAGAAATAAGGTTAAATTTTAATGTATATAGACAAGCAAAATACCACTCGCTGATTAATCACGAAATCTCAAAAAATAAAACAATTTGAAATTTCGCAGGTAGGTTTCTTACAGGGTGTAGACATCTTTTAACAACGGATTTTAAGAAACTCCATCTAAGAGGGTAAAATAGGGGTTGGAAGTTTGTATGAAAGTCCTATGTTTTTGAAGTAAGAGATTTATAATTTAAAACATATGCTCTATAGATGGTATGGAGGTGTACTAATAATGTATCTTTAGAAATCAATCCTCTTTTGGGGTTAAAACAGGGGATGGTAGTTTGTATGAAATTCCAATGTTAATGGCAGAAGGATTTTAATTCATTAAACCCCAAGCAAGCACAATGAGAAAGTGAATACTGGCATTTGTATTCACTTTCTCATTGTCTTTGTATTGTGTCTCCAATTACAGTATTCAAAAGGTTAAATGGTGTTTAAGTATAAGAATTATTGAAAACACCTACATATTTACTATTATAAGGAGGGATGTTTTATTATACAGTAATAAAAGGAGAAACACTAACATATCAATGCATTGCCGAAACTATTGGGACTAGGGGTGTGTAATTTTGCAAAAGGCTTCTTTTTATGATGTAAGTGAACACTAAGAGAGGATTTTCAAAAATTCACTCCCAAAACTATGGACAAATCTACTTTTACACGGGCGAAGACACTGGCAGAAGCTAGATATATATAAAACTATAGTAGAAACTTTGGTTTTTAGTAAAATTGATTCACTCTGATCCCAGTTTTAGTCTGAACAGTGTTATGGTGGGTTATTGAGTATGAAGAACACTTTATTTCTCGTTCTCAGTACACATTATGCCATTGTTCAGTAGTTATGAAAGAAAGAAAAGAGTAAATGTGAAATTGACAACACAGAATACATTTAACAATTGTATATTTCCCAGGATATAGACTTGGAGTTGGAACTGTTGAAACGCAAGCGTGAAATGATTGAGCAGCAACAACAGTTGCTTGTCATGGAGCAGCAGTTCCAGACTTCGGTATGAAACAACACGATTTATAATAACCATAGCTGTTTCTTGCAGGCACATAATTCTCTTTATCCCTCATTTTTTTTAGCATTTGTAAGCTTTTAATAGATAAATTCGCAAAATAGTATAACTAATGCTTTCAGTTGTAAAATTTTACCAAAATATTTAACCAGCAATGATTAGAATATAAGATACAGCGACTTCATTCAGAAGAGATTGCGTAGAGAGGCAGAGCGTGTTACAGCTTAGACGCCATATTGATTATCTTCAGTATCACTCATTATAAGTTTGTTGAAAAATACACCTAGTTTGATACTACACCTAGTATTGAACTTGCATATTTTACCCAACAAAGTTATTAAATTCTCTTTTAAAGTGTAATTACTTAAGATGATGTCAGTTCTACATTGACCTTCTCTTGATCAGATGTTATCTATACCCATAGTGATGACCAAATATTATGTGTATGTTAGGTTATGTATATTCTGATCCATAGAAGACACACAACAATTACCTACTTTATATAATAAAAGATGTAATTACAACTATTTTTTGCTTGTGTGGTAGATTCCAAATCTAAAGATATTTGCTAAGTAAAGAAGCTGTCAACAGCAGAGTCGTTTTTTAAATTTATCTATGGCACAATGTTTATCATCATGTTGAGAAAGCCCAAAGAATGTAAAAGTGGTAACTGGAACCACAACATTTTGATTGTCAGGCTTCTTCAGCATGCCAATATGTGTCTATAGGTCTATGGAATTTAAGAAGCTGAATCTTGTTGTGGTCAACACTTTGCTTTGCGACTGTTTTTAGATATTGGAATTTAGCACATTTTCTCTTTGTAAATTAGTAACTTGAGGTGAACATAAATCTGATGTTTTTCATTAGATCAGTTCATCTCCAAATATGCTGAAGTGTCAAAACCATTCATCTGATTATTTGATTAATGAACTAAAAAAAAAAACGATTAGTCCCTCAACCTGAGCATCAGGTAATCAGATTGAATGGCCCACGAAAGACAAAATTTTCGGCATATTGTTATAATATAAATCATCATCTTTTTGTAATTGAATTTCAGAGACATTCATATGATCAAATGCGATATGATGAACCAGTTCAACATGGTTCTAATCGCGATTTTGCCCACTTGTACGAAACCGGACCCAAACACAGAGCACAGTTTGGCAGAAAACGCCAAGCTGAACACCAATGGCAGTATGACAGTGCCCCTAAAAGAACTCCTCAAAAAAAGAAAAATCCGCCCCAATTATCAATGAACCAATATGGCTCGGGTAATAAGAATTTTAGACCCCAAAAACCTCACCAAGGTCAAGGTTTTAACCAAGGTTCAAAGTTCTCTCCTAGAGGGCCTGCGCCTCTCATGGCAGTAAAGGTACCAAAGCAATCTATCGGCCAAAAGATTGCAAACCAGAAAGCTCCACCAAAGACGGCTAACAAAGACTTCACGCCGTCTAAAGTATCAAAGCAGAAGGGGGCACCTGCTCCCAATAAACTGGCGTCTCTACCTGTCTCTGAACGTAAAAGTTTGGTGGCGGCTGCGAGCAAGTCCAGCAACGACGTGTCGCGCATGCTGCTGCCTGACCGCGTGCCCTCGCAGCAGGTCAGCGGCCGCTTGGAATTGGCTTTGGGTGCGATCATGAAAAACATACGGGCAATGATCCTTGCCCAACCTCAGCATGCTTCTGTGTTACGCTCAAGCCAGCAACAGCGTGTTATGAAACAGACTGTTCGTGAGCGTATCCGAACCGTCATGTTAGGCAAAGTGGTTGGCAGCCTGAATGATATCCTCGCTATTTATCGAGAGGAGTTCCCTGAAGAGACCGATGCTGATATACTGAACATAGCTCTAGAAGCCGGGGGCTCAGCTCCAGACCAAAACCTCAGTATTAAATTTATTAAGACAGGTAGTTATTGATTCATTTTTTTTACATATCAAGCCCAACTTTTAATATATCTTTTAAATATCTAGTAAAGATATTTATCATTTTTTTATATCAAAATCTTAACATTTTGTTTATGTAAAAGTATATATATAAATTCATTGACTGGTCTGTTAGTCTAGTGGTTAGTAGCCCTGACCGGAGGTCGTGGGTTCGATTCCCACCCTAGACAAATGTTTGTGTGATGAGCAAAATCATTTGTTCTGTGTCTGGGTGTATTTTAAATGTGTATGTATTTAGAAATATATAAGTATGTTTATCAGTTGTCTAGTACTCATAGCACAAGCTCTGCTTAGTTTGGGACTAGATGGCGTTGTGTGAAAGTTGAGGAATATTATAATGTATTGTCTATTTAGGAAACATAAAAAAGCGTATCTATCGGTGTCTAAACCTTTAGGAGAGGGGCAGAATTTTACGACTGCTTTTTTATATTTCTTGGTAATATCAAAATTATTTCTATGCTTAGATTATTTATAATAGAATCCTAAGACTTTTGAACTTTGACATAATATCTTGCTTTCAGAAGATCCCGGTGAATTCTTCAAAACCAACATGAATACCCTTCTTGAGACTCATCTGAATGAAATGTTTTCTAAAGTAAGTTTTATTGGTATAACTATTAACATAGTATAATCAAATTATATTTTCTATATTCATAATATTAACAAAATCCATTTTGTTTTTTAGCTTGAAGAACTATATTCTGCTCCAGCAGATAATACACCATCTGAAGAACAGACTAACCTTGAAAATAATAAAGAGAGTGACCTCGAAAATAATAAGGAGAGTGTACTTGAAATGAATAAAGAGAATGATCTTGAAAATAAAGACGAAAGTGAACTTGAAAATAAAGAAGAGAGTGAACTTGAAAATAAAGAGGAGAGTGCACTTGAAAATAAAGAGGAGGGTGTACTTGAAAATAAAGAGGAGGGTGTACTTGAAAACAAAGAGGAGAGTGTACTTGAAAATAAAGAGGAGGGTGTACTTGAAAATAATAAAGAGGATGATCTTGAAAATAATAAAGAAAATGATCTTGAAAATAATATGGAGACTGAACAAGAAAAGAACAAAGAGAGTGACCTTGAAAAGAATAAAGGTCAAACTAAAGTAGTGCTTGACCTCGAAAAGAATAGAGAAGAGCATAACAAAAACAGAGAATTCACCCAAGAGTACAAAGAATTTCTGAATACGACCATAACAGTGTACGATGTCAAGCGGGTCATACCTAAACTCATTAAAAGATATGTACCGGTAAGTTCATCATCATTTTTTATTCTGTGAGTGGGTTTTTATCGTATCATTTTTTCTGTGGGTGGGGGACTTTATCCAATAGAAGAGAAATTGCAATTTGTAGGCTTGTTTTTTTTATTGCTTCCGTGGAAACGCGACATATCGACACCTGCAAGGAATAAAATTGTAACTAATATTTAGGAACTTTAGAAGATGAGGATGTGTAACTAAATATACCCTTTTATGAACTTCAGTTGCCTCTCACTTACAATGTTTTTACACTATTCAAATCCTTACGTAAAGAAATTTAGCCACAGGACTGAGTGAAAAAAAAATCTGCATTTTTTGTACAGCAAGAATATAATTGTAACTCAAAACTGCCTAAAACTGAGTTACGATGTTATTCCTTGCAGGTGTCGATATCACGGTACATATAAATATCAACTTTATTGGTTATTTTCTTTTCCAGTACATTGTCAAGCTTATGAGCCTCGACACAACCTACCAAAATACAAAGGCAATTATAACAAAGAAGGCCAATGAGAAGGCGGCCAAGATGTTTGGTGTTGGTACTAAGGTTACAGAAATTGGTCAAGGAGATAGTACCGCTGCTGCTACTCCAAAGAAGAGTGCAGCTGAGTCCCGCCAGTTTTACAATTTGCCTTATTATGTCAAGGTAAGCAAGATAAGGTCCTTTTTAGAAGTTGAAGCTCAATAGATCCGGTTGTGGCCGGCGTGCTACCCATTCTGGGGCCAGTACCTGCTAGAGCTAAGGCAGTGACCCTGGAATATCGGTAGGGCAACAAAAGTCTGACACTTCCTCTCGTTCTATCCATACCACCATAAAAAAAGGCTTGAGTTTTTCTGGGAAACTACCAGAACACCTAGTAGTAAAGGTCTGATTCTTTGTGTGTGTGGTTTTGGCTAACAGAGTCATCCTAGCTCTGCCTAAAAAAAGCATCATGAATAAACTGGAGTATTTTTTTTAAGCTAGTGCTTGACTGCGATCCCACCTGATGGCCTGTTGGCTTGGTGATTGACCCTATAAACTTGTATTTCAGATCATGGGTCGCCCTTCACTGCCAAAGAGGAGGGTGATGCAAACATTCCTGAGCCAGTTCAACCCGCAGACTGTTAAGAAACATAGGACTGTCCACAACTTGCTGTTTGTTGGGTTCAATGAAAAATCTGATTTCGATGTAATAGTTGGCGCTGACGGAACTGTTATTGGTAAGTTTACTATGTTTTCGTGAAGTCAATATCCATGGTTTAATAGTGTCACATCTCTTTACAACAAATTGTTATAACTTTAAAAAAAGCAGATTTACTAAAATAAGTAAATTTGAACTTGATTGTAAATATTCCTGATTTTCAAAAACACACATAAACGCACGGTTTTTGCCATTGGGGTAGGATTCTTTAAAGGATATATTTTGTGTTTGTGTGTGGAAAATGTTGGGCTGCAAAAGGACACAAACAAAATCTTAAAATACCTGTATTAATTATATTTCTACTTGTAGGACGAAATACGCTCAGCATAAGAATCTGCCCGAAGGCGTCGGGACCTAAGGAATCAAATGGAGAAAACGCTAATGATGTTAGCCAGGACGAAGTTAAAGCAGAGGAACAGAAGGATGGCGATATTATTTCTCCTGAGTTAGACGGCCAGATAACGGACCTACTATCATCTATAAGGAAGTCAGAGGAAGAAGACACAGCTAAAGAGAATGGTGTGGTCAACGAAAATAATACTGGCGAAGATCAAGCACAAGCTGAAAATAATGCTGATGATGTGGAAATGGAAGGAGAGGGAGACATTGAAAATGCTGGCGATGAAGAAAATATTGATGAAAATATGACTGAAGAAAACCAAGAAGAAGAATTTTCTGAAGATGTTGAGACACAAAATTCAGAAGAAGCTAAAGAAACAGGAGAGCCAGAAGTAACTGACGATTTGAATAAAGAGAAAAATTCACAAGAAGCAAATGAAGGGGAGACTCAGAAGTCTTCTGAAAAAACGCCCACAAAGACTGGAGAGCAGTCTGATGATAAAGTGGGAGAATTGAAAAATGTGACTGGTAGATCTACGCCGGCACGAACATCTGCAAGACTTGCTAATGTCACGCCAAGCACTATCCGTACTCGACGCGCGAGCAGGGTAGCTCCGCAGAACTAGGTCGTAGTATATTTTAAACAGTAGCACGTAGAGCTATATTTGTATGGTAAGAGCTTGCTTTTATGAGAGATCTTTTCAAATAGGTTAGTTTAGCAACAGGTAAGAAAGATACCTACAAATAATTTTAAAAACATTAATTACGTATTTTGAGCTATGTAACTAAGAGTTTTCAATTTCATTCAATTTTTATCTTACTTGTAATGGTATATCGTAAACTTGTTACGATGATAATTATATTTCATGGCCCTTTGCGTTTCAAGCTAGATGTATCTAGGTTTTTTTTAAATTAAAATATGGAATAGGAATATGTTTATTGTAATTTAATTCTACTTTTAGCGTAGTCACAATTTTTAAAACGACAAGAATGTATGACCAGAAACATCAAAATTACATCTTTCTAACATAAGACGTAATTTTTACCTATACAGTTATTAATTGGTGATTTTTTAAACTGAATTAATTTAGAAACTGAAAAATGTTAGAATATGTTTAATTTCATTCCCTAATTGTGTTTTATCATTTACCTGTTACCAATTTCCAATAATAATTATGTATCACCTATGTGCGTTTTTTATTTAGTAGGTATAAGTGCAATCTACCTTACAAGGCATATAAATAGCCAAATATCAATGTTGGATTCCATAATCACAATTATATGGTCACAATTGCAGCTAAATCACTAAAAGAGTTATGAGCATACATGTGGATAGGTGGAGAGGGAGAGGGAGGTCAAATAAAAGATATATGGATTGTGTGAAGAGTGATATGAAAGAAAAGAATTTAGTGATAGCTTGATGAGTGACAGGGCAGAATGGAAGAAAAAAACGTATTGCGCTGACCCCAAATAAAACGGAACAAGGGCAGGAAGATGATGAATTGCAGCTAAATCATACACATAATAATAAAGCCTAGGTGCGAGTTATATTTTAAAAAGGAAGTGTGAGGGTAGTGTAAAGTTCATTGGAGGATATGTGGTCATTTTTAATCATTTGATTCGAGGTCCCATAAAATTAAAAGGGATTTTTTAACTGTTCCTAAATTTACTTACTTTTTCTCGCCATTGAAGTTTTTGAAAAAGAATGATACGCACCATAAGCTGGTTGATGTAGTACTCGTAGGTGATGGTGTCGGTGACGGGGTCCAGCGCCGTCTGCATCATCTCGTCGAACTCCTCCTATTATGATGTAGCAGAGCAAAAAAAAATCTAAAATCAATTGATTCAAACTATGAAGTCGGCAATATAGTAACTATGAAGCAAGTCAATTGGCAGCAGGGTTCGAAAGAGTTACCGCGTGCCTGGACCGCAAAGGGCAAGTAAAAGAATACAGGCGCCATCCATGAACTGACAAAATTCGTGTTTCTTACCAGATTTTAGGGTACATTTTAGAGGTTTCCGATTTCGGATATGCACCAGCTGTTATACCTACTTCTTTAGCAATTAATTTTCCAAGATCTGTTTATGCTCGTTACAAACATATTGCTGACCTGTGTAAAAGGTTCTCCCTCTTCAAGCATTAGTTGAGTGAACCGTTCCTTGGTGATATAGCCTCGTCCCTCCTCGTCGAAATAACGGAACGCTGCCAACAAAACCTCCGCGCTTGCCGGGTAGAATCTACACGACAATATTGAGTCTCAATTTCCAATAGTAAATATTTATGGGCCAGATAAATTTGTAGTAGCTGTCATTGACCCTCTTACGTATATATAACACAAATTTGACAAATATCTCTGTATGTTACTATGTACATAACAAATATTTGCATGCTAATACTTAGCGAAACATGTTTGCTCTTAATTGTTCTCTTTTACCATCTTGTACACCGTGTTTTTAGCAAATAAATATATTATTTTATTTTTTATATTATTATTATAATATTACACAACTATCACACAATGCCGTCTAGTCCCAAGCTAAACAGAGCCTGTGTTATGAGAGTACTAGAGAACTGATAAACATACTTATATATTTCTAAACACATACATATTATAGATAAATTACACCCATACAGAACAAATGATTGTGCTCATCACACAAACATTTGCCCTGGGTGGGAATCGATCCCACGACCTCCGGCATGCAAGCAGTCAGGGCCACTAACACAGACCAACCGTATATACCTATATATTGATATTCATAATTGGACGTTTTTACATTTTTCACTCGCTCAATTTAAGGTAAACTAGTCGCAACACAATCTAACGCGTACGCGCATAGCACGCACACATAGAATCCATTGTTCGTTCAATTTTATACTTTAACCAGACTTATCTTGGTACTTGAAGGTATTATTTTATTTTTCTAGTGTTGATTGAGTGAAGTTTGTGTTTTTGGTATTAGTGATTACTGATTACAGTTCAATACGTTGGTACCTATATAATTACCCAATTTCAAACGCTAGCCGTAAGTAAAAAATAAGTAGGTATATGGTACCTACTTATTTTTCACGACGTTGCCGAGAAATATCGACCAGATTTCTTTGTACACCTACGATTATTTCCTAAGTCATTTTTACTGATTAAAAATATTATTATTTTTATGTTTGTTTTGTATGGGATGCCACAAAATGAAATAGGTACTTGAATTTAATTTATCTGACAACACAACCCCCTTTGATATTCAGAATAGTCTTCAAACTATCTAAGAAGGAAGTAAGTAAAATAAAATACTTGATCTGTTCGTTAAAAATACCCTTAAATATATATATATATGGGGGCTGTATTATATATAACTATTTTATGACTTTGAAGCTAAAAATGTGCACTGGATTTAGCTTACGCAAAACTATTTGAGACCCCTTTTTTGTAATTTTCTTCGATTAGTGCGTTGATTAAATCGTATGTATTTATATGAAAATTTTATATGAGACCATAATATTTTTTTATGTAATCCTGGAGATTAATATATTGCTTTTTATTTGATACTATGACATCTTCATAGTTATGATTCCTAGTGCATTATAATGGAACCCGAAAAATCGAGATATTTTTCGAAAAATGAAAAAGCGTCCTTAAAAAACGGAAATGAACACACCTGTGTTCACCTCACCACCTCAGCTTTACCTACCTAGGTAAAGCTGTTGAATCGAAATCTATCATGATCCTTTACATTTTCTGGTAATTAGTTCGTTGTTTATTTCTTTAGATAACTACGCAGAGATATTACGAAAAAGTAATCTACGGAAAATACATCTGGTGCCATATTTATTTTCAATTTTAATACCTATTGTTGTACAAAATAAAGTCAATACATATAATATGCCTTTCCGTTACTTCTCATAAACTAGGTACGGATACCGACACGGATCTTGAGCGCTGACTTCTACATTTATACTTGCGAAGAAGCACGCAGAAGTGAAATATCGGATCTCTTTAGTGGTATGAAAAGAGATGCGGGGGTGGGGAATGCAATCCTTGTACAGTGATTGGCTCGCCGATGTGTACGATGCGCAAAGCGATCCCAGCTCTTTCGCCGAGCGCTCATGATTCGTGCCGCTATCTATACCTACGCAACAGATTTTGATACGGTTTTTACTAATAGAAATCGCTATAAAGATGGTAGGTTTGTGCATCATATGGTCCTGTGCGTAGCCGGGGTAGGAAACTAGTGAGATATTCGCAGACAGAATAACATTGTTTAACTATTTTCAGTAAATTATACCTACCTACTGCATGTAAGGCTAATAATTCCAACTCACTCACCTTAGCTGAATTGATCATAATAATGTGTATGCAGGCAGGTAGTGGAAACAGTTTAAAGAGTAGGTACCACAGCTCATGTCACTATTTTACATGAATCGGTAGCCTATGTTCTAAAACTAGATATGCCAAAGTGCACACCTGCACTTTAGAGGTCTTAATTAGTGCCACCCAATGATTTAGACCACGTTCAACTGAGCCGCGTTGGCCCTAAACTGTAATTTTAGGGCCAGCGCGCTAGTGCCATTTAGTCGCACGTTTGGCCTGGTCCTTACGCTAGTAATATATATGTCAATGGTCCAACCGATACTGCACTTAATGTAGCCACTTAGAGGCCCAAATAGTTTAACGTTATTACCATCGATTAAAAAATAATAAGGCAACAAAATAACCACCCAACCAAACCCTAATCCTAACAAATTGCTGAGTAAGATTTCACTCAGTAATTGAGTTATGTGGAAGGAACCTATCGTGACGTAAAGCTAGCAAGGTATAAAAGTACTAAACCTGTGTTCCACCATAGCCTTGCACAAGTAAGGTAGAAAGTATGCAAGCGGGACATTTCCCGTCGCTTCTTTATTTTCCGTTGCCAAGATCACCTCTTGCACTTCAGCTTCGGTAGGACAACATCCTGCAGTACAAATAGTTTATTAGGAAATAGATTCTAAAATAAGGTAGGAGACTAAAAATAAATTCTTTGGGTTGGGGTAGACTAAGCAAGTGCTAGGTCATAGATCTATCTTATTTATTTATTTATACTTCATGTACGGTAGTGTTACTTAGTATCTTATCGCTTACGTATGTAAATATTTTAAAATAGATACCTAAAGATCGCAGTATGGTCCCAATTTCTCTAACATCGACTACTTGTTTTGCAGAATGATCAAATACCTCAAATGCGTCCATAATTCTCTTTTCCAAATCGTTATTAGGATAAACTGGAAAGTTTAACGAAAGTTATTGAGTGAGTAGGTAAAACTTTATATCATGATATTAAAAAAACTGAAACTGAATTACTTTTCTCAAATTCTTTTTTTGCGGTAGTTGTCATTTTTACTTAAATTTAATGAGATTCACAAAAATATTGAAAATGTTATGCAAGACAGTACACTAGATTAACATTATATCAATTTGATTTGTATCCAAGCAACAAAACGAACCGCCATAAATTCCCGCATTTTTCATGTTCGATTGACAAATAAAATAATTAGCTCTATCACTCTATGCATCCATCACTATGGGTGGGTACAAGACTACGATGTTTGATTTTAGTCGATTGTTTGGTCTTTCATAGACAATAGAAGTTGGTTCCATCCTTAACTTTCCGCATCCGGATCCGTTACGTGTTGTTGAGCGGCCATCTTAGTTTTGGCTTGGCGCTTTCTCATTGTAAAATTTCGCGAGTAATGTTTGATTACACTTAATTTGCGTAATTACAGTGTGTGAATTCTAAAATAGTGATTTGTGAACAGCGCTAAACATTAAAATTGAACTATGGATCCCTCAAAGATGAAAGTTGTGGATCTAAGATCTGAGCTTGGCGCCCTCGGTTTGGACACCAAAGGGAATAAGCCGGCTTTAGTTGAAAGATTGAAGAAAGCATTAGAAGCAAAGTCAGGAAAAGGTAAAACATGCTCGTTTTACAACGATGACCACAAGGAATCAATTTTGTATTCATTTTCATGATTCCACCTATAATCAAATCAATAATAATCGTACAGGCACGTGTACAATTTTGGCGAGTAAAACTGTTTGATGAGTTTACAACGCTTCGTTTCACAATTTTCCCATGACGTCATGTCGTCATAACTCAGGAAAAAATACTGTAATGATAGTAATATTGGCTACTTTTCTGGTTTTGGGGGGAAATTTTTGGCTAACACCATCAACTTTTTATGTTGTCGGCTCAATTATAACCATGATGTCACATTTTGGTGTTAAAGTAATAAAAGTAAGGTCGTTGGATGTTAGAATTGGCTGTTATTGTTAATATATTTAGTCCTTTAAAACAGAAACTAAAACAGTTATCATAAAGATCTCAACGAAAACATTAATTTTGTTAGAAGTGTCACTACAACCTCAAGGTTTTATTCAATATTCACATCATTAATGGTATTTGTAAAGGCCTATAATAAGTAATTAATATTCCCTTCGATAAAGCTAACTTCCCAAGATTTCATGAGTTTTTTTACCATTTGATTTTTATCTTCAGCATGTGTATTTAGACTCGCTTGTTGGTCTAGTGGTTAGTGGCACTGACTGCTATGCTTGGTTTTGGGTTCGATTACCACCCAAGAAAAATGTATATGTGATGAGCACAATCATTTGTTGTGTTTGGGTGTAATTTAACTGTAATATATTGTCTAGTACTCATAACACAAGCTATGCTTAGTGTGGGACTAGATGGCATTGTGTGAAAGTTGTGGAATATTATTATTACTATAGGTAATCCTGGGTTTTTAAAATAGATCTATTATGAACTAGGAATTGTAACTGAATAAGTTATTTACAGTATATATCATTTATTTCTCAAATGTTTAATAGTTAAATACATAATCATTTGAGAAGAAACAAAGTTTTAACTATATATAGTAATCAAAAGTGCCGAGTGCATATGCTTCTAATCTAATTACTATCTAATGGGTGGGTACATTGCAAAAAATAATTCAAACATCCTGTCATACACATTGAGTGCAAAGCTCTTTATCAGTACTGTACAGTAATTTCATTGAACTATTGGTCAATTGAATAATTGGTTATGATTACTTTAAACATAGTTTTTTCAAAGGGATGAATAGTTTGATCAGGTGTTATGATTTGTATGCACTTAGCTTATCATCTCACTACCATACACTCATACAAATATTTCTTTCTTTTAAACCTTTTGAGTAGCGTAATTAGAGACACAATAGAAAGACAATCACCGAGCAAACACCGGTGTTTGCTCAGACATTTAGGGTTTTAATTAATTAAAATAATAGTCTAGATTCCAGTATTGACTAGGTTAGCACATGCAAACATTTTCCTGAGTTGATAACAATAATAATGACAATAGTAACATTTATTTTATCACTAACCAGCTATACATATAAAAGTCATGAAGGTAAATAGTTGACCTTGCTGATAAAGTTGTATTGGTATAAAAGGAATCCTTTTTATAGACTAAAAATGTAAAAACAAAACTTCTTGAGAATTAATAATTTGAGTACCAAGGGCTCACTACCTTTGAATTTATTATCAAATTATATTTTTAACACTCAAGTACTATCATGCAGTCATTCTTGATATAAGTATATAATGAATAGCTGTTTGTTAGTCTCGCTAAAACTCGAGAACGGCTGGACCAATTTGGCTAATTTCGTTCAAAATATTTGTGATAGTCCAGGGAAGGTTTAAATGGTGAGAAAAAATTAAAAAAAAAAAAAATCGAAATAAACCGAATACAACACCATCTCTAATTAAAATGTCAATAAAAAAATGAATTTGTAGATGGCGTTATCCTTACTATTAGAGGGTACGAAGTTCGCCGAGTCAGCTTATTTATGATATATTACTCAATATTTTTTTAGTGAGTCAAAAAAATTCTTTCCTTGCGTTAAGTGTAAAATAAAAACAGCCTTTACTACTGCATTGAGTTTATGATAAAGTTTTGAAGTCATGATTGTTCTGCTGCAAAAAAGGAGCAGATATTTCACTACTTTTACCCAATTCCAAAAAAGGACGAGGTTAACTATTTGCGCGTATAGGGGTATTATTATTACGTAATTGCGCGTTTTTTAGTAAAATCAACAAAACAAGAAAAAAAAACTTTCTGTATTTTTTTAGGAAAAACGAAGATAAAGGCCAAAATTTTCGGTTGAATAAATTTCGTACACTCGTGTGTACAGTACAATTTAGCATTTTTCAAATTCATTAAAGTTATACAGAAATATGTACAATTGGCGCTTGAGTAGTGTCAATTTCTGCTCCAGATACTATGCCTCAATCTTGCATCGAGGTGCAAGATTGAGGCATAGTTTACTTTAATTATGCTAAGATACTATAAAACTAGTACATCATCATTGTCCACAGACTTATTGCATTTACTGCTAAACATGATAATTAGATAAATTTTGCATACAACTTGTTTAACATTTCACATGTTGATCACTACTTGTGCTAACCTCATCTTTTACCCAAGCCAGTTATTAGATGAAACCTCTAAAAAATTCATTCATGTCCTCATTTATTAACATTTCCACATGGTTTTCTTACTCATAAATGTTAATTCTCATTTGCTAACCTCTACTTGTGTTTATCTCCACTTATTAACTTCTCCCATGCTTGTTCACAGCAATACCCGACACGTCTATCCTGGACACGTCAACGGAGGACGCTGAGGAGCCGGCAACTCCAAAGCGTCCTACCCCCGCCGCTCGGACAACGCGGCGGTCATCATCGTCGCGACTTGCTGCTACACCAGCTAAAATACCTGTAAGATGGCTAACCTTCCTTTTATTTTTGACAGAGAACTAATCAGTATAGTTAAAAATTTTAAAGTTTGGATTAATCTTATTTAATTTAAGTCAAGGAAATGGTATTTGATAAAACATTCCATTTTTTTTTAACATTGCTTCAAAATCCACTGATTCCAATACTATACATATGTCTTGAACTTTAGTGCTTAATTAAGTACACCAATTATTTTTGGATTAGATTCAAAACCATAGCACATGCTAAGTAACCTTTATCAGTCATAGCACTAGCACACGAAACGTGTCACCACCATTGGGTAAAAAGTGGTGTTTGTAATTTTATTTAAATATGGTGCTAGCCAAAGTGTAAGCTACAAAGCAATGACTTAATCTTTATCAGTCATAGCGCTAGAACACGAAGTGTCACCACCATTGGGTAAAAAAAGTGGTGTTTGTAATTTTATTTAAATGAGGTGCTAGCCAAAGTGTAAGCTACAAAGCAATGACTTAACCTTTATCAGTCCATAGCACTAGAACACGAAAAGTGTCACCACCATTGGGTAAAAAAAGTGGTGTTTGTAATTTTATTTAAATGAGGTGCTAGCCAAAGTGTAAGCTACAAAGCAATGACTTAAGCTTTATCAGTCATAGCACTAGAACACGAAAAGTGTCACCACCATTGGGTAAAAAAAGTGGTGTTTGTAATTTTATTTAAATGAGGTGCTAGCCAAAGTGTAAGCTACAAAGCAATGACTTGCAAAAAGTTATTTTTATTTTCAAATATTTTCTTGTCCATTTCGCTAGGGTCGTTTACTTACGACCAAATACTCGTCAGCTCTTCTATTACCAATAGGAATTGAAGAGTTACACAAGACAGAAGTATTGGAATAATTTGACGTAAGCGGTTGAAAGGGTCATTGAAGGGGAATCATTTAGGATACAAAGATCATAATTGTAATGACACACCAGTAGCTAAGCGAAATGACTGAATGATGAAAAAATAATAATATGTATAATAAAACATTTAAAAGTTATTTCTTTGGTGGATGACGCATTTGCAAAAGGCCTAAAAGATCGGGTATAAGATTTACCAAGAAAACAAAAAACATAAAACTCTTTGTTTTACAGCCTGTTCGAGAAGAACCTCCTGAGCCAATACCTGAAGAACCAAAGCCAGGCGGTGGGGCGTACTCCCCCAGCCAAGAAGACTCTGACAATGATTCACCACCACCAGCTAAGAAGGCAGCCCCTACTCCTGCACCAGAGCCTGTTAAAGCACCTGAACCTGTCAAAGCCTCTGTACCTGAAAAAGCAGCTTCACCAGAGAAAATTGCTCCAAAACCTGCTGCCGTACCTGAGCCAGTAGCGGCGCCTAAGCCAGTGGCAGCACCGGAACCAGTGACTGCTCCACAACCAGTTGCAGCTCCGCAGCCTGTTGCAGCCCCGCAGCCTGTTGCAGCCCCAAAACCGGTTGCAGCCCCAAAACCGGTTGCTGCCCCGAAACCGGTTGCTGCTCCAGAACCCGTACCTGCGCCGGTACCAGCACCTGTTGTTGAGGACTCTGAGCCTGCTGAAGCTGTTAAGTAAGTAGACTTTTTATGAAATCCACTGGATATTGGAGACCAACCAAAGGGTAAATTTACCATCAGTGGTGCTTATCCAAATGGCAAAATGTGAAGAATTGATCATGTGACATTTCTCTTAATATAATAAATAATGAATAGCTCTTGTCAATCTATATACATATATAAAAGGAGAAACTGACTGACTGACATAACAATGTAAAGCCGAAACGACAGGGTCAAATTTTGCACATGGTTTCCTTTTAAGACGTAGGTGAGCACTAAGAGAGGATTTCCTAAAATTCACCCCCTAAGGGGATGAAACGGGGGTCCATAGTTTATATGGAGAAACCGACTTTGACGCGGGCGAAGCCGCTGGCGGAAGCTAATCTAACATATTTTTAAGTTTTATCATTTTTTTGAAAGATTTGAAAATATAAATACTAATACTAAAATCATCTAATCAAAGAAAACTAAACTAACTAGCGGCTCGTCCCAACATCCGTATCATAGACAGGACTAACTTTGGTTAAACTTTTTTAGTTCAATATTTATTACTGCTGTTAAGGCACGTTTATGTAATGATTCGTGCGTACTTTAGAGCGGCCAACTCGAGGTGCATTTTCATACAATCGCTCTTACGTGATTATGATGTTATTACACATGTTTCTCCAAATATTTTGAATACACAGATATCTAGTGGATATTATCTAGGCTTGCATAGCTAATCAAAATATAAATTTGTATAAAACTAATCCAGTAAACTCCTGAAAATCTGCTATTTTATGTGGACTTTGGCCATCCATAATGGAGGGCCAAAGTCCACTCATATAATAAAAATATAAAAAAGTACATCCATAGAAGCCTTGCACATTTAATCGAGATTCAGAATGACGAAAATTTTTCTCAAAAACTGTAAGGGTTTAAAAAAAAAACACGTATTTCCTGGAACAAGTTTTGTGAAATATTCGAGTAAATCACGGAATTGCCGAATGCTAACAGAGTTTTCAGGCGTTATCTCTCTTTTTTCGCGTTGCCTCTTCATCAAACGTCACGTTGGGTTGCGTTAGATGAAGCAACAAACTTTTAAACCATGCTCGACGTTAACGGTAGGCGAGTAGAGAAGCCCCCCTTGAAGCGGGGAAACCCCGTTTACACAATGGCGATTGGCCTGGGCCCACGTGTAAACGCACCATTACAAATGACCATCACGCAAAAGTTGTGAAAGACCGCGGAGGTGCGCGGGAGCGGGGCGTAGCATCGAGGATATTTGCCCGAACAAGCGTAGGAAGTACAGTCATGGCGCGATTCGATATTCAAAAAGAATAGAATGTGTAGCGACATCTATGGCGCCACATATGAACTAAGCTACGAAATCCTACATCGCACAATTAGAGTCCTCCGCGCGATTTGAACATATACAACAGCCGGAAATTACATCTGGGACAGTTGCCCAGATCAGACAAAACATCCGTCTAGTCGGTGATTCCTCTTTCACACTCTGCAGGCCTAGCCAAGTTACGACCTTTTCGTTTCTCTTTTGTCGATTGCCTCGATTCGGCCACGCCTCCGATCCCTTTGTTCTGACTTCATTTTAGCGCTCAGTCACGTGGTCAGAACAAAGGAATGGGAGGCATGGCCGACTCGAGGCGATCGACGAAAGAGAATCAAAACGAAACGGTTGTAACTTAGCTATCCACACACCTCTAAAATTTTTACGACGTACTCAATAGAATTAAATTTTGATATGAATGATAACAAGTATGGGGTGAGCATGCGGATGCGGCCACCGCAAGACCACAAATCTGCATTATGCTCATATTTGATCTTTACATGTTTGCTGTATGAATTTTAAAAGAAACTTTGATCTATGAGTTTGTTTCGGTATTTCCTCTCAGGGTAGTCAGCTAGGAAGCACTGGCCTCATTTAGTTTAAACTGATAAAAAAATTTACGTGTTAAAGTGTTTTTTATAACCTATTTTCAAAATAAATATCATTCAATATAGTTTGTCGCTTCATCTGAAAGCATCTTTAGGCTAGCTGTACAAAATTTCAAAAACTTTTTGAACAGAAAATTAATAGCTACAGCCTTGCCGATAGATAACCTAAATTACAAACCCAATCATATTAAACTACATGCTACTGTTATTTTAACAATTCAGGCCATAGTGGACACCATAATGACTGACCACTCATTTCAATTACATTTTTCCTGTACTTGATAAAATGTATATTTAATATGAGTTGATAACAGTGAAATGAGTTCATATTTTATTTATGATTATAAGTATCCCATTTTTTATAAACAAACACAGAAGACAGACAGTATAATTTTTAGAGCCTATTAACTGTCCACTACTGAAGTTTAGAACTTCTCCAAGTGTCACTACGATTGATCCTGTCTTCTTAACCATTGGTTTCTCTGCCCAAACAAAAAAAAAATATATAGCGTAGATGTGTATAGCATAGTCGGCCTTAAAATGTTTCCACTGTTGGGACTCAGGCCTCCTCTCTAGGAGAAGGAAAGGGCCGTAATCCACCACTCGGGCCCAGTGCGTATTGGTGAATGTCACATGTCTTCGAAGTTTTGGATCTAGAACATGCCGGTTTCCTCACGATGTTTTCCTTCACCGTTTTGAGAGTAGTGGTGATGAAATAATTACACAAAGCAATGCGCCTGGCTGGGTTTGAACCCGCGACCTACAACGCCTAAGTCGGGGCCGTTACCACTCGGCCACCACTGTTCTCTCTAGATGTGTATACAAACATGTAATTCACATACTGAAGAAACCCAGACCCAGAGCTGCTGTTTGAAGGCCATACATCTATTTGTACCGTTCGGGAATCGGAACACACGCAGCTCAGCAGCCTCACCCACTGCGCCAACCGTGTCATCGCTATGTCATTAACTCATTAATAACATTTTCTCTTTATTAATTTTCAGGAATCAATCGCAAGTGAAAGGTGACGTTGGTAAGTATATTATAAACAATCTTTAATATAATTTGGACATTCTTCTTTTTTTTTTTACCGATGATGGCCGTTTTCATATTCGACCATAAACATAACGACACGATATTGGTGGACTGGTAGTTTCATACATTTTCTCATGAAAGATGTAATTTGCTGATACGACTAGATACTCGAGACTGCTCGGTGGCATAACGCCTACAAGCAAAGTAAAAGTCAAAAAATTTAATTCAAATAAACCATTTACAGGCACATTTGTATTGTCAAGAAGTCAGGCACAAAAATGTTGCTAATTGCACATTCCAAAGCGTAGATCTCTATTGAGAAAAATGTGCAAGAAACTCCACGGACAATATCTCAGGATAAGCTGTTGGTTAAAGGCTTGCGCACACTTGAGACACGACTGTCTTAGACAGACTTGACGACACGACACGGCGCACACCATCAAGACAAAACAGCCTAGCGGCGTACGGCCAGTGTTTCTTACTTAATGGATTTTCTAAAACTGGTGAATTTCTTGCAAAAAATGTGATCACTCGGTGTAAATCAGCACCATAGAACGCATAATTATCAATCTGATACTGACGATGATGGTGCTAACAAAAATGATTCGTCTGAAGACGAATTAATACATAGCTGTTATTGAATAATTTGTATGTTGATTTACCTACTAATGTTAATTTACCCACAAATGGTGTTTTGATCAACTGATTGTTATTAAAGGTAACTAATAACCGAAATGCCTACTTATTTTATTTCGTACAGCACACTTTTGTAGTGGGAAATTTTGCGATTTTATGTGTGGGATAATTTTTTGTTCGTAGTTTTCTGGTGGTTTTAAAAGTTGACTCTAGTGGTAAGTTAGTGTAACTGTTGGCTATCACTGGACGTCTCAAAACAGTCATGTCGCAGACAATTCTTCGGTTTCGTAGACAAGTCTGCGACGTCGTAGACAAGGCTGTCTAAGACAGTCTTGTCTCAAGTGTGCGCAGGCCCTAATATCGATTCGACATCGTCAGATAAATAAAACTATACCAGCCGACCGATATCGTGTCTACCGTTGTCGTCTAGTGTGAAAATGTCGATTTGCTTGTCCTATTGAAAAATAATGTAAATATCGTATTTACGCTTGAATTTATTTTTAAGTTTATTTTTATTTTATTAGTAAAATTTCAAGAGCTTTAAATTGGGTACTATACTTCCTTTTTTCAATTTACGTACATAAAACGAACGCTTGCAAGTACGAAATACGCCTTAGTTCTTACCGTCACATTTTTTGTACTAATCGATTGTCGGTCAAAACGAAGAATGTCCCAATTATCAATATTACAGTATAATAAAATTGAAATTCTATTCTAGAACCAATGGATGTGCAAGAAACCCCAAAAACAGTGGATGAAACTAAACCTGAGAAAAAATATGATGTGGATGATAGGATGGATCATGATGACCGTAAAGAAGAAAAGGGCGAAGAAAATAAAGACAAGAGGGATGAGGTGAGGATAGCATTATGAGTTTATTAGAGACTATAATATTTGCAACAAGACATTTAAATAAACCTTTTTTATTGTCCATTCAACAAAATTTGACTTTTATCATGATAAATGACGGCTGCAGTAAATAGTTGGTAATGTAACCACTTTTTTTGCTTTTAATTCCATCTATATGCCTACGGAATAAAAGTCAAAATCGTTTGAGCGGACAGTAAAGAAGTTTGTTTGAATGTTTATTGCAAAAGGATTGTAGTGACTGGCCCAGCTTTGCACGGGTGTTACAAGTCTTTGAAATTCTCGGCTTTTCTCTACCATAAAACGCATGTATTATTATATCTATATACCTTTTACATGAATCGGTCTGTCTATTGATGAAAATCGCGTAAAAAATCGTTTTTGAGTGTATCACGAACAGACAAATAAACGCGGTGGGGATCTTTGGGGATGTTGTTTTATTTACTTATTAAAATTTTATGATGCACTAGTAAACACTGTACAAAGGCGTACAGTCAAATGGGGTGAAAAAAATTCGGGGGTGAATAGAAACAAAACTTCAAAGGGTATTTTCACGATATTTGAATATTTTTTTCAGAATTTAATTGTATTAATTTATGAATGAATTGTTTTTATTAAAAAGTCAATGCTTTGTTAGACGTCGATAATAGGGTATCAAAGTGAAAAATCAAACCAAAGTTTTGTTTCAATTCACCCCGTTTTACGGTACTTATGTCTCAGGCATGTTTTATCAGGTGTCGTGTGTGTGTAAAGATAAGTAAGGATTTAGCAAATCCTTACTTATCTTTACACACACTTCATAACATAAATAAAAAACATCTCCATTGAGAATACAATGAAGATTGTTAGGAAAACAGTTTTGACTGTATTTAAGCGTGGACGTAGTCTAGCGTCACAATAAAGGGGACCTTGCTTGTTGCAATCCGTGTAGACAGCAGATGTAAAGTATGGATCAGACGGTTGCAATCCAGCATCCCAACAGAGGTCACCTTGGTTGGAGCCTGGTTTATGTTGCGGTTACACGGTCGTAAATCAGTCACTGCGGTTGGGGAAACGCGCTCGCCATCCAAGGACGTTGAAGGTTATGCGTCTGCTGTCTACACGTATTGAAACTAGCAAGGTCACCCCTGTTGGGATGCTGGATTGCAAACGTCTGGTCCACCTTTTATCCAAATTTTGATATGAATTTCAAAGGCGCGTTTTCCCAACCACTGTTTCAACTGCAGTAACTGATTAGTGAACGTGTTGGCGCGTGGATTAGATCCGTGTAGCGGCAACAGAATCCAAACACACGAATCAAGCTTCCACCAAGGTGACCTCTGTTGGAGCGCTGGATTGCGTCGTGTAGCCAATGTTTAATGTTTTCATTATTATTTGCCTTTGTTTATGTAGATTAGGTTCAATTTTGCTTCTAATTTTGTAGACTGTATATTTATAATAGTTCATTCATTGCATAGGATCATTACACACATATTTTTAAACTGTTTGGACAGCCTTAGGTCTTTATAATTTCTAGGCTTAAGTGTCCCACATAGTTTTTCCCGATCTACTGCTTACTTTAGTCCATAAAAAACAAGAAGAAAGTAATCGCAGAACAAAAAAGTGAAGCAGGTAGCGTTCTATTTAGTTTCTACCTACTTCCACAAGAAAGAGCCTAAAGTTTCTGAAGTAGTAATCTTGAATTATAGCATTTATAGCACGAACGAAGCAGTAACGAACCGACGCATAAAAGAAAAATTAACCTTTCGTGTTCCTGCGTCACAAGAATTAACAGAATGAAACTGTTTTTTCCCCATGCAAAATTGACGACACGTTTGGCGCAGTGGCTGAGCGATTGGCTGCTGCTCTATGTGTCGCGGGTTCGATTCCCACACGTATCAAGTATTTGTATGGCCTACATGTAGTTGTTCCGGGGTCTGGGTGTATTGTGTAAGTGAGTTTACATGTTTGTGAACGCGCCCATGATACAGGGGTAATTCACGGTGTGGGGTAACGTTTAAAAAGAATACATTTACTAATGGCCGCCCGAGACACAGAGTCATTCAGTACGCTTTTGATGTAAAAAAATAGACCTAACCTAAACATCTAAAGAATAATTTACCTTTTAATCGCCTACGTCGAATATATCCGACAAACACTCGCGTTTATTCCGCCAGGGTTACCCATTCATGACCAAATACTCCATCTCATCAGCTCTTCTGTCACCTATGGAGATTGAAGAGCTAAACGAGATGGAGTACCCAGTCGTAAACACTCGACCCTGGCGGAAAGAACACGAAAACACTAGTCGGTCCTAAGTGTTTACAAAATCAAGTTGGTTAGGTTTAGAAATGGATCCACGCTTTTAGGCCCACGAAAGGTTAATGCCTCATAATCGATTAAGTCAATTTTACGCCCTAAACATGGCCTATTTGAACTCAACTAACATTTCATTTAGCGTGAACGGGAGATGACTGAAGAAGAAGAATGGGCACAATTGAATGAACGCCTCCGTATTCGCGAGCAAGAGCGCCAGGAGAGGGAACGAAAGCAGGCCGAGGATGATGCTAAACGTATGGAGGATGTAAGCAATGTATGTAGAACTTTAAATAGTTTGTCTTATTTTGGGTAACAGAGGATACACTGTAGTTTGTATAACCTGAAACATAAATCGTATCGCTTCAATCACTTGCAGTTACTAACATTCTTCTAACCTATTCCTTCGATTTTTTAATTAATAATTTGAAGTTTTTCTTTTGTAACGGAATATTTATTAAATCAAGAATTCTAAGTTCTAAAATTGATCTAGAGGTAGAGTCCGTGTTGTTTTTACGTTAATGCGATCGAAACGTTTATCGCGTTTATTCGCTCTGATTGGTTAACAGCTTGGAGCGGGCCAATCAGAGCGCTGAACGTTATAAATGTGTCGATCGCATACTGTGTGCCAGTACAATAATTCGGTCCGAAGGCATATTTTGTAACGCAAAATATAAAAGAATTAGGAAAAATAATATCCAGTTGATTTTGTCCTTGAATAAACATGTATTTTATTAACAACATTAACGTAAAAATGTAATAAGAAACAATTTTTTCTAACTTTGACTTGAAAACATCAATCTTTGACACCGGCCCTAACAGCATTCCGTACTCAAATAAAAATTAATTTTCTGTTTTATGCTGCTTCTCATGCTTGAATGTACTTTTATTTGTTGGTGTTTCATCTTCTTTTTGCTTCGCCTTTGGTTTTAGTATATAAAAAATATATACTTTTTAATTTTGCATGATCAACTTTTTGCTTCATTGTTTATTAATGCTTTTAAATTTTTTAACTGTTTTTTAACTCATGCGTTAGGTTAGGATACAAAAAAATCTGGGTTTCTATTTTCTACTTCATTATTAAGAAAATATATAACAAAAATTAGTACACACGAAGCAATAGACGTACGTAGTCTCTTTTTTTTTTAGCTGGAAGATGACAAAAAAAAAAACAAGTATTTGTTTGGTCCAATATTCATTTTTAGTGTTACTGCCAGTCTGCTTAGTTTGCTTTACGTTCCAGTTTTTTTTTCTATTTTGGCACTACCTACCCTAATTTATTATAGGCTCTGCTTCATGATCAACAACACAAAAATAAAAAAAAATACAATTTCATAACTTGTAATAAAGTACTGCAGTCTCAACCCTTCTAGAATTTATCGATAACACACTTTTTTGGGAAATAACATTTTAAGATTTTGTAATTACCATTCATGTTCATGGTTTAACTTTTATTTCGGACTTGACCGACTTGTTTTTAGCTAGAATATAGAGATCTAAACTTTAAACATTGATAGATAGTATGTAATGGAATATTTATCTAATTGGAACAGGACCCGGTCAAGCTGAACCGTTTGAAGCGCAAGCGCGAAAAGAAGGCTCGCTGGAGCAACTTCTACAGGGCTGTCGAAGTCACTAACGAAGTGCTTTCACTGCCTGAGGTATGTCGCACGTCTAGCCTTCGTACTTTATATACCTTTAGAAATAACAATCACACGAAAATAAACTTTAATTTTAAAGGTCTAAGTTAGAAACTCGATAAATTCATAGATTCAAAGTTAAAGTTACTATTCTACACAATGCAAACATTAGAAAGGGAGAAAGCATTCACTTAGTTCTGTAAATTCCACAGCGAGACGTCAGTACTAAAAAAAATAGTGATTTGTTCAGTTCAGCTATCGTTGAAACATCCCATGCACAAATTCCCAGCAAAACCTGTACATAAAAGGTCCCCAGAAGTAGTTCCATCAAAATGCATGTACTAATCTAGTAACCCTAATGTATCTATGTAAAGTTCTATAAAAATGTGATGGTCATGGAAGAAATGCGCATGGTGTTTGGTACTTTACTGTACAGATGAAAACTCTCTTTATTCATTTGAGATAACATCTGAAACGACGTTGTACATGGTGTTATATGTTTGGTTTCTGTTGGTAGCAATTTTTATCACTCATAAAGTGCTATTTTATCAACAGGAGGCACACAGCAATAAGGAGAAGAAAGAAACGACTGAAGTAAAGGTGGCTGAGCCCGAGATCGACGACAACAAAATTACCCTGTCTTGGTGTGAGTATGTTACTGCTAATACATCATCATTTGCATTCTATGTTGGTTTCCTATCTGACGTCCATAATTGTGGGTAGAGGGGATCGAACAGCGACTTGAATATAATACTTTATTCAACTTAGTGTGTTTAAGTTAATTTTAAAGTGATTATTGGTATTAGTTCATTAAAACCGGAGCGAACGCGTTCGCTCTGTCATTGTCTTTCTATTGTGTTTCTAATTACGCTACTAAAAAGGTTAATAAGGCCCAAGATATTGCAACTCACACTGTTGCAATATAATTATAACTTTGTCTTATATAACTTACAATTTATAGTTCCAAATTTGAATAATTATTCCCAATTCAATTATAATCTAATATTATCTATTTTGGCCAACAGATGACAGTGACCTAAACCAGTACTTGGAAGTACCGGGTCTGAACAGCGTGGTACCGCTAACTGACGGCGCCTTTGCCCACGCATGGGCTGGTACCAGAGCCAGCCATGGTGTTGATGCAGGCAGAGTGTGCTATGAGGTAGAGATTTTTTTTTTATATAATTAGGTTTTTTAGAACTATTTCCCGCATTTGGTCTCATTTTCGAATTGACAGAGAGGTATGAGTGTGTTTGTTACTCCTTCACGCTGAAACTGCTGAAGGGATTTGAATGAAATTTGGCAAACAGGTAGACCATGTCCTGGAACTTATTATCCCAGGAGTAAGCAATTTTCTTTGGATAATTTTCTGCATTCAAGCAGGCGAAGTTCCAGGCCTTCTTTTTTGTAATAGATAGGATGAAAGGCACCAGTAACTATATAGTTACTTCTCAATAATCCTTTTTCTATCTACATAGTTCTTTTTGTTGTTGATTTATAAAGTGATTTTGAAAGATGAAAAATCAAAAGGCCTTTTGTGTTGTTATTTTAGGTGCGCGTGGGCACTACTATTATAAGCGCTGAAAGCTTGGAGAAGGAACCAGTTGTCTCTGGACTGAGAATAGGCTGGTCCACTGATGATTCCTCATTGCATTTGGGTAAGTTAATAATATTTTACTGACATCGATGGAAGGGATTGAGCTGCTAACATTATGGATAATTTTAAATAAACAAAACTAACGAACTGGAAGTGTAGTAATAAGTAGGTTTATCATATATTACTTATAGCACAAGATAGCAGTATGAAAAGTTGTAAAAAAAAAATCTAGGCAAATAAATTATCAGGTGTTGTGGATGATGATCCAATTTTTGCACCACAATTTCTATTTTAAAATATTAAATAAGCTCTGTCTTTTTATAAGTGCCCATTTAGGCCTATTTGAAATAAAATATTTTGAATTTGTACGAGAAGTGGTGACACGGTATTGAGCTAACAGGGAGATTTTTTGATCCATTTACCAGGGTATCTTCAGGGAGGCTTGTCGAGTACCATGATTTTTGATTTCCATCGACTTTTGATCAATCAACTGTCCAATATTTGCATAAGTTATTCACAGAACGACCAAAGTTCATTTATAGTTTTGAGCAGCTTATTTCAAGCACAATGCATAAACGGTATCAAATAATCGAGTATCCAAATAACACATTGGATATAGTGGTTATTTTTATCGGTTGTGTATCATCTGCCTTAGTGTGCTCGTAGCAAGAAAGGTGGCGGGATAAGCGAATCCCCACCTGCCAACCGTTTGTTTATTGAACAGAACGGCTTATGCAAAAAGAATCGGGTTCTTATTAATCAATGTATATAAAAGCGAAATACCACTCACTGATTAATCAGGAAATCTCAGAAACTATAACACCTACAAACTTAAAATTTGTAAGGTAGGTTCCTTATGGGGTGTAGAAATCCGCTAAGAATGGATTTTACGAAACTCCAACCCTAAGGGGGGTTTTTTTTTTTTTTTTTTTAATGGGTGGGAAAATCATCCTAATGACATCCCCGCTCTTGGGCGGAGCGCGAGATAGTGTCAGACTCTTACTAAAAACCCACTCCTGTTCCTTCGTTACCTTCGTCCCAGGGCCCCGGGTTCCGCTTTCACACTACCCGTGGCCCCAGTAGGCTTCGACCCTGCTGGGCCCCTACGATTTGCTGACATCTCCTTGAGGCGCGCGTGGAACAATACGCGCCGTCGACGACTTGGGCTCGGTCCGGACGGTTACCGGACGGTCAGACGGCGAGCCACCCATTGCTCGCCGTCTGCAAGCCCGCGCCTACGGTGGCCGGAAATCGGGATCGGAATCCCGGCGGCGGTTGGAGCGTAAGGACCGTTGCCTCACGCGATCGGCCGCCTCCTTAGCTAGCATTACTGCTTCGCAGAAGGAGGCGACCGCCTGCCACTCCTCCTCGCTCCGGAGCATGGCCTGAACCAAGGCCCGGCGCGAGAGATCACCGCCGCCGATTGCCCCCACGAGGACACGGCGTTGCTCTGCCCAAGCGGGGCACACCTCCACCGTGTGCTCCACCGTGGCCTCCGGGTGGGCCACACAGTGGCGACACCCGGGCGTCGTTTCCGCACGAATCCGGTGCAGGAACCTCCCGAACTTACCGTGTCCGGTGAGGACCTGCGTCATGCGGAATGTGAGGACGCCGTGAGGTCTTTCCAACCACGCCTCAAAGAGGGGACTTACCGCCATAATTGTGGCGTGCCCACCCTAAGGGGGGTAAAACAGGGGTTGGAAGTTTGTATGGAGAAACCAACTTTTAAGAAGCTAGTGTATTAAAAAAATGGTGTGTACTTGGGCTAGAACTTAATATTTATATGAATATTGCAGGCGAAAGTGAACTTAGCTGGGGCTACGAGAGTAGCGGTCGCGCCGTCAACAACAGCGAGTTCAAAGACTTCGGGAAACCACTCAATGAGAAGGATGTTGTTGGTTGTTACTTGGTAAGTATTTAGTTTCCATAGTCTGATATTTTTTTCAGAATTAAAGTAATCTATATTATATTATATAATCAGATGAAGAAATCTACACTATCACAGAGTGTCACTCTGTGATAGTATATATTGTGTTTAGATAGTGACACTCTGTGATAGTATAGATTTCTTCTTCAATTTTAAAGATAAACTTTTTATTTATTTTTTATTGTACACCTTATAAAAATACAGAGAAAACATTTGTAAAAACAAGTGTACACTGCACTTAGTCCAGTCTCGGCATCCATAATTTACAGGATGCTCTGATGTTGATTTTTAGCAAGAACAATAGATAAATTCATGGGCTCTTAGATTGGATTGTTGTATAAACAGCTGCCGATAAGTATCACCACAAAATGCAAAATGTCAGCTGTTGTTACATCAACATCAACAATATGCATTACCCATGACTCGAATATCTCACTCTCTAGTTTTAGCAAGTATTGTAGTATCAATTTGTTTTGTCGCATTATTTTAATAATCTAAAAGAAAATTTTAGAGTAGAGCTATTGTAGTAAAATAAGATTAGTTATTTTGCTATAATAACCACTGGAAGAATATAAAAACTAAAAAATAAACCAACATTAATCTTCACTGGTTCCCTACTAAGTTTCCTCAACAGTTTCTTCAGTAAAGATGACACATCTTACCTTATCCACAGGATCTGGAGTCAAACCCATGCAAGATCTCGTACACACTGAACGGCGCCGAACTAGGCACGGCTTACGAGTTCGACAAGGCAACCCTCAACGGAAAGGCACTGTTCCCGCATCTGCTCACCAAGAACATCTGTTACAAAGTTAACTTTGGATATGACAAGTAAATATATTGGATATTTAAGAATATAATAGTCCGTAAAAATTTCATAAAACACAATTTTTTGAGATCACGTTGTGCAAAATCCAACCAGGGTTTGCGGGATTGTTCGAAAAAATTATCGCGGCCCTGAAACGCAAAGGGCAACTAAAGGAACAACAACTAAAGGGTTTTAGTAAGTCAAAGTCTGAAACTGCCTCTCACTCTCCATCCACAGTAAGAAGAGGATCAGTATTTAGGTCACTGTTCGGTTGTATTTATGGTATTTCAATTGTTTGTATTGCAGGCCTTGTGTTTTGTGATTTTGCTGTTACACAAGTTCAGAAAAAAAAGTGTTTAGTTACATTTTATTACCAACTCTATTGGTTACTATAAAATTGGATTGTTAATATGGTTATTAATCCCATCTAGTACAGCGTAAACGTTCCGTAACAATACAAGTTTACAAAAGACTTACTTGGTTTGATAAAACGGATGCCACTTTGTACTTTTCTTAGTTTAAAAAATTAACTAAGAAAAGTACAAAGTGGCATCTCTCATTAAAAGTGACTTCATAATAATATGTTCGGTTAGGTTTAGCACACGCAATTTAAATCACGCGTACATTCATAATTATTGTCGTACGACGGACGACTACAAACATAGTAGTGTAGACAAATTTAATTTTAGAACACTATTTATAGATTTGTCTAGTCTATGACAGTCTAGACGTCAAGAGGAGGCGAATTTCGACGTTATTTTAAGCTCCCTGTTTGTCTGAGGGGAGGACGCTCCCGCTTGCCACGCACAGAGCGGCGAGTTCGAACCCCGGTATTTGCATATATTTGTGAATATACCTGCCGGGATCAACCCACAGTGCCCTGTGTACTTTGTGGTTTCTATTATAGCAGGGACATTTAATTCCGTATATTCTTGTGTATTCAGTAATGCATGAGGTATCAAGCGGAAATACATTTTTGTGTAGGTTGAAAAATCTTTTATTTCAGGCTAAGAGTTTTATTATTATTCTTATTGGGTAATAATTAGATATTTTTTTTTTATACAAGCTTTTATTTAGTTTCACCTGTCCCAATGTTTGTCTGTAATCAAATCTTGCAAATTAAATTTTATCCACTTCATGGTTACTGAAATTTTGCATGCATGTGTAAATCAGATGACAATGTTAAATTATTATGACATGGAGCTGATCTGATGATGGAAACGGAAGGTGGCCATAGGAAATCGGTAGTTAAACGACATAACCCCATCGAGTTTGGACTCGTATGATTCGTCTCGACGAGTGTTTTAGTGCTAGATGGTAAGGCAGGGTCTGATGATGGAGCTGAAAGATGGCTATAGGAACTCGGTAATTAAACGACACGACCCCATCGAGTTTGGGCTCGTATGATTCGTATTGACAAGTACCTCGGTGCTAGATGGTAACCAGGGACTGATGATAGAGCTGGAAGATGGCCATAGAAACTCGGTAATAAGCGCAATAAGATAATGGTTATAACTTTTTGGAATGGTCTTCCATTTCCATTTTTTTTTTTAATTAATCCATTGCTTGCTATACGATGAGCGCGTATGATGATTGCGTTTGTTGATGATGTCTTGATGAGTATTAATTAAATAGGTATAGACCGCGCTATAAAAGCTTGCTATGAAAAAATGATTTTCATTGAAAACTTGTTTAGGTTTTTCTATATCAAAAAATATCAATTAACTTTGGATTTCTCTTTTCTATGGGACTATTCGCTTCTATGAATGGTGATTAAAATAATAATCACCACACTTAAGAAACCAAGTGGTGATTGTGTGGTGAGCTAAACTGCTAAGCCAATCTCAATGGAAATACACATGTGACGAATACGACTCGGAAGAAATGCGCTATTCTTGGCTTCATGCAGGCACAGAAGTGTGTGTTAGTCAGTAGAAGTCACACACTCCCTCTCGTTCCATCCAGAGTGGGAGCAGTTATTTCATGATTTCGCACTAAAAAATAAAACTATGTAGCTTTAATTTCATTCTCAAATGACGTTTTTTTTTTTCAACAGATACAATATGATAACAAAAACGAAGACAGTTCGCAAACGCGTGGAGATTCCTGTCGAACAAGTACTGGAAGAGAAGCGTGCCATCGAGGCTGAGTTACAGCGAAAGAAGGAAGAGGCCACTAAGAAGGAGCGCGAGCGAAAGGAGAGGGAAAAGAACGAGAGAGAAGAACGGCAAAGGAGAAAGAAAGAGGTATGTGGATAGTTAGATTATATTAAAATAGTATAAAAATAGAGTCGCTGTTTGCCGCTACCTGCCTTCTGCACCATACAACCGATTTTGGTAAGGTTTTCACTAATAAAAGGAGTGACAAATGAGGGAAGTTTTATGTGAAACCATACGAAGCTGGAGCGGGTCATCATTTTAGCCGAAAGACGTCCCTAAGTGTCGCCACACCGAGGAAACGTAATTGTTAAATAATTGAGTGCTCTTTTTTCCAGGAGCGCGAAAAGCAAGACCGTGAAAGAAAAGAGAGAGAGACCGCCGAGAGAAAAGAGAAAGGCGAAGAAGAACCTGAAGCCGAAGGAGCGAAAGATAAAGAAAAAGAACCAGAAAAAGATAAAGAAGCTGAGACAGCTGAGGAAAACGCTGAAAAGACGGACGCGCCCAAGGTGAGAGTTATTCTTCGCTTAATATCTCTATTGTATAGATATATTTTACTTCAAGATTTGCTGGGGTGGTCTTGGATGTCCCCTACTCTTTCTCATACCAACATTTGAAATGCTAATTGCTACTTTATTTGTTAAGGTGATTGCTACGGGTTGTTCGTGGCCATTTTCCCGCTAGATGGCGCTGAAGTCAACATTTTCAGTTTTATTTTGTTTTGAGTGTAATTGAAAAAATATTAAGTTACAGAAATAGTACAGCGTAAATCGGACATTCCACTTTATCGAAGTTAGTCAAATTATAGTCTCAAAACCCATCTGATTCGCCATTTTTCGAAATACTAATATCTAACTCTGCTTATAGTATCGTTTACACACACATAGACACGAACGACTACTTTAAAATCTAACAAAATTACCACTAGATGGCGTGTATTTAAAAGTTATAAGCCTGGTTTCTGTAGAAATTATAATTATGTCTGGGGGAGTACCTGTTATGATTATATTATAAAAATAAAAGGCGGTATTTCAGGTGTAAACTATTTAATTGACCTCTAATTTTGTGAATCAAATGAATGTCAAGAATGCATAAGACAGTTTTATTTTATTACCTTTTATTACATTATTTAAAATAACATATATTCCAACTAACAATTATTACAAGTAATTATAGAGACATAAATGCTTGATACATGACCATTTACTAAAAAACAATCTTTTTCAAAATTAATTACACACCAGTACAAGACAAACGCAAGAAACTCTATTTCATAAACAAGACAACAAATTTTAAACACAAATTAGAATAAGAGATTGCAACCAAGAAGGTGGAAAAATGTTTGATAATATCTAAGCATCCATAATCACATTTTTATTCTTGTAAAACTTAAACATAACTAACAAATGGTTATACATATCTGCTAAAGTATTGTTTTAATTGTAAAGGAAATAAAAAAGCAACAAAGTTCTTTTCATTCACTCTATGATTGTAAACATTGATAATGTAGATTCTAAACATACAATTAAAACAATCATTTGATCCTGAAGTTCTTGTCCGGAAAACCACCACTTAACAGCTGCTGTGAAAGAAAATGACTATACTTAGTATATTTTGTGTGTAACTTTTTATGTGGATGTTGAAGAACAATTTTCCACAAGAAAAAATTAATATAGATTGAAATTTATGGAAATTATGAAATAAATAAAAAAGAGTAATAATTTAGTGTACCTTTCATATCTATACATTTCACATTTTTTTGACCATGGTTCAAAATGATTTCTGGCAGAATACAGTATTTCAAAAAGTCTAATGGCTTTGGCATCATATTGCTGATAAATTCATTATCTCCACAAACTTCTATAACTGTCTAAGGTTCATTGACTGAAATAAAACATTTGAAGTAGCATTTATCCATGTTACTGACACGCATTCGTCCTTGAACCTGAAATAAATGTAATATTATAGTAAGAGTAATTATCATGCTAAAATATAGTGGACATGCAATAGAATTATAAATTTTATGAATTCTGCTAACCATTCTTCACACCATATTCTCAATTGTAGTTCATCAATATCAATTGGATCACTCGGTTCAGGTCCACAATTCTTGTCGTTTGTGTTTTTTTCTCTTCGAACAAAAAATTGTTTGAGTGTTGACAAATCTTATCGTATTCTGCTCTGTTCCTTTCGCTCTATGTATTTTTTTAAATGTGTTCCTGGACTCTGTGTGGTCTGCTTTTTCCATGCAGCCTTATACCATTTGTGTCCAGTAGCAAGCGATAGCCCTGAAAATAAAATATAATTTTACTAGAAAATATGAAAAAAATAGATAGAAATTATATCTATGTTATGTACAATATAAGTATATGGAAACAGTACTGATAAACATAACATTTCTTTTTGGTTCCAACTTCTGTTTGTTCTAATAGAAAAGTAAATGTTTATAGTATTTACCTGCCACATGAACACGTTGGTACGATCCCCCTTTACCTAGATTAATTCGTTTTCCTCAGCTGATTTTATTTATTACGCTCATAAAGTTTTCTGCCACATTTGTCGTCTCATTTGACAAAAGGCTTGCCTTCAAGGCAATTTTTTCATTGGTGGCATAAATCAGTGCCCACACTTCTGGAGCATCCTTTTTTTAGATCTTCTACGAAGTTTCCTTCCTTGTTTTCAGTTCCATTGACATTGCAATAATAGTCCTTGCAGTTCAGTCACTATATAATCGTTTGAATGCGCTTTTCACTCTTTTTGACAATTTACGGACGCCTGAATATTCGTGGCGTTTGGTACGCTATCTTTCTCGCAGCATCAGACAGTAGGAACCAAGATGTAAACCTAAACTGAAATACACAAAAACAAATGATATATACAAGACAATATGTTAGGTACTTTTATAAATTCGGAATTCGTTCGAAATGCAATCTCATGTCATGCAAAGTAATGTCCGTAGATAATACAGAATATTACAAATATTGACGTTCCAAATTACGTTCAAAATTACAGCAGTAAAATTTTACTTACCCAAATAATTTTGATATAATATTGATTGACAATTAAGAAAATAATATCTAGTGGGGATAAATCCCTGCAGAACAACCATAAATAATAAATCATAATCCATAATTATATGTAACGGAATGCACATTATGACGCGATATAGTTTTACTTGGTACATACCAAGTAAAACTAATGTTTGTTTGTCCATCGATAACTATTTGTATTACTAATCTGAAAAAAGAATATGACAGGAAATATATATATTTAAAGCGACTTATAAATTTGATTTACATATGATAGATAATATATTATAAAGTAAAAAAAAAATTATATACTTGATATTAATTAAGTATAACTTCACGAATCAGTTAATAATATCGATTGGTGATTTCTATGAGAAGATTTTAGTTTGTAATAAATAGCCAGCTAAACTCACGGGCCGACTTGCTAATACCACCGAAAGATTGGTACCTACTTTTATTTTAAAATAAAATTGCGTCTATGCAACTTTTACTACAATACATTGCTATAATTACATTAAATTGGAATGAAATACATACAAGAAATATTTGTTCGAATCTATGAAAATGCATAAAATTCAAAACATACAAGAAATTCCGCGCGTAAAACCTATCACTGCACAAGCCTAGAGCTTCAAAATGTATTTTATTACAAGTCAACCGAATTATCGAATCGAACGAAGTTTGGCAACGGTTTTTCTTAGAAACATTACGGGTCAAAGGGTCAAGTAGGAAGGAACTAGGAAGTACGGCAACGTCGCGTTTTGTTTCTCGTAGGTTTCGTTTGACGAAATTGTTGCTAGTAACAATAATAATAACTAACGCTAACAATATTTGACAACAACAATGTTTTATGTTTTCGTTTATGATAGTTAGTTTTACGTTATTATAATGCTTTTTTTAATGGAAACCATTATTATAAATTTAGTAAAGATTTTTCAAATTTACAATATCGGTTACACGCCATCTAGCGTTAAGTATTATAATCTATCGCATTCATGGCGGCAAGCTTGGTTGTCAAATCGCACTCACACTAGTAAACAAAATGTCTAATTTTGCCCGGTTTTCTAGACTGTTTTTCTCAATATATAAAGCAAATTATTTACCAAAAAGGTGCATGCGGAACTATTTCATTGTAGAAAAGTGATAAAGTGATTCGTTTTGAGCAAAAAGTGTCTATGTACGGAGTATAGTTCGAACGAAAAATGTATGAACAGGCCAGCGGAACATTCACCTTAACCAATTTTGATACTGTGTAAATATTGTATAAAAGTTAAGAAAGGAAAGTACGTAAGTAGTAAGTGGGTAGTGTGAAAACGAAACCCGGGGCCCTGGGACGAAGGCAACGAAGGAACAGGAGTGGGTTTTTAGTCAGTAAAAGTCTGACACTATCTCCCGCTCCGCCCAAGAGCGGGTTTTGTCATAAGATGATTTTCCCACCCAATAAAAAAAAAAAAAAAAGGTTGCTAACAGGACCCTATTACTAAGCCTTCGCAGTCTGGTCTGCTCTTCTGTCTGTCTTACCGTCTGTCAGCGAGCTGTATCTCATTAACCGTAAAAGTTAGAGAGTGGAAATTTTCACAGAATTTGTGCTTCTGTTACAACAACAAATTAATAAAATTAAAAATTAAAGCAGGTTCCCATACAAAGAACGTTAATTTCTCGGTTTTTTTTTTTTTTGCCCGAATTTAATATTATAGTACGGAAACCTTCGTGTGCGAGTCCGACTCACACTTGACCAGTTTTTGTCATCACGAGACGGTACGCCTTTTTATCCTGTAAAGTGTTTGAACACTTGTTTAACTCATGTGATACAAGTTATCTGAGCAGGTACATCAACATTCCGTAATTACTCTCGTATTTCACATATAATAAGAGATCAGAAGCGGAATTACATTTCGAAAACTTGATTTGCTCTTTTGCCTAGTGGTTGCAAACTTGACAAGGATTCTTGCATTGAATTATTAAATCTGCCAAAGTTTAATTCAGATTTTATATTAGGAATTTGTCAGTAGCAGTCTTCTTCTTAGCGTATCGATGGAAAAACTAGTTAAATTCCTTGCTTGGCCCAGTATTCGACCACGGCAGTGTCAAGTTTGAATTTGTTTCCCATTCCCAGTCCCGGGTCGAAGAAATTGTTATGGGTACTAGACAACTGATAAACATACTTATATATTTCTAAATACATACATATATAGATAAATTACACCCAGACACAGAACAAATGATCGTGCTCATCACACAAACATTTGTCCTGGGTGGGAATCGAACCCACGAGCTCCGGCATAGCAGTCAGGGCCACTAACCACTAGACCAACAGGCCAGTTATTACTTCCCAATTAGAGTTGTCAGTACTTCCTGAAGGTACCCCGTTCAGTAAATACAGGGGTAAAATGATTCACGTTTAAATGTACCGCAACTTACAGGAGAATGGTGACAAACCTGAAGAAAAGGCGGCTGATGAGTCGGCCGAGGTGAAGGCTGAGCCTATGGATGCCGAGCCAAGTGAGCAACCAGCTGAAGCGGATGTGAAGGAAGAACCTGTGCCAGGTTAGTAATGTGTATATCAGAGAAAGTACATCTCTCTTGGTATATCTATCTATTATGAATTTTATTTTTGACATTTGAATAAGATTTTATTGAAACTTATGGGCCTTAGTTCCCTGAAATAAAGGAATTGAATTGAATCATCAGTAATGATATTTGAACTAAATGTGGTTGCACTGTGGCGAAGTGTTGGTTATTGCGCAAATCGCGCTCGGCAAAATGTGCGAAAAAATGTCGCAATCGGATCAGAGGCCATCCACGAGCTAAGAGCTCGTGCTACGCGATTCATTTGACGACCTAAACTGAACTATTAAAGGGATGGAGTTATGTAGCACACTTGACGTTTAAACACGTCATGGTAAGGCCCCCAGTACTTCCCAATAAACAGAAGCTGCAAAATATAGTTTATTTTTGTAACGTACGAGAGTAGGTACTGGTGCGTGGAAGTGGTACACGTGAACCAAACTAGGTAGCTAGCCGCATATTGGTTATTGACTGGCTTTAAGGGGACGAGCGGCCCGGCTCGCTAGCATAACGCTCGATTACAAACTAATGCTGTTACCTGTTCTTGGATAAGTCAAAATTACATTAATTATATAAATAAGACACCTCAAGATTTGTCTTGTAGTCAAGTTACGTGGGTGAAAAAGAAACAAAATTGTATGCAATCAACAAAAAACTTTTTGATGCCAACTAGTGTCATCAAAAAATTCGTGTTCGAGTCGATCGGCCAATTAAGTCCTGACGTATCCTGTGAAGTATTTAAATACTTATCTCGCTTGTGTGGTATAAGTAATCTGAGCAGGTATATCAATATTCCGTATTTACTCTCGTATTTTATATAATAATTATATGAGATCGCAAGCGGAATTACATAACAACAAACCTTTCCAGATATTTGCCGTTCTTTTATACATACTAATTTAACATTTATAATTACGAAATTAACACTGTCTGTATTACCCTTTCAAGAATTAACGGCTTAACAGATTTGGATGAAACTTGCAACAACAAAGACAAATGTATCTTCAACAAAATGGTAGAATAGAACAAAAACTTTTACATAAACTTAAAATTCTGCATACAATGGTCAATGTTCTTGTCAGTATTTGACTGAAATCCCTAATCTGGTTAAAGTTACTGTAATCCTGTACCCTTGCTTAGGACCACACGAAATATAAGTAAAACACACCTTCCAGTATATAAAAAAAGGATAATAAACTATAATTATTGAAATCCTTAAAACAATGTGTCCTTTGATGTCCACCCTAACAATTTCAACCGAAATACTTGCATTCTGGACATAGCATTAGTAGTTTATCGTTTTTTTTTTCTAGTAAACTAAAGTGTTTAATGTGTTTTTCGTACAGAAGGCGAACTGGCCGAGGTTACTGAAGAACAGGTCCTGCAAGGACATGTACTGGACAAGAGAATTAAGTTCGTCATCCGGTAAGTTGTTATATTTATTTTGTAATTGACTGGTTCAAACTTTATCCAACACTGAAAGTGGAGTGGAGTGCGTGGGCGACTGGGCGCATCGGGAGAGGGGGGGCGCGGGCGGTAAACAAACGTGTATTAATTTTTTTGGTTCATTCTGCGCATCACCGCGCCTCGTGACGTGATTACGACGTAAAACCTTCTGTTGTTTTCAAAAAATAAGTTTGTGCTTTTTCTTCATAGTATTAACACTTCCGCTTCCGCATCCGCAAGGATTTATTTTTGACATCTGTTTCCGTTTCCGCTTCCGTTAAGAAACTTCCTTTGCATCACTAATCCAAACTACTGTCTGAAGTGAAGGTCATTCAAATATTGGTTCCGTGCGGATTAGTTCGAAAGAGTTACTGCGACTCTGAAACGCAAAGAGCAACTGAAGAAACACGGGTGGGTTCAATTCACTAAAAAACAGAAAATCAGGGGATTGTCTCTCGCTCTACCTAGAACTGAAGAAGTTTTTTGATGATTTATTTATAATTGAGTTGGCTGTATGAACTTTAAAAGAGATTTGTTTTCTCCGAATTTGCTTCGATGATTCCTCTCTTGAGAGAATTAATTGAATAAAATGATTGACAAGTAAAAGTTTTATATATATTTGACCTCTACAAAATATATGTGGTTCATTATTTTATTATTATTCGTAGTTACACGGTACACGAGGAGCTAGACGGCTCAGAAGCGGACTTGATGCCCGGCTACGTGTTCATTAGCAATGTTGACCTTGTGGAGGGACCTTCCCGGCCAGCCAGCATTGCCGACTGTGAGGTGAGCAATAAACAATCATTAACATAATTATAGGTTCTTCCCATATCCTGTGTTAGAAATGCCTCAGAGCAGAATTGCTGGATTGTCGCAGTGTGTGTATACATCTGCATTTTTGAGGATCTTACGAACGCTGCGACTTATAGATTGAACAAATAGTGTAATTAATAAATATCGAGCTATCATGGAGGATAATGATGAAACGATATCATGTTCTCTCACACATGTTGCCCAAGTTGTCATTAAGTCGACACTTGAGGGAGGCCTATATCCATCAGTGGAGGTCTTTCGGATGAAATGATGAAGGTTTCCATGTAATTGGAACAATGTGAACAATTTCGAAATATAAAAAAAGCACTTTTATTCTACCGTCTTTTTTACGCTGTGTTTTTGCTGCTTTTTTCCATGGGTATGAGGCTTATCTAAAACTTTCAATAGGTATTTTTACATCTAAATATCTGGATTCTGGTTTGTCTGAATTACTACTTTTAAAGTCATAAGGGCGAAATGTGGGTCTAATTTATATATGAAAGGAGAAACTGACTGATTGATATATCAACGCGCACAGCTGAAATTACAGAGTCTAGGAGTGTGAAATTTTGCACAAGGTTTCCTTTTATCACGTACGCATGTACTGACAAAGAATTTTCTAAAATTCCCCCCTTAAGGGGATGAAACGGGGGTTCAAAATCTGTACAGAGAAACTTTCGCGTTCGCGTGGGCGAAGCCGCTGATAGTAGCTAGCTTTATTATATACGTCTCACTCAGGGCTCTGGATGGTTGACAAAATAGATAACATTAAGTAAATGAGCACATTGCGTGGCAGGTGATCCTCATGGTGGGCATGCCGGGCTGCGGCAAGACGCAGTGGGCGCGCCAGCACGCGGCCGCGCACCCCGCGCGCCGCTACAACGTGCTGTCCACGGGCGCGCTGTTCGAGCGCATGAAGGTAACTAGCCCAAGCGCCCACAGCGCACACTGCTCAGCGCACACACACATTCGGGGCGCTATGCTTGGAATTGGTTTCAAAGTCTCATGACGTAAACACTGAATTACTTACAAGTCTTAGTGTTTTAATAGGCTTTTTGGCTGTTTATGGGCTTATCATTCAATCCTCAGACATTTCAGTAAAAAATAAACTGCTATATTTATTCTTTACCTACATGAAAAAAAGTACACATAAGTTGTTACACTTCATGCAAACAGACTTCTTACTTGATGATTGAAAAATGAGTCCTAAAGCAAGCAAAAAGTTCAAATGACTGCCGGGTTCTGTGACCAAGTGAGTTAGACTGGGCTCTTACAAACTTTATATAACAAAAATGAGCTCTTTTTTAACTTACTCTAAAGAAATGACGTTAAAGGGTTATATTAATTCTTGTTTATGTTATTTGAACATTGCAATCAATCGAACCATACTGCTTCTGACACACTACATTTGGTCATACAGTATACACAATGCAGAATTTTATTTATGTTTTTAGCAGATCACGATATTTTTGAAGACCCTTTGAGTTGTTGCGATGTTTTCTCTCAGAAATGTTCATTTTTACCACTTTTTTATTTGCTTAGCGCTAAACTTCTGTTGGGTTAAGTGCGCATGATATGTGGCCATGGATATTACAATATTAAAGGAAACCTTGTTTTAAAATCTCTTGGAATATTATCAAATATGAAGCAATTTGGAAAAGCTACTTAAATTCACAGCAAGGTAAGTGTTCTGCGAACTCACAGTTATTCGAAGAGAGAAGGGTTGAAAACCAGTTTCTTTACTCAAGTAATATTCTTAGCCCAACATACAATCATGCGCACGTGGCCTCTAGCAAATACTTATTTAATTTCATGCCGAATAACATCGCCCAAAGTATGAAAGTTTGAATGTTGAATTACGAACTCGGAAGCATGGCTGTGACGAGTGAATCGAATTTAAATCATCGCAGTACCTCAAAGTATTTAGTTTAAATTAAATTGAACATAAATAAAGGACATTTTCTTTTGAAACACGACACTGAACACATACTAATAGTGTTTCCTTTCAGCTAGAGGTATGAGCACAATAAACGACTACAGCTCCAACTATGACATTGATAAACTAATGTTCGTCTGTATTTTCAACAGGGTGCAATATGAGCAACATTTATAAACCAAAAACATTATAACAAAACAATGTTTAATCGACCTTTAGCGGTCACCAACTAGCAGTGTAGTTAATATGATACCAGTGGATCGCCGACTGAAGAGGACGTACGTATACCGAGTCCCGAGTCACCAAGGAGAGTCCCTGGTATCACAAACATATATTCCTTAGAGTAAGCTAGGTTAAGTCCGCGCCCGCGTGTCGGAGTAGTATTGTATGATGTGTACGTCGACACAGGTGGACTGTAAGCCCTTCCGCGCCAGCTACGACGGCAGGTGGGACGCTATGGTGTCCAAGTGCGCTAAATGCGTGCTTAAGTTGTTGGAAATCGCCAAGGGACGCAAAAGGAATTTTATACTGGATCAGGTGAGCAACACTCCAATTTTCTATAACATTAAACTTTGGCAGCCACACTTAATTCAGGAACAATCGAGATCGAACGACTGTTACCCCCGCGACGATTTGGTCGAATCCCTTTCATTTGTCTTTCAATATCAATTACCATCCTCACCGAAAATATATGTATATGTATGCCATGTTATATAGCGTCTATCTAGCTTCGTATGCCATCTATATATCTACGCATCTTCATAAGGTACGTCTTATATATAAGAGTAGTTAAGGCTATGTATCACGACACCGCTTCCGCGAAGAGCGAGCTAAAATGTAATTGTTTGTAGTTTGCCGAGGTAAGTAGCAGACGCGGGAGCGGTGAGCGGTAACTTGCCAAATGGCCCACTGAAATAACCGCGATGGGATCTCTATTGAGCTTGTTCTAGGTGTCGAACTGCCACAAAACATTAACACAAAGTACAAAGCCACCGCTGGATATCGTCATTGTCTATAATGAGAATGTTTTGCTCCACATCATAATCTACGCGGGACTCGACGACGGCCATCGACGTAATTCGCGACCGCGGTTTCGATATCGCATTGGGTAAAAACAGACGAACGTATACCCGTCGGCCCAGAGGCGGAAGTTGAGGGAATTCGACGGGTACCGGCGGGTCGCGGTCGTGATAGTGACCGACGACGAGACGTACCGCGACCGGCAGAAACGACGCGAGGAGGCCGACGGCAAGGAGGTGCCCGACGGGGCTATCGTGGACATGAAAGGTTGGTTGCCGCACAAGCTAGCCCTAGGAGCCCCCCGCCGCGACCGTCCATGCCCGAGCTCACACGCCTCTCTGTTGTAGCTAACTTCACGCTACCCGTCAAGTGCTCGTGGCTAGACGAGGTCATCTACCCCGAGCTGGACGCGGAGCAGGCCCGCGCGGTGGTGGAAGCCTACCATCGCGAGGCCAAGGCGGCCGGCGTGGTGCGCGACAAGGACAAGCGCGAGCGCTCGGCCACGCGCGACGTGCCGCAGCCCAAGCGACACCGCTCCAACGATAAGCGCCACGGCCGCGACGACCGCAGGAACAGGGACTTCAGCAGGGGAGACCGAGGTTAGTCATCTATTTAGCATTTATCCTGAAGAATAACATATATACATATATTTTTACAATACTGTTTTCTGCAGTGGATCATATATAGTTTTGAACATTATAAAAGTTGCGATTCTGTAGTCCCCATAATAATGTTAGTTAATTTGAAATGTAATTTGAAATGTTTTCCTTGATTACAGAGGATCGCTGGGGAGGCGGCGGCGGCGGTGGCGGCGGAGGCTCGGGGTCGGGCGGGCGCTGGGGCGGCGCGGGCGGGCGCGGCGGCAGCCGCTGGGGCCCGCGCGACTCGCGGCCCAGCGCGCCGCCCGCCGCCAGCCGCTTCGAGCGGCCCTGGCAGCCCGGCCCGCCGCAGCCCGGCCCGCCCGGCGGCAACAACAGCGGACGATACGAGTGAGTCCATGCACCCGTTACTACTAACGATTGTTATCTGGGGCGGCGCGGGCGGGCGCGGCGGCAGCCGCTGGGGCCCGCGCGACTCGCGGCCCAGCGCGCCGCCCGCCGCCAGCCGCTTCGAGCGGCCCTGGCAGCCCGGCCCGCCGCAGCCCGGCCCGCCCGGCGGCAACAACAGCGGACGATACGAGTGAGTCCATGCACCCGTTACTACTAACGATTGTTATCTGGGGCGGCGCGGGCGGGCGCGGCGGCAGCCGCTGGGGCCCGCGCGACTCGCGGCCCAGCGCGCCGCCCGCCGCCAGCCGCTTCGAGCGGCCCTGGCAGCCCGGCCCGCCGCAGCCCGGCCCGCCCGGCGGCAACAACAGCGGACGATACGAGTGAGTCCATGCACCCGTTACTACTAACGATTGTTATCTGGGGCGGCGCGGGCGGGCGCGGCGGCAGCCGCTGGGGCCCGCGCGACTCGCGGCCCAGCGCGCCGCCCGCCGCCAGCCGCTTCGAGCGGCCCTGGCAGCCCGGCCCGCCGCAGCCCGGCCCGCCCGGCGGCAACAACAGCGGACGATACGAGTGAGTCCATGCACCCGTTACTACTAACGATTGTTATCTGGGGCGGCGCGGGCGGGCGCGGCGGCAGCCGCTGGGGCCCGCGCGACTCGCGGCCCAGCGCGCCGCCCGCCGCCAGCCGCTTCGAGCGGCCCTGGCAGCCCGGCCCGCCGCAGCCCGGCCCGCCCGGCGGCAACAACAGCGGACGATACGAGTGAGTCCATGCACCCGTTACTACTAACGATTGTTATCTGGGGCGGCGCGGGCGGGCGCGGCGGCAGCCGCTGGGGCCCGCGCGACTCGCGGCCCAGCGCGCCGCCCGCCGCCAGCCGCTTCGAGCGGCCCTGGCAGCCCGGCCCGCCGCAGCCCGGCCCGCCCGGCGGCAACAACAGCGGACGATACGAGTGAGTCCATGCACCCGTTACTACTAACGATTGTTATCTGGGGCGGCGCGGGCGGGCGCGGCGGCAGCCGCTGGGGCCCGCGCGACTCGCGGCCCAGCGCGCCGCCCGCCGCCAGCCGCTTCGAGCGGCCCTGGCAGCCCGGCCCGCCGCAGCCCGGCCCGCCCGGCGGCAACAACAGCGGACGATACGAGTGAGTCCATGCACCCGTTACTACTAACGATTGTTATCTGGGGCGGCGCGGGCGGGCGCGGCGGCAGCCGCTGGGGCCCGCGCGACTCGCGGCCCAGCGCGCCGCCCGCCGCCAGCCGCTTCGAGCGGCCCTGGCAGCCCGGCCCGCCGCAGCCCGGCCCGCCCGGCGGCAACAACAGCGGACGATACGAGTGAGTCCATGCACCCGTTACTACTAACGATTGTTATCTGGGGCGGCGCGGGCGGGCGCGGCGGCAGCCGCTGGGGCCCGCGCGACTCGCGGCCCAGCGCGCCGCCCGCCGCCAGCCGCTTCGAGCGGCCCTGGCAGCCCGGCCCGCCGCAGCCCGGCCCGCCCGGCGGCAACAACAGCGGACGATACGAGTGAGTCCATGCACCCGTTACTACTAACGATTGTTATCTGGGGCGGCGCGGGCGGGCGCGGCGGCAGCCGCTGGGGCCCGCGCGACTCGCGGCCCAGCGCGCCGCCCGCCGCCAGCCGCTTCGAGCGGCCCTGGCAGCCCGGCCCGCCGCAGCCCGGCCCGCCCGGCGGCAACAACAGCGGACGATACGAGTGAGTCCATGCACCCGTTACTACTAACGATTGTTATCTGGGGCGGCGCGGGCGGGCGCGGCGGCAGCCGCTGGGGCCCGCGCGACTCGCGGCCCAGCGCGCCGCCCGCCGCCAGCCGCTTCGAGCGGCCCTGGCAGCCCGGCCCGCCGCAGCCCGGCCCGCCCGGCGGCAACAACAGCGGACGATACGAGTGAGTCCATGCACCCGTTACTACTAACGATTGTTATCTGGGGCGGCGCGGGCGGGCGCGGCGGCAGCCGCTGGGGCCCGCGCGACTCGCGGCCCAGCGCGCCGCCCGCCGCCAGCCGCTTCGAGCGGCCCTGGCAGCCCGGCCCGCCGCAGCCCGGCCCGCCCGGCGGCAACAACAGCGGACGATACGAGTGAGTCCATGCACCCGTTACTACTAACGATTGTTATCTGGGGCGGCGCGGGCGGGCGCGGCGGCAGCCGCTGGGGCCCGCGCGACTCGCGGCCCAGCGCGCCGCCCGCCGCCAGCCGCTTCGAGCGGCCCTGGCAGCCCGGCCCGCCGCAGCCCGGCCCGCCCGGCGGCAACAACAGCGGACGATACGAGTGAGTCCATGCACCCGTTACTACTAACGATTGTTATCTGGGGCGGCGCGGGCGGGCGCGGCGGCAGCCGCTGGGGCCCGCGCGACTCGCGGCCCAGCGCGCCGCCCGCCGCCAGCCGCTTCGAGCGGCCCTGGCAGCCCGGCCCGCCGCAGCCCGGCCCGCCCGGCGGCAACAACAGCGGACGATACGAGTGAGTCCATGCACCCGTTACTACTAACGATTGTTATCTGGGGCGGCGCGGGCGGGCGCGGCGGCAGCCGCTGGGGCCCGCGCGACTCGCGGCCCAGCGCGCCGCCCGCCGCCAGCCGCTTCGAGCGGCCCTGGCAGCCCGGCCCGCCGCAGCCCGGCCCGCCCGGCGGCAACAACAGCGGACGATACGAGTGAGTCCATGCACCCGTTACTACTAACGATTGTTATCTGGGGCGGCGCGGGCGGGCGCGGCGGCAGCCGCTGGGGCCCGCGCGACTCGCGGCCCAGCGCGCCGCCCGCCGCCAGCCGCTTCGAGCGGCCCTGGCAGCCCGGCCCGCCGCAGCCCGGCCCGCCCGGCGGCAACAACAGCGGACGATACGAGTGAGTCCATGCACCCGTTACTACTAACGATTGTTATCTGGGGCGGCGCGGGCGGGCGCGGCGGCAGCCGCTGGGGCCCGCGCGACTCGCGGCCCAGCGCGCCGCCCGCCGCCAGCCGCTTCGAGCGGCCCTGGCAGCCCGGCCCGCCGCAGCCCGGCCCGCCCGGCGGCAACAACAGCGGACGATACGAGTGAGTCCATGCACCCGTTACTACTAACGATTGTTATCTGGGGCGGCGCGGGCGGGCGCGGCGGCAGCCGCTGGGGCCCGCGCGACTCGCGGCCCAGCGCGCCGCCCGCCGCCAGCCGCTTCGAGCGGCCCTGGCAGCCCGGCCCGCCGCAGCCCGGCCCGCCCGGCGGCAACAACAGCGGACGATACGAGTGAGTCCATGCACCCGTTACTACTAACGATTGTTATCTGGGGCGGCGCGGGCGGGCGCGGCGGCAGCCGCTGGGGCCCGCGCGACTCGCGGCCCAGCGCGCCGCCCGCCGCCAGCCGCTTCGAGCGGCCCTGGCAGCCCGGCCCGCCGCAGCCCGGCCCGCCCGGCGGCAACAACAGCGGACGATACGAGTGAGTCCATGCACCCGTTACTACTAACGATTGTTATCTGGGGCGGCGCGGGCGGGCGCGGCGGCAGCCGCTGGGGCCCGCGCGACTCGCGGCCCAGCGCGCCGCCCGCCGCCAGCCGCTTCGAGCGGCCCTGGCAGCCCGGCCCGCCGCAGCCCGGCCCGCCCGGCGGCAACAACAGCGGACGATACGAGTGAGTCCATGCACCCGTTACTACTAACGATTGTTATCTGGGGCGGCGCGGGCGGGCGCGGCGGCAGCCGCTGGGGCCCGCGCGACTCGCGGCCCAGCGCGCCGCCCGCCGCCAGCCGCTTCGAGCGGCCCTGGCAGCCCGGCCCGCCGCAGCCCGGCCCGCCCGGCGGCAACAACAGCGGACGATACGAGTGAGTCCATGCACCCGTTACTACTAACGATTGTTATCTGGGGCGGCGCGGGCGGGCGCGGCGGCAGCCGCTGGGGCCCGCGCGACTCGCGGCCCAGCGCGCCGCCCGCCGCCAGCCGCTTCGAGCGGCCCTGGCAGCCCGGCCCGCCGCAGCCCGGCCCGCCCGGCGGCAACAACAGCGGACGATACGAGTGAGTCCATGCACCCGTTACTACTAACGATTGTTATCTGGGGCGGCGCGGGCGGGCGCGGCGGCAGCCGCTGGGGCCCGCGCGACTCGCGGCCCAGCGCGCCGCCCGCCGCCAGCCGCTTCGAGCGGCCCTGGCAGCCCGGCCCGCCGCAGCCCGGCCCGCCCGGCGGCAACAACAGCGGACGATACGAGTGAGTCCATGCACCCGTTACTACTAACGATTGTTATCTGGGGCGGCGCGGGCGGGCGCGGCGGCAGCCGCTGGGGCCCGCGCGACTCGCGGCCCAGCGCGCCGCCCGCCGCCAGCCGCTTCGAGCGGCCCTGGCAGCCCGGCCCGCCGCAGCCCGGCCCGCCCGGCGGCAACAACAGCGGACGATACGAGTGAGTCCATGCACCCGTTACTACTAACGATTGTTATCTGGGGCGGCGCGGGCGGGCGCGGCGGCAGCCGCTGGGGCCCGCGCGACTCGCGGCCCAGCGCGCCGCCCGCCGCCAGCCGCTTCGAGCGGCCCTGGCAGCCCGGCCCGCCGCAGCCCGGCCCGCCCGGCGGCAACAACAGCGGACGATACGAGTGAGTCCATGCACCCGTTACTACTAACGATTGTTATCTGGGGCGGCGCGGGCGGGCGCGGCGGCAGCCGCTGGGGCCCGCGCGACTCGCGGCCCAGCGCGCCGCCCGCCGCCAGCCGCTTCGAGCGGCCCTGGCAGCCCGGCCCGCCGCAGCCCGGCCCGCCCGGCGGCAACAACAGCGGACGATACGAGTGAGTCCATGCACCCGTTACTACTAACGATTGTTATCTGGGGCGGCGCGGGCGGGCGCGGCGGCAGCCGCTGGGGCCCGCGCGACTCGCGGCCCAGCGCGCCGCCCGCCGCCAGCCGCTTCGAGCGGCCCTGGCAGCCCGGCCCGCCGCAGCCCGGCCCGCCCGGCGGCAACAACAGCGGACGATACGAGTGAGTCCATGCACCCGTTACTACTAACGATTGTTATCTGGGGCGGCGCGGGCGGGCGCGGCGGCAGCCGCTGGGGCCCGCGCGACTCGCGGCCCAGCGCGCCGCCCGCCGCCAGCCGCTTCGAGCGGCCCTGGCAGCCCGGCCCGCCGCAGCCCGGCCCGCCCGGCGGCAACAACAGCGGACGATACGAGTGAGTCCATGCACCCGTTACTACTAACGATTGTTATCTGGGGCGGCGCGGGCGGGCGCGGCGGCAGCCGCTGGGGCCCGCGCGACTCGCGGCCCAGCGCGCCGCCCGCCGCCAGCCGCTTCGAGCGGCCCTGGCAGCCCGGCCCGCCGCAGCCCGGCCCGCCCGGCGGCAACAACAGCGGACGATACGAGTGAGTCCATGCACCCGTTACTACTAACGATTGTTATCTGGGGCGGCGCGGGCGGGCGCGGCGGCAGCCGCTGGGGCCCGCGCGACTCGCGGCCCAGCGCGCCGCCCGCCGCCAGCCGCTTCGAGCGGCCCTGGCAGCCCGGCCCGCCGCAGCCCGGCCCGCCCGGCGGCAACAACAGCGGACGATACGAGTGAGTCCATGCACCCGTTACTACTAACGATTGTTATCTGGGGCGGCGCGGGCGGGCGCGGCGGCAGCCGCTGGGGCCCGCGCGACTCGCGGCCCAGCGCGCCGCCCGCCGCCAGCCGCTTCGAGCGGCCCTGGCAGCCCGGCCCGCCGCAGCCCGGCCCGCCCGGCGGCAACAACAGCGGACGATACGAGTGAGTCCATGCACCCGTTACTACTAACGATTGTTATCTGGGGCGGCGCGGGCGGGCGCGGCGGCAGCCGCTGGGGCCCGCGCGACTCGCGGCCCAGCGCGCCGCCCGCCGCCAGCCGCTTCGAGCGGCCCTGGCAGCCCGGCCCGCCGCAGCCCGGCCCGCCCGGCGGCAACAACAGCGGACGATACGAGTGAGTCCATGCACCCGTTACTACTAACGATTGTTATCTGGGGCGGCGCGGGCGGGCGCGGCGGCAGCCGCTGGGGCCCGCGCGACTCGCGGCCCAGCGCGCCGCCCGCCGCCAGCCGCTTCGAGCGGCCCTGGCAGCCCGGCCCGCCGCAGCCCGGCCCGCCCGGCGGCAACAACAGCGGACGATACGAGTGAGTCCATGCACCCGTTACTACTAACGATTGTTATCTGGGGCGGCGCGGGCGGGCGCGGCGGCAGCCGCTGGGGCCCGCGCGACTCGCGGCCCAGCGCGCCGCCCGCCGCCAGCCGCTTCGAGCGGCCCTGGCAGCCCGGCCCGCCGCAGCCCGGCCCGCCCGGCGGCAACAACAGCGGACGATACGAGTGAGTCCATGCACCCGTTACTACTAACGATTGTTATCTCAAAAACGACCTTGTTGTCCAGGATAGACATATGTATTGCTCTTTCTACATTGTACTGTTTGCGCTGTATTGTTTGTTATATTTTAGTCATTTTTCGCAAGCGATAACTTTATTTTTTACGACTAAATCTCAAAATATCGAAAATATCAAAATAAAAAATATATGTTTATTAAAATTTGTTTAAGTTTATCATGTCAAAATTTTGCGCATTGGTTAAAAAAATAAAACTGAAATGTTGTTTGTTGGTAAGTGCATCATTTAAGAAAAAAAAATATTACGAATAAAATTTATAAAATGTGTCTGTAAAATATGAAAAAAAAAAGTTCTATGATTTTTATTTCTGAAATTTTCATAGTACAATCCATTTCTACTAGTTATCTAATAATGAGGGTAAGGAAGATTTGTAAAACATTGTTTCTATTCCAGCAACGACTTCCGTGCTGGCGGGCGTGGCGGTGGGCGAGGAGGCGGACGCGGAGACCGCGGAGGTCGCGGAGGAGGCCCGCCCGGCAACGACCGCTTCGCTCGCGAGCGCCACAACAACCGACCCAACGACCGTCCCGATAAACGTCACCACCAGCCTGGTACGCTAACTATTTATATCTGTTCTTGTGTGAGGATCAAGAGCTCTTCAATAACTATCCAATTTTATTACTTTACTTTTTAAAACGTTTATTTTAGGTTTTACATATTATTATATGTTTTACTTCAAATCTATACCAATGACGACTGATATAATGGTGGACTACCATCAAGTATTTCTTCTCTCTGTCGGTATCCACAACTCGACGCCCAGTCGATTCGTGGATCGAAAGTTCTAGTCGTTGTTCTCGGCACCCAGTCAGCGCTCCGTTTCTGCGCCACTCTCACTTCCTCCTCTGCCATCGAGCCTCCGCCTACTCGACATTAAAAGTTGTCGAGCGCTGCCGGCTCCTTGCCGATAAATGATGTCAACAATGTCTTCTCTATCTACCAATACCTCAACTTTCGCCGAGTTGCTTCTTACGACTCCTGAGTTGACCTATACAAATAAACACAAATGGTTGTATTAGTCCACTCAAATCTGTGTGGTTTTTTTTTAAAGATCATGTCAGATCTGTATGTATGGTTCTCAAATGATTTGACCAGGACATGTTTATATAAGGGACCTTTATTTCTGAGTTTGATTTAGTGTTTCCTCTTTGGGTGCTAGACCAGTTCTATCTAATTTTTGAAACGTTGATCTTTTTTTTATCCCAATTTGCGTGTTGCAGGTGGCGGCGGTGGGGCCGGCAACAATAGCGGCGGCGGCGGCGGCGCGGGGTCCTGGCAGCGCGGCGGCCAGGTGGGCGGCAACCGCGGGGCCATGCAGCCGCGCCCCGGGATGAACCCGCATCGGGGCCCGCCACCCAACCCCAAGGTACCCGCACTCTTAGTGTAGTTTTGTATCTAAATGTCTACACAACTAGACAAGTATGTAGAATCATTGAATAGACGCGATCTTGATAAAATAGAACTGAGAATTTTATTGTAGTGTTGACTACCTACTAAAGCGAAGCTTGCCGAGATTTGAAGATTGACTTAATACATTTGCTGCCAAATACCACAAAAACATTAGAATATTTATATCCATATTCTAATAGTAAACAACTATTCATACGAAGGAATGGCTTAAAGGATTTAGTATCCAACCCAAAAACACAACCTTAACAAAAAACCCGATGGTTTGTGTCGCGCTTATGTCCGTAACTCCATTGAACAGGAGGATCCCAGATCAGATTGATGTTGTGTCTGACAAATCGCGCTAAAAACTTTGATTGCACAATGTAGAATTTGCGTGACGTCAAGTCTATTTCTAGAATCCGCGACATTGCCGCTTTCGCGGGTCCGCATGAAAGAAATTATTTATGAGGAAAACATCCTCCATAAATAAAATAATATATTCCTACACACTTAAAGAAAAGACAACTTGGATTCGAAGGTACTCCTTATTTCTTCAAAAAAAAATGCATAATCAACACTTGTCTCGTCTCAACCTTAAAAGTAAATGTTAGCTAATCAAAATCAGTGTTAAACTAATCTATTGCACACAGGATGGACCAAATCAGAACCAAAATCAAAACCAGCAGAACCAACAAGGTTGGAACCAATGGGCTGGCGGATGGGGTGGCTGGGGCAATTGGAATCAGAACCAAGGTATGTACTAAACGCTATATATATATTACACGAATACACTAGTAAAGAAATCACTTAATACTTTACTATAGTGTAGTAAAGTAATACCTTATTGCTTTACTATAGTGTATTCGCATTAAGAAAATAGTAACTCATCGTTATCAATCCGCTTTGACGCGCCCTTTGATCAATTCGATCATAATAATTAAAAAGCCGGGTTCACATTGCTCAGTTGAAGTAAGTCTATCAGACAGTACGAACGCGTCTTTTGTCAATTTCAAAAAAGAATACCACCTATTTGTAAAATGAAAAATGAAAATTCTGACGATTATGATAAAATTTAAAATAACAATTTCGCACAGAACCGTTCGTTGTGCCTACACTCGGGGAGGCCTATGTCCAACATAGGTCATAGTCTTTCGGTTAAAATGATGATGATGATAAAAAATTGAAGTTAAATTTTTATCCGAGTATGTAAAAGTTAAACCAGTAATTAACCTAGTAAAGGCGTATTGCCTTAACTTTGCAATTGCACTGATGAGTCACTATTTTCATAACGCGAATTGTCTATAGGATTACGCAGATTTGTACCTCGAGAAAACAGCCACTAACATTGTAGATTTATCACAAAGTACAAAGTGCGACGGTTCACCACAAAACACTAGTAGAATAGTCGACACTGGTTCAGTTGCCAAATAGGAAAAGAAAAACCTAGTAAAAGTGTATTGCCTTTGCAGTTGCTCTGATGAGCCACTATTTTCCTAACGCGAATAGACTATAGGGTTATGCAGATTCGTACCTCGAGATAACAGCCATTATCATTGTAGATATACCACAAAGTACAAAGTTCGACGGTTCACCACATAACATTAGTAGAATAGTCGACACCGGCTTAGTTGCCATAGAGGAAAAGAAAAACCTAATAAAGGTGTATTGCCTTTACAACGCGAATAGACTAGGGTTACGTAGATTTGTAGCTAGAGAATAATAACTTTAAGAAAACAGGCTCATTTTGTGTTTTTTCCCTTCCGTAATTATCAATGCTTGTGAGCAAGCTCAAACTTATTGACTATCTGACCGTCTACCAGACAGGATAAAATCAACTAGCAAAATGGGAATAAATAAGATAAATTCTTTGTTTAAGTTTGGGAGTGGGTCCCCATTAAATGCCAGATGACGTTGGGGCAGGTGGTGCTTCAAGCTTGGCTCCTCCCAAAAAAACTGGCCCACACTAACATAAGGCTGTGTGGAGAAGTGCCTTCCTCTTTTCCACACAAGGAGAAAATAGACTAGATAGTAGGCCGACGTTGAGAGGAGACTTATTGACAAAATTTTAAGACATGTTCAAGTGAAAGATTTTTGTTTATTTTGTCTAAACTTTTAGTTCAATGAGAATGTTTTTTCTAGCTGGTTGGGGCAACTGGGGTAACTGGGGCAATTGGGGCAATCAGCAGCAACAAGGCGCGAATGCGGCCGCCGCCCCCGGGGGCGCCCCGCCCGCGCAGCCCGGCGCCGCGGGGGCCAAGGGCGCCGCGGGGCAGCAGTGGCCCGCCAACTACACCGCGCAGCAGTGGTACCAGTGGCAGCAGTGGCAGCAGCAGCAGCAGCAGGCGGGCTGGCCCGGGGTATGTACACCTAGCAACAGCAACAAGGCGCGAATGCGGCCGCCGCCCCCGGGGGCGCCCCGCCCGCGCAGCCCGGCGCCGCGGGGGCCAAGGGCGCCGCGGGGCAGCAGTGGCCCGCCAACTACACCGCGCAGCAGTGGTACCAGTGGCAGCAGTGGCAGCAGCAGCAGCAGCAGGCGGGCTGGCCCGGGGTATGTACACCTAGCAACAGCAACAAGGCGCGAATGCGGCCGCCGCCCCCGGGGGCGCCCCGCCCGCGCAGCCCGGCGCCGCGGGGGCCAAGGGCGCCGCGGGGCAGCAGTGGCCCGCCAACTACACCGCGCAGCAGTGGTACCAGTGGCAGCAGTGGCAGCAGCAGCAGCAGCAGGCGGGCTGGCCCGGGGTATGTACACCTAGCAACAGCAACAAGGCGCGAATGCGGCCGCCGCCCCCGGGGGCGCCCCGCCCGCGCAGCCCGGCGCCGCGGGGGCCAAGGGCGCCGCGGGGCAGCAGTGGCCCGCCAACTACACCGCGCAGCAGTGGTACCAGTGGCAGCAGTGGCAGCAGCAGCAGCAGCAGGCGGGCTGGCCCGGGGTATGTACACCTAGCAACAGCAACAAGGCGCGAATGCGGCCGCCGCCCCCGGGGGCGCCCCGCCCGCGCAGCCCGGCGCCGCGGGGGCCAAGGGCGCCGCGGGGCAGCAGTGGCCCGCCAACTACACCGCGCAGCAGTGGTACCAGTGGCAGCAGTGGCAGCAGCAGCAGCAGCAGGCGGGCTGGCCCGGGGTATGTACACCTAGCAACAGCAACAAGGCGCGAATGCGGCCGCCGCCCCCGGGGGCGCCCCGCCCGCGCAGCCCGGCGCCGCGGGGGCCAAGGGCGCCGCGGGGCAGCAGTGGCCCGCCAACTACACCGCGCAGCAGTGGTACCAGTGGCAGCAGTGGCAGCAGCAGCAGCAGCAGGCGGGCTGGCCCGGGGTATGTACAGTGTATACCTTAATCGTCAAAACTAAAGTTGGTTTGACTTCCAGTCAATCGGATGCAACTGAGTATATATAAGAAAAATGTCTTTCTTTCCTTCTTTTCTTACTATATCATATATAGTGCAAAGTTATCTGAACAACAATGTAACAATTTTTATCTGGACGTGTTACATTTTAACAGACGTAAAACTAATTTTATAAGGGATTGGACCAGTGATCACTGAAGCTGAATTAACGAGATTATCATCATTTTACCTTCAAATATAATGTTTCATATGTGTCAAATATCATTTACTTGTATAATTTGTTTGATTAGATAGTTTTTTTTTTTGGTGGGATTTCTTCGAGTGAAGACTGTTTTAATTATTCGTAAATTGATTCTTAGTGGATATTGTAATGTAAAATTGGTGTAGTTTTGTATCTTAAGTATCTGCGCAACTCGCCAATATGTGGAATCAATGAACCTGGAATGAATGGGCGCGATCTCGGTAAAATGGAGCTGACAATTTTATTGTAGTGTTGACACCTCGGCGAAGTTAGCCGAAAAGATTGACTTGATACATTTGCTGCCAAATACTACAACATTAGATATTCTAATGGTAAACAAATGAACTTTTTATAAAGATGTGGCTGAAAGGACTTAGTATCCAAGCCAAAAACATTATTTATAAATTTATTGATTGGTTGTTGTGAATGAAGTTAGCAGCATCTGATGGTGGATTTTTGTTACAGTATCAACAAGGTAACCAGACCGGCAATGCTGCAGATGCACAGGCGTGGGCACAATACTATCAGGTTGGTTCTGAATGCATTTTAAACAAGATATATGAAACGTTTTATGTATTGTTAGGGATATTTTTTTTGTAATGCTCCACACTTTGCTTTAAGTTTTCTAAGTTCCTAAGTCTCATAACTAGTTTTTTTGTTCTAACAATTTAAATTGTTTCAGCTATTCGTACGTATTTTTTCTATGTATCGTTATTGTAAATTAGCGACATTATTCCGTTTCCAACCTTCCACACAGTCCATCGTATTTTTTTTTTTTTACAATCTTTAACATAAGGAGTTCTGTAGGGTCAAATCTTGCAACTGAATTTCGAAACACTTATCCCGAAGCAATTGAAGTGAAATTTTGCATAAACTTTTGGTTTAGATCACAATGCACGGTTAGTTAATTGGCATCACTCTAAATCCAATATGGTAAACTCCCAAAAATTGTGAACAAATTATTTTTCTTGCTCCCTCCAAGACGATTGGGAAAAGGAAAAAACCTAAGAGAAAATATATATATATTAATATGGCCATAATCATCTTACAGAACTACGGAAACCAAAACGCGAATAACGCGGGCAACGCAATCACCGGCGGCGAGAAAAAGTGATGTTCACTCCGGCCAGACACACCGCGATCGCGTGACGTCCCGGCTGACAAAACTACAAGCACTATCAACGACTCCTTCATAGCCAACCTGCTCTTCACGCAGCTCCGTCAACAACGCTCCACTATATACTCTAGAGACGATTCATCCGACGACTCTTGAACTCTACGCACGTCTTCATAAAGGCCGGATCGTCCATTCCTCGCTACGGTCACACTCAGATGCTCTATCAGCTCAGCCGGAAGATGACCACTTCTGGACATGGGTGGCCTTCGGCCCATCGAGCATCTAATATCAGCAGTGACCTGCCTACTGCCACTTTAGTTTGGCGATTCTTCGGGTTTGGATGCGTGGCGGCAACAAATAAATGAACCGCGCGTAAACCTCTCCGTGCACATCTTACGTAGCTGTGATGGTCGACTTCAATAGCGTTGAGCGAGTTCATTCTAAAACTAGTCTGTCTGTGAAATTGCTAACCGCTAACCGGCTAACCGTATAGTCTATTACAATAACATTGACGTTTATGTGATGGTACCTTACTGTATATCACTGTATGTCATGCTAGTGAATAATGTAATAAATATTGTAATTAAATGTCTTCGGATAATATGAAGCGCCTCTGATGAAAAGAAGAGCTTTAAAACAGCATTTTTTCGGGTAGTTTATAATTAGGCTGATATGCGGCGTTGAATACGAATACTAACTAACTACTTTCTATGTAAACAGGATAGCTAGGTACTTATACTCCATTCGAATCTCTTTTACCGTTTGTTTAGCCGATTTAGACTTTTATTGCGTTGTAACGATAAATAGTGGCTGCAATAAATAGTTGTTATTGTACCTTTTTGCTTTTAATGCCATCCTTATATCTACAGAATAGAAGTCAAAGTCGGTTGAACGGACAGTAAAAAAAAAACTTTGTTTAAACGTGTAATCGTATTGCGAACGGAGTCTAAGTAAGCTCTTTGCTACACAACTTACCAATGTTCTTCCATACCTCTTTTACTTAGTAAAAGTGATTATAGATTTGATTTAAACATAGCAATAAATATAAAGGTTACACGGAAATCAACGCTATATGGTTAAATTAAGCATTGTTTCTTTCATTAATTGTACATTTGTAGGTTTTTTATCGTACAATTGAGCTCAATGTTAGAGAAATAGCTAGACTAAAATTTGTTACGAAGTACATATTTGTAATGTATTATGAACCTTCCTATTTCTGAACATGTTAAGTGGCTGACAGAGATCGATTTGTACGTTATTAGAATATGCACGAGGTCTAAAATATTCGTTGTACGAGGTACCAATCAAACTATCTGTAGACTAAAAAGATAATTTCTTTATCTAACTTAAATTAGGTAGTGATTTAAAAAAAGTGAGGTAATTTAACCGCGATTAGTATGTATCCGATAAAAAGGTTGAACTACATTGGGCACAGGTCACACGGGCGCGTCGTTGTCCATACATTTTATATGGCAATTAGACTCGTAGAGCTACACTAGATCCCCGCCGCGCGACGCGACTGCGTACACAAGCGTGGCACAAGGGTACGTCGGTCTGATGTAGTTTCCGCTTAAATCGTGAGTTGGTATGTGTATGGTAAGATGGTTGCTTGTGGTTTGCAAACGGTTATCAGGTAGTCGTTGAGTACTCATCATTTCGACATTGCAAAGGTTAATTCAAACATTCGAATAATCCTACTATAATTCGAGGTCGGTGAGTGTCGGAGTTTTTTATATTATGTAGACGAAATGCATAGTGATAACATATTTTCCTACAGTATTTAGATATTACCAAAATAAGTTAAATTGAAATATTGCACTGATTGTATATGCCTACTGATCAGATTTCTTTACGTTTATTTGGTACTTTAGGATATCTGACTCCACCGTGTCGTATCATTTTAGATACATTTTATTTTTACCCTCATTTATTTTCTTTTCATTTAATTCTTAAAAAAAAGTAGTATGTTGCGTACGATTGGTGCAATATATCTGATGATCATTGAATGTGCACAGCAATAAAAAAAGTGATAACACGTTTTTTTTTTAATTGTATCATCGTCTTTACATAGTTGTGGAAGAGTCAAAGTAGATGAAAGTCATCAATATTGTTATTTAATAGGTATGTAGGAGTTTTGCACGGTGTTGTTTTATTTTTGTGCAATTGACCTGACAAAACTATTTTGTAATGAATTGACTCATTGAAACATGTAGGTAATAAGATTATTATCACGGTTATACAAATTATTAATATATTTTCTGAATTTTTAGTCGGAAACTAAGTTCAGTAATGTCTAAATTAGAAACACTGGCATTTTTATTTGTTTTTCTTGTTTTTTTTTTTTAGTTACTGGTAATTCTTGACTGTCGCGTCAAGTACTGTGTATACTGCAATATATTAAAAAGCTATGCTTATGAGCACGAAACATCTCATAGTTTTAGACGTTTGCGGGATTGTAACTAGTGCAACGAAACGACTAGATACGAAAACTATTTTAAAATAAATATAGAATCAGTTTTTCTCTTTTGTGAACATGAAAAAAGAAATACACTAGTAGATCAAGCGAAACAATATAGACAAATTGTTGTTGAAAAGTAGGTATAATTATTTACGTTTTACGTTCTTTTTGTTTTAAATTTAATTTAGGGTCGCTATACGCGACGAACTTTTGTCAATATTTGTCACTGGGTATAGAAACAACTGTTTCTGTGTTGCTATACAAAAGTTATCTTTGCTGAATAATTCCACGATATTAACAAAATATATGTAACCCATATATTTTGGTAGTTTTTACAACCAATTAGGTATTCAGGTGACTTTTAATTTAGAAATTTACTTTAGATATGTAATAAATTTAAATCGGGGGGTTAGTAAGTAAATTGTAAGTTTTTTTAATGACTAAGTTACACTGAGTAACTGACCGAGTGCGTGAGTGAATGATGAGCTTATAGCTTCGTGTACAAATGTTTTAGTTAGGAGTGTGGTTCCAATGTCACTACTGATAATGATTTAGTAATAAAATGTATTCAATAAGAACACTGGTGTTATTCTTTATACTTCACCTTGAAGCGATATCGCTTCGTTACTACATAATATACTAGCGACCCGCCCCAGCTTCGCACGGGTGTTAGAAATCTTTCGAAGTTTTCGGTTTTTCCCTATTATGCATGTGTTGTACACCTAATCCTTTCCCCTATGAAAATCCCTTCAGTTATTTTTTAGTTTATCGCACACACACATTTGTTCTGTGAGTTACCGCTCGCCGCTCCGACCCCGTGGAATTACTTCCCTACCTTACAATCTATTTTAATTTATTTAACTGGATATTCCCTTTTTTTTCAAACCACACAAATTTTATATTAAAATCGGTAAAGCCGTTTTTTTTTTTTCATTTTAGCGAGAACAAAGAACGTCAATTGATTTTTATATTTTTCAAAATTGAATGTCTTTGATAATTTTAGATGTTTTTGAAGAAAATTGAAAAACATGCTTTTTCTATATTGAGGGCTAGTCTTGCGGCATATTTTATTGTGTTCTGTGCTTGCGACACTCAAATATCAAACTGTCATTCGAGTTAGTCAATCGGCCCATGCGGAATTGACTGAGCCGAAACCGAGGCCGTTATGGAGCCGAGAGTCTACCCGAGGAGTTGTTTGCACAAATAGGTAGCGAATGGTATGATCATGGATTAATCGAATGGACGAGTTTATAGTAGTAATTTTGTTAATAAGTAAATACTATTAAATGCTTCAATGAGTCTGATGTTGACCGTGCTACCAGTGCAGAGCTGTAACACATATTACTCCGCCGAAACCGGATTATTACCTACGCAGTGTCGCTATTTCAACTTAAACGGTGTGCATGTAATCGTATCGATGGAAAACTTAATATTATTATTTTATTAGTAGCAGTAGTACGCCCGGGGCTTCTGGGGAGGGGAGGTTGGAGGTACAAATGAGAATAAAATTTAAGACGATGACGATTAAGATACACTTCGTTTTGAACAGTAATGCCGTTATTAACTAATAAATAAAAACTTTTTACAAAAAAAAAATAACCGACTTCACTAAGGAGTTCCCTCGATTTCGCCAAGATTCCATCATCAGATCCCGACTTGGTGACTATGGGACCATTTGGAAAGTATACCCTTTCCAACAAACAAAAAAAAATACAAACTTCCGAATTGAGAACCTCCTTTTTTAGAAGTCGGTTAATAATAATCAATAGCAATGTCATATTATAGATGATTTCATGTCGCCATCTGAAAATGACTTCCCAATCGCTGTAGAACCCACAGCTATCACCACTGAGCTACTCACACGGCACCGTCGAGATCGGCTGGGTACTGGCAGTAGGTTTGTATAGGTATAATATACTTTGGTCAGCAGAGCTCTTACAGGGTTTATGATCGAAACTGTTATGGAATTTGTACCGCAATGTACAGGAGAGCAGTGGTGGCCGAGTGGTATTGGCCCCGACTTACGAGTTGTAGGTTGCGGATTCAAACTCAGTCAGGTGCATTACTTTGTGTAATTTATTTCATCACCACTGCTCTCAAAACGTGAAGGAAAACATCGTGATGAAACCGGCATGTCCTAGAACCAAAAAATTCGAAGACATGTGACATCCACCAACCCGCAATGGGCCCGCGTGGTGGATTGCGGCCCATTCCCTCTCCTAGAGAGGAGGCCTGAGTCCCAACAGTGGGAACATTATAAGGCCGACTATGACTATGACCGCAATATAAAAACTGCAAAAAAGACCTTACCTCACATAAGTAAATCCTAAAAGACGCAATCAAAGTTCTCGCGAAGTGTTTTGATTTTTTATTTTTCTCTTTTTAGTTGTGGTATTCCACAATTGCAACTAAATAGTGAGCAAGTTCTCTTGTAAGGTCTCTTTTTTTGTGGTGGGAAATCAAATTACTTTTTCCACTCTAGGTTGGAGCGAAAAGGCATGTCAAGCTTTTACTGACGAAAACCCACCTATGTTATTTCAGTAATGAGATTACAACAGAGTTATAAGTTAACCCAACACAAAAAGAATCATTAAGAAGTAGCCCTCGCCGATTGTTTTCACGAGGACATGGTGGTGTTCCGCTCAAGCGAGGAAGACTTCCACCGTGTGACACCCGCCTGTTTATTCCAGCCAAATATAAAACTAGAATCTTCCAAAACAACTGTGTCCAGTGAGGACGTGCGTCAGGCGGAAAGTGATAATACCGTGGTGTTCTAATCACGACCCAAAGTGGGCACATACCACTGTGTCAGTGGCGTGCCCAGCGTTGGGTTGCGACACTAGCGACAGTCGCTGTGTCCATACGGCCATGAGATCCCGACGGAGCTCTGTCTTCCGTGTCACTAGTTCGTGTGTGTAAGCACTGTTGCCTCCAGGTTCTGCTTGCCGCCTCGCAGAATACCGTGCGACAGTACCTTGGCTTAGTCACAGAATAAGTAATAGTACAAGGCTAGGCGTGGGCGAAGTGGCGTGCCCATGGCCTCGCACCCAAAGGGCCACGTGCAGACGAGGGCTCTTTAAGAATGAGGGTTTTTTTTTATAATTGATAGGGTCGCGTTTGAAAGTGAAAAAGTGGTCGCGACAGTCTATGTCTCGTTTTCGAATTTATGAAAGAAAAAGACCTTGCTGATGCACCTTCGTCCACACTACGCCTTTGCCGTGCGGTATCCACGGACCATTCGGTTCCATCCCTAGACTCGGGATTCTGACAAGTGTCAATAAAGACAGATTGTAGTCTATGAACTGGCAATTCCCTAATCTAAGGGATTATTTAAAAAGATTTTTGGAAAAGATGAGCACAGGATGCAAAATAAAAACCTTTTTTGAAACATAACTTTCAATATTTACCGAGTAATTGTATTTCGTTATCCTCCTCAAGGAGATGTCAGCAAATCGTAGAGGCTCAGCAGGGTGGAAGCCTACTAGGGCCATGAGTTAAGTGTAAGTGAACCACGGGGTGAACTATGTATGTATGAACCACGGGGCCCTGAAACACAAGGCAAACAAGGAATATAATAGGAGTGGATTTTAGTTAGTAAAAATCTAACACGCCCTCACGCTCCGCCCAAGAGCGTGGGAAGTCATTGGATGATTTACAACTTAAAAAAATTATCCTGGATACGCTTTTGTGTTCACAAAAGGATGTTATGTGTGCATTAATCTTGGTAATAATAAAAGGCCTCGCTGATACGCTTTCGTTCGCGCAAGAAAGTTGAAAATCTTAACCACAATATTATATTATGAAATGGTGGAATTCCGGAAGATTTGCTATCATTTACAAGTGTTCCATTGTCTATCTCCAAAGTTCTTTATCAGATCTTTACCAAATTTAAATGGGACCACCTGCTAGACAAACTCTTCGAAAAAAAGAATCGTCAAAATCGGTTCGCATTTGGCGAAAATATCGCTGAACAAGATAAAAAAAAAACTAACGTCTTGAGAACCTCCTTTTTTGGAAGTCGGTTATAAATAATTTCTATTTGTCGTACTAATTACTAGTTAGTACCAATTATTATTTACTAAATTTAGATGCAATTGGCGGCGGTAATCTTGGCTTTCTTGAATTAAGCCAATAAATATTCATTCATTCTTTCATCTTTCAAAAACGTTTAGATTTTTACAGACTTTATGTAGTTCTTGGTATTCTTACTAAATTACTAATTTTATACTCGATAATCAGATTACAAGCGAGTTCGTTGAAATATCAACGTTTGTCGCTATCAAAAATATTAATAGAAGAGGCCTATGTCCAGCTTTTGTGGGCAGGTGGACAAAAGATTTCTTCAGGCATCTATACTAGCTGCGGTAACGAAACCATAGCGACTTCTAACTCGACGCCAACGCCATCTAGTTACAAAATGAAAACTAATTTTCAACTAGTGTGGTTTTTTTTTTATACAATGATGTTCCTATATTATAAAAAAAATAATTGGATTTTTACTTTGCCAATTAAGAGGGCTGTTTATGCAAATGTGATGACATTGTCGTACTTTTTTAGTCTTAGCAGCTTCATCGGTTCGGTATTATAAACAATAAATGTTATCATCATCATTTCAGTCAAGCGGACATCCACTGCTGAACATGAAGTTCCCTCTCACCACAACGACCTGTGCGTCTCGCATACAGCGGATTCCCGCGACCCTCATCAAGTTAATAGGTCCACCTAATGGGAGGCCTTCGAAAGTTCAAATGCTGCGTCGACCGGTATGCGGTCGCCACTCCAGAACCTTTTGGCCCCATCGACCATCTGTTCTGCGAGCAATGTGCCCAGCCTACTGAAGGGGCTATGTTGGTAACCTTGTTTTTCAAACAAATATTTACCTAATGAATACTTTCTTATAACAGTAGTATAATTTTCTTTACTAACCATGAAGGAGGTAAAGAAGAATAAAAAAAGATGTCCACGACTAGGTCCAGGCCAGTAGCACTTGATTCGTTGATTTCTTAATGAGCTTTTAAAAAAGAGCACTCAATCCACTCGCACATCTTTTTAAACGATATAAAATAAAGAACTGATCAGTCCAAATATTTTATTGTATTGCAGCATGACGCTAATTTGTTATTATCTTTGTAGCATATACTTTCCCACTTCTGGGAAAACGCCTACTGTAACTGTTGAGGATTTATTGCACGACCTCCAGCTTAGCAGTCAGGGCCACTAACCACTAGACCTACAGGCCAGTCAAGCCCACGAGCACGATTGTTTGTTCTGTGTCTGGGTGTTTATTACTGCCCCGTGGACGCCATTTTCGTGGGTCGTAGACCTTCCTCGATAAGTGGGCCATTCAAAACTAAAATTATTTTTAATTATAACCAGCAGTACCCGAGATTACCGCGTTCAAACAAACAAACAAACTCTTTAGCTTTTTAACACTATATTCTGCCAGTAGCTTCGCCCGCGTGAATTTAAAAAAATATCTCAAAGGGAGAGTATGATACTCCCGGGATAAAAATTCTTGTATGCTAGGACATGGTCTAGCCTTGTGCCAAATTTCATCCAACCTTTAGGGATGGAAGTTTAGGAAACGTTAAAACATAAACGTTTATTTTTCTTTAATTATTAACCTAAAAAAAAAGATTCCGACAAATTGCGAATCCCCTTCTTTTTGAAGTCTTCATTTCAATAACATTCATAATATAATAAACATGAGTTTACGTGAGATATACCAACTGTTGATATGATTTCTTTATATATAAAATTTATATAGGGCTTATCTTATCTTGTTGTGGGGCTGGCCCTGGGCCAGAGCACTTCGACCCTTCTGGATCTTTTATGCTGTTCCCCTCCTGTCGACTCAACCCCTAGCCCTCCGTGCACCTTCTTCATGAGTCCCAGTATGGCTTTGATGGGGTGAGTCTGTAGTCCTCTGGTCATGGATATGGTTGGCCAAGATACTCTAGTCTTTTGGAACCTAGTGCTGCACACTCGCACAGCAAGTATAGCATATTCTCCTCTGCATCTCCACAGATCCTGCAAGTCGGGTCGCTTGCTAGTCCTATGTTGTGGAGCTGTTTGTTGGTGGCATAGTGCCCCGTGAAGACTCCTATAATTGTTCGGAGCTGTGATCTGCTGTACCTCCATAGTTTTTGGGTCCAGGCCTTATCTATATCATTGAGAAATAGCTTTGCATGCTTCTGGCCCGTTGTGTTGCGCCAGTGTGTGCTGTGTATCTTCAACGCAGCCCTTTTCAATGCTTGGTTGATGACCCTTGGTGAGAGTCCTATGAAGGGTTCCGGTCCGTATAGGGGTGTCTCGGATCCTTTCCTTGCCAGAGTGTCGGCTCTTTCGTTGCCTTCTACTCCTGTATGACCTGGCACCCAGATCAATCTGACCTGGTTGCGCCTTCCGATCCAGTTTAGTATTTTAATACAGTTTAGTACCAGTCCAGAATCCACTCTATTGGACGTGAGTGCCTTGAGTGTTGCTTGGCTACCACTTAAAATGTAGACATAGATTATAGCATAGGTCTCTGCTTGGAAGACCTTCACTTGTCTGCCCATGCTTAGGCTGAGGTTGCAGTTGTCGCTATGCACCCCCGCTCCTGTACCAGTGTTCATTTTAGAGCCATCCGTGTTGCCTGGTTGTTCCCTTTGTGGGGTTTTATCCCACCTTTCCATTCCTCCCTACTTGGAATATAGATCTTAAACTCCTTTTTGAGATTGTGAATGGTATGTATTTTGTCACATCCCATGTCCATCATCCAGTCAAGTTCCCTTTTTGGTCTTGTGTTTGTATGGTTTATTTTGCATCCGGAGTTTGTCCAGTCCCATACTTTTGCTTGCCTATGAATGGCCCTCCTCGCCTCCAGTTCCACTTCAATGTGTGAGGTGAGATTGAGCAGCGTTTCCATCGCCGCAGTTGGCATGGTCCTAAATGCTCCTGTAATGGCCATGCAGGCAATCCGCTGCACTTTGCTTAGGGCCTGTCTGCAAGTTGCCAGCTTGGTTCTGGTCCACCATACGATTCTCCCATATGTGATTAGCGGTTTCACCATCATGGTGTAGATCCATTTGATAACCTGGGGTCTAAAGCCCCATGTTTTCCCATAGGCAGAGCGATACATGCCAAATACTCTTAGAGCCTTGTTTGCTGTCGCTTCGATATGGCTTCTCCACGTGAGTTTACTGTCTAGGATTACTCCTAGATATTTTACTTCCGTGGACAACTCTAGTACGGTGTCGTAGAGCTTTATGGTACCCATCGCAGTTAGGTCCCTCCTTCTGGTAAATGGGATGATCACCGTTTTGCTTGGGTTGATGGATAAGTGGTTGAGTTTACACCACCTTTCAACCATGTTCAGTCTCTCCTGTATGATCCCTGACACAGTGTTAAGAAATTTTCCATTTGCAAGTATCACGAGATCATCCGCATACCCAACCGTGTACGTTGGTCCTTTGTCCAATTCTATTAGCAGCTCGTCTATCACCAAAAACCAGAGCGTTGGCGAGAGTACGCCTCCTTGCGGGCATCCTCCTGTGACATGCGCCCTTTTGGTCTCACCTAGCAGTGTTGATTCTATAACTCTGCCCTTCAGCATATTATCCATCCAGTCACAAATGGTGGGGTCTATGCCATGTTTCTCTGTAGCTGTTCGTATCTTTCTAAAAGTAGTGCGATCGAACGCGCTTTCCACGTCGAGAAAAGCTGCCAGGCATATCTCTTTGCATTCTAGCGCCATTTCGGCACTGGTGTAGCGCCGTTTCTGTCGACTTACCTGGTTGATATGCGTTTTGCATCCTGTGAAGCGGATGTTTCTTAAGCGCCCCTGACATACTTGTCAACAAGCTTTTCCAGAATTTTTAGAAAGAATGATGTCAGGCTTATAGGTCTGTATGACTTAGCGTTCGTTCTTTCTGGCTTGGGAAGAAAGATTACCTTTGCCTGTCTCCACGCCTTTGGTATGTAACTAAAGGCGATGCATGCTCTATATAGTCTTCTAAGGTGAGGATCTAGTATATTTCCCGCTCTTTGCAATAGGGCTGGGTAAATTCCGTCTGGTCCCGGAACCTTGCATGGCTCGAAGCTTTCCAGGGCCCACTTTATGCCATTCGGCCCTACTACTTTTTTCTTGAATGTTAGTGAATCATTTGGATTAGGTCAAGCCATTATGATTTATAAAAAGGTTTTGTCCTGTTCTTTCATATTTTTTTTAGTTTGTAAGTTTCTACTGTACAACGCCTTGGACGTTGACGCTCTGTAACGTTGTACAAGTTCTTGTAAATAAATAAATAAATATTAGACTAAATAAGTTTTGTCTTTTGAGAGGTATATCTGAAGATTTTATAATCAATGTACGTTATACACACAATATATGCTACACCTCGCGAGCGCTCACCACGCTATTTATATATTTTCATTTGTTAATAATAAGATATAATAATGTAAACATCATACCTATTGATATTTTTTGGCAACTCTTGCTCGCACACAATATTGTATTATAGCTGTTTACCTCTGAATCCACTAGATGGCGGACAAAAGATTGTAGTAATCAATCGTTTGTTTAAATTAATGTAAGTATAAATTAAAGTAATTGTTGTGTAGTTGTAATATAATAAGCAAATACTCACAATTTAAACAGCCCTAGTTTTTCAGTCTTCGCAGAAGCGCAGAAATAATCACACAAAATTCTGACCAACTCAGTGCTCGGCCACAGTGGCAGTGCGGTGCGGGTAGCGGCGCAGGAGCGGGAACGCGCGCGATTTGTGTGCCTACACTGGCAGCGCGGTGAGGGCAGCAGCGCGGGTGATAGTGCTGTCCGAAGTAGGCTTGTTGAAAAATATCGATATTTTTGCTTCGATATATCAAATTTTTACGTCTATATATTTTGATCCGATATATCGATACAAAATATTCAATATCGAAAATCGTATCAAAAACGATTTTTTTTTAAATTCTATTTATCAGCAGAATATTGAAATTAATTCAAAGTCGTAAAAGATAGGAACGAACTGTACTGTTATATTTTTACTTTCAATAAAAAGCCTGATGCCCTATCTGAAATGCACACGCAACAGCATTCAAGTGCTTTTGAGAATTCTCTCTAAATTAAGTCATTATAACCTGATGTACCTATTCCAAGCATTCTTATAGTTTGAGAAAAATAAAAACTGCCTATTATGTGATTTACTTTTCTGAGAAATTTCTACTTCTTTCTATTTCTTTTTCTTTCCTTTTTTTCTATTTTTTTCCTCTGATTAGAATATTTGTGAAGTTACGAGTTCATATTTATCTCTAAAACTCAAACTCTTTACCTGGCCAATTATCCACACATACACCACACGCAACCACAAGTATCGTTTCCGAATTCATTTCAAAGTTAATAAACCTTAATTACTTCAACACCAAGTAAGATAAAGCAATAACTAATCATAAAACTGTAACTTTATATGACAGAAATCAAAAATCTTTCCTAACAATTACGTAAACACGATAACCGCTAAAAGCGAATTTGGACTAATTTGTTTGCGGAACTGTTTTACGCGTCATAGGTAGAGGGCGCCTCGTAGTTTGCGTAGGAAAAGTTCATTGTTAAATAAAACCGTTTAAAAATAGTAAGCTGGGCTTATGCTTATATGATTTTAATAGAAAAAGTACTTACACACAGTATCAAATTTTACTCACACAGACTCACGTTTATATGTTTTTATAGGGAAAACTGAGCTGGCTATACAAGCCAAATACAAGCCTCTGCGACCGACAGAGACAGCAACACACTAGTGTTCATCTCTTTTTTTTGTTAAGTGTTAGAATGAGATCGGAGAGATTGCGCTCTGAGCGGCAACATTGCATAATGTGCATGTCCTACGTATCGTGCGTGAATGAACACGAAATGGCAACTTAGCGTAACCGCGTAGTCGAGCGAAATTTAACAAATAGAGTTTTATTTAATTTAATTAATTTATTGTGTTCTATGATATAGATAGACGAGCGTGGTGTGGTTTTATTTTCACATGAAGCCGGGCTTATGCACATGTATTGAGCGCACGCCCCTGCTCGTCGTATCTGCGCTCGGAAGGTGCGCTTCGCCGTTGCATCCCTCATACAGCTATGTCTAACATCGCATCTTACACACATGGCGACAGAACCCCGGTTGTCCTACGACTGGGCCTGTCTCCTGAGTTCAGTCGTCTACCATTAGGCCCTGTGTGTCCATACCTATATCGGGAACCCCAAACCAAAACTAAATAGGAGGGGAGTTTTAAATAAAACGTAAAATTGCAAACTTTTTACACAGTTTATTCATTCAAAAATTATACTATTGTCAAACTTTAATCTGACAATATTGTGAAAAAACCGTTAAATCACCATTCAATGAGCGAAAAATATCCACATCACGTTTCCGACTCACCGAATAGAATATACATTGATTTACTTGTATGTAACAGTGTTATATTATTTAACATCTAGATTAGTTCGTTACATCCTCATTTAGTTACCACATCATAATAAAAATAGAGACTTCTTTATCCCACACGCAAGACTAACATCAAATTGAAATTCAACTCACAACTACATATTTTCACAACTAGAAATAAATTGTACAAACATTTCAAAACTATACCTTTCCGAGGTTCATAAGGGATAAACGCATTACATAAAATATATTTGCTAAAAATATGGCCTTAATTTACAAATAAGATACGCACATGCACACACTAAAAGTTAAGTAAAAATAAATGCAAACACTAAATAGAACTAGAATAAACTTTGGTAAATAACATCTGTGACCGAAAATCAATAGCTTTGAACCAACCATACATACATAACCAATAGTTTATTTACCAAGTTTATATTATGTATAATTATAAATTCAGAAAAACATTTTGGATGACAGACAGAGTAGGTTATTAAAAAAGAATGTTGTAATGAAGTTTCTAGAGCACAAAAGTTATTGAAGTGAAAGCTGCGGACCCGAGCGTGGCCATATTCCCCGTTAGATGGCGCTGAAGTCAATATTTTTAGTGTATGGAATGAATGGCATTATTAAGTCAAGGAAATGTTTTTTTTTACTATCGTACATTTCACTTTATTGAACTTGGTCAAATTATATTGAGTACTAAATCCATGTTCATATGAAATTTAAGGGCGCAGCTATATATAAATAAAAATTTTGTTATATTGAAATAATTCTTACGTCATTACAGTGCGACTAACACTCTTAATATTTTGAAACTGTATAACTCTAGCTTCTGGCGGCAGCTGCGCCATTATTATGTCAGGTTCATTTTAAGCCGTGACGGTTCTCTTTCAACACGTACTCTTTAGTGCTTAAGCCTAGCGCTATACTTAAGCACTATATGTATAAACACAAGAGTTCAGCGCCATCTAGTGAGAATATGGCTACGCTCGGGGCCGTAGTTTTCAGTATAAAATATTACATTATTTTATTAGAGCAATAAGGTAAAATGAAGGACAAAAATAATTACACCTCGTCAAAACAAAGTTAACTGCTAAGACATTTGCTAATTACAAAGTTCTTATATTAAATTAAAAAAAGTAAGTTAGCAAATATCTTATATTTTAATTTGAATAATAGTTAAAATTGATGTAGTGACACCTTCTGATGATGAAGTAATCGGTGCAGAGGAATCTTTGGTTTAATTATGATCCAATTACATGGCAGTTATTTATTAGTTTTTTCATTTGACAGTTATATATCTTATATTTTAACATATCTTTTATTTCTTTATACATTATGTTACACTGCTGTCAGGGCGACTAAGAAATTTAGCTACTATTTTATTTATTGCTTTGACATACAATTTTTCGTCGCTTCTCTGTGTAGCTGAAAATAAGATTTTTAACACAAGTGTAATTACTTAACTATTTTTTTTTAATTTGACATGCAAGTACAGTTGCCCTTACATTTTGGAAAATTATAAGTTTAAAATATATCTACCTTAAACAGTTATATTTTATAGTGTTATTCAACAGTTTTAACTCTTTATCTGCATTATTTTATTTATAGTTCCAAAATCTACAGTATTTAGTGCCGCTGTGGCGCGCTGTTCGAGGCACGATTTTAAATATTCCTTTTAGAATTGTCATGAGTCTTAGGAACTCTTCGTAAACTTAGTGATAAAATATTGTCGGTAAAACTAATGAGTAATATTTTACAAAATAATAGAGATATAAGTTCGCAAATGTTGTCAGAATTTGTGATTCTGATATAAGTATAAATGATTTAGGCTCAGCCCAGATCAAACAGGACTGCAGTATAGACGATATATCATGAAATTGAATAATAAACCTTATTACAAGTATCTTAAAGAGAAAGCTTAAACTCGAGGAGCTAAGATAATGCCAGCGTTAACTTTCGTACAACTTTACATTTTATCGTGCTGATTTTAAAGCGTATTATTCAATTTCTTGAGATAACTCTCTGCATTACACTCCTTCGTCTGCGTTGAGCCTTAAACAATATAAGGCCCACTGTTCACGGACGCGTAGTGTCATACACGCGTATTTGTCATTATACACATGGTGTAAGCGCTATCGACGAAGCGGCAACGACATGATGCTTCCGCTTCGTCGGCAGACTTTCCTAGTTTTGTAGGCAAGCTACACGCAGGCGTACACCAAGCGTATAATAATGAATACACGTCTATGAAGTTACGCGTCCGTGGACAGTAGGCCTAAGTCTAAACATACATAAAGCTCGTACGAGTTCTACAAGCGCGCGTCGCCAGCGCGTCGCAGCGGCCTCACATAACCTAACTAGTCGTACTTGTAAAAATGTCATAATTTGAAACACTGAGGTGAGACGTGGCACATAATAGTCCGATACTTACACACGATTCAAACGTATTTCAAAGTGAACACGATGCACGATTCTCATTTACAGTTTAAATAAAGTTCTTTAAAAAAAATTAAAATAAATAAAAATTGTGTTACTAGCGAAAAAAATCACAGAAACTAGGCGTAATATACGCTCTTGTAGCTTTTGATAACAAAAATATAAATTTATATGTTTTTTTATTTGATTAAGATTTTAATACAGTTTCCAACGAATCCATTGTGGGTGTCTAAATTATATTTGATTTGATTTAAGTTGTACAAAACGATAAGACATTTAATTTTACACGATTAACTTTAAATTTAACATATAAATAGTTACAAGAGGTTTGTTTAGAGAGTTTTGAATAACACTCAAAATTAAAAAAGAATCTAAAATAACAAGTATCATTAATATTATTGACCAGGTATCGTATTTTTATATGATTATATACGAGTTTTATGACAACATCCTGGAAATTTTGTACAGATTTAATACTATAACTTGTATAAAAAGAACACAAACATAACATCACGCGTGTTTCAAAGGATTACGCTGAAATATAGCTCTAAATTTCGGTTGTTTTAAGTTCCATATAATAATATAATCGTGCATAAGTGTTCCTTTTTGAAATACGTTATTCGTTGGCGCATTGTCAAGTAAAATGGCTGAGAATAAGGTTATATTACAATAATCATGTTTCGCTCATATTGTGTCAAGCCAATTATCCTAAACATTATTATGAAACGATGTTAAATTTCTAAAGATTCTCACAAAATAAAATGGCCGCGAAAAATAACACAATTTTTTAAGTTAATAAATTAATTTTACCTAATTTCCATTATTTTATCAATCAATGGCACTTTTGTGAAATATCAGGATCGTAGCTACGCTTAAATATAATTATCAATTAATTCCTAATCTTTCGCCGTTTCTGGTGGAATGATGACTATGATAACATTAGAACCGGGCAGTTTTGGACTCAATGTTTAACCGCCTACGTCGGATATATCCGACAAACATTCTCGCGTTTATCCCAGACTCTTATTCCTGGACGCCAGGGTCGCACATCCACGACCAAATACTCCATAGACTCTCAAATGTTTTCTTTCTTTCTTTCTTTCCATCTATCACCTATGGGAATTGAAGAGCTGAACGAGATGGAGTACCCAGCCGCAAACATATGATCCTGGCGAATAGGACGCGCAAACCACTCGTCAGAACAATTCGACGCGGGAATTTAAGGGTTAAGAAATATACTTATTATTTATTTATCCAAAAACAAGGAGAAAATAGCTAAATAACAGTTCAGTAACAAAGCTAATTTTCATTTTGTTGCTATCCCTGAAAATTAAAGGAACATTGAACGATTTTAAGATAATAATTCAATAAATAAGCCTACCACGATTTCTTAATCACTCATATTCTATGTTTAGTTAGGACCTCAATTACAATAACAACAATCTAATTAGTCACCAACGTACTGCCTTCTAAATATTAAATAACTGAACTCTTCAACATTTTCTTCTCTTTCTATTTATGTTCTATCTCTTTTATTTATTGCTATAAACGATTTGTGGAGCGCTCTCAAATGACAAGCTTTTTTATTAAGACTGATGAAACATTAGCGTAATTTACGCTACTCAAAATGAGCTACCGAAATTACGCTGCATTCACTTAGCAAATGGCCAAACAATCGTAATTTTATGAGAAGTGAATTATTTAGCTCACTTTGTGTCACCGTTTGGTTCGTTTAGGATTTGTGTATAAAAAAAAATGCAGCGTAAATTAAAAAATGCCACTCACAACTGCCAGAGTTGTTTCGTAAACAGTCGAATATTTTCGGCTCATTTTGAGCAGCGTAATTCTTGCCCGTGGGCAGTGTTTTCACTGGTTACGCTCGTATGACATCACCCTAAGCTGCGAACCTGAGAGACATGGTTATCTTAGAAGTAACACATATATACCATTATGTCTAAGTAACCCAGTAAATGCACATTGTCTAAGGGCACTTTAGTTTTATCCTGACGACGTTATTCGGTAAAGCGTTATGGGGCCGACTTTTCAATAGTCGATTACTTTTGTTTGGCGATTAAAGATGGCGGTTTGACAGTTTTTTTTTTTCAAATTCGTAAATATATATGTATTTAGATAATAAAATTTATTTAAAAAACTATTGAAAAGTCAGTCCTGTTTAGGAGATGATATAATTACATTGTGTGTTTTTTATTACTTGGTAATCTTTCTGAGGAGCCTAAGAAGAGGTAGCGAGATGACATAGACGCCAACCGCAAAGGCTGGTTCGAGGTGGCTCAAGAAAAGAATACCTGGAAGAAGTTGAGGGAGGCCTTTTGTCAGCAGCGGGAAAGTATAGGCTCAATGAAAAAAAAATCTTTAAGAGGAGATAATCCTATACAGCCCATTACATTAAGGAAACATCTTATCCTTTTTTTTAAACTAAATAATGTTGGAAGTTTTTATATTTTTCTGTTCAATTTAGATATTTTCTCGTAAAAAAAAACACAATGTATCATTTAGATAAGGCAACACAATCATATTGAAGATGATTCACCTAACACACGACTGTAGCGGTTGTATCGATATAAATGTACAGTATACACGTAGAGTTGAAGAGCCCTTCCACACATGACGCCAAAATCTGTATATTTGTATAATCGACTACAGTGGTCATCTAGTGACTGTTTTCAATTCCAATTGTAGGCGACGCGTGATTAATATTCTTTAATATTTTATGTTGTTTAATTTTGTGTTTTTTAATTTATTTATACCTATGTACGCACTAATAAATCCGGAGCTAGCTCAAGGTGGGGGAAACGCGGCTAGCATTGTAATTTTTTTTTGTGTAAAACTTCTATTCGCACGCCTTGACAGTAAAGCCGATTCAAATGCCGTGACGGCAAACGGCATGATGCTGTCATTCATGCCGTGAGGCCCTCACTACGCCACGGCTCTCGACTTCTTCGTGCATAGGCAAACATACCTACACTTCAATTCAATATATTTTTAAGGTTATAGCTCCATTGACGAACGTCTGATGATTTTGCCAATATCATGGTATGAGGTGGAAATGGTCGGTACTTTATCAAGTACCTACACTTAAATACATGTTTTACATCTGCTAATCGTCTTGTGACACCAATCCTTTTTTTGTACAATCGTACACTATCGTGATGCGTTTTCTCACCTTTCACCCTTCCGATAACAATGAAATATCAATGTTATACTAGATGAAATAAGGTTGAAAACCAATTAATTTCTGCTAGAGCCCGCTAGCGCACGTAGTTAAGACTAATTTAGATATTTTCAACTTTATTACTAGAGCTGCAATGATGATATTTGTTTGACTGACCCACGCTTCGCTACACCTATTTCGGTTCAATGACTTTCCACATGGAGCAACTCTGACACATCTATGCCTATACGTGTATTAGATATTTAAATTAATATAACAATATATACACGTTCCAAACGATTTATTTTAACATTAACAAGAAATATTTTTTATTCTCCCCAACTTTTTAAGTTACAGAAGGCAGTTTGATATTATTGTTTCTGAATTTGTTGCCATTTTCCAAAACCTGATTTTCGCTATCGCGTTTTGATTTTAGAACGATTTTCGATATCGAGTTTCGAATCACGTGTTGTCCAAGAGCGACTTTGATAAACGTAACTGATTCAGATCAGTATAATATACAATATAATACGATTCTAATAAGCCGATTAGGAGCTGATTTTTCAACAATAAAATAACTTTCGACTAAGGAATAAAGATGGCGGATTGACAGCTGCTGTCAAATAACCATTTATTATTCAGATAAAAGTAAATTGACTATTGAAAAATCGGCCCTGAGATTGTTAGTTAATTGGGTAAAATGCACTCCCTTCCCTGCCTACCGTTTCAGCATTAACAATAAGATTAACTTGAAAACTGCCCAAATGTGTACATAATAACTTGATCGTGCTTAAATACTATCAAACTGCCATTTGCACGAAATCAGGCCGAAATACACACGCCTGTAATTTGCACAAAGGTATGCAGTTGTGACGTCACGTCAATGGTATGCAAGATACTTGCATATTTTTGTGCAAGTTACTGGCATGTGAATTTCGGCCTTTATAGTTATAACGAAGTATAGAAAACGCACCTATTATTAATAATCACGCCTGATTCAACTTCTGTCGGACGGACTACAATGATCTACGTATATTTATTCACACACACATGCATCCGCCATCTTTTTTACTCATTTACAATGATGAAATGGAGTTTTTTTTGTTTTTTATATAGAAACCCGATATTCTTATAATTAGGAGTTGCCTAAAGATGATAATGTACATATAGATAAACTCACCCCCTCTGCCGAAATGATAATTAATGTATATAAATTAATATAACCTATGTGACGATGTCTGAATTTGTAAATTAATGAAAAATCTACATTAAATCTTAATCAATAAGCTATGTATTTGAATATATTTTGTCTTTTGTTACTCATGATAATTTTCAAAAGAATAGATTTAGAGATAAATTATTATCAAAGAAGAAATAATCTTTCACTCGCTTAATAACTTAAACAAAATTATGTAAACGTTCAATTCCTTCACAAAGTTTAGTTTTACGTTTTAAATATTCGTTAAATATAAGTTCCACATTAAAATAGGAACCCTTACATGGGGACAACACTACTGCAAGTACTCATAAGGCTCGTTAATAATAACTGAGTGAAATAGTGTTGTCTCTTTCACACTTTCAGTTCGGAGAGAGAACTCAGTTTTTATTAGCACGAGAGTAGAATTACAATTAGATTAATATAATGTAAAGGCCGGAGTCGCGTCGAAGTCGTTTCTTAAGTCACTATTTCGTGTTTGTACGTTTAGTCGATTTTTTAACATACCATAGACTAAATCGACTAAAGTTTTTTTTTTTTACGGCCTCCCGCGGCTCCGCCTCTTTAGTAACGATCGACAATGCGCCAAACAAGTACTAGCTAACGTTATTTCTAGTATGTATTAGTTCGCACAACACTTCTGACTGCTTATCTGCAACAGTACAGTACATATTCTGATGACAAAAAGAGAAAAATATATTAATAAAATGTTCGAACCTTGTTCGTTTTGCCAGGGTAGCTAATACTTAGGGTCAACGCACACGGGCCACACGCGACAGTCACAAACGCCACAGGGGAGCGGCCACAAAGGTAGCTGTGAAACGCGCGACAGCTACTTCAATTTTTTTTTAAGCCATGCGCGCTGTATCGTAATGGACTCAGACGAAGAAGGTTTAATTACGCGAATGGCGTGTGATGGCGTTTTATGTCGGCTTTTAGTAGCTGGTGCGGGCCGCAAGAAGCGAGCAGCGATGATTTGTAGCGTGTGGCTGCCACCGGCGTCAATCCTATTCGGCGACCCTGATATTAAATGTTGCTGCAACTTGTAATATTTCATTAGGCGGGTTTAAGCAAATTTCCCAAACTGACAAGGTCTGCGATCACCAATCAGTCTTCCTTACCCGACAATGTTCAGTTCAGTTATTCAAGGAAACAAAAGATTCGGAAGACAGTATTTTGTTTAATCATTCCTTTATCCATGGTAATATGGTAATCAAAGAAATTAAGTACTGTTCGTTGTCAAACGTAGAACTTGAGGAGAATATTTTAAGTTTTATAGGGGAAGGAAAATTGGAAAAGATGCCCCGCAGTCAAATGAATTTGCTATCAGAAAGCATAAAGTTTAAATCTACCAGTAGATTCTTTTTTGGTAGGTGGGAAATCATCTAATGATTTTTACTGACTAAAACCCACTCCTGTTCCTTCTTTGTCTGTGTTCCAGGACCCTGGGGTACACGTTATAATCTGGTAGATGAGACAACATTCAACCTTTTAACAGCCTACGTCGGATATATCCGACAAACACTCTCGTGTTTATACCTCCAGGGTCGCACATCCACGACCAAAATACTCCCATCTCGTCAGCTCTTCTGTCGCCTATGGGGATTCAAGAGCTAAACGAGATGGAGTACCGTCAAACAGGGTGAACAGAAACAAAACTTCGATTAAGACTCACTCATTTCTCCTAATATTGGTTTCTAGTAAAGCTTCCATCATTGTTGTATTACAATGGAAGAAAAAATTGCTCTCTTAATAACGTGAAAAATTCCCTTAAAAGTTTTAATCCAATTCACCCGATTGGACTGTATCCAGTCGCAAATACACGACCCTGGCGAATACGGCACGAAAAAAATTGTCGGAACTTCTGACACAAGCGGTTTCAAGGTTACAAAGACGTGTACTCACCTAGCTATTGCGGCGTCTGCGGCGAGGACGACCGCGAGTGCGCCGCCAGCGAGTGTTGCAGCGCCGCCGGCGTCAGCCACTCTCTAAAGCACAGTAGGGATAATATACTGTTAGTAATGTAGCCAGGTCAGTTCCAACACAGAAACAGTTTCATACATCGACTATTCTAGAAATGTAGAAATAGACTATTCTAGAAATAGACAAGCACGTTCATGGAAAATATTTGCCAATATACTGAAAAGTTAAAACAAAAGTTCGCTGCAGCGCTACATTGGCATTATGCCGTTTAACAGAACTATTATAACATACAGCGCTCAGACAGCTTTTAGAGGATACTTTTTTCGCGACCAAAATGTCTTAAGCGCCATGAATTTCGTGGCACTTACGCGTTTCGTTCAACATAGTGTAATGTTCAAGGTGTATGGACTACACTACACCTGAGTCGATTGAAGTGAGTGTTCGGCACGCGTAATCTAGTGCGTAGTACATATGTAACGATGGTTTCATACAACTATACAGGGCGCAAGATTTTCGTGGTCATGTGCTCGTTAGATGGCGCTGTTTTCAAATATTTTAATTTATTTTGTTTTTAGTTTATGGGAGCATTATTAAGTCAAGGAAATGGTATCCACAGAAATCGGACATTTTACTTTATTAAACTCATTCAAATGATTGCCTTAGAATCCACCTAATTCTGACTGTTTATGATCTCTCGTCATGCTCGTGAACGGGCCCCGTCAGTTGAGACTGGTCATCTCTTAGCTTCCAGTGGCTTATTTCAATTACAATTTTTTAATTACTTTTGTTTTATTATTTATCTATATCCCTTTAGCGACCAGAATATGTAAGCAAATTTTATGTCATTCGTAAAAAGTGTCCATGGAGTTTCTCGCACTTTCTCCTCCATGGAGATCTACGCTTTAGACCGAGCAATTTAGCTTCACTTTTGTTGACTGACAGACAAAAACGTCTATTTAAAATAAACGTTTCTGATTTGTAACATTTAACTGTAAATGCAAGCCATTAAAAACAAAAAAAAAAGAAGGAAAGTAAAACGACACAATATACATTGGGACTCACTTGGGCAGACACCGCTGCAGGAAGGGCACGCACGAGCTCACGTACGCCAGCCGGTTCACCCACGCCGGGATGTCGTGGTCGCATAGCGCCTGGAACCATATACAAATCATACATATAAATAAATAGAAATGCCTTTTTGTAATAATATGTATTAAAATTCTAATAACAATAAAAATTAACTTCTTCTAGTCAAGAAGCTTTCGGCATTGACAATAATATATATTTTTTTAATAAATGCATAATATGAAACTATATTCGATACCTGTCTGCCTCTCAGTCTGTCTGTCTGTTTGTTCCGGCTAATCTCCAAAATTGCTGGACTGATTTTAACGAGACTTTCACTGATGGATGGCTGATATTATAAAGTTAGTAACTTAGATTTCCTTTTATTTTAGAAAAAGAATTAGGGTTTCGCGTCATAAAAACCGAAAACCCGAACCTTCTTGAAATTGTGACCAAATGGTACCATAATATACACTACTTGAAAGAAGTATGTTAAAAATTAGGTGCTGAATCTATTTCAACTACTTTTAAAGTACCTAGGTAATTTTTTATCCTAAAACAATCAAGAATTTACTTGATCGTCACTAAAGTTGCAAGTGCGTTGGGTGCTTAGATACCAATACCGAACGCACTACCAATGTAGTGCGTCGATGCTCTTATTGCCTATTATTAGGATAGCTAATTTCTTTAATAAACGCTACATTATGTGCATTTAAGTAAAATTTTGTTCTCAAATTATAATTGTAACCTAATTGGTGTTTCTAATTGGGATGTACAAGGGTGGGTGTGTGAGACTATTATAACATAACATAATCAGCCTTTCAATGTTCCTACTGCTGGGACTCAGGCCTCCTCTCTAGGAGAGGGAATGGGCCGTAATCCACCACGCGGGCCTAGTGCGGTTTGGTGAATGTGACATTTCTTCGAATTTTTGGTTTTCCCTTCACCATTTTAAGAGCAGAGGTGATGAAATAAATTACACAAAGTAAAGCGCCTTGCTGGGTTTGAACCCGCGACCTACAAATCGTAAGTCAGAGCCGTTACCACTCAGCCACCACTGCTCTCAAACGGTGAGACTATTATTCTAGTACTAGCTGACCCGGTATATATTTATATATATATTTTATATATATTTTTTTTATATACATAGCATAACAACATCTAAAATTAAAATAAAAAAAAATAGATGTCGTCCGATTCTCATAGATACCGGATAAGCACAAAAAATTTCATCAAAATCGGTCAAGCCGTTTCGGAGGAGTATGGCAACGAAAACTGTGACACGAGAATTTTATATATTAGATTTTTTTTTTTATTTAATATAATTGTGTCAAAGGTCGTCCGAGATTAAAAATAGAACCCGTATCACTATTCTATGAAAATGGCGGTACAGAGGGAGGCGGGATATCGGAAACGAAGTTATCTCAACGCTTGTCGCTCGGTCTCCTATTTGACGAGAACGGGAAGAGAATGTAGATTAGAAAACAATAAAATGGAAATAATAATACAGAATGAAATATCTATGCATTGATTATGGTTAACGGGACAGAATGGAAGAAAATAAAACGTGTTCTGGACATGAGCATTTTATTCTTAATTCTATTTTATTTTATGATTTTGCTCTTTGGATTTTATTATTATTGTATTTTGAATTTATGTTTACGAGTATTTAAATGATGTAATTTAGACATTTTAATTAATTTAAACGGTCATATGTGTCTCGCATCCATGGATTCCCGCAAACTTCACCAGATCATCGGTCCACCTTGTAGGGGGCTTTCCAGCACTGCGTCTTCCGGTACGCGGTCGCCACTCCAGAACCTATGGATGCGAGACGCACAGGACCGTTCATTGTGGCGACATTTGGGGGATTCCTATGTCCAGTAGTGGACGTCTATCGGCTGAAAAGATGATGATGAATTAATTTGAAGTAATTTTATGATTTTTGTTCTTAAGATTTTATTCTTATTATATTTTGGATTTAACTTATTTTATTTGTACGCCGTCCTAGGCAAAACATGTTGAAACTTTTTTTTTTTGTTTTTGTAATCATTACAACAGATGTATAACCAACGCATGTTTTTGACAAATAAAATTTATCTTATCTTATCTAGCAGGAAGATGATCACGATTTAGAAAAATAAAAGTAAAGGATTGCTTCCTTACATATTATATATTAAACAAAGTCATCCACCACGTGTGTTTGTTCGCCAAACTACTATGTTTTAACAATAGAGTAATTTAAGAGAAAGGTTTAAATGTATCATTTCAGTGGAAAAATATCCATAAGTGGATATAATCCTCCCCAAGTTTCGTCATACCACCAGTCCTGTATGTCTCGCATCCACCGGATTCCCGTGACCCTCACCAGGTCATCATCGGTCCGGTCGTAGGAGGCCTATCAATGCTGCGTCTTTCGGTACTGATCGCCAGTCCAGAAGCTTCCGGCATCGACCATCTGTTCTGCGAGCAGTGTCCTGCCCACTACCACTTAGTTTGGCGATTCATTTTGCTATTTCAGTAATTTTGGTTCTCTTATATATCTTCATTTCTAATTCGATCACTCAAGGAAACTCCGGGCATAAAAGCCTTGGATTATCGTTTCGGTGGCGTTCTAGTCTTCTTCTCACCATGGGCTTTACCCATGGTGAGCGACCACGTTTCATGTTTCTTCACTTTGGGTATGTAGTTGTCATTTCTCTACTAAATAAAAATCGTACATCTCTTAGCTTGCGTGTTACACACACCACACGTGGTTGCGCCGGCGCCGCCAACGATTAGAGCTGATAATACCGCGGTATCGCTAATTGTGCTATTGTGTTCCACATAATTGATTTCTAATAATTATATATCAATCTCTAGTTCCGTTAGAGCGGATAACTTGTTTGTTTTAAACTTGTCACTGAAGTGATTGATTCGAATTTTGATAGATATTATGATGGATATTTTCATGGGAGGGTGATGGTTAAATTTAATTTAATCATACTTCATTAAGCGGAGTTATTAACTATAGTGTAGTGCCTGTGTGGGGCCACATACTAGGAATTACTCTCGTATTGTGGATACGTACAAAAACATTGAAACTCACATACACAAGACACTCAGCGCAGCAGCCATTCTTTTAACCACTGAGTCCACAGTAGCTCGCGACAATTCTGCTGTAGTGACATCTATGGCGCCACATACGAACGAAACTACGAAATCCTACATCGCGCAATTACAGTTCTCCGTGCGATTTAAATATATCGTACCCTTATTGCAAAAACCAACTATCTGCAATTTTTACCCAAATTAAATTTAAATCCATTCATACATTCGTTTCATCAAGATGAATCTACAGGTAAAACCGGTTATTAGCTACGACACTATTACAAAGATAGCTTTGGCAATAACCTACAAATTTGTTTGAATATAATAGTAATAACATAATAAAATAATACAAAAATGTTGGTTTTTGCAATAAGGGTACGATACATAACAGTCCGAAATCATCTCTCGGGCAGTTGCCCAAACTAGACACTAACATTCGTCTGGTCGGAAGATCCTCCCTTTTCAACGGAGTTTTGCGGGACTTTACACTCACTGGAGCGACGTTGCTGCATAACCTTTGATAACCTTTAAAGCAGCTAGACAATCAATCAAAGAGATTTACATGGTAATGCCAAACTTGCATGCATGCAAGTACATTCATTATAATAAATAAGTATTTATAATACTTGAATATATGTTAAAACTTGTCGCCTTGTCGGCTTAGTGAACTGTAATAAATTAAATTTGTTTGGTTTGTAACACAAACGCTTTCGCCTTGACCGATTTTGATGCTTTTTAACCGACTCCAAAAAGGAGGAGGTTCTATGTTCGGCTGAATGTATGTTTTTTTTATGTTTGTTCACCGATTTCTCGGTCAATGGTGGACCGATTTTGAATTATTATTTTTTTATTGCTATTTTATGTTTCCAAATTGGTCCCACAGAAATATTGTTATGATCTGATCATGAACTTCGAAGATATGGAACAGAATTCCTCATAGGATCACAGCAGAACTGTCGTAACAAGTAAAATTGCTTTATTTATACGTGTAGTCGATGACTGACTGAACGAAGAGAGGGAATATAAGGTCTTATTAAAATAGTGGGTCAAATTTTAACACAGCGTTCAGTACGTCTAACCAAACATATCCAATAAAAAAAAAACAGTGATTAAAGTATTTTTATTTTGACCTATATAAAATAATAAATGGCACTCAAGAATAAACACATCCAATAAGGGTAGGTAGTTAAACTCGCGCCTCGCACCGCGCGTCGCGCGCTTCGTTCATTGAACCCCGAGCGAACGTCGAACGTCCGGTCGCTGTTTCTAATTACCTACGCTACTCAATCGTAATAGTTACTTTCAGTTGTCTACACACCGCATTTTTAGGATAGTGTTGCTAGTCTGGATAAGTAGAAGATAGTAAGTACGCGCAACTCAAGAACAGGCTACCATCGAGTGTGTATAAACTTTCCTCGAACTTTGCCTAAGAAAAGATTCTAATTTCCCAACACACTTTACCAGGCTTTGGACTGTCTAATTGCGTGCTGAACTGTTATCAAGGTATCAAAGCTATTGCAGTATGTAAGTTGTAAATAAACAAGCGCGCAGTGGAAACAGTGTACTGATATGAATCATTTTTGATTATTTTAAAGTTCGATAACAGTAAAACACTGATTCAGGCGTGTTTAAACATTAGAATCAGCCCTATTAACAGTAATTAATTGAAATACTACTTACTCTACGCCGGTAGGTTTAGATTAATTGTTGAACATGCCTACTGTTTTGTTCAATGCACTTGCGGGCGCGTTTAATTATGTGTCTTTTCACTTTTAAAAGAGTGTCTTCACTTTTAGTTCCTGCACACGAGTGTGATGATATGGGTGAAGGCCTTCATCACGAAGGAGTTTCCACACGTAAAAATCACTGACATTGAATACACTACCAGCATCGGCCGTGCTCGCCGTGGGGTGTCGTCTAAAGTCTAAAATGTCTTCTTCAAGATGCACTGCTTAGCGCGGTCTTCCTGCGTCAACCGCTGGTGGCATGAAGGTGCCTTAATCACGATGGCGCTGTACTGCTCCCAGGATTGTCGCAAGGCTCGGCCGCCTTCCAAATCTTTCATGGTAAAGGATTTGGGCTTGTCGTATGCTATTTCCAAGTATTCTTGATTGGTGTACGCGTAATAAGGCATTGTTGTCGATTGTGATAACTACCTAGGTACGTAATAACACTCACACACTTACATTCGACGTTCGCGAAACATGTTACCGTCTCGATTGCACGACGAAAACTGAAATTGCGTCATCATTGTCATTTACGGCAAGCGCGCGACGCGGGCGCCTGCGAAAGGCTATGTTAGAGTGAGAAGGCACGAATTGATCAATGAACGCGGCGGCCGGTGACGTTGCGTAGGTATTTTGTAGTATTAAGAGATGTGTTTATGCATCGGGTAACCAACATTTTTAGTAAATCGTTAGCTGTTTTTTTTTTCATTGTAAGTAAGTATGTACAGTTTATTTTTTTTACCATTGTCTTTATTTTGGTGGTCTGAATGATTTCTAAAAGTTTGTCCCACTATTTTAATGGGACCTTATATATCGAACTGATCTGATGATGAAACCTGAAGTTAGGCAACAGAATTCTGTAATAAATTAATGTAATCTAATCATGTTTGGGATTATTAACATTGTCATGAGATGCACTCTGGCTATAAACTATTTAAGTATGGCTGAGAGGTACTTTTTAACTAAAAAAGGTAAAGTTGGTAAAGTTTTTATTTTTAAATTTTTAGTTATTACTAAAAATTAAAAAATAAAATCTTTTTACAAATACAACCGACTTCAATGTAAAAAAAAAAACACTGAAAAGTGCAAAATAACTTTAATTTCGGAAGTCGGTGTTAAATAATGAAGAGACAATACTATTATAGAAACAAATCGCTCGTAATTTTAGGAGGTACCGCCGATGGCTTGGACCCTGTTCCCGACATCGGAGACTACTGTTTTTTTTTTTATAATTTATTATAAAAAAACCGAATATTTCTAAACTTGTGAGAAGTCCTCACTCACTGACATATCAAAACTCAAACCCTTGGTAGGACCTACAACGCTGAAATTCACAGAGGTTCCTTTTATGATGTTTACAAAGAATAAAAAAGGATTATTGAAATTCTCCCCCTATGGGGATGAAACGAAGGTTCAAAATTTTTATGGAGAAATCGATGTAGCGACATCTATGGCGTCACATAAGAACTAATCCTGTATCGCGCAATTAAAGTTCTCCGAGCGATTTGCACATATAAAACAGCCCGAAATCGTCTATCGGGCAGTTGCCCACCAGCCGCCGCCTAGTCGGAGGATCTTCCTTTTTCAACGGAGGTATGTGGGACTTTACTCTCAGTTCCAAATACCTCTAAACCTACTTTCACGCGGGCGAAGCCATTGGCAGAAGCAAGTTGTATGTAATTTTTTTCATTATTAGCCATTACTGTCCTCCCACTGCTCGGCAAAGGCCTCCTCCAAGTCCTTCCATTCTTCTCCCGCGCCGTCTCGAACCAGTCCTCGTGGTACGAGTCCAGCCCCCCTAGCCAAGTTACGATCGTTTCGTTTGCGTCGAACGCCTCGAGTAGGCCACGCCTCCGATTCCTTTGCTCTGACGTCATCTCAACGCTCAGTCACGTGGTCAGAACAAAGGACCCGGAGCCGTGGCCTACTCGGAGCAAACGAAACGATCGTAACTTGGCTAGGGGGGCAGATCATCTCGCCACCTCTATCTAGGCCGACCTCGACGGCACTTTACCTCTGCAGGAACCCACTGCCTTGCGACACTCGCCCAGCAGTCACTGTGGCTGCGATTGACTTGAACCATTCAATCCAATTTGAGCCTGGCAGCCTTTTTGCCTATGTCTATTACACCCGTTTTAGAATGCAGCGTGTTATTCAATATGTAGGTAAATTGATAAATGAATGACTCACCAAACAAAACGCTGAGGTGAAGTGGTTGCAGTTGTTGTTCATAAGGTGGTACCTGAAACAAATAGACGATACGTATAATCACAATAATATAGTTCCCTTACGTTGTTGACACCTCTACGGTCCGGACTAAGCGTTTCTCCTCGTCTTTTATACCGCGTACATCGAATGATTGAAATTATTTGCTTGCAGCGGTCTTCCCGTCCGATTATAATTTAGGCGTCTTCAAGGTGAGAGTGAATAGGCTCTTAATAAACTAGTGCGCTTCACCTTCGACGATTGCATCACTGTTTACCATCAGGTGGGCAGTCAAGCACTAATTTATATCATTAGAAAGTTAGTATTTTTACTTTTTATTCCTTGAAATGAAAACTTCATAGGGTTAACTGAGCACTTTATTTTAAGGTAATTTGAATGAAACTCGATCTTTAAGTCAAGAGATAATAGGTTACGTCTAGGCAAGCGTGCTCATCGTCAGCCTATCAACAATAAAAAAAACTGCCGTCACGCCCGGCCATTTTTTATTTTTATTATTACATACAAACCTCCTTCTTGATTTCGGTTAATAATGTCGCTTTCCGCGTTTGTCTGTTTATTCGCTAACTCTTCCTAAACCACACAACAGATTCTGATGCGATTTTCAATAATAAAAATAGCTATAAACGAGGAAGGTTTGTTGTGTTTAGTTGGGCTGTATCACAAGTACCTAATAAATATTTCTTTCATGCATATTCTCTGCGCAAAATAACGCCATAGAAAACATATTTTCCTACACAAACAATTATCATAGTCTTTAAATATATAATATTGTATTAAAACACGTTTATAATAGAATAATAAAACTATCCTTGCGTCTGACTCCGATAACCTTTGGTACTCGTGCGATAAAACAACACGTTGACTTAGTGTCAGAAACAATGATCTCTATTAAAAAAGAAAGAAAGAAAAAATATGTTTATTTGATTTGCGTCTTTTTATGCCTCTTATCTATATATATAAAAGGATAAATTGACTGACTGACTGACATATCAACGTACAGCCAAAACTACTGGGAGTAGAAGCGTGAAATTTTGCTCAAGTTTTCCTTTTATGACGTAGGCGAGCACTAAGGTAGGTTTTCCCGAAATTCGACCCCTACGGAGATGAAACAGGGGGTCCAAAGGTTGTATGGAGAAACCTACTTTCACGCGAGCGAAGCCGCTGACTGACGCTAGTTGGACATAAAATATAGCCGTCGATGTGTTTTTAGCAACGACCTTACAGCCATTAGACGCCTCATGCTTGAACTAGCGCACCAAAACAATTCTGTCAACTAGCTGAGGTACGGGGAGCAGGGTACTACGTTCTCATTGGTACTGGGGAGCAGGGTACTGCGTTCTGATTGGTCGAGACATCAGATCTATAATCATATGTATTGACAGACATGCGTCGCCTGTTATTGAACGTCTAATGGCTGTAAGGTAGTTGGTGTTTAGATTGATTTCAAGAATAATTGAATTTTACAGTAATTTTGCACGGAGTAATATTGAATATTCTTAATTAGAATTGAAAAATCTTTATTTGCGGTATTTTTAGATAAAAAAACATCAAATAACTCCTACCGCTCCCGGGTTAAAAAGTATTCTATGAGCTATTCCAGGACATGGTCTACATGTGTACCAAGTTTCGAAATCCGTTTAGTCTGTCAAGAGTGAAGAAGTAACAAACATACTCACAAACTTTCACCTTTATAATATAAGAGTGATAATTATCCGAGCCCTTTGTCACCACTTGACTGAATACATGTTCTTAGGGTTCCGTACCTCAAAAGGAAAAAACGGAACCCTTATAGGATCATTTTGTTGTCCGTCCGTCTGTCTGTCTGTCTGTCAAGACCCTTTATCTCGGAAACGCGTGGCGATATCGAGTTGAAATTAAAAACATATAGTCAAGTTTGCGGTTTCTTAATGCTGTGAAAAAATAAAACTTCTAAGTTAACAAAACTTAAGATACGGTCGTCCATGTGGCAAAAAACGTATATTTCGACACTCTCAAGGAAATCAAAATTCATAGGGTGGTTCCTGTTGACCCAGAATCCTGAAATTTGGCATAAAGCAAGGTCTTATAGGACATTTATAAGAATAAATCTGAAAACAGTAAATTTGTTGTTGAAACAAAAAAAAAAAATGCCATTCGAAAAAAACTTCGAAGCTCCAGTCAGGAATTGAACTGTTTACATAGGTAGGTTTGTACGGAACCCTCAGGGCGCGAGTCCGACTCGCACTTGGCCAATTTTTTATAATTTTCCACTTTGACACGGACAAAGGCGGTGGTCAAAACTAATGTACGATAGTTAACTAAAGTATGTAACCTTGGCAGTATAAACTAATAGTTTTGTTATAATAACAGTAATTGGTGTAATCACTGAGACATTTAGTTAATTAGTTTCAGTATGAACATATGTTGATGGCCGAAAATATTATGTGTATGGCTATAAATCTACATTTATGACAAGTTTACAAAGCAAGTCAAGCTTGTTTTCGATGTTTTTTCTTATCGGTGTTAAAATGAAAATATTTCCATCAAATTAAGAAAAAGTACTTTGTAAGGACCAGGCATCAGTGGCTGAAGAAAAATGCCGTGCTTTCTGCGCCCTGGGCGTCAAAAGTCAGTCACAGTCGCATCGTAAGCACGGGCTTGCGTACGACGAGCAATGGGTAGCTCGCCCTACGGCCATCCGGTAAAGACCAAAAGTGTGTCGACAGCGCGTAGTGTGTACATGGGTGTCTTGTGTATTGTGAATGCGCCCTTGATACAGGAGTAATTCCTAGTGTGGTGCAACTTTTTTTTAAATAAAAGTTTTGTATTTAAAGTTTGATAAATAAATAAATTATTGTAATAACTAAAACACAGATCATTGACGTGGCTCAGAAGCCTGCCCAGCTTAAATGGGAGTGAGCTGGACATGTCTGCCGCGTGCCGAACAAGCGGTGGGTCGGTAAAACACAAAATCCTGAAATGGCACGATGTGAGGTCACGGCAGACCAAGAAGGACATAGCGGAACGACTTAGATTAGCCTTGGGAATTGGCAAGAAGTTCAGCTCAGAGCTGGGAACAATGGAAGTAATGGAGGGAGGCCTTTGCCCAGCAGTGGGACAGTATAGGCTAGATTTTTATCAAACTTATAATAATATTATATTGATAACTAGCTTGTGCCCGCGGCTTCGCTCGCGTAAATGTAGGTTTCTCCATACAAACTTTGGACCCCCGCTTCATCCCCGTAGGGAGCGAATTTTGAAAAATCCATTCTTAGTCCACGCTCCTAATCCCAGTAGTTTCGGCTGTGCGTTGATATGTCAGTCAGTCAGTTTCGCCTTTTATATATATAGATAAAATAAATATGATTGTTGTAACCGCCAATGGCTTGATGGCCGAAAGCTTTGACAACCGCGCGAGCGGTTGAATCAAGGGCCTGATACAGAAGGCCCCCCTTGATACAGCTCGCATTGTGAGGAGGACCTTGTCCCTAGAGCCCTAACCACAGGTAGCTTGGACCCTGCTTCAGACATCGGTAGACTCATTTTTTTAAATATTATTATGTGTTTATTTTTTATGTGTTTTAAGAAATATTTAAAAAGGTATAAAATATGTACAGTAATTAAATAAATATAAAATTGTATTGGTCCTTACCTGTCACCGCGGAACTGTTTCCCTAACTCTGCTACGAGTCGTCTCACTTCTTCTTCGCTGAAGTCCGTATAACCTATGTGCACACTTTGTCTGAAATACAAATAAACACATTAACACTATATTTTACTTCAACAATCTCATCAGAGAAGATAAAAAGGAAAAGATGGGATGACGGCAAATGGCTGGCGTCACATAGAACAGAGTGGCTGAAAAAAAAACGAGTGGAAAAGATTGGACCTTTGCCGACTGGTAAACAGAAAGTCGAATAAAAGACTAGATTAATGTTTATATTAAATTTTCTATGTATTGTTAGATCTGAATAAAAGGCTTAATTATATTATTATTTTTAAATGCATTTACATATCTCATAACCTTGAGGACCTGGACCTTTAGAAGGCATACGAGGAGTCGAATCCAACTCGCAGAGGCCCCTTTGACGCTTTTAATGGAACATGGTATCATCATCTTTATCATTTCAGCCGAAAGACGTCCTTTGTTGGAAATAGGCCTCTCCTAGTGTCGCCACAGCGAAGGGTCCTGTAAGTCCTGTAGCAGTGAGCAGGGCACATTGCTCGCAGAATAGATAGTCGACAAGCCCCGAAAGGTTCTGGAGTGGCGACTTCATACCGGAAGATGCAGCGCTGGAAGGCTTAACCTGGACTGACCTGGAGGACCAACGACCTGGTTCACCAGGTCATTGGTCCAAATCGTGTCGCGGGAGTCCGATGGATGCATGACGCAATAGAAATATATAAAACAAAAAGTCACTCGCGCGTCTATCCGTCTGTATAGACGCTAGCTCTTAAATCACGTAACGGATATTGATGCGGTTTTCACTAACAGAAAGAATGACTAATGTGATAGTTTGTGTTGGTATATTATTATTTGCACCGTGCAAACCCTGGCCGTGTCGCAATTGAAGTTTCGTAAACGAGCGAATTTAGCAACATTCATAGCGAGAGCTTTTTTGTCATTTTTCGTTGATTTATTAAATTAAACTTAGATCAATTAATTTAATCTAGAATAAAAAAATAAAATAAAAATCTATTATGAAGCCAAGTTTTTCTTTTTCACCGACAATCACTTGCCCCTTCGGAAAATAGTGTTAATAGATATCGTATTTACGCTTAAAGTTTCTTAATTTTCTTTTAAGTTTATTAAAAGAAGAAAAAAACTGGGTAATAATATTTCACTATTTTTAATATGTCTGTCAGAGTGGACGAAAAACACTTAAGTAGACATTTTTGTACTGATCGATTGTCTATACAAATTAAGAACGTCCCTTAAAGGTATTATTGATCAAGGCTCTGACTAGTGTTCCACAGTAAAAAAAGGTGTCACACTGCGTGTTGACAACACCTTTATAGAGAGGAGGCATGTGGCGTGTGGATGTCCCTCATACGTCCACTGCGGGTGTAGGTACCCCACTGTAGGACTCTTAGTACCTATAATTAATAATTAATTCTTTTTGACCAAAAATAACTACCTGAACCGTAACTGATCGCATAGCTCCCGCTCGTCGCGCCGCGTGATCTCGAAAATGGCGGTGAAGGCGTACGGTTGTCCCCCGTACACTCCCTGCAAGTGTAGGTACCCCACTGTAGCAGTCATAGTACCTATAATATCTACCTGAACCGAAACTGTTCGCCTAGCTCCCGCTCGTCGCGCGGCGTGATCTCGAACACACCAGTGAAAGCGTACGGATGTCCCCCGTACACCCTCTGAGAGTGTAGGTACCCCACTGTAGCAGTCATAGTACCTATAATATCTACCTGAACCGAAACTGTTCGCCTAGCTCCCGCTCGTCGCGCGGCGTGATCTCGAACACGTCGGTGAAGGCGTACGGATGTCCCCCGTACACCCTCTGCGAGTGTAGGTACTCCACTGTAGCAGTCATAGTACCTATAATATCTACCTGAACCGAAACTGTTCGCCTAGCTCCCGCTCGTCGCGCGGCGTGATCTCGAACACGTCGATGAAGGCGTACGGATGTCCCCCGTACACCCTCTGCGAGTGTAGGTACTCCACTGTAGCAGTCATAGTACCTATAATATCTACCTGAACCGAAACTGTTCGCCTAGCTCCCGCTCGTCGCGCGGCGTGATCTCGAACACACCAGTGAAAGCGTACGGATGTCCCCCGTACGCCCACTCCGACGAGTGAACCTGTACCCCACTGTGGAACACCCCGACACCTGCGCCCGCCGTGTACCTGGACAAAATATAATATATAGCATATGAATTTAACCAATTTTGAAAAACCTGCTAATATAGCTTTTAAAGGATTAAACATATTTCGTAAATATTTGGCTAGTTTAAACGTCGAACAAAAACATATCTGTTAGAAATAAGCGCCTCCAACTCCTTTATTTTGTCCTAGGTTAATTTTATCCAACTGCTACCAACCATCTCGCGAAGCTCGTAACTAAGCTCAGTTTTGGGCTCAATTCAGACAGCTATCGGTTAGATCTACGCAGCCCTCTACGTTGCCGACAACATGCCCTGTGTATGTGTCACTTACCAGTTTGTCCAGTACATGTCGTACACGTTGAGCACGACCGCCGACTGGCCGGGGCGTGGCGCGCGTTGCTCGCCCCGCCGCGACAACAGCGACATGCACGACGGGAACATCGCACAGATGCCGCACGACTGTGAGAACGCAAGGAAGCATGTTAGAGTACATCAGAAGAACATAAATATATAGACCATGTTGGGTAGAATTACGTAAGTACGAAGCCACATAACTACAGGCGGGCCCCTGAAATGAAACCAATTCTGATGTAGCTGCGCCGTGCGGGAAGCGTGATAGGCGTCAACACCCTTCCTGAACCAAGCAGCTTCTTGAGAAATTGTCTCAGTTCAGCGTTCAGTCAATAGATGCTTTACTTAGTGCTAGGCTGCGTGATAAACATAAAACACACGCTTCTAACAAACTAACGCATGGTGTTACTATCTCAACAGTAACACTGGGACTTGTATAACTACTTTCGAGCTACGCTACTCACCAGGCGGTTTGCCAAGGAAAGCACCAGATTGGCGCCCCGGCCTAAAACTGCTAGAATTAAATCACTCATTTTGATCATCAAAACCAACTTGATGCATTCGAAGTTCGTCAAAAATTCGATAAGAACGAAACGAAACAAACATGCTTTGGAGACATGTGTATATGAGTCTTGTAGTTTAAACGAGACTTAATAGTCATAGTGCTAAATTATAAGTTACTAAGTAAATATCGATAGCATTTAGCTGTCAAGAAGACATCCGCCATTTTCTTTAACTGTCTGAATGAAAACTATTCCGGTTTAATTTTTACAGTCAGCCAGCCAATTACAACGACCATGACGACAATCACCTTGGTCCAAACTTATTGAGAGAATATTAATCGGAGTTTAATATAGACTCCTGGGGCCTCTGATTGCTACTGCATGCCTACGTCATGAAATTACAGATTTTGGTCAAGTTTTTTAAAATAGACGACGTAACTCCTATAACTATGTTTAAGGATATGTGTTAAACACAATGTTAGGCCACGTAGACATTGAGAGAATCACGATGCTGTAGTATTATGTAGTATTTTAAGGTGCCATTCAAGCTGCAGGCTGCGGATGCAGGTAGCACACGCATGACACGCAGTCGTTCCCTGCATCCGCAGCCGGGAGTGATTCCGAGGCTGACTGAACGTACTGCCAGTCGCAAATCTACGATTCAATCCAATATGAGCGCTATCGGCTCCGAGTAGCGATTATTTCAGGACTTGCCTAAACAGTTTGAAGTGACATAACTACGTGTGCATCGACTTGCGACCGCAGCACTACTGGTCTGCGATCGGCTGCGGTTGCAGGTCCCGGCAGTACTCGCAGCCGAAGCTCGGCAGCACGTGCGGCCGCAGCCGTGTTCAGAATGGTTTTCACAAAAATCCATATTACTACATAGAAAACTAGTAGTGCAGCTGCTGCCGGCTTCGTGCAGCCGGCGCTTGTTCTGCCTGCATCCGCAGCTTGCCGACGAGGTTCGAATGGCACCTTTACCATGACGTGTCAAATATCAGAGTGTACAAAAGAGAAAGTAGGATGGAGTTATACACACTATATACCTCCTTCTCTCTTTCTCGCTCGCACGACTGACATTTTAATACGTCATGGTAAGGTCCCTGGGCCGACTTGATTGAACTTTTTTAAACTATTTTTATCTCAGGAAGGTTCTCATGAATAGAAAATTGGAAAAAATATGCGGATTTGTTCTACCTTAAGATTTGTATAAAACCATATACTCAAGTCTGCGGTCCCTTGAATTTAAAACGAAAAAAAAAGATACGGCCGTTTATATTGCAATAAACGTATATTTCGACACTCTCAAGGGAATCAAAATTCATAGGGTCCCGTTGACCCAAAATTCTGAAATTTGGCATAAAGCAAGGTCTTATAGCAAAGATATAGGAATAAAACTGAAAACAGTAAAATTTGTTGTAAAGTCGCAAAACAAAAAAATACTTTTCTTGCGATTCGAAAAAATCTTCGAGACTCCATTCGGGAATTGAACTCCTTACATAGATAAGTTTGTACGGAAACCTCAGTGCGCGAGTCCGACTCGCACTTGACCAGCTTTTTATTTGTATTCGAGTCTAGCCTTGCCTGAGGTAACATAGTAACGTATATAAAATAACCACAACACTCATTTATATACACATAAAATTAATCAAAGATTCTATCAGTACGAGTAATTCCTGAAAATCGTGTTTTCAATTATAATGACTCACTTATGTGCGGTTGCTTTTCAACGGTAGACTAAATTATCTTTGTTAAACATGAACTTCATGACACTACTGATATAATAGATCTAGGGTTGCCAATTTTTTTTTCCGATGAAGTACTCGCGCACGAAGGGCACCCTTCCTTCGCTCCGTCCGTAGCAAAACAACGGCAAAGAAAACACGATTGTTGTATGGGAGACCCTTAAATATTTATTTTTTATTTTCTGATAGCGGCACTAGCATACATCGAGTAAGGTTGCCAACCCTAGGTCAGCCGTTAACCACAACGGTAGTCGAATAGAAATGTTTTGTGAGAATTAATTGCAGCCAATCAGACCGTCTATGACCGCAAGGACCGCGGGGAATTTCTAAAAGGGAAACCGTAGTCCCAGAACGCAAAGGGTAACTGAAAGACAAAGGTGTTGTTTTAGTCAGTAAAAATCTGACACGCCTTACCGCTTCACCCTACACCAGGAGACATCATTGGATAATTTCCGACCTTAAAAAAGCCGATAAGATTATACAGACATTATCTCAAGTTAGTCACTTTACTAATCATATGATTTATCTTTCAAAATACAATTTAATTAGCTCGATAAAATCGTATTTATGTCGAAAGTCATTGACCATGTCAATTTGCATATCCTTTGCACAAGTATATTTTTTTAAGTTCTTGCTCTGGATGGAGGGCGAGGGTGTTGGTGGCACAACTATACCAATATAATTGTACCAGCACACACCCCAACCTGCGGACCCCAAGGTCAGCTTCCAGTGTTACTGGATAGAGGCGAATACCAGAATTTTACTTGAAGCTACAGTCAGTTGACCACCGCAACCGAGCCACTGAGTATAACAAGGACCAAGACTAGGTGGATTGGTAATCGATAACCTATTGAAACTCACACGTTCTATTCCAACCTGAAAGCATCCTGACAGCACGGTCGGTTGCGTAGTAACAAAATAGTAAAAATAAGTAAAAAAAATAGTAAAAAGATGGCGCGTTGTTCTGCTCGGGGCTCATTCGGAGCTGCGTCGTCCAAAATGGCTGAGCGATTGGCTCCTGCGCAGCGTTTCGCGGGTTTGTCCTGCACGGAACAACTATTTTTATGGCCTACAAATAGATGCTACGGATCTACGTGACTTTTGTATGTGACTTTACATGTTTCTAAAAGCACCCAGGATACAGGAGTACCTAATTCCTAGTGTAATGGCAACAATATTTTTTTAAGGAAAGTTGCTAGATAGACTAAGCTGGTTCATAATTACGTTTAAAAATTAATCTCTTTGACAACATAATTAACGCAACGAATTTTGTTAAATTGTTAATATCAAAGACATTGATTTTTTCCCGTTCAAAATAAATTATATTATCGCCAGGAAATATAAAAACCTATGGAGCTAATTAACTCTCAAATCAATTAAGAATTAACACAAATTCCTACATGATGTAATGACGCAAGTGATCTCTAACAACATAGCTCTTTAGGGATTTAGTTCGTCTGACGAATCTCGAGAATTTCGTGATCCGATTACTAGGTTAAGTAAGTGAATGATGTCTTTACTCAAGACGTTTGGATTAGGATAATGCACGTATATTGGGCATAACTCATGATTGGGTATTAGCCAGTACTTATTTTTGCACAATATTTTATACTAAACAACAAATAACACTAAATTGAATTTTTTTTCTGAAAACAGCATCAAAATCGGTTACTAAACTAACTTCTGCCAGCGGCTTCGCCCGCATGAAAGTAGGTTTCTACATACAAACTTTGGACCACTGTTTCACCCCCTTAAAAGTTGAATTTCCAAAAATCCGTAGTGCTCGCCTACGTTATAAGAGGAAGCTTGGTGCAAAATTTCACGCTCCTAGTCCCAGTAGCTTCGGCTGTGCGTTGATATGTCAGTCATTCAGTTTCTCCTGTATATATATATACAAAAAGCATCAATTAGCAGTCCAAATATTGGTTTAGGGAAGAGCGGGGACGCAGACGTGGCGGAAAAATCTCTAATCTCTTTTGAGCACACGTACCTAAGTTACATTTCAGTACGTGCATCTTTGTACTGTTATTAGAATGTTTTCACGAAAACCTGAAGTTCTTAATTTTTTCTTAACTTTCACACTCTTATGCGAGTCCAACTATATATGGTCTTAACCGATTTTTTTCTTCTCCGTAATATATTCTAACCACTATTGGACCACTATTGGTATATATTCTAACCAGTAGCAGAACCTACACAGGTTATCAGCATAAAACGATTCCGTGCTCTTAATGCGATCCATTTTATGACCGAAATTGAAATGTTAAATGGATGGAGCTATATCGGGTGTAAAGCTCCATCCCTCTTTCTCGCTCGTAAGCTTGTCATTTCAACTCGTCGTGGTAAGGCCAGGTCAAAGCAAGTTGACATTAACACAGAATAATAAATTGTTACATCGCTCTTGGTTAGTAACTTAGGTTTATGAATTGAGAACTTCAAGTGATAAACATAATCGGCCTTATAATTTTCCCTCTGCTGGGACTCAGGCTTCCTCTCTAGGAGGGGAATCTCTAAGAATGGGCCGTAAAAATACACGCGGGCCCAGCGCGAATTGATGGATGTCACATGTCTCAGACTTTTTTGGTTCTAGGTTTCCTCACGATGTTTTCCTTCACCGTTTTGAAAGCAGTGATGATAAAATAAATTACACAACTAATTTCAAAGTATTAATGCGGAAACTGGCAAATAATTCAGAAAAAGGGGGGTTGGCGCTGAGTTGGTGACCTAATATACCGGAGCGGTGTTAAATCTGCATCCCAACAAAATTTTACGGTCTCACAGTCGTTAACCCAAATCTTACAAATATTGAGATGCGTGGGAGTAAACGATTGATGTTCGTTCAAAGCAGTTTCTTTGAATTTCATCTGTAATTTAAAACCTCTTCCTGATTTCTAAACTCAGGCAATTGCGGAAGTCATTAATGCTTGTAAAGACGCTGATTACTTTTATTATGAAAACCAATACTGTCAATCTTTCGCAAGTTTATTTAAAGTATAATAAAAACCGGCCAAGTGCGAGTGGGACTCGTATGGCTGACACTGGCTTGCCCACATGCCCACCATCACGGATCTTAATTTTGATAGCACGAAAATTTAGTCGCTAATTTGTCGTGAAATATCAGAATTGTCACCCTTATAACTTTGGAACCAGTATCCGACAAATTCTGAGCAGGAGGGTTAAAATAGCCTACGGTCAAGCCGTTTCGAGGCAGTTCAATCACACTGTGCTACACCGGGACAAAAAGTATCCTGCGTGCTAGGACATAGTGTAATTGAGTACCAAGTTTCATCGAAATCCGTTCAGCCGTTCGAGCGTGATGAGGTAATAAACATACACGTTCAAAAACTTACGTTACGTCTTTACCAGCGGCACCGATCGCTTGAAAGTAAAAAATATCACAAAGGAACATACTCCCTGGACAAAAAAGTGTAATTCTACGTGCTATTCCAGAACATGGTCTACTCGTGTACCAAGTTTCACCCAAATCCGTTCAGCGTTTCGAGCGTGAAGAAGTAATAAACAGACACACTTCAAAAACTTCCGCCCTTATAATACAGTTCGCAGAAAAACAGCTATATCATTCCATATTATTTATCAGCAATACATCACAGATACCATATGTGCTAATTTAACGCAAAATGCGTCAAGACTAATTACTATGTCAATAGAATTTAAACATACTGTAGATTAGGCCGGTGAAGACCAGTGTAGACAGACAGTGCATTGTCAAAGATAAGATATTGGCGGTGTAAACTGTCATATGCCGATAAAGTGGATTTATTACTATTCGTTATTGATAGGAGGTAGGTAATTGGCAAAATTGATAGCAGGTGTGACATATTTTCATGGGTCGTCGAAACAGAACCCCAGGGTCCTGGGACGCTAGGCAAAGAAGGAACATAGGAGTGGGTTTTAGTCAGTAAAAGTCTGACACGCCTTCTCACTTCACCCTAGAGCCGGAGAAGCCATTGGATGATATCCTATCTAAAAAAAAAGGAGTGACATTTTTTTTTCTAAGGCATATGTCCGCCTTTGTACCTTTGTGTTGCATGAAGTTTTAAATAAATATATTTTTGTAACGAGGAAGTCAGTAGTCATGAGGAAGGAAATCTAGCTACGCTGCAACACCAACCTCGACTACCAGCCACCATAAACGCGCGGGCTTTCTGACGACGAGCAATGGGTAGCTCGCCGTCCGCCCGTCCGGTAACCGTCCGGATCGAGACCGAGTTATAGGCGGTGCGCCTCAAAGAGATGTCAGCAATACCGTAGGCGCCTAGCAGGGCCGATGCCTGCTAGGACTGCGGGGAATTTCTGAAAAGTAAACCCATGGTCCTGGACCGCAACGTACAACTCAAGGACACAAGTGTGGTTTTAGTCAGTAAAAAATCTGACACGAGAGAAGTCATTGGATGATTTGACACCTCAAAAAGAAACACTATAAATATATTCTTTGCCTGTTTGTGGGTTAAAATAGCTAACGTGAACTGAACCAAAACTATGTACTCCATCAACGACAGAGATGGTACAAAAACTTTAATTAGCTGGTGTTAATGTTGGTTAGATCGCGTGAATACAAATGCTTGCTACTGATGTTACTTTATTACAACACTAACGCATAAATGGGGGCGTACATTATTCAATTAATAGGTATGGTGTAGTTTTTATCTTTGATAGTAGTGTTGTGTTTAACAATAGATCATCATCATTTCATCATGTTGGTCTCCCCCAAGTGTCGCCACAATGAACGGCAGTGTGTGTTTCGATGAAAATAAAACCGTAGGCGTGGGCTTGCGGACGGCGAGCAATGGGTAGCTCACCGTCCGGCCGTCCGGTAACCGTCCAGATCGAGCCTGAGTAGTCGACGGTGCGTAGTGCTCCACGCGCGTCTCAAGATGTCAGCAGGGACATCCTACGCTTCCATGACCCAGGAGGGCATGACCCTACGGTTATCCGTAGGGTGTCAACAGGGTCGCAGCCTACTAGGGCCACGGGTTTGCTTCTGAAGGAAAAACCCGGGATTCTGGAGCGCAAGGCAAAGAAGGAACATAGAAGTTGGTTTTAGTCAGTAAAAGTCTGACACTATCTATTCAGTGATTCTGAAAGGAAGACTCGGCCCTGGTACGAAAAGCAACGAAGGAGCAGGAGTGGGTTTTTAGTCAGTAAAAGTCTGACACTATCTCTGGCCCCGCCCAAGAGCGGAGTATGTCATAAGATGATTTTCACACGGAAAAAAAATCGGTAAAAGTCTGACACGCCCTCTCGATCCGCCCTAGAGCGAAAAAAGTCATTGGGTGATTTCCCACTAAAAAATAAAGAAAAAAGGAAAAATATTCCCAAATAAAAAGTTTAACATTAGTTAAATCGCGTATAATAAGTACGCGTCAGTTTTGCACACCAGCAATAAGTAACTCGTTCAGCCTTTGTCACGAGTGGCGGCCTCGACATTGCCTTTGACGAGCCGCCTTTGACGTGCTGTTACCGCCTACTCGAAATAAGCATTTTCCCTGTAGTTCACATAAACGAATTCAGTCTGTGCTGCTAAGTGCTACTTGAGCTCCCTTTTGCTACGACTGCTATAGTTTTCAAACTTTTTGTTTGACTATTCTACGATTTGTTTCCTAGATGTAATCCACGCACGCTTCAAAGTCCTGTCAGCAAAATAGAGGGGTACTGGATTTTTGGAATGAGTTTTAGAAACGTGCGTTGACGGCGCGCTCTTATCCTATTAAAAGTGCAGGCCGCGTCTGACTCGCGTGCGTATCGCTACAAACGCGCGTCAACGGCCAAGTTAATCGTATCGTTCGCACCGAAAGCCTCGAGTAGGCCACGCCTCCGCTTCCTTTGTTCTGACGTTATCTCAACGCTCAGTCACGTGGTCAGAACAAAGGAATCGGAGACGTGGCCTACTCGAGGCGTTCGGCGCGAACGAAACGATTGTAACTTGGCTAGGGGGCTAGTCTGCGTCGAGACAAATGTCATCTTTTGAAAGACAAAGTTAAATGTCTCCTAAAGCTTAACTTTTGTCTTCGGAGAACCATAGGCAGTGGCATTCTGTCTATTACAAACTTTTATTTAGGTTCACCTGTCCCGATATTCGTCTGTAATCAAATTTAGCAAAATTAAATTTGATCCACTTCACGGTTATCGATAGAGCTGATATTTTGCGTCCATGTGTAAATCAGATGACAATGCAAAATTATTATGACATGGAGCTGATCTGATGATGGAACCGGAAAGTGGTCATAGGAACTCAGATAACCCTATCGTGATTGAGCTTCTATTTTCATTAAAAACTTGTTTGCAGAAAAACTTGCTTGGAAAAGAGTTATTAAATCTCTTTCCAAAATTCTTTGCCACATTCTCGATTTTTGTACTTTCCATAATATGCGTGTTAGTACTGAGGCCGCGTTATAATTAAGCGGGACTATATTTAAATAAGTTGATGTTTTAATGTTATCGACATGGCAGTTTTATGTGAGTACCTACTGGTTTATCGTCAGGCTTGTTGGTTATTTTCTTTTGTTTTCACTGATGTAAACAGTTTGAAGAATTTGCTTTATCGCACCCCTTTCTCTCTGCTCATATATCGTATATACATATATAATATCGCCTTTATTTGGGGGCGAAAACTCAAATATCTCCTCCCGTTCTAAGTAGGGCGACAGAGAGAGTCAGACTTTTATTGAATAAAATCCACCGGTTCCTTCAGTTGTCCTGTGCGTTCTAGGGCCGCGGTGACTATTTCGAACGATCCCGCTGCCCTGGCATACATTGGCTCTAGTAGGCCCCGACACTCATGCTGACATTTCATTGAGGCGCGCTTGGAACACAACGCGCTGTCGACCCGGTCCTAGTCCATAATGGACGCCCCCAAATACGAAAAGTGACCCCTTCGAAATTTATTTTTGTTTGTATTTGGGTCACAGAAATACATATGTGTAATAGATTTACATATCACTCGGAGCAAATTGTTTGTTGTGAGAGCCGGATAGGTCTGCCTGCCTATCCATGACACAAGTAATCCTATAAGAGTTCGGTTTTTTTTTTGTTTGACGTATGGAACCCTTAAATAACGCCAAACGAGAAACCGGGACTATTCTAAAAACAAAAACCAACGATACATACATACCCACATGACTTCGGCGACATAGCCCACAAGACAGGAAAGAAACACATTTACTTCCACCAAGAATAAAGACTTCCTTTTATAAACGTTCTAATTTCAAGCGGTCATTCGCGCCGAATTTAACGACAAAATCGAAATTGGAACAAGCAACATCATTGACGCGACGGATCGAGAGTTTCTCGTAACTACAGATGCACATGTGTCCCTGCTCTGAGCCCGTCTGTTCATTAATTGGAGATCACGACCTCTGGGGCCGGGCTCAGCCTATGACAAGCAATGGGGAATATTGCACAGCTAACAGCATGCATCTCTATTACAGTGATTACAAAAGGATTTATTTTTCGACAAATCTGTAAGCTGTACATTAGTAATTTGGAGGAAAAGGTCAGTAAACCGAAATAGGTGTATGGCTAGGTTGTGTGTATAAAGTTGTATTTCGAATGCTTGCCGGATTGCTTGACGAATAAGTCAATATCGGAATGATTGCCAAGGGAGAAAAGATGAAGCCATTGCTTTTTAGATTGGACGAGATTGGACTGTATTGTTATTCTATTTCACAAAGGCGATTGGCTCTTGGTCGTGTGTAGATTCACGTGCACATTGGTTATGTGTGTGTAAGCTATTCTCTATGACACCGGGTGCTCCGAACCGAGTCCGCTTTGATAAGTTAACAACTATCAAACAGCAAGCAAGTTAACAAAAAAGATTCCATATTTTACACAAATGTGATTAATTGTGATAGTTTCGTTCAAGTTTTTGGTTTCCAGGTCAAGAAACTTCCTTAGTTTAGTATTTATCGGCTGACATTTAGGCCAAACAGCACAATTACTGTAATAATGAAATGTAAAATATACGTTTCTCTAGCTAACGAGTCGTTTTGTTAGTGTGCCACGAGGTTAACATTTAGATAAAGCTTACGTTCGCTTTGATTGCGACTTCGTTTACCTAGGATGCCTACGTTCTCGCTCCGTGACCTAGAACCTAACCTTTACCTTTACGAACTTGAAAACTTAAAATAATAATTCACCTCAAAACTAGTATTGGAAGTTGAATCTACATAATCTCGAATTTAAATGGCAATTTATTGGCTAGATATACCGACGACTTAAAAAAGGTAGCTCGAATAGACACTCAGGTAAGATCATCATCATTTCAGCCAAAAGACGTCCACTGCTGGTCTTAGGCATCTCCCAAGTGTCATCACAACGACTAGTCCTGTACGTCTCACATCCATCTCATACCCGCGACGCTCAACAGGTCATCGATCAATCTTGTGAGACGCCTACAACCGTTGGGTCTTCCGGTACGCGATCACCACTCCAGAACATTTCGGCTCCATCGGCCATCTGTTCTGCGAGCAATGCGCCCTGCCACTTTAAGTTTGGCTATTCTTCGGGATATGTCGTTAAACTTGGTTCTCGTGCAGATATCTTCATTTTTTATTTGTTCACGCACGGAAACTCCGAGCCAAGCCCTCTCCATTGCCCTTTGAGTAACTTAAAGTTTTCTGATGATACCCATAGTGAGAGACCACGCCTTAGATTTTCGTCTTGAGCCACTGTTGTGTGTCAGACGAAAAATTCCCGCAGCTTCCCAAACGCTGCCAAGCCGATTTGGATTCGACAATTGCCATCTTTCTCGAAGTTAGTAGACCTACCTAACTGGACCGGTAGATGCAGAAAACGGAAAATGGTTTTCTTTATTGCATTCAAACTGTTTCTAGGTGTTTAGCTAGTGTGTAAATAAATCTCCAAGAGAAAGTCATCCGAAACACATTCATGGTAGACTAATAAATCCAAAAACTGCCAGGAAAGAACTCTGTCTTCATTTACCAATAACTTATCATAATCCATTATTACCCTAGAACACGAAAATCCTTACATCCTCTGGCAAGGTATTCAAATTACTAAGTAACTTCTATGAAGGTTATCTGTAAATTTGAAGTTGAGCCGTATACTGCCGTAGACGTTATTTCCAACATTTTGAGGGTTGCTAAAATTCAAAATAAACTCTCTCTCCTTTAGATATAGAAATAGATAAATAAAAGGAGAAACTGACTGATTGACATATCAACGAACAGCCGAAACGACTGGTAATAGAACCGTGAAATTTTTCACAAGGTTTCCTTTTATGAAGTTGGTGAGCTAAGAGAGGGTTTTCCAAAATTCACCTCCTAAGGGAATGAAACGGGTGTCCAAAGTTTGTATGGAGAACCTAGTTTCACGCGAGCGAAGCCGCTGTCAGAAGCTAGTTATAAAATGAAACTTAAACTATTCAGATATTCAGCTACGACTAAGATTTCTCCAAAAAGTAGGTAACTTACTAATGATCATAATTGTTTGAGCTCCTTGTTGATTTCTTTTGCAAATGGACTGATTTCTTGTGAAAGCGGTGACATTTTTTTTTACCTACACGTCATTGATTTGAATCAAATTAACTTGGAGAATTACGGTTCTGCTATGTCTATCTATAATAATATAATAAAGAGGAAATATTTGTATGTTTATATTTTTTTTTTGTAATGAATAAACTCAAAAACTTCTGGACAGATTTAAAAAATCTTTCACCTACTTTATCAAGCTACCGACTAGGCCAAGCCGCTGATAGAACCTAGCGTTTTATATATTTATTTGGATAAAAATTTACAGGAAAAAAAAACATTTTTTGCAGTTGTTATCTCAGTCTTTAGTTAAAGTTTGATCAAATTGTAAAATCATCAAATAACTTATCCCTCTTTGGGTGGCCGAGAGGGAGTGTCACCCGTTTACTGTTCGTTCAGTTGTCTTTGCGTTCCAGGGCCGTAGTAAGATGACTCTTTGTAACAATCCCGCAGCTCTATAAAATCCCCTGAGATCAATTCCCTCGGATGAAATACTTTGTTTAATGGTAGTTTAGAAAACTTATTTTGACTTTACTGAATAAAATCCACCCGTGTTCCATGAGCAAATCTCTACTTACACTTTTGAGAAAGCATGTTAAGGTCTTTTTTACATAGCATGTGTAGGATGGATGAAATGGAGACAGGTCACGGGAACAACTTGTGACCCACGGATGCCCCTCAAGTTGAAGGGTAAAATCTACAAGTCCGTGATAAGGCCTGTCATACTGTATGGATCAGAATGTTGGGCTGTGAAAAAGACGGATGAAAAAAGATTGCATGTAGCGGAGATGAGAATGTTAAGATGGATGTGTGGTGTGACGAGAATGGATAAAGTGAGAAATGAATATATTAGGAGAAGTTTGAAAGTGGCGCCAGTGACTGAAAAGTTGAAAGGGAATCGTTTGTCTTGGTATGGTCATGTGAAGAGGAGGGATGAAACGCATGTTACTAAAAGAGTTATGAGTTTACATGTGGATGGATGGAGAGGAAGAGGGAGGCCAAAGAAAAGATGGATGGATTGTGTGAAGAGTGATATGAAAGAAAAGGAAGTTAGTGATAGCATGACGAGTAACAGGGCAGAGTGCAAGAAAAAAACGTGTTGTGCCGACCCCAAATAACACGGGATAAGGGCAGGAAGATGATGATGATGTGTAGGATGACAGCAGGACGAAAATATGCATCTTTAAGATGAGAGAAAAGGATAGGTAGCTAACATTGTATGAATGAATCCGACAGCTGTCACCCGCACCATCCTATCCTGATTAAGGTATAACTCCCTTGTCATTCAGTTGGAAACGTCCTACCCCACAAATAACCACAGCGTAAATAATAATCCTCTTCCAGAGGATAAACCGTCACTATCGATAACACTGCGATAACACACTCTCCACAGAGAAACAATTGGAACGCCCGCTATCGATAGCCACACAATTAAAGTTGTGATAAAGTTGAAACGGCGCGAGCAAGCGCCGATAATATTAACAACGCCATATGTACACACAATGGTTACGTCCGTGATTGCAGATCGGTTTAGCGTCAAACATTTGCCGATATCAGCTAATCTTTGAACGCTTTTAGCATGAGCTGAATTATGAACCACCAAATGCGAAGATCCTACCATGAAGCCAGAAGGCCCTACCATGACGTGGTAAAATGTCAAGCATGCGAGAGAGGAGAAGGGATGCATCCTATCTAGCTCCATCCCTTTAACAGTTCAGTTTAGGTCAGCAAGTGGATCACGTTAAGATTTCGTGGTAGCGGCCTATTGTCGTCTTACGCGCTATGGGAAGTCTATTCAGTAACTACCTAGCAGGCTAAAATCAACATCATCATTCTCTTCCTGCTCTTGTCCCATATTACTTCGTGTGGTCGGCGCAACACGTTTTTTTCTTCCATTCTATTCTGTCAGCAGTGCTACGCTACCACTGACTCTCTTTTCTTTCATATGAAACCACCCAGAAACCAGCAAGCTGGTTAAAATATTGCATTTTTCAAAGATCTATAATCGTCAATAGTTACTCAAGTTTCTTCAAGGGATGAATGAGTCTGATTTTATTCTACGTTGAAAAAGAAGAATATATGAATATAGAACCTCCAGATTTTCTGAAGTTGCAAACGAGTAACACCAATGGCGGATATGCCTTAAGGTCAATTCTCTCAGGTTCAGCCCTAGGGCGGCCAAATATTCGAAAAACTGCATTAAAATTGACGATATTTATTAAATATCACAATTTTACAATAAATTTGCTTACACCATCAGGGCGACCAGTGCTAAACGACCTAGGTAGATCAAGACAACTTTTTTCGGTCACACCAGTGTCGCTGAGCCAAAAACTAGCAGATACTGGTATTTCGAATTGAGCCACCACTCCTACCTTCTAAAGACGAAACTAGGAAAGACATTTTCCTAAATCCATTTTTAAACCTCACCACCACAACATCTATGTATATCAGCTCCAATTCTCGCTAAAGGCACCAGCAATGCATGCATACATGGCGTGCCTGCTCCCCATACCTTATGAAGCACATAAAGTGTGCCGCTTCCTACAGTTGTCTCCTAACTTGCACTCAGAGATAAGAAGCTCGCTGCAAATGTATTACGGTCAAATTATTGTTAGTCGTATTACTTTGAAGATCTTGAGTTTAAAGCATTCCGTTTTGTCAAAAACATTGCTGATTGCGCCTTAAATCAGAGAAAAATTTCAAATATACTATTGATATCACCCAGAAATTATAGAGAAGTCAGGTTGTCTAAAATTGGAAGGTTGTTACGGTGGTTTTTCCTCTAATCGAAAGAAGACCATTACTGCTTTAATGTGCCATCACAGAAACAAGGAGGGAAGAAACACAATAACTTACAGAACACCTATTCAACCAGGACCCTTTTGGGGTTCCAACTCGTTAGAAGTTTACCTTTAAACAAGATTATAAGTTTTCATGACCTTCAGAAAGTTCGCGAGACGTCCAAGAAACAAATCCTTTGTCTTCACATCGATCAGAAACTACATAAATAATTAATGTGAGAAATAACATGTGTACGGCTTAGAAATCGAGTGGTAACTAATGGTTCGTTCTTGACCTTTGAACGGACTTTGACGGTCGAAGGTGGTAGTGGCAGCACGTCCAGCATGGTAACGCGATATTCACAAGTTACCTATTGTTGAGATGAACAAAAGTAACTGAAGACTCAGTTAAATGGCCTATTAACATACAGGTCGGAAGATTCAAGCGGTTAAGCCTGTTTATACAATAACGAAGCGTTTTTCATGACTTCCTTCATTGTTTCTCATAATAGGTTTTGTAATTGGTTTACGTATACACGAGACAAATATTATACAATGCTAATGACACTACGTTCCGCAGTTCACTGTCGAGTAATGACATTTACTAGGTCATAACTTTAGATAGTGAAAATTTTTCACAATGACCACACTAGACAGCGTGAAACTTGTAGAAAGGAAAAATGTTCGATTGGTCAGAAAAATGAATTGTCAAATACAAGACTGATATCCAAGTTTTGTTTTTCCTACTGGATTTTTTTTATATGCAACATCACTCGAGTAACGACAATCGTGAAGAAATCTAAAGTTTTAATAATCTATAATTAGTATTGAGCATGAATCCGATCCTGTGCGTCTCCCATTCACCGCATTCCCGCGACATTCCCAGGTCGTCGGTCCACCTTGTGGGAAGCCTGCCAACGCTGCGTTTTCCGGTACGCAGTCGCCACTCTTGAACCTTTCAGTCCCATCGACCATCCGTTCTACGAGCAATTTAGCCACTTTAGTTTGGCGATTCTTCGGGCTATCGGTGACCTTAGTTCTCCAGCAGATATCTAACCAGAGTGGAAGAAGTTATTTCATGATTCCCTCCTCCCCCTTAAAAAGAAAAACTAAAACCAAGAAAAGTCAGTACCTATGGGTCTGACCGACTGGCTGGCAGTGGGGCCAAATGAGTGTAGATTTAAAAGGCGCAGAATTAGAAGATATTGCGGCTTAGCTTGGGAAAGGCCTAATCGTAATAGGGAAGGCTTTTTTTTTGAGTTGGGAAATCATATAATGTCTTCTCCCACTGTAGGGTTGAGTGAGAGCCCGTGTCAGACCTTTACTGACAAAAACTCACCTTGAGTTGCCCTTTGTGTTCCACGATCACGGTATCTCTTTGAAAAATTCCCGTGGCCCTAGTAGGCATCGTCCCAACTGGGTTCCTACGGTTTTGCTGACATCTCTTTGAGGCGGAATTGATGTAAACATAGAGGTGCAGTAAAGTCTCGCAACCTCCATTGAAAAGTAAAGATTCTCCGACCAGGCAGCTATTATGACTGGTGGACCACGGCCTGATGGTTCAAATTACGCGTAGAACTATAATCTCGCGACGCAAGGTGTGTGACGTCAAGTCTAATTTTTATTTGTTCGTATGAGACGCCATATATGACACTAAAGATAGACCATACGAAAACATGGTTAGAATAATACTTGAACGTAGCTAGAATATATTTGAACGATCTACGGACATTTATAATCCTTATACATACGAGTATTAAAACCAGCGGGGTTACCATGACGTTCAAAGTAAGATTGTTTCATTCTTATTTCAGTGTGGGTAAGAGACAGAGCTATACGGGTTGTCTAGCGCCATCTCTTACCCTCACTGGAAATAAGAATGAAACAATCTTACTTTAAACGTCATGGTACAGGTCCAGGTCACTCATTGCGTCTATTTGTTTGTTTGAACGCGATAAACTCAAAAAATTGTGAACGGATTTTCATGCCGTTTCACCAATACACAGAGTGATTCATGAGGAAGCTTTAGGTGTATTATAGATGCATATTATAGTACAGAAAAGCTAAGAATTTCTAACACTCGTGCGCTTAACGCCTTGTTTATTTCAAATCATCTTATAATATCCCCCGCTCTTGGGCGGAGCTGGAGATAGTGTCAGACTTTTACTGACTAAAAACCTACTTCTGTTCCTTCGTTGCCTTTCGTACCAGAGCCGAATCTTCCTTTCAGAAAAAGACCCTTGGCCCCAGTAGGCTTCGACCCTGCTGGACCCCTACAGTTGCTAACAACTCCTTGAGGCGCGCGTGGAACAGTACGCGCCGTCGACGACTAGGGCTCGGTCCAGACGGTCACCAGACGGTCGGACATCGAGCTATCCATTGCTCGCCGTCCGCAAGCCCGCGCCTACGGTGGCCGGAAATCGGGATCGGAATCCCGGCGGCGGTTGGGGCGTGAAGACCGTTGCCTCACGCGTGCGGCCGCCTCCTTTGCTAGCATTACTGCTTCGCAGAAGGAGACGACCGCCTGCCACTCCTCCTCGCTTCGGACCATTGCCTGTACCAAGAGCCAGTGCGAGAGATCGCCGCCGCGCCGCCGATCGCCCCCACGAGTAGAAATAGTCGTATAGTTTATTAGTGAAAACTGTTTTACGCATTACAGATAAACAGATAGACGCTGTGGGGACTTTGTTTTATAATATGGATACTTCCTGAATTTGTATGGTTGTTTAAAATAAATACAGTTCTGAAGCTCGGTAATAAACATTACTAGTTAAGATTTCCTGTAATCCTCCATGAATCATTTAATTGCAAGAATTATGTTTATATCTTTATGAGAGTCACCATTACAAGGAAACACATTACTGTTTACTGTGACATGATATTGGAAGAGTGTCCGGCCGTTAAAAGTTTACGGGCTATTATTACAAACCAAGATGCTGGTCATTTGTGAGTTAACTTGAGTCGACTTAAACTTTCCCCAAACGTTGGATGCGGTTATCAGTCATATGATTTGACAGTCTAACCGGATACAGCTGAATGAGTATCTGTATTTTAAATGAAACGCCTCTCTTAACCGACTGCGGACCCAGGTTGGCCACTACACTAACAATTTGGCTTCCTGAACCCATCTTACAGAACAGGATTTACAGGAAAAGTGTCAACAGCTGCAGCATCTTGTACGACCACCTGCTTCTTTTAGAATATATACGAGGCCAATAACAGATTTGTACGGGTAAAAAATTGATTTGTGTCCATCGACACAAAAAGAAGAAGAATCAAGCGATACAGGGTTGAGGTCACTGGATCAACTTGTGACCCATGGATGCCCCTCAAGTTAAAGGTCCGTGATAATACTGAAAAGACTGCATGAAGCGGAAATGAGAACGTTGAGATGGTTGTGTAGTGTGACGAGAATGTATAAAGTGAGACATGATCATGTTAAGAGAAAGTTTGAAATATTGTGGCTCCAATGACTGAAAAATTGAAAGGAAATCGTTTGTTTTGGTCAGATTATGTACAGGGGAGAAACGAGAGGGATAAAAGAGTTACGTAGATGTGAATAGATGGAGAGAGAAGCCAAAGAAAAGATGGATGGATTATGTGAGGAGTGATATGAAAGAAAAATAATTTGGTAATAACGTAACGGTTGATAAGGTAGAATGGAAGAAACTCGCGCCCTGAGGTTTCCGTACAAACTCGACCTATGTGAACATTTCAATTCCCGAATGGAGTCTCGAGGATTTTTTCGAATCGCAATTTTTTTTTTTGTTGTGAAGCAACAACCAATTTACAGTTTTCAGATTTATCCTGTGCTATAAGACCTTGCTGTAGGCAAAATGTCAGGATTCTGGATCAACAGGAAGTACCCTATCAATAAAATATTATTAAATATTATTTCGACACTCTCGAGGAAATCAAAATTCGTTACCAAAAAACGTATTTTATACGATTTTTGAGACATAAACGGCCGTATTTTTTTTTTTTCGTTAACTTAGAAATTTGATTTTTTTCACAGCTCCAAGAGACCGCGGACTCAAGTCCGCGGTCTCTTGGAGCTGTGTTATACTCAAGTATATGGTTTTAGTTTCAACTTCAACACGTCAGACAGACAGACAGACGGACAAAAAGTGATCCTATAAGGGTTCCGTTTTTTCCTTTTAAGGTACGAAACCCTGAAAAATGTTTAGCGCTAACCCCAAGTAACACGGGACAAGGGCAGGAAGATGGTGACGATTTCACATGAAGTGACTGTCTATCTGACCACCAAAACTCGGTTACTGGGTAACACCCACCCCACGACACTCGACTCGTAAAAATGTACAAAACCTTTTTTTCAAGTCAAGTTTCAAGAACGCAAAGCGTATATATGTTTTTATAAGACCAGAAAGGTAGATTGGAAAGCACGGGCAGCAAGTTTGAAAGTAGAGAGAGTTTGTTTGCCGCTTGAAAAGCTAAGTCACCATATGTGTTTGTATTATAAGTTAAAAAACTTACAACAGCCGGAACTCAATTTAGAACACCTGGTATACTATAATCACCGTTTCCACAAATGTGATTGTCATAACCATTAATGGCACCTTAGGGACACCCTCAAAAGGGCTGCAGGGTTGTTCGTTACAGTTACCACGGCCCCGGAATGCAAAAGGCAACGCGAAGGAACACAAGTGGGTTTTAGTCAGCACAAGTCTGACATAATTTCCCACGTAATTCATACGACATTCAGAGTGACGTCTTCTTTTCAAAATTCTTTTGCAATAGTTTGCTTCTGGGCGTGCGTGACCCATCAATGAGACCTCATCATCAAGTAAGATAGTGATCAACCGCAAACTTATCTATCAATAACAGCTATTTAAAAAATAAAAAACACTAATATAAAACCCATTCCAACAACGAGCAAATAATTTCCTCTACATTTTTCCTAAAACCAGTATTTGAAATAATTGAAAGGCCTGCTAAATCTTGTCAGTTACGGTTCATATTATGCGACACATAATAAGAAACGCAAACCGACAATAACGCTAACCAATATGTCAGAAATGAGGTTTTGTTTGAAAACAAGAAACCTTAATGCCGCTTGAATGCACGCTAGAATATATTAACAGCCGCAAGGACTGATGTTAGCCACGATACATAATTTCGTTTACATTTGCCGCAGAAACTGGTGTCGCTCTTAAATGGTAATTTTTCTTTGTAAAGGCGGTATTTAGGTACAGTGGTGTATTGAATTTTCAATTTGTCCTCCAATAGGCTTGATGAATATTGCACGGAAAGGTCGCGGTCAGAAGTTGTGGTAGTTTGAAATTGCTGAATGGTTTTCTAAGCCAATTTTATAGGGGTAACATTCTTTGTTTATAGAAGGTCTATCTCTGTAAGTACGGGTCTACTGTTTTTTTTATTATTAAAGTTATCCACCTCTTAGCTGTACGCACAATTAATGTGTTCCCCAAACGTCCGGATACAATATTGAAATTCTTTTGCAGATAGAAAGCTTACACTGACGTCGAATACCATAGACAAGTTTTATCCCGGAAAAATGCTTCGTTCTTGTGGAATGGGCCACAAGAGTGCAGTAGCGAGACAAACCTAATATATAAATAAGGAAAAACTCGGTTCTTTTCTTGATAGAAGCTGCGCTAACGACGTCTCATCGGAATAAAAAGTTTGTTGATGTTTTTTTCTCTTCACTAAATGAGTGCTATGTAGAATCAGCCTTACAACAAGGCGAGCTAAAAATTTTCATAAACATGTTTAAGTGACCTTATTAGGCGAGTTTTCGCATGACGGCTTGCGACTAAATAATTAAGAGAACTCGTGTGCTTTAATGCCGTTTTTACGCTAAATACGAAGTGTGATTTCCTTTTGTTTTAACGTTCATTATAATTAACTATCGCGTATTTTTTAAGCGTGCAATTCTTTAATTAATTAATTTCTATTTACCTTTTTCGGCGTCATGGTTATATTTACTTTTTTCTTCATTTTTTTTTTGTAACTTTTATCACTGAAATCGCATATTTTATAGCACTTTATGTTACACAAACACATAAACACTACCGTATCCTTTCAAAGCATCACAGAGACTGCCTTTGCTTGTCGTCTTCACTTGAAAAAGCACTGTGTGCTGTGCTCTCAAAAGGCGGGAAATCCTGACCAACCTATTGAGATCCCCGCCATATTAGACAGATTGACTTTTTTATTATTTACCAGAGACAAAAATACGATGGTCGCATCAATATTATCAGTTTTTTTTTTAATCCGTAATAAAGTTTTAATCTTGGATGGCCTGCTATCAGTAGCTGTTAATGACCAAGTGATTTTTCTTTGTTTACTTTCTACGATAGTGAGCCCAGTTGTGGGAGGGATCAAATAATATGACGCCAGTATTCATGAGAATACCGCCAGATATGAGACTGCGATAATATTACGAGTGTTAATTATTTATCATCCCTTTTTTTTGAAGTAGTATATCATTAAATAACTTTCTCGCTCTGGATGGGGCGAGAGAGCGTGTCAGATTTTTACCCACCCACGTTTGTTCCTTCAGTTGCCCTTTACGTTCTAAGACCACGGTAACTCTTTCCAACATTCCCGCAGCCCCCTAACTGCCTTCTCTTTGAGGCGCGTTTGGAACACAATTCACCGTCGACTCGGGCTAGACTGCGACCTACCCATTGCTTGACCGGGAGTCGCCCTGCGTTTCCCGACGCACGGGGCGTATTCTGCGGCGGCGGCTGGGGTGTGAGGATATCCGTTCCCTCACGGTTTCCGTCACCTCCTTTGCTCGCATTAGTGCTTCTCAGAAGGAGATGACCGTTTTCCAATCCATCTCGCTCCCGACCATGTCTTGACCCAGGGCCGAACGGAACGGATCGCCGCCGACGATCACCTCCACGATCGTCAAAGTGGTTACGATAACAGTTTCACGAAAAAGGTTTGCTATAGTATGTAAGTAAATACATACGTTGAATTTGAGTCCGGAATTTCTGAATCGATTCGCGATCCCAAGGGTTTTCAACGAGAAACATGATTCCAACCTCATTTGTCATTTTGATAAGGTCAAAGTCATAAGATTCGAGCCCCGAAATAACCCGTATTTACCCGATGGGGTTCACGTCCCATGTGTTTTTTATTTTACGTGCCAAAAACAGGTACATCCCTATTAGTACAAACGGAAGCGACCCTTTTTTTAATGGTGCTACTGCGTGATTTATATTTGATACCCTGATTTAATTTTGTTAAGCCTTTGTCCAAAAATAAATCCCTAGCTAGGTCTATAAATTATGTTTTTTATCAGATAAACAGTGAAAACACATTAGCGCGGTATTTTGTAACAAACAGCAATATCGTTTGTTTACGTTTAGTGCCTAGCTAGGCAAATCGATTGATATGGCTAGATAAGGACAACACTTTCAAGATCGAAAAGTCGACAGCTCTTTTTTATAATTTATTAGTTAGTCTCTTCTTTGACGACAAAAACTATAATAATAATAAGTGGCATCCGAAAAAAAAATCGTTACCATAGTTAATTTTTGAGTGGTTTTTATTAGCGTGTCTTTGTTCAACCAGGTTTTAAGCCTTTTTGTCTTATTGCTACAGATGGCAACATTGTATACAGAATTGTGGTGTTTATGAAAAATATCCTCAAATTAATATCTATGCTTTTGTTACACACCTAAAACTGTTTTTTAAATATTTCGACACATTAAGTATTTCTGCTTGTACAGTCTGAAGATTTAGTGATACTTAGATTACTATATTTTTTTTTAGCCCTTACTGTCCCACTGCTGGGCAATCCCATGTTTTTCCAAACTTTCTTCTTTCGTGCTGTCTCAAACCAGTTGTCGCAGTTCGCGATTTAATAAGCAATTTAATTATCTTCTTATAATTAGAAAAGAAAATGACTGAATTATCAGTGTGATAGACCTTTGTTCTTAGTCTCACTGCCTTATCATCCTAGATTAAAAGAAGAAATGTATCCAAACAATATTTACATGTAAACCAAAGATACTGATGTCATTGTTCTTTTATCGCATTCCTCTTTAAATTACCAATAAATTATCAATTAACATTCTACAGTCAAAACATTATAAATAACATGATGCTGATATAAAGACACAGAGGAAACAAAAGACAAATCACATAAAATATTGCATATAACCAACAAAATGAGTGCACGAAATACAAATGGTGCACATAAAATATAAGAGTGCTAACTACGTAAATGGTATTAATCTTACTAAATTTTGGTTATCGTAAGCGTCGTCCTGAGAGACAGTTGTTGTGTCTATGAGCGGGTCCCGGTCCCCCGCGTGGTCCGGTTTCTCCTCCGTCCTCCGTTCTGAACGGGTACGGCACGCGTCACATCTCTTCATCTCTACACATACTTCTCAACTGTGGACTGTCAATAAAGTCCTTCAGTATCATTAATAATCTGTCATAATTGAAAGTTCTAAATCATTTGGTAAAACCAAACCTTAACATTTAATAGGACCTATGGAACTTTACCATTGCCTACTTAATTATGCCAATTTTTTTTTACTTTCTATTTTTTTTAAACAAAATAGACACAGCAAATGAAAATATGTACTACAAAAATAAATAAGTTCTAGTGTTAATTAGTGAGCTAAGAAGAGTTAGAGAGACAAAATAAATACCTCATTATCACTATCAATAAGATAAGTCTCTTCCATGACACCAAAACATTAAACACTAGTCTACACAACTTTTGTATGAATAAATACTAAAACTGCACAAGTCATAACAGTGGCCACCCATCTGTACCGACGGCATGATCACGTATTAACAACTGTGAGCATTATTGGAAAGAAAGATTGTCTATAAATCAGGCATAAAGAAAATATCATTGTATGCAAATCAAACGTTTGACCATTAGCGAAAATAATGACGGTAACACTCATTTACAACGAACGCATACTCGAGAGCATGTCACCTGAACCACTACATCTAAATACCAATACAAAATAATTAAAATCTTGCCACTTACTACTGTTATTTGGCTTCTGTGGTATGCAAGCGTATTCCATAGAATTTAGACACCAAATCAAATAAAAACCTCCATCATTCTAATGCCTTAATGGAACACTTTAACTAAATTATCTTAATTACGTGAAAAGATACGAGTTAAACGTTAAAATTGGGTAAAAAACGAACAATAACCCCAATGTGCTTTGCTTACTTTTGACAAATTTGACATTCAATTTAGGACATAGACTAGAAGAAAGTTTTTTTTCAATAATCCGTCAACATTTGGCAAATCACCATATTGGTCTTTGAGCTATAATCCATTTAGTTGTGCTGCGTTGCGTGTGTTCGGATCATATGGCAATTATTATCTGAAATTCCGAGTTTAATGGCAACTTTATTTAAAAAAAAGTTCTACACGTCATCTCGGTGTGTGTTGGCTGTCAAGTTTTGCAATTTGTGATTATTTTATGATATTTGAAGAATTCAAAACTAAATCAAAATGGTAATACTTTAAAGTGTGCCTATAAATACAAACCCACAAGCTTCAGTGCTTTATTTGCTACACTAAAGCGGTTATTCCTTAAAAATGTGCGATAGACATCCGGCTTAAATTTATAGTTTTCTGAGTTGTTTTTGTGTAATTTCAGGTGCTCATAGCGGCAACAGTATGTACGAAGTCAGGAAAAGGTACTTAACTTAATATTTACACTATAAATAATCACTTAAAAAGTACTAGTTCGGATAGAAATGTATTCGTAAACAAAATGTAATTTTCATTTTTCAGCATTGGTTTCACGTCAATTCGTAGAGATGACGAAGGCACGTATCGAAGGGTTGCTTGCTGCCTTCCCCAAGCTCATGACTGGAGGGCGACAACATACATTTGTCGAAACCGAGTCTGTCAGGTAATTAAACCCAAATTATTCGTGTCGTAATACTAATTTCTACCAAATTGATATTATTTCTGACTGCAAAGTTTTAAGTGTTACTTGATAATAATACGAGTTTATTTCATGCATAGATTTTCTGTAAACATTATAAAACTAATAATAAAATTCTTATTTCACTAATACTCATAGGAGATCAAAATCTAGTAAGAAGTACTTTTATTTTATCCATTACTTGTCCTAAATACTCATCTTAAAGGACTGCTTAATTATAATAATAATATTCCACAACTATCACACAACGCCGTCTAGTCCCAAGCTAAGCAGAGCTTGTGTTATGGGTACTAGACAACTGATAAACATACTTATATATTTCTAAATACTTAAATAGATAAATTACACCCAGACACAGAACAAATGATCGTGCTCATCACACAAACATTTGTCCTGGGTGGGAATCGAACCCACGACCTCCGGCTTAGCAGTCAGGGCCACTAACCACTAGACCAACAGGCCAGTCATAATTTCCTTCCTTCAATATTAAATAATTGATGCACGGAATGAAACTTTACTACTGTGTAAAATCTCACCAAGAAAACTTAACAGTCAATCCCTAGTTTAGTCAGTTTGAGTTGTGAGATTCAAATACACATTATTTCTTAACATGTAAGCTATTTTCTATGATACCATGTGCTATGATCTTATGCACACAAAAAAAGAATTGCATGTGAACTTATGCAGGCACATTCAAGAGCTACTGAACTTCGTGAGCGTGAGGACAACTGTGGTTAGATGGAATAACAACTCACTTCATCAGAGTTTTTACAGAATATCACTCATCATCTTCCTGCCCTTGTCCCGTGTTATTTGGGGTCGGCGCAACACGTTTTTTTCTTCCACTCTGCCCTGTCACTCGTCATGCTATCACTAACTTCCTTTTCAAATTTTAAAATAAATTTTACAGTATATCACTACAGGTTTAGATTCCATAACTTTTTTAATTATTGATTTCTTCTCACAGGAGGGAAATCGTACCCCAGCTTCCCACATGATATGCCGGGATACTTACCACTATACTACTGAAAACTTGTATTTGTTTATCTTAGCATTGGAATGCCACGATGTGAAGCACACATTCATAAACTCTTGACACTTCACTTGGCTACTTCTGCTCGTTGATTAATGGAAATAAAACTGTATGTCTGATAATGTATGAGAAAACTGAGTTAAAGGCTGATGTGTAATTCAGTATGTCTTGACATTTTAAGATGCTGCTGCCCACAAATTCGTCCGCATCAGACTCTTGGAACACTACAATTGCATTTGCTTACAATTTCAAGAAGTTTTTGTTTTCTGAGCTGAGTCAAAAAGACAGATAAAAATAATATAATATTCCACACAACACCATCTAGTCCCAAACTAAGTAGAGCTTGTGGCATAAATGCATACATATTATAGATAAATTACAGCCAAACACAAGAACAAATGATCTGATTCATCACACAAACTTTTGTCTGTGGTGGGAATCAAACCCATAACCTTCGGCATAGCAGTCAGGACCACTGATCAGTAGACCAAAAGGCCTGTCACCTCAAATGTTAAAAAAATTTATTTTTTTACAGCTGTTGAATATACTTTCATAAAATGTTAGGTTCAGCTCCATCTAGTGTGTACATGGCCACACTTGGGGCCCATCTTATCTTATCTTATCTTGTTGTGGGGCTGGCCCTGGGCCAGAGCACTTCGACCCTTCTGGATCTTTTGTGCTGTTCCTCTCCTGTCTACTCAACCCCTAGCCCTCCGTGCACCTTCTTCATGAGTCCCAGTATGGCTTTGATGGGGCTGAGCCTGTAGTCCCATAGTTTTAATCTTAAGTAGCTAAAAAATATGTATTATATTACAGATATGTGTACCAGCCCTTGGACAAGCTGTATATGCTGCTCATCACTACTAAAGCCAGCAACATCCTCGAAGATCTGGAGACGCTGCGCTTATTTAGCAGAGTGGTGAGTTCAACTATTATTTGCAGCATGTAAGTTGAACTATGGCCTTCAATGCACATTAACAGATTTTCAGGTCTCAATTGAAGTGTGGTACCGCGAGGGGCTGCAAGTAACCATAGCAACAATTGTTATTTTAGTTCAACTTATATGCAGTGTACAATAGCTAATATTTGCTCTGCTCCACCAAAACAGATTGATTTGGATGTCTATGTAGATTAACTAGCACTTTGAGAAGCAGAATATCTACAAGTCTGCCTAATTTCTGGGCATGATTTATGTTCTGAAATGCATTCTCAGCCTAATTCTTTTCTATCTTCTTTTTTTTTATTTTAAATAATGCCTGTACAGTTGCAATTTTTTTTTCTTGCTTCAATTTTAGAAGAAGTTAATATTTGAATAAAACAACAAAAAGAAACTTTAAGCTATATCATAAGCTATATTGCCTTATCTTAAATTAATTATTATTACATCATAGACAAAAACCCAAATTGTTGCTAAGGTTTAAAAATGTCAGAAATTGTGTGTCTCACCATAACTGAAATGCAAATTCCAAGTTAATCTTAATACTCTTGATTTTTGGGTTTATTGTAATACTTATTTTCAAAACAGTCAGTATTTTTTTTTTTTGTACTTGTAAGAGTTCATTTAAATACAAATAAATTTTAACACTTGTGTTTTGTTTCACTCTTTTCTCTTCTCTATTTCTAATGTTTGACTCAATATACTATATGCCACAATAGTAATACACCAATCTTTTCTTTCGACTTTCTAATAATAAATACGTACATGTTAACAAAGTTATATAAAAAAAAGTAGATATGTATTGCGTATACAGGATGGATTTGGAAAAAAAATTATAGATAGCAAAATAAAATGCTAAAATGCTAAAGACCGAAAAATTTTTTTTGTTCATATTAAGTTGTTGTTTTGTGAATGCAGTTCAGAATACCGATCATTCATCCGGTAAAACCACGCAGAAGCCAAAATCAATGATTTCCGACGGACGCGTTGGCGCTGACGCGATTCCGCGTCTATTTTATAGTGATATTAAATAATTAATTGTAGTGTAAACAAATAAGTTATTAAAAAAAATATTGTACCATGTCTTATATAGTAAATGTGTTCAATTAACAAGTCTAAAACAAAAAAAACAAAAATGCCTTATGTTTTATCCTAAACTAACACGTTTAATACCTCGAAAAATGGCTAAAAATTACAGTTTTGAGATCACTTTTCTTGAATGAAAACTTACAGCATTTTTTTTTTTAATCCATGCGCTAGTCAATATTATATTTTTTTTTTATAAGTATAACAGCCTATTAACATTATTTCTCATGTCACCAGGTACCAGAATACTGCACTCAGCTGACAGAGGTCGAGGTATTAAACCAGGCCTTCAACTTGCTGTTTGCTTTTGACGAGATTGTGGCCCTCGGCTACAGGGAGAGTGTTAACTTGGCACAGGTTAGTTTCTACTATCTATTTATTATATACTGACTGCTGCTCGCGGCTTGCAATAGCAATAGTGGCCCAGTGGTAACCGTCCAGACTTCAAATCTAGCCAGGTGCATTACTTTGTGCTATTTACTTCATCACCACTTTTCTCGGTGAAGGAAAACATCGCGAGGAAACCGACATATCCCAGAACCAAAAAGTCGAAGACTTGTGACATCCACCAACCCGCACTGGGCGTGGTGCGTAGTGGATTGCTGCCAATTCCCTCTCCTAGACAAGAGGCCTGAGTCCCAGCAGAGGGATCGTTATAAGGCTGATAATACTATATCCGCAGCATTTTTCGCGTAAATTGAAAACCTTGCCAGTAAAAGCGGACATTGAATTAGATTTTGTTTACAATATCATGAGTTCAGTTTGGAAATTGGTGGTATGACAACCCCGTGCCTCGAAAAGCACACAAAGCCATTGATCCTGCGTCTGGTCTCTATGCCGTCGTCATGCCGGATTGCCAACCCATCAGACTATGAGAGTAAAGACTCTCATAGTCACGTTTACACATACTTAAGTACTATAATATCTTCTGTGTATTTGGCTAATTTCTGTTGATTGGCCAATGTGATCGAAATGCGGTCGAATGGATTACAATTCTTAAACAAAAATTTAATACAAATAATATCCCATAATTCAATAACCTTTATATTTTAATTTTTTTAAAGTTATTTATTCAAAATTATTTATTTAATTTTCTGTTTCTTTTTTTTCCTACATCAGGTTCGCTCATTCGTCGAGATGGACTCCCATGAAGAGAAGATCTATCAAGCTGTGAGACAGGTATGGACATAATGTTATATTATATCAAGGCACATGCAATTTTGTTTGAAATTTCAGGCGTAGAGTAGTTAGCCTTTAGGTAGGTATTTTACAGGATGCATTTTAGAGAGTGTGCACGGGAATTGCATGACTTGATTCCACCATCTCTGTTCTACCATCGGACAACGATGTACGGCGAATATCCACCCTTACGTTGTTCAAACCTCTACAGTCCGGATTAAACGTTTCGCCTCGTTGTTTATACCGCATACTACATCGAAAAACTGGAACAATTTGCCTGCTGCAGTCTTCCCGTCCGATTATAATTTGAGTGTCTCCAAGGCTAGAGTGAATAGGCTCTTAATTAACTAGTGGGCCTCACCATCAACGATTGCATCACTGCTTACCATCAGGTGGGATCGCAGTCAAGCACTAGATAATAAAAAAAACTGGCGCAACATACGAACTACAAAACAGACAGGGCAGTTGCCCAACAAGACTCAACACTTGTCCTTTTAGGATCCTCCCTCTTCCTCACCGGAGACGCTCCGGCCACCAGGGCTTGCAGACGAGGAGCAGTGGGTATAGGCACCAGAGAACAGTTGTCTGGCCAAGGGGTACTGTGTTAACTAGTTACTGAGTTGAGGAGGTTAAATAGACAGTTACTCCACGTAAATATTGGTACTCAGCTGCAAACGGTTAGACTGGTAGCCGACCCCAACATAGTTGGGAAACAGCTAGACAAATTAAAATAAAATAAACAAGCCTTTTACTTCATTCCCTTAGTAATAATACATTTCAATTAGCAATACAATACAATTCATTACAGTTGATAAAATATATGAATTCTGTGTATTAATTAATTATTTGTTTATTGAAACATGAACTTATAATTTTAATTAAATAAAAATGTTTTGTTATTGACTTTAATGATATAATATATATGTATAGAATTCAATTAAAGGGAACCTCTTGCGTGCGTGCGGGTAAAGGCCTCTTGCAGACTAGACCATTTTTCTCTGTCTTGAGCTTCCATCATCCAGCTCTCGCCAGCGACAGCACGGATGTTATCCGCCCAGCGCTTAAGCGGGTGGCCCACACGTCGCTTGCCAGTGCTGGGCTAGACAAATTAGACGTCTATATTTACAGTCGGTTTTTTCATTTTTTCTTAGACGCAAGAACGCGAAGCAGCGAACCGCATGCGTGAACGCGCGAAGGAATTGCAACGGGAGAGATTGGAGGCTGCCAAGCGAGGCGTACCGACGCGCAGTCAAATGTCATTCGGTAAGACGTGTTTCTTGGTTATGGTTCTCTGATAAAGACGCAAAAAATATTGGGAATAACCCAACAAGTCCAATGACTTAACTATTCGACGGATACGTGAAAAAAAAATACCCGCTTCGTATAGATTTCATTTTCTTTTACCATTCACGCCAACATCTCTCCTCCAGCATCAAAAAACGAGAACAAATGAATTATCAAGAACTAGCTTCTGCCAGCGGCTTCGCCCGCGTCAAACTAGTTTTCTCCATATGAACTTTGGACTCCTGTTTCATCACCTTAGCAGGATTTTGCAAAATCCTCTCTTAGTGCTCGCCTACGTCATAAAAGGAAACCTGATGCAAAGTTTTACGTTCCTAGTCGCAGTAGTTTCGGCTGTGCGTTGATATGTCAGTCAGTCAATATCTCCTTTTATAAATATAAATAAAGGGCATATTAATTTTTTTCAGTTATATATTACTAACCGCATTCACAGATTTAAAAAAAAAAACTGCAGTCTGCAAAAAATGAGCAATCTTCACAAAAAACTTTTTAACCGACTTCTAAAAAAGGAGGAGGTTCTCAATTCGCATGTTTTTTTGATTCTATTCGACCGTTTCTAAAACAGATCATAATAATATGTGTTATGTTTCTAGGAAGCAGTTTCGGTAGTTCGTCAATGTCTTCTTCAGCGCAATCAGAGCCGATCGCTGAGAAGATACCCACTACACCGGCGCGTGAGACGTAAGTACACAAATCTATACTCAACAAATTACAAGTTTTATGTTCAGTATGTCTGTTCAACAAGTATATAGAATAGAATAGAATAAACTTTATTGTACACCAAAATAGTAACAAAAACTTTTACATTAACTTAAATCTATGGGTACAAAGGCGGTCTTATCGCTGACAGCGATATCTACCAGACAACCTTAGGGTGGAATGTAAGAATTTGAAATAGAAACAAAGGGGGTAGTCTGCGGTGTACAGCAAATTAATAATGTAAATATTAAATTTAAATTATATACTAGACTATACATAGAAATAATATAGCTGTTACATATAAAAGACAATATACAAATATATATATATGTTTACAAATTGAAGTTCACTAAATCTGTGTTCACAATAGGATGTTCAGCAAAACTGTGTTCACAAGTCTATGTTTAGCAAATTGGTGTTCACAAGCTTTATGTTCATCAAGTCTGTGTTCACAAGTCTACGTTCAACAAATCTGTGTTCACAAGTCGTGTGTTCAGCAAATCAGCTGTGTGATAGCCCCGGCATGGTTTTTTAAATGAACGTGAAGAGGCATTGGGTATAATGGGTGTAACTCATAGTAAATTTTTATGGTAGTCTAATTTCGCTAAGTCCTTAAATATTGATAATTTAGTATACACTTAATTAGCTGGGCACTAGTATGATTATTTGAATAAGATCTTATGTGGTTATAACACGTAACAAATGTTGTATATAAACATTGAATAAGATTGTTACTTTTATTAATTTACGAGGACCAACTAACAAGCCTATCGTGTATACGCGTGAAGGAAATAGTGACTCATCGTTGTCACTCAATTTAACCACGTTCCTCCTTAACCAATTAGCTCATAGTAAAATAAGAAAGCCCTGTTTACGATGACCAGTAAGCCCTTCAGAAAGTACAGACACGTTTTTTTCAAATGTAAAAAATGAATACCTTACCTAAAAATTCTTACGATTCTAATTAAATTTTAAAATAATTCCTTAATATTTTTGTTTCAAAAACTGTGTTTTGAAAAGTTTACTTTAATATTAATGGTCTAATTTTTAACCCAGAATTAATACGCCTTTACTTTGCAGTTGCACTGATGAGCCACTATTTTCTTAACGTGAATATACTATAGACTAGATATCTACCGCCATGGGAACAATCGTGAGTTTATGTTTGCATTATTGTAATATATTCCTTTCTTTACTCAGAGCTCGTCCCGCCGGTCGCTCAGCAATGAAACTAGGTTCCCGCGGTACGGACGCAGAATCATTCGTGTCGCGCCTGCGCAGCGAGGGCGACGTGGTGTCGGCCGCCAGCGCCGCGCCGCAAGCCGCCGACCTCGGCTCGGCCAGGCCGGAGCCGCACGACCACAAGGAGTAAGTAACAATGTAGCTAGCGTGTCGCGAGGGCGACGTGGTGTCGGCCGCCAGCGCCGCGCCGCAAGCCGCCGACCTCGGCTCGGCCAGGCCGGAGCCGCACGACCACAAGGAGTAAGTAACAATGTAGCTAGCGTGTCGCGAGGGCGACGTGGTGTCGGCCGCCAGCGCCGCGCCGCAAGCCGCCGACCTCGGCTCGGCCAGGCCGGAGCCGCACGACCACAAGGAGTAAGTAACAATGTAGCTAGCGTGTCGCGAGGGCGACGTGGTGTCGGCCGCCAGCGCCGCGCCGCAAGCCGCCGACCTCGGCTCGGCCAGGCCGGAGCCGCACGACCACAAGGAGTAAGTAACAATGTAGCTAGCGTGTCGCGAGGGCGACGTGGTGTCGGCCGCCAGCGCCGCGCCGCAAGCCGCCGACCTCGGCTCGGCCAGGCCGGAGCCGCACGACCACAAGGAGTAAGTAACAATGTAGCTAGCGTGTCGCGAGGGCGACGTGGTGTCGGCCGCCAGCGCCGCGCCGCAAGCCGCCGACCTCGGCTCGGCCAGGCCGGAGCCGCACGACCACAAGGAGTAAGTAACAATGTAGCTAGCGTGTCGCGAGGGCGACGTGGTGTCGGCCGCCAGCGCCGCGCCGCAAGCCGCCGACCTCGGCTCGGCCAGGCCGGAGCCGCACGACCACAAGGAGTAAGTAACAATGTAGCTAGCGTGTCGCGAGGGCGACGTGGTGTCGGCCGCCAGCGCCGCGCCGCAAGCCGCCGACCTCGGCTCGGCCAGGCCGGAGCCGCACGACCACAAGGAGTAAGTAACAATGTAGCTAGCGTGTCGCGAGGGCGACGTGGTGTCGGCCGCCAGCGCCGCGCCGCAAGCCGCCGACCTCGGCTCGGCCAGGCCGGAGCCGCACGACCACAAGGAGTAAGTAACAATGTAGCTAGCGTGTCGCGAGGGCGACGTGGTGTCGGCCGCCAGCGCCGCGCCGCAAGCCGCCGACCTCGGCTCGGCCAGGCCGGAGCCGCACGACCACAAGGAGTAAGTAACAATGTAGCTAGCGTGTCGCGAGGGCGACGTGGTGTCGGCCGCCAGCGCCGCGCCGCAAGCCGCCGACCTCGGCTCGGCCAGGCCGGAGCCGCACGACCACAAGGAGTAAGTAACTTTTCAGCTGAAAGACGTACACTACAGAACATAGGACTCCTTCAAGTATCTCTACATCGACTATAAAGGCTTCTATGTCAGCATAAACAAAGATATTTAAAAAAAAATGCAGCACTGGTATCTTGATAGGACCTGTAAGGCCACCGACGCACTCACGGAACACAGACTAAAGATTATGGTGCGATTGGTTGCGACCTGAGTATTATAAGTCAGCTACTGGGTATTACAATATACCTTGGCATAACTGGAGTCAGGTCAAAAATGGGCTATTATTCTGAAGACATTTAAACACCAGTATAATATACCTTTTATGAAAGCTTATTTATTAAGCTACTAGATCATGATTAAATATGATTTTTTCAGGCTTCCGTTTTTATAAAAAGCTCAAAAATATTTTAGTAAAAAGAAAACTTCCGTACCAAAAGGTTAATACAGGACTTTTCGCGAGCCCGACTCGCACTTAGCCGGTATTTTTGATTTATTCTTTCCCATGCAAAAGAAATATTTAAAATGTGGTTAAAAAAACCATACCTATTAAATAACTTAAGTTTTTATTATGATTTCAACTGCAACTTTACAAATGGGTCATCCAGTAGGAACGGCTGTTAGAGAGCCAACATCGATTTTATCGTGACTTAGAACGCAGTGCATAGAAAACACAGATACAAAGTTATACTGTTATGTCAAGGGATAAAGGATAGCAACCCTGAGGTACAGGGTTGCTATTCCTTTAATATCGTGTTTATAGTGATAAAAGTTTATATTTTTTCCACTTCACTTAAATAAAACGGAGGTCTATAAAATATTATTGAATGCTTAATAAAATCAAGATATTACGTTATTTCAGCCTGTATAAGTCAGATTACTGTTCAATTTTTTTTTTATTTTTAGCCCAAGCTCCATACATTGATTGAACGTCTCCTTTTCTAAATTTTGATTAATTATTATCCATAACGACTGTCAAAGATCTACTGAGACCTTATTCTGCTTTCCGAGGCACAGAGAAGTCTCGGTATGTCCTAGTGGATAGTATCCCATCCACGGACCAACATCGGCAAGCTTAACTTTGAAAATGGAGCTGTGCGTCTTTTATTATTTATCTTTTACTAGCTGTCCACCGCAGTTTCACCTGCGTTTTTGGTAGCGTGATGTTATACAACTTTAGTTTTAGTATATGCGGAACCCGAAACACGTGTAGTATTTTTATGTACAAAATTTCATAACTGTATCATGAAAAATTACAAAGTTATAAGCTTGTTATGTTACCTGATTGTCCGCACAAATACATGGTTACCAGGCCATCCGGGCGTCTGAGGGGTTGTTTTATTCCCTACCCAGCTATGCGCCGAAGCCTAGTGGCCCGCTACGACCTGATGTGATCTGTGTTGTACTTAGTTTCGGTGGTGTCCTACTTGTGACCTTTTTTTAAATATTTTTGGGAAAAAATATAACATGGTGTAAAAAATTATTGGAATATATTCAGGTTATATATTCAGGTCTCTATATTCAGGTTTCTCATATACTAAATATAATGTTGTATAGCTAGCGTAAAGCCTTCCTCGATTAAAGGGTTATCCAACACAAAGATTTTTTCAATTCGAACCAGAAGTTCCTTAGATAAGCTTGTTCAACCAAACAAACCCAAAGCTTGCGACCCATCCCAGCTTCGTACGGGCGTTAGAAATCTTTGAAATCATGCATGTATTATACGCCTAAATCTTCCTCATGAATCACTCTGTCTATTGGTGAAAACTTCATGAAAATCCGTTCAGCAGTTTTTGACTTAATCGCGTTCAAGCAGACAGACAGACACGGTGGGGAACGTTGTTTTATGATGTGTAAGAATATTAATGAAATATTTGTTTCAGTGTGCACTTGCGTTTCGAAGAGCGCCTGACTCTAGTCGCCGGCAGAGATGGCGATGTACAGAACTTTGAACTTAGCGGTAAGCATTTTGATTCTCAAGTTTTTTTTTTTTGCTTGGTATATTGTGCAATCAGTCCTTCCGACTATGAGCAGATGTGTTGAACGATGAATTCAGGTCGAGTGGTATTTCTCATCAGTGGCCCAGTGGTAATGACCCCGACTTACGAGCTGTAGGTCGTGGGTTTAAACCCAGCCAGGCGCTTTACTTTGTGTAATTTATTTCATCATCACTGCTCTCAAATCGGTGAAGGGGATCATCGTGTAACCGGCATGACCAAGAACAAAATTTGGAGGACATGTGACATCCACCAACTCGCACTGGGCCCGTGTGGTAGATTACGGTCTATTCCGTCTTAGAGAGGAGGCCCGAGTCCCAGCAGTGGGAACATTAAAAGGCTGATTATGTATGTATGTATGATATTTCTCATTATAAGCATCCTCCATGCTAATACAATGGCTCATACTGCCGATTCTGTGCCTCTTTAGTCTGTGCACACAGTCTAGTAACGTAATTTGGACAGCTAGCTGATTCGGATGTTTATCCATTCTATTTTTATATTTCTCTGCACATGTTCTTATTTCTTTCTTTACTGTCGGCATGTTTGTGTACTTCCGAGTATCTTAAGTAAGAAAAAACCGGGCAAGTGCGTGTCGCCCTCGCGCCCTGAGGGTTCCGTAAAAACTTACTTGTGAAAACAATTCAATTCCCGAATTGAGTTGCAAAAAATTTTTCCGAATCGCCAAAAAAATATGTGTTCTAACTACAAATTTAGAGTTTTCAGATTGTTTCCTATACTTGTGCTATGAGACTTTGCTTCATGCCAAATTTCAAGATTCTAGGTCAACGGGAAGTAAACTATGAATTTTGATTCCCTTGAGAGTATTGAAATACACATGTTTTGCGACATAAACGGCTGTATCTTTTTTTTTCGTTAGCTCAGAAGTTTGATTTTTCACGCGTTCCCGAGATAAAGGGTCTTGAAAGACAGACAGACAGACGGACAACAAAGTGATCCTATAAGGGTTCCTTTTTTTCCATTTGAGTTACGGAACCCTAAAAACAACTTTTGGCTTACAATTAGTCAATTAGATTGGTTGATATTGATAGTCATCAACCGTCGACGAACGTCGAACCGTCGACTATTCTGCCAATGTCAAAAGTAAATTGGATAAACAAGACTTTATATCATTAGCACAAGAAACTAGAATGTTAGAAATATAGTAACTATGCATAAAAATATTCGATTGATACAGTTCAACTTGATGGGTTGGTATTGGATTGAAACAAACGCTTATGTTAATGACTTTATTAAATTGACGTCATCTATATATCTGGTCTTTTATTTTTTTTTAAAGTAGAGGAGCTCCCGGCTAAGTGGCGCAAACTAGTGGTGTGAATTTCCCTGAATACCTTCATTATTACGATAAAATAAATTTAACTTGTATTTCGTCTTTATAATGTTAGTGTGATTTATTTCGTGACAGGTCTGCTGACCCTACGCATCAGTAACGAGCAGTACGCCCGCATCCACGTGCACGTTGACAACAAGGACACCAGGCCACTACAACTGCAGGTCAGTTGAAATAAAAGACATTTTTTTGACTCGGACACAAGACAAAATATTTTGCTAGCGAAGGAGTGGCTGCACGTGTGAGGGAACGGACATCATCACGCCTCAGCCGTCGTGAACCATACACCGACTGCCAACGACGGCAGCCGCGGGCTTGAGGACGACGAGCAATAGGTAGCCCGGCCCAAGCCGTCGAAAGACGTAGTGTTCCACGAGCTCCTCAAAGAGATGTTAGCAAATTGTAGGGGTCCATAGGGCAGATGCCCGGTAAGGCCGAGGGCATATTCTTAGAACGCAAAAGGCAACTGTGGGACACAAGTGTGGTTATAATCAGTAAAGTCTAACAAGCCCTCCCACTTCGAAGTCATTGGATGATTTCCCACTTTTTTATTATAATACATAAACCACTGGCTTCTTTTATAAGTGTCCATGTATTTATGAAGGAAGCTAATGCAGGGTTCGAATTGGTCGTATCTGTATTGCATCGCAAAGTAAAGACCTACGAAAATCTGCTATTTTGCATGAACTTTGACACTTCATAATTTACTCAAAAATTAGAAAAGTGAAAAAAGGAGAATAATAGAAGCCTTGCAAATTAAATCAACATTCTGAATGACGACAATTTTTTTCAAAACACTTTTAAGGGTTTAAAAAAACACGTATTTCCTGGAACAAGTTTTGTAAAATATTCGAGTAAATCACGGAATTATCAAATGCTAACAGAGTTTTCAGGCGTTATCTCTCTTTTTTCGCGTTGCCTTTGAAGATGAAGTAACAAGCTTATAAACCATGCTTGATTTTAACGATAGGCGAGTGGAAAAGGACTTAATAGGATAGGATCTAATTCTGATATCTTCAGCCACTTTTCTAAAATGTTTTTACTAAATTGTGGTTACATATCCCATGTTGAATGATATTTTTTTATGATTATTGCTTAGTATAGTTATTTTCTATTTTTATGAATTCCTTCCTTGTTTTTAAAAGTGCTATATAATAAACCTGCTATTATAAATCAAAATCATTTCTTCCAGACCCATCCCAACGTTGACAAAGAAGCATTCAGAGCGAACGGCGTCATAGGCCTTAAGCAAAGCCAACGCGCCTTCCCTCTGAACAGCGACGTCGGAGTGCTGAAGTGGCGCCTCAACGCCAACGACGACAAACTGGCACCACTTTCCGGTAAGCACTGACTTTTATATTCAAATGATAACTAAGCTGCATCAGAACTTTACCTTAACGACGACCGAACACTGTTTCATCGGAATTCAATCGGCCTAGCCTTTTCCCAACTATATTTTTTTTTTTTTTTATATTGATATAAACCAGTACTTGACTGCGATCCCACCTGATGGTAAGCGGAGATGCAATCATTGATGGTCAAGCGCACTAGTTTATTAAGAGCCTATTCACTCTAGCCTTGAAGACACTTAAATTATAATTGGACGGGAAGACCGCAGCAGGCAAATTGTTCCAGTCCTTCGATGTTGGTTTCAGTTTCCAGTCTAACCGTATGGAACTTAATATCTGTCCTTTATACGGAGCGACTGACCACCACAACGCAGTAATAAGATAATATGATACCTCTTGACAAGGGATGGTGTCAGATTAGATGGCTACTGACTACCTGTAACGACTGCGAGAGATTTGCAAATGGCTGCTGGTGCCAACATCTTAACGTGCTTGCTGAGACGAAAGAATCTTGTTATATTAAAAAAATGTGTTTACCCATCCACATACCGACCCTGATAAGTGTTGCTTAACCGGTTTAGCTGTTTGTTATCCCATTACGTATTAACGGCTGAAACTTTTTTAATGCAACCTTGCACACAGGTGGATGATGTCATGAATTAGGAAGGGTGGTCCTTTTTATCCCGGAAGTATATTCTTTTGGATTAATTTTCGACTTTAACGCCGAAACAGCCACTGCCAGAAGTTAGTTCAAGTATTAATAAACTTGTGTATTATTTCCAGTAAACTGCTGGCCGTCAGAGGGCACGGGCGGCGGCTGTGACGTCAACATCGAGTACGAGCTGGAACACGACCACCTGACGCTCAACGACGTCAACATACATATACCGTTACCGTGAGTACTATATAATGTGCGCAGTCACTATAGTCCATTCAATAGTAGTAGTATCTTTATTCATAACAACATAATTGTGTCGAACAGTTTGATAATCTACACTAATATTATAAAGAGGAAAACTTTGTTTGTTTGTTTGTAATGAATAGGCTCAAAAACTACTAGACCGATTTAAAAAATTCTTTCACCATTCGAAAGCTACATTATCCAGGAGTAACATAGGCTATATGTTATTTTGGAAAAAAATAGGGTTCCGTAAGATATTTGAGTTTTTCGGACACAAGGTGTAAAAAGTCAACCAGTAAAGTTACTTATTTTGCGTACACTGCCTAAACTATAAAAGATAGAACCATAAAATGTTTTAAATAATTGTAGATCTTATAAATGTCTACCAAAGTTTGTTAGGAGAAACCTACTTTCACGCGGGTTAAGCCGCTGGCAGAAGCTAATTATAAATATGTCCTTAAAACTAAATTAATTTAAATTCTAAAACAAATAAAATCATCACATTGTCATAATTATCACAAATAATGTAATAATAATAATAAAAGATTCTCATAAGTTAAATCATAAAATAATGTCAAAATTATTATAATTGCAAATACCTACTCAAAATACATACAAATTAGAGGTCACCGACTGAGTATAGTCAAAGTCAAAGCATTTTATTTCAAATAAACCACTCAAAGGCACTTTTGAAATGTCAAGAAGTCAGTCAGTCATAAAAACAAAGATGTTAATTGCACATTCCAAAGCGTAGATCTCTATGGAGAAGAATGTGCAAGAAACTCAATGGACACTCTTTTCAATCATGTTTTGTAATTACAAATATCTCAGTTACATGTTTCTTGTCGCTATCATGTGAGAATAATGTAAATAAATTAAATATAAAATAAAAACTAAATATAGATATTAAAATAGCAACTGGCAGCTAAGAGATGGCCAGTCTCAACTGACAGCGCAATCATTTTGAAGGGAACCGAATGATCCAACACACGCGCCGCCATCAGTGAGACATTTAAGTGAGCATGACAATAAAATTAAACACTTCTGTACGATTAGTTGTACGATTCAGCTCGTGTTTTGCTTTCCTCTCCGTAGCGACGCCCTAAGCCGAGGACTGTACCCCACTGGGGGTGCCCTTAGCGCGTAGTCGCTTATATTTTCATAAGTCTTGGCTGAAGACCACAATTTATTAAGGCCGCAACTGGCAATTACGTTTGAGCAATGTTGTTGACAAAGTTGACTTGCAGAGGTCAATCATTAAAAAAAAACCGGGCAAGTACAAGTCGGTTCCGTATAAACTTACCTATGAAAACAGTTCAATCTATTCTTGCTTCATGCCAAATTTCAGGAATTTAGGTCAAAGGGAATAAACGATCAAATTCATAAGTTACCCCCTATGAATTTGATCGTTTGTTCCCGTATGAATTTTAATTCCCTTCCCGAGAGTGTCGAAATACACGTTTTTTGCAACATAAACGGCAGTCATCTTTTTTTTTTGATAACGCAGAAGTTTGATATTTTCACTGCTTTAAGGGAGCACAGACCTGGAGTATGTGGTTTTAATTTCAACTCGATGCCTCCACGTGTTTCCGAGATAAAAGGTCTTGACAGACAGACAGACGGACGAACAACAAAGTGATTTTTTAGTTACGGAACCCTAAAAATTATTCCATTCACTTTACAGGTTGAACCTCAGAATGAGAATAATGGTCAAATTTTAAAACAACTATGCAGAAGTGTTTGAGATGGTATTTTGAGGAGAAAGCCACACACAGATTTGAGTGGACCTACCAGTCAGTGCTTTTGTGTGTATTCAATATAGAAGTGTGTAACGTTACCGCACAGGTCCGGCAACACATCGGTGGTGGTGCACCAGTGGGAGGGCAGCTACGCGCAGAAGGGGCGCACGCTCATCTGGAGCATACCCATCATCAACAAGCAGCACAAGTCGGGCAGTCTCGAGTTCACGTGAGTCCTTAGTTGATGTTATGGATGTTTCTTGTACAAAAAGATTCAATCAATTTATTCGACCATATTGTACACTTATTTTTTTGGTTAATCAATTCAATAATGGGTTATTGTAGTATATGAAATCGTCCCATAATATATATATATATTTCGTGCGCTGACAAATATTTATGTGATTAGCGCGATCATTTTTGTTCTGTGTCTGGGTGTAATTTATTTATAATATGTATGTATTTAGAAATATATAAGTATGTTTATTACTTATCTAGTACTGATAGCACAAGCTCTCTTTAGTTTGGGACTAGATGGCGTTGTGTGATAGTTGTGGAATATTATTATTATTCCCTTTTTCAGGATACATACATAGGTATAAGTTACATTTTTAAATATTTTTTTTAACAAAATAATATTTAAAAAAAAACATTAAAAATATTATTATTATTAAATCCCCATAATTTTCCTCCTTTAGCGTTACACCAGCGGTGCCAAACGACTTCTTCCCTCTAACGGTGATGTGGACTTCGGATACTTCCCTAGCCCTCCTGAAGGCTACCAAAGTAACGCATGCAGAGGACGACAACTCCCTCGTGGACTACTCGCAGGAGATCAGCTTCCATCCCGACAAGTACGAGATCGTTTAGGTGGAGCGAAATAGTGGTTTATTTTTTATATTGTGGCTTAGTGAAAAAAAGTCTATATGTCCATACACATATAAAATTGAAATGTCTGTTTGTAATATCAAAATATCATCACTTTACTAAATGCATATATTTTTTGTCTCTGTCTGTTTGTTCCGACCAATCTCCGAAACGGCTGGACTGATTTTGACGGGATCGTCACTGGTTGATGTTATAAAAATTAGCGTAGGCTACTTTCATTTAAAAAATAGATTTAAAGTACCACGCAAAAAAAACTATTGAAATTGTGCTCTTGAAATCGCGGGTACTAGCTAATAGATGAATAAAAAAAAGTTATTTAAGTCAAACGTGATGCATAACATAGAGGAAATACAAAAATAAAACAAACTGAAAATATAAAAACTTGAATTTTAGCGGCTAAACTCGCGTCTCACGTCGTTGCCAGCGGCTAACGCACGCGTCGAAAATTGTTCTAAGGAAATCAAAGTACTGCTAAAAAGTATTCAAGAACATAGTCTATCTATTTTTCATGTTTTATCCAAATACTATGACATACAGTTAATTTCGCATTTATAATATTAGTATCACATTGTATGAATTAAACTAGAACTACATTAGACCGACGCACACGTGTAACACGCCTGATTTGTACGTAGAACGACGTCGCGTGGCGTGGATCTAGTGCAGCTTTACAAGTCTAGTTTCTATATAAAATTTATGGACACCGACGCGCACAGATCGGCGTACGTAGCACACGTGTGCGTAGTGTAGTTCTAGCTTTAAGCCTAAACGTGTTTAATTGTTTGAAAGAATCAGCGCTGCCCTAGAACGCGAAGGGCAACTGAAGGAACACGGGTGGGTTTTCAGTAGTAGTAAAAGTCTAACAAACCCTCTCGGTTCAACCCAGAGCATGGTGAGAAGTTATTTTATCTTGAAAAAATGCAGGGTGAGGGGCAGTATCAATTTCAAAGTCTTTTAAATATAAAAAGATCCCTATGCAATCGTGTGCAAAACACGAACACTGGTTGCACTGAACTAAAGAATTTATCTGGGTGCTTTGGAGGTTTTTTTTTTTATACATTTTAAGTAAAAATCAATTTACAAAAAATGGAAATTGGTTCACAGTGGACCTCTGAGTGTACTCATTGAAGCAGGCTAATTTTTACAATGAACCACTTTCTTTTAACATACCCAAAAATTTTAAATGTGTGATGAAATTGAAGTTTCTACTAGACATAATCTGTAATTATTAATAGGAACATTTATTAATTATTTTATTCTTATTAGCTGTTACTTTTCAACTCTAATAGGTACTGAGTCACAATATTTTGGATAACCACTATCAGACATTTAGTAAGAAATTATACATGATGTATGTTACACGGGTCAGTTGTGCTTTTAAAACGAGTTTGAAATGTATTTTGTGTTTTATATAGTTACCTCTTGAATTAAATCATGAAATGCAGTAACTACATATAAAATGTTGTTACTCAATTTTATGTGTTATGAGGTAAACATAAAGCTCAATTTACATTGCATACCCGTAGTTCAAACGCCGATTGATTTAAAATAAGATCATATTATTTAGTCTTAATTTAAACTTATTATTGATAAACATAAATAAATAATTATTATTGTTAGACTATTGTGTTGAATTGAAAAGATTCATTTTAATTCATATTATCATGTTTTATCTAACATTCCTGACTATAGATGCCAGTTGACTAGTAAACAAACTATTTGAAATTATTTATGCATACATATGTTGGAGGTTTTTCTTTTTTACGAACAACTATCATATTCATAGTACAGTCAAAATATGTTGTCCTCTCGTGAAGTTGGCTTTTCGAACTATTGCGCATAATCATACAAATATGCATTGCGCATTCGCCATAATTATGGTTAATAATAAAAATAATTCAAGATTTTTAAAGAAATTTTCTTTTTTTCTCTTGAGTATGTTACTAAAATAAATAGGTATTATTCATGGGCTTTAAATTGAGTAATAATAATTAGTTTTTTTTTTATTAATTTGCGTGAGCGCGTGACATACGCCTTCGTGAGATTTTTTTGTACTGATCGAGTGTCGGAAAAAAAGAAAAACGTCCTATTAAACAATTTATTAACTGACTTCAAAAAAGCAGTTTCGCATTCCGGATTCTTTTAAGTTTACAAATTGTAATAACTTAATATATTTGGGTCACACAGAGCAAAGACGAAAAAAAAATCCGTCGTTTTATATTGCCCGTTAACTGTTTCTAATAACGTTTGATACATAGTGCACTGCAAAATTGAAATGGTTTGTTTTATTGTATAAACAGTGTATGTAATAAAAACTATAATAATAAAAAAAGAAAAACATAAAATACTGTTTTATTTCTTTCAAAAACTAACTTGCACATCTTGTAGGAGTTACAAAATGTGCAAGTTTGTTTTTTTACAGTTTTTATTATTAGTTGAATTGGCGTTGACGTCGGAGTCGGGCGAAGATATTCTGGAAACTTTGAACTTAATTCCACCAGCTCTAAAGAGCATTAAAAGAACAGTCGATCCAAACGAAGACGTCTGTTAGTAGGCTGTATATTATTTTACCTTTATAGTGCATAAAGCTTGCATACTACGGCGAGCAATGTGTAGCTTGCCGTCCGGTAACGGTGCGACCGAGCTCGAGTCGTCGACGGCGCGTAGCGTTTTACGTGCGCCTCAAGGAGATGTCTGTAAAACCGTAGGGGCCCAGCAGTGTCGAAACCTAGCCAGTGGGGCTATGGCTTGTGCGAAAGATAACCCTGGGGCACTGTAACGAAGGCAAAAAAGGAACATAGGAGTGGGTTTCAATCAGTAAAAGTTTGACGCCCTCCCGCTCCACCCAAAAAAAAACTTCATTGCATAGTGGGAATCATTTGACTTGGTATGGCCATGTAAAGAGGAGATAAAACCCATGTTACTAAAAGAGTTATGAGTATACATGTGGATGGATGGAGAGGGAGGTCAAAGAAAAGGTGAATGGATTGTGTGAAAAATGATGTGAAAGATAAAAAACTAAAAAAATACAATCGACTTCAATGTAAAAAAAAAAACGCTAAAAAGTGCAAAATGAGTTTAATTTCGGAAGTCGGTGTTAAATATCGAACAGACAAAACTATTACTTATAGAAACATCAACTTCCGAAAAAAAAGTACCCCTCAGCCAAACTTACCTTCCGGCTTCATCATCAGATCAGTTCGATATATCTCCTCCCTATTTTCTTTTAGTCAGTCACCGACTACACGCATAAACAAAGCAATTTTACTTGTTACAACAGTTCTGCTGTGATCCTATGAAGAGTTCTGTTCCATATCTTTCGAAGTTCATGATCAGATCATAACAATATTTCTATGGGACCAACTTGGAAGCATAACCTTTCAATTTTCAAAATCGGTCCACAATTGACCGAGATATCGGTGAACATACATTAAAAAAATTGCATTCAGCCGAACATAGAACCTCTTTCTTTTTGAAGTCGGTTAAAAAGGGAGTCAGTGATAGCGTGACGGGTGACAGGACAGAATGGAAGAAAAAACGTGTTCCGCCAACAGCAAATTATACGGACAAGGGCAGGAAGATAATGATGATGAAGACCGAAGTGAATTTTGAAAGGATTTGTGCATTTTTTTTTAAGTTTGCTGCCATACTAGGAATTACTCTTGTATCGTGGGTGCGTTCACAAACATATAAACTCGCATACACATGACAACCAGATCCGGAACAACTATGTCTAGGTCATACTAATATTTGTTCCGTTCGGGAATTGAACCCACGATACACACTGCAGCAGTCTATCGCTGCCCCAGACGTGTGGTCAATATGACGAAAGTGTATCGTGAAACGGGCTGCAGGATTGTTCGACAGATTTAGAGATTTGTCCCTGGAACGCAAAGAGCAGCTGGAACACAGGTGGGTTTTAGTCAGTAGTCTGACAGTAACTCTCGCTCCAGTCAGAGCGGAAGAAGAGATTTGATAACATTTTTGTATAAGTTAGTTCATCACATTGTTCCCGAAAGAAAACATAGTGAGGTGACCGTCATGTCCAAGAACGAAAAATTCATCGAGTATGACTGAGTTTTTTGCGAGGTTGATTATGGCTCACTCTCATGCCCAGAGAGGTGTAGGTATATCTCAGCAGTAGGACCGTTACAAGCTGATTATGCTAACCTAAAATGCCCCCTTTTAGGTTTCCACGTTTTAGGTAACTACCAGGTGAACGCCGAACCGGCGAACGAGTCCAAGTACCCCTGGATAGCCCGGGTGGTGCATTCGCGCACCGCCAACATCCCTCACGTGTGTACCGCTGTCTGTATTGATGAAGGCATCTTCATCACAGCCGCGGCGTGTATCTATAGGTATGTATATTTTGAATTCATAATATTCATTATGTACGTCTGAGTTCCCTGCTAGAAAAGTCGTCGTACACGCAAGGAGCAAGACTGTTGTCAGTCAAAAATCTTTATTATGTTATATAATTTGCGGATCGAATACATTACCTGAAGCATAGCAGTCGAGCTAAAGACAACTGGACCGGGAAACACGGCTAGAGTCGTTATCTCATAATTAGTAGGTGAGGTGGGATGCTACGGTAATCAGCCAAAAATTCTCTACCGATCTGTCTAAGAGCTCATGCACACGAGCGGCATGTTGCCAACGGCAGAGGTAACTGCAGTCGACGACAACCCAGGCAGCCGTTGACCTATAGTGACACTTAACACGCACGATGGCTGCCGCTGATCTTCAAAGTTGGAATGTCGCGGCTGCAGTTTAGGCGTGGGCAAAGTCATCTTTGCGATTGGAACACTTGCATCTGAATCACTGAAATGTTCCGAAACAGTGATATGCAGTGATATGTATCATTTGGAATGGATCGGCTCAAAAGACACAAACGGAACATTTGAAACATCGACTCACAAGATACAAAGGGCCCTCGCCCACGGGTATCGCACCCAAAAGGACTTCGCGTGTGCGAAAGCTCTATAACGACGAAGGTTTAGTTTTATAATTTATAGGCTCGATATATTATATTGACCTGATGATAAGCGACAATGTGGCCGAAGACTAGGCTGCGACAGCCGATGTCTCGTTTTTCGAATTTTTTGAAAGAAAAAGGCCTCGCTGAAGCGATTTCGCCCACATCTAAATTAGTCCACGCTACGCCTCTGAGTATATCTATCTAAGTATCATAGTTACTGTTACGTTCCTTTCCTTTCTATCTAATTCAACACTGTTGTTTTGTGCTACTCAAAATGTGATTGTGGCAGACAGAAGGCATTGTAGCTAAAGGGCGACAGACGATAAAGTTCAGGTTTTTGTCTCGGCGTTGCGTCCGGCGAAAAGTAGTTAAGTACATAATAACTGAGCACTATGTCCAGATTTTTTTCTTGTTTCTTTGAAAACTTTGCACCACATTAGGAATTACTTCTGTGTCATGATGTTTTCACCAACATGTAAACTCACATTCACAGGGCACCCAAACCCGGATCCGTAGGCCATAATATATAAAACATCCTACTGTAAAAACATGTTTATAAGACGTTAAGAAAAGAAAAAATTAAGTAAACTTTATAATGATAGTGACAGACTGTTTGATATTGATATTTTCTGTTGTACATTAAATTCCATTGAAAAAGCTTTTGACTGATAATTGTAATTAACCATGTTATCAACATCTTCTACAATACTTGTATCATTTTCTCCCGTTCTTGTTATAATTTTAAGCTGTTCATGCTATAAATATATGTATATTGTTACATTAAGGAAACTATAGGTCTTTTTATGTTAATGTTTTTATTTAGAATATGAAAACTGTGTGACCGTTTGTTTTCTGATAAATAAATAAATAAATATAATAAATCCGCAGCAGCCAACTGCTCAACCACTGCGCCAACGGCGGAAGACATTTTTCGGGAGAGAGTTGGACCAAAGTGGATGACAATGGCTAGGGAAAGGAATCAGTGGACAGTAATGAGGAAGGCCTACGCCTAAGAGGCGACTACTACTTAGAAGCATGAACTATGGTTCACTATAGCGTGTATTATCAATTGTATTTTTTTCCCTTTGTCAACCGTGCCGGTGTCGACTATTCTGCCAGTTTCAAAGTTTTATAATCTATATATATAAAAGAAAGTCGTGTTAGTTACACTTTTTATAACTCAAAAATGGCTGAACCGATTTGGCTGAAAATTGGTGGGGAGGTAGCTTAGAACCAGGAGACGGATATAGGATACTTTTTATCCCGTAGAGTAGGGTAGAGTTGGGTAGGGTACGGTAGCGTGGGATAGAGTGAGGTAGAGTAGGGTAGAGTGAGGTAGAGTAGGGTAGAGTGAGGTAGAGTAGGGTAGAGTGAGGTAGAGTAGGGTAGAGTGAGGTAGAGTAGGGTAGAGTAGAATATAGTAGTCAGTTGACGGGAGCAAAGCCGCGGGCAAAAGCTAGTTTATAATAAAAACTTGTAAGCTTCCTGCGGGACAGGCCTCGCCTAGTGCAGGAAATAATGTAAACAAAAAACTGTAGAACTACCCACTCCCTGTAACCAATTTTTTTATTTAATGAATTATTATTATTATTTCATGTGGTGACACAGCCGAACTTTGCACTTTGTGTTAGATATAAAATGTTGGTGGCTGTAAGAGCAATACAACTTTTTGTTAGTTATGGTGTGGTAATTAAATAACTCAATCATTGTATATTAAGTAGTAAGATAAAGGCTTTTCTATTTTATTCAATGTTATTTTCAGTTTAAAAATAAAATACACAACAATAATTTACACATCAAAACGATTTGAGGCCCGAGCTTTTGTTTTGCCCTCGAAACCGACAAAACAGATGTTCGATGACATTGGCATCATCGTGGTGGACACTATGAAGGTCAAAGACGTAAAGTGGGCTCCCATTAAACTGTTCACAGAAGTGAATAGAACAGATGATAACTTTCGTTGGTTACCAAAACTAACTGAAACGTACGGGACCAAAGATTACAAAGTCGTCGGGTATGCTATAGAAAAGGTAAGGATAAGAGTTTTATTAAAATATAGACAGAGACTATCTATCTGTCTGTTTGTTCCAGCTAATCTTCAAAACGATTGGGCTGATTTTGACAGGATTTTCGGATAGATAGCTGATGCTATAAGCCTGGTTACTGGCTACATTCATTTTAGAAAAATCTTGAAATTGTGATGAAATGGCATTGTACTGTAATTCTGACGCGGAAACCAGCTAGAGTTATTAGATAAGTACGTAATTAAAGTCTGGATTCAAGACCTGACCTCTTCACTGACGGCAGTTCCAGGAGGCCGATACTTAAGAGAACAGTTCTGGAATCTGCCCGACATAAACAAGAAACTAAATTACCAATTTTGATTCAACAGGGAGCCCGCAAAATTCCGACAGCAGAGTCCCAGTTCAATCTATATGAATTGGACGTCATCGTGGAGCACGACATATGTTTTAATGTCCTGCAGGACCACCGGGTTATACCGTTAGAAGGTTTTCGCTTACCTTGCTACTACACCTGTAAATCCGAAGAATACTTTGTGCTTACTTTTCCACAAAATATGACTTGTCATAATCGGTACCTCGGTGTTGAAGGTGGAGCGTTATTTCATACTGTAAAGAAGGCTTTACTAGGTGTGGCGACATGGAGTGGGGGGGATTATTACCGATTCGAATTGCCTGTTGGATTCGCCTTCGCGAATTCTGATACCTTTCACAAAGACTTGGCGTGCGCCAAGTGGATAAGGGACGATGATGGGCTGCTCGCCAAGAAGGGTTATTATCAAAGTTTGTGTGACGGGAAACAATAAATATAATTCTAGTTTGGAACCATTCTTGTGTTTTTATTATTCTTAACTAATAGCCGGTTTGTGCACGGAACACCGTATAAAACTGTATGAGGTTTATCAACCACACGCACGTACCTACGTAAGCATGTAGAAGACCCATAACAGCGCATCCCAGATTTGCACGGGTGTTAGGAATTTTTGGAATCCTCTACTTTCTTAACTATAATATGCGTGTATAAACTTTACTTATAAATCACTCTGTCTATTAGTGAAAACCGCATGAAAATCCGGTCAGTAGTTTTTGAGTTTATCACGAACGTACAGACAGACAGACGCATGGAGGACTTTGTTTTATAACTATGTAAGGATAAGAATTAGGAATAAAAGAGAAATTACTCAATATTCTCGGATTGGAAACAAAAGTCATGGTAGGTAGAGGAACTGCAGCATATTTGGGATACTGCAGGTAACTTAGAATACTTTGATAACTAAATCAATATAAATGCCATCTGTGTTTTTTTGCCGTAAACATAACGTCGTACGACACACGAAGCCATCGAGTATTAAAAACAGGACGCCATCTTGAAATTCCGGCTGGGATCGAGACGCCTGCTTTGGAATTTTTTTTCGATATGAATGCAATCAGCGATAATCATTTACTGTTACAATACTTTATACCTTCATTGTAATTATTTAAACTGTTAGGTGACCTTGTTAGTTTGTGATGTTATTATGATTTTATAAATACTTCTAGAATTAAAAATGTGGAATTGCATTTTAGATTTATTAATGAGCTTTTTTTAATATTGATTAGGTACCTAGAGAATGACTATAAAACTGTTACAAAGATAAGAAATTATTCGTTTCTAAGAAAAAGTAATAGAAATTGTCAAAGTCTGTCTAACTTTACACAATTCTTGTAAAGTTAGCGTGTCTATAGGTGGTCCATAAAAAGGTACTCTGTGCGGTGGACGTTGCTACGGGCAGACTGAAGCCCGGGCACTGCGCACTGCGCACTCTACTGGGATACCTACATGTACCTGCACTCGAGAACGTTCACCAAATCTTCCTAGACGACTCATGTTATGGGCCCGACAGTTTATAATCAGCTGCCTGTAGCTATTTCTGGTGCCCCAACTATAGGGAGCTTCAAAGTTCAAGGCTCGTTTGAAAAAATTGCTTATCGAGCAAGCTTTTTATTCTTTTGACGAATTTATGATTTAATTTAATTTAACTTTGACGTAAATATTAATTTGGACTAAAATATTATTGTGACTTTTTATAGGATTGTTTTTTATTTTAATTTGTGATTTGACTTGATTTATTTGTTTTTCTTGTATTTTCTTTTATTTGTTTGACATTTTTTATTATTTGACATTATAATTTAACATTCTGAATATGACTTATAAGAATCCCTTACTAATAAATTACTGTGACTATGACCCTAAGCCAAATCTCGTTTTTGGAGTTTCTTAGTTTGATAGGCATTTTGATAAGGTTTCTGGTTTTTGTTATATCTGATTGTTTTTATTATTAAATTTTAATAATTTGCCAATAATTTAATGTATTTTTTATTGAGCCATCCCGTTTCTCTTAAAATTTATTTTCAAAAAACAAACATTCCAAATATGCTGCAGTTCCTCTTTTGTATTGATGTTAGGTACATAAAAGTTACAGAGACAGCTATGGACATTTTATTTTGTCAGCCATGGACTGTGATAGACTTCAACTTATCCGGTAAAGGCACAAAACATTGATAGGAATAAAAACATTCAAACTCAAAGGACCTATTTTCCTCAAGCTAATTTTTATGTGAATGTCGTACACCCGATTATCATATTACAGCATTGTAGGATCATCTGTGCTGTGCATTTAGGACTCAGTATCTACCTGTAGGGTAAACAACGGATCAATCTTTCAGAACTCGATTCATTACAGAATCGATCCTTTATACTTCGATTCGAATCGATCTTCATAAGGGAGAATCGCCATCCCTAGTACGGACGACGGCGAGCAATGGGTAGCTCGCCGTCCGGTAACCGTACGGACCATAGATATCCTTGGTACGGACCGAGCCCGAGTCGACGTCGACGGCGCGTAGTGTCCCACGCGCGCCTCAAGATGTCAGCAAAACCGTAGGGGGCCCAGCAGGGTCGAAGTCTACTGGGGCCATGGTTTCGCTTCTGAAAGGAAAACGTGACACGCCCTTGCACTAATTAGGATATTGATAAATTAGGGATGGATACTGGAACTACAGGTTCAAAGGCGCGGGATGGCTCGAGCAAGAAACTGAGTGCAAGATATTACAGGAAAGTTTTCTTCTTATATTCAAAATTATAAACTAAATACTATGGTTGTAAATAAACTGTTTTAGTACTTAACTGTTTAAGTTTTTGTTTTGAATAAACCTGCTAAAGTTGTTTTCTAGAGCTGGATAAGCCAGAACTTTGTAAAGGATAATAAAGAATAAATTTATTTTAATATAAAAAAGGTGAAAATGACTGACATATCAACGCACAGCCGAAACTACTGGGATTTGGAACATGAATTTTTGCACATGGTTTCCTTTTATGTAAAAGGTAGTAGGCGAGCTACTAAGAGAGGATTTTCCAAAATTCACCTAAGGGGTCCCCCGTGGGTCCAAAGCTTGTATGGAGAGACCTACTTTCACGCGGGTGAAGCCGCTGCTAGAAGCTAGTCTTTATAAATCGACTAGCTTATATAATATATTATTATTATCTATATTATATAATTCTTCAGTTCTGTTCGGCTTGACCAATTTGAATGAAATTTTGTGTATATTTGAATTGTTTGAAAATAAACTGAACACTGCAATCAGGTTCTCAATTTTATTTTCTGTAAAGCCAGTTATTGGAGATGGTTTTCAGGAGTGCATTTTTTGAAAGCCATGTAGTTCAAATCAACATTTCCTATCTCGCTAATTCTGAAAAGAAATAGAGACATCAACATTCTTCTTATTCTAGGTTTTTGTTAAAAATAATAGTATCCAGATTGACCTTTTAATGGAAACACTACAAAAGATTTCAAGTAAACCTATCCTAATGGCTGGTCCACTCATGTCAGATAGCAAAAATTACAGCACTGTTTCACAACAGTAGTAGTTGAGCTCACGCTCAACTCTATGCTAGGGAGCTTAAGGCTTAACCCTATTCGAACTGAATTTATTTGCAACTCCCCATAATGGTCTAGGATCTAAAATATATACACATACTAGAAAGGTAAGATACAAACCATTCTACAATAAAACTCAAATTATAATAAAGCACTTTTATTCATCCAGTTACATTTTGTACAGAATTCATATTTAAAAGATATTATAAGTACAAACTAGGAATTATCTACATTAAAATTAAACTTAAAATCTGAGTTTGAAAATGAAAATTTGAATTTTTTTGCACTATCTCCACTGCCGTTTTCTATGTTGGCAACTTCAGAATTAACTTTAGTGTCATTAACTGTTGGAATTGATTCACTAGTGTTGCCATCTTGAGCAACAGTATCCCCACTATCTACTTGCTCGGGTGCTAAATTGAAGTTGAATCTAAAAGATTCATTGCCAGTGGTCAAAAATGCAGATTTTCTCAAGAATGTAGCTTTTGGTTTTTCAGGAACATCTGATATCTTGATTTTACTGGCCACTGCAAACAAATAACCTCAATTTATAAGAGGTTAAGAGCTTTCTTATTATCCTAGTATAATGAAACTAGTCCCCGACTCGGAAAAAAGTTGATCTTTATACTGAAGTATTCATGGGTACCTTTGGAATTATATCTATGAGTAGTCACTTCTTGTCTTCTCAACAACTTTTCAAGAATATTGACTATTATATCAAGGGCTCCACATTTATTTATGGACACATTATTGAACGGTTCCTTAACATTGCTTATTTTAATATTTTATAACAAAGAGCCATCCATAAGTTTAATCAGTTGATAACAACTGTCAATTATGCATTTTGCGCATCGAGATATTGTCTAGGACATTAGTTCAACCTTACTTTGTGCTAATTGTTTCTCTTCAGCTGCCATTCTAGCTCTATAGTCACCAAAATGTGTGCGCATTAGCTGTCTCTTGCGTATGGTGGGTTGATTGTTGTTCTTCAGTATTAATAGCACTTTCCATGCTTCTTGCACTGAAAAATAACAGAAATGTTTAATTTATAAGCTGCAATACCAATAATTGGTTGTGTAATTGTAAACATGTTATCCATGAGTAATTTTAGGACATTACACATTCAATCTTGTTAGATGAATAGAGAAGGAGTATTGGCGACAACACGAGTAACCACTTATTAACTGTGCTACTTTAGCGTGTATGATGAAATCTAGTCCCCTCGTCTAGAAGTAAAGTTTTATCTAATGCAGATGAACGAGATAGTAACCATTACAAGCAACTTACTCTGCCTCTCAGTGCCTTGCTTTTCGCTCATAACCCCTTCTAACTGATGAATACACCAGCATAATTCAAGTTGAAATTGTCGAATCGATTCCTCAGAGTCCGCTCCATCCGATGAGTTTTTCTCAACTTTACAGGATTTCTGTAGAGAGGTAGACTTTCCTCTAGAATGCAATTTAGTAGGTTTAGGCATGTTTATTAAATGAAATCACTTTTTGATTCACTAAAACCACGTTTTGTTTTGTTTTGAACTTTGACGTGAATGTTCAATCGTGAATTATTATTCTTGATGCAAGCGCAAGCAACGTGACGTTTCTTCTTTTTCGTAATTTTTTTTGGTTGGGGTGCGGCGTCAGTTGCGTTCGGAAATTAAAGTAAGTACTTGAACTGTACAAGAAAAAAAAAAATCGTGATAGGTAGACTAATCTAACTCTCATACCACTGACCTCTACTATAGAGGTCGCTGTCAACAAGGTGATCCCCTCGGGCCAGTGATCTTTAGTTTAGCCATTGCTCGATAGGTTTTGCTGTCAATTTTGCCACAGTCAAATATTTTGACTGACGAAAAACCTACCGCGTAATGCGATGATTGACGTTTGCATGATTAAAATCGTATGGCGATAAAATTCCGTCATTCAAACATCATTAATGATTGATGGTTTTGATTGACGCTTGCATGACCGTGTAATGGATGCCTATTATTCGGCAGTTAAATTCCCAATTCAACGTTTGGTATCTCAAGGACAGAACCCTAGGAAGCGATGCAGACACAGTTTTTAATTATTTCCATTTCCTGAAAAATCAACTCCACTCCATAGGTCTTGACCTCAACTTTTCTAAATGTGAGTTATTCTTATCTGACAACTGACTCTTTCCAAAAACACAAAAATCCTAGAAATCAAAATTATTGAAAGAAGCTCTCCTCGTCTCCTTGGTCTCCCATTTTACTGTGGGGATATGCAGCTGATGTAGACTCAAATTTCGTATTACAAAAGAGAGCAATCCGGGCTATTTATAAAATGGGTGTTCGCGAGTCCCTCAGGAAAAAATTTGAAGAAATAGATATACTGACTCTGCCTTCTCTTTATAGCTTAAAAATTATTTTGTATGTTCGTAAAAATCTAGGTCTCTTCAAAATTAGAAGCGATTTTCATAACATAAATACGCGTATTTAAACACGATATTGCATTACCCAAATGGAGATTAGCTAAGATCAGCAAGTCATTTTTAGTAAACAGCATACGCTTCTATAACAAGCTGCCAAAGGCGGTGACTGAACTTAGTTAGGGAAAGGTCAAAACCCATATTAAGCGTGTCCTAACTAAAAAAGCGTATTACAAGATTAAAGACTATGTCGAAGACACGCTTGTTTGGCAATGACTGCTTCTGCACATGTGTTCAGTACAAGATCCTTTTTTTTGCCGATGCCGATAATGGGCGCTGGGCCTTATGATTCCCCAAAGTATTCGGCAAAAATAAAGCAAATAATGAACATACTTAATTTTACTAACAATATTGTAATACGCTTACATACACACACAGCTGTGCACTGCGTCTGTCGCGCACTTAGTACTGAGATAGCTATATACCGCGAACTAAACTACATTAATTTTAGTATAATGTGAAAGCACTTTTTTTTTTTTTTTAATAATTTTTATTCATGACCATAGATACAAGTCTTTCAGTCGAATACATAGATGGGTTATATCTATCAAAGAAAGGAATTGAATACATATTTTTAACTAAGTAAATTATACAATAACGTTCTAAATCTTTAGGTACAATATTTTTTCTTATTTAAAAAAATAAATAATAAATAACTTCACGTTTTTTCAGGTTGGGTTGGTATATCCCAGTGACATCATTGCTTACAACTTATTTGATTATGTACATTTATATGATTAAGAAATTAATTAAATTTTTTCTACCGTATTACAAATATATTTAAACAACACACTAAAATAATTCTTATTTGCTAATAAATCCTGAACGCGGCGGGGAACACTCTGACGTTCGCTTTGAATGTCATTGTCGTTTATTGATTGAATTTCACTCAATTCACTGACCAAAATCAAACGATGAATGTTAAAACTTGAACACTGTAAGATTAAATGATCCAAATCGGCATCCTCTGCACCACAGTGATAACATCGGCTGTTGTTGATTATGCGAAACCTATACAGGTGAGCTGGTGCTAGGCAATGTCCCAATCTCATGCGTGATAAAACAGTTATAAATTTTCTTGTGGTGTATTTAAAGCTGTTATAGTACCAAGGTTTAATCGGTAATTCGTTTTGTATTTCAGCATACCATCTGCCTTTCGTTTCCAGGGTTATGTCCCAATACTCCTTCCATAACTGTCTATTAAGTTCTTTATAGACACTGTAGTAATCAGTAAATGGAACCTTGAGCAACTCGGATCTATCCTCATCGTGTTCTGAATGGGCCGCTATATCTGCTATTTCATTTCCTCGAATGCCACTGTGTGAAGGTACCCACACTAATTCTACTTTAATATTTTTATCAAGTAGTTTTTGAATTATAAATCTAATATTATAAATAATATAATTTAACTTAAAAGAAATATTTACATTATGTAGAGCAGACAAAACACTTTTAGAGTCTGTGACTATTAAAACATTGTTTACATTATTTACAAAGCTATTTACATGCTGCAGTGCACAATAAATTGCATAGCATTCTGCAGTGAAAATGCTACACATTTTATTTAATTTTATACACTTAGTGGAATCTAACTGTGGGTCATAAAAAGCTGCATTTACATTGTGATTAGTTTTAGATCCATCTGTGTATATAACATAATGTTTCGGTCTATTGTCTTTAAACTGTAAAAATTCTGATGTATTGTGTACTATGTCTAAATGGATTGCAAAGCTGTTAATAATACTATTGTAAGGAATTTTATACAGAGGCCAAATATCATTTTTAACAATATCTTTTGAAGTATTACTTACATGTTGAAATATTGTGGTCATTTCAGGCAGAGTTCCACCAACTAAAGAAGAGGCAGAGACAGCATTGAAAGAAATTGACTGGGAGATTTCAGGATCTATAGTTAGTTTCATAAGTAAAGGATTATCATTTGATGTCATGACTTTTAATAAAAATCTCTCAGCCAACAACAACCTTCGGAGTATCAAAGGAGGTATACAGGTCTCAACCTCTAACGAATTGATAGGTGTGGAACGCATAGCACCACAAATAAGTCTCAATCCCATATTTTGAATTACATCTAATTTTCGTAATAAGGTGCTATTGGCATTCATGTAAGCTAGACTGCCATAATCGAAATGGCTTCGCACTATACTTTTGTACAACATACTCATGACTTTAGGGTCAGATCCCCAAAAACTTCCTGCTAAATGTCTCAATAGATTAATTCCACTTAGTGCTCTGTTACTTATGTGTTTAATATGTTGATCAAATTTTAATTTATCATCAATAATGATTCCTAAGAATTTATGTTGCTTAACAACAGGAATTTCTGTATCATTGTATGAAATATTAATATTACTATGAGTATTTACATTTTTACTAATAATTAAAACTGAACTCTTTTCTGCACTTATTTCTAATTTAAGTTTATTATGATAATAGTTGTATAATTGAGACAAAGCCATATTGATATTAGCCATAGCTATTTCTATGTTTTGATTTATGCTATACAAAAGCAAATCGTCTGCAAATTGAAGAATTTTTACACCTGGTACATTTACATATTTTAATATTTCAGAAGTAAATAAGTTATAAAGTAAAGGGGACAAAGTTGCGCCTTGCATCGTGCCTTTGTTGACAGTTCTAGGGCCATGCAATTTGTTATTATATTTGACAAATACAGTTCTATTGTTTAAAAAAGAATAAAGCCATTTTAAAACATGACCAGGTATACCAATATCATGAGATACTTGAATGAGTTCTTCTATATTTACATTGTCAAAAGCACCTTTAACGTCTAGAAACACGCAGATTGCATTAGAGTGGCTTAATTTTACCTGTTTTATATCAGATAGTAAAGATACAAAGCTTTCAGAGCAACTTTTACCTTTTCTGAAGCCAAACTGTATAGAAGGAATCAAACTTTGCGTTTCAACAAAATAATCTAATCTTAACTTCAACATATTTTCAAAGAGCTTACCCAAACAAGATGATAAGGAAATAGGTCTGTATGAAGAAGCACTATTTACAGGTTTATTAGGTTTTAAAATAGGTATAACACACTGTGTTTTCCAAGACTCAGGTATTACTAATTCATCCCATAGTTTATTATAGATATTAAGTAATATTGTTTGTGCATTTAGATGTAATTTTTTAATTAACATGTAAGGTATATCATCCAATCCCGGTGTAGTATCTTTCCTACTTCTTAGTGAAGTTTTCAACTCTTCTATATTAAAATTATTCTTGAGAAATGCATTTACATAATTTTCTGTAGCATTTTTGAACAAATATTTAAGCCTATTTTCATCTACTTCAGTAGAATCAGCTATGTTATCTAAAAAATTTGGAACCCACTCATCATTCATGTTTTTATTTCGATTTGTTCCAATCTTTTTAAATTTTTTAATGTATCCCCATATCCTAGAGACTGGAGTTAATCTATTGAAGCTTTTACATAAATTTTGCCAAGAAGAAGAACTTTCTTCCTTCAAAATTCTTTTCTTTTTTGCATCTAATTTTTTATAGTTTATCCAGTTTTCAATGTTAGGTTGAGAAAAATAATACTTTAATGCCTCTTTTGATTTTACGACAGCATCGCTACATTTTGTATTCCACCAAGGCACTGGTTTTCTGATAACTGTGTTTGCACTTAGTTTATGTTTTGGGATTGTTTTATTTCTTAAATCATTTAATATGTCTATAAAATGGTTATATGTATTGATAGGGGAATCGTTAGTTGAGTCTAAGTGGGAAAAACAAGTTTCTGAAATGCTATAATATTCGTTCCAATCTGCCTTACTATAAATATATTTCTCTTGATCCACAGAAGGCGAAATATCATACATAGATGGTTGAATGTTGATCTCGAGTAGAGTTGGTAGATGATAGCTACCCATGGGATCATCATGAACATACCAGTTACATAAATGAGCTATTGAAGAACTAACAAGGGCGAGATCTATTGCTGAAGCTTGTCGATTAGGATAAGGAACAGTTGTTGGTGATCCATCATTTAAAATACATAAGTCACATTCATCAATTATATTATATAAACATCTACCCCTGTTATTATCACTATGGCATCCAAAAGCTATGTTATGTGCGTTAAAATCGCCCATTATTATACACGGTTTGGGTCCTTTAATTTTGCTGAGTCAAATCTGATACTTGGAGGGCTGTATACACAAAGTATTGCCATCGCTCCAGATTGTGTTTCTATAGAAATACATACGTTTTGAATAGATTCTGAGAAGTGTGTGTTAACTACTTTGTACTTTAAATGATGATTCACTAAAATTGCTACTCCATTATGAGAATTAATGGAGTTTTTGTGGATAAAATTATAAGAGGGAAAGTTTGGAATTATAGACTTAGACCTAAGCCAAGTTTCATTAAGAAGGCAGACATCTATATTTTTTTCAATTAATAAATTTTGTAATAGGCTCTTTTTACTCTGTAAACTCTGTATATTATACTGTAAAATATTTAGATGTTTATCCATTAAATTAAATTTGATAAAAATACGGCTTTTATTTTCTTATGTGTAAGTGGCCCATCAGAGTCACTCTTGTTACCTAATGCAACCAACGATTTGACAATTGCGTTTATTATAATATCATTATTTGCTACTTGCTTAATATCAAAAGTATCACTAATTTTAGAATTGTCAGTAACCTTGGGAAGAGCAGGGAAAGATTTCTCATTAAATGTAGGAGGTGAGTTCACAATAGTGGCATACGATTGCTGCAGAAATTTAGCCTTTTTTTCTTCAATTTTCTTTTTTTTAATGGGACAGTCCCGTGAAACGGCAAGATGATTACCTGCGCAGTTGATGCATGTGATCTCTTCGACATCGCATTCTTTGTAGGAGTGACGACCAGCACAAGAAGAGCAGTTCTGCTCGCTTCTGCAAGACTTGGCAGAATGATTAAATTTGAGACATTTGTAGCATTGTAGTAATGGTGGTACATACGGTTTCACTTCATATCTAAAAAGTTTTATGTAAGCGTATTGTGGTAAGGAAGTTGAAGCAAAGGTGACGGCAACTGTATTGAGAGGTACTAAATTTCCCTCTAATTTACGCATGAATCTTTTAATTTTTATCACTTCTGAGTCGCACATTATATTTTTATATATGTCCTCATTGGAGAGTTCCTTAGGGACAAATCTTAATACTCCAATCCTCTCGGTTAAATACGATGGTATGAAAGCCTTGAATTTATTCTTCCATAGGAAGTCTTCCATTTTCAGAAAATTATTGGCCGCAGCCGCCTTTCTAAATGTGACTCCTATTTTGTGTGGATTCACTCTATGAACTCCTAAAACTCCTTTAACATTGTCTGAAATTAGATTCGTGAGCGTGATAGGATTTTTATTTCCTATCTTCTCTTGTTCTGTTGATTCGACGTAAACTACATATTCTGAATTAGTGTTTTCTATAAATAGCCTTTTATAGTTAGGTTTTGTAAAAATGTGGTATTTGCTATTGGAGTCGGAGCTTCGGGTATTGGCATTATTATATTTTCGTTTTTTTTTGTGTTTCTCACCCGGATCTGGCGGCTCCTCACCGCCACTGGTGACACTCATGGTTGTTTGAGCCCAGGTACTTGCTTGTATTTGGTATTTACAAACAATTAACAATTTATTGAAAAATTTGCGCAATCAAAATTACCGCCTCGTTTGACTTCCCGCCAAAAAGTCCGTGAAAGCACTTTAATCATCTGTGTTGCCGTATAAAACACGATAGTAGTGACATTCTCCTATGACGTAACGTGAGCCATTGTGACACTAAAATTGTAACCTCAAAAAATTTTGCTGAAGTTTTCACGAGATTATATTATGCCGCTTGGAAAGTTTGGGAAAATTACAATTTCGTGGTAATTACTTCAATATATACAATACATTGCCTGTTAATACTATACAGTCCATTTGTGGTGAGCCCTGTACATTTAACTTTTATTTTATTCTTGACTATTTATCTCAAACCTAATCAGCATGTATCCCTGTAATTTATGTTAAAATGACATAATCTTTTGCTTTTTACGATGGCTGTTACTTTTAATTAAGGTTTGACCTATCGAAATCGATTAACTTAATTCAATATACTTATTAATATTGTTGTGAATCAGCTGATTATTGAAAATCCCATCTTCCGACCAAACGCTCTTTACTCCTGTCCAGTATTGTAGATACCAACAGTATCTAAATGAGACGGTGTGACTTGCAGGTTAGCGGTGACAGTGACTAGTCTATCTTTATTTGTGGTGGCGAAGAACTCAATAAATGCGCGTCGTTTAGAGAACATGAGATCGCGCGAACGTATGCGCAAGTCTAATACAGGAGAGTATCCAGACGTGTACAGGCAGCTGTAAGGGTGAGTACGAGCCTCGTAAAATCATGCCTGTATCCTTTGGAAGATTATATTTATATTGACCACTATTAGCTACTGCATTTAATAGCAGGCTAAAAGTAAAATCCGTGGAGTCATAGGCTATGACATCGTGGGGTTTAAATCTAAGATATCTGCAACCATGACCTAGTCAATACCAATACCTACATCCACCACCACAAGCTTTAGTTCTGTAAAATAAACCCAATCAAACCTCTGTGTTCATTTATTTATTGAGCTACTATAGTATAACACCCATTTAATTAATTAACCTTTTGAGTAGCATAATTAGAGACACAATAGAAAGACAATTACCGAGCGAATGCCGGCTTTCACTCGGGGTTTAATGAATTAAACTCCAAGCAAACACGGGTGTTCACTCTCTCATTGTCTTTCTATTGTGTCTCTAATTACAGTATTCAAAAGGTTAATAATATTACATAGCATTATTTTATGCCTTATAATGTTCCCACTGCTTGTACCCAGGTCTCCTCTCTAGTAGAGGGAATGGGCCGTAAACCACCACACAGGCCCAGTGCTTATTGGTGGATGTCACTTGACTTTGAATTTTTGGTTCTAGGGCATGCCAGTTGCCTCACAATGGTTTTCTTCACCTGTTTTAGAGCAGTGGTGATGAAATAAATTACACAAAATAATGTGCCTGGCAGCCCATGTATAATGGTCCACACAGGACTAAGTGTGGAAATTATACCTAAATTGATAGATAAAATGTGCCTGGCTAGGTTCAAACCACTGCTTATTAATTCATTAAACCCCGAGTGAACGCCGGCATTCACTCGGCCATTGTCTTTCTATTGTGTCTCTAATTACGCTACTCAAAAGGTTAAATAACATTCCTGAAAAGCAATTTAGAAATTAAATTGCTTTTTAAATTACCCACAAGAAAACTCAATGGCAATCATAATAATGAACATTCATTGTATATTGCAGATTTTTAAACTAAGAAAGTAAAAGAGAAAAGAGAAGGAATCAAGATGGCATCACAAATGCTGGATGCTGCAAAGCTACAACTCGTCCAAGAGTTGGAGATTGAAATGATGTCGGATATGTACAACCGACTGGTCACCGCATGCCACCGTAAATGTATACCAGTTAAATATCACGAGACTGAACTTTGTAAGTGTACCAAGTACTATTTCTATTTTCTTGTTTTATAGAAACTACTGCTGTTTGTGACTGCCAATGCTCATTGTTTTTAAATGTTTAAAGCCTTGTTTAACCCTCTCATGGTTAACTTACATTTCCTATTTCCCCGTTTCTTTGACAAATAATTTCGTACAAATTCTTTTCCACTCTATTAATTTAGTAATAAACCCATCTTTTAAGGCTAATCCCAAGGCAAGGGTGTTGCCAGAACATATGGAATGCCTCCTGCTTTAATCCTTACATCTAAACTAACAGTATTTAAAACATACTCGAATTGATGTAATCAAAACACCAACTATTTATAATCCCAAACTAATTCTCACCATGTCTCAATCCCAAGATCTAAAGCAGCCTCAAGGGACTGGGAAACTGTAATTAGAAGAAATATGATTTTTTTTTATCTAGTTACTTTTCATGGAACTTTGCTTCACCTAAGTAACTCTTGCCTATTCCTAATTTTCAGGCAAAGGCGAGTCAGTCTGCCTAGATCGCTGCGTCGCTAAGTACCTCGACGTGCACGAGCGCATAGGCAAGAAGCTCTCCAACATGTCCCAAGGGGAAACTGAAGACCTCACCAAGGTTAACTTGTCCGAGGGCAAAAAATAAAACTAGATAATATGGATGACACTTATCATGAATCTTGATAAAAAATTACCAGTTCCTGACATTTAATGAAGTATTGCCAGTCGAAATAAATAAAAATAGGATGCAGTTAGATTTCACTGGGAAAAAACTTTTAAGTATTAGCATGAGTTTTTGATTCAGAATTTTATGGTCGTTTTCATGATGATAAATATATATGCAGTTGGATTTTAAACTCGCTCGCTACAAAGCCGAGAGTTAAAATCTAACTGAGCACTTTTATGTATGTATAATGATGAAAACAAGCTTAAGGAGCTTGAAGACAATAATTTAGGGTTCATTTTTCAATAGTCATAATTGACTATCTAAGAATAAACATGGTGTTTAGACACATTTTTAAAATCACTGCCAAATCACCATTTTTATTCACATGCTAACTAATTCCTGTGTAAGTCACAGCCCATCAATAGTAGCGCAATCTTTTATAATCCCAGCGGCATTTATTGAAAACGCATCAACCTAAAAAAGCTGCTATGAATATAATTCCTATTATCGAACCTTTAGACTTATAATGGTAACATTCATTATAAATCTCACCCATGAAAACTTAGATGAAGTGGCCGACATAACAGGGCTGTTCCATCATTGTGGAATGACAGTTTCCTATCAAACTCATTCTGCCCAAGTTTACATGGTGAGATCTTTACAGTATCGACCATCTGATTCATCATTTATGTCGTCATCCATTAGATAATAATAATAATTATGAGAAACAAATTTAATGTTACGGGGCACATGAGAAATTAAGACTCTTTCTTGGAAGAACATCGCAAGCGACAATTTCCGTTTTTTTTATTATTCATATAACTACAAATCTAATAGAATAGTAGCTATTAACATATTTTCATAAATGCTTTTTAATGATGGCAGCAAAAAACGCAAATTATCGCTTACGATGCTCTTCCGGAAACGGCTTAATATAATTATCTTATGTTACTATGTATGTACAAGTTAATGCAATTTCTGTTTTCTAGAATGGGTCATTATTAATATTTAGTAATATTATGCTTTAGTCTTTGAATGTTAGTTCACTCGTTAGAAATAAAACTAAAGAAATTCAATTTTTATCATTTTATTTTTACACCAGGTGCATTATTTTATATACATCTACAAGACTATCTACAAATACAAATAATTTATTAAACCACTTACTGGGTTTTTAAATGACTGACTTGGCCCACACCGAAGCCGTATCCGATTGTGTAACTCCCTAAAAGTTGTACTAACACAAAGATATTAGAGCAAAAGAAAACTACTCCTTTCAGCCATATGAGGAAGAACACCTCTCTGCCTTTAAACTCTAATAGATATGCGTAAAACAACCACGCGCCCTGTGCGGTTACCCAGATGAGGGCTAATATCAGGGCCTTTTGTCTGCTCATCTTGAACGAATGTGCCACCAACGGTAATAAAGACAAGAACCAAACAAAATATTGTGACGTCATCACACTGTTGAACGAGACTACGACAACCGTCTGACAGAACATAGCGAACGGTAACGTTCTGGGATCTGCCCCGTACTTTATGCTCAGCAGAAACAATATAACGGCTTTGAACAGATTAGTGACATTCTTCACAATGTCGAAGGTGACCTGGTTCATACTCAAATACGAATAGTAGAAGAGAACTGAAAAATTGTGACGTATATCAATTCTGGAAGCGTGGTATAAATATGTCTCGTACAGAAATTCATAACCGTACAGTACCCACATTCCGTATGTCAAACTCAATAATGTAACAATACAGCTCATAGCCAACGTAAGTTGCTTCAAATTGGGCCATAAGATCAACATCCCCTCTTTCATAGTTATTTTCCGAGGGATTTTAGTGACCCCCAAACTAAGGTACATCGGAAAACTAAACACTAACGGATATAATCGTAGATGGATCGAAATTCCGAGAAGAAATCCAGACAGAGCGTATTTCTTTAGTCCCTTGACTACATCGGTTTGCAAGAAAAGTAAGGATAGTATGATGGTAAAACACGACACAGAGTCGGCGTTACCACGAGTCGAAATACCGATACTGAGCGGGTTGTAGAGCCACAGGAAAGAGCAGTACATCGGGATGTTAGTAGCAATACTCTTAGGACCTAGCTGATGTTCCACCAACGTTCTGACAGCGATGGTAATAAATATATCAAAATTAGAAAACAGAATTTTCCCGAAATCTTTGCCCAAAATCATGTTAGGGACAAGAAGGTACGATAGTAAAGGGCTGTATCTATAGGTTTGTCGTTTGTATGGTGATTCTCCGTGTAGGACATGCCTGGCAGCATCCGTGAACACGGAATAGTCAACATCTGTGTACGGGACATCGTATGTTTTGTCGTGGAAATCAGCGTAGCCGATCAAAAACAGCCTTATGAAGAAACCAGCGACAAGGTGGTACCGAAGCGGCAAGTTTATAAATTGCAACAACTCATGCATTTTAGATTCTCGTTTTTAAGTTTTTCGCGGCAGAATATAAACAACTTTTGAACTCCTGAAACTCTTTAGCACAATCGTCTTTTTTTACCGATCCTTCTTTGAGCAGCACACAGCGGGCGTACACAACACTCTGCTTAGAACACTTAGCAAATACCACAGGATACTTTGCCAGCCTTTCTTTAGCTTTTAAGACTGATTCCATTATTATTAAGCCCTACGCGGAAACGTGGTATCTGGCTCACTAAAATCGATCGGATCGCGAGGTCTGATGAAAATGTCGTAAATAGGCTTCGAGAAAAATATTCCGAGCCCCAAAGTAGTGAACGTGATCTGGAAAGTACGCGGGTATCTGTAGATCCAACTTCTCTTGCCTAGAGGTTGGCTCCGACGACGACTGTCCATAGCTTACTGGAAAATAAAGAATTCTTTTTTTAAATTGAACGTAAGAATCAATTACGAGAAGGGTTGTATCTGTCCCCTAATTAGGACATATCAATGGCAACATTATTCCTGGTTGCGAATAAAGGATAATACCTACTATTCGTCCCAAATACGTACTGTATTGCGCCATCTCTCTCTCACAACGGAATTATAGATAGTACACCACGAACTACTTGAGCATCTTTTTTCCTTTTCTGTCAAATCCATTCAAAGGTAGTCTGTAAAATCGCTAATAGTGATAAGATTTCCCATTGTACACCGTATCAATTTTAAGCTCCTGTAATTTTTTATGATGAAAAGAGAGAGATGAGTGATGAGTTTAAAGAGTATGTCTATCCATCTATCATGGTGGCGTTGGCACATCATAGTAGGCTGATGGCGTTCTGTAGTGTCTGCATATCCAGAAAAAGGCGTGAGATTAGTGCTGTAGTGCCTGGCCTAATGGCACTAATGCAAATTAAAGGAGTCTGTCCTTTATACCGTACCATACCATGACCGTGCTAGGATCATGTCAGACAAAACAATTTTTTATTAGAAAGTATAAGGCTATGCCCATTATACCGTTCCGTCTACGAGCAACACCGTCGCGTGTCATACATAGAGAGTATCGGCACCGGCAAAATATCCTACATACCAATCCGGTGCGCGCTGGTGGAGAAAAATTACCTTACTTAGCCGGTCTATCAGTGACCGGAGCGTATTTCCGCGGCTCTAGGTCGTATCCCTCACAAACCAGAGAATTATTCAGTGGCTTGAACTTCATGCAGCACATGCGCATCGCCTCGAACACTTGGTGACAACGGACCTCTTGGAAGTCGTTTTCTGTGAAAATAAGAAATAGAATATTTAGTTTCATGCGTTGCTACAACTACCCTGAGCGACCCACATCACCAGAACGTCAGTCTCTATAGTAGGGTTTGCTTGTCTTCAAATCTCTTTAGTGTTTTCCGTGTCCACAACACGATCGGCTTAGGGCAGACAAGTCCAGCCCAGTCCCACTTAAGCTGGTCAGCATTCTGAGCCACGTCAACGATATATATTTTGGAACGTAGTTATAGCGTTTGGAACGCGATCCGTTAGTTTAACACCAAGTATACTTAGCTCTATAGCACGTTGCAAAACCTTGAGAGACTTTTGGATGTTTGTCACAAAGACAAAGTCTGAGTCAAAGATCATAGGTCAACCACGCACAATGGTCCACCAAGGACTACAAAGAAAGCGACACAAGCTAAGCGAAAAAAAAGCGAGGCGGGAGTGCGGAAGTCTTCAGAAGTCAAAATGGTGATTACACATTTCTATTGCGTTTATGTGACGAAGTGATAATACGAAAATTAAACATAAAAACAGCTGTCAGTACATTACAGTAGAAACATTTTTCCGAGATAAAGCAAACATGAACGTATGGGACAGTCGCTGGTGTTTTTTTTTTGGCTGGCCCCATAGTAAAAGTTAGTCGTAAGGATGAGTATGCCAGTGTTTTCGTTTATTGTTATATTATCGTGTCCACTATGTATCAATCCTCCCAATAAAATTATGATCCGGGTTGCCACTCTCAATGGAGATTAGCCAGGTACGCAGGACCTATTATAGTGCTCAAGCGCGTGCGCAAACACAGGTGCACTTTCTGTTCTTTTACTCTCATAGTCCGTTGGGATGGCAATCCGACAATATCAAGAAGAGATCAAGACCCAACGTTGATCAAGGCTTTACGTGCTTTCTAAACTCGGGTAGCTACCGACTAATTCCTAATGGCAAAAAGAAAAACCTATAGCACTTTTTGCCCAACCAGGATATCGAATCCAAAACCCCGCGCTCAGCATTTGCATTTGCTACCAGAAGTCCAACGAGGTAGTTAGTCTCAGTTCATGTAGTACAAACACCGCGAAACCATCTTCATGATACTAGGTCGTCTATGCGCTGAGTGCGAATTGTTTTTACGTAAATCTAAACGAAAAATTAATCGCGTTTGGCTCTCTGATTGGTTAAAAGCTTGGAGCGGGCCAACCGGAGCACCGAACGTCATAAAGGTGTCGATCGAACAAACTCGTAATGGGCTTTTTGTTTAGATTTTACATACCATAAGTAAGAACAGATTGCAGTCTAGAACTATACATGGACATTGCATATTGATTCATTAACGATTGATTACTAATTACTACAACATGACTGGATAAGCTTCGTCTGATTTGAAACATATTATGTTTGCTATCTAATAAACACCCTCTCTTGCGTCAAGCAGTTGGACAAAAAATAATATTATTTTAATACAAAATAATGCTTTTTATTTTGTATGCGAAGATACCATAGCATGCCGTAATACCTCATCATTCCCTATTCGTATTCAACTATAACTTACAGACAAAAGGTATCATGTTTGCAAATCACGAAAAGTTTGTTTGGGAATATCAAAAGAGGACTTGCTTGAATTATTTGTGTGCAAACTGGAAACATTTTTCTCTCTAGATTATCAAAGAATTATTATTATACTAGCTTTTGCCCGCGACTTCGTCCGCGTAAAAGTTGAAAATGGTTTTATCAGGTTTTTTGAGATACGAAAATATGAAATATTATTTATTAATGAAGATAATAAATAATATTTCATATATTTATTATCTTCATTGATATCATCAATATTATTCGTGTGTGATAGTCCATTAAATTGTATGGCGAGCGATATTGTATCTTAAGATAAAATATTATAAGTATCTTAGCCGTGTGCAGCGCCCCTTAGTGAACTCTACTGCGGGTGAAGTAACCTACGACAAACTTATTATTTGCTGTTGGGACAGTAATCGGGTCTAGGGATCGAACCGCGAAATTAAGTTTGTTTTTTATTGTATATAAGTTTCCGGGATAGAAAGTACCCAGTGTGGTGCCCAGGATATTAAAGAATAATTATATCAAGTTTCATCGTAATCGAATCGGTAGTTTTTGCCTGAACAAACAGACAGACAAAAATGTTTTGATCAGATTTTTGGGTTCGGTGTGGGTCTAGTAACACCCCCTGCCATTTATTTTTTTGATAATTTCAATGTACAGAATTTTCACTTCTACAGATTTATTATAAATATAGATATAGATAAAAGAAGACTTAAAGTCACCCAAAGGGCAAGCCCTTACGGCTATGCTCGGAGTTTCCTTGTGTGATCGCATCAGAACCGATTGTTAGCTGATCCTTATCGCAGACAGTGTGACGAGCTAACTCGCCGCTCGTTCGTGCACTTTCTGTGCTTAATGCTCTTCTGACTCTAACACCGGAGTGTGAATTGTTTGCTGGGAGATGGATAGATGTGTGTCGTAAATGTTTAAGGTTTTGTGAGAAGATGGAAGAAAAATAAGTAAACATTTTTTTATTTGTTTTGTGGGATATATTATTTTAGTGGTAATTTATATGTATTTACATTTCATTTATAAATTATATATTAGTTTTTTTCTTTTCTTCAACGTGTATTGGAATTATTATTAGATTATTATTGTTTTATTAAATGTATTTTTAGTTTGTAAGTTTCTATTGTACAACGCCTTGGACATTCTCTGTAACGTTGTACAAGTGCTTGTAAATAAATAAATCAAGAATGAAGATATCCGCAGGAGAACCAAGGTAACCGACATAGCCCGAAGAATCGCCAAACTTAAGACGCAGTGGGCAGGGCACATTGCTCGCAGAACAGATGGTCAATGGGGCCGAATGGTTCTGGAGAGGCGATCGCGTACCGAATGAAGCATTGGAAGTCTTCCCAAAAGTAGAGCGATGACCTGGTGAGTGAAAGATGCAAGAAGCTCAGGACCGGTCGTTGTGACGATATTTGAGTAAGGCTTTGGTCATCTTTCAGCTGAAATGATTATAATGATGATGATCAAAGTATTTTAAAAAGAAATAAATGCGACAAGACAATTGAAATTTTGAGAGTTTGATTTGCGTACCTAATTATTACAGAAAAGAATGGAAGAAAAAAAACCGGAGTGCACACGAAAGTGTTTCGTACCAAATATGGAAAAAATAACGTCGCGAAAAAAATCAGCTGTTCCCTACGTTTATGTTCGCATAACTCGTCAAAATGTATGGAGCAGCTGATTTCTTTTTTTGCTATTTGAGATTTGGTTCCATAGTAAAACTTGTTCATAATGAGGAGTACAATGTCTCCTCGAAATTCTTAAAGTTAATTTTTAAACACCTTATACAACAGGAGTGCTGGACCGGTTAATGCAGCGAAGCTCGAGGGAGTCCCAAGTTCAGTAGCGGACTTCTTGTAGCTTAAATGACATGAAGACAGGGCAGTCTTGTTCAGTTTTTTTTTATAGGATCCTGTTTTTTAGCTTACAATCTGTAAAAAAGTTTTTGAAACTCCTTTTTCGTACTACCCTGAGGTTGGTGACTAAGTATTAGGAAAACTTTTCCATGAACGAAATTAACTCAATTACAGCAGCAGAACTCCAGAACAGATAAATTAACAAGAGCAAACCGGCCAATTATCAGAAATACTCATTTAAAAAAAACCTAGTAGGTATCTACATAATCGTTTCGCCCACCATTCTAGAACGTACTACACCTACATACACACACATACTATTTAGTTCGGAAGTAAATACTCCGCCCCTTACTTCGCACGCTCATTGACGGAGTGTCACGTGGTCGGGCGTAACGACGTGTGGCTTTAGAGCGCGATAGTCAGCTGTTTGCGTGTTAAGGAAACAGAGCAGCACAATATACATGCATCGTTTTATGACCTAGCGGTGAACAGGAAATAAAGCTGCTGCGGTTCATGTGGTTATCGTGGTGGAGATCCAATACAACGGCGCCGGCGGTCGTCCCGCGCTGCAACCGCGAACAATATTCGTTTCATTGGTCGCATCGTCGGTTAAAGATCGATTACTGATCGAAGTTTTTAGGAAAATGCTATCATAATCTTCTACTTTCTCAATGATTTATATATCTACCTATTATGAATACGTATTCTGTCTGATAGCTGATACAGAAGAATCATAATTAAATGCCCATTCCGACACAACAGATGAAACCTAAGCATATATACCTATTATTAATTTTCAATGATATTCGTCGACTCAGTTCCTCGTAAGTATAGTTTTATACAATCAATTCTGAAAAGATTCAAGGACCGGTTATTATCCAGTGTTTTTGTAGGCTACTGTAAAAACGTGTACACATCAATCAAGACCTGCTGTTGTAGTTGCCAAGTCTAGTGAAAAAAAAAAACTATTTTACGTCAATGCAAACATTGTACCGTAGCCCGTACGTCATAAGCGGAGGATTGGCGCAGCAGTCACCAATCCTATAGCTATTCTGCTGAGCTGTCTTAGAGTAATATCTCCTTTAATGGTTGGCACATTTTTTAGGACGAACAACGAATATCACCATAGATATCCGCGATGTATGCAAGATAAAAGTTGCCTGATGAATTTAGAAATAGGAACTTTTTGGGTGTGTTACATAATTCCGAAAAGTGTAACCTCGAATAACACGTTCCCGTAAGTTCACTAATCCGAAACACTTAACAACGAATGCACGTTACCACGAAAAACTTAACGCCGTAGCCGTGCGACCTCGAATAACATGATTCAGAAAACTGTAATATCGAATAACACGACCCCGTATGTTTACTAATAGGAAACTCTTCACAACGAATGCAAGCTGCTACGATAGACCTTACGCCACAGTCATGGAATCTCGAATAACCAAGTCTCTAATTCACCAATTCGAGTCAGTTAACAACAAATGCGCGCTTCTACGAATAACTGAAAAAACATGACCATGACTGTGGCGTAAGGCCTATCGTAGCAGCGTGCATTCGTTGTGAAGAGTTTCCTATTAGTTATACGAGCTGCTGTTGGGTTTAATGTTTTAAAATGGCTCCCATAACTTCATCGATTCCTATAGTACCCTGTATGGAACATAGAATTTTAGGAATAGACAAACAAACAAGTTGGTATTTATGACAGTTGTGAGACGTTCCATAAACCAAACTTTTAACAAAAGTTTTAAAAATTGTTGTGATATACACCCTACACTACAATCGTCAGTCAAAGTCAAAAATATTTTTATTTCACATAGGCCAACATGGGCACTTATAAAACATCAGTAGCTTGTGCACGTCAATTTATCAATGACTTATTGACGATAACTCTTGCTTTCATTACTAATCAATCAACTGATAACTGTAGACATATCCCGTGATACGTAAGTACTTATAATGTACCAGAGCAATGACTGACAGTATACAGGTCACGGTCGCTCTAGCCGCGTCTGCATAACCTACATCCATACTGGCAATCAACTGCGGTCCCAAGTAGGCTGCTGCAAGCAGATTTGTAACGATACGGCCCCGACTTACGTGTTGTAGATCTTAGGTTCAAACCCAGCCAGGCGCATTACCTTTTGTAGGTAATTTATTTTATCACCACTGCTCTCAAAACGGTGAAGGGTAACATCTTGAGAAAACCGACATGTCCTGGAACCAAAAATTCGAAGACATATGACATTCACCAACCCGCGTTGGGACTGCGTGGTGAATTACGGCCAATTCCCTCTCCTAGAGAGGAGGCCTGAGTCCCAGAAGTGGGAACATCAAAAGGCTGATTATGCTATGCTAAGTGATTATACTCCCGAATGTTACTTCGCATTCGATGCAACGCGAATACGGTACTCCTAGCCAAACGATTTCGCATCTGTTGAAGTATCCGAATATACAACTGCACTTCGGAAGACCTAAGGAACACCAGCGATTGACATGGCTATCCCACTAGGATTAACTCATTCAGTTGATGATACATTTACCTATCCCCTTTTCAGTTTAAATTCTTACAGTCCATCCTAAGGTTGTTTGGTAGATATCGCTGTCAGCGATAAGATCGCCATTGTACCCATAGACGTAAGTTTCTGTAAAATTGTTACTATTTTGGTGTACAATCTATTTATCATCGGCACGAAAATAAAAAACTGGTTAAGGTTTTGCATCGACGGGTTATATTATTCCAAACGCGTAGGTGCGGGATAGATAGATGATGAATAATGTATATTCATCATTCGGTCTCTTTGTTTAAATAATGTTCTCATGGTCTAGTCTAATAGAAATGGTATGAGCGACCATCGGAATACCCTAAGCTCCCTAAGGTACTGGCTCCAACAGGTATTATGGTTTGGTTATGGTTTTTTTTTTTCTCTCTCTCTTTTATTGCACCTACCACTATTCTTCTCTGCATCACCCAAAGGTTGACTGGTAGAAAATGCCTAAGGCATTAAGTCCGCCTCTGTACCTTTATGTGCATAAAGTGTTAAATAAATAAATAAATAAATAAATATGGTCATCATTTGCAGGCTAGGTGATGCCCAGGACGGGTCTAGATAATAGGTAAATTAATAGTAACGATAAAAATAAGGCTTGACACTACTAGCTCTTAGTATTAGGTCTATATTTCACCAGGACACCATGGCGGCGCGACCATTGCGCCGCTAGTCCATAATTGTGTCCCGGTGAAATATAGCCCTTTCATAAGATAGATTTTCATCTTACGTACTGTTTGGTGGGGTCCTCACTGGCGGCCGGACTGGCATCCGAGCTGGTCGCGTCACCAAATTGGTTGCGCAATCAAACGGACACCAGATGAGTAACTAACTCTCTATAGAGCTGAATACATTTTGTTGGTAGCGGCGACTGGTCGCGCCGCCATGGTATCCGTAAGCTACCGAACTAGACACCAGAGTCGCTACACCACACTGAGGCAATATCGAAATGGACCTAAAGTGCACGCGTCCGAGTTGGTCGCTTCGCCAAATTAGTTGCGCAACCAAACGGACACCAGGTGAATAACTCTCTATAAAGCTGTATACATTTTGTTGGTAGTGGACTGGTCGCGCCGCCATGGTGTCCCGGTGAAATATAGCCCTAGGGTCCTCATAAGCAATACTGAATAAAACACATTACACTGCATTTGTTGTTATAGCGGCAATAAAAATACACACTCTGTGACATCTATGACAGTTCATGAGAGACAACCCGCTGACAGTAACTGGTAATAAAGTACCGTCGGTTAACCTTTGGTTTGGTACAGATCCCTAAAAATGGAACAGTATTTAAGTTAACACGAACTTAATCACAGGTGGTGAAACAGGCCTTTGACCTCCCCATACATAAGAGCACTTGCTGCATTAGGTACACGATGACGCGTTAATGATTTCAATTAGAACCTCACCTCCGTCATTGACATCTGATGCGTCATCGTGATGCAACAATGACCCACTCACACCCACTCGCGAAACAATGATCAAGCTTCCCATCCCAGATGTATGAATAAGATTTTTTTTAGTACCTAACTGATATTTTGGCGTCATCACCATCATCTTCTTGCCCTTGTCCAGTAGTATTAATTGGGGTCGGCGCAATACGTTTTTTCTTTAATTCTGTCCTGTCACCCGTCACGCTATCACTGTTTCGGCGTATGATCTCCAAACGTATATTATGGACGATAACCAACGTTTTGAAGCCTGCAAACAACTCCACGTTTTGTAGTTTTTAAACTAGGTAGGTAATGTGGTATCAAGCTGTAGTCAAATGATTTATAAATAAAGCAAAGTTAGGTGTTTGCTGATCATGGGTGTCAACAGGACGATTTTCAAGGGGGTTTCAAATTGGATCAAACTGGGGCTGCTCTCAAGCGGCTCTTGCCCAACTTAGGGAGTCCAGACGCCTTTTGCCAGAGGCTCTACGCAGGTATCGTTCGGTCCATGGCCCTTTACGGAACGCCGGTATGTGCGCCGTCGCTGCGACTGGCGGCCAAGCTGAACGCATGCCAGAGAGTCATGGCCATCCGGATGGTGCGGGGATACCGCACGTTTTCCCGCTAAGCAGCGAGTCTCCTTGCTGACCTGCCACTATGGGATCTGGAGGGAACAGTACTTGCACACATGCACGATTTGCGCGTGGAGATGCAATGTCGAAAAATTGGTAATTCGCCTCGGATAACGGAATAAAAATTTTAATGTTTTGTACTTATATTTTATTGAAAGCCAGGCAAGTGCGCCCCTGTCCCGGCGCCTATGGGGCCATTTTAATTGTAATGTACACTAATAAGTACCTAATTTCGTACTTTTACTGTGACACAGGAAACCCCCAAATGTCGCTACAACAACCGGTCCTAAACGTTTCACATCCATCGGATTCTCGCGACCCTCACTAGGTCATCGGTTCACCTTGCGGGACGACTTCCAACGCTGCATATTAGGGTGATGATTCATATTTTATAGCCAGTCTGCTATGTCTCACCGATCACATGGTTCATTTATCGACCCGATATGAAAGAGGGTACAAAGGACGGAGGTATATTCCGTCCAATCGGTCACGCAAATAAAAAAAAAAGGAAAATAGTATCTAATGTATAACTGTATATATTTTACTAATAAACTGAGCTTCAAACGTACCTAAATGCGATATTTACATTATTTTCCGAGACGACAAATGATTGATAAAGTGAAGCATAAGCATAATCAGACTTATAGGTAACTAGCTGACCCGGCAAACGTTGTTTTGCTATGTATATAAAAAAAAATTATCTAAAATTAAAAAAAAAAAAAATAGATGTCCGATTCTCATAGATACCGGATAAGCACAAAAAATTTCATCAAAATCGGTCAAGCCGTTTCGGAGGAGTATGGCAACGAAAACTGTGACACGAGAATTTTATATATTAGATGTTTCCACTGCTGGGACTCAGGCCTCCTCTCTAAGAGAGGGAATGGGCCCAGAGCGGATTGGTGGATGTCACATGTCTTCGAATTTATTGTTCTAGGACATGGCTGTTTCCTCACAATGTTTTACTTCACCATTTTGACAGTAGTGGTTATGAAATAAATTACAAAAAAAATGCGCTTGGCTGGGTTTGAACCCGTGACCTACTCGCAAGTCAAAAAAAGAAGAATGTCCTTCCAATAATTTGGACGGACATGACACGACCGATCAATTTAGTGGTATCCTACAGAATGACTACAAAGGGCCCTATTGTTGAATTGACCTATCATAAATATGTCAATCGATAAGCTGAATTGTAAGGAATGGCTTGTTGTTTGTTAAGGGCAGGAATTATTTTTAAATTCTCCTTTCTCATTTTTACTTGAATGTGTAAATATTTTAGTTCGAAGCTTTTACCTACTTTCTTAGGTACCTACCTATTAATTAGCTGCTCAAGCTAGGCGTTTATTACCATGACTTGTTAAAATGTCAAGCGTGCGAGCTGTACACCTTTTGAAGCTTCATCCCTTTAACAGTTCAGTTTAGGTCGTCGATTGGATCGCGTTATTATTAGTCGCCTTAAGGCGTATAGTCCCTTGAACGTCTGACCGGAGTTAAATGCACACATAGTCTAGTCGTACTGCCTCATGCCGCCTAGGCGGCAGTACGAGTATCATCATCATCATCATTTCAGCCGAAAGAAGTCCACTGCTGGACATAGGCCTCCCCCAAGTGACGCCACAACGACCGATCCTGTGCGTCTCGCAGTACGAGTATGTGTGCATTTAATTCCAGCCAACTGCGCCCGAATAGAGCCCCGCTGACCTTTAAATCCATTTTCTTTGCGAAATATTGATTGATTTTCATATGCATTACATACATTCTGCAGAACACTTAACCAGCTATTTTTTTTGTGTAAACATATTTCTAAAGATCAAAGCCGTTTGAAAGGAGTAGGGAAAACAAGCAAAAAATATCATGTTATTAAATATATTTTTTAGACAAAAATATTAATCGCACAAAAAAAATCGTATGTTGATAATGTTGTACATGAATCTATAATAAACATACATTTTTTTCAAATCTATTAACCCAGCCGTTACTGAGGAATAGGCTTCAGAAAGTCACTATTTTATGGCACTGCTGGGGAGGTACAGCCGTAAGAGCTCGTGGCAGAGTGCAAATAAAAATTAAAAAATGACCATCGGACATTGCTCATTATCGTCGGAAAGTCCGCTTAGTACAAAACTAGAATGGTGGTATTATCACGCGTTATCAAAAAGGGGGCGGCCACAAAACAGTGTTACTTGTTATTTTCAAGCCTGTTGAATAAAGCCGATTAAAAAATTAATGACGATAACGTGAATGACGAAGTACCTACTATGTTAAATTGCTTCGGGGGTAGGGCGATTCTCAAATGGTACGTAAAAGACGTAGAAACTTTTTAAAGAATAAAACAAAGTCGCTTTCGGTACTTTCGGCGTTTGTCGTTTTATCCAATCATTCTTCCTAAACTACACAACGGATTTTGATGCGATTTTCTCTAGTAAAACTATGCTTTCTATGCTCTAGATTTATTATATTGGTTCAAAATATTATGCACATGTATTTTTTTCAAATTCAACCAACTCCTTTTCAAGTTGTGGTATGGCAATAACTTTATTTTAAATTATGGTATCAGTTATTATTATACCAGATTAGAATCTGAATTTAATGGAATTTTTTTTTACGATAATGGGCACCGACAGTGTAGTACAATTCTTTTACACCATTCGTGCCCAGTCACAATATTCTCTGAAGATTGCAATTAAAATTTGAAATAAACAACTTTTTTCTTTAATATCTTTATACAGTTATTTGCTTAAAATAGCATATGTATTCAGCAGTTATAAACAAAATAGAAAAAAATTATTTGTTGAAATTATAGCCAAATTAGTATCGCAAGGTGTTATTTTTCTATAAATATATAATAATAATAATAATATAATATTCCACAACTATCACACAACGCCGTCTAGTCCCAAGCTAAGCAGAGTTGTGTTATGGGTGCTAGACAACTGATAAACATACTTATATATTTCTAAATACATACATATATAGATAAATATAAAGAAGTGTTATTCTGAGACCTATAATACGGCCGTTCTAACTTGGCGCCCGTGAACATAGGCTCTGCGAACTTTAGCGCATGTACAGTCGTAAAAAAAACTGTTATTGACGTTATTTTTTTAAAACCTAAATACGAATAAAATTTTACTAATACAGGGACCAAGTACAAATAAAATAAATATTAAAACACTTTCAGACAGAAAGCTACAAAAATAACTTATGAATTAAAGAAACAAACCTAACACTACACAAAAAACTTAACAATGTATTAATAAAAACCAGCGAAAACTTTTGTCACCGCCTGTGCTCAAGACAGAGACAGCGACACGAACACGACACCAATGCTAACGTGTGACTGAGACACATTACCGCGTCCCGAGCATTGCCGATTATGCACGAAGTTTTACGGAGTAAAGAAAAAGGGATGTCCAATATGCGTGTCTGAGGGTGTTGTTTAATCGATTATTTTTCAAATCGATTGAAATCTAATTATAAAAATATATTTTATTAAATTTTATAAGGAGGTTTAAAATATTCTCAAACAGTCGTTATTGTAGTTGTCGTTTATAATTAACTGATATTTAACTAAATCATATCTTTCAACCAAGAAAATATGTATAATATTATTAGTTTTTTTATTATTAAAGTCGAAATCTCGTTTACTAACGACAACATTTACTATGTTTGTAAATCTATTTCGTTCAATATGTCATATAAACAAAAATCAATAAATTCCAAATCGATAAAAATCGATTGCGATATTTGATTGAATAAAGGGTCGATTGTGTTTAAATAGAGTCAATCTCTAGCTTACACCTCCGCCCCGCGCACGTCGCCTCATGCCACCATTTTGTTCCTAAAAAACGTTCGTGCGCAGCCTTCTGCGCAAACTTCAGGGCCGCCAAATTAAAACGGCCGTACTTGTACTACGGTAAAAATGATTCAAATTGTGATATATGATAACTGAATATACGGTGTGACGACCCTTTAACGTTGGACCACTATTTACGCCACACCCTGTATAATTTGCATTTGAGCGCAGCCGGGGCCGGTCAGTAGTATCATTTAAAAGTTAATTTTAACGAGCCATTAGGATCAATTCTTTATTAGGTAATCGGGCCGCGATACGTCTCATACATAGTAAGCTATAAATAACGTATGTATCAGAGATAATATTGCTTATGCACACATTTTATACATAAACAATAATTCAGTGTTAATTTAGCTCACGATTTTCCTATCGGTTAGGTAATTAACTAAGTTAGTTGGTATTTTAATGTCTGTAGTCTTTCGAGTTCAAGTCTTATTTTGTTTTTCCTTAAATTGTTGGTTAGGTACAAATGGGGAAACCCCTGATATGAAGTAGGTAAGGTTTATATGTATTCTAAGCACGGGTTTGATTTTTTACATTGGCCTTTTGTTTTATGAAAATATAATGTTTAGAAATACAGGTGCAAGTTTCTATTCAGCTATAAAATTTATTCAACTGTAGACTGTACTTGGGGTAAAAAGTCGAAAGAATAATCAAAAGTGAAATTCAGTTATCCACCACGTTCAGGATGGATAGATGGATAGCATAAAAATAAAAAGCATGTTTCCTAAATAAGCCTTGGTTTTTACCACCTACCCACATATAGAACATTTTTACCCACAGTAAAAAAAGTGCCTTCTTGACTATTGGCAGTTTGTTATGCGTACAAGTGACGTTCTAGCTAAAAACGTGTTTGTTACCGCAAGTAATTAGACCTATGGCTCTAACAATCACAATTAAACACACACACGCAACGCAATAAAAACCGTATTCAGCAATTTATACATATATATTTTATTAACAATAATGTTACAATCGACATGCCGCCTTAATCTCATACAAACAAGATATCTTTATTATACAGTGTGATACTAAAACCAAACAATTATAATATAACACAATATTTTCAATAACTTGCTTTACTTAATTTACATAAAAATAATAGAATCTACATAAATTATCCGTGGACAGCACAAAAGAGCCTTCGACAAATGAGTTAGATCAGTTTCTAGCATGCATTTGATACTAAGGCATCCCCATGCGAGACCACCGGCTGTAAAACTTTAAAACTTAATCTATTATATACGCAATACATATTTTTAGTATACTTTTTACAGACAGTTGTCTATTAGATTCACATTGTTACTATCGAAGCTATATCAAAATTATTACTTATGTTCATTGCAATATCGTTTCGATCGCGCCGGAATCAATGTCTCATAGTAATAGTTTCCTAATATGGTGACAGAGTTACAATTGGTACTAACTGCTCTCTTGTCGGTTTCAATTGAAATAAATTGAAGTAGATACAATCTATGTTCGTGCATTGTTTAACAATGCAATCAATGATATGTACAAATAACAAAGCCCAAAACATTTTTAAATTGCTTTAACAAATCACTTTTATAATACAATTACACTTCTAAAGAGCGAGAGCTCTTGTGTGTGAACTAAAAAATAAAGATTTATTACTGGTTGCCTGCATACTTTTATGAAAGTCTTCGGTCGAAGGATTAAGTTGCGTTCTTATATGTGTATCAAAACCAGAATCTTTTTTAATTCAAAATAGTCAAGCTACAATGGCGCGGTAATTGATTAAAAAAAACGGTTTATCAATATTTAACTAAACTCAATATATTTTAACAATCAACAGTTCGATTTTCCTCAATAATCGGATTAGAGAAATCACGCTCTATTGCTCTAATTTGTCGATAGCGAGTTTTTATAAAAAACAGTAAATTAATGAGCCTTAATACAATGGTACCGTGCGCGAAAATTAAAAAGTTTTGTTGATAGGCAACATTTTTGCTACATTCAAAGCTGTGGAGGATTATGCTTCTTAATTCGAATTTTTAATTTTTTTGAATGTATGCGTCTTTTAGGGTAGAGTTAGTACTGTAGTATCTACTGATAAATGTGACATATTACGTATTTATTTCTACAAAGCAGATGAATTATACTGTTACAAAATTATTATGGTAGAATCGGCTAGTAATATATATTTAAAATCAGACTCTTGAATTATTGTAAAATTAATTATTTTCGTAATATGATAGTGGCAGATCCACGCGTGCTAAAAATCTTCAAAACATATTGCAAAACTTAACTAGAATATATTATGAAGCAATTTTTCTAAAATAAAATTAAAGTTTTCGCGTATTATATTTCCGACACCTACACTTTTGACTTCCCACATTATCTTAGAAATACATCTTTTAAATTTTAATATACACACTATGTATATAATCAATTACATCACACTTTGATAATTTTCTATGAAAACAATCTTCTATCGGGCGAAATTAATGACAATGTATGTGATATAAAAAGCTGCACACTGTCTACATTCAGACCAGTGTCGAATTTCATTGATATCATTTGTAATTTGACTAATGCACTCAATTTGCGTAAAAGAATGTGGGCTGTACACATAGTAAAATCAATAACAATTAAAAAACATCGAGAGTACCAGAACTGAATAAGCATGGTGCTTATAAATTGTAATCCCTATAATACATTTTTACACTTTTCACTCTCTGTGCTGTCATAATAAACATAAAAAATCTAACTCATTTTCTTATAAAAACTGTATTTGTTAACTAATAGCTACTGATTAAATGGACCATCACTATTTAGTTTCTGATATTATTGAACATATTCAATTCAACAATTACAGATAAATAAATTACACACAATTCAATGTGAGGTTTAGATAAGTATGCTTTCAACAGTGAACATACACTTGATAAGTGCCGTGACATTAAATACCTAGACATTGTACTGTTTTCAACGATGGTACATTATTTTATACAAACATGTTAAAATTAAAAATATATACTTTTACACAATTTCATCAAGAAATAAATAGTGATGTGAGTTTATCATGTGTTATGTAGCTCGGTTCAAAAGTCTATTTCATTATCTAAATTGTCTCATGAACTAAAAGAATTCCATTGTAATTGAAATGCCTAAACAAGCACATGCTCTTTCGAGTTGTAATAATAAGCCCTTATATGCAAAAACAAAGTCTTTTAAAACTCCAAATGATTGCTATTGTGGTAAATTTTTTTTTACACTGCTGGAATGAGGTTCTATTCTGGGAACTAATTTACATATATTGAACAGATATCTGAGAAGATATTACAGCAGCTATTTTTGCAATCAAAGCAATGTACACTTACATTTAGGGCCCACATTTTCCACTGAATGCTGACAGTACTCACTATGTCAATAATTTCGATTTACACAGCTCCAACATTTTAATAATAGTAATCCTGAATTCTACAACAATTTCTGTATGGGACACAGTTGTACCAACTTTTCTTTGTAGATCACAAACTATGTCTGCTGAAACCACATGAAAAGTTAATAGAACTATCATCCTTTAAATGATAGTTTTCAAATATGAAAATATACAGTTCATTTCTTCGGCGCTTATCAAGTTGACCGCGCATGTGCATATCGGCTATTGACTCGGACTAGCTTCACTTTCAGGCCGGTTTAGAACAGGCTTTTCAGCGATCACTGGCTTCTCCGCAAGTTGAGGTTTTTCTGCCACTAATGGTTTTTCAGGTATCTTTTGTTTCTCCAATACAGGAGGGACAGGTTCATCATCAATTTTATCTTCATCTAGCTGGTTATTTTCAATATGCGTATTAGATAGTTTGTTTGTAATCACATCAGGTTGATCTTGCTCCATTTCAGAAGGTCCATTATGTTTCTCTCCATCATTCATAGATGGAGAGATTGATCTCTGCATTAGATTAGGATTGGAAGGTGATACTGCCCTGTTGGAGTTGTCTTCACTAGAAGCACTCAGTTGTCTTGGAATTGAATGACTTGGATGGGACAATGTTTGAGGGATGTGTGCATTATGTAATGGTAGTCTAGACTTGTCACTCTTTCTCCATAGTGTCACTTCTTGTTGCTTAAAGTAGCGCCGGTCTTCAGTGTCCATTAGCACGAGATTCAGATAGTACCTCACTGAAAACTTGTTGTTTATGTCTCTCATTGTTGGTGTTAGGTCATACCCAGCTAAGAAGACTCTTATAGGAATACTTTCCCCTCTAACAGGAGCCCCATCCATAATTTCATATTTTGCAACCGTCTCATTCTCTGTAAATGTGTTAGGCCCAGACCCTGTTGTTTCTCTTTTAATTATTGATATTTCCATATGTTTAATTTTAATGCGGACCAGTAGGAAATAGATTTTACCAACAATGACATCTTTCAAATGATATTTAGATTTATTGTACTCAAATTCTATGTGTAGGCAGTCTTCAATACCTACTTCCATTTTTATTGAGTTTAGTACATCTGGGTAGCTGCACAGAGTGTGGACAGCAATGTCCACTTCCTTCACGACGTCTGTCAAGCGGCGGACGATCGTAGCCCTCAGGAAATACCTGAGTCTAACATTAGCGCCCGTGTAAACTTCATAAGGTTTTTCGACATTTGCAAATTCGAATGGATACGAAGTGTGCTGTAACAGGTCACCGGGGCGAGCCAGCTCCTTCACTAATGATATAAACTCATGATGATTGCCTCTGTCGTAGAATAATTCTATCTGACCTATAAGTTCGACCTTGATACCTTGGTGTTCAAGTTTCGACCCAGGTTTCCTCAGAGTCACGTTCACTCTACCTGAAACCGTTTCACCGTCGTAATACAATAATAACTTCTCTTTTTTGCCATCATCCGTTTTCACTTCGGCAACCTTCCGTTTGTCAGCATCATCAAATACGATTTCAATATCCGCAGTCTGTCCAAACCCGAAAAAGCTCATTTTCGCACTGATCACTTACACAAGCTAACGAAAACTTTTTACGTGGCTTTACAACAAAACTGTAACGATTTATTTGAGCAAAACATTGAAAAACGGCGATGAAACGCCCGCAAATCTGTGGAGGCGATTGAAAGGTTGAAGCAAAGATGGCGACTGATTTTATGTCGGCTGTCGGCGAAGAGGTTCATAAATAAAATTATGATGAAAAAACTCACCAGCAAGGCATCTCTGGATGGCACACGCGAATTTCTTGCAAGGGTCCTTCGGCATAAATAGATATTTTAGCTATTGAAATAGGGAAAGTATTAATAAATACTGAATTTCAGTCATGTGTACATATGACAAATTTTGATGAGGCAACTCAAAAATTATAAAGTACCTTTTTCACTAGCCGTAGTTATATAACTTTCATTTTCTATTAAAAGATGTTTTATTTGTGTCTTTGGATCAATTAATGAATGGTAATTGTTTTAAAACTGATCCTTTTATATTTCGTGACGGATTTTAGTTTCGGGAATCAATAATCGTTTACGTAGTATTACTAATTTCTTATCTGTGAACGGAAAAAGTTAGATAACAATGTTGCCAGTGGAATAATCCTTTTTTTCGTAAATGGCGGATCTCAAAATTCTCTAACAAAAGCGAGTTGATATTTTATGTGAATAAAACAACGCAAGTGAATTAATAAGCATGGAGATTACGCGCGCTACTTTAGGAATTGCAGTTGGAATAGCTGGAACTTTGTTCCTTGGATATTGTGTGTACTTTGACCAACAACGTCGCAAGGATCCTCTTTTCAAAAAGAAGTTGAGAGAACGTAAGTATTTAAATTAATTGAATGTGAACAGCATGAATAGATGAATAAACGTTCCTATTCGTGCATATTGGCACCGTAATTTATACTGTCCAAAAATTTTAAGTTTTATTGTTAACCTAAAAATTTCACAAGGAATATCGTTACAACATCATGCATCAATCACTTTCCGCTTCGATAACTGTTTCATTTGAACGCTACATCACAGAAAACAATAACTAAAACGTATGAGCGTGTTAATTGTGTAACTATTTAATAATAACTTCCTACGTACTGCGTGTAGTATCAAAATTAGTTACACACAGCTGTGCCAAACATGCTTTTGCAATGGGCTAAAACTACAACAAATATGACATGTCTACACATGCATTGATTGATATATATAATAAATAACTATAACATAACTTTTACTCAGGTCAAGCGCCTAATCACCAGATTCCATTCATTTCAAACTCTAGCCTCTAAAGAATCTCATGTATTCTATTATCTATCAAAATTAAAAGGAAAAGATAACAATAGAAATTAATGCTTTAATATTAATGAAGAATGTATGTTTCAATGAGTCCTCCTCCAACTCCTTAATTCAAACTTGAACTCTTCAAATTGTTCATGCATCAGTTGTTCCACTCATTCTGCAGACAGATAAAAAATTATGAATAAAAAGTTACAACAGAACTTGTACTGCACACTATAAGCTTAAAAAACACAAATGAACAGTGAATACCTATTTTATAATGTAAGTAAGTACATAATTTGTCACTGGCTGGTTTTGTAGACATCTGAATAAACATACTGTTGGTGTTATTTTTGTCTGGTCATTGTCATGATGTTTAAATGAGTTGTTAAATTGCCACATCAGCTTCATCTTGTGGCCTATCCTGCAGAAACTGTCCATTTTTTAAGACTAAAAAGTAGGCTGACTTTCAGGGCTTCAGTAGTATTCCACAGCAGGGATTTCCATGTGTGAAATTTTCATCATCTGATCTGTATTTCAAACTATTGAACAATTTCACCTCTTTATATTAGTTTAATAGTGTATTAACCTTTTGAGTAGCGTAATTAGAGACAATAGAAAGACAATGACCGCATTCACTCGGGGTTTTATGAATTAAAACCTTCACAATGACTTATATATTTTGATCTGCAGTTTTAACCAATTACCTCACAATGTATGATTTAAGAAATACCTAAATAAACTTATAAATAATGGCATCATTCTTGTGTCAAATCTCAAGTCATTAATTCATTAAACCCCGACGGAACACCAGCATTCGCTCCGTCATTGTTTTTCTATTGTGTCTCTAATTACGCTACTCAAAAAGTTAAATGTGTAATAATGTTCTTAAGCCCAGTGGCGTAACTATATCACCTGAGGCCTATGGCAAATTTATAGTATCCAGAAAAATCATCACATTGTAATTAAATTTTATTATTCTAAAAAAAAATGGGTTGGGTTACTTCTTCTGAGCTTATAGCCTCTCAGACCGGGGCCCTGTCAGACTGAGGGCCCATGGCATTTTGCCAGTCTTTTCACCTTTTAGTTCTGCCACAGCTTGAGTCCTTGAATGCCTCTCTCCATATCACAAAATGCCTTAAGTGTTGAGGTATTTTGAACTTTCTGCCAATGAATCTACAGTGTTCAGCAGATATTGCAATTGTGGAAAAAACAGTCCAGTAGTTTTCGAGTTTATCAATTAAAAACAAAAGTATAAGAATAGAAAACTTTCCTCTTTTTAATACTAGTATAAATGCAGTATTATGTGACATTCTTGATTCTGAAGTTAAACTGGCTTGCTAATTATTGACAAGTGGTAATAAAAAGCAGTTTTCCCACAACAGAACCTTTTCACTTCATTGTGGTAAACTGCTCATAAAACTTTAAATGGAATAAAGTGGGTATACTAACAACTATAAAGGCAACCGATTCTACTGAAATTATTAATTGCAAGTCTCTAAATCTGAATCTTTCATTGAAAGATTTAAGAAACTTTAATCCCAGGAGTATGTACAACATGAACATTAGAAAAAAAAAAAAACAAAAGATTTGTCTATTGAAAAGATGATGTAAAAGTAAATTTACTTTTCATCAGCCATCATTACTACTTAAGTAAACAGTTGATAATACCTACGGTTTGGTTATGTGATAAACATTATATTTTTCCATACCATTGGAAACAAATGACAACAGTAAATAATGGCAGAAAATTAAAAATTCCACCAGTTTGTTCAATTTTATCATTATATCCATTTTGTAATGAGACAAATGTTTACCCCTCTCTGGAAATTAAGTCCAGTTTTCACTGCAAAATATAAAGCAGCTTAGTTGCTCATTAGCAATATGTGAGTCTCATCAAATTTTGTTCAAACGTGTCGAAGATGTATTCAGTTTCAGATACTGTTTCCACGGGAAAGTGAAAAGTAACCTAAGTTATTACTTGTAACATCAGCTTACGTCAGTGAAGCTTATATCGAAATTGGTCTAACCGTTTTGGAAATTAACCAAACAAACTGACTGACAGACCAAAATTGAATTTTTGTTGTAGGTATTGAATATACTCTCATATGCATTTAGTAAAAAAAAATATTTTTAGATTATAAATAGACAGGTTTACTTATAAGTTAAAGTATATTATATACATATTATGTGTATAGTATGAGTATGTTAAAGATTTATGTAGGTATGTGAATGAACTAGTGTAGTTTCTACATGAGAAAAATGTGTGAATTTAAAAGCTGTGTTATTTGCAGGCAGACAGAAAGCCCAACAGAATGCATCTCGACCGCGCTCAGTTAATGGTCCTCTGCCAGAAATGAGTGACCATGAAGCCATGCAGAGGTTCTTCTTGCAACAGGTATGATCGAGGAATGCAAGGCTTTATTTATTTAATTGATAAATATTAAATATTTGAATTTAACTATTAAAAAATATATATATTAAGATTAGCGTATACATGTTCGTCTAGTAAGTATCGGACGCATCGCATCAAACAGATCATCGTATTCTTTGTAAAGAACGTCACACAAGTGCATCCACGAACACCGATGCTCCGAGAGGAATGCATTTTCTTCCTCTTCTGCTAGCAAACAATCAACGACAAATTTTTCTTCTTCGCTTTCCTCCATTCTCACAAACACATTCCGCACGTTCTATCACCATGAAAACGGCAAATCCGATCGTTGCCGACACAGTGGACGCATTATGAAAAGTTAATCCGTTAGAGGCGATATATTGATGCGGCCCATGCTTACGACACAGCCCCCCTAGCCAAGTTACAATCGTTTCGTTCGCGCGGAATGCCTCGAGTAGGCCACGCCTCCGATCCCTTTGTTATGAACACGTGACTGAGCGTTGAGATGACTTCAGAACAAAGGAATCGGAGGCGTGACCTAATCGAGGCGTTCGGCGTAAAGACACGATTGTAACTTGACTAAGGGGGCAGATATGTGGAATTGTGAACACTAAGCTTTAGCGGGTATTGAGTGGTACGTGCGCGCTTATGTACCTTTTCTACTCTCAAGTGCGGAACGATCCCATACTTTTCGCTTAGGGTTTCTTTTTGTTGTTTCTGTCACGTGACAAGTGTTGAAAGATTTTTGATGTATTTTGGCCTGTTTCTTGCAGATTCAGCTTGGTGAGGAGCTGCTAGCTGCCGGCGACATGGAAGCCGGCGTCGAGCACCTCGGACAAGCCGTCGCTGTCTGCGGCCAGCCCCAGCACCTTCTCAGCGTAAGTAGCTACTGGTTTAGCAAGACAAGGGTTGCTACCCCCTGTATGGTATTTGACTGGATTATTACTTTCTCAAATCATAAAATCGTAAAAACCCTTTTTCCTGCTGCAGGTGCTCCAACAAACGATGCCTGCCCCCTTCTTCCATCTGCTTCTGAAAAAGCTTCCCGAGGTGTCTGAGAGGCTCCGAGCATCTATGAAGGCAAGCGGCAAGATGCTCCAGGAAGAGGACGTCGAATAAACGTAGTCCACCACAGTTGGAGAGGAGAATATTTTCATAGTATATTTTCAATATCTCGCTAATCATGGAAACTTCCATCTTTGGTCGATAGATAGCACTACGTTGACGCCGCTGACTGACTTCCATTCACTGATTTAATTTAATATTTATTTAATTTAGGCATTTATCCTTATCGAATTTTTCTTTCGCAACTAATGCATAATTTAGTAAATTTAAAGTAATAATAAGTTTGATTAGTTAATTTTAATTACACTAAACAGCGCCTTGCGTCAATGTAGTAGTAGTTTATGAAACAACACAACATTAATCAAGTTAAATGCAACTTTTCTCCGACTGACTTTCCGACGAGTCGTAGTCGTAGATGTGGCAACCACGCAATGTAGCGCATTGCACCCGCCCATTGTTAAAAATACACATCAAGCATCTGCCAAGTAGCAGATAAGTTAACTTTAAAAGATCACATCAAAGAAACTATTATTCTTATTATTTCATCCTAGATTAAATTTAATTTCGACTTGCAAAGCCTTAAATTTTCCAAGTACGTGCATTGGGCTGTGATACTAAATGTGCTTGAAGAACGATCCGCCATTATCGTCTGTTAACTTTGCAAAAGAGGGTAGTTGGAGTAATGCAAGTTCAATAATAATGTAGGTATTTCTTAGTGTTATTTAGGTTTTGTTTTGTGTTCACCACTGGTTAAGGATGCTTGTGAGTTTTGATTGAGATTTTATTGTGAAATAAAAGTATTGTACAAATATACATGTTTTATTTCAATTCCTGTTCATTCCAATATCCCAGACGCCTGAATAAATACATTTGGTCCGATAGTTTTTTTACAGCCTAACAGTAAACCATAAAGCAAAATACATCAACAAATAATCTCGTCTTTAAGTACTTAGATTGTATTGATTGCATATTTCAATGTGCAATCGATTTCCATAACCGTTAAATCGAAAAATTCTTATTTCGCACAAGAAAAAGAAAATTTCTACGCATCAAAAGTTTGCGTTTAAATACACATACCGAGTGGATAGTGCATGAATCCTACTGTTTAAATCAATTACTATACTCTTTGGTTTAAATCGAAGTGGATATTGCTACTGTTATAGGCGGTGAAAATATTTTCCTTCGCTCGCCCTGGGGGATTCGAAGCACAAAAGGCTACCATGGAATCGGTAGGCTGGACATGATTCTGGCCTCCGTTGTGATATTTTTTGCCGGCAATGTCTTATTTAATATTTATTCAATCTGCAGTTATTCTATATTTGTTAAAGATAATTCATTGCTTTTCTCACTTAAAAAAAAACCAAACATCCCAAGTCATTCACCAGTTTATTCAAATAAAATTAACATAAACAACAACAATTTAATAGACACCATAAACAAGTCTTACAAATAAATACAACCCCCTCTAATTGTTCACAGACCACCCGACCAACTTAAAGCTCTGGCCACATATGGATGAATCGACGCGCGATTGATTTTATTTACGTCAATGAGTTTTTTTTTAGAAAACATCAGTTGAGCAAAAGGTCTTTCACGTTGAAATAACAGTGTCTAAGGCCTTCTGTCCACGGACGCGTAGCTGCATTATACGCTTGGTGTACGCCTGCGTGAAGCTTAAATACAAAGCTATGAAACTCTGTCGATGAAGCGGCAACGAAACGACGCCGACGGCACGACGTTGCCAAGCGTATAATGACGAATATGCATCTATAAAGCTACGCGTCCGTGGATAGTAGGCCTTAATTTAGCCGTAAAATCGTCACCCACAACGAACAAGGTTGTAACATTAATTCAGTCATTTTTCCAAAATAAACCTTAAAGTGATAGAGCCATGTTTGAATTTTGTTTGGACTGTAATCCTAGATACTGCCTTATTCGATGCGAGTGTCGAAATATAAGAGCTATGAAAGGTTGGACCTGACATCTCAGTGCTGTCACCTGGAGCACGTTCAAAAATCCCATAATTGAACATCTCCATAGAAACAAGTTGACATAAACGGCGCGATCACATTTTTACACTTTTGGCCAGAGCTTCACTTTACAGGTCGATTAACATTTTAACCATTTACGTCGGATATATACGACAAACACTCGCGTTCATTCCGCCAGGGTCGCACATCCGCGACCAAATACTCCATCACGTCAGCTCTTCTGTCACCTATGGGGATTGAAGAGCTAAACGAGATGGAGTACCCAGCCGCAAAGACACGGCCCTGGTGAATAGGACAGGTAAACACTCGTCGGACCAATCAGACGCAAGCAGTTCAATGGCTAAACGAATCACAACTTTGTTCATGGACAAGCAAATAATATTAGCCATCCTGTAAATAAATAACCCAGTGTAAGTGTAAATTTTGTAATACATAGTGGAGATATAATCATGATCTAATTACAAAAAAGTTGGGGTCCATTAAGTTGGGTTATTTCGGCCCCAGATCGTTAACTAATAGAAGCACAGTGTCCCGTGTTTCTATTGATTCATAAGCTTGGGCCAAAGTTAAACCGAAATCTTAATTCATATCTCTCTAGGTCTAGAGAAAGAAACTGGAGGCTGTCACACGGGAAAGAGTAAACTAAAACGACTTTTTCTGAATTTTGTTTTGACATTTACAGCCATGTTACCATTGACATAGGCCTCCCTCAGTGTTGCCAAACCGCCTAGTCTCCACCAGGTCATCGGCGCACCTTGTGGTAGGGGAGAACGCTGGCGCGTCTTCTGAATGCGATGTATTACCTACTTATAAAACAATTTCGAAATTAAAATATTCAGCTAATTTTACGATCAAAACATAAAATACATATTTTAATTCAAGGCACTTGCCTTATCCTAATACGCAAAAACCAAAAATAATTTTAACATAACAAAATATTTTTTTAAAGTTAAATATAATTTTTGTAACGATAATAAATGCAGGACAAGGTCCTTGGGCAGTATTTTAGTAACAAATAAAATAAGTACCCACTAAATAAACGGGAATAAGAAATATACGACAGTGTATAGCATACAAACAACACGATTTACATATAATACTCGTAATTGTTTCATTTAGCGAGCTCGCGTCATTCAATGTAATTTAAACTTAGTAGAAAAGACCATAATTGCGAAAGTCCCGTAAGTACGCTTGTGATGTACAAAGACTTGATGCTACAGTATGGTTGAAATATCTTGACTACTCCAAACTTTGAACAGTTAGCTGCACAGTAATTATTTTTAAGAGTCTTATGGGGAATGCGCATTGCGTATTTTTTCAAGCATGCGCAATCTATCGGACCGCCAACTTCAGAGTGACCAAAATATTTTGACCGTACTATACTTATACACAACAATTCGTATTCTCAATACACCGGCTGTCACGGAGTGACTAATACATAGACACTAGAATAATATAATTATTGAATTATTTTCCTTGAATAGTCAGTTTACTGTCACCGTGATCAAAATTAAAAACTAACCCCGATTTCTGATTTGAGTATTTCTTAAACTCTACTTTAGCACAAAAACTTGTCAAAATTTAGCATTGAAGTATGGTTTGACACATTCTTAACTCAAAATACTCAATTCAGAAACCCACCCTTAATCTCCCGGGAAAACTTAGTTAAGGTGAGCTCACTAGCAATAAGTAGATTGACAGCTCACTTCCCCGGAAGCGCGCCATCTCCACGCGCGAGTGCTTGTTGACGTCACTTGTTCTCACTCGCCAATATTAATTAGCATTCCATTTATTAGTTACTCCGTAATCAGCCACTAACTCAACGAACACAGTAAAGGATAATTCAATTCAACCGAAATTTCGTTGCATGATAGTCAGTTATGTTACAGAGTTATTAAAAAAAAAACATAATTTACTTTTATTTTTGCTATATACAATGCATGCTACATTGCAGAAGTGCATGCATTTATAAATTTGCTATAATACAAAAAAAAAAAACGGTAATTTACAATTTCTTATAAAAAATCTACAGATTTCTTGTCATTTTATGTCTTACAATTTATTTACAAACATACATTACTTGTATTCAGTCAGGACCTTATAAATTTATAGTTCTCTTGTGCAATTCATAATATTCGTAGACGAATAAATTATTCAGCGAAACTCTGCATACATGATATCTATTGGATTTACATGGAAAAAAGAAAGAAAGAAAAAAAAATCTAGTGCATATCACCATCAACGATTGCATCACTGCTTATCATCAGGTAGCATCGCATCACTAATTTGTCAACTAAAAAAACAATATAAGGAGCTCATGGCTAAAATAATAATAGCCGCACTGGCCGATCTCCAAAGCTAAGCAACAATTATCAAGGCCAGAATGTGGATTTTCTTCTTTTCGAATCGATACTTTTGGTTTCCCTCAAAGTATTTGGGCCCAGTAGATGACCACATTTATAGCGTTTTTCAGGTCTTCCAAAGTGCCGATGTACGGACACTTTGGTTACTCTAGTAACGAATTAGTGACCATCTAAGGCACGTTAAGCTGTTGGTCCCGGCCGACTTTTTAGACAATCGTAACGGATAGCCAGGAAATCTGATACTAATTTCTTATTACCCAATTACTGGATGGGAGAGCAGTGGTGGCCGAGTGGTAACGGCCCCGACTTACGAGTTGTAGGTCGCGGGTTCAAACCCAGCCAGGCGTATTACTTTGTGTAATTTATTTCATCACCACTGCTCTCAAAACGGTGAAGGAAAACATCGTGAGGAAACCGGCATGTCCTAGAACCAAAAATTCGAAGACATGTGACATCCACCAATCCGCAATGGGCCCGCGTGGTGGATTACGGCCCATTCCCTTTCCTAGAGAGGAGGCTTGAGTCCCAACAGTGGGAACATTATAAGGCCGACTATGCTATATGCTAATTACTGGATTGTAGAGGTCAGGTAGATACTCACTCCATTTAAAATACTGGTTTTCAAGTGCATCCCGTAAGATTGGTCGCCGAATCCACCAAAGTTAAGAACTATGCAGATTGATTGATAACATAAAAAATATAAACTTTTAATATTAATTAACAACAGCTGATTACAGGGTCAACAGCCGGTAGACCATATACACACACGTACAAATGTATATATGTGGAGTTTTATAATTAATTTACGGTAAAAGCTACGGGCCCAAACCTGGTCAAATCTCGCTAGATGGCGTTGAACTCAAAATATTTAGTTTTTAATATAAGGAAGTATTATTATGTCAACGAAATGGTATCTGCGAAAGTCAGACCTTTCACGTTATTGAACGTAATCAAATTATTACCTCAAAATCTACCTAATTCTCCAAATAACCCTAAACTAACATCTAACACTATAGTGCTCGAGTTGAATTTAACGCCATCTAGTGAGGAAACGGCCACATTTGGAACTGTAGCTTTCTTCATAATGGGACCCTGTATTTGATAAGGTCAGCCTTGTCTAAACTTCATAATATACAGCCTAATATCTAAAAAAAGTACCAATCATGATTTCTTTTCGCTAACAGAGCTCCTTATAATGTCCTGCGTAACTTTCATAACTTCCAACGCACCCTTGTCTATAAGAGCATTCGCTATATCCCTCCCTAAGTTATCACATTTAATAATTACATCTATAGGCATACTAGGATTAACAGTTAGACCACAGAATATACGCGTATCACTTTCAACTTCTTTGTCATCACAAGTGCTTGATTTTTCAACAACTTTCTCTTTAAGTACTTCAGCCGGAGATAAAATTTCATTTTCTGACTCACCATTATTATCAATTTTTACTTTTTTACATTCGTTTTCCTCTGTGGGACTGAGTTTGTGTTTCTCTGTGCGTTTGATTTGAGCGAATGTTTGTTGTAATGTGTGGTCAAGTTTCGTCTTGCCGTCCATGCTCCAAACTGCGCCGGTGATCGAGAGTTTGAACTGTGAGTCTATGGGTTTTAGAGTTGTGGATACGCCGACTGGGGCGCTGCATCCACCGCCTGTAAAAAGGTTATAGTTTTTAGGATATTCTTAGAACCCAATTAGTGTCAGTATGAGCAGATGCCTGCCAGGGCTGCGGAATTGAGTGTCACCGCGGCCCTGGAACGCAAAGGCGACTGCAACTGATAGAACGAGGGTAGTTTTAGTCAGTAAAAGTCTGACACGCCTTCTTGCTCCATCCTAGAGTGGGAGAAGTTATATGAGGTGATAACAAACACAAAAAAAAAATTTGCAGATGAGATAAAGCCGCCCATTGTATGTACGTATGTGTCTTAGTTTAGTGTCCTTTTGTAATATGTATTGGTGTACAATAAAGAATATAATAAATAAATAATAAATAAATAAATAAAGATTAAAATATGATGTAATTTAAATTAAGATACCCAAGGTTCTCTCCACCAGGATCCTGCAATGTCTTCGTGTTGTCATACACATTGAGTGACTTACCCAAGGTCTTAAGGAAGCTTCTCTCCGCCAGGATCCTGCAGTAAGTCTCCGCATGGTTGAAGGGTGCCAGTATCTTCAATATATTCGCGTTGTCGGCCCGACACTCCACTGCTAGGGCGCCTTGACCCACTGCGTATTTCATATCAGCGCAGGGTAGGATCTGTGGCGGAAAATGTGCATTGCATTAGCATTAGCATTTTACGGTGGTTGAAATGCCAATTTGTTTTTTAGATTTGGAACACTTTATGTCAGAGTGACTATAGAGTTCTTTAGTGTACGACCAACAACATCCACTGGTGTCCACCTTTTAAGGGTGAGGTTGATTTCGTCTGCGCTATCTTTCGCTAGTTTAGCAGAGTCAGGATTGTAGCTGAAAATTATCAAATTTAAAGAATACCTGAGCGTCTGTCAAGCCAGAATAGTGATTTTTTATTTGTTAGGTTAGGAAGGTATAACCTAACTAATATTTTCAATACTAAAGTAGATTTCCTTGTTTGTTACGTTTTCACGCCTGAACCGAAATACGTAAAATCCAGGAAAAAAGTACTTTTGCCGATGAAAAGAAACTTGACGGTTACTATTGCTTTAGGTCTCTAGATGGCGGTACGGTGTCTTTAGAATCATGATTTAATCAAATTATTTTTTAAATACAAGTTATATTATGGTTCTAAATTAACACGAGGGAAGCTACGGGCAAAAGCTTGATAAATGCATACACATTTTTCTTTGCCCTACCACAGTCGACCGGTTAGCCATTCATGCCTAAAACTTCCAAAACTTCACCGTCCTACCTTAGATATCCTATCCTTCCAACCCATGCGGCCTAACCCAGCGCTGGCCAGCAACAACCCGGCGTACTGTCCTGAGGTGTCCAGCTTGCGGAGTCGTGTGTTGAGGTTCCCGCGGACGTCCACGACGCTTAGCTGAGGGTAAGAACCGCGGAGCTGCGCTGTGCGGCGGAGGGAGGATGTTCCTGAGGGAGAGGTATTGTATGAAATAGCTGTACACAGTGCCGGATTAAGTCATCATGGGGCCTGTAGCAAATCTTACCAAGGGGCCCCCTAAATATTTAAGTCTTTAAACAAAATAAATAAAAATTAACAGATTTATGTCAATTTTGACGCCAGCTGACGAGAGCACTAGTGACCGAGTGGTAACGGCCCCGACTTACGAGTTGTTGGTCACGGGTTCAAACCCAGCCAGGCACATTACTTATTGTAATTTATTTATTTCATCAACACTGCTCTTAAAATGGTGAAAGAAAACATTGTGAGATAACCGGCATGTTCTAGAACCAAAAATTCAAAGACATGTGACATCCACCAACCCGCACTCGGCCCGCGTAGTGGATTACGACCCATTCCCTCTCCTAGAGAGGGGCGCGCCTGAGTCCCAACAGTGGGAACATTATAAGGCCGACTATGCTATGTCAATTTTACAATATGGATGTCGAAATTACAATGTGAATGTCAAAATTATAGGATTTATATGCGAAAATTACAAAACAAGAGTCAAAAATACAGGATTTATGTCAAAATTACAGGATTTGCCTCCATTGTATTTATGACAAATGTGGAATTGGTTAGATTTCATATAGCCGGGTATCTTGACGTGTTTGTATACGTCCAAGCAAGGTCTATAGCATTTGCTACACTTGCTACTTCATTATTATCATTAACCAGTGCCGGCACGGCACTGGTTAATGATATTATTGTTATTGTAAATAATACCTGAATTATACAGATTACCGGTGACATATACATCATAAAAAGCACCTCTGTGTACAATTTCAGCATTCTAAGTCTAAGGGTTTCGGTTTAAAGTCATCATCATCTTCCTACCCTTGTCCCTTGTTATTTGGGGTCGGCGCAACATGTTTTTTTCTTCCACTCTGCCCTGTCACTCGTCATGCTATCACTAACTTTCTTTTCTTTCATATCACTCTTCACACAATCCATCCATCTTTTCTTTGGTCTCCCTCTCCCTCTCCATCCATCCACATGTAAACTCATAACTCTTTTAGTAACATGCGTCTCATCCCTCCTCTTCACATGACCATACCAAGACAAACGATTCCCTTTCAACTTTTCAGACACTGGCGCCACTTTCAAACTTCCCCTAATATATTCATTTCTCACTTTATTCATTCTCGTCACATCACACATCCATCTTAACAGTCTCATCTCCGCTACATGCAATCTTTTTTCATCCGTCTTTTTCACAGCCCAACATTCACTAAACATGAACATTTTCCATAAACTTATCATATATTTTACAAAGTAGTGTAGACGAATAGTTACGTCATTTGGTTTCGTAAATGACCGTATCTTTATCAATAGGCAGCTCTGACACAACACATTGGTTTTCTAAATCTTACTAACGGCTTATCGTGAAGTAGTGCGGTATGCGCATATATATAAGAAGAAATATAGTATAAGACTTGCGGGGTTACCATGACGTTCACAGTAAGATTGTTTTTTTGATTCTTATTTCTGTGTGAGTAAGAGACAGAGCTATACAGGTTGTCTAGCGCCATCTCTTACCCACACTGGAAATAAGAATGAAACAATCTTACTTTAAACCTCATGGTACAGGTCAAAGTCACCGTTTGCCCCCGTCGGTTTTCTCGTTCACTTTTTCTAAACCACACAACGGATTTTGTTACGGTTTTCACTAATAGAAAGAGCAATGCATGTGTTTGTTTTTGTATAGTATTCTATACTAAACATATTGGCGTATCTAAGGTTATTTTTCAGGAGACGCCTGGCTATGACACAGGTCCTGTAGGTATGAGGAAGGTTCCTGCACCTAATTCAGGCAGAAGAAACGCTCGGGTGTCACCATTGTGCGGACTACATGGAGAACGAGAGACGATGTTAATTAATTACAAACATAAGGGAGCGTGAAAAAAAACTGTCCTACACCAGCCTGACGTCATCTCAACGCTCCGTCACGAGGTCACAACAAAGGAATCGGAGGCGTGGCCTACTTGAGGCGTTCGACACAAGAGAATCGAAACAAAACTGTCGTAACTTGGCTAGGGGGCCAGTACGTAGGTATAATATTTTTGAGTTCATTCGGTAAATAAAGACTGCATTTTATACTAGTAATAGTCGCGTCGGCTTCCCCCACGTGACTCCAGTCAAACTCCAAGCGAACGCCGGCAGCGTCCGCATAGATTATAAAATATTGAGCGTTCTATTTTTAGGGTATTTACCATGGTCTAGAGCGAGGAGGAATGGCAGGCGGTCGCCTCCTTCTGCGAAGCAGTAATGTTAGCAAAGGAGATGACCGATCGCGTGAGGTACGGGTCCTCACGCCCCAATCGCCGCCGGGATTCCGTTCCCGATTTTCCGCCACCGTAGGCGCGGGCTTGCGGACGGCGAGCAATGGATAGCCCGCTGTCCGACCGTTCGATAACCGTCCGGACCGAGACCAAGTCGTCGACGGCGCGTATTGTTCCTCGCGCGCCTCAGGGAAATGTCAGCAAATCATGGGGGGCCCAGCAGGGTCGAAGCCTACTGGGGCCATGGGTAGTGTGAAAACGAAACCCGGGGCCCTGGAACGAAGGCAACGAAGGAACAGGGTGGGTTTTTAGTCAGTAAAAGTCTGACACTATCTCCCGCTCTGCCCAAAAGCGGGCTTTGACATGAGATGATTTTCCCAAATAAATAAAGGGTATTTATCCAAGAACGTAAATAAGAAGTTCTTCATAATCTGTAATATCGAAAATAAGATCTACAATGAAGTGGGAGAGAGCGGACGTCGCGAAATGCTGTGCGATCAAAAGGTTGTAGAACTGCGAGATGAGATGTATTCTATGTGATATGCAATACATGGTCAAGTTTCATGGAAATCCGTTCAGCCGTTCGAGCGTGAAGAAGTAACAAACATGCACACACACTCACAAAATTTCGACGTTACAATATTAGTTTGATTAAGAAGTCACTTACCGATAACTGAGCCTTCTGGTAGTGTTGCTAAAGTGTGATCTTTGAAGTCTTCTCGAAGTACCAATGCGTCCCTCGGGTCTTCTCTGAAAGTAGAGACAAGACATAATATTAAAATAATCAAGTTAACAACAGTAAAACCAATAACTTGAAGATGTCATCATAAGCGTTTTGGGAACACATTCATTATGCGTACAGCTAAGGAGTGGAATTCCTTGCCGGAGTCTGTGTTTCCTGACAACTATAACCTAGGGGTTTTTAAGTAAAGAGTGAATAGATTACTTCTAGGCAAGCGTGCTCCATCGTCGGCCACATCATCGCTTACCATCAGGTGAGACAGTCATCAAACGTGAGTCTATACATAATAAAAATAAAAAAATGTTCCCTCGCTCGTTCTATTTTTTTTTTATTCTTGATAGGTTCGCGCTTGACATCTATCTCACCTGATGGAAAACGACGATGCGGTCAACGATGGTGCGCGCTTACCTAGAAGTAACCTATTCACTCTTGACTTAAAGATTCCCGGGTTGTAGCCATCAGGAAACAACATATTTTTCTGAAACTACATAATATTTATTCACAATATTATTTTCTCCATCTGTTTATATGATAACTTGGTGGTAGCTATCGGTCCTTTGGGGGTGGGAATTAAAATCTTGAGTACTTGAGTAGATATTTAAAAAAATAATTTCCAAACAAGGCCGTAATATGCTCAATAAGCATGATGCAGAATAGAGTTCATGGACGCGACGGATGCGAGACGCACAGGACACGTCATTGTGGCGACACTTGGGGAAGGCTTATGTCCAGCAGTGGACGTCTTTCGGCTGAAATGATGATGATGATGATGAATGGAGTTTGGTGTTCCCTATACGCAGTAAACGCAGGTTGCCATAATTTTTGAGCTCGCTTTCCTCGCGCATGCATTTCCCTTTTCAGGGTACTTAACGGCATTCTGCTATCCATTTATTTTTACGCTCCGGCCTTAGTCTGGCACTATCGCCAGTCCTGATTATAAAGAACTCTTTAGGTAATGAGAATTTGTTATGAAATCAGCAAGTCATCATTCCAAAAGGTTCACAAAATTATTGTAATAAATCATTGTGATTTACTCAATATTGACAAGCGCGTTGAACTTAAAACAATACTGTAATAATATTATTACTTACTTTTAGTTTTTACTGAGTCACCGTGACTCAGTATTTTATTATGAGATAAAAGAAACCTGCATAGATATATTAGTACACATAGTAATAAATAAGAAATACGTGCGATATAATCTAAACTAATAATTGTAAAGAGATAAAATTATTTGTTTATTTATTTATTATTTATGGATAAAGTGAGAAATATATTAAAACTAGCTGACCCGGCAAACGTTGTTTTGCTATGTATATTAAAAAAAAATATCTAAAATTGAAAAAAAAAAAATAGACGTTGTCCGATTCTCAGACCGGGTAGGTCTGAGAATCGGACAATCGGATAATATGCACACAAAATTTCATGAGAATCGGTCAAGCCGTTTCGGAGGAATATGGCAACGAAAACTGTGACACGAGAATTTTATATATTAAAATATATTCATATTAGAGGAAGTTTGAAAGTGGCGCCAGTGACTGTAAAGTCGAAAGGGAATCGTTTGTCTTGGCATGGTCATGTGAAGAGAAGGGATGAAACTGTTACTAAAAGAGTTATGAGTTTACATGTGGATGGATGGAGAGGGAGAGGGAGACTAAAGAAAAGATTGATGGATTGTGTGAAGAGTGATATGAAAGAAAAGGAAGTTAGTGATAGCATGACGAGTGACAGGGCAGAATGGAAGAAAAAAACGTGTTGCGCCGACCCCAAATAACACGGGACAAGGCAGGATGATGATGATGATGATTTATTATTTAACAAATTCATATTTTTCTCGAAACTTGAAAATGGCCGTTTATTACCTATTTTAAGTGTTTACTCTAACAATTAGCTGAAAGTTTTCGTAAAAGTAATAAAATAAATAAATATTTAACAATCATCATAATAAAAAAATACAATTTACGAAAACATACGTTTTAGTAAATTGAATTCTTAGTAGCCAGAAACAAAAAGTTAAAAAAATACTTATGGTATTTATTCCAAATTAAATTACTCCATATTTTTTCAGTGATAGAAAATGCACTATCGTAGAACATAAGAACCATAGACTAATTTTAGGATTGATGGTTTTTTAGCCTCAAAGTGATGTCAGCATAAGTGACGGGGCCCACCCATGCCTGCCGTGTTCCATGACTCAAGGCAACTGAAGGAACACAGTTGGTTTTCAGTCAGTAAAAGTCTCCCTCTCGATCCCCACAGGGCAGAATGTGTTAGTTGATAATTTCATTAAAAAAATGCAGGAACATACTCCCGGGTGATAAAAAGTGCCCTAAGATATGTTATTATGGACATGGTCTACCCATATACCAAATTTCTTCCAAATCCATTCAGCCGTTTGAGCACGAAGCATTTACAAACACACACATATATACAAAAACTTTAGCCTTTATAACATTAGTGCGATGTAGGAAATCTTACCTTTCAAAAACAGCACCAATGGCAAGTCCTTCAGGTAGGGTAGTGGGTAAGTCTTTCAATGAATGTACCACAAAGTCCACCTTATCATTCCTGAGCGCATCTTCTAAATCCTTCGTGAATAGTGACTTCTCTCCTATTTTGGGCAGAGATACGTCTAGAATGCGGTCTCCAAGCGTTGTCATGGTAACTGAAATAAACGATTAAAATCCGTAAATGGTTTTTTGGCGGGATTTTTTACGAGTTCAGTGGTTGTTTTAATTGTTCGTAAACTGATTCCTAGTGGGTATTGTGATGTAAAATTGGTATAATTTTGTGTATCAAGTGTTTACACAACTAGACAATATGTGGAAACATTGAAACAGACGCCATCTTGATAAAAATGGAACTGAAAATGTTATTGTAGTATTGACTACTTCATTTAAGGATGGATGGATATTGAAAGAGATAGAGTATACTGATAACTCTTTTATTATCATGTAAAATGCGTTTCAGATTTCCTCTTCACATGAATCACATACGTGTTGCCAGTGATGACATATGGTACTGAAACATGGTCGCTTACAATGGGCCTCATCAGAAGGCTTACAGTCACCCAAAGGGCAATGGAAAGGGCTATGCTCGGAATTTCCTTGCGTGATCGCATAAAGAATGAAGATATCCGCAGGAGAACCAAGGTCGCCGACATAGCCCGAAGAATCGCCAAACTAAAGTGGCAGTGGGCAGGGCACATTGTTCGTAGAACGGACGGTCGATGGGGCTGAAAGGTTCTGGAATGGCGACCGCGCACCGGAAAACGCAACGTTGGAAGGCCTCCCACAAGGTGGACCGACGACCTGGTGAGAGTCGCGGGAGTGCGGTGGATGCGAGACGCACAGGATCGGCCGTTGTGGCGTCGCTTGGGGGAGGCCTATGTCCAGCAGTGGACTTCTTTCGGCTGAAATGATGATGATGACCATACCAAGACAAAACATATTTACAGTATCGTTCTTGTCAATAGATGGTAATAAATTAGCATGTTTATGCCGCTAAGTATGTCATACATGCATAAAAAATAGATACAAAACTATGATTTGCATGATATTCTAACTTCGTGTCGTAACTCGTAACCACTACTGTGGTAAATTATCAAATAACTTGTCTCGTCGCGCACTGGGTGGAGCGAGAGGGAAAATCAGACTTTGATTGATTTAAACCTACCTGTGTTCCTTCAGTTGTCCTTTGCGTTCCAGGGCCACGGTAACTTTTTCGAACAACTCCGTAAATAGGGTTGCCAGGTCTTAAAACCGAAAAACCGGACAGACCAGTCAGTTTAGCCGGACATTTGTGTAAAAAGACCGTCAATTTTTATTTTAAGTAAAACGCGGTTTTTCTGTCTACTGTAAAATCTTTTAAATTTCTAATGAAACAGCGAAACAAGCGATGGTCAATGATTTGTGAAGGTGTGAGACCACGTGACAGACCATCATCGGATTGTCCGTAGCGGACACGTGATACAAATGTGGAGATAAGTCGTTCTGTATTTTCGACATTCTATTAGCCACAAAAGTGTTCCACCGATGCAGTGGTTTTTTTTTTTTTTTTTTTTTTTATTGGGTGGGAAAAAAAAACCCACTCCTGTTCCTTCGTTGCCTTCGTCCCAGGGCCCCGGGTTTCGACCGATGCAGTGGTGGAATTTTTCGTCGGATTTTTCCTATTTCTTTTTTAAATCTTTACTTTTTCTAATTTAAACTGTATAAAATTGTTATTCTAACATTTTTAATGAAAAAAAGAATGAATGAATTACAACAACGATTTTATCTAACCCGATGACTTTTTAATTAATTTTTTTTATTGTTTTTTTTACTAAAAATATCATCGGGGTTGATGTAAAATCGTTATTCTAACCAAATAAAGATTTTGCACAGTTTAAATTTTAAAAAGTACGGATTTTTTTTTTAAATAAGGAATTAGCCGACGAAAAATTCCACTACTCTGGGAGTCTAGAATCATGTACTGGATCCAAGGTATTCGTTTGTGCGTCGATGTCAAAGACACCGTGTATATAAAAATCAATTTCCCCAACTCAAAAACTCCTGTATGGATTTTTATGCTGTTTTCTCAAATAGACAGAGTAATTCATGAGGAAGGTTAGGTTTATACCTAACACCATGCGTATTATAGTAGAGAAAAGCCGTGAATTTAAATGTTTTGTAATACACGTGGGAAGCTGGGGCGTGTCGCTTGTATAATTTACTATTTAAATATAATATCCTGCTGGCTCGTACTTGAATGCAGCTTGAGAAAAGGGAACTCCGCGGGCCCTTTTAAAGGGCCACACAAGAAAAAGAGCAACTTACGCCAATGTCGTGTAAAGGAATGAAACAGAACGATGAGATACATAGAAATACATAGACTAAGATCGTCTGAATAACGCGTAGTGTAATAGGCCCTTAAGAATTCAACAAATTGACTTGATAAACATTGTACATGGGTCAAAGTTCGATGAACTCATTATTGACAGATAAATCACTGTTGACTTTGACGATGGGCTGCTGCGCTGTGTGGCGCGGGTTCGATTCCTGCACGGAACAAACATTTTTATAACCTACAGATAGTTGTTCTGGATCTGTATGGCTTGCGTATGTGATTTTAAACTTTTGTGAATGACGCGAACAATACAGGGATAATTCCGAAAGGGGACGTCCATAAATTACGTGAGATGTGTAAAGGGGGGAGGGGGTCGAGTCAAATTTCATCTAATCTTAGGTTGGAGAGAGGGGGGTCTCGGCAAATATCACACAATTTTTTTTCTGATTAAAACAAAAAAAACACTATATTGGTCCATTTAATGCAGATTGTACATGCTTAAGATATCTTAAGCGTAATCGTAATACGATTAAGATCATTCACTAATTCGTTCGAAAGATAATAATGGACTGAATTAGAGTAGATATTCTTTTTTTAATGACAATAGTTACGATTTAAGTATTCTATTGTTAAATTTTTATTATACTATTGATTACTAGTCGTAAATAATAGCACGAAACATTTTTTTTTTCTTTTTACAATAACAATCCAACGCGTTTACGTAAGAAACCCACATTTTGAAAAATCTCACGTGAGATTGGGGGATGGGGGAGGGGGTTGAATAAAATCTCACGACATCTCACCAGGGGGGGAGGGAGGGATTCAGAAAACTCAAAAAAACACCTCACGTAATTTATGGACGCCCCCAAAATAGAATACAAATTTTAACCCTATAACTGCTTGCGGCGGATTGGACCGACGAATGTTTTCATGTCCTATTCGCCAGGGTCACGTATTTGTGATTGGTTACTCCATCTCATTTAGTTCTTCAATCCCCACAGGTGACAGAGGAGCTGGCGAGATGGAGTCGTGGATGTGCGACCCTGGCGGAATAAACGCGAGTTTTCGCGACAAACAGTCGGATATATCCGACGTTAAATTGTTAATAAAATAATAGAAAGTTAGCTGATGTTGATCTAGTATAACTAAGTATTTTAACTGACTTACCTACAGTGAACTCCTTCTCAGGGTTTAATTTCTTTAAACAGCCAATTACATAGTTGGTCTGTATGAGAGCCAGCTGCAACAAGAAAAACATACATTTCCACATTATGTCCACCACTGCTTCTACCACTGGCTTTTTTTTTAATTCTTGATAGGTTCGCACTTGACCGCTATCTCACCTGATGGAAAGCGACGATGCGGACGACGATGAAGCGCGCTTACCTAGAAGTAACCTATTCACTCTTGACTTAACGATTCCCGGGTAGTAGTCATCAGGAAACACAGATTCCGGCAAGGAATTCCACTCCTTATCTGTACGCACAATGAATGTGTTCCTAAAACGTTTTGTGCGTAAAGGTGGGATGTCCACCATGTACCGGTGGTGCATCGCCGTACGTCTGGTGGTCCGATGATGGAACGGGCTAGGCGGAATTCGGTTATGCAATTCCAACGCACACTCCCCGAAATGCAACCGGTTGAAAACCTACAGGCTAGCAACTCGGCGTCGATGCTCAAGACTTGCTTTGCATTCACTCATACATATAACTTGTTATGGCAAAAGCTTGAAGGCATAAACATGCCACGTGAACTAATTAACATTTTCCAGTATTGGTACGCACACCAGGTTAACAGTGTCAGATGGGCGGGCGTGTTGTCGGAGCCGTACAGGCTTGAATGTGGAGTGAGGCAGGGTGGGTTAACCTCACCCACCCTGTTTAATCTGTACATGGATGCACTCATTGTCGCTCTTAGTGGTCACCATGTTGGCTGCTACGTTGATGGAGTCTGTGTGAACAACTTGAGTTATGCGGACGACATGGTGCTACTGAGTGCGTCGGTCTGTGGCATACGGAGGTTGTTAAAAGTGTGTGAGGAGTACGCGTGCCGTCACGGCCTCTTGTACAATGGTGTTAAGAGTCAATACATGGTCTTTCAGGCTGGCTCCAAATGCCCTCAACATGTACCACCCATTCGCCTGAATGATGTATCTTTGGAACGGGTGCACCAATTTAAATATTTAGGGCATTGGGTAACAGCTGACCTGGGGGACCATGTCGACATCGAAAGGGAGCGAAGGGCACTGTCTAAAAGAGCAAATATGATAGCCCGTAGGTTTGCACGGTGTTCAAGTGAGGTCAAGATCACACTTTTTAAAGCTTTTTGCACTTCATTGTACGCGTGCAGCCTATGGGTTTCCTACACACAAGCGGTTTACAGTGCCCTCCGTATCCAATACAACAACGCGTTCAGGGCGGTGTTGGGGCTGCCCCGCTTCTGTAGTGCATCGGGCATGTTTGCGGAAGCGCGCACCGACTGTTTTCACACCACCATGCGCAAGCGGTGCGCGTCCTTGGTGCGCAGGATGCGGGGCAGCTCCAATACAGTTCTGGCGATGATTGCTGGCAGAATTGATTGCCCTTATATCGGACATTGCTGTAGCAGACATGTTACTAACTATGTCCGATAGTGTAAATGTATTTTCTTATGTATGTGTGTTCTGTTTTGTGATTGTTGTATGGGTGCCTGTTGCCTGAAATAAATGCTTTTTATTTTTTTTATTTTTATTTATTTATTCATTCATTCATTGCCTTCGCCATGGAAAAAAAATATCTCAAAGGAACATACCCCCAAGACAAAAAGTATCCTAAGTGCTATTCTAGGATATGGTCTAAATTTCATTGGACCGACTGGCCTGTAAGTCCAGTGGTTAGTGGCCCTGAATGCTAAGCCAGAGGTTGTGGGTTTGATTCCCACCCAGGACAAATGTTTGTGTGATGAGCACAATCATTTGTTTTGTGTCTGGGTGTAATTTATCTATATTATGTATGTATTTAGAAATATACAAGTATGTTTATCAGTTGTCTAATACTCATAGCACAAGCTCTGCTTAGTTTGGGACTAGATGGCGTTGTGTGATAGTTGTGGAATATTATTATTAAAATTTATTCAGATATTTGAGTCTAAAGGAGTAACAAACATACATACATACAAATTTTAGCCATAATAATATTAGTGAGAAGTGTAATAATTTAAGAGATAAGTGTACTTATTTTAATTAATAACAGCTCAAAGTTAGTAAATAATAGTTTTATTGTAATGCTGACTGTACCCTTTTTTAAATAATATAAACTAATGCTTGATTGCAATCCTACCTGATGATAAGTGATGCAATGTAACCTATCTACCTAATGCAATGCAACCTACTTATGGACACAGTAGATAATTTTGTTTAACATTAAGAGTAGGAGAGCAGGCTAATCTTTTTACTACTGCATCACCCTAACCTTAATAAAACAAAAACCTTGATATTGTTAGTATGTTTGTTACATGAATTCTCTGTAAATACTGATCCAATTATCAAAAATATTTTATTGATAAAAAGTAGGTAACACTGTGAGCTATTGTCATAGACAATTTTATTAAAAAAAAAATACATTATTTTCATGGAATTGGACATAGAGCAAAAATGCTGCAAAAAGTAAAATCTACATAATTATTCTACAAGGACACTTTGTAAATACATAACAATTTCAGTAAAATTTTAATGTTATAGTAACAACTGTGTAAACATATTTTTGTTGGCAACTCATTAAGTTTCTACACTGAACCTTTAATATTTCCACATGATGCAGGAAATTGATTCTTATTAGTAATTTGTGAAACTTTAAATTGTTACTGATTTACTTCAAAATAATCAAATAAATCAATTTACAACTTATTTCATGAAGATTTAAGTACCTTTTGCCTTGAATACTTACATCATTGATATAACTAGTCTCTGGTAGTGTCTGCATGGAATTAGTACTTCCCCCCATTACAAACTACAGCCTACAAGTATACCTACCCAATATTATTGTTATTTTACCAAAATTCATTCAGCCATTTCAGAGAGAAACAAGCACATATACAAATTTTCGCTTTTATAATATTAATCTGATAGTCAGGATAACCATGTTTTGATGTATATAAGGCAAAATGTAGTGTATTACGTTTATTTTTTAATTTCTGAAAATTAAACTTATCTTATCAGAAAAGCGAAAACTTGATACCTTAACTAAAATGTAACTAAAAACAATACCGAAGTTTATTGAGGTTAATTAGATCAACATACAATATTTATGTAAACACAAGTAACTTCAGACCTTGAAAATAAAGAATAATTACGTAAAAAAATGTAGGTACGATATGATACTACGAGCATTTTTAAAACTGGTTGGAAACACTTTAGCGAGAGTTGTGTAGGTACTTAGCGCCATTCACGTAATATACTTACGAAGAATGTTTAAAAGTAAAATATTGAAATACAATGGATTTGTACATACCTCACTTTTTCTAGAACCAACACGAATCACATTTTTTGTTTCACTTTCCATTGTTTATTCAAATAAACACGAATTTACATAAGAATTTTAATATTAGGAACTTTTAGGTTATATCATGTATGTCAGCTATTAGGACGGAAACAAAATGAATAAATTGGCGGCCTAATGACTTGTCACTATCACTGTAGTGGACGAGTCGGCAATTTATGCAATTGATTAATTAGAATAATTAAATAAATCCATCGCTCTGTACAACAGCCAAATCACTGAACTGTCAATGTCAACTTGGCAGTCACAGTCACAAGCCAATCCGTCAATGTCATTGTGGGAATGTATGCTGTGTTGCTAGCTATAAAAATACTGATACGCCAGCATAAGACAACATCGTATCAGTACAACCGCGCATCACATTTGAAACACCCCTCGCCCCCTCGCATAGACCATGCTTATGCAGTAGCTAACAGCGACACCAGAAACCATATATGTTGTGATTTATCCATGCGATCCACAAATATAGTTAAAATTAAATAATACTCGCTGCGCTGCACATGCTCCAGCTAGCTGCACTATAACTGCATCACAGCTGCAGTAGGCTATGATGTATGGTCTATAAGCCTTGTGCAAAACAAGAGTAAGCAAACGTGCAGGCCGAAAATATATTACAAGCATTAAAACAAGACTACAGTAGAATAGATATTTCAGGACAATTTGCATGACCAACCCGGTCGTGCAAATTGTCTGTGTGTGTAAGCAGTTTTCTACGATACCGTGAGCTACGAACTTACGCACACATAGTATACATGTACCTTTTTTCGAAGGAATTACCGCAGTTCTCATAACAAAAGGTAACTGAAGGTACACTCGGGTTCTAGTCAGTAAGTTTGACAAGGTAGTGTCAGTTTTTTTCGAACAATCTGCAGCCCTAGCAGGCGTTGGCCCTAACTGGTCCCATCAATTTTGCCAACCTCTCTTAAGAGACGCGCGTGTGACATAACGTAGACGCACAGACGCGCCGTCGGCGTCGACCCGGGCTTGGTCCTTACCGGACGGCTCGGTGTCCGCAAACTCGCGTCTACGTTCGTGTTGGCCGGTAGTCGAGTATATGTGTACTTACATACACCGCCAAGACCTACTAGTTTTGGTGGGCAAAATTATACATTCAAACATTAAATTACAACTATACCTATAGTTAACTCGTACAACATATAGGTGGGACAACCAGGTGTCAACTTTACAAAGAAAACGAGTAACTATAAAACAAAATGATTTTATTGATAAGGAATTACATAAAGGAACGTCAAGCCGACAGTGATTAAAACGGTCAAAGTATCACACAGATACTTGGGAAAACCGAATTTATTTTATAAATGCAAAACATATTCGAAATAAAGACCACTTCTCTGAATATTTCAATCAAAAGGGCTTCTCTAAATCACGACAAATGTTACGTACGTCTAATTTACACAAATTATTATTGAAATCACAGTTTTGTTCAATCATTCATAAAGGTCTCAATTTAAAAAGTTTTTACCACACAAATAAAAAAAATGGTGGGTCAAGTTTACACCGTCAATTTTATGCATACATTAAGAACAAACCGATATTATTGAACAATAATATCCGCAATAGATTAGACAATTAAAAAAAAATCAAGGCGGTACCTACATTAGATCTTAACCTACAGATTTGAAAAGCGACACTCATACTCTCAATCTAAACATTTAGAAATGAATCATAAAATCGTGAATTAATTATTTCTTGCGCTTACTACTCCTCAGCCTTCTTCTGTTGTTAACAACTGCAATGCTTTTGTTTCTTGATGATGTTTCTGAAAGTAGAATTTAAAAAATTATTAGAACTGTGTTATTAACTCTGACGCCTTGTACACAGCGTTTGTTTTTCTTTTTGTCATGGAACACTATTTAAATATCAAACTTTAAAAAAAAAACTTTATACCACTTACTTTTAGTTTCTTTAGGTGCAGTTTTAATTGGTTCAACAACAATTGTGACTTCTTTTTCATCTTTCTTAGTCAATTCTTCTTTCTTAGTTGCGACTTTCTTATTACTCTTAGATTTTGATCTACTTGTACACTTAGGAACTACTTCTGATTCAAATACTACAGACTTATTACTGTCAATGCTACCTTTCTTCCTAGTTACTCGAGAACTGGGTTTAAGGGGCTTCTTAGACCTCATCGATCTAGTACACCTTAGTTGGACCTGAACAGTTTCCTTCTTAGCTGATGCTTGCTGTTTCATGGCATCTAGCTTCTCTTTTGCCTCTCTTTTCTCTTTAATCCTGTACACTTTGATCATGGCTGGAGTGTACCCTTCTAGACCTTCAATTGGTTCTTCAGTTTCCTTAGGTTTCCCAGACACCTTCCTCTTAAATGCTGTGATTACGTCCTTCATAGCGTAAGTAGGGTTCAAGTTTTGTAAGTAGTCTTTTTGCATCAGCGGCGACTGTAGGTGAGAGTCACTGTTTTCTGATGCATTTGATAGTTTTCTGATCCTATATTTACACGTTTCGTCGTCCATATATTCTGTGTTCGCTGCCGCAGTGTTGCGCTCTCTGTTGCGAATGATATCTTCAGGGTTGCCAGCTAAAATTTCAGCCCAAGTAAATTGACGCGCTGACCCCATCAAATTACCGAACTTGCCGATGCTATTTCTGTGAGTTCGGACGCCTCTACGTTTTTTTACAATCTTCTTTTTCGATCGCAAGTTTTTAGGTGACAACTTTTTGCCAAGAATGTCATGTGGCATAAGTGTTTTTTTGAGACGGGCCACTAAATCGGCGTCGGAAATAAAGAAGTTGCGAGACGCGCAAGGCTTTCGAATGCCATCACTAGAAGTGTTCAATGTTTGCTTCAACAGTTCCAGTTTCAAGTCATTTTCAAGAGAACAGACATTTTCTCTCTCATAAGTTTTCTTTATTCCATTTCTGGCTAAGAAGCTCGGTGTTGTGTTCTTCATTCCGAATTTCTTAGAATAACACAGTTTGCGACTTATCGGAGACATAGGTGGTTCAATGAAATTGAGAGACACTTCTTTATCACAGGAATTTTTGAACAGTTCACTCTTAAATAAACTTCTACAATAGTCATAATCAGGTTTCTCAGTAAAGTCAAGACTTGTGACATATTCTAGGAATTTTTCCATGAATTGAGGATAGAATTCAGTCTTAAAACACGTTTTCAAAAGCAGTTTGATATCACTCATGAAGTTTTTCTTCAGAGCATGGACTAGTTCAGGCTCAGCCAGTAACTCTGTGGTCTTCCAAGGCAAGCTGCCAGTCAACCAGTCCAGTAAGTTATAACCAAGTGTTTCTAAATCTGATCTTCTGGAATGAGCTCCAATATGAGAATCTCTGGAACTATATTCCAGTGTGCCATCATGAGCCTTCCTGGCATCCATACCAAAATCCTTATGTTTTCCATCAGAGTCCAAGAACTTGGAAGCTAAACCATAATCTAACAAGTATATTTGTCCATTACTTTGAGATAAAACAGCTTCTCTGTATATTTCATTAATATTTTCTGGTTCACTGTCCTTCTTTTCCCTTGCATTACGTTTTCTAGTATCTTCTTCGAACTCTTTAGTGGTGCGAATTAAGTTTTTACCGCCAAAATCATCAAGAAGTTTTTGATAGGATTGGTCTGAGCATACGGAGCTAGTCATGTCTTCATAGTTAACATAGTTAGAAATCTGTCTGAGGTTGAATGCATGATGTCTGTGCAGCGTCCTACTGTCCCTGTCAGAGAGTATCTTCCTAAGCTTCTTTTTAACATTTGCAAGCCTTTTGTCATTATCATTTGTTTCCTCCGGACTCTTCGGCTCTTTGATGACAAAATCTTCATCATCGTAATAGTTGGAGGTCCTAGACTTTGTAGGCTTAGCCCTTCTATGTTTTCCTGTTAACACAGCCACCTCCTTCGTATCTTTTTGGAAAGACGGAGTTAGTTTTACAACGGGCACTTTCCCAATTCTGGTGCCATCGAAACCAAGCATTAAGTTGGAACTTTTTATATCAGAGTGTGTGTAACCTTGACTGTGTAGGTACTCCAACACATCCAGTATTTGTAATGCTAGTATTAGAACATTCTTAAGATCTAGGACTCTGGTTCTAGCAATGATTTTCTGTAAATCGACATCATAGCGCGGTAGAACAAGGAATCGGTATTTTGTTCCTGTGTTCTCATCTGTAAATGACCCACTGGCGATGTAGACAGGCATACCAATGCGTGTTTGCTTGTTTTCTAGGCGCCATGCTTTTACTGTTGACAAAAGAAATCAAATAAAAGTTCACCAATACATCAAAAGAACTGTCTATGTGTATGTTTAAAACTATTAAATCATATTATCTTTGAAATTGACCTTGTATGCTGTTGGAAAACTGATAATGTAATAAAGATTTAAACAAAAATCATAAACAATACTTTTTTTTCTTACTTTGTGTAGACTGTGCAGTTCTAATAAGACAGTGGATCTCGACAAACAAGGGTCCATTAGTGTGAGGTTCTATCTTCACTACATATCTTGCATTCAGTTTAGTGACATCTTTTTCAACTTCATCTGATGCCAAGTAGATCCTGCCAAAACTGCCTCTACCTGAAATAGAAAAAATAGTTCTATTAACATCATGTATTAAATCAATTGTTAGAGAATTTCGTCTATGAAAGTAGAGAGTAAATGACTATGTTTTATCATCATCATCTTCCTGCCCTTGTCCCGTGTTACTTGGGGTCAGCACAACACGTTTTTTTCTTCCATTCTGCCCTGCCACTTGTCATGCTACCACTAACTTCCTTTTCTTTCATATCACTCTTCACACAATCCATCCATCTTTTCTTTAGTCTCCCTCTCCCTCTCCATCCATCCACATGTAAACTCATAACTCTTTTAGTAACACTAAATATTATAAATCACTGTTTCATAATATATAATTATGTTGCTTTATTAGACAGAAACTATCCTAAAGGGTTGTATTTTAAATTGTTAACATAAATTGTATTCTATCCTTCTAAAGCTATGTTCATCATTGTCATTCCATACGAAAGATGTCCATAAGTGGACGTAAGCTACCCTCAAGAGTCACCAGTGTCTTTTTCTACTTTCACTTCTCCTGTCATATCACACTACCATTTACTCCCTTTTTTCTTATCATTATTCACACAAGCCTTTCTTCTTATTGACCTTCTTCTTCTCCATCTCATCATCATCATCATCATCCTGCCTTGTAAGAATCCCTTACCAATAAATTACTATGACTATGACTATTATAGTTTAGATTTAATGCGAGAACGCTCACACCATAATAAAAAATAAAAAATTCAAAACATTGTTCAAATTGTATTAAAAAGCGATCGGCTAAAGTTTTCTTTACTTTGTTAACACTGGTACATTGTTAAATCTTAAAACGGTTCGACAAAAATATGAATTTGTTAAATAATAAATCATCATCATCATCTTCCTGCCCTTGTCCAGTATTATTTGGGGTCGGCGCAACACGTTTTTTTCTTCCACTCTGCACTGTCACTCGTCATGCTATCACTAACTTCCTTTTCTTTCATATCAATCTTCATACAATCCATCTATCTTTTCTTTGGTCTCCCTCTCCCTCTGCTCCATCTATCAACATCTATATTAATGCCTCTTTCCATCAAATTTTATAAAATACTTACCTTATTTTTGTTTGTTTGTCCTGTGCTAAGTTACTACTAGTACTTAATAATATTTGTATAAAATAGATACTTTTTTTTAAACATGTACTGATTACATACTTTGTTCAAAACATAAATTGAAGATTGTAATCTGTACCTACTTAACACAAGTGCCAAGAACATACAATAATTTGTTTGTGTACCTATAACCTATGTTTTGAATTGTTGTTATAAATAGTTATTGTTGTTTTGTGTTCATAGTTCTAGTGAGACCAACTCTAAGTATGCTTAGAATATATGTATGCTTAGAAGTTATTGTACAACCCCAATCCCAGATGCACCTTACGTTTTAAAGAACATACTCACATATAAATTTTTAAAGTTAAAGTTATCCTTTATCATGAAATAATTGAAAGATGCTGGTGCCTGTGATACAATGTTTTTCATTAGTACAGGTACCAACGAAACTCCTTTTCTGTATTTACCTATTATTATATGCCAAATTGTTTTTGTCAATTGTATTTTCTGTGTATTTTTCTGTAATAAACTATTATTATTATTATAAAGAGTAAAGAACTATGTGCTGTTTAATCATAATAATATTTAGCTGTGTTGATTTATATTAAAAACATAGTAGTAGGCTAGTCAAGAGTTTAACAGAGAAATTATAGAGTAGGTATCCAACCTATGTTAATGAACAAGTCACAAGTTAAAAGTTGTTGATCTGGTTTTAAAACAAGTTTTCTCTAAGACATAAGCTGCTCATACATTCTTAGTACTTAGTATACTTTCCTATATTAAACTAAGTACTTCCTAACATTTGTTTTTGTAGTTTTAATGTCTTAAAAGCTGATAAAATTAACAATCCAGGTCCTAATTAAGCAATTATGTTGGAGGAAAGTGTTATATTGAAATTGAAGTGCTGTTTACACTGCATACTAATTAATAATAAGATAAATAAATAAATACAGATTTTAATTCATTAAACCCCAAGGGAATGCCGGCGTTCACTTGCTCATTGTCTTTCTATTGTGTCTCTAATTACAGTATTCGAAAGGTTAATAAGTTTAATTACAGTCAAACTATGAATTTGAACAGCATTATTATATAGTGGTATGAAGATAGTCTATTGTGATATTTACATAAAATGGTGTACCATTTACAGATATTTTAGAATTTAGGTAAAAATTTGCCAGTCTTTTGCTGTTAAAACCATTAAAACCTGTTTCTATCATTCAGAATGAAGCACCCTTGTAAAAAGGCTACATTCAGCTTTCATAACAACACAATCACTGCTAATACAATCACCAAGAACTCAATACAGGAATATCACCATCAGATAAGCAAATTATGAACCACTTATGACAATATGATGCATGTGTGAACTATGACTCGACTAGTAAATAGTTTAAATAATGCAAATAAACTCTTCACTTAGCATCGGCTATTTTAGTAGATTGCATCAGATGTGAAAACAGAAAAGACACTTTGTGCCTTTAATAACGAATAATGCCATATTATGTTGGAATACCCAGTTACTGGGTTTTGATTGTCAGACAGGCAGTCAGTCTATGTAAAAATACAGGATTAGTGCTACATCTGGTTAGACTGGAAGCCAACAATTTAGTTAGGAAAAGGTTAGGCAGATGATTATAAATAACATGCATCTAAAGGAAGTATTTATTAAAAAATAGTGGTATAGCCATTAATTTTTAACATGAATTTTATGTGAAAGACAATAGAAATTAGTCGAAGTAAAAATTACACAAGGAAATTAACTTTTTCAGCTACTTTTACTCACCGATAGGCTTTCCAATTCTCCATTTCTTTTGTAAGACATCAGTGAACACTATGCCAGGGGGCAAGGCCTCATCATCACAGAAACTAACATCCAGGCTTGGAAGCTCCTCGACGGTCTTTGTTTTCTTTTTAGGAGGCAACGGCAGCTGCACTAATTCAGTTCCTCGTCTAGGCATTGCGAATACATCCAAATAATTGTAATAGAAATATTTCTACGATCTCTTTTGTAATTATGTTTTTAATGACTGCAACCGCGAACGAACAGCTATAAATAAAAACACAGTTATGTAAAGTTGTTGTCTAATCTAATAAAGTCTAACGTGCACAACAATGTGACGATAAAATCAAATTATCCGTTAATTTTTACTCCCAAGTGCTCACCTTCTCATAGCTTCGTGACCGAATAAACGTAGATTCGCGAATCACTTTGAGTAAAATTTCATTAACATTAAACAATTACATTGAAAACCGTCCACATAAAAGTATTTTGTGATTTATTAATGCAGTACCTAACAAAACTAAATTAGCAGGAATAACAACTGATCAAAATTCCGCCATGTTGTTTGTGTTAATAGAGAGGGACTAATGTGGTTTGTTCTAGAAAATGAAAGTTAGTCGATTTTCAGTCATAAAAATAAAACTTAGTTAATTTGTCCATTGCGCATTTGTTTAAATCTTTTTTATTTCTTGCTCAGTTTATAGTATATTTATGTGCATAGTGTTATTTCGTACGCATAACCTTTTTGCATATTCAAACTGTTCGTGTTCGTGCTCAAGCGATATCACTTGAGCGAGTGGATTCACAGATGATTGATGGATGACAGTAAAGCGTCGACCAAGTCTAAGGGAGACTTTGCACGATCAACCTAATATCATTTCATTACGTGATATTATATTGATCGTGTAATTTTTTGTTTCTCAAATTGAAACATTATGCTAATTTTCTTATTAAAAATTGAAGATTTTGGTGTAAAACGAGACTTTTCGAAATTGTTCATTTTGTGAACCAGAATAAATTACATCTTTATTTAGGTTGATTAACTTTGTCAAACTTGTTAAAATTAAAAGAATATTTCTATAATATTATTATTATTCATAATAATATTACTATTGAGAAAAAATAATAAGTTTAAAATGTAGACTTTCCTATAAGTACTGGTTTTGAAACTAAGATTATCTGACTGAACCGAAACTAGATCTATCATCCAAGGTGGGGTCTAAGATGATCTATATGGCTTAGGGTACGGGTACGTATATCAGACAAATCTATTCAACCCGCAGCAATCGACTAAGCAATCGATTCCTCATCTCTATTTCCAGAGATCAATGCCCGGTTCTTTTACTGCACCGATAAACTATTTTTATGTAATCCGCTGAAAAACACGGAAGCTAAAAAACTCCAAACAAAACATAATGCCATTTGCGCTTTAATTCTTAGTTTCATTTATAAGACAATATAATTATAATTTTGATTCATAATCATAGGTTTAGGTTCAGGCTAGCCTTAGAGAAAACTAAGTGCTAAAACTGACAGCCCTCATAATTTAAAGTAAGTGTTTAAATTGTGAGCGCTAAATTATTAAAATTTTCAAACAATTTCTATTAAGCAGTTTTTTAGAGGCAGTCAAAACAGATTAATTGGCGAAGCCCTACGCAATTATTTGACTGCAGGCAGGTATTTACATAGCCTACTTACTTATCTAGATCATTTCATTTGATAAGGGGCTATCCTGGTTTGTGACGCCTACTTATCTTGGTGCAGTTTCATAACGATGTGCAGGAAACTTCCACAGAGATTATGCTTATTAGTAAAGCAAGCAAAGCAAAGATAAACTCAAGTGAAGCTTGCACAGCGAACGTCGACGGGATGGGTGTGCGAGCAGCAAGAGCGAGAGCCAACGAAACGCAGCGGCAGCGCAACAAACTTTTTCATTCACGAGTCGGTTGCCGAGCGTGAGGCTGCGCGTTTCGTTGCCCCGCTGTGGCGGAGTATTGAACGCGATGTTTTTTTGTTTATCAACAAACAAAAAATGTAACCATTTGTGTTTGGTGACATAGAAATAAAACAATTTTGTGTTTTTATTACTTTCACGTTGTTCTTTTTTCAAAATGTTGAGTTAGCGCAGCTTGAAAACAGTGTTTGAAGATGGAAGGTGCGAACGGTGATTCTGATCACTCTATGACTTGGGAGGACTTTTTCGGTAAGTAAAATTATTATGAATAATTCTAATCGAACATAGAAATACCGTTTTAGTTTCACTTCAGTGTTCCGAATAAGTTAAACAAAGAGTCAAAGTCAGTGCTCTACTTACGACGTGTTTTTAAAAAGAAACAAAACAAAAAGTTTTTGCAATGTTTGAAACTCCACGATCGTGAATTTCCCGAGGCGGGAAGATACTGGTTTGGCTCAGCATTTCCACTTAAGGCGTGTGTGGATTGCGTTGCCTGCAGAGTAGGTAGGTACCTAGCTAGGCTTGCATCAAGCTATGCGGTATTAACTTCTACGTGATCAATCATTCTGAGCATTGAAAACACCCAGAGTATGTTGGCTGGTGATAATGATAATTTATTATTACGTAGGTAAAAAAAGAGATAAAATAATTACATTAGTAAAAAATGTACCGTCAGCAAAAAGTAGTCGACTGAAATAGTTTTTAAATTGAAACTTAGGTACAATAGGTACCTACTTGCCTACCTTGCTGGGAACGTTCGAACGTGTTACCATACCAAGGCGCTGGAACGCAAAGGGCAAGTAAAGGAACACAGATGGGTTTTAGCTAATAAAAGTCTGACACTCCCTTGCCCAGAGCGAGAGAAGTTATTAGATAATTTCCCATCGCTCGTGAGGAGGTAGGTAGGTACCTACTTCTCTACCTACTCACGAGCGTGATTCCAAAAGTTCTATATTAAACATGGTTTTAATTTGAGGGTTCCGTACCCTAAGGGTAAAAACGGGACCCTATTGCTAAGACTTCGCTGTCACCAGGCTCCAATGCAACAAACGAGTTTTTTTTTGCCGTTTTTTTTATTGCTGACGGTACGGAACCCTTCGTGCGTGAGTTCAACTCGCACTTGGCCGGTTTTGTTAATATACCTACTCACTGCACTACATTCATGATTTGATACAAATTGAAAATTAATGTTAATTTTTTTGGTTTAATAATACTAATTTGAGCTTTTTGGGATCGCATGTTTCGTTCCGAATTGGGCTATTAATATCAAACGTGATAATAATAGGTTTGTGTAACAATATTACGGGCAGCTATTATTATTACAAACGAGCTGTTCTCGTGTATAAAAAATATTAAACAGTCGACTATAGTTTAGGGACTTACGTCTGTCTGTTCGTTATAAACTCAAAAACTACTAATCGGATTTCCATGTGGTTTTCACTGATATAGCACAGCATAGTCGGCCTTATAATGTTCCCACTGTTGGGACTCAGGCCTCCTCTCTAGAAGAAGGAATGGGCCGTAATCTACCTCGCGGGCCCAGTGCGGGTTGGTGGATGTTCCATGTCTTCGAATTTTTGGTTCTAGGACATGCCGGTTTCCTCACGATGTTTTCACTGTGTTGCACTTAGTAAAAACCACATGGCAATTCGATTGGTAGTTTTTGGGTTCATAAGGAAGCTTTAGATGTATAATACATGCATAAAATTATAGTAGAGAAAAGCCGAGAATTTCAAAAATTATTAACGCCCATTCGAACTTGGGTCGGCGATAGTTTCTGATACTTTTTTACTTTTTAGCTACGTTTTGGGAACACATTCATTGTGCGTATAGCTAAGGAGTGGAATTCCTTGCCGGAATGTGTGTTTCCTGATAGCTACAACCCGGAAATATTTAAGTCAAGAGTGAATAGGTTACTTCTAGGTAAGCGCGTTCCATTGTCGACCGCATTGTCGCTTTCCATCAGGTGAGATGCAAGCATAAAAAAAGCTACCTATTTCAGAGTTATTGAATACTATAGAACCTATTTTTGATCATCTAGCTCAGCAAAGAGTTTTGCTGCACTCTTATCTCCACTGGCAATGAGGCCGATAAAAGGATGCATTTTTATCTTATTGAAGGTTCTGGAAGAAAGACGTAACGGAAGATGCAGCGTTGGAAGGCCTCTCAAGTCTCAAGGTGGACCGATAACTTAGTGAGAGTCGCGGAAATCCGATGGATGCGAGACGCACAGGACTGGTCGTTATGGCGACACTTGGGGCAGGCCTATGTCCAACTGTGAACGTCTTTTGGCTGAATGATGATGAATGCCAGGGGCGCCGACTTTTAGAAAACCTCATGGGTGCTCATGCTCATTTGATGGCCCCGAAAAAGTGGCGAAGTGTGAGAAGAGAAATGCACACTGACCGACCGACAAATAAATAAATATCTTACTTACATACTGCGTACTTAATTACTAATTATGTTTGATAAAAATATAAAATGAAACCATTATATAAAAATAAAATTAATTTTTATTATCAAGAAATATTATAATTCATACGTACCCTAAAAAAAGCGATTAAGTACTGATCTGTTTCTTGATATCTATTCACAGGGGTCCTCAGCACCCACTATTTATTTCTCATGGGTACTGGGTGCTCGAGCCCCCGAGCACCCACGCAGTCGGCGCCCCTGTTGAATGCCTTTGGAATCGAAAACTACCGTGACAAATTGTCCAAACATTGCTCGATTTGTTACTTTACTCCAACAACCTATCGTCAATATTTAATACTAGAAACCGGAGTCAAATCGCTCTAGCTTCTTAAACTGGTTGCAGACTGTCTACTTACACGTTTAGTTTATTTTATGATAACACTAAATACATAAAGTCTCAAGGCACCAAGGTGTTGCCATAAAAAAAAAATCTGGGTAAGAGCGAGTCGGAATTACGCACCGAGGGTTCTGTACAAACTTACTTATGTAAATAGTTCGAATATCGAGTCGAGAATTTAAAATTTATCTACGCTACTATTAGAGGTAAAGTTTGTTTTTTTATCTGTAGGAGGAAGTATTTTGAATGTATTACGAAACATTTTTCACCGATAGTAAGCTGCTTTATTCCTGAGTGACATATCCTATATTTTATGTACGCGGGCGAAGCCGCGGGCAAAAGCTAGTTATTTTGTAATGAGTTTACATTACAAATAACTAACTATGCGGCTAAAAACTAAGTTACAAAACACTTTTCACTCTTTTTCCTTAACCTGTGCTATAAAGCTTTGCTTTTTGCCTAACTTCAGGATTGTCATCGGGCACAACCCTATAAGTTTTGATTTCCTCGCAAGTGTCAAAATATGCACATAAACGGAGTATAAACGGCATTATCTTTAGATTGCGTTTACTTACAAGTTTGATTTTTGCATTGTTCTATGGGGTAGCTGATTAGAGTATTTTGATATTAATTTCAGCTTAATACCTCTTCGCGTTCCTGAGAAAAAAGGTCTTGAAAAACTGTCAAGTGATCTTATTTGTGTTCCATTTTTAACGATTGAGGTACGAAACCCTAAAAATATACCTATAATTTTCTTTGCCACTTTGTAATGTCTACGGTAGAGTACCAGCCAGCGGTTTCACCCGCGTAAAACTCGATTTCTCCATACAAATTTCCAACCCCCGTACATCTATATAAATAAAAGCGAAATACCACTCGCTGATTATCACAAAATCTCAGAAATTAGTAAAACCTATAAACTTAAAATTTGGCAGGTAGGGTTTAGACATCCGCTAAGAATGGATTTTACGACGGGGGTTGGAAGTTTGTATGGAGAAACCTACTTTTACACGGCCGAAGCCGCTGGCAGAAGCTAGTATATATATATGGATAAAAGTGCAAAACATGAATGACATTTTTCAAACCCACTACTAAATCTTAAGTTAACTAGTACGCGGCCACCACACGCAAACTAAAGTAGGTCTTAATTTAAGTACTAGTTATCGTGAAGAAGGCCACATTTAATCTATGACTCACTAGACACGCAAGATGAGCTTCGGATCAGTGACGATACTTCAACGCAGTCATTATACTCAGAAAATATCTTTAATTATGTTGTATAGCTTTATAATGAGTTATTGAGTAACATAACACACATGTAAGCAAACATAATAACCATTTATCTCTCACAAGAATGTAAACGCGACTGATAAAAACCGTCTGAAGTCATGAACAGTCTTTAATAACACTACCTGTTAACTATAGACACAAAGAGACACCTTACAAACAAAACGGATTAATCAACTTCATTGTGTGACATTATTCTCAAGATGGAGGGAATCAGTGCCGCCATTGTACAACTGAATTAATGGCGGGCGCTTCCGTAGAACGCAGCCGTTGCGCCGGATGTTCGATTAATTTGAAATTCGACAGTTGGCGCCTTTTACGATGAAGGTTTGATATCAAATGAGCCGATGATTTTATTACAAGTCTCCTTCGTTGAGCTCGTGTCTAAGTAAGAATAGCCTTGTGGGTCAATTTTCAAGGTTTAGTAAGTCAGCCTCCGAAAGCACATTAAGCTGTTGTTTTGCGGTATTGTTCAAGAGAGTTATCGCGGCCCTTAAAGCGCAAAAAACAATTGAGGTAACAGGTGGATTTTAGTCAGTAAAAGACTGATACTCGCTCTCTAGCTCCACCCGGAGCGGTAGAAGGAGCTACGTAAAAAAGCTATTGTTTTCAACTGTCATTTCTATTTTTTTGACTCTTGTAGCTACCAGAAAATGTAACTCCAGCCTTGCAGTTGCATTCAAACGATGCACGGAATCAAAATCTAAGCATTTATTTCAAATAAACCATTTACAGGCTTTTGAATTGTCAAGAAGCAAGCCAATAAAAAAAAAAAAATGATGCTGATTGCACATTCCAAAGCGTATTATAGATCTCTATGGAGAAGAATGTGCAAGAAACTCCATGTACACTTTTAGTCATGTTATGTATTACAAATATATCGGTTACATGTTTCTTGAATAAAAGTGTACCCAATGTTTATTTGTTGTGGTTGGTAATTTATTTGTGCTCAATCATTATTGCATTCAAATCTTATGTCAGAAGCGCGTCATTTTAAACGCCCTTTCTCTAGTTTGTGCTGTCATTTTGCAAACATCATTGTTTCTCAATAGAAACAATTGCGTGTATAAAAATAACACGAGATCCGAAATATCAGTCGATGAACTCAGCAATATTCAACTAAATGGTGATACGGAGATTGTTGATACAGAAATGTTGCACGATGTTCCTCACGTTTAGAAAACATAATTTGCCAAACCTTTTTTCAATTTAAAAGTCTGACACTCTTGCTAACCCACTGCGGGAGAAGTTCATCATCATCATTTCAGTAGAAAGACGTCCAGTGCTGGACATAGGCTTCCCCAAGTGTCTATCGCATTTCTGCGACTCTCACCAGTTATTTGATGACTTCCCACCCAAAAATCTTCCAGAATCCTAGTGTAAACGGAATCAGCTGATCATACCATTTTCAGGAGCGATTGCCTATTGAACCTCTACAACCCTTTGACTTCTAGAATAAACCCTTAACAGAACCAAAAATTCTAGGACATGTATTGTGGTCAATAATAATATACGATTTTCAGGGATCTACGCACGCGTCCCGTTTTTTGTCTGATCGGGACGCTAAATGTCCCGATAAATCAATAAATTTATTAAAAACCATTATTATTACCAAAATTTAACATGATTGTATTAAATAATGAACTAAATCCAATCGGACCCAACACTAATCGTGACCTATGATTGTGACGTTCGTATACTAATCTGCAATAGACCCTGCGTGGTGCATTACGGCCCGTTTCGCCTCACAGACAGGCCTTTGTCTCAGTGGAAGCGGTATAGGGCTGATTTTGTTAATGCACCACTGCACTGGCTTAATAGTGAGCCTTAGACTTGGTTCATTATTTATTTCAATCGATTTTCTACAAAGAAAAGTTCTAAGTCAGGAAATTGGTTTTCTACGGTGGCACCTATCTATCACACTTAATTATCGAATTTATCATATTGCAGATAATTATCCAAAATGGAGGAATTGTTTTTTTTTTGTTGGGAAATCATTAAATAACTTCTAGCGAGAGGGAGTTTCGGACTTGCTAAATCCACCTAGTTTTCTTTAGTTGCCTTTTGCGTTCCTGGGCCACGGTAACTGTTTCGAACAATCTCGCAGAATGGATCGCCTAAAACCAATAAGAATAGGAGAAAAGTAATTTATTAAAAAATGGACATAGCTTGGAATACATTGAATGAAGATTACTTGTTATTTGTGTTAAAGAAAACCCGGATCCTCGACGGGCAGGAAATGTAACAGAAACTCAATAAATGACCAGGTGTTTTGTATTTCATCAATGAGGCAATATTTGAAACACGTGTCTACCATTTATCATTCGCTGTCGTTTCAAATATACAGAAACGTGACGTAAATACACGTATTAAATAAAACTGTAATCACGGCACCATATTTTAGTAATGAAGAGTAAATATTATTGAAGAGAACTTAAGTATCGAGCAACCAACGTTTGATATTTATTTGTAAAGCTTCTGCAGAAACCTCGCTAACATAAGCCAGATGCACTCAGCAGACTAATTCACGTTTTACAAATAATACTCCATCAGAATTTACTTCAGAGTTCGAATTCATCTATCGACCTACCATAATTGCACCATCTTGAATCTTCATAGCTATAGGAATAAAGAGTCTGAGGGTCTGGTAAAACGTTTTTCAAACGCTACTGTTCGAAAGAGTTATCGTTGCTTTGGAATGCAAAGGGCAACTGAAAATGGGTTTTAGACAGTAAAAGTCTGATAGCCTCTCGCTCTCAGAGCCGGACAAAATATTTGATGATATTCAACATAAAAAAGAGGTAGTTCCATATCTAGATACAAGCTATATAATTAGGTAAATGATACCTACCTTAGATTACCGTGAGGTGGCTGGTAAACTACCAACAAAAGCATTTCCAAGGAGGGTTAGTGTCAGGCTGGCGGCCGACTGTAAAAACTAACCAAATATTTTTGAAACATTTTCGGTTAAAAAACGTGTTACGCCGACCTCAAATATGAACAACATAATGGGCAAAGGGCAGGATGATGATGATGATGATGTTTACGATTTTTGTCTATGCCCTGTGTCCCACAGTTCTTTCACCCCGTACAACATCGTTGCCATTTGCTGAAACGATCGTAAGTTCTCGTTTTTGTATTCTGGTTCTTATTACAATAGAATTACAATAATATAAACCACACAATGATCAATTAAAATACCAGCAACATTCCTATAAGAATGTCAAGTAGGTCTTGTAAGTCCTAAGGAGTGTCATGCGATTCGCGTTGATGAATCAATACTGCTGCAAATATTGAGCTAGTACCTAAGGCATTGTCTGCGATCGTTAGTCACTTACTTGTGCAATCTATTGTACACGTACCTTAGCTTTTGGTGGCTAAGTATTGCGACAGTAACTTTATAACAATTGTGAAAGCTTCAATAAACGTAAAAAAAATATTTTGGCGGCAAAACCATTTTGACGTTTAGTCGATTTTAGACCTTTAGCTGCCACAGCATCACTGTAAAAAAAAACAAAGGAATAGACAATAAAGCAACCAAGAAGGAAACTCTCCAATCTGCTGCTCATTACCATAAACAAAAGTTAATGATAAGTTTCCATCTTGAAACACTAAGCGGAAATCGACGCGCGCTGTTGCGCGAGTGCACTTAGTGCATGAATATGAAGGGGCCACGTCTTTGAAGTCTAGACGAAGTGGAGAGTCTGTATACCGTATCTGTGCTCTCTATCAAACCTATACAATTTGTTTAATCAACTGTCTGGAGGTAACACAAAGCGAACGATCGAACGCTACGAGATGGAAGTCTAACTCTGTTCTGTTTATAAACATTGTATGAGTAACCGATTGTAAACTTTGTTTGTAATAATGTTATTAATATTTTGTAAGTGGTACCGATTGCCTAAGAGGCTAAAATTATTTCGTACACGTAGGTGCCTTATTCAAAAGTGCATATGAAAAAAATATTTGTAACTTCAAGGAAGCTTCAATACCTATTAGGATAAAAATGATAAAGTATATTCAGAGTTTAAGTCAAATTCATGCCAGATTAAAAAAAAATTACAAAAGAAGTTATGGACAACATAACAAAAAAAAGACAACAAGTTTGCAAGGACATCTGGCCACTAAGGCCACTACGACTAAATAAGTAATAAATAACGTTATATTAAGAGAAATATGTTGAAATTAAGCAAACACCTGAGGGGACATAATAAAGGAGGATAATAAATATGAAGATGAAACGCATCTTTCATTTCGTTGGCTAAGACCGCTGGCGCCAGCGGTTTCCTGCAGCCGACCGCGTTTCAGATTGCAATATCAGAGTCGGTTTATTCGAAAATCTTGGATCCAATGTTGGCAGGATAAAACAATTAAAATTGACCGATTGATTGATATCTTCATTTTCTGAGATGATAGTATACTATACTATTCCTGTATCTGTCACTTGTTCCAGAAAAAGATATTTGTCACATCTTGAGTGTTCTAAGTTTTGGTTATGTGCTACCTCTATAGGTACTTTTTTGTTGAGGTTGGCAAATCTTCATGCATACCTTCTGTCACGGTAGAAAAATTTGTATGCCAGATTTCTACCGAACATTATAAACTGTTGAATTGGTCACCAATGCCACATTTGTGATAATATTGGTCCCAATCTTAAGCAACCACTAAGGTTGGCCCAACATTTGATGGAGTAAATCGAGTGTTGTATGCCATGTGTCGCAACCCGAGTATCAAGTTAATCGTCAGCAGTGGTGCGTTCGCGCAGCCTTATGAACGATTAGGGTTGGCAGAGACAAGACAAGCGACATTATTTAGGCGAAGGCATTGTCAAAATGTAAAAAACGCTATCGACATATCACTTAATTAATCTTGGCATTTCGGAAATTCCAACGAGCTCATGTCCAAGACACACAAAACCCGAACAAGCCATACATTTTACTCAGACTTTTATTAGGTAAAAATCCTTTAACATATTGAGGGTATTTAGTCTAATTTTTAAACTGAAATATTTATTGTATGAAAATTCTTATCTCATCATAAAATATCAAAAATTTTAAGGAAAATACAAAAAAAAAAGTTGAGCAGTGGTGGCCGAGTGGTAACGGCCCCGACTTACGAATTGTAGGTCGCGGGTTCAAACCCAGCCAGGCGCATTACTTTATGTAATTTATTTCATCATCACTGCTCTCAAAACGGTGAAGGAAAACATCGTGGAGAAATCGGCATGTCCTAGAACCAAAAATTTGAAGACATGTTACATTCACCAACCCGCACTGGGCCCGCGTGGTGGTTTACGGCCCATTCTCTCTCCCAGAGAGAGGAAGCCTGAGTCCCAGCAGTGGGAACATTATAAGGCTGATTATGCTATTGTACAAAAAAATTAAATGATTCACTCGCGATTTCTGAATAAAGCATTTGAAATTGAGTATTTTTGTCAAATTCTGATAATCTGTCATAATTTGGCATTAAAGTAGGTTTTGAGTAGTTCTTAACTCAAAATACTGAATTCAGAAATCGGCTCTAAGTCTTCTTTCTATGGTAAAATGTTAAAACACGTTAGTTTTTTATTATCGACTGACATTAGTTCACACATAGTTACAGATAGAGCGCTGCCTTTACCTAAAGGGAAACCTTTTTTTAGTATTTGTTATCATAGATTAACATAAATAGGTTAATAAAAGTGGACCGGCCGAACAACGTTTAATTTGGCCAGACCCGCATCCAAAAAGCCTACTATGTCCGACTTTATTAGGACTACTGACAACCCTATAGATCGACTATGACTGATGACGCGGATACGCGACTCTGACATGACATAGTTAATACACTAGCAGTTTAATGTAACTGATCGCCTTACTAATTGTAGTAGATTTAACTTAAACGTAACTTAAACAGTTTCGTTTGCGTGTAATTTACGTCTACTTCGAAGAAATTACGTTTAGTCAGTAACGTAATCTCAGGACGGGTTTGGAGTAGACGTTATTTATTTTTTTACTGTTCGGCAACGGCTTTGGCCTAGGCCGCAAAAAAAAGTTTCAAACAAAACGTGCTTGTTACAAAAACTATCGGTAATAATGACTCGGAAAGAATTCGTTAAAATTAGAGTACCGCAATTGATAGGTATTTGATTCTTTTTTTAAATTATTTGTTTTAAAATGAACTTTAAAATTAAGGAGGTTATACCTTTCAAATCTGGTGGAAGGGGAAAAAATCAAGTAACAGAAAAATAGTGCCCAAACTGAAATGTGATGTCAGCGCCTTTAGGTTACACGCATACGAATGAGGTAGCAAGATATTCCCACCATGCCCCCCTTTTCCATAGACCAATATTTGAACTGTCAATTGCTGCTTCTTAAAACAACTAATTTTGACGCTGATTTCAGGTAAGGATTTATTTTTAGTGTTATTTCTTGTTTAGTACAAATATTGTACAAAAATAACCACAGGCACACCCAATTAGACTTAATGAAAATCTGATTCGATTCGTAAAATACACAAAGTTAATAATTAACATAATAAACTTTATAAGGAATCACTAAACGTGTCTTAAATTCAATACCAGGTCATAATGTCAACTTGCATGAACAAAACGCAGAATAAAGAGCCTCTCCACATGTCACAGCCTAGCATTAGCATAATGATAGGTCACACTATCCGACCTGTTTGGTAATCACAGGTATTTATTGCAGAATAGACCCGCTATTGTTGTACTGTTATGTGGTAGGCTGTGTTTCGTCAGGGTAGTGACAAAATCAACGTAATGACTTGTATTGGCGATTTGTGATTGGAATTGTTGCGACAATTTGAAGGAAGTGAGAGTTGCGACTTTCGACTTTAAGACAAACGTCAAATGGGGCATCTAGAAATATATTTTTTTTAATCTTTCTTTCTGCCTAGTCTTTGTCCTATGTTGAAATCGGCTTCCAGTCTAATCAGTTGCAGTTGGGGGAACATTTTACCAGCTCACTTTGAGGAGAAACGTGTAGAGTATTTAATTTATGACAGTTCCTTCCTGAATAAGCTCTTAATAGACCATGTCTTCACCATCAACGATTGCATCCCCGCTTACCATCAAGAGGGATCGCAGTCAAGCAGATAGTCAGTCGCATAGATTTTATCATTTAAAAAATTCGTGGGTAATTTCACTCATCGATCTCCACAAAAATTGGTTCTTCTCTTGCATCCAATTTGCATCAACGATTCGACGACCCACTTAGGCTTGTCATAACAAAATGGTCAAATACATTGAATCAACGTCAGGGCGGTACATCAATAAACTTCACTCTAAAATACAATAAATAAACATTAGGTAAACTTTTGGATCGTGCGTCGTTGCAAGACTGAGTTACATTTTCTTGCTGCTACAAGAGTCAAAAAAATATATATGACAGCCGGTGACAAAGCTTTTTTACGTGGGAAATCATCAAAGGACTCCTACTAAAGGTTCCAGGTGGAGCTCGAGAGCCAGTATCAGACTTTTACTGACTAAAACCCAGCTGCAGTGGCGTAACTATATCATGTGAGGCCCGTGAAAAGGGCCCCAGAAAAATCATCACGTACTCACATTGTGATTTAATTTTAATAAATTTCGGACAGGGGGACCCATCGAACCGGAGGCCCGTGGCATGTTGCCAGCCTTATCACCCTATAGTTCCTCCCCTGCCCACCTGTTCTCCCTCAGTAACTTTTGCGTTCTAGGTCCGGGGTAACTCTTTTGAACAATTCCGCAAAACAACGGCTTAACGTGCTTTCAGAGGCACGGAGGCACGCAGTTGTTAAGCCTCGACAATTTGTCTTAGTAAGTGTCAGGTATGTCAGACTGTAACCCACCCGTATTTACTCAGTTGCTCTTTGCGATCCAGGCCCGCAGTGATTCTTTAGAACAAACCCGCATACGTAGTTTCTCATACCCAGTTATTTCTCATGGCGATATGGGCTGGGCACGCCATAATCATGGCGGTAATAATATCATAATATTCCACAAATATCACACTACGCTGTCTAGTCCCAAGCTAAGCAGAGCTTGTGTTGTGAGTACTAGACAACTGATAAACATACTTATATATTTCTAAATAAATACATATTATAGATTAATTTCACCCAGACACAAAACAAATGATCGTGCTCATCACACAAACACTTGTCCTGGGTGGGAATCAAAACCACGACCTCCGGCATAGCAGTCAGGGCCACTAAACACAAGACCAACAGGCCAGTAATGACGTCACGGCGTCGTTATCTTCTGCATGACGTAGGTCCTCGCCGGACATGGTAAGTTCGGGAGGTTCCTGCACCGGATTCAGGAAGAAGAAACGCCCGGGTGTCACCATTGTGCGGACCACCCAGAGAAGGGTTAGTCAATAAAAGTCTGACACGCTCTCCCGCACCGTCCTAAAGCGAGAGAAGTCATTGGATGATTTCCCACAAAAAAAAATACCCAGTTATTTATTTTATACAGCCTTTACTTCAAGTAAACTATTAAGTTTACAGCCATAAAATAAGCGATACATCTCAAGAAACCATATTTTTATTTATTACTTCTGGTACTTAATTTCGTAGACTGTAAAGCACGTTTAAAATAAATGGCAGCGATCTCGAACCGGTGTGTAAGTGTTTCGTAATAATTGCAAGATTACTGCTCAGGTTGATACCGACTTACAAGTTTTCCTGCCAGGATGTACGCAGAGCAATCATTTTGTTAATTAAACCTTTAATGAACACCGTGTTTAAACGATTGAGTAGTTAAATAAGTACTGTAGTGTTTTGGCTTGTTCTGTAATTTATCTTATGTTGTTATTGACACTGATTTTTAATTAAAAAATATTTCAGCAGGATCAGAGCACATAACTGGCCTTTTTTGAGGTGGGAAATCACCAAATTACTTGTCCCGCTCTGGAGTGAAACGAGAGAGCGTGTCAGACTTTTACTGACTAAGGGCACATTTTTTTAGTGGGAAATTTTGCGATTTTGTGTGTGGGATAATTTTTTGTTAGTGTTTTTCTGGTGGTTTTAAAAGTTGAATCTAGTGGTAAGTTAGTGTAACTGTTGGCAGACGTCTTCACACAGTCTTGTCGCAGACAAGTCTGCAACGTCGTAAACAAGTCTGTGACGTCGTAGACAATTCCGTCTAAGACAGTCTTGTCTCAAGTCTCAAGGGCTCTAAAACTCACCTGTGTACTTAAGGATAGCCGCACATCGACCACACGCGACATTTACAAACGCTGCTACGAGATGCTAGATGCGGCCACAAAGAAAGCTGAAGCGCGCGGCAGCCACTTGTGGCCGGTGGCTACTACTTATTTTAACCATTTTTAATCTCGATATCTTTTTTGATAATTTATATTGGAAAACAACACGAAATACTGATTAATCACGAAATCTCAGAAACTATAACACCTACAAACGTAAAATTTGATATGTAGGTTCCATAAAGGTTGTAGACATCCACTAAGAACGTTTTTTACGAAACTCCACCCCTAAGGGGGTAAAACGGGTAGCAGAAGCTAGTTATAGATATTTAGCTAGTTACATTACGTCTTATAAATTTGCTGTGGAGTGGTAGAAGATATGCATCATTTGTGTTCAATATGAGGCCGATAGGAGTAAGTTGTTCAGGGCTTTGAAGTTGAACAAGAACAATATAGGTACATTCCACCAAATATTAAATAAGCCGACTTCCAATGATGCGAAAAAATTGTTCGACTTTATGGCCCTGATCCATTGATCTCGTGTAATAATTGTCTTAGGGTACGATGGGACTGACATACGCTGTGCGTTATAAAAGTCGCTAATTTTTTAAAGAAATAAATTAAAAAAAAATGCTGTAAAAGTAAAATAAAAGAGAAACCGTTATTCATATTTATAGTACCTACTTATATCGCGAGACATACATAACTGATTCTTTTTTTGTTTGTTTTTGAACGGCACTTTAGCACATCGGCTTACCTAAGCTTTATGCTGAACGAACATTCAGCCACACTAGCTGGTTACCTAAGCTTCATTTTACATGTTCAACTGACTGTGTAATCGCATAGCCCCTACTATGATGTCTCGTTTCCATCATAGTTACGCAGGAAGGCTGTTCTTTTATTTAATATTGCCCAGCTCCTGCTAACCTCTTCGCCCGCGTGTTTTTTTTTTACCGTTAATTCAGAAGTTTAACTTTTTCATAGCTTCAAGGGATCGCAGACTTGAGTATATTATTCTATTTATAGTTCCCGAGATAAAGGGTCTTGACAGACAGACGGATAATAAAGTGATCCTATAAGGGTTCCGTTTTTTTCCTTTTGAGGTACGGAACATTAAAAATTGTCTGAAGGGAACATACTCCCGAAATAAAAAGTATCCTAGGTGCTATAGTGTCATTACATGTTCAACCTAGCCTAGACTGCGATCCTACCTGATGGTATAATATGCATTTCATCTAAACTCGTTCAGTCATTTTTTTGAGTCCTTTTTTTTCAGTTGGAAAAATCAGCTAATGACAAATTCCGCTCTTGTGCGTAGCGAGAGATAGTGTCAGATTTTACTGACTAGAAAACCACTCCTATTCCTTCGTTGCCTTTCGTACCAGGGCCGAGTCTTCCTCGCAAAATCAGACCCTTGGCCCCAGTAGGCTTCGACCCTGTTGGCCCCTACGGTTTGCTGTGATCTCATTGAGGCGCGCGTGGAACAGCACGCGCCGTCGACGATTTTGGCTTGGTCTGGACGGTTACCGGACGGTCGGACGGCGAGCTACCCATTGTTCGTCATTCGAGTGCTCATAAATAGTGTGATAGACTACTATCTCACCTGATGGAAAGTGACGATGTGATCGATGGAGCAAACTTTCCTAGAAGTAACCTCTTCATTCTTGACTTTTAAAAACACCGAGGTTGTAGCTATCAGAGAACACAGACTCCGGCATGGAATTCTTAGCTACTCTTCTTGAGCTTAGGTAGGATGTCCACCATGTACCTCTATGAACAAGAAATTGTGCTATTCGTAGTGAATAGCTCCGTCTCTCTCTCTCTCACTCACAGCAGAACGATAAAGGCAATGGTACATCATAGTAGGGGCTCTGGTCATCTGCAGTCTGTACTGGACAACGATCCTACTGTCCTTACTAGTCACGGCATTTTAAACTTTATCTTGTAAAGTTTAAGGTTGGATTTATATTAATGATGGCGTTACAGTGCATTGTAGCGTGAAAGTAAGTGTAGGGGCATTAAGTAAGCGGATTGCAAGGGCGATAAGCGGTTTGTGATTAAGTGTTGGTGTCGCTGTCTAATTTTATTTCACTGTGACCGTTGCATGCTATCTTTATCTATCGCCATTTTCAACTTGCTTTTATATAAAACAAATCTTTTACTGCGATTTTTCTTCAGTTTTTCCTAATTTCAATAAAAACTTTGCATCGTTATAGCATTACTTTAGATACGTAATCAAACTAATAAGCTGAAGAATTTGTTTGTTTGAACGCGCTATTCTCTGGAACTAATGGTTCAATTGGACACATTGTTTTAGTGTTGGAACCGGATAGATTTGTCTAGAAAAGTTATAGGCTATGTAACATTGACGCACGGGGACAGAGCAGCGCGGGAGAAACAGCTGTGGACAGCCAGTCACATAAAATTAAAATCCAGTTTTTCAACATCCCCTCGACAATCCACTGTTATCAATCGTTCCGAATGAAGTGAAAACAGGTTAAAAACCTAGAGAAAAATAGACTCTAATTGCGTGTGACGTCACTGGCAGTCATGACATAGTGAATGTTATTTTTGATCGTAGTCAAATACTGAATTCTTATCCAATCCAATCTTTCCATGTCGTGGCCCAACACTGTCTGGTGTTGTTGTTTTTTAATTGATGACAGGCACAATTTCTCTTTCGCACGCTATGACGTCAAATTACCAATGAAATAATTACGATGGCCGTGCTTAGCCATTATTACTCTTCTTATTAATACGATTTCGCGTGATAGTGACTTATGTAAGTGTCAATTATATTAATTGCGACATGTGTTTAAGTAGGAATACTAATTCACTCGAACGAACTCACTACGACATGACGTACAGTTTTTCTAAAGTTATTTTACTTCCGATAGCATTCAAACAACAAATTTACTTTGTCGAAAACCACTGTAACAATATTATAGAGAATATTTGTATTTTTGTTTGTAATTAATAAAATCAAAGAAAAAAACTGGACCTATTTCAAAAATTTATAAAATATCACTTTTTACACACATTCTAAATCAGAGAAAAATAATAAGCTAAGGAATTCATTTCCAAAAAGTTTTGATCAGAATTTGAAAAAAGAAACAAGCTCTCATAGTGTATTCTCCAAAAAAATTATGTCTGTTCTCTATGATTTTAAATTAATCAAAGGAAAGCATTATTCCTTTGATTAATTTAAAATCGTAGAGAACAGACATAATTTCGTCATAATTTCGATTGTGTTATAAATCTATTATTAGGACGATTTAGGCCAATCAATATAGCTTTTAAAAGCCCCATATTGGATCCCCAAATAACTGGGCAGTGCCGACGTCAGTCGTTCAGTTTGAAACGGTTTAATCTTAAAACCATTAATTTTAACATCACATTCGCTTTGTTGGCTTCACAAAATTATTGCTCCTTCAATGATTTTGAACACGAAGACCAATTTGAACTCTGTATTTATTACCCATTTGTTTAAATTGAATCAGCCATTTAGCGGTAGGCGGTAAAAAATGCATGAATATCAATGTGTCATAATAATTTGATTGAGTAGTGAATATAAGTAGGTTATTATCAATTCCAAACACATTTCATTCAAACGTGCTGACTTTGATCTTTATTGTTCAATTTACTATGCATCAAATTTCATTATAATGTAAACAAAATGGTTTATTGCAGAGCGCATGCGCGGCAACGCAGACGTACGTCTAGACGGGGAGGCGATTCTCATGCGTTTTATATTTTAACGGACCAGCGTAGAATGGCCTCCCGGTAGTTGCATCCCGGTCTATGCATAGAGAACAGGAGGGCAGTTTAAGGGCCTATTTAAAATTGCTGGAGTAAACGCTGAAAGTAAAGATTTCGCTAACCTTGGCGAAAGGCCAAGGTTTAGTTAGATTAATTTAATGTTGGTAGTTTATTTTTTGACAAACTATGGATCTTTCACGTAGGTACATTGTGAAAGCTTAGGTACTATTAGATATTATTTAAATTGTTGTGTCCGGTCCGGTATCAACCCTGTCCGCACATAACTTTACATTAATAAAGGAAGTTCGACTAAAACAATAAGCGGATCTCATAAATACAGCCACAGACGAGTATAAAATAAAAATAAAACGTATCTATGGTTTTTACGACACATGTTAACTTAAAAAGGTGTTTTTTTTACTGGTACTAGACGTTATCTCATAAAATATGGGTCTAAAGGCTGGGGATAGACGGATAGCAAAGCTCTAACCCATGCGGGTTTCTTGATAACATGCAGTGGCGTACATCTGAGGCCCGTGGCAAAATCATTGGTTGGGGCCCCCAGGAAAATTGACAACTTTGTAATTTAATTTTCATAAAGAAAGAAAAAAGAATTTATTTGGTACAGCACAAGGCACAAGCATAATATTAGGTAACATGAAACACAAAATAAAAACACACACAAAGTATCACAATAGCAAAAAATATAGTTGTGTGGCCCAAGGCTCCAAAAAAATTATAAAAAAAACCACTTAAAAAAATAAATAAAAAAAAAACACTGGTGGATAAATCAATTTATTATTAGTAAATCGGCAAGTTCTTTAATACACAGGACTTTTATATTTCGTCTCCGAAGCCTGGCAAAATACCACGGGAAATTGATATTTTTCTTATGAATGCTTATAATAAATCTATTTACTTGAATTTGTATATTTACTTCTTCTGAGCTCAAGGCCTCTCGGAACGGGGGCCCTACCGGGCCAGGGACCCCTGGTATTTTGCCAGCCTTGCCACCCTATAGTTACGCCACTGATAACACGGAAACAGAACGGGACAGGGAAACAGGACTGCAGTGAATGAGGGCGCCATTTTATTATCTGGGGTGTGGAAAGATAAGAAACAGGGCTGCTACGCGCTTGGCCAAATTTGTTCTTGTTTGTTTCTTGGCGAAATTTATTTATGCTCTCTCACTCTGGTGTTGAAATTCAGAAATGTTTTTATTTATTTATTTATGGTTACATAATAAATTTACAAAAACAAACAAACATTATGTTCATACGAAAAGTGTAAAATAATTAGATATAATTATAATGACTTGCATTCAGGGATAGTGCAGCTATGTATATAGTTCCGAACTATTAAACCGATTCTAAATTATTTTTTTTCTAATATGTATTTGACCAGCAGTGGGACAGTATAGGCTACAGTGAATAGGCTCTTAATAAGCTAGTGTGATTCATCATGAATGATTCCATCACTGCTTACAATCAGGAGGGATCGCAGGCAAGCACTAGTTTATGTAATGAAAAAAGTAAAAATAATATGTATTAGTGAAAGATCGATATATTCCGAATCGGTTTAGTGGTTTCAGAAATTACCCTCTATATACCAACTTAAAAAAAATACCGCTTTATAATTTTAGTAAATAGATAACTTTGTTTTTTGTACCTCAATAAGCTCTTTTTTGTTTTAAGCTGCTAAAACGAGTGACCCATTCTCGTGTTTGATAAATGATTATGATAAATCTTTAAATAACAGTAAAATAAGATTTATTTACAATCATCTTATTGAAAACGTAAATGTCCAAAACAAAATTGAAAAATAAATTCCCGTCGAACACAACGAGCGTGCTGTCAAAACCCAGTCACGATTTTATTACTAATAATTTGCTGTAAATAAATGTTATGAGCTTAAAGCTCACGGCTACATATTGCACGTTTGTAAACCTCTATCCTTACATTTATTACTACTAGCTTCGGCTAGCGGCTTCGCCCGCTTGAAAGTACGTTTTTTTATACAAATTTTGGACCCCTATTTCATCCTCTTAGGCTGTGAATTGGAAATTCCTTTTTTAGTGCTCGTCTACGTAAAAAGGGAAACCTTGTGCAAAATTTCACTGTCCTAGTCCCAATAGTTTCGGTTGTGCGTTGATATACCTGTCAGTAAGTTTCTCCTTTTAAAGCAAAGTGATTCATGACGAAGGTTTGGTGTGTGGTTTAGGTGTATTACATGCATATACATAGTAGAGGAAATTCGAGAATTTCAAAGATTTCTAACACCCGCAAAGTTGCATCTACCCTATTTTCCATGCCTGCGAAGCCATTGGCAAAAACTAGTATGATATAAAAAAGTCACTGTCTGTCTATCTGTTTATCATCTAACTTCTAAACCATGTAACGGATTTTGATGCGGTTCTCACTAAAAGTAAAAGAGAAAAAGTTAAATTTTCAAACATGCGAAGCCAAACCTTGACTCTAGTGCCCATAGAATTTTTTTGTGTCAAATATCTGAAAAATTGAGTTTGCATTTTGGCACTTGAACATGCGAGGAATTCCGTGAAAAAGATGTCATCGTACTTAACGATGCAACCTTTTTTAATTCGAGTTATTATCTCGCCGCCTCATATAAATTTGAATTATGCGGCGACGTCTCGACAGATAAAACATGCGTTTATTACAGCCGAGACGTTTCTGATTAAAACTGCATTGTGATATCCATTTAGCGAATATTTCGCGGTCCTTTCATTTTGTTTCAAAGTTCAACGTTCAGACGTTATCGTTTTGTAAAACTGGCTTTACTGTTAACTCGCGCCTTATTGAGATGCTGGTCCGTTCTTTGAATTTATTTAAACACGTTCTAATGACACATCGATTTCTATTCATTCGAATTTTATTTTTAAATATTTCATCATTATCATCATCATTTCAGCCGAAAGAAGTCCACTGCTGGACATAGGCCTCCCCCAAGCGACGCCACAACGACCGATCCTGTGCGTCTCGCATCCACCGCACTCCCGCGACTCTCACCAGGTCGTCGGTCCACCTTGCGGGAGGCCTTCCAACGCTGTGTTTTCCGGTGCGCGGTCGCCACTCTAGAACCTTTCGGCCCTATCGACCGTCCTTTCTACGAAAAAAAATAAAAATAAAATTAAAATTAATTAATCTAAAAATATAAAAATAGTATACCACCGGTAACCTCGGAGCCGTGACCACCGATAGCTTGGTCCCATCCAAGCTCTTGACATAGGAATGAAGCCGTGTCCAGAGGTACAGCTTTCTGAATCAAGCTCTTGATCCCCGCCTAATGAGAGCCTCCAAATTTGATGGTCGAGGCTCGTGGCTAAAAGTCACCTAAAGGGCATTGGAAACGGCTAAGCTCAGTGGTTCCTTGCGTGGCCAGGAATGAATATATCCGCAGGAGAACCAAGGTTACCGACATAGCCTGAAGAATCACCAAACTTAAGTGGCAGTGGGTAGGGCACATTCCTCGCAAAATAGATGGTTGTTGGGACTACGTACCGGAAGACGTAAAGTTGGAAGGGCTGACACAAAGTGGACCAACCTGGTGAGGGTCGCGGGAATCCGATGGATGCGAGACGCACATGACCAGTCGTTGTGGCGACAATTGGGGGAGGCCTATGTCCAACAGTAGACGTCTTTTGGCTGGAATGACGATGATGAATGTTTTTTAAGACGGAACTATTTAGTATCATAATTCATATAAAAGGTAATAAATGAGGCAAGGAACTGCTTAGTATTCTATTTACATGTTTTGGTTTCCTGTTTCACCTGTTTTACAGTATATCAATGACTTATGGATCACGATTTAAATAATGATCAATTTATACAATGCACATTTGTAGAATAAAGTAAAACGTGGTTATTAAAACTTGGTTGATTTATTAATTTATTTGCACACCAACAGCATTACATACACAATTATTTGTGAATAAATAATATTAAAATTTAGTCACTGGTATGCATGCCTAGTATAGGTATGCACAGCTTACACCATGTTACGTATGATATTAGAGATAAAAAGATTATTACCACAAAAATTTGACATACAAAATGGAAAAAAAAACGTACAATTATAAAAATAAAAATAGTTGATTGGTAGACTTTTGTTTTATTATGTAAAAGAAAAGTGTAAACCATTGGCATCCCGAATTTGTCGCTAGCTCTAAGTTTGCGGGATTGCTTGACAGAGTTACCGCGGCCCTAGATCGCAAAGGGCAACTGAAGGAACACAGGTGGGTTTTAGTCAGTAAAAAGTCTGACTCTCCCTTTCGCTCCACCCAGAGCGGAAGACGTTATGTGATGAAATCCCAATTTAAAAAAAAAAAAAACAGATTTATGTGGCAGAAAAAGTCGCATCAAAATATTTTCCGCAAACAACTTCCATTTTCATCTCCATACGTGCCTTCCTATTTTTGTTAAGTATTTCCTTTGTCTGTCACCCTTGGCCGGGCGTGTTGTAGATTGGGATAGGTCGGGTCGATAGCCGCGGCACCCTCACCAGTTTCTAAACATTATGGCTACGAACAGTACGAACTTACGACGTTACGAGCCGTAATGTTCCAGTCGCACGTTTCAGAGATTGTATGTAAATCGTGTGGAACATATACATATGTTATTTGTTGACATCGCTTGCTAACTTTGTCAAGAACATGAGGAATGTTCGGAATGAGAGATAAAAAACTTTTAGCTGTCAATTATGACAGCTGTAAGACTTTCTTGTGTCGAAGATATGATGACTTATTGCCAAATTTGGTTGTTGAAGTGTAGCCAGCGAAATTCAAATTTTCAACTCAGTATCGGATAGTACAGTAATAAAAATTATATTTGCGGTAGTGACATGTGTACCTATGTATTACACAATTATACTTAGTAAAATTATCAACATAACTCTCTAAATAAAGAAGAGGTAAAACGAGAAGTTTTTATTAAAATGGCTCATTTTACCTCTTAGTGAAGAGGTAAAATGAGCCAGCCAGCCAGTATTCACCTTAAGAGAATAAAATAAGCATTATTTTAGAGCTGGTCTGACCCTCGGTTAATTCCTCATAGCTGCCAGCGCCGGCTTACCCTTAGTTGCGTCTTATAACACCTTCAGGAAGGGATGGGGGCGGTTTAATCTTTCTCGGAAACTTGAACGAACATAAATAGTTGAATAGTTTTTTACTTGTTAATCTTTGTCGTTTCTCTACTCTTCCATCACCTTATTCTTAATCGGTATTACATGCCAGTTGTATGTTTCTTGTAAAAAGTTGAACTATCACGTTTTTATTCTTATTATTTATTTATATTTATACCAAAAATCGTAAGTAAATTATAAGATAAGCCCCAAAAACCGTTGCAATGGTTTGATTGTGGGGTCGGTGAGTCTCTAGACATACTTAAATGTACTTAAAACATTTCTAAATAATATAATTTTAATTTGCGTCTCAGTCTATTTATGTTTGTTTTGATGGGGTTAAAGTTAAGAGCGCTCAATGTAATCTGATTAAAACACAACAGTGCGTAAGTCAGGGTGCTATTCAAAATGCCAGAATTTATATAATGAAAGTGTTTTATTACTCGAAACAAAAGGTTATTATGACCATTCCCACCCTCTCAAAACCTAATGAAAACACGTCGGACAAAATGGAACGTACGCCAAATACATTAGTTTAGTGCGGTAGGATTGATTTATTACTAAACACCCTCTGTTATAGGCGCACAGAATAGCGCATTACTCAGGGGAAACCGAACATAATTTGTTCCAAACAAAAATACCCCTGCGTTTGACGTTTCATATTTTTGCAGAATAAACCTTAATTCCGCGCGTCTTAAAGTCCACAGACTAAAAAACACGTACAGATTATGCAGAACATAATAAAGTTTTGAAAAGGTCTTATTATAGTGGCCAGTCTAATAAGATTCTGTTCTAAACTGCAATATTGAAGTTCAAGGGGTCTATGTGTATGGTAACTCTTAAAATAGGTTTCGTTGTAAGCGTTCATTGTTTCGGATTTACGCTAACGTGTGCGTGCTTATATTTTAAGTCCTATAACGTGGTAATAAGATTGATTATTGAGTGCCATGTGGTAATCCTGTGCCGCATGCATTCGTGGGAAACGGGTATCGATTTTTGTTTTATTGAGAGACGTTTGTTTGCTCAAAACCATTTCATTTTTATGACTGGCACGGGAAATATGAGTTTTAATATTTGATGAATTTATGAATTCTTTACCCCAGTGTTTACTCTTTTGGTCAGAAAAACTGTATTGAGAAAAATAACGAACTTAGATACGATATTGTTATTCAACTTAGCGAAACAATATTGGAAGTTGGAATATATTCAGGCTGGACATAGGTAATAATAATGTTGTCGTGCTAATGTTTGAAAGAAAAAGCAATAACTTTTCATGTTACATATTTTTTCGGTTCATCGAGGTCGATACAGAAGCCACCATTACCAACGATAATCCTGCTTTGACATGAATAATTATAATAAGAAATAGACATCTTTTTTTTGGTGGAAAGTCATCAAGTAACTTCTGCTCTGAATGGACCGAGAGGGAGTTCGTTCGTTACGTTTGTGTGCCCACAACCTGCGTCCCGAGTCATTGTTATACGTAGCTATTGTTGATTTGCGCTCATGCCCAGGACCCGAGTTCACCAGGATCATATAACCAAAGCATACAACAAAATAAAAAAAGTGACAGTCAATAAAAACAATATAATAACATTGTGCTGAGCCAAAAAGGTTCGTTTCAGCAATGTTGCCTTAACCTACTGGGCCGGGGCCTTGTGCTAAATCCTATGGGGCCATGGGTCGACTTCTGAAAAGGAAACCCGTGGTCCTAGAACGTAAAGGGCAACTGAAGGGACATAGGTTTGGCTTTAGTAAGTAAAAGTCTGACACGCCTTACCGCTCCACCCTACATTCATAATGCGTACAGCTAAGGAGTGGAATTCCCTGCCGGAGTCTGTGTTTCCTGATAGCTACAACCTAGGGGTCTTTAAGTCAAGAGTGAATAGGTTACTTCTAGGCAAGCGTACTCCATCGTCGGCCACATCATTGCTTACCATCAGGTGAGATAGTGGTCAAACGCGTTCCTATCAATAATAAAACAAAAAATCCTAGAGAGCTAAAAGTCGTTAGATAAGTAAACATTAAAAATAAAACGCATATTATGTTATGAGACACTAGTAATCTGTAGAAATATGTATTTTTTGTAATAATGCTTGTCTTAAGATTGACGGCGAATTCTCCTTCGATGAAAAAGTCTGTTAGTTAAAAGAGTTATAGGCTTATCGTCGTGTCGGTCAAATATTCGGTAGCTGAAAAGGCCTGTCGGCGAGTGTCGACGATGAAAGTTCCTGTCGGCAAAATGTCCATATGCGAAAAATTCAGCTGGGGATATGGAAATAAATGAATCGTTCTGTCGACGAACATTCCAATGACGAATCGGTCTTAGGAGAACGGTTGCCGAATCATATAATGACTGGCCTGTTGGTCTAGTGGTTACTGGCCTTGACTGCTATGCCGGAGGTCGTGGGTTGATTCCCACCCAGGACAAACGTTTGTGTGATGAGCATAATCATTTTTTCTGTGTCTGCTTGTAATCTATTTATATATGTATGTATTTAGAAATATATAAGTATGTTTATCAGTTGTCTAGTATCCATAACACAAGCTCTGCTTAGCTTGGGACTAGACGACGTTGTGTGTTGTGTGGAATATTATTTTATATTATAACTAGCTGACCCGGCAAACGTTGTTTTGCCATATAAATAATTTTAAAAATAAGGGTTGATCGTAGAAGGGTGAAAATTGAGGATTGTATGTATTTTTGTATGTTGTATCATAAAAAAATAGAAATTAAAAATTTTGTCTAAAAAATAAAATAAAAAATTTAGGGGTGGACTACCCCTAACATTTAGGGGGATGAAAAATAGATGTTGGCCGATTCTCATAGATACCGGATAAGCACAAAAAATTTCATCAAAATCGGTCAAGCCGTTTCGGAGGAGTATGGCAACGAAAACTGTGACACGAGAATTTTATATATTAGATTGTTGTGAATTAATCCCTCTAAACAATACTGTCTAATTTGGCATAACTCCTGTAAACAAAGCAACAGTTAAAACATCTCCGTCTGAACTGAACGGCAGTTCTCGCCGTACGGCAGTCAGCAGTGTCCAAACAAGGTAGAATAATAACCCATGTCTATTTATTCCCGGTCTTTAACCCCGGTTCCTGAAGACAGTGGTACAGACGAACGAGCGAATACCTTGTTGCATTAAGTCCGCTTATCTACCACTACTATACATGAAGTTTAAATAAATAAATAAATAAATAAACGAGCTATGTAGTATAGAGGGAAAAATGTAAAGATAATAAATTAATAGCTGTGGTGAACGTCCGAGAAACAGAAACCGTTGGTCCGACGGTTAGCATATTTTCTAGGCTAGCATATTTTCTAGTCATCCGATCAGGTGACTAGAAAATATGCTAGCCTAGTACCTATACCATGATTTTTAATTAGATGGACCAAAGTGATGGTTTAATGACAGTGGGGCATTGTTCATCGACAGCTGGGCATTGTCCACTGCTGTCAGTTTAGTCCAGCTAATTAAAAATCGGAATATTTGTAGTAGAAACCGTTGGTCCGACCGAGCGATTGTCATGTTTGTGGTGTGGTTGGTTGTGTATGTTAAGGGTGCTGTTCTACCAGAGACGTGCTATGCTACGTTGCTTTAGATGCGTTTGATATCCACCAATCATATTCACTGGTGCACATTGCTTAGCACTGGTGGAAACGGATTCAACTATGTGAATATTGGAGTGGGTTACATGTTTGTGCATCTAGTTTTAAGGATTTTCTTGTATTTTCTCTAGCATGTAACTGTTTTTTGTCCCTAATAAAATAAATAAATAAACTAAGTAATGTTTTATATATGGAAAGATGCGTGCTATACCTACTGCTATGGTTGCGTGCTATGGATGTGTGCTATGGATGCGTGCTATAGATGGCCGCGAGTGGTGTCTGTCGGTCTGTCAAGACCCTTTATCTCGGGAACGTGTGGAGGTATGGAGTTGAAATTAAAACCGTATATTTAGTTCTGCGGTACTTTGAAGCTGCGAAAAAATCAAACTTGTAAGTTAATGAAAAAATATGTGTATACCAATGTCTTTATTTGAGTGTACCCGGTAACAGGGCCTATTCACGGTCTAAACTTGTAAACAAAGCGATTCGCGGGCTGCGGCCCAAACTTTTGTTGTTAATACAATTAATGATGAAACAAATAAATCGTGAATTGGAGGGTCAATGTGCCAATTAATTGTAATCAAATGATATGAGCGTATATCGGATAATGTTGGGAACTTGTAATAAAGTACCTATTATAAAGTATCTTCAAGGCTAGAGTGAATAGATTCTTAATAAACTAGTGCACCATCAACGATTGCATCACTGCTTACCATCAGATGGGATCGCCGACAAGCACTAGTTTATCTATCTATACTAATAAATCTGTATAAGTTTTTAGTTGTGCGCGCATCACGTAAAATGTACGAAATCAATTTAGATAACTTTTATACATTAAAATTGTGTGTAACTTGATATATTACTTAGGCTTTGTTTCATTTCATCGCAATCGGTTGACTATATCGAAAGATATACGATACATTCATTGACTGTTAGGCGGTACGAAGGTCAGCTAGTAAAAAAAAGGTTATGTAGTCGTAAATAGAATCCCTCCCCCTCCTATAGGACACTTGAGTGTTGAATTCTTCTCCACGTCGCATCGCTATAACCCGAAAACGTGCCCAGAATACCGGCAGCTTTGACACATACAGTGATTCGGCTAAAGTACGAGCCAGCTCTCTCTGGTCACGCATTTTATCGATCAGTCGACTGGAAAATATGCTAGCCTAGTACCTATACCATAATTTTTAATTGGATGGACCAAAGTGACAGCTATTATTATGGTTTAATGACAGCGGGGCATTGTTCATCGACAGCTGGGCATTGTCCACTGCTGTCAGTTTATTCCAGCTAATTAAAAATCGGAATATTTGTAAATCTTGTAATGAGAATAAAAAATGACGTTCACCAGGTGGCAGCATTGAGTCGTCAGGTCCAGGCACCTGGCAAAACGCTTACGTTAATGAAATTAGTTAAATGTACGTCAACTTCATGTATAAGTCCTCAGTGAATCCTCGTTTGGCCATATTATTGATGTAGGATTTCTTTGATAATAAAAGTTCTAAAGAAAGTAGGCCTTTTATTATCATAGGCTGGCGGCAATGCCACGTTGAATGGCAAAGCCAGCCTTTTGGGCACACTTCCAGTCGACAGCGATGCGGAGGAGTTTTATGATGCCATATTTTAGTTAAGAGTAGCCTTTAGTGTATATATAGTTTTAATCAGTGAAGTGTTTTTGATGAATTAATTGTATCAATAGTTTACACAACTAAGTACCTACTTACTTCATTTAATTAAAATATATTGTGACTTGTAAATGTAATTTTTACCAATAACGATAGTATAGGTTTCAATGAGTGAAATCATTTTTGTAATCATGATAGTTCGTAAAAAATAATAATTTTACCTCTCTATAATATTGGAAAAGGTAGAATATTTTTATTTAAAGTTCGTGAGTTGATAATACCTCCTTTAAAGTCCCAGAATAATAAACAAGGCGATTAAATCCCGGGACGTAACAATATGAACCGAATGTTTGAATTGAATTTTTGAATTCGTGTACTAAAACTGTTATATTAAATCAAAGTTCTTTCAAATCGTAATAAGTAATTTGCAATTTCATAAATTATAGAGCTGGTATTATCAACCCTATATTACTCACACATTTCCACGAAATTTTGGAATTTAAACTGTATCTATTCTAACTCTGGTAATATTAGTTGCAGACAGCGGAGTCCACCTTGCTTTTATGACTACTTAAACTATTCTCGTATAGATAAGCCAATCACAGATATAGCTCATTACAAAGTAAAACTGCAATGTCTCGGTCGTTCATTCATATCGATCGTGTGTAGAGAGGCGCCACGCGATGCGGAACCTATTGTGCGTTGTCGACAGAGCGCCACCCTAATTGTACGAGTTCAAGTTCACTGACATATCGACTGCCGCGCCCTCTAGGGTCGAAAACAGGGCTTGTCCAGAGTAAACGCGTTGGCTGTGGCGGGAGCGAGGGCGAATTGCCACAGTGCATACTTTGATGGCGAGTTGTTGTAGCGGGTATTAGAGTTAGTGGTTCTTCGACTTCTAGACAAAGGGACGTAATATTAGCGATTACGATTGTCATTAAAGTCCAAAACTGGGTAAGTACGAGTCGGACTCACATATGAAGGGTTCCTTACCGTCCGTAGCAGATAACAACAAAAATTCACGTTTGTTTTATAGGAGCCCCACTTAAATATTTATTTTTATAGTTTTTATAGCTGCAACAGAAATACATCGTCTGGTTCATGAGATACAGTCTGGTGACAGACAGTCGGACGTGGAGTCTTAGTAATAGAGTCCCGTTTTTACCCTTTGGTATGGAACCCTATAAAGGACTTAAAAAAATATTTCTACTTATTTGCGTTTTTTGATAAAGTTACTTGTTGATATAATATTCATAAAAAATCATCAAGTACCCAATTTACGCACATGGCGCTTCTGGCGGTGGTTTTATACTACGCGATATTCAGCACAAGATATATTCAGACTTATTTTTTGTTCCGAGCAAGACCCGTCTAACCCTTATTACATTCCACGGGTAGTGTGAAAGCGGAACCCGGGGCCCTGGGACGAAGGCAACGAAGGAACAGGAGTGGGTTTTTAGTCAGTAAGAGTCTGACACTATCTCCCGCTCCGCCCAAGAGCGGGGATGTCATTAGGATGATTTTCCCACCCAATAAAAAAAAAAAACCCTTATTACATTACGCGACATCGACTAAGACTGTCTGAATATCGAGTAGTGTAATAGGCCTTTAAGTGATACTTCGCGCTCGCTTCAGCACTCGCGTAACCTCCTTACTCTGACCGAGGCCTTACAATAATTCGATTGTGTTTCCTTGTCATCTTCACGTGATTATGGCGGTTTTAATATCTTCATTCAGAGCTGATATGCTGGTTGTATGGATCTGAGGGATGTAATTTTCGATCGGAACAATATTGTTAAGATAGAGTGAGGGCTATAATTTGTTATATCATTATTTGAAGGAAGCTACTTAATTGTCGGATTTTGTGGTGGATGTGAAGGTTTTTCTCAAGGTTTCGGGATTTTTTAATTCTTAATTCTTTATTGTACACAAAAACATAAGTAGTACACGGAGATAATACAGTTTATGGACAAAGGCGAGCTTAACTCAACAAGGAGTTTTCTCCCAGCAAACCTTTGAGTTACAGAGTGAGAACACATTTGAGGGTAGGAACCAGTGCACAATATGATTTTAATATTATATTAACAAGAGGGAACAAAATTTGTATTGTTTAAACTTGAATGAGACAACTACGTTTTGGGAACACATTCATTGTGCGTACACCTAAGGAGTGCAATTCCTTGTCGCAATCTGTGTTTCCTGATGGCTACAACCCGGGAATCTTTAAGTCAAGAGTGAATAGGTTACTTTTAGGTAAGCACGCTCCATCGTCGACTGCATCGTCGCTTTTCATCAAGTGAGATTGCGGTCAAGCGCGAACCTATCAAGACCTATAAAAAAAAACTATTGAGTTTGGCCATTGCTACTTTTGGGGCAAATGTTCAAGCAATTAAAGGAAAAGATAAAACAATAATTGCATTAAGCCAAGGCCTTGATTGAGACAAGTCTTGGAACAAAATTGAAGGAGAGAATTCGTTGAAGGTTTCACCTTTTGATCTAGCACTTCACGATCACGACAATATGACAGATTTAATTGCTAATTAATTTTCATCATCATCATCATTCTAGCCGAAAGACGTCCACTGTTGGACATAAGCCTCCCCTAAGTGTCGCCACAATGAACGGTCCTGGGCAACCCTTACCAGGTCATCGGTCTACCTTGTAGGAGGCCTTCCAACGTTCCTTCTTCTGGTACGCGGTCGCCTCTCCAGAATCTTTCGGCCCCAACGGCCATCTGTTCTGTGCCCTGCCCATTGCTACTTAAGTTTGGCGATTCTTCGTGCTATGTCGGCAACCCTGGTTCTCTTGTGGGGTCCAGAATCAGAAAATTCCACCATTGGGGGGTCCAGAATTATGTACTGGATCCAGGGTATTCAATTGTATGTCGATGTCAAAGACATCCTGTATATGTATGTAATATGTATGATTTAATTTAGATATTAAAGTCTATTTTAACTTAATTAATTTATTCATACACACTGTCTACACCTCTCATCCAAATCTCCTGTCGCAGGTCTCCTGGAAGAAATTTCGTGCACTTTTATGCTCTTCTATTGTGTTATTTTCGCTTTTAAATGTTTCTGTGACTCTGTGACTTCTGTACATGAATAAATAAATAGTTTTTCCCGGCGGACCTACGTTCGAGACGCTTACGTCATGAACAGTCTTCTAATTCTAAACGTTTCCCAGGACCACTAGTCCAGTGACCGTGAGACCACAACGGAGCAAGTTACGCGAGCCACACACTACGCAGTCCCACAATATTACATTATTCAATACATATTACCGTCTAATGCTTGATATTCCACGATTCTTATTTCCTGGTACACTGTGGGACAAGAAATTGTACACCTTATAGAAAATCTAAATTGATAATCAATTTTATTGAGCGATCATCGTTTAGATACGGATTTAGTTGGTATTAGTTGGTTTTATTTGAAATTAAGATAAGAGATGTGTCGTTACAAAGATAAAGAAATGTGATATACCTCTTGGATAGCTTTTTGAATGATGGTGTTTTAGCGATGTTGTAAGAGGGCTTTGTGAGGGCTGCGGTGTTGTTCGAAAAAATTACCGTGGCACTAGAACACAAAGGAAAATTGAAGGAATACAGGTGGGTTTTATTTAGTAAGTCTGACACTCTCTTTCGTTCCACTCAGAGCGGGACAAGTAATTTGGTGTCTTCACACTTCTAAAAAGGCCAGTTATTATGCATTCTAATCCTGTTGAGAAAAAAATCAGTGTCGATAACAACATAAAGATAAATTACAGAACACGCCAAAACACTACAGTACTTACAACACCTTTAATCATTACATAATACTGCTGTTCTAAACGACACCGACAAATTAAAATCAATACGATTAGTAGTCAGTGTTACATTACACAAATTAATATCGATCGGAGGGCACTTGTCACTTCGGTGAACAACGCCCACGCTACACTAATTAGACAGGTGGAATTATTGGGAATGTTTAGAACTAAAATATGTATATATTTCGTATTCATTACATGTGTTACTTGTTTCAGTTTAATTAGTATTTTTTGAGGTGGAAAATCATCAAATACGCCGACAAATATGACTCCTCTCGCTCCGGTTGCAAAGACCGGGAGTGTCAGCGTTTTACTGGCTGAAACTAACCAGTGTTCCTCCAGTTGCCCATCACGTTTCAGGGCCGCAATTACTCTCTCGAACAAATCGACAACCAGTACCGGGGGTGCGTCTCATCTAAATTATATTATATAAAAGGAGAAACTGACTGACTGACATATCAACGCACAGCCGAAGCTACTAAGGCTAGGAGCTTGAAATTTTGCACTAGGCTTCCTTTTATGACGTAGTCGAGCGCTAAGAGAGGATTTTCCAAAATTCACCCCCTGAGGGGGTGAAAAGGGGGTCCAAAGCTTGTATGGAGGAACCTACATTCACTACGTATTTCAAGCGCGCAAAGCCGCTGGCAGGCTAGTTTGATATAAAATATTTATTATTATTTTCATTCCGTTCACGTTCACACGTTATTATAATAAACGTGAGATATACCAACTGTTGATATAATTTCTTTACATATAACATTTTTATACTCTAAAACTTATTTCGTATAACGTTATTGGATATAACGTTTATTTAAAATAAAACACTTTAATCTGCTAAACCTTCAAATAGCACTTGGCTGATTTATTTCGGCCTCCAGTGTACATAGAGATTATTCCATAAACAGCGTGTTATGAATGAAAATGGCTACTATTCCTCTACTAACGGGGCTCTCCACATTCGTGAGATGTGTGTATTGTGATTATTTATTTATTTAAAACGTTATGTACAGTAATGGTTATTTATTAGGGCTATGCCTCACTGGGAAGCAAGCAATGGCGGTGTGGCCAGGTCATGATGTCAAAAAAATGGCCACGTGAGGTACAACACCATAAAGCTGTATTAATTTCCTTGGCTGTGCGAACTGGCAACATCGCTATGGCGTCGCAGTGAGGCACGGGCCTTAATACAACAAGAAATTCTCTACCAGTCAACCTTTAGGTTATAAAATACTGCAATGTAATAGGTGTGCACAATAAATAAATATGTAATAGATATTCGAAATAATAAACTATCATTAAAATGGGCCTCATCAGAAGGCTTAAAGTCATCCAAAGGGCAATGGAATAATGGAAAGGGCTATGCTCGGGGTTTCCTTGCGTGATCGTATTGGGATTGAACGATGACCTGGTAAGGGTCGCGGGAATCCGATGGATCGTTCGTTTGGCGACACTTAGGTGAAGATCATTCAAATTAGGTAGGTAATCTGTATATATAAAAGCGAAATACCACTCACTGATTAATCACGAAATCTCAGAAACTTTAACACTTCATCATCTTCCTGCCCTTATCCCGTATTATTTGGGGTCGGCGCAACACGTTTTTTTCTTCCACTCTGCCCTGTTACTCGTCATGCTATCACTAACTTCCTTTTCTTTCATATCACTCTTCACACAATCCATCCATCTTTTCTTTGGTCTCCCTCTTCCTCTCCATCCATCCACATGTAAACTCATAACTCTTTTAGTAACATGTGTTTCATCCCTCCTCTTCACATGACCATACCAAGACAAACGATTCCCTTTCAACTTTTCAGTCACTGGCGCCACTTTCAAACTTCCCCTAATATATTCATTTCTCACTTTATCCATTCTCGTCACACCACACATCCATCTTAACATTCTCATCTCCGCTACATGCAATCTTTTTTCATCCGTCTTTTTCACAGCCCAACATTCTGATCCATACAGTATGACAGGCCTTATCACGGACTTGTAGATTTTACCCTTCAACTTGAGGGGCATCCGTGGGTCACAAGTTGTTCCCGTGACCTGTCTCCATTTCATCCATCCTGCGTTGATCCGATGTGTTACGTCCCGGTCTACCTCACCATTCCCTTGGATGAGTGACCCGAGGTACCGAAAGTCAGAGCAGATCGGTATGGGCGTTCCAGCTAGAGCTAAAGGCACTGGATTGGAGAGACCGCTTACAAACTTAAAATTTGGCGGGTAGGTTCCTTATAGGGTGTAGATGTCTACACCCTATAACGGACGGTGACGGTGGACGGAGTTTCGTAAAATCTGTTCTTAGCGGATGTCCGCTAAGAACAGATTTTACGAAACTCCGTCCATAAGGGGGTAAAACGGGGGTTGAAAGTTTGTATGGAGAAACTTACTTTTACGCGGGCGAAGCCGCTGGCAGAAGTTAATTAAAATAATAAAATACACAAATGGCCATCAAAATATTTGTTCCGTGCGGGAATCGAACCTGTGACACGTAGCGCAGAAATCAACACTCAACAACAGCCCGCATCGTCCCGTCAAAAAACATTGTAACTATTACAGTTTACTCTAGGCGTTATTTTTAGAGTATGATCTTGTTCATTGTAGGAGAGGAAATACCTGGTTAGAGTGTTAGACTCATTTCCTTTGCAGATTTCAGCTCGGTCGTTTTTTTTTTAACGTCGGCAGTACACCTTCATGGCTCGAGATTATTTTACGGCCCACTCAGCATCTGCTACGAGTATCTACACTAATAATATAAAGAGGTAAAGTTTGATTTTTGTTTTTAGGAGGTAATCTGAAAGTACTGGTCCAGTTGTTAATTTTTTTTTTTACCGATAGAACATTGCTTTATTTCTGAGTGACATAGGCTATACTGTATGTACGCGGGCGAAGCTGCGGGTTAACGCTATTAATTAAATTATAAACGTCAGAATGGCGGGACCAAAGAGATTTAAAGATAGAAAGAAAAAGGAAGAAAGAAAATATGTTTATTTGGCACACCATGATTCATAATCAACAAATAATAGTTGACTTACAAACTAAAATTAAATATAAAAAAAAAATAAGGAGAAAAAAAATTAACAATAACAATATGTCTCACGGCTACGCCAAATAGATCCAGTTGCCTGACGCTACAGATACTAACGACATTTAACGTATAATAATTAATTAATTAATTCCATGAATTGTTACTTAGTCTTCGTCCTCTCTCCTAACTTTGCTGTGCCCGACAGGGTCCATATTGATCTTGACAATGTTTATACCACCTTTAAGTACTATGGAATGCAGTAAAATATTGAGTATTAAACGTCATTGGGCGGGACCAATTCTTTGATTTGAATGATTTTACCTCGTATATTTAGCACCAAATTTGTGCTAAACTAGTATTATTATTTCTTATCTACATTGTGCTTACATATTAGAAGCGACAAGAAATATGTAACCAAGATTTATGTAACTCATAATAATTAAAATAGTGTCCTGATTTGAGTTTGAGTTGAAAAACTGTTGATTTTTGGAGGTACGATCGACGACTAGTACTAAATACTAGTTTGATTATAATTATAAAATTCGTTATAGTTTTGGAGTACAAACATGGCCCTGCCATAATGACGCATCATAATGGCGGGGCCATTGTTATCGTGAACTACCGTTTAATGCCATGTAAGGTACAAAAACTTCAGGATAGGTACAAAATAGTACGAGTACTAAATGGGTAGTAAATGTACGTGGTAAAAATCATTCAAACAGGAGTTGGTCCCGCCATTATGAGTGTTCTGTTGAGTGTGTTACACACTCTACTCCTATATCGTGGATGCGTTCATAAACATGTTAACTCACATAAACAAGACACCCAGACCCAGAGCAACTATCTGTAAGCCATACAAATATTTGATCCGTACGGGAATCGAACCCGCGACACGCAGTGCAGAAGCCAATCGCTCAACTACTGCGCCAACCGTGCCGAGATTTTTTGCAAAATACAAATATATACACGAATTTTTATCAAGAGTTCTTGTATTGTTGCCTTTAAAAACCAAATCTGAATCTCAATATGGTTAAATTCTGAGGCTCGACCGCGAAGGTCTTAATGCGATCCATTTGACGACCTTAACTGAATTGTTAAAGGGACGGCGCTATATAGGGTGTATAGCTCCATCCCTCTTGCTCGTTCGCCGCTTCTGAAAGGAAAATCAGAAGTCCTGGAACGCAAGGCAAAGAAGGGCCATAGGAGTAGATTTTAGTCAGTAAAAGTGTGTCACTCCCTCTCGCTCCGCCCTAGATTGGGAATTGTCATTTTATGACATCCCACCAAAAAAAACCGGCTGAAATTTTAACTCGTCATGTTAAGGCTGATTCCCAGTTCTAAAAAAGCATTTCGAAAGTTTTTAGGTTTTCAGTACCGCGTTATTATAGAAAATACAAAACACAAAGAAACCAATAAATACCCAATTTCGAAAAAAGAATAACTTACCTTCAATATAAAGTTTATTTGAACTTATAATTCCAAGTCAATCCAAAGATACTACCCGTTATTTTCGTTTACACTTCGAAGCAACCCGTTTTAAAAAACGGCAACTTCGTAGGTAACGGGTAGTGTGAAAGCGAAACCCGGGGCCCTGGGATGGATTGCAAAGAAGGAACAGCAGTGGGTTTTTAGTCAGTAAAAGTCTGACACTATCTCCCGCTCCGCCCAAGAGCGAGATTTGTCATAAGATGATTTTTCCACCCAGTAAAACAAAAACTTCGTAGGTAAAGACCTATCTTCAAGAACAGAATTTCCTTGTCGTGAATCAGTTCATCGTTCGTTCATCGGTCGTTTCTAACTCGAAGTTATTGTGTCGCCTAAAATTAGTTCACAAGACAAATATTCTGTCTATTGTCTATGGCATTTGGGATTTATATCAGCTCTTTTAGACGCTATGCATTAGTACTGAAGATCTTTTGGCAGTTATAAATTACAACTAATTGTAGTAAGATCTGCTCGAAGAAATTTCTTCAGAAATCAGCAGTACCTTTGTAATATTGTCTTTTATGTATTGTACAAACAACACGATGAAGATATCGACTTGTGCCATACATCTGTACCCTCTGTAAAAGAATCATGCTACATTATATTATGTTTTTTTTTTTAATATCCTGTACTGTCCCACTGCTGGGCAAAGGCCTCCCCCAACTTCTTCCAGGTATTCTTTTCTAGAGCCACTTCGAACCAGTCCTTGCGGTTGGCGTCTAGGTCGTCTCGCCACCTCTTCCCAGGTCGACCTCGGCGGCGTCGTCCATCTTCAGGTACCTACTTTGTGGCGACTCTTACCCACCGGTCAGAGTGCATGCAGCTAATGTGACCCGCCCAATCCCATTTTAGCCTGGCAGCCTTTTTTCCTACGTCCATAATTCCCTTCTTTTGACGCAGCGTGGTGTTCCTCACTCTCGGCACGGCTCTTTTGACTACCAGAATGCTGCGCTCCATTGCTCGTTGGCAAACCCCAAGGCGAAACTTTGGCGAATCGGTGAGCGACCATGTCTGGGCAGCATAGGTTAGGAATATGATTTTTTAAATAAATGTAATCTAATGTTAAATTCTGTTTGTCCAAATTTAATGTGTTGTTCTCATTCTGTTCTGTTTTGATGTTTATTCTTATTGTTTTAAGGGTTCCGTACTCCAAAAGGAAAAAAAAGCGGAACCTTTATAGGATCACTTTGTTGTCCGTTTGTCTGTCTGTCAGTCAAGACCCTTTATCTCGGGAACGCGTGGTGGTATTGATTTGAAATTAAATAATATATACATATACTCAGGTCTGCAGTCACTTGAAGCTGTAAAAAAATCAGACTTCTAAGATAACTCTTGTATTGTGGGTGCGTTCACAAACATGTAAACTCACATACACAAGACACCCAGATACGGAACATTTATCTGTAGCATAGCATAGCATAGTCGGCCTTATAATGTTCCCACTGTTGGGACTCAGGCCTCCTCTCTAGGAGAGGGAATGGGCAGTAATCCACCACGCGGGCCCAGTGCGGGTTGGTGGATGTCACCATGTCTTCGAATTTTTGGTTCTAGGACATGCCGGTTTCCTCACGATGTTTTGATTCACCGTTTAAGAGCAGTGGTGATGAAATAAATTACACAAAGTAATGCGCCTGGCTGGGTTTGAACCCGCAACCTACAACTTGTCAGTCGGGGCCGTAACCACTCGGCCACCACTGGCGATCATCTGCCTATCTGTAGGCCATACAAATATTTGTTCCGTCCGGGAATCGAACCCGCAACACGCAGCGCAGCAGTCCATCGCTCAACTACGGCGCCAATCGTGAAATTAATTATTTAGTAGTTAATAATTATAAATTAAAAATAAAGATGCGTACAAACTGACTAAATCTGTCACATTAGTCATGCGCGCGTGTTAAATCTACAACAGAACTACACGTGGTAAGAGATATGCATAACAGTCGATAGACCTAAACATGCCGCCATGTTTGCATAACTTAGGTACGAGGTGATATTGTCCAGGTGGTATGGACTGACTGAATACTTCCTTTTAGTGCCAGTTCCACACCAATAGAATCTTGACAATTCCTAAAGGTGGCTCCATGCAAGAGGACTAGAGAAACCAAGTACGAGGGGAGCATGAGCCAAGCTCAAATACGTAGTGTTGCTCGTGCTCGGCTTGTCTAGAGTCAGTCCACACTACACGAATATGAGCCTGGCTCGTGCGCTACTCTTTTAGTACAGACCTACTATAAGGAATGCATGATAACTACAATGCGTTCCAAATAAGAATAGGATCGATTGCCATGTTGTGACGTCACGTCATACTGTCAAATCGCAAGAAATTGGGCAAAATTGAAGAACTCAGAGATGAGCAAAATTGAAGAACTAGATTCTGATTAAACGTTCTTCGTTCACAGTTCGTAAATAAATTAAATTAAAAAAAAAAAAAAACTAGTTTTGCTCACCCTATTAATTTTTCGATTTGAAAGTATGACGTGACGTCACAACATGGCAATCGATCCTATTCATAATTGGAACGCAATGTGCCATTAGTTTTATAAAAAATATCTAAGCTGCCAGTAACTTACTGTAAATAAAACCTCAAGGGCAAAAAGCCAAGTTACAATTTAAAAAAAGAACGCTATTCTACGTTGCTCCACTTAACATTCAAGTCAGAGCTCTTTTTTATTTATAAACATGAAATAAATTGGCTTTACATTATAAAAGCTCCGATCGTTATGTCAAGTTAATCGCAGCATGTTTTGTGTCAAGGACAATTGGGTACTACGGTAATATCTATGGCCACAGCGATCGGAACACAATCGCTCACTGAAAGGGTTAAGAGAATTAAAATGCTACTGTTTATTATCGGATTGTTTTCGTTTAGATACTATTGATATAATACGTAGCGTTAGGCCTCCCACAAGGTCGACCGATGACCTGGTGAGAGATGATGCGAGACGCTAAGGACCGTTCGTTGTGGCGGCACGTGGCAAAGGGCTATGCTCGGAGTTTCCTAGCGTGACCGAATGAAGATATCCGCAGGAGAACCAAGGTTGCCGTCATAGCACGAAGAATCGCAAAACTTAAGTGGCATTGGGCAGGGCACATTGCTCGCAGTACAGATGGCCGTTGGGGCCGAAAGGTTCTGGAGTGGCGATCGCGTACCTGAAGATGGAGCGTTGGAAGGCCTCCTAAAAGGTGGACCGATGATCTGGGAAGGGTTGCACAGGACCGTTCATTGTGGCGACTCTTAGGGGAGGCCTATGTCCAACAGTGGACGTCTTTTTGCTGAAACGATGTTGATGGTGATAAGATATTATTGCTTGAATTAAACTGTTTAACTTACTCTCTACGTGTTGGGGTTGGCTTCTAGTCTATATGGATGCAGCTTTTTTTTTTTTTTTGGTTGTGAAAATCATCCTAATGACATCCCCGCTCTTGGGCGGAACGGGAGATAGCGTCAGACTCTTACTGACTAAAAACCCACTCCTGTTCCTTCGTTGCCTTCGTCCCAGGGCCCCGGGTTCCATTTTCACACTACCCGTGGCCCCAGTAGGCTTCGACCCTGCTGGGTCCCTACGATTTGCTGACATCTCCTTGAGGCGCGCGTGGAACACTACGCGCCGTCGACGACTTGGGCTCGGTCCGATTACCGGACGATCGGACGGCGAGCCACCCATTGCTCGCCGTCCGCAAGCCCGCGCCTACGGTGACCGGAAATCGGGATCGGAATCCCGGCGGCGGCGGTTGGAGCGTAAGGACCGTTGCCTCACGCGATCGGCCGCCTCCTTCGCTAGCATTACGGCTTCGCAGAAGGAGGCGACCGCCTGCCACTCCTCCTCGCTCCGGAGCATGGCCTGAATCAAGGCCCGGCGCGAGAGATCGCCGCCGCATATGGATGCAGCTGAACATCAGTGTCCATTTGACCTCCACAACTCTTTATTTCTAGAAAAAACCTTTTTAAAAAAGCAGAACCAGAAACTACAGGAAATGCATGAACTAAAAAAAAATACATTTACTATTCTGCAATGCAATGGGCTGGCCGGCGTAGTGTGCGTGGTGGGTGTGTGTGTGGCCGTTTCGTCTTCCAAAGTGACTTTTGTCCTGGTGGAAACGGTGCATGCAGTTTAGGGTTGATTTTGCTAAATGCTCCACGGGTGGGAATCGATTTTCCACAAAGATAACTGGGTTAAACGATAGTTAGTTCTAGGCAAGAATGGTTGTCAGACCGTCTGGGTTTTGACTATCCATAACGACAGTCGAAGAACTACAAATATCAAGCCAGGATCACTCGTTTAACGAGCTTTTCGACTCACGAAGGGGCCTTGGCAGTGCCGGAGAAGCCATGTAGCAAGAGTAGCCAGTGCTACGGGCCTAGCGCATTGTGGTGGGCCCCGCTTGGACATAAAAAAATAAGTCAAGATGCCACATGAATTCTTATATATTTAAAACCAATAAAGATAATGTAGTCAACCTATGGACCCATTGCTACCTAAGGGCCCTGGAACCTGTTTAAAAAATAAATTGATTTAATATATTTAAAGATTTAGGGGGCCCTTGGTAGAATTTGCTACAGGCTTCACGCTGGCTTAATCCGACACTGGGTCTTGGTATGTATTAGAGCGGTACCCATCATGAACAGATCACGGTGTTAAATATAGAAGGCCATTATAGTTTATTGAACTGTGAATTCAGAGTATTTTTCACGAACTTGATTTTTTGTTAGAGGTTCGTAATAGCACCCTTCCAATCTTATACTTTCAGGTCTTCTATGATTTCAACTACCACTGTTTGATTTAAGTTAGAAGAGTAAGTTAGAAAGGCAGGAGTTATGGATGCAGGCTTAGAGCAGTGGTGGCCGAGTGGTAACGGACCCAGTCAGGCGCATTACTTTGTGTAATTTATTTCATCACCATGCTCTTAAAACGGTGAAGGAAAACATCGTGAGGAAACTGGCATGTCCTCGAACCAAAAATTCGAAGACAATGAGAATGTCACATACATTCACCAACCCGCACTGGGCCCGCGTGGTGAATTACGGCCCATCCCCTCTCCTACAGAGGAGGCCTGAGTTCCAGCAGTGGGAACATTATAAGGCCGACTATGCTATGCTATAAGCAGGAGTTAAGCTAGAACACATTAGACCGACACACACGTGGACTACGCCTGATTTGTACGTAGAACGACGTCGCGTGGTGTGTATCTAGTGTAGCTCTACAAGTCTAGTTTCCATATAGAATGTATGGAGATCAACGCGCCAAGATTGGCGGCGTGTGTGGCACACGTGTGCGCAGTGTGGTTCTACCTTTAGTCAGAGAAGAGTGTGTTGTAGCGGTACCCATTTTTAAAAATTTAAATAGTAAATCATCAAATGATTTCTACCGCTCGAGTTGGAGCGTGAGCGAGTCTCAGAATTTTACAGACTAAAACCCAGTATTCATTCACTTGCCTTTTGCAAGGGCGACGGTAATGCTTTGTCGAGCAATCTCTCTAACGCGCCCCGTCAATCTTGCTGACATTGATTTGGTTCATTAATGAGTGAGAGTATCACTTTATTCTGGGCTGCGGTATGATTCGCAAGTCGCTACGAAGTGCAACTGAAGAAACAAAAATAGGTTTTAGTCAGTAAAAGTTTGACACTTCGTTGTGCTCCACCCAGAGTGGGAAGAGGCTTATTTTTCAAAATATTCCATCATTAAGAGACCCCTTTTCCACTCGCCTATTATCAACTTCGAGCGTGGTTTAAAAGCTTGTTGCTTCATCTATCGCAATCCAACGCGATGTTTGATGAAGAGGCAACGCGAAAAAGAGAGATAACGCCTGAAAACTCAGTTGGCATTCGGTAATTCCGTGATTTACTCGAATATTTCACAAAACTTGTTCTAGGAAATACGTGTTTTGTTTTAAACCCTTAAAAGTTTTTCAGAAAAGTCGTCATCCAGAATCTCGATTAAATGTGCAAAGCTTCTATTGACGTACTTTTTTATATTTTTAATTAATGAGCACATTATGGAGGGCCAAAGTTCACGTAAAATAGCAGATTTTCAGAGGTTTTTACTAGATGTTGTTTAGTTTTATACAAATTTATGTTTTGATGTCTTATCTTATTTATATTTTATTATGTAGCCTGTGTATCCAAAATATCTAGAGAAAGATGTGTAATAACATCATAATCACGTAACAGCGGTTGTATGGAAATGTAAGTACCTCGAGTTGGCGGATCTAAATTGATCCATTTTTCACACGATAGAAAATAGTAATGGTATTATGTTTATTGTTTACTTACATACATCGTGCTATATACAAAATTATATACAAAAACACTTAACTAATTAAAAACGCTTAGTTGACACTTCGCGTGACCAAGGTCAGAGATTAAGCATTGCCATACAACGTGGCAATGCCGCCAGCCTTTTGGGCACAATTCCAGTCGACAGCGATGCGGAGGAGTTTTATGACGCCATATTTTAGTTAGGAAGTAGCCTTTAGTGTATATATCGGGCTTAGTCCCTTTACAATAAGACAAGGTATATTGATCCATTAACGTTTTCAAAACATGACATCATTGGATGAGTAGCCGATCAGATATTGGTATTGACAAGCAACAACAGGACCAAGGACTCGCACGATAGATTAGAAGGGAACTGCATGATAAGACTTGTGATTGATTTAGCTTTATTTGTTGCAAGTATTTTGAAATGAACTTATGATAAAGTCGGACTGGTAAATGGTCACGAAACAGTAAGCCATGAGCCAAGTTTGATGTTATGTGATGTGTTGGGATTATTCGAAGGAAGGGCAACTGGAGGAACACAATGACTTCTCGCACTCGCGCTTCACCCAGAACGCGAGAAGTAGTTTTTGTTTTAGGGTTCTGTACCCAAAGGGTAAAAACGGGACCTTATTGTTAAGACTCCGCTGTCTGTCACCAGGCTGTGTACCTCGTTAACCATGATAGCTAGATAGTTGTAATTTTCACAGATGATGTATTTCTTGCCGCTATAATAACAAATACTAAAAACAGAATAAAATAAATATTTAAATATGGCTCTTCTACAACAAGCGTTTTATTCTACGGACGGTACGGAATCCTTTGTGCACGAGTCCGATTCACACTAGGAATAACGGTTAAGGCGGAAAGTGCCTAATTCTCAAAATGGCAACCGAGTCGCAAAAGTGCCAATCCTCAAAAAGCCTGATTCGCAGAATGCCTAATTCGCTAAATACCAAATTCTCAGAATGCTCAATTCTCTAAATGGCTAATTATTATCAAAATGGCAAATTTTCTGCAATTGGGAATATTTTTATAAATAAAAGATTTCTAATTACACAAAATGGTTCTGATAAGATTTTCTTTTTTTTTAAATTTAATAATTTACAAAAGTTACAGGTACATCTTGAATTATCTTGATTTGGTCCGAACGGACATTAGGATTAATATCTATTCATTCTTATGCACTATACAATCTTACAATTTCAACTCACTGATTAAAGTAACGGCTCCAAAACATGGTCGCTAACAATGGGCGTCATTAGAAGACTTGGCAATCGAAAGGGCTATGCTCGAAGTTTCCTTGCGTGATCACATCAGAAATGAAGATATCCGTAGGAGAACCAAGGTTACCGACATAGCTCAATTGCCATTTTGAGAATTTGGCAATTTGCGCCTAAACCGGAATAACTCCTGTATCGTAGACGCGTTCACAAACATGTAATCTTACGTACACAAGACACCCAGACCTGCTGGGTTACCATGACGTATAAAGTAAGATTGTTTTATTCTTATTTCATTGTGGGTAAGAGATGGCGCTAGACAACCTGTATAGCTCTGTCTCTTACCCACACTGAAATTCATTCTTATGAAACAATCTTACTTTTAACATCATGGTATAGATAGCGGCACGAATCTTGAGCGTTCGGCGAAAGAGCTGGGATCGCTTTCCGCATCGTCCACATCGGCTAGCTAATTACTGTACAAGGATTGCATTACTTCATTACATTCCCGCATCTCTTTTCATACCACTAAAGAGACCCGATATTTCACTTCTGCGTGCTTCTGCGCAAGTAGAAATGTAGAAGTCAGCGTTCAAGGTCCGTGCCGGTATCTATGTATAACCTACCTAGAACAATTATCTGTAGGCCATACAGATGTTTGATGATTTCCACTCAAAAATCTGCATAACGTATTATTAAGAGTTTTATTTGTATAACGTATACTCCATCTGTTTAGGTAATTAACTAAATGTAAACAATCTTGACATGTCTTTTATCTAAAAATATTTTTTTTTTTTTTTTTTTTTTTTTATTGGGTGGGAAAATCATCCTAATGACATCCCCGCTCTTGGGCGGAGCGGGAGATAGTGTCAGACTCTTACTGACTAAAAACCCACTCCTGTTCCTTCGTTGCCTTCGTCCCAGGGCCCCGGGTTCCGCTTTCACACTACCCGTTGCCCCAGTAGGCTTCGACCCTGCTGGGCCCCTACGATTTGCTGACATCTCCTTGAGGCGCGCGTGGAACAAAACGCGCCGTCGACGACTTGGGCTTGGTCCGGACGGTTACCGGACGGTCAGACGGCGAGCCACCCATTGCTCGGCGTCTGCAAGCCCGCGCCTACGGTGGCCGGAAATCGGGATCGGAATCCCGGCGGCGGTTGGAGCGTAAGGACCGTTGCCTCACGCGATCGGCCGCCTCCTTAGCTAGCATTACTGCTTCGCAGAAAGAGGCGACCGCCTGCCACTCCTCCTCGCTCCGGAGCATGGCCTGAACCAAGGCCCGGCGCGAGAGATCACCGCCGCCGATTGCCCTCACGAGGTCACGGCGTTGCTCTGCCCAAGCGGGGCACACCTCCACCGTGTGCTCCACCGTGTCCTCCGGGTGGGCCACACAGTGGCGACACCCGGGCGTCGTTTCCGCACGAATCCGGTGCAGGAACCTCCCGAACTTACCGTGTCCGGTGAGGACCTGCGTCATGCGGAATGTGAGGACGCCGTGAGGTCTTTCCAACCACGCCTCAAAGAGGGGACTTACCGCCATAATTGTGGCGTGCCCAATCTAAAAATATTTACAAATTGTTATTTACATAATACCGATGTTTGGTAATAAACTAAATTTAAATAATCTTTGTATGTCTTTTATACATTACGTTTTTATTTTATTTTGTAACCGTAACCTTAATATACAGACCTTAAATAACCTTAAGATACAGACAGAATTTCTGCCTAGTTTAGGAAAGGGAGTCCTAGGACCCACTTTGTACTGTTTTTCTCTTGTGTTTAAGACTACTCTGTATGCCTTGTACAAACTACTAATATATCAGGATAGTTTACGTTTAGTTAACTACCTAAACAAATGAAGTATAGTTTAGTATAAAAAGATAACTGCATAAAATCAAAAGCACTAAATGTTTGTTTTTCTTATTCACAGGTAATGTCCAGATAGCTGATAACAATGATAATGAATAGCGGTCGGACTAGGATGAGTAACCAAGTAAATAAGAATGTACTAACAACGTCATAGATTGATATCGAAGAATAGGATCTATAACAAGAGGAAAAACAAAGTCTAATACCAAAGATTTCTAATCTTTTCGATCTTAGGGGTTACCATGACGTTCAAAGTAAGATTGTTTCACTCTCATTTCAGTGTGGGTAAGAGACAGAGCTATACAGGTTGTCTAGCGCCATCTCTTACCCACAATGGAATAAGAATGAAACAATCTTACTTTAAACGTCATGGTACAGGTCCTGGGCATCCCTGTGATTTAGCTTTGGAACCTGATTTAACCAATAATATACATGTATATACCTAGTAAGTACTAGTAAGTATTTGTCACAAATTCACTTTATTAGTCATATAAAAATTGCACAAAAATATTCAGGAAGTTCTTATAATCATATTATTTATCTATATATATATATATAAAAAGAGAAACAATGACTGATATATCACGCACAACAGAAACTACTGGGACTAGGAACTTGAAATTTTGTATAAAGTTTCATTTTATGTCGTAGCGAGCAATAGGAGAAATTTTTCCAAAATGTTCCCCATATTGGGATGAAATGTGGGTCCAAAGTTTGTATGGAAACCCTACTTTCACGCAGGCAAAGCCGTTGGCAGAAGCTAGTCTAGGTATATAATTATAATCTTTACAGACTTTACTAAACGGAACATACGAATGCAAAATGTAAGTGTGAAGATTGGTTGGTACCACGGATATCTATGGTTGGTACTACTGTTACGCGTTTACAAGTTTATGAATGTTAGATTTTGGATTTATTCCTATTGGTATGTTTTTTTTATTCTTTTATTCTTGATAGGTTCGCGCTTGACCCCTATCTCACCTGATGGAAAGCGACCAAAAGCGACGATGCGGTCGACGATGGAACGCGCTTACCTAGAACTAACCTATTCACTCTTGACTTAAAGATTCCCGTGTTGTAGCCATTAGAAAACACAGATTCCGGCAAGGAATTCCACTCCTTAGCTGGACGCACAATAAATGTCTGTTTCATGTTACTAGCTTAATACCCCCACAGAATACTAGTTTTACCCCCGCATGGATAATTACGTCCTGGTCAGGAACCGTGGTCTTACAAGCACGTAAAAAAACTACTCTGAATATGATCATGTACTGGTCATATCAATGTCGTTTATCGATAAACAAGTTTGCTAACTTTTTATAAACTTTTACCTTCGCTTAAATGTCACCGGTGAAATTTTGAAGCTGGTCAGACTGGCTCCGGGAGTCGTGAGTGATGTCTCATTAAACGACAGCTGGGTTCGTACTACGAAGTGTCAATGTCAAGAAAGGGATGTTGCTATACATCCTGTGTAGTCATCTCAGATGGTTACAAACCGATTAAGATTCAAGATTGAGGTTCGCGAGCATATTCGTAGGAAGTTGGCAGTAGTATAAACACAACATTAATGTTTCTCTGTTTGTCGATTTGGACCAATTATTGTTATTTTTTATTAAATATATATAATTAGTTAATTAAATTATGTATATATTATATTGTATTGTATCTGTGATTCATTTGTATATCTTTTTTATATTAGCCTTTTTTTTTCTCTGTCTTTTATTGCACCTACCACTATTCTTCTCTACATCACACAAAGGTTGATTGTTAGAAAAGGCCTAAAGCATTAAGTCCGCCTCTGTACCTTTATGTGCATGAAGTATATAATAAATAAATAAATAAATATCTCTCTCTCACACCGGAATCATAATGGTTTTAACATGTTATTGTAGTGCAATTGGGCTTAGTACAAACACTTTTTAGAATACTTTCATTATGAATACTATTGTAGTCAAGAGTGAATAGGTTAGTTTTAGGCAAGCGAAGCTTCATCGTCTACCACATCATCGCTTACCATCAGTTGAGATAGTAGTCAAACTGCTTAGCCTATTAGTCAGTACAATAATAAAAAATTAACAATCTTTGTTCCTCAATTGATATTGGGTTTACCGTTGCTTTGCCTTTTTTTTACGGTGGAATTCGGGAATAGATGATACTTTTCAAATCAATCGAAACGCCTAGACAGTATGAGATTGAACAAGTAATGTTGGTAAAGAGCAGTACCTATATTGTGAAATTGCATCTCGAATATGTCAAAAATGGTTTTATTTTTTTAATAACCTTAAAGATATTAGATGTTGTTGAAAGATTCAAATCAATTCATCTTTATTGTGGAACATTGAAAAGTGTAATGCAGGTACAGGTACAGCTGGTGTTAATAAACGTCTTGTGAACAGTTATGTCGCTTAGGGCTTTTGATATATATATATGTAGAAATTTTACATACACATAAAAAAAAATACATTACAATATATACGAAAGGACCGGTCGTTACGGCGGCGCTTGGGGGAGGCCTATGTCTAATAGCGGACGTCTTTCGTATGAAATGATGATGATGATGATACGAAAGAAAAAGATGTACGAACGAAGACAGAAGTGCATGGAGAGTTCCAAACCAAAATCGTTTGGCAGGGTTTCATCGCCTTAATAATATGTCTTGGATGACATAGATGGCGCTAGTACATTAGTTGGATTAGAAAATGTACATCTCTCGTTAAAGAATATTATATTGCTTTTTGCTAGTTACAATATCACTTAATTTTAACACAAATTCTCCTACGACATTACAAACCTTATAAAGCAAAGCACGTAATAACTAGGATTCGAACTCGGTAGCATAAAATTTACCGATACCATTAGCCACTGGACCATCGCGTCATTACGCAATGAGTTGAAATTATCCTACTCTTTAATATATTGCAGTTGTTTAGCGACTTTAACCCGTATCATAAATCTCATAAGAATTGAGGGTAGTTTAATATTGACTGTATAAAAATTAAATCTTTTTGTTCAATCATAACGTTCTTTACTACCTTTAGAGTGAGTTCAGTTACGATTGCGTTTAACAAGTTTTTAATATTTATTTTCATCATGAGTTCGCGTTCAAATATTGATATCGCTACGAGGGCCCAAATAATAGCATTGCATAATCAAGGCTTAAATTATTCTGAAATTTCGAGAGAAACTGGCTTAAACGTAAGTAATGTTTCAAAATCAGTGTTCGTTATTTATTTTATTATCCATGGTTATTAATACACGAAAATAATAAATAATATATTTCCCTTACAGGTAAAGACTGTCACTTTATGGATAAAGCGGTTTCAAGAAGAGGGTTCGTTGGAACACCGTAGTAGATCTGGCAGAAGACGCCATATTGACTCAGACCAGCGTCAACTTATGGTGCAAGGTTATGAGGAAAATGGCTTTACACCAACAAGACATTACGCTGAGTTGTTTGATACATCTTTGCGGACGGTGTATCGTGCTCTTCATAGTGAAGGTCTACATTATCGTCGACATGCTATTAAGCCATTACTAACCGAAGTTAATAAAAGAGCACGATTGGAGTTCGCTTTGAAATACAGAAATTTCGACTGGAGCAACGTCATCTTCAGTGATGAAAAGACTTTCAAGTCTAGCCAGCACGGCCGAGTTATGTTGTGGCGTAGGAATAATACGCGTTATGATAGTGATCATGTCGTGCCTAACTGTGAATCCGGTCGTATAACAGTGAACATGTGGGGATGGATGAGTGCTGCAGGACCAGGAGAACTTACTGTAATACCCAGTCGTGCAAATAGTGTAAATTACATAGATGTGCTGAATGACGTCATGTTGCCCACCGTGCGGAATGTTTTTCCTGTAGAAGACATGCCAGTGATAACGTTCGTGCAGGACAATTGTCCTATACACCGTTCCATAATTGTGAAAGAGTGGTTTAGTCAGCAATCGGACATACGGATAATTCCTTGGCCTGCGAGATCGCCAGATTTAAACCCCATTGAAAATTTATGGGGCGTTATGGTTCAAAGGTGGGACAATAGGAACGAAAGGACTAAGGAGGCACTGAGTTCTCACTGCATGCAGGTATGGGATTCTATACGGGGTCAAAATTTATGTGAAAAATTAATAAACTCCATGGGTTCGCGCTTGCAAGCTGTAATCGATCAAAATGGTGGATACACGAGTTATTAAAAAAAAAATATAAAGTGTTGACTATTAGATTGACTAATAACATAGACCGGAGTAGCTATAATTTATTTGATAAATTACAGTATTCAAACTTGGTGTAGTGGGATAAATTTATTCACTAATTTACGAGTATAACAACAAAGTGTTATTACAGTAATGATTTTAATTTGTTATATAATATTTTGAGGTTTAGCTTCAATTTCTTCCTCGTTCTGGAACGAATACTTAAGCTATAAACCTTAGTCATAACATAATGCACAAATCAATCATTATAGTCAATACCCACTAACCATAATTATGCAAAACGTAATATTTTTATAATTTATGATTAAGTAAAATATTTACAGAACTAAGGTTGCATATATAGTGAAAGGTAATACAACATTGTGTAAATAAAACTAAATAATAAATGAATAGCACAACACAGTTTTGATTTAGAATGCTTATTAATATCTATTAAACAGTTTTACTTTGTTAATGTTTTCCATTTTGTAATGTTTAAGTTATAAATTTTATTTGTATTTCTCATAACAAGTGAATTAAATAATTGTCAATTGGGTGTAAAGCTGTTAGATTAGGTTATACACTGTATAAGAAAGAAATAAATTGTATTCTTTGAGAATTAAATGTCATAAACTATAATATCACTAAAATAGTTTTATTTCTTATCCTTTACGAAAAACAAACTTAGTAAATCTTAATCTGTAAGAAAAATATATCTAGATCTTCTTACATGAATGTTTCTTTTACCTAATACTTACCACCAATTATGAAAGTAATATATATAGAAATTATATATATAACATTATATATATATATATATATTTATATATAATTTTATTTATAGTAGTATTAGTATACTTGTATATTATGCCTTTATACATTATATACATCTTATACCTCATATTTTTTATATTATTTATAACAAAAAATAAATTAAAACACTTTTAAAAATATAAAAATAGAATATAAATTATAATAAATTAAATTTAAAAAAGTTGACTGAGAACTGGGTATCGAACCGGCGCCCTGTGGAACGAACTTTGTTACTCTGACATGCTTATCCATCTGAGCTACCGATCTAACTATTAGAGAGTGCGAAAATGGGAGCTACTTGTGAATGTAGGTATTCTTTATTATTTATGATCTACGCCATCTGTAGTCGAATTAACTTATATACCAATTAGTTTATTTGGTTTGGTTTAGATGGCGCTGTATTAAGTACTCGGAAATAAGAAAATAAAATAATTTATGTTTATTTCTTAGTAACTACTTATTTTAGGTATTATAAACCTTATTATGGGACTCTGCATAATAAGGTTTTTAAGCTTTGCAGTGTTATTTTCATTTTTGAACAGCGCCATCTAGTAGTCTCACGAAACGGAATGCAAAACCTCACAGTCAAAAGTCGACCTAAGGGTCTCCATGCACTTTTGTCCTCCATAGTACTGTAGAAGCATTATTTCAAAGTTTGTAAATGTGAGTACCATGGAGCTATTTTTTGGTTTTTATGTTGCTACTGGACTTATTTGACATAAATGAGCATGGCAGTTGAGAGTTTGTCACGCTCACTCAAATATCTCACTGATGGTGGCGCGTGTGTTGGATCATTCGGTTCCCTTCAAAATGGTTGAGCTAAGTGGTGCTAATATTCGCGTCATATCCGTGAACGGGCGCTGTCAGTTGAGACTGGTCATCTCTCAGCTGCCAGTTGCTATTTTAATATCTATATTTAGTTTTAACTTTATTTACATTGATTTAACATGATAGCGACAAGAAACATGTAACAGATATATTTGTAATTACAAAACATGATTGAAAAGAGTGTCCATGGAGTTTCTTGCACATTCTTCTCCATAGAGATCTACGCTTTGGAATGTGCAATTAGCAACATTTTTTCTGACTCACTGACTTCTTGACATTTCAAAAGTGCCTGTAAATGGTTTATTTGAAATAAAATGCTTTGACTTTGACTTTAGCATTAGTAAAGGGGAAAAATGGTGTGTTTGCCCATAGCGGGCCTTGCGTATTTATAATTGGACCATAGTACAAAACTCAAGGCATGTTCTACATGCTTCCGCATCATTGTATGCTCATCTTAACATGCTTGCGAGCATTACCTAACAAATGCACAGTTTAAAACAGAAAACATGCTCCTTATTAACAGTATCTGTTCAACGACCTAATTGATCAGAGTTAGCTTCGACGACAAGATTCTGATTAAACCGTTCTAATATGTCTTAGACTGGTTTCTGGATTAGCCCACGCGTAGCGGTGTGTAGTGTAAATGTTGCTTATTCACCATATTTTTGTAAGAAGTATAAAAAAAAAAATGGGGCTCTATCTGTACTTGTTACGTTAGTCAAAAATAAAAAAAAAAAACGTTATCTCAAAATTGTCCACAAAACTGGTAAATTCATAATTGAATCAATCATTCATAACAATTCCTACTAGAAAATATTTCCATTTTGATCGCCATTGATTCATTTTTTCATAAAATAGCTCGAGTACAATATTTCTAAAGATTTAGTGACATTTTGGGATATAAACAAACGCTAATTACTTTGCTGTAAGAATATTATTTATTGAGATTTTACAAAAATAATAACAAGACATGCGGAGTTACCATGACGTTCAAAGTAAGATTGTTTCATTCTTATTTCAGTGTGGGTGAAAAACAGAGCTATACAGGTTGTCTAGCGCCATCTCTTACCCACATTGGAAATAAGGATGAAACAATCTTACTTTAAACGTCATGGTACAGGTCCTTATCTAATAAGCTATTTTTAATTAATACAAATACTTACAGATTTGTACTAATTAAAAATTTGTGGTGTATAATGGGATGGATGACCACTACTGATCATTAAGTTATAAAGCTTTACATGTTTTTGCCAATTACCAGTTATTTTCTAGGCTTGCTTGATTCCCGGGTTGACGGCTCGTTGTGTGCCACGCGCGCTTCAAAGAGATGTTAGGTCAAAGTTGTAGGGGCCAGTTAGGGTCAACGCCTACCAGGGCTGCGAATTGTTCGAAGGAGTCATCGCAACCTTCGCAATACAGGGCAACTGAAGTAACACTGAGGGTTTTAGTCGGTAAAAGCTGGACACTCCCTCTTTCTTTCACTTTACGCAGATAGCGAGAAGTTATTTATTGAATTCCAAAGTAAAAAAAATATATATAAAAAGCTTGCTGGGTTACCAGTTGCTATGGTATGCATTTACAATTGAACGATCTTTTTCTACTTTTATCTTCTTCGATAGCAATCTAGTTTAGCATTAACAGTAACGTTCCTAAGTCTTGTTCCTGTTGTGCAAGTGTCAACCTTCGCGATAAAGATGTCCGTCTTCTTTGACTTCAAGATGAGTGCAGGTCTCCTCCATTTGCGCTACTATTCCTTTCTAAGACCCTCCAATTCCAACTTTTTCCTGTTCCTTTGCCCAGTACGTCGGTACACCTGGCTAAAAATCTGCGGCAGATGATGTAGGACCGTAAAGATGAAAGACGACGTCTCCCTTACCTGCTGAGAACAGTTAGATGGCCTATGAATTGCTGGGTCAAAACAACTTTGCACGTAAATTTTTCAATTATGTTTTAAATTACAATAAAAAACGTTATGTGCTTTTGAATGCTCCTGTCAATAAACCTGATAGATACAGCCATAAATGTGGTTTAAAGGACTGAAGGTCCAAAGGTTAACTGCTACCATAATGCTGTATAAATGTGTTTAACCGATCACAATCGCAGTTTACTGTAGATTGTTCCATAAACTACAAGAAAATAACAGCCGTCATGTAAAGAGGAGAGATGAAACGCATGTTACTAAAAGAGTTATGAGTATACATGTGGATGGGTGGAGAGGGAGAGGGAGGCCAAAGAAAAGATAATAATAATATTCCACAACTATCACACAACGCCATCTAGTCCCAAACTAAGCAGAGCTTGTGGTATCAGTACTAGACAACTGATAAACATACTTAAATATTTCTAAATATATACATATTATAGATAAATTACACCCAGAAACAGAAGAAATGATCATCCTCATCACACAAACATTTGCCCTGGGTGGGAATCGAACCCACGACCTCCGGCATAGCAGTCAGGGCCACTGACAACTAGACCAAAAGGCTAGTCATGATGGATGGATGGATTGTGTGAACAGTGATATGAAAGAAAAGGTAGTTATAGCATGACGGTTGACAGGATAGACTGGAAGAAAAAAACGTGTTGCGCCGACCCCAAATAAGATGGGACAAGGGCAGGAAGATGATGATGATGAACAGTCGTACACGGATCTGTCTTCGAAGTTATGTAGGTACTGAAATTCTTCTCCGCTTCTGAAGGCATGTTAAACTTGAGCCGATAGTTCTTTTTTCTTTTCAGTGGAGCAAGAGGGGTTATTTAGTGTCAGATTTTTTCTGATTAAAACCAATCTGTGTTCTTTCAACCGTTCTTTGCGTGGCACGGCTATGGTAACTCTTTCATTTAAGGCCGCAGATCTGCGAAGACCGATAGATCTGGCTGTGATTGGTACATCGGGTTATTGAAAACTCGTCACAGTGTGACTTGCCACAAGTTGTTAAATTCCATTAATTCATTTTAAATTCTGTGACGAGTTTACAATAACCCGGTACATCGATGACAGTCTTTAGGACTAGTCAGAAGTCAGAAAACCTGAAACTAAGTATTGACAAGAAGTCATATCATCAATCATATTATCATTAAGTGGCAGTGGGCATATTGCTCGCGGAACAGATGATCAATGGGAAAGGTTTTGGAGTGGCGACCGCGCATCGAAAGACGCAACGTTGGAATGCCCCCCACAAGTTGGACCGATGAGCTGGTGAGGGTGGCGGGAAACCGAAGGACGCGAGACGCATGATGATGATAATGATCATATCATCCAGTCACTCAATTGTCTAGGACAGGTATGCAGTTGCTCCATGTTAACACTAGAACATACATCTGGTTAGACTGGAAATCGACAGCAATAAAGTTGAGCAATGGCATATATTTCATTCCATAAAACACAAACCTCTTAACACAGCACCTCGATCCTTTAGCTATACAACCTCTTTCCAACCTTTTTCTATAAATAATGGCGCCAACTCGGTGCGTAAGAAAACGTGCTGCCAGCATTAATCCGTGTTGATTCCACTGGCGATTTATAGTGAACTGGAACCGATTTATATTGAGAACAACACAATCGCGGTGTAGAAATGCTTTGACACAAGTAGGTATAACGGACTCGTAGGTGCCGATGAAAAGTGTATCATAGACAACGTAGGGCAGATAAGAAACAGAAGGCCAATTGACGTACTTAAAAAAGTTCAAACTCATCGCAGCAGCAACTAATGTCAAAATGTAGAAAACATGTGTTTTTGACAGATTTAAATTTAGAATCCGAACATTTCATAAAAACACGGACTTAACTGAAGTGTACAGTGACACTACTGATGTATGTATTGTATACCTGTGTAACCGAATTATTGATTTTTGTTTTTCGTATTTAAATATTGCCGTCGACGACTTGGGCTCGGTTTCCGGGCGGTCGGACAGTATGGCGTGCCCAGTATTGGGTTGCGATAGTAGCTGTCGCCATTCCACCATGAGTTCCCGCCGGAACTCTGTCCGCCATACCGCGACTTGTCGCGGCAGCGTAGTTTGGCCCCGGCGTTACATCTCCACGCGCAGATCGTGTATACGTGCAAGGACTGTTGCCTCCAGATCCCAATACTATAAAGAGGCAAAGTTTGTTTTTATGTTTTTTTGTTTGTAGGAGGTAATCTCGGCAAGTACTGGACCGATTGCTAAAATTTTTTCACTGCTAGAAAGCCGCTTTACTCCTGAGTGACATAGGCTACATTTAAGGTACGCGGGCGAAGCCGCGGGCAAAAGCTAGTTTAAAATAAAACGATAAACACCGTTTCACTCGTCAGGTAAAAAGAACACAGTCATTTTGTATATACACAGATTGACGAATTACCTGTTAGCCTGCCAGTGCTATATTTAAGGCTTTCTCGCCTTTCTCTTACAAGGATGTATTTACGTGCTTAGTGTGCAAAATCCACTGACTGCTTTGAAGGATATAATCGCTCAATCGAGAAGCAGCGTCTGTATGCATTTGATGTTCCTTTTTTGCATGCATTTCATCAGATGCATGCTAAATAATTACCCTGATGGTAGTTCCATCGTCCGGGGTACTGCTGCCTGTCTAAACTACCTAGTTATGCGAAACAGAATGTTAAGTCCCACAAATCTCCATCGAAAAGGGAGTATTGTCCGACCAGTCTAGTGTTGTGTCTGGTCTAGGCAACTACCCGACAGTTTATTTCAAGCTGTTGTACATGTTTTATCCGCCGGAGAATGCTAATATGCAGAATTTTGGATTTTAGTTCCTAAGTGGCGTCTTAGATGTAACCACAGCACTTTAGTTGCATCATGAGTTGTGCGAGAGTGAACCCCGGGGCCCTGGAACGAAAGCAAATGAAGAACAGGAGTGGGTTTTAGTTAGTCTGATACGCCTTCGCGCTCTGCCCAAGAGCGCCAGTCATTGAATGATTTTCTACCTAAAAAAAAGCACTACAGTTATATTACCGAAATGGATCAAGGAGTCCGCAGAACGGTGCGACGCGACCTCCATAGATCGACTCGACAATGTGGCTACATCATAAAATAGTCAATTCTACGATATGGATACAGGATATTAATAATAACATTATATTAATCATACCTTCTCAGTTCCCAACATGTGTACCTTGTTAATCGCAACAAGCTCGCCGACGGGCTTATAAAATCATAAAACAACTTATCTTACTGCGTTGCCTTTTGCTTTCCGCAGCCCTGTAGGACAGGCTCCACGGGCTGTACCAGTCCGCCCACAGCTTGTTACTTGAATGACTCTACTTACTACCGCGAAATGCTCACGCATCCGTGTTGGACTGTGGCGCTGTGGTCTTTGATAGCGCAGCCATAGTGAGACATACATATTTTTATTTTATTTTTTTATTAAGATGAAACCAACAGCTTCTGTGTACAGCATTTTACAGGTATAGTTAACAATCGGCCTAGGTCTTACATAGTCGCCGGCATTCGCAATGTAACACAAAAGTAGTTATTGTATAAAATAAAATTGCAATAAAATGACAAATCTAACACTCAATACTAATATATAAACAAAATCATACATTGTAATTGAAAAATAAAACCAAGTGCGAGTCGGACCCGCGCATGAAAGATTCCGTACTGTCCATAGCAAAAAACAGCAAAAAAATCATGTTTGTTTTATGGGAGTATTAGTTGTTATAGCGGCAACAGAAATACATCATCTGTGAAAATTTCAACTGTCTAGCTATAATGGTTTGGAACCCAAAAAAGAATAAAGCAACAAAATAATTAAAATATCAAATAGTTAAAATAATAGAAATAATCAAGGTATTAAAAAAAAAAACAATCATGTTAATTAAAATAATCAAATAATCCATAGCTACATTTATGAACTAGCCTCTGTCGCCACACGCATGGAATTATTACTTCCCCTTATTATAAATTACTAGCTTCTGCCAGCGGCTTCTCTCATGTGAAAGTAGAAAATATATACTTAACCTATGTCACTCAGTGATAAAGTAGCATTCTATTGGTGAAAGAATTTTTCAAATCGGTCCAGTAGTTTTTGTGCTTTTTCCTTAAAAACAAAAATCATTTCTCTTTATGATAGAATTTGTATAGATAGACTATGTGTTAACCTGATGTTTTTTTATGTGATATACATATAACATAATATAATAAGTGTAAGTTTTTATTTTGTTCATCAAATACTGTATGTTTTCTTGCAAAGAGTTACATAAGTCCTTGTGCAATAAAGTTATATAATATAATAATAAAGTATGTGATTGATATAAAAACTCGTGATTTTCGAACTCTGCGGTTGTTGTCTAAATAAGACTTGTAAGAAAAAAATACACAAACTGACAAGCTTTCTATATTTGGTAGTTTATCAACGTCAATTTTGTCTAGACCCTCGATGCGTGTGTGTTATTTATGCACTTGTGAAAAAAGCACGTTTATGTTCATGTAGAAATTGACCTTAATATGTATGCATTTGTTACTTTATGGTTATTATGTCTATGCGCTATGGTAACTCATATGGCACTTCAACTGTCACTGTCAAAGTTTACTCACATCTTTACAAACTCGAACCAGAGTTTAGTAATATAGTATCTGTGCCAGAGCTTTAGGAAGACACGTTTTATTATCTCTGTACCCCCGCACCAAATATATCACCCATTCAAAGTCTTTCAAATCTTCAAAGGGATTGTGAAAGGAAGTGTTGATTTCACGGTTAATATAACACAATCGACATCTTGGGCTATATATAGATCTAGGTCTTCAACATAGTCTTGTGGTTTGGTGGTGTTGTACAAATGGTGTGCTGTATAATGTATTTTTTTTTTATGTTTGTTCTTTTCAACATTCCTGTCCAAATTGCTCAGGCAGTTTATTTGTAACTAGCTTTTTCTGTTGCTTAGCTCTCGTTGTTCTTAGGTTCCGCAGTAATCGAGCAATTTTTCGGAATAAAAAACCTATGACTTCGACGAACAGCTTTTAAAACGGTGAAAGTGTTTTTGAAATTGGATGAAAATCTAAGATTCATTATTAGTTTTGAATGATAACCACAACTACAATACTACTCTTGGATGTTCTGAATTCTGATGCAGTAATGTCGAAACAACTTAACATCGATTAACATCACTTTGTCAAGTCGATAATCGGCATGCATGATGTCAATGCCAAATTCCTGCTCAAAAGCAAAACAGCATAAATGATAATGATAAATGATATTTTTTTTTACAAATAGGTTTTCAAAAAAAACCTTGCTTGTAAATTTTTTTTGTCAATTTTAACTAGATGAGGCCGGTGCTTCCTAGCTGACTACCGAAACAGTGAAAAAAAAAAACTCAGGGGTAACAGTTTCTTAAAGTCCATACTGCAAACATGTAATCGTCAAAACGAGAACCATGCAGATTGGTAACATTTATTTGCATAAAAACACGGTATAAAAGATGGTACAAAGATTGAATACAGAGCATACAGGTTTCTGCTTAACAATTTCAGCGTGCAAATTTTGAGCATCAATGTTTTTTGTCAAAAAATTCTTTAAGACTATAAAAACTATTAGTGGAAAGCCAATCATACAATTTACTTTTAAATAATCTGGTATTGAGAATTTTGAGATAACTCGGTGTCCTATTAAATATTTCTGAGGAAAGAACCACAAAGATTTGAGTCGACCTGTCCAGTCAGTGCAAGCCAATTGTTAAATGACTGCTTATTATTCACTTAATAACACAAATTATCAGAAAATCGCAGATAACTTTATTTACTTTTCGTCCGTTACCTATCAACGACCATTTATTACTATTTGTTAAAGTTGTTACTATTTTGGTGTACAATAAAATTTATTCTATTCTATTAACTTTTTAACAGCTTGCGTCGGATTGGTCCGATGAGTATTTTCGCCAGGGTCGTGTGTTTGGGTTCTCCATCTTGTTAAACTCTTCAATTCCCATGGGCAACAGAAGAGACGAGATGGAGTATTTGGTCGTGGATCTGCGACCCTGGCGGAATGAACGCGTGTTTATCGGATATATAAGGTGCTAAAAAATTAACTTGAAGAACTTCGAGGGGATATTGTACTCCTCATTACGAACAACTTTTACTACGGGACCAAACCTGAAATAGCGAAAAAAAAATCAGCTGCTCCATACATTTTGACGAGTTATGCGAACAGAAATATAGGGAACAGCTGATTTTTTCATAATGAGGAGTACAATGTCCCCTCGAAATCCTTAAAGTTAATTTTTAACACCTTATAAAGGCATATGAGTCGTAGGCGGTAAAAAGGTTCAAGGCATTTTAACTTGTTTTTTATTCCTTGTCGGGGACCCTAAATGTTTCCAATCAGTCGGCCTTCGGTTGTTGGTGATTAAAATGTAATCTGATTGGGGACTTGGGAGTCGGGAGAAAGACCCCTATATTGCGGAGATGGATTTGTTTTTGAGAATCTAGTTATTAGAGAATAACTAGTAGTTAACAGATCCATCTCCGCAATATTCGCGAATTGAAAGAATAATTGCAATAAATGAATTCGATTGTTTGACTAAAGATTATGGAAAAGGGAGCTACTTATTTATATATTTATTTAAACTTCACGTACAGTGGTGGTATATAGGCGGACTTAATGCCTCATGGCATTCTCTACCAGTCAACCATTGGGACTGTGGTAGGTGTGCACAATAAATAAGTAACAGATATTTGAAATAGAATGTAGTATCGTTAATTTAAGTTAAGTAAGTATATTACTATTTCACAGCTCTAGTAAAATAGGCAAGAAAGAAAGAAAAGAAAGAAAAAAAGAAAAACTTTTTATTTGCCGGAAAAGGCGCAAACTTAAAACTAACACTGCAAATATTACACATACCTGTAACTCACACCAAAATATGTAAGTATCTTGCATGTCATTGTGCTATACTTAACACATTGGCGTATCATGCGAGCTAATTTTGTACTTTTTATACAAGTTCTAGACCACTTTTCGTCAAACCATTTACCACGAACATCTGTTCTTAAAACCCTATCAAGCCTGCATTGTTTATAAGTGCGTCCTCGGCTCCTCCGCCCTCAAGGTTGCGAGGAAGCTGGTCTGTAGTACCTGTTTCCGCGTACGAGGCATGTCGTCTAACAGGTCCGTCGCGATACTGATGTCCGAAGAAAGACGACTTGACTGATATCGGCGAGAGAGTTGTGTTTGGTATGGGAAAGGATGAAATGACTTGTGTTATGGGATTGTTTTTAACCGACTTCAAAAAAGGAGGAGGTTCTCAATTCGGTTGTATTATTTTTTAACATTTTTTTTTTGTTACCTTAGGTCTCCGTCGTTTATAAACAGATTTGCAACTTTTTTCTTCTTATAGGATATGCTACCAGACTGGTCCCATTTTTTCAAAATCCAGTTCTGATGATGGATTCCATGAGGAATCAAGAGAACTCTTCAAATATTCTAGGCAACTGACTGGCCTGTTTGACACTCTAGCGGTTAGTGGCCCTGACTGCTATGCCGGAGGTCGTGGGTTCGATTCCCACCCAGGACAAATGTTTGTGTGATGAGCACGATCATTTGTTCTGTGTCTGGGTGTAATTTATTTATATATGTATGTATTTAGAAATATATAAGTATTTTTATCAGTTGTCTAGTACCCATAACACAAGCTCTGCTTAGCTTGGGACTAGACGGCGTTGTGTGATAGTTGTGGAATATTATTATTATTATAAGTAATTATAACTATATAGGTTGTGCTGGGGCGGCTGCTGCAAGTGCAGAAAACCTCAAACGGCGTAAATATAATAACCTCATCGGAAGTTATATGTTTGAGCCGTTTGGGGTTGAAACACTAGGGCCATGGGGTCCGAGCGCTCATCGAGTTGTTCGTGATATCAGCAAACAACTGGTCGACTCTTCGCGTGACCAGAGGGCTGGGCTTTTCTTCGGACAACGAATCAGCATTGCTATCCAACGTGGCAATGCTGCCAGCGTTCTGGGCACTTTTCCTATTGATATCGATGTGGATGAATTTTTTGATGCCCAATAATTTCTTTTTCTACCCGTTTATAAATATTATTATTTTTAGTTTGTATATATTCCTATTACGTTGTTAATAAAAAAAAAAAAAACTATATAGTGATTTTGGTATTTTCATCGTGAACTTAAGTATTTACAATCAAAAAGTAACATTTGATGAAGTGGAACTGATGAAGAAGAACAGAAATGCCCAACGGAACTTCACCCTCACATAGATATCACAATGAAGATAGTTAAGTAACTGACAAATTACAATACAAATAAATAAATGGTTCTGAATAGTTATGTTGAAAATGGTATCATCGATGTGAGTAAGTGATCTGATGATGATGATGGAGCCGGAATGTAGGCACTGGAACTCCGTAATTAATCAATGTATCCTAGTCGTGTTTGGGCTTATTAGAATTGTTATGAGATGCACTTTGGCTATAAGGTACTATCAAACTGAGCTGATGATGGAGGTGGATGGGAACTTCATTATAAAATAATGTTTCCTAGGACTGTTTGGGTTACTCAAAAGTGATTCTCAAAAATGATTAAAGTGAAGCTCAAAAATGATTTTTGTATAGTGAAATGCTAGTTTTGGATTTTATTGGTAATACATATTATTATTTATTTATTATTATTTATTTATTACAAATACACATACACATAGCGACATACATGGCGTTACATAAGAAATAATCCAGCATCGCGCAATCAAAGTTCTCCGCGCAATTAGAATGTAGACGACAGCCCGAAATCATCTATCAGGGAGTTGCCCACCAGATCTAACATCCGTCTGGTCGGAGGATCCTCCCTTTTCAACGGAGGTATGTAGGGCTTCACTCTCTGTTCCACATACATCTAAACTGATGACCCTTGACAAAGAACGCCAGCGCAGCCTTCGTGCAGCTACTACTTCGTGACGTCAACATCACTTCCTCAAGCTTTCGAGCAGCGAGCCATACAGCCAGCACCTACGGCTATAAAGGGTATCCTGACCGTCAGCATTCTTGCCTGGTTATACCTGGTCATCACCCTCAGCCTCATCAGCGAACTTGGCGAAGCACACTGCACCTTCGAGCCACAAAGAACCTATCCTGGTCGACGCCAGCGAAATACATAGTAAATGCATACCTATGTACTAGTTCGTACATAGTGACTTGCAGATTAGAAGCGCCTAAAACGGTAGTTTATTGGCTATTAACATGATAGGTATAACAATTTTCAATTACATATTTATGATACACTTTCTTAAAATCTCATCCTTAAATCTTTTACATTTTATGTCTCTAAGATCTCCGTTATATTGTCTTTCGATCTTTTGAACAATACTATATTCCCAAAATGTATCGTCAGCTGCGTGTTTCATTAACCACAATTGTTTACAAGTTACAAGTAGTTCCCAAGCCAAGTCACTCGTGTAAAGATAGTGGTATCGATGTTTCACATTTATTTAATCACATATGTCCGATCAGTCAAGACTAGAGTCACGGCGATTACTGCTGACAAAAGCCTAATCGCCTCTTGTAGTCACAATGAGCCCATATTAGACGCATCAATTCTACTTAATTTCGTTTTGAACTTCTCACTTTCTCTCTGTTATGTAACTCGCGCCATTTTTGAACGCTCCATATTTGAATTTTCGATTCTCCATTTTGAAATCCGGTGACTTGTGGTTTTCAGATATTTTTTTTTTTTGGCTGTGTAATGTGCCTGTGAGAAACTATCTAGAACTCTTTGTACAGTGCTTTACATAAGCGATAAAATATGGTATACAGTTTGATTTGAAAAATAATAATAATAATAAGTAATCATGTAGGTACCTATTACATGTTGTTCGTACGTTTGTCGTTTTGAGCAATTTATTATTGAAAAACAAAATTTCAATTTACCAAATTAACCATTCACGTCAGTAATGAAAATAATATTTCATCACCGAATTTAATTTTTTCAATGAAAGTAATTCATTATCCGACCGCTCTCGAACGCATTCGGAATGTCATCCGAAATTATATGACGACATTTTAATTTTGAACGCATTCCAAATTCAAGTTCAATGACAGATGACAGTTACGTAACGATACTCCATATTGGTAACGATTATATTTTATGGCAAAGGCAATCGGGAAACGTCTCATCCATTTCGGTAAGCACTTTCTTTCATAATGAGAAGACCATAATATATGGTCTTGGTCATGTTAAATTTACTTTCACTAAAGTTCAATGACAAAACATGTGAAGCAAGTAGATGAACAGTCCTATTACGTGTGTTTATAGCATTGTCTCGTAATTGCTATGGCTTTGTCTTAATTGCTATCGCATCGTTTATCGGCGAGTAGACAGATACTAATCGTGGATGAGAGACGAAATAACGATGTAGTTTTATCTCTCTTGTTTTATGGCGGACAGCTAGCGTTTTTAAACCCGTAGAAATAATTCTTTGGTAGAAAATAAATATGTATCTACTGACTATCCCACGACTTTTACTGTACTGTCTTTAATTACATGTCTTAGGTATGCAATTAAAACAGAAGACATTTGTTAACATCTCGTTTTTAACTAATTATAGTTGTAAGTCACGAGTCACGAGAGGTATTTAAAAACATCTGTAAGTACATAGTAGGTAGTTATCTAAAAATAATAATCCGTATGTCTGTATACCTGGGTCTATATTAGTTTAGTTAATATTTAAGGTTCATAATACATAAAATGTTATTAATTTAAATAAATTAAACGCCAATGAAAAAAATAAATAACGAAAGCTGTTTATATTCCAGTAAAAATATCAGTTGATTTCTCTTATAACATGCAATTGCCAATGAAATTTTCAGATGTCCTACTGATTCTAGTAAATTCTCTACCCACAAGATATTCATGTAAATCTTCAATTATTTATAGAAAATAGGAATAAACTTGTCAATCACTTCTGTCAGTTGATACCAATCGCATCCCTCTTTTATTTTCTCCAAAGACGTCAACATATCATCATAATTATGTATTCGCAAGGCCTAGCGCGCACTACGTTAAAAAATCGTTCCGACAAAATATCGTAAGTCTGTGAAGAACACAAAATCCGCTAAAATCCGCGCACTGCGAAAATAAATCGTTTGCGATTTAAAATAGCAGATAATCTTACATAATTTTATTTTGTACCCTATGATGCGGTACCGAGATTCGCACATTGCGGATAAAATCGCAAGAGCAGCGGTCAGTCGACTTGTGATCTTAATAACTACGTGCAAAATTAAGTAGTATTAGGATGGTTAGGGTTACTTTTATTTTGTAAACCTATGTTTTGATGCACACTGAAACTGTCTTTGGCATCCGGTATTTCGCAGTCGACAATAAATCTTAATGCGCGTAGGAATAATTGTCGTTTGCGATTTTATATCGCTCTTTAAAAATCGCAAAGAATAAATTTCGTAGTGCGTGCTTAATCTAACTGCTATTTAGAATGTTACACTTAATTACGCCGCGATGACGTACAGTGTCATGCAAGAGTAGTAGCATTCGATCTATGGCGGCTTAATCATTGGTTATTATGCCTTTCTCTTGCTCTATGCTACTGCTGAACAAACGAGTGTTATTTATGGCAGCCGTTTTTTTTTATTTATTATTAGTGAAGTAAAAGTAATGTAATGACTCACCTTTGCTGGGATTGTCAACTGTTTTTGCAGCTAGTTGAACCTTAGCCCAAAATTGAGACTGAATGTTAAAGTAACGGCCGTATCTTTTTTTGTTCGTTAACTTACAAGTTTGATTTTTTCAGCTTTAAGGGACTGCAGACTTGAGTGTACGGTTTTAATTTTAACTCGATAACTCCACATGTTCTCGAGATAAAGGGTCTCGACAGACAGACATACAGACGGACAATAAAGTAATTCTATAAGGGTTCCGTTTTATTTTTTTGAGATACGGAACCCTAAAAACGCGCTAAGTACACTACCTCAAAGGTGGCATGAAAACGTGTGCATATTATGGTGATGGCCTCTTTTAACTTCAAATCATAATATTCCAAAAACGGTGGCTCTTAGGAAAAAAAGTATTCAGACATTTTTGTAGATAATTATCTGATCTACAATTATTGTCTGAGCTAATTTCATGATAAAACTCACCGTTTTGCTGAAAAACGGGTAAAAATTGTTTTTTACGCGAGTGACCTTTGTCCCCGAGTATTTTGTTTTCTAGGTGTCGGATCGATGAGGACTTTTTAGATCTCATTTAAGATGATGTTTTGAACAATCCTACCTTACTATATATAGTTTTCAGCTGAGTGCGACTTATTGTAACCTTGGATGTCTAAAACTCGACCCCAATGTAGATTGATCAGCAATGATGCATAATAAATATCATCATCTGCCTTATAATGTTCCCACTGCTGGGACTCAGGCCTTCTCTCTAGGAGAACGAATGGGTCACAACCCACCGCTCGAGCCCAGTCCGAGATGTCACATGTCTTCGAATTTTTGGTCCTGGGAAATGTCAGTTTCCTCACGATGTTTTCTTTCACCGTTTTGAGAGCAGTGGTGATAAAATAAATTACACAAAGTCAAGCGCCTGGCTGGGTTTGAACCCGCAACCTACAACTCGCCGTTACCACGGGGCCACCAGTAATGAAGACCATTGACAATACTCGTTTAACCACAAATAAGTTAACAGACAGTCTGACAAACCATTCTTATACATGTCACCAAGTTTAAGAAAGTGTCAAGAAATTGTTTAAATGAAATATTATTGATTAGATATAGTAGTGTTTTACTCATTGGAATGATTAAGGTTTGTGTCCAGCATCTTCCCGTCCGATTGTAATTTAGGTGTCTTTAAGGTAAGGTGAATAGGCTCTTAATAAACCAGTGCGCTTTACCATCAACGACTGCATCTCTGCTTACCATCAGGTGGGATCGCAATCAAGCACTGGTTTATGTAATTAAAAAAAAACTACAAATAAGTGAATTTTCCGTAAAATAAATTTATTTATTTAAGGCTTGTAGTCCCTTGAACATCCATCTGGCCGTTTTCCTTAACCGTTTGAGAGCAGTAGTCATGAAATAAATTACACAAAGTAAAGCTCCTGGCTGGGTTTGAACCCGCGACTAACAACTCGTAAGTCGGGGCCGTTACCACTCAGGTAACACTGCTCTCAGAGTACAGAAAACACATTAATAGTGCGCACAGCTAGCGTGTGGATTTCCCTAACGAATTTTTTTTCTAAAAGCTACTAGGTGTTTTTAGTTCATTAAACTCCGAGCGAACGCCGACGTTCGCATTGTCTTTCTAATTACGCTACTCAAAAGGTTAAGTCAAGAGTGAATGGGTTACTTCTAGGCCAGTGTGCTCCATTATTTAAGCAAATTTAACACCTTTTTAGCTCTAAAGGTCTTGTATAATAGGCTAATTTTCTTTTAAAATTATGAGTTGACAAGCCTAAAAGGGCCGTATTAAAAGTAGTCAACTGGTGTCACATTGCACTGGTGAATAAATTGCCTTCATTATGATATTATTTTGTTATGTTCGGTGTCACTAATAGCCTCTAATTAAATGTCACTGGGCCAAGCTGTCAACTGTCTTAAGTTTTTCGTATTTTTACTACGGAAAAGACTCAACGGAGTTAAACTTTTTCTGATTCCTAAGCTAATTATTTTTAAAAGTTTAATTAAACTTTTACAAAACGCAGGTCTGCTGGAAGAAATTTATTTTTGAAATAAGCAGTACCTTTGTACAATTTTTATATTAAGATACCTGTCCTCTTCTGTGTGTTTGTGTGTACATAAATAATAAATAAATAAAATTACATTTTGAAAAGTAGGGTTATGTTGAAATATATGTATTAAGCATTTAAACCCAATAAAGTAATTACGTATAGATGTTTCTTTCCAACCGCCTTCATAAGAAAAACACGAAGGCGGAGACCAATTGACGCGGACAAAACCGACCCGTCTTCCTTTAGCTGCCAGCTTTCAGGACCTGAGTGACTCTTTAGAAAAGTTCAGCAGACTGAGAGTTTAGGCTTGTTTCATCAGATCAACATCTTTTAACAAATGCTTTAAAAAGTCCGGCTTTATAGAGCATTCTTTCTAACTATTCTAGAAAAAAAAAAACTCGATTTAAAGTAGATCAGTTAGACGTGTTTACGCGATGTGAACCTGTGATGAACTGACAGATCTCAAAGGCAGACATGTTTTTTTGTTTAAATAAAGAACAGTAATTTGTGAAGTTTTTTACATTATTAGCTTTATAACAGTGGCAGGTAAGTAAGTACTTCAAAAGAAATGATTAATGACTTGCGAATTATAGAGATAGCGAATTCTCAAACTGTATTTTTAATGAGGTTAGGAGGTGAAATTCATATCTTTTATTTTATTGAATTACAAAGGACTATGTTTACAGTTACAGAGTTCTAATTGTAGACAGGGAGTCTGGCCATATTTATTATTTACATTTCACTTCTACAGCAATGGTGGCCCAGAGTGGTAACGGTCCCTACTTACGTGTTGTAGGTCGGCAGGTTCAAACCCGGCTTGTCCTGGAACCAAAAATTCGAAGACTTGTGTCATTCACCAACCCGAACTGCTCGCGTGGTAGATTACGGCCCATTTCCTCACCTAAAGAGGAGGCTTGAGTCCCAGCAGTGGGCACATTATTGGCCGATTATGTTGGGCTGTTCTTTTTCCTATTATAATAAGTACTACTAATTCACCATGCTTTTAATATTAATAAATTATTGCAATTGTAATCAATGTCTGGCAAACTAATAACATCACAGTGGTTGATAGCCGCTGCGCTGCGTGTCGCAGAAAATTCGATTCCCGCACGGAACAAATACTTGTATATGCTACAGGTTTATGAAGATGAACTTAATTATTACATTGAAGAATTTTATTATGTTTTAGAGCTGCTAATTAAACTTTCATAAATCACGGGATGCACTCGTCATGTTTATGATTCCGGGATTTTTAGAGGAGGTATTATTACTCCACGTTACTTCTTCGAGCTTTAGGTGAATATACCTACCTATTCCGATCTCTCCTATACTATACTTTTTTCAGGCAGGTAAGGCCGGTTTCGAGCTGCCACGAGCTCTTGACGCGATCCATTTAACGGCCTAAACTGAACTGTTAAAGGGATGGAGCTTTAAAGGGTGTATAACTCCTCTTCAACACGTCATACATAGTAAGGCCCCTGATAGCATGACCAAAGTCGTGACAGTCTTACAGTTACCTAATTTGATAAGGTTAACGAACATTAAACTACTCGCATTGTGTTACCTTCAATAATTCACTTTTATTTTAACTATCAACAATCTGACCGAGTTTTTATCAACATTCAACGTACGTCAGACCGATAGCCGCGGCCGCGATATCATCCGAGTCGGCTGTGCGAGTCGACCATCCGATATTTTGTCTTTATCCAACATGTGTTCGCGAGCCGACCCGATCCGTCGGGCGACGATCCCTTTCCAACATGGCCGCCGCCGCCGTGTCGCGCCGTCGCGTCGCTTCACCCCCGCCAGCGTGTTGGCCGACATGTCCTAGTCGGCGTCAGATGCCTGATTTATACGGGTGTGCGAATGTCGCTCATAAAAACAAACAAAAACACGATGTCTCGCGACTTCTGGTACGACTTCATTCAGCTATACAAAAGTTTCCCTTGCTTATGGGATGTCAAAGATCCTTGTTATGTGCGAAGGGACTTGAAGAAAGAAGCCTATGATGTTTTAGTTGCTAAAGTACACGAAATTGATGCCACAGCTAATTTAGACACAGTCAAGAGGAAGATTGATAGTTTCCGGACAGCGTTCAGAAGAGAAGAGAAGAAAGTGATCATGAGTATGCATTCTGGGGCTACTGACGATGAGATCTATACTCCTACACTGTGGTACTATCGAGAATTAGAAGAGTTTCTTGGGAACAATACTGAAGAACAAAGGAATCTAATTATTTCAAGAGCTACGTTTAATAATGAAGATGAATCTGAAACAATGTTAAATGCGGTAAGTTCTTCTCTACTAAGTATAAAAAAAATTTGGCTTTCCTTATCATATATATATGATACACCTTAACTCATGAATCACTCTGTCTATTGGTGAAAACCCTGTAAAATAATGTTAAGTAGTTTCTGAGTTTATCGCAACAACAGACAGGTAGACGCGGTGGGGGACTTTGTTTTATAAAATGTAAGGAATATGTGCAACATAAATATACATAGATATCTGGCCATTTTAAAGGTTCAACTTCAACTCTTCATTAATGGCATTTGTGGAAAAGACACCACAATTTTGCCAATAACACGTGCAAACTATTAATAGACCATCAAACGCTGGAGAGTATTTATCGTGAATTAATAGTAAAATAAATATATATCTCTAAACATTAAAGTTCAAAATAAAAGAATTTTTTCGCAGACGCAGACCGACATTATGACCAGACCACAGACTATGACTATGTAAGTTATGCAATTTGGCGAATGACAAGTGACATGTAGGTACTTTTTTTAAAAAAGTTCTGGATTACAATGCCTTCCCTCTGTGGCAGTACTTAATTTATAACCTGATAAATTCGATAATTTTTAGACGGCCTTACAAAATGTTTGCCGGATTATCACGCATTTCCACTAGTTAAGTTAATAACTAGCGGCTGCCCGCGGCTTCACTCCCGTGATAGAAGAAATTATCCCAAGGTAACATATTCACGGAATAAAAAGTATCCCATGTGCTATTCCAGGACATGGTCTATCCTTGTACCTCATCTAAATCCCTTCAGTGGTTTCACCGTGAAGGAGTTACAAAAATACACACAACACAATAATATTAGGGTGATAGAATTAAAATATTTTTATGCGACGTCAAACTTGACACTTAATTACAATATCGTTTAGCGCCAAACTCAGAAGCGATTAGAGCAAGGGGAGAGTGACTTGTTCGTTATTTGCAACGGACTAGTACTGATAGCTGCTGGTTCAATATCCAGTATAAACTGACCTCTTATTGAAAAGGTTTTTCTTATTTTGTAAGGTTAATTTTTTACTGGAGTCTATCTATCCAAGGAGTATCGTGTAGCCTAGTACCTGGGTTGTGTAGGTCTGATAGGCAGTTCCTCCATGTAAAACATGAGTATTCAGCCGCATTCGTTTAGACTGGAAGTCGACTCTAAGCTAGTTGACAAAAGGATTAGAGAGATGGTGATAATTATCAGTCTCTATACACGTAAAGCTTTGCCTTTAGCATATGATACAAGCGTGATGCTATAACTGTTTTAGGACCATCTCGAAGAAGAATTCTCAGAAGAAAGCGGCGAAGAGAAATACACGCCTCCTCCAAAGAAACGACAAAAAATATCAGAAAGAAGAACGGATGCTCAACATTCAAGAATCTTCGCTCAGTCCATTCCTGTACCTCAAACAACGGCTGCACAAACCTGTACACCAACTATGGCACAAACTGAAGCAGAAGACGATTGTGCCACGTTTGCAGCTAACCTGAAGGTACAAATGAGAGAGATTACCAAAGAACAGAAATTTATAGCACAGAAACTAATTTCTGATGTTATGTTTTTAGCTCGAACCAACAGGTTGACTTACGATTCTAGTGTTGATAGTGGTGAGTTCTACAAAAGTGTTGCGGTACCGAAAATAAACAGTGTAGTAGGAACTCCTGATGTTTTACCAAGTAAAAGTGACAGTTCTACTCAAATAAAATCTTCTGAACAATGAAATGTAATTTTATTTACCTATCTGTTCACGTAGGGACCTAATGACAGCATCAGCGGACGGCACTGCCGTAGCCGAATACTGGGCCAAGCAAGGAATTTAGCTAGTTTTGCCATCGATACGCTAAGAAGAAGAAGAAACATTTTTCAAATGTTATTGTTTTGAGATCGTCATCATCATTCCAAATGATGAAAAATTTGCTGAGGTTGCTGTTTCCTAGCTGACTACCCTGAGGAGAAACACCGAAACAAACTCCAAGATTGAAGTCTCTTTTAAAGTCCTTACAGCAAACATGTAGTGTTACAAACATCTTCTGTAATAGATTATTCAATTTTATTAATATGTATAGATAATACAATTTCCTACTACTTATTACAACAAACCTCAATTATATAAGATCATTGTTTGTTTTACCATAATCACGGCATTTGCTCGTCAATGCATAATATCGCTGATGGGACTTGAAAAACTTTAAAATCTTTTTCTGAAAATTGCATCAAAATTGTTTATTAAATAAAGTAGCAATTAGCATTTCAAATATTGGTATGAGAAAAGTTGAGGAGTGGTGATATCTTGGTATCTCTTTTGTATACACGTAACCTGGCATGGCAGTGATGTCACATTTCAATATGTGCATCTTTATTCTGTTATTTGACATTTGTTAGTTGGCCTTCCACCAGATTTGAAAAGTTTTCAACGGTTGCGTAGCTAGGCGTGGGCGAAGTGGGTTCTCGTCCACGGCCTCGCATCCCAAGGGGCTACGCACAAGTGAGGGCTCTTTAAGAACGAAGGTTTTTTTTTATAATTGATAGGGTCGCGTTAGACCACTATTTCACCTGATGGTAAGGGAAGACGTGTTCGAAAACTAGATTGCGACAGTCGCTGTCTCATTTTCAAATTTATGAAAGAAAAAGGCCTCGCTGATATCCCTTCTCCCACGTCTAAATTAGTCCATGCTACGCCTCTGGTTTTCAACTTACAAAACACTTTAATACAAATAATTTTAAAAAAATGAGTCGCCCAACCCGATTGAGCATGGGTCCCGTTCGATTCTTAGGGCGGACCCCTTTAGGAATTTCTGCTTACCGAACAGAGTAAACGTTTAAACCATAGATATGCGTGATTTGAACCTATTTTTTTTAAATATTATTATTGATAGGCTCGCACGTTTAACCACTATCTCACCTGATGGTAAGCGATGATGCGGCCGACGTAGGAGCACCCTTGCCTAGAACTAACCTATTCACTCTTTACTTAAAACCTCTAAGTTTCGATTAGTAATTTTTTTAGATAAAGGAGTGGAATTCTTTAAGAATTTCACTCCTTAGTTCTACGCACAATGAATGTATTCCCAAAACGCTTTTTACATATGGGTAGAATGTCCACCATGTACCGGTAGTGTAACGCCATACGTCTAGTGGTCCGATGATAGAACACACTTGGTAGAATTAAATTGTGCAATTCCAAAACACAGTGAGCAGTGGTGGCCGAGTGGTATCGGCCCCGACTTACGAGTTGTAAGTGGGTTCAAACCCAGCCAGGCGCGCCTTACTTTGTGTAATTTATTTCATCACCACTGCTCTCAAAACGGTGAAGGAAAACATCGTGAGGAAACGGTATGTCCTAGAACCAAAAATCCGAAGACATGTGACATCTCCCAAACCGCACTGGGCTCGCGTGGTGGGTTACTGCCCATTCCCTCTCCTAGAGAGGAGGCCTGAGTCCCAACAGTGGGAACATTATAAGGCCGAGATTGTATGTATGTATTTCAAAACACACTCCCCGAAATGTAATTACGTGAAAATAGGTTCCCGCAAGCTTGACAAAGATCATACCTGTCACACTAAAGTGTACAACAGTATCAAATAATGTACGCGGAGTGTTTGCAGAAGATTTGTACTCGAATGTCTTGTGGACTTTAATATCTGTGTCACGCACTGACTGTGGCACACGTTTGCTTTAGGTAGGTACCGTTTGTTTTACTGCAGCTTCATTTACAACTTACATGATGGCTGTGTGTGTGTGTGATTCCTTGCCGGAATCTGTGTTTCCTGATGGCTACAACCCGGGAATCTTTAAGTCAAGAGTGAATAGGTTACTTCTAGGTAAGCGCGTTCCATCGTCGACCGCATCGTCGCTTTCCATCTGGTGAGATAGCGGTCGAGCGCGAACCTATCAAGAATGAAAAAAAAGGAAGTTAATGATAGCATGACGAGTGACAGGTCAGAATTGAAGAAAAAAACGTGTTGCACCGACCCCAAATAACACGGGACAAGGGCAGGAAGATGATGTATATTTGGCTGTGCTATTTTTTATTTATTATCTATCTTCATAATATAAAGTCTATTTTTAGGGTTCCATACCCACTAGGGTAAAAACGAGACCCTATATCTAAGACTCCACTGTCCGTCTGTTTGTCACCAGGCTGTATCTCATGAACCGTGATAGCTAGAAAAACGAATTAAATAAATATTTAAGTGGGGCTCCCATACGACGAACGTGTTTTTTTGCCGTTTTGTGCTACAGACGGTACGGAACCCTTCACGCGCTAGTTCGAATCGCACTTGGTAGGTTTCTTTTTTGTTATTATTGATAGGCTCGCGCTTGACCAATTTCTCATTTGATGGTAAGCGACGATGTGGTCGACGATAGAGCACGCTTACCTTGAAGTGACCAATTCACTCATGACTTAAAGACTAGTAGGTAGCTCTAGGGAAACACAGATTTCGGCATGGAATTCCACTCCTTAGCTACACACACAATGAATGTGTTTCCAAAACGTTTTGTGTCGTCCAGCATGAACCGTTGGCGCATTACCGTATCTGGTTATCAGATTATGGAAGGTTGGTGGGCAACGCATAGGCCAAATTGCTAGGTCTGCTAGTAAGATATTATGAAAAATCCAGAAAAAGGTTTTTTTTATTTTGATGATATACGGTAAAACGCGTAATTACGTAATAAATACCCCGGGGCGCCAATTCCTAAATTATCAACTTGATAGTCACTAATAAGGAATGTTAAACATGCGAGTAAAGGAGGGGGGGGTTTACTTTTATTGACAAGGGGGAGTGGGGGCTTTAAAGTTTGCTTACGTAATATTATACTTGAATGATCTTTAACCCTTTGGGAATAACCTATGCTTATTACCAATGTTAAGAGGCTCCTTTTCCACTCGCCTATCGTCAACATCGAGCACGGTTTAAATGATTTTTACTTCATCTATCGCAATCCAACGCGATGTTTGACGAAAAGGCAACGCGAAAAAAGAGAGATAAAGCCTGAAAACGCTGTTAGTATTCGGTAATTCCGTGATTTACTCGAATATTTTACAAAACTTGTTCTAGGACAAGTACGTGTTTTTGAAAAAAATTGTCGTCATTCAGAATCTTGATTAAAAGCCTTGCCGGCTTCTATTGTTACAATTTTTTTAATTTTTGAGTAAATTTATAAATTAATTTCAATAGAAGCCTACATAATATCCACAAGATACTTTGTTTCCAAAATATCTAATGAAATATGTGTAATAAAGTCATAATCGCGTAAGAGCGGTTGTATGAAAAACAGTGCAAATGTATGTCGAGTTGCATCCCCTTAATTGGAATTCAAAAACTTATCAAGAAGATGATTCAGTTATCGAGCATGTCCATGACTAATTCTTTAGAAGCGACCAGTGCGTTGAGTGCAGGTTTTACGTTCACACGATCGAAACGTTTACCGTGTTTTTCTCTCTGATTGGTTAAAAACTTGGAGGGGGCCAATCGGAGCGTCGAACGTCATAAACGTATCGATCGCGTTAACGTAAAACAAACAAACTCACTCTGCTTTTCTTAGCATTGATAGGCGCTTGTTTATTACGTAAGGAAGCGGGCGTTTAACGCACTTTAGTACATTTCCTTTACACTTACCTACCAAGGCAATTAAATTGTGTAGCTGTAAAAAGGTTATTCAGTTAACTTTGAGTGGTTTTACTGTTGCTGTTCAATTGACTTTCTGAACATGTGTGTTAAATTTTTTTTTTTTACCTTACCGTCCTATAATGAAGTGCATGAAAACACTTTAAATGCATCTAAAAATGCATCCAAATTGAAAACTAAGTTAAGCTAAGCATTAAGCTGCACCTACCATGTTTTGTTTCTGCACGAGCGAAAATGCCTAAGGCATTAAGTCCGCCTTTGTACAGTGTATTACTTGTGCATAAAGTTTTAATAAATAAATAAAACTACAATAAACATGTAAGCATAAGCTGTAAGGGGCGTAACCATTTTTTTTTGTGCAGATTTTTCTTCCTCTTGTAAAGTAACCTCTTTAGCTTTTCTGTGGTTTACACTCGGCGACATTATAGCAATTTAATACACTGTAGTTGTCTTCAGCATTGACATCGAGTTGTTAGCTGGTCGATTTTCTATCGTGTATATTTCGGGGAGTGTGCATCGGAATTGCATTACTTGATCCCGTCAAGCCCGTTCCATCATCGAACTACTAGACGTATGTATCGTTATATGGTAGAGATTCCACCTCCATCCTCCGGAGTCTGTTTCCTGATAACTGTAATCTAGGGGTCTTTAAGTGAAGAGTGAATAGGATACTACTAGGCAAGTGCGCTCCGTCGTCGGCCACATCATCGCTTACCATCAGGTGAGATAGTAGTCAAGCGTGAGCCTATCAATAAAAAAACCGGCAAAGTGCGAGTTGGAGTCGCGCATGGTTCCAATACGGAACCCTTCGTAACTCTAGCAAAAAAATCGTCGACCATACCAAAAAAACCGGCAAAAAATCACGTTTATTATATGGGATTCCCACATAAATATTTAATTTCTGTTTTTAGTATTTGTTGTTATAGCAGAAACAGAAATACATCATCTGTGGAAATTCATTTGTCTAGCTATAACGGTTCATGAGATACAGCCCGATGACAGACACACGGACAACAGAATGATAGCAATGTCTCATAATCTATATAAATAGCCCGTTATTACCCTTTAGGTACGGAGCCCTAAAAAAAAAATGCATTTCAGTTTGGATCCTATTAGGAAAAGACAGACTTAAATGACAATGACAAACTTATAAATAAATAAATACAGATTAATTATCTATCATAATCTTATACAATGCTTGTCTAGACAAAAGATTTCAAAACAAACAACAATTGTGCCCACGCACTGAGAACAACTCATGCGCAGGTAAATCGAAATACTAATGCGCCCGTGATTATCATAAATTAATCATCATAATAATGTGTACAGTCTATCTTTGGAGTCCTGCATTTGCGTACGGAGATTTAAATATCAGTTTTATTAATATTATTAATGACTGTGTTTACATACAGCTTAGTAAAGCTTCGGTTACAACGTACAACGCCGCGGAAATTGGAATGCGGTGCTGGACACATGGTTGTATGAAAAACGTCAACGTGGAAGAAACGTGGCTTCACTTCGGGCATAACGCTGCAGAATGCGAAGTCGAAAACATAATCGTAGGAAAAATGTCCTAAATGACCTTTTGATTCATCGCTGTATTCCAAAGCGGTGAGGAGGATCATCTGTCCGCCACCGTATATGACAGCGGTGTGCATTACGGTCAAGAGACAGCCTAGCCAAGTAACGAATGCCTTGAGTAGGCTACGCCTTCGAATCATTTGTTCTGACCACGTGACTGAGCATTGAGATTGCCCCTAATCTAGTGGTTAGGGGCCCTGACTGCTATGCCGGAGGTCGTCGGTTCGATTCCCACTCAGGAAAAATGTTTGTGTGATGAGCAAGATGATTTGTTCCATGTCTGGGTGTAACTTATCTATACATATATGTATGTATTTAGAAATGTATAAGTATGTTTATCAGTTGTCTAGTACCCATAACACAAGCTCTGCTTAGCTTGGAACTAGACGGCGTTGTGTGATAGTTGTGGAAAAAAAAAGGATTACATCACTGCTAACCATGAGGTGGGATCGCAGTCAAGAAATAGTTTATATCAATAAAAAATAACCCTTCTAATGTCTTAAAGCCTGCCGCAGTTACTCGGCTTGCTAAACATAATGCTACTAATTATGGAAAACAATCCTCACGATGAACGTTTCTTTGTAAAGTCTTATTCGGAGTTGTAGGTACAACTCCAAATAAGACTACAGTAAACTAATGTAGGGGTGGTCTAAGACTCAAACCGAGAGCTATACGAGTCGAGCACGTAAGTTCACCAGAAAAAATAATCGATCCTGCCCCCCTAGCCAAGTTACGATCGTTTCGTTTGCGTCGAACGCCTCGAGTAGGCCACGCCTCCGATTCCTTTGTTCTGACGTCATCTCAACGCTGTCACGTGGTCAGAACAAAGGAATCGGTGGTGTGGCCTACTCGAGTCGTTTGACGTAAACGAAACGATCGTAACTTGGCTAGGGGGGTGGCTTTTCTGCGTTACGTTATCGCTAAACACATACTTAGAAGTAGACATTGTATTTTACTTGGTTTTGGAAGTTAGTTATGCAGTCGGTCAGACTGGAAGCCTATCCCAACAGAGTTGGGAAAACGCTAGGCAGATATTGACTGGATGGTTCATGTTATTATTAATGTATTGTGTTTATTTCGTAGTAGAAAGTTAGCTGTCGATGTCTTTATCCATACTGTGTATGTGAGTTTGTGTTTGTGAACGCACTTATGACACTGGAGTTATTGCTAGTGTGGGACAAAGTTTAAAAAAAAATACTTGCCTGCTAAATAGATATTATAAATTAAATGCGAAAGTAACTTTGTTTGTCTGTATGTCTGATTATTACCTTGTGTTACGGCTAAAAGGGTTTGGAATAAATTTGGCACACAGGTAGACCATGACCTGTACCATGACGTTTAAAGTAAGATTGTTTCATTCTTATTTCCAGTGTGGGTAAGAGATGGCGCTAGACCACCTGTATAGCTCTGTCTCTTACCCACGCTAAAATAAGAATGAAACAATCTTACTTTGAACGTCATGGTAACCCCGCAGGTACTGGATAAAGACATTTTATTCTGCCGCTTGTAGACGCTGGAACCTAAATATTTGAGGTTGATCACCGAAAATACACGTCTTAGTACCCCTGAGCTAGTGCTAGCTACTAACTCGAATTTACATTAAAACGTTTCGCCCCAGTTTGGCCCGGATTAGCCAGGATTGGCCCAACTAGGTCAGCTGCAGACCAAAAAGACGAGCTAAAATAGGTAGTCATCAGCATTTATGGGTTAATCAGATCCGTAGATAACGGCGGCGCCATAATTGTAATGTTTATAAAGACTTAGGAGGTACTTTGAAAACCACATAGAATCTTTTATGCCAAGATCAACGTCATGTACAGTAGTGGTACATATGCGGGCTTAATGCAAAAAGGCACTCTCTACCAGTCCTCCAACCTTTGGGTTATAAAAGACAACACTGTGGTAGGCTTGCACAAAGATTTTATAAAGATCGCATCGCTAATATTACAAAGAGGTAAAGTTTATATATTTTTTTTGTATGTCTAGTCTTTTTTTGGTAGGAATCTCTGGAACTGCAAAACCGATATTGAAAAATCTTTCACCAGTTACAAGCTACATTATTCCTGAGTGACACAGGCTATATTGGATTGTAATTAATAATATCTTTTACCCCTAAAATATTTCTCACTCGTTAAAGCGGGCACGGGTCAGCTAGTGAATGGATATTTTTTTCAAATATTTATTTATTTATTTATTTAACACTTCATGCACATAAAGGTACAGAGGCGGACTTAATGCCTTAGGCATTTTCTACCAGTCAACCTTTGGGTGATGCAGAGAAGAATAGTGGTAGGTGCAATAAAAGAGAGAGAAAAAAAAAAGGTTAATATAAAAAGATATGCAAATGAATCACAGATACAATACAATAAATATAATATATATTACATAATATATACTTAATTTAATAAACTAAATATATATAATAAAAAAAAAAAACAAAAATTGGTCCAAATCGACAAACAGAGAAACATTAACGTTGTGATGATACTACTGCCAACTTCTTACGAATATGCTCGCGAACCTCAATCTTGAATCTTAATCGGTTTGTAACCATCCTGACCTCTTGGGGGAGCGCATTCCACAGAGAAATAGCCTGAACAAAGAAAGAACAGTGAAGAAAGTCAGTGCGATGAGTAGGACATAGTAGAAGACGGTTATGAGATGAGCGTAGATTTTTATTGTGGTTGGCGCAAATGTATTGAAAGTGAGGGGCTAAATATACGCGTAAATCTTTTCTGAAGTTTAGGTCTTATTGTCTTGATTCATATAGTTATCATCAACGCATAGACACAAAGAAGAAAAAAAATTACTAGCAGTGTATAGAAATCAAGAACCAGATTTAATACAAACTAGTCCCATCTAAGTTCATGAATATTCTGGCCTCGCAAATGTCACATCACTCTCAAAAGCGATACCATCTCAGAGTGAAATAAATCAAAAAGGCCCTCCCATAATTCACGGACCGCCCAGGCAGCAATAACAATAACTGCTGTTGGCAACACCGCGGACCTTAATTTTTACGAGTAGCAACACTGCTTTGAAGTGCCGCGCGATTTGCATTCACCGCCATTTTATGTTGATTTGACAGCTAGTGTCAGATTTTAAGATGGTTCGTGTAATTTAACGGCTGTTAGTGCGGCTAGCTTATTTTTCTGTAAGGGTTTTTCTTATCTTGTTTGGATTGATGATAAGCTTTACGAGTGTTGTTGCAAAACTGGTTGACACCGCAAACTGTGTTATACCAACATGTTCACAGTTTATATCTGCTATAATAAAGACGGAATGTTTTTTTACATTAATTTATTGATAGACATTCACCAACCTGCACTGGGCGGTCCATTCTCTCTCCTAGAGAGGCTTGAGTCCCAGCAGTGGGAACATTATAAGATTGATTATGCTTATGGGCATGACCACTACTACGAATTCGCTTAGAAGCAGAGTCTAACAGTTTTTTTTTTTAATTGATTTAACAGAGCTTGACTGCAATCCCACCTGTTGGTAAGCACTGATGCTATCATTGATGGTGAGGTGCACTAGTTTATTAAGAGCCTCGTGAATAGGCTCTTAATAATCTAGAGCGCCTCACCATCAACGATTGCATCACTGTATACCATCAGGTAGGAACGCAGTCAAGCACTAGTTTATATCAAATTAAAAAAAATATATCTTATATCTATAACAATTACATACTTCAACTGAAGTCCTATAAAGGGCTTATTTCATAGAATGGTTTTCATTGCCCATGATGCATCATACAAAGCATAACTACACAATCGAGAAGAAATAATGAAATAACTATTATATATCCACTGAATAATCTATGAACACCACATTTAATGGCGTCTCGGAAACCTTACCGTTACATTATTAAATGTGAAAATTATATTATTAAATAAATTGCAGTGAAATAACTATAATCGTGTTATGAAATGGATAGGGTTGCTCACTCCATGATCACATGAATATTATAAAGGAGAACATTTTGTTAGTCTGTATGTTTGTTACGTCCTAGAATAGTACTGAGATACTTTTATTTTGGGAGTATTTCCTTGGTACAACTTTTTTGAGTCGCGGGAATGCGATGATTGCGCGATGCGCAGGACCGTTCGCTTTGGGGGAGGCCTCTGTCCAGCAGTGAACGTCTTTCGGCTGAAATGATGATGATGAATTTTCTTGCTTGTGGCTACATAGTAACTGTTGCACGTCGAGACGTGCTCGAAGATCTTCGAGGTTTCGACGAGCGGTGACTATCCTACCATCATTATATAACTAAGCTCATCCATTCCTCAGAGAGCACGTTATGTTAAGCTGCTGGTCTCGGCTTTCATTTATACAGACTTCTGAGCAGTGGTGGCCGAGTGGTTAACGGCACCGACTTACGAGTTGTAGGTCGCGGGTTCAAATCCAGCCAGGTGATGACGTTTAATATTTAAGCGTGCGAACGAGAAAGAGAGATGGAGCTGTACACCCTATTGTAGCTCCATCCCTTCAATAGTTCAGTTTAGGTTCTCTCTTATTTCAATATTCGACAGTAACCAAACGCAATGCGTGGAAATATCACTATCACTCCGAGTTACCGAAGGGATGTTCTTTTGTTTGTATAGCCTCTTTTTTGAAATTTGAATGTGAGAATACTGTAGACTCCGCGAATTCTTAGGTTCCTTTTTATTATGATTATTTTTATTGTACGTTATTGACCAGTCTACACTGTCCTTACATAATAAATCCAATATATTGTAAACAGAAGGTATTGTATCAACAAATTCTTTTTTAAAAGAGTAACCATGGAGTTTCTTGCCGGTTCTTCTCCATAGGAAACGACCAATTTGGAACCGTGCACTAGCTTCTGAAGTTTTATAAGTGCCCATGTAGGCCTATGTGAAATAAAAATCTTTGACTTGACTTGACTTGATGTGTTGCTATTATACATCTACAAATTGTAAATCTCTTTCAAAAGGGGGTGTTAATAAGAAAATCCAGATGAAAATACCTAATAACTCTCTTTTTTTTTACTTGCGAAAGCTAGAACTGACTTCTCCAGCTCTGGGTGGAACAAGAGAAAGTGTCAGAAATTTTCTAACTAAAACTCTAGAGTGTCCCTTTCCGAGGGCCACGGTTCCAACAATCCCGCAAATGACATTTTGCCAGACCCGTGGATTGTATCAGAACCTCGACCTTAGAAACGCTCGCAACCGCTGTACCACTGAGTCAGCCATGTTCAAGAATGCGTTCTATTTTTGGAGAACCGTGAGAACGAATATTCAAATCAAAAAAGAAAAAAAAAAGACAATAGTCGGCATTTGTTCCATTAATAAAATCCTTGTTCGAAATTCTGTGATTCGTAGACAGTGCCCAACAAAGCTATATTTTCTTAGAATTTACTATTTCTTACTAAAACTGTTGTTCTGTGTACTGATCACTCAATTGGAAGCCGAATGTTTTATTGTTCACGATCTAGGATTCTCTGTATGTACGTGCTGTGGCACGAAAATCTTGAGTCTTTTGTTATTTCGTCTATGCCTCCAAGTTTGTAAATCTGGCATTCCTAACATTCAAGCAATACATTCCCAAAATTTAGTTTTTCACAGATTTTTCTAGAATTGTGTCTTTCTTATTCTCTTTTTTTTTAATTCTTGATAGGTTCGCGCTTGACCGCTATCGCACCTGATGGAAACCGACGATGCAGTCGACGATGGAGCGCGCTTACCTAGAAGTAACCTATTCACTTTTGACTTAAAGATTCCCGGGTTGGTTATTTTCATGAAAAGCACAGACTTCGTGCCGAGAATTTATCTTTTTCCCCGAATTTATTTATCTACTTCATCATCATTTTAGCCGAAAGACGTCCGCTATTGGACATGGGCCTCCCTCAGGTCATAAGGACCGGTCCTGTGCGTCTCGCATCCTTTGAATTCCCGCGACCCTTACCAGGTCATCCTTCCAGCCTGTGGAAAGCCTGCGTCTTCAGGTACGCGGTCGCCACTCCAGAACTTTCAGCCCCATCGACCATTTGTTTCTTAATTTATTAACTCCTGTTCAATATGTGCACTAACGATTTTTACTCGCTACCTAAATTTTGTTGCTTGTTAATTGTTTATTTGCAACTGGCAACCCTGTTCCTAATCAGAAGTGGAACATTTCGCGTCGCGGCGTGGCGTGTCTCCTGCCCATTCACGACTAGTTTGGGCCATTTGTCACTGTCTGCTACCATGACTCGCTCGTGGTGAGGTTGCTTATGTTATTACTGTTAGCAAGCGCAAAACTTTTGCTAACAAACATTGTTTCCTTTGCGACTGAAAAATGTTTACGAAGAAGGCATGAAATAAGGACTTTAGGTTTCCGTACCTTTGCGTGTTACAAAGCCATTGGTTTTTTTTTTAAGAACACTTAAATTCAAATGAAGGAAGTATTCAAACATTCTCATAGAGATATTCTTTTGTTTTTTAATTGGCAGAATTAAACGAAGGTCAGTTCTAAGAAAAAAACAAGAATAAATACTTATGGAAAATTACGTGTTAATTGTCGTATAATAAGAGCCTTACAAAGTAATTCATCACAAAGCTGTTGTTTGTCGTTCCATGTGGATCAGACGGAGCATATAAATCGAGAAATTATTCTTATACACTTGTGTTAATTATGGGCCTGTTAAATAAACAATACCGGAGAAAAAGGATTTTTGATTAAGTGTCCTCTTAATTTACGATCAAAGTCTGAGTTATTGATTTGTTTGCGTTAAACGTGGGGATATCGAGTCCCACATTAAAGATTGTTCTCCTTTAAAACTGTCAGCATGATGAACTGATCCTACATACTACCGCTGAAGGAGGATCCTCCGACCAGACGGGTGTTATGTCTGATCTGGGCAACTACCCGATAGATGATTTCGGGCTTTTTTATTAGTGGGAAAATCATCTAATGACATCCCCCGCGAGCTGTTGTATGTTCAAATCACGCGGAGAACTCTAATTGGGCGATTCAGGATTTCGTGTTTTTTGTAGTTCTTATGTGGCGCCATAGGTGTCGTAACATCATCATCCATAGCCCAAATTCGTCCACGGCTGGGCATATGTGCCAACTTTATCCAGGTTGTACCCGTGATGGCAACTATGTGGTATGCCTAACACTGCTGGACGAACAACAGTTACATTCGACATGGTTGGCGCAGTGGCTAAGCTATTGGCTGCTGCACTGCCTGTCACGGCTTCAATTCCCGCACCGAACAAATATTTGCATGGTTTACAGATAGTTTTTATAGTTCTGTGTGTTTGTGAGTTTATATGTTTGTTAATACGCATTCACGATACCAGAGATATTCTTAGAATGTGGCAACGATTTAAAAAAAAAAACGATCCTTGAACGCCGCTCGGTTACTAGCCATACTTCATCATCATTCTCTTGCTACCATCATTATTTGGGGTAGGAACAACATATCTTTTTCCGTACTTCGGTCTTAGTCATAGACATCATACCTATACGTAGTCACCCCGTTTTATCTTCCACGAAGTCTTTTCATTGTTGACAGAACAGTCATTTACATACAATTAAATACATGTTTTTACTGAATGGTTATGAAAGTATTTTCGAAATCTGTAACAAAACTGCATTTTTTAAATCTTATCTGTCTGTTTGTTTGTTCCGGCTATCTCCGAAACATCTGGATTAATTTTGACGGGAATTTTAGTGATAGATAGCTGATGTTATAAAGAGTAACTCGGGTTTTATTTTAGAAAAATAATTGGGGTTTCGCGAAAGATAAAACACTTTTTGAAACTGTGACTAAATGGTACTTTGCTGGTTCACGAGTCTGACACCGGACGAAGTCGCGGGCACCAGCTAGTTCTTAATTAGTTTTTTTGACTAAATTACTTTTTCCCACAATTACTCTGTGTAGAATTAAATAGAAGTTAACTTGTTACTTGTAATTAAGATTTGTTTAACAAGACAATTAAAACATTGTCGTTTGTTGTCACGCCATGGCTGACTGTGATACCAATTTATTTAACTTGTTTTACACTTTTATTTTATTCGTTTGTAACAACTATCACGCAAAAATAAAATTTAAGCCTAAAATATGCGTATCGAAATACAGTAAAAAAAAAATAAGTTGTCAAACCATTACCATAGACAACTGTCAATCGATTTAAAAATAAACCACTCAATCGAAGACTATTTATTTATTTAAAAGTAAACAATGTTTATTAATTACATAGCCACTAACACATTTATATGATCACTCAGTATTCATAACCCATTGCCTGCGACTGCGGTTCGTTGGCTGAATACTGATGCCTGAGTCTGGGCCTCTGGGACCTGGGTATTTCTACCACGTTGGGAACTAGGGAACTGATTTCACTCTTGTTCGAAGTTTGAAAGTGAGTTTATGTCAGCTGTTACGCTATACTGTGGGTAGATGACAGGAGGTCAGGGAAGCTAAACCTTTTGAATTATATAACGGTATTGTTTTTTGTGTCATTTTTTTTTACGTTAATACCTTTTTGTTGGCCTTTTCCAACCATGTTGGGGTCGGCTTCCAGTCTAACCACATGCATCTGAATACCAGTATTTTGCATAGAGCAACTGCCTATTTAACTTCTACAACACAGTAACTAACTCGGTAATACCCCTTGATAAGACTGGTGTTTTTTTTTACTGACTAAAATCCCACTCCTGTTCCTTCGTTGCCTTCGTCCTAGGGCCCCGGGTTTCGCTTTCACACTACCCGTGGCCCCAGTAGGCTTCGACCCTGCTGGGCCCTATAAGACTGGTGTCAGATTTTCTGGTTTTTCGCGGTCTATAATGATTGTCAAATATGTCTAAATGACAGCGGGGACTAACACTTAACGTCCTTTTCGAGGCATATTTGAAGTTTGACTCTTGCGACTGCTATTATTTTCCCACGTACCCCTAATTGAAACTGGCAGTATGACTACCTGACCATGTGATGAGCGCAACCTATCGACGCATTTCTGACTTTCTGATATTTATGAACAAAATCTGTATTTTATTTTTAGATAAATAAGTAGCTTAGTGTCAAAACTTCTCTTTCGCTTAATGACTACTGGTCGTAAAATGGCACATACCCATAATGTCACTTTCGCAGAGTGTCACTTCCACAGAATTACTCTTTCTGAAAAGGTTGCTTTCTCAAGGTTAAGGTTTTCTTTCATTTCTTCTATACAATTTCATTTTTAAATTCATGAATAAATTTTAAGACTTGTAAAAATTTGATAAAAAATGGAAAAAATCAAAACCAGCTGTGACCTGCAAACTGCAACCCTGGCAATTTTTGTTTGAAAACTAACTTTTTTTACCGGGCTAAATTTTATTCCTAGTTACTATAGCGACATTTAGCGAAAGATACATCCTGCGATAGAGGCATTGTGAGAAAGCAATCTTTTTGAGAAAGAGTTATTCTGTGAAAGAGACATTTTACGACGAGAAGACGTTTTGCGAAAAAGACATTTTGCGACTAACCCATATAAGGCCTAAATAAATATTTATTAAAAGGAACTAGGATAATTTTCCACATATTTTTTTCAGTTGTAGGTCCGACACTCATAGAAGTGTATTTATCTGGCGAGAAAAAGGATTTTTTAAAATAATGTCCAATTTATTTGAGACATAGTTTTAGGTTGAGTACCTCTGGCATTTGAGAAACTGGGATATTCTGTCCAAAACCACTAATCCCTTTGTTTGTTGTCCTGTGCAAAATGTCAAGTCTAATCGGTAGTAACATGAATTTCAGATACTTACCACCACAATACCACAAAGCTTACACCGAAACGTAGACTGCGACTAAAGGCAACCGATCAGAGTTTCTAGTAATGTTTGCAGTGTCTATGGTCGGCTAATGGTTTGGAAATTGGCGGCAATTTATAGTTACGGCTGAGTGGGCTGGAGATACGTTTGTGTCAGAACTATGCGAGCATTTACAGAAAAAAATCATTGTAAGCGACAGTTTACACTTTTTGCAGTTGAAAACCAGCGTCAGGCACTAGTTGCCTGGCATTTATACTGAACTGGACCTATTTTGGTGCAGCCGTGAGGCAGACAACTTTATTTTTTTGCCACTGTTTGTTTTTTTATATATTTTTTATTTTATTTTATTTTTGTGTTTCGTGTTACCTAATATTGTGTTTGTGCCTTGTGCTTTACCAAATAAATTATTTTTCTTTCTTTCAGTTTGTTACAAAGTAAATTAAAAATATCGGAAAAAGAATGACTTATTCATACAACTTCTGATCTGTAACAATACTCAATGCCTATTCACGCTAATAATATAAATGCGAAAGTTTGTACCTGTGTGTATGTATGTTAATCCTTCACGCTTAAACGGCTGAACGAAATTGGAATAGCATAAACTATACCTTTTATCTCGGTAGTATGTTCCCTTTATATAATTAATACGATGTTAGAAGATCCTGGAACCCAAAGGACAAAAAATGGGGAAACGGGTGGGTTTTAATCAGTAAAAGTCTGCTAGTCTCACTCGTTCCATCCACAGCGGGAGAAGTTACTTAATGATTCCCCACTGACAGAAAAGGATTTGATCATTAGATGAGATGGTTCCTGCATTAAACTAATAATTAATATAAATAAAAATTATTATCTATATAAGTATATAAAAGAAGAAAATGACTGACTCACGTATCCACGCACAGCCGAACCTATTGGGAGTAGGAGTGTGAAATTTTGCACAAGGTTTTCTTTTATGACCTAGGCGAGCACTGAGAGAGGATTTTTCAAAACTCACTCTCAAAGGGGAGGAAAAACAGCAATAAAACAAAACGTAACCTCCTGTCTTTTTTATTTTTTTATTCTTGATAGGTTCGCGCTTGACCGCTATCTCACCTGATGGAAAGCGACAATGCGGTCGACGATGGAACGCGCTTACCTAGAAATAACCTATTCACTCTTGACTTAAAGATTCCCGGGTTGTAGCTATCAGGAAACACAGATTCCGGCAAGGAATCTTCATAGTTTTCCTTGATTGAAGGACATATCAACGCCCAACCGAAACTTCTGATATTTTGATAAGCTTCTTTATGATGCCGGTGAGCCCTAAAAAGATTTTCCAAAATTCACCCCCTAAGGGGATGAAACGGGGGTCCAAAGTTTGTATGGAGAACCCTACTTTCAGGCGGGTGAAGCCGCTGGCAGAAGTTAGTCAATAATATTAAGAGTACCTATTAGAACCTGTTTAGACGACTCATCTTTATCTTAACTTTTTACAGTATTTTCGTAAGAATGTGTACATCATTAAGTCGCAAAAATCCAGGTCAGTTGCCAAAGCATGCGTCTGACATTTGTAACGGAAGTGACGAGGCATTTTGTGATGTTGCTTCTTGTTTATTTAGGACTTCATTAACGCTTCATTCTTTAACCCATTACCTAGATTTGGATGAATAATTGAAGTTATGACTAAAAAACTGAAATATTGAAGAGTTACTAACATGGAAAGACTTTTGATCTTATCAGAACGAGCTTGATAGCTTCAATTCTTAGGGTTCCGTACCCAAAGCGTAAAAATGGGACCCTATTACTAACACTTTATTGTCCGTCTGTTAACCGGCTGAATCTCAGAAACCGTCTGAACCGTCTGAACGAGCGTGATAGCTACAATTTTTAGGGCTCCGTACCCAAACCGTAAAAACGGGATCCTATTACTAAGATTTCACTGTCCGTCTGTTAACCAGCTTTATCTCAGAAACCGTCTGAACCGTCTGAACGTTGTGATAGCTCCAATTCTTAGGGTTCCGTACCCAAAGCGTTAAAACGGGAACCTATTACTAAGACTTCACTGTTCGTCTGTTAACCGGCTGTATCTCAGGAACCGTGATACCTAAACAGTTGACATTTTTACAGATGATGTAGGTATTTCTTTGTCTGGACCGGTCTTCTCATTCGATTATAATTTAGGTTTCTTCAAGGTTAATTTAAGTTGTTCAAACTTCAACGGTCTGGACCAAGTGTTTCGCTTCGTCGTTTATACCGCGTACATCGAAGGACTGAAACAATTTGCCTGCTGCGGTCTTCCTGTCTAAATATAATTCAGGTGTCTTCAAGGCTAGAGTGAATAGGCTCTTAATAAACTAGTGCGCCTCACTATCAACGATTGCATCACTGCTTACCATCAAGTGGGATCGCAGTCAACCACATATGACAAACGTGATTTTTCAATAAACAAATACTGGGACACGTGAAACTAAAAAAAAAGGTTATGTATGGTGGCCCAAAATTAACACAAGATTTGAATTAATTATAAAACACAGTTTTTAGTGTTCAGATTATGATTTTTTTATTGAAACATAAACTAAAGGATGTCCCAAAATTAATGTAAGTGATAGAAACCCCAAAAAAAACATACTGTGTTTTCTATTTAATTCAAATTATGCGTTAATTTTGAGACAACCTATATTATAATGTCTAACTCTAATGTTGTAGATAATGGAACGGAACCGTTCGTGCGCGAGTCCGACTCGCACTTGGCCGGTTTTTTCAATACCCACAAAACTCCAGTGCTTAGCGCGCCAAAATAGTTTTAAAAAACTAAAGAAACATTCCACGTTAGCAAATCAATGATTAATTATAATTATATATCAACATAAAAGTAGCGATGAAGTCATTTGCAAAAAGTTAAGCGTGGGAAGAGCATTGCTTGATGTAGATTTAACAGCACTTGTCTTGTGAATATGTTAATTAGTTAGGTACTAATGATCCTGTGTTCCTTATCAATAATAATACCTGTTTGACATACAAATAAATAAATAATAATAAGAATAATAACCGCCGGTAGCTTGGACCCTGTTCCCGATACCGGTGGGGTACAATTTTTTTTATATTTTTAAATGTTTTTTTTTGTATTTTTTTTTAAAGATTTAAAAATGTAATTTAAATGTGTTTATAATGAATAAAGGAAAGAATAATAATAATGTTCCATAACTTTTATACAACGCCATCTTGTCCCAAACTAAGCTGAGCTTGTGGTATAAGTACTAGACAACTGTTAAACATACTTATAAATTTCTAAATACATTAAAAAATAAATTACACCCAGTCACAGAACAAATGATCGTACTCATCACATAAATATTTGTCCTGGGTGGGAATCGAACCCACGACAAGACAAAACAGACAAATAAATAATAATGGTAAAGTCTTCAACGATATTTTCAAAGAAACTCGTTTTATTTTACTATTGATATGATAGGGTCGCGCTTGACCACTACCTCACCTGATGGAAAACGATGACGTGGTCGACGATGGCGCACACTAGGCTAGAAGTAACCTATTCACTCTGTACTTAAAGATCCCCAGGTTGTAGCCGTCAGGAAACAAAGACTTCGGCAAAGAACTCCGCTCCTTATCTGTATGCACAATGAACGTGTTCCCAAAACGTTTTGTGCGTATGGGTGGGATGTCCACCATGTACCGGTGGCGAATCGTCGTACGTCTGGTCCGATGATGGAACGGGCTTGGCGGAATTAGCTTATGCAATTCTGGCGCAGACTCCTCCACGACTTTCCCAGGGTCCCGGGTTTCACTTTCACACTACCCGTGGCCCCAAATGTGAGGAAGTGTCAGATTTTTACTGACTAAAATGCAACCGTGTTCTTTCAGTAGCCCTTTACGTTCCATACCCGCGATGACTTTCATACAATCCCGTGGATCTTTGGAAGCCCTATACTTTATTTTAGTTCGTCCTGTGTTTTTTCTTCACCAACACGCCTAAGTAACCGGTAAACTGCGGCTTAATTACGCTTTATGTAAAGACAAAGAAACGGAAGGTCTGAGCAGACACAAAGGAATAAAAACAACATTCTACCACATATCTGGAGAGAACATAACTTGCTAATTGCTGTGCCGTAACAAAGACAAAATTGATCCGTGTTAGGACTTAGGATGTGCATATAAAGTCTCTTTGACTGCAACTTGAATATTTGCATAGAGTATGTGTGGCTTGCGATTATAAGGACAAAAATCTGATAGTGAATTGCATAGAATTAACAGAAGTTTTGAGTGTCTATGGTTAGAAACCTCTTTAGGCTCTAAACAAAGTGACGTTTCAGAACTTTTTGGCGGGATTTTTTCGAGTGAAGTTTAATTCATCCCATAGATGTTCAATCGGAATGATGTCGGGCTTCTTGCTGGCCATTCTATAATGGAGATACCGACTTCGGTAACATTATCACGACGCTCGCGGTGTGAGCCCTAGCATTGTCGTGCATGAATATGAAACTGTTGCCAATAAAATGTGCATGGGGCATCAGGTGAGGCTCAAGACACGTATGAAAAACGAAATACTTTCTAAACTTGAAACTGACTATATGAACACTACTTAACTAATTCTGTTTTTGTTTTGTTTGCAGGTAATGAACCCCGATTCATGGAGGCAGCCTGCTATGGATGAGTAGAATATAGTTTGATAATATTTACATCATTAATATATCCATTATGATCGGAATCGCGGACGGTGAGCAGTGGGTAGCTCGTCGACCGACCGTCCGGTACCCGTCCGGACCGAGCCCAAGTCGTCGACTCAAGGAGTTGTCAGGAACCGTAGGGGCAGCAGGATCGAAGCCCTCTGGGGCCAAGGGTCTGATTCTGGTACTAGTATGAAAGGCAACGAAAGAACAGGAGTTGGTTTTTAGTCAGTAAAAGTCTGATACTATCTCCCGCTCCGCCCAAGAGCGGGGGATGTCGATGGATGATTTTCCCAACGAAAAAAAAAAACCTGTGATTGGAAATTAGGCTACCATTGTTTTAATTGTAATGAAAATACGTTCTTCTAGATTGAATAAGTACATATTAGTCTAGTCTATAAAGCATGAGCCACATGTATGTAATCCAGCGTCTAAACAGAGTTCACCTTGGTGAGAACTTGCGGATTGTAAACCAAGGCACCCATTGTGTTGATTGTCGGTTTGTTGGATTACATCTGCTGTCTTTTTTTTATTGATATGCTCGCGTTTGACCACTATCTCTCCTGATGGAAGCAATGATGTGGTCGACGATGGAGCACGCTCGCCTAGAAGTAACCTATTCACTCTTGACCCCTAGGTTGTAGCTTTCAGGTAATACAGACCCCGGCAGGGAATTCTACACAGATTGAAACAAGCAAGGTCACCTCTGTTGGAACGCTGCATTGCTACCTTGTGGCTCGTGCTTTAGCTGCACAAGTATAAGTTACTAATTAGATACTTAAAGCTCAATGAAAACGCGGTCTTAACATTTGACCAACTAACAAGTAAATCTAAGAATGCCCGTATAAACATCCCTGTCCCATTACGAGTCATAGGAATTTAAAAAATCCTTCGTCATTTATTTTTTTTTATTATAGCGGCTTTAGAAATAAGTCGATCTGTAGAAATTGCAACTGCCTAAGTGTCTATTTTGTTTTTTTTTTTAATTTAATAACTAGTGGTTGACTGCGATCCCACCTGATGGTTAACAGTGATGCAATCGTTGATGGTAAGGCGCACTAGATTATTAAGAGCCTATTCATTCTTCAGCCTTCTCAGTAAGCTTCACTGAGGCAGTCAATACTAAAATAAAATTCTCAGCTTCATTTTACCCATAACGATATTGGTAAAATGAAGCTGAGAATTTTATTTTGCCTGTTTCAATGATTCCAGTTGCGCAGACACTTGAGATACAAAACTACTCCAATTTTACATCACAATATCCACTAGGAATCAATTTTCGAATAATTAAAACAGCCACTGAACTTTACTCGAAGAAATCCCGCCAAAAACTCTTTAAAAAAAGAATACCGCTTCTCAACATGGCTGATGACGTCACTCTACGATTGCATTCATTTTAGCAGTGCGTTCTTATTAGAGCAGTATTTAACGCTTTTCTACGTTAATTGGTGCGTTCAGTTTTGGCGCCATACGACAGACGTTCTGGTTTTGATTATCTGTAACGAATTATGGAATGTTTTCGAGAATAAATCGTAGATAAGACATAATTATGGGTAGTCGTATACGATTTTGTTTCTCCTGAACTTAAAAGCAGGTTATACAAATTAATCAATTGATCCATGGATATGATCTATGCGTAACTTATGTGTATTGCAAAATTGCATTGCTTTGCTTAGTCTGTCGGTAATATGATAGATTTTATCTATATTGAGGACTTTTTTTTTGAGGTTGGTGTTATGGTCAGCTGTATTACGAATAATACGACTTTATTAATTACGAACTGGTTATGATTTATTATCCATTATAGCTAGACACAAGACAAGACGCCATGACATTCCGCATCGACACCAACATAGACAATTAGTTACAGACCATAGGCTCACGCGCTAGTGTTGTACATTAGTAGTAGTGATGTTCTCATATCAGTTGGGTCAACATCAAATACATAAAATCTCTCGAACTGGGTGGAACGAGAGAGTCAGACTTTTACTGACTAAAACCCATCCATGAGTCTTCAGTTGTTCTTTGCGTTCGAAGGCTGCGATAACTCTTCCAAACTATGAACAAAATTGACATCCTTTGGGAGGACGCCCTATTTTTGTCTGTCGCCTTTTCATACAAACCTGTAACTGAATGTAACAAACCAATTAGTTGCGGAGGCAAGAGTTGGTCGCGCGGATATCGATGGTTAGTCGAGTGCTCTATCTCTAATGCCCCATTTACACGTGTGCCCAGCCTCGGCCAATCGACATACTTAGAAATTGTGTAAACGGGGAAACCTCGTTGACACAATGGCGATTGGCCGAGGCTGGGCCCACATGTAAACGAGGCATAACGTGTGGCCCAAGCTACACTACAATTGTTTTAAGAAGGTGCGGGTGACAGCTGTCGGATTCATAAAATTTTGTTACCTTTCCTTTTCTCTAATTTTAAAGTTGCATATTATTGTCCTGCTGTCGTCCTACCCATGCTATGTAATAAAGACCTTAAGTAGGATTTCTTTTTACTAAATTTGAATAAATAAAATCCTCAGGCTTATACTGTTTATTTAAGTAAATGAATGCTTTTACTTTTGTTAAAGACGTTCAACCATAAGCGGGCCCTTCGAAGACTTTCTAAAGCTTGCAAAAGTAATTCACAAGTCGCCTTGAGGTACGGAAAAACGTGAGATAGAAATCAACATCCATAATTTAATGTGGAGATGTTATGTGCTAGGTAAATAGCATGGCTGAGGTATCTAGGATATTTATAAACATGATGTCTTCGCAGACTGCCGAAGCACAACGCAATGCAACGCAATGCAACTCAACGCAATGCAACGCCATGCAATGCAACGCAACGCAACGCAATGCAACGCAACGCAACGCGATGCTGCTTTCTGCTATTCGGGTAACAGGATAGAATGGATGAAAAATACGTGTTGCGGCGACCCCCCAAATAAGACGGGACAAGGGCAGGAAGATGATGATATTGTCTTCGCAGACTATAGCCTATCTTTCATTCTATTTTTTGAGTTAAGAAATCATAAAAATAATAACTACATCCTCTCTAGTTGGAGCGTGTGAAAGTGTCAGACATTTACTGACTAAAATCAAACTGTGTTCCTTTAGTTATCCTTGGCGTTCAACGGCCGCGGTAACTTTTTCGAATCCCCCAGTTTCACCTTTGATTCTGGGCATTCAATCATTTGCATACCCGGTAGATCGCTGCAAACACAACTTGGTAAAATTGAGTTTTATAGACTCACTCAGACACTGTACAACAAACACTCATATATATTCGTATATACAGCTGAACTAGGACCTAAGGCCCTATCACGAGCTCTTAACACCATTTCTCTTATTTGAGGACCTAAACTTTAACAGTTTAAAGGGATGGAGCAATATAAGATGTATGTAATTGTATAGCTCCTTCCCTCTTTCACGCTCACACGCTTGACATTTTAACAAGTCATGGTAAGTAGATGGACACCACTGACGCTGACGCTGCAACGTGCCAATATGATTGGAGTTTTCCATCTACTCGAAAAGAAGAAGGCTTCGTATATGTGAGGACCTTACGACTGGGTCAGGAAATGGTGTTTCCTTGGACTAAACAAACAGTTTAACTAAAAAAAAAAACATCAAAACAAATTTTATTTCAGCGATATGATAAGAAGATAAAGTTGTGAATGTGACCAGAAAAAATCACGTATGCAATTTCTTGTTTAGGACAGTTGATCTGAAGACCTCATTAATTTATTAGGCCTTATATTTAATTCACCTACTGTGGAAAGTGTTGTGCATCCTAATTATCGTAAATCAATTAACATACAGCTTAATTTTATAAACGGTTACGATCCAAATCTTGTCTCATTGCAGCGAACTTCACATTCATCCATCAAATTGAATCTATGACTGTCCGCCATCGGAATGTTGTCTAATTTAATTAAAAAATTGACGCTAGTTTATGGTCTAACGTTAATTTATTATTTCAAGCTAAAATAAATTTGTACGGCGCAATAAAATCTTCGGAAATGGATAAACAGTTTAACGCAGCAGTCGAAAGATGATAATTAATGGTTATTACCAAAAATACACGGTGTCGCGACCAACGGATCCTGTGTAATTTGGGACGCGCACTGTGGCGGCCATTTTCTAACTTTATCCTTCATCGGAATTCCTATTTTGAAATTGGAATCGAATGCGGACAGATTGACAGTAGCGTTAGCATTAGTTTTTCATGTGGCGATGTCGAAATGTTTACATGATGTCATTGTACGCAAAGGTAATGGAAGTTCATTTTAAGCAAATGTCATGAAAGCTGCAAATAACTACATAATCGAACGAGTAAAATAGCGAATGAAAGAGGCTATTTATTACTTTTTCCGGTTTTATAAAGGCAGCAGTGATTCCAATTTCAAGCCGAATTTGGCAGTTGCCTTTGACTGTTACATATTGGAACGATATTGGCTGAACGTAGCGAATATCCTTTTTGGCCAAAAGTTTTCTTTCTTGATCTCAAATATCTAAAATATCCTTTAAACCTAAACTTTTTTCTTTATCCCTTTCTACACCGTATAAATTGTCGTCTAGGTAATATATTTTTCATCCCTTACAGCGTTATTTGTCTTCATCAGATTCGTGTTTCTGTACAAATGTTCTGTTCAGTTAGTTTGTCGCAACTCTTTTATTATGTTTGTCTTTGCTTTGTATAACTAGTGTCAGTTCAGACAAGTCACTGTCCACACACAAAACATATGCCTTTTAAAGAAACGTAATGCCATGTTTTTGTTTAGTTTAACGCTACGCATTTGGATTCTATGTTTACGAACTTTTTGGATTATGAATAATAGTGGTGGTCATGTTCATGTCCCATGTATTTTATCGATACCTATATGAACTGTCAAAAATTGAATAAATGTCATTGAAAATATTTCGTGAAAAAACATAATTCTAGAATTAATGCCAATTTACAATAATACGAGCGATTATTAAAATTAAATGGCTATTAAGCTTGCATTATTCATCGTACCTGGAATAAAATTATCGATCTAGGCCAAGCTGAACATTATAGAAATAGCGTAATTTATGTGAAACTAGTTGACCTATAAACAGAACGATGATACGACCTTCATATTTAAAAGTTGTCAACTGTAAGAATGATCGATGCGATTAAAAACATTTATACAGAAGCTAATCGTGGTTCAAATAGTGGGCATTCCTTTATGGTTACTGTGGCCATTGAGCCTAGCTCTTATCTTGATGACCGACTTGTTTAAGGCATGTTTCTGATATTATTCTCGCCCGTTCGTGTTGGAAAGGGCGAGCCCTTGTAATAAAGTAAGTGGGTCAAAAGATGCATAACTGTGACTGTATTTTGTTGTTTTTATGGCAAATTGTCTGAGGTTTGTTGTTTATGAAGCTTTTGTTTAAGGAAACTTGCTTATTTAAATATTTGTGGCTTGAAAACTTTGTAATCGTTCGGAGCGAAAAAAAATTACATGTCAAGTAAAATATTTGACATGTAATTTTTGTTTCATACTAGGTATCTAATATCTTCAGTCTCACTGATTAAATACAGACGGTCAGAACTAAAACACGTTGCTAACATATCCCTCTTTAAATACAAACTCAAGTGTTCAAAAGAATATTATTCGATCCTGAAAGTGTTCTAAATGCAGATGAGGCGGCATTGTAGTGAGAGGCAGTGAGATTATCGAGAACACGTGTGCGAGCAAACGACGCGGGCGCAGGATATTATGACTCGCTTTTATTTTATGTACTCCTTGTAGTTTAGTGATGGGGGATAACGATTTAGGAGATATCGGAAAAAATACAGATTGTTTTTCTACTGGTAAGAATTTACACCAACTAAATAAGAGGTAACTGCTGACGAAAGGTTTTAGTAATTTCCAAAAATATATTGTTATTGATTGTGTAAAGCTAGTGTTTGTGCCTATTCGATTTAAATACATTGATAAATAACCCTACAATCTTAAAAATATCTTAAATATAAATTTGTTTTGTTTTGTGCACGGTTTGTAATTAAAATATCACGCCATCATCTCAAGTAATTACAATAACTAAAGTGTCCATTGTTAGATAATTTATGATTCACGATTGTCCTCGAGAATAATTACAAGTCAAGCATTTTAGCCGCTCTTGACATTACTTGTAGGTACATAATTTAGAATCTTTGGGTTAGTCATAAACGTGTTGTACAGAATAAAAGTCAAGCAAAGGAATTACAGTTATCGGCCTACAAAACACGAGTATCGATAAATCTGTGCGATTTATCGACTGGTTCGCAGCCGGCTGCTAGTGCGATATGACAAGAGGTCAACGCACTCTAACGACGGCGTTTAGTAAGTGCGTTGTGTGCATTCATTTTTTTTTTCTTATAATAATAGGGCTGTTACTGTTAGGAGATCGAATTTCGTTAATCTTTGTGATTAATTTATACGTGTTTCGTTGTAATATAATAAATAGAAGTCAACAGTCTCAGACTTTGTTATAACAAATGGTAAAAACTAAGGAAGTTATAAAATAATCTTGAAGTTACAAAAAAGCGATGAGATATTTGGTGAATAATTAAATTGTTATTTAGTAAAACTTGATTCTGTATATAATATAGGTACTAATACGCATAAAAAATAGTTAAATATTAGCATTTAGCCGTATCAAGGTAGTGAATTAACTCGTAAGTAGTATAGAGCGAATTCCTAAAATAAAATAAAAAACAAATATAAATTTTTCGGGAATTTATATTTTAACCTACACATCGTGATCAAACCCCATTTCAAATTACACAAACAACTCCGCTCTGGGTGGAGCAAGAGGGCGTGTCAGACTTTTACTGACTAAAACCCTGTTCGTTTGCCCTTTGCGTTCGAGGGCCGCAGTAACCATTTCGAACAATCTTGCAGCTCCCAGCTCCCTCAATTCATTGATTCCCCAGTAAAGATACTTCAAGATGATGATGTAATGATTGAAACTTTGGTCTGTATCTGAACTTATTGCTATTATTCTAAAATAAGAAACATCCATCGAAGGAATTTACGACAAATTATAAAACTATTCCTATCTTTAAAATGGCAAGGCAAAAGAATTAATACCTCGAGGTAACGAGATGCATCTATTAATTCTATAAATTAATGAGCACCTCTATTGATTTAATCAATCACCAAACAGTGATCAGGCGTGGGATAGATGACTTGCCTTCAAACGGCCTTCAGAGCGACCTCATAAGCACTCCCAATTGACTGTTGGCAATATATTATTAAAATAGTGAAGGTCATCTCGAAATATGTGATTAAATCAAAGTTAGATAGGTATTTTGTTGTGCAAAGAATCTAGAATTAATTTGTCTTTAACTTTTAGATAGTGTTCTAAACTTGATTTAGTTTTGTAATCTTGTTGATGTTTCAGAAGTGAGCGAAAGGCTAAATAAAATTATTTAACAGGCAATGTTGAAAGTGCAAAGAGCCTCAGAGGTAATCATAATTACTCGCCAGATCAGATTGATGCGAATTCGTCATTATACGCTTGGTGTACGCCTGCGTGAAGCTTACATAAAAAACTATGAAACTGTTGTTTACACCAAGGTTATAATGAAGAATACGCGTCTATGAAGCTACGCGTCTGTGGACAGCAGGCTTTAGGGCTTTAAATGTCACCATTTACTCCATAGGATATAGAATTACTTACAAGGGTTGGAGGACTTCTTGTTTAAGCCATAGAGTGACAGACAAGCAGGTGCCTCAACTTTTGGTAAGTGTTGTGTGTGCACCGCCGCCTGTCTATGTGCATTTTCAACACCAGAGACATCACAGGTTGCTTAACCATTTTAAAGAGAACTGGTCATTTACGTTCTTTTATTTGCGGACAGCTGGAAAGAAAAGAATAGAGTCCGTATTTTGTAGCTCAGGAAAGACCCCCAGGAGGTAGCTAATCCCACATTTTGCTACAACACAAAAAATATGTCCCCTGGTGAGTCAGAAGGTACAGCTCCTGCACAGCTTTCTTGGAAAACACCATCAAAATTCCTCAATCAGCACCTAGCATTCTTGTAGTTAGCATCGTCCCTTGTTATTCCTCCTACGTCGTTCATACGTACAGTTAGACCACATTGAATTACAAAGTGAGAGCATCGTTAGTGTTTCCAGAAGGAAGCTTTAATTAGCTATTATAATTACAAGCCTTTTTGCTGTCAGCTACAGAATGTCAAAAACAGGCTGTCTAGTTTTTTGGTATTACTAAGGTAAGGGTTCATCGTAATAACAAAAGTAAAGACAATAGTGCTACGGGTACGGGTCAGTCCTTAAACTCCTGGTTTGCAAATATATCTATTGATAAATTATCATCATTTCGATGGTTGAAAGCCTAATTGATCTAAACGACATTTTAATCATCGACATTTAAACCCGATTCAAACGCCAATCTGGAAATCTCTTAACCGACTGCGGACCCAGGTTGGCCGTTGTAAAAACAATTTGGCCAAATGGGGCTTCCTCGACCCATCTCTAACACAGTGCCAGTGTGGAGCCGCTGCACAGGACATGCGTCATTTGCTATGCTGTCCATCCTGCACAACCACCTGCAGTTTTCAGGATCTATACGAGGCCAATAACAGAGCCGTAGAGGTTGCCAAATACTGGTCAGAAAAAATTTAGTTAGAGTACATCGACACGAAAAGAAGAAGAAGAACGACGGAGAAAAATATGCCGATTCCGAATATGTTTATAACTCAATATTGGAGAAAATTTCGTTTAGATCAATTAGCCTTTCAACCGTCGATTTATTCTTTCAAGTTCTAGGTTCATGTTTTTTTTTAGAAACCGAGGTCTTGTATTGTATATATATATATATATAAATTGGTAACATTATTTGTATGTTGGTTGTAAAAATCTTGTTTTAAACATATTTTTTATGATTATGTTGACAAACGCTTTTACTCAGTTCTCTGGAAGATTTTTTTGGTGCTAGTTTATGTTCTACCATTATGGATCCAGCTAGTGCTCTCGACTATGATGGGCTTAGATTATCGCCTTGACGCAACGTTTGAAGATCCTTTCAATATCATATTGCTTTACGCTCTTATTTCGACCTAAATATCGTTGTATCTGCAAGGTTGACTTCTGAGCTACATGTGGTATTGTGATATTTATAACTGCATCTGTGGTCACATTGTGCCTATAAACAGGCCAGTCTTTTACCAAATATTCAGTGTGTAACTAAATACTTTCGTCATAAGTTTCACACTTTACGGCAACTGTTATTTGATATTCCGTGATACTTTTGACGAATTTGAGTGTGAGTGCCATAACTGTATGCACAGGCATGTGATTTTAAAAAGATATAGTTAAAAAATATGATTTTTTTTTCAGTGGGATGTCTCTCTCCTATTCCACTTTGAACGTTACCTATACTTGTACTTGACACTCTTATTTAAGAACGGTTCTAAAAGCATTAATTAGTCTCCTGTTGCGGTGGACTCAAGCGTAAATTGAGATCTATATTTGAAAATTGTACCAGAATACGGGCCTGAAAAGTAGGTAGTAGGTCTATTTTTTGGATGAGAAATCATGAAATAATTTCTCTCGTACTGAGTGTAGCGAGAGGGAGTGTCAGACTTTCACTAACTGAAACCGACCCGTGTTCCTTTAGTTACACTTTGCGTTCCAGGGCCATGGTCACTCTTTAAAATTATACCACGTGCTTCATACGTTGAAGTCTTATTTTCAAAGCAAAATCTGCTATTAAGATACATTATTGCACATATATGCTAACAGGCTATTTAACAGCGTTCCTGTTTAATTCTAAACCGGTGTATTTACGTGTTGATTTAAAGTTTAATGTCGTTCAACATACCGTTATAAATCTACCAACTATGCCAAGATTCCCTCCATCTAGGTTTATATCCAGCTTTAGTCTAGTGAAATGCCGTGCTATTAAAAGTTCATAGTCCACTGTTAACTTAACATCCATAACTCATGGAAAATGGCCGAGCCTTGGCGTTATTTCATTCATAAAACTTGTTAGCACGTCACACAAAAAACACGTCACGATTTTAAGAAGTCTTACTCGATCTACCGTTAAATTCGTCATCTTTGTTCTTATTTCTAGGCAATAGAGTCTAAATTCGCATGCAAATTAAATGATATTACGTAAATAATAGTAGTGGTGGTGTTTAATTGGTATTATTTTGCCTTGTTCGTGATTCACTGAGTCAGTCGCTGTTGTAACCTAAAGAGGACGAGTAGCGCACGTCGCCATTTCTGTTTTTGTTTTTTTTTTTAAACTCCGCGTGTGTTGACATCTGCGTATATTCGATCAGTCTTGTTCTGAAATAGTGCTTGTATGGTGAACGTTTTGAGTTTTAAGTAAGACATTATTGTTGTGACTTTGTGAGTGATTAGTATTGAATTTAAGGATTTTCCGCATCTCCGTGTGTTTTTAAATAGGTATGTTTATTGATTTTATTTTATTGCTCAAGTTGGAACGAAATATTTAAAAACATACCAACAGCCTTGTTCAAAATATTCAATAGTTTAAGTTTTAATTATGTTTTGTTACATATTAATTTACAACTTACCTAAAGAAAATTTTCGTAATATCTACACCCAAAAAAACAAATTTGAAAATATTTTAAAATCGTCGATAAAATAACCTGTAGATACTACGTGTCCCATCTCTAATTAGTTTTAAGCTAAAAGTCTTAAAAACAAGTAGCAAAGCAACGTATAACCGCTAACCGCTGTCAAGATGAAGTTTAGCATGCAGATAGTTCCACCAGGGAATGCGATGAGTTTCCTATCAGCTCGGTATCGGTTTCTCGGTACCAATCATAGTACCAATCTAGTACCGTTACACGTCGACAACACGGAGGTTTAACAACTACTTACGACAAACCTTATTTATTTAGAAGCTTTTTTATATCTGCATAGTACGTTTTGGGAACACATACATTGTGCGTATAGCTAAGGAGTGGAATTCCCTGCAAGAGTCATTGAATAGGTTACTTCTAGGTAATCGTGCTTCATCGTCGACCATATTTATTTATTTATTTAAACTTCATGTACAGTAGTGGTACATAGGCGGACTTAATGCAACAAGGCATTCTCTACCAGTCAACCTTTAGGTTTGGTTGGTCCTTTGGTGGCTTTGGCCATATCGTCGCTTTCCATCAGGAGAGATGTTGATCGATTGATAAATAAAAAATTATACATGTTTATGAGGACAAATCTTGCAAATGGATTTAGAAACAGTAATCTCTATCCGATTGACTTGTATGGTATACCTATGTAATTTGAATGACAATGCATTAATATGGTACCATGAAGCTGGTCTGATGATGGAGTCGGATAGTGACCATAGGAACTATTATGCGCAAAACGACAACCTCGTCGTGTTTGAGATCTTTGGGATGGTTTTAATAATAATAATAGTAAACCTTAGAGCAGTGGTGGCCGAGTGGTAACGGCCCCGACTCACAAGTTGTAGGTCGCGGGTTCAAACCCAGCCAGGCGCATTACTTTGTGTAATTTATTTCATCACCACTGCTCTCAAAACGGTGAAGGAAAACATAGTGAGGAAACCGGCATGTCCTCTTAGAGAGGAGGCCTGAGCCCCAACAGTGGGAACATTATAAGGCCGACTATGCTATGCTAATAATAAACCTTTACCTTTTTTCCTTTTTTTGATGAGTAGGTTCCTTTTTTTATTCTTGATAGGTTCGCGCTTGACCGCCCATCTGACCTGATGGAAAGCGACGATGCGCTCGACGTACCTACTATAAAGCGCGATAAAAGTTTTTTTTTTTAATGTAGTTCAAAGACAATGTTACATAACTAAATTGCAATGTTTCCCTAAATCATTTAGGAAAATAATTTTATAGGTATCAAGTTATTTTTCCGCATGTCAGTGGTTTCATGAAAAATTATGGTCACTGTCGTTCGTTCATTGTGGTAGTTTTGTTGTCATACGATTCCTTTCTTTCTGGAGTGGCGATAACGTAGGTACCTCCTTCTTACCTCGTTGGAAGGCCTTCCACAAGGTGGACCGACGACCTAGTGAGAGTCGCGGGAATCCGATGGATGCGAAACGCACAAGAACTGTCATTATGACGACACTTGGGGAGGCCTATGTCCAACAGTGGACGTTTTTCGGCAGAAATGATGAATGATGATGATGAGAAACCTCTTTTTTTACGTGGGAAATAATCACATGACTCCTCCCGCCTTGGTTGGAGAGAGAGAGAGAGTGTCAGACTTTTACTGACTAAAATCCACCTGTGTTACTTCAGTTGCCCTTTGTCATTCAGGGCTACGGAAACTACGTATTTCCTATCCCGCTGCGATGGCAGGTCCTACTTTGGTTCATTTATAGGTACCTACCTATTTTAACATTTAGATTTATACAAGTGTTCATTTAAAAAGAATTGATGACTAACAAACAGCTAGTTACTATGCATTATTTCATTTATATCAGTTCCTAACCGCAAACTGAATTTTCCTTGGTAATATTATTGAACTTTATAAAATAATTGTATGTAATTTAACTATGTATTAAAAGTAAATAGCAATATATGTACTTTATTTATATTTATATAATATTCCCACAACTATCATACAATGACGTCTAGTCCCAAGCTAAGCAGAGCTTGTGTTATGAGTACTAGACAACTGATAAACATCGCTGTCATCTGGAAATTTACTTAATATAGTTTTTAATGATTTTCCATGTCAATTTTGTTTTTTTTTTTATCATATCATAATAATCAGTAAAAGTCTGACACTATCACCCGCCCCGCCCAAGAGCGGGGATGTCATAAGATGATATTCCCATCGAAAAAAAAGTCTAAAGTTATGTCAGTTTTGTTTTTTCCATACTTAAATGTTATTTATGTATGGAATATGTATTCGCATACTTTACAATACTTGACATGATTGAAACCACACGTAAGTACCAAAACTATAATAAAATAGAATTTACGTAAAATATCGTATACGAAGTCTTTGTACACTGCTAGATGACGTCACCACCATGGAAGGTAAATAACGATTAACGCTCGTTTCCCACATGAGGTCATCAAGCACCACACACTTGAGGTAAAACAATTTATAAGATTACCAACACAACTTTACATTCCACAGCGGCGCTGCTTGTCAAGAATTTAAGCTACTAGATGTCAAATTCCATACATTTATTTTAGTACCTTTTTTCGCCACCTGCAGTGGGTTTTTGTTACTTGTAATAGTGAATCCAAATTACGTTGTTTGTATACTAAAACGTGTTGTTTATTTTATTTGTAGGGAAACCAATGTTGACGTAGACTGATAGATTTCTTGGTAGTGTGATGAACGTTTTGCTTGCAAACGGAGCAATGGAATTGTAGTTGTATTAAAGAACCTTGATCCTGTTTGAATTGTGACTCATGATATGAATGTGTAGTACTAGACTTAAGTACCTACAAGTATTACTACTGGAAAGGAAACAGTGATTCACTGTATAATCATAAGTCAGTCAAATCAAGACACGACATAATTCACAATAAAACTATTAAAAGAAAACGCGTTCCATATTTAAATAAAATGTCAAAAAACCAAACACAAACGCCATAATTATATGATGTTAAAGTTAACCGGAGTTTACATAAGACACGACTAGGAAAGCCTAGCTTCCTTATTGAGGTGTACTATTGTCTGACGGCTCCGCTGATGCAACCGGCGGCCCCTCAGGGAACCAGATATTAACTGCCTGGGTGGGCCTGGATAAACCTAGCCACGTTTCTAAGCGGATTTCATAATGCGCTCGCGATAATCCTAGAGATTTTTGAATTTATGGTCGTTAGTCAAAAAAGTTGAAGTTTTTGACCTCTTTGGAACAGAAAAAAAATATGAATTCAGCTGTCAAATATTTATGGTAGGAAAAAATGATAGAGTAAGAAGTAAAAATATATTTTCGATTATAATTTTGTAGAGGTGTAAATAACTTAAAACATTGTAACTTAATTATTTCTTGAAATAAGACACGAGTATTGAATAGATAGACAATGAACAATACACTGTCATCTAGTACCGGTGATTTTGTTACTGATAGTGACATTGTCGATATAAAGTACCTATTTTCGTAGTCAGTTTGCTTCCAAGTATTTATTGAAAATCATGTTAATATTGCTATTTATCAAACGCATCGCATCAATCAAATTGTTGGGCGCGTTTTAATAACACATATTAAGTCAGTAGTATCATGAAACGAGCAATTATTATTATCGTACGATGACATTAAAAGCTCGGAACTGTGTATCTTGTACACGTTGACATCCTGCTGAATTGATAATGCAGTGTAGACTTTATTGTTAGTGAAATATGGTCTAATAGATGTGTTGATTGCAATGAGTCACATTTGTTTCCAAACAATCGTTTCGTTCTAGACATGCAGGCTCTAACACGGTACAATAATGAATGTATGTAGCGACTTTTATATCGTCCTCGTGTTTAGAATCTGATGTAGATTAGGCAATCAAGTTTTTATATCAGTGAAGTCAGCGTAATTCGACTAAACCTGTTAACATGTCAGAATGGTGACCTTTTTGATGAAAAATCAAATTGACCAGCAAGAAACCTTGATGATGAGCATTCTATTTTTGTACTTGATTCTGTTTTAGTCTATTCGAATTTGGAACAATAAGATTTTTTTTGTTTAGATTGACATGTTTAGACGGATAACAAAGGCTTGTTTTTGTTGTTAGATATTACAAGCTTTAACCTTTAAAATACACGTTTTCTATAATAAAATATGCGGCGAAAATAATAGACGATTGCAAAATAAAATAACTCGTAATCGATTACGTTTACAATGACTGAGATGCTTAGTCGATAGTGGCACATCTCTATTTATCAGATGTTTGCTTGGCGGGTAAACGTGAACAGTTTTGTAATAAGCCTCGGTTGAGTAGGATTTCCTTTGGGCTGCGTTTATTACGTGGATACTTCTAAAGGAAATTAATTATGAAATCTTTGAAACGCGGGCTATAAAAAGGTTGGAGTTCTATTCGTTTGGCAATACTTTCATCGCTTGGAAAATTGTCAAGACATTTTAAAAGATTGACAAGGCAGTCACAAAATGGTCGTCTTGCCTGCAAACGTAATTAGGGACGTCAATTTATAAGATGGAACGATGAAATAAAATTGACTGCAGGTCCAACCTGGAGGAGAATACTCGCGATCGACAACAATGAAAAGAGTTAGACGATAGATAGAGTAAGAGATCACTTTATAAACTTTAACTTGTAGAACAAGCCAAGTCCATGGAAATAATCGGGAAATATGTTATAGTTAAGATGTACTTTGAACTTTTATGAATCAACTGTGCAACTTGATCTCAGGACAAAGGGCTTATTATTATTCGACTGTATTAATTTAATTATATATATAGTCCATGTTAAGACCTGTCAGACTGTATGGATCAAAATGTTGGGCTGTGAAAAAGACGGATGAAAAAAGATTGCATGTAGCGGAGAGGAGAATGTTGAGATGGATGTGTGGTGTGACGAGAATGGATAAAGTGAGAAATGAGTATATTAGAGGAAGTTTGAAAGTGGGGCCAGTGACTGAAAAGTTGAAAGGAAATTGTTTGTCTTGGTATGGTCATGTAAAAAGGAGAGATAAATCGCATGTTACTAAAAGATTTATGAGTATACACGGGGATGGGTGGAGAGGGAGGCCAAAGAAAAGATGGATGGATTGTGTGAACAGTGATTACACAAGTAGATGGGTGGAGAGGGCGGCCAAAGAAAAGATGGATGGATTGTGTGAACAGTGATATGAAAGAAAAGGAAGTTAGAGATAGCATGACGGTTGACAGGATAGAATGGAAGAAAAAAACGTGTTGCGCCGACCCCAAATAAGATGGGACAAGGGCAGGAAGATGATGATGATATATATATGCATCTTAACTATTAAATATTATAACTTAATAGGTACATATACAAACTGAAAATAATAATATTTACAAACGGGTAGAAAAAGAACTTAAAGGACATTAAAAATTCGTCCACATCGATGTCAATAGGAAAAGTGCTTAAAACGCTGGCAACATTGCCACGCTTATTATTATTATATTATTTACTATAAAACTTTACGAATAACCGTGTTTATAAAAGTATCCAACAACTATTATCGATAATACTAATATCACAGATAAATAAATCGTTTTTGTAAAGTTCAAAACTGTTCGAAAATGGTGTCAAGCTTTTACATTATCCAAATTATCCGTAAAAAATGGCTTTTGTGGACGAAACGGCACTTAGCACTTAACTTGAGCTAATTAACATAAAATTATGCTTATATCTTCATAAATCAGGGTTACATTTAAGTATAATATGAATGACTGTAGTTTTGTTAATTTTGAAAGTTTTATTGATAAAAGTAAGGTATATTCATTATATTCGACCTTGGTTTTGTACTTTCAATAGGTATTTCAAATAGAATAAGCGCAGCGTTGGAAGGCCTTCCACAAGGAGGACCTAGGTATGTATTGATGAGGGTCGCGGGAATTCGATGGATGCACAGGACTGTTCGTTGCGGCGACACCTGGAGGAGACCCATGTCTAGCAGTGGACGTCTTTCGGCTAAAATGGTGATGATAATGAAGCGAAGTTTTGATAGTCAAATAGAAAGCCAGTTGTTGTTTATTTTAATAACAATTTTATCTATTAATGAAATGATAATTAACAACAAAAGATCTTATTCTATTTGCAGAAAAATATATTTATTAATTAAACTAAAAAGCCTGTATTGGAGTTGCCAGAAAAATAATTGCTTAAAAACTGCCATCAAATCTCAAATTCGCCTAGCTAGTTAATGTTCTTTAGACCAAATTCTCGGAAACCAGCCATTAATAAATTTACGCCCAATTTGAGACAACCATCTCACTTTATTTACAACAACGGTATTTTTAATTTGAGAGTTACAGATAACTGTTCATAGCATATGAAGTGGGCGGCTTATGTCCCCAACTAATAAGCGTGGCGACGTGAAATCGACACGAATTAACGGCTGATCGCTAAAATTAACCATCACTTTAGAGTTTAGACCGTCTGTTGATTGGAAATTAAAAAAAAAAAACAGTCGGCAATTCCATCGATATAAGTTTTCTTTTGGAAGAAAATTGGGTCATGATAACAATGAAAATCTGAGATGATTTGATTGACGGAAAAAAAATTAGATTTGTCTATGGAATCTTTAATAAGTGTTTCGCTGAGCACTTTAATTTAATGTTACTACTGTTATTTCAGCGCAAAAGAATCTTCTCTAATCAAGGTTCTTCATAAATGAACATTTTCTGTCTTCTAGTACTTCCCTAGAATAATTATCTAGGATAAAAAAATATTTTTTATTAATTTGACTGTCGGATTATAGAGCCATTGAAACATACAAAAGTGGAATTTCCGGAATGTTCGGATTTCGAAACGTCTTGACATGTGTCACCGTGGTATTTTGGCGGGAACGGCTCTCGGATGGCGCCAAACCGAATTGATACTCGTAAAAGTAGCTGGGTCACGTTTTGAAGATATCTGTTGGAAATTGGGTTTATTATTTTAATAAATTCTTGTTAGGTATGTAGATTAATTTGATAGTCGTTGGCTGACTCAGCTTATATTTGAAACCAATTTAGAATTTATTCATCCCACCATTAGTTAATCAAAATCTGTCTACGATATTTTTTTTTTTGAAGGAGATATCGTCAAAAACGGACTAATAAAAAAAATATAGACGATAGACAGATATTTTTTTATATAACTTTGCCCCATACTAGGAATAACTCCTGTATCGTGGATGCGTTCACAAACCTGTAAACTCACATATACAAGACACCCAGACCTGGAACACTTATCTGTAGGCCATAAAAATATTTCTCACGTGCGGGAATCGAACCACTGCGCCAACAACAACAATCAATGAATTATAAAAAAATTGAAATATGACTTATAAAAGTATTATAAGTACACCTCTCCCTTTTTTTTGGGTGGAATATAAGGTCGACTAAAAGTAATGCCTAAGGTATTAAGTCCGCCTTTGTACAGTGTTTATTACTAGTGCATAAAGTTTTAATAAATCAAATAAATAAATAAAACTATTATCAAATAGGTAATTTCTCCCACTCATGGTGGACCAAGAGGGAGTGTCAGACTTTTAGGTGCTGACTAAAACCCATACGTGTTCCTTTAATTGCCCTTTGAGTTCCAGCTCCATTGTGACTCTTCCTCTTTCCCAAGCAGAAACGATCGGATGAAAGTTACACTACCTAAGTAATTAAAAAATCCATTCCGTACCATTTCGTACCGTCAGCAACGCCAACTTGTCTCCGCCACCTAACAGTAAATCCAACTGTCGCATGAATATTCATTAATTTTATTGCACTGGTAACATTGACCGATAGCACGGGCATGCACACTTGGCATCAACTTGCATACGACTTGACGTTGAGTGCAGTTTTCACCGTTCTTGACTTAGATATAGAAAATAGATTGAAAGTTCCCTATCTAAGTATGAACTGTATACAGGTAGAAAAGTGTGAGAGAGACAGGACACACACAGGAGTAGTTTAGTTACCATGCATAGTAATAGAGAATGAGAAAAGACACAGGTTAGTCGCACAGTCGCGTCGAAAAGAACATGGACGATGTCCTTTTTGACGCGACTGTGCGTAGTTTCACACTAAAACACGATAACTGTGATATTTACTTGCGTGAAATTTATTAAATTATTATTATTCTTTTAACTAAAACTTACTCCAATGTCTACAGATTTGGTCCCATAGTTAAAAATGAAAGGAATAATCGTACCGTCAAACGGGGTTAATAGGAACGCAGGGGTAAATAGGAACAAAACTTTAGTTAGGTTTTTCACATTGGTATATATTTATATAATTTATTTCTTTCAAAGTATCCATTTTTATTACAAATAATGAATAAATAGGAGGACTTATATGCTGGTTTTTTTTTAATTAACGTGAAAATCCCCTTCAAACTTTTGTTCTTATTAACCCCTGCGTTCCTATTTACCCCGTTTGACTGTACGTATTTATTCAAAAAATATTTGAAAAAAATCAGAGAGTATTTTGCTCAGTCCAGTCTCTATGTCTTGTCTACGGGTCTTACAATGTAACAACCTGAAGTGCTAACAGGTTATTGGAACGAGATTGTGATATGATGGCTACTTAGTAAAGGTAATTACTTGCTTAAAATTGCTGTTTTGCTAGAGGATGCATCAAGTTTTGGCCCAGAATCTCTGTCTTTGTTTGAACAGCGACATATCATGTTCAGTAGACGGAAGGTCGATAATATTCTTTGAGACTTTTAGAGAAATGCGGAACAGCTTGTAAAGTCCCAACAAACCTCCGTTGAAAAGGGAGGATTTTTCAACCAAAAGGGTTATGTTTGATTCGGGTAATTGCTCGACAGATGAATTCGGGCTGTTGTCTAAGTTTAAAACGCGCGGAGAACTCTAATTGCGCGTTCAGGATTTCGTAATTTAGTTCCTGTGTGGCGCCATAGATGTCGCTACATACTTTTAATAATAAATCACTTTTTAGAAAAATATCGGCCAGAGTGTAATCTCTTTTACTTTCCATACTAACTAATCAATTCAAGCTGTTTTTGGTTTTTGCATTTATCGCATTTATCGACAAATCCTGTAAATGCTGTACACAACATTCAAGGAGCTTACATTTTTAATTTCAACGCAAATGTTGTAAAACCAAGCGTAGGATTGCCAGATTTAAAAAATAAATACCCTTTAAGTCAAATCGCGTGCGCCATTGCACTAAACAACAGTAAGTAAACGGTACTCCCCTTATTAACGACTCTAATTACTTTTATGACTTTATTTGATAATAAATGTAACTATACAAAGTTCTTGTACATTAATAAAGGCTCATTTAAGAGTATTTACATGCCAAGAAAATACCACCGTAAGCCACGATACCCGAAGAGCTATACTTGGGAGTTTTCTTGGGTGATCGAATCAGGAATGAAGATATCCGTAGGAGAACCAAAAAAAATATAGCTTGATGAATTGCTAAACTTAAGTGATAGTGGGCAGGGCATATTGCTCTCGGATCAATAAATTACCTTATGTCATAAAAAATTTGAATATTAGACAGTTCAAACAAAAATTGAAACAATTACTAATTGAAAAATGTTATTACACGACTGATGAATTTCTAAATGATGAATTAACCATTTTTTTTTGAATGATGAATTTTTGATTTTTTTATTTTATTGTGATTTTTAAATGATGATTTAATTATTGTCTTTTATATGTAACAGCTATATTATTTCTATGTATAGTCTAGTATATAATTTAAATTTAATATTTACATTATTAATTTGCTGTACTCCGCAAACTACCCCCCTTTGTTTCTATTTCAAATTCTTACATTCCACCCTAAGGTTGTCTGGTAGATATCGCTGTCAGCGATAAGACCGCCTTTGTACCCATAGATTTAAGTTAATGTAAAAGTTTTTGTTACTATTTTGGTGTACAATAAAGTTTATTCTATTCTATTCTATTCTATTCTAACATAGAATTATTTATTTATTTGACTGTAGAATTTGTGATTATCGTGTGACTAATAGTAATTTGTGATTATTTATTTACGCATTGACATTACTCCATATTGTGACATTTTTTTTAAATTATTTTATCATCATTACATTAATTTTGACATACCTGCAAATAATTCGAGTTTACCTCTCGCATGATTAATGTATTTTTTCTCTATGCATGCAACCATATTTGCACGCCTCTAGGCATAACAGATTGAACTATAATGATTATGATTAAAATTATGGTTATGATCAAAGGTCGAAACGGAAGGCTGGTGGAACGATGGCCTGGTGAGGGTCGCGGGAAACCGATGGTTGCGAGACTCAATTGAGAGGTCATTGGGGCGACATTTGCTACGCTGCATATCGGGGGTTCGATTATAACAAATATTTTTATGGCCTAAAGATAGTTTGACTGGCCTGTGGTTAGTGGTCCTGATAGCTATGCCGGAGGTCGTGGGTTCGATTTCCACCCAGGCCAAATTTTTGTGTGATGAGCACGTTTATTTGTTCTGTGTCTAGGTGTAATTTATTTATAAAATGTATGTTTATCAGTTGTCTAGTACTCATAACACAGGCTCTGCTTAGCTTGGGAGTTGATGGCGTTGTGGAATATTATTATTATTATTAATTGTCCCTGGTCGAGAGTCTTATGTGTGTGACTTTACATGTTTGTGATCACGCCCACGATACAGGCGAAATCCCTAGTGAGAGGCACCGTTTAAAAAGATAAATATTGTGGAAACTATTTTACTATTTATTAATTATCTCTTGCAAGATATGACCCAATTATAAACACAGTCAACACAGTGTTCTCTCGCGCCGGGCATTGGTACAGGCCATGGTCCGGAGTGAGGAGGAGTGGCAGGCGGTCGCCTCCTTCTGCGAAGCAGTAATGCTAGCAAAGGAGGCGGCCGATCGCGTTAGACAAAGTTCCTCACACCCTAACCGCCGCCGGGATTCCGATCCCGATTTCCGGCCACGGAACGGCGCGGGCTTGTGGACGGCGAGCAATGGGTGGCTCGCCGTCCGACCGCGCGTGAACGGAACGGCGCGTGTTCCAGCAGGGTCGAAGCCTACTGGGGCCACGGGTAGTGTGAAAGCGAAGCCCGGGGCCCCGGGATGAAGGCAAAGAAGGAACAGGAGTGGGTTTTTAGTCAGTAAAAGTCTGACACTATCTCCCGCTTCGCCCAAGGGCAGGATTTGTCATTAGATGATTTTCCCACCTAAAAAAAAAAAGTCAACACAGTGTAATGAGTAGTCTTTTCAGCAATAAATGAAGTCTACGTAACTATATTTTATTGTAATCTAATACAAAAGGAAATGGCTCCCATTTCATAAAAGAAAATATCGCTTATTAGATCTGTTATTTTTAACTTTAATCAATTAGTATCGACTATCGAGTACACGGAAGAGAATACTTGAAATAAAGTGTCTTGAACTATAAATAGCAATTCTAGGAGAACTCAGTTTGCCGCGGTTTCTTGATGTTTCTAGGGTTCCACATCCAAAGGGTAAAACGGGACCCTATTATAAAGACTCCGCTGCCCTGCGTTCAAAAATAAGCACCCTGCGTTCAAAAATGAGGTTAGAGTTTACTCGAATGATGTCATCAGGTTAGATACTCCACGCTCGCATTTTTGAACGCGAACGTAGAGTTCTACTGTCATTCCTGCCACTTACACCAACCTACCCTGCTCGGAGTTAGAGTAACTCTAGGGTTAACCCAACTAACTCTAACTGAGTATAAAAGAACGACTCTGGGTTGCAAATCGAAGCATTTTTGAACGGTTAGAGTGAAGACCCTACCCTACTCTGGTTATTTTTGAACGCAGGGCTGTCCGTCCGTCTGTCACCAGACTGTATCTCACGAACCTTGATACCTAGACAATTGAAATTTTCACAGATGGTGTATTTCTGTTGCCGCTATAACAAAAAATACTAAAAACAGAATAAAATGAATATTTAAGTGGGGCTCCCATACAACAAACGTGATTTCATTTGCCGTTTTTTTTTGCTATGGACGGTACGGAACCCTTCGTGCGCGAGTCCCACTCGCACTTGGCTTGTTTTTTTTTCTGCTTGTAAACATCGAGCCACAGATTAAACCGATAAATGGAGTGCAGTCTTCCACGTAGGTTTTGCGAAACCAGACTGTGTTTATGTTGCTGGGAATCGATTAGATCACTTGTAGCAAGTTGTATTAGGTGGGAATAAAAAAGTGGTACACAGCAAATGGTCAATGTTAACTAAGCTGAAACTGGAATTAAGATCAAAGATAATGATAGTGATGTTTTCTGCAGGATTGTTTAAAAGAATTACCGCTGATAGGTATCGTTTTGGAACCGCCAAAATTTAGTGGTAGTGGGCAGGGCACATTGCTCGCAGAACAGATGGTAGACGGGGACGAAAGGTTCTAGACTAGCCACGTACCGGAAGACGATGGATGCGAAACGCACAGAACCGGTCGTTAGGCGACGCTTGGAGTAGGCCTATGTCCAACAGTGGACGTCTTTCGGTTGAAATGATGATGAATGATGATAACAACGTTTAATCGGTAGGTTTTAAACTCCCTTTCGCTTCACCCAAAGCGAGAAAGTTATTTGATGAAAATCCTCATTCCTGCCCTTGTTCCGTGTTATTTGAGATCGGCGTAACACGACTTTTTCTTCCATTCTGTTTTGTCATCTTTTTCGCTACAACCAACTCTCTTTTCTTTCATATCACTCCTCACACAATCTTTCCTGCTGGCTTTGCTGCTCACCTAAAACGCCATATTAAATGTTGTTAAAAACAACTTAATGAAAATACGTAAACATATGAACAGCCCGTTATATTATGTAAACAGGTAATATTTTACAAAATCGTTACTACTAATAAATACTACTAATAAATAAGAAATAAGAGACTCATATTCGCCAAAACTGACATTCTCGTAGTACTGTTTTATTTGACAGTAACGGCTTTACCAATATATCTTAAAGAAATACTGACTAAAACTGGCTGAAAAGATTTTAGGGACACCACATTGTATGAGTTTGACGAGACAAAATGCATTATTTATTTATTTAAACTTCATGTACCGTGGTGGTACATAGGCGGACTTAATGCAACAAGGCATTCTCTACCAGTCAACCTATGGGTTAAAAAAAAACAACAATGTGGTAGGTGCGCACAATAAATAAATAACAGATATTTGAAATAGAATTTAGTATCGTTAACTTAAGTGGCTTATAATAATAAAATACGTATATATGCTGATATAATAAACTAATAGATACTATGATAAATATGAAATCATTGTAATTAAGAGAACTTAAAATATAACAATTATGACGAAGACCGAACTAAGGTTAAACGCCAAACGCCATTGCGTTTATTTATTAACAAGTTTTGAGGTTTATGGAAGGTTTAGATCGTAAATTAAGTCTTCTCCGGGTTTCAATTCAGAAACTATCATCATTTCAACCGAAAGACGTCCACAACTGGACATAGATCGCCCCCAAAGGTCGCCACAATGCTCGGTATTGGGCGTTTCGCATCTATCGGTTTCCCGCAACCCTCATCAGGTCATCGGTCCACTTTGTGGGTGAGTAGCCTTCCAACAATGCGTTTCCCATTACGCAGTTACTACTCCAGAACCTTATGGCCTCATTGATCATCTGATCTGCGGGCAATGTGCCCTGTCTACTGCCACTTGAGTTTGGTAATACACAAACTCAAGTAGTTTGGCAATACTTTGGGCTATGTCGGTACTTCAGGAACTAGGTACCCTGCAATTGATATAGGATGGCGCGGGTGACAGCTGTCGGATTCATACAATGTACCTACTTATTTTATCTCTCATTTTAAACATGCATATTTTCGTCCAGTCATCTTACCCCATGTTATGTAAAAAAGACCTTAAGAATAATGAAAAATGAATGCTGATTAGTACAGGTCCTTAATTTTAACTAGCAAAGTTCTTTAGGTGGAAATAAGGACAAACTTTCTTCGGAAGAACTTGCTCTACTCAATCCTAAAACCATTGCAAATATCTCAATTGCTCTCGTCATACTTGCAAAATAAGGGGTCGGATTGTAAAGAATTCAGCAATGAGTACAATAGGTCTTGTCCCAGTAAACGTCACTATGTATGCACTATGGTAGCCCCATACGGAGCCGAGTGGCGCCAGCACCGCGCAGGCGCCGTCGCGACGCGGGAAATCCAACAGCTGTTTGCTCCCGCGCCCGCCATCTTGCTTTTTTACGGCGACTAGAAAAGTGAGATTACTTTGCTTTTCAATCGCTACAAATTATAGCAGATCTTTTCCCATGATTTTAAAAGAAAATCTGATATTTGCATGTGAATAGATTATTATAATTTTATCTGAATAGTGAAAATGTCTACCTAATTACTTTCATGGAAGTAATTTATTTTAATTATCAGCTATTAGGTTTCCATTTCATTTTATTCTTGATACTCAAATGCCTTTGTTATAAAAGAAGCACTTTCCAGACTTTCCTTCCATTTTTCCTGCCATAGACAACTTACGAACTGTCATTACACCATAAACTAAATGTCATGGAGCACACCCATCTCATTGTCTGTGCTTCGCAACATTCGCAAGTTGTCCCTGCAACGTATGCTTTCACTTTTATGATATGCTATTATGACATGTACTTACTTTTAATCGAGGCATATTGTACCTAAGTGCCTTGTTGGGTACGGAGAGGTCGCGGGTTCAATCCCCGGGTCGAGTAAACATGCTTGACTATTGCTCGGTACTGTGATTTATGACATGGCAGCGATTACATGGAAATTACCTACTGATTGTAAGGAAGCGGCGGGATTAAGGTTTAGATTATTCCAATGTTTAATAAAGTTAGCGTATTCCTACAAAGATGGTTTGACATTTGCACCTTTGTTCAATATTGTTGTACCGTTTGATAACTGCACTTTTGCCTTTTAAGCATTCGCTTCTACGAATTTCTAACGATTGAAGCATGAGACTAAGGGAAGACCAAAGAAATTATTGGTGGGCTGTGAGAAAACTGATACAATCTCTAGAAAAGGGGTGGCTATTGAGGTGAGAGATTAAAGACTATAAATAACTATGTGAGAAGAAGACATATCATGTTGTAACGGCTCCAAAAAAATAGTATCATGAGTAAGAAAATGATGACCGAACGAATTTTTGACGAATAGTTATTTTCCGTGGGTTTTCTCCAGCTCTGGAGAGGGAGGGCTACAGGGAGTGTCAGACTTTAACAGAATAAAATCTGTGTTCCTTCAGTTGCCCTTTGCTTTCCATGACCGCGGCTCTTCGAACAATCCAACAGAACTGGCAGACATCAGCTCTTGCCGGCTCTCAATGTACGATATGTATTTATCAATGTTTCTATTATACAAGTACTGTGTTTTGTTCTTGAAAAACTCCGGGAGTCTTCCGTTCGGTTTTAGGCCACTTGAACCCATTAAGATTACGGCAACTAAAATGGGTATTCAATTGAAATAGTTTAGTTTATCTTAAGATAAACAAATAGTTCGAATATAGTTTTGTTGAACTTGTTTAGAAGACGAAATAGATGGTTTGACTATCAAAAGACAAGAAGTTTTTTTTTAGTTTGACAATTGTTACGAATTGTCAGTGTCAAAATCTAGAAAATAAACGTACTTATTATTATTATTAATGCAATATTTCATTACGGTAACTTTCAGTATTATTAAACTAGCTTGCTAGCTTGACGTCTTTGGGCTGCGTACGAGTCACCGCGGCCCTGGAACGCAAAGGGCAAATGTGTGAGTGCGAATTGGTGGGAAATCGTCAGATAATTCCTGATTTGATTTTTTCCCACTAAAATAAAAAATAGAGGCCCGACCACGAGCTCCTAATGCGATCTATTTGACGACCTGAACTGAACTGTAAAAGGGATGATGATACATAGCGTGTATAGCTCCATCTCCCTTCGTCGCTCGCACGACTGCTATTTTAACATGTCATGGTAAAGCCTGGACGTTTTTATAGTAGCAATTAATATTTCAAGATCATTAAACCTTTTTTTTACATTTCTCATCATAATTTTGCGTAAAGCCAGGCTTGCAAAATTGTCACAATCTAATATTGTAGTAACTTTATGAGACTAGTCGTAAAATTATTATGTGTATTACCAGTTAGTAATTAAGATCTTACTTTGTTAAAGTTAAATGCAGATAATCTATACTTAGGTATAACAAATCTGTAGAAGTGAAAATTCTGAACATTGAAAATATCAAAAAAAATAATGGCACCCCGGGTGTTACTAGACCGACACCGAACCCAAAAATATGATAAAAAATATTTTTGTAAGTCTGTCTCTTTGTTCAGGCATCACGCAAAAACTACCGGTTCGATTACGAAGAAACTTGGTATAATTATTTTTTAATTTCCTGGGCACCACACTGGGTACTTTTTATCCCGGAAAAGTATAAACAATAAAAAACAAACTTAATTTTGCGGTTCGATCCCTAGACCCGGTTACAGTACACACCGCAAATAATAAGTTTGTCGTAGGTTACGTCACCAGCAGTGGAGTTCACTAAGGGGCGCTGCACACGGCTAAGATACTATAATATTTTATCTTAAGATACAATATCGCTCGCAATACAATTCAATGGACTATCACACACGACGAAGATAATAAATAATGTTTCATATTATCGTATCTCAAAAAACCTATTAAAACCATTTTCGACTTCATGGACACTCTTCAATCATGTTATGTATTATAAATATCTCGGTTACATGTTTCTTGTCGTTACTATTACATATGTGAGTAACATTGGCATATAATATAGAAGTTTGTAGTAGCGCGGAACCGTGTATATGTTTTAAGTGTCGGTTTCTATTGAATAAAAATCATAGCAGGTTTTGCTTTGCCAGAGTAGTTAATAAAAAAGAAAAAATCATGCTAGTACCATTATAATTCAGCCTTGCAATATAAATAACCATATACAGCATATCCAAGGTATGGACATGCAAACAACATACGAAACATTTGAATAAAACCGTGCGAGTCGGACTCGCGCACGAAGGGTTCCCTACTGTTCGTAGCAAAACAAAGAAATCAGTTTGTTGTGTTGGAGCACCCTTAAATATTGGTTTTATTCTGTTTTTTAGTATTTTTTTTATAGCAGCAACAGAAATACATAATCTGTGAAAATTTCAACTGTACTGGACCTACATGTCCTGAATCATGATAGTAAGTTGAAATTTTGACTGCCTGGTGACAGACGGACTGACAGACAGACGAACGCAACTGAATTAGAGAATATGGGTTGTTGTAGAGCATCTCTCAAGTAAAGTTTGAATAAATGTTACGTAGACACTTACTTATTATAGACACTTACTTATAGAACCGGCCAAGTGCGAGTCGGACTCGCGCATGAAGGGTTCCGTATCATTATGTATAAAAACGGCAAAGAAATCACGTCTGTTGTATGGGAGCACCTTAAATATTTATTTTATTATGTTTTTTTAGTATTTTTGTTGTTATAGCGGCAACAGAAATACATCATCTGTGAAAATTGTCAACTGTCTACATAACACGGTTCAAGAGAATCGTGACTCGTGGACAGACAGACCGACTGACAGCGGAGTCTTAGTAATAGGGTCCCGTTTTACCCTTTAGGTACGGAACCCTAAAAAAATACGATGACTTAAAAAGGTCTATTTCCTGAGTGAATTAAAGCGTGCATTTGAAGCAGGAAGCGCGGTGTTTCTATTCCTATAGAGGTGTGCTTTGATCTGCGATGCGTCTGTGTCGCCCGTTTGTCAAATAAATGTTTTCTTTCTTTCTAGTTTGGCTAGGGTTACCATTTAAAAAAATATTTTGATAGGATTTTTGATGGGTTGGTTTTTGACTTTTTAGTGGTTGACATGTTGATTCCGTTTCTTGAGTATTTTCTAACAAAATATTTGACGTTGTATGATTTTAGGCGAGGATATTCAAACGTTTTTCGATTCTGTCTTTTTTTATTCTGGCCAGAAAGTTAGTAATAGATACTTAAGCTCCTATCTATAATAAAAAACTAAAACTACTAACAAACTAAAACTTTTTAACTCACCTAGATAGTTTGGCGTGTGGCAACTTTAGGTAACCATTACAAAAGTTATTTCTTTTCTCCCAAGTGGCCAACTTTAGACAAGTTAGTAAACACAATTTACACTTTGTAGAGTTTGTACTTTGTAGTAGAACTTGCTCTAGATTCAAGTTTTAATACTTATGTACTTACTACTACTATATACTTACTTAAAATTAAGTCGAAACTAGATCGTTTTACTATAATACGATCTCGTATTCTAAATAAAAAAAAAAAAACAAAAAAAGTAAATCTTATTATTGTTATTAATAAATTATTTCATGAAAATGTATTTAGATTAAGTTAGATTATAAGAAGCGAAAAATAATTCCTCCTCTCCGCTTATTATATACTTCTGCCCGACAGGGTCCATGATTGTTTGTTTGTCAAATATTTACCACCTAAGTCTACATTGTGGAATGCAATAAAGAATTGAGTATTGAGTATTCCGATTTTTGAGACTTGTCCATAGATGTTGAAATGAATTTGGAGATAATGAAAAGATCTGTCTAGATTCACAGAACAATTTGGATCTTTAGAGTTAAATTTACTGGCGTCGTGTTGACAACTTAGGGCCAATTCCATCAGTCACTATAAAAACATAGTTCAACATAACTGAGCTCAGTGTAATCTAGTTTATAGATCGGTATTGATCTAGGCTTACTTCAAACCTATTTTACCAGCACCATTTTAATCGCGTTTACCAAAACTTAAGATAAAATGGAAGAGGACATAAAATGCCATATTCGCGTTTTGTATCTACAACGTGTATCAGCGAATTCAGCTATCTGCTGCGGTATTCAAATATATTTTTGGGAGTAATATATTTTAAATGAAATAACAACTAATCGTAATAATAGAAAGTTGTTTAAAAATACAATGATTATTAAAATTATGACATTAACAAGTGACACTAGTGACAGCGGCTAAAAGCGATTATGCGAGCCAAACGTCGATAACATGGGCGTTTAGAATTAGAACTGAATTTAGCGTAAACTAGATTCAATATTGTCATAGCGGTGAAACGCAAAATAAAGCTCGATTAGTTGCTCAAACTGAGTTTTGTTTGAAATAATTGTGATTAGTTTTATTTGTGAATTCCGCCTTTAGGAGTTCAAGTATAAGGCCAATTCTTGGGTTTGAGAACGTTAAAATTCTTCTCTAGTCTGAAAGTATTTTCTCTCTCTCTGTCAAATCCATACAAAGGTCTGTAAAAATCGCTTTTAGCAATATGTCCGCCCCCTTGTTTTCCCACCTTAAAAAAAAACCCTAATAGGCTCTAGATAATTCTGTGGATTCAGTAGATAAGGATAAGATGATAATAAGGTAACTGAAGAAATACGCGTTTTAGTCAGTGAACGTTTTGTCAAACAATCCTTTTCGCTCCAGCTCCAACCAGCGGGGTTACCATGACATTCAAAGTAAGTTTGTTTCATTCTTATTACAGTATGGTTAAGACACAGAGCTATACAGGTTGTCTAGCGCTATCTCTCACCCACACGGGAAATAAGAATAAAACAATCTTACTTTAGACGTCATGGTACAGGTCTAAAGCGACAGGAGATATTTGATGATTTTTCACGTCAAAAAAAGCCTCCAGCTATCAGCGATTGTCATTAGAATGCTAACATTTGAATGTCTCTTAAGAAAATCCTGGAATACCTCTCAAAGGTCTCAATACAGCTGGCAAAGTAACATTACAATCCATGCAGTCCAATACCCAACTAATCAGGTTCTCCGCATAGCCAGCACGAACAAAACACCACGTTTCCAGCTATAGTATTTTTATGGATATACTTGAAACGCTAATCGGGAATAAAATAAAAACGAAGGCATTTGCTTAACATAGCTTGTAGAAAGTGTTTGAAGAAACAGTATTATATTGGAGGTACATAGGTAATGAGTCGGACTTGAAAAATGGTTTATTTTTATGCAAATAGGCAAAGATAGTCGGTGCAGACGAGATGAAATACACGCCCGAGCCGAAGGCGATGCCAATTTAGAGTAATGGAACTTTTTTTTTCACACGACGCCTTCTAGTCTCAAGCTAAGCAGAGCTTGTGTTATGAGTACTAGACAACTGATAAACATACGTATATATTTTTATATACATACATATTATAGATAAATTACACCCCGACACAGAACAAATGATCGTGCTCATCACACAAACATTTGTCCTGGGTGGGAATCGAACCCACGACCTTCGGCATAGCAGGCAGAGCCACTAACCACTAGACCAACAGGCTAGTAATGTAACGACAATTGCTCATTTGTATCAAACGACGTTTTGGTAGGAATCGAACCCATGACCTTCGGCATAGCAGTCAGGACCACTAACCACTAGACCATCAGGCCAGTCATGTAACGACAATTGCTTATTGGTATCAAACGACGATTTTCAACACATTCGAAAATATGTAAACTAGCTGCTGTCAGCGGTTTCTCCCTCGTGAAAGTAGAAATTTTTCCCAGGGGAACATACTCCCGGGATACAAAGTATCCTATGCACTATTCCATCTTAAGATTTCCCATACTGAAATGACTATGATAACCAGGGTTTTTTAGGTGGGAAAATCATCTTATGACAAATCAAATCCCGGTCAAGGGCGGACTCCTGTTCCTTCTTTGCCTTCGTCCCAGGGCCCCAGGTTTCGCTTTCACACTACCCATGGCCCTAGTAGGCTTCGACCCTGCTGGGCCCCTACGGTTTGCTGACATCTCTTTGAGGTGCGCGTGGAACAATACGCGCCGTCGACGACTTGGGCGGACGGCGAGTTACCCATTGCTCGCTGTCCTCAAGCCCATGATAACCAGGGGTCGGAATTAGGTAGAGTTATTCATGTACTTGCATCAAAATGTTGATATTAATATGGGTCTTCCCGGGATTTCTAATGAAAAATTCCGAGTGGGCAACAATATTACAAATAAATAATAATAAAATCCTCAGAGATAGACAAGACAAATAAAACAAAAATAATTAACATAGGTACAATTTTTATTAGTATTTTTCATTAAAACAATCTCTATGTTAACTGAGGTGAGGTTAACAAATTTATACACTTCCTCCTTTTCGTCATTAATGCAGGAAGAATATTTTTTCTGCTGCTTTCTGATAGTGCCATATAAAAAATAATGCTCTTAAAAAAAAAACTCGGGATTTGAGGCATATCCACTATAAACTTTCGTTGTATGAAATCGGTATAAGTACATGAATAATTCTACCTAATTCCAACCGCTGATGATAAATCGCGAAATAAGGACAATGAAAAATAAAACGTACAATATTTTATTAATTTAATATAAAACTTAAATATTAACTAAACAAACGTACAATCACAGGTACAATCCAGTAGCTACTTGAAGTTGGTACCTAATTGTGCGTGTATGTGTCAGTGTTTCAACAATGCCATTCAATATTATCAAAGCGATGTTTCATTGCCATACGTCAAATGTATACTACGGAAAACCGCTAAGAATATTAAATTTGATTTCGAATATGTAATAAATTACAGTCATTTGTTAGTTTTATCGTAGTTTTCCTGGAGTTTTGAAAATTGGTACAATGCGTTCCAAATAAGAATAGGATCAATTGTCATGTTGTGACGTCACGTCATACTGTCAAATCGAAGAATTATTATGGTGAACAAAACAAAAAAAAAATATAATTTATTTACGAACTGTGAACGAAAAAAGTAAAATCAGAATCCAGTTCATCAATTTTGTTAATCTATGAGTTCTTCAATTTTCTTCAATTTCTTGCGATTTGACAGTATGACGTGACGTCACAACATGGCAATTGATCCTATTCTTATTTGGAACATTGTAATTTTATAGATTTTGGTGTACTCGTACCGAATATCAACTTTGCTACCTCGTAATTTTGCCGCTCGCGCCGCGATAGTTGTAATCCGGCAAAGTTGAAATTCGGAAAGAGCATATCAAAATCTATAAAATTACCAATTTTCAAAACACCCGGAAAACTTTCGAAGTAAATACTATTTTTCGAACCAAATGACTGTACTAGTGTTATTTATTCATATTTATTTGGGACTCTCATGAGTCAGGGACCGTTCAAGTGCCATCTCAAGTGGAGATCAGAGCTTTTGAACCTGCACTTTTGAAGTTTCTGATTTATCGACGTGATAAATATTCCGTATGGCTTTCTAAATTGTTGTCCATAACTTTATGCTTATCGACTGTTTAATCGATTTTTCTTTAGTGTAAACTATTGATTAATTGGTCAGCAATTAGTGGTCATATTTCATCTAATATATTGAAATGATTAGATACTTGCTTTTGCTAGCGTCTTCGGTCGGATCATTATCACAAGGAAACTCAATACTGGGATAAAGTTTTGTTACTCCTCTCGCTCTGGTGAATGGAAAGGGAGTGTTAGACTTTTACTGACTAAAATCCACTCGTGTTCCTTCAGTGGCCCTTTGCATTCCTTTCAAATATTCTTAGTTTTCTGACAATCCTGCAGATACAGGCCAAAGTCTTTGGTATAAAAAAAAATTAATCAAATCCGTACCCCATTGACGCGAGATTGATTGTATTATCAATTTACTAAACATACAAACTTTCATATTTATAATTATACTAGCTGGGGACCGCGATTTCATCTGCGCAGGATTAGTACTTCGAGTAGCTTATTTTCTTCTCCAAGGTCTTATTTATCTTTATATCAAACCTCATCAAAAATTGGTTCTGATGAATTGCAGAGAGGTACCAAAGTCGCAGGCACCTTTACTTACTTGACACTTATCGTTATATTTTGACCAAAACACATAATATCTTTATAAATTATAATTTGCCTATGTGTTATTCTGATGTTTAAGCTTTTTTATTGTAAAATTTTATTAAAATCAATTCAGCGGTGTTTGCGTGAAAAAACCACTGTAACAAACATCCATACATACAAACTTTCGCGTTTATAATATTAGTAGGATTAGTAGTATTTGTCAGTGTTAAACGTTTGTTGTGTTGTCTTCCCTATTATTGTAGGTGTTATAAGATTAATGTATAATGCCAAGCGTTTGGGCAGCCGCACCCACGTACCTATACGATTAGATTTTATAGTGGAAATCTGATTTCCCTTGAACAATTTATTTATTTATTTAAACTTCATGTACAGTGGTGGTACATAGGCGGACTTAATGCCACAAAGCATTCTCTACCAGTCAACCATTGGGTTAAAAAGACAACACTGTGGTAGGTGTGCACAATAAATAAATAACAGATATTTTTGAAATAGAATGTAATACCATTAAATTAAGTAATTATTACAATTCCGGTTATTTCAGACGTTAATAGATTCTTATGTTGAAATATTACTGGTAGTTTCTACAAAATTGGCGAAATTCATCCCCTAACACAAAACTTAGCATTTCTTTTCTTCCTTTTATGGAATGAATATCTTCATTTGCCCTTTGAAAACCCTATGTATTAAAATGCTCTGTTCCATTACTAGCCTTAAATTATTTTACTAATTTAGTAGCGCCTTCCAAATCCTGCTACCAACATAATCATCTCAACTTTCGCTGTCAAACGCTTCTATTTCTCCAATAGTCAGAATTCTCTCTTCGAGTGGACCGTACCTTCCGCGTTCGGCACATAGCTTCGGTTAATTCCGTCCCGTGTCGGAACCGTCTCGGCTCGTTAGACCGTCGTCACTTAATATATGAGACGAGACGAAAACTATGCTGACAGTTCGACCACACAGGTTTTAGTGCTTTATTGGAGTTTACGTTTTGGAGGGTCAATGTTCGCAGCTATTGCGGTGATATTATCTAGAATACTTGGTTTTGCGGAGGAGTTTTTCGACACTATACTTTAAATTTGGTACTTCTAATTAGTTCTTAAAGGTTTTTTTATCTAGTGTAGAAGATATATTAAGTTTTATGTTGACTAGATATTGATCGGAGGAATTAGGGAAAATGAATACCAATTATAAAATACTGAGCGAGTGAATTGAGACAACAAACAATCTAATTGTTATCGAGGATTAAGATTGAAACTTAGCGCGCTTAAGGAACTGTCAAACGAGATTTGCGAGTTGAAACATAAAAAAGACGATAATCTATCTAAGTGTCTCTGTGATAAGTTTGTACGAGTATATACAACCAGTACGAGCACAATCCAGATTCAATTAAAACGTCACGTTCAGGGGCGCTTCGCTTTACCAAACACAAGGTGAAATTCCTTACAAAATTCAAGATTGACAGCAATAGAACCTGTCAACCGTAAATAATGCCAACTTAACAGGCGTAAAACGTCTGTATTATCTGTGGACAATGGGACTTATGAAACTGTCATTCACACATTAGTTTTGGAGCAATGGCGCTAATGCTTAAGTGGGTCAGCAAAGGTTAGTGGTTCAAGGTGGAGTGACAGAGTGATGGCGATTCGATGTGTTGTTGGCTTGTCGCCTGGATACTGACAAAGAAATAAAGAAATTGATCGATATCTTGTGCCCTTTGCATTGTATAATGGAACTGTATTATGTTGTGGGTAATTGTTTTCATGTTAAGAAAGATATTAGGTTTATAGCTTTATAATTTTAAAAGTCATAAAAGGTAGCTGTTGGTTTAGTTGTTATTGGTCACAATAGTTGAAAGCAGTGAAACAGTGCGAGCAGTGGTGGCCCAGTCCCAACAGAGGTCACCTTGGTTGAAATCATGGAGCTTGGTTTGTGTTTGGATTGTGTTGCGGCTACACGGATTTAATTCACGCGCCAATGCGTTCGCAAATCAGTCACTGTCGGAAAAACTCGACCACCAACCAAGGACGTTGAAGGTTATGGATTACCTACATCTGCTGTCTACATGGATTGAAACTAGCAATGTCACCCCGGTTGGGGCGCTGGTTTGAAACCGTCTGATACACCTTTTAGTGTGATCTGATTTTTTTTGTTTATCCACACTAATATTATTAGGAGGTAGTTTGTTTTTTTGTTTGAAGGAGGTAATCTCTGAAAGTACTGGTCTGATTGCGAATTTTTTTTCACTGATAGAAAGCTGCTTTATTCCTGAGTGACATAGGTTATATTTTATGTACGCAGGCGAAGCTGCGGGCAAAAGCTAGTTTTAAATAACTTATTGAAATGTGCTATGAATAATGACTCACAGTTTTATAGTCTTCAAATTATTGTTGTAGAAGGTTGATAAATTTGTCACAATGTGGCCATACATTGTGGTTGAAATTTTCTAGGTACCGTCGTACATAAGTAAGTTAATATAGCATTGTTGTAAATGAGTTTCCTAGTGCCTGTACATTCTCGGCTATTGTCCTGCATTGTCTAGCAAGTATCGAGTTACTAGTAAATATAGTTTCTTGGGATTAGTTTGCAATTTACGTACAGAAAGCAGTACGTCGAGTTTTGGAAATAGTGTGTTGTCTTTAGCATTCTACCCCTTCTTCTTAGACATTTACTCCACTCGATTCAGCATTCCCAAACATGTTGACTCTTGTAGCTTGTAATTTCATCATCATCATCATTTCAGCCGAAAGACGTCCACTGTTGGACATAGGCCTCCCCCAAGCGTCGCCACAACGACCGGTTCTGTGCGTCTCGCATCCATCGGATTCAACAACCGTGACCAGGTCATCGGTCCACCTTGTGGGAGGCCTTCCGACGCTGCGTCTTCCGGTTCGCGGTCGCCACTCCAGAACCTTTCGGCCCCAACGGCCATCTGTTCTACGTGCAATGTGCCCTGCCACTCAAGACTGCTTGTAATTTATTGACATTTATTTAGGAATTGTTTTCTGTTGTCATGGCTCTATTTTTGTGAGGGTTATCATTAAATAAATCCTCTCGCTCTAGATGGGTGAGAGGGAGTGCCAGACTTCTACTGACTAAAACCTACCCGTGTTCCTTTAGTTGCCCTTTGCGTTCTAGAGCCACGGTAACTCTTGAACAATCCCGCTGCTCTAGCAGGCATCGGCTCTAGTGGGTCTCGTTCGTGTCTTTGGCATTCTAACCCTATATTATTCCTTATTTCCTCTATTCGATGCACTCTATACTCCATCTGTTTAGGTAATTAACTAAATGTAAACAATCTTGACATTTTGACATTGTCATTTAACTAAAAGTTGTCTAAAAATTTTATCTAAAAATGTTTACATTTGTTGTTTACCTATACCGATGTTTAGTAATTAATTAAATTAAAATAATCTTTGTATGTCTTTTATACGATTTTTTTAAAATATAAAGACATATCAAGATTGTTTACGTTTAGTTTACTACCTAAACAAATGGATTATAGTCATTTTCTCTAATCGATTCATCATAACAGTCACATTTTTTTTTCTAAAAAAATTAGGGTAACTTCTAAGTTATTCCATCAGCCGTTTTGGAAATTAGCCGGAACAAACATACAGACTAAAATTAAAAAAAATGTATTTTAGGTATGTACAGATACAGTATTGTATTTGAATTCTTAAGCATTCCATTCCATTCCGGTGCCCATAGATTTAAGTTTAACAAAGAATTCTTTAGTTTTAACATTTTTTTTTCATTGTCAGGACTTTGGCATGTCCTGGCTGAACTCAAAATGAGTCAGAGATGGAATGTTCTATAGAATTTTAATTCTGAACCTTCGTGGGTGTTAGTGAGTCAGCCTGTTAATACTTTAGCTAAAAAGATACATGTTACTGAGGAGATGGAACATTGTTTGAGAAAATATTTACTTTCTGAATTAGCGTGGTCGTTATGGATGTTGCTTTGAGAGTCCGAGCTGTGTGGTCTAGTCTATTTAGTTGAGATCGTTTTAGTTTTTTTAGAATTTCAGCCCAAAGACGTCTACTGCTTGATATAGGCCTCCCTCAAGTATGAGAAAGAAAGAAAAAAAAAATCTGTTTCTATATCATCAGGGTATGTATGGTTCGGGGATGACTGTATAGCACCATATGACCGACTGTCTTCATCTTTTTTGTGTGTGTTATCATCAAAGGTCGGAATTAGATAGAGTTATTTAAGTACTTATACCGATTTCATACAGCGAAAGAATAAAGTGGATATGCCTCAAATCCCGAGAATAATTATAAGGAGCAGAATTTTTTTATGACGCTATCAGAAATAGAAGAAAAAATTTCTTCCTGCATTTATGACGAGACGGAGGAAATGTATAAATATGTTAACCTCAACTCGTTTACGTAGAGAGATCTTTTTCAATGAAAAATACTAATAAAAATTGTATGATAATTATCTGTGTCTTATTTGTCTAATCTATCTCTGAGGTTTTTATTATTATTTATTTGTAATATTGTTGCTCACACGGGACTTTTCCAAATCCCGGGAAGATCCATATTAATATCAACATTTCGATGCAAGTACCTACATGAATAACCTAATTCCGACCTCTAGTTATCATTAAATAATTCCTCCAGATCTGTGTTCCTTCAGTTACCATTTGCATTCCAGGGCCTCGGTGACATTGTTGCGAAATCCCGAAGTGCTGTTATTACAGCATGCGGGATTCGGGAGGTTGAAACCCGGTGCCCTGGAACGAAGGCAAAGAAGGAACAGGAGTGGGTAAAACAGTAAAAGTCTCACATTATCTCCCGCTCCGCCTAAGAGCGAGATTTGTCATAAGATGATTTTCACACCCAATAAAAAAAAAGTGCTGTAATAAGTTCTCTTAATATTCCAATTTTCCGTAGTACTCCCGACTTACATGCGGGCGAAGTCACTAGCAGAAACTAGTAATAAACCAGTCTTATACTGGTTATTGTATAGTCAGAATACAAGGTGCAATTAGTAGCATATGTAAGACAATGTATGTAATGAATGGAGCTATTACCGGTGACGAAAACATTGTTGACTCATCTGTGCGCCTAGTACCGTAATGCTATGGAGATGATAGTACCAGTTTCTTTGAAATAATATCTATATCTTTTTGTTCTTTAATATAGTTCTGGCATGTTTTTTTACATATAAAAAAAACATGCCAGAACTAATAGAAAGATTTATATAGTAATTTAAATATTATATTGGGAATGAAAATTTCCGTGTTGCGGTCTTCCAGTACGATTATAATTTACGTGTCTTCAGGGCTAGAGTGAATAGGCTCTTAATAAACTAGTTCGCCTCAACGATTGCACCACTGCTTACCATCAGATGGGATCGCCGCCAAGCATTAGTTTATATCAATTAAAAAAAAAACTACTTTTTTCCGAACGAACGAACGAATTACTTCCGAATTGTGAACGTTTTCAGTAACATGTACACTCGCATAATTCACTCAGACCCGAAACTACTCTCACTCCATGCCGGAATCGAATCCGCGACACGCAGCGCAGCCAATCGCTCGAAACAACTGTTTCTATCTTCATGCATAGTCTAAAACAGCTGTTCCTACCTTCTGCAACTAGACGAACCAACGCAGCGGTATTATCATCTCTATATACACAGTGTTGTGCCAGTGAACTTCGCCCTCTGAATGGAGCATTTCCGCCGAGTATTGCTCCGATCAAGTGATGCCTTTCCTTGAGATGATACACAGCATCCTGTATTGGTGTTAGGAAACTGATCAATTTGATTGACTGTGTCTACTGAGATGTACTACATCTCAGTAGACACAGTCAATCAAATTGATGACTGTATAATCCTGGTGTAGATATATTGGAATTTATTGTTGTCTGTGCACATTCAGTAATAAAATAAGAGTAATTTTTTTAGAGTTCCGTACACATTGGGTAAAACGGGACCTTATTACTAAGACTTCGCTGTCCGTCCGTCTGTCACGGTTCTCTCGAACCGTGTGTTGAATTAGACAGTTGACAATTTTCACAGATGATGTATTTCTGTTGCCGCTATAACAACAAAAATATAAAAAAAAAATCAAAATAAAATAAATATTTAAGGAGCTCCCATAAAACAGACGTGATTTCTTTGCTGTTTTTATAGATAATGATACGGAACCCTTCGTACGCGAGTCCGACTCGCACTTGGCCAGTTCTTGATGAGCCCCTTAATAAGTAAGTGTCTGTCTACATAACATTTATTCAAATTTTACTTGGGAGATGCTCTACAGCAACTCATATTCCATAATTCAGTTGCTTGTACTTCTTCACCTATTAAGGTACTTATTGTTTTAAGTATGTACTAATTCGGTAAACATTACAACACAACTGTACAACTGTATATGAATTTATAAACCGCAAAATAGATGATGGGATGTCTGGGGAGCATGAATAAGGTTCAGTTGAAAACCAGCGTCAGGCAACTAACACTGATTGCCATGTAGTTGTCTGGCATTTTTGCTGAACTGGACCTATTTGGCGCAGCCGTGAGACACACATTGTGTCAGTGTATTTTCTTTGTTTTTTCTTGGTTGTCTTGAATTTTTGTTTTTACAGTGCGTGTCATGCTTGCCAAATAAAATATTTTTCTTTCGTTCTTCTTCTTTCTTTCTATGACGGTAGTATTTACATTATTTTTCAAGGGGACAGGCGAGTGTCGATAAAATAGAATATTGGTCCTCTTACATAACTCATACTTAGTAAGTATAGTGGGAAGCTGTTGTTTAGCAGTGGGACGACACATACGGGCTGACATTAGCCAATAAAAAGACGACATGCTTGTGAAAAAAATTAGGGTTCGTTCTTTTTTTTTCTGTGTGATAGTCATCTTATGACAAATCCCGCTCTTGGGCGGAGCGGGAGATAGTATCAGACTTTTACTGTCTAAAAACCCACTCACCCAGGGTTCGTTCTTGCCTTTATTTTTTCACAGTTTCTTAGTTTTCAAAATCTGCTCAAAATATTATTATTAATATTATTTAAATAGAACCACAAAGTTAAGAGTTAAACAAAATTTTTAATTTAATCATCAAAGAAAAAGAAACGCCTGATAAAGTTATCAATAATTTCAAACCACTTTATTACAATCTCAAGGCACGCAAAGCAAGCCTAAATAAAAAGAAAGCCTTAAAAACCCATAAAAAGTAATTCAACACTATCCTTTCTTATCAGACCAATAAAAGAGCATCAAACGAAGTTAATAGATATTTTATTACGGTAAACCATCGGGGTGCGATAGTATGACCACAGAATATAATAAGTACAGAAGGCCGACTCCATACACCGAACTAAAACAGGCACACGCACACATAGATACGTACGTACAGCAGCAATCTCAAACAACTGCCTCAAACAAGTGCGCTTGCAGCAGGAAGTGGCTTGAAGCAGGTGTATGTGTACAACTGAACTTATGGCCTGAAAGTGATAGTGAAATTCTATCAGAATATTGTCAAAAAGTCCAAAATATTTATGTTTATTGTATATATGGGAATGAGATTGACATTTGTTACTACGTGGAACTTTTGATAACCATTGGCCCGATTCGGCTTTGCACGGGTTACATACATACATCTTCGTTTATTGCTCTTTCTAGTAGTGAAAATCATATCAAATTTCGTTGTGTGATTTAGGAGGGATTAGCGGATAAAAAGACAGACACGGAAAGCGACTTTTTTAATTTAATTAAAATGAAAATTCCAAAGAACTGTTCCACGACAATGACCAGTCTTGTAATAGGTATTGTAACTGTGTTACTAGCTAGTTTTTTTAAACACGTAATATTGTAATCTGTGGAGAACGTAGTGGGTAGTATGAATGTTTTAACAGCACAAAAGATCCAGAAGGGTGGAAGTGCTCTGGCCCAGGGCCAGCCCAATACAATACAAGATGAATGTTTTAAAATGTAATATTTAAGTTGTATGACTACTACTTATGTGCTACTGTTTGTTTTTCCGTGGCATTAAGCATAATCGGCCTTGTAATATTTCCACTGCTGGGACTCAGGTCTTCCCTATAAAAGAGGTATGGGACTTAATCCTCTACAGGGACCCAGTGCGGATTGTTCGATGTCACATTCATGACTTCGAATTTTTAGTTCTAGGACATGCCGGTTTCCTCACGTTATTTTCCTTCACCGTTTTGAGAGCATTAGTTTTTAAATTACACAAAGTAATGCGCCTGGCTGGGTTTAATCTCGCGACCTACAACTCGTAAGTTACCATTACCACTGGGCCACCACTGCATATTTTGTTTTTCATGAAATTAATAAAATGAAAATAAAGAAAAAAATTGTTGTCGCTGATATAATAACTTATATCACTTAGCATAGAGTCATTCTGTTCATCTATATATTCTGTGGTACAAGTACCTACAGAATAACTTGTAGTTCTATCTATTATCATGTAAATCAGGTTTTATAGTGCTCTGCGGGAAGTCATTGATGCTCCTTTGTTACCACTCTATTTTCTTGGTGGTACTTTAGATGCATCTACAGAATTGCTTTTTAGTCACTCGTAATGTATGTATGGGTTGATGTATGGACAATTTGTTTCGCTATTTTGTCAATAGCGGTTTTTGGGAGTTCTGATGTTTTTTTTTTTTTGAGGGTGGTTTTTTCCAAATAACTTCTGCCGTTCTGCGTGAGTTATATCAGACTGTTATTGACTAAAATCCACCTGCCTGTCTTGGTTCTTGGCTTGAGTTGCCCTTTGCGTTCAAAGTATAGTTAGAATTAGGGAATCCAATCTCGTATACGCGGGATCCCGCACCTTTTTTGCGGGATCAGAAATGCGGGATTACTCATGCGGGATTCTCGATTGACACTCGCATTTGAATTTTGGGTTTAGACGACGCAACGCGCGGTGCTAATTATTTATTACACCCAGCACAGCGTCAGTAATAAGTGATGTAAGAACTTTACATGGGACTCGTGACTTTTCGATAGAATTATTATGGAACATAATATCGACTCAGGTCTGCTACCCCTAGGAGTAATGAAAAAGTCAACGCAATCTAAAGACAAGATCGTTCAATCCTATAAGGTACTTCCCGTTGACCTACAATCCTGAAATTTGGCATGAAGCAAGGTCTCATAGCACAAACACAGGAATAAGCCTGTAAACAGTTTTGTATTTACATTACAGAATAATTACGGGATTGTTGACCTCAGTCCCGCAGGAATGCGGGATCTTCATTTTGATGCGGGATTGGATTCCCTAGTTAGAATGATTACTTGGTTATTTTGACCTTTGGTACTGATTTCGTAATGTTTTTTATTGTTAACCTACATTATGCCTCACTACAGGGTAAGGGGCCATTCAAGTATATTACGTAAGCACTGCAGGGGGGCGGTCTTTGCATTGCTTATTTTTGATGACACGGGGGATGGGGGTCTAGATGGTGATTACGTCAGCAGTATATATTTTTTTTAGTTTTTTATGAGAACGATGTCGATGTCAATCACAATACCGTTGACCTGAATAACCTCTAAAACCTCTAAGTGTTATTACACAGACCACATATGAAAAGCTATTTAAAAATAGGGAAACCTCATACAATCAAAGTCATGGCGTGTCTTTGAAATCGATCCAAACAGAGTTCCGTTTAATCACTTTAAAAGCTTTTCGTTGGCAATGCTTTCCACCAATGGCATAATACGACGAAGACTGTTGATTACAATCTGGATTGACAGACTTTTTGGGTGGAACGTTTAGTAGCAATAAAAAGACTTTTTGGTAGAATTTTTTCGGGAGAAGTTTGAGGATTTTGATTCCGCCCGATACCTCTATATTATGAAATCTAAGCAATTCCGCATTTACCATAAAGACAGTGGAGGAAACTGCATACGGACCTTTTCGCTACAGGCCCCGCGGCCTATTAGACAAATAATTTATAGAGATTTAGTGGGCTCCTTGGTAGAATTTGCTACAGTCCCCAGGCTGACTTAAACTGCCACTGCACAACTGGGATTTGTGGAATCTCAACAAGGTGCGATCTCAGTAAACTAGATCTGTGAATTTTAGTGTAGATGATAATTACCACTAAAGTTAAGAATCAGTTACACCATCAAATTCCTCAAAAACTGTCAGTTATTATCGCGTTATGAAACTTAAACCGAAGCCAAAACCGGTCAACTAAAGATTAACACATTTCGATAAACATTCATTTTATGACATTCACAATATATTGGATGATTTGCGAAAGGCCCTTACAAAACACTTATTCATAAATATTAATGCTAATAAATTTGATTACACCATAAAATAAATTGTATTGCTGCATAATTTTTATTAAAGAGTTATTAAAACACTTAATTTTATAGTCGATGGATTGCTATTCAAGAATGCCGCGTTAAATTTGTATTCTTTTCGAGATTTCCAATATATTTAATTCAGTTAGCGGTTATAATAATATGACTGCATAACGAACTTTCTACCTTATAATCAAATGAGTAAAGTCCAAGTTTTATTACTAACGTGTCCTCATTTTGAAAACCAGTAGCGTTTTACTAAAGAAACCGTATCGTTTGTTACAGGTAGCACAACGGACTTAACGCCCACGCTGATCGGTATATATGACTCTTTACTAGAACCAGGCAAGAGTTTGAGGCCAGAAGCAAGTCGATTGGAAACCGCAAAAGACGCTAGAAATGACCCTCCTGTAGATACGATATATGAAGTAACAGAAGAGACTCAAGACATATCTAAGACTGCAGAAGATACAATGATCACAGGAGGTGTCAAACTCCCAATTGCAACCTTCAATAAAAGCTCATTATATTCAATACGAACTAAAAGTGATAACAACGGTGCTAGTGACGATTTGGATAAGTGTAAAGTGTTTAGTGATTCTGCGTTAAGTAAAGTTCAAAAAACATTTAAAGAAATGAAACAAGAGACGACGTTTGATAATCTCTCGCCAAATGTGAAACGGATGATTTCAAGTGCAACAAGTGAAACGACCACGTTAAAATTTCAAAAGAAAACAGTGAATATTGGTAGATCTTCGATGAGAAAATCTAACATTCCCTTAGTCGGAGCAACCTCTAAAATTTCTCAGTCTGGTGTCGAAATTCTTTCTTCAGTTGATATCTACGACCGACCCTGTGCAATCAAAAACTTAACTAAAGCCAAAATTGTGGATAGCGAAACTCCTGTCATATCGGTGCCTCTAAAACCTGAATTTAAAATTGATGATGATCAAACCTACGACGTGCCAACGAACAACAGGCCAGCTATCTACGATGTTCCAGTTGTGAACAATAAAACTGCCTTTGAATCTTTGTCCCTTCCTTACATCGATCAATCGATCGAGCTCTCTATAACCTCTAACGATAGAGAATTCGATATCAAACTGTCATCGAAAGACAACTCGCCGATGAAGCCAATTCCAAAAAGTCCCGTGCAGTCGCCAGCGAAGATCCCGAAACTGAACGAAGGCACAAACAGTTTACACCGAAAAGACTTTGTAAACAAAAGCGAGAGTCCGTCGAAGCTTTTGTCGAAAACTGTTCCTTACCCTGAGGCTGTAGGTTCTACTGGGAATCTGAAAGCAAGTGAGAAGGAGGTAATAAGATTGAATCCCCCCGTGGAAGTGTCTCGGCCTCTTTCAATGAGTTCCATTGCGTCTTCTAGTTCAACTTCAAGTAGTGGTGTACAAAACAAAGGAGGAGTGAACTCAGCATATTTGGCTTCGATCGAGAGTTTGGATGATCACAGTGATGCGGACATGACTTCGGCTAACGGTAGCAATAACTTCGTGAATAACGCAGGAATCATGACTACCAGTGTGTCGGAGGAGAGGAACTCGGAAGATACGCCACGTAAGTTAAAATTCAAAGACCTCTATTATAAACTATTTCTTGGATAGCACATTTCTAACGTCCTATTTTTGCCTTACATACATTTGTGAAGACCTTAGCTTGTGACTTAACCTTAAACTTGACTCACAGGTTTGATATTCCCTATAATACATTAAGGATATAGTCACCTGCTTGATCGAATCTAAATTGATAAATCACGGAAACCGAGAAATCGAATTTATTACTAGATTTGAAGACTATAATAAAACAGAAACCACAGAAGTAAAGTAGTACAAAAATAGTTGGCATTAATATCGCATTAGTACCACAATTGTACAAAAGGTTGATTTTGGCCCTAAAATATAACTTAAGATAAATCCCAAGCTCAAAATTAAAAGAAACAACGTAAATAAATGATAAAGCCTAATGTTCTTATTGGATAATAAGCTTGGGGCAAAGGTACCCGACTTTATTGTAAGTGTAAACAAACAAAATAAACATGATGTCGTTGTTTACAGATGCTCAGTTGGTAGACGAGTTGCCAGGTCTATCTCAGTTGGAGCGAGTGTGTGCGGAGATAGTGCAGACTGAGAATGTGTACGTGGAAGACCTCAGGCAGGTTGTGGAGGTAAGTCTATTACCTGTTACTATTGTAAAGTTCCTAATATGGTGAATAAACCTTTAGAAATCCGGGTCATTTATGTCATCCAATTTCGAGATAACACACGTGATTGTATGAGTTCTGTTTTAGAATATTTGCATATGCATAAAATAGAAAATAGCTAGTGTTTACTAATCATTGTAATAGGTCATCAATTAAGCACGTTTCTTTATAAGAGAAAATAGTGTAATACTTCCTTAGTTTTGAGGTTTACGATTTAATGTTCCGAGGAAACGATCGTCTTTTCTCCTGGTTACATGTGTATAAATGATTGCCGGTCTGATACTTCATAATTATCATCAGTTTTAATTAATCTGTTTTACAGCGTAAGCAAAAAGATATAAACCGTTCCAAACTATTCAATTTAGATTCTACCGCTGTTTGTTTTGCCGCCACTTCCTATTCGTTTGAAACATCAGACGCGTTCCAATTCTGAACTCCGCTTTAGTTAAATTAGTTGAACTCTGCTTAGGACAGTGTTACGTAAAGCTTTGTAAACTAACACTCGCTTGACCAAAGATTTTGTTTGTGGCTAACGAATGGTGGGAACGAATGGTTGGGGGAGGCCTATGTCCAGCAGTGGACGTCTATCGGCTGAAATGATGATGATGATGATGAACGAATGGTCAAATCCATAGAGCACTGAATCGCTTCGGGGCGCAGTGACGAGAGACGCCGTTACTAATAATATTTGTAGTCGTGTAAACCAATAAGCACAAGTTTTGGCTGGCCATTTTGACTACGGCCATGAAGCTATAGTGAACATTGTCACGGTATGCAAGTTTCTATGAGTACACGCTGACATTAACACATACATTTAGTTTGTATATCGTTTTTTTACAATGCTACCTCTAAGCAATGGTCCTCGAGGCGTTCCAGCAATTTTCTTTATTATAGACAATAATAGGTTTGGATAGTTTCATACGTTTTTTTGATAACTTCCTTGCCTTTGAGGTTTGTGGATGACAAGGATGGACAGAAGAGCAAGGCCAAAGAAAAGATGATGGATTGTGTGAGATGTAAAAGAAATGGGAGTGAGCGATAACGTAATGGGTGACAATGGAGAATCTACCTGTAGTCTTTTTCCAACTATGTCGGAGTCAGCTTCCAGTCTAACCGTATACAGCTGGATTGTTGGTAGACCGTAAGCAGTATGGGAAAAAGGGTAGGAAGATGATGACAGATAGAAGGACAGCAGTTTTGTTTCATGGTAGGATACTATTTTATTAACAACTTTGATAAACTTAGCCTCTTAGATTTTAATGCCGTCATTGTTTTTTGTAGATTGAGAGATAGTGTGTCTAATACATAATCTAGACTCATCACACCGTGCGAATTGACCGTCTATTAAATTGTTTTTAGTTGTTTCTTTTAGCGAAGGTTGCTTGATTATTCTAGGATTTATTTCCTTTTCCTCTTCATTGTCATTTTATACCAGTATTTTGTGTTCAAGGCGTCTTCCTTCTACATCTTTCATTGTAAATATAAATATTTTAACTGCTACCATGCTATCTACTGGATGTAAACTTCCAACATCGCTGCTAAAATTTATGAGGTGGACTATTCTTAGATTACGACCACGAATTAGGTCAAGTAGTGAATTAATAGCTAATTAAACAGATATCGTTCACTAACGTTCTATGATCTGGTAGCTCATAGTGTAAACAGAATAATTATTTTAATTAGTAGTCTGAATAGTACTGCGGGGCAAAGACCTCCCATTACCCATCTAATTTACGAATTTTCTAGTTCCCGAATGATAAAGCAAATTTCTACTCGACCAGTTATATTCAAGCTTTAATTACCATGTACAGATACCGGCACAGATTTTGAGCGCTGACTTCTACAGTTCTACTTGCGCAGAAGCACGAAGAAGTGAAATACCGGGTCTCTTTAGTGGTATGAAGAGAGATGCGAGGGCAGGGAGTGAAATCCTTGTACAGTGATTGGATCGCCGATATTGTGCGATGCGCAAAACGAGCCCTGCTCTTTCGCCGAGCGCTCAAGATTCGTGCCGCTATCTATAATGAGCAAAAATCTCAGGTCTGCCATTGAGAAATTCCATAACCGTATAGAAGTTAATAGCGGCTGAGTGATTTCACGAGTCAAAAATGAAAATGAGACTAGGACTGTTAACTTTTTTTTTTAGATGGGAAATCAAACATCTCTTTGAGTGTCAGACTTTTACTGACTAAGCCCACCCGTGTTCATGTGCAGAGCCCATGTTGGGCCCTAAACAACGGCCTGGATTACGGTTGGCAGTTTTATGATTTATTTATTGTATTCTTTATTTATTCCTGGATTAATAAATAACAAAATAAAAATACTATAAAATTGATACAACACTACGCACCTTCCTGATGTCGTGTATGAGGCAATGGAGTACGGTCCTCCACTATCCAGGATGTCGACATATCCAGAGGAATACCGAACCTGTAAGGATCAAGCGAGGTATATTCCAGGGTGATAGTTTGAGTCCGCTTTGGTTTTGCCTAGCCTTGAATCCTCTAAGCACACTGCTGGAGAATTCAGGTCTAGGCTATCGATTGAAGAGAGGTGGTCAGGTAATATCTCACCTACTTTACATGGATGACCTGAAACTTTTTGCCCCCAACAAGCTTCAACTGATGGAGTTACTGAAGGTAACTGAAACCTTCAGTAGTGCCATCAGGATGGAGTTTGGTGTGGACAAATGTGCGGTCATGCATGTAAAGCGAGGGGAGATTGTGGAATCAGTGGGTACTCAACTCACAGATTCCATAATCCTGAGATCCCTCTCTCCAACCGAAACCTATAAGTATTTGGGTATGTCGGAAGCTCTAGGCATCAATATCACGGACATGAAGCAGTTGTTGAAGGAGCGTTTCTTTGGACGCCTGAAGAAGGTATTCAGTAGCCTTCTTTCAGGTGGAAACAAGGTGCGCGCCTTCAACGGTTGGGTCATGCCGGTATTGATGTACTCTTTCGGCGTACTCAAATGGACTCAAACGGAACTTGACGCCCTGGATAGGCGGGTCCGTACACTGCTGACTGCATACCGAATGCACCACCCACGATCGTCGGTGATGAGATTGTATATCCCGCGGAAGTGTGGGGGTCGAGGTTTCTTAAATGCTAAGACCCTACACAACCGCGAGGTATGCAGTCTCAGGGAATATTTCCTAGCTGCCGACGTGGGTATGCATCGAGATGTAGTGGCAGTGGACAAGGGACTTACCCCGCTCTCCCTGGCTAACGAGAACTGGCGCAAACCGGTAGTACTTGACACTAACGATCGCAGGGAAGTATGGCAGAGCAAGGAACTTCACGGACGCTTTTTCCGGGCCCTTCACGGGCCCGATGTAGACCAATTGGCGTCCGTAGCCTGGCTGCGTTTCGGTGACCTCTTTGGGGAAACCGAAGGTTTTGTCTGTGCAATTATGGACGAAGTTATCATGACGAATAACTACAGGAGATTTATTGTGAAGGACGGCACGGTTGACATCTGTCGGGCATGTCACCGTCCGGGAGAATCAATTCGTCACATAATCTCTGGTTGTTCTCGTCTAGCTAACGGAGAGTACTTGCATAGGCACAACCTAGTAGCCAGAATTATCCATCAGCAACTTGCTCTGAAATACTCTCTTGTGGAATCGGAAGTGCCTTACTACAGGTATGAGCCCGACCCAGTTCTTGATAATGGTCATATCACTTTGTACTGGGATAGGTCCATCATCACTGACAGGACTATTGTAGCCAATAAGCCTGATATAGTGGTGGTGGACCGAAACGAGAGGCGTGCAATGATTGTTGACATTTCCGTTCCACATGACGAGAACCTCGTGAAAGCCGAGAAAGATAAACAAATTAAGTATATTGACTTGGCTCGCGAGGTTGTCGACATGTGGGATGTGGACTCAGCGATCATTGTACCGATAGTCGTATCGGGCAATGGCTTAATAGCCAAGAGCCTCGACCAACACCTTAGGAGGCTCGCGTTAGGCGGCTGGATCAAGGGCTTGATTCAGAAAGCGGTACTCCTGGACACGGCTCGTATTGTTAGGAGGTTCCTTTCTCTGGAGCCCTGACCGCCGGTAGCTTGGACCCTGTTCCCGATACCGGTGGGGTACTATTTTTTATATTTTTAAATGTTTTTTTTTTTGTATCATTTATGTTAAGAAAAATATTTAAAAATTTAATTAATATGTGTTTAAAGTGAATAAAGAAAATAATACTACTGTTTTTTTTTATGAGTTTTGTTTTAAAAAAATATTTAAAATTGTAACTTATATGCATATTGAAAAAATAAAGAAAATAATACTAATAATAATACTTCTATTTATACTGTTAATTATTATATTATATCTAGCCTGTACTGTCCCACTGGGTACAGGTCTCCCTTCATTTTTTCCATTGTTCCCTATTCTGGGCCACTTTTTGTCAATTTCTGTGGAAGACATCTTAGTCGTCTTGTCCCACCATCTCTTTTTCCGTGTTTGCCGCGACCTCGCCGTTTCAAATGCAGCCTGTCTGTTTAGAGCCTAAACAGTATTCGTAGTTAAATTATTCTCTAACTAGTTAGTAGTTAGTTCTTTGCGATTGTTATCTAGGAGCGAAATCGGGTCAGGTGGTAACAAAGCCCAGTGACCTGCGCTGTGCGACCCACTTCGATACCAACGCGCGCTGGATTAGGTACAGGTAGTGTTTCTTATGTTATTTGTCTCTATGTTTCAGTTAGTAATGCTATGTTATTGACTTCGTGTAGTTCTGTAGAGGTAAAAATATTGAATAAATGTACTGAAGCATATTCTAAGTCCTTTTAAAGAAAACTTCGTTGACTCCAATTGATTCAGACACTTTGACAGCGGAAAAAACTGTTGATTAGTTCTGTAGCTGGAAATTTGTCTGTGTCGAGTAGAGGAAATGACTTTGAATATATTGAGCAGTCTTATTCATCTAGTGCTTTAGCCATAACATCGACATAGCTCCATCATACCTTGAAATAATTTTATATAAAAATTATTTCTATTAACAATTTCATACCGAATCCCAGGCTATTAAAACACATAATATTTTCATAAATGGAATTTTTACTGTTTCTTGAATCGTAAATTAAGTATTTCATTGGGAAAAAAAGAATAATCGCATTGCAAGTTATTATGATTATAATTAATTAAAGAATCAACGCAAATCCCACGGAAAATGTACATAAGCCACCATAAGTTTTACCTTATTCAGTTAATCCATAAATACCGTATGGGATTTATGAATTATTGAAACAGACGAGCCTCTGCAATGCGACTGTGCTTGCTACAGCTATTTACTAATTCGTTTAGCTTCGTTTCATAATTGGAAACACGTTTACTATCAATCATATAGTTTTAATTACGTTTTCCTTCTTCTTGTACTTGAGTAGATATAATTTTGGTTTTCACTAGCGCAAAGTTTAGCGTTTTGTTCATTTTTATTATTAGAAAGAAAGGAACAATCACTGAAATTGTTTTAATTTTGTGTTTCTTCTTCTTGTACTTGAGTATGATTTTAGCTTTCATTCATTTAATCTTCAGTATAAGCTTAGCATAGTTTACTTTATATTTGGAAAACGTATAATTGGAAAGAAGGGAGCCATCACTGTTACTGTTCTAATTTAACGTTTCTTCTTATTTCGTTATAGTTAATTAGAATAATGTAGTCCTTATCCATTTTCCTTTTAGCATGTTTTCGTAGAATTCTTCTTGTTTTCGGAGTATATTATTTGTTTTTGTTCTTGATAGGTTCACGTTTGACCACTATCCCACCTGTAATGGTAAGCGTTGATGTGGTCAACGGTGGTTCACTTTTGCTTAGGTATAAAGTTCAGTTGAAAACCAGCGTCAGGCAACTACCACGAAGTTGTCTGGCATTTTTGCTAAACTGGACCTATTTGGCGCAGGCGCGAGACACACAATGTTAGTTATTTTATTTTCTTATTTTCTTAAGTGTTTACATGTTGTTTCTACATTGTGTGTATCTGTGTACGTGTGCCAAATAAAATATTTTTCTTTCTTTCTTTTCTTTCTTAGAAGTAACCAATTCACTCTTGACATAAAAACCAAGTTAAAAGGCAGTTACTTATAAATATGGTTGCTTGTAAATAGTTATTGCTAAGTAGTTTATAACAATGTCTAGTAACACTGCTTCACAATGAAATGAGTTTATTAAAAATGTAAAGCGGCCGGGTTCTTGGAGTCCATTAATAGTATCGCGTGCTTCTGAATTGAGGCTTTATTGAGGCGCGGTCACGTCAATTTGTTACTTATTTATTAATAGTTGCTAATCCTTTTCTGTTTTATTACTAGAATTATTTATAGTTTCGAAACGAATACTTTCGGTTCTGCGAGTTACTGGCTTTTTGTATTATAACACTCATTATTTCATTTTGATAAAAATATTACTCAATAAATGACAAATGTCCGCTTGCTACCAGACTTTTTTATTCACTAATTAGTGTCTTGTTCCGCTACCGATTTCGCGCCAATCTACCAACCTTATCTACCAACATTACCTTATTAATAAATAACATTAATTGGCTGTGTAGCCCAATTTCTCTGCCCGACGCATACCGAAACCAATATGGCGGCAGGAAGCTGTCAAACGTGACAGGTGTCAAATTGTTGCTGTCACAGTGCCAATGCTAATTAGCGGACAGGTTGCCGACGTTGGACGGGTTAAAAATGGCGCTAAAAGTGAAATTTAAGTATTTTTTGGAATTAAGAATGCATGTTGTGTTCTCGCTTTTACTGACCCACGTCAAAAACGAAAGAAAAGGGTTACACGTTCTATTTTTAAAATTGTTTTATTGATATGTAGAACACTTGATAGATACAACAGTTGTACACAAGCTTAGCAATAATGAATAGCGACAGTTTGATCCTCAATTTATTACACTTAGTGCTACAAGTCTGGGCTCACCTAAGGCCACGTCCTGAACATAATTCAGTCAATAAAGTCCGTTTAATGTACTGCTTCCTACGTTACTGTTTATGCACTACTTGTGCTTATGTAACATTAATGTCGGTTTACAAGTTATTGAACAGTTAGCAAAATCAGAAGTGCACCTCTGATTTTGTTCCCATTTGTATAAACTATGTTATTGCTTGCTTTGTCTATGGAGAGTTGTCTTCAGACTTTTACAAAGCGATTGAATTAACTGGTCAGTTACGACATGCTTGTAAAATTCTTTTCTATTTATTGGAGCACATTTTTGGGCCCTTTTTCAGAATTTCTTGATTTAGGTATAAATTAAAGGTCATAACGATTAGTTAGTGCTTTTGCAACAACTTCGGGACTTTTAAAGAAAGGGACGCGAAACTTATCTAAATTGGAATCATCGATGTGTAGAAAAAAACAGTCGCAAGTGCGAGTCGGACTCGCGCACTGAGGATTTCGTAAAAACTTATCTATGAAAACAGTTCGATTCCCGAATTGAGTTACATAGATTTTTCCGAAACGTAAAAAAAGTTTTTTTTTGACGTAACTATAAATTTGCAGTTTTCAGATATATTCCTCTACTTGTGCTATCAGACCTTGCTTCATGCCAAATTTCAGAATTCTGGGTCAACGGGAAGTACCCTATGAATTTTGATTCCCTTGAGAGTGACTCACAAATTTGATTTTTTCACTGCTTCTAGGGACTGCAGACTTGAGTATATGGTTTTGATTTCAACTCATACTCCTACCTCCAAGCGTTCCCGAGATAAAGGCGCCGTTCCATTTTAGTAAGAGAGTAACCTAATGCAAAAATATTTCGACTCCAAAATCTCCTTTTTTTTATAGGTTCAAGTGAATGTTGTCTCATATTTTTATAATCCACTTATCAATTAACTCCCGAGCTATATAAACACGAAAATTAAGAACTCAATTTAGAGTGTAAAACTTTAAAATGAGTTCTTAATTTTCGTGTCTATTTGATATATCTGGTATCTACTGAGGCGCCTTCTTCTTCTTTCAATTATCAAACTGAACGTTGATAAAAATATGTCTTCAATAGGGTATTTCACACAATATGAGAAAAAAAAAATATTATTAAGATAGCTTGGGAAAAAAGCAGTTAGTAAATGTTAGTTTTAATTCATGAAACCACAAAACAAATTATAAAATTCAATTCAAAGTTTTCAGTTTTTTTATCTGTTCTTTATCACCATGAAATAGTAGCCGCCATGTTATTACGTCATTCGGCTGTGTAAACTAAAGTGACAGCTGTCAACCGTCAACTGATCGGCCATACTGAGTGAATATCAGCGAATTTGTTTACACAGCCTACTGCCGTCACGACCACAGAGTAAATATGGCATCCACTGCGTTCTGAATTTTCGTCAAATTACGCGCGAAATTTGAAAATATAAATTTTAAATGCACATGGTATATTAGCACTATAGAATCTAATTGAGACATTTTTCAAAAATGAGTTTAATACCCTATATTTAACGGAATAATGAATTTAATGTAGGCAGTCATTTCATTTTAAATATTGATATCCAGCTGTATCCGGTTAGGCTGGAAGCCGATCCCGAAATAGTTGGGAACATTGATTTTATTTTGCCGCCGGTGAGCACGATTCCTAACAACCGATGCTCTAATTCTAATCTATTTACACCTTCAGATAAATAACCGTTTAACTTTCTCAAACACACAGCCTAGCCAATTATTGCAATGTCTTTAAACGTGGTTTATTCATTGTTCAATTTAACTACTCGTTAAATTAACCAGCGGTATTGAATGGACTGTACGGAGTAGGTATAGTAAAATCATTGAGTTATGAGCAATTATTAATTTCATTAAATTTTGATAGACCTTAAAGAGATTTTCATTAATTATATTGATGTCTTCTCACGCTTTCTTGTTAGGCGTAGGCAGGTCCAATAAAAGCTTTTCTCTTGACGAATGTGATATTAAAATGCTTCAAGTATTAATATTCCTGTAAACAATAAGAGAAGTTTAAAAAAAGAATGGCTTAAAGGACTCAGTATCCAGGTCAAAATCATTACAAAAAAAGGATTAAACAGTCATAATGAAGTTGATTGACGTCAAACTGACATTGACATGTCTTGATGTCAATAGTGACTATATTTAAGTTGAATTATTACAACTATACCGCTAGAAATAAAAAAAGCAGAATGAATTACGAAACAATTAATTCGAAATGCTAAACGGCTTTGACTTAACATAGGCGTATCGAAAAAATAAAAACCGTACCTTAAAAAGACCTTCAAGTTTCCTAGTTAAACCGGCGACAGACAGATTGACAGTGCAATTGATCTTAGTCAGTGTGACCCACCAAATTGACTAGACCCTATATATTTAATCCTACCTCCCTTTTAAGTATCTATTTTGTGAAGTTTTGACGGGACGAGGTAGTTCAAGTTACACTGGTGCTGTAGATCTTAGGGAAGAGTATTAATGTACGGTAATTTAGGCTCTATCTTATGTAGGTAAGGTTTAAAAATGCGTGGCGAGCCTGAGGCGGGTTCTGTCGTGGTACTGCTAACGGGACACCCTAATATGGGGGTTAGATTATAGGGTGCCCATTAATTGTGTCCGATTTATATTTTTGCTCTGGTTTTTGCTATGAACTTGTTAGAAAATTGCCGTTTACTTATGTGGTCCAATGGGTCCAGGTATTTATGTAGGTAACTGATTATAGATATTTTTCTATTCATATGTTTTCCTGGTTTATTAACATTTAACGGAGATTTTTACTAAAGGAATTAAATGGCGAGTAGCTTTTTTTACGATGTTTTTTTTTAATTAATTTTATTTATCCCTAACTAGGAGTATCTTTGCATCGCCCGTGTTAGAGTCGAAATTTATTTCAAGGGAATATTCTAAGTATTCTATGCTCTACCCGTGTGCGATGTGCCGAAATTGGTTTAAATCTGTTTAGCCGTTTTAGCGTAAAGACGCAATAAACATACACACACATATACATAAAAACTTTAGCTTTTATAATATAAGTGTGATTAAAAAAAAGAAAAGAAAAAACGTTTATTTGTGACTCACACAATCGTATACAGTAAAGATACACAATAAAAAAAAGGTATAATCAGTGCGAGATCAAAAAGGCACCTAAGGCCCAGCGCCCATTATCGGCATCGGCAAGGAAAAGGACCCTTCGGCACCCCCTACATGCAAGCGAACACTGTGGGAAACTATGCCTTGGCATGTATTTAGGGATGCCGAAGGATCCTTTTTCTTGCCGATGCCGGTAATTGGCGCGGGGCCTTACTCAGCACACAGCCTTCAGCACTGAGCTCTGATTGAGACTTTCCTTTGATGAGTGACCACTTGGTTGCAAGAGATGATGCAGTCTACGGTGGAGGATACTTTTCTTTCTCTTTATGTATTAAGGGGCAGATATATGATATTTGAAGATTTTATATCCAATATCACGTCTAAACGGCTAGTCCGAATGTTTTTTTTTTTAAATATTAAACTGGACTACTTGCCTAATAATTACGAATACGAATAAATAACGAATATTTTCATACTTTTTTTTCATAGAACTTAGTGTGACTATTTTCAAGGTTATGTCTAACACATACAAAAAAGGGAAGATCAGGCAAAAACCATTGGGTGTATTTTTTATGAAACTTTCACAAACTAAAAGATAATTTAATTACCAATCATTTTATATATACATAGATAGATAGATAGATTCTTTATTGTACACCAAAAATACAACTTACATTAGGAAAGTAGAATTAATAGGGGTGACATCCTATTAATTTTAATGGGCGGTCTTATCGCTGAAAGACACGGCTTTATTTACGGTTTTTATTTATTTTGTGTTTAATAAATGAAGGACATATAATTCAAATAATCTTGATTCGTGGGAGTGACACTAGCTCCTCTTTTGTTCGTTCAAGGTCGCTGGCTTTTAGTATCGCCTTAACAACATGGAAACCCTATTTTTTCCCCTTTTTCGTGTCTCTGTATACCTAATAGCAACCCCTTGAGTTGCGGATTTCCCCGTCGCTATCTAATGCACACGCAAAATTAAATGTGACTGGCGAGACTGTACCAAAACGTTTTATAGATTTATAATACAGCAAATACAAGTATTTCTATCTCTGGATTGAAAGCATTATTAAACCTCATTAGTAATTTTATTATTTTTTTCAAGTCCATTGTATCTGCATATTATTTATTTAAACAAAATATGTTTTTTTTTTAAGATAAAATTTAAAATTTTTCTTTTAGGTAATTATTCTAGTTTAAGTGGAAAATTTTGGTCATGAACAAATACTTACCTATTCTTCCAAATCACAACGACTTTTATATAAGTACAAAAGTTATAAACTAAACGAATTATTTTTTATTATTTTATGGTCGAAACGCTGGTCTGACTTACGTTTAGCAAGCATAGCGATCGCCAACACTTTTTTTTTTCACCAAAATGTTAATATATTATCAATTTTAGGCTTGCCTTTTACATAACTACACAGTGATTTAATCTATATATCTAAAAGGAGAAACTGACTGACTGACATATCAGCGAACAGTCCGACACTACTGGGACCAGGAACATGTTTTTTTTTACAAGGCTTCCTTTTATGACGTAGGCGAGCGAGCACTAAGAAAGGAGTTTTTCAAAATTTACCCCCTAAAGGTATGAAACAATTTAATCCCTGACTGCTATGCCTGAGATCGTGGGTTTGATTCCAACCCTGAACAAATGTTTGTGTGATGAGCATCGAAAATTTCTTCTGTGTGTGGGTGTAATATATCTATAGCATATATGTATTTAGAAATAGGTACATAAGTATGTTTATCAGTTGTCTAGTACTCATAACACAAGCTCTGCTTAGCTTGGGACTAGACGTCATTGTGTGATAGTTGTGGAATATTATTATTATTATTACTATCTAGCACATAATGTTCGGTGTACGATAAAGAAGAACATGGACTAACATAAGTAAACAAGTCCCATACAAAGTCCATACATTACTATTGACAATAATCAAGCAAGCAGCATGAATGAAAGCTCACTGGCTGGTTGTATTTTATTTTTAAACGACGAAGCTTGCCCACGGACTAGGACGCATATATTTATAAAACGCGCCGTGCGTGGGTCGCCAGGTATAAAAATACATGCACGACAATGTAATGTTAGGTTGAGTTCAGATGGTCAAGTTTTAAAAAGAAATTAAATAATAATATATTATTTTTTATAAATTTATGTAATTATAATACGTAATTATTATAAAAAGCTTAACGCCCAAAGAGGTAGTAAGTGGTCGTGATCTGAGGTGTAGCGTCGTGGGTACAGGGTACATTCGATCCGTTCCCGAGGACGAGTAGACCTCATTCTGAAGTTGCGCCTCCTTACTGATAACTTGGTTGTTTCATTTATAAACCCAAATCCCTAAATAGTGATTATAGTGAACACCACCATGGGATATGCTATAATGTTCTAGTTTGTATGCTGTCTTAGTTTTTATGTATTGCGCTCTGTGGACGCTAACCTTCATGATACGTTTATATAAATTAATCACACTAATGTTATAAAGGCAAAATAAAAAATTATGCCAAGAGAATATCGATACTTCTGGGCTAACATCGACGCCACAGAAATCATCCATTTTTGTTGTCCGTTTATGAAATATATCATATCGTCCCTTAGCTTACAACACTCAAGTCGAAAATTGGCGGTTTTTACATTTGTATGCCTTTACATGGAACTGCTCATTGCGCGTCTAACCATTGGTCACATGATATAGATTTTAGCCAATCAGAAGCCATAATTCGAAAAGTAGTGTTAGCGTGCAAGCGGGCTGGCCTCTCAACAACGCACAGTTTTTTTAGTTTCCTGTAAAGTTGGTAAAAATGACTTATGCGGTGTTGTTAGCTAAGGGACGATATATCATATTGTCCACTAGGCATAGCATAGCATAGTCGGCCTTATAATGTTCCCACTGTTGGGACTCAGGCCTCCTGTCTAGGAGAGGGAAGTGAGAGGGAGTGTAGAGCAGTGGTGGCCGGGGTAGAGCAGTGGTGGCCGAGTGGTAACGGCCCCGACTTACGAGTTGTAGGTCGCGGGTTCAAACCCAGCCAGGCGTATTACTTTGTGTCCACTAGGAATAAATGCGAATAAAAACAGACACGGAACTTCACTCTAAAAAATCCCGCCAAAACCTCCTAGGGCTACTTACAAGCTTGGTAACATGTATAATAATATGCGGTGTGTCCAAGCCTTTAGCTAGAATGATATCCATACAATATGTCATAAAGCTAGTGACAGATTATAACAGAGATTAATGCGCGATCGTCATTACGTTATTAAGTGTGGCTATTCCCTTGTAAGTGCCAGCACTAATATGGTACTAGTTTATGATAGAGAACATGTTTTATGTTTTTGGTACACGGAGGTTTATGTGTTCGGTAGTCAGAGGCTTGTTATTTATTTATTTTATTTATTTGGCTCACTAACAATTACATACCACCAAAAGGGAGGATCCTCCAGTCAGACGGGATGTTATGTCTGGTGGGCAGCTGCCCGATATATGATTTCGGGCTATTCTATATGTTCTAATCGCGTGGAGAACTTTGATAGCGCGATGCAGGATTAGTTCTTATGTGACGCCATAGATGTCGCTACCTCATCAAATAAACTTACAGGGCGGGTTTCTGAATTAAGTATTTGGACTTAAATACGTGTACTTTAATGCCACATTTTGACAGCTTTTCAGTCTAGAGTTTTAGCAATACTTAAAATCAAATGCAAAATAAATCATAAATCGGGGGATAAACTAGTGTATCACTTCCTTACAGGTAAGCACAATATGCGTTACTTTATTGTTAAAATTACTGACCCAATATAATTATTAATTACTTATAACTAGATTATTTGAAATTAAAACTAAATAATCATGCAAGCATAAACACCATAACGATTTTACTTTTTGTATATACCTAATACTGATAAACTTACTAAGTTAGAGTGTACTTCGATAAGCGGGGTTACCATGACGTTCAAAGTAAGATTGTTTCATTCTTATTTCAGTGTGGGTAAGAGACAGAGCTATACAGGTTGTCTAGCGCCATCTCTTACCCACTCTGGAAATAAGAGTGAAACAATCTTACTTTAAAAGTCATGGTACAGGTCTTGATCACTGCAGCTGTTCAATAATTTACATAGGCAGGGGATGAGAGGATAGCACCAAGGATGGTTCTGTGAAGAGGAGGACGTTAGAGGGTTATAGGAGTTCTTGGGCTTTTCGTAGGCATACAGGATTTGTGCTGCTCATTAATTTTGGACAGTTTTATTTATTTATTTAAACTTAAGTGACAGTGGTGATACATAGGCGGACTTAATGCCACAAAGCATTCTCTACCAGTCAACCATTGGGTTAAAAAGACAACACTGTGGTGGGTGTGCACAATAAATACAGGTATTTTTGAAATATAATGTTTTTTAATGATTTTGTGAGCTTAATAAACAGCAAATGCTTACGATTAAAATATTAAGCATTATCGCCCTTACAATGTTCCCACTGCTTTGAATCAGGCCACCGCTGTATGCGAGGCAAATTAAATAATGTAAAAATAGCTTGACTTTCAAATATTTCTTTTGGCTTTTTCTGACTCGTTGGCCAAGTGTCGCAAACGTTACTACCAATTATTATAAGACCTTTGGTTCGATTTTCTTTTCGAGCAGAGTGTTATTGGGTTTTTCGATAAAACCAGCCCCGTGTCCGGATTAGTGCTTGCTTAATGACTTGCATATATTATAGGGTACTTAAAAATAATTTAAAAACTGAAAAACCGGAGTCTGTGTCTCCTTTCAGCTAGAACCTGGGAGTTTTTAAGTTCGGCTCCAAATTACGAGTCGTACGTCATGAGTTCAAACCCAGGCTGACACTTTACTTTGTGTAATTTATTACATCACGACAGCTCTCAAAACGGTGAAGGAAAACAGCATGTCCTAGAACCAAAAATTGGAAGACATGTGATCCACCAATCCGCATCGGGCCCGCATGGACAATTACGGCCCAGTCCCTCACTTAGAGAGGAGACATAAGTACAACATTACAAGGCTATAGATGTAAAGAAATAATCCCTCCCACCTACATACAGTTATATCGACCAACAATTATGAAATCCTGCCCTGAATAAATACTGGCATGAGCAAGCCTAAGGGGTCATAAATACTCTTTACGCTAGAGAGTAAACTCCGTTTGGTCAGTTGTGGCGGTACTGCCCTCTTCAAGAAGCGCGAAGGTGTCGATGGGTCCACGCGGTCCCTCTGAGATGACTGGTAAGATCTTGAGTAACCCTCGGATGCCCGTTGCAAGTATACCGCATCTATTAGTCACGACGTCGCCAGCTTGATGAGAATCGATATTTCCATTTCATAGTAATACATACCACACGCTCACCAACACGTCACGGGTCCAAAATCAGACTGACGACCAACCTGACAAAAATTGGAAGACGTGTGACATCCACCAATCCGCATCGGGCCCGCATGGTGAATTACGGCCCATTCTCTCACTTAGAGAGGAGGTATGAGTACCAGCAATGGGGACATTACAAGGCTAAAGGTGTAAAGAAATAATCCCTCCCACCTACATACAGTTATATCGACCAACAACTTCGAAGCGTAGGTTTATGAACGAGCGATGTGTATAATTAGTGATTTATATACACGTGCGCTCCGATCTGTGATCGTAAAGATTACAGATTCATTGATAAGCGTGCAGCTTTCCTTGTAGAGGTCTACGTTATGAGCTGAAGCGATTGCACTAAGCTAAACCCTTTTGAATTTCTCATATCTTCTTTCTCAATGCTCCTCATTTCAAGCGGTAGAAAGTCTGAATAATGCACTTTGAGATTGAGAGCTTACTTCTTACTTTTTTAGTAAAATAAAGTTCAAGCAGTTTATGTCCTTTATTTTTGGAGTGGAAAATCATTAAACAATTTCGTTCGCTCTGCGTGGAAGGAAGGAGGAGGCAGAGTCCGACTTTTGGTGGCTAAAACCCACCAGTGCTTCCTCCAGTTGCCCTTGCGTTTTCGGGACAGTAAGTAACTCTTTCGAACAATTCTACAGAACTACATTATGCCATTGATAATCCAATTTTAACCTTTTCAGTAGCGTAATTAAAGACACAACAGAAAGACAATGACCGAGCGAACGCCGGCGTTCGCTCGGGGTTTAATGAATTAAAGGTAGTTCCTGGATACGATGCTCGGGTTGGGCAGTGTTATTAGGTTTTACCAATCTGAAACTTGTCAGTAGTCATGTTTTGAATTTTTGCCCGGTTTGATGTCAATAGACTTTTCTATTAAATGAGACTTTAAATATAAACTAGCGAAACATGAGGTTTTAGAAGTCTAGCCTAGTCTGTTTCGATTCTCACCTAAAACAACGAAAAAAAAATATCAGGTTTAACATTCAGCTGACAGGCGATGTATAAAAACATGATTACTTAGCTGGTGTGTGTGGTTTCCGGAAACATTTTCACCCCAACATTCTCGCTAGTCGCTACATCTCATCTCTGCTGAATCCCAGTGTGTAGTATATCGAGTTATTTAAACAAGGCGTGTACCGCGCGGCACGTGGGTTTGATGCACTGCTGTGGCTTACGGCTGCAAGCTAAGATGCGCAAGAGCATAGCACTGAAAAAATGGTCACAGAAGACTCACTTCTAGGCTAAGGTCCCATAGTGAAACTTTAACTACATTGCTGGTGACAGATGGGGCTTAATATGTTTTTTTTTAACCGGCTTCTAAAAAAGGAGGAGGTTCTCAATTCGGATGTTTGTAAAAAACACTAAAAGGATTAAAATAACTTTAATTTCGGAAGTCGGTGTTAAATAAGATACAAATAATACCGAGAAACACCGACTTCCGAAATTAAAGTTATTTTAATCCTTTTAGTGTTTTTTTTTTAGTGAAGTCGGTTATTCTTTTTTTGTAAAAAGTTTTTTTGAGGTGCCCTATTAATTTTTCCTGCTCTGGGTGGAGCGAGAAGGATTGTCAAACATTTACTGACTAAAACTCACCTGTGTTTCTTCAGCTGTCATTTGCGTTCCACCGTTCCACCAGGACCGCGGTAGTTTTCTCAAACATCTCGTAGCCCTGACAAGCCCTAACGCGCCCCGTCAATGTAAGTTGTAACCAATTGGTCTTCTTTGTTTTCTGTTATTGTGGCTTTAGCCTAGGGCTGTGCAACAGGCATATGCATATACGTTCCGGAAGTTTGGGAGACTCGATAGATTCATGTTAGTGATGGGATATCATTTTATCGATCTTGTATATTTTAATGTGATTATTTAAATATGCAGCTGGATCTATAATTTACGATTTTGAGGTGAATAATTTAACTAGATTTTATGCGGTTTGGTATTAATATTTATTACATACTTCTTTGTCTTGCTGCATTTGGAATGAAACTTACTATATTTCAACGTGGTCGCTTACAATGGGCCTCATCAGAAGACTTAAAGTCACCCAAAGGGCAATGGAAAGGGCTATGTTCGGAGTTTCCTTGCGTGATCGAATCAGGAATGACGATATCCGCAGGAGAACCAAGGTCACCGACATAGCACGAAGAATCGCCAAACTTAAGTGGCAATGGGCAATGCACATTGCTCGCAGAACGGATGGTCGTTGGGGCCGAAAGGTTCTGGAATGGCGACCACGTACTGGAAGACGTAGCGTTGGAAGGCCTCTTACAAGGTGGACCGATGACCTGGTAACGGTTGCGGGAGTCTGATGGATGCGAGACGCACACGTTCATTGTGGCGGTACTTGGGCGAGGCCTATGTCCAGCAGTGGACGTCTTTCGGCTGTAATAATGATGATGATGATATTTCAACTAAAAGAAATTATATGACGTTCAATTGGTACATACGTAATCAAGATTGTTCTCCAATGATAAAGAAAATAAAGCTAGGGAGGGGAAGATTGTCAAAGTCTATGGAACTGATAAGTGCTACCGACATGTCACTTGATATATAAGTTTATTTTTGGTGTAAAAATCATCAGATATCTTCTGCTGCTTTGGGTGGTGCGTGAGGGAGTGTCAGACTTTCACTGACTAAAACCCCACTCTTATTCCTTCAGTTGCCCTTTACGTTCCAGGGCTGATAGTAATATTACACAACATAGCAAATCTTTTAACGAGTTAAGAGGGCCCTTCTCCACTCGCCTATCGTCAACGTCGAGCATGGTTTAAAATCTTGTTGGTTCATCTAACGCGATGTTTGATGAAGAGGCCACGCGAAACAAGAGAGATAACGTCTGATGACTTTGTTGGAATTCGGTAATTCTTTGATTTACTCGAATATTTCACACAATTTGTTTCAGGAAATACGTGTTTTTTTTTAAAACTTTTAAAAATTTTTGAAAAAAATTGTCGTCATTTAGAATCTCGATTAAATGTGCAATAGATGTACTTTTTTATATTTTGAATATATGAGTACATTACGGACGGCAAAAGTTCACGTAAAATGGCAGATTTTCAGAGAAATTTTGATTTCTATAGAAGCCTAGATAATATCCACAAGATATCTGTGTATCCAAAATATCTAGAGAAAGATGTTTAATAACATCATAATCACGTAAGAGCGATTGTATGAAAATGTACCTCAGGTAGGCCGCTAAGACGATAGCTGTAATTTTTTGTTGGAATTTTGTCATACTGCAATTATCAGAAAATCGCAACGTTCGATAACTTGTTTAGCTTTGCACCTGTCGATTTGATACTGGGTTTATCGGTGCTACTTGCTATCTTGGTATTGGAAGTTTATGCCCTTTCCTACCTTTTTCGATGTTGATTCTTTATAATAATACTTCAAAATCACATTTGTATAGTAATTGCTAGCAAGCGAAGCTTAACTGTGTAGATATAGACCTTAAAAACTAAAGTACTACTTATCTATTGATAGTCAAGTAGATAGTCTTGTACAACGACGTGGGCAGAGCAATCAAAATATTTTTATTTCCGCCTTGCTATCATAAAAACGCAATGCCTTATTAATAGTTTAGGTGGGCGAGTACTGTTACATGATTGCATTTTAAGTGCAGACTATACTGCGAGCGGAGCGAAACAGAATTAAGTTCGTTTAGCTTTACTTTCGGCCAGCTATGAATGCTGACTGAAATACGTGATATAAACGAGTCGGAAGAACTACACTATAGGCCTTATCTGCAAATATATTTGTACTGTTTAGAGAGTGATTAGCTGATTTTTAATTAAAATAATTTTGAAATTAGATTCTCATAATAAGTTGTTAAACAGTTCAGTAGAGAGAGAAAGAAAAATATAAGTGTATTTCTTAGGGGGACTAGATAGCTTAAGGCCTACGGTCATGAAATTGATAGCGAAACTGACGCAAGCTACCGATTGAAGAAAAGTTGTAAATTCAAGGTAATTTTACAACTTTACCATACCGATGGCACGCTTGGAAAAACGCACTTATTAAAATATTCAGCATAGATATACTCTGTAGTTCGCTGTGTGATTCAAAGTTTATGAAGATACGGTAGCTACGTCAGGGAATGGACGGGGCCCACTAGGGCTGATACTTGCTAGGGTTTCGGGAATGTTCGAAAAAGTTACCTCTGCTTGGAACACAAAGGGTTTTAGCCAATAAAAGTCACACACAATCTCTAGCTACACGGATAGCATGAGAAGTAATTAGATGACTTCCAACCTCAAAAAAAAAGCTAGGTAAGTGAAGCTAAACGAGCCTAGCTTCGGTTCGCATCGTTCTCAGTGTAGCCTACACTTTATAAGATGTGAGTACACGGACGGACGCAAGATTCGTGGTTCATTTGCGTAGTTTTGTGTCTCATTTGCGTATTAGTGTCAAGTGTTGACGTTGTTTATGGTTTTAAGAAAACTTTGAATTAATTTTGTTTGCTTAGTTCGCTTCCTAATGAAGTTCTTTTATTATTTAGAATGGTTTATTTACTTTAAGTTATTTGAGGGCTGACTAGCTTGATATTATTTACATCTTTTATTTAACTTGCCATATTTGTGTAGCGACATCTATGTCGCAACTTAGGAACTAAAATTCGAAATCCTGTATCGCGGTATTATAGTTCTCCGCGTGATTAGAGTACTTATACACAAAAGCCCGAAATCAACTATCGGCCAGTTCCTAGGACCAGACAAAACTCTTGTCTGGTCGGAGGATCCTACCTTTTCAACGGACATTTGTGGGACTTTGTACCCTGTTCCGCAGACTTCAAAATTTGTATGCATGTTTGAATGTTTGTTTAGGGCAAATCTTGCAAATAGACTTTTAAGCGGTTACTCCTAACCGATTGAGTTGAAATTTGGTATACCTATGTAACTTGGATGACAATGCATTAATATGGTACCATGGAGCTGGTCTGATGATGGAGTCGGATAGTAGACATAGGAACTACTGAGCTCGGAAAGATAACCTCATCGTGCTTGAGCTCTTTGGAATGGTCTTCATCAGTAGGTACTATACTGTGCGATAAAAGCATGTAATAAAAAAAAACGTTGATAGGTTCGCGCTTGACCACCATCTTACCTGATGGTAAGCGATGATGTGGCCGAAGATGGAGCACTCTTGTCTTTATTTTTTTTTAGGTGGAAAAGTCATCCAATGACATCCCTCGCTCTTGGGCGGAGCGTGACGGTGTGTCAGACTTTTACTGACTGAAAACCCACTCCTGTTCCTTCGTTGCCTTTCATATCAGGGCCGAGTTTCCTTTCAGAAACAAACCCTTGGCCCCAGTAGGCTTCGACCCTGCTGGGCCCTTACGGTTTGCTGACATCTTTTTGAGGCGCGCATGGAACAGTACGCGCCTTCGACTTGGGCTCGGTCCGGACCGTTACCGGACGGTCGGAAAAAGAGCGTTTACATAAAATTAACTATAACATAAAGTTAACTAGTGCGCCTCACCATCACTGCTTACCATTAGGTTGCACCACGTGGATCGCAGTCAAGCACTACTTTATATTATTAAAAAATAAAAATCTTTGATGAAATACCACACACAGTGAGACCAAAATCATGAGATTATTTACGATATTCTAAGATATCTAATAAAGATTTCTCTAGTTATGTGTGATCTTTGCCAACAAGATGGGCATCATAAAGTGAAGTACATTTTAATAACTTTGATGACCGTGAGAAACTTGAGGTGTTAAATTAGAGATTCTTCTCGGTTTTCTCAGCTCTCCTAAGAGAGTGGGTCATACACTAAAAAAGAGAATACCATACCTATTGAACAGTCTGCCGGCAGACATAAGGAGTGAAACAAACAGAGAGAAAGAAAATATGTTTATTTGGCACACCATGATTCATTAATCAACAAATAATAATTGATTTACAAACTAAAATAAAACATATAAAAATAAAAATAAGGAGAAATAAAATTAACAATAACAATATGTCTCACGGAGTCACGGCACAAATAGATTTAGACACAAAATAAAATTATGTTATTTGGAAATGTTTTAAGTACATTTAAGTATGTCTAGAGACTCACCGACCCCACAGACAAACCATTGCAACGGTTTTGTGGGGCTTATCTTATAATTGACTTATCTTTTTGGAATAAAGATAAATAAATAAATAATCAATTCTTGGCACAGTCTGTACAACAAGAGTCGTAAGTCGGAGCCGTTACATAAAATAAATATAATATAATATTCCACAACTCTCACAACCTCATCTAGTCCCAAACTAAGCAGAGGTTGTGATATGAGTACTAGACAACTGATAAACACACTTAATACACTTATATATTTCTAAATATATACATATTATAGATAAATTACACTCATACTCAGAACAATTGATCGTGCTCATCACACAAACATTGGTCTTGGATAGGAATCGAATCCACGACCTACGGCATAGTAGTCAGGACTTCTAGGCGCCTACCATTAGACCAACAGGCCTGATAAAAATAAATAATAATAATAATACTTTATTGATACAAATCCTTACAATATGCTTAATATGTAGCTAAAGTTCCTAACCTAAACTAGGCCACTCGCACTCTACTGCCAATTAGACACTATATTATAACTTATGAAAATTAAGAGCTGGTAAGCTAATATTATTCGAAAGAGTATATTATTATGTAGTGTAAAAATGTTAAATGTTAAATACTATATCATCATCATCATCATTTCAGCCGAAAGACGTCCACTGTTGGACATAGGCCTCCCTCAAATGCCGCCACAATGACCGGTCCTGTGCGTCTCGCATCCATCGGATTCCCGCGACCCTCACCAGGTCATCGGTCCACCTTGTAGGATGTCTTCCAACGCTGCGTCTTCCGGTACGCGGTCGCCATTACAGAACCTTTCGTCCCCATCGACCATCTGTTCTGCGAGCAATGTGCCCTGGCCACTGCCACTTAAGTTTGGCGATTATTCGGGCTATGTCCGTAACCTTGGTTCTCCTGCGGATATTCTCAAAAAACTACAATCATAAAATATTTATAACATAATTACAGTAAAAAAAAAAAATCCCTACCCTAATTACAACTAACTAAAATCAAACTAAAATATGGAGTTCATTTTTTTTTTAATTTTAATTTTATTTTACTGTAACTATAGTTGGTTAAGTATTTATTATTAAAAACGTCTACAAAGAAAAAAAATATAACATTAATCTTTCATGCAATACGAGCGTGCGACCTCGTGTAGACACGCCCTACAATTACACATATAGGTACACATACAGATGAACATTTTATTCCGCAAAGATTTAATTTCAGCGATAATCTGCGCCGACATCCACTAGCTACATTAAAAACTTATTAATATCAGCTACGCTTTAATTACAAAAAAAAACTTATCTCATTTGGGTGCGGTAGAATAAAATTTGTATCTTAAACAGCAGGAATGATATTTCAATCGATGAAATTTCGGATCCGGATATAATAATAATTTATTTATTTATTTAATACTTCATGCACATAAAGGTACAGAGGCGGACTTAATGCCTTAGGCATTTTCTACCAGTCAACCTTTGGGTGATGCAGAGAAGAATAGTGGTAGGTGCAATAAAAGAGAGAGAAAAAAAAAGTTAATATAAAAAGATATACAAATGAATCACAGATACAATACAATAAATATAATATATATTACATAATATATACTTAATTTAATGAACTAAATATATATAATAAAAAAAACAAAAATTACCTATATATTAAAATAATATAATACCAGTTTCGGATACGGTTACGGATATGATATTATTTCGAATTATCCGCTAGTTTTGGTTACGGATATTAGAATTTTAAAATCACAAAAGTAAAAAAACAAAGCAAGATTTGAAAGTTATTTCTAGTCCAGATTATTATTTCTTTGGCTGAGCGACACAAACAAAAACCTGCTGTAACCTGTCATTTAAACTCTGTTTTTTTTTCGAAACTATCCAAAATATCGGTTTCGGTTACGATTACGGATAACTTTTATTTCTGATACCGGATAGTTTCGGTCACGGAGCTCCATAACATCCTTGATTCACATTAATTAACAAATGTTAGAGTACAACAAACAAAGCTATCTATTTTTGCTGCAGGATCGTTCAGAAGACTCATCACTATCCTGCAACGCGATGACTAACTCGAGAAACACTGTGGGTTTTAGTTAGTTAAAGTCTGACACTCACCACCATGACACCCAGAGCGAGACTTCTCATTTGATGATTTACCATGTAAACAAAAAGAATGCCATGTAAAGAAGAGAAAGAAGCTGACTGTCATTTATGTCTAGAGACTCACCAACCCCACAGTCAAACCATTGCAACGGTTTTGTGGGGCTTATCTTATAAACTGCTTACCATTTGGAATAAAGATAAATAAATAAATAAAATAAATAGTCTACTTTCATCCCGAATAATTACACGATTTCTGTGCGTTAGGCCACGGAAGTGAACCCGTAGGAAAAGCTAGTGTAAAACCGTTTCGACAATGAATATGCAGTTACACCATTCTAAAAAGGTGTTAGCAAATGGTGTCTACAGTCATAATGGCAGCTTAAGCAGCTATTGAAATGTAGTTGAAAGCATTCTAGGGTTTTACGAAGATTTAAGTGGTGTTTAGGTACCGTTTGGTCGCATTTCTCATTATATTATGGCGGTGTTGGGTGGTCCTATGCTGTTAATAGCATAAGCGTAGCATAATCAGACCAATAATAATGTCACTGCATTTTTTTTTTTTTTTTCGGTGGGAAATCATCTTATGACATTCCCTGCTCTTGGGCGGGGCGAGAGATAGTGTCAGACTTTCACTAACTAAAAACCCACTCCTGTTCCCTCGTTGCCTTTCGTACCGGGGCCGAGCCTTCCCTTCAGAATCAGACCCTTGGCCCCAGTAGGCTTCGACCCTGCTGGGCCCCTACAGTTGCTGACATCTTGAGGCGCGCGTGGAACAGTACGCGCCGTCGACTACTTGGGCTCGGTCTGGACGGTTACCGGACGGTCGGACGGCGAACCACCCATTGCTCGCCGTCCGCAAGCCCGCGCCTATGGTGGGGTGGTCCTATGCTGTTAATAGCATAAGCGTAGCATAATCAGACTAGTAATAATCTCGCTGCTGGGGCCCAGGCCTTCTCTCTAGGAAAGAGTCTTAATCCACCACGGTCCACGCGAGCCCCGTGCGCGTGGACCGTGCGTCTTCGAATTTTTGATTCTAGGACATGCCGGTTTCCTTAAGATGTTTTCCTTCACCGTTTCGAGAGCAGTGGTGATGACATTTATATAAGGTGTTAAAAAATTAACTCTAAAAATTTCGAGAGGACATTGTACTCCTCATTATGAACCACTTTTACTATAGGACCAAAGCATGTATGGAGCAGCTGATTTTTTTTCGCTATTTTAGGTTTGGTCCCGTAGTAAAAGTTGTTCATAATGAGGAGTACAATGTCTCCTCGAAATTCTTAAAGTTAATTTCGTTAAATAAAATCAATGCCACTTTTCGTTGTAATTTTAAAACTCAAGATGGGCTCACCTATCCAAACCAAATGTTAAGGCTTTGTTCGGACTATTTAGTAGATTGTTTATGTGAAGTTTGCACAAAATCGGTCGAGCGGTTCTTCATTTATCACATTATTGCACCCGTGCGAAGCCGGGGCGGGTCGCTAGTAAATTATATATAGTAAAGCGTCTACCTGGGTATGAACCCTTAATCTTCCACCACTATGTTTATAAGCAATCTGTTATCACTTCAATGAAATCTATAAGAGATCTCTCTGTACACATCCATACAACCAACAATCTCAGATTAACTGTCACCATTTCCACACACCTCTTCTGACACCATTCATACAAATCTACATACACCTACGCCTGGTCATCGTGTGAAAATCTGCGCTGCTTATAATAAAAGTATGACATGTCTCATACATATATACATATATTAACGCAGCTATTAACGTATCGAGTGCGTGCCGTATCATAATCAAGCGCTGTTAGCCACGACGCGGACGCTATAGAGATATTCATTTTCCCATAGAGAAGTACGCACTGGGAAAGTTGACGGCGCGTTTTTGATAAGAAGAATATTAAATTTTGATGGGCTCACATGTACTCTACATATTATAGAACGAACACAACACTAAGGTAAGACGGTATATAAATTTCCTAATATCTTTGCGTAGGAACCCGAAAAATAAACAATGAACTGTTTTTTTATTACTAGAACATGAAAAGAATCGCGGTAAACGTCGAGTCAAGACAGGCTTTATGTCTTTATTTCCGTTTTTGAAATTAAGAATGTCAATAAAATATAGAAGGGTCAATTTATTTCATTCTAAATTTATCTGGTGCCTAATCTAGTGTCGTATTCGTTCTATAACTATGAATGTGAGTTAATCAAAAATCTTTTTTAGTCTATTTTTTTTCATCAAAAACAGTAGCCGCAGTTCACACTTCACAGAATTTCTAGAGATTATTTCCGGGCTAGGTTTTTTTAAAACTAATATTAAAGAAATAAGTTTAACCACCACCGAACCCCGAAGAATCGCCAAACTAAAGTGGCAGTGGGCAGGGCACATTGCTCGTAGAATGGATGGTCGATGGGGCCGAAAGGTTCTAGAGTGGCGACCGTGCACCGGAAAACGCAGCGTTAGAAGGCCTCCGACAAGGTGGACCGACGACCTGGTGAGAGTCGCGGGAGTGTGGTGGATAATTGATTGAGATAATTGCAAGACGCACAGGATCGGTCGTTGTGGCGTCGCTTGGGCCTATGTCCAACTGTGGACTTCTTTCGGCTGAAATGATGATGATGTTGATGTTAAAGTTTTAATGAATAATGTGTAAACGCATGCGTTGTGGCAAACTTCTTCCAAACATACTCAAAATAAAACGCGTGATCAACCGCGCAGTTAATCCACCCAGTGTGTACCCAGCCTTATGCATATGAGTGACAATGGCATTGACAATGTGGTACAAACCGGTGCCGCTAGTTGTGGGCATAGTATAGTGGACACACGGCCTTACCCAGACCACTATTGTTTATATTGTGCCTCGTTTGGACTGCAGCCAGTAGATGGATCGAGCGGTTCAACTAAATATTTAGTTAAGGAAGTCGATTGAATTTTTTGGTTGTGTTTATTTTTTTTTGTTTCATTTTAATTGTATTTGGGTTTGAGGTTAATGACCTGATTTCTATTTTATTCATTATTGATCTGGCTCTTTGGATATTATTAGCCTTTAATTATCTTACCTATAACATTATCTAAAGCCGGCGGAATTGTTTGAAAGTGCCAAAGCCCTGAAAAATTTGTTAGCTAGTAAAAATTTAACACTCCCTCACACTTTACTCATAATGGGAGAAGTCATATGATGATTTCTTATCCAAAAAAAGAAAAGGTTATGACTTTAAAAAATACATAGCTACTATATTTGGTTGACCATAGGTACTTTAGTTAAATACCAGTGGCGTAGCTAGGCGACCAACGACCCTGGGGCAAAAAATAAATTGCTGCCCCTGCTCTAGGTAGAGCGCAAGGAGTGTCAGACTTTTACAAACGAGATGCCATGATTAAAGCAGTGTTGCAACCTATTTTATTTAGATTTCGATAGTGGGCGATTTTTTTTTGCTTATTCAATAAGAGGTTTGTTAATGACGTTCTGGAGGCCCCCTGAGTTTGGGGGCCCCCGGGGCACTACCCTGCCCTACTCTTTCGGTAGCTACGTCAGTCGTAAAGACCTACTTTACGAACACAGAATCTACAGATGTAATCGAAAATAGTAGATATTATCCATAACTAGCTTCTGCTCGCGACTTCGCCTACGTACATTAAATATAGCCTTGTCACTCAGGAATAAAGCAGCTTACTATTGGTGAAAAAAATTTAGACCAGTACTTTCCGAGATTACCCCCTACAAACAAAAAAAACATAAGAACAAACTTTACTTCTTTGTAATATTAGTGTAAATTTCATTCTTAAGGCGTATAGTCCCTTGAACTGCTGGCCGGAGTTAAATGCACCACATTCTCGTAATGCCACTTGCACCCGCATAGAGCCCCGCCGACCTTTAAAACCATTTTCTTAAAATATTGATTATTAGCGAAATATTGATTAATTTACATATGCTATGTACATTCTGAAGAACACATAACCAGCAATTTTTTTCGTGTAATCATAGAATAGAATAGAATAAACTTTATTGTACACCAAAATAGTAATATAACTTTTACAATAACTTAAATCTATGGGTACAAAGGCGGTCTTATCGCTGACAGCGATATCTATCAAGCAACCTAATCGGCAATCCAATACCGTCACTAAACGAAATTCTTCAAAAAACAGTATTGGAAAAAAGGTGTGAATTTCTAAGATCTAAGCTGACGGGTAGCAAAAGAGTCCAAACGAAAAAGAGGGCGCGTCCCATCGCCTGCGGTAGTTTTATAATGTTTGCCCCTCCATGTTTCTGGGCCTGGTAGTAGTATCCAACAATATATATATTTCTTAACCATATTAATTTAACCGTTACCGAGGAGTAGGCTTCAGAAAGATGTTGTTTTATGGCACTGCTCGACATCTAGGGCCTTAAATCTTACACCATAAAGAAAGTTTTCCAAACGTATGATTGAGCACACAGTACATAAATGATTAAATATCGTAACAACAATATCAGCCCACAATCTACATCGCTCGCCCATGACAATGACAATGAGGGCGAGCTACTGGCGCGAGTGGCACGTGTACCCGTGCAGTGGACAGTCGCGCCCACGTATCGCTGTTTATTTACTAACAGAGTCACATGTTTAGAAAAAGGTGTTTTTGTTACCTAGATAATAATGTGGCTTTTTCTGAAATCTGTAGTTTTTATTTAAAACATTTATTTGAAAAGCTTTTGTATGTCCTCTTGCAAGGGTTACGGGATTAGTTAAAAGAGTTACCGAGGTGGGTTTTAGTCAGTATAAGTCTGATACACCCTTTCGCTCCACCAAGAAACGGAGTTATTTGTTGTTTTTATACCTACGATGTGCACGGTAGACGTTGTATTAATAAAAATGATGTATGTAAAATAACATTATAATCATCCTCCTGCCAAGGTCGACAAAATATTTTTTTATAGTGACTTCTTCCGCTCTGGATGGAGCGAGAGAGTGTCAGACTTTTACTGACTCAAGTCCACTGTGTTCCTTTAGTTGCCCTTTGTATTTCAGGGCCATGGTAACTCTTTCGAACAATTCTAGAACCTAATGTTTTTAGCAAACCGTCCCTCTATAAGTCAATTTTTTTCTTACTGTTTAAACACGTTGTCTATCAAAATTTTTATCACTATACCATCAATATTTTAGAGATGAACATTGTCGTACTTTGTCGTATAGAACTCTAGTAAACCCAACTTATTAAGAGACACCTACTGTCATCTCATTTCCGGCATCGAAACTTGAATACCGTTAAGCTCTTATAACCCAACACTGTAATCTACTTACTGGCTTGTAGTATAGACTTGTCAATCCCGCTAGCTCATTCAAACGAGGCACAAGAACCAACATAGAGATGTCATTCGGCTTGTATAGAGTCATGGTGGACGATTGTTGTATCTTCATTTCAATATCATGTCAAATTGTCATTATATAGCAGCTTAACATTTTGGATAGTCACGAGTTGGATCAACAAACAAGTCAGCATATTAAAATGATTACTTAGGAATTAATTTATCTCCGCGTCATTGAGTCTTGTGGCCATAAGACTCCAGCGCCACTAGAATACAAATGAATTTGTAGCGATCTGGGTGCATAATGTGGTTGAAATCGGGAATGAAGATATTCGCAGGAGAACGAAGATTACCGACTCGCAAATCCTCCTCATTGCTCGCAAAACAGATGGTCGATGAGGCCACGTACCAGAAGACGCAGCGTTGGAAGGCCTCCGACAAAGTGGACCGATGATCTGGTTCGCGGGAATCCGATGGATGCGAGACGCACAGGACCGGGCGTTGTGACGACACTTGGGGGATGCCTATGTTCAGCAGTGGACGTTTTTCGGCTGAAATTATGATGACGATGATGATTAAACTTACAGTATTAACTAATACTTTAACTGTGTAGTAACTGTGTGTGTGTGTGTGTGTGTGTGTGTGTGTGTGTGTGTGTGTGTGTGTGTGTGTGTGTAGTTTTTGTTACTATTTTGGTGTACAATAAAGTTTATTCTATTCTATTCTATTCTGTGTAGTGAAACGACTTGGGTCTTGAACAAGGCTATATTAATACAAATCAAAATGACTGTCTTACACAAAGGTTAGTTTAAAACTGAACGAAAAACATCTTAATATTTGATGGAAGCACTGGGTCTTGCTACAGTTCCCATGCTCCTTAAGTCGAGGGGTTAACGGATGTTTTTTTGTTTGGGCTCGGGGTACGACAGCCCAGCATTCCAACGCCGTCCGTCGATCACCCTCAGACTCGCTAGCACAGCGAACGCCAACACAACAGTTATTGAGAAAACATATAGATATCAATAAATCGCAAAAGACCAAAGTCACTGTCTGCCTCCGTCTGTTTTTTCGCTCATTCCTTCTAAATCAAACCACGGATTTTGATGCGGTTTCCACTAATAGCTAGAGCTATATACGAGAAAGGATTTTTGTATACATACATATACATATTTTGTATCCGTGCAAAGCTGGAGCAGGGCGCTAACCCTATAAAGTTATCTACATCCAATAAAACTATTTCATTCACGCCACATTGAATGCGCTACTGTTTACTGACGCTTGCTGGCTCGTATTTATACGGATTGGGCACGCAATTTGAATATTTAGGCTAAACGGAATGCTAAGACTCGGGCCGATTACTGCTATAATTGTGTTTGTTTACATCGCGGGAATCCGTTGAATGCGTGACGCACAGGGTTCGTTGTGGTGTGTGAGACTTGGGCCTTTGTCTAACAGTGTACGTCTTTCGGCTGAAATGATGATGATGACATAATCTAAGTACAGTGGACCACCGGTAATCCAGCCCCTGTCTAATCCGGCACCCCTTGTAATCTGACATGGTCTATAATTTATTATTGAATATTTTTTTTTGATAATATGCATGCTTTTTTGATTATTTTAGTATGTACATTTGTTTGTACACAATTACTTCCTAATGTAAAGTTATTGCATATTTTTTGTAAGTTCTATAGCATTAATGACGTTAATTTTATAATAAAACGTAAGCTCTCTATTGTGTTGTTTAATTTACTATATGATTTGTACTTCAGATTACATATTTATAATATAAAGAATCTTATCATTAGATCTGTAATTTGTCGGATTACAAGGTACTCTTTTGTAAAAAATTCCGGACTATAGTCTTAGGCAGTAAGTACTCTATAATCCGACAAATTCGATAGTTCGACATTGCCCTGCAAAACGTTTGTCGGACTACCGGGGGTCCACTGTACATTAATATTATAAAGAGGTAGTTTGTTTTTTTTTTGTTTGTTGGAGGTAATCTCTGGATGTTCTGGTCTGATGGCTGTAATTTTTTTTTTCACCGATGGAAAGCTGCTTTATTCCTGAGTAACATAAACTTGTATTTTATATACGCGGGCGAAAGCTAGAAAGGTGTACTTAAGAAGTTTACATTTTGTTTTTTTGGGTGGGTACTCATTAAATGACTTTTCCTGCTCTAGGGTGGAGCGACTAGGTGTGTCAGACTAGGTATGTTCCTTCATTTGCTCTTTGCGTTCTAGGTTTACGTCACGCGGTAACTTTGTCAATCGTTCCCGGGAGCGGAACTGCGGGCGGGCACCAGCAAGTCCAGTTTCTCACACAATCTCTTCATCGATCGTATCTTTGCTCTTCTTAAATTTCCGTATTACATAAATTCGTCAATATAATCCCGGAAAGAGTAGGCGGAACTCTACTTTCGTACACCCACAGCCTGAGGCGCTAACGACAATAAGGTGTGTGTAACATGAACCGAATTACTTTGTTTATGGTTATCTTTACAATATTTATAATCCATATTCCCACTACTGGACTCAGATTTGCCTTTTTACGTGTGCGTATCTTATGTTGAAATCTGCGTCATTCATCAGGTACTTTAGCGTATTAATGAATACCTTAAAAGAGAGGAAAGAAAGAAAAGAAAGAAAGGAAACGAAGGGAATAATGGTACGAAAGGAAAGAAAGGTAAGAAAGGAAAGAAAGGAAAGAAAGGCAAGAAAGGAAAGAAAGGAAAGAAGGGAAAGAAGGGAAAGAAAGGAAAGAAAGGAAAGAAAGGAAAGAAAGGAAAGAAAGGAAAGAAAGGGAAAAAAGGAAAGAAAGGAAAGAAAGGAAAGAAAGGAAAGAAAGGAAAGAAAGGAAAGAAAGGGAAGAAAGGAAAGAAAGGAAAGAAAGGAAAGAAAGGAAAGAAAGGAAAGAAGGGAAAGAAAGTAAACGAAGGAAAGAAGAGAAAGAAAAATATATCTCTTTGGGATAATTCTCCAGTTACACACGGGCGAAGCCGGTGGCAGAAGCTAGTATTATCATAACAAAATATACCTCTCATAACTGTTGAATATTCTTAATTTTACTTTTCCTTTTTTGGGAGATACTGCTCATATACAATATTCACCATTTTATAAAATCAAAATACACCATAATTAACATTAAAAAACCCAAATAATTACCGTCAGAATGCATTTTTGAAAGGCAAAAGTGATCAGATAAGGGCGTTATGTAGGTATATACGTAATTTTGTTGCCATATACAAAACTGCTGCGCCGAATAAGGCGAGCGCTTCGTGATACCTTTATCGTGTTATCAGGACTTTCTAGTGCCGTGCGCGGGAGCACGCGCCGAGATAGCTGGGGGTAAGGGCTGGAGTACATCGATGCGGTAATACTGGAAAAAAGTCGCGGGAAAAAACTGTAAAACACAAAAAACTAACCGCCGGTTGCACGATCGCGACCTGATAATGCAATCACGATTTTATTTATTTTATGAGTTAGGAAATCATCCTATTATCTCGAATTTTGCTTACTAAAAGCGGCCCGTGTTGACCAGTTGCTCTTTGCGTTCCAGAACCACGGTAATTCTTTCGAATAATCTCGCAGATGTTACTACGATTCAGTGACTATCTTAAGGGTATTGAGTAAAATTAATTGAAATTAATTTCCAAAGCTTCAATTTTTTTCGCCCGAACGTCCGGTAACCTTCCGCACTGAACTCAAGTCGTCGACGGCGTGTACTGTTCCACGCGCGCCTCAAGGAGATGTCAGCAAACCGTAGGAGCCCAGTAGGGTTGAAGCCTACTGGGGCCAAGGGTCTGATTCTGAAAGGAGACGTCGGCCCTGGTACAGGAGTGGGTTCTTAGTTAATAAAAGTCTGACACTCCCTCGCGCCCCGTCCAAGAGCGGGGGATGTCATTGGATGATTTTCACACCTACAAAAATAAGGTTCAAAGTAATCGGAGGCGTAGCCTACTCGACACGTTCGGCGCGAACGATACGATTGTAACTTGGCTAGGGGGGCAGGTACCTACATCCGAGAGAAAACTAATCCAAAAATACTTTGGAAAAAATACTTCCAAGTAAGTATCGGCAAAGTTAGATAGCATATCAGTGAGTCCTCAAAGCAAGGCAATAAAGGTTTGAAATCTTTTGTTGTTAGCGTTGGAGTGAGACCCGTGTGCTCCAGCCTTAAATCACAGATTCCACTAATTTGCTTTAGAAATTCGTTCTAATTTTACTTTCCGAAAGTAGAACGGAAGACATGCGATCGTCCTGCCTGCTGCGGCCGCAAACGAATCGTATTACACCACCAACTAGGACATTACAATCCTTTGTATTGTGTGGATGTGGTGTATTATTTATTTAACTGTTCCGGTTTTTAGGGTTCCGTACCCAAAAGGTACCGTAACAAGTGAAGACGCATCGGGGGAGCCTCACTCGCTAACGAAAATGCAATATTTTCAACTACGACCACTCAGTCAAGAGTGAACGACTAAGGAGGAGAACCCAAAGGGTAAAACAGGACCTTATTACTCCGTTGTCCGTCTGTCTGTCTGTCCGTGTGTCACCAGGCTGTATATAATGAACTGTGATAGCTAGATAGTTGAAATTTTCACAGATGATGATAAATATTTAAATGAGACTCCCGTACGACAAACGTGGTTTTTTTGCCATTTTTTGCTAAGGACGGTACGGAATCCTTCGTGCGCTAGTTCGGCTCGCACTTTTTCGGTTTTTAGTGTATACCATTGCTTGGAAACGATGCGTTGGGTTGGCACAAGTAATATGACTTGATTTTTTTTTCCTTAGGAAACGACGAATTTAATTTGAATTTCTTTCTATAGTCCATATTTCTTTAACCTTATAACCGTAGTATAGAGTTGTCCTCAAATAATACTCACTTAGTACCTCTCACGTCATAAATCCACGTAGTGTGTGGCACCGCATTGTGGTGTTAACCACACACTACCACAACAACCACACATGTGGGGCACGGCTAAATTGAGCATTGTTCTCTGCGCACAGCCTGATGGAGCTCCCGAGGAACTGGCGACCATTTGTGTGTTATATTGTGAAAGGCTTTAAGTAGAAACCGGTTTACCGTGTTTAGGATCACGGTTCAAATTTTATAGCGAAAGAACTATGGTGTAATTAAAAAAAAAAAAACAATGGTATATTTAAAATCCGTGAGTGTGTCCGTGGCAGCAGGTCCTAACAGAATACCAGCGTTTTAAATATAGCAGCTTATACTAACTTAGGCGCCTTTTTGGCCTCACACAAATTTTAATTTTCTATTCCATACCTACGTAGGGCTTGTCAGACTTTTACTTACTAAAACCACACCTGTGTCCTTCAATTACCCTTTGCGTTCCAGGACTACGGCTTTGCTTTTCAAAAATTCCCCGCGGTCCTAGCTAGCGGGCATCGGCCCTGCTGGGCCCCTACGATTTGCTGACATCTCTTTGAGGAGCGTGTGGTTAATTACCGAACGGCCTGACGGTGAGCTACCCATTCCTCGACGTCCACAAGCCCGCGTCAACCGTGGCTGGTAGTCGGGGTCGGAATTACGGCGGCTGGGGCGTGAGGACCTTCGTTATCCCACGCTTGCAGCCTCCTCCTTCGCTAGCATTACTGCTTCGCAGGAGGCGACCGCCTGCCATTCCTTCTCGCTCAGGACTATAGCGAACCAGGGCCCCACGCGAAAGGTCGCTGCCGCCGATTGCCTCCACGAGGACACGGCGGTGCTCCACCCAAACGGGGCACACCTCTACCGTATGCTCCACTGTGTCCTTCAGGCGGCCCACACAATGGTGACACCCGGGCGTTTCTCCCGTCTGAATCTGAAACTTAAATTTATGCTTATGCGGTACAGGGTGTAACGGGAGGATCCTCCGACCAGACGGGTGTTGTGTCTGTTCAGGGAAACTGCCACTGGGCATTGTTTCAGTATATATATCAGAAAAGCCTTTTCTGCCTTGCAAAGAGGAAACCATCCTTCCGCATCCCTATGAATATATGGACATTGTCTAAAATCCTATGTCTCTTCTGTTTCAGGGCTACCTTCACGTGTGGCGGCGAGAGGTGACGTTCTCAGACGAGCAGCTGAACGAGCTGTTCAACAACATTGAGGACATTTATAACTTTAACAGGTGAGCATCACACTAATATTATACAAGCAAAAGTTCGTGAGCGTGTATATTTGTTACTTCTTCACGCTCGAACGGCTGAACTGATTTCGATAACAATTGGCACAAGGGTAGACCATGTCCTGGAATAGCTCGGGAGTAGGTTCCCTCTGGATAATTTTCTGTTATCACGCGGAGGAAGACGCTGGCAGAAACTAGCTTTATTTATAAGTGTCAAGACAAGTATTCGCTTTCTTGATTTTCCTTGAAATCACTGAGCAAATTGTCATTTGGTAGTGGCGATCTTGTTCTGGAAAACGCGAAGAAGAATTAGTGTCATATATCAAAAATTTGTATCACATGATAACAAATTAGTATTGTAGAAAATTAATATTAGTAGCTCATAGTGATTCGATATTTTTTAATTAACATTATACCATATTTTTAATTCTGTTGCTATAAATACAGAGTGATTTTTAACTCATACGGAGGTGCTGGAAGTAATAAACAATGCCTCAACTTTTGTCTTATTCGCTATACAACAAAACTGCCCTTTGATTTTTGAAAGAACCTATACGGGAGTTTTTGGCGAGTTTTTTTCTAATAGGTAACGTTCCGTGCTTGTTTTAATCATTCATAAATTGATTTCTTGATTCTGATGTGAAATTGTTATAGTTTTGTATCTCAAGTATCCTATACAACTGCCACTAGGGATAGCAAAAACCGGACTTTTTAGAAATCCGAATTTCTACTCTCGTTCGATAAAAATCCGGATTATCCGGATTTTTCGTATTTTTGAGTGTTTTAAGTTGATTTGATATAATTGAAATAAATAGCATAAATAATTTAATATGTATTTATTCACTCAATTCACAGCACGACAGAATAAAATAAACTTAAATAATCCACAATACTTTTAGGCATCAGCCATTTTTCCCGTTATAAATTCACGTAATCATTTTTAATATAACAATAGAAAAAAAATAAGATAGTTAAGATAATAATATAAACATATAAAAAAAAAATCATTAGGGTTGTGTAAATATTGTAAGGCACCGACAACAGTATAGAGCCGCCTCTCTTTGATTCTCCTTTTCAATGAATTTACTAGTTGCTTTATAGATATCGTGTCTTGGCTGTCTAATGATTTTATCAAAAATTGTAAAGCTACATCGGCCGTTAGAATAGTAGCATCTCTTCGGCGAGCCAAGTTCGCGCAAATACACTACACCTAATCCTACCAATTCAAATATCTTTTGGACTACTTTTAATGTAAATTTGTGGGTAACTACAAATATTATTCGTTAAACTCAGTTTTGACTAAAATCCGAAAAAAACGTATTTGAGTCCAAAAAACCGGATTTAAAAATGTTAAGAAAAACCGGATTTTTCAATTAATTTCGAATTTTGAAGAATCCGGGTCGCAATCCCTAACTGCGACGCTGCTCATGTTTTTAATTTATCACGTCATAAAAACACGTAATAAAATAAATCTTCCCCTACCTTTCCTGCACAAAATACGCATGCCTTTGCGAATTTTTCAAACATTGGGCAACAATATCGTATATCTTTGACATATGGCATAAGTACATCCCCTTCCATTCATTCTTGCAGTGGCTTTTTACTAAAATGTAATAATAGGGGTCTTCGTCACGCCCTTCATGCTAAGAGGGTAGGCAGACCGGCAGGCGGAACACATCCGTAACATAAAACATGGTTTTGGTTTTCAAACTTGCTAGATTACCACCAAACTTTGACAGACCACGAAATACTTTAGTTGGGGATGTTTTTGTAAAGGGTCCCAAGTAAGTGATGGCTAGACAATGGATGAAAGGGATCAATAAAATACTTAACCATTTGAGTATTGTAATTAGAGACACAATAGAAAGACAATGACCGAGCGAACGCCGGCGTTCGCTCGGGGTTTAATGAACTAAGTTTAAGAATAATGATTGGATGGATTGGCAGCGTTGGAAGTCTTTCCATAAGGTAGACCGATGACCTGGTGAGAGTCGCGGGAATCCGATGGATGCGTGACGCACAGGGCCGGTCGTTGTGGCGATACTTGGAGGAGGTCTACGTCCAACAGTGGACGTCTTTCTTATAAAGGTCTTCTAAAGGTCTCTTTTCGTCTTATACGAGTATTATAAAGGCAAACGTTTCTAAGTTTGTATGTGTGTATATTTGTTACATCTTCACGTTCGAACAGCTGAACGGATTTCAATGATACTTGGGAAACGGGTACCGACCATGTCCTGGATTAGCACATTGGATACTTTGTATCCCTGATCTATGTTCCCTTGGGATAATTTTTTGCTGTCACGAGCGGAGCCGCATGCAGCAGCTAGTTTTACAATAATCGTTTGTTGATGGAATAATAACCACCGTACTACCGGAAAATCGGCACAGTTTTTTCTAAATTGCTGTTGTGAATAATTCCGCTCTGAGTAATTATAAATGTCGAATATGAGGAAATAATAACACGGATATTTTGCTGAGGTTTACCTTATAATTATATAATAATAATATTCCACAACTATCACACAACGTCGTCTAGTCCCAAGCTAAGCTGAGTTTTGTTATGAGTACTAGACAACTGATAAATATACTTGTATATTTTTAAATACATACATGTTATAGCTAAAATACATCCCCATCATCATACAAACATTTTTCCTGGGTGGGAAACGAACCCAAGACCTCTGGCATAGCAGTCAGGGTCACTAACCACTAGACCAACAGGCCAGTCGAAATGACTTCTCTCAATCTAGGATGGAGCAGAAAGGTGTGTTAGACTTTTAGTGACAAAAACTATTTGGGGCCTTCCGTTGCCCTTTGTGTATTGCTCTTCGTTTGTAAGCCGTAAGCCAGCATCTACGGTGGCTGGTAGTCGTCCTGCGACTCCCGTCGCCTGAGGCGGCTGCTGTTGGGGCGGTGAGGATGTCCATTGCCTTAAGAGTGTGGCCGCGTACTTCGCTAGCTTTACTGTTTCGCAGAATATCAGAAGGAGGCGACCCATTCCCTCTCGCTCCGGACCATGGCCTGTGGTTCAGGCCATGGTCCGGAGGCGATCGGTGATGATCGATCACGGTGGTGCTCTGCCCAAACGGAGCACACCTCCACCATATGCTCCTCTGAGCAGTCCACACAATTGTGACCGGGCGTTTCTTCCGCCTGAATCTGAAATAGGAATCTCCCGAACTTACCATATCCGATGAGGACCTGCGTCATGTGGAAGTTGAGGACTCCAGCTACTCCTCAAAGTGGGGACTTTTTGCCATGATTGTGGTGTGCCCAATTCATCTGCATAAAGCATTTTAAATACGCTCAAGCTTACAAGTTATATTGATTTTAACAACATGAAGTCCATGTACCTTCAATCCGTCAAGTTTTATGTTTCACAGACGTCTCGTCAACTAGAGTCGTATAACAATTTTATTTTTACTCTTTTCTATGACATTGACGATCCCCTAAATCTCCCATATGGAGGGTGTTAAAATAATAGCAAGGGTACTTTTGGGAGGGTTACTCTTACAAAAGAGGGCATATATATGCACGGGTACGTACCTATAACTATGAACTTACAAAATGTGTATATGTGTGATCATACAGGGTGTAATTTTACGAGCAAAGAAACTATTGAAGAGGTTCGTTATGAAGATAAAAAACTTCTGAAACCAAAAATTACGAATAAATAAAATACTGCCTACATTTGGACAAGGCTAGGCAGAAGATAGTTGTTTTAATAAAATTTTACTTCATGTTTTTAGCACCAAGGCTCCGGAAAATCAAAGTCTTGAGCTATAATATACACAAGCATCATCACAATTAAATACTTCATGTTTATACCTTAGAGCAATTTTTAACACTTTCTGTTTCATCCTGTATGCGTCATCTATGTGTGTGTGCTCTAATAGCTATGTTTGTGTGTGGTCCCTTTTTACTAGAAGAGTATAGTTTTTTTTTACAGTATTTAATTACTATTATGTTGTAAATTGAATGCGGCTTGTTATTTTACAATGATAGGGCCATATGATGAGGGGTTACCATGATGTTCAAAGTAAGATTGTTTCATTCTTATTTCAGTGTGGGTAAGAGACAGAGCTATACAGGTTGTCTAACGCCATCTCTTACTCACACTGGAAATAAGAATGAAACAATCTTACTTTAAACGTCATTGTCATGATCAAATTTTTTCGTTCAAAATTAGGGGATAGATGATGATGATAGATGATGAGAGGATAGATGTAGTTATGAATGTGAAGGCTATAAGGGTAGAGGAAGGCCTAATGAATCGGATGGATGGATTGTATGAAAGATGATATGGTTAGAGAGCTTAGTGGGAGGTGGGAATTTTCGTACCTACCTTTTCGTGGCATTATTCTATTTGACGCAGCCGTGAGACACACAATGTTGATGTATTTTTAAGTTTTAGTATTTAAGTTTCTATATTGTAATTTTTATCTCATTGTGTGTACCTGTGTGCCAAATAAACGTGTTTTCTTTCTTTGTTTTTTTTAACTACTTGCTCGATCGCGTTAACGTAAACGTTCGCGTTTGTCAAACAGTATGTGAAAAAGTAGTTCCTCGGTTTTGTCACCAGACGGCGCTTATTGAGTTTTGGTACGTTTACGAGTATGTTTAAATCGCACCAAGACAATAGAAAGGAGATGAGAGATGTTGAGATGACTGTGAATAGATAGATTACCATTATCTCACCTGATGGTAACCGATGATGTGGCCGACGATGGAGCACGATTGCCTAGAAGTAACTTATTCACACTTGAATTAAAGACCTTTAGATTGTAACTATCAGGAAACACAGACTCCGGCAGGCAATTCCACTCCTTAGCTGTACGCATTATGAATGTGTTCCCAAAACGCTCGTACATATGGTAATATTTGAGATCTCAAAAAAGTTGGGAGGTCAGTAGAATGAAAAAAATTAGATTTTTTATTTAACTACGAAGCTACTACTAAGACAAAATAGAATCTATCAAATCGGTAATTGTAGCCAATTTCACAGACGGTTGCTCAGAAACGTAATCAATTGTTTTACTTAGCAGTGGTCATGCAAATTGTGAGAATCATGCTCCTGGAATTTGAAAAAAAGGTTGAAGATGCCACTAACCCGTGTCTGTGGTATTTTTAACTTTTTTTGCTTACAAATAAAATATTACTGCTTGAAGAGTTACGAGTGTGGAGTGTTTGAGTTTCTAGGCATAAATGCTGTTGAAGGCTCAAGGCATCATCTACTTATCCAGATTCTCAACTAAACTTCCCACCCATACTTACAAAGCGTTTTGGGAACACATTATTGTGCGTACGGCTAAGGAGTGGAATTCCCTGCCGTAGTCTGTGTTTCCCGATAGCTTTAACTTAGAGGTCTTTAAGTAAAGAGTGAATAGGTTACTTCTAGGCAAGCGTGCTCCATCGTCGGCCACATCATCGCTTAATGTCAGGTGAGATAGTGGTCAAACGCGAACTTATAGAAAAAAAGTAACTGATGACTTGGTGAAGGTCGCAAGAATCCGATGTATGTGAGACATACAAGATCGGTCGTTATGGTGACACGACAACTTATTGTTAGTAAATAAAACTTAGGACTTTGTTAGAAACCCTTCAAAAAGGGTACCCTTCAAAGGGTAGTAAATCTTCAATATTACACTCATTTTTCAAAAATGTCTCGATTAGATTCTATAGTGCTAGTAAACCACTAAAAACACAACATTTTTAATCAGTCGCTAAGTACCCTAAAATGCATTTAAAATTTACGTTTTCAAATTTCGCGCGTAATTTGACAAAAATGCAGAAAGTAGTGGACGCCATATTTACTCTGTGGTCATGACATCAGTAGGCTGTGTAAAAAAAGGCGCTGATATTCACTCAGTATCGCCGATCAGTTGACAGTTGATAGCTGTCATTTTAGTTTACACAGCCGAATGACGTAATAACATGGTGGCTACTATTTCATGGTGATAAAGAACGGATAAAAAAAACTGAAAATTTTGAATTGAATTTAAAAACTTGTTTTGTTGTTTTATGAAGTAAAACTAACACTTACTGACTGCTTTTTATCTAAGCTATATAGCTAAATACTCGATTGCAGCAACTTTCTGACACTCCCTGCCGTTCCACCCAGACCGGGAGAAGATGGTGAATTTGGGCTGGACCAAAACAAAAACAGGCATGGAAGGAGGCATGGAGGATTAATCATTCCAGAGTACAGTTGATACTGAAATCTTAAGAAACCATTTGAGATGAACTTACTAAAAGAAGATTGTACACTTATGGACGAACAGTTTAATGGATGAGAGGAATCAGTATCGCTTCACGATCTGTGGCCATCCATTAAAGTCATCAGTATCGTTGATTAGTTCCTACATGCAGGATGTTTTTACTGACCTAGTTAGATAAATAAACTAAGTCAAATTCATTATTAATAATAAATTCAAAACCAGCGTCAAGCAAACTACCACTGATTGCCATGTAGTTGTCTGGCATTTTTGCTGAACTGGACCTATTTGGCGCAGCCGTGAGACGCACATTGTGTCAGTGTTTTTTTTCTTTTGTTTTTTCTTAGTTGTCTTAAATTTTGTTTTTACAGTGTGCGTATCCATGCGTGCCAAATAAAATATTTTTCTTTCTTTCTTTTCTTTCTATAATAATGTCCAAATACTTACTGATGTTAGTCTAGCTGCCCCTCGCATTTTTACGCGTGTCTTTGGTTACTGCTTCCCTCCCATCGGTCGTAGCGTTATGTTATATAGTTTTCCTCGATAAATGGGCTCTCCAACAGTATAAGATTGTTTTATTAAAATACCCAATAAATGGGCAATCTTACAAGAAAGCACCACGCGACCAAAACCGCGGGCAGAAGCTAATTTCCAAATACGATATTTCTTAGTTAGTACTGTCTTAATGTCTAGGATACTTCTTCAAATTGTAGCCACGACCTGACATTATAATCGCAAATTAAAGTGCTGTAATAACACGCTTCTTCAGTACCTAACGTAGATATGTAGAGATTTAAAACAATTTAGCAAGATGACAAGCCAAATACGATAGCGAACAATTTGCTGTAAACATACTTCGTCATTATCTTGTAATTAACTTTGTATTATGACTCGATTTCTCGAAAACGAAGGCTACAGTAAACAGACATTTTGTCAGTTCCATTTATAAAAAGGGCGTGTCCAGTCAATCAACAAATTATGGGCAACTTCAGATTAATACTTAATGGAAACCTCAATAAAATTCTGCACAACCTGAGGTTCGAAAAAGTTGAAACCAAGAGCTCAGACTTACTGACATTCGAACAATCTATACGAAAATTATTAAGATGAAAAGTTGGTTTGGTTTGAACGCACTAATCTCAGAAACTGCTGGTGCGAATTGAGAAAATCTTTTGATGTTTAAAAGTCCATTTATCGAGGAATATAAGATTATATAATAACATCACGCTACGACCAATAGGAGCGGAGCAATAACCAAAGACGCGGGGATAGCTAGTCTTGTAATATACTAGTATGCACATACATAATAACATCCCTTTATTTTGTGAAAAAGAAGGGTATTGAAAAATTAACACACGACAAGGTATACCTGTTTTTTCCATACAGAAAATAAATAAAGGGGAGGAGAATCTTATAGTGAAAATACATAAAATAAAAGTAACTATACTAATTAATGTAACTGTTAGGAACGTTCGTTATGGCGCGTTATGATTATGCCGTGGTGGAACACTAATAACTTATAGAATGGGGTGAAAACATTCGGTTAGGGGCGGTTGGGGCGGAAGCGTTTGTAATCTAGTTACAAGAACACGCGACGAATTGAAGATACCTGATAGTGGTCAAAAATATAATGTTTAATGTTGAACACAATAAAAAAAAAAAATTTTTTGTACTAAGATAGTTCAAATCTATACTAGAATATTATAAAGAGTAAAGATTTGTAGACTTAATCCAGTATAATACTATTATTACCTATACTTCATCACTGAGTGATACCTTGGCTTCTATTTCCTACGTACACGCAGGCGAAGCTGCTGACTTAACACCAGCTTTGTTCTATAAATCACCTGTAACAGCAAAAACAATATTGTACAGCTAGCGACTGCATTAATTCAAATAAAACACAAACTTCAAAACATTACTTCCTTAAATTTAAACAAAGTCAAAACTTCAAATACACCTTTGAACATTCTTCAAACAAGTTCCTAATCCCTAATTGTCTAAACAAACAATATAGCTTTTGCCACCCGCGTCGCGCTCGCTCCAAACACCTGCCCCGTATGTTTCCACAAGGTGTCGAACGCCAATTAGTCGTGAATGCGTACCCGACCCGGATTCCTTCGCTGATGATGTAACTGCACCTTAAGATGGCTTTAACATTCAGTTTAATGGTTGGTAGTCATATTACTTCGAAGATAATTATTATTGTCTGGATTATGGTTAATTTTACCGGAAGATATTTCTGAAGTCTTCAGATTATATTGAAAGGATATTTAATAGGATTCGTAAAATAAGATTGAAAATTTTGTTTAACTAGCTTTTGCAAGCGGCTTCGTTTGCGTGAAAGTAGAGAATTGTCCCGAGGGAACATATTCCCGGCATAAAAAGGATTATATGTGATGGCCTAGGACATTTAGACCGTGTCCTGGGCTGTGTGCCAAATTTCATTAAAATCCGTTCAGCCGTTCGAGCGCGAAGAAGTAACAAACTTACACACACATTCACAAACTTTGGCCTTTAGAATATTATGTGATAAACATAAAGTGGTGCCAACAGAAGTTGTCGTAATAAATATCTTATCAATCATATTTCGGAAGTGTCCCAATTACTGTGTATGATATCACTTTATAAGTGACACTTAACCTACTCCGATTGACGGATAACAAAGATAAATTACTTTGTAAATTATCACCAATTATGTCATGTTAGAATTAATAAAAAACATAAAAGAGAAAATGAATTCTTATGATTTTTTAACAATAATACCATTAGCAGATGGTATTAACTAGGTAGATTAAAAATTCGTAACTATAAACTAACTAGTATCAATGGTTACCAATTCGTAAAAAATATTAGAAAGTCTAACGACCGTAGGCGTTGAAAACATAAATTAACATTCAAACTAATATCTTTTTCCGTAAACTTCAACTCCTACACAAGAACGACTATCTACTTTATATCTTTGCTGACCTACATAGTGCCAGCCAAGTACTTTCTGACCAGTCTGCATGAATGGCCACTGTCAAAACTAACTAACAATAAGAAAGCATGTCAAAAAAATAAATAATTACGCATAGAGCAATACATCATCCATAAAACAATTTGCATCTATCTACGATTATTAAGTAAAAGAAGATTGTATTAATCATTATCAATCTGTCGTTAACTTAGTATATTCTATCGGCTTCCAATCTAAACTGAATTGATGTTATTTTTAAAGCTAGACTATTCTAAAGCTATACTATATCGATATCTGCATGAAAGCTCAGTCTATGTCTAGTCTTATCTTAAAGTAGATGTTACAGGGTAGCCATTGAATGAAAAATTTAAAGTCATTCATTAGGTTAGCTGAACTGAGAGGGTTGTGTTCATTATTTTAATGACAAAAATTCGATATATACATACGTGTTTCGGCTGACAATCATACTTTAATTAACATATATCTTAAACTAACCTGCAAAATGCAAAAAACTTAAGAAAAAATTCAATTTCGCGGGCTACCCTGAATTATTTAACAATATTTAATCCAATTAGATGAAATTGTGTCTGCACCGAAGGGCTCAACAAAGTTCCAAGAATAATCAGTACTAGTGATGTTTGGATCTCTAAAATTAATGTAAGCACGTATGATACTTTAAGTTAATTAACTTTAGACGCTAACATCTTGTCGAGCCATTTAAGCTACCTGGAATTAATGGAAGAGTTTTCAAGCTCAGTTAAACTTTTCTTGATGTTGATATCGAGATGCTCACGTTTGAATCACTATCTCACTTGATGGTAAGTGATGATGTATTCGACGGGGTAGCAGGCTTACCTTTTAACTCTTGTGTGTCATACTTTTGTCTACTCATAATAGTTTCGGTCATATGACTAATTGTACAATACTTGCATCATTATTGTACCCTAATTTGGTTGTCCAGAATAATATGTTTAGAGTAGTCTCCGTACACGGTCTGTAACAATTGTGTACCATTCTAATATTTACTCGAATAGATACATAATATTGTGAAGCATCGCTTCGGAGTTTCAATAAAAAAAATTTAAGTTACCCTACTACATCACACACCAAACCCGCACAGCTAACACTGGCAAACTTGATTAAAAAACCCCAATCAATTTAGAGATTGAAAAAGTGTTTAAGCCATTTCATCATCATCATCATCTTCCTGCCCTTGTCCCGTGTTATTTGGAGCGGCGCAACACGTTTTTTAAGCCATTTATAGTACAATTAAAAAAAGTCATCCAATTAGGTACGTAATTTCCTTGAATGTAATACATGTCTAATATATTGTTATCACAGCATCAGTATAACAGATAAACTTCTTGTTCTTACAAACTCAACAGCAATATCAATTAATTTCTCAATTCGTTTACAATAATAATTAATTGTATGAATGTCTGTAGATAATAGATATCGTTTGCTTCAGACGTCGACCGCAGATGTAAGATACTGTTTCACGGTTTGTTTCATACGATATCTGTTTTAGTTTGTTTTACTACTTGTTATTGAAGTAGTTTGTATTTATTAATAACTAGCGGCCTGCAAGGGCTTCAAACATTTTCTGTCATAGAGAACTTGTCCAAAATTATTATTCCTGTAGTGATTTATGTTGCGGCGATCGGGAATTTACTTTAGAAAAAATGTATTTATTACAACATCAATTTAATTATAAAAATACAGGATATTTAGCTGATGGCTGATGCAAGACTGAATATAATACAAATTAGTTGCAATACGACGCATGCTGACGAAGACTGCGTACTCAGTTAAAATGTCTGTTACGATGAGTTAACTAGTGACGGTCTAGTTTTTGGCGAAAAAAACTCTATATTAGTATTTCCTTCAGGATAGAATGGAAGAAAAAAACGTGTTGCGCCGACCCCAAGTAAGATGGGACAAGGGCAGGAAGATGATGATGATTTATGCCTTTGCGATAGAACTCTTTATGGGTAAAAGTATGAAATTTCCGATTTGTGCTGTAAAGTTGAAATTTGTTTTTTTTTTTTTAATTTAACATATTTATTTAATCAAAATAATTACCATTATTATTTAAACATTGCTGCCATCTAATTGGAAGGAATCATTTATGCCTTTGCGATAGAATTCTGGTAATCTAGATTCGATAAACTGTGTGAAAGCATTTTGTACTGTCTCCTGAGAAGAAAACTTTTTATCACATTGTATGAGGTCCTTCGTTATCATGGATCAATAATGGTGAAGATTGATTCATGAGTCGGGGCTGTTTCACTGCTAGTTTTGCTATCATTGTTCGGAATTCGGCACAGTAGACATCTGCCGTTATTGCGTGACCAGATCGGAGAAAGCTATAGTGAATAACACCATGCTGAGACCCATTTTTCATTTATTTATTTTTATTGATTTGACGCAAATGAGTCAGTCTTGTTGGTAAGGTAACGTAAAACTATGTCGCTAATTCCTGGGTAGTTTGGCTCGGATCGGCTTCCACCATCTCTTTCAATTCATTGGTCTTCCACGTGGTTCGTTCTTCAAATCAAAGTTTCCATCACGAAAGCGTTTAAACCACCTCTCCAAACGCAACATTGATATTGCGTGCTGTTTCTTCCGCGTCGGAACTCGTATTCAAAAATCATTCGGATTTTCGAAGTATTCATCTTTCTAAGCTGCATAAAAAAAAAAATGGAAATTCGATAATCGAATTTTGCACATTTTTTTAAAGGACTTCATAGGTACCACGTAAAAAATGTTTCACTCAAAAATCTCAAACCATGAAGGTTCTATGTGAATTCGAATTAACGATTATAATAAAACGGCAATTTCATACTTTATTTTTTCCACAGTGGACCAATGTACGCGAAACTATGAAGATACATACTTATTTGAATCATGAACGTGTTCTTCTAGGTACAACTTAAAACATTACGCACAAAAACATTAATAGCTAGTCGGAACTCTTTTCACAAATAGCTGGCGATTATATAAAAAAAGGTTCATTATTTTTAGTTTACTTGACAAAACATTCTATTTGTCAAAGTAAAAATAACTTCGTTTCCTTCTAGAAGTTTTCTGTATTGTTATAGACCAAACATTAAAAAAGGCGTGTACTACACAGAAGCTTAAATGAAAGCAACAAAACTCGTAAATTACCTTTTGTTGTAGCACGTTCACCGGTGGTACTGCGAATGTTAAAACAATGCCAGTCGTGTATTGGTCCACCTCACGCGAATTCCTTAGATTTATGGTGACCTGTTCAGCTGCCGTAGGGTTGTACTTCTCCGTGTTGACGCATTTGTTCTTGCTGCTGTACTTCTGTCTAAACAATGTTTTGCGAGGAGTAGTGTTGAAATGGCTTGGCGGATGGTTTTTTTTTATAGACTCGGAATATGGTGGGTATATGATAATTTAAAAGGACGTAAATACTAGAAAAGTTTCCAGTACAAAACTAACTTTAAGAATGAGGAGACAAGGTCTGTATTGCAACAGATTTGGAAACCAGAGCTCTGTCTCTGAACTCCTAAAATAATATTCACTAGTTTGAGCTTAGTTAGAACTTGGTATTTCAAGATTTTACAGATTTTTTAAAAATATTTTAGCACCTTCTACATTTCAATGATATATTTATTTTGAAAATTGTTTATAAATAACACTTACACACGTCACAGTTTTTTAGTCGTCACAGGGGTTACCGGACGGTCGGACGGCGAGCTAAACATTGCTCGCTGTTCGCAAGCCCGCGCCTACGGTGGCCGGAAATCGGGATCGGAATCTCCTCCGTGTGCTCCACCGTTCCTCCGGGCGGTCCACACAGCGGACACACGGAGACACCCGGGCGTTTCTTCCGCACGAATCCGGTGCGGGAACCTCCTGAACTTTTCATGTCCGGTGAGGACCTGCGTCATGCGGAAGATAAGGACGTCATGTTGTCTTTCCAGCCACTCCACAAAGAGGGGACTTACCTCCATAATTGTGGCGTGCCATCCACCAGGTTGCGACAGTCGCTGTCGCCATTCCACCATGAGATCCCGCCGGAACTCTGTCCGCCATGCCGCGACTTGCTGCGGCAGCGGAGTTTCGCCCCGGCGTTAGACTGATCCACCTGACGCTGAAACATTGCTCAATATTCCGCATCTTGCGTCATGATAATGCATCGTAAAATATTGGGTAATTTACGATGCATTATCATGACGCAAGAAATGTTGATGGAAAATTTAACAGCGGTGCGCGCCATGCTGGGGGGACATTTTGTCTCCTAATGTTTCTGAGGCTTTTTATGAACGTGGGCTTCGGGAATAATGCTTAAAAATTAAAAAGTCGAATACTCAAATATCACTCGGCAGTTAAATAGTGCAGCTTACTATCATTGAATGAGTTTGCGTGATTAGAATAAACAAACTATTTGACAGGCCTGTTGGTCTAGTTGTTAGTGGCCCTGACTGCTATGCCGGAGGTCGTGGGTTCGATTCCCACCCAGACAAATGCTTGTGTGATGAGCACGATCATTTGTTCTGTGTCTGGGTGTAATTTATCCATAATATGTATGTATTTAGAAATATTCATGTATGTTTATCAGTTGTCTAGTACCCATAACACAAGCTCTGCTTAGCTTGGGACTAGACGGCGTTGTGTGATAGTTGTGGAATATTATATTATATTATATTATTATATACCTATGTCAGTTAAGATTATTCTTTTTTTTTTACTAAAAATCAACTTCATTTGTCTTTCCAGATCCCTCTGCGGCGAACTAAACACTTGCCGGCTGGACGCGACATGCATCGCCCGCTGTTTCGTCAATAACACTACTGGTTTCTCTGTCTACACCTCCTACTGTACTGGCTACCCTCGCACCATGGAGAGGCTGGCTGCTCTAGCTTCGGAACCTCACAGTGCTCGGGAGTTTAGAGAGAGACAGATAGCGTTGGGACATCTGTTGCCGCTCGCTTCTTATTTGCTGAAGCCGGTGCAGCGGATTCTAAAGTATCATCTGTTGTTGCAGGTGGGTTTCCTTTTTCTACTTAACTTTAATGCTGTAATACTATTGGATAAAAGTGGTTAGTCATGGATCATCAAGTTATCGCATTTCTCAAATTCTCGATATTTAAAATAGATGGTTTAATTGATAAGTGTAAATATTTGATGACCTAATACCTACTAGCCAAGTTTGACAGTGGCACGCAAATTGCTTTACTGTTTGCTACAAAATATGGTCTATATTTTTCGCGGTCGGGTATCATCGAACAACTCCTCTCGCTCTGCGTGCATCGAGTGGGAGTGTCAGACTTTTACTGATTAAAACTCGCCCTTGTTCCTTCAGCTGCCCTTTCCAGTCCATAGTCAAATCCCAACAGCCCGCACAGATATGCCCAAGATTTAAAATGAATAGTACTTAACCTATCAAGTCTTTTTCCTTCTTTAAAATACACTTATGTATGTCGTCATATTTACACATTCCTCCTAAGGCAATAGCAATTAATAAATTTACTGCACAAACAGAATTTAACGAACATTTCAAATTTTAATCATGGCTTGTAGAAGTACGTAAGCTTAAGATTATTTGACGATAAAATACCAAAGTTTTAGCAATATTTGACGCTCGATTTTCTCGATTCCAACTGAAATCCGTTAACATCTTCCATTTAGCTTATAATGCTCATATTAGGAATATGTTGGCTATGTATGGAATTAAGTAAGATTTGAAAACATGGTGATGTCTGATATGGACCCACGGTAGGGTTGCCATCCGTCCGGGTTTCTCCGGATTTGTCTTAGTTTAAAGGGCGTCCGGGGAGCGTCCGGGCGGGGTCCCATCTGAAGCCCGGGTATAAAATTTTCAAACTAGACTCTTGCGCTACGAATGCCGCGATTAACCGACTCGCTAGATATATTTTTACAAGGTAGGTATTGTATTTCAAGAATTTAACTAATTAAGATATTTTTTAAATCTCGTCAGTAAATTCTGTTTAATTTGTTTGACAATAAATAAAAAAATAATTTATGTCAATTGCAACTATTTTATTTTTATTTTAGTAAGGGGATTTAAAAAAAAATCTTCAAAATCCAGAGTTTATGCTTCTTGTCCTGGTTGCGAGATGCTAGAGATGGCAACCCTAACCCACGGCCTTTTGATGACCATTTAACAAATTGATATATAAGGACTTATTGGTCGATTGAAGACGAAGTTGTATTTGACTTAAAGTTTATTATCATTTAGTGATTGTAAAGCCTTAATTGTAAATTACCTTATTCGTCTATTGTAGTACAATCACTGTCCTTGAAAGTGTCTGCGTTCGATTTGTACAAATGGTTGAGCTGAGTGGTGCTAATATTAGCGTCATGTCCGTGAACGGGCGCTGTCAGTTGAGGCTGGTCATCTCTTAGCTGCCATTTGCTATTTTTATATCTATATTTAGTTTTTATTTTTATTTACATTATCTCTGTTACATGTTTCTTGTCGCTATCATGTCAAGAAACATGTAACAGAGATATTTGTAATTACAAAACATAATTGAAAAAAGTGTCAATGGAGTTTCTTGCACATTCTTCTCCATAGAGATCTACGCTTTGGAATGTGCAATTAGCATCATTAATTTTATTTTTCTGACTGATTGACTTCTTGACATTTCAAAAGTGCCTGTAAATGGTTTATTTGAAATAAATGCTTTTTGATTTTGATTTTGACTACGAGAGTTGTTGCGATGCAATAAGCATGAGAAATTTTCATTGTGCTATGATGTGTATATCCCAGCTGAAGTCTGTGTTTCCTGATAGCCATAACCTTATGTTCTTTTGTGTTAAGAATGAATAGGGTACTCTATCGTCGACCAAATTATTGCTTAAGATCATCAGGTTACATTTTTTTATTAATTAATATAAACTAGTGCTTGACTGCGATCCCACCTGATGGTAAGCAGTGATGCAATCGTTGGTGAGACGCACAAGTTTATTAAGAGCCTATATACATATTTTACTCTAGCCTTGAAGACACCTAAATTATAATCGGACGGGAAGACCGTAGCAGGCAAATTGTTCCTTCGTTCAGTATAAACGACGAGGTGAAACGCTTAGTACGGACCGTAGAGGTTTCAACAACGTAAGGGTGGATACTCGCCGTACGTCGGGTAGTCTGATGGTAGAAGGACATGGTGGAATCAAGTCATGCCATTCCCGCGCACACTCTCCATCCTGTAAAATATCACTTATGTATATTACATAAGGTGAGGGTCGCGGGAATTCGATGGATGCGAGACGCACAGGACCGGTCATTGTGGCGGCATTTGGGGGAGGCCTATGTCCAACAGTGGACGTCTTTCGGCTGAAATGATGATGATGATGATGATGATGATATTACATAACCACGTATTGTATATTATGTAATACATCGTGGTTAAATGAGAGCCCGTTTTATGCGAAAGTACAATTACGAATTGCGATGCTTTCGGAATGAATTGCAAGCACAGAGTGATTGTACAGTTTAACGAACTTAACGCGGACGAAAGCTAGTCACTAATAACAATATGAAATAAATTTTCAGGTCTTTTAGGATGGTGTTTCTCAGGGCACTACACTCCGCCCTTTTCTAATTTACCTTGATTAATGATGATATTTTTATGACAATTGATAAACATAATGTAATTTATTATTTACAGAACGTAGTAAAGCAGTGCGCGTCTCGGGAGACAGAGTATGCGCTTCTGAAGATGACTGGCATTGCGCAACATATCGACGATATGAAGCGACGACACGAACATGCTGTCAGAGTTCAGGTCAGATGTCAAACCTTTATTTCCGTTATGTAGGTCTCCTTTCATTGTATATGTAGGTCGGTATTAGTTGATTGCAGGGCCATGTGATGCCAAAATATATCCTTTTTAATAAAAATGTTTGAACTAAATTCACAAATTATTAAGTAATCACTTATTAACTAATGTGAATGATGGATTAGTATCAACAGTGTCGTTAATTTCATTCTGGGGACCGAATTTCAGACAATTGAAATTATTTTAATTAATTTCTAACGACCCACCCCAACTTCACACGGGTGTTACAAATCTTATAAATTCTCAACTTTACTATAAAATGCAGGTTTTTATATAATCCTAAACCTTTCGCATAAAAATGCGTTCTGTATTTTTAAGTTTATTGCGTTCAAACAGACAGACTTGATGGGGGACTTTACTTCATAATTTGTAAGGATGCTAAACTATCTCATGTTTTTTAAAATATAATTTCATAATGTTAATTTTTAATGATTTCTATTTCCTATGTCATTTGCGTAACTATCGTTTTTGTCTGATGTAAAATATTGCTTTTTATTCCAGGAGATTCAGTCACTGCTTTACGGGTGGAATGGACCCGACTTGACTACTTACGGAGAGTTGTGTGCCGAAGGGACATTTAGGTAAGCCAGACATATTTTTTACTCTTGTTTTGTTAAAAAATCTAAAAGGGTTCTGGGTTCGCTAGGGCCACGGGCAATTTCCGAAAAGGAAACCCATTAGAATGCAAAAAGCAACTGAAGGACACAGGTGTGGTTGAGCGGGAGCTCCATCCTAGAGAGGGAGAGCCAGTGGATGATTTCCTTTAAAAAAGGCTCTGCAAGAAAAGTAGGCGTATTTAAATGAATGGTGTGAATGGAAACACACATAGTTGAAAAAAAAATTGACAGTTTTTTTTCGTGCAATATTTTATTTTGTGAACAGCCTATAAGTGCACTATAATATTGTTTATGTGCGCACTGTGCACGCACCTCTCGCGCCGGGCCCTGGTACAGGCGATGGTCCGGAGCGAGGAGGAATAGCGGGCGGTCGCCTCCTGCGAAGCAGTTATGCAAAGTAGGCGGCCGCGCGCATGAGGGAAAGGACTTCCTCACGTCTCAGCCACTAGGATCCCGACCCCCATTTCCAGCCAGCTCGTTGTCCGGCCGTCCGGTAACCGTACGGACCGAGCCCGAATCGTCAACGATGTGTAGTGTTCCATGCGCGCCTCAAAGAGATGTTAGGAATACCGTATGGGTCCAATAGGGCCGAAGCCTACGGGGGCTACGGGTTCTCTTCTAAAAGGAAAACCTGGGGTCCTCCTGAAATGCAAGGCAAAAAGGAACATAGGAGTGGATTTTAGTCAGTAATGTCTGACCTGCCCTCGCGCTCCACGCTAGAGTGGGAAAAGTCATTGGATGATTTCCCATCTTAAAAAAAGAGCTGTCAGGAAAATTGACGTGGCCAGTTGGAGCCGTTGTCTGCCAGGGTTGCGGGTTGTTCGAAGGAGTTACCAAAGCCCTTGCAAAAAGGGCAACTGAAGGACACAGTTAGGTTTTAGTCAGTAATAGTCTGACATGCCCTCTCGCTCCAGCTTATAGAGGATAAGTCATTTGAATGGGATATCCTTGACACGGGATATGCGTCACATTTTTTGCTGCCCAGCATGCATCTTCCACGACTTATGCGAGGGTAACGACAGACCTGTTTACGTGGTTAAATATTTGTCGAACCAGATTTGAGTCAGATCGACACGAAAAAAGAAGTCATTGGATGATATTACCCCGAAACAAAAAAATATAATAATTGTGCAATGGATTATTTAACCACAATCCATTTACATTAATCTCTTGCGTTGCAGAGTATTCGGCGCCAAGGCAATGCGTCACGCCTTCCTCTTCGACAAGATGTTGCTCGTCACTAAGAACAGAGAAGACGGCATACTGGCATACAAGTCGCATATCATGGTCAGTATCTACTAATTATTAACATAATATGACACTATGCCTATTACCCAAAGGACAAAAGTAATTAGAATTATCGACTTTTCAATACATTTGCTCAGAACTGCAAAGCACCGCATTTAGGTATGTAATTGTGCATCTTACCAAACTGTGAGATATTTCGATTACCATTACGCACTAGTGCGATAATGTAATTAAAATCTTTAGCCGCTAACCAACCTCATTTTTATTTTTATTAAAGTAGTCTAGCTAGTCTATGGCCGCCACTTTTAGATACGCGCGCATAAGAAAACAGTTTTAATTTTTTACCGCCACGTTACAAAAAAAATCACAACAACAGTTACATTGTTTTTTTTTCCCACAAGTGTATTGAAAAACGTCGTATGATACACGTGAGTATTGATAATTACCGTCCTCGGCTCTCCTAAATACCGCATAAGCGGTAATCACCAACATTATACACTTTTATCATAATCTTTTATTATAATGTTCCCTCTCCTGGGACTCAGGCTTCCTCTCTAGCAGAGAAAGCCTGAGTGGCGGTAATCCACCACGCGAGTCCAGTGCGGGTTCGTAAATGTTACATAACTCGAAAGTTTTAGTTCTAAGACATGCCAGTTTCCTCACAATGTTTTCCTTTACCGTTTTGAGAGCTGTGGTGTTAAAATACATTACGCTAAGTAATGTGCTTGGCTGAGTTTGAACCCGCTACTTACGATTCGTAAGTCGGGGCCGTTACCACGGGGCCATTACTACTCTCAACGCATCCATGATACAGGAGTCATTCCTAGTGTGGGGCAACGATTTTTTTTTAAAAAAGGAAGCAATATATTATTTCTATTTGTTTTCAGTGCAACAACATGATGCTGGTAGAATCCATAGCGGGCGCTCCGCTGTCGTTCCACGTGATCCCGTGGGACGCGCCGCGCGCTCAGCTGACGCTGCAGGCGAGGTCGCCGCGTCACAAGCGAGAGTGGACCTTATTGCTGAAGAGGGTAGGTCCTATATTGTATGTCATGTTAGATCTATCCGTCTTGAAGCGGGATTGTTCGAAAGAGTTAGCGTGGGTTTTAATTACAGGGAGTGTCAGAAACTGCCTCTCGCTCCATCCAGAGCGAGTGAATTTAGTTGCAGATCCCCCCCCCCCCCCCAATAAAAAGAGCGAGTACGCCCTGACTCAAGCGAAAGTGCTAAAGAGTACTTATATTATCGTCTTTTAGGTATTAACATGAATAATATGCCAATGTCACAAAGTTATATGTATCTCTACTACCTTTATATGACTGTAAGCTAGAAAGATGTTTTCCAAATCACTCAGGCTATAGTAACCCAAAGCTCGACGCTAAAAATAAGCTGATGAGTCTGTTCTAAGCTATCACAATCTACTGCATGACATCAAATTCAAAACATTCATTTCAATTTAAACATTTACAGACACTTTTGAATTGTCCAAGACCAGTCACAGAAAAGGAAAAAAAAGATGAAGCATTTTTTTTTATTTGAAGATTCTCGTAGATGTCTATGAAATCAAGGACATATTTTTTTTCTGAACTGTCTCTCTAAAGTGACAACATCAGTTTCCATACTTTCCTCTTATTGTATGCATTAGCATGCTTTTTAGGTTTTTGGTCCATTTTTAAACAGAACACAAAAACGTACTAAACTAAACCCCAAGCGATTCGGCGTTCGCTCTCTCATTATCCTTCTATTGTATCTCTAATTACGTTATTCGAAAGGTTAAAAAAAGCTATTATAGACTATTATATCTATTTGTAACTTTGTATACTGATTTAATAATGTATTTGCCAGGTGATCTTGGAAAACTACAATGCAGTGATTCCTTCACACGCAAGGCAACTGGTCATGGAACTCGGACAAAACAAAACTGATGGTAAGCAGTCTATTAAATTGTTGGTTTATAATTATGGATAGATTTGCGAATGGGGCTCTTTCTTTAAGTCAAGAGTGTATAGGTTGCTTCTAGGTAAGCGTGCTTCATAATAACAATAATAAATTTATTAACAGAAAGGCAGGTACATATTATCAAAATACAATGTATTAAATAAATTATGTCTCCTTTGAAAAGATACGAGTAAACGACGATTTCTGTGCTAGTATTAACTGTGTGACAGATATCGGCGCCTTCCTCCTAAAGTTTTTAGTATTAGTACAGTATTACAAGTAAAAAAATTACTTTGATACAATTTAATTTTGTTAAATGCTCCATCGTTGACCGCATCGTCGCTTTCCATCAGGTGAGATAGCGGTCAAGCGCGAACATATCAACAATAAAAAAAATCTAACCTGATAGTAAGCGATGATGCTGTCGACGACAGAGCACGCTAATTATTTAGAGGCACGCGGAACAGGAGGATGCAAAATCCCGCTAACCTCCGTTGAAAACTGATCCTACCTTCTCCACCTACGACTAAACGGATGTTGGGTCGGTTTTTTTTTATTCTTGATAGGTTCGCGCTTGACCGCTATCTCACCTGATGGAATGCGAGGATGCGGTCGACGATGGGACGCGCTTACCAAGAAGTAACCTATTCACTCTTGACTTAAAGATTCCCGGGTTGTAGCTATCAGGAAACACAGATTCCGGCAAGGAATCCGGGCAACTTCCCGACAGTTGATTTCCTACAGTTTTATATACGAGTATTCTATTCGCGTAGATTCTGATACTGTACAGGATTTTTGCATTTTAGTTCCTATGTGGTAATATAGTTGTCGCTACAATATAATATTCCAAAGCAATTTGAAAATGTACAAACTTTTTTTATCAACAATATTCTTTCCGGTTTTACAGATGATATGCTTGCCGAGAAATCCCACAATCTAATAACACAAGCATCCATGAGGAAGCAACTGTCAGCCCCGGAGTACCTCGAGAAGCGAAAACTTGAAAGAGAAAGAAGAAAATCTTTCGAGAACGGCGCTCGAGGAAGACTCAAGAAGAGTAACAGAAAATATACCATCCCTAGTTCTAGAGCAGAAAGTCAGGAGTGTGACTGTACACAAGTTTCAGCTGAGAAAGGTACAGATTATACTTGTGAGAACTGTTATGTTGACTTGTGTTCTGATTGTGAAACAGAACTCGCTAAAGCTAAACGAGAAGACAAGTGTAGCTGCAGGCACGAAGATAATGAACTAGGAGAAAAGTGTCCAGAGTGTGACAGATCCCTGCATTACATAGATTCCGGTAGCGCCGAACATCTTGAAAGAAAGCTCTTAGCGTGCAAGTGTTCCGACTTCAAATCATCGCAAGAGAGCTTCAGTAAAGAGTTCAGCAATTCTTTGACAAAAACGCGAGGATATCACTCGTCTGATAACATTATAGGATACACTGACACGAGTAAAAGCAAAGAAGATCTAAGCGATACTAACAATTCTTTGACTAATGTAAGACAAATCCCGAAGACTTGTCTAAAATGCGCTAAAATAAAAGAAAATATTGTCACTGATTCTACAAGTACGATACATTCTAGAAGGTCTAGATATAATGATGCTGAGAAACCTAAAACTGATACGCTCACACGGTCAAAATCAAAAGATGATCCACAGAGATCGAAATTATCCAAGATAGGAACATGGAGACGAAAGTCTGAGCCAGGCCTACAACAAAATATGATCGGAATAATTAGTAAAAAATCTCAGGACAGTGACAACGAAAAGGAAGTAAGAGGTAATGAAAAAATAGAATTTGAATGCAAAAACTGTGGCTCAAACAAAATCACGAAGAAAACTAGAGCAAGTGACGGAACCATCATATCTGATCCAGAAGTAGACAGCAGAAAACGAGTAGGTCCAGCAAAAGCTGCCATAGAAATAAGAATGTACAACACTAAAAATATACCAAAGAAGATTTCTAAATTAAAGAAGAATAGAGCTAAAGGATTACGTCTGGGATCTGATACAACTGCTAAATTCTACGCTGATTTTTCCACCGATGTGTCTACTGAAAACATTCTGCATATATCCGAATCGAATGACAGTCTTAATGTTGATAAACCTAAAGACACACCAACCCCTGTACCTGAAACTATTAGCAAAGACGAAGATATCGACGAAGAAACGTATAAAAAGTTAATAGAAAAGACAGATTCTTTCAAAAAGAATGAGTTGGAGAAAGTAAAGTACTTAAATAAGCAAAAAGTGATAAATGAAGGCTCAGAAGCTGAAGATAAAGCAGGAGAAATAGAGACTAAAGAAGAAGTAGTAGAGAGCTGTGAAGAAGTAGAACAACCTTTAGAACAAATAATTTCACAGTTACTAATGCAAAACAGAGAATTTCAGAAGTTAATAAAGAAGCAACAGCTAAGAAATACAGCTCAACGACGACATCAAAGATTAATGAAGTCTCATTCAAACCCTGAACAAGTTTTACTTGCAAAAAACTTAGAATCGAATAAATTAAAACCTAAGTTTGGACGACAAACTTCAGAGAACTTAGAAGCAGATAAAAATGACAATGTAGAAGAAGATACCACGACAACAAGTTCTAGAACTGAATTGACTGAAGATATAGATGAAGACCATATTTATGAAACTTTACGAGTAGTTGATAATAGAGTTGATGAAAATTTACATTCATTGAATACAAAAAGTAAAGTGATTCAGCATAATGCTCACGTTGGCAGACCGAAAAGAGTTCCCACCCCACCAAAAAACGATGGTATTACTGAAGTGTCTCATCACGTTGGTCCTGATTCCGACTACGTATACTTATCGTTTGATAAACTAAATAAGTTACAAAACCCCGAAGGAATATACGATGTCCCAGTAAGATCTCCCGAAAAAGTTGACAGAAATTCAGAATATTATGTCACAATGGAAAGTAAGGGTCCTATTATCACTGAAAATGTCTACGACTCCTTAATAGAAGTTTGTAGGCGAAAGAAAGACGTACCGAGTGACTTGCCAGGCGATTACTTACCTATGAGTCCCGACCAGCAGAGTCCAAACACGCCAGAAATATGGCTGAGCAGGCAGAAAGACCATTTCAATGTTTCTAGAGACAGAAAATCTGGTTCATTACCTAGGAGCTTCCAAGTCGTGACAAGTAACCAGGAAGAAACAAATCTAGTGACGTTTAAATGTAAACCTAACAGTAATAGTAAAACATATTTGAATAGAGATGGCAAAGTGATGAGTACGGATAGACCGTTCACAATAGCTTCCGATCAGAGTGATATTAATTACGATGACATGAGTGAAGGCGGAGATATGCTCAAGTTCAATAATTCTAAAACTAGTGAGACTGATTTCGAACAGAATATCAGTCAGTCAACATTGGAACTGGAACAAGAAATCGATAGATGTTACAAAAGTAAATTTCAAGATATGAATCTGGATAAGAATAAAAATGAGAATCTTTTAACAGTCTCTCAGCCTAATTTGATCGTATCTGCTACATCATCCTGCGAAGTATTGCCTTTAGAGCAGAATGATGATAGCAAGTCCAATGATATCGAAGTTATTCATCCAGAACATAAAATCTATAAACCAACATCTAATATGCTGTCACTAAAGAATGTGCTCAGTCGTTTCAAGAATAAAACTCCTAACAAAAATAATGACGACTCAGAAATCAATGCTAATGATCAAAGTAGCCCTGATAGTGCAAAATCAGATCCTAAAAGTCCAACGAGTGAAAAAAGACCTAACTTAAACCCTAGAAGCTACTCGAAGAATCTTTTACAAAGATTTAGGAGTATTATCGGCGATGAACATACAGATGATAATCAAAATAAACCAGAAACGATTAGTAAAGTTTTACATACTGAGGATATACAAAATAATTTGGTTAAAAGTGACATTAAAGTTGTTATAACATCCACCAATGCAAGCCCGACTACTTCAACTTTAGTTTATGCATTAAACAATGAATTGCTCAGTAACAGTGTTTGCGAGCACAGCACGATGTCTGAAAGTCAGAATGAGAAGAGTAACCTAGATGTTTTGTCACTCAGCTGCGATAACATCACCCAAAAACCAGAAATACAGCGCCCAAGTTACGAGAAAAGTGTTAGTATGGTGACAAGCACAACCAGCTCAATCGGATCACCTTCCAAATCAAACAATAGTTCCTACCAAAGCTTAAACAAGCTGCCTATCTACATGCAAGGCAGCAAACACTTAGGAGCTAGAATAGCTCAGTCTGATTACGTAGACCCAACAACTCTAGCGAGTGATAAGTCTCCACTAAAGAAGGTCAATGTACTTATAAATAAAAATGCCGTGAGACCTGATAGCTTATTTTCTAATTCGTCATTTGTTACGTCGTCAAGTGAAGGAGCGTATCAAGAATCGCAAAATAAAGCAAATGCTAATCAAAATATCGTAGAAGCTAAAGAGGAAACACTAGATTCTCTACAGATGAATTCTGATGAAAGTTACTACGAAAAATCGTTTGAGAAAATTGAGCAAGTCACTGATGAAGATGTGTTTAGAGATTCAGCAGTGTATTCCGATCAAGAAGACGTAGAAGAGACGAAAGTAGAAGCTGTAGGTAAAGATAAGGTAATAAACAAGACTGTAACAAAAGTAGAGAGTATAAAACGCAATAACTCTTTCAAATCCCAAAAAACAACCATCTCTACCACTGTGAATGAAAAATGTAACACACATACTCGTGTTGTCGTTACTACTAACAAAACAGCGAACATCGAACATGTTAATAAAAAAATTGAAAAGGTGGTGAAGCCTAAAGTAGCTCCACCCGTTCCTGTGAAACCGAAAATACCACAAATACCATCTACGTCGAACATTCAGAATAAAACTGTTCCAAAAACTTTATCGAGAAGCTCCGAACAATCATCATCTTCGGAATCAGTTAACATGAAAACTATTAAAAGAAATGTCAACTACAAACCATCAGTCATTAGATCAGAATCTACACCTTCGTATGAGAAACCCAAAGTTACTGAAGATAAAATGACCAAAAGTGATATTCCGAAAAAAGTTGAAGAAAAGACAACGAAGGATGAAATAGACAATTCAGACGATAAGTCAAAACCTCAAGGAAACATACAAATAAAAAGACTGAGCTTCGAAAGAGCCAGCCTCGACTCGGCGACCAGAAAGCTCAAAACGACAAATGACGTAAAAAAATCTCTACTAGAACAATCCAAAACATCGAAGTCGGTCTTAGAAAGGCGAATGGAGATCGAACAGATGTCGAAAACTCAAGGAAAGCCGAATCAAAGCGCAAAGAAACCTTTACAGGCAACCAAACCAAAGTCTATCACGACGAAAGTAGCGAATTTTGAGAGAAGCGTCAGTGAAATAAGTGTGAAAGAGAAAACTATACCCACCCCTTGTACTGATAAAAACATTCCTAATAGAAATAATGTTGAATTGAAACCCGAAGTTGTAGAAGACGCTAAAGGAAGTTGGGTAAAACAAGTTGTTAATAAATTCCAATGAGCTTACTTACATGAGTGATATTTCTGCATTTATATTTCGATTAGAAACAGCCAATCAGCGGCCACGTAGACGATTGCTAGCGTCAGATTGGTTAGTTCAATTTACTGTCTTTGAAATGTGACATCTCAAAATTGAAACATGATTATTTTGTGAATAATACAAATTGTAATGGAATTTACTATTAATAATGCTATTTTCTGAATTGTATCTCATTACTAAATAATTTTAAAATGTCCTATTTGGCTAGAACTAATAAGATGTCACAAAATTGACATGCAAGACTTGAACTTCGATTCCGTCTGATTTTGTACTCTCAAGTTTTAGAATCCGTCAACTTAAATCTAGCATTAAGTTAGGAACTTAGGTTTAATACGTTACGACGCTGAGTTTTGTCCTTTGTGGGTCTTATGAAAATGAAATATAATTAAATGATTTTTCAAGTTTTTGACAACAAAAATCAACGCCGTGTTATTAAAACCTTAGAATTATAATTACTATGATAATTGTTAATCATTATTGTAAATAATCTCCTATCAAACCTCCTTGAGCTTTGATATCTCGTGCCATAGACAATGAATTATATTTTGGCAAAAACATCACTACGCACAGTCTTGACATGTATATAATCTGTGGAAATGCTTATTTTGCTATTGTATTTATTCAAAAAGTGCCATTGCGATATTAGACGAGTATTTAATGAAAAAGGAAATTATTATTTTTCGTGCAATTGAATAACGATCTACTTAAAAGTATTTATTTTTTTGTTTAGTAGACATTAAGTTTTGTTGTGTAGCTACTAACACCAAAAAGTAGAGAAGATTGTTTTAGTATTATTTTTTTTACTAATAAAATTATTCAATAATATTTTCTGTTTTTTTTTTTCTTTCCATTTCTCAACCCTATATACTTTCACGGCGAGCTATGGGTAGCCCGCCGTCCGACCGTCCGGTAACCGTTCGGATCTAGCCCAAATCGTCGAAGGCGCGTATTGTTTCACGCGCGATTCAGGTAGATTTCAGCAAATCGTAAGGGCCCAGCAGGGTCGAAGCCTACTGGGGCCATGGGTAGCGTGAAAACGAAACCCGGGGCCCTAGGACGAAGGCACGAAGGAACAGGAGTGGGTTTTTAGTAAAAGTCTGACACTCTCGTGCTCCGCCCAAGAGCGGGATTTGTCATTGGATGATTTTCCCACCTAAAAAAAAAACCCTATATACTTTACTAGAACACCAAGCGCGTATTGTACACAACCCTATATCCTTAGAGCTTAATACATTTAGTTGGTGATGTTACTGCACTGGTTGCACTCTGGCGCTAGTGTCGTTGATACAAGATCCTTGGGTGAGATCACGGAGCAAGTACAAGGTAAGATATAGAGATCGGGTTCTAATCAAATCTAAGTGAAGGCAGAGTAGGGAAAACGAAACGGGTAATTATGACGGGTAACGTAAGGTTAACAACGATTTCAAAGATCGAAACAAAATAGAATGACGCTTTGATTTAACCGATTTATGAACCTTAAAAATCCGATACTATTATCTATGGGTGCAAAAAAAATAAAGAGTATTTTTGCGATTTTCTGGAAGTTACAGTAGTAACGTACTAGACATATTATCACTTTTTTTTTTTCAATTCTACCTAACACGTGAAATAAGATTTGTCATGTTGTGGAATTGTGATGTTTTATAATAAATTACTGCATATAGCATAAGCATAATCAGCCTTTTAATGTTCCCACTGCTGGGACTCAGGCCTCCTCTTTCTAGGAGAGGGAATGGGCCGTAATCCACCACTCGGGCCCAGTGCGGGTTGGTCAATGTCACATGTCTTCGAATTTTTGGTTTTAGGACATGTCGGTTTTCTCACGATGTTTTCCTTCACCGTTTTTAGAGCAGTGGTGATGAAGTAAATCACACAAAGTTATGCACCTTATCGCCTGCAATTATCAAAAAATCACAACATTGCAAGTAGCTATTTTTGCACCTGTGTAAAAATACGTTAGCGTATCAAGCCAGATCTAGGTCATTTGACCTTTTGAAATCAACGAAATACCTAATACTTAGTAGGTAGGTACTTACTCGCTAAAATACTCGAAATAGAAAAATTTAAACTATCTATCTAGTAACTACTTAAGGGCCTTTTACACCACTCGATAATCAGACAGTATAAGTCTATTTTTATTTATTTATCTCATCGTTCTGTTTCATTCCTTTACACGACATTGGCGTAAGTTGCTCGTTTTCTTGTGTGACGCTACATAGCTAAGACTGTGAATATCGAGTGATTTAATAGGCCCTTTATTCGGAGACTGTTGCCGTTATTGAAATCGCATGATGTAATCGGCATCAATGCTTAATTCAAGTAGGTACCGTTAATTAGGTACGTTTAAGTAGGTGTGACGTGTTACTACAAGTACAGTAATAATTAATTTAGACACGTGCAATGAAGGAGTGATATTTTTTAATACCTTAAGAGTACGTTAAAAGCATTCAGAATAACAATAATAAAAGAAATTTATTTATTTATTTAAAAATGTATACACTAACGAAACATTGTACAAAGGCGGACTACAATTATTGCCTAATATAATTAATTATGCCTAAGGCATTAGTAATTAATGCAAACTAAAAATAATTAAAATAAGCTGAAAGATGACCAGTCCCAACTGACAGCGCCCGTTCACGAACATGACATAAGCGCTAGGTCCATTCAGCTTAACCATTTTGAAGGGAACCGAATGAGAATGGTTATTTGAGTGAGCACGATACTACACCAGGCCCTGTACCATGACGTTTAAAGTAAGATTGTTTCATTCTTATTTCCAGTGTGGGCTAGACAACCTTTATAGCTCTGTCTCTTACCCACACTAAAATAAGAATGAAACAATTTTACTTTGAACGTTATGGTAACAAAGGCATATCTAGTAAAGGGTTGTGTAAGGTACATACTACAGCATATGCTGTAAGTGCAATAAGTTACAATATGAAATATTAGTTTTAATATATGCGAAACCCGAAACACGAGTCTAGTATTTTTACGTAAAGAATCTATGTACAAAATTACATACCTGTTTCATGCAATATCACAAAGTTATAAGCTTGTTATGTAACCTGGTTCTCCGCACAAATACATGGTCACCGGGTATTCCGGGCGATTGATGGGTTGTTTTCCTGCACCCAACTGTGCCCTGGAGCCTAATGCCCGCTATGACCTGCCGTAAACTGTGTTGTAGTTAGTATACATATATACAAGTTAAACACCACCGGTGTTTAACTTGACTTTTTTAAACATTTTTGGGAAGTAAAAATGTTTCCAAAAGATTGCAAGTAGCGGAGATGAGAATTTTGAGATGGATGTGTGGTGTGACGAGAATTGATAAAGTGAGAAATGAATATATTAGAGGAAGTTTGAAAGTAGCGCCAGTGACTGAAAAGTTGAAGGGGAATCGTTTGTCTTGGTATGGTTATGTAAAGAGGAGAGATGAAACACACGTTACTAAAAGAGTTATGAGTATACATGTGGATGGGTGGAGAGGGAGAGGGAGGCCAAAGAAAAGATGGATGGATTGTGTGAACAGTGATATGAAAGAAAAAGAAGTTAGTGATAGTATGACGGTTGACAGGATAGAATGGAAGAAAAAAAACGTGTTGCGCCGACCCCAAATAAGATGGGACAAGGGCAGGAAGATGATGATGGGAAGTAAAAATGTTTCGCATAAACTAAAAATAATGTTGTATAATGCTAAAGAAATTGAGTTTATTATAATGCAATGTAATTTGACGGCACAGTTGGCGCAGTGGTTAAGCAATTGGCTGCTGCGCTGCTAGCCACGGGTTCGATTCCCGAACGGAATAAATATTTGAATGGTATACAGGCTCTACATATAGTTTTGCTGGGTCTTGTTGGTTGACATGTTTGTGAACGCACCCAAAATACAGGAGTCATTCCTAATGTGGGGCAAAGTTTTTTTTTTCTGTGTTACTGCATGCTGTAAACCGTGTTCCTTCGAGGCCGGTGTTTCCAAGATGCGATGCAGATGTGCGTCGACAGAATGGTTACGCAATTTTTATAACTGTAGGTACTACGTAAGTTCGACAAATGAACTGTACTGCGACTCACCATAATTCGAATGCACGCTTGTGCGACACACTGAAGCTCACGTATTGCACTTGTAATTTATCACATAATGTGAAGCATAGTATCGGTGTACTCAAAAACAGGTAGAGTTATTATTAGAGTCGGAAATAGGTAGTTATTCATGTACTTGCATCGAAATGTCGATATTAAAAAAAAAACATTATATATACATTATTATGGATAAGACCGCCTAATAAATATATTAGGGGAAGTTTGAAAGTGGCGCCAGTGACTGAAAAGTTGAAAGGGATTCGTTTGTTTTGGTATGGTCATGTGAAGAGGAGGGATGAAACGGGGATCCCTTCTTTTCGCATAATGTTCTTTGTCCTAATATACTTCGGCATAACGATTTTGGCACAATTTGTTTTGGCATTATAATACTTCGGCATAATTTTTTTAGGAATACATTTTATGTTGGCATAATCATCTTAAAGACTAATTTGTTTTGGCATAAATTTGGTTCGCTTAACGTTAGTAAGCCTAATGACTATTAGCATAACGTTAGTAGGCCTACCAAACTGATCAAACCAATTTGCTATAATTTCTGTAACAATTAAATAATATTGTTGGTTAAAAATTTAATATGCTGTGCAACAGAAGTTAGTGACAGAACCGAATTACTGCAAAACCGACTCCACGTAGTCTTGTTTGTCCTACCCCTAGAGTGTAATTTAAAATCGCGTAGGCGCGTAGGGGCGAGGCGGCCCGCGGGCTGAGAAGCAATGGTGAGCGAAAGCCGTCTGCGACGATTAGCACGCGCGGGGCTGCCGGAGGCCCGCAGCGCCGGAGCCGTGACAGAAACCCTGCCTGCTGCATGTTGCATGCTCGCTTGAATGCTGCATGCTACATACTTGCTTGCATGCTGCATGCTGCATACTTGCTTGCATGCTGCATGCTGCATACTTGCTTCATGCTTCCTACAGCGAAATAAAAAAATACATACCGAAATATACAGCGAAATATGTTTTAATATCATTTTGCGTAAATTAATTTATGCTTTAGGATATTATGCTTAAAAAAGTTATGCTTTAGGACTTTATGCTTAATAAAATGCTTAATCATTATTATTGTTAGAGAAATTATGCTTAAAAAAATTATGCGTAAGCTGATATGCGTAATTATATTATGCGAAAATATAATTATGCTAAACAAAATTATGCTAAGTTATATTAGGTCTTAAAATTTTATGCAAATGGATAGGGAACCGGATCTTCCCAGGGTTTCTGATTAAATAATAATAAAAAAGATAGATAAGACAAAGATAATAATTAACATACAATTTTTATTAGAATTTTTCATTAAAATTGAAAAATTCTAAAGGTATTTTAAGGTTAACATATTTATACACTCCCTCCTCCTTATCACTAATGCCGGAAGAATTTTTTTGCTATATTTCTGAGTGTCATAAAAAAATCTACTCTTTATAGCATTTAGCATAGCATTTTCGGCCTTATAATGTTCCCACTGCTGGGACTCAGGCCTCCTCTCTACTCTACCTCTACCTACTCTTCTTCTCTCTATCTACTCTTTATAATTCGACCGATTTTAAAGAAAATACAAAATTTTATCAATATCGGTTCAGTAAGCTTGAACCCCAAGAAAGGCCACAGTTCTATTTCACCAATAGAAATACCGATAGATAAGTATACAAGGAAGGTTTGTGTATATAGGGTGTCAGGTAATTAGTGATCGATACTTAAACACGTGATTTTCTTCATGATTACAAACAACTTTCCCAAAGAAACTTTTTTATAATTACTCATTAGTTTTATGACAATAACCAAACAGCTGTTTGAAATACGCGTGCGCGCGCCTGCTACCGCTCAGCTGGTAGCCGCGTAAGGCCTCATTTACGGAGACGCGGGGCGACTCGCGTCGCGTGTGGCGTGGCGTCTCGCGGCGCGTCGGACGTTTTTTCTGTTTACGGTGGGGCGGCGCGTGAAGCGGCACGCATCATCGCACGCTTAAACACAAACTTATAGCAATATACGACCATGTTCATAGAGAAGCGAGACGGGAAGCGTGGCGGTGCCCGCCGCGGCGCCCGCGGCGAATCCTCTAGCGTGTAGCGAAGCACGCGGCGGGCATTGCGGCGGCGCACGCTCGCCTCGATCAAATCGACTAGTTTTATGTTGGCGAGAGATGGGAGCGCACGTGTTGCAACTTGCAGCATGAATGAAGAAAAATTGGAACGTGCGCCGCCGCGATAAACGCCGCGTGGGACGCGTCGGTGCCATCCGCGGGCTCGGCCGCAAAAAACGCCCTAATTCAAACAAACGCGTCTAAAATCGCTTCTCCGTAAACGCACTCATACAACGCCATATATTTGAATTCAGTGCGGGCCGCGCCGCTCAACGCAACGCGCGACGCCCTGCGTCTCCGTAAATGAGGGCTAACAGATAGTGACAGACCCACGCAGCTTACTAGTCACCTTAATTTTTTTTTAAAGTTATATTCTAAAACTATCACACAACGCCATCTAGTCTTAAATTAAGCAGTATGATTACTAGACAACTGATAAACATACTTAAATATTTCTAATTACATACATATTATAGATAAATTACACCCAGACACAGAACAAATGATCGTGCTCATCACACAAACATTTGTCATGGGTGGGAATTGAACCAAAACCTCCGGCTTAGCAGTCAGGGCCACTAACCACTAGGCCAACAGGCCAGTCAAGTTTAATTTAAACAAAGCCGGGGCAGGTCAATAGTACGGCATACATTTTGATAAGGTCAAAATTAGACGTAAGTTTGATGATGATTTCTATCGAGATTTGTTTAACTGAACGTGTTTTGAAATGTCGTTGTGCGGTTTTGTTTGTTGTTAGACAATTTTATCTATGAGATGTCTTGTCTCAAGTGTGCGCGTCTTCATAATAATATGTTTTCTAAAGCAATAGTATGTCTTAAAACTGTCTTGTCTCAAGTGTGCGGTCAGCCTTAGATATATTCGGTTTCGGAGCAGTGGTGGCCGAGTGAGCAGTGGTGGCCGAGTGGTAACGGCCCCGACTTATAAGTTCTAGGTCGCGGGTTCAAACCCAGCCAGGCGCATTACTTTGTGTAGTTTATTTCATCACCACTGCTCTCAAAACGGTGAAGGAAAACATCGTGAGGAAACCGGCATGTCCTAGAACCAAAAATTCGAAGACATGTGACATCCACCAACCCGCACTGGGCCGGCGTGGTAGATTACGGCCCATTCCCTCTCCTAGAGAGGAGGCCTGAGTCCCAACAGTGGGAACATTATAAGGCCGATTAAGCTAAGCTAAGATATATTCGGTTCGGTAAGAACATAACCGAATATTATTCGGTATTCGGTTATTCGGTGAAACCACTATTCGGCGCATCTCTAATGACGATCCAATGTAAGTACTAAAAATAGGTGCAATTAGGTGCGGCCCAAAACTTTAGTGTAGTAAAAATGTGTTCAAATGTAATGCTTTTGGCTAAATTCTTTTAAGTGGTACAATATTTTCTGTAACTAAAGTTAACTACATATTTCAGGCAAAAAATATATTGGAAAAATATGTTCATCGTAATTTTTTTTTTTTTTGAGATTGTTTGAACCAAAAAGTACTTTTAAATATCATGTCATAATTTTGGGTTGCTGGGATGTCATTTTAAGATTTGATAAGTATTTTGGGCCGGAATGTCTAAATATTTTTGTCATTAAATTAGGTCGTTGGGCCTTACACCGTCTAAAAAATACAGTTTTAGGTTTTTAGACACATCTCAAAGCTTATGATTGTAAAAACAAAACAAATAAGTACAATTTAAAAATCCTACATAAAAGTTCTCAGAACTGGCAGCAGTAAGGAACTCTTGAAAATAAAAGACGAATGACGTTGGTCACGCGAGCTCGGCTCGGAGTGAGGCACTGGCTTACACCGGCAGGTAGGCGGGAGATATTATCGGGGACCTACATATTGGTGCAGCTAAGATATGGCTTCAATTTTCAACAGGCTTTATAGAAACTTGAGGAGCTCGTGGCTATGTCACAACAGTCGCCCTAAGATTGTCCAACCCGAGATACATTTCTATACAACCGCTCTTACGTAATTATGACGTTGTTACAAATCTTTTTCTAGATATTTGGGAAACACAGATATCTTGCGGATATTATCTAGGTATCTATTGAGTTCAAAAAATGTATGTAAAACTAATTCACATTAAAGACCCTTGAAAATATGCTATTTTGCGTGAAGATTTGGTCCTTCATAATGTAATCATAAATTAAAAAAGTGAAGCAATCATATCCAAAGGAACCTTGCATTTTTAATAGATATTCCGAATAATGACTCCTTTTTCTAAATAATTGTACGGTTTAAAAAAAAACCGTATTTCCTGGAACAAGTTTTGGTAAATATTCGAGTGAATGACGTAATTAGGTACTGAATTCCAACATTCACTCGAATAATGCAAGGTTCCTATAGATATCTATAGGAACCTTGCATTTTTAATAGATATTCCGAATAATGACTCCTTTTTCTAAATTATTTTACGGTTTAAAAAAAAACCGTATTTCCTGGAACAAGTTTTGGTAAATATTCGAGTGAATGACGGAATTAGGTACTGAATTTCGCCGGCGCCGGCTTTCAAAACAGCTCATGGGTGCTCATGCTCATATGATGGACTCGAAAAAGCAAAGAAGTGTGATGATCGACCGACAAATAAATAAATGTCCTACTTACATACTGCGTACTTAATTACTAATTATGTTAGATAAAAATATAAAATAAAACCATTATATAAAAATTAAACCAGTTTTTACTATCAAGAAATATTGTAATTTATACGTAACCCTGTTTCTTGATGTCTATTCTCAGGGGTGCTCGGCATCCACTGTTTATTTCTCATGCTGTGCGCTGTGCTTGCGCCCCTGAGCACCCACGGAGTCGGCGCCCCTGATGCCAACAGAGCGTTCAGACGTTGTTTTACTTTTTTCACGATGCCTCTTTATCAAACATTGCGTTGAATGAAACAACAAGATTTTAAACCATGGTCACGAGGAGGGAAGGGCTCTTCTGCCGAGGTTGATCGGTGCTGCGGACACCATCTTAACACATGGAGTTTATGCCCGAATGCCTCGGAAAGCACGTTAAGGCCTTGGTCCTGGCTGTCATTTGTAGATCTTTGAAAGTCGTTACGAATATTCAAAAGCCAGGAAAACAGTTTTTTTTTTAAGAACTGGTGCTATTGATTTACAAGCAGCAGGGAGCCTAGATATAGACTCCGTGTGGTACACCTTAGTGGACTTATATATAAAGTTGCAGAGCTTGTTGTCAAAAGTCTTTAAAAAATGGGGTTAGGCGTATTCCATGTAGGATAAATGGTCAATATCCATCTGCCTAACAAGATGGAAACATTGTTCGTGTGTATTTTTAAAGCATTTCTGTTTCACGCCAGAATTTATATAGGAAGGTGAATTAAAATAAGACTAAATACATTTTCGGCATTTATAAACTTTTCAGATAGGTATGCTAGCAATTGAAAACTAATTAAGAATGCTTAGATTATATAATATAACTAGCTTTTGCCCGCGGCTTCGCTCCCGTCTATATTCTACTACTCTACCCTACTCTACCCTACTCTACCCAACTCTACCCTACTCTACCCAATTCTACCCTACTCTACCCTACTCTACCCTACTCTATCCTACTCTACCCTACTCTACCCTACTCTACCCTACTCTACCCTACTCTACCCTACTCCCTCCCCACCAATTTTCAGCAAAATCGGTTGAGCAGTTCTTGAGTTATAAATAGTGTAACTAACACGACTTTCTTTTATATATATAAGATATCAACAATTTCAATAATTATATCTATGTGCTTATTAAAAAGTTTTCAGTTCCGTACTAGATAACTATTTCTTATCTGATTGATTATTCAGTAAAAATCTGACGCTCTCTCGCTTCAGCCAGAGCGGGAGAGTTTATTGATTTTCTGCCCAATAAAAACGTATCTTAAGAGCTAATAAGTTTTATTGTTTGCGTAAATATTTATTATTGCGTATATATTTCTTACATTATTACTTCGAATTTAAATATGTAAGTATACTAAACGACTAATCGAACCAATGTTAATTCAAAGTAGGTACGTACTTATACTAGAAATTGCTTAACCTAAAGTACCAATACCTTTGATCTGTCACACACATAGTAGTTAGACCTGGGAACGGCTGAAGGCCAAAGAAATTAGCAAAAAGCAAATTATACAATGAGTTAATGACAAGAAACCAGAGCGCACGCTAGGTCGGCAAAAAACAGAAAAAAAAAACCGCCATAATCCAAAGGCATTCAGCCTTTGTTACAAATTCTATCGCCTGAAATTAAAAACATATTAAAATGAAATAATTTCCATAATTTCCGTAAACATCGTAGGAAACTACGTGGATCTAATTATGCGGATGAGTCAGTGAACGTAAAACGCTATGATTTGTGGTCTGGCGGCCATATTGTCGCGTGATCACGAATGTATTTTCCCTCCAAAAAGTTATTAGCTCGTCTTCGATGCACGCTAGACACTGCCTGTCGCGTAGTTCGGGAGATAGAGGGTGGATTTTATTTTTCATCGGAGAAAACGCTTTAGGTACCTATTGAGCTTTCAGAATATAGGTGTTTAACATCTACTGTAGTTTAGGGATTGGTAATTCATACTTTCTTATCCTATAAAGTGATGTTTTTGATTAAAGCGCATCTCATAACCAAAGTTTGGCTTCATCAACAGAAAGTTTAACTCAGTTAAATGCTTAACTGAATTAACGTTAACTTTTGTCGAATCATAAAAATGAGACTATTACTCATGTAGGCATGACAAAGATCTATGAAATGCATTTAAAAATATATTCATTCCTAAAAGGTTTTGATTCACTCGTATTTCCACAAGCAAAACTTATAGCGCCACAATTTTCCATGTAAGCTCCTTGCCTATGCATCCTGAAGAAAAACTTTTCCATCGATACGAAACAGACACGGCCATTATTCCCGCGCGTGCGAAGGGGACAAAACACAGGAAGGAGCAAAAAGTTCTTATTCCAAAACTCATTCCTTTTTCGACAACCTTGTCTATTGGCGGCAGCGCGCGCCCGCGATGCCTGCCATTTTGGAAAATTTGAATTTATAGGTTCTTTATCGTGTCAGTTTACTTGTACTGCAAAATATCAGTTTTAATACCTTTCCTGTTGGCATAAATTTCGCGTTGTTTTGAATATAAATTGCTATAGATTTCGATAGTTGGCGTGTTGGTGATAGTATGGGTTCGACAAGTTACGTCAGCAAGCCCAAATCGACGGGCTACCGAGTGAAAAGCGGCTCCAGTGCAGGCTCTGATAAGGAAATGAACGGGAAGCTGAAGCGCACTAAAATTCGGCAAGTACAAGTGACCTTATAAAGAGCTTTTTGAGTCAAAATAGAAGCCTGTGGTATTGTTAGAAAAGTTAAGTATAGTAAGGAAAATGGAGGAAAGGATAAAAGTTTTGAAAAAAAAACTTTAGTTTCCGGTACGTAGTTTATATTAGAATCGATCATTTTAAAAATTTATGTAGGAATAAAATAGATGCTTTTTTATTGTGGTTAGATTTTGATTAGGAAAGATCGTGAAAAGGTGTGCTAAACGGGTTTGTTTTGTGGCATATTTTTCCAGTTACCAACTCTTAAAATTCAAGATAACAATTTACAGCATTACACCGCTTAATTTTTTTTTTATTGGTATGTTTTAAATGAAAAGCCTTTTCAAAATTATTTAACCTCACAGTAACTTTATGTATTATACTCGTAACTTGAATAAAGTTCATCACACACAAAAAACACCAATTTGTGATTCCTGCAACCGGGCTCAAAAAAATAGGGCGCTCAATTTGATGCAAAATAAATATAATTTATCATTTACTGAGATCCAAAACCACGAATACTAATAAGACTGCAGAGCGATGTGCGCAAAAATTTATATCATGTTAATAATAATAGGCGTGTGTAGGTAACTCTTTACAGAACCGACTCACTGTTCCGAAACATTGTGGTGTTCCGATAGATTGGAACATCAGTAATGTTTTAAATGCATCATTTGGAACAATTGGAACACTGAAACACTCTTTACTTTAAGTAACCCGCAGACTTTTTAAAATTCAAAACCCTAAAAACATTTGCTTTAAATTATTCTCAAATCAAAATTCAATTAAATAAAACTTTTAGTGTATATGACGCAACGTAACAGATCACGATTCATAACAGTCAGTGTCTATATCTTTTGAGCTGTTGTTCCAAATGTTCCGTTTGTATCTTATGAGTCGACGTTTCAAATGTTCCGTTTGTATCTTGTGAGTCGATGTTTCAAATGTTCCGTTTGTATCTTTTGAGCCGTTGTTCCAAATGTTCCATTTGTATCTTGTGAGCCGATGTTTCAAACGTTCCGTTTGTATCTTTGGAGCCGTTGTTTCAAATTTTCCGTTTGTATCTTGCGAACCGATGTTTTAAATGTTCCGTTTGTATCTTTTGAGCCGATGTTCCAAATGTTCCAAATGATACATATCATTGATTCGAAACATTTCAGTGATTCAAATGCAAACGTTCTAATCGCAAAGATGACACACTTTTCCCACGCCTAAATAGTAACCTCTGTGATGACATAATTACACAAAGTAATGCTTCTGCTTGGATGGGTTTTCTGCTGGGCCACCAGTGCTCTATGCATAGGCGTTTTGTAAGGCGGTCATCGATATGACCGCCTTACAAAACGGCATTTTCATGAGAGAGATATTTGTTACAAAAATGTTATTTCGTTTCCTTTCAATCAATTTTGATTTTGTTTTCACATGGCAATTACCTACTATTAAATTATTTGCATATATATTGATTTAAATAATTAGACAAAAAACAAAACACAAAAATAGATAACATATATTTTTTTAGTCATACATTGTATTCCTAAATAGCTACTCTTAATGAAGGGCCTATTATACTACGCGATATTCAGCACACGATTTTCAGACTGTCTTACTTTTTGTTCCGAGTAAGACCGATCTAACCCTTATTACACTACGCGACATCGACTAAGACTGTCTGAATATCGAGTGGTGTAATAGGCCCTTTATGGCTGGCTATATTCCGGCCATATATATTCAGCTTGCATTTTTTCTTTCTTTTCTTTGTTTACAAAACGTTACCCCACATTAGGAATTACTCCTGTATCGTGAGTGCGTTCACAAACATGTAAACACACTTATACAAGACTGGAACACCTATCTGTAGGCCATATAAATATTTGTTGGCCATATAGACCCGTGACACGTAGCACAGCAGCCGATCTCTCAACCACTGAGCCAACGGCGCCAACCGTGCCGTCTAGTGTATATGTGGCCATTCAAGTATTACGTAAGCAGATTTTTTGCAAATAAGAACCCCCCCTCCCCCTCGTCAGCAAAAGTAAGCAAAGCCCTCACCCCCCCCCCCCCCCCCCCATGCTTACGTAAACATTGGTACGTGCATTTGTCAATGTGTTAGTTCGGTTATTAATTTGCGGGGTGCCAGCTGAAAATCAGCGCTGGGTGTCTGACGCCCAGCAATTGCTGAGTTGGCGACCCTTTCGGTTCGGGCACGCTCAGCGCAACTATATTGTAAATCTGTACTTTTTTTGTGTTGTTGCCTTATTGTATTGCCTGCATCGAATAAATACTATTCTATTCTATTTGTGAGCAGTAGTAAGTCTAGAAAAAAGGAATACTTGAAATGAAGAAAAAAAAAACATTTAATTTAAAATTGTGACATTTTAATTCAAATTAACAGGTCTCAGTTCATGACACACTAAGTCTTCATTGACATTAGATGTAAGCTGCATAATGATGTGTGTCTGCTCACTGTCTTGTGATTTTGAAACATCGACCTTATTTTCTCAAAAAACTGAAAAAAAATTGCAGTGCTGACGTAATCACCAGCTAGACCCCCATCCCCTATGTCATCAAAAATAAGCAAAGCAAAGACCTCACCCCCCTGTAGTGCTTACGTAATACTTGAATGGCCCCTATACGGAAAATCTTTAAATAACTGCCCGAGCCGGGAACGAACCCGCTGTACCTCGCGCAGCAGTCCATAGGTATAAAGGACTACTGCGCGAAGCATATACCTATACCACGCGATACCAATATCAAGCCGAATCCTGTAAGGGGTTTTTTTTTTATTGGGTTGGAAAATCATCTTATAACAAATCCCGCTCTTAGGCGGAGCTAGAGATAGTGTCAAACTTTTACTGACTAAAAACCCACTCCTGTTCCTTCGTTGCCTTCGTCCTAGGGCCCCGGGTATCGCTTTCACACTACCTGTGGCCCCAGTAGGTTTCGACCCTGCTGGGCCCCTACGATTTGCTGACATCTTCAGGCGCACGTGGAACAGTACGCACCGTCGACGACTTGGGCTCGGTCCGGACGGTTACCGGACGGTCGAACGGCGAGCCACCCATTGCTCGCCTTCCGCAAGCCCGCGCCTACGGTGCCCGGAAATCCTGTAATTGGGCCCTATATAAAGATATGTATATATGTATCTACATTGCAGGAATCGATTGTTTTAGTACTATTGGTTGTTTAAAGTTCTTTACATACCTGTATTATGACATTAAGTCCGCCTTTGTACAATGTTTCATTAGGACATAAAGTTTTAATAAATAAATAACGCTTCCCAGCTCTAGGGGAAGCGAGAGGTAGTATCAGACTTTTACCTGACTAAAACCCGCCTGTGTTTCTTCAGATTGCCTTTTACGTTCCAGAGCCGCGGTAACTCTTTCGAACATTCCCGAGCCCTTACAGACATCAATCCTACTGGGCCCTTTCAGTTTAGCTGACTTCTCTTTGATGTATGAACACAACGCGCCGTGGACTCGGGCTTGGTCCTTGCCGGACGGCCGGAAGGCGAGCTATCCATTGCTCGTCGTCCACAAACTTGCGCCTACGGTGGCCGAAACTTACCTGGCGACTACCGACGACCGAGGCGTCTCCTGCAGTATGATGATACATACTAATAATCAAAAACTAATTTAGCCTATCGAATCTACACGAAGAAAAATCGATTGCAAGTCCCCCGCATTCGTCGCGAAGCATATGTTTACCACAACAACCGTTCCCATGGCAACCGCGTTGTTTAATCGATACGGTTTCAAATGTCCCCGCACTCGGCAACCGGGCGCAATGCGCAACACTAGTTTCAACTTCCATATTTGATTTTTATTTTTCCTTTTTTTATTTTCGAAATTTTATAATGTTTTGTTTGTGTATAGTTAAGTTTGATTAGTTGTTTTAATTATGTATTATACGAATTATTTGAACAGGCGGCCTAGTAAGATGAATGAGTATGGGTTGAAGAGAATTCCGGATTACACTGAGTTGGCTTACAAAGAGGCGGTGTCGAAGCTTCGGTACTTCTTGTCGGGGAATTACGCGCCAAGTGTAAGTTGAATTTATTTTTATTACCAAATCTATACATTTATTGTTTGAATAGTTAGTGAGTCTGTGTATGTTTGTTACTTTTTCATGCTCGAATGGCTGAACGGATTTCGATGAAACTTGGTACACGGGTAGATCATCTCTTAAATAGCATATAAGGTTTTTTATCCCAGGAGTATGTTCACTTGGGATACATTTTTACTTATTTCAAATTTCAAGTTTGTAGGTTTTATAGTTTCTGAGATTTCGTGATTAATCAGTGAGTGGTATTTCGCTTTTATAAATATAGATTAGTGTAATAGTTTTTTTTTCCTTGCCGAAGAAAAATTAAATAAAACAAATATATTATTGACTAGCTTTTGCCCGCGACTTCGTCCGCGTAGAAGTCGAAAATGGTTTTATTAGGTTGTTTGAGTGTGATAGTCCATTGAATTGTATGGCGGGCGATATTGTATCTTAAGTTAAAATATTATAGTATCTTAGCCGTGTGCAGCGCCCCTTAGTGAACTCCACTGCGGGTGACGTAACCTACGACAAACTTATTATTTGCGGTTGGTACAGTAATCGGGTCTAGGAATCGAACCGCAAAATTAAGTTTGTTTTTTATTGTATATACTTTGTCGGGATAAAAAGTACCCAGCGTGGTGCCCAGGATATTAAAGAATAATTATACCAAGTTTCATCGTAATCGAACCGGTAGTTTTTGCATGATGCCTGAAAAAACAGACAGACAGACAAAAATTTTTTTAATCACATTTTCGGGTTCGGTGTCGGTCTAGTAACACCATGCCATTTATTTTTTTGATATTTTCAATGTACAGAATTTTCACTTTTACAGATTTATTATAAGTATAGATTATTAAAATTATCGAAAGAAGAAAAAAATACTGTAGATTAAGCACAAGAAATAAAACATTTAATACCAAAAATAAAACTCTTAGGTACGTAGCTACGGCGGTTCAGCTTCAGTGAAGAACTTGGACGAATCAGACGGCGATGTGGACAAAAAGTACACCAGCTCCTACACCCTGGCTGAGTACAAACCTCGGCCACGATTAACTACTAAATATACTACCCTGTATGCAGACAGCTTGAACAACTACACCCCGCAACATACTACACCCACTGGTAAGACATTGTGAAGTAGGTACATATATTTCTAACCAACATATATTATAAGCAATGATGAGTACAAGCCACGGCCACTATTCTCAGCTAAATATAGTATTCTGTATGCAGACACCTTGAAAAACTTCACCCCGCAACATACTACATCCTCTGGTAAGTTATTGTGAAGTATACTTCATAAACAACGACTGAATACAAGTCACGACCGTGAGTTACTGCTAATTACAGTTCCTGTATGCAGACAGCTTGAACAACTACACCCCGCAACATACTACACCCACTGGTAAGATATTGTGAAGCAAGTACATATATTTCTAACCAACATATATTATAAGCAATGATGAGTACAAGCCACGGCCACTATTCTCAGCTAAATATAGTATTCTGTATGCAGACACCTTGAAAAACTTCACCCCGCAACATACTACATCCTCTGGTAAGTTATTGTGAAGTATACTTCATAAACAACGACTGAATGCAAGTCACGACCGTGACTTACAGCTAAACACAGCTCCCTGTATGCAGACAGCTTGAACAATTACACCCCGCAACATACTACACCCACTAGTAAGTTATTGTGAAATATACTTCATAACCAACGGCTGAATACAAGTCACGACCGTGACTTACTGCCAAATACAGCTCCCTGTATGCAGACAGCTTAAACAGCTACACCCCACAACATACTACATCCTCTGGTAAGTTATTGTGAAGTATACTTCATAAGCAACTGCTGAATACAAGTCACGACCCTGACTTACCTCTAAATACCGCTCCCTGTATGCAGACAGCTTGAACAGCTACACCCCGCAACATACTACATCCTCTGGTAAGTTATTGTGAAGTATACTTCATAACCAACGGCTGAATACAAGTCACGACCGTGACTTACTGCTAAATACAGGGAGCTGAATGCAGACAGCTTAAACAGCTACACCCCGCAACATACTACATCATCTGGTAAGTCATTGTGAAGTATACTTCATAAGTAATGGCTGAATACAAGCCTCGGCCACGATTAACTATTAAATACACCACCCTGTATGAAGACAGCTTGTACAACTTCACTCACACTTATTGAGTCCTATGCTCCAATGATGAAGAGAGAAGAAGGAGGTGATCCCAAGATCGCCTTCTAGTCTGAGAGGATGCAGGCTGAATATTAGTATTTTACATGGAGTAACTGCCTATCCGACCTCCAAACCTCAGAATTGGTTAAACATATAATAAGACTCACACAGAGTCTCAACTTACACGCCCATTGGTGAGGGGCATTCAAGTATTACGTAAGCACTACAGCTCCCTATCCAAATTACGATCGTTTCGTTTGCGTCGAACGCATCAAGTAGGCCACGCCTGTGATGCCTTTGTTCTGACGTCATCTCAACGCTCAGTCACGTGGTCAGAAAACGATCGTAACTTGGCTAGGGGGGCAGGGGGGTCGGGAGTCTTTGCTTTGCTTATTTTTGAAAACATGGGGGGATGGTGATTACGTCAGCAGTGCAAATTTTATTTACTTTTTTAAGAGAACGATATCGATGTTTCAATATCAAAAGAAAGTGAGCCGACACACATCATTAGGCAGCATACATCTAATGTCATTGAAGACGTAGTGTCATAGATTAGTGTGTCATGGACTGAGAACTGTTATTTTAAATTAATAATGCCAAAATTTAAATTAACTTTGTTTTTCTCTTTTATTTCAAGTATTCCTTTTTTTAGACTTACAACTACTGCTCATAAATTAATAACCAAACTAACAAATTGACAAATGCACGTACCAATGTTTACGTAAGTATGGGGGGGGGGGGGGTGAGGGCTGTGCTTACTTTTGCTGACGAGGGGAGGGGGGTCACTTATACATACTTGAACGGCCCATATGTTCTTGTTAACCGTAGTTCTTTATCGATGGTTGAAAATAAATCATGAACTGAACGAAGTCAGTCACTTATTGTAAAAAAGAAAACGAGAAAGAAGAGTCTCCTGTGGATGGAACGAACGTTGATACAAGTGAACTAAAGACCTAGCTTACGCACATAACCAAGATCATCCTGCTTCCGTGAGATAGATCAACTACATATATGTAATATTGCTGGAGCTATTTTATGGTTTTTATGTTACTATTGGACTTGTTTGACATAAATGAGCATGGCAGATGAGATTCGAAGACATGTGACATTCACCAATCCGCACTGGGCCCGCGTGGTGAATTACGGCCCATTCCCTCTCCTAGACAGGAGGCCTGAGTCCCAACAGTGGGAACATTAAAAGGCTGATTATGCTTATGCTATGCTTAGATGAGAGTTTGTCATGCTCACTCAAATGACTCACTGATGGTGGCGCGTGTGTTGGATCATTCGGTTCCCTTCAAAATGGTTGCGCTGAGTGGTGCTAATATTAGCGTCATGTCCGGGAACGGGCGTTGTCAGTTGAGAATGGTCATCTCTTAGCTGCCAGTTGTTATTTTAATATCTTTATTTAGTTTTTATTTTTACTTTATTTGCATTGTTCTCACATGATAGCGACAAGAAACATGTAACAGAGATATTTGTAATTACAAAACATGATTGAAAAGAGTGTCCATGGAGTTTCTTGCACATTCTTCTCCATAGAGATCTACGCTTTGGAATGTGCAATTAGCATCATTTTTTTTTCTGACTGACTGACTTCTTGACATTTCAAAAGTGCCTGTAAATGGTTTATTTGAAATAAAATGCTTTTGATTTGATTGATTTGTACCTAGCGACTTTTCCACTATCCAGATTACAAAACAGCGGCGCCTGCTCCGACCTCTGCGGCGGCCACTGCAGGCGATCTGACGGGAGGCACCAATCCTGACGTCATCAACTTCATACAGAAGCAGGAGGAGTATATCGAACAGCTGGAGAGAGAGAGCCAGTACTGTCGGGTAAGTAGATCTTTTTTTGAGACTGTTGTACGCTGCAGGGCAAAGGTCTCCTTTCCTTTCTTCCACTTTTGTCTATCTTTAGCTACATCTACATCAGCCATTCCTTTAGGTAGGACTCTATCTAGTCACGCCATCTCCTTCTGGGCCTTCCTCGTCCTTGATATAGGAATTAGATTATTAAGACAAATATATTTAGGTATATATTATAAACTTTATTGTATCTCAAAATGTGAATAGGATCAAGTCTTATCGATTACTATTTTGATTTACTTTTGGAAAATTGATTACATTTTTAAAATTGTTTTTAGCTTATTTAAATATACAGAAATACTTTGTATGCCATGAAATAAAAAAATATAGCTTTATTTTCTTCTATATAATTGTTCTTTACTTAATGAGTAGGTACGTTATAATTAACTAATGTTAGTTTAGTTTGTTTTTTAATTTCTAATCTATAACCGTTGGTTAGTTTAGTCTGTACAAGGAGCTGGCTATAGTCACTTCATCTCTTTTGTGGTCTGCCTTGTCTGCGCTCTTTGTCCAGCGCGCCAGTTAGTGGTGATTGTCTTCCACGTTTCATCTGATGCTCGTTGCGTCTATCCCATTTCCATTTCAAGCCAATCAATTTCTTTGCTATGTCTTTGCCTTACTTTTACTTCGCTTGTAGCGCTCATTACTTTGTCCTTGCTGAGGCCGTTGCTACTGGGTCACTAATACGTACCATCATTATCTTACTGTCATTGTCCCATGTTACTTGGACTCAGTGCATCACATTTTTTTCCTTTCATGTTATGTTATGTTATGTCTGAGTATGCTTTCCGCACTTAGTCCTATGCGGGCCATTGAACGTGGGCCATGGCGGCCATAACCTTAGGTGGGCTTTTTTCCCTTCCGTTTTACCATAAATCTCCTTTTCTTTTTTATCACTCCTCACACAATCATTTCATCTTTTCTTTGGCTTCCTTCTCCAGTCAACCACATGTATACTACATCGCTGCTGAGTATCTACGCTACTGTAGCTCTGTATTTCCTATAGTTGGGTGATGTAGATAAAAGCACCCATTACAACACGCCATATCAAGGACTGCAAATAAAATAGATAGGAAGGTAGATACTGGGTGGGTTTTAATCCACGGTTTATCGCAATCAATCATTTTTGTCTGAAAGCCTTCGTCACTTTCATAATTTTATCGAATTCCTATTGATTGTATGAAAACTAATTTTACGTAGCGTATGGTACGTTATTCTTTTCTATCTACAATCGATCACTACAAAATAGTGTATCAGAAGCGTATTTTGTCCACTCTCTCACGCAAATTATAAAAACGAAAATATAATTTATGACAATTTAGTAAAATATTCTGACTGTACATGTATATTTTGAGTAATATTATAAGGCCCAAGAGGGCGGGGGGTTGGGTTGTTGGCCTATGTCCAACAATGGACGTCTTTCGGATGAAATGATGATGATGATGATTGTAAGGTACGAACTTTTCTTCAGGATGAACTAAACAACCTTCTCGGCAAAGTAAAAGAAGTCATCTCAGAGAATGAACACCTCCACGAAGCACAGAAGAACAAATTGATCTCACGCATGTTCCATTCTTACAACGGCTCCGAAAGTGATGAACTAGATGAGTTGGGTGACAGTACTGGACTGGATAGTGACAACAAGGTAGGTATATTTGTAGTAGATTTTGTAGGCACCGTCATCAACAAGCTAATATATAGGATGAATGGGGTAAGGAGATAGTATTAGATTAGATAGTGATGACAAGGAGGAAATCAGAGAACCTTCTGTTCAGTGACATCCCAATAGCTATAGAAGAAAAAGCTAATCTCGCGTATATTCCACTCTTGCAACGGCTCTGAGAGTAATCGGAGGAGGTAGGAGATAGTCCGGGACTGGATAGTGATAACAAGGCAGGTATAACAGTATTAGTGGCATTTATACGAGACCACAGGTAGGAGGCTCATAACAATAATAACACAACGGTTCTACTAAACGAACTGGAGGATGATACTGGAATTCATCAGCAATAAAAAAGTAGGAAAAACATTGCTAGTGTCTTCTAGAGGCTTAGAAAAACAAGCTGATCTTGAGTATGTTCTACTCGTACAATGGCTCTGTGAGAGATAAACAAGACGACTGTAGTGATAGTACTGGATGGATATTGATAATACCTACCATTCTATAAGTATATCGAAGTAGAATCAACAGTGAACATTTTTAATTAAATAATGGTTGATCGAAGAAACGGAGTTTATTCGCGTTAAGAAAACAGTGACTCATCAGTGCAACTGTTTTCGTACTGGAAAAAAAACCATTTATTTTAAAACAAACTTTTTATTACACATTATTGTCAAATATACTCATTACGTAATTATTTATTTAATTTAATCATAATTATCGGAACTTTCAATTTTATTTTTACGAATAGGTGAGGTACTAATTTTTAAAATCGACAAAAAACGCGTCTAAACTGTCTGAATGGCAATTAGATCATAGTAAATATACCTACTATTGGAAGTATAGATATTATTGTGAAAAGTCTGACCACAGAAGTCGTTACATATTGCAGAAGGAAACCTGATAGTAAATACCTATTAAATATTCTAATAGTCCAATGCAAAACTTAATATACTCATGACTCGACGATAGAAAACTTGCAATAATGAAAATATCTGTATAGCAGGGAAACGACGAAACAGATGTCATCTTAATTATAGTTGAGTTAAAATCCCTATCTTTGTTTTTCCTTTGTTTCTGAACAGACAACTCCACTAAAAGCCCGCAAGTCTGCAAAATCTCGTTCCACCAGGCTGGAAGGACCGAACATTGTGTTTGAGTCCCGCATCGCTGAATTGGAAGCACAGCTCACACAGTCCAAGATTGACCTTAAGAAGGTTCAGGTAAGGTTTAATTCAAGTATATTTTGTTTCTAGACAAGAAACATTGTCTGCTCATGGTGTAAGGATCCGAATATAAAGAGTTCAGTTCATTGAAGAGGCAGGTCCATTTTAAGAATCATGACTTCATCGGCATTGTGAGGCCTTATCATGATGTGTTAAAATGTCAAGCGTGCGAGCGAGAAAGAGGGATGACAATACACCCTATATGGATCCAACTCTTTAACAGTTCAGTTTAGGTCGTCAAATCGATCGCGTTAAGAGATCATGGTAGGGCTTCTGGTACTCAGATGCAGTTGGGTTGATTCTCTATTTCTATATTCATATTTTCTTTTCTAGGAAGAGAATAATGAAAACAAGCGCAAATTGGCCTCTGGGCTTGTTGACTCAACTTGCCTCGATGGCTTCAAGCGCCAGATCGATAATCTGCAGAGGTATGTAATGTCTGTTGCTAAGTTTAAGGATGGTTCAATTACATATATATAGTAACATAATATAGTAAAGATAGTAACTAATATTTTACTTAAATAATATTTGTATGCCACTTTGTGGTAGAACACAGAGACACTAACAAATTTGTAAGAATTAAATTGTATCTGTGTACACAAATTAACATTTTGTATTTGTACATATAAAATTCAAAGCCTTGTCGCGTTTATTTAAAAGATCTGTGAATTGACAACATGAAAAGCGTTGTCTTGTTTAAAGAATTTGAATTAAGAATCTGTAGAATTCAGAACTAGTTAAATAGTTCTCATAAATTAGGAAATTCCATCCCAGTCATCTGCCAGTATCAATCAAATTAAATGTGCACACACTTGTAATGTAAGTTTTTCAAATATTTTTTGCCACTACTCAATTTTTATCTCAATTTTAATGATCTACTATCAAATTAGTTTTCTTTACTCCATCAGGGACAAATCAGCTCTGGAGGCACAAATTTCAAAGCTGAAGCTAAGCTTAGAACAGCGTGACGATGATGGACGGTACAAACGAGGTTCTGATGCTGTGGAAAACCAGCTCCGGGAGGAACGTAATAACTTGGAGGCTGAAATACGCCGAATGAAGGTAGGTCTAAGTAACAGTGATAAAAACGATAAAAATATATGTACCTGCTAGTGGCCTTTGTGGAATAAGTACTTCCCCCTGGTCATCATCATCGTTTCAACCGAAAGACGTCCACTGTTGGGCATAGGCCTCCCACAAGTGTCGCCTCAATGATCGGTCCTGTGCGTCTCGCATCCATAGGATTCCCGCGACCCTCACCAGGTCATCGGTTCACCTTTTGGGAAGCCTTCCAACGTTGCGTCTTCCGGTACGCCATTCCAGAACCTTTCGTCCTCATCGACCATCTGTTCTGCGAACAATGTGCCCTGCCCACTGCCACTTAAGTTTGGCGATTCTTTGGGCTTTGACCTTGGTTCTCCTGCGGATATCTTCATTGCTGATGTGATCACGCAGAGAAACTCCGAGCATAGCCCTTTCCCTTCGAGTGACTTTAAGCCTTCTGATGAGGCCCATTATAAGCGACCACGGCAACACACACTGGTCATAGACTTTCGTCTTGAGAAACTGTGGTATATTGGACGAGAAGACACCGCGCAGCTTCCCTAACGCTACCCAGCCGAGTGGGATTCGACAATTGACCTCTTTCCCGAAGTTAGACCTTCCCAACTGGACCGTCTGTTCCAGTTAAACGTAGTCAGTCGTCCCCTGGTGTAAATTAATTATAGCCTACTAGTTTTTGCCACCGATTTTATTCATGTGAATATCGCTAGCGGACGCGAATTCGAAGCCAGATAAAAAGTAGCCTATGCCATTGTTTCATTTGTTTCGTGGGATGTATTATTTTAGTGGTAATGTATATGTATTTTCTTTTTTTTATTTCTAAATTATATAATAGTTTTTTTTTTTTTTGTTAAATGAGTATGGATTTGTTATTAGGTTATTATTGTTTTTATTAATTGTATTTTTTTAGTTTGTAAGTTTCTACTGTACAACGCCTTGGACATCCTGCATAATGTTGTACAAGTACTTGTAAATAAATAAATTAATGTCCTTTCTTGGGGTTCAAGCTTACTCTGTACCAAAATTCAGTTGTTTATCCGTGAAAGCGTAACAGGTAGACAGAGTAACTTTCATATTTATAATATTACGAGTAGTATAGATATGTCATTCTGATGTATATAAGCTATATTTTAATAGTATTATTATATTAGCATTCGTAGGATGAGAAAGATAGTCCTACTAGAGGATTCGAAGCTAACAAGATTTTGAACTGGTTTCGTAAATATACGAGTTTGGGGATATCTTTAGATTTAAGGCCTTATTTCAACTTCTATGGAAGCTCTGATACTAAAAAAGTGGTGACACAGAGTGCTTCAATATTAGTAGAGAAAGAAGTTAGTAGAGTGACGAAAATTTTAATAGCTGCAGTAAGAACATTCTGCACAGCCCAGTCACTCCTTCTAAATTAGAAATAGACTATGATGTTTCGAGAAAATCAGAATTTGAACAAAATTACTTGTCGTCGATATAATTTTGAATGACAAAAAAGATAATCTTTATTAATTTTTGGAAAAATGTACGTAGATCTTGATGGTGGCTATAAAATTATCATGGTCATCACAATCAGGTGATGTATATTTCTTGTTTAGACGTGTTGTCAACTAATTGGGATGTTGCGGTTGCTTCTTGACATGTGTTTACAAATTTGAACAGTTCTTTAGCTGAAATTGAGGAAACAAATAGCTGCTCCAAGAGAGCCATGAATGTCTTCCTTATCTAAATGTCAACTTCAGGACGACCTAGCCAAAGAGCGCAACAAAGTTCGCGAGCTAGCTGGAGAGGGCGCTCGTCGTGCCATACAAGAGCGTAGTGCGGCAGAACAACGATACAACGCACACTTCGATGAGCTGCAGCACGACCTGGCCGCGCAGTATGATAATGTGGCCAAGTTACAGGTAAGTTTGTTACATATGGAAAGTATGCTGAGTGCTTGCACTACGGCAGGTGACAGCTGATAGTTAAACTAATCCAAAATGAAGATAACATAATCATTAAAGGATCCTCTATCAACTATGACCTCGAGGAATCTATCACTTAATTGCTATAACAGTGATAAGTGAGAAGAAAAAGAACCTCAAAAAAAAACTAACATAAAAATGAATAACTATGAATATTAAAATAAAAAAAGAGGATACTTAAATGATGCATAAGTTATGGACATAAAGTACAAAAAATAACAATGGGCATAACAATGTAAAAACCAACACAATTAATATCAATGAACATTTTAACAAAGAAAAATAGTCTAAAGAATATGTTAACACTACTAATATATATAGGAAATAACACCTAAGGCCTATTCATAATAAAAAGTGACCAAATAAATATAATTTTCAATCAGTTGGACCTGGAGCGTCAACGTCGTGAGGAGAACGAGTTGAAGCGCGAGTTGTCCATGAAGAACGCAGCTATTGATGAGCTGAAGATGGAACTCAAGAACAAAACATGTGCGTATGCTTATGTGATGTAGATCTTGTTTAATTGTTTCTTTTTTTGACCTGTTGGTAAACGATGATGTGAATCGCCGTTGGAATACGCTTGCCTAGAGTCTAGAAGTAACCTATTTACTCTTGACTTAAAGACCGTCAATTTATGTACAACAACACACACTCTGACCTTCATTCTTCTTTTATGACGTTCCATATCTACTTTCCGCCGTCTATCTACCCAATGTCTTAACTTTGGTACTGTTTCTGAGATCGCTGTGCTCTTAATGTTCTATGTTGAGTTACATGACAACTGACAAATCCTTGCACTGTCAATACTCAATACTTTTTTGTCTGGATTGGTCCACTCAAATCTGTATGATGCTTGTCTCAAAAGATCACCTCAGACGGTAACTTACATGGTCCTTTCACGATTGGACTAGTACAGATTATATGAACAGAGACATTGACCATTGCGTTTGTTTCGTTGGTTTCTTCTCAGTCAACTACTACAAAAAATTGACGTGTAAAATTTTTCTTCAGCATATCGCACCTCCGTTCGAATAGTATCACAAATCAAAAATCAAATTTTTGAGAAACAGGCTTTAAAATTCAAATAATTCAGGGATATGACGCTACATATAAATAAATAAAAACGCTCACTCAGTGTAGGGTTCCGTAGTTTTCCGTCCGTCACAATAAGTGATCCCACTTAAGAGTTAATGAACGACATACAGTGAGCAAGAAAAAATACCTCCAATACCAACGAGAGACCAACCGAACAATTCGACAATATACCCGTCCCGATCCTATCAACTCAGGAAAAATCTTAACAGCGCGAAGTAGCCGCAGTAGCAATGTGTGCCGTGAGACACACAATGTCGATGTATTTTTTAAGTTTTAGTATTTAAGTTTCTATATTGTAATTGTTATCTCATTGTGTGCACCTGTGTGCCAAATAAACGTGTTTTCTTTCTTACTTTCTTTTATCTCTCGGGAAATTGGGTTACTAATTTATACAAACTAGACGGGTTATGTATGCTGGGTTTTTGTTGGTAATTTTGGATTGCGTGAACCGATTTTGATAATTCTTTTTTTATTTGAAAGAAAATACGTTCAGAATAATAAAATACAAACTAGGTTAAAAAAAAAAATGCTTGCATATACGGTTACATTATATACTTAATTCAGAAATTATTTTGTACAACTTTTTAAAAACTGTTCAACCCATCAAGTTCAAAATAACTTTCCTAGAAAGTCTTTACACAGTTCTACTTTTGAGATTTTTTCATATTTTCTAAACTTATGGTTCAAAAGTTAGAGGGGGGGATATTTTTTTAACTTTTGGAGCGATTATTTTCGAAAATATTGACATTATCAAAAAATGATTGTAGTAAACCCATATTCATTTTTAAATACCTATCTAACAATATATCACACGTTAGGGTATATACATATTGGTATCAAATTTTAGCTTTCTGGTGCTAACGGTCATTGAGATTATCCGCCGACGGACGGACAGACAGACATGGCGAAACTATAAGGGTTCCTAGTTGACTACGGAACCCTAAAAATGGGTCACCTGTGGGCAAATAATTGAATTACAAATATGAAAACATCTTAAAGTATGAGAGTATTCTGAAATTAATAGCATAATTATCAGCAAACAAGATTTTTTTGACTTGTAACACTATTTGAGCGGAGGTGCGATATTTACAAAATAAATATAATTTATGTAATGTTCTTGCAGCTTCTCTCCAGGCGGATTTAGCTCAAGCTCACGCAGAGAAGGCATCTCTTGAAGAAGAGCTGGCAAGCGCTCGCCTAGCCATAGAGAGACATCAGCGGCAGGCCAAGCATGAGACAAACCGGCTTAACTCTGAGGTAAAAATGATCTAACATTTCTATAAATGCTAGGTTACTCAGAAAGTTTTGCGAAAATAAGTTTTTATGTTTAAGGCACTGGCCACTTGTAATTATTTTGAAAATTTTGGTTACTTAAAAGTAAAAATACCATTGTTCGAATTTTGATTTTCCAAATCAAATTATCGTGTCTCATTTAAAAATGAATCTGCATCGAGAACATTTTCGTGTGATAATTTTCTACGATTTTAAGTGTGGCCTAAATCCTGATGAGTCATTTGATCGCCTTCAAATTGCTTTTATGGACGAAGGACTTTCAAAAGCAACCATCTACCATGGTATAGCGAGTTGAAGCGCGGTCGCTTTACTTTGGGGGATGAACAAAGGAGTGGTCGTCTTACGACGGCTGTCACGGAAGAAAGTGTGCTGGCAGTAAAAAAAAATAATTCAAGAAAACAGGCGAATTACATACGAAGAGATTCAGCATACACTGCAGATTGGTTCAGGAAGCGTTCACAAGATTGTACACGAGCACCTTCGCGTGAGAATCGCAAAGGTGCCGAAATGAAGTTTGCTGCTGGGTGCCGCACAACCTCACCGAAGCTCAGAAGCAGGCTCGTCTCGGCGCGTTTACGACATTGTGACAGGTGATGAATTCTGGATTTATCAATACGATCCAGAAACAAAGCGTCAGTCGACAGTTTGGCTGTTTCAAAACGAACCAACGCCCATGAAAGTGAAGCGATCGAGAAGCCCTGGAAAAAATTTGATTGCTAGTTTCTTCACTTTGACGGGGTATCTGATTTCAATTCCATTACGAGAGCGAAGCAGCATCAACGTCGAATGGTATACCACTAAATGCCTGCCAGAAATTTTGGCTGCATTGGGTAACAAGCGACCGAACACCGGGTTCCGCGAGGTACAGCTTCACCATGACAATGCGCCCGAGCACTCAGCACTCAAAACGAGGGACTTCCTGGACACCACACCAATCAGAGTCTTGGGGCCCCCTCCTTACAGTCCTGATCTGGCAGCGTGTGACTTCTTTTTATTCCCTAAAATAAAAAATCTGCTGAAAGGGATACAGTTTTCGAGAAGGTCTTGGAAGAGCTGTCTGCGGGGCGGACTGGAAAAAATATTTCTAAAATTGGTTCAGACGCATGAAATTTGTATAGAGGCTGGTGGAGAGTTCTTTGAAAAGATTAATTAAACATATTTATTCCTAGAAGTTAGTTTTTTAGTTTCTTAAAACTTTCTGAGTGTCCCACGTATGATTTAGACTGTTGATCTACGATAGTAAGCTTGACTGCTTAAGGATCTCTCAGGGATCGATTCTCGGTCATGGATTGATTCGGTTAAAATTTTCCATTTATTAAACTGGCACCCTAGACTCTAGATTACTATTGCATTTAGCTCACCTCATTCCATACCTATCCCTTCTATTGTCATTCACATTTTAAGTGTCTTTTTGAAAAGGTCGATCGCCACTCACAATTTTTTGCTTTTTTTTCCGAATATTAGCCGTTTCAATATTTTTTTTCTAGATCCAATCTCTTCGTCAACGCTTGGACCGAGCTGATGCTGATCTGGTACATTCACGTCGCGAGAACTTGCGTCTGTCTGAACAAATCTCGAATCTGGAGAAAGAGGTATCATTCAATGTCTTCGTTGCATTGTGAAATTGATTAAATTATATGTGGCTATGCCATCGAGATGGAAAAACATTGTATTATTCTGTTCACAGCAAACCATGAAGAACCTTACACCGTCATCTCCAGAGAAGAACAAGAAAGAGAAAGAACTGTCAACCATGCTAGAGACAATGGAGAACAAACACGGTACGCAATGTTACACTCTAAGTAGTTTCTCCAAAGCTGGGTCTAAACATTATTCTAAATCTTTGGGAAATAGGCTCGTTCAATGGGTAAACTATTGATGTTTTGAAAGATTCTTTATACTTAAAACGATCTGGAACAATACCTTCAAAACATTCATACTTTACCCTTTCATTTTCTGCGCTTGCATGTACATCTATAGTGCTATGAAAGGGCTTGTATTCTTTCTTAACTTTCAATAGTTTATTCATCAGATTGTTTACAATGATCTCCCATAGTAGTGACTACGTATTAGAGTTAAAGCTAGAACATTTGGTTCCGCAGCTAAAACGGTGGCTGGGTTGGAGTCCATGATACATTCACAAAACAGTCTGATGGAGAAACTCACCGGCGAATGTCGTTTGCTCACAGACAAGCTCGACGACGCAAATCGTAGGCACAAGTACGAACAATTTACAATCTAATAGCATGATTATATTCACTTTCCTTTTATAACTTCACCTAACATTGCTGGCTGAAATATCGTTACCCATTTAAAAGTATTGTCTTAACGTCGTGCTGTGTTTTTATTGGTGGCAGGCAGTGCGCAGAGTCGCGGCCGTTCAGACGAACCAATCAGAACACAGCGCGACGGTTCGAGATCGCGAGACCGAGAGACTCGCCGTTCCAAGCGCCGCTCCGCAAAAGAGTCCGATTCGTCGAATAACTTCGTGCCAATAGTTGTTGGCCCGTTAACGACCAATCAGGATCTCACGAACATCAAAGGGGAGAAGATATACAACCTGCCGCTTATGATACAACAGCCCTTTTTACGGGAGAAAAAGGAGCCTATTAAAGTTGATATAAGTGTAAAGTTAGTACCTAAGCCTAGAAAGAAGGAGAAGAAGAAGCGAGGAGCGCACGTTGAGGAAATAGAAGAGCAAGCTGATGATAATAGAGGCGTTAAGAATAGCTTTAGTATGGAAGTTTCTGATGGCAATATACAAGTCCTGAACGAGACTGTAGAGATTATTGAAGATAAACCTAGTGCTACAGAGGAAGTAGATGCTAAAGACAGTCATAGTGTAGAGGAAAATGCCCCAGTACAGAAAAATCAGCAGGATTTGAATACAGAACAACCAATGGCAACCGATCAGAATGATGTTGAACTTTCTGAAACTCCACAGGAAGCTAAGAATGAACAACCGCTGGAAAGCAATGAAGAAGGAAAAGAAGTAGTAATAGATGTTGTTAACACAGAAAGTGAAACAGCGAAAGAGCAAGAGACTGGTCAAGAACAAGAAAAAGATGAGGAAGCTACATAAAACGTTGATGAAGGGCATTTTCTATTTGACTGAGCAAAGGAATTGATAGAGCAAAAGCGAATGATTCTTATACAAGTAGAGTTTGAGCTGTAGTTAAGGTTATGGTAGCTATAGGTTAAAACCCTGGTAGTTTTTAAAATAAAGCAGTTTGCTAAAGATACCTATTAACTTCTATGCTTGGTTGTAAATTACTTTTGAACAGTTTTTAAATTGATAGTTGTTATTTGTATGTTATAGTTCCTTCTTTTTGATCAATTCTAGAGTTTAGAAACCATTTTTAAAAGCGTTATATAAATTTTTATAACTTTGGTCTTCCCTTGACTACCAGTGTTCAATATTTAATTCCTATTGTTGTAAACGTTCGTGCAATGTAGTGTGTAATGTTTGTTGGCTTGTTATATTTCTTTATTAGCATTTTATTCAGTGTTATGAATATTTATCTCTTGGTGTTGTGAGACAGTACAAAGTTCAATAACTTTTAATGGGTAACGATTATATAAGTGTGTGCAATAAATAGATGTTAAAAAATCTTTTTTATGTTCATTTTATTCAGCCAGTTTTAGACTTAGACTTGAAATCATTTAGAATAATATTTAGTTTTAGTGATTACTTCGTCTTTAATTACATTTCATTCTTAATGATTTCCAGTCTTTCGATTGCAATTCTATCGTAAAAATTAGAATCATTCGTTAATTTATATAGTTTCATATAGTCTCATTTAGCCTCACAATATTCACTCACTAATTTCCATTTCAGAGCAGAAAGAACACAATTGCTTTGCAGGAACGTTGAATTAATGAGAAAGCTTAGAAACTTATGGAGTTCCCATAAAAAATATTGCACTACAATAACTCCTTTAAGAAGTTATACACCTTTGAGTGGGTATCCGCATAGTCGGACCTCATATGACTTAGACCGCACTTATTACACCTCAACTCCTAACTATTATAGAAATAGATTTAGAAGGGACAGTCTTCTGAGTGATTCCTCAAGGGACGACGTTGGTGGTCTGACCAGGAATCTAAGTGATCTTTCCATTGATAGAATTGATGATTCTGATGATGATCCAGTAAAGGTAAGTGATTATGGAAGTTAATAGAGAGGTGATGATTTGGTAGTTGTAGTTACAATTGATGAGCATGCTTGCATGGGTAGTTGTTTTAGTTAATATGTATTATTATGAAAGCTCATAAAGGCTAATTTATTACAAATGTGTTTCTTATTTAATCTAACAGAAATTCAAGTAATCATATTATATGTCCAAGAACGTATTTTCAAAGTAACTGATCCATATAAATTGCTTATTAAAAAGTAAGACTCCGTTTTCTTGAAATATATAAAAATGGATATTGTATTAAAAGATATGTGAACTCAAAATTCCTGGTAAAGTTACTGTAATATATAGATATTATAGTAACTTCACCAGGAATAACCTGCATGGTGTTTGCTACCTGCCTCACGTTTGTTTGTTTGTGTGTGCACACGAATGGCGTGCTCAGGCAAGAACTGGCAACTCTCCAGCGTCAAGTAAACGGCCTCTCGCGATCCATGCAGACCCCACTCAACACGCCTAGCAATTTTGAAGGTATGTGAAACAAAAATGTATAGAACCAGCGTCGGAATGTATAACTAGAATGTAGTCAATCAATGATATTGCCTGTACCTTACCATAAGTTACTATCTAATAACTACACCATCTTACCATAGTCTATAACGAATAAACGTGCATCGAATAGATTACAATTAAACTCGTACCATGAGACAAACGGACTCGCTAGCGACAACTCGATTGTATAAACGATGTCAAGTGTTTACGTTTGGTACAAAAACCGCATCGTATCTAACTTCACACATAAGTTTGCTCTCTTTCTAGCTACAGTAAAAGACAGAGTAAGACAGATAGACCTAAAAAACCCTACCAATTTGAAACACTGATTCCCTATAACCCAACCTATTAAAAATGTAATAATTGTAGTTCTACAAATATTTTGATGGTTCAGTGCTGTTGTGAGTTTGTGAATTCTTGATTGGGAAAAATGGAGAGCTTTGCCAATAATAAGTAATATAACAATGCGCATACTGAAAAGTGGTATTTTAAATATGAAATGCATATATAAAAGTAAGTTCATAGCCTTATTTCTAACATACTTCTAAATTACCTTCGATTCTAGTGTTACTTCTTTGTGTAGATTTCAAATCTGTATAAACCCTTACTGAACCAAACAAATGCTCGAAAGCCTCTTTATTAAGCCTACATTCTTTGATGAAATTATTTTTCACTAATATGGTCAAGTGCCTTTCGTATAGTCGCTTGGAAAATTTCTTTGACGCGTCGTTCGTCTTCATATGCAGCCGTACTTACCTAACATATTCTACGTTAAATAAGTTTTACCGGACATATTTATGCATAAATAAATGAAATATTGTTTTACACGACACGTTTCACAACATTTTCACCCTTCAATATGCTAGTGATTTACTTTAGTACTGTAGTAACCTGTCAAATTTGTTATTCATGAATAACAAATTAAAAAGTACCGATTTTCTATAGGAAACTATTAAAAACTTTAGTCGCTAGCGAGTTCTTTTTCGATAGGTTTTGTACTTGATCACTCATATTACCGATTTTGGTTCTGCAAGTGACCGCTAGAGGCGCTGCAAAATATGCCATACAAAAAATTTACAGCGTCAATATCGAGTAGCAACGACTACACATTGCTTTAAACTCATGGTAGAGGTACTGTTCATGGCGAACTTTCATCAAACGACCATTGATTATGGTTTGAGGCAATCAATAACGTTTGTGCGATATGAGTCTACCACAATCTAATTTGTAAAGGTAAAAATGCTATAGCAAGAAAAGCTTATGATCCTGTTCTATTCCTCACAGCAAGCAGACAGATAACATCAGACAAGATACTCGTAACTGTAGAAAATAAATAAAATGTAAAATAGGCAAAAAAAATATCATTGTATTTTCCTGATCATGGCACTATATTTTTGAATTTCACTCTACAGCAGCACAAATAATGTTAGAACCCTTATCTTAACCAATGATAATTGACTTGACTAATCCGACCTTTCTTACAGCACATCCCCCGCACACGACCACTACCGACAGAAATGTACCACATACCCCGTCCAACAGCGGACGAGACTATACCGGAGCTGAGTCCCCCAGACACACCGCACACGGACCGGACTCACCAATCACAACAGCCCAACGAGATGACACCTACCAAGCTGCAGGAATAACTGACCAACCAGCACACGTTATACAAGACCAAGATATCGAACAAGATGACAACATAACTGAAGATGTCAACCCAATTGAAACAAATTATCCAGAAACAGAACATTTTGAAGAACAAGAAGAACCAGTCAAGGTGGAAAAGGAACAAGTACAAGAAGCAGAGAAACCTATGGAAGTTGAACATCATGAAGAATTTGATCCTCAGTATCAATATGATCAGAATTACGAACAACCAGCAGTGACTGCTGATGATCAATATCAAAATTATGAACAACAGCCGTACAGTGAGCAACAGTACGAGAACTATGAGCAGTATCCACAACAGACAGCTGATCCAGCTGAGCAGTATGATCAACAGTATGAAAATTACGCAACAGAAGATGGTAACTATCCTGCTGAACAAAACTACGAAGCCAGTCAATATGCACAGGAATTACCAAACGAAACTGCACAAAGTGATAGTAACGATACTGTTCAGTATGCCCAAGATTATCAAAGTGATCAGAACGCGCAGATCCCAAAAGAAAAAGTTTCAGAAAGCAATAAACTACCTAGTCAAAGTTAGCAATTTTATTAGATTTAAGTTGAATTTTTCGTGCAATATTTTGTTATTTAAATAGCTTATTTATTTTATGTGTTTGTGCTAATTTTAATTATAGATAATAAAGCTTTTGATGTTAGAGATGTTATAGATAAATAGAAAAACTATGAAAGCTGGGTTAAGAAACTTCAAATGGTTATTGAAGAACTTCGCAAAACGTTATTGGCAGTTGAAGTTGATTGACTCAGGTGTATGAAGGAAAGTTTTGAAGCAACTAACAAATGAAATACAATATAAACGTATTCATTAGTACAAAGAGACATTATAATATAGTAGTCAGAAAAGGAAATCAGATTACACAGATTACACATTTGTAACATACTTAACTTAGTAAAAACAATTTAAATTATGGTGTCGAAAATAAACTGCTCCGTAACGATATATATCGGTATTATGCCCAAAAGTCTAGCGGCATTGTCATGCTGTATAGCAATACTTATTTGCTGTCCAAGGTAATAGTTAGCCCTTGGGTCACACGAAATGTCAACAAGGCGTGTAGAGAGGTCTTTAAAAAATTTCTGATCTAAAACTTTAAAAAGATTCAATCACATAAAAGTTCTATATTACATTATTGAATATGTTCTAGAAAAACAATAATATTGTTACCTTCATAACAAAGCATATCTAATTCTGACTGGACTACTTTGTGCCAGTATTGTCTATCTAGTTTTTAATTTATTTTTGATATATTGACTAATTTAATTTAATGTTATGAATTATTATTTATTTCAGATAAATTACATTTTAACATATAAATAGTCTAAAACTAAAAAGTCACACGTCAATATACAACCCGCCCCTGGTCGTTCCCGGTGCAAAAGTGCCCATAATACTGGCCGCATTACCTCGCTGGATAGCGATGGCCATCCTTTGCACCAAGAACGACCTGGACCGGGAGTCACCCGTTGCCACCCCGAGCCTAAGTTTTTAATTAGATATTCTAAAAATTATACTCTAAAATCATCGACATCGACCGAAGTATCTGTTAGTTGCTAGAAAGTTTTCTAAATATTTCCATTAAACATTAAATGTTCACCAAGTAAAACACCTTTGAAAATGATTAAATTATTTTTGCTCAATATAATGTTTATAGATCATTTTCTTTGTTTTATTTTAACATCATTTATGTTTTACCCACCTAAGTGTTGTATTAGATGCTAATTTGTATTTAGCACTATGCGATATATATACAAATAAATTATCCTCCTGATCAAATTTCGATCACGGTGGTCAATCTCAACATCAACAGACATTAGCCAAATACCTACGCAGGAGATATTATAGCGCACAATGTGCGCTAACAGAAGCGTACTTTCTGTTCCTGTACTCTCATAATCCGATAGGACGATAATCCCACACGACCAATGGTTTTACAAGCCTTCCACCAACCTCCAAGCTCCGGACTACTACAGATTAATCCTTAATAGAAAAACCTAATATTACTATTTGCCAAACCAGGGTATTGAACTCAACAACCGCTTGTGACAACGACGAGACCAACAAGGTAGTTAAGTTATCAAGTTGTACGGGAATATTCGGTTAGTAGCAAATATAGGGCGACGTGACAGCCGGTACGGCGGAAATAACAATGAAATAACTTGAAATTTTAGTAATATTCAATTAACAGGCAGAAATTTAAAGCATAATGTTATCAATTCTTATCCAATTTTTAGAGATATTGAGGACAATAAATGAAGAAAACTAAACGAGCACTATCTTTCCTCTCTTGTGTGATAATGATATATGTATAATATGTATTTATTTTTAGTATAAGGTATATATATATACATTAAGATTTCAAAAACTCTTCTCTTCTTATTTCTACACACCATTGTCTAAATTAATTTCTTATTATCTCTCCTTTCGCAGATCTGCTGGAAGAAATTTCTTTTAGTAATAACCAGTACCTTTGTACATTTTTTTTTATAATATTGTATCTCCTTCCTGAAATATGATTATAAAATAAATAAATAAATAAGAAATTATTTCAAAGTTATGTCACAGTCAACCGTTTTCAAAATTTAAACATGTACCGAACTTACTAATCCTAACCACAATATATTACAAAACAAACAATATAGTTTGGTCGATCATGATAACAAACATATTCGTTTAAATAACAAACAATACAATTTAAATGCGACACCTTTCAACAAATATCAATTTCTAACTTTATCGGAAAACACTAATTAGTGTTTTGTTAGGATTTGGCACGGTCGCAGTGTTGCCTTCAATCGCCGGACTGCACCATGAGAAATAACTTCTTTTATATTTTAATAATTTGTGCTTTTACTGAGATTCTAACGGTAAGTCAAGTCTTAGTACTTACATACATATAGATATCTTATGACCAGTTTTTTGATCCATTGTTATCTCAACCAATAGTCAACAGTAACAAAGTATTGTTTAATTAGGCTATATATTTTCTTTTTCTTTATAGACTTAAAATCATTTATTGGACCATTAGTCAAGCTAGCGCATAAGTATAGATGAGCTAAGCTAACAATCAAGTAGTTACTATTTTTATTAATTGGTTGACATATTTGTAACAACGGATCAAAAGAGTTGCCTGAACGGGTTCTAGTTGTCAAGACATAGCAAAGGTCTCGAAGGTTTTTTAAATTTAGGTACTATGTCGACTTGAGTAATGGCATCAAAACTGTGAATGCGTTCGACTTATCAGTCTACCTTGTTATTGTCAGAATTGGTGTTTATTAGAGGTCTATAGCAGTCTCTACAGTAGACTCTGTCAGACTACATGAGACATATTAGGAAACATATGACTAATCGATATGTCCGCGGGACAGGATAATTTTCGTTAAATGATAAATACATACTTGAAAATTTGTGAGTGGCTTCTTTTTATATAAAGTGGTGTAAACTGGCAAGTCTATCGACGACTTTTTTGAGTGGATTGCGTTTTCATGTGTGTATAAATAATCTGTTGATATCAACATATTTAAACTATTGGTCTGAAACAATGCATCAGGGAATTTGTCGTACACTATGCCCACTTGATAACATTAATAAGTATTACGCAATCTAGCAAAAATGAACTATATATTGAAAAAGAAAGATGTCATATTCGCGATGATAGACCAGTAAATTGCTACAGTATTTTTGTTGGACTAAACCAATTTTCGAAGTTCTTATTAAATTATATTCGCAGCACTTTCAAAAAAAGTGTGATGGACTCGTCAAAAAGAAGCTACTCAAGAAGTTTAAAATACCTATTTATCATTTAAAAAAAGGATGTCGTCTAAGTTATTATAAATAACTTAAGAAATGCAAAAAAAGAGTCAATTACCAACGGAAAAAATAAAATATACACTAATATTTTACAGAAAAATGAAGAAAATAAACCAGCAAGTAATGAACCCATCAAGCACACAAGAGAATTTTACGAAGAAGAAGCAAAAAAAGATATTGAAAACCTACTATCGAGTTTTAAAAGCCGCAAATTTAGTGTAGAAGACGAATATGATACTGAGGTACTGAATGCGCCAAAAAGCGCTAAAATGATGGCAAAAATAGACAAAGTTTTGGAAAAGCCAAAGCCAAAGTTTCTAAACAAAAATTACAGAAAACAAAAAACACTAAGATATAATAATCAAAATTATGCTGATAATTTCAACCGTGATAACATGCAAAATTTACCTTTTCATGTTAAAAGTAGTTCTGATAATTATGCATTTCCCCATTCTAACATTGATTCCATAAAAAGTAGAATAAATGGAGGACAAATGTTACAAAATGAAGTGAACCACGTTAACATAAAGCCTGATGTTTACCCCATTATTACAAATGGAAATGGATATGCCGAGAATAGAGAAATTTCTTCGAGAGAAGATATCATACGATTTAATGATCAATATTACTTAAACGATGACGAAGGATCCATTAAACTAATGGATCAACTAGACACAAATCAAAAAGGTGAAACTGTTATAAGGACTACTATACCAATGACGGAAAACTTTGACATCCAAGAACTTTTAAACCAACTACACATCAAGCGTGGCGGAAATATACTAACACATAAATTATCTGACAATAATGTTAGAATGAATGATTATTTAAATACGGTTTACTCACAATCAGCTAATCATTTGAGACCTGGTAATAGATTGGTTAGTGTTCGTAAGCAGTTGAATGATTTTAATGATAAATTAGAACCTAAGGACAGAGACCATAGAAACACAATTTTTCTAAGGAATGATGTTGTTAAAGTAAATTCGGCTAATAATGACCGATTAGAAGAATTAATGAAATATTTCGACATTGGAAAAAATCTGGGGCCTTCACGTACCACATTGTCGTATCAAATTAATGAGTCAGTAAGTATTGATAAACCTGAAGTAAAATCAGGTTACTTTGGTCTAAGCGTATTAACCAATCGGAACAAGGGACACTGTGCTTAACTGTTTTTCTATTGGTTAACGAGCCAAGGTAACGCTACTTTACAGTATAGTATAGCATAGTATAGTCGGCCTTATAATGTTCCCACTGTTGGGAGTCAGGCCTCCTCTCTAGCAGAGGGAATGGGCCGTAATCCACCACATGAACCCTGTGCGGGTCGGTGGATGTCACATGTCTTCAAATTTTTGGTTCTAGGACATGCCGGTTTCCTCACGATGTACGGTTTCCTCTTTACGGTATAATGCATTTCAAATCAGAATAGGATCGACTTAGCGCCATTTTGGAGCGATAACAACATCGCACACATATCTTTTTTTCGGTGATAAAAACAGATATTTATTTAATTAAATTTATTTAAGAATTATGAACGAAAAGGGTTTAATCAGAATTTAGTTCTTCAATTCCGCTCATCTCTGCATCACTGTGTGAAGTGTCTGAGTAGAGTTATTTATCTAATTTAGATTAAGCAATAACGTTTTTTTGAACTTAGAGTCGGTTAAACAAAGTGAAAAAGCCGTTTTTGATACGCAAATAAGTTTTCTTGCAAACTGTACTTTTCGAGTAATTTATGTCAGATAGGGTCATTGACGTTCCTATTCTTTTTTGGATCGTTTTGTATTTGAATTGTATCTGCATGTATTATAGTGAAAGAACATAATGATACTGTATTTTTTGCTTAATAACTTAACAGCCTAATCCATTATACATGAATTTATTACAAATGTACAATCATTAATCTTTCACTTTTATGAATATAACAACTTATACCCGCTTACATAAGTCGTTATAAATCATATAAATCAAAATAATGGATTAACTAACTATCTATGATCATCTGTTGAACTAAGTGCTCATAATTACACAATAATAACTAGTTGGATTGTTACTTAATTTTTTTATTTAGATAGTTTTGCAGCTACCAACTTTATTTGAGCTAGCCAAGGAAAGTTGGTCGCTATATAGATTACCGTAACAGATAGTTCTGAATCCACATAATAAGTCAATTTTCAATGGCTTCCAGTGGGCGCTGAAAAGTCATTGAGAGGTTTGTAACGACTGAAAAAAAATTTAAGCCTTTATGTTAGACTTACTATATTGTAACAGTATTTTAATGATCAGACTCTGTGCAGAATAAACATTTTTGAACTCAGACAAATCATGTAGATACTAATCATATTTTACTGAATTTCCTTTTCAGAGCAAACAAGTCGACTACAGAAATCGAAAAAAAAGATCCACAAATACACAAGCAGGTTACACCCAAGATCCTGACACATGCAAAACATACAATGAAAATCTCGCAAAACTCTGGTCTAACCTCTCAAAATTATTAAACGTCACAGAACAACCTAACGACAGGGCCTTACACAACATAGCTATGATGATACAAGCATACTTAGAACACCAAAACGCAAAACAAACACCCGAAATAATTAAAGAAAAACACGAAGGACCTAGAGACAAAATAAGTGAAATTATTCTCAAAATTAAAAAGCTTTTGGCTGACGGTGAGGATAGTGCAGAAAAAATAACAAAAATCATCAAAAAGTACCTCAAACCGGATTACATGGACGCCGAAAGTGAAGACTGCAAAGAGGTAAACCAGGAATATCTTGAAATATCAGTAGATTTGCTATATAAAAACTATTTAGAGAATGTCCAGTGCCAAGGAGAAGAAGAAGATGGTATAGCAAGAAGTGAGAAACATGCTCTGAGACAAAAAAATGGTAGAATTGGTACCGGGAAAACAATAGTCTCCATGGCACCCAATGATTTTAAACCAGAATATCAAACCATACACTTTGGAGATGAGTTATATAATGACTTCCAAAAGGGAAAAGTGCCTAGACGAAGACCAATTAACAAGAACAGAAGAGTTTTTAAGCCAAGTAAAAACCAAATATCTCGACCTGCATATAGAGCAGGAAACGAGAATGAAAAACTTCAAACACGATCAAAGTCAGCCAAAAAGAAACTAAAAAAAAGTTCCCTGAAATCTAATTCGGTGAAAGGTAGATGTGAAACCTACGCAACTCGTCAACTAATAGTTTCCCTGCGATCAGTGATAGACAGATTTATGGGACTTCTCGAATGCCAACTTGATAACACATTGCGATCTCTAGATAGAGATTCTGAGAATCCTTACTATTTGTATGCTTCTAAATTCTATTCTGATAGTCTACGCCACAAGAAAATGAAGTCTAAATCACTAGCAAAAAATAAAGGACGACTAAGAAATAATCCGCATACAAAAGTACAAATAAAACATCGTGATACTACAATTGAAGATTACCAAGATGTTCATATGCGTGATGATGAAGACTCAGAGTCGATTGGAGAATTTAATTTTGATCAAATTAAAAGCATGACTTCTGCAACGCCAGTTATTCATGATACAAATGACCGAGAGCCAGCTACTTACAAGAACAAACAGCATGGTGACAGTGACTATCTTGTGAACTATAAAGAATATTTTCAGTCTCCACCACTCTACGATGATTATGATGGTGTTAACAAAAAACACAAAGTAACTCATTTCAACGGGCTGTCCAGTGTCAACCCGTCTTCTCTTAATATTAAGAAAACTACAAGAGATAAGCCATCGACCAAAGAGTTGGCTTCATCTGATAAAGAACCAGAAACTGAAAATAGTGATGAATATGATACATATTACGAAGAAATGTTTACGGAAGAACCTAATAATCTATATATCTTTGATCAACAAAAAGTACCAAGTTATGTAGAGACACCATTCAATGATTTAACAAAATTAAGAAGTGATGATCAATTAATAGCAGAAAAAAGCAAAACACACGTCAAAAGTTTTGAAAGTATTGCAGAGTTTCTTAAAAAAGCTCGTGATTCATCCATGCAGACACCGGAATTTGCAGTACCTTTTGCTTTAGACACTAACAAAGGGTACGTAGAACTAACACATCTTATAAAATATCCAAAAATTATCGTGTATCGTCCTCAGTTCCTAGTCAAAAACACTATGCCCTACGATGATTTTCTAAAAACAATCAATAATATTAATATGACCAATGAAGATGTACGGTTAATGAAAATTGTAAGACACTTGCCTGACAATTCTGTTAAAGTTCTATTCGAAACTGAGGATTTTGAGGCGCCATTAGAGGTTCGAAATCTTGATGAAAATAGAAGAAGTGGTAGGCCGGATCCAGTAGAAAATTACCAATTAGGAAGCAGAATAAATACAGCTAATGAAAATACAAATACTGACATGACGGACGAAGATAGTGGAGACCTTGATAGCAAAGAATCTCGTCGAATAGACTTGAGCGAACTCGCCAAATTAGACCTTTTAACCAGTGTGACTGTGGAGCATTTATCACCAGATTTTAATCCTGAATCGGATTCTTTAAAAGTCAACGATGAAATATCCCCAACTGTCTATTCTGAAAACAATTCAGACTCAAATTCCACATTAAATTCCAAAACGGATTCTTCAGAATCAAGTATAGGGTTAACTCCAATACCGAGAGTTCCCTCTGGACGAACGAGCGAAATAACTGACAATTCAAGTTCAGATTCCAGTAAAAACTGGAACTCAGCTGTAGGTTCTGACTTAGGCTCACAAATAGGACCAGGCACGGAATTAGGATTGGAGTCTCTTTTGAAATTGAGTAATAAATCAAATCCAGAGCCCGATTTACAATGGAGTTCATTTTTTAGCAAGTTGTTCTCTTCTCACCCCAAGTCTCACACACGATCACAAATCAATTCTCACTCTTCATCTGGCTCAAGCTCTATTTCCAACTCTCATACACGATCGTTAGCGCCAGAACCTGACAGTAGCAATCAGGAAGTTGCAAACGACTCAAACGACTTTTATTCTTCGACTCAGTCTGTTGTCCTTGAATGGTGGAGGAAATGGAAGAACATAGTGAAGGACAAAATAAAGGTAAAATAATTTACATTTAAAATCTACATGGTAGTAAACTGAGGAATTTTATGAAATTGCGAGCAGTATCTGGTACGTACAGTCATGTGATGTCAGGTTCGAATACTCTCTGATTTCTTAGCTCGATAAATGTTGATATATTGGGTGTTGTTGTTGGCGCTATTCTTAGCCGTCAATTCCAAAAACATAAAGGACAAGCCGTGACAACTTCTGCAATGTTTCACGCATCCATCTGATCCATATAATCAACAAGTGACAATACTTAGTCCCAAAGTCCTTTTTAGAAAAATAGCTACCTGTCTGAGCCTTGGTTCAGTTGTATCAGTGATATCTTTCTACCATTGGGCAACCCGACGTACGACGAGTGTCCACCCTTACGTTGTTAACACCACTACGGTTCGGACTAAGCGCTTCGCCTCTTCGAAGGATTGGAACAATTTGCCTGCAGCGGTCTTCCCGTCCTATTATAATTTAGATGTCTTCAAGGCAAGGGTGAATAGGCTATTAATAAAATACTGCGATTCACCAGTAATGATTGCATCACTGGTTACCGTCTGGTGGGATCGCAGTCAAGTACTAGTTTGTGGGGTCGATCGCAGTCAAGTTGTACTGACTAGAATCGTAAGACCGATCGATGTATCAACGCTTGGGAGATGCCTGTGTCTAGAAGTGGACGTTTTTTTGTCTAATATTATTATCTACTAGGTTTTTTGAGATACGAAAATATGAAATATTATTTATTATCTTCGTCCTGTGTTCATTGAATTGTATGGCGAGCGATATTGTATCTTAAGATCCCTATATAGTATCTTAGCCGTGTGCAGCGCCCCTTAGTGGACTCCACTGCGGGTGAAGTAACCTGCGACAAACTCTTTATTTGCGGTTGGTACAGTAATCGAGTCTAGGGATCGAACCGTAAAATTAAGTTTGTTTTTTATTGTACATACTTTTTCGGGATAAAAAGTACCCAGTGTGGTGCCCAGGATATTAAAGAATAATTATACCAAGTTTCATCGTAATCGAACCGGTAGTTTTGCGTAATGCCTGAACAAACAGACAGACAAAAATTTTTTTAATAACATTTTTGGGTTTATTATCGGTCTAGTAACGCCCCCTGCCATTTATTTTTTTGATACTTTCAATGTACAGAATTTTCATTACAGATTTATTATAAGTATAGTTTAACTAATTATTTTTATCTATTTCTAGGAAATTGTCGGGAAGATGGCTTCTCTTGCAGACAAGGTCGACCACATAATCAGAATATAATCATCGAGCTGAACTTCACATTGTATACCTTTTTTACGGGATACATGATAATAGTAAAGATCAAATATAATCTCCACACCATATTATAATGTTTTATAATTATACTAGCGGTCCCGGCAGACGTTGTCCTGCCTGCAAGCTGGCATTTTGTTGGAAAATTTAATGAAATTAGGACCCGGTTGCAGCGCCACCTACCGGGTCCAATTGTATTTTCAAACCATTCAGAAACCTACTCAAATATACAAATAAAATTACATCTAAATTGTCAAGCTGTTCAGAAGGAGTTAGGTGACAAACACACGTACAGATTATTACATAATTATAAAGATGATAGGCATATTTTTATGTAAAAGCAAAATTACATTTATCTACCCATAATGGAATGTAGATTCCAATATTTAATTCATTTCTTGGTCAACACGAATGACGTCAGAAAAATGAATCACTCATTTGTAATGCTATTTTGTCACATTTTACCGTACGAAAATCTTCGTTTGGCAGATTCAGAGTGTCTAGTGCGAGTTGGTTTTACGTTAACGTGATCGACACGTTTATGACGTACGGCGCTCCGATTGGCCCCCTCCAAGCTCTAAACCAATCACGCCGAGGAGAAAATCCGCTGACGCCACAACCACGCGATTGTTGCAACCCAGTGCCCAGTGCACGCCATAATTATGGCGGTAATGATAGCCGTAATGGTGGCCTCTTTGAGAAGTGGCTGGAAAGTCAACACGGCGTCCTCACCTTCCGCATGACGCAGGTTCTCACCGGACATGGTAAGTTCGGGAGGTTCTGCCCAAGTAACAAGCAAGCTGTGCTGCCGCTTAGCAGCACCGCTTGGCAGAGCAACGGTGTCTTCGTGGGGGCGATCGGCGGCAACGATCTCTCGCGCTGGGCCTTGGTACAGGCCATGGTCTGAAGCGAGGAAGAGTGGCAGTCGGTCACCTCCTTCTGTGAAGCAGTAATGTAGTAAAGGAGGCGAATTTTTTTCTTCCAAGGGTGAAAGACGTCATTGGATGATTTCTCACCTACAAAAAGAAAGCTCTAAACCAATTATAGAACCGAACGTAAACACAACTCGCACTTAGTGCACTGGTGTACAGTTGACAACGAAGTCAATTAAGCACAATGTAATATAATTTGTAAATTATTTTATGTATTAAATAGTTACGTAACGTTTGTGTGTCATTTATCTCCTAAAGAAAAAAGAAAAATATTAAGCTCTAAATAAATAAATCTGTCCTTCAGTCTACCCACTGAATTGCGTGCTGGGATTGCAGACTTCCTAAGTGATCGATCCATTCGAGTGGTCATCGTTGCTGCTCATCATTAATGCCGGGGTCCCTCAGGGGTCTGTACTCTTGATAACTAGTGAGTCACAGATTCGGCTTCAAAGAGGTAACAGCATTACTAATTTTTTTGCGGCTACGCAAAATCTTAACAAAAGTGAGATTCACTTTATGCTGGAACAGTTGCTCAAACTTTATCAAGCGCAAGTTCAATCGTGTGTAGAGTACTGCTCTCATCTTTAGGCGGATCTGTGATCGACGCCGAGTTGCTGGCCTGTTGGTTTTCTACTGGTTGCATTTCGGGAAGTATACGTCGCAATTGTGAAATTTAATTCCACCAAGCCCGTTCCATCGTCGGACCACACCTCTGGCGATGCGCCAACGGTACATGGTGGATATCCCACACATAGGTACGCGTAAAACGTTTTGGGAACATAATCATTTTGCGTACAGTTAAGGAGTGGAATTCCTTGCCGGATTAGGCCTTCGTCAAGAGTGAATAGGTTACTTCTAGGCTAGCGAGCTCTATCATCGATCACATCGTCGCGGTCAAGTGCAAACCTACCATTATTTAAAAAAATAGCGACCGCTCGCTTGCGACCCTGGTTTAGGCCATGTTACGATGCGAGAAGAAATAGGAAGCAGTCACCACCTTCTGCGAAGCAGTTATGAGACCGAAAGAAGTAGCTGAAACCGTGAGAGAAAGAACATCCTCATACCCCAGACGCAGCCACAAGGCGCCCCGGACGTTAGGTGTCACAAGGTGATTCCTGATCACCGAAGGTGCGGGCTTGCGAGCAATGGGCATTACGCCGATCGGCTGACCGGTAAAGTCGCGTCAGCAAAACTGAGGAAGTCCAGTAGAGCTGATGCAGGCAATAAATAGGCTTATTGCGGCCCTGGATGGCTAAGGGCATCAGTGATCTTGCACTTGCGCGAGGCCCCTTTATGTGCGAGGCCGTGAAACTTAAAGAAATAAAGACTACATTTTGGATGGTGGACAGAATAGTATCTTTGGGAGAAATCCTAAACTGCAGAATTTTGATACTCGAGTTTCATGTCGTACTTATACAAACCAAAGTACTAAAATGATCCGTTAATTAAAGCTTTTATTTTAATATCTGAAATACCGTCAAGATTAAAAACTTAACATTTAGTGGAGTTTTTGGTGAGATTCCTTCGAGTGAAGTTTATAACTGTTTTAATTATTTGCAAATTAATTCCTAGTGGATATTGTGAAGTAAAATCGGTGTAGTTTTGTATCTAAAGTGCGATCTCGTTAAAATGGAGCTGAGAATTTTGTAGTGTGGATTAATTACTTCAGCGAAGTTTTCAGAGAAGATTGATTTGATACATTTGTGCAGCGGTAGCAGTGGTGGCCGTGTAGAGCAGTGGTTGCCGAGCGGTAACGACCCTGACTTAGGAGTTGTAGGTCGCGGGTTCGAACTCAACCAGGCGCATTACTTTGTATAATTTATTTTATCACCACTGCTCTTAAAACGGTGAAGGAAAACGTCGTGAGGAAACCAACATGTCTTAGAACCAAAACTTCGAAGACAAAAGCCTGATTATGTTTATTATTATAGTAGTTTTGTATCTAAAGTGTCTGCACGATAAAATGCAGCTGAGAATTTTGTAGTGTTGATTATCTCAGCGAAGTTTGCCGAGAAGGTTGATTGATATTTGTTACCAAATACTACAAAAACATTAGAATGTGCACATCTATGTTCTAATGTAAACAAATTAACTAAGACGACACGTCTTAAAGAACTTAGTATCCAAGCCAAAAATTTTCATTTTGACACTGACTTATTTGTGTCATTTCGTGGTTTCAGTGGTTTGTTTGTTTGTCGGCAAAGTTTCTAAATAATTTATTGTTTCACTACTAAAAACAAATCGTTTAAAAGTATTATAACTAATCATTAAGTTTAAAGTGTAACAATTAAAATAACACGAGAATTTTTGATATATCAGTGGAAAGTTTTTAGGTTATATATTTTGTTTTGTAAAAACAAACCTTCTAAAATGGTTTGTGAGAAATGTGAGAAGAAACTGGGCCGTGTTATAACGCCAGATCCTTGGAAAACAGGAGCAAGGAATACAGTGGAGTCTGGAGGAAGAACAGTTGGAGAAAATAAAGCATTGACTGCGAAAAAAGGACGATTCAACCCATATACAAGCAAGTTTCAAGAATGCAGGCAAGTATTTAACCACTGTTTTTCGTTACACTGTGACTGTCCTTTCACTACGTTCAAATAAACTTGCTTCTCTAGTAATTAATTCTGCTAATTTTACTCCTCTAAAAAACTTCCACCATATTAATAATAAATAATATATCGCTCACCTAGCAATATATTGGCACATCTACGTTTTTTATATTTTACAGAAACTAGGATCAAAGATTGTACATGTATTTAAAACGAAGTTTTGAGTTCATTTTATATCAGAAATTGTTATGTTGGCTACTAGTATAAACCATAATAGACAGTCAAAGTATAAATTATCCACTTTTAAACACTTATGCTGTTAAAACTCAATTTTGCATTTATTGTAGGTGTGCCAATATTTTACTAGGTGAGCGATATATAGTTTTGATTCAGTCATTTATTTATTAATAAACTGAAGACTCTGCTTTGCATATGTGTAAGAAATCTTTGGAAGCCTTGATATTTCTCTTGTATAATATTCGTGGTATTATACACGTGAACCATATGAAATTCTGTTCAGTAGATTTTGAGTTTGTCACAAACAGACAGATAGACGCGGTGGTTAACTTTGTTGTAGGTATACTATGTAAGGAAGTTTCTAAAAATCCATCTATCTTTTCCAGAATTTGCAGAACAAAGGTACATCAAGTGGGATCTCACTACTGCCAAGCTTGCGCCTACAAGAAGGGAATCTGTGCGATGTGCGGCAAGAAGATATTAGACACTAAGAACTATAGACAGAGCTCTACATAATATAGGCTTAATTTATATCTTACAGTTAGGTATATCTATATTAACTGTAGAGTGTGTCACTCATCTAAAAACCAATGACATAATTGCAGAAAAGTGTTGTACGGCACCTGCTTCTTATGCGGGAAGTTGCAGTTCTGAAACCGGTCAAGTAGCAAAGTGAATTTTTCTAAATTTATCTAAACTATTACTGACACCACATGCTTCCGAACGCATGTAAAGCCGTTAGTCCTGGTCGTCATTCATAGAAAGTCTGACTATCAATCTTTCCAAGGAGTATCGTGTTGCCCACTGAAAGGTCTGTGGAGGTCTGATAGGCAGTCACTCCATGTAAAACACAGGAATTCATCCGCATCTGGTTAGATTGGAAGTTGATGCCAAGCTGGTTGGGAAAAGGCTAGGGATAGGAGATGAATTGCAGAAATTTGGAGTATGTGTAAATAAATTATTATTTCTAAACTTCATAGCTTTCCTATAAAATGGTCAAATTGTAGTTATGTCATTGTTATTTTGGATGAGCGATGTGTGGTTAGCAATTTGGTCTAGAGGTAGAATTTCTTTCCAATCAAGGTCATCTGTGTACTGATTATACTGAAACTTGCAATAGTGAATGGGAGATAAAGTTTATAATGATTTATGGTATGAGAATTCCAATACATATATATATTTTTTTTTTTATATTCCACTAGTTTCTGCCAGCGACTTTGCCCGTGTGAAAGGTTTCTTCATACAAACTTCAGACCCCAGTTTCATCCTCTTAGGGGCTGAATTTTGAAAAATCTTTTCTTAGTGCTCGCCTACTTCAGAAAAAGAAGCCTTGTGCAAAATTTCATGCTCCTAGTCCCAGTAGTTTTAGCTGTGCATTGATATGTCAGTCAGTTTCTCCTTACAAAACTAATGTCCATTTACAATGCTAATGTCAGTTTCAAATACAAATGTTACTATTAATAAGTATAAACAATACATTTTGTTTGTATGTCAACATTCAATTATTAGGTTTTTCTCTGTTAAATATTCCGAAGCACTGTAATATGCTTTGGTCACCAGTAAAGATTTTAGCCATTTCTTAAATAGGCTCAAATTCAATTGTTTGATTGACTGTGGTAAGTGATTAAATATGACTGGCGCCATGCAAAATACACTAAAAAATGCGTTTGTATCTTGTGAGCCGATGTTCAAACGATCCGTTTGTATCTTTTGAGCCAATGTTCCGTTTGTATCTTGTGAGCCGATGTTTAAATGATCCCTTTGTATCTTTTAAGCCGATGTTCCAAAGTTCCAAATGATACATATCACTGTTTCGGAACATTTCAGTGATTCAGATGCAAAATATGTTCCAATCGCAAAAATGACACACTTTTCCCACGCCTAAAGGAAAGCGTCCGAGCAAAGGGTGACCACTACGTGGTACACTCGCCGTCCGCGCGTAGGGTGGCGGTCGTTGGTCGGGTGGCAGTGTCGGGTAAGTCTAGTGACCTTTATTCGTTGGTGTACCTACAACCCGCCTCCTGAGTCGTTATTATACAAGGGGTTTATGAGCATATTTAGAGTTAGACTCGCCAATACGATGGTACGGGTGACAGCTGTATGTGTGGATTCATACAATGTAGCTACCTATCCTTTTCTCTCATCTTAAAGAAGCATATTTTCGTCCTGCTGTCATCCTACACATGCTATGTAAAAAGACCTTACTTTGATTGTTACAGATTTTTTAATTATTGTACGGCTCTTGGCACCGAAAGTAGTAAATATAAAATTATGTCAATTTAATAAATCTGGACATTTATTATTTATAAAATGAAGGAAGAAGAGTGAAGAGTGAGTGAAGGGAGTTATTTTAATAAAATGATGTTCAACTGACAACCGTCTTTTTTTCCAATTGTCCTTGTAGCTAGGTAGTTTTTTGTAGAAAAGTGGACCAATAATTCCCCACAGCTCAGATTCCGGTCTCAAATGAATGAATATCAATATTAATAGTAATATTTATATGTTTATATATTGTCTTTTATATATAACAGCTATATTATTTCTATGTATAGTCTTTATCTAATATTTACATTATTAATTTACAGTACACCGCAAACTACCCCCCTTTTTATATTTCAAATTCTTACATTCCACCTAATTCCTTTCCTAAGGTTGTCTGGTAGATATCGCTGTCAGCGATAAGACTGCCTTTATTTATACCCATAGATTTAAGTTAGTGTAAAAATAGATAGAATATTCTATTCTATTCTATACGAGATACAGAAGAAAAAATCGCAAGGCTGGTATTTGAATGTTTAATATATTATTATCACACGAATAATATGAAGGCGAAAATTAGTTTGTATGTTTGTTATTTCTTCACACTCGAACGGCTGAACGGATTTTGATGAAATTTGGTATACGGGTAGGCCATGACCTGGAAAACACAAAGTTATACTTACTTTTTATCACGGGAGTATGGCTTAGGACTCTCTCAACACAAAATAGAAATTCAAATTTATTTAGCTGTAAGATAAAAAAAATGAAAACAAAATTATTTTTCATATGTACAAATTCCACAGAAAAGTCACGAGTTTCATGGAAAGTTGTTAAATCACATTTTAATGATGCTGTGCTGGGTCGAATAGGTAATTAGAACGGTGCGCCGTCTAAACCCATATTTTCTTAGAAAAAAAAATTTGACCCCGCACGCGTGCGGGATCCCGCATGAGTAATCCCGCATATCAGATCACGAAAAAAAGGTGCGGCATCCCGCGCCTGCGAGATTGGATTCGCTAGTACCAAGTAATAAATTCTCTGTTTTTAAATTTTTTATCCCTAAGCATTTCGCGACGTCCTCGATTTTCGATTTTTACAGATTACTTTAGTATGAAAAAGTTTGATTATTTACGTTCTAAGATAAATTTCCCGGCTTCCGCTTGGGGATTTAAAGGTGGAAAAAAGCACATACCTAAGCTTGCAACAAATCTCTTCAATAAAAAAGCAAGCCTTGTAGCGACATCTATGTTCCTATTTGGCGCCGTAGGAACTAAATTCAGAATCCTTCATCAGATATCATCATTTCAGCCGAAAGACGTCCACTGTTGGACATAGGCCTCCCCCAAATGCCGCCACAATGACCGGTCCTGTGCGTCTCGCATCGATCGGATTCCCGCGACCCTCCGGTACGTGGTCGCCATTCCAGAACCTTTCGTCCCCATCGACCATCTGTTCTGCGAGCAATGTGCCCTGCCCACTGCCACTTAAGTTTGGCGATTCTTCGGGCTATGTCCGTAACCTTGGTTCTCCTGCGGATATTCTCATTTCTGACGCGATCACGCAAGGAAACTCCGAATAGCCCTTTCCATTGCCCTTTGAGTAACTTTAAGCCCTCTGATGGGGCCCATTGTAAGCGACCACGTTTCGGAGCCATATGTCATCACTGGCAACACGCACTGGTCATAGACTTTTGTCTTGAGACACTGTGGTATATTGGACGAGAAGACACCGCACAGCTTCCCGAACGCTGCCCAGCCGAGTCGGATTCGACGATTGACCTCTTTCTCGAAGTTAGACCTACACAACTGGACTGTCTGTCCCAGGTAAACGTAGTCGTCCACAACTTCGAGTGTAAAGTCTCCGATCTTGATAGGAGACTAGATAATCATCAGATATCACCGCCTGATTATAATAATATTCCACAACTATCACACAACGCCGTCTAGTCTCAAGCTAACCCGAGCTTGTGTTAAGAGTACTAGACAACAGAACAAACGATCGTGCTCATCACACAAACATTTGTCCGGGGTGGGAATCGAACCCACAACCTCCGGCATAGCAGTCAGGGCCACTAACCACTAGACTAACAGGCTAGTCAAAATAAGTACTACTCAAGATTAGAACATAAACAACAGTCCGTAATCAACTTTTGGGCAGTTGATCGGACTAGACACAACACCCGTCTGGTCAGAAGATTTTCCTTTTCAATGGAGGTATGTGTGTATATGTATACATCCTGTCCTGCATATGTAGAGCCTCCCTCAATTGAACGCGTGGGACTAATAGTACCTAAATCGTATTATTAATAAAATGGGATATCTTAATCAGTCAAAATCTACCTTTCTATTGTCACAGAAGCTAGCTGTGTGCAGTGCAGTGACTAGCCTTTTCTAAGCCCGGTGCCAGTTTCAGTCACAGCGCCCTTTAAAAATTTTAATCCACCTGACAGATGTTGTAATCGGACGTGAGTGTTTCCGAAGCTCCTGTTTTGGATCTGGCGGGAAGAAACGCTCGGGTGTCACCATTGTGCGGATCGCCCTGACCATATGGATGCATATGGTGGAAGTTTGCAAGGACATGTCCTTGTGGGGGCGATCGACGGTGGCGACCAAAGCGTCCGGCCCTGATTTAGGCCATGGTACGGAGCGAGAGGAAATGAGAAACTTGTATGATACAAAACTTGGCCTTGGTTTGATCATTTCTGCGCCCCATCCGTGTCTGCGCACTGTGCCTGCACCGCCCTAGTTACGGCGCTGGGCTATGCGTGTGAGTGAAATATTACAAATAAAATCGTATGACGAACGTTCGTCATCATCATGGATCATTTCAGGCAGAAAGACGTCCACTGCTGAACATGTGCCTGCCCTATCCTGCTGAAGTCGCAGTCACTTGTTTAACGATTCTTCGAGCTATGTCGGTAACCTTGATTTTCCTGCGGATGTCTACATTCCAGATTCAATCACGCAGCGTAACTCCGAGCATAGCCCTTTCCAAGTTCATTGTAAAAATTGAAGGCTATTGAGTGTGACTGTTGTTAGACGTTGTAGACTTGCCGACCATCGAATCTTAACACGCCACAAGGTAAAACATACATTTCCGATGTATGTTTTACTAAAATGCAATCAAGATAACACATTTCGCGGTTGTCCAACTAAGAACCTGATAATACAGTGGTTTTGTAACGGGCACCAAGAATTAACAGCTCAAAAAACTTAAATTTTGAAAATGTTTTTCTATAATGCAGTAGTTTACTGTGTATTGTTGCTGTGTGCCAAGGTATGATATCGGGATTTTCTTCAAAACACTGTGTCTAACCAGTTTTATTGGAATCACCCCCTTGTTACACGCTCCTGATGGTGGATTAGCCAGCTGCGAGACGATTGAACTTATAAAAGTTACACGATCTTCCTGTAGATCCATGACCCATTCCTGTACGTATGAAAAGAAACTACTTAAATAAAAGAATTTCTGTCCAGACACTGTGCTCACAGATTTGCAGTTTCTACTCAAGAACTCTTTTGCTGTAGCAGCCATCGGTCTTGCGTCTAATATAGAGCAGTGGGCTAAGTGCGAATCGTTCTTACGTTTAACGCGTTTGGCTCTGATTGGTTAAGAGCTTAGGGCGAGCCAATCGAAGTGCCGAACAAAGATTGCATTAACGTAAAACCAATTCGCACTAGGCACTCAGAATTTGGCAATGGGCAGGGCACATTGCTCGCAGAACGGATGGCCGTTGGAACCGAAAGGTTCTGGAATGGCGACCACGTACCAGAAGACGTAGCGTTGGAAGGCCCCCTACAAGGTGAACCGATTACTTGGTAACGGTTGCGGGAGTCCGATGGATGCGAGACGCACAGGACCGTTCATTGTGGCGACACTTGGGGAGGCCTATGTCCAGCCGTGGACGTCTTTCGGTTGAAATGATGATGAAGTATTCAACATAATTATCTGACGCAGGTAGCCACTTCCAATGAAGAAAAAAAGAAATCAGAAAAAGACCATGATGACGATTTCAAACAAACATTTGCTAAACTCCTCAAGACAATCGTCACGGTCAATGAGGAAAGAATGAAGGCAATGGAGAAGATAATTCGATTACAGGACTATATGCTCACTAAGAATAAACTGAAGACTGATGATGAAGTGTATGACTCCATTGAAGAAGAGGAGAGTCGGCATTTATTAGATTTTGAGGTAAGTAGGATAATAATAATAATCTTTATTTCATCTTTTACACAAAATAGTTACATGTAACAGCCACAAGTAAGTCTTAAAGAAATATTTATGCTAGCGCCGAAGGAATAACTATAATTAACTTATCAGTATTTAAAAACTAAAGGAAAATTGACTTTATTAACCTAGAATTATGTATATTAGCGACTTGCCCGAGCTAGGTTCATAAAACCTGTGTTTCGGGTCAGGATGGTGTATGATGTAGAGAAGTAGATAACTTTTTTGAAGTAGGGAATCATCTAATAACTATTCTCGCTCTAGGGTGGAGCGAGAGGCTGTAGTCACATTTTTAGTTACTAAAACCTACCATACAATAGGTTACCATACAATAGGTTAGTTACTAAAACCTACTTACTAAGCCATTGGGTGTACCCCACAGAACAGAAGAATACAATTAGAACTCGTATAGCGCTTCATTTATATCGGGACCTACTCGTAAGTACCCAAACTCACGCAATAGACAGGTATATCGTATTTCATAACCAAAAAGATTGCATGTAGCGGAGATGAGAATGTTGAAATGGATGTGTGGTGTGACGAAAATGAATAAAGTGAGAAATCAGTGTATTAGAGGAAGTTTGAAAGTGGCGCCAGTGACTGAAAAGTTAAAGGGGAATCGTTTGTCTTGGTATGGATGACGTGGCCAGGTCGTAGAATTGATTACTTCATGATGTGACCAGCCATATCATGAAATGGTTGCATTTCATGATATGGCCAACTAAAACTGGCTAAATCGTTTAAAAATCAACGTTTCATGATATTTCAATCAACGTTTGGCCATATCATAATGTAGTATATTGTAGACTTTCCATGACATCAAGGGTTTAATCAAAAATCGAAATAAAGAATATTAAGATAAATAAGACGTTTATTTATTTTATTTGGCTTTTCAATAAAGAGTACACTATTAAATTTAAAGGAAAACAATTCGATCTTTAGTCTTAATGCAATAAGACGTTTAAAATATCTTTAATTTTAAAAGAATCACCACTAAATAATACTATTAGAGACTGAAATCTACTAACCTGTGAAATACGTTCTGAACTCCAAAGTTTTTTCACGTTGCGCTCGTTTTTTGAATGAATTTCGTAAAATTCAAGTATTTTTTATCGTAATGACATATCACTATATCATTATTATCAAGACCACCAGAATAACTGTCCGCCGCTATGATTCATAACAAAAACAAAACAAAATCAGCGCCTCTAACGGTGGATAAAGTAACTATTTTACGATATGATTAGCCATGTTTGGCCATATCATGAAATAATCATGCGTTTAGTCGTTCATATCATTAAACGCAGAGTGTTCATTGATTTGACTTGCACATATCATGATGTGGCCAGCGGACCCATTTCATGATATGGCCGGTCACATCATGAAGTGATCAATTCTAAGATCTGGCCACGACATGGACATGTAAAGAGGAGGGATGAAACACATGTTACTTTATGAGTTATGAGTATACAGTGATGGGAGGAGAGTGAGAGGAAGGCCAAAGAAAAGATGGATGTGTGGTTGCTACAGATAGCAGGTGATCGTAGAAAATTATTATAAATATTTTAAAGGAAAATCAATTGACGTTTTTGTTGAAGTTGTAATAAGTCAGGATTTTTTATGACAGAAGAAAGAGTACAGAGTTTGGATAGCAAAAACACTATAGTTATCCAGCCAGTTAGGGTGTCGTAACTTGTAGGTGATGCTACAGTAGGTGCTCCCCCGCTTAGACCGCTACTGCGGGCGGTATCTAACTGGGAAGTGCACTCGACGCCCGGACTTGGTTGGACTCTCTTGCGGTTCTGCAATAGCGGAGAGTGGAGACGTTGGTACAGGAGCTGGCGGCGGATCGTCTGCTTCCTGAGTGATGTATGCAGGCTTGAGTCGGTCTATGCTTACGGTTATTTCTTTACACCACGTACGTTGGGGCCGAAAGGTTCTGGAATGGCGACCACGTACCGGAAGACGTAGCGTTGGAAGGCCTCCTGCAAGGTGGACCGATGACCTGGTAACGGTTGCGGGAGTACGATGGATGCGAGACGCACAGGACCGTTCATTGTGGCGACACTTGGGGGACGCCTATGTCCAGCAGTGGACGTCTTTTGGCTGAAATGATGATGACGTACGTCAAGCTATAAGTATATGGGATGTCGCTGTATGACTTTATACGGCATACGGTGGTTGGTTCTTGAGGTCTTCGAACAAAGTTCTGCCTCAAGAACACGTGACTTGATTCACTGAGACTATGTGGTAAGTAAAATGGGCCTTTTCTGTGACAGGACGCGGGCCTTGGTGTGAGGTTAGCCATGCGACTTTGTAAACGAGTTGCGAGATCGGTGACATCAGCTGATTTGTAGTAATCTGTTGGTGCCAAGAATTGCCCTGGCAGACGTCGCTGTTCGCCGTAGTCCAACTCTGCTGGTGATGGTTCGATGTCCGGCTTCCATTCACTTCGTATCCCTAGAAGTACTAGTGGAAGAACTTCGGACCATTGCGATGCAGAGTGACACATGATGGCTGCCTTCATTTGCCGATGCAGACGCTCGACTATGCCATTCGCAGCAGGCTGGTAGGCGGTTGTGCTGTGGTGATGCGCACCAACCAAGGCAGCGACAGCTTGAAAGAGAATTGATTGGAACTATGTGCCACGATAGGACACAGATGCGTTGTGTGAAGAGTGATATGAAAGATAAGGAAGTTAGTGATAGCATGACGGGTGACAGGATAGAATGAAAGAAAAAAACGTGTTGTGCCATCTCCAAATAAGACGGGAAAAGGTCAGAAAGATGATAATCGTATTTCATAACCATAGAACAGAAGACTTCTGTACTGAAAGTAGCAAAATGTAGTCCTGTAGTTGTTCTAGGAGCATAAATTTTTTAGCCCTATAGAAATCCTATAAACGTTTATAGAACCGCATTTGGGCGCAGTTTATTACTTTCTTGCTTGCACGCCTGCCCCCTAGCCAAGTTACAATCGTATCGTTCGCGCCGAACGCCTCGAGTAGGCAACGCCTCCGATTCCTTTGTTCTGACGTCATCTTAACGCTCATTCACGTAGTCACGTGGTGGCAATCTTCGTTTTTTGAGGGAATTGAAAGATTCTGCTCGCTTTTGGTTTTTTTTTGTAGCCATGTAAATAGCTATACCATGGACATCTTTAATTGAGGTCCAAAATTTTGCGAGTAAATAAAAAAAAATAGATAGCTAATGTCACAAATTTTAAATTTAAAAATACTCTAATACAATACAAATTCAGGGTTTACGCCTTATACATATATATTTTTTTATTTTGGTTTTGAATGAAAAATTTGGATCTTATTTTCATAAAACAATAAAAAGTCGATGAAAAAAATCCACAGGGCATGAGAAGTGTTTAGGGGTCTGAAAGGATAGCAGATGACCCCTCCCGTTGACCATTACAATTTGGCACACGATGCACCAAACACCCTGTATACCTATAAAGTTAAAGTCACAGTTGTGAAGACGAAACATAAAGTTATATAAAAATCTTGATTCAGCTGTATACAATACGGAAACAGGACTACATGTCGAATACCTATGTTTTATACCCCAGGGGCAGACGAACAGTTGCATCGGCGAATCGTTTGCCGATGAAAGGTTATATCGATGAAATTCTCAAAAGTGAATCGTTCTGTCGGCGAAACGTTCGTCGTTGAAAGGTCCTATCGGTAAAAAATGAAAAACGAATCGCTCTATCGGCGAACCGTTCAACGGCGAAACGAATGTCGAAGAAATGTTTCAGAATCGGATACTCGCCGTACGTCGGGTTGTCCGATGGTAGAAAGGAGATGGCGGAATCAAGTCATGCAATTCCCGCGCACACTCTCCAAAATACAACCTGTACAATGTACTTAGTAAACAATCTCAAGATGTTCAGTCGGTTCGTTACCCAAATGATCTTGCCTATCCACGGTACCTTCTTCTGATCATTCACTTTCCTCAGTCGGGAGCGTGAGCTGACTTAACTGTCGGAGACCTTCAATTGCCCTACTACCTCCGTACGATCCTAAGCCAGAAGCTTCATCTCATAGATCCTAAACCAGAAGCTGTGAGCAACACCGTATCCTCGTGGGGGTGATCGCCGGCGGTGACTTCTCGCACCAGGTCAGGTCCGGAGCGAGGAGTAATGGCAGGCGGTCGCCTTCTTCTGAGATGCCGTTATGCTAACTTACGAGGCGGCCGCGCGCGTGCGGGCACGGGTTTCCTTATGCCTTAGCCGCTGGGAACCGCCGTAGGTGTGGGCTTGCGAACGACGAGCAATGGGTAGCTCGCCGTCCGACTTACGAGTTGCAGGTCGCGGGTTCAAACCCAGCCAGGCGCATCACTTTGTGTAATTTATTTCGTAACCACTGTTCTCAAAACGGTGAAGGAAAACATCGTGAGGAAACCGGCATGTCCTAGAACCAAAAATTTGAAGACATGTGACATCCACCAACCCGCACTGGGCCCACGTGGTGGATTACGGCCCATTCCCTCTCCTAGAGAGGAGGCCTGAGTCCTAACAGTGGGAACATTATAAGGCCGAATATGCTATGCTAAAATCGGACATTCCACTTTATTGCACTAAGTCAAATTATAGCTTCAAAATCCATCTATTCCTGGGGGCTTACCACGACGTGTCAAAATGTCAATAGTTCGACACGGAACGGTTAGAACGGAAGAAGCTATTTAATGATTGTCCATCCCCCCCCAAAAAGGCTTTTCATGACAATGCTGCAGTCGGCTTCTAGCCTTATCCGTTAATTAAGGAGACCCGACCCTAAATAAAAGGAGCAGGGACGGTCAAAGAAGAGGAGTAAAATCTCCACACAATGGTTGTCTAAAAACGGATAGCGCTGTCGAGGCGGACCCGGAAAGAGACGGTGAGATAATCTGCCCCCCTAGCCAAGTTACAATCGTATCGTTCGCGCCAAACGTCTCGTGTAGGCATAGCATGGCATATTCGGCCTTATAATGTTCCCACTGAACATTATAAGGCTGAATATGCCATGCTATGCTATTGGTTCACCAACAATTGCTTGTGTAACAGTGCTCACTGCGTACAATTTCAGGACATGCCACAACTGCGAAGAACAGAAGCTGAAACCATAACCAGGGCGATGTGTAACAGATTTAATTTAAGAAGGGATGATAATCATTTATGGACGAGCCAGTTTCTGAAGTTCGCTTGTCACAGCCACTACCTAGGGTTATGTGAGAGAGCTTGCAAGAAATCAGTTGAAAAACTTTGTGAAAAGTTTCATTGTAATCAAAATACTATGAGGGAATTTCAAACTGAATGTCATGGGAGCTGTAACAATTATTCTGAACACGATAAAGATTAATATCAGCTATATTATTTACTACCTATAAGTATAAACTTTTTATAGTTTTAAATAAAATTTATATGATCGTGCTGTGTTGTCATTCTAAGTCCTTTTCTATGGCGATTATTTCTTGTTTCGTGAAAGTGTGAACAAACATTGAAACCTTCTTACATAACATTATGATTGTTATTTTAAAATATCAAAAAAGCGTTAACTACATTGGGTTCGGTACAGATTGTCTGGTAGAGTCGCTGTCAGCGATAACATCTTTTTTATATTTTTATTTTATCTACTTTTAAGTTCGTTTAGAAGCGTTGTGTAACTGCTTTGATGTATCTGTCGAAGCCATTTCGTGTTATAAGTCGGCGCGTGGGATTGAAAACCGCTGTTGTAATGTACGGTTACCTCACATTCAGCCAGATTTCATCGACCTGGGCTTAGTCCATACCGGACGGCGAGATACGCATTGCTCGCTGTTGCGCAAATCTGCACTAATTTGCACCTACGGTGACCTGGAGTCACCCTGGACTCCCGACGCCCGAGGCGTCTACGGCAGGGGCCGGGACGTGAGGCTTAACTCCACCTCACAATTTAAGTCGCCTTCTATGCTAGCATTACTGCTTCGCAGAAGGAGGAGACCGCTTCCTATTCCCTCTAAATTGCGTACCATGGCCTGAACCAGGGCCGGACGCAAGATGTCTGAGCCAAAAAGAATTAAACCACTAGGGAGCTGATAGACCGATTTCTAGGCGTGTATAACTCTTTATTGAACCGACTCACTGTTCCGAAACATTTTAGTGTTCTGATAGATTGGAACACCAGTAATATTTCAAATGCATCATTTGGAACAATTGGAACACTGAAACACTCTTTAATTTAAGTGACCTGCAACCTTTTTAAAATTCATATTAAAACGTAGTGTAAATATAATTAATGACCTGAACTAAAAACAAGTGCTTTAAATTTTTCTCAAATCAATATTCAATTAAAGAAAACTGTTAGTGTATATGACGCAATGTAATAGATGCATAACAGTCAGTGTGTTTGTATCTTTTGAGCCGTTGTTTCAAATGTTCCGTTTGTATCTTGTGAGACGATGTTTCAAATGTTTCGTTTGTATCTTTTGAACCGATGTCACAAATGTTCCAATCCAATAAATGGATCCAATAACTGGTCATAACTAAAAAAGGCACTTATATTGGCATCAAATATAAGTGCAACTGCAAATAAGTGTTGTGGGCTTGAGCCGCCTTATGAGGAGTCAAATGATTGTATAGTCATTGACCGAGCGGAGCACACTTCCACAGTATGCTCTATCATGTCCTCTGAGCTATCTGCACGACGCCGACGGCCACGAGCGTTTTTACCCGCCGAAACCGAAACAGGATCCTCCCGAAATAACCGTGTCCGGTGAGGACCTGCGTTAGCCAGAAATTGAGGATGCCGTAGCGTCTCTGTAGCCATCCAAAGAGGGACCTAAGCCGGGCACAGACTGCTGTAACGTAATAGGATCATACACAAAAATTTAAAATAATGTGTTAGATGTAGTAATTTTTTTTTTGGTAAAGAATTTACTAATTTGAATTATTTGTTTTGTTACATTGATTAATGGATTGGTCTATGCAAAGATAAAGGTCTCTTCGTAACGTTTTTATTATTGTTATTCGTTGTTTAATGAATAAAGTTCCCTCCTGTAGAATGTTCGGATACTTCTGGGCTATAAGTGACAATTAAAAATATTCAACATTTACTATTTCTATAGATTTTCTTGGTAAAATTTCCAACATATACTCTGGATTACATTAAATTATTTATCAAAATATTCACGGTGTTTATTAGCGAAATAAAATTAATAAAAATGTGTTCTCAATTTCTTGGTCTCTTACTGTGGACGCATAAAATAGGTCAAAAATCTGCATGTAAAGGAATATATTATAGGTTGGAAGCATTGTGTTTTCTGACAGTCACCGATCAAAAGTTTTACAACGGCGTGTGTCAATAATTACAAAAACATATTATCAAACAGTAACAAAAGTTTTAGTCAATCCTCAGCGCGTCTTTTCTTCGTGACGTGTTGTAAAGTAAGTACAACGATTAAAAATGTTTGATTATAGCGGCGATGTATATTTCGGGGAGTGGTATGCAAATGTTTGTTTGTTGAATTTCTAAACCCAAAAGTTAGCCAGCCGTCTGTTAGTAACTATGTGTATACCTCTCTTGTAGAAATCTTTTCTGTTGATTTACGTGTCTACAGATGATTTTTTTTGTTGATAGGTTCGCGCTTGACCTTTATCTCACCTGATGGAAAGCGACGATGCGGTCGAGATTCTTCGATTTTGATTCCGATGATGAAGCCATATTTTTATATTAGTTCTACAGAAGGATAAGTCTTTTATGTTGAAATTTAAAGAAAAAAAATAAGTTCTTAACTTGTTTGTTTTGCTTATATTATGAATAATTATGATTAAGAAAATATAATTATTATTGATTGTTATAAAATTTTATTGTTTTTTGATAAAGATGTAATAATTAAAGAATTTTTTTATTATTTTCTGTAGACTAGGCGATCTCCCATGTGAACTTAGATTATTAAACAAGTGCGAGTCAGACTCGCGCACTGAGGTTTCCATATAAACTTACCTATGAAAACAGTTAAATTCCCGAGTCTCGAAGAGTTTTCTGAATTACAAAAAAAAAAAATTGTGACGTAACAACAAATTTACTATTTTCAGATTCATTCCTATTTCTGGGCTATAAGACCTTGCTCCACGCCAAATTTCAGGATTCTGGGTCAACGGGAAGTAGCCTATGAATTTTGATTCCCGTGAGAGTGTCGAAATACATGTTTTTTGCGAAATAAAGGACCGTATCTTTTTATTCGGTCACGCAGAGGATTGATTTTTCACAGCTCCAAGGGACTGCAGACTTGACTATATGGTTTTAATTTCAACTCGATACCTCCACGCGTTTTTGAGATAAAGGGTCTTGACAGACAGACGGACAACAAAGTGATCCTATAAGGGTTCCGTTTTTTCCTTTTGAGGTACGCAACCCTAAAAATGTGATTTTTATTGAAAATAATGAAGACAGACCTATTTTGATATTTTTATATGGCGATTATCGATTACTATAACGATTAATATAAACATCAAATTTCGAACCGCTAACTGACTTTTTTTACTTTTTAATAGTCGATATTGTGTATGACCAGCCCCCCCTAGCCAAGTTACAATTGTTTCGTTTCTATTCTCTTTTCGTCGATCGCCTCGAGTCGGCCACGCCTCCGATTCCTTTGTCATGACGCCATCTCGTAGCTCAGCCACGTGGTCAGAACAAAGGAATAGGAGGCGTGGCCGACTCGAGGCGACCAACGAAAAGAAAATCGAAACGAAATGGTTGTAACTTGGCTAGGGGGTCAGATAACGTGACAGGAGAATTTCATAAGTGTGAACTCAGCGCGCGCACGAACCGAGCATGCTCACAGTTGATTATGCTCTGTTCGTGCGCGTAGAGCACAGTTCGCGCTCGCAAGGCACTCCACACTATGGGAACCCTGTTACATTGCATGATAAATTGGACAATGTGGACGCTAAATTCTTTTACATGTTACATTGCAGGTTACATTACGGTAGTCTGTATCCGGCTTTACCGCCGCGATAGTAGCGTGCCCAATCGTTAATTTGCTATGTACCTACAGTAATTAGCTAGTGTTAATAAAAGCCAAACTCTAATCACGTCACTTATTTTTTTAATTAATTACCACTAGGTGCTTATAATTACATATTTAGGCACTTAAACAGCGCAATGAAAGTCCCGTAGCTACCTACGTAGGCGAAAATTACACTGCGAACGAATTACAAATTAAAATAAGACATCAAAAGAACCAATAATTGATTATTTTGTTCATTAAAATTACCATTTTATGTTCGTCTTGACAATCCAATCAATTTCGTAACGGTTGGAATGTCGTTTATTTCGATGCTGGAGTCTAAAAGTCACGTCTAAAATGTTGATTGTATTAAGTTTATAATTGAGTTTGTACAAAATGACACGAAGGATCACTTGTTATGTTGTTTTTGCCACACTTATTTGGAGTGTAAGTATGTATCATTTTATTATGTTTTAGTATTAGAGAACTGATTGCCGCGGTTTTGTGGTCGCAAGGTGCAACTGCTGCGAACTTGATTGCAGCCGTCAGTCTTGCCTCCGATATCTCCCTAGTCGAAGATAAGGGGAAGAGCACACGCTTTCGCAGTTAATTTTAGTTGTAGGAGTCATCTCCTGCGTTCATGGCTGATCTCTGCTGTGATTGGCCGCTATATATTACATACGCCACACTTACAGCTATTCAGAACATTAACCATGCTGCAATAAATCGAATTGTTCTTAACATAGTCCGCTTTTATTAGTAGGAATTAAATAGAACATAAAAATATTCTAAAATAATAAAGCTACAAACTAAATTAAAACACATTAACTAAATAGATTAGTTATAACCATAAATAATAAATAAAAACACTTCAGTAACAAATTACTAAGAGAGATAAGATTAAGATAAAAATTTAAAAGATTAAATTAGAAATTAGCGTAATTTAATTAGATACACATTGTCATATTAATAGATATTAATTTAATTAAAAAGAACACAATGGTAGAAATTAAATGGTATTGTAGATCACTAGAGAGATATAATCAAATATAAATTTTGAAAGAGTTAAATATAAATATAAAGAAGGATAGTTGAATCGGGTTGATTTTAAAACTATTAAATGAAGTGAAATTCCTGATTAATATACTGAAATGCTTCTCTGTCGCTCGGAATTCAGTTATTGGGTTGTGATGGACACATAGGCACCTTCATATAAAATACTTGATATTCAGATGCATTCGGTCTGGTTTAAAGCTAACATAGTTTGAAAAAGAAAGAGAGATCAAAATCGATCGATATTTATCATGAGTTGACTCAGAACACGCGTTATAGATACATTGATATACAGTAACGTCGATTGCCACAAAATTGCCAACCCTTTAAAATAATGTTTATACATATTTAGTTAAAAGAGGGGGACTGTAAAAAAATATTTAAAACTGAAAAAAAATCAAATAATTACGCTCTTTCAACGTGTTTATGTCACATTTCTGTTCAATTTTTTAACAATTTTTGTCCAATGCCCATGCATATACTGAACGTCTTTTTTCTAGAAGTCAGACTCATATTATAGATATAGTATAAACTACAATAACATTATACCTTATTTTATCAGATATTTCTAATCCTATAATTCCAACAGGCACACACACAGAATGAAGAAAAAGACCGTGCTGATATGTTCAAATCTAACATGACGAGGAATGACTTCTCAAAGCTGCTCTCATCCTTGATCAAGCTGAATGAGCAGAGAGTCAGTGTTCTTCAGAGGCTGTACAAGCTCGAAGACTACGGGGTTATCAGTGAGGTGCTGAGGACTGGGGACAAGAGGCCAGAGAATGGGAGCCCTAACAACTTGTTCTTGATCGTTATGTCCAAAGTAAGTCTAGCTAACTAGAAAATTATGACCAAGATCTAACTTCATCAAAAGTTTCTGACGGATCTCTCTCTCATTATCTTTTTCTTCTTCTATTTCTGCATAAAGTACATACTTAGGTATATATGAGATAAGCTCATGGTATGCGTTTTATTATTTATCATCCTTTTGCCCTTATTCCATATTTACCTGTATTATACAGTAAGATATTATTATCACCTTCCAAATTTTTTTTGAGAATTAGGTGTCATTCAAACATTCCATTTTTAAATAAAAAAGGTAGGTAAAATTAAAAAACAAAAATCATAGACTTCGTAACTTCAAAACGTGGTCACCTTGCGAAGCGTAGGTATTGAGTGAGCGAGCATGAGGTGCCGAAAGAGATAGGTAGCATCACAACACGCGCGCCTCTCAAACATCTCTTTAGTATACGCCACGTTTTCAAAAAACATGTCTTAATGTGAGTACGTAACGACATGCTTTTTTTGTAAATTGACGGTCCTGCCCGTGAAAGTATGAGGGAAAAATTTGCAATTTATGTTTTGATTATTATCGATGTTTGGGGGTGGGGCCAACAGGTGTCATTGTTTGTGCGTCAGTGTTTGTGTGTGTATGTACGCAAGGCGCAGCGCAGTGTCTACAAGCACTATCATCGTTTGGATAATTTTCTGATGCTTTATCTCAATTTTTGTATTCTTATTAAGTTATTTGTATTAAGTGATATTAAAAGAAAAAAAAAATGACATTTCGTTACTTTTTTCAAAGATGTTTGAATTTGGAAGGTGATAAAAAATCTTAGTGTATTTCACCGATCAATTGCAGATTTCGATCACAAATTATCAAATTTTGTTGGGTTTTATAAAATATTGAGAATCTCATAAATTGTACTTACGCAGTTTTTTATACAATAATCCGATGGCATTAATCGGGTCTACTTTGGGTTGGTGCTTTCTTTTCCTTTACCTTCTGTGCTATGGATCTTAACACTATCATTTGGTCCGTTATCTCTCATATCATTCTTTACACAATCTAATGACTACTATATGCTAGTCAACAGGGTCCACAAGACGGAACATTTTTTTTTCCTATTTGAAGAGTGATTATATCTTCTATCTTTACTTATTCCTGATCCACATCATTACCACATTGAAGGTTGCGCGTAATACATACGAGTAATACGCGCAACCCCAACGGCCGAGTGAACTGGCACACATGGCGCCCTGTTATCTGTTGTCGCGGTCAAGTGAAATCTACGAGATAATTAACTATTTTTGCACCAGCGTATCGTTGTGACTCGCGACGGATTGCCACGTGTCCACAATAAATCTTACAATAGTAGGTACTGGGTGCCTAGTGCGATTTTGTTTTACGTTAACGCGATCGACATATTTATGACGTTCGACGCTTCGATTGGCCTGCTCTAAGCTCTTGACCAATCAGAGATCCAACACGGTTAATCGAATTGCGTTAACGTAAAATAATCTCGCACAGCGCATTGAGAGTTTGAGAGCGGGTACGTTGTGTGAAAGACGCGTCTCGAAGCAAGCTCGCGCGGTTTCGTCGACGTTTTGTCCGTTGATTTCACTCGTCGCGTCGCCGCGATCGTAACGCCGTGTTTAGATACTTTCATAGCGTACATCACTCGTTCGTGGACGTAGCAACTTAGTATCATAGGTAATAAAAATAACTTGTTTATTTTGCTCTTCTAGAATATGAGCATAACTAGCTTAACTTTACTACTCTATAACTCTTCTTCTGTCTTTAGCCTACCGGAGCTCAACGCCGATATGGCGGGCAACGACGATGACCTGACACCTGAAATCTTCTACGGTCCTATATTGTCTTTTATTTAATTAAAGATTCTTTCTATGAATTCTTCTTTTCTTTTGTTAGGTAACTTGGCCTTCCCTTCTTTTCCTACCTCTTATTAGTAACCGATTAGTTTAAATGATTTTGTTCTTATATCATGTAGGCACCTGATGGTACTAATCAGTATCTTCATTCTAGAGCTGCCCACGGCTGGACATAGACGTCTCCAATAGATCGTCATTCATTAGATTATCATTAAACTACCTTTGGTGACCACCCTGTCGTTCCATCCAAAAAAATTTACTATCTTAAGGACTTATACAATAATCCGATGACATTAATCGGGTCAGGGTGCTTCACCAAACATTTACCAAGCCGGTCACCACTGTCTTCCAAAATGGTCATCGGTTCTGCGTTTAATATGACCACGGTGCAGACAACTTCACTTGTCTGTTGGACTACCTCGTTACGGTTTATTATTGGTCGGAGGATTTTTACAACAGCTCGATGGTAAAAGTTAAGGAAAGACGATGAACTTGTTTAAATATATAAAATTGTAGTAAAACTTAAAATCATTTTACGAGCAATGTACAAATTCATACACTCACAATTCTCAAAGTGAGATCTATATAATTTGTAAAGTAGGTAATTTTTTCCAGAATGAAACAGCTCCGTCGCGGAGAAAACTTGATTTTGAAATCGTGGACACAGTTAAATCTCTCGATGTTGGAAGTAAGAAGGTTCATCCCAAACTAGACTATGTTTTAGATCCAGCTGGTTACATTTCTCAAACAACCAATGAGAAAACATCAATAGAATCGTTATTTGGAAATATTCCAATAGTCCATGGACCGAAAAAAACTCATTTAATCAACGATGGAAGTAAAAAAAACATTAATACAATTAAACCCCCAAAATATCGTAATCCACGCCAAAACACTAAAGAACTCCACACAAATATATTAAGAAATCAAAAATCAGGTCTTAGAGCAAACAAAGAAATGAAAAATCGTTATGAAAATTGTAAATTTGAAATACTACCCAAGGAAGTAAATGGCAACATAAACCAAGAACTTCAAGATTACCATGAAAACAGTAAAAAATATTCCCCTGTAGATTATGATGATCCAGCTCATTATCCTGAAATATACGTAACCAAAATTACCGAAACAAAAAAATCAAATAATAATAATTGTACATATCTTTTGGAAGCTAAAGATCCACAAGGTGAAGATGAATATGGTTCTCCATTTAGCAAGGAATTTACCAATAAGTCCCCTAATGGACAAGATGCTAAAACAGAAACATCTATTTTAAATAATCAGGACAGTAAGAACACTACAATGAAGACAGATATAAAATCCACTACAAATAAAAATGACCATATAATGACTAGTACTGTAAATAGCAATAAAAGAAACACATTATCTAACAGTCAAAATGAAAAGAATTATTTTGAACAGAAATATGAAGATAATTATGAATATGACGATAATGACCCTAATCGAGAATATACTAAAATGTACAGTAATATTTCCATCAAAAAGGTTAATGATGATAAAAATCCTAAACCTAACAGAAATACAGATAGCCCAACGATAAGTGTACCAGGAAACCAAAGTGCTCAATACAATCAAAGTAAAACAATGCTGAATCCCAGCAATAAGTACTCCACAGTAATGACAGAAATAAGAACCACCACCAATAAAAATGACCTTAGAATAATAAGTATTCTGAATAATAGTAAGACAAACACCCTACATAATTATAATAAAAATAGCACGTTTTATTTACAACATAAAGATCAAGAGGATGAAAATTACTATGGTTCTCCATTCAGTGAAGAATATGATGAAATTAGCCAAAATATTAAAACAGATAGCAAAAAGATACAGGATAAACAATATCCTAATCTCAATAAAAGTAAGTCTATCATAAACAACGAGGACCTACCGTCCGTACCAACGTACTCCACAAAAAATACAGTCATGCCAACCTCCGACGCTAAAAATGACCAACCATTATTCAATACGTTGAATGGTGATAAGGCGACTGAAAACAATTTTAGTGAAAAACCCAACTTAAATATAGATCTCAAAAATTCTAAAATGAAAGATGAAAATGCATCTAAGGTAAACGATCGTAGTGATTTTTTATCGCAAGCCACTAAAAATCTTTCCGATAAAGAAATTCCTGTGACAATGAAAGTTTTAACAGACAAAACAAAAAAAAACAAAATTGATACTAATAAATATAAATCAAAAATAGCTAAAGACTTGCTTGATGGCGTTAATGTCGGTGATAAAGAATCGAAAAACAGTACTAATCGTCACAATAAAAAAAAATTATCACGTGTTATGATTATAGAAAATATTGACGGGTTAACAGTTACTACAAATCCGTCATTGCATCTGAAAGATGTTACAGAAAACACAAATAAAGATAAAATGAAAATAGCTAAAGATTTGGCTAAAAGAAATGAAAGGAAGGTAAAAACTAAACATCATAAAGATCATGATGGCAATAAAAAGTTTGATGAACGTGGCGAATTGATTATTGATAAAAAGGATGATGAAGACTTTTCTATTGTGATTACCCATGTGAGAAAAGATAAGCAAGAGGAGATCAAACAACCTACGGATCTTAGAATTGATTCTAAAGAAATTAATAGACCTGATGGGAAACCCATTGAAAGAAAAGCTTTCCAAAAGTGTCTGAATAAAAAAGCGAAAAAGTTATGTAGTAAATCGTGCATAAGCGCTTACAAAAATGTTTGCCAAAGATTAAAATGTACATCAAGAGCTAAAAAAGCGCTAAAAAAAGAATGTAAACAGAGATGTCAGAAAACTTTTGCGTCTGCATCTAGTAAATATAGTGATGAATCAAACAGTGATGATTCAAGCAGTTACGAGGACAGTGATTACAGTTAAGCTACAAAGAAGAGGCTATTACAAGAAGTATAAATGTACATTTTTTAAATGTAAAAGTGCTTGTAATATCGTGTTTATCGAATTAATAGTGAGACGAAAATCTGAGTGCGGCAATGCGCATGACAGGACCCTGGACCTTTAAGATTGTTTTTAATTTTGGTGTATTCCTGGATAGATGAATTATATTTTTATATAAAAAAATAAGCATAATTACATTGTTTTCTTTTCCAATTGAAAGTCCTTTTCGTTTCTCCAAAAGGTAGGAGAGAAGTGTATTCAAAGAATCATTTCTTACGAAGCCAACCATAGGTACTTACAATGCGTTCCAAATATGAATAGGATCGATTTTTACGCCATGTTGTAAGTTGAACGTCATAACAGTCAAATAAAAAAAATAGGTAGGGTGAGCAAAACAAGAAATTTATTAAGTAATATTTATGTACGAATCATGAACGAAAAAGTTTAATCAGAATCCAGTTCTTCAACTTTGCCTTTGCCTCATTGTATGTAGTGTCTGAGTAGTGGCAAATGGAAGAAGAATGCGAATTATTCCTGACAATGAAAACAAGAAATAAAATAGTTTTTTTTTTTAAACTAATTATGACTTTAAACAATGTATTTAGCTAATTTAGGTTAAACAATAACGTTTTTACTTCACCTAGCTTTAACTAAGACTCGCGAATAAGTTTTCTTTGCAAACCGTACTTTTCAATCAACATTTGACAGATCGAGGTTATTTAGTTATTAATTAGAGAGAACACAACTCTGCTTTCCTAACCACCGACTCCTACACAATAGTGCCTTTGGATCGAGTTATCTGTGGTTACCGTAAAACGGGGTAAATAGAAACGCAGGGGTGAATAGAAACAAAACTTTGGTTTAGTTTTTCACTTTGATACCATATTATCGGCTTCTAACAAAGCATCGACTTTTTAGAATAACAATTCATTAATAAATCGATATAGTTAAATGCTGCAAAAAATATTCAAATATCGTGAAAATACCCTTTGAAGTTTTGTTTCTATTCACCCCGTTTGACTCTAAAACTGGCAGCGTCCAAAGAAGCAGGCAAATTGACACTAGTCACAGATTCAAAGACACTAGTGTGCAGGAGTCGGCGGTTGGGAAAGCAGAGATTATATTCTCTCCGCGCTTTAGCAGCGTTACCGTCACAAAGTGCATAACCATACAATATTTCAGCATATTCAGGATTCAAAACTTATGAAGGCACAGCACAGCACAAGATCAAGATACGCGGCAACAGTTAGTTGGTTAACAAAACATTAACGCTGACAACCGTCTTGTAATTTTACCTGCTCCCCATAGAACTCTTCTCTTACCTGACACACAAGCAAAAATATTGACAACCATACCTCTGTGAATAACTTATAAGACAAGGACATTTTTGTAGTAATTTGTACGTAGTGCAGTATTTTTTTTGCACTGGACCACATTTTATAAGAAGTATCAGGGCTTGCGCACACTTGAGACAAGATTGTCTTAGAGTTGTTTACGACGTCGCAGACTTGTTTACGAAGTCGCAGACTTGTCTGCGACAAGATTGTTTTGAGACGTCCAGTGTTGCCAACAGTTACACAAACTTACCATTAGAGTCGACTTTTAAAACCACCAGAAAACTACCGAAGAAAATACAAAACACAAAAAAACCTAATATTGAAAAATTAATAACGTACCTTTAATATGAAGTTTATTTGAAGTTATAATTCCAAGTCAATCCAAATCAACCCGTTTTAAAAAACGGCAATTTCATACTTTAACCCCTAATATACCTGATCGAATTAGTAATATATATATCAAAAGGAGAAACTGACTGACATATTAACGCACAGCCGAAACTACTGGGACTAGAAGCGTGAAATTTTGCACAAGGTTTCCTTTTATGACGTGTAGACTTTTCAAAATTCGCCCCCTAAAGAAATGAAACGGGGTTCCAAAGTTTGTATGGAAAAATCTACTTTCACGCGAGCGAAGCTGCTGGCAGAAGCTAGTAATACATATAAGGTATGCGCTAACATTTATTTGACGCCATTAAGATGACAGCACTGAAAAGTTTATTTTTAATCACACTGTGGCTTTCGTGTCATTTTGTGCTGTCACCTTTTTAGCGTTCACACGTCCACATTCCGTATTACCTCCATAGGACCTCCAACAAAGGATATCTAAACAAAATACAAGGTATAAGGAATTGAATTTCATATTTTAAGATAGGTATGTAGTGACATACCAATATACTAGAGGACCACTACTCAGAGGTGGATCCCAAACATATTGATATTTATCTAGGGGGTCTAGACGCCACCAGCTGGAGCCTCTACGCAGGAATCGTTCGGTCCATGGCCCTTTATGGGGCGTCAGTACGGGCGCCGTCGCTGCGAAAGCGACCGACGGCCAAGCTGAACGCGTGCCAGAGGGTTATGGCCATCCGGATGGTGCGGGCGAGACTCCTTGCTGACCTGCCACCATGGGATCTGGAGGCAACAGTCCTTGCACGCATGCTCGATTTGCGCGTGGAGATGCTACACCGGGGCGAAACCCCGCTACCACTCCAAGTCGCGACATGTTTTTTTGGTTGGTTTCTGAACTGGATTCGTGCGGAAGTAACGTCCGGGTGTCACCATTGTGTGGACCGCGCGGAGGGTGTCGTCCGGGCGGTAGAGAGGACACGGTGTAGCACACGATAGAGGTGTGTACCGCCTGGGTAGAGTACTGTAGGCCCATTATTCTTTATGAAAGGATGAAAGGAATTTTACCTTTTGTTGTGAGCAACCGTATGAGCTGAAATATGCCATATAAACTGTACAGAGTGTTAAAATTTAATAGACCATTAATCGTAAAACGCTTTATTCTAAAAAACACAATACTACCGATTATTTTTACCATTTTTCCACCTTCTTATTAAAATCCATGTAAATTGTGGTAGGAGCACTTTATTAGTATGTTTTCTATTGAATCTGTGTATTATTTAATATAATTGCGGATTCCAAATAAACCAATAAATGAATTCCTAATCAAATCACCATGATTAGGTAATATTTTACCTGTTTACTACATCGTCTTCAGCAAACGGTGGTCCAAAGCTGAAGATGGCTCCTAATTTCTCTTTGCACCAGGTCAATGCGCACTAAAGCTGCAGAAACCTGAAATTAGTCCTGACGGCACCCGTGGCTAATAGACTTATATAATTCTATATTCTTATAATTCTTTCCAGGGTGCCGTTGATGCAAAGACCATCAACAAGAAATATCAAGTAGTACAGGATGGTGGAGACAGTCAACCGGTAGAAGACTTACAACCGACGGAAAATACCGATGAAATGTTAAGTGACCTACTTGGACTAGTGACTTTGGAAGTAAGATTCATTTATTAGATAGATTTCATAGTCCCTGATAATAGAACCTTTAGTCTGTAAGCAATTTTCCTTAGAAGCGTTGTAGAGGCGCTAGTTACACGTGGGTGGTTTGAAAAATTTCCGACCTCAATGTGAAGATAGCAATACTCGTCAATAAAAGTTAGTGAATATTGCTTCTTTTGACACCTAGTAACTAAAGTTTCAGCCATTTTGGACGCACAGTTGTTATTTGACAGTCGTTTGAGTGAGTCGATGTGAGATGCAGAAAAAAAAAACCTGTTTCACACCTCAGTGGTTGCCACGGCGAAAATCCACGAATTATGGTTTGAACTGCTTGACCATCCGCCTTACTTACCAGATCTAGCCCCAAGCGACTTCTTTTTGTTCCTTTATCTAATCATTGCACTTGGAGGATAGATTTTCGTCAAATATGGAGGCAATCACCTTCGCGAACAATAATTATTTTCCAGAGAAAAACGCCGACTGCTATTTGAACAGGTTACAGAAATGGGGGTATCGCTGAAAGAAACAATGTAGAAAAAGAAAAATAAATTATAAGAAAAAAGACTGGTATTTTTGTTAGGTCAGAAACTTTTCAGACCACCTGTGAATATGATAATGTAAATGATTTTTAACATAATCTGTAAAAAATAGGTTCATAAAAGAGTTGTTCACTTTATAGATGTATCGAAGTATAAAATATAAAATATCTAGCCAACGTAACAAAACATATGTGCCAAACATGACATTGTCCAAGCATCATTCTTAACGAACATTCAAGTTTATAATTGTAAACGTTTATAAGTATATTTCGACTATCATGTGTTTCGGGATTGCCCGACTACTATCGGATTCCCCTCTTCGGAAAAGTTCGTTTGACCTGCAAGTAGATATAGTGAAAAATAATGGAGGCAATTTTACTGTTGTCCAACGGGATGTCTTAGTAGCACTTGGATCTGGTTAATAAATGCAAATACTTACAGACGAGGAAGAAAATTCGGCAGTCAGGCAACAATTAAACTCAGGCAATCCCGAAACAAATAAGTGAGTAAAACCATAAACAGATTCAAACAAAAATCAATAAAACACCAACTCCATTAATAGTTACGAAAACATTATTCATTTTCAGAACAATGAAACATTAACAAGAAGAAAAAATGAAGATCACTCCTCGGCAAGCATTGAGAATGAAAGCAAAGAAGACGACAGCATTGAAAAACTATTAAAAAAAGTTCACGATAAAAATAAGAAAAAACATGACACTGACGATAAATCTAAAACAAAGCAAGAAAAGGGAAAAACGAAAGAAGAAAAGAAAACGAAAAGACGAAAAGCGTTGCGAGAGCGTGATGAAAGAGTAAAAGCAAAGGAGGAACTAAAACGTAAATGCGTAAGCGAAATTGACACCAAAGTAGTGAAATGTATCAAAGCATGCCGCAAGACACAACAGGACGTTTGTAGTCGACTTGCCTGCTCTGACAGATCTCGGAAAGAGCTTATTAAAGAATGCGACAACAGTTGCCTGGATACTTTTGTTCCTGAGGATTGTTAATTACTATAAAACTACAAAGTAAAAAAAAATTGTCAGCATTGATTTCTAGATGACGTGAATAAATTATTCCTTGGCAAAGTTTATTATTATAATTTCCTCTTTCATTTATTCAAGTCTTTTGGTATGATTTTAACAAACTTACGTTGGTTTTAGTTCAGATCAGATAGATCTTATGGTAGGTACAGTTTAGTGAAGTAATCATCACGTAAAGTATACAACACTTTACGTAATAGGTTTATCCTGAACCCAAGGATCAGGTATACCGTAGATCGTGAACCAAAAAGAAATATTTTTTAAGAGTTTTCAACTTGTCAACGTGTGGTCAATGACCAACAAGCGAAAGCCTTCAAAGTATTTTAGTATTAAGTAGGTATTATATATAAATCAAATAATGCCATTACAGACTGACCCTGCATCAAGAAGAAACATAGACATGCCTGAAATATCGACAGAAATTGGTAAAGAAGAAGACGATTACCTAGATGCACAAAATGACAATCCTAAAATCAATATATCTAACACACAAGACATAATCGAACCACCAACTATGCGAGCTCATAAAGAACGCAAAGATACATTAGAGTCGAAAATACGACTGACTGAATGTATTAGCGCAAATATTAAAGAGGCAGAAAAATGTAGCAAAGCATGCAACAGAGCCCATACAGATGTCTGTGAAAGACGCAGCTGTTCACGTAGAGCTAGAAAAACTCTAAAAACAGAGTGCGGCGTCAATTGTAACAAGATGTTCAACTCTGCAGTTTGTGATAATTAACATCCCATACTAAGGTAAATAGTGTAACAGTCATAGGGATTGAGTCAATAAAAAATTTCATTGGTATTTTATTTGTTTTCAGCTATAAACCTAGTACCAAGTTAAATGTCTATCCGAAAATCTGTCGACGGGTACCCACTTATCACTTTACTGTTTCTATCATTCATTATAAAAATATTCATTGTAATAGTATTTATTAAAAATTAACTGAGAGTATTATTAAATTAGCTTGGCATATTTTGACAATTTAAAAATGCCTGTAAATCGTTTATTTGAAACTAGCTTTTGCCCGCGACTTCGTCCGCGTAGAAATCGAAAATGGTTTTATTATGTTTTTTGAGATACGATTTAATATGAAATATTATTTATTATCTTCGTCGTGTGTGATAGTCCGTTGCATTGTACGGCGAGCGATATTGTATCTTAAGATAAAATATTATAGTATCTTAGCCGTGTGCAGCGCCCCTTAGTAAACTCCACTGCGGATAACGTAACCTACGACAAACTTATTATTTGCGGTTGGTACCGTAATCGAGTCTAGGGATCGAACCGCAAATTTAAGTTTGTTTTTTATTTTATATACTTGTCCGGGATAAAAAGTGCCCAGTGTGGTGCCCAGGATATTAAAGAATAATTATACCAAGTTTCATCGTAATCGAACCGGTAGTTTTTGCTTGATGCCTGAAAAAACAGACAGACAAAATTTATTTAATCACTTTTTTGGTTTTGGTGTCGGTCTAGTAACACTCCCTGCCATTTTTTTTTTATATTTTCAATGTACAGAATTTTCACTTCTACAGATTTATTATAACTATAGATAATGCTTTGAATTTTGAATCTATCTGCATCACCTTGAACCGTTACTAGTACGATTAACTCTTTAGTTATAAAGATAGATATAGGATCATCAGAACCAGATTTTTTTTTTGATAACACATGTAGAGTGACACAGTGTGTGAGATGCGCCTTTGTACAGTGTTTATTACTTGTGAATAAAGTTTTAATAAATAAATGTGTAACATTACATAGTATCTCTATGTTTTGCCATAAGCTCTCAAATATTGTTAAGAATTTCGAAAAAAATAATAATTCTTTTGAATCACATTTACACAAATTAAAAATCTAGCAGTATAATGAACTCGTCAATGAATTTATATAAGTTAACACAATATAGAAATAAAATTGAAACATAAAAAAAATATGAGAAATTGTAAATATTATGCCTATTTCCTCAAGTTAATCTCTTCATATGGAACATGGATTTTATTGTTGCGATTGTGTTGCTGAACATTTTCGTAAGTACCTTTAATATTTTTGTATTATATTCCTGGGGCCTTTTTTCATGGATAGGCTTGCGTTTGTCCACTATCCCATCTGATGGTAAGCGGTGATGTGGCTAACGATGGAGCGAGCAGTCTTGCCTAAAAGTAACTCAGTAGACCTCGTGCTACCATATAAAATGATTCTTCTATCATGTATAATAATAATCAATAAAATAATCGTCAAATAATCGTCGTCGTATAATCGTCGTCGTATAAATCAATAATCGTCTTCTACGGTGTCCGACACACCGCTCTGGGTTTGTCCATTCCTCTTTCTTTGTTCAGGCGATCTCCCTTTGAAATGCGCTCCCTCTGAACATCAGGACGGCAACCAGTCGGTTGTCCTTTAAAGTGAAAGCACGAGAACACTTTCGCAAGAAGTTGGTAGATTCATCACACTCTTGATTTGTTGTTTTCGTTTTTTTCTCAATATCATTCTTTATTTGTATGTATGTATCTAAGTATATATTTATTATTGTTCTTATTTCCTCTCTGTCAGTCTTCTTGTAAGCTGCACCTGCCATGTTATATCTTTGCACCACCCTAAGGTCGACTGGTAGAAAATGCCTAAGGCATTAAGTCCGCCTTTGTACAATGTTTCATTAGTGCATAAAGTTTTAAATAAATAAATAATGCCTAGTAGTCACACTTGCCTTACTTTTCTACTTTCTAAGTCCAATATGATTTTTTATTTTGCTACTAGAGATCCTCCCTAACTTCGCTCAGGTTTTAGAAATCACTGAAATTTTTGGAATTTTACTTACTTCTAACTTAACTTTCTTCATGAATCAGTGATCATGAAAACCGCATGAAAATTCGTTCAGTAGTTTTTGAATTTATTGCCAACAGACAGGTGCAGTGGGGGATTTTGTTTTTTTTTTTGTATAAAGAGTAAGAATAAAGGTAATATTTCGTAAAATACATTTTGCTTATCATTTCAGTCCTCTATAAAAGCGAGACAAAAGTATGTCAGTTCAGATATAGCTAGCGAATACAGTCATCAAAAGGTGTCAATGGGAGATGATACTTCAGATGATGAGACAAATTACTTTAAAGACGAACCTCCCGGGTCCTCATCTATAGAAAATTTCCGTGAACACGACAATAAAGTACCAAGAAAGCAATTTGAAACAAGAAGATGGCATACAAGCTGTGTTCGAAAAGCGACAAAGTTATGCACGAGAGCATGTCAAAAGGCTTTTAAGTCAGTTTGTAGGAAACGCAAGTGTTCTAGCAGAGCCAAGAGAGCACTCAAAAGGGAATGCAAGAAGAGTTGCCCAAATCATTTTATACGTGATAGGGATAGAGCGGCTTTTGAAGAATAGGAATAATGTGTAGTGTAAAACTGTTCTCCGATGACGGGCGAGACTGGCAAATGCCAAGGACTGTTCGTCGACAAGTTGAATCATTTTTTTCCGTTTCTTCAGCAGAATCTCCGCCGCCGCCTTTGTACCTTTTGTTGCATGAATATTAAATAAATAAATAAATCTACCACAACCTACTGACATTTCCCCGACAAAAACTTTATCAATAAATTAAAAATATAATGTAATATGGTAGTACGGCTGTAGACGGTATGACAAAATGTATGGGATTTTGAAGTGTCATATCATAACATTTGAAAATAGTCAAGTGTCCCAGAACGTGTTAATCAATTGCACTTTCGACGACAGACCATTCCAGCTATAGAATATTTCATCGACGCGACGAAAAACCTATAACCCTTTTAACTACTTACCTTTCCATCTACGGAGAATTCGCCATCAATCTAAAGGCAAGCGAGATTAAAAAGAAAAAAAAGAAAATTATATATCTACAAATTACTGTGTCGCTAATGACTTAGGTCGTATGTATATGTCGTATGGTCGTAGCCATTTTGTTGAATTGAGAATTTCATGATATAGTCAGCCATTTCATATAATGGTTGTTTACCATTTCATGAAATGGCCATCTCAAACTAACCCAACCTAACCTGGGCCATATAATGAAATGGTCAATAATTCTACGATATGGCAACGATATTTATAAAATGAGTTGTATGAAAATAAACGTTTTTAGTAAATATATTTATTTTCTATTGAGAAGCCTCATGTTGGAATATCAGTATTATTTTTTTTTTGAGATGAGAAATCAACTAATAACTACCTTCTGCTACTCTGGGTAGAGCGAGAGGGCGCAGCTTGTCAGACTGTTACTATTGGTCTGAGTTACTGACTACAACTAACTTATGTTTCTTCAATTACCATTTGCATTCAAGAGCCACAGTAACTCTTTCGAACATTCCCGCACTCCCCCCTCGCCCTTCGCCCCTACCACAACTGAAAGGGCGCACCTTTCAGTTTTGCTGACATCTGTACTGTCAAGTATCTGGGAGTGAATATTGATAATGGACTGAGATGGGATAAGCAGATTGACACTGTTATATCTAGGACCAGGCGACTTATACATGTCTTTAAAACCTTAAGGGAATCTGCTACGGTTGAAAAATTAAGAACTGTCTACCTGACCTTATGCCAGTCCATCATACAGTACTGCATAACCGTAACGGGGAGGCGCGGCCAAGGTCTTGAAAGAGCCCAAAGATAGGTACTAAACGTCATGACCAAGAAACCAGAACTTATCAAAGAATGTAAAGTCCAGTTACAGTGCGCCAACTTTATGTGTTAAGGTCCATCCAAATAATACAACCATCTGCGCCTCTCCCAGACCCAAACGAACGACGAAAAACTTCCATCTCCCCGCTGCCCCACGCAGAACTGCTTTTGCTAAACATCACTTTGACACCTTAAGCTGTAAGTTGTATAATACTGCAAATGAGAGGTTGGACATAGGTAGACTCATGCGTCTAGAGGCCAAAAAGAAGCTAACAGAGTGGCTCCTCCTAACACTCGACTATTACGCTACCGAAGGTCTATTAACCTTCATTGTATAGATGTTGGAAGCTAACCAAGTGGACTCATGGTGCGCGTTTAAACGTACACTCATATACATGTCGGAGAAGTCAATAGTACAGAAGCTTGAGAACGAATGACATGAGAGTGAGTTAAGTGAAAAGTGACACATGTCACTTTGACAGAATCCGCGTTGACGTTTGCACGAACCAAGCAGATAAAAGTGCCGACCGCAAAGGTGCGGTGCTCTTTCCTCTGTCAGCAGCCGTGCGAACAACAACGTCTATTCTTGGGGACTGTCTCACGGCTCGTTGTGTGAAGTGAATACCTAAAGCTTGCATCATAATAAATCAGTTGTATGATTTGGCATAGTTTGTTTATTGCTCGATACACAATATATACTCACACACCTCTAACTACACCTACACAATATACAATTATAATACCATTTCTTTCTCTTTTTCTTGTTTTGTTTTTTGTTACTTTTTACTCTACTTTTTGGTTTTATTATAGTCTATGTCGTCTAGGCAAAAACAAGTTCCAATGTAGCGACACTCTATAATTATGTACTCTAGTTGAACTTCACGGCTGAACGATGGACCGCCATAATACAAGTTCTCGGCCTAATTCGTTGGTTATATCAGATGTACTGTGAAACATTTTACTAGCTGAAAGTGACTCTTTAACCACTGTAGTATTATGTTTATTGTGTCAAATAAACGTTTTTATTTTATTTATTAATTTATCTCTGAGGCGCGCGTGGAATACAATGCGTCATTAAAACCTGTAGAATGACGTTTAAAGTAAGATTGTTTCATTCTTATTTCCAGTGTGGGTCATGGTAAGCCCGACCTGCGGGGCTTTGGACCTTACCGGATGGGAGATGACATAATGGATCTTTTAAAATAATTTTAAATGAAAATCGATTGAATTTTAGCTTTTGTTTTTTATAGTAGGTACTTTTTACATACAATATTTTTAGTATTTTTCGTCTGTTGCGTATCTACAATTGATCTTAGATTGAGGTTACATACACCCAAAGACATTAAATATATACTACCAATAGACAGGACGTAGCGAACAAAATCGTAATCCGATACTTTTTTTTGCAACTGAGCCGATGTCGACTATTCTGTCACAGTCATGTGGTGAAGATAGCGCCGTGAGGTAAACCGTCGGATTTTGCACTTAGTGGTAGATCTACAAGTTTAGTGGCTTAGAATACGACATAAATACAGATAGTCCTTTCGATTGGAGTTCACACTCGTGAGATTCACTTAAATCGAAGAACAAAAGTAAAACACAACAGCACGTGTTTAACCTACACCGCTACCAAACAAAGTCTCCTCGCTAATTGTTGAGGAGGTAGACAATTTGACATTTGTTTGACAATCAATCCGATATTTGTTAGAAGTGGTAATACGTCACTAAAGTCACTCAGTTTAGTATGTCACCTCTACACGTCAAGTCGTGTTTGTATGCGCTTTATGCACTAAAAGAAAATCATTTTTCAAGAAAATATGCATGAGTTGCGCATTACGCTATTGCAAATCTTGTTATTGTAAAATGACTGGACCCAGACCTTTTCCTAGGACATTTGCCTGATAGCCGCTCTATTATATCTCTATAAATCTCTTTGCATACATCATAATTACCTACTTACCAACTTTCACCGATAGAGCCAAAGCCTTCACTAAAATGATTGGCTAGTTTACCTTTGGTTTATATTTTAGCACAAGATTTGAAGTTACATAGGTAGGTACAATAATATAAAACAATAATAATTCAAATTACAAAGGTAATCTAAAAATTAATTGAAAACTTGAAATCTGCAAAGGTCGACCGATTTTCATTCATTCAGTTACTGCAATGAATTTACATATAGTTGCTGCGATGTTGTTGTTTTTTGGTGTAAGTACGAAGTGTATAATCAAGACAAGTTTTCTTAGAATGTAGTGTCCCACTATTGGGCAAGGACCAAGTCTGGAGTCGCCAAGTTCTTACAGGACTTATTTTCTTGGGTGACGTCGGACCAGCGGTACGCGCCCAGCCAGGTCAGGTTATCTTACCGTCTCTTTCTGGGTCCGCCTCGACAGCGCTATCCGTCTTTAGACAACCATTGTGTGGAGATTTTACTCCTCTTCTTTGACCGTCCCTGCTCCTATTATTTAGGTTTGGGTCTCCTTAAATTCTGCGCCAGGATAGTCTGACCTGGGTTGTCGATTTTTTTGTGTGGAGTTTTTTTTTTAATAAGGCTTAAGTACTTATTTAATCCATCATCATCATCATCATTTCAGCCGAAAGACGTCCACTGCTGGACATAGGCCTCCCCCAAGTGTCGCCACAATGAACGGTCCTGTGCGTCTCGCATCCATCGTACTCCCGCAACCGCATATTTAATCCATACTAACTAGTTATTTAGACCAAACCAGCTCTGCAGTCTAGGTCAAAAACTGATATTTAGCAGTAACGGATAAGGCTAGAAGTCGACTGCAGCATTGCCATGAAAAGCCTTTTCGAGGGGGGTGGACAATCATTAAATAACTTCTCCCATTCTCGGTGGAGTGAACCGTGTCGAACTATTGACATTTTGACACGTCAATAAAGTTGAATGTCCAATTTTACCATAACTTGACTTAATAATACTCCCATACACTAAAAACCAAAAAAACTAAAAAAAAATGAGTTCAGGACCATCTAGCGAGACCATTGCTACACTCGGGCCCGTAGCTTGCAGTCTACGATTTCGCGCCATTATAAAGATGATTATATGTAAAGAGGATTTTAATGACTATAATCCTGAAAAAAATATTACGCCCGTGAATCGTGAAATACTCTGGTAGTGATCACACCGTGGGCAGTCCCAATCCGTCCCAGGAAACGACTGGACGTCATTCTTGAATTGTGGCTGCTTATTGACAATTTAGTTGTTTAATTTATGAAATCGTATCCCTAACTTGAAATTCTAGTGAATTTAGTAATCAACACAACATGACTCTGAGTTGCAAAATGCAAAAAATTCAAGAAAATTTGAATTCCGCGAGCTACCCTTGCGCTTTCACCTTACCTTCGGCTTATTTGTACAGACAAATGGTTCTGAAGTCTTCTTCTCGGAAGTCGATGCGCTCCGTGACACGGGAGCGCATCGACTTCCTTAAGCAGAAAGTTTGTGCATGGGCCAATCGTATCCGGCGGTATAAGCGTTGGGTTGATCGATACTCGCAGAATCGCATGTTCCAGAGCGATGAGAGGTGGGTGTTCAGAGTTTGGGAGCGACCTGAACAAAGTGTGATTGATGTGGTCCGCCCGGATGATGCCGCCGCGAATGCATTCTGGCACAGCATTTGGTCGATGCCTGTCTGTCGCACTGAGGGTAGCTGGATGCGTGATGTCGAGCGCATGTGCGTTGATGCACCAGAAATGGAAAAAGTTAAAATAACACCATTAGACGTAGCCAGAGCAGTTCGTCCGTTACTAAATTGGAAGTCTCCAAGTACGGACGGATTGCACAACTTCTGGTTAAAATGGTACAGCAGCTCACACGCACTTCTGGCATCGCAATTCCAGTCATCTTTAGAATCTGGGTCGCTACCTCAGTTTCTCACAACTGGTATCACCTATCTGCTCCATAAGACAGTTAGTCCTACGAAACCCAAGAATTATAGGCCGATTACATGTTTGTCGACGTTCTATAAACTTCTTACATCCATTCTATAACTTAGTCTCTCTCAAGTTATTATATAACTTAGTAAGGGTGCTGGTTGCATCACTTACCTGCTTCTGTTCAAGTGTAACCAACAAACAAATGGTTTTATTCATGTACCTATGTTAACATTGTAATTTTAACTGATTGAAAATAAATTATTATTATTGTTATTCTGAGAGCAAAAATTAATATACATATAGAATAAAACTTGATTATGTCTGCCTCTCAGAACGGATGTAGGAATGGGTCTCGTGATACTAAGAAGCTACTCCTCATTGACATGGCCATAAACCAACAGGTTCGTCGATCTCGCAAGGATCTGTCGACATGTTGGATAGATTATAAGAAAGCCTACGACTCACCACATGCATGACTCATGAGGGTGTTGGAGTTGTATAAAATAGATGCAACTCTACACACCTTCCTTGAGTCATGTATAAGGCAATGGAAAACAGTCTTTCACTATCCAGAATGTCGACCGATCCAGGGGAATGATGAACCAATATGGATTAAACGGGGAATATTTCAGGGCGACAGTTTGAGTCCACTTTAGTTTTGCCTAGCCCTGAATCCTCTAAGGACGTTGCTGGAGGATTCAGGTCTAGGCTCTCGGTTGAGAAGAGGTGGTCCTATCTCATCTGCTTTACATGGACGATGTGAAACCACAATAATTTGAAACTGATGGAACTACTGAAGGTAACTGAAAGTTTCAGTAGTAGGTACTATCAAGATGGAATTTGGTGGACAAATGTGCAGTTATGCATGTAAAGCGAGGGGAGATTGTGAAATCCGAGGGAATTCAACCCTCGGATTCCATACACTTTAGAACCCTCTCCTCGACCAAAACTTATAAGTATTTGGGTATGTTGGAAGCTTTAGGCATTAACGTTGCTGGCATGAAGCAAACGTCGAAGGAGCGCGTCTTTAACCGCCTAAAGAAGGTTTTAAATATCCTTCTGTCAGGCTGAAATAAGGTGCTCGTCTTCAACGGTTGGGTAATGCCGGTTTTAATGTACTCTTTCGGCATAATCAAATGGACTCAGACCGAGCTAGACGCTCTGGATAGGCGGGTCCGTACATTGCTGACCGCAAACTGGATGCATCACCCACGATCTTCGGTGATGAGACTGTACATCCCGCGAAAGTGTGGAGGTCACGGCTTTTTGAATGCAAAGACTCTACACAACCGCGAGGTGTGCAGCCTCAGAGAATCCTTTTCAAAACCGATGTGGGTATGCACCGCGATGTGGTTGCAGCGGACAAGGGACTTACGCCGTTGTCCATGGCTAAAAAGACTGGCACAAATCTGTGGTACTTACTACTGATGACCGCAAAGAAGTATGGAAAAACAAAGAGCTCCACGGGCGCTTTTATCAGGCTCTTCATGAGGTTGATGTAGATTTTTCGGCGTCCGTGGCTTGGTTACGTTTCAGCGACCTAGCGACCTCCTCGAGGAGGTTCCTGTCTCTGGAGCCCTAAGCACCATCTAGAGACTTCCGCTTATAGTCAATCCCCAGACCGCCCGTGTAAAATGATTGGCGAAAGCTTTAAATCAAGTAATTTTGACCTCATTACTACAACGAGCAAACCTGTGAGCCGACATATTGCATCTTACTGCTAGCACCCTGCGTTCCCGTTCAATATCAACCTGATCCCTGAGGTCCCCGGTGAGATAGTAGCCTAAGTACTTAAACTGGGTAACCCTCTTAAGTGGCTTCCCATTGAGACAAATGACAGGCTGATAATGTAAGTATCTAATAGTGTCCATGATGATTATTTTTCCAGGCTGTAAAAGGAGCGAACCAGGCCTTACGAACAGGTGGAGGTGAAATTATAACTATCCCAGAGAATAATTCAGAAGAGAAGCCGTCAAGGGTAATGGCCCTGGTTATCGTTAAAGTAAGACCAAATTAACCTACTTCTAGATCGATTCAAACTTAATAGCGGCTTGGAACACGAGGAGAAATGCTGCGCAGGAGGAAATTTTGTGACAGCGGGGTTAAATTGATGAAAACACAACAATTACTTTAGGATGATGAGGGTGATATATGTTGGATACATGATACAATGTAGCTACCTACCCTTTTCTCTCATCATAAAGATGCGTGCGATCTTCGTCCTGCTGTCATCCTAGCCAAGCCATGTAATAGGTTAAAGACCTTAGGTACTGCGCAGCGAGTAGCGCATTCCACAGCCGCTATTAAGTTTGAAATTACTTCTGCTGCGGTGACTGGAAATTGGGATCGGAATCCCGGCGGCTGGGGCGTGAGGGTCGTTCCGTCGCGCGTGCGGCCGCCTCCTTTGCTAGCATTACTGATGTAGACACATTGGTATAGGTAGTCCATAAGGGGCCCTATAAAATAAAAATTGGGGGACCCTTTTTCCCGACTGCGCTAAAGCTGAAAAGGGATAGATATGGTTTTTCTTAAGATTCAAGTCCAGCTAGCAGCAACCAATTAATTGATCACGACACGCTCAATTTGAGAGACTTTTGCTAATCAAAATGAAGTTTTTGGGCAATATTTTATGGTTTTTGGGCTATCGCTGCGTTAAGCGGGAGCACGAGTGGGCGCCCGGGCGCCAACCCGTCGCGTAACGTCGCGCGTGTTTCGTATGTGACGGTCCCCGTAGCGGAAACCGGATTATTACCTGCGCAGTGTCGTTATTTCAATGTTAACGGTGTGCATGTAGTCGCGTCGATGGAGAACTTTAATGTATTATTACGTAGCAAAACGGGTGCGGGGCGCAGCTGCCCGCGATGGGTGCCCGCGCGGGTCACCGCGACGGAGCAGTTTTGTATGGGACCGCGCGGGCGACCGCTTAACGCAGCGTCGGCTCTTATACTTCCAGATGGAGTCACTGAAACCTATATATCTTCAGCACCTTTCTGTTTCAAATCAAATTATTGGAACCAAACTCCTAATAATGCAAACTTTGATTAGCACTTCTTGATTCGCTTCTGTTTTATGCTTTCGATGTTAAAAAGTGAAAGTAATATGTATGAGGTCAATAAACGAAATCGATTTACATTTAAAAAAAATAGTATGATGATTTACAGGACATTGAAGAATCAGAAGAGACAAATCCTTCTGTAAAAACCGAGGCAATGTTACCTTTTATTGAAAGTCCTGAAATAATGTTGCCATGGTTAGAAGGTTCAAAACCCAGAGCTTTTCTCGAAGACACATCAGGAGAATCCAATTCCGACGAATATTCAGACTCCGATACGGTATCAGACTCCGATATCGAATCGGCCTCCAACAGTGAATCGGACGCCGACAGCGATTCAGACACCGACAAAGAATCATATTATTATCATGAGGATGATTTTTTAAAAAACAAAATCTTGAATAAGATCGTTAGTTTGAATGTTGATAGAAATATTTCAAACTCGTTAAGAAATCGTTGGAAGTCGTGCCAGAAGAAAGCATCAAAATATTGTCACAAAGCGTGCGTGGCTTCTTACAAAAATGCGTGTTCAGAGCAAAAATGTAAAAAAAAGTTTAAAAAAGTAATGAAGAAACAGTGTAAAGTAAATTGCAAGGATTTTTTTGTAGACTCTTAGTCTAATAGCACTTAGTTATACATCTGATGTAACCACTACAAAGACATGTAATTTAGTTTGTGTATTACATGTGGATGGTAGAAATAGGTTACTATCTACAGTGGTAGTAAGTACCTGCTGACTGCTGTACTTACTAAAACCGTGCTTATTTCAGTATTGCCAGTTTATTCCATGATATAAGTTACCTGTAAATATACAAGAAGTAATAATCAACATTTTAAAATAAAACAATTTCGAAACATTTTATTCGTATTTATTTTATAATACATCGATAAAATACATTATTTATAACTGTGATAGAATATCATGTTAAACTGTAATTGTTCCAAAAAGACCGTTACTTATTCAATCATCGACTTTTATCAACTTCAACAAAAATAATGTTAATAAATATTATGGCTTTTTTGCATAATGAATAACCGGAAATCTCGGCATCATTTTTTTAATGGCAATACAATACATTTTAAAATCGATTCTCTTGATTTTTAGAGCGAGCCGAAATATTGCCATTTTAAAAAACAGATCCTACTACCAAGTATAGGATATAAAGGATGTAATAATATCCATCATCTTCCTTTTGCAATTTGTTTTTTTTTTTTCAAGCAATTGGATGATTAAACCATTATGTAAAAAAGTCATGAGAACTAAACTATTCTTAATAAAGAAAATGGCCCAGAAATCTTTGTTTCTGCAATAACCGCTGTGAACCTAAATAAGTTCTTAAGTACTATATAAACTTAATATTTAATATTGGTAATACTTTCGGACGGAATGTCAAATGGTAATACATAAGCATATTTTAATTATACAATAATTATACAATCTCATGGTTATTTCATTAATTTGTTTTCTTTAAATATTAAAATTGTGACATAAAATAAAATTCTATTAAATTATTAAGATTTATTTTCACAACCTAAAAATCTGTCAAAAAGTAAGTAAATAAGATATTCTTAAATATGTTTTATAAAATCGTTAAGTATTCTAAAAGGCACTTTTGGAATAGACAATTAGAAAAAAAGAACGAAAAGTACCTATGTATATTTAAAAATACATTTTAGTGTTTGTGGCACTTTATAAGACACTTGAATAGATTAAGCCTAATCGTAATAACGCATATCTTTAATATATTTATTTTTATTAAAACTTATGTATATCAGGATTTTATACAATTTGTATTCAATTACTACTTTAATGTAGCTTAAAATATATATTCACATTCTGATAATGTGACTCTTATGTGTATACTTTTAAAGATCATTACATACATTCGATGATATATCTTCGGCAAAGCTGATATTTCAACCATTAAAGTCATGCATATGATTCTGAACTTGTATAGCCACAAATTGTACCATAGCTCGACTTTGGCGGTGCACGTCAGTAAAGTCGATTGAATAATCGCCATTTTGAATTTTGAGTCATTCGGATTTGGAATCGAATTACAGGTATGTTGACGGGAATCGACCATTTACTATGTTATCCGAACATAAGCAATGGTCTATCTGTATCTTAACGCTCTTATTACTGGCTGAATAGCCTGCGTTACAAGCCATTTGTTGAACGGTTTATGCCTGTCAAACAAAGTGTAATGATGATCTTTAAAACCATCTTATTGACTTTCATCGATAAAATTAGTCATAATATTTTCACAGTTTCCCACCACTTGGACTCCTAGAGCTGCTCTTTATTATCGATGTCACAGAAATGTTACCAGAACTGCTGAACTGCGGAGGTGGAGACCGAGGCAGAGAAAACTTAGTATCACTCAAATTCTCCTGACTCAACGACTTTTGCGTTGTAAAAACCGGTATTTTCGACGAAACTCCCGGCGCTAGAGGTTTAGTTTTTTCCGCTTTGATCGGTATGTTACTCGGTTTCGCAGAAATTTGCGGTTTTTGTTGTTCTTGAGACCGTAACTGTAGCTGGTCCAGTTGCGATAGTCTCCGGTTTTCTAGATCTGTGCTCGTGACTATAGTGCCTTTAGGAGATTCGTAGGTAGCTGTGCGGAATTTTATAGTAGTGTTTCTTGGTAGGTCGAAGTCAGAATGACGTTGTTTCTTTGGTTCGTTCGATTGGTTCGATTTCGATCGTTTTTGCGCGTCAGCGAGTTGTTTAGCTGAAAAGTGCCTTTCATTGAGAATAAAATCATTTAGCAGTTCAATGTCTAACTCGTAGGATAGAGGAGGTTCCTCGTAAGGCGGTGCTCTTTGTCTACTTAAGATTTTATCTTTGCTTTCTTTCTGTTTCTGCAATTGTTCGGTACGAGGCGTGACTACTTGTATTTCTGTGATGTGTTTATCTCTATGACTGTCTATATCTTTGCAGTCTTTTTGTATTTCTGTTATCGTTGGATTGATAGAATATCTTGTTTTGGTGAGTTCAACTGCATCTTGGCTTGAGGTTTGTACGTCTTCTAGATCTTGAATAATTCTGATTCCCATCCGCGAGAGTTCTTCTGGCGTTTTCTGGGACATGAAAGTCGGATCATTTTTCAGTTTCTCCATCAACGCCTGTGCTTGTTCTTCATCCATTTCTGTTGTGTTTAGTATGATTGTTTCTGTTCTAGTGTAAGCGGGTTCATCGGTAGTGAAGTGCATGTTAGGATTTTGCCGTTTAATTTCATCCAGCACTCTCTTATCGATATCTTTAACATCTCCTTCTTCTAACTGCATTTCATTAATCTCTCCTCCTCTCATGATACCGAAACTAATCTGTTCTACTTGTAAAGGAGCTTCTGTTTTAGATGTGATGTACTTGGTTGATATTTTCTCAACATTTTGAGTTATCACTTTGTTCCCGAATTCGTCTTCGTTGACATTTACTGTTACAGTTTTCTGTACGGGTTCTTGTGTCATCGTCAAAGATACATTTGCAGGTTCCATGTATAAGGTTCTTTCTCGTTGTTCATCGTGTCTTCGTCTTATACCTTCAAGGACATCGGGTGGCATCATCCGTATGGTAGGCTCGCCTATCTCAATAGACTTTGTGTGATCATGGAACGTTTTTCTTTCCCGTTTTTCAACAACAGGTTCAACTTTCTCTGTAGTTATGGTTACGACATTGGCATTGGTGTTTAAATCTTTGGGTTCTGTCCATTCTGAGGAAAATGTTTCGAGTTTCTTTTTGTAATTAAGACTGTTATTATTTGATCCGATTCTGATGTTACTGACAAAGTCATCGTAATCTCTCACTTTTTCTGTTTGTGATGTCTTTAAATCAAAATTAACAATGTCTGGTTGATGCATTGCTGATTTGAAAGCATCTGTTTGCGGTGTTTCTTTACTGGTACTCGCTTCATGCTTTTCTTTTTCAGAACTTTGGTCAATGTGTACGTTCAATATCGGGTTTTTGGCGAGCAGTTTCTTCATCATATCAGACTTGGGTCTTTCCAAGCTGTTTACGTATGTATGACGAGACATTTTCAGGTCGTCTGGTACGTTTGTATCATACGTCATTGTAAGTTTTTCTTCGTATTTAGCTGTTGTTGGTTTGGTTTCAGTTACAACCGGTACAATTTCTTGTGTGCTATCCAAAGAGCTCATGTTACTTCCATCTGATGTCGATTTAGCGAATTCAGACACAAGTTTCAAATGGACTTTCATGTTTTCATCCATTATCCGTCTAGCAAGATGGTCAGAAGTCTCATGTTCTGATTCTTTATAAAGCTCAAATTCTTTGGGCTTACTAAAACTATGTTCTTCGTTCCTCTCGGAATCAACAGAGCTAGAAGATCCCTTCACTATAGCATCTTCCAAGTTACCAAATTCCGAACCCTTCTTCAACCGATTTCTCTGGAAAGTGTTAAGTCCTTCTATAGCCGATGTTTTAGCAATATTCAAGCTCAACCTAGGTTCTTTGTGTTTGATGACAATACCTTTATCCGAATCAATCATATCAGGTAGAACATCTTCATGACCTGAATCAAAGAAGGTAGTTTCGACTACAGACATAGCTTTCCGTTTCTTAGGCGATATGGTGCTTTCTTGGTGGTTCTCAGCATCTTCTGCAGAAATATCTAGACTTTGAGCCCTTTCTAGAGTTCCAGTTGCTGGCTTACTAGCTTTGGCTCTCATTTCAAATCTAGATAGATCGCCGAGCGAAGCAGCTTTACGTTCATTTTCATCCAAAATTGAAGTATCATCGGATACAGAATGTACGGTTTCGTTATTGGGTGAACTGTGGATGGTTATATCACTGTTATTCAGCTCTATAGTGGTTGAACCTTTCTCACTCTTATCACTTTGGTTCAGAGACCTTACTGAATGAACATCTTGGTTGGAAGACATAATAGACTTTGAGTCTTCAAAGAAATTGTTCAGAGAATCACTTTCTCGCTTGAAAGGCTTTGTGACAATATCGTAAATGTCATCTTGACTGAAGTTGATGGATTCTTCGAGTCGGGTAGAACTAGTGCTCTTTATTTTGCTGACCTTTGGAGTAGAGGTATTTATTTGTGATGCATTGGAAGACCTGGCTGACAAAATAGAATCATGTAAAAGACTTGAATGCTCTTTCTCATTGCTTAAGAAATCATTGACGTTTCTCAACCGTTCTAGAATACTGTCATCAGTTTTGTTTTTCTCAGTATCAGGTGGTGAGGGAGCTTTGCCTTTGGATTTCTTCGGTTTGGGAGCTTCCTCTTTCTTGTGTTCGACTTTTTCTTTTTCGTAAATAACATCAGTAGAGCTCTTTCTGTTAGTTCTAGCTGCGTTTGCCGCATCTAGCATGTGTTGTGGTAACTCCTGAGGTATTCCATTCTCGTCCCTTTTGATTCCACTAGAATTCAGATCACATCTGGCGAATGTCGTCATTACAGAGGTCTCAGATGTTCTTGACGATTCTAGACTAGTAGTAGTAGTGTCAGATTCATTAGCTTTATTTCTAGCGTTGGGAATCGGAGGAGCCATCTTTTCTCTACGTTTAGCAACAACTGGTTTCTTTTGTTCTGTTTCGTTTTCGTGTTTAATTTGAGTTGTAGGTGCAGGACGTTGTGGTTCAGGCTTGTCTATTTCGTCAACAGATTTCTTCTCTACAGCAACGACTCCGTTTTCGACGTTCTTTTGTTTTAAGACACCGTCATCAGGTACATTTGGTGGTAGGACTCTGATACCAAATTTCATGGCTCTTTTCGGATCATATTCTCTTTTCTGGGTTTCTGATTGTTCAATATGACTCATGGCTGCGATACCATTTTCCGGTTGAATTATTTGAATGTCACTGTCAGTTGACTGTCTCTTATTGTTCCTCTCAGGTTTGTTGACAGCTGGTGGGATGTCAGACAGCCTTGATTTGTTTGCAAGTTTGCTATTCTTTTCATTCTCTCGTTCTAGAGTTGTGTGACCATCTTTCTTCTCCTTCTTATTTCTTTCTAGAGTCGTCGATGTGATGATCTTGTCTGATATCATCTTCTTAATGCCGCTCTTACTCTGTTTGGTTTCTAGCGTCGAGTTGTTCGAATTTGACGTGTTTGGTGACCTCGGCGGGTGCAGGAGCTTACCTTCTTTTTCAAGCTGAAACAAAAGAAGTAATTACTATAGCTTTTAATTTTTGTTTTTAAATGTTTATGGTTAAGACGGATAAAATCTGCATGTCTTTTAACAGTAAGTTAAATTAACAGGTTTTTTTTTAACTGATACTCGTTTATCTTAAATTAAAATAATAGTTGGACGCTTTCATCGCCTCTCACATAGAGCAATTAAAAGTTAACGGAATTGTAAACAAGGTTTCACACACTCAATCATATTTGTCAACGTACCAAAGCCGGCTTGTATTGGTTGGATAAGAGAGGGGAAATAGCATACATTCTTTAAAACTAGTTTAAATATTCATTTCCGAAGTAATGATATTTGGTCTATGCAAACTTGTTAGCATTCTCGTTCCTGATTGTGTAATATCATGATTTATTTATTTAATCTTCATGCAATATCTTTGTACACGGCGGACTTTGCCTTAGACATTATCTACCAGTCAACCTAGGGTGGCGGAGATACATTATGGTAGGTGGATAAGAAAAAAACCGGCCAAGTGCGAGTCTGACTCGCGCACGAAGCACGAAAAAACGGCAAATAAAGCACGTTTGTTGTATGGAAGCCCCACTTGAATATTTATTTTATTCTGTTTTAGTTTGTTTTCATAGCGGCAACAGAAATACATCATAAATGTGAAAATGTGAACTGTCAAGCTATCACGGTTCATGAGATATAGCCTGGTGAAACACGGACGGACAGACAAACGGACGGACAACAGAGTCTTAGTAATAGGGCAGGGCGTCGCTTCCGTACAAATCCGGTTCAGGAACTTCCTGAACTTATCGTGTTCGGAGAGAACCTGCGCCATATAGAAGTTGAGGACGCCGTGAGGCCTTTCCAACCACGCCTTAAAGAGGGGACTTACCGCCATAATTGAAGCGTTCCCAAAACACTGTGCGTAGTATTTTCTAGTAGCAATTGTTGTGATTCAATTAAGAATTTACCAATTATGACATATTTTCGTGGACAATTTTGGGATCTCGTTTTTTTTTTTTTACTTTTGACTACATAAATATGATCAATAATGGGTACGGATAGAGCCCCATGTTTTTTTATGCTAAATAAAAATAGGGGTATATATAATAATAATTTATTAAGAAAAAATTAGGTTACAGGGAGTGGGTTCTACAGTATTTTGTTTTCATTATTTTTTAACCCAGCATGGTTTCCGAAGACTTCCTGCACTAGGCGAGGCCTGTCCCGCAGGAAGGAATATAGTAAACCTCTAATGCTTTGCTGCCTCGGGTTGTGATTGCAACACACCTGAGCGTGTTTATAATTTAATCGTGGTACGAATCCATAGAAATTGCTGTTGCCTATTGATTTCAAATCGATGGTGTAAACAAGTATCTTTTTTTTTTTCGAATGTTACTGTACCTATATTTTTTGTGTTTCGAGTGGTAAAGTCATTCGTTTTTTGTAAAAACTACCGAACGCAGTTTCATGGAATTTTCACAGACAGAGTGATTCGTTAATTCATAAGGAAGGTTTATGTGTATAATAATATTATAGTAGTGAAAAGCCGAAAATTTCAGTTTTTAACCATCGGCAAAGCTAGGGCGGGTCTAGAGTAGGTATTAGGTAAGTTAGTAACCTTTCGAATCCGATGAAAGGGATAACTGTCAAGTATCTAACAGAAAAAGGACGCACACACTGAAATGTGACGTCACCGCCAATAGGTTACATGTGTACAAAAGAGATAGTGAAATATTCCCACCACGCCTACACTCTAACTCATACCCAATATTGAAATACTAATTGCTGCTTCATTTAATTAATAAATTTCCCTGATGCGGTCTTCCCGTCCAATTATAATTTAGGTGTCTTCAGGGCTAGAGTGAATAGGTTCTTAATACACTAGTGCCTCACCATCAACGATTGCATCACTGCTTACCATCAGGTTGCAGTCAAGCATTAGTTTATATCAAGTAAAAAACTAATAACCAATTTTAAAGCTTTTTTCAGAAACAGATTTCATAGCATAGCATAGTAGGCCTTATAATGTTCCCACTGCTGGGACTCGGCCTCCTCTCTAGGAGAGGGAACGGGCCGTAATCCATGACGCGGGCCCAGTGCGGGTTAGTTAATATCACATGTCTTCCAATTTTTCCTCACGATGTTTTCCTTTACCGTTTCGAGAGCAGTGGTGATTAAATAAATTTCATAAAGTAATGCGCTTGGCTGGGTTTGGACTCGCGACCTACAACTCGTAAGTCAGGGCCGTTACCCCTCGGCTATCTCTCCTCTGTCAGATTTCACTTCAGTGTTATTTAGAATTAAAAAAAAATATACAAAAATAAACATAGAATAATTCCCAATTGATTCTGCAATCTCCTAGGAGGTCCCTATCACTATGTTCTGAAGAGACCATCATACAGCCTAACATGGCTCTGTCAGGCAGTCATTTGATAAAATTATTATATCGCTTCATCTTAATCTATAAGCGTACATATACGTCAAAATATCTGCACAGAACGGACCATTGTTTAGCTAACACTCACACAATAGACATTCCATCGACAACGTGGATTGTATTCTAAACATATATAGTCAGTTTTGATAACATAGTGATACAAAGGCATGGCATGGCAAGTGGTATGTGATAAACTTCCTTAAAATGTAGAGTAGAATACAATGTTGTTTGTTTTTATATTTTACATATTATAAAGCGTCTGATTCTATAGTTGTCTTATTTTAGTCAGTAAATAATATTTTGATGTGGTAATCTAACTAAAATGGAAAGAAAAATACACAGTAGAAATTATTGTTTGTGTAATTATTTGCAATTTTAGTCTGGCAACTCTAATTTGACCTGTCTTAATTTGACATTTCTTGAGATTCGAAGTTCAAATTGACAGGTTTTTTTTTTGCACGAGTTGCCAATTTAAATATTTTGTATGCTTTCATAACGACAAACTAAGCATTTGCATACATGTTTTATTCATGAATTGTAGTAAGAACTAGCTTCAGTGGACGTTAGTGTTTTTATTACCCAGCATTTGTGTTGCATCGCCTATTAAGTTTATCATTAGTTCATTGTTTTTCGCGCGAAATGACTCAAGTTATGCAATGCAGCCTCTTTAGTATTCAATGTTGCCAATTCGTGACAATGACAGGAAATATTTTTAGTTTATTAATTACAAATTCAGAACGCACCCCTGAAGAGCACCACAAGACTATTTTGTCGACTGCATTTATTGGTATTTTGTTTGTCTTTATTTCTCTTTAATCATTTTTTATTTGTTGGTTTAATTTGTTTCGTCCAATCATGGTTAATAACTAATGGATAAATAAATAGTTGTGTATACCCCATTTACCAAATCTATTAACATCACGCTGCGACTCACGGGAACGGAGCAGTAACCAAAGAGACGGGTGAAGCCGCGGAGTACCGTTAGTGCACCTAAACCTTCCTCATAAATAACTCTGTGTATCAGTAAAACCGCATGATAAACAATTCAGTAGTTTTCGAGTTTATCACGTACAGACCGATAGACGCGGTTGGGGACTTCGTTTAATATACATCATTGATTAATCAATTATTTTGCATAGGACACAGTCTTCAGATGAACACTGGCATTCTACTCCATAGTACTCTACGTAATTCATAATCCAACAATCATGCATGAAAGAAAATCAATCAAACAGAAACGTCAAAGAAAGCGTTGGCAAAGAAAATCTATGCGAAGCGTGGGAAAGTAACGTCGGCAAGAAAGTTCTGTTCTCCGTCGGTACTGTTCGCTTTCCAATACACCTGCTAAGTGTTGTACAAGTTAATGTTTACAATGGATTAGATGAACTTATTGCATTGGCATGTGACAACCACCAACCCGCACTGGGCCCGCGTGGTGGATTACGGCCCATTCCCTCTCCTAGAGAGGAGGCCTGAGTCCCAACAGTGGGAACATTATAAGGCCGACTATGCTATGCTATGCTAGATGAACTTATGCGTGTATGTTAGACTTAGTTGAAGCGTTAGAAGGGACACGGTGGACCGATGACCTGGGGAGGGTCGCGGGAATCCGATGGATGCGAGACGCACAGGAACGGTCGTTGTGGTGACCTTGGGGAAGGTCTATGTTCAGCTGTGGACTTCTTTCGACTAAAACGATGAGGATGACATGTATACAACATTTTTTTTAGTATATGCGAAACCTGAACATAGTTTTTTCAGAATCAATAACTGAATAAATTCCAATAATTTTTACACCATGTTATATTTTTTTGCGAAAAATATTTTAAAAAGGTCTCCAGTTGGACACCACCGACACTGAGTTCAACACAAATCACGGCAGGTCAAAGCGGGCATTAAGCGACAGCGCACAGCTGGGTGCAAAACAACCCCTTAGTCACCCGGTGACCATGTATTTGTGCGGACAACCAGGTGACATAACGAAAAAAATTGATACGTGTTTCAGGTTTCGTATATACTAAAATTAATGTTGTAATGTGCAGAAAGAGTGGACTGCAGGATTGTTCAGATGGGTTACCGAGCCCTGGAATGCAAAGGCCAACTGAAGGAACACAGGTGGGAGTCAGTTAAAGTCTGATACTCCCTCTCGTTGCACCTAAATACTCCATTCACGATAGCATCGTGCATTAGACGAAAGAGGTTCATAGAAGCAGGTGTGCACAACATTTATTTTTCGAGATTAATTCAAACATTTTAAAATAAGTTGTATAATAATAAAATACAGATATATATATATGCTAAAATTATAAACGAATAAATATATGATTAATATAAAATCATTATATTTAATTAATTAGTGGTCTCGGGTTAATTAGTTAATTAGTTGGTTAATTAGTGGTCTTGGGTGGTCTCGCAGTTAAGGACCAGTTCATATCATTTAAAAAAAAGAATTTAAAATATAACAATTATAATATTTCAATTTGTTGTAATGCCGTCATATTTCCGAGTATACTGCACTTTATTTACTATTTAAGACCCAATTTAGCTCATCAACTTACCGTGCTAACATCGCCCGTGGATCCAGCCCGCTTCAGCAGCGGATGATGCACTCCTCTGCCCGCGCCGCTGGCTCTCCCTCCCTCCACCACCTCCAGTTCCACCGGGTAAGGAGACGCCAGTGACAAGATGGCCACCGCGTCCTCTAGCGGAGTGCCCGTGAACTCGATCTTGATGCTTTTGATTTTGTCACCTGGAATGCGGAGATGGATATAAATAAATTAATAAGAGAGGAAAAAGATGCAATTGTTTTCCTCACAAAGGTCAGACAGTAAAAATCTTGATGATTATCAAAAATAAGGTTAGTTACCCAGGACCTAAACAAGGTGGACCGAGGTAATAAGGATAGCGGGAATCTAATGGATGCGAGGCGCACAGTAGGAACCGTTCGTTGTAGTGACACTAGGGGGAGGCCTATGTCTAGCAGTGGACGTATTTTGACTTAAATATTGATGATAATGATGACCCAGGACTAGATATTCTCCAGGATGGTGCGTTTATGAACTTGGTCACAAGAACAAAACTGTCATTTTTGCAGGTAAGTAATGAAACATGTAGAATTTTGGTTTAGTGTACCTACCAATCCCTAAACCAGGACGAAATAGTTGACCGTGATACATAACACATTTTATTTTTAGGTGGGAAATCATCATAAAACATCTCTCGCTTTGGGTGGAGCGAGAAGTAGTGTCAGACTTCTACTGACTAAAACCCACCGTGGTCCTTCAGTTGCCGTTTGCGTTCGGGGGCCACGGTAACTCTTACGAACAACCCTGCACATAATAAACCTCTGTCTTCTAAGGCCGTGGGGAAAAGTATGAAAAAGATACTCGTGGTCCTAGAACGCCAAAGGCAAAGGAACTTAGATGTGGTTTTAGTCAGTAAAACTCTGACACAACCTCTCGCTCCACTCTAAAGCGAGAGAAGTCATTGGATGATTTCGCACCTTAAAAACAAAACAAAAAAAACTCAGAACTATAAAATGAAACGCTGGTCAGTTTGTCGATGTTGAAGATCGCTTGTCATGCTCGGATCTACGTACCTTTTTTGTCCATAACGTAACAAAAACTAAATATGTACACAAATAAAGCTCACTTTTCTAAAGAGCCCTGGCCCTGACCGTGCACTTAATAGTAAGATTCGTAAACTATTAAACAAATGAATGCCCAGTTTCTCCGAACTACGTACACCCTGGCAAGAAGCCAGTTATATTCGTGTATGACTTGTTATATTTACGTGGTATCTAGACTGAGAATAGGACTATAATGTCGTAAGATACTAAAATTGAAAATTATGGCATTATTGTTGGAAGTGCAACTAATTACCTGCTACATAAAATAAGCAATTAAGCTGCATTAAGAAATCAGCCTTAAATATGTTCCCATAGCTGGCACTCAGGCTTCCTCTTTAGGAGAAGGAATGAGCCGGAATCCACTACGTGGGTCCATTGCAGTTTGGTAGATGTCACATGGGGAACAGCACAAAAGATCCAAAAGGGTCGAACTGCTCTGGCCCAGGGCCAGCCCCACAACAAGATAAGATGTCATTTGACTTCGAATGTTTGGTTCTAGGAAACACAGGTTTTCTCACGACTATTTCCTTCACCGTTTTGAGAGCAGTAGTGATGAAATGAATGACACACAGTAAAGAATCGGCCTAGGTTTGAACCTGCGACGAGCCACCACTGCTTAAGTGTGCCAAACTGCCAAATGTGGCAATAATTTTATTGCTTCCTAGGCTTGTATAAGCCATCAACACAGGAACAGAGCATTATTCCGGCACAAAAAACATGAGTAAGTGTTCGGTTTCAAACCAATGTACAAAGCAGTTGGACCAGTCTTTTTTAGGGACTTCTTCAATGGCTTTATGGAACGCATTCACCGCCGATTGAGGGCTCGTAAAACGTGTGCCTCTAAGTTTGTTTTTAATTTATGGAAACAAATAGAAGCCACAGGGTGTGAGGTCCGGGCTGTAAGACGGATGCATCATCAGTTCCACGTTATATTATATTATTATTGCTTTGAGAACGCTTTTCACGAACTTTTTCAAGCAAGTGTTGACATGTCAATCTGCAGTCACTGTCCTTTGATCTTTAAGAGATACTGTAGTGTAATTATTTTACCAACACTTCGACTTTTCTTAACTTTCGTCGGCAAATCTTCAAAAGGAAAGACCCACTCTGCCGACTGGCTTTTTCTTTCGGGTTCAAAACAGTACACCCAGGTTTCGTCACATGTCACGACATTATGGACAGCCAATGACTGTCCTGCATTAAACTTTTTTATCATTTTACGACACCACTGGACACGCAGTTGTTTCTGATCCTCCGTTAAGTCATGTGTCGTCGAATGCAAAGGCTCCGAACTTTCAGATGCACAATTAGAATGTTCTGCACTTGGCTCATTCCAATGCTTAACAAAGGACGAATTAGCTGGCAAGTAATTATTTTGTCAGTTTCAATAAGTTGTTCTACAGTATCAATATTCGAGTCTGTAACCGGAGTCGCCGGTTGACCTTCATGTACCTCGTCATAGAGATGATCACGTCCACGTCTAAATTCTCCAAACCAAGAATACACAAAGCTGCAACATAGGGCTTCATCACCAAATGCCAATTGAAGTCTCTGGCAACTCGCTTGTTGACAAGCCAAAATAAAAATCATAAAAAATCATTGAACGATAATGTTCACGAGTTAAATTCATTTTGATAGCAACACACAATCTGCGAAAGGACGCCACGATGAAAAAACAAATGGTAAGCTGGCGAATTAAAAATTAACATGTTCGCAAAGAGTTCCATTTTCAAATTCTATTATTGTTTTTTTATTATTATTTTATTGTAAGTGGCCAGATCCAAAGACTTTCAGAACGTCCCACGTATATATCTACAAACTTTAGGCTTTATAATAATAGTCTAATGTGATTTGTTGACAATATAAATCACTCTACAAATCGAAAAACGTAATTACCAGCATGCAATAACTGTTAATTAATTATAAGACATTAATAAGTCAACAGACTTAACTCGGTGGCATTATAAAAACAGTGTTATGGCCAGACAGGGGACAACTTTCGCCGCCGTCGTCTGTCGACTTCACAAATGTCAAATGTAATGTTGTCTCTGACATTAGAGAGGTTCCACCTCGTTGAATTTACGCGTTAAATGTCCAAAAATAAAATGCCCAAAAGTCATTGCACGAATAGGTAGGTACTTTACGATGTTGAAAACATACTACATGAGATAACTGGCTGGCTTTTATTCTTTTGAAGTGGTAAAATATCAAATAACTTCTCTCGCTCTGAGTGGGGCGAGAGGAAGAGTCACACTTTTACCAACTAAACCCACCCATGTTTCTTCAGTTGCCCTTTGCTTTCCAGAGCCGCGGTCACGTTTTGATCGATCCCGTAGACCTGGCATAGTGAATTACCTGGCCTTCCCATATTATAATAATATTCACACAACTATCACACAACGCCGTCTAGTCCCAAGCTAAGCAGAGCTTGTGTTAAGAGTACTAGGTAATTGATAACATACTTATCTAAATACATACATATTATAGATAAATTACCCCCAGACACAGAACAAATGATTGTGCTCATCACACAAACATTTGTCCTGGATGAGAATCGAACCAACGACCCCCGACATAGAAGTCAGGGCCACCGATGTATATACGTATAGTCATTGATATAAATTATATGTAAGTATAATTTCAATGTATATTTTATCATAATCACTGCTTAAAACCAACATGTCTGCTAATTGCACCGTAACAGTCATTCATAGGTCTTAGAAAGCTAGCAAGCCGTGTTATTGTTGCCCATTACCAAAGCTAAAGATAGCTAAAATAGTACCTAATGACCTCAGAAGCCTGACATCCCTTGGCTAGCTGATAATCCTTTAGGTACCTATATCTATATAAATAAAAGGAGAAACTGACTGACTGACATATCAACGCACAGCCGAAATTACTGGGACTAGAAGCGTGAAATTTTGCACAAGGCTTCCTTTTATGACGTAGGCGAGCACTAAGAAAGGCTTTTTCGAAATTCAGGCCCTAAGGGGATGAAACGGGGGTCCAAAGTTTGTACAGGGAAACCTACTTTCACGCGGGTGAAGCCGCTGGCAGCAGCTAGTTATTATATAAATCAGATGCAGGTCCACATGCATAAGACCTTCAGCCCCCTTGTAGCGTCGACATATATGTCACCACATAGAAACTAAACTACGAAACCCTGCATAGTGGCATCCGTGTGATTAGAACGTGTACAACAGTTCGAAAAACCTCTATCGGGCAGTTGCCCGGACCAGACACATCGGCTATCTGGTAGGAGGATCCTTCCTTTTCAACGGAGATTACGGGGTTCACATCCTATTCCGCGTTTACCTCTAAAGAATAGCAATGGCTCATTCTAATCAAGGCAAGTATCAGTAACTTGCAATATCGATAGTTCCATCTGAGTTCCAGTACAGTACCTGGTTGTAACTTGGCAGCGGCAGCAGGCCCGCTCCTCAGCACGGAGTGGACGTGCACTCCATCTCTTGCGCCTCCTCCACATCTTAGACCCAGGCCAGTGAAGTCACGTGCCCAAAGCTTCACGCGGCGGACGCGAGCTCGCTGTGGATAAAGAATTTTGGATATTAGACCTTAAGGTGTAAAAATAAGGAGTAAATAAGACAGCATAATAGCATAAACAGTCTTATATTGTTCCCACCGCTGGGACTGAAACCTCCACTCTGTGAGAGGGGACTGGGCCGTAGTCCAACACACGGGCCCATTGCTGGTTAGTGGATGTTACATATCTTCGATTTTTGGGAGAAGTCAAGAAGTATCATTAATTATTGTTAACACGATTTTCTCCCACTACGTTTAGTTGCTCATATTCATCAATTTGTGCTAGCTGCTATTATTATTATAGGTTTAAAGATGATCTAGTCTCTGCCAGATTAATTCTTATTCATGGGTCATGCACTAGTCATAATAATTTTTCGTAAGACTAATCATCAGACAACTGACTGTCAAAGTTCAAGCCACGGCATATTAAGCCGTAGGTATACACCATGTAGACGTTGCACCAGGTTTAGCTCATTTTTTGAGGTGAAACTGTATTTAAATTTAGAACATTTTGGTTTTGCATTTGGCTTCGCACGGTTTTTGCATTTCGCCAGTGTCAAATTTAGAAAATATTTAGTTCACAGGGCACAGTCAGTATCCCCCGACTGGTTATTTATGTATTTGAAATTGAATATTTCTTAAACTCTAACTACTTTAGCCTGGAAACCAGTCAAAAATTGGCATTAAAATAGGGATACCCAAATTCGATTTCCCTTCTAATGTTTTGCAGCAACTATATCGAGTCAGCTTTTTCGAAAAGCTTTGCTGAAGTAGTCAATCCTATAATGACATTCTTAGCTGCATTTTACCGAGATCGCGCCTGTTTCAATGGCTCCATATTATCCAGTTGCATAGACATTTTGGAAAAAAAACTACGCCAATTTTACATCACAATATACATTAGGAATCAATTTGCGAATAATTCAAACAGCTACAGAACATCACTCAAAAAAATCCCGCCAAAAATTCCATGTAGGTTTTATAATCACTTCCTCTATAGAACAGAAATTATTATCACCAGCCAGTTCTTCGACGGTGGATCAATGGCCAATTCAATGCAAATGTAATGGGCCATGCCTTGCCAAGTGTGCTTATGGCATACCTCAATATAAAAAGTTAAAAGAAACGCTCGATGCTTATCTGTCACCATCATTTTCTGCGGAAACGAATGGGACAGCAATATAAATTATGGAACGTAAATATGGTTTTGTTGGTTGTCTATGAGAAAGCTCGTGTCCTGTATAGAACTCGATTGTACCTATGGATTAATTGCAGTATGATAAATTCAATACGGAGATTGGAATTATTTTTAATTAGACTGAGAAAAATACTTTATTTTTTCTTCTACTTTGTACTGGGAGGTTCCAAAGCCCTAAAGACATTAAAATATGTTTTTAGTTCATGGTTCCAACTGGTCGCTTTTTATGAAGTGTTCTCACCATAGGATAATAATAGAACTGAATAGGTACAAGAGCTATGAGAGGACAGTGTAGACCGGTCAACATTGTAACGAAAAGCACAATAAAAATAGTAATCTATTAATCTGCGGAGTCTACCATTTTCTCACATTCGCATAACAACGAATGATTCAGTACTTATTAAACGTTATTAAAACCAGGTGGTACCGGGACGATGTACGTTCGGATATTATGGTTCGCTTATTGTTTACCAAGCACAGTGTATTCTATGCAGTGTAATACAATAATATTGTCATTAAAACTAAGTATGTATCTTGACTTCGCTTGCGAGGTTGTTGACGTGTGGGAGGTGGATACAGCAGTGATTCTGCTGATAGTTGTGATTGCCAATGGCTTAATAGCCAAGAGCCTCGACCAACATCTGAGGAGGCTCTCGTTGGGTAGTTGGATTAAGCATTTGATCCAGAAAGCAGTAAATCAGGAGCTCTGACCACCGACAGCTTAGGGTTGGGACCCTGTTCCCAATTCCGGCGGACTATTTTTTTTTTAAGTATATTCACAAATGTTTTTTTTTTATTTTAATGCGTATTTTAAAGACATCAAATGGAATAATAATAGTCATAATCCTCACATCCTGTTGTTTTATTTTAGTACGATTTTTGAACAAAAATATCTTAATTCTTTATTGTACAAAAAAAAAACAACATAAATACAGTTATTAAAAACATCTTGTACAAAGTTGAATTTAATATATTAACGATAATTACACACGCTTTTAGTTGGTACACCTGTATACCTAGATGACTTGACCAGTTGACGCCATTAAAAATGACATCATTAAGCAAGAAGTCGTGCATGCATCCGTTTAGTATTGCCATTATTATAATATGGGCTCGCTCAGGAAATTACCTCAAGAATATCCTTTTTTTTGAAGTTAGTCCCAACGGTCTCAAGCAAAATAATAGCCTAGGACTATTCAATTATTTGTTATATCGCAGAAAAATATCTAGGTATATACCTAAACAATGACAATGATTTTTTCTTTATTTACTTATGTATATAGGTACAAAGGCGGACTTTTTGCCTTTGTTAATAATTAATGTTCTTTAAGTTTTTATTAGTTTAATTGGTTGTAGAATATTACTAGCTTCTGCCAGCGGCTTCAGTTTCTCCATACAAATTTTCAATCCCCGTTTTACCCCCTTAGAGGTGGAATTTCGTAAAATGCGTTCTTAGCGGACATCTACACTACACCCTATAGGGATGGGCACGCTACAATTATGGCGATAAGTCCCCTCTTTGAGACGTGGTTGGAAAGACCTCACGGCGTCCTCAGCTTCTGCATCACGCAGGTTCTCACCGAACACGGTAAGTTCGGGAGGTTCCTGCAACGGATTCGTGCGGAAGCGACGCCCGGGTGTCGCCACTGTGTGGACCGCCCGGAGGAGACGGTGGAGCACACGGTGGAGGTGTGCAACACAACGCCGTGCCGCCCCGGGACGAAGGCAACGAAGGAACAGGAGTGGATTTTTAGTCAGTAAGAGCGGTATTTGTCATTAGGTGATTTTTACACCAAAAAAAAAAAACCCTTTAAGGAACCTGACAAATTTTAAGTTTGTAGTTTCTGAGATTTCGTGATTAAACAATCAATTTCGTTTTTATATATATGGAAGATTAGTTAAATAGGTATTAGTAAGGATATAAATATAGCTATTAAAAGGTTAAGTACTTAAATAACATAATTTTGTTTTTTTTTTGATGTGGTAAATCATCAAATGACTTCTCCCATTCAGGGTGGTTATTTGCCTTCATTTTTACATATTGTTAAAATTTTCAAATATTTCTTTAAAAAAGAATAAACCATTTAAAAAAAAATATTATTATTGTTGTCTCTTTATTAATTTAAGTACATGTGTGAATTATATTTTTAAACATTAATAGAAACTTAATTATTATTGTTATAATTTAAAACAAAAATAATTAAACAAAAAACAATTAGACAAGATAAGCAGTACTTTTGTACAAATTTTTATATTAAGATACCCTTCCTCTTCTGTGTGTTTGTGTGTACATAAATAATAAAAATAAATAAATAAATATACCTCTCTTATTTACGTAGGTACTAAGTAAGTACAAAAAATGATCAAAACAAAAAATCAACGATTTTTGTCCAATGAACACACCCAAACATGAAAGGAAAAGGAGTGGGGGTCTTCAGTGATCATTTACTTTCATTGTTACCGCTTCAGTCGCATTATCAGCATCGATTCTAGAAATAACAACACCTAATTGTTACAATCATTGACTACTTCACAAATAGGTACTTCACTTAAGTACAACAAGTGGGTTAAAATACGATAGTAATTTATTATCTTAAACTAGCGCCCTATTTAAATATACCAGGTATTTCAATTGACCTGAACAATTGTATTTAATTGATAGACTAACGCATATATCGATAATAATTACTACGTATTAATATTCACTTGAATTAGTAGCACATGTACATAAAAACACGTCCGGCAATTATCCCACTACAACTCGCTAAAAACTACATTGACCCAAAAAATACCCCCAAACATAGCAATATCCTACCATATGGCAGCACTTTTACAAGTTTAGGGGTCGATTTCAAATTTCGAATTAAAATGATACTTTTTTGTTTGATTTCTTAAATACCCGTTTTTTGGGTTATTAATGGTATAGCCTCACTATATGAGGTTATATTAACATAAGTTAAATAAAATATTATTGATTTTTTAATGAAAACTATTGAAAAATTGAAATCAGAGTGACACGAATGAGTGATGTTGTTACACTAATGAAATTATCTAAAACACTAATGAGATTAGATGCCTACTAATGACAATTTAATAAAAAACAACTGAAACCACTCATTTTAATAATTTTGCTATGTACTCTAAATCTACTCTAAAAGATAATTAAAATAAAACTAACCCAAATGGATTAAATCAGTTTAATGGGTCTTGACAATCATAAAAATATTATTTGGATGCATATAATTTTTCAGTCTTCTTAGAGGAACTTTAGGATTAAATTTTAATATATTTTTCAAACAAATATATAACAACTAATCACGGTCTAAGCACACCTGAACTAAAATTATCCATATAATTAAAAACAGTAGTTTCTTTAAACTTAAAAGTACTCAAGTATTGATTCAAGTTTTAAGTCTTCCATGTTTGGGCACGCCACAATTATGGCGGTAAGTCCCCTCTTTGAGGCGTGGTTGGAAAGACCTCACGGCATCCTCACCTTCCGCATGACGCAGGTTCTCACCGGACACGGTTAGTTCGGGAGGTTCCTGCACCGGATTCGTGCGGAAACGACGCCCGGGTGTCGCCACTGTGTGGACAGCCTGGAGGACACGGTAGAGCACACGGTGGAGGTGTGCCCCGCTTGGGCAGAGCAACGCCGTGTCCTCGTGGGGGCAATCGGCGGCGGCGATCTCTCGCGCCGGGCCTTGGTTCAGGCCATGGTCCAGAGCGAGGACGAGTGGCAGGTGGTTGCCTCCTTCTGCGAATCAGTAATGCTAGCAAAGGAGGCGGCCGATCGCGTGAGGCAACGGTCGTTACGCTCCAACCGCCGCCGGGATCCCGATCCCGATTGACGGCCACCGTAGGCGCGGGCTTGCAGACGGCGAGCAATGGGTGGCTCACCGTCCGACCGTCCGGACCGAGCCCAAGTCGTCGACGGCGCGTACTGTTCCACGCGAGCCTCAAGGAGATGTCAGCAAATCGTAGGGGCCCAGCAGGGTCGAAGCCTACTGGGGCCACGGATAGTGTGAAAGCGGAACCCGGGGCCCTGGGACGAAGGCAACGAAGGAACAGGAGAGGGTTTTTAGTCAGTAAAAGTCTGACACTATCTCCCGTTCCGCCCAAGAGCAGGGATGTCATAAGATGATTTTCCCACACAATAAAAAAAAAAGTCTTCCATGTTACAATCAATATTTTTGTATTTATCTATCCACAATTTTGCTGATTTTGGTCTTGGTTTTCTTTGGTCTTAATCATTATTTATATAACATTTTCTTCTTGATTTCTGCTTCTGCTTTCCTTAATTATATCTTTACCAGAAATATTCTGTATTAATAATAAAATAAAAATAAAATAAAAAGCATTTATTTCAGGCAACAGGCACCCATAAAACAATCACAAAACAGAACACACATACATAAGAAAATACATTTACACTATCGGACATAGTTAGTAACATGTCTGCTACAGCAATATTAATCGTTTAATCAATCTTTGGATGCCTGTTGTTGATTCAAAAACGTAAGAAATTCTTGTTGATGTTGTTGCCCAAATCCAGACGCCATTGCTTCTGTTTGAGTTACCATGAATGACTGATTTTCCCAAGTACCTTTAACTTTAGCAAGTGGTGTAACATTCTGCTCTTTGCGAATTCTAGAGGTTGGAGCTTTATTGGGCGTATTGGCATGTTTAATGGCAATATCGCTCAATATTTTAATCTTCTTATTAGGAGGTATGATTTTAACATTAGCCGACTTCTGAATCTATTGCGCTTTTGTAAGTTTTATGCAATTGCATGTGTTTGTCGTGCTTACAAATGGTGTCAACACACTCGTAACAACTTAATTTTTTAAACTCAAGGAACTCCGAATCGGAGTTCCAAAGCACCTGGTGGACTAACAAAGTTCCTTTAAAAGGAGCTATGTTTTTGGGGAGATGAATTTCTTTTTCTCTAATCTCATGTTCTTCTACAAACCATATCTTGATATTTTTTTATGTTTTCTCGGGCAATACCAAGAAATGTTGAGAAGTCCCCCACATCACGCCCGCATTTTACTTGGTAGTCAGCCGTCCTTTTAACTACGGCGCCAACACCATCTGGAGCACCTTTACCGTGGCCGGCTTCCTGATAGTTCCAAGTTACTGAATTTAATGATGAGGAGACATTTTGCAGCTGTGTGCATTCTCTTTTTTTAGCTCTTTCAGCGGCATATTTTACTGGGTCGTTTTTAATTTTTTTATATTTTCTCTCCTTGCTATTCTTCTTCTTTCTAACTCATCTTCACTCATCCTTTTCTTATTGGGCATAATGTCTTAAAAAATAATTTCATAAGTAACAGCCATTAAAGCCCTAGCTTGATTACACTAAGCAACACTCAAACTCAAAATATAAATACCGATAATAATTTATAGCAAATTTCGTAGATAATCATGTAAATATATCTATTGATTTTCATCACATCACACACAAAAAAGGAGAATTAGCTTTAATTTTGTATTAATAATTCATTATTATAATATTTCATTAGTGTTACATTCAATATCATTAGTGTTACTTTAAAAATTGACACAAATGACAGTAACACTAATGATATTTGGAACAAACACATAATTTTGAAGCTTGTGGAACTTTCTGGACGGCAATCGAATACATTTAAAATATCCATGTTCTTGTTAGCTATAAGAAACACTGTGTTGTAAAAATTCGATTACAATACCTTTTGCAATTATGGTTGAGATATGAATGAGTCGAGTTTCGTCCACGGCACTGAAATCGGTAGAAATATGAATATCTAGCAAAAACTACGAAATGCACCACCGCTCTGAATAAACGCTGCAAGGCCTCTGACGATGTGTCGGCGGGTGAGGTGAGGCGAGGGCCCGGGAGCTCCGTGGATTTAATATTATGACGGTATTAACTTACGCTACACTAATGATAGATAAACCATGATCAATGTTTAAAACACTAGGATAAGAGTATTCTATTATTCTCAAATAAAAAATTTATACTATTTTTGAATGCTTGCACATCAACATGATATGAAATATTAAATAAATAGAATTTCTACGAGTAACTTCGTTTTTATTCGACTTTATTTCAATGTAAACGGAAAATGAGTAATATCTTCTTAGGGACTAAATGTTATAGTTTTAGTTTTCTCGCAAATTGCACACTTTTTTGGATTGTTTTGTTTTGGAACGTAAAAAGGAAAATGAAGACTATAATACTAAAAAAAAACAAAAACAATCGCAAAAAAAATTCAAAGTTATTAGACATGACAACATTTTTAGCTCTGTTTGAAATCGACCCTTAGAGAGACGGCCTTGCGAATAACCTTCGGGTTGCCACCATTAAATTAAAATACTCCATTAAATTTGAGCATAAACAAAATAATATTGTATTGTCATTTTTGACAGTTTTGAAAAATGTACATTTGTGTTTATGACAAACGTGTCTTTGAAATGTCAGTAGAGTTAAAATAAACGACCAAGATTGTTTCTTATAACTAAGTAGTCACATGAGTTTTCATTGTATATCAATCATAATACGGAACTAAACTACCTAACAAAATATATAACATATTGAGCCAACCTATGTATGTATCTACTTACAACAAATCAGGTTTTCAAAGTAAAGGAGGTTCCACAAGAAAGAAATAATGAACTGTTGTTATTTAAAAATATTTGGATTGGAATTGGAAAAATCGTTCACGAAAACGGTAGCCTACCTAGCTGTTTTTATAGACTGCAAGATGCAGTTGGATACCAAAATTTTACATTGAACTATACTGTCCATGTGAGCAGTGGTAGCCGAGTGGTAACGGCCCCGACTTACGAGTTGTAGGTCGCGGGTTCAAACCCAACCAGGCGCATTACTTTGTGTAATTTGTTTCATCACCACTGCTCTCAACACGGTGAAGGAAAACATCGTGAGGAAACCGGCATGTCCAAGAACCAAAAATTCGAAGACACAACCACCAATCCGCACTGGGCCCGCGTGGTAGATTCCGGCCCATTCCCTCTCCTAGAGAGGAGGCCTGAGTCCCAACAGTGGGAACATTATAAGGCCGACTATGCTATACTGTCCATATGATCTTCACAACTCAAGTAAGTACTGGAAATGTGCCCGAGGAGTTTTGTAATATCGATAGAGATCGCATCAGGAACGAACCTTATTAACATGCTGTCTGATTAGACAAATTTAATATACTTTTAAAAGGTGGCTCAACCTTTTAAAAGAAATATGGAATGAGTTTGAAATTTACAAGTCGGTTTTGGATAGAAAGCAATTCTGGTTTGAGAGAGCCCTTCCCTACTCGCCTATCGTCAACGTCGAGCATGGTTTAAAAGCTTGTTGCTTCATCTAACGCAATCCAACGCGATGTTTGATGAAGCGCCAACGCGAAAAAAGAGAGATAACGCCTGAAAATTGTTGGCATTCGGTAATTCCGTGATTTACTAGACTATTTCACAAAATTTGTTCCAGGAGATACGTGTTTTTTTTAAAACCCTTAAAAGTTTTTGAGAAAAATGGTCGTCATTCAGAATCTCGATTAAATGTGCAAGGCATAGGTGTACTTTTTTATATTTTTAATATTTAAGTACAATAAGGAAGGCCAAAGTTAACGTAAAATAGCAGACTTTCAGAGGTCTTTACTGTATTAGTTTAACACAAATTTATATTTTGATTTCTATAGAAGCCTAGATAATATCCACAAGATAGCTGTGTATCCAAAATATCTGGAGAAAGACGGTTGTATGAAAATGTACCTCGGATCGGCCGCTCGTAACAGGAGTAAATGAAACAGAATAGCTTCTGACAGTGGCTTTGCTCACATAATATTAGAAAATATAATTATGTATATTACGCTCATACCACTCTTTGCGTGATCGAATCAGAAATGAAGATATCCGCAGGAGAACCAAGGTTGCAGACATAGCACGAAGAATCGGCAAACTTAACCCTTGGCAATGGGCAGGTCACATTGCTCGCAGAACAGATGGCCGTTGAGGCCGAAAGGTTCTGGAGTGGCGACATTTGGGGGAGGCCTATGTCCAGCAGTGGACGTCTATCGGCTGACATGATGATGATGATGATTTTTTGATAAAGTAACTGGTGAAAAAATTTTTAGAATCGGTTCTGTAGTGTCAGAGATTACCCTCTACTAGTAATTGACCCCTGCTACATACAGATTGACTTACCAGTTATAATATTGTGCTTAGAAGTTATCTTTATAGACATCAGATCCCAGGAGCAATCTACGAATTACAGCCAGGACCAAAAGCTTTGCGATGACTTTGCTAGCCTTTCCAAACTTCAGACAACCCGATAATATATTCTGATCCAAGTTCATTGCCCTCCTTGTGTCTTTGTTTACTTTTAAATCAGTCTCAAATGTGAGAGATTGTACTGTATACGTGCGTAACAATAAACAGATATCATATCTCCAAAACTGATCCGATTTTGAACTTGACTTTGAGAATTTAGAAACCGTCTGGTTTCTTTATCTTATTTTTGCGTGTCTTATTTTGCCAATTGCGATATAGACATTGCGTATTTAGCCTGGTTATCGCCACCATAGATGGCATGGTTGGTTCAGTGGTTGAGCAATTGACTGCTACGCTGCGTGTCGCAGGTTCGGTTCCCGCACGGAATAAATATTTGTTTGGCCTACTTTTTTTTTAAGGTAGGAATTCATCCAATGACATTTCCTGCCCTTTTTGTGTATATGGTATATGGTTTTAATTTCAACTCAATACTTCCACGCATTTACGAGATAAAGGGTCTTGACAAAGACAGACAAAAGGGGCAACAAAGTGACCCTATATTATTCCGTTTTTTCCTTTTGAGGTACGGAAACCTAAAAATGAAAGGAAACCCATGGTTCTGGAACGCAAAGGACAATGAAGGAACATAGGTGTGGTTTTAGTAGAGTAAAAGTCGGACACGCCCTCGCGCTCCACCTTAGAGTGAAAGGCTCATTGAATGATTTCCCGCCTAAAAAAAGGCAGTAGGAATATTAAAAAACTATTCAGAAAACCCTGAACAGTTTCACAATCTTTTCACAGAAAACTTCAAAACGTAAGAAAATTATTTATCACGTACAAATCTATACGTTAACAACCCAACTACAAATGAATCAGAAACACTAATCAACATTACAGAAATCAAAACACATTCCTTGCTCCGATTAATTTAAACACCTGACATACCACAAGCTCCACGGTTAGAACCGCTTCAATATAATTATATTTTAATAGCCCAAGGAATATTCCACAAGATTATACTATATTATGACTACCTTTATCACAGTTTAAACGGCACTTAATCTAGAGATTTAGGTTAATTTGCGTCATCCTTGCGTTTCGTCATTAGAAACGATTAAACTCAGTTTTAGTTGATCAGTTTTAACATTAGTGTTTTAATATTATAGAATATGTTAATGAGGTGAGAAATTCCACTATCGGTTACTTAAGAAGGTTCTTTACGAGTCGTCTATAATCAACTCAATTCAACGCAATGTTTGATAGAGTCAACGCGAATAAAGAGAGCTAACGCCAGAACACTCTGCATTCAGACAAGACATTCAGTAATTCCGTCACTTACTCAAATATATCACAAATGTTCCAGAATAATCTGGATTTAATCCAGATTATTCCACATTCAAAATAAGGAAAAAAATGTAAACGTAAGATTTCTATAGATATTTTTTTTTTGTTTTACTTTTTTGAATTTATGAGTGCATAGTGTAGGACAAAAGAAGCAATAAAGCAGATAATATCCGGAGAAAGATGTGTAATTAACGTCATTATCATGTTGATACAGATCATGTGACCAACGTGATAAGACCTGTCATACTGTACGGATGAAAAAAGATTGCATGTAGCGGAGATGAGAAGGTTGAGATGAATGTGTGGTGTGACGAGAATGTATAAAGTGAGAAATGAGTATATCAGAGTAAGTTTGAAAGTGGCGCCAGTGACTGAAAAGTTGAAGGGGAATCGTTTGTCTTGGTATGGTCATGTAAAGCGGAGAAATGAAATGCATGTTACTAAAAGAGTTATGAGTATATATGTAGATGGGTGGAGAGGGAGAGGGAGGCCAAAGAAAAGATGGATGGATTGTGTGAAGAGTAATATGAAAGAAAAGGAAGTTAGTGATAGCATGACGGTTGACAGGATAGAATGGAAGAAAAAAAACGCGTTGCGCCGACCCCAAAATTAGACGAGATAAGGGCATAAAGATGATGATCATGTTGATACAGACCACGTACAGACAGACAGATACGGTGAGGGAATTGGCTTTATAACATGTAAGATATAGTAGATAGATTGTCCTGTTGGACAGTTGTTAACAAATCTCTCAGTATTACTATCATAGCAGCAAGCGTTGAGACTAGAACAAGTTCGTTCACATCGAATAGCAAATCCAGACTGGATCGATTTGTAACGAGTCGCGGAGGAATGCAGATCGAAATTATACTGCAATAGGGCTGACACTACTAAGCTACATATGAGTTCTTTTACGGTCAAAGACAAAGCATTGTATTTCAAATAAACCATTTACAGGCACTTTTGAAATGTCAAGAAGTCAGTCAGTCAGAAAAAATGATGCTAATTGCACATTCCAAAGCGTAGATCTCTATGGAGAAGAATGTGCAAGAAACACCATTGGCATTCTTTTCAATTATGTTTTGTAATTACAAATATATCTGTTACATGTTTCTTGTCGCTATCATGCGAGAATAATGTAAATAAAGTAAAAACTAAATACAGATATAAAAATAGCAACTGGCAGCTGAGAGATGACCAGTCTCAACTGACAGCGCCCGTTCACGGACATGACGCGAATATTAGCACCACTTAGCTCAACCATTTTGAAGGGCTGGAGTACATAGTGATTTCTTAAATATTAATTCTTTATTGTACACAACAACATAACATATAATATGGTGATACAGACTGTTCATATATAAAGGCGAGCTTAACTCAGCAATGAGTTTTCTCCCAGCAAACCCTTGAGAGAGAACATATTATCAGACAATATAAACCAACTTATCTAAGTCTATTAGACTTAGATAAGTTGGTTTATATTGTCTGTATAATTATAGTATACTAGTTATTGTATATTATACATATAATATGTGTATACTAATATTACGTTAATAATGAAAAGAAGTGCTCTTTAAGTTTCCTTTTAAAGACATCTAGAGAAGGGCTGTCGCGAAGAGAGTGTAGCAGAGAGTTCCAGCCCCCCTAGCCAAGTTACGATCGTTTCGTTTGCGTCGAACGCCTCGAGTAGGTCACGCCTCCGATTCCTTTTTTCTGACCACGTGACTGAGCGTTGAGATGACGTCAGATGAAGTCAGCAATCGGAGGCGTGTCCTACTCGAGGCGTTCGACGCAAACGAAACGATCGTAACTTGGCTAGGAGGGCAGAGACGCACTGCAGTTACAGAAGGCGCCATCATAGCGGCTGGAAGTACGAAGTGACACGGAGTACGAAGAAGAAGCGAAAAGGTGGTGCGACAGGGTTTACCACTCTGAGTAGCTCAGTATAGGATAGTTTTATTTAGTGACTGGCCTGTTAATCTAGTGGTTAGTGACTCTGACTGTTATGCCGGAGGTCGTGGGTTCGATTCACACCCAGGATAAATGTTTGTGTGATAAGCATGGTCATTTAATCTGTGTCTGGGTGTTATTTATCTATAATATGTATGTATTTAGAAATATATAAGTATGTTTATCAGTGGTCTAGTACGCATAACACAAGCTCTGCTTAGCTTGGGACTGGACGACGTTGTGTGATAGTTGTGTAATATAACAATAATCTCTTATAGTCAATAATGAAAAAAATCGAGTTTGCCTTAAAAAAAATGGTCGGCCATTTTACTCCAATGTCCGGTTAAATTGGCTGGTCTTTCCGGCTTTTCGGTTTGAAGACCTGGCAACCCTAACTATACTCATTAAAACCATCATCATAAAGAGTCACCGCGGCCCTGGAACGTAAAGGGTTACTGAAGGAACACAGGTGGCTCCATTCAGAACAGGAAGAGTTATTTGATGATATCCCACGAACAAAGGGTTATCTCGCATAAGAAGCTATGTATTTGAAGGTTTTGCGAATTTAGTTCACAACGACAATCTGTACCTAATATTTTCCAACTGTCAAGCGTCTAAGTCTAAATAAACCACATTCACAAGATCACAATACGAAATATGCATAATTTGGTCATTATACACAGCCGTCTGTATAATGTGCACATTACCTAGCTAATATGAGAATTATTCATTGCATATTTACTGTAACATACAGGTACATTAGTAACGCTTTCGTACCAGAGGTTAATAACAAACTTTGGTGATATTCGTTTTCTTTACAATCAGAAGAGTGACACTCCGGCCATTTTGTTACCGATGCGATGTGCTTTAAAATATAGAACTGCCCCCCTAACCAAGTTACAACCGTTTCGTTTCGATTCTCTTTTCGTCGATCGCCTCAAGTCGGCCACGCCTCCGATTCCTTTTTTCTGATGTCATCTCAACGCTCATACACGTGAAGAAGAGAATAAGAATGAGAATCGAAACGAAACGGTTGTAACTTGGCTAGGGAGGCAGTACCTATACGAATATTGCCAGGGCTGCGGATTGTTCGAAAAAAAAATCGAACCAATGCGACGCAACTGAAAGAACTCCCTGTCGCTCCACCTAGAGCAAAAGAGAAACTCTGGCATAAGAGAGTGAATATTGGTATAAAAAAAATAATTGAAAATAAAAAAGAAAATGTTATACCTACACGAACACGATATTTTTATAATCATTTGAAGAAGACGGTTTCAGAAAGATTGGTAGACTATTTTAGGCGCATAGCTTAGGGCCGACGCTGCGTTACGCGGTCGCCCGCGCGGTTCCATACAAAGGTGCACCCGTCGCGGGCAGTCGCGCTCCGCGCCCTATTTACTATGTGATAATAGATTAAAGTTCGTTCGTCGATGGAGATCGACACGACCTCATGCATCCCGTTAAAGTTGAACCAGGCCTGGCGTACTCATAACTATAGGTATAGAAATGTGCCTACGCAGCGTGGCTTTTCTTGCAAGGCTAAATTCGGTAGAGTATGTAAACAATCTCTTGACTCTTCTATGAGATTTTTTTTAAATAAATTTTAAAGTATGGACATAAGTAAATAGGTAGAAATCAATTAGGTACTACTATCTAACATATCATTTTAGAAAATCTGATTATATTTTATGTAATAAAACGTAAGTAGATACCTATTTCACATTTGTCAAAAACACACAAGTCCTAACCCTATAACAAGAGCGACCTTTTCAAAGACGCATAACGGGCATAATAAAAGAGACTCTCGGTACGTGGACCTAAAGTGCATTTTGATTCGTTACGATCGCTACTGATTCGTTACGGTAGGCAAATATAATCAAGGTCACGTCCATGCAATGTTTTATGAACATTATTAACGTTGTTAGTAGCTTTATATTCGCATGTTTTCTTTCGAAGAGTGAAACTTCTGTACCTTGTACTCTGTGGTTGAACCACAGAATAAGTAACAGCGACACTACGCAGGTAATAATCCGGTTTCCGCAACTTGGACCGTCGCACACGACACATGCGCATAGTCACGCGACGGGTGCCCGCGCGTGCGCCCGCTTAACGCAGCGTTGGCCCTTAAAGACTAGGCAATAATAAGATGGTTGATCAACAGAGAAGAATCGTTTACGCACGTCGAATTTTTTGTCATCTCCAAAACTTTCGACTTTGACACGCACGTACTTTTTTCTAGTTTTCCCTTTACCTAGCTGTGTAAACCCTGTCTATTACCGATGGACGTGCCGCGATTACAACCAGGGACTGACAAGGGACGGAATGTGTGCATAATTTGAAAGTTTATTCGAAAGCTGGCTCGAGCAGAACATAATAGTACCTGCGCCTTATCTCTACTATTATTTTATATTTTACGCTCGATGGTAATCTGGGAATGTAAATAGAATTAGTTAGTGATGGCTTTAACGTTGTGTGAAATTGTGTGAAGGCGATGTTCTTAGATTATGATAAGCAAGTCATTTGTCTCTTGATATTATAGTTTTAGGAGTAAACTGTTGGTTTTTTTTTTAATTCAAATGAAGAAATTGAAGAGCCTAAAAAGGTCATAATTATGTGTAAAAGGAATCCAAAATCTATATAATTAATTTCTGGTCTTAAGGTTTAACTTATATTTAACGCCCCTAATTCTAGATAAATCACAAATAGATAGATAACTAGAACAGATTACCTACTTAAAAATCATAGAAACGAACAAATTATTAAGTAGATATTAATTTAAATATCATATATAATTAACTATATTAAATACAGTAACAGCAGTACAAAATATATACGCATATAAAAAAATAATAATAACAAGATCCTTAAGTTTATAATTTTAGAGGTAAGAAACTTTTTATTTAAAATGTTGATGTGCACTAAAAGGTCCATAATGGTTCACTGTAGTGCAAAAATGTGAACATTTTTTTAAATATTTTTCATTATAGATTGTAACACGTGGTTGTAAAATTTAATTTAAAATGTTGCTGTGCACTACAAGGTCCATAATGGTTCACTGTAGTGCAAAAATATTAACATTTTTTAAATATTTTTCATTATGGATTGTAACACGTGGTTGTAAAATATAATTTAAAATGTTGCTGTGCGCTACAGGGTCCATAATGGTTCACTGTAGTGCAAAAATGTGAATATTTTTTAAATATTTTTCTTTATGGATTGTAACACGTGGTTGTAAAATTTAATTTAAAATGTTGCTGAGCGCTACAGGGTCCATAATGGTTCACTGTAGTGCAAAAACTGTGAATATTTTTTAAATATTTTTCATTATGGATTGTAACACGTGGTTGTAAAATTTAATTTAAAATGTTGCTGTGTACTACAAGGTCCATAATGGTTCACTGTAGTGCAAAAATGTGAATATTTTTTAAATCATTATGGATTGTAATAAAGATTTGAGATTTAATTTAAGATGATATTGCGACTGTATAAATTGTGCCTTCAAAGTATATAATAGACGAGTTATGAGTATTATGACTCAGTCGACACAACTTTAAAAGATTATGAACTGCCATCAAACTAACATACCGAAACATGAACCTTTTAACTAGGGTTGCCACTTATTTTTAAAAGAAATTAGAGTATAAGGGAGGTTCTCCTTTTTTACCAACAATCGACTGATCCCTAGAAAGAAGATATAAATATCGTATTTACGCTTTAAAGGGTTGAGTTTCTCAATTTTCTTTAAGTTTCAGTTTATTTATTAGTAAAATACTTACAATTCAAGGGCTTTAAATTGGGTAACAATTTTTTTTTTTTAATTTGTGTGACAGACACATACGCCTCCGTCACACTTTTTGGTACTGGTCAATTGACGATAAAAAGTAGAACGTCTCATATCTCAATTTCGAAGGGGAAAATAAAAAGCAAATTCTTAAAAAAAACGTTTAGATACCTAATTGTTTCAGTTTTTGCGGAACAAATATTTCATTATTTTAAAATAATTGTAGGACTATCGAACAGTTTCACTCTAGCCTTGGTTTTTACGGCAACTTTGCAATAAGAGGACAAAAAATATTTCAGTAGAATACTAAAACGGAAGGATTTCATTTAAAATCGAAGTCAAATAACTAGAGTATTTTAGTGTACTCTATTATAATTATCTTTGTTCGCAGATTATAAAGAACTCTACAAAATAGAGTACAATACTCAAAATTAGAGTACTGATGGCAACCCTACTTTTAACAGCCATTTTATTACAGATATATACGTTATAAAACTCATATTCAATTGCCGAAAACTCTTGTATAATATGCGTGACAGTATGTAACCGAGTGTTACATGGTTATGCAGCCATTTTGACATTACAGCTTGTGATCTGTAAGACGAAGTTTGAGGAAGTGGTATTATGTAAGATGTCTGTTGATTCAATAGTTTGTCATAGAGCGAGGCGTCTTGGTACCGCTTTCGCTTTGAATGCCTTGCTTGCTTGCGTTGAGGTGTGAATTTGCGATTTCGTATTTATTTAAGAAAAGGAAATCAGTGATAGCATAACGGATGTAAGGACAGAATGGAAGAGAGACAGCCCTAAGTAATAGGAGACAAGGGGGTTACCATGACGTTCAAAGTAAGATTGTTTCATTCTTATTTCAGTGTGGGTAAGAGACATAGTTATACAGGTTGTCTAGCGCTATCTCTTCCCCACACTGGTAATAAGAATGAAACAATCTTACTTTAAACGTCATGGTACAGGTCAGGAGCAGAAAGAACACGAGCGGAGTACGAGCCGAACTTCAATTCGTATAGTGTGGTACGATTCCAGAGGAGCAGAGAACGAGCGGAGCACGGTTCACACTACACTAATTTTAACTCGACTCGTCCTCTGTTCGTGCTCGGCTCCTCTAGCGTAGCCAACTTTAGGACGCTCTCTCTGCTGGATCAGGGGATTCAGAAAGCGGTATTTCTGGGTAGATTCTGGCAGCGGATATCTGCTCGACGTAGCAACGTACCGCTGTCGGGCGCTAATGGGCCAGGCCGTAACAAATCATCACGGACCATCAGACGCAAGTCTGTATTTGTGATGTTAACACATTAATTCGAGTATATTCAACAGTATGTTACATTTTGATACATCAGATTATAACTTTCTACATCAATCCTTTTTTTTTTATTTGTATAGATATATTCTGTTTTTAGTATTTGTTGTTATAGTGGCAACAGAAATATAGCGTCTGTGATAATTTCAACTGCCTAGCGATCATGGTTCATAAGATACTACCTGGTGACTGGTTACAGACAGGTGAAGTTTGTTTTATATATTTCTTTGTTAAAGTACTCAAATAAATGTATTTATTTATTTTTATTTTGAAGGACAGTGATGTCTTAGTAAGTAATAGGGTCCCGTCTTTACTTTGGGTACGGAACCCAAAAAGCAACTCTTTTCTTAAAACCCCAGCACTTCAGACAGCTAGACTCTATAAACATCTTAGATAATCCCATTCAATTCGCGAAGACAGAAATAGCCAGCCAATAGAGCTGAATTGATACCAGCTCGTTCAATAGAGATACCGTAATGGACTATTAAAGTCACCATATCTTGATGATGCTTATTTGTTACCCTCGCGTATATACTTGTGGGATTCTCTAAGGCTTGGGTTGGCTTGGCTTGGTCGTACGGATTTTAAGATCTTTTATTTCTGTAATGCATGTGGTCTGTAATACCTGTGATCAGCCGCCTGGTTCTATGTCTTCTTATTTTTAATTTTCAATTTTCATTTTATATTATGATAATGTAATGTAATAATATTTTAATTTCATAATATGATTGAATAATAATAAGGTTTTAATTTCATAATATGATTGAATAATATTAATGTTTAATAATGTAATTTAATCTATAATTGAAGGTCATAATAATGTTGTTTTAATTTAAATTTGTATTTTATTTTATTTTATTCTTAGTATAATAGTTTTTAATTTTTAGTTTTTATATTATGATGAAAAAAACGTGTTGCGCCGACCCCAAATAACACGGGATAAGGGCAGGAAGATGATGATATTGTGATGAAAATTTCCAGTTTTAAACCTAATTTATAATAATTAATTAATAAGACCTAATGCAAATGCTGTGCATACCTGTAAGTGCCTTTTTTAAACAGGGTGCCCTCATAAATGTGTTGTATCAATGTTTAGTAAATAAGTCGTTGGTATGCCTATATAAATAAATTATAACTAATACAAGTTTAGTGATACACATGCTAATATTATAACACCGAAAGTTTTTATGTACGTGTGTTTATGTATGTTACTCCATTACGCTCAAACGGCTGAACAGATTAGGATGTGGAACACGAGTAGGCCATGTCCCGGAAAATTAGAATAGGACTATGACACTTTTTATCCCAGGAGTATGTTTTCTTGGCATAATGTTCTATTTTCACAAGAGCAAAGTCGTAGGCAGAACTAAGCTAGTTGTACATAATTGTTGTTGTTAAAATAAATAATCTATATATATATATATATAAGGACCACGGGTAGTGTGAAAATGAAACCCGGGGCCCTGGGACTAAGGCAACGAAGGAACAGGAGTGGGTTTTTAGTCAGTAGAAGTCTGACACTATCTCGCGCTCCGCCCAAGCGCTGGATTTGTCATTAGATGATTTTTTCACCTAAAAATATATATAAAAGGAGAAACTGACTGACTGACATATCAACGCACAGCCAAAACTACTGGGACTAGAAGCGTGAAATTTGGCACAAGGCTTCCTTTTATGACGTGAGCGAGCACTAAGAGAGGATTTTCCAAAATTCGCCCCCTAAAGGGAAAAACGGGGGTCCAAAGTTTGTATAGGGAAACCTACTTTCACGCGGGCGAAGCCGCTGGCAGAAGCTTGTGTGTGATATGATATGAAAAAAAGGAAGTGAAGGACACCATGACAGTTGACAGGAGAATTGAAAAAGAAAACGTGGTGTTCAGACCACAAGGTCCATGGGACAAGGAAAACATAATAACTTAGATTCTGGTTTTTTTTTTTTGAGGTGGGAATAATCAGCCTTTTAATGTTCCCACTGCTGGGACTTAGGCCTCCTCTCTAGGAGAGGGAATGGGCCGTAACGCACCACGCGGGCCCAGTGAATTTCACATGTCTTCAAATTGTTGGTTCTAAGACATGCCGGTTTCCTCACGATGTTTTCCTTCACCGTTTTGAGAGCAGTGGTGATGAAATAAATTACACAAACCAATGCGCCTGGCTGGGTTTGAACCCGCGATCTACAACCCGTAAGTCGGAGCCGTTACCACTCGGCCACCACTGATGATTGAGGTGGGAAATCATCGAATTACTCCCGCCCTAGGATGGAGCGAGAGGGGGTATCTTTACTGAATAGAACCCACCTGTATCCCTTCATTTGTCCTCTACGTTCTAAGGCCGCGGAAACTCTTTCTAACGTTCACGTAGCCTAAAGATTGTTGTCTACGAACTTCCGACGACAATCGACATCATTTCGATATGATTGCTATCTTGTGAGAGAAAGTACAAGTGCTCAGGGCAGACCCTGCAGATATAGGAAATGAAAATATACTTAATTGAAGTAATCAAGTTATATAAGATCTAATACGTGATTGTTATGAAATAAAGTCGATAAACCTTCCTTGAGAAGTGCTAGCCCAGTGATAACGGCCCCGAACTTAAGAGTTGTAGGTACGTCGTGAGTTCAAACCCAGCCAGCTTTCTGTGTAATTTATTTTATCACCACTACTTTCAAAATGATGAAGGAAAACATCTTGGGAAAACTGGCATGTCCTAGAATTAAAGGTTCGGCGATATGAAATCCACGATGACCTAAAACCAAAATATTGATGACATGTATTTATTTATTTATTAAATAAACACACTATCTTTACAGGCTGAACCTAATACAATAGTGGTTCCCAAAGAGAAAAAAAAAATTGAAATAGTCTTCATCTTACACTAACATTTACCTAAAAATCTAAAACAACACTAAACTCTATTACAATATATATACTACTAACTATTATATAAAAATAAAAGAAAAACATAAAAATAACGTTAGCCTATATGTAAAAAAAATATAAAATCAATGTAACATCCACCATTTGAGTACAGTGCAGGTTGCACTGTACTCAAATGGTGAACTTCGGCACATTCTCTCTCCTAGTATAGATTGGTGACCTGAATCCCAGCAGTGGAAAAATTATAAAGGTGGATTACGCTAACCTTCCATTGTCGGTACGGCTGACTGTACTTACTATACGTAGGTACGTAGATAATTCATAACAAATTCCGAGTACTATTAAACCCAATACGTGTGTCATTGAAACCATATCTTTGAGAGCTTCACTAGAAAGTAAAGAGTTTCCTAAAATCCCTTAAACCAACATTCTCCTGCTATGAATAATCTTGTTACCTTTAAATGAGTCATCTTCGATGTGTGCTATAGTCCTATTCCGTTCGAACTTGAAAAAGTAACAGACATAAACATTCACCTTTACTAACTTTCGCCTTTATATATATTTTTTAAATGATATAATAAATTAGCGCTTGACTGCGATCCCACCTGATGGTAAGCAGTGATGCAATCGTTGATGGTAAAGCGCACTATTTCATTAAGAGCCTATTCACTCTAGCCTTGAATACACCTATATTATATTCTTAATCTTAAACAGACCGGGACGGCATCGCAAAGGATTTTACAGCCAGTCAGCTGAGTCAGCGCATACTGGCCGCTCAGATACCGCGGCATTCCAGCGCCTTTAAAGTAGCCGGCAGCTTCTGCTACCCGATACAAATTTCAGTCAATAAGTAGCGTTTGATAGAGTGTTGGCGGGCGCCAGCGTCCTGCCGCATGCCGTTGCCTACCGTAGCATGCCACTGCATCCCGCCGCGGAAGCCCGTGACGAGTCTTTCAACGTCTTTCGATGCCACAGGATCATTTTAAAGCGTAGGGATTTATGTCGTATTTCTATCGTGTTTGAATGTCCGTTGGTAAAATTTTAAATCCTTTACCATGCCGCCGTCCCGGTCTACGTAGGTCTATAGTCTCCATTTCGTAACATTTGTGACATTATGTGCTTTCCGACCAATATCAAAACATGTAGGTACCTTCACAATGTGGCTTACCTGTAGATGTGAATCATCCTTGCTATGCTCCGGCTTGGTGAACTCCACATGAAGTCCATGATGCTTCCCACTAAGAGGAAGGGTTGGCGCCTCATGCTGCCATGCAGTGCGCTCATCCTGACGGAAACCAGGGTTGTCAAACGCAAACTCGTCTTTAACAGATTCTGGGTCCGTTGTGAAGACCAGATGCTTTCCTGTGAACAAAGAAGTAGGAGTTAGATTTCTGTAGAATTGTTCGAAAGTGTTGCTCTGGCAACTAGAGGAACACGGGTGGGTTTTAGTCGGTAAAAGTCTGACACGCCCTCTCGCTCGCGGGACAAGTTAAATATGTGTTTGATGATTTCTAAGTAATGATTGAACAATGCTTTACTAGAAGTCAAAGCGTTGGTAGACCTGCCACAAGGTGGATCGATTAACTGGTGAGAGTTGTGGGATCCCAATGGATGCGGATACGCACAGGACCGCTCATTGTGGCGATACATGGGGAAGCCTATTTCTAACAGTAAGGGTCTTTTGACTGAAATTATGATTTCCAACCTAAAATATGCTGAATTAGTTTTTTTTTGTTTGCTGTAAGAAAACCCAGTTGTGGGTTAAGCTCACCTATGTACCTACATCAACTGCCCTATTTTTATTGTCTGTTTAAAATTGTGTGTAAAATAAAGAATAAAGAAAGTATAAAGAATAAAATGGTGTCAGATTTGTCATTTGATTTATTGAGCACGTTGTGTGCTACGTTGTACATAGTTAATACAATGGTTTAATCAACACTAACATCATGACGGCCTAGCCTTTCCTAAATATTTTTGAATGTATTGTGTGTCCTGTATTTTATAAAGAGCGATTTCCCATCTGACCTCCACAACCCAGTTATTGAAGAACAGATTTCCTGAAAACTGTAAATTTAAATATTTAAATTATGGTTTAACCAGGCTTGTTTTATGGACCTGAGAATTGAGACTGTGGTGCGTAGTCGTTCTACGCGCGCCTCTCTTAGGTTTAGCATGGTCTCACCGCTACAGGACGAAACATGAAGAAATATTTCAATTTAATCTCTACATAGTACAAAACAAAGTCGCTTTTCGTGTCTTTCTGTCCCTATGTATGCTTAAATCTTTAAAACCACGCAACGGATTTTGATGCGGTTTTTTTAATAGATAGAGTGATTCAAGAGGAAGGTGTACATGTATAATACAATACATGTACATTATAGTAGATCAACACTGATGATTTTAGAGGTTTCTTAAGTGATGTCGTAAATAAATACATTTTTTGTTTACATTGCAAACGCTGGCTGAACCCTAAAAGATAGACCAAAATAAGGTACTACTGTGTTGTATACCTTAAAAAGGTATAACGTGATCAGCATTGCACCCGTGCGAAGCCGGGGCGGGTCGCTAGTATACTTATAAAAGCCACGTGCCACAGCGTTTGTTATCGATCTCCTCCGAAACGGCTTGATTGGTTTTTATGATTTTTTTGTGTATATTTGATACATCTGAGAATAGGTCGTAGCCTCGTTGGCTATATTTTCCCTCCTGTTCAGGGTAAACAAATGGACAAATGAATGTTTCAATGAAAAATCCCAAGTCCTTCGTCTCCTTGAACTGTTTAACGTTCTTCAAATACAATATGATCTCAAATCCCAACAGCTTTGTTTTGGACAAACGTATAGACCGTTATGGCGGTTGAAACAATATTTAAATTTGTAAGTCACAATATTTTTCAAACGAGTTATCTCATCTTGCACGTAGGTAGACTTGCCAATGACCGTACGTTGTATCTGAAAAGAATATCAACAAACCGATCGCGATATAATATAGCGGTGCAGTGCGCTGAATGCAAGTTGTTTTTACTTCAACGCGATCGAAACTTTATCACGTTTGGCTCTCTGATTGGCTAAGAGCTTGGAGCTGGCCAATCGAAGCGCCGAACGTTATAAACGTGTCGAACGCGTTAACGTAAAACAGTTTAATGCTAGAACTACACTGCGCACACGTGTGCCACACACACGCCGATCTGAGCGCGTCGGTCTCCATACATTTTATATGGAAACTAGACTTGTAGAGCTACCTACACTTGATACAAGCCACGCGACGTCGTTCTATGTACAAATTAAGCGAGGTCCACGTGTGCGTCGGCCTGATGTAGTTCTAGCTTTATTTCTTCAGGGTATGACGGAAATAGATGGTCATGTTTAAGACTAGCTACTAGTGCCTGCGACTGCGTGTGCGTTAGAGATGAGATTTACTTGCTAATCTCAATATCCGGCCTTCGAGGTATGGGTATATGCTAGCTGCTAGATACTTCTTGTTGTCTTTTTTGTACACACGTAACCTAGTGTCAGAGACGTCACATTTCAGTTTGTGCATGCTTTTGCACTTGATTGACAGTTTCCTCTTTCACCAGATTTGACTTTACTTACTTAATTTTAATTGAACGGATTTGGACATTTGTTTCTATTTTCAATTTTATATGAAGTTACTTTTTTAACCGACTTCAAAAAGAAGGAGGTTCTATGTTCGGCTGTACTTATGTCTTTTTATTAGACAAATAATATACAAGGAGTCTTTAAACTGTTTATAGGTGGACTGTACCACAACCTAAATGAAAAAGGGATGACACTCCGATCAAACGGGCGCTGTCCATTGGTAGTAATTTTTTTGGCAGGTTTTTTCTTATGAATTCGCACTTTTTTGCATCTAGCCAGTGTCAAATTTAGACCATGGTAGTTTTTGAGTTGTTGTACTAATTTCATATCACGCGGAAAATTTTGATAGCGCGATGTAGGATTATGACGTCACTACATCGGGTCTTTAGTTCGTATGCTGCGACATAGATGTCACTACATGTACTACTTATCGAAACCGGACACGAACGAATAATACATAATTACTGATGAGATATCTAAGTAACAAGCCTGTGGTTGCAGACTTGCGGTCAACTAAATTATAAGTTCTGTTAGAACTGTTAGCTCGTACGCGTTGGTGTAACCGGTTACCATTCTTACAAAAAAAAAATTTCTTTGTAAAAAAAATATCATACGTCTTAAGTAAACTGTCGGATTTTTTAGGATTTATTGCCGTTAATAATGCCGTTTATTGTCATTAAGAACGCAATTCGCCTGCACCTAGATGCGTTAAAAATAACGTAACATGGTTATGGGTTTTGTGATAAATTTATTCCCGTTAAATCATCTCTCATTGTGTGTTTATTTGGGTTGGCAGTTCTTGAAGTGCAACAACAAACCTATTATTTTACTATATTCAATTTATTGAAATGATAATAAAAACAGGGAAGTGCGAGTCGAACTCACGCTCTGAGGGTTTCGTACAAAATTACCTATGAAAACAGTTCAATTCCCGAATTGAGTTACGAAGATTTTTCGGAATCGCAAAAAGAAAAATTTTTTGTGACGTACCTAATCACAAATTTACAGTTTTCAGATTTTTCCCTATACTTGTGCTATAAGACCTTGCTTCATGCCAAATTTCAGGATTCTAGGTCAATTCAAAGTACCCGATGAATATTGATTCCCTTGAGAGTGTCAAAATATTCGTTTTTTGCGACATAAACGGCCGCATCTTTTTTTTCGTTAACTCAAAAGTTTGATTTTGACCGCAGACTTGAGTTTATGGTTTTAATTTCAACTCGATACCTCCACGCGTTCCCGAGATAAAGGGTCTTGACAGATAGACGAACAACAAAGTGATCCTATAAGGGTTCCATTTTTCCTTTTGAGGTACGGAACCCTAAAAATATTCTTTATTATCCAGAAAACTTAGAACACCGTGCATAAAAGTAAAAGAAAATCCATGTTGTCATTTTATCCTAGTCCTATAAGAATTAAGAAATGAGGCCCTACCACCAGCTCTTAACGCAATCCATTTGACGACCTAAACTGACTGTTAAAGGGATGAAGTTATATGTATAGAGTATATAGCTCCATCGCTCTTTCTCAGTCGCACGCCTGACATTTGAACACTTCATGGTAAGGCCCCTGGTAGCTGTACTGAACTTATCTATTAAAGTTAAACATTTTCCTAAAACGTGAAGCCGAAAAGAAAGCCAAAATATTGAGGCGCGAAATCCTGTTCCATCCTTAAATTCCGTCTCAAGTAATTTCCTGACCTGTCACTTTTCATAAATCGAACCTGACAAATGACGTTACAACTGGCCAGTACGATATTATTTTTAATGCTAGCAACCCTACCTTTAATACACGTATAGTGCACGCTAATTGACGTTCTAGTGAATGAAGTACCTAATACTAGTGTAGAATTTCTCTTTATTTAACTTTTTTTTGGTTTTTCGTTCTAGTTTTTAACCTTGATTGTGGTATTGTGGCAGCTTTGAATACAGTCATTAGCGGTTGGTCTTAAAGTCAATTGGTCTTAACAATTTAATTGGGTTGGTCTTTTTGTTGTGTATTTTTGTAAGAACACTGGCAGTTTGTGATGCACTCAATTAAAAAGTAGGATGTTCTTATTTCGATGCCGCCTACTTATAAGGTCGTCTCAAAAGGAAAAACGGAAACCTTATAGGATCACTTTATTGTCCGTCCGTCTGTCTGTCTGTCAAGACACTTTATCTCGGAAACGCGTGGAGATATAGATTTGAAATTAAAACCACACACTAAGATCTGAGGTCCCTTTAAGCTGTGAAAAAATCAAACTTCTAAATTAACGAAAAAAAAGATACGGCCGTTTATGTCGCAAAAAACGTGCATTTCGACACTCCCAAAAGAATCAAAATTCATAGGGTACTTTCCCTTGACCCAGAATCCTGAAATTTGGTAAAAAGCAAGGTCATATAGTATAGACTCAACTCGCACTTGCCCAGTTTTTTTTATAATACAATCATAATCAAAAAATATGTTACGACTTTATGTATAGGAGATATCGATTCCTGCACTACTATACATAGGCCATCCCCAAATGTAGCCAAAATAACGGTCAAGTGCGTCTCGCATCCATCGGACTCTCGCGACTCTCATCAGGTCATCGGCTATGTCTTAATTCCTTAAGCGATCACGCAAGGAAACTTCAAGCATAGCCATTTCCATTACCCTCTGGGTGACTTTGAAGCCTTCTAATGAGGCCCATTATGAGCACAACATAATCAAAACATACCTACTTCTCAAAAAAATAAAACAGTTTTACCAACAGACTAAAACAGATCCATTATTTTTACCTAGGTAACATCGTTGTTGGCTGACAGGAACATTTTTAGTTCTGTGTTGCCAGTAGCGAACATAACCGGCGCTACTAACCCACTTCTGACTCCATTGTCACGGTACGTTGCGCAAGATTATCGGCAGCTTAACGTTTTTTCTAACAACTGCAGTTAACAACAATTAGCCGTTGAAACAGTAGCTGTTCCGTGAGTGCATAGTCTCGTAGTGACTAGTTACAAGACGAATAGCAATGCTTTTAACATGTAGTAAGGTCAGAAAGGCAATACTAGTATATAAGGACGAGGGAATGCACTTTATTGGCAAGATATACATTGGTATGGCCCTGTGAAGAGGTGGAATGAAAGCTATTGCTAAAGCAAAATGTGTTTCAGAGCCTAAACAATAGTCGTTAGATAGACTAACACCTGTACCATGAGGTTTAAAGTAAGATTGTTTCATTCTTATTTCCAGTGTGGGTAAGAGATGGCGCTAGACAACTTGTATAGCTCTGTCTCTTACCCACACTGAAATAAGAATGAAACAATCTTACTTTGAACGTCATGGTAACCCTGTAAAACCAATTACCTAAAGGGAAATAAAGCCTTGTTGGGCCGATACATGCCAGGGTTGTAAGATTGTTCGAAAGAATCGGTTCGAAAAAAGCGGCCCAGGAACGCAAAGGGTAGCTGAGGGAACACGTGTGGGTTTTAGTAAGTAACAGTCTGACACTCCCACGCGCTTCACATTGAGCGGTAGAAGTTATTGGTGATATCTCACTCTTAAAAAAAATAAAAGCATCGTTGGTCAGGTTGTTGATCACCTGACCAACGATGGTGATAGTTAATAATAGTGATATTTCCTTCTCCTACAAACTAATCCAGTTTTCACTGAGTGAAATCATAAGACCTAGTACGCACGAGCAGATAAACGCAAGCGTTCATAATCTGCCTTTAATTAGTCGATCGCACGCAACCGCAGAATAAGGTCAAGACGATCGCGATGGTAACCAGTAATATTATATTGGGAGAATCAAAATACTTTTATCTTGGTCTTCACTTTCTTAGCGTGTCGATGGCAAAACTAGTTAAATTCCTTGCCTGGCCCAGTATTCGACCACGGCAATGCCGTCCATTGGTAGTGTCATTAGGTCCCTACCAGAAGGTGGGACATGGACTGCGGAGAGATGAAGCACGAACTTTGAAAATCAGAGCCATCCGAGGAGTCCGTGAACCCCCATTTGTAGAGATTGTCTTTGCTGCGCCCAACCTGCGTGTGGAATCTGTTTAGTTTTCTAGGTTGGCCATGGTAACTTGTGCCCAGGCGAGAGGCACCTTGACGGCTCGAAAAAATCATCAGGAGGTTTAAGTTCCCCCCGCCCGCTATCCTGGTAAAAAACATGGCATAACAAAGACTGAAAGAAACAATTTATCTCGGTGCTTATGACACTCGTGGGCTGCAGCTGAAAATCAGCGTGAGGCAGCGGCCGTGTGTTGTCATCAGGCATTATGCTGAGCTAAAGCCCTTTTAGCATTATTCAGTATTTCTTTTTTATTTTGTTTAATTTTAAGATGTTGGTTTTGATAATGATGAATAATAATAAACGTAATTTTCTTTCCTTTTCTTTCTTTTCTCTTATAGGCAGGAATCATTAGCGGTAAAGACACACAAACTACCAGGCGGCCAGAATTTTAAAGAAGTATTTCCGACAGTCACGTGTAAAGCCGCTGGCATCAGACTAAGGTCGAGTACTGCCACGGATGTTGTAATTAAAAATAATTGACTTATTTGTAAGTTTTATTTGTTGTTATTTATTGACGTTATTTTTGCAGATAACAGCTCATAGCGGTTATTTGTTTTGTTAAATGTTATTCATTCAACATGTTCAGTTTTTTTTTTTATGGTTTTAAACTCACGCTTGACCGCTATCTCACCTGATGGAAAGCGACGATGTGGTCGACGATGGAGCGCGCTTACCCAAAAGGCTAATTAATTAGGCTCCACATTAGAACCTGATTAATTACAGTAATTTTCTACGAGTATCTGTTTTTATTATAAAAAAAAATGCGTTTATTGTCAAGACATTATTCTAGCAGGTAGCATAGCATACATATTGACCGCTGGGCAAGAAGAGTCTCCACCTCCACGTAGTATGTTTTAGCAGTTGAAAAGCGCCATTGAGGACCGCCCAGAAAAAAGGTAGCGAGATGGTTAAGGCCAAGCGCACACTGTCGGGAACTATGCCTCGGCATCCATTTAGTTAGGGATGCCGAAGGATCCTTTTCCTTACCGATATCGATAATTGGCGCCAGGCCTTAGACGCGTGCGATGAGGTACTAGTTCGAGACGGCACGGGAGAAGAATAGGTAAAGTAAAGCTAGAAGAAAAAAAAAAACGGTACCTAACTAAACAACGTTTCGGTGACCAAATATTTCAGTTTATTTTTTCAGTTCGTTTTTTTTAAAACGCTGTCAAAACTGACGTTATTTCAACACGCTTTCGTGGAATTAAACTGGAAACTAGCCGGTAATAGTGTGCCTAATTGAGCGTTTGCAATATTTATAGTGCCTTTTATTGTTATAAACAATGCGACACCGATTAGAAGATCAGTTTTCGTTTAAATTTTATTCGGATATTATTCGTAGACAATTTAATAGTACACCTGTTTTTTATTTAAACTTTCAGTAAGATATCAACAACTAACTCCTCCCGCTCTGAGTGAAGCGAGAGGGAGTGTCAAGACTTTTACTGATTGAAACCCGCCCATGTTCTTTCAGTTGCTCTTTGCATTCCAGGGCCGCGGTAACTCTTTCGAACAATTCCTCAGCCATAATACATCAGTTTGCGTGTGCCTTATAACATTTATGTTATCAGAATTCATTGGTCAAGTAAGAAAATATTTCATCGGCAACGCAAAAAAAAGCACAGCCAACATTAATATACAGCCTACTCAAATCACACCGTATCAAAATGACAGGTGGCGCAGCACTAGCGGTTAATTCACACGTAATTATCGACTCTTGCTTTCGACAGACATCGGATGTACCAAGTGGGTCGACACTTTCACGACACTAGCGTTTTTGCTCTATTTAAACGTCGACGTTTTCAATTCCTGCGAATAATAAATTGCTTTCTTTGAATTTTGAAACATGAAAGACGTGCGTTTTTTCGTAGCATAAGACCAGTTATGTTCAAAGAGTTTGGAGTTGGTAGATCTCGCCTCGGTTTATCCCGCGTACATCGAAAAATTGGAACAATTTGCCTGCAGCGGTCTTCCTGTCCGATTATAATTTAGGTGTCTTCAAGATAATAGGCTCTTAATAAGCTAGTGCGATTCACCATCAACGATGGCATCACTACTTACCATCAGGTGGGATCGCAGTCAAGCACTAGTTTACATCATTTAATAATAAAAATATCTTAGATGGTGAGTTAGAAGTGTTGCCAGTAATAAATTGACCCAAAGTTCGCTCAAACAATCAGCCTGATGATGTAGGAAATCGTATTTCTCAAAGTAGCCGTATAAGGTTTTACTTGAGGGCGGTTTTCACACTAGATCCGAATTCCGGCGGCCTCATTTCGGTGGATTTCGCACCAGTTGAGATTTCCACAAGGGCGGCCCTATTACCGATCCCTGCGGAACACCGCACGACATCTCTCGACGATCCCACTCTCCCTGGTGACCAGGGTAGATGATGTACCTGTCCGACAGGTACGCCTCGACCACACGACAGAGGTAGTCGGGCGTCCTGTGATACCGGAGTGCCCTTCCAATGCTACTCCAAGGCAGGGAGTTGAAGGCGTTGGCGATGTCCAGAGGCCGCCACGACACACCTGCCCTGGGTCACCGCATACCCTGTCGTGAGAGCTCGCACGCACATTTAGATTTATTTATATATATTAGTAAATACACCACATACACCAACGTAGTAACAATTGGTAATTTAATTTTAGAACTACCAATTGGGTCATTTCCTTCTTGTCAGTTTTTACTTCCTTCCGTAAAGTAAGGCAATGACAAACTCAAAATAAACTAAAGAAAATCACAAAAGTGACAAAAAGTTCACACAATAGAATAGGATCAATGAAGTCTCGTATTTTGGAGCCAGCTTCTTTATGAGATTAAAAAATCGACTTGCCCAGAGACAAATTAAATTATGATAGGTATAGTACGACCGAAATACTTTGACCCCTCCGAACTTCAATTGGCAGCACAATAATTCTTTTTTTTAAATCAGAATGGCGAATTGCGAATATTTTTTGAGTACCTATGTGCGATAGCTCAGAACACCAAGTTCAGAATGAGCAACATAATTATTTTAAAAGTATTGTGTGTTGCCTTAGGGACGAACTCGTGGTAGAACGACATAGACAAGAAGACACAATTGGTAAAAATTAAAAAACAAGATGGCGTTGCAGCCCGCCTTAAGTGCAAGTAGATAGAGGTACTAAGGTTACGTCATAAGTCCTAACCCTGTGTTAAGACATGTCAAGAAGTCCTAAAGAACCAGTAGACTAATAATAATTTCCTACTAGTGCTCATAAAACGTTAAACCGTATACTAGTAAACAACAAACAAAAAACGATCCACGTGCTTAGACCCAATGAATCGGAACCGTTTTTCTCTTGTTTAGCCTCAGTAGCGACATCTGGGGTAATGAGATACAATGACAATCACGCGGAGATTCTTCATGGAAATTATAAACAATAGGTAAGTATTGTCAAGGATGAAGTTAATACAATAGACTTGCTTTATTTGTACCTAGTTTGTGTACAGAAATAGTAAATAAATGTTACTTACGGTCAAACGGGGTGAATAGGAACGCAGGGGTGAATAGGAACAAAAGTTTGAAGGGGATCTTCGCGTTAATTAACAATTATTTCCAGCATTTAAATACTCCTGTTTGTTCTTTAATTGTAATAAAATGGATGCTTTGATAGAAATCAATCATATAATATACAGGGTGTCTTTGACATCAACGCACAAACGGATAACATGGATCCAGTACATGATTCTAGAACCCCCAGTGGTGGAATTTTTCGTCGGATTTTTTATATATTTTTTTTAAATATTTACATTTTTTTTTAATTTAAACTGGATAAAATCGTTAATCTAACATTTTTAGTAAAAAATAACGAATGAATTACTTTTAAAATTAAAAATGTCATCGGGGTTAATCAGAATAACGATTTTACACAGTTTAAATTTAAAAAAGTACAGATTTTTTTAATTAGGAAAAAGCCGACGCAAAATATCCACCATTGAGGGTCCAGAAACATGTACTGGATCCTTGGTATCCGTTTGTGCGTCGATGTCAAAGACACCCTGTATATTAGATTATTGATTACTATCAATGCATCCATTTTATATATATATATATACATGTTTTATACCAAACCTAACCAAAGTTTTGTTCCTATTCACCCCTGCGTTCCTATTCACCCCGTTTGACGGTACTTCAAGATACACGAATATTTTCTTTTGGTCGGAAATATTGTACGAGTAGTATGTAACTTCTTTATTTTTCAATAAACTTTCAGGTTTGCAACTTTCTATATCTACCGGCCATTGAAGTTACAGGAAAATTTTGCTTTTCAACGGTTCAATAGAATCTTATTTTAGCATTTGTTACTAAATTCTTTGCATCAGGGTCTTGTTATAGTCGTGTCTGTTTCGTAGTTACTTTTCTTGTTATTTATATTAGGTATACTATACAGATATTCCCTAATAACCAAACCGTAAACCAAGTTTAAGGACACAACCAAACAGCAATAAGCAGAATTGCCATAATATCCTTTTACACCTCAATTTACAGGTATTTTCGTGGGTCGCTAAATCTTTTTTTGACCACACACTTTGGCAACGGAACCAATCATTATGGCTTGTCATTTGAGGCCCTCAAATCCTTTAATATTTTTCCAAGAATTCAAGGTCGTTTCAAATTTCGAACATGCCAAACTGTTGACGTAAGGTGATGACGCAATTTGTCATATTGCAGACTGCATGGAATTAGTATGTACTATGTATATCTTGGTAGTGAGTAAGAAGTATCCTTCCTACCTATCGTTCATACTAATTTCATAATGCAACGTGCATTCAAATCAGTGGGCAAATGTTACTAATTTGCACATAAGTGACGGTACCATGTTGACTTAACAATGAAACGTCGTGCATATTATTATAGAGCGGGCTTCATGTTTTGAGAACTGAGTGTGTGATTCATAATTAAGCCCTTAATTAAATACTTTTCTATTTCGTAGTTGCAATATCGAAATGTCATACCTGAGTCAAAAAATATTATGATTTCCGATGATAGTAAAAATGAAAATTACACCTTATATAATATTAGATATCCGTCAGAGAAACTCCCATCAAAATTGGTCCAAGCGTTTTGGAAATGTACACTCCCTAGGAATTAAGGTGCCTCATGTAATATAAAAAGTGAATTAAAGTACTCGTTATTAACATAGTTACATCCCACATAAAAGGTTCCGTCAAATTTTGTTCAACCATTTCGAAGACTAAGTAACTGCTTGTAACATTTGCTATCCGTCAGTAAATACTCCATCAAAATCGGTCTAGCCGTTTTGGATATGAGCTGGAACAAACCGATAGATAACCAACAATTTCGAAATTCACATTTTTGTTATAAGTATCCAATACACTTTGATATACGTTTAGTAAACAAATGTTGTTTTTGATATTACAGACACTTTAATTTTATTTAAGATACAAAATAAAAGAGCCGGATGACTAGGTAGGTTTGTGAACTTTAAAGTGGTAAATGAACGCCTAAAATAGAGTGAATAAGTAGCGATATTAGATTACAATAACTAAAAAGTATAAAATAAAAAAAATAAAAAATTACGAGTAAAAAACCCGACGCGTAAAAAATAAATATAAATAAGAACTGAAAAGAAAAAATCAAGTTGTTGCAGTCAATATGTTCCGTATTAGAATCTATTATTTGTTTTATGTTAGTGTTTAAAATAATGCAATTAAATTGATTAGAAACCAATTTAATTGCTAGTGGATTGAACTTGTTTTTTTCTTTTCAATTTTTATTTATAGTTATTTTTTACGCAGTCAGGTTTTTTTTTAATGCTTGAATATCCTACTTAAAATAAAAATAGACGTTTTATTATTAATAGGCTCGCATTTGATCACTATCTCTCCTGATGATATAGTCGATGGAGCACGCTTGCCTAGACGTAACTCTTGACTGCATAAAATGGTATTTGCAAAACGAAAAACTATTCATAAAATTAACGAGTTATTTAAAAAATAGGCACAATTAATACAATAAAGGTATGTTCCCAAACGTAACCCAAGTAAAATTTCGCCATAACATGTGACAGTTGACAGTTAGAAGTGTCATCAACCCATTGCTGACAAGCGTGGGTGCTACAATAATGGTATGTCTACACGACACACGAGGTGAGGCAACAGCTACAGATATTGACATTCAGCCGCTCTTAGCAAGTCTATGCAACTTATGATAATGGGAAAGACGTGTTGGTAAAGTTCAAGAAAGAAGTACGGATTTGGTGAGGTAAGAAAATGAAAAAAAAAACCTTGACCATACATTAAGATTTGAACCAGCAACAAAAAAGGTTATTGGATATAGCAAACTGTAAAATACAATAGAAATCGAAGACGCAAATGTTGAATGGAAAGATACAGAACTGAGATTACATATGTGAAGTTATGATGACGGTCACGGTGAAGATACACAATGTGTATGACTAATTCCTGTAGACATCTTTCAATAATTCATTATTTAAATAATTACATAATTTAAAATTTTACATACAGCAACATTGAAATGTCAAAACTGTCATTACGAAAACGTGACGTTAAGATTTTTTAAGGTGCGATAGCAGAGGTGTTAAATTATACAGGCTCCTAACGTTTGTAGAAATTCGACACACAATAAAATATCATACATAATTGTATGTAATATTGGAGTATTTGGGTCACGATGAGCCTGTACTCGATGGACGAGTCACGTTGCCAAAATTATGGTCGCAACGGGTGGTCTGCTTAAAACAATTGGCTTGGCATGCGTGAAAAATCTACACTCAGGACGAAATTTCAATGTGTGAACTTTAATTTGTATGACTTTCGAGAACAATTAGATAGATAGAATGTTTCCTATTGTTAGCAAAGCTTTGTGTTTGATCTTTTGTTGATATTTGGACAAACGACTTTTCCTTTGGTGGTAAAGTCAATGACCAGCCGACATAACAAGCACGCAAATAATATTATCATGCAAGAATATATTTGCATTCAATGAAATACGATAAGGCTGTCTACACATTTTTGAAGAGATATAAAAATGTGACCGTGTCATATTTTTTGGTCATTCGATGGCTACTTGTTAAAAAAACTAGCTTCTGTCTATTGCTCACACGTACGGAAGTAGGTTATCCCAAAGAAAAATACTGCCAGGATAAAAAGTATCATATGTTCTAAAAGAAAGAAAAAAAGAAATTATTTGGTACATGAAACACAAACAAAAAACAAACAGTAGCAAAAAAATATAGTTGTATGCCTCACGGCTGCACCAAAATAGGTCCAGTTTAGCATAAATGCTCGGCAACTAGTGCCTGACGCTGGTTTTCAACTGAACCTGTTTCTTCCAACCATATTATGTCCACTACGTCCACATATCTTCTGTCATCTTCCGCCGTTGATTTATCTTCAGCAGTCATGTTTTTGTTACATACATTCTGCCATTAAACTTGACCATTATTTTACCTTGTGCTATTCAATGATGACTTCACACCATTGTCATGTTAACTTTGTACATCCTTGTGTGAATCAGTACAGTGATTGATGTCACAGTGATTCTAATCTTCAAATGAAGCATTTTCATTCAAATTTTTTGCAGAGTCGGGTGGTGCATTGTTATTTCGTGTCTTTGTATGTTTGTGGATGACTATAAAATTAGGGGAAGAAAAAAGAAATAATAGATACTACTGTATAGATGTAGGTTCTGGAATGGCGACCACGTACCGGAAGACGTAGCGTTGGAAGGGCTCCTACAAGGTGGACCGATGACTAGGTAACGGTCGCGGGAGTACGATGGATGCGAGACGCACAGGACCGTTCATTGTGGCGGCACTTGGGGGAGGCCTATGTCCAGCAGTGGACGTCTTTCGACTGAAATGATGATGATGATGATGACTGTATAGCGACCGCGTACCGGAAGACGTAGCGTTGGAAGGCCTTCCACAAGGTGGGCCGAAGACCTGGTGGAGGTCGCTGGAATCCGATGAATACGAGATGGATATAAGCAGTCATTGTGGCGGTATTTGGGGGAGGAATATGTAAAACAGTCAACGTCTATCGGTCGATGATGAGTAATATATAAAGATAATATATAAAGTCTAGAAAAGGACCAACTACTCAGATAACGTTTATTAAAGAAGAGCAGTATTAACATGAATATGGTATGTTTGGCGACTATAAATAAATTGAGTCAAGAGAATGGAGATGATGATGATGGACGTCTAATCAAGTGTATAATCATTAAATCCTCTGTCTAAATGAATGGTAAGCCAAAGTGCCAGCTGAAAATCTTTGCAGGAGCCTACTGTATCTTAGTCATAGTCCATTGGCAATGTAAAAGAAATTATTAGCTTGATGCCAAATGCGTTAGCTTTATACCAAAATAAAGCTGGCTGGTACATTAGACCACAAATATAGCTGCAAACAAAATAAACTGTCTTGTTCGATCTGTCTCAAAGAAAAGCGCTGTTTGAATTATAGGTTATGGGCCCAGCACGCTTCCACTTCTAAAGAGGTTTAGCATAGCATAATCAGCCTTTCAATGTTCCCACTGCTGGGACTCAGGCCTCCTCTCAAGGAGAGGGTATGGGCCGTAATCCACCACGCGGACCCAGTGCGGGTTGGTGAATGTCATATGTCTTCGAATTTTTGGTTCTAGGACATGCCGGTTTCCTCACGATGTTTTCCTTCACCGTTTTGAGTGCAGTGGTGATGAAATAAATTACACAAAGTAATGCGCCTGGCTGGGTTTGAACCCGCGACCTACAACTCGTAAGTCGGAGCCGTTACCACTCGGCCACCACTGCTCTCCCAAAGAGGTTTGGTAGTTACTAAACTTAAGGAAGCACACCATCGAGACACGATCTAAATGAAAAGCCTATATTTCACATTACTTAAGATCTGCTACGTAACAACCTACATTTACATTCCCACCTATTCAATAACAGACTATTAAGATGTCAGTAAAGTGCAGTATTGCAGTGACAATGACCCGCATCATTGAGTCACACTTTCACCGCATTGTTAGTTGCACTAAACGAGAGGCTTTCTCAAACGAAGAGCAGTTTCTAGCTTTACGATTAGATGGTACTGGGAATTTATAGGTACACCTCCCACTACTTGCTACATGCTGGCGGGCGGATATATAGTACTGTAATGCTGTTATGTACGCATTGGCCATAATCCACCAAGGCAATGTATGTATGGGCATATAATTAACTCTTTATTTTGTGAACGTGTAGATTATGCATAAATAAATCAAGCAAGGCAAATTGAAGGGGTGTCAAAACGTACTGTGCTTCGTGTCGCGGGTTCGATTCCGACACGGAACAAAAATATTTGTATGGGTAACAGATAGTTGTTCCGGTTTTGGGTGGCTTGTGTGTGTGAGTTTAAATGTTTGATAACGCAGGCACTGCACATGAGTAATTGCCAGTGTGGAGTACCTAACGTTAACGTTTTTTGTTAAAGAAAGATAGAGAAAGAAAGAAAAATGCGTGTCTCATAAAGCCGTTCGTCCCAGCTATAATTTCTCGGTCTTTAATAATCTTTACGAGGATTCAGAAACCCGAAAGTCTGACAACCAGACTTTGTCATCATCATTATTATCATTTCAGCCAAAAGACGTCCACTGGACTCCTCCAAGTGTTGCCTCAACTACCGATCCTTTGCGTCTCGAATTCATCATATTCCCGGGACCCTCACCAGGCAGGCGGACTATCTTGTGGGAGGCAGTCCAACGCTGCGTCTTCCGGTACGTGGTCGCCACTCCAGAACCTTTTAGCCCCATCGAGATTGATGACGATTTTGAACATTTAAAAATAACAACAAGACTGGAGACAGAATCGCTTCGCTTGGCAGCGGATTTTCCTTCCGAACATGATGTGAATAAACAAACATGATATCCAATTAAGAAAAAAAAAATTAACTACGATACGACGACTGGTGCGACACTGATGACTGTGATTAGTGACATGCAAACTTGTGAATACATCCGAGACAATTCCTCTTCAGGAGTAATCATCGTAAAAGAATTTAAGAGGGAGGCCAAAACAAGGAAACTCAGTGGAAAGGCGTGCGAAGAGGCTAATTGGGAATCCAGATTTGGTTAAGTTCAATCTACAAAGCCTCGAGCTCAGGCGCAGGGTAGCCAGCCTATCGGTATTTTATAGGTTACATTTTGGAGAGTGTGCGCGGGAATTGCACGACTTGATTCCGCCATCTCCTTTCTACCATCGGACAACCCAACGTACGGCGAGTATCCACCCTTACGTTCTTGAAACGGCCGGACCGTTGAAGTTTCAACAACGTAACAAACTAAGCGTTTCGCTTCGTCGTTTATACCGCGTACATCGAAGGACTGGAACAATTTGCCTGCTGCTGTCTTCCAGTCCTACTATAATTTAGGTGTTTTCAAGGCTAGAGTGAATAAGCTCTTAATAAACTAGTGCGCCTCACCATCAATGATTGCATCTCTGCTTACCATCAGGTGGGATCGCAATCAAGCAAAAAAAAGGTGAAAAGAATGTGTGAATATGAAAGAAAAGGGAGTTAGTGATAGCGCGAACGTGATGAGACGGAATGGAAGAAAAAAAAAACATGTTGTGCCGACTTCAAATAACACGGGACTAGAAGATGATAAAAGAAATATCCGAAAATATTGCTTCAGTTTTAAACATTTTGAATAATATACTTCCTTAGACATATAAAGTATGTAACTTGAGTAATGCACACCCTACACCCCAATTACAAAATAAAGTTACAATCATAATTAAAATTAAAATTTTACTTAAATTATATTTATTTATTTATTATATATTTTATTGTATACCATTACACATACAAAAGGAAACTTAAACTAAAACACATACATACAATGGGCGGCCTTATTGCATTCCGGGATCTCTTCCAGGCAACCTGGAATGGACAGTAATTGCCTGGAGAAAGAGTATAGGTAGTGTTTTTTTTTTAAGAATTAGCTATCATAATAGTAAGCAAATAATATGGCTATGGGTATCTACGCAAGCACACACAAAAACGCTAGTGACGCAATTAAGACTTATTAAGAATTTTTTTTTATCCCAAAAAAAAAAATCTTGATTATTTTGGGACGAAAAATTAACAATTTTAAAAATAGCTGAAATGGAGTCAGTCGCCGATTCTGAACATTATACAACTTCCAGAATGTACGTCTAATAAGTTGCATGTTGTAGATCCAACTGAATGTCTTGCGAAGTTATGTCGTAATTTCTTAGAGAAAAACCTCAAGGTATTTATATAATTCTAGCCAGCTAGCTAAGCTCAATCAAGGTGTTAATTATGAAACACAAATGAAGACGTAATTAAGAAGATAATGACTAAAACGAGAGGTGTGCGTTGTGCTGACATGACTTACGGATAAACATCTCATGGCGGCTTAACTGCATGATATACGTAATTACAGGTTGGAAAAAATGCTATGAGAAACGTTACAGAGATACTTGGAGTTAGGAACGGTGATAAATTGATATGGTGATGCATCATCACGTATTCACGTTTTCTATATCTACTTTAATATAGATGGTCGAGAATCTTTAACACAGTGCCAGTGTGGAGCCGCTGCACAGGACATGCGTCATTTGCTATGCTGTCCATCCTGCACAACCACCTGCAGTTTTCAGGATCTATACGAGGCCAATAACAGAGCCGTAGAGGTTGCCAAATACTGGTCAGAATATAGTTAGAGTACATCGACACGAAAAGAAGAAGAAGAAGACATACATGGTGGACATCCCACCTATACGCACAAAACGTTTTGGGAACACATGTATTGTACGTACATCTAAGGATTAGAATTCCCTGCCGGAGTCTGTTTCCTTATTGCTACGGTATTTAAGTCAAGAGTCAGAGAGTGAGATAGTGGTAAAAAAGCGACCCTATCAACAATAATAAAAAATATATATTTTGAAGTGGAAAATATTGTATATTTATACATTTGAAACTACTGGCCCCATTTTAAAAATTCTTTCTACTTAGTAGAATACTAAGTACCTAGTAAATATCACTGAGTGAAAAAGGCTTTATATTATTTTCGGTTTTCACACGGGCGAAGCCGTTGGCAGAAGCTAGTAGGAAATGGACCGAGACAACTAAGTATAAGGCTGAATTTAAGGATTGAATGGAAGGGATTGATGGAGTCTTTTGTCAAGAGATTTTAGACTCTTCCAGCCAAGTTTTTATATTCATCAAATTCTATCTGTGCCAAGAGTATAGGCTCATGATTTGATCTTGAATTAAAGGATCCATTTACAGAAACGGTAGTTAACAATTATGGCGAAAAAAGTATGCTAGAAAAGATTCCATTCCAGTATGTGCAGGAATCTTATGCTACTTTGATAAAATTATGAAACGAAAGTCACGTCTCAGAGAAATGACACACTTATCCACTGCACTTATCTCGTCTAAATAATTTCAAGTTCTTTTTTTAAATTATAGAAAAAACTTACGATTTTCAAGCATAATGTAAATATTAAATTCAAGTGCAAAATCTAAATTAATGAGGGTTCAGACATATCTTCATGAATCCGCGTTCTTCGTACATGTTTTCCCGGAAAAATGCACTTTACTTAGAACGACATAGAGTCTAATTTATTATGTCAAATAGTATAGGAAGAACGAAGACACTAATTGCATAATTGGAACTGCAACTCGTACAAAAACAGTTTCAAACAGAAATAACTAAGCTAATTGATTAATTGTGCGAAATTGACGAATTTTGAAGTTCATAAGGCGGTAATGGCGGCAAAAACAGTGCATTGTGCTGTGGTGACGCCATCTTGGATTTACGTCATCGTGTTTGACAGTTTAATTTAAGGTTAGGATCGTTATTGATGTTATTTGTGACTTGTCCGTGTGTTGAACATGGCTTTGCCTCATAGATCTACTGCTTACAAGGTTCCCTGATCGCTGTACCATAAAATATCGTAACCAGTTTCTTACCATTCCTTATGCGGGATGTATAAATGTTGTGTAGATACATTAATTTTCTAACGACAGTAATTTTTTAACGTAATTTCTAAAACCATTTTTATTAAACGACGGTTAAACTTGCTTGAAAATCTTCAAGTTTATGGTCACTCAAACGTGCATGATTTGAAAGTAGAACGCTACATTAACTGCAATAAAATTCAAAATAACTTTCCCATTTTGACAGTTCATTATGTACTTCGATTTTCAAACGTACTTTTTACTGCGTCGCTTGAAAAACTGGATAGACTGTAGTACCATCAGAACCAGTTTCCAATGGAGTGGAACAGGTCACCATGCCCGTCCATGTTTATTTAAGGAAAACAATGTTAGTTGGAACGGTATACCTCGGCGAAAACGGAATACTTCAACTGTACTGCGCTTTATGGGGTGTGCAAGTAATAAAATGAGATTGATATTTAATTTGAACAGCTTGTGTGCGCAATAAACAAGTTCTTTCTTTGGAGAAAGTGTTCAAGAATTACTTTGGTGTCCTTTGGCGGAAATAAATTGGTGGAAATAATTGTTTTTAAATTGTGAATCAAATTATTTTTAGCTGCAAGGTTCACATTGATCATCAAACTTAGTGAACTCTATGTTGCTAAAGAAAAAAATTATCTTCAATTTTTGATGTTAGTTACCAGTTAGTAGTATCTATAGTCCAGAACCTTGAACTTAAAGTGTAACTGAAGAACACAGGTTTTAATCTGTTACAAGTCTGACACCTCTCACTTCACCCAGAGTGAGAGAAGTTATTCAATGATTTCTCACCTAAAAAATATATGGGGTGGTAGTAACATGGGATTGACCACACGACAATTCGGTAACGCACGTCAATATGCTCACACATTTTGGACTTGTAGCTTAATTCTCAGGTAAAGTTAAAGAGACTACATAATGTAATCCCACAATCAGATGACTCCTCATGAGAATTTGCAGATCGATACAATCTAATATTGATATCCATCACGATAAATACAACACTTCGAATCCAGTCTTAGTTCAAACTCGTAACACTTATAAAAACTAAGTCGACCTGCTTCTATTGGAACCGGTTCGAAGCACGACACATAAGAGAGAATAAGTACGAGAATAATTTTTATTGTGACTAACACAAGCAACACTGTAAAATAATAATTTTAACTAGCCACATTGCAGACAAGAAAGTCCAGCAGCCGGTGTAACAGTACGTTGACCAGAGAAGACAACCGGAAAATAAATCTAAACTGATAATATAAAGAAAATGATGATGTTGAATGATGGTTTTAATGATTTTGTGTATGGCTTTAAGAGGTACGCGGGTTGGTATCTCTTAAAGCCATACCTTAAATAGGTTAGCGTGATGGATTACGATCAATTCTCTCTTAGAGGAGACCTGAGTCGCAGCGGTGGGAACATTGTAAGGCTGATAATGAAGAGGTAATTTCTTAAGGCACTAAACCGATTATGAGAATTCTTACACTGATAGAAAATTACGCTAAGTGTCATGAGTTTTTTATACTAGCAAAAGTCATTGTTCCTGTAGATTAGCAAACCCGCGAGCAAAGTCAGTTATCAATATGTCCCAATGTTCACCTTGAATTAGGATTCTTGGACATGCTTTGCCGCCGTCAAAATTTTCGGAAGGCTAAATGGAATAATTAGGGTTACATTAGGATTAGTTATTAATTATAGATCATTTGTTGTCTGTGAAATAAATAAATTATTAATTATTATTATTAGTAGCCGAATAGAATCCAACATAAGGCAAAAGGAAGAGAGAACACCCGAAACGAGCCCACCTTCGTATAGGTTTGACGATGACGATGTTAAGGCAAAAGCGGGACCAATGTGGAAAAAACACCTCCTTAATCTTTACCTTCCAGGACATAGCACTACAACAGCTCTCGTTAGCATTACTGATGATATTAGGCTTAGTATTTAAAATGGAAATCTGACGGTTCTTTTCTTATTAAGACTTCAGCAACGCATTCAATACCGTTGATTTTGATATCTTACAGGGCATACTTAGGTCTAAAGTTTTGCCCCCCTAGCCAAGTTACAAGCGTTTCGTTCGCGCCGAACGCCTCGAGTAAGCCACGCCTCCAATTCCTTTGTTCTGACCACGTGACTGAGCGTTGAGATGACGTCAGAACAAAGGAATCGGAGGCGTGGCCTATTCGAGCCGTTCGGCGCGAACGATACGATTGTAACTTGGCTAAGGGGGCTGTTACTATTTTGGTGTACAATAAAGATTTTTTTATTCTATTCTAAAAGAGATACCAATGACCGGAAACTGAAAAAAATATGGGGGAGGTCAACACCAAAAGCAAAACAATCTTCTGAAACCGATGTGTATAAAGAATAAATCTTTCTTATTCTCTCAACTCTCAATAATGTATAATGCTACTAGATATTAGATTATCAATAAAGGGTATATTTATTATTGGATTTCTTTTCTATTTGTTTTTTTTTTATTCTTGATAGGTTCGCGCGTGACCGCTATCTCACGTGATGGAAAGCGACGATGCGGTCGACGATGGAGCGCGCTTACCTAGAAGTAACCTACTCACTCTTGACTTAAAGATTCCCGGGTTGTAGTCATCAGGAAACACAGATTCTGGCAAGGAATTCCACTCCTTAACTGTACGCACAATGAATGTGTTCCCAAAACATTTTGTGGAATAGGTCGAATGTCTACCATGTACAGCTGGCGTATTGCCGCGTACGCCTGGTGGTCTAATGGAACGATGGAACGGGCGGAATTTGTTTACCATTAAGTTGCACCTACCATGTTCGGTTTGTGCACCACCCTAAGATCGACTGGTAGAAAACGCCTAAGGCAGTCCGCCTTTACACGATGTTTTTTGCATTGTACTAATGCATAGTTTCAATAAATAAAATCTTACAGTTGAATGAAACAGATTAAGTTGGATTTGGCACTTAAACCAAAAAATGCAATAACTTGTAACGGGTCTACGTCAGAAATCATTTCGGATAATCTACAAAAAGACAGTTTCGTGGAGTTTGAAGCCGTTATTCAGTGTCAATCAGATTGTCAATAATAAATAGGTTTACTAAGTTCACGAAATGTGGTTTTGCCATTACTGTTTAGTTTCCCCTCGAATACCTCATCAAGCTAAGTTGTTACTTTTATCTTATGTTTAAAACTCATTAAACGATTCATCTTATGACTTCTCTCGCTCTAGGATGGAGCGAAAGGGCGCGTCAGACTTTTACTGACTAAAACCACACCTACATATGTTCCATTATCTGCCCTTTGCTTTTTAGGACCATGAGTATGAGTATGATGTGTTTGTTATTTCTTCACGCTCAAACGGCTGAACGGATCAGGAAGAATCTTTACAGTATAGCTTATAATATCCGAATAACAGACTCTGTACGTATGAGTACATTATCACGAGGGAAAAAATTAAAACCACATCGGCAAAGCCACTGTTAGAAATGTTTGATAACCGTCATCATCATAATTATTGCTTACTGCTTGATACAGCCTTTTCTTTTCTTGTAACAATAATTGTCCACGAGGTGTCCTAACATTGGAAATAAAAGTTAAGGAACCCCAAAAAGAACAAATAAGAATGTATTTTGATAAAACCTTTGTAGATAAAACAACTTCTACAAATGTTGCATAAGCTGACTTATCTTTTGTACACAAAAGCAAAGACAACGTATTTCATTAAAGTATTACTGCTTTATCAAAGTAAACAATGAAGGAACGCCAAAAGGGCTTAACTAATGATAAGACAGTATGACTAAAGTTAGCCGGACCTTCAGTAAACATGCTTAAACAGGAAATAATGAAATAAACCAATTAGTAAGTTGAAATATTGTGTAAACTTCGCCTTGACTGCAATTTATATAATTTTACCTGCGGGTCGTGGTGATATGTATTGATAAGTTTTTCCATTAAATACGAAGCCGTTGGCTTGGGGTTCAAGACCGTTATCAGGTATTGGTACCAAAATCAAAATATTGTATACTCTATCATATTTAACAGCATACTTAGAACGCGAATATTCAGGTAATTAAAACAGCGTGTAGTATAAAATTGTACGGTGAAAAATGGCGTCTTATCAAGAAAACCCATTAAACATACCAATGAAAGGAAAACCTACCTTGACCTCAGATAACACCGTAACAAAACGCTTATGAACAAATGTTTAATACAACCATTGCGTTTTATATAACAAACCAGTGATCTAAATGCAACTTAATGTGCCAACACGACTTCCATTGTAGCCATTCAAGTATCAATCGAGTAAACCGGTCGCCATACCTCACGGTCGTCGCCATCTTGCTTTGACAGCTGACTTGTAATGGCGGGAATGTTAAGTAATTGTCTATGGTTGAGTAATAAATTCGATACGGCCATGTGACGCTGGCTGACTTGAATGATTTCTGTTGCATTGCGGTTTGATTTGTGAAAAATTGACAATTGTGTTTTTTCTTTTTATTTGCTTGTGGTTTCGGTTCGCATGTTAGATAATCTGTACATTTGTAACTGTATTTTTTGTATGGCTATACTTACATAGTGATTTAATTTCACTTATCTAAATTAGATTTGGGATTTAACAAAAGATAAATACGGATACAGATTGATTTTTTTAGATGACGTTGTTCTTTTTTTGGGCATCCTTTTTTCACATTCGTTTCGTGGTACTCACATTTATATAATATTTTATTTTTTATTCAAAACATTTTTATTCAATTATTGAAAGAATCAATAATTGTTTCTAACAAGTCTGTGATAAAATAGCACAAATTATGCAGATGCCATTGAATTGAAATAAATCTAAAAATTACAAATAATAATGCTATTCCCAACCAATTACAACTATTACAATTCTATTTGAATAGTTTAATCAAGAGATGCAGAATAATCAATTAAAAGTAATTGTCTCAGTAATACTCTACAAGGTTAATTGGTAACCTTGACACTAACTTCACGCTATTTAACTGAGGGTTAAGCAGAACTAACAAACACTAATATCGAACACAATAAATACGGCAGACTAGTTAACGAGACAGGAAATCGATTATTACCGATATTAGAATCGGATCAAATTATATCGATTGTAGGCTTGATCGTTATTATCTTGTCTATGGCCTATGTTTATTTTCATTGGAGAACGGATTTGAAAGTCTTACCTCTATGAATTTTTAGTTCCACTTCTAATAAAATCTGATTACTATTTGATGTCTAAGGAAAATTCTGATCAAACACGTATAAATGTCATTTTTACATTAACTTCTCTTTGACGTTTTAACGTCTCTTAATTTCAAGCAAAAAAATATATTACTTTGATAACAGCAAAATTGCTTGCATTTTTTATTATTCAAAAGAACTTACTTTATATAACGTTCTTATTTACCTACACGCTTTCTAAGCTACAAGCAAGAAAAATATTTAGTATTTGAAGTATTTTGCTCTCGTCTATCGCGTCCTATTCAAATACTTTCCCATAGGTAAGCAAAAAGTTCGAAAACAAAACTTTTCTAACAAAGTATAAATGAATGAGTGACACATGAGATACGTCACTGTACATCACGTTGATTGAAACAACAGCTTCTTTTAATTAAAAACGTTTTGTTTGTCTTTGCCCTATCCGCTTTGACAACACGTGAGTCAAATGGTTCGAGTTTGTTTTCGTACGTAATTTCCGCGTGCGGTTTTGAAATTAATAGTGTTGTTCCCAGTTGTCTTGTCATTTTATAAGCTAAAGCTAATGAATGATGATTGCCGAAATGTTGTATTTTGATGGCAATAGGTTTGCCACTAGTGACTTATTTTTATGTTCTTTAATCGTGCCTAAATTACCCTGACAGATAATCAGAATGATTGCATGTATATTAATGGTTTTTAATCAATAAAAGTAATTTATAATAAAACCGCGCACATCAAAGGACTGGAACAATTTGCCTGCTGCAGCCTTCCCGTCCAACTATAATTTAGGTGTCTTCAAGGCTAGAGTGAATAGGCTCTTAATAAACTAGTGCGCCTTACCATCAATGATTGCATCTCTGCTTACCATCAATAAAAAAAAATAAAAAAATTAAAGCATCTTCGTGTTTTTTTTTTTATCGTACTTAATGTACTATCTATCTAGCATATATCCAGAAGAATAACATATATTTTTTTGATTATGTTTATTGCAGTGGATCATATACTTTTGCGCATTATAAAACTCGCGATTAGCCCCTGTATTCCTCTTGATTCTTTTTTTAATAAATCTTTTCGTACACAATACATACTTAAGTAATAATTTACCTGCCTTATATAGAATACCAACTTATTAAATGTGTCCTTGCCCTTCTGTATACTGGCCTCAATTTTAAACTTTAATAAGCTTTATTTTAATTTTTAATAAGATTTCCTCGACAACTAAGCCGTTTACCATACATTACATAATTCGTTTAAACAAAATTGTTCGTCTTACGGTAATGTATTATTTTTACGCATATTTAACAGATAATTGTGGCCCGCTAGTCAACAATAAACTTTTATTTTTAACTGTAAACGTGAGAAAATACAGGTTTTAGTTATAGCTGTAAAAATAATAACCACATGGCTAAGAATTCCTTATCTTTTCGCAATTTTGCCGTCAAATATTCTTAAAACATATATTAATATTATATGTGTAATATATATTATTATGATTTATGATTTGAGCTGCTATCGATTCCTACTACTTACCTAACATATTATTATTAAACATTTTCGTTCATAAGGAAATGTTATACTACCAATATTCATGTAGTCAGATTAACATCTTTTATTGAGGTGGGAAATCAATTGACTTCTCCAGCTTTAGGGTGGAGCGCGAGGGTATGTCAGATTTTTTACTCACTAAAACTCACCTTTGCTTCTTCAGATACCCTTAGCCCTCCAGGGCAACGGTAAAGGTAAGAACTACACAGCGCACACGTCTGCGATCTGGGCGCGTCGGTCTCCATACATTTTACATGGAAACTAGACTTGTAGAGCTACACTAGATCCACGCCACGCGACGTTGTTCTACGTACAAATCAGGCGTGGTTCACGTGTCCCTCGATCTAATGTAGTTCTAGCTTATATCTTTCACACAATGCAGGATATATTGTAAGGTTGGCTGGTTTAACAATTATGTATTTTGTTTTTAATTATGTACGCTCGTTACTGTTTCTTTAACTGCCGTTTTGTGTGGTGAAACCGGTCCGTTTCCGAGGAGGAAGCCACAATTACCTGTAACAATAAACAATAAAACGTTAGGTAGTGTAATAGAGGCAATCTAAACTAATATCCTTCTTTACTGGACAGACGTTGTCTTGTCCAAAAGCTGAACCCGATTGTAGCTCCACCTACCGGTTCGAATAGTATTTTCAAAAAATCCAGGTATCCACTCAAATATACTCACAATATTTCCTTCAAATAGAGCAATATAATATATTAAATTTATTGAAACATTGTTACAAACGGTACTTTAAATTAAATAATCTTAATGTATTATAGGTCTGTAACTAATTGCGGACTTCAGTTTTGTAGTCCCCAAACTAGGCGGCGCCTGTATCTTGGAGACTGGAGTTGAAGATAGTAAAAATAATACTGTTTTTTGCCACTGAAGAATATAACAAAATGTACATAAAGATAATAGATAAATAAATAAATAAAATATTAATATAAAAATTCAATAAAACTTCCATTGTGCTAATCGGACTTAGTTTATATTAACCTCCTATGTCAATTTTTAACCAAACCCGTTCTGCTTTTTAAACATTAAAGAGTAACAAACATACATTTACGCATATACTATACATACATACAAAGTTTCGCCTTTATAGTATTAATTAGTGTGAATAGGTATGAATACATGCAATTTCCCAGTGGAAACAGCCCCGATTTACGAGTTGTATGTTGCGGGTTCAAACCCAGCCAGGCGCATTACTTTGTGTAATTTATCTCATCACCACTGATCTCGAAACGGTGAAGGATCTTCGTGAGGAAACCGACATGTCCTAGGACCAAAAATTTTAACAAATGTGACATCCACCAATCCGCACTGGGCCCGCGTGGTGGATTGCGGCTCATTCCAACTCTTAGAAAGGAGGCCTAAGTCCCAGCAGTGGGAACACTATAAGGCTGATTATGCTATGCTGTGCTTCTAGCAATTTTAATGTTTACAAGCATCTCGAATCAAATTACGTATCTAGGTATAGGTGCTGTAGGCATGTGCTTGCGGACGGCGAGATGTCAGCAAACCGTGGGGGCCCAGCAGGGTCGAGGCCCTGGGATGAAGGCAAAGAAGGAACAGGATTGGGTTTTTAGTCCGTAAAAGTCTGACACACCCTCTCGCACCGCCCAAGAGCGAGAGATGTTATTGGATTATTTTCCCACCTAAAAAAAAATCTAGGTATAGGTATTTATGATTACAAAATAAACATATGATTAATATTCACCTAATTTGCATTTTCAATCAACACTCGAAAGTATGAAGGTAGGTACGGTATCATTTGATTAGCAAATCGTGAGCATCCAAGGTCTTTTATTTATAGAAATAATGATCATAATCACCATTAAAGGACGCGTTAATTTGTGAGCAAATAACGGATTTATAAGCATTTTTAATTGAATCATCATTGAAAAAAACAACTGATCAGGTAGGTAAAGATTTTGAGTAAAAGTGTTAATTGAATTGAGAACACAGATATATTGAAAACCAAGGCAGCACTGTAGGAGTAGCACGCACGATATTGGTAACAAAACTAGTATAGCATAGTCGGCCTTATAATGTTCCCACTGCTGGGACTCAGGCCTCCTCTCTAGGAGAGGGTACGGGCCGTAATCCACCACGCGGGCCCAGTGCGGGTTTAGTGGATGTCACATGTCTTCGAATTTTTGGTTCTAGGACATGCCGGATTCCTCACGATGTTTTCCTTTACTGTTTTGAGAGCAGTGGTGATGAAATAAATTACACAAAGTAATGCGCCTGGCTGGGTTTGAACCCGCGACCTACAAATCGTAAGTCGGGGCCGTTACTACTCGGCCACCACTGCTCCGTGCTACAAACGGGCCTCTAATTCTACTCTTTGAGATGGGAAATCATCCAATGGCTACTCCAGCTTTAGGGTGGAGAACGTACGGGCTTGTTAGACTTTTATTGACTAAAACCATACCTGTCCTTCAGTAGCTATTTGCGTTCTATGAGCTTTTCAGATTCTTCCTTTTCCTTTTCAGAAATTCCCTGTGGCCCTAGTGGGCATCGAGAGACTGTCTGGTATCGTCAATTCTTTAAAATAGAAGTTTGTCCGTCTTCTATTTTAGAATTTTGAAGTTGACTACCAAACAGCCGACAGAATGAGAAACATGACGTTGCGCTCAAAAACTATGATCATAGACGGAGGACAAAGCTTGAAGGGGTAAAATGGAATTGGGTTGGTCACGTCAGCCGCACTCACATTGACCGCTGAGAAAGATTCTGCACTTAGTGGGTGCCTAAGATAGAAAAGACTACCTTGAAGGACTTAAGATTAAGAGAGGCCTCACTCATAAATTCACCAGTATTACCGTTTTAAGAAAAGCTCAAAGACGACATAATGATCACCGACAAATCTAACAAAATAAATCATATCTATTTGCACCTATCAAACCAATTTATCAACGACTATACATTAACTAGGACCGACAAACAGGTTTATAGTAACAATAGCAACAGATGAATATCTAATAGCAAGAGAAACAAACGTTTTAATAAATACACGCCTTGATGACGATGAGTGTACACATACTTATAAAGAAAGTAAGTATTCATTCACACACACAGACAAACAAGCATACAATATTCAATATGACACGCGTTATGCATGTGTAATTGACTCGGATGCCATGCTCACCATGGAAGCAAATGATAGGATAACTACAGAAGGTAAACTACAAAAGTCACATACAGGTGATAAGTCTAAACAAGGAGACATGTTCGACGTGAGATAAAGCTCAAAACAAACGCAAGCTTAAAATTTGGCGCTAAAAATCCGCCATTTTGAGTTTTTATAATTTTGATGCAGGTACCCGATGTCACTCTCACATCTAAGATTAATGTAACGACAGCTCTCAAGCTAAATTACAACAAGTCGTTTAGGCTAAAAAAACATACTTATATAAACTCGAAAAACATAACTCTATTTCTAGCGCAGTCGGGTTAAAAGAGAGCAAAAGTCGATAATAGCGAGTCAGTAAGTGTATTGATAAATAAAAGAAATGGAGTCTTAGATCAGAATAGAAAGGTTAAATCGATAATGCAGAATATAAACCGACTGTTGATAAGCAAGATCGCGAGGAAAATATTATCTTAACTCCTTACAGACTGCACCTAATTAGTTTTTTACTGCACTGTTTATGCATATAAAATGTTCTTTGAAAGTTTAGAAATCCAATGGTTGCTTTTCCGTCTTTTATTTCTTCTTATCTTTATGTGTCGGTTCACTCAGATTGTCTTGGAAAAGCGGCACTTCTGTATCAACTTTATAATCAGGTACACGGCGCGGCGACGTACACCATTGTGGTCGTAAGAAGCGTCGGAAGGGGCAGGTGATGTCATTTTAATGCCAACACTGTCGCAGGCTTTTATAGCAGCCATATTCTCATCTGATGTTATGTTTACAGTATCTACCATCAAACTGGCCATTATTAATTCTATTACCATAGGAGAAAGTTCAAAACTGGTTGATATTCATTTTGTAGAAGGGATCAATGTTTGTTTAACTCTTTTTTGTACTATAAACACATGAATGATCGCAGATAATACTGGAATCAAGGTGCGGTAGGGTTATGACCCTCGAATGGAATTTACTGGCCAACTAAATGACGAGTTTTGAAGTGATTTTCTGGTTTTGTAGTTAGTTCCATAACGTTATTAAAATAATGTACTTAGATTGCCGTTAAGTTTAGTCTGAGGATCATGCGGTGAGTTGTTTAGTTATAATAAAATTAGCGAAGTAGCTTCAACATCTTGTATCCTTGTTTGATTAGAATAAGAAGTGTAATCAAACGCTTGATCTAATGACGATGACGGAGCGTTATTAATATCTTCTGACTCATGTTTCAAGTACCTGGGAAACCCAAATATATTTTTAGTGTCTTATAATTATCAAAGCATTATAAATATACCTAGGTTGTTTTGGAGTATTTTAATAATCAAAGAAATACTATATTCATTTACATATCATTATTTTACTACGATAATACTAATTTTGCTAAGGCTGCAATATTGTCCGAAAGAGTTACCGTAGCCCTCGCAAAGTGCAACTGATGGAACACAGGTGGGTTTTAAGTCAGTAATAGTCCACTCCTCCACATAACATAACAAAAATCACGTCTATATACAAAATTGCCTAAGGCATTAAGTCCACCTTTGTACAGTGTTTATTACTAGTGCATAAAGTTTTAATAAATAAATAAAAATTCAGACCAGGCGTTTGCTACTGAAAAATTCTACATGTAAAAATACCCATAAAGTACATAGTCCAACGCGAGAATTAGACCCAAAACCTCACGCTTAAACTAACTAACTTAACTGTAGCGGTTGCAAGTGCAACCTTAGACCACTGATGATTACGACTTTATGACATTACAATACTTCCATAAATATCAAAGAAATCACACAAATCACAGATTTATAGATGCTACCACTTATTAATAAATGAGACGTGAAAACAACATCTAGTGAATAACAGCTTCCAAGAAGAAACTAATAAACATAAAAAACTAATATATAGTAATACGCAAGGATGTTTACAAGACAAACGAACGCGTCAACCCTACAAGGCTACATGATTTGTGCTATGTTTAATAATCACAAACTTAAGCACTATACTTACTTAAATGTTGTACAGAGATGGTCCCAGTAAACGACCTTGTAGGACGCCGCGAGCATGCATTAGCAATGCATGACTGTTGGAATGCTTCCAGTATCAAACGCCTTAGTGTCATTGGGAGGTTGATGTCATTTAACTATGGTCGTTGCATTTAATACACTAAGGTATGTACATGATTTTATATGCCTGTTTTTCCTTAAGGTGTTAAGTTATTGCTCTGGTAATAAAGATCAGTGCAAACAATTATATCTTTAAGTGTGAAGTTGCACGTGTTATCTTTAAGATAACACGTGCAAGTAATTAGCCTCTAATCATGGATATTGTTATAGGAAAGGAAGAACTCAATCATCTTTAATGTTGAATTGTTGTGTGTTATCCATACTACTAATAGCTCGCGGCCTGTCTCGCTTTTCCCGGGGTCTATAATATCCGTCTATAATAACTGTCCATCTTGAATATTGTACAAAGTTTATGAAGGCAGGTTATCCTAACTTTACAAAACTATTGTGAGTAAAATGTCACAAAAGTGCAATCTAATACTTTTATTTCCATAAAGTTGTGAAATAAAAAGGTACTACCATGATTTTTTATGCCATCTATTACAGATTTAATTTAAACGACAATGCAATTTTTCCAGTCGATTGTACTTGCAATATATAGGATATAAACATTGACACACTTCACCATTAATTCCCTGCTGCAAATAGAGCTCCAACTATAGTTCTTATATCGCACAATACACATATCGCATAACACCTGATGACTTGATACAAGTGGTACATTATATTGGCGAGATGTGATCATCCGTATCGAATGCTTTGTTGCAAACTTTATATTTAGGACCACTGTTTTCCTCGCTTGTATTATTAAATATTGTTGTAGCGATTTGTAAACATGTCTTGTTTGACCAATAAAAATTCATTAGGTATGGCAGATGGCAATCTGTCTTAATGTCTGTAAAATTCTGGTCGATAACATGTTTTTCATCATAATTATGTTAATAAGAATCAATTAGTTAACCAAAATTGGTAATCGAACGTTATGAAATGCGAATTCAGAATGTTATTTCAATGATCATTCTAGTCTGTCGGAACAAATTATCTAAAATATATTGAATTCCATTTTTAAATCAATTAGAACAATTACAAGACATTAACCTAAAAACAAGGCAGGTTCTAGTTCCAGTATATAAATTGACAGATTTGATAAAAAATTATTTACGGTATTGGCCAAAGTTTTTCCTGAATATTTTGCCTTCAAAACCTAATAATTTACTACCTTATATCTAAATGTCATATCATGTGACATGTCTCAGTGCAGTTTATATTGTTAACTAATTTACATTGTGTGTAGTTGGTTGCGCTTAATTGTAATGAGTTTACGAGTTTAAGAAAAACAGAAGATTCTTCTGATACCAGGATGGAGGAAAATTATCATACGTATATCATTGTTCGCGCTTTGCAGAGACCTTGAAATTAAAATTATTAATTCATCAGCTCCCTAGCTTATTTCAAACTAGCTTGGGGTCGGCTGACCTCCACAACTCAGTTACTGGGCATCACTATACTCCTTTGATAGACTGATAGTAAGACTTTCTAGCGTCTGCCCACCTGTAAAAACTGTCAAAGATCTACGAATAACAACCGGGGTGCCAACGGCTTTACGTGCTTTTCCGGGGCGTATAGAAAGATTTTGAAAACCTATTGCAGCCAGTATTTTCGAGACTAAGTGCAGTGTGAACTAACATAGTCATAAGTCTTATTTATTAACAATAAATTGTATTTCTTTTACTTTATATATGTTAGTCTGTAAGGTATATATCTATGGGCCAAGATGCCTGAAAATAAATGATTTATTATTATTATATTCAAAGTCATATCCTCAAACTTGACACCAATCAATCTATCGACCACCACTGAATCCATCGAAAAGCTTGTTACTATTATTGTTAGTAATCGATAATTTTCCATTATTATGACGACTAATTGTTCTATTTTTATATATCAATAGTTCACAATTCATGTTGCTTCATCATCATTATCATCTTCCTGCTCTTGTCCCGTGTTATTTGGGGTCGGCGCAATACGTTTTTTGTCTTCCATTCTGCCCTATCACTCGTCACAATTCATGTTGCTTATAAACAAATTAATTTATTTGGATTTTCCTTTCCACATTTAAATGTGAAATAAAATTTTAATAGTTCGTTAATTATCTTAATGAGAAATACCTGCCCTAACAATGTTAATTACTTCAAATATTGGCTTGCACAATCGCTGTTTACCAAACATACACAAATACAAACTTTATGAGTTTATTATATTTACTATAAAAACCTTAATTTCCTGCGAATACGAATCTATTTGAAGGCCTTTACGTTCATTATTTTCAGAATATAACTATTTTTTCTTTAAAGCCATTTTTTTTTTCAGAAAACTTGTTTATTTTTATTTGGCATATACAATATAGGAACAAAAAAAAAACAATAACATCGTTGAGTAACTCAAATAAAGAGGTTACGAAAATGTTAAAATATTGTCTATGAACAGTAGTTGATTTCTTTTGTGTACTACCGGATAAGCAATGGAATTGTATTATAAATATTTTTTTAATAAACCTTTGCGTATGGTAACACCGCAAAGCGCATATTCGCGTTTGGTATGGAACAGATGGTCGATGGGGACGAAAGGTTCTGGAATGGCGACCACGTACCGGAAGACGCAGCGTTGGAAGGCCTCCCACAAGGACCGATGACCTGGTGAGGGTCGCAGGAATCCGAAGGATGCGAGACGCACAGGACTGGTCATCGTGGCGACATTTGGGGGAGGCCTATGTCCAACAGTGGACGTCTTTCGGCTGAAATGATGATGATGATAATGAACTATGGAAAACAATAAACAGGGAAGACAAATAACCTTATCTTTAAGTACGGAGTCTAAGTAATAACTGTTTACTTATTAGAAGCAGTTCGTGCCAAACTTGCATGTCTTGCATATTTTCTTACTAAACGGACTCGCAAAGGAGTTGAGGCCTGTGGTCTCTTAACGCGATCCATTTGACGACCTAACTGTTAAAGGGATGGAGTTATAGTTGTTCTCTTCGTTTGGCCTACTTCTATCCTACATCAATAATATGACCAAAAAGGATTGACATATCATCAAATGTTAACGTTTAAACGATCTGCCCCCCTAGCCAAGTTACAACCGTTTCGTGTCGAATTCCGTTCTCCAATCGGTAACGCCTCGGTGTCAACAATTGTAGAAAACGATAAGTTGGTAGCCATGTTGACGCGCCTGAGTCGTCGCTCGTTCTACAATGTAGCGTTTGTATAATAAAGGATGTAGCGTTGAACATTTTAGAAACGATTATAATTCAGTCTATCATTTTGAGCGATGTAAACTTGGCTACGAACTTTCTATTCGTGTGTTCTGACCACGTGACTTTACGTTGTATACTGTCATTCCCATACATTTGATTCGTTTTCGACTAGCGTTAACGATTACAGAACTTGGCTAGGGGTGCTGGCCAGTTTTAGTTGGCCATATCAGGAACTGGTCAATTCTTAGATCTGGCCACGACATTTATACCAATTTACACGTAATCAAAATAAGATTGTTTAATTTCCGTCTCATGATCTTCGACGTTTCCACTGGGCTTCATTTCGTGGGACAGTAAACAGGGGATTGTATTCAAATCGCCACTGCTACGTCCGGGGAATTGAAGATGTGTGGCTTCGTGTATGTGTGAGAATATTTTTGTTAAAAGGTATTATGCAGGTGGGATTATTATTATTTGAGACAAGGAACAGTACATTATGATATAAGTGGAGAAACTTTTGCAATGTAACCGAGGCGGAATTCGCCTGAGCCGCAGGCGAGAGTGTTTTAGAGCCGAGTGCTGCAGTGACTTTCCACGTGCATTGACTATGTTTTTCAATACACTAACAGAGAAATAAATGAACGAGGGTTAACCAGCAACGCCGCGCCCAGCCTGATACGATAAATACAATAAATTGTGGCGGGGATGAGTTCGCATACTTATCCGCACTAGTGCGGAAAACAGTAAATTACATGCCTAAAAGCGTTTGGGATAGGAGCGGGTTTTCGAGTAAGCGTATTGAAACTAACGTTTGATTTCTAAAGTCATATTCCCTTTTTATTAAAAATATTGAACTAACTGCTGGCCGCGACTTCGACTGTGTAATAGTAGAAAATTATCCCATAGGTCATTCTGTCTATTGATGAAAATTGCATGAAAATACGTTAAGTATTTTTTGAGTTTATCGCTAATATAGAGTTTTTAATTCGTTTTTATTAAAATACGATTAGATAGAAAAAACTGCCCGCAAGATTCTCGAATCAAATGATATATGGGTGAGTAATCAATCATACACGATGTGACACTCAAATCTACAATTTGTTTGAGCAAAAACGTTCAATATTGCAAATTGAACTAAAAACATAATCGACCATCTTTTTGTCCACAAGGCTGTGAACAAGAATAATATCAATTGCTGCAATTTGTATCAGGAAGTCAGTAAACACAAATGATTCAAAATGACCTTATCCTTTTTATAGGTACTTAGTTTTTAAAAATATATTTACGGATGTTTCTAAAACTGTTATTTCCTCGATCACAAAAACGAGTTGCTGACGAATCGAACACAGTGTCCGAATTGACATATTTTTTTCAATGAATCGCATATATGGGGAAAAAAGCGTTACCAAAACTATTTTAGGCTATAAATGTAGCCTAAAATAGTCGGAAATTTCGAGTAATATTTTTTTTATAATATTTTAAAACTTTTTATCTGAATGTACTAAACAGTTTCAATAAATTTGGTTACCAAATTACCAGTGAAAAAATATTGAAAATATGTCGATTCGGGCACTGTGTCCGAATCGTCCGATACTCGCAAAAAATCTACACTTAAAAATACTTATATACAAAATAAATCTTCTAAATTTGTCATCACATAAACAACTTTCACTCAGTTTCCAATCAATGAGTAAAGAAAATAAACGAACACATTTCTAATGTAAAGAACATTAATGTAACTGTTGATGACCATAACGATAAAATACAATCATAAATTAATTACTATCCACTGTTCATCCATTAACTATATGACTGAAAAGTAACTTTTATAAAATAAAATAAAACATCGATTTCTCAAAAATATTGGCGACTCGCAATCGAATACAACATTGCGTGTTTTATATAAGAGAAAGTGTCGACGAAATATTTTGATTGCAAAGCCATTGCAATCCAGATTTCAGCTCAAATTCTATCTATCATATGCAGCTATAGAACACGGAAATTGCTAGAAATGCTAACGACGGCATTGTCGAAACTCTCCGTAAATACCAAGCGTTTCGGAGTGTATCGTCGTTTGAGCGGGTAAAGTAAACCGGCCAATCGCGATCAATCCAACGAACTCGGCTATTAATCCAGTCAATCTTTTTTTTTTATTCTTGATAGGTTCGCGCTTGACCGCTATCTCACCTGATGGAAAGCGACGATGCGGTCGACGATAGAGCGCTTACCTAGAAGTAACTTACTTGACTTAAAGATTCCCGGGTTGTAGCCATCAGGAAACACGGCAAACGGTAGCGTATTGCTTTTAGGCCAACTAATTTACTCTATTATCATGTCACCTTACAACTTCTTGCTCAAGTTTTGAACTCGTTCTTCCATGTTTAATATCCCAATTTTTCAGCATATTTCTACAAGTTTTTTTTACTATTCATGTTACGGAAATTTTAGTTTTATAATCTAGCTCGCTCTTTTATTCTCACAGAGCCTAATTAATAAACAGTAATAGGTTTAGTTTTGACATTTATAGCATAGAATAATCAGCCTTATGTCCTCACTGCTATAACTCAGGCCTCCTATCTATGTGAGGTAATGTGTCGTCAGTCCGTCATCCACCATGCTGCCTCAATGTTGTGAATGTCACATGTCTTCGAATTGTTGGTCCTAGGACATGCCGGTTTCCTCAGAACGTCCTCTAAAAAGAAATTCCTTCATCGTCAGTGTTGCCACCAGTACGTCGTCATCATCTTTCTAGCCTTTATCCATCTAGCTTGGGTTCGGCTTCCAGTCTAACCGGATGCTGCTGGATGCTGATGACCTGTGGTTTACACGGAGCGACTTTCTATCAGACTTCTAGAACACAGTTAGGTACTGGGCAACACGATACTTTTTGCGTAGACTATGGTCAAGCTTTCTAGTGTCTGACTACCCCTAAAGACTGTCAAAGATCTACGAAACGTCATTCGTACGTTCGTTTCCGCCATTTAAAAAAAATCTCATTGAGTAACCACGATTGGTAGCTAACCAATAGAGTCTAAAGTCGCTCTGTCGTTCCGTACTCTATGATATGGACCTATGATATTATTGCATGTTAACTAACAATAAAGGAGATCTAATACGTAACGATTTCATAAAATTATGCCAATATTATACAGTCTGCACAAGTCTTCGACGATCGAACCATATTTCTTGCAATAAAAGATATATCTGTTGGAAATAAATTGTAATCTTGTTGTAACTCATGTGAGAATATTTTAAAGAAAGACATGAGAACTGACAATACATCAACAAATAATCCATCATACTAAATAATGGAAAAGCGTCTAACGTTTTTTTTTAACATTTATAAGTCCCATCAATCTTATAGACGCTAAGTTGAATTATGCAGCCTTATTAGTTCATAATTAGCCACTAACTAGGAAAAAAAAATATCCACTATAGGAATTACTTTCACTTGTAGAAATTTCTACAGATGTAAAATTTCCGACAGATGTATCAACGTAGTTACTTCTCCTAACCCACACAACGCAAATTGTTGAGTATGGTTTTCATTAATAGAAAGAGCGGTATTATAGGTAGGATTTTGATTTTGCGGCTGCGCAAGGGTGTACCTATACACCCTTGCGCAGCCGCAGATGAAGAAACAAATCCTTATAATTATAATTTTATTGTTATAAATGTCCAACCTAAAAGGCTACAATATTTTCCGGTTACATTCAAGATCTTTATGTCGTCCAAATCCACCTGCGCCCTATAGCCGTAGTAATACAACAGTGTAAACTACCCACGGAATGCCAATGACTTCGTGTGTCGTAACCTTTAGTGCCATACTTTGTATTCAAGACACAAGCGGTGTGTCCAACGCCTTACCTTGTACGGTATAGAACATCTTATTCGAGTTCTAGACCCGACAGGAAAATGGATATAGGACAATCATTTTTGTGTTTAATGGGATTGTCAGGCCAAAGATGGGAGGGCCGATGCCGCGGCCCTGGAACGGAAAGAGCAACAGAAGGAAGGGTTTCAAGTCAGTACAAGTTTGACAGTCCCTCTGGTTCCCCTAGAGCGGGAGGAGTAGTCGGATGACACCCAACCAAAAAAAAATAGAATAGAAACAAATTTGATATGGATTTGCACATTATTTCAAAATTGTTTGTTTATTATTGAAAAATTGTATTTAAAAAATCAATGCCAATTTAACCAACTATATAATTAATTTTATTAAGATGATTATTTTATTAAGATAATAATTTTATTAAGATAATTATTTTATTAAGATAATTATTTTATTAAGATAATTATTATATTAAAATAATAATTTTATTAAGATAATAATTTTATTAAAGTAATAACTTATTGATTTTGAATCGTTTTTTTTTTTTATTAATATTCCAATTTTATAAATTTTTAAATTAATTTAATTTCAATTGAAACCTATAATATTTACGTCTCTATTCACCCTGTTTGTAGGTATAATAATCCCGGTGACATTATACACGAACAATCAAACACAATAAAACTTCGACTTCTACTCTTATCCTACAACGTGTACCCGACATGTGTACATGTTGACGTGTGTCAGGTCAAGGTGACAGGTGTCAGAGATGTCACAACATCTTATACATACTATAGCAACATGTTCGCAACTAGGCTAAAAGGATTCCGCATCAAATACTATGTGGATTTTAAATCCTTTCGTTCTTTATTTGTAACACGTTTTGTCAATTGTTTTTGTTTGTTATGTAAGTTTTTTCTTATAGGTTAATGTGCTGTGAAGATGTAAATAAATTGTTCATATTTAGGTTAATGTTTAGAGTAGTAAAGATATATAATTAGCATAGCACAATCAGCCTTTTAATGTTCCCACTGCTGGGACTCAGGCCTCCTCTCTCTAGGACAGGGAATGAACCGAAAACCACCACGCGGGCCCAGTGCGGATTGGTGAATGTCACATGTCTTCGAATTTTTGGTTCTAGGTTCTAGGTTTGAGACCAGTGGTGATGAAATAAATTACACAAAGTACCTAATGCGCCTGGCTGGGTTTGAACCCGCGACCTACAACTCGTAAATCGAGGCCGTTGCCATTCGGCCACCTCTGCTCTATATATATGACGGCGCCAGGAGTGGCTGAGCGATATGACCGTCATCATTTTGATTCAGTGGTACTGGGTTCATTTCGAAGGGATTTTCAATAACTATGCGCTTGAGTTTTTCCGTTAGTTATAATGTCAGTTTCACAATTCACAATTAGTTATAATGTCACTTTTACAGTTCACAATAGTGTTGTAAGTACCTATACTAAATAATTACAAACATACGGGTTAACCGACAGTTTCGTATCAAAGGTTCGGCCCTCGAAACTGTGCAAGCGATACTGAACTCGCTTACCGGGAACCAGCCCCTTTAATATGACTCTGCCCTCGTGGCGCCAAAACAAATGACGTCACGGCGTTACACCCTTTGGTAGGTACCATAATAATAACAAAACAAACACTCTATAGTTAAATCTCGTTCTCCACGACACGGCCAACCTGACAAATTACACGTCCTCGTGTACATCTGTAACCAATCACATTAAAAGCAACAGTACAACCTCGGCCAACCTAACCAAGAACAAGTACAATAACAATAGACAATTCAATATCAACATTTGTTAGAATCAAATCTAATCAAAGTATCAAAAGGTACCTCTAAGCCTCAAAGTATCAAAAAGTTACCATTTAGGTACACTAATACAAAACACGATTAGATCACATACAACTCTCATGGCCCAGCTGTCTCAGCAGCTAGTGACAAACCTTGCCACCCGTATCGTCATTGCTTCAAGCAACAAACACTTCTCTTATAGAGTCCACGACTCCCAGGCCATCACATGACCAACATAAAATAGTTTCCTCAGAAACCCAGGCCCCCGCCGCACCACTTACTGCCCATCGCGCTCTGAACAACTCACACGTGAATTGCAGTTACGACTACAGACAAGTGCGTGCAGTGCGACCAAACTTCAGGCCAACACATGACCAACACAAAAATACACAGGCCCCCGCCGCACCACCAACTGCCCATCGCGCCCTGAACAACTCCAACCGAATTGCAGTTACGACTACAGATTGGTGCGTGCAGTGCGACCGAACTTCAGGTCAACATATGACCAACACAAAAATACACAAGCCTCCGCCGCACCACCAACTGCCCATCGCGCCCTGAACAACTCCAACCGAGTTGCAGTTACGACTACAGATTGGTGCGTGCAGTGCGACCAAATAGCCATGGTATGTGTCTACTTTCCTCTGGAGGTTTACTCCTCATGGTCTTCTACATCAAATAAATCTAGCTCAACAAGAGCGCTACTTAGAGGCATCTTTCGTATACTATTGTAGGAATACTCACAGGCTCGGTTACCACTCAAAGGTTTCAAAGATAACAATCGCTATCTAATAACTACTACTTTGAAAGGACTTTATATTTTTAATCCAATTTAGTCTAGTTTCTCTCTTCATTTTAAATCAAAACTAAATCACCAATATCAAATGTTACTAATTTAGCTTTAGCTTCATCAAATTTAAATTTTTCGTACTTACCACTTACTTTTTTTTTTTTTTACATGTTCGTCGCCGCTTGCTCTCTTCTCTGGCAAACATTTGTTTTTCGTTTCACAATCACTTACAAGATTTATCGGTTTTACCGTCAACACGTCCTGTCATAAGTTCAAGCCTTGGCCTTGCCCTTCTTTAAGTTTGGAAAACTTTAAAACACCCCTTTTTTTGTTCAATAAGTAAGGGTCGACCAAATTATGATAACTGGATTTTTTTTCTGTCGTAATTTATGTCGGGTCATTCCGACTCTTAAAATTTGTGAAGAACATGGTATCTCAATGGGCATAAAAAATTGCTTTCGCCATATGTCGGGTATAAGTGTGGTTTTGTTTCCCATAAAACACAGGCTAAGTGGGTTTGTAAGAGGCCCAATATTGCGTTACGCTATTTCAAAACGGATAGCGGTGTTTTTTTTTTTTTTATTCTTAAAACTAAATGACAAGCTGTCACATCGTAAAATACACATTTAATGAACTTTTTAGCGGCTCGTAGTTTTGAGGTTTACGCGGTGAATAGAACAATTCAAAGCAAGTTGCACCTCTTCTAAAGCTTCTAGTGTTTCTAGAGATATAAGCATACCCTATGTGCTCATCGTCCGCTTTCAACTTACCCGTTAACGTGACTTAATCATGTGGGGATAAAATGTAAACATAAACTAGACACAATCTTTGCTAGTCAAATATGGACCTTGATCTACTATAACTCGAGTCAGGGCTCCAAATAAGAATGCACTAGATTGAAGTGCTCTGATCACGCAGGATGCGTGTTTTTTTTTTACTAAAGTACTCGACTATAACATGCATCTCATTATCGACCTTTTAGAAAAGTATAGCACTATATCCATCGGCACTAACATCGGTATGTTATTCAATAAGAAAGTCCGGATTAAAAAAAGCAAAACTGATTTAGTAGTTAAAGTTGATCTTCCAATTAAATTGTTTAATGGTGGTCAATAGAAATAACAGACTCATAGTTTGAGAGAAGCTTTTAACAAACTCTCTGAAATATGAGGCGAGGCCAATGGATTGTGTAAGTTGATGAATATTCTCAGGAGTAGGTAGCTTAGTCAAAGCTATCAAGTCAATCTTATAAGAATTTGCTTTAAACCACTAACACAATCTAGGCATATAGACTCTAGCACCTGATAGCCTAGCTATTTGATCTGCTATGAAAGGTAGAAGGATCCTTTCTGGCACGGTATTCGAGTTTAAATCGCAATAATCTACGATCATACGTTCAGAACCATCACGCTACTTAGCGAAGAGAATAGAGCTTGCAAATGTAGACCGGCTAGGACAGTTCATATTGGAATGGAGTATTTTCTTGGCTTTGAAACGAACTACTTGTCTGTCGTCTGGACTAAGCCTATATGACCGGCGATACACCATACGATTCGGTCATAAAGTCTGATTTTTAACTAACCGGATATATTTCGAATGCATGATAAACCGTCAATAAAATCTACAGACAGTTGACAGTTCGAGTCGACAGTTGTTCTTTATTCTGTCTCTCTTTCAGACTATCTGTATCTATACACATTAAAACGAAATAACGATTTAGGTATAGGTTAGTTTTTTGCTATAAAATAATCAAAGAAGAATAAGTCATTTGTATCGTGAACCATTTCAAGATTTCGTGCCCAATCACCAACCATACTTCAAACAATCGTCTGGCACCACTTGAAATAAAATGCGTAGGCAACCATAAGTAAAAACTTCACATAGGATTTGTTCGCTACGATATAAGTTAGTGGACCAATCGACACTGTTAATATAAACAATCGCGTACTTACGTGGCCCTTCGAAGTTATGACTGATGGACTACTTAACAAGAGACCATTCAGCCCCGGATTCAAAATAAGAATTGTACGACTGACCAGATTGCTCCAACTTTCCGCATATAGGTACCGGATATTTGACCACTATTGACACGTCGCGTCGCTCTGCAACCGCGCTGCCTGCGCCTGCGCTGCGGTAGCTCAAGCTGCTCGTCGATGCCGTCCCTCCCGTACTGGTCCCGCAGCTACAGCTTGCTGACATTTGTTCACTTTCACCTTCCTTCAACTTGCCGTTATTTCTTTCTTTCTTTCTGTTTTTCTTGATTTGAATCACTCATAAAGTACGAGAAATACATCACGAACATGCGCTCACGTCATGCCTACGTTTGATATTTGTGATAACCATGATAAAGCAATGCCTTTCAGGGCTTTGCTGAGGACTATGACGAGAGATAAACCTTTCAGGAAGTGTTCGTTGAGACCGATATCACTGTCACTATAACACACGCGTAGACCACTATCAGGCTGTTCTTGGTTGATTTCTGACGGCGTAATTTCAAACATCGATGTTAATGTTCTTATGGTTTCAATTAGTTGCATCATATTCCTCTGTTGCACCTCAACCATTGCACGCCAGTGGGAAGCAGATCCAGATCCCACTTCTGATGACGGCGCCAGGAGTGGCTGAGCGATATGACCGTCATCATTTTGATTCAGTGGTACTGGGTTCATTTCGAAGGGATTTTCAATAACTATGCGCTTGAGTTTTTCCGTTAGTTATAATGTCAGTTTCACAATTCACAATTAGTTATAATGTCACTTTTACAGTTCACAATAGTGTTGTAAGTACCTATACTAAATAATTACAAACATACGGGTTAACCGACAGTTTCGTATCAAAGGTTCGGCCCTCGAAACTGTGCAAGCGATACTGAACTCGCTTACCGGGAACCAGCCCCTTTAATATGACTCTGCCCTCGTGGCGCCAAAACAAATGACGTCACGGCGTTACACCCTTTGGTAGGTACCATAATAATAACAAAACAAACACTCTATAGTTAAATCTCGTTCTCCACGACATATATATATATATGTAATTAGAATCGCATTTAATTAAAAAATAATGTGGTTGTTTCTCGTATCTACTAGGGAGTTTACTATCGGAATCATGGAGGACGTTTGTGTCAAGGGCTCCAGTATTTACCATTGAATTAATATTTACATGAAACTTGAAAAGCTTCAATGCGGCATTGGGAAAACACTGTGGGTTTAGTCAGGAAAAGTCTGACACTCCTTTTCGCTCCACCTAGAACGGTTCTCCCGTTATTTGATGATACACTGTAGACTCCGCGAATTTTTAGGTTACTTCCTTTTACGTCTCACTTTTCATTATGATTATTTTTATTGTACTTTTTAGTACAATATTGACCGGTCTACACTGTCCTTACATATTATCTACTTAAGTATACTGTAATATGAAAATATTATAAGAACAAAATTTTTTTTAAAAGAGTAACCATGGAGTTTCTTGCCGGTTCTTCTCCATAGGAAACGACCAATTTGGAACCGTGCACTAGCTTCTGACGTTTTATAAGTGCCCATGTGAAATAAAAAACTTTTGACTTTGACTTTGATGATTTCAAAAAAAGGCTTACGGGAACAATTTGGACGGTTTTTCTCAAGAAAAATCTGCATACAACATATTATTAATTTAACATTTCAACCCATAAAAAACAAAACAGCGGCCTCCATTTTCACGAACTAGTTTAAAAAAACATACGTGATTACAATTTCGTCATCGTAAAGATTAGATTGCAAATATTTTTAAGACAAAGTATGCAAACACGACAAGATATAGCGTCGTATGTTTACAAAATGTGTTATCAACTCGCTCCTATCTGATAAGGTTAGCGTGAATATGTTAAAAGTACTGATTCATACAAAAGTTATAATATTGTCGCAATATTTGAATATGTATTGTTGGGGAAAATAAAATTGTGAAATCAATAAACGCGGGCGCCGCGCCGAATTTTATCATTTAATCAATTTGATAGGAATCTTCTGTTTTGTCATTAATTTAATTCTTGAATTATATTTTTTTTTTTGTCTAAGGATTTTTAATTTATTATTTAAGATACTTAGTACTTTCTAGCCTGAAATACAGATCTAACTTAGTTCAGGCGCGGGCTTGCGGACGGCGAGCAATGGGTGGTTCGCCGTTCGACCGTCCGGTAGCCGTCCGGACCGAGCCCAAGTCGTCAACGGCGCGTACTGTTTCACGCGCACCTCAAGGAGATGTCAGCAACTGTAGGGGCCCAGCAGGGTCGAAGCCTACTTGGGCCAAGGGTCTGATTCTGAAAGGAAGACTCGGCACCGGTACGAAAGGCAACGAGGGAACAGGAATGGGTTTTTAGTCAGTAAAAGTCTGACACTATCTCCCGCCCTGCCCAAGAGCGGGGGATGTCATAAGATGATTTTCCCACCGGAAAAAAAATAAAACTTAGTTCAGGCAAAAATGCAACTTTTGCGTTATAATTGTTCTTATGTATTTTACTTTAAATGTTCCGCTTTTATAAATAAACTATACTCAATTTTATTCTTTTTTCAGTTGTTGTAAATTTGGTTACTATTTTTTTTTACCCCTAAAACTCACAGGAACCCTGATTTTTTCTAAAAGTACCCCATCGTTCTCAGCGATATTGTAGGTATAGATTTTTGTTAGAGAAATATTGACTTGAATCTTGATTGAATTTTGTGTATATCCCCTGATCCGAAAAATTTAAAAAAAATACCTGAAAAACGCCCCAGTGTCCCTACACTGGTGCGTTTTTCAGGTGGCTATTCGAGTGAATTTTGGTTTCTTTGATTATCCACAGTTTTTATCACGTAGTGTCACCACAAGTCTCAGTCTGCGTCTGCGAAAAATTCTTCATTGATCTTTTCTTTAATATTTTTTCATTTCTATTAGTACCTACCCGCTAAATATTGTCCAGTATTTGATGGTCTATTAATAAATCGTACGTGTTATTGTTAAGATTGTGGTATCTGTCCAAGTTGAACTTAAATACTTCGTAACTTACAATCGCAAACATAGTAATTTTCCGACGTCTAGAAAAAACATTCTACATTATCTGACCATCAGGAATTTAAGCAATTTTATTAACAAATATCCAAGTCTAGCTCTTTCATAATATTGATACAGCCAAATGTCAAGCACTCATTCCAACATCATGCTAAATTTATTGGTAAACAAACAATCGCTTTGAAAACACGATATTTCTAAATAGGATGAGCATGAGATAGATATCCTTCATTATTTACATTTTTGTTAATGTTTTTGGCTTGGCTACTAAGTCCTTTAAGCCATGCCTTCGTATGAATAGTCTTTTGTTTTATAACATTAGAATATGGATGTAAATATTTTAATGTTTTTATAGTATTTGGCAGCTGATGATTTTTGATGTAGTCAACACTACAATAAAATTCTCAGCTCAATTTTACCGAGATTTCGCCTGTTTCAATATTCCCCATATTGTCCAGCTGTGCAGACACTTGAGATACAAAACTACACCATTTTTACATCGCAATATCTACGGGGAAGCAATTTGCGAATAATTAAAACAGCCACTGATCTTCGCTGAGAAGTAATCCCGCCAAAAAAACTGCTATCCTTTATTATTTTGTGGTTTTAGACCAGCAGGCCTAGCCAAGTTACGACCGTTTCGTTTCGAATCTCTTTCTACAGTCGGTAACGCCTCCGATTCCTTTGTTTTGACCACGTGACTTAACATTGAGATGATTATAGATTATCAACTTGGCTAAGCCCTCAGAGATATTAACGGAGCGGAGGTTTCGATTCTGATTCCGAAAGTTCGGAACTGCCGATTGATTTTGCAACTGATTACGATCGTGTCTTCTATCGATTACTCATTCACTTGTTGTTTTGTTTTCGTATTTGGTATATTGATATTTTGAATGCGCTCTTCATTTACCATGCTTTTTTTATCATGTGTTGCTACCCCGGTAAGGTTACTGTGCAGGGGTAGATAATAGTGTGTTTATCTTTTTTTTTAAATTGATATATCTTGGTATGGTCATGTGAAGAGGAGGGATGAAACGCATGTTACTAAAAGAGTTATGAGTTTACATGTGGATGGATGGAGAGGGAGAGGGAGACCAAAGAAAAGATGGATGGATTGTGTGAAGAGTGATATGAAAGAAAAGGAAGTTAGTGATAACATGACGAGTAACAGGGCAGAGTGGAAGAAAAAAACGTGTTGCGCCGACCCCAAATAACACGGGATAAGGGCAGGAAGATGATGATGATATAAACCAGTGCTTGACTGCGATCCCACCTGATGGTAAGCGCAGATGCAATCATTGAAGGTGAGGCGCACTAGTTTATTAAGAGCCTATTCACTCTAGCCTTGAAGACACCTAAATTATAGTTGGACTGGAAGACCGCAGCAGGCAAATTGTTCCAGTCCTTCAATGTACGCGGTACACATGACGAAGCGAAACGCTTAGTCCGGACCGGACGGATCTTACTATTAAAGTCTTACTTTTTAATTACTAACATTAGTTATAAATTAAATTCTTATTACTAAGAAATTTGCCCAGTTTTTTCTCAGTTTTAGTAGTGTTTCATTTGATGCTTCTACCACCGCCTCCGATTTCGGTTCTGATTCTAATAAACCAAATTCAAAAACTATGGTTCCGAAATGACACCTTCTGTTACATCTCTATTTTAGTAAATAGAGAAGAGGTTTTACCAGATAAAGTGACGATCTACCAGGAGATAACAAAAGTCGAAGAGTCATAATGTGAGGATTTTTTTTTCTTTGGCTCCGCACGGTAAATAGTTTTTGCCAGTGTTAAGTTTAGAAAGTATTTAGTCTATACAGAATACAGTCACTTTGTTTTCCGTTAGAATACTGATGTATCACAGAATCACTATCTAATATTTTGCAGTATTTGGCGGCATCATAATATTCCACAACCATCACACAACGTCATCTAGTTCCACGCTAAGCAGAGCTTGTGTTATGAGGAGGTACTAGACTACTAATAAACATACATAAATATTTCTAAATACATACATATTATAGATAAATTACACCCAGACTGAGAACAAATGATCGTGCTCATTACACAAACATTTGTCCTGGGTGGGAATCGAACCCACGGCCTGACATAGGAGTCAGGGCCACTAACCACTAGACCAACAGGCCAGTCAATGAAAAATGTAGTCAGCCTTCTCGGTTTCTCTGAGGCAGTAAGCACTACACTAAAATTGCCAGCTCTATTTCACCGAGATCACACCTGTTTCTATTATTCTACTTACATATTGTCCAGTTGTGTAGACACTTGAGATACAAAACTACATCATTTTTAAATCAGAATATGAATATCCAATGGGACTCAATTTGTGAAGTATTAAAACGGCCATTGAACTTTACTTGAAAATAATCACGCCAAAAAACTTAAATGGCACTTATCCCGAAGTCGTCTAAGGAATAGATAAAAAAAGATGGAGGTATCTATCATTAGTTTAAATTTAGCCAATAATTCCGTATTCGTAAGATCTAAGTAAATTAGAAAGTTGCCTTTTCCAAAAAAGGTTGTAAGAGATAGGCATAACTTTACTACCTAGCCTTTAGAGCAAAAGTAACCCAAAAGGCAGTTGCCAGGTACCGAGGCTTATCGGTCTTCTAAAAAAGCAACAATTTTTTTTTTTAAATGTACACCCATTTTTTTTTTTTAGTCACTATTCCTACATAACAAGGTACGTAAATTCAATATTAAATATTTTGAAATTAGAATACGACAGTGTTGCCAGCGCTCATCTCGTACGCACGGCGGCTCGCAGGTGGGAGCGGCCGGCCGGGTAGCATTCCACGAGTGACCCACATAGCTCGCCTCTAGTACGGGAGCTACGAATTGCCCACTGCACCTTAGTTGCTATTTTGTTTTTCATTCAACAGATGGTGTTGAAATGTTGAAGGTCGCTTGCGGTATTTTGTCGAAGAATGCAGTTTATTGAGAAATGGTTAAGTACCTATCAACTTTCAGTAATTAACAAAATAAATGCCACTAATATCTACGATTAATGTTTTTTTTTATCATTTTAATATTTCCGAGAAAGAAAAAAATAAAAAATAATTTGTTTGACAACAGTCTATCAGGAACATACTAATAAAATAAAATGTGACCATCGTTGTAAAAACATAATGTGTGTTATTAAGAAAGAAAATTATTAGATATTTGGAGGTATGTGGAACAGAGAGTAAAGTCCCGCAAACCTCCGTTGAAAAGGGAGGATCCTCCGACCAGACGGGTGTTATGTCTGGTGGGCTGCAACTGCCCGATAGATGATTTCGGGCTGTTCTATATGTTCTAATCGCGCGGAGAACTTTGATTGCGCGATTCAGGATTTACTTATGTGACGCGATAGATGGCGCTACAGATATTATAATTTTAACTAAACACTAAAGCTATTGCATAAAATAAACTTACATAGGTACTTGCACAATATCATGATTTAAATGGCCATGAAAAACTCACATACTTATAAATCAAATAGTCCATCACATTTATCAAATCGATGTAAATGTTTTTACGTTCTGCGCTGTTGCGTAACATTATGTGCTAAACAACATCAAATTAACATCTATTTTAGGAATAAAGCATTAAGATTAAAAACTGATAACCTAAATAAGACCAAATTATCAAACGGTATATTTAGGGTTCCGTACCCCCCAACCGCCGCCGGGACTCCGATCCCGATTATCAGCCACCGTAGGCGCGGGCTTGCGGACGGCGAGTAATGGGTGGCTCGCCGTCCGGTAACCTTCCGGACCGAGCCCAAGTCGTCGACGGCGCGTATCGTTCCACGCGCGCCTCAAGGAGATGTCAGCAACTGTAGGGGCCCAGCAGGGTCGAAGCCTACTGGGGCCAAGGGTCTGATTCTGAAAGGAAGACTCGGCCCTGGTACGAAAGGCAACGAAGGAACAGGAGTGGGTTTTTAGTCAGTAAGTCTGACATTATCTCCCGCCCCGCCCAAGAGCGGGGGATGTCATAAGATGATTTTCCCACCGGAAAAAAAAATAATAAAAAAAAAACCCAAAGGATAAAAAACGGGACCCTATTACTAAGATTTCACTGTCCATCTTTCTATCTGTCCATCTGTCACCAGCCTGATCGACAAACGGAACACCATGTTAGTTGTCATGAACCGTGATAGTTAGACAGTTGAAATTTTCGCAGTTGATGTATTTCTGTTGACGCTATAAAAACTAATACTAAAAAACCGAATAAAATAAATATTTAAGGGGGCTTCCATACAAGAAACGTGACTTTTTTGTTCGTTTTTTTTGCCCTTTTTTTTGCTATGGACGGTATGGAACCCCTTCGTTCGCGAGTTCGACTCGCACTTGGACGGTTTTTTATTTTAGTGATAGTAATCTTGCGAAAACACGTTTTCTTACGAGATCATTCGGGTCAGGTAGTGAATTAGCAGAGCAGATGTTACCTCTACTATGACAAACAAGTGTTAGGTGACGCTTTAATTTAAAATTCAAATCATTACTTTTTTTCTTGCATAATATGATGGTTAGATACTAGTCTAGTTTAGTGACAACTGTGGCATGGCTCGTTTGTATTTTGCTAGACTTAGGCTTTGACACTCTAAGGGATAACAGTTTTTTTTTTTCTGTTGCAGGCACACACATTTTATCAAGCAAAGTAAGCCTTGGTGTTACCCTACATTTCAAAACTAAAGAAACACACGTCATTTACATGTTTTTTTTTACCGTTTATAGCAATGATTTTACCTACTTACCCACCTATTTGTCTTCCGTAACCTTGCCTTTGAAAAACTGATTGGACACGTTCGTCATGATAAACATACGTATAAGTGTTCCATTCTCTAATGAAATATGTTTTGTTACTGAATACAGTTTTTATTTACTTACTTATGTAGGTATTTCAAATAATATGATTGGAGTTGTTCATGACAAATTCAATAAACTTGATTCGAGATTGAATTATTTTTCGCGGTTATAGAATATTTATCGACTTATTATGTGTTATTGTGCTTCAAATCCAAGGAAAAAACAGCGACTTATGTAAGATATTAAATTTTTTCTCAGCTGAAAAATTTTTATGACAACAAATCGGTTTTTACGCACAAAGTTAAAAAAAAAGAATCTATTTTCTACGTTGGTTTTTCTCATACCTATCCGTAATTCATGACATTACCTTCGAAAGATAAAATTACGAGGTTTTTATGAATTCAACAAGATCAGTCACGTCTCACCGCCAATTCTTACCGTCCCCACTACACAATAACTTGAAGTACCTGTATCAATGACGTCACCGTCCTTCGAATGCCGAAGGAGTTTTTTTCCCCGTTCTCACTCCCAAAACAATTAGGCGGGCTTTTGTTTTTGTTGGCAACATTGTTGACGTGCTTCAATTTTGAATTTCGAACTTCGTGACCGAAAAAAATAGTGGCCAAGGTTCTTGAGTGCATGTCGACATAGAGCACAGAATCGCCACTTTGGCAGTGACTAAAGGGTGACATTTCAATACACACATCTGTACATAAAATAAAACAAAGTCGCTTTCTTTGTGTCTTTTAGGTTAAGCAACATTTGCCGAGGTCGACTCAAAGATGGGTGTCCATCCATTATATACCGAGATTCCTCCATGCTTCAGAAAGCACATCAACCGTCGTTACGGTAGTCATAATCCATAAAAATTTGACATCAGTCTTGCCGAGGAGGCAGTATCGTATTACCCTGGGTAACATTTATTTGGTTGTGGAGGTCAGATAGGCAGACGCTCCATGTGAAATAATAATAATAATAATTTTCCACAACTATCACACAACGCCGTCTAGTCCTAAGCTAAGCAAAGCTTGTGTTAAGAGTCCTAGACAACTGATAAACATACTTATATATTTCTAAATACATACATATATATATAATAGATGAATTACACCCAGACACAGAACAAATGATCGTGCTCATCACACAGATGAGCGAGAAAAGTTATTTGATGATTACTCACTATAAAAAATTCAGTGTCCGACGAGGCGTTTCGGTTGTCTATGGTGTATGTTGATCAGTTTTATCGTTCCACTGATATAACCAAGGGCGTAATGGAGGAAGGCTCGAGATTTAATTACGTCATTCTGCATTCTTTAGTTGTGGGAACTTAGCTATGATATTGATCATTTGCTGCTACAAAAAAAAAAAAGTTTTTTTTTCTGGTCCCAAAGTTACTCATATCAAATCTTTTGTTTTCGTTTCCTGATAGCTACAACGTTGTAGTCTTTTGAGTTCGAATAGGTTTTTTTTTTCTGAGCAATACTGCTCTATCGTCGAACGTACATGAAATAAACGTTTCTGATTTCATCAAGTGAGATATTGTCAAAAGTGAGCCTAGCAACATTAAAAAAAAACCCACACCTAATAATCTCAAACGTGACAAGATATCGATCCGTTATCTAGTCGGATTTACAGCAACATTACAAACTTTCTCGTGTTTGTAAACAGGAGGGAACAAAACAAGCGTTTGTTTTTTTTGTTTTGTTATTTCAAATGATCCGTTGAATGTTATACAATGCAACGGTAATAGACCAGTAGGTTTAGATCTTAGCTGGGCTTGCAGGATTGTTCGAGAGATTCGACTGAAGGAACATGAGTCGGTACGTCTGTGAGTAGGGTCTGTAAAAGTCTCCCATTCCCTCACGCTCCACTTAGAGCGGTAGGACTTATTGATGATTTGCCACACCCAAAAGATAAAAAAAGTATTAAGGTACAAAAAAAACTGATAATTATATAGTTATGTCACCGGAAAATTGTAGAATCCGTATGATCTATACTTATAATACATTGAAAATATCAAAAAAATAAATGGCAGGTGGTGTTACTAGACCGACACCCAAAAATGTGACTAAAATTTTTTTTGTCTTTCTGTCTGTCTGTTTGTTCAGGCATCACGCAAAAACTACCGGTTCGATTACGATGACACTTGGTATAATTATTCTTTTATATCCTGGGCACCACACTAGGTACTTTTGCGCTGCACACGACTAGGATAGTATAATATTTTATCTTAAGATACAATATCGCTCGCCATACAATTCAATGGACTTTATGGATATACACACACGACGAAGATAATAAATAATATTTCATATTTCCGTATCTTAAAAAACCTAATAAAACCATTTCGACTTCTTCGCGGACGAAGTCGCGGGCAAAAGCTAGTTTATAATAAATCTTTATTAGATTATAATTTGTCGATATATTTTGAAAATAAATGTTTTGTATAAAATAAATCATATTCAAATTCATTAGTTTAACATAACCGTGTTTTATTTAGAGAAAAAAAAATACTTTACAATTTCTCGCGATATTTTACAATTTTGCGTTTGCAATTGTCCGGTAACATGTAGGTACACCAAAGTCTGCAATACAAATCATCAAAAAAAGGTTTAATGCATAGATTTACCAAGTAGTCACGTAACTGTAATATACCGGTCAGATGTAATAGGATGTATCCCAATAAGGCAACCACCGCACTCTGGTCCCAGAACAGAAAGATTCCAGTAGGTCAATCAAAATCGCATAGACAATTACCAATTTCATCTATGAAACCGAACGCTAAGAATTGACATCTGTCACTGTCATCGTTGAGGCGAAATATTGACACTGACAGCTCTCATGAAAGAATTTTAAGACAGTCTGTTTCAAGTGATCCTTTTCTTTCTTTCTTTCTTTTATGTCAATACGCCCAGCCTGGCGAAACTATTTTATGTAGGTAGTTTCTTTTTTGCAGTGAAGGATGCAGTAAAATTACTTTTTTTGCTCAGCCATCTTACGGTATTGGACAGTACGGTATTTTATTGTCGTTGTGAGAAGATTTGGGAATAAACACTTTCAGTTAAATGTTTAGGGGTCAAAATCAAAATCAAAATAGCATTTATTCCAAATAAACCATTTACAGGCACTTTTGAAATGTCAAGAAGTCAGTCAGTCAGAAAAATAAAAATAAATGATGCTAATTGCACATTCCAAAGCGTAGATCTCTATGGAGAAGAATGTGCAAGAAACTCCATGGACACTCTTTTCAATCATATTTTGTAATTACAAATATCTCTGTTACATGTTTCTTGTCGCTATCATGTGAGAACAATGTAAATAAAAATAAAAACTAAATATAGATATTAAAATAGCAACTGGCAGCTAAGAGATGACCAGCCTCAACTGACAGTGCCCGTTCACGGACATGACGCTAATATTAGCACCACTCAGCTCAACCATTTTGAAGGGAACCGAATGATCCAACACCCGCGCCACCATCAGTGAGACATTTGAGTGAGCATGACAAACTCTCAACTGCCATGCTCATTTATGTCAAATAAGTCCAGTAGCAACATAAAAACTATAAAAAGCTCCATGGTACTCACATTTACAAACTGTATTCTTAGTAGTATTTCAAGGGGTTTTTTTTATGCTTGATAGGTTCGCGATTGACCGCCATCTCACCTGATGGAAAGCGACGATGCGGTCGACGATGGAACGCGCTTACCTAGAAGTAACCTATTCACTCTTGACTTAAAGATTTCCGGGTTGTAGCTATCAGGAAACACACATTCCGGCAAGGAATTTCACTCCAATTCCACAAGGGGTTACTCTTTAGTAACAGACTGACAGCCATTACATGATTTCCACCTGTTTCAGAACGATGCTAGTGTGGACCATTGGATATAATTTGTGAAATTCATCTTTTACAAAGTCTGCAGCGATAACTTTTGGCTTATCAGGGCATTTTTGAGGCGGACACGGATAGTCGTCTAATAACTTCTCCCGCTGTGGGTGGAATGAGAGGGGGCGTCAGACATTTACTAACTAAATCGTATGTTCCTTCAGTATTCCTTTTCAGGACCTCTTTCTCAGTAACTCTTTCGAGCAATCCCGCAGCCCTGGCTTGTCGGGGCTGCCCATTGCGCAATGTGGTTATTTTGGCCCACAGCTCATCAAAGATTCGACAGTTGTGGCCTACCTAGTCCTATTTCAATTTCGAGTTTTTTTTTTTGTTAAGAGTTAATTATAATGGATAGTCATGAAATAACGGCTAACCTTCTACTCAGTTAGGAAGGTTTCAAGCATTGCTTGAGACAATCAATCTTCTTTTCTGTCAACTCATTCAATTCCAGCTAGCGTGAACGTTCTGATTTGAAACACTGCTTCATTACTTCGTGAATTACTAAAAAGTGAAACCATAGACATAGAGAACTGGACTTAGCAATACCGGTCACAAAATATAATAATCTGTACAAAGACCCATAAATATGAATAATATTTACTCAAGTTTTTTTTTAACTCTCATTTATTATATATATATACATTGTGTGCTGTACACACACGTGTTTACTTTATTTTTAAGTAGGATTTAATTAATATAGTTTAAAGTTTTGTTGTGCATTTATAATTTTCATCTTGCCCATTTCCATCGCAATATGGTTTAGTGTAAGAAAACCCAATTCTGGGTTAAGCTCGCACTGTTTACTTTAGCTATCCTGATCAGAATTGATTATAAAGTTTTGTGTATAACAAAGAATAGTTAAAGTAAGAGACAAAGCGAAGATGCGATCAAAAACTTTATAGATATTTTGTCAGTCGTAAAGATGGAGACACTGGCAGCCTGTAAAGTGAGCAATAAGGCCAACTGTCTACGGACGCTTAGCTTCATAGACGCGTATTCGTCTTTATATGCTTGGTGTACGCCTGCATGAAGCTTACATACAAATCTATGAAACTGTGACGATGAAGTGGCAACGACACGACGGCAAGATGATAAAAGTAAAACAAAAAAAAAAATTAGAAAAAGACAACACAGTAGATTTCACGGTTAGTGTGAAAACGAAACCCGGGGCCCTGGGACGAAGGCAAAGAAGGAACAGAAGTGGGTTTTTAGCCAGCAAAAGTCTGACACTATCTCCCGCTCCGCCCAAGAGTAGGATTTGTCATAAGATGATTTACCCACACAATAAAAAAAAACAGTAGATTTGTTTCTTCTTTGACCGTATTCACTTGACAGCCAGACAGGGAATACTTAGTCCTAGTCTTAACGTCTATATGCATGAAACAAATTTTGGATTGAGGTTGCCAGTTTGCTACCACAGAGGTCGGTATCAATAAAACATAGCTCATCCATAATTATTTAGTATCGTGTGCAATTCGCTTTAAACCTTTCAATTATTCATAAACACACGCTTTTTGCAAGTAATATTACCTTTGAGGGACTCCACTAGACGTGGATAAGTATAAATAGTTAACCGGTCCGTAAATTGTATAGTTAATGGTATTTAATTTTGAAATTAAACCTTTTTGTGATGATAAAAATAGCTGTGATCATTAATTACTTTTAGTTTCTTTTGCAACGATGAAGTCTCAGAATAAATTTCAAATGTCATTATTTTTAATTACTAGCAACCCTGCCTCTGCCAGACAGGATTATTTAGATAACTGTAGTTAGCGAAAGAAGCAGTCTGTATTATTTTCTATAATTATTATTATAATTAATACTTTCATAATATTTTCGTGTTAGTGTACTTTGGCTGTTTTGTACAGTCACATCCATAGAATTTTTTTATATCTATGGTCACATCAGTCAGTGCACGTCCACTATTATTAATGGCAAGAAACTTTGACAAGCCTTTTCGCCTTTATTCAATCCTACTAATATAATAAATATCAATGCCTTAAATGGCTGTGGATGATTCTTAGCACACGGGTTGACCATTTTTTTTTTTTTGACGTGGAATGTCATCAAATAACTGTTCCAGTTCTGGGTGAAGTGACAGAAATCAGAAACGTTTAATTCAAATAAAACATTTACTTTTGAATTGTCAAAATGTCAGACAGTCAAAAAAAAGTGAAGCTAAATTATACGTTCCAAAGCGTAGATCTCTATGGAGATGAACGTGCAAGAAACTCCATGGCTACACTTTAAAATCAGATTATGAGTTAAAACAACACTCCCTGTCAGACTTTTACTGACTAAAATACACCTGTGTTCCTTCAGTTACCATTTGCGTTCCAGGTTGCTCTTTTGGTCAATCTCGCAGCTTTACAAGGATAGAAAATGACCTGGATTATGACATAATTATGACAGTTTTAAATATTTTTTTGTGGGTGAAGCCGTGGATTTAAGCTAAATACTACATAAATCTAAGTATATGGTTAAACGTGTTACTACAGGTCACTGCTCTATACTTTCATCAAACTCCCCAGTATTCCAGTACAAAGGCAGCTTCTAGGTACCATCACAAAGGCAGTTCCCAGGTAACTCATCTCACTTTCACCATGCACATACGCTTGTCAGTTACGACTGACGAATGACGACCCATTGGTAACTTCACCCGCTTTACGTGAACTTACATCATAGTGTGGCGCAACCTTTAAAGCAATGGTTTGCAACCTTTTTTGATCTGGGACTACTTTGGACTAAAAAAACATAAGTAATAAAATTAAACTATGATTATCAAATGAAAATCAGTGTTGTGTAACCCGCGCAACCTTTCAGTAGTGGTTATAAACCTTTTTTTGACATGGGACTACTTTGGACCTACAGAATAAAATTAAACTACGAATAAGACAAGATTTTTTTTTTCATATATACCTAAATCTAAAACTGGTAACACACTTGTAAATTTATTAAAATCAATTGTATTGTTATAGAAAACACAATATTTTGTATATAAACTTAAAATCAGTTCGCATTCATTGGAAAGGTTTCGAATAGTAAATCTTTATCTTTAGAGGACCTTATTTTAGCTCGTGCGGCCCACCGATCAAAGTTTGGGACCATCCGCGCTCCAAAGTTTGGAAAACACTGTTTTAAGGGAAAGTATGGTTATTTAGCTTTTACACTCATGTGTACTCACTTGTTATGATCTTTACTTTCTTAGTATTTATAAGCTCGCGCTTGACCGCTATCATATCTGATAAGCGATGATGTTGACGACGATGGGCACGCTTGCCTAGAAGTAAACTATTCACTCTCGACTTAAAGACTTCCAGGTTATTGAAACACAGACTACATCATCATCACCAAACAGATCATCGAAGGCTATAGACTAATAAAATCACGCTACGACCCAAGAGAGTGGAGGGGTAGCCAAAAGTACAGGTGGAACCGCGGGGGGCAGCCAGTGATACCATAGAGAAAGCACACACTATTCTCTCAAAAAAATTACATAAACAGCGTAATTTTTTTGGCAATTAATGTCAAAAATTTACTTTCTCTTCTAAAATTATATAATTTATTTAGCTTAATTGCTACTAAAAATGAAGCATAATTAATAATGATGCGTCTAATGGCAGCCCTTTACGACCGAAAAATTAAGCGAAATATGTATTTTTTACCCGAATGCGCGATGCAAAGGAATGACTGGCATGTTGGTCTAGTGGTTAGGGGCCCTGACTGCTATGCCGAAGGTCGTGGGTTCGATTGCCACCCAGGACAAATGTTTGTGTGATGAGCACGATAATTTGTTCTGTGTCTGGGTGTAATTTATCTATAATATGTATGTATATAAAAATATATAAGTATGTTTATCATTTACACAAGCTCTGCTTAGCTTGAGACTAGACGGCGTTGTGTGATAGTTGTGAAATTAAAAAAAAGGAATTTTTGTTTTTTCAGTCTTTTTAATTGCATTATGTTGATTGATATGTCCTTTGCTCGTGTACTTTAAAGTCCAAACGCATAGACCGATTTTTACGTCAGTAAAGAAATGACAGAAATCAAAATTCAAAATGGCGACAGCCAAAGGTCATTTTATAAAAAAAAAAAATTGAATAGATCTTTGTCATCATCATTAGGTTTCTAATAGACTCTTTTGTCAATGCTGAGTAGTATCCCAGGATATGATCTACCCGTGTGTCAAACATCTAAATCCGTTCAGCTATTTGAGCGTGACGACAAACTTACAAACACATACATACACAAACTTTCACCTTTACAGTAATATTTGTGTAATAAAATAGATATTTACAAAAGATGTTTGTTTGTTTTTTTGTCTGCATGATCGATTTATAAAACTTTCGATGCACTGATACAAAACTACATTACTGGTGACTGATTACTTTCACTCCCAAGAAAATTGCGAGAAAAAACTGATATCTTTTTAGCTGAGAATATTTTGTCAAATGTAGCTAGAAGTAGAAGAAATTCCTCATCAATTTAAAATTTGTTAGCATTTTTGCAATTTTGAAATATATGAGACGGAAATAATAAATTATTATTCCTTTCGCTTCGTCGTTTATACCGCGTACATCGAAAGACTGGTACAATTTGCCTGCTGCGGTCTTCCCGTCCAACTATAATTTAGGTGTCTTCAAGGCTAGAGTGAATAGGCTCTTAATAAACTAGTGCGCCTCACCATCAATGATTGCATCTCTGCTTACCATCAGGTGCGACTGCGATCAGTCAAGCCCAGTGCTTGCAGTTAATATAAAAAAATAAATCTATAAGATCTTTTATCTCAGTCACTGGGATCCGGATGGAATCACCGTTTTTGGTCACCCCAAAGGACACATACACGTGTGTACACGACACACGAGTACAGTTTTTTTTCGAAGTGGGAAATCACCAAATAACTGCTCCCGCCCTGAGTGTAGCGAGGGCGTGTTAGACTTTTGCTGACTAAAACGCACCTGTGTTCTTTCATTGGCCATTTGCGCGTAACTCTTTCAAAGGTTCCCCCAGAGGGCAGTACTCTATAGAAAAGATTTCATTTCCTCAGCACCGTTCAAGAGGCCACTAGGTAACTGTATAATGAAAGTTTCATGTCACCAAACCCGTTTGTGTGAAACTTGAAAACGTACGAAGTAAACAAAAACTTTCTTTTTTATTATGTACAAGTAGTACGATATGTATGTACAGTCAACAAAGCAGATAAGTAACCAAGATCGTCAGAAACAGTTGAAGTTTCCATGGCAACCGATGGATAGATATAAATGAATTATAATAAAATTCGTAGTGCATTTGGGGGCCCTAGTCTGTTATTTTTGTAATTTCGTCATTCCAACACGATTCCATTGTCATTTTGCTAAAAGTTCGTAATCTGTTAATTCATAATGGCCAATCATTGATAAAACAGTGTTCTCGTAATAAAATTGTGGTATGAGCTGTCTTGTAACAAATTAAAAGCAATGACTGCACAGTGACGTTTTAATGGTAGGTAGGATCAAAGCAATTGTCAAAATTTTAGCAGATTACTGCATACGTCAGATATTCATTTGTCATTACTTATGAAATTACCATTCTTTGCCATTTCTTGTAATGGAGTGTCAGTGGTTGATCATTGGAAAGTCATAATGCTGTCATTATATTAGTAGATTACAACTTGTCAAAATCAAAAATTATGAAATCAATGATAGACTATTCTGACACTATTGTAATAGCAGACTTGAGGGCCAGGATGCTATTGGGGCTGCCACGTTTCTGTAGTGCCTCAGGGATGACCGTGGATGCCCAGACTGACAGCTACACTGTGTCAATGTGCAAGCATACAGTATCCTTGTTACGCAGGGTGCGTGCCAGTATCAACGGCCACCTGAGTGTTATCTACACTATAATATTATAAAGAGGAAAACTTTGTTTGTTTGTTTGTAATGAATAGGCTCAAAAACTACTGGACCGATTTAAAAAAATCTTTCACCATTCGAAAGCTACATTATCCACGAGTAACATAGGCTACATTTTGTTTTGGAAAAAAATAGGGTTCCGTAAGATATTTGAGTATTTCGGACACAAGGTGTAAAAAGTCAACCAGAAAAGTTACTTATTTTGCGTACGCTGCCTAAACTATAAAAGATAGAACCATAAAATGTTCTAATCAATTGTAGATCTTATAAATATCTACCATTGTTTGTTAGGAGAAACCTACTTTCACGCGGGCGAAGCCGCTGGCAGAAGCTAGTTGCCAATAAACTGGATTGTCCTATTATCTGATTCTTAAGCCAGTTAGCAGGGTCGAAGCCTACTGGGGCCATGGGTAGTGTGAAAACGAAACCCGGGGCCCTGGGACGAAGGCAACGAAGGAACAGGAGTGGGTTTTTAGTCAGGAAAAGTTTGACACTATCTCCCGTTCCGCCCAAGAGCGAGATTTGTCATAATATTATTTTCCCACCTAAAAAAAAAGCCACTTAGTCATGTTCCTGTCAATAGGTACTGTTTACTAACTTTGTTGTTATTGTGTTACTAATATCTGTGTATTTGTTTACTAGTTTTATAAGTTATAATGATACTAACAATAATAATTCTAACATAAAAAGATTATTATTATAATAAATGAAAAACGCATTAGTAAAATTAAAATTTATTATACAATGTAATGATAAATGATAATGATAAATGATATTTATTTTGTAAGTAGGTTTAAAAAAAACACTTTTACATGTCAATTTTTTTTTCGTCATTTTAAACTAGTTGAGGCCGGCGTTTCCTAGCTGACTACCCTGAGAAGAAACACCGAAACAAACTCAGGGGTCAATGTACATTCATTGGGTTCTATGAAAACTTAAAATATATCTGACGACCTAACTGAACCTACAAAAGTATCTACTTTGTTTCTTGTGTAGCTTCCGTATGTGTAAAATTGGATTGCGTGAAAAATAAAAATTTTCACATATGATACCTAAGCCACCTGTTATTTGCGCGTCGAATTCACTCTCAAAAGACGTAAAGAATTTGAACGAAATACGCACACGAGTAGTCACATAGACTACCCGTGTGCATGTGTATCTGTCCTCCTAGCCAAGTTACGATCGTTTCGTTTGCGTCGAACACCTCGAGTAGGCCACGCCTCCGATTCCTTTGTTCTGACGTCATCTCAACGCTCAGTCACGAGGTCAGAATAAAGGAATCGGAGGCGTAGCCTACTCGAGGCGTTCGACGTAAACGAAACGATCGTAACTTGGCCAGGGGGGCTGGAATAGCACATATTATATGCTGCTTTTTATCCCTAAATTATATACCTACCCATGGGATAATTCTCCATACCATGTCACCCAAAGGTTGACTGATAGAAAATGCCTAAGGCATTAAGTCCGCCTCTGTACCTTTATGTGCATGAAGTGTTAAATAAATGAAGTGATCAATTCTAAGATCTAGCCACGACATACCTATGCCATGACCAGTGGCGTGCCTAGGGTTTCAAAATAAGGCAAGCCCAATAAAATTTTAACCGATTTCAAAAAAAGAAAGTTCAGTTTTCGACTGAGTATGTAGGTACCTACGTATGTATCATCGCAATTTTCTCATAAACTACTGGTTAGGTACAATAAATTAAAAGTGAATTCATCCATCTTCTTCTTTCCTCTTCTTCAATTTCACTCTTGCTTGTCGTGCGGTGAATGTGGTAACCAAAGCTTACTGAAAGCATGCTAGTGCTAGATTGAATATAATAAACTAATCTGCAATTGCATACCTCCGGTGGCTTTAAAAAAAGCCGTTTGGTTTGCTTCATTGCTTGAGGGAACAAAGTTATGGTAAGTAGTTGCTTGCTTTGTAACAGGACTAACGGGTTACAGACAAAAACAAAACAGAAAGTTACAAAACGAAAGTTAAAAAATAGCTAGATAAAATGTAATAAGGAATTTAAATGAATTATTTATATTCTAATTGGAATCGTCTATCTTTATTAAGAAATGATTTAATTACATCAGAGTAAAATGTTGGTGATCGTTTTAATTCTACCAACAACTGTTCTTCAACAGCTATCATTGATAATTCGGAAAGACGCTCTTGACCTTGTGTATTTCTCATGGATACGTTTAAGAGACGAAAAAGCACGTTAAAATAGTTACAACAAGATACGCTAACTTTAACAGCTTGAATAAATATGCAGCACCAGCAATACAACTTAATAGTGTGCGAACAGCCAACAATCCAACTAGTTTTATACACTGATCTATTTTTCGTTTATGCGATTTACTAGTCTGAGAAATACACAGATTAGGCGTTGTTTTTAATGAAGAAATTAACTGTTTTTTCTGAGCAAAGTTTAAAGATTTTACCTTATCTTCGCCAATCAAAACTAGAACGCATTTTAAATCCTCACAATACAATTAGTACAATTGCCTCCATTGTTGTAGGTAAGTCACCAAAACAATTGTATCACTGAGAATCTAAGAAAACACGAAAAACAACAAACAACAAACAACAAAAAACAAAAAATCTATTTTCCACTCAAGTAAATAAAACTGAAGTGAGTTGCAAACAGAGTTGCAGTGTTGTCATTTAGGCAAAAAAAAATCGCCAGGTATATGAAAAATCTAGCAAGATGTCGCAAATTTTTTATTTTTAAGATATTGCTTGAATATTTAATTTCATTGTTTTAAAAAGTCGCTAGTTTTATTGTTGCTAAATCTTAAAAAAAGTTTCCAAACTCGTTAAAAATCTCCAAGATCTCACAACGTTGCTAAAACGGCAACACTGCAGAGTTGACAATGTGACGAGGTCACGCATACGCGAGCAACTTCATACGAATGCCCGGCTTAAATCTTCCATACTGATCGATTTGTAGACGCAAAAGGTCCTAACTCGTTATACGGCACGTCGCCATAGGTGCGAAAGAGACAGATATAGTATTTGAAAGCCCGGCAAAAGCCGGTGCGTGTAAGCGAGATAGCTATATGTAGATGCTGCAAATGCGAAACTCTGCGCGCGAACAATCGCGATGTGTAGTAGTGTGGCATAGGTAGATACTTTGTGTTATTTTGATAAGAATTAAGCGCGCGAACTTTTAAATAGTTCGGGTTTGATATTGATTCTCTATCGAGCATTTTAGTAAGGCATTTCGGCATGTATGAAGAAACCGCCACTGGCCATGACATAGAGGTTAAAAAAAGGATTCGGTATCGACTTAAATATTCATTCATAGCATATTTTTTGCGTCAAACATTTATTAATTTTATAGTAGAAGGTTTTGGCCAACCAAATCTCAAACTCAAAAATCAAACTCAAAGTTATTTATTTCACATGGGCACTTATTGAGCTATGATGCGGACCGTGGTGGTACCGATCGTAAAAAGTAAAACTGGTGACATAAGCGACGCCAATAACTATCGACCCATCTCTTTGGCTACGGTATTGTCTAAGGTTCTTGACGGTCTGCTTAACTCACTGATGAGTGGCTGTCTTGAGATACATGACAATCAATTCGGATTCAAATCGGGACTGTCCACTGAGACAGCTATTCTGTGCTTGAAGCAGGCTGTCAAGTACTATACTGATCGCAAAACGCCAGTCTATGCTTGTTTCCTCGACCTTTCGAAGGCTTTTGACCTGGTTTCCTATGATATCCTCTGGGATAAGTTAAGCGAAACGTCTCTGCCAAGCGAATGCATTCGAATTCTTAAATATTGGTACGGGAACCAAATTAACGTAGTTCGGTGGTCGGGGACGCTGTCTGATCCATACAGGTTGGAGTGCGGGGTGAGGCAAGGAGGGTTGACCTCACCAACGCTGTTCAACCTTTATGTAAACGCACTCATCGAGAGGCTGAGCAGCACGCATGTCGGATGTCATGTTGGTGGAGTTTGTGTAAACAACATTAGCTATGCAGACGACATGGTGCTGTTGAGCGCCTCGGTTTGTGGCCTGTCTAAGCTGCTCGGTATTTGTGAGGAATATGCTCTCAGTCATGGCCTGCTCTATAACACCAAGAAAAGTGAGTGTATGGTTTTTCGAGCTAGGGGCAAGTGTCCGGATAGTATCCCTAGCATTAAATTAAATGGTGAACCGCTAAAAAAGGTTGACACCTTCAAATACCTAGGACATCTGGTGACCTCTGACTTGAGGGACGATATTGACATTGAGCGGGAACGTAGGGCGTTGTCTGTTAGAGCGAACATGATAGCTCGCAGGTTTGCTCGATGCTCGAAGGAAGTCAAAAACACTCTTTTTAGAGCATATTGCACCTGTTTTTATTCGAGCGCCTTGTGGGTTAACTATACTCAAAAACAGTACAGCGCCCTACGAGTCCAATTCAACAATGCTTACAGGGTGTTGTTGGGGCTGCCTCGGTACTGCAGTGCGTCGGGGATGTTCGCCGAGGCTCGCATTGACTGTTTCTATGCAACCATAAGAAAACGATGCACTTCCTTGGTACGCAGGGTCCGCGCCAGCTCCAACACCATCCTGAGGATGATGGCTGAGAGATTTGACTGTCACTACATCAACCATTGTTGCATGGTTAATGTAGTGACTATATGAATATTGACGTTGTATTTTAATTCAATTTATTTATTGTTTTGGATCTTTAATTGGAATAATTTATTATAATTAATTTTATTTTATTTTTTTTGACATGGAAAGGATAGATTGAATTTTAATATGATCAATATCATTGTGTATGTATGTGTGTATTTTGTGTAAATTTGACTGTTATATTATGGGAATCATTTCCTGAAAATAAACGATTATTATTATTATTATTACTTATAAAACATCAGAAGCTAGACTAGCGCACGTCAGTCGAAGCGTAGTCAAAACTTTTCTCACTATCGTCCACTCCTCAGCCACATTCAAGCAATTAATTGTCATTATCTACCTATCATCAAAGAGACTGCCGATCGTGAGGCAATATACCTACTTAGTCGACTGATATATATATAATAAAAATACACGCCATCGATAATTATGATAGAAATAATTTCTCGAAATTTGAAAATCAAAGACAGTCGCAAAAATATGTATTTATCATAGTATATTGCCAGAATTATCAAAATGAGAGCAGTCGTGGCCGAGTGGTAACGGCCCCGACTTACGAGTTGTAGGTCGCGGGTTCAAACCCAGCCTGGCGCATTACTTTGCGTAATTTATTTCATCATCACTGCTCTTAAAACGGTGAAGGAAAACATCGTGAGGAAACCGCCATGTCCTAGAACCAAAAATTAAAAGGCACGTGACATCCACCAACCCGCACTGGGCCCGCGTGGTGGATTACGGCCCGTTCCCTCTCCTAGAGATGAGGCCTGAGTCCCAACAGTAGGAACATTATAAGGCCGACTATGCTATGCTATTATCAATATCATCTGTTTTCAGAGTGATTTTGGTATTTTCTTAACTTTACACCAAAATGTCTACTAAGGATTTGTAATTTGTTTGTACATTAATCTACGGAACCCTAAAAACAGACAGAACTTTCCTCGAAAAAATCGCGCCAAAAACCGCCTGTTCACGATGATCGATCATGAGGACCGCTCATGATCGATCAACGTGATCCTATGATAAAAACTCGTTCTTAAACGATTCACAGCATAACCTGATGACATACATATCCTATTGCGACCTCTGCAGTGATTTTGCAACAATAAGATTAAGTTATTGTTGCTAGAATAAATTGAAACTACGTAAAAAAACTTGTCTGGTCACACTGAGAGCGCCATCATGACATTTGTTATATTGTTTACCATCTCAATTCAGTCTACTAACTGCAGACTAAATTGGGATTCAAGTAATAATAATTAACTATCCAAACGCTTAGTTGACACTTCGCGTGAACCAAGGGCTGGCTTTTACCTTGGTCAGAGATTAAGCATTGCCATACAACGTGGCAATGCCGCCAGCCTTTTGGGCACACTTCCAGTCGACAGCGATGCGGAGGAGTTTTATGACGCCATATTTTAGTTAGGAGTAGCCGTTAATGTATATATATAGTTTTAATTAGTTAAGTGTTTTTGTATATATATAAATATAATATATAGTAAATTCTCAATAAAACAAAAATTCAAAAAGTAATAATAATGCAAATTAATATTTATTTATTGAGCACACAAAATCTGCATATTTCTGTATCGTTAATATTAAAATTATTTCCAATAAAGATAACTATCAAACGGCGTGCAGAAAGCCATTAGAATTGTAATCTGCCAATCATCTAACACTTGAGACTTTTATCAGATAATTTTCGATTAGGTATTTAACTCTTTTAGTGTTCTATCTCATTCTCGCTTTAGATAAATATAAGAGACAAAAGACAGTATGAACATCAATGAACTTAAAACTACCTTGTCCAATAGGTATTTTGTTTTATCTTAATTTAAATTTAAATAAAGAATGTCTGAATGATATATTCTTTTTTATATTTTGAACATTTTTGCATAGATAATAAATTAATTGGCATTTTATGACGTCCTTAGAATTTAAGTGAAGAACAATACAATGAACAGGGGCCTTACTAATGTCAATCGTGCGAACGAGAAAAAGGGATGGAGCTTCACCAAGGGCCTATTACACTACGCGATATTCAGCGCACGATATTCAGACAGTCTTATTTTTTGTTCCGAATAAGACTGGTCTAACCCTTATTACACTACGCGACATCGACTAAGACTGTCTGAATATCGAGTAGTGTAATATGTATAATTATCTCCGTCCCTATATCAGTTCAGTCTGTTTAGGTCACAAAATGAAGCACGTTGTAGGGCTCGACGTAGCTGTCATAATGTATCTACATTTTTTGTTGAAAGATTGGTCAAAAAAAAAAACTTGTCAGTAATACATATAATTAACGAAAAGATGTATGAATGATACGTTTAATGTTACCTACTAATTGGCGCTAGATATTTAGGTAATAATTCTCCTTTACAAGAATGTTGTTGCCAATATATCAACTTTAAAAAAAAAAAACGTTCAAACACAATAACGTGAGTGCGTTCACTAAACAAAAAAAAAAAGCTTAACGTCTGAAAGGCGGTCGCTCGTACCGGTAGACTAGAAGCCTTGGGTCGGCTACAAGTGGTTGGGAAGAGAGATGATGGTTAAAATTCGTAACGTAACTTGGTCCCGCCAAGAAAACACACACCAAACTAGAGCAACATTTACGCATGTATGTATGCCTGTATTATAACCATATTTGGTTTCCTTATCGTATTTGTGGATTTTTTAAGATAAGGGTATTTAAGTGTGCTCAGAAAACCGGGTAACTTACATTGGATCTTAGGTAATGTCCTAGTAGTTCAGTAGGTTATTTATTTTTTTAAATAAAATAATCTTTAATTCTAATAGTGACATCCAATATTCACACATCCAACAATTAAGAAAAAAAAAATCTTTTTGAAGTGTCAGGTGAGAATCGTCAGTAACTCTCAAATAAATATGAATAAATATGTGATGTTATGAGTCGCAGTCAACTATCTTAATTCTCTGTTCAGGTAACAGCCTAATCTGATAACTAAATTAGAACCCTGAATGATATTCTATACCTTATACCGATATGATATACTATTATGTGTGTAATTCAATTCTTCACCTGTGCAATCTTAATTCTTTAGCTATTGGGCATCGAATTGCGTATTCACTCTATAATCCTAAAATCTGTTTATAATTCGTGTGATTTATTAACATATTTTTCAGCGATGAATTGTCACTTGTCACACACGCTATAAACAAAGCACACGTGATTTGGAACGTTTTTGACATTCAAAAATTTAAACTTTAGTATTTTCGTTAAATATAGATAAAAATCGACAACTTATCATGTAATAAACTAGATTCACCAGTTTTACAACTTGCGAGATTTAAATGTCTCGTAAAATTATTCATAATGTTATGTATTTGGCTGTTCGTACGTCTTCCTTCGCAAGGTCGTTGCTATAATTTGAATTAAGAATTTACTTTAATACTTTTTTGTTTGACTTTTTGTTATCTGTTTAACTTTGCCATCCCACAGATTATGTAAATGTTACGTTCGTTAGCAAACAATAAAATTAAGTACAATATGGAATTATTTAAAATGTTTTCTGAATTAGCTAAAATTGACTAATTAGCATTTTCGCTCAGTAAGAAGATATCTGATTCTTGATTTTAATAACCTGTTGTAAATAAAATAGTGTTGGCGAAATTCCGCAAAATGGAATTAATTATTAGGTATCTATTTCTGTCGTCACCTGTGAAACCGCAAGTCGGTAAGTTTTTACGTAGTATGGGACGCCCCTAGGCCCTAAGTAGATTCGAGGTGGAGTCATGACGGACGAGATATAAACTTGAAGGATATTTGTAGGAGGAAAATCAAGCTTTGTCGTGCAACCATCCATAATAGCAGGCAGAAAAAAAAAACTCGAACAATCCCACAGCCATGGCTGGTGTTCGAAATTTGAAACTATGGCAACTGAAGGAAAACGAATCGGTTTTAGTCAGTAAGAACTGAAACTCCCTCTCGCTCCTCTTAGAGCGGGCAAAGTTATTTGAAGATTTTACCAGCTTAGGAAGAAAAGTCATTACAATTTTACAATCAATATTTTTTTACTAAGTACACATTTTATCTTGCACCACAGATTAAAACAAGAACACAGGGACAGTATACAAGTCTTATCTAAAGAATTTTAATACGCAACGCGGTACGCTAAATACCTATAATAGTGAGTTGTAATCCGACTGCGTAGGTAAGTACTTACATACTATTTGTAGGTACATGAGTTTTTGCTTGATGATTTTGCGGTGGGAAATAATTTTTTAGTGTGTCGTATAGACTTCCATGCGACCAACAAAATTTAGGATAAAAACCTCATCTACCTAACCTTTTCCCAATTAGCTTTTTTTTATAAATAAATTAAAAATATAAAGCATAAATGCTTTATATTTTTTTCATGCAACTAATAGCACCCATACAACAATCACAAAAAGAACACACACACACATAAGCAAATACATATTACACTATCGGACATAGTTAGCAACATGTCTGCTACAGCAATGTCCGATATAAGGGCAATCAAATCTGCCAGCAATCATCGCCAGAACTGTATTGGAGCTGCCCCGCACCCTGCGCACCAAGGACGCGTACCGCTTGCGCATGGTGGTGTGAAAACAGTCGGCGCGCGCTTCCGCAAACATGCCCGAGGCACTACAGAAATAATATATAATATATTTATAGGTGAGGATATCATCCAATGACTTCTCTTGCACTAAGGCTGAACGCGACGGTGTATCAGACGTTTACTTGATTAAAACCTCCTCCTATGTCACTTCTTTGCCATGCGTTTCCTACTCCTCGGTTTTCCTTTTCGGAAGCCAACCCACAGTCCCAAATTTCGGCTTCAGCCCTAGTGGGCCCTACGGTTTTGTTGACATCTCTTTAAGGCTTCCCAACTAGCTTGGGACTGGCTTCCAGTCTAACCGGATGCTGTTGAATATCCGTGTTTTAAAGCGACTGCCTATCAGACCTCCACAATCCGGTTACTGGGCAAAAAGCGACTCCTTGGATAGACTGATGCTCAATCATACTGGCATGGCGTACTGACAAAGATCTACAGATGACAACCGGGACCAACGGCTTTACGTGCTTTCCAAAGCAAGGAGTGTCAGAAAGAACATGTGAATTTGAAAAACTCACATTGGCACTTGTCCAAATCAAGTATGAGATGCGGGAGCCTTAATCACTGGGCCATCACAATGCTTTAGGATAAATCATTTTAGGATATTTTTTTAGGATAAATGGATTAATTTGGTCCTGTTCTGTTGTTAGTATGGATATGTCGTGGCCAGATCATAGAAATTGATCACTTCATGATATGGCCAACTAAAACTGGCCAGATCGTATAAATGTTAACATTTGATGATATGTCAATCCTCGTTTGGCCAAATCATTGATGTATGATTTCAATGATAATAACTGGTCTAAACAAAATAGGCCAAACGAAGATTGAAATATCAACAAACTCTAACGTTTAAACCGATCTGGCTACGACAGATACATTTTTAGAATATTTTTTTAGAAATTAAAAAAAATACTTATTGATGGGAAATCATTAAATATAGCATCAACTCCTACTTTGGGTGGAGCGAGAGGTAGTGTCAGACTTTTATTAACTAATCCACCCGTGTCCCTTAAATTAACTCTTTCGAGCAATCCCGGCAGTCCAAGGCTTGCATAGGTAGAAGCGTTACTTAAATCTCTGCTAGCCAAAATTTGAGATAAAGAAGGCATTAACGATCATCATTATAAAGTTATGACCACCTTAATGATGCATTCGACAAAACTGAAAGAACAATCACTTAGCAAGCGCCCATAGCGGAGACATACCCTTGAGTTTAATAGCAGTTTTGTAAGTAATGGCTAACAAGTACTAGTCTGCCTACGCATTGTATTGTTAAGGCTTTTTCCTTTACGTAGCCAGTGGAATTTAATCCCCACTCGAGCGTGAATGTTTACATGTATTTAGTACAGTTTGCTGATAGTCCCTAGCTTACATTTAGATTGGTGAAACTTGATTTTGGGGCACTTGTTCTTTGCGTGTTGAAATCTATGCATAATATTATGAAGCTGAAGAGTTGGTTAATTGAACGCGCTGATAACTGTAATCCCGTCCGATTATAATTTAGGCGTCCTCAAGGCTAGAGTGAATAGGCTTTTAATAAACAAGTGCGCTTCACCATCAACGATTGCATCACTACTTACCATCAGGTGGGATCGTAGTCAAGTCATCACACTACGGCGGGTGAAACCGCAGAAGACAGCCAGTACCGAAACAAAATGATTGCTTGTAGGATGTTTGAGAGTATTGAGATCTGAATCTCTCTCTAATGCCAAAAAATGATTTTGGACATCAAGACATTCCAAGTTTTTGTCATGGTCGTCTAAAAAGGGTCGAGTCGAATCGGGTCTATGATTGTTCGCCTAACCCCTTTCTTTCAGAGTATTACGAGAAATAACAAGCTGTGCTTTTATACGTAATTCTATACTCCATTTTAACGATTGGAAATACTAGGATAATTTACCTCAACTTCGAATAAAAAGAAGAATATAAGAAGTCGATTAATAGATAGTACAGTTATAGATTGAAAGCCAAAGATACTTCGCTTGAATGCGTGTTGCGTGTATAGCCAAGTATGGCGGGAAAGATTTAGCTTAGTAGGTCACCGGAGGGCTTCTGTAGTCACAAGCGTGTTATCAGAAAGTCTTAAGTGTGTACAAGGTTAGAATGAGCAGAAATCTTAATTAGGTTGTGTAGATATAGCATTAACACAACCATTAGGCAGACAAGAGTTAGTACTTAGGTGTGGGTAGTTGAGAAATCTATTCAAGGTAAATCGAGCTTCATTGAAAAGGTTGGTTTTGAAAGCGCGTTGTCGAATTAGGCTGAGATATAACGTTAATTATATATATACGAAGATGCTATAAACAGTGATGAAGAAACGAACCTATTAAAGGCTTAATTTATAGTTTAATTGTGGCATATAAGAAGCTATTTTTGCTTAACTTGGTTTAAAAGAGGTGCCATAATGAGAATTTCTAGTTTCGAGGAAAGAGATACTGCAATTTCTCATTAATGATGGACCAAACGCTTCCTAATGGCGTTGAGCGCACGACTTTAAGAATACTAAGTCGAAACAGATCCAAATGCAAACGCTTAAGGAGAATCCTAACAAATCCGAAGCACCAAAGACTTCAAATATCTATTTATCTTTTCTAAGTAGCCCTACGTGAGATAGGTGTGTTTTGTTTATAATGATGATGTTCTTCTTAGACAATTACGGTTACAATGACGTCTGCGATTTGACTCAGACCCTTGTGATTAAATTTTCAATCAACAATGATTGTAGATAGACCAATTGGCCCGAAGATATGGTAATGCTGATGAAAACAATAGCATAATATAACGACTGTATTCTTTGATGTAATGTGTCATGTTCTTGTACCTTTCTATGTAGAACACCCATATTTCTTCAGTAAGCAGAGATCTTCTCATTCCATCCATCACGATCGGTCACCGCCATTTTTGTATTCACTCCTTCTCTACTACTCGTAATATGATTTAAAAGAGTGTCCATGGAGTTTCTTGCGCTTTCTTCTCCATAGAGATCTACGCTTTGGAACGTGCAATTTAGCTTAATTTTTTTTTTTTTACTTATCTACATTTTGACAATTCAAAAGTCCCTGTAATTGGTCTATTGAAAATAAACGTTTCTGACTTCTATCCTTATCATCTGCTATACAATTGGTTACTTGTGTCTGTGTTTAGTTTTGTAAAATATATTACACTAAACAACAAATATCACCAATATAAATAAATCTTTTTCTTAATTTGTAATTAAGAAAAAGATTTGATGTAATTTTTTTATAATTTGTACAAATTATGAATAAAATTTAGTCAATACAATTCATTCCTCATTTCTTTGGTTTTTGTTTAATTTTCTACAAAGACTGAAGTTACTGCTTCATTAAAGAAATATTAAAAAACGTTAGATACCTGTTTAACCTTCAAAAAGGTGCTTTTCGAAGGTTGCTTCAGAGTCTATGAATGAGCTTCGTTTCGATAGGCCAATCATGGCAAAGGATCTCAGACTGCTATTTCACAAAAAATGTCGTCGTATTCGGAATTCAGCTCACATGATATGACAAAGAGTGTATTCATGAGAACTTGTGGAACGTGCATGTGGAGACATAGTTTTAACGCTCCTAAATAATGGTACAGCACAAATATTGTTAAAAAAAACCGGCCAAGTGCGAGTTGAACTCGCGTACGAAGTTGTTTGTTGAATGGGAGCCCCCCTAAAATATTAATTTTATTGTTTTTAGTATTTATTGTTATAGCAGCAATATACAATACATCATCTATGAAAATCCCCCAAACAGTCGAGGACGGGCACCATCAGTTGGGATGTAGGGCCTAATGTCTTTGCAGCCACGGCTTATTTAGTTGTGTTTGAACGTGGACGTCATTCTACATAGTTCTCACACAGATTTTTATTTTAACAAGAATTACGTAACTAAGATCTACTTTGTAACTATTTTCTGATTTAAGAGTGTACGTAAAGTTTCCTGCCCATTAATTTCCATAGAATCTGCGCTCTGGAATATGGAGCTATCTTCGACTTTTCGATGGACCAATTCCTTAATAATTTAAGTTTGCTAAAATGCTATAAGTTAGAATTGTACGAGTATTCTGATACGAAAGAGTCGGTTTGCCCATACATTGTGAAAGTGACATTATAATTTACTGAAAACTTAAATTCGAAATGACGGTTGTATCGCTCAGCCAGTCCTGGCTCCACCAGACATATTATATTTAGTATTCAAAGTTATGCCATCTGAGTTTCTGATTTACTATACAAGAACTATAGCCGCCTGACCTTTGCCTTAACCTTGCTCTTAGAGAAACCAGATTTGGCTTTATTATTCTGCTTCATTAACCATTCCTACGCTTTTTTACACGAGGATTTAGATTATTTTTATCGATGTGCCGTTTGCTAATGAATGATTAGTCGCCAATTCACTATAATATACTTAAAATAAATATAAAACATAGGTACTTGAACTTCTTTAGGCACTGCACTTATATGCCATTGAAACGAGAAGATTAAGAATCTTCTTAATAAACTAGTGCGCCTGACCAAAAATGATTGCATCTCCGCTTACCATCAGGTGGGATCGCAGTCAAGCACTGGTTTATACCATTAAAAAAAAAAAGAAAAATAACTATCGAAAAACGATTAGCGACCTACTGCACATTTTCACACCAAAAACTTCAGCAACAAATTACTAAAAAGGTCAAAACAGCAAATCCGACGATCAGCGCTAAATCCGCTACCTGCAGCGCTGATTGATGCGCGGCGCTGTCGTTAGCATGTGAAAATCGTGAAAGTGCTTACTTCGCTGACATGTGATATGCGCTGTGCATCATAGACAAGGTAGAAGTTCTATGCGCATCGATAATGGCTATTGTTGCTGCTAATTAGTGAGTTTATTACCAATGAAAGTTTCTTTTATAAGGAAATTGCTTCTTTATGTAAAAATAATCTAGATTTATGATGGTTTTAAAGGTACTTGGCGAATAATGTCTCATAAAAAATTGAACATCCATTTTGGTAATCTAAGATTATGTAGGATGTCATATTGTGTAATTATTTTATGGATACCTACTGTCATAGAAATTCATTAGGTAGGTAATTCTAAGAATTTTTATTTGAAATCGTAAAGTTCCTCAAAACCGCAGAATTCTTAGAATACCGGTACAAAAGTCGTGGTTAAGATTAGGATATGATTTTTTTATTTGCTCCGTAAAGACAAATAGGTAGGTAAGTAGGTACATAAATAATTCATTGAACAAAACAAAACGTTGCCCTTAGGAGAACGAAGCTATTTTTTTACTATAAGATACTACATGAGTACCTACCTACCTACTTATTTTTTATTGACCTGTCTCAATTGCAGATTCAGATTCATTTTGCATTAGGTAAGTAATGGATTCATTTGACCTTTGAGATCTAGGTACCTATACCTACCTATTACTTAGATATTCAGAATCACGAGTCTCTAACTTATTTACATACCTACCATATTGATTGCTTTTTGTTTTTGTCCGTAAGTAAATACCTACCTATCGAACTTGTACTCGTATTGATGATTCCAAAATTCAACCAACCGCTATTCGCTCACATTTTGATGGTTCAAAATGTGAGCAAAATACTTCTTGATCAATATACCTACCTTTAACCAGTTCTCATGGTCGATTACACCTGTCACAACACTCACTATTGAAGCCTATTCGAATGTTAATCATTTTAAAAATATGACACTCAAAAACATGTACATTTTCGAATAAAATTTTGCTATGTGCCCATAAAAGGTATTATTTCAAACCAGTTTGTAACCAGCTTCTTGTCGGAATATTTCGCAATTAAGTCACGTTAAGCATTAAACTCAGTCATACATATTCAATGAACGTTTAACAGCAACTTGAGAACTGTTTGAACGGATTTGCGATTACAATTTCGTTTATTTTTGCATGTTCAAGTTTTTGTTCACCATCTTGATCATAATAAACTTGTTTTTGTTTTCAAATACACACTACTAAAAAAGGCAAAGGTCGTTACATTATTATTCCAAGTTTAATACGTGGGCCGTCGACTCATCACTTTACCCGACAAGCGGTTTACGTAAAAAAAAAAACTTAAATAACTCACGTACCTTTTCGAGATTTCCAGTACAGTTTCCGTAGGTAGTAAGCAGCTGCTACCAAGAGGAGTGCAGCAATAAAAGCACCGATGGCTGCGCCAGCCACGCTGCCAGCTCCATAGCACGCCGCAGCATCTTGGCCGAAAACACTAGGCACCAGAACGGTCACAAATAAAACCAAATTTAATAGAACACTCATTTTTAATCCACACAAATTTACATCACTGTATATGGCACATAGATGGTTCGGCGACGGACACCGATCACATTCCTAAAATTTGAATTATTCGAATCCGGAATGCGTTGTAAAACTTTTTTTTTGCGCAACGATAACGACGTGCGCCGCGTCAGCCTGCGCGGTCGACTGTGGCGGTTCGTTCTCTTTCGTAGTAGATCGGTCGTTTCGGTTGTGAAAAGGCTGTGATTGTGGGACAGAGAGCGTGTGTGGAGAACGTGTTTTGACAGCCGGCGGGTGTGCGTTACAGTGGAGGGTACCTCTCTAAGTTTAAGCTAAGCTAAGTTTTCACTTGAAGTTTTCATCCTCCTCGGTATTTCTTCTAAACCCATGATAAAGACTGAGGTTCCTGTTCTGGGAATTCGAGAAACGTTTTGATGTATTTCACATGTATTATTCAGTGTAAGTAGGTAACTATTGTAGGCCCCCAAGCGGCGCCCGCGGCGCGAGCGGTAGAAATCGATGTAACTAAAAACTACCAAAAAAGTCAAAGCTACTTATTACGTTGAATATTATTGTATGTGTACCCAAGAAAAACAATGAATATTTATCGTTAAATTATCAAACGTAATAGACATAATTTGGGGAGTCTACAGTTCATTGCTTGTATCTTGATTTCTGAAACCCCACAATGCAAACGCGAAATACACATTAATTTAAGCAAAAAATCATCTAAAAACTACCATTGGAATAAACACTAATTTTATTTTTTGTTAATCATTAGTTTATTATTTGGTTATTATTAAGTATTTATTTTTGTAATATTTTTTTTCCTGTATATTTTATGTAAACTGTGTTTTCAATTGCTCTAATTGATTTTCAACTCTTTTAAATTAAACAAAAACAAATATTACAAAAATCCCACCTGGTCCCGCCACTGAAACACACACACCTGTGAGAAGCAAGCGTAAGCGCAGGTATCACACGCACACTGACAAACTACATTCACACATACACAATCCCTACTATACCTGTATACGTATACCTATGAATGTACGTATTTATTATATTATTCAATGTTGTGCGTAGATTGTTGTGGTCCGAGATGGAGATGTAAGAACGTAATAACCTTTATAAAGGGTCCAGAATCAGTAAGCAGGCACAACAATGACGTCTACTCGTTCTCGGGGACCGACCGCGACCGAGAGTGCCAATGACGTCACAGGAATTACAGTCCATCTTTGGGCTTAGCTAGCTTTTTAGAGACTTAGGGCGGAATTCACCAATAAAACTAATCGCGTTTTAACGTTTGGCTCGCATAATCGCGTTTAGCCGCCGTCACTACTGTCACTTGTCTGTATTTTTCAAGTGACACAGTGACAGCAGCTAAACGCGATTATGCGAGCCAAACGTTAAAACGCGATTAGTTTTATTGGTGAATTCCGCCCTAAAAGAAATAAAAAAATAAGTTTCAAAGAAGAAGAACATAAAGAGAGAGACAGAGAAGCAGAGTATAGAGAGAGAGAGAGGTGAGGAGAGAGAGGAGAGGGAGGGGGAGGGGAGTGTAGAGTATATTTAACATAACTGAAGAACATTTATTCGGAGAAAAAAGGAACCTATAAAAAGGTGATTACGTTCCTACATCTGAGTTCTGATATTATCAAGTTTAATACTGTAAAGAAAATATTTAGATTCAAGGTGTGAAACTAGTGTTTAACATGATGGATATGACGAAATAAATAATTTATATTATTCTATGGGTTATTATATCTCTGAACCCTGGGGTCCTGGAACTTTGGAAGGCGTAAGAGGAGTCGAAACCAATTTGCAGAGGCCTGTTTGACGCTTTGAATGAAATGTGGTATCAACCAGCGATTATCCCTGTCAGCGCTGTGCTAGTGTATCCTTTGACCCCTGAGTTTGTTTCGGTGTTTCTTCTCAGGGTAGTCAGCTAGGAAAGTCAGCAGCTAGGAAACACCGGCCTCATCTAGTACGAAATGACGAAAAAAAAAAAAATTGACGTGTGAAAGTGTTTTTTTAAACCTACTTACAAAATAAATATCATTTATAATTTATCCAAGGAAAACCCCCAGTTGGTGGGAAACTATTGCAACACATGGAACACCAAAACAATAGGGCTATGGTGTTTTTTTTTGGTGGAAAAATCATCTAATGACATATCCCGCTCCTGGGCGTCGTGTCAGACTTTTACTGACTAAAAACCCACTCCTGTTCCTTCTTTGCCTTCGTCCCAGGGCCCCGGGTTTCACTTTTAGGATTCTTAAATGGACTGGTTCTGAAAACTATGTAAAGACTATGGCCCCTGCCTGAACAATGTTTTTAATTTCCATCGATAAAAAGGAAGAGAATTAATAATAATAATTTATTTATTATTAATTTTGTAAATATTGTAAATGGCTAATAAACAAGTCATACGTATATGTGTGAGAATAATAAATATCTTACTAATAAATAATGCTTCGAATCGTAACTCAGAGTAACCAGCCGAGACAAGACATACTAATTTATAGATAAGTATTACTAAAATATTCCAAGTTACCGGTTTTCCAGCATTATTTGTGATTACAAAATCATTTTTTACGACTGCAATCAATTCTGAACTTTATTTTCTAGGTCAGTCGTTTGACTTTTGTATGTAAGCTCAATTATTTTGATAGTAATAGCACAGGTACCTAGTATTGTACTAAGTATTACTTATTCTGTGCTAATTGTAATCGCTGCACTGTGTTCAGCATATTTGTTTTTTTTTATTCTTGATATGTTTTCGCTTGACCGCTATCTCACCTGATGGAAAGCGACGATGCGGTCGACGATGGAACGCGCTTACCTAGAAGTAACCTATACACTCTTGACTTAAAGATTCCCGGGTTGTAGCCATCAGGAAACACAGATTCCGGCAAGGAATTCCACTCCTTAGCTGTACGCAGAATGAATGTGTTCCCAAAACGTTTTGTGCGTATAGGTTGTTGGGTTGTTTTGTTCAATTGTGAAAAGTGAGGTACCTATGTTTACTATACCTAATAAATATTACGTCAGATCAATACTTATTGGAACTACGCTTTCTCTTGGCGATTTTTACAACATAGGTAATAGGTATTGCTTCAAAACTCCGTAGATGTGATGATAAATATTAAGATTTTTTTTACGTTGGAAATCATCAAAGGACTCCCGCTCTAGGAGGGGCAAGAAGGAGTGTCAGACTTTTCCTGTTCAAAACCCACAGTGTTCCTTCAGTTGCCATTTGCGATGGCCACGGTTTCTTTCGATCAATCCGTAGCCCTGGCAAGCATCGGCTCTGACTGGCTCCTTCAAAATAATGAATATCTTTATCTAAAGATGATAAAACAAAAATAAGTAATCAATACTTTTAAATGTGTTCGCAAAAAAATAACTTATTTTTTTCTTATTATAAATAAAGAGATTTAAAGAGATACAATAGAGCGGCTATCAGGAGAAATGTCTTAGAAAAACTGTCATCCTATGTCTCAGTGACGCCATCTAGCTTTGAATAGCAAACACGCGAATTTTGTCAAAATAAATTATATTAATTTAACTATTGCTCGGTAGGTGGCCAGGGGCTTTACCATGATATGTTAAAATTTCAGTCATATGAGCAAAAAAGAGTGATGGAGCTGTACACTTTGTATAGCTCCATCCCTTTAAAAAATCGGTTTAGGTCGTAAAATGGATCACGTTAAAAGTTCGTGGTAGAGTCTCAGTGTGAGCCTAGGGAGTGTTAAGCTTTCCAGCAATAGATGGCGTTATCACAAAATCAGCAAATGTTCTAAAACTATTTATGAAAAATATTGAATTCTAATTAATTAATGCGTAAATACCAAGAATATTTACGAAAATAAACCAAAGTTAGGTCCAGTCATTTTACCATAACAAGATTTGCAGTAGCCTAATGCGCAAATCGGCATATTTTCTCAGGAAATAATTTTCTTTTAGTGCATAAAGCGGATACAAACACAACTTGACGTGTAGGGGTGTTATAATAGACTGAGCGACTTATAACCAATAGGTAATAAGTATCGGATTACGATTTTGATCGCAATGTCCGGTCTATTGGTAGTATATGTTTAATGTCTTTGATTATAAATAAGTAGTAATTCACTACTAACGGCCATTGACCTCACAGGCGGATGAAGTTCATGTATTTTAAATTAAGTTTTTTTTTTTGTATTTATATTTTCTTCATTAACACTGATTAGAAATCGTGCCTGCCGCCTGTGGAGTATCCATATTTATATGTTTTACCTCATATGTTTCATTCTTAGATCATTACAAAAATAACAATTACAGAAATGCCATTACAATCAACATGAACAGACAATGTAAACGAAGCACAGATTCACAGATGCAACAACAAAACAATTTTATAACTATGCTGCGTTTAGTTGTCGCACGGTGCGCTCCATTCATACTGGCTCGAATGGAATGCGGCGTAAACACACCTTCAATGGGCCGCTCGGCTATTGAATACAATGATATGTCATTGGTCACCATCACAATGGAGTAGGGGAGAAACACCTGAAGCACACCTGTATTTTTTTCCCTACATAGTCCGCCTGTAATGTCCCCATTGCGGATATAAGCCTCCTTTTTATTTGAGGGAATTAAGTAGCTACACAAAGTAAAAGTGAGTAGATTCCTGAATTCTTAGTTTGGTCTTCGTCATGTTATCTATATTATACATACATATATAAAAGGAGAAACTGACTGACTGACACATCAACGCACAGCCGAAAGTACTGGGAGACAGGAGAATTTTCAAAAATTCACCCTTTAAAGGAACGAAACGGGGGTCCAAAGTTTGTATAGAGAAACCTAATTTTACGCGAGCGAAGCCGCTGGCACAGGCTAGTTACTTATATTTGGAGTTTTCTTAATTATAATGTTTTGATATTTATCATAGTAGGTATTTGTTAGTTTATTATTTTATTATTTTAGCATTTACTATGTATTTTAATAATACAACTAGCAACAAGTGTGTGCAAACTTACCACACTCAGTGTGTCGTGATATCCCAGTGGTTAAGGCCTCTTCTGGCAGCTCCACATTAGTGCCGTGAATTCACGCGCGAATTCACGCCATGAATTCACGGCTCAAGTCGTGCCCTCCACATTCACGGGATGCACAAAATCGTTCGTGAAACCCGCCGTGAAATGGACGTAAAAGCTGTTGCTGCAATAACTTTTTTTACTGTGGCAACATATTATTATGACTATTAATACGTCCAAAACAAGAAAGTCATTAGAAAGTGTTGGAAAAAAAGATGGTGGATGACTGAAATACATCGTAACCGATAAAAATATGTTTGCTGGCAGTGTATTTTTTAATTGATTTAGTATATGATTAGATGTGTCTTATTAGGGTTACATAACATAAGTTCGAAAAATATTTGACCGAATTTCATTCCACCTAAAAACTTTTCAACTTTTTTTTTTATTTCGTCGAAGTCACGTCTGCCAACTGTTTCAGTTGACCTATTATCAATTCGATCTATTTCGTTACTCCGACGTTTCATTTCGTCGAAAAACTTTTTACCGATGTTACACTTGGCCGAAATAACCTCCTCAGCTCGCGGGTCGCCCTACCCCTCAGCGCCTACGCGGCTTTGAATTACACTCTAGGGGTAGGGCAAACAAGACTGTGTGAAGTCGGTTTTGCAGCGATTCGTTTCTGTCACAAAACTTTGTAGCACAACTTATTGACTTTTATGTCACTATTTTAATTTAATATTGAAAATGCTACCAAGTAACCAAAATTCCGTAAAATGTTGTTTCGGTGTGGTGAAAATACGGCAAATAAATCATTTGGCATATGAAAATAGTTCAAAAGATGCTTCGGCCAATACCAAAAAGTTGTTTTGAAAATCGGCGAAATGTAGTTCGGTAAAATGAAAAACACATGGATACTTCGATGATCTAAAAATATTTCAAATAATACATATAGCAAAAAAGACGTCGATCAATAGTTTTCGGTAAAATGAAAATCGAACAAAAACATTTCGGAAAAGTGAACGGTTCCCCTATATTAGTTATATTATAAAGTTCATTTCAGACTATATAAAGAGAAGTAGTTATCAGAATTACTGTGGTGGTTATGGTGAATTTAAGAAATTTACTCGTTTGTGTGGTTACTTACTCGATCGGTCCTTGTGGCGTCGCTTGGGGGAGGCCTATGTCCAGCAGTGGACTTCTTTCGGCTGAAATGATGATGATGATGATGACTCGTATGTGAACAGTGGACTTTGAATATTTGCTTCAGAAAGTTTCTCCAATTGTTTATTATACACGTCCGTACGCCTTTGTCAGCCTTTGTAGTGCGGAGTAAACTGGCACGGGGCCATGAATGTGGATGTGTACGCGTGAACGCCGCGCGAAGGGGTGCGAACCCTTTGTCGCGAGATAAAATACTGACTCTGATCGGGGAACAGGCGTGGACGCGCGTGAACCCCTCGAAAACCGTCCACATTCACTTTCACGCCTGTTTACGGAGCTTCACGGCACTAATGTGGACTCGCTATCATGCATAAGCATGTCAGACTTTGACTGACTAAAACCTATGTTCTTTGTGTTGCGTTTTAAATTTCAGGACGAAAGACCATAAGTATATCCTTTTCAGAACCGATCCCATGGCCCTAGCAGGCATTGGCCCTGCTGATAGAGGCGTAACGTGGACCGATTCAGACGTGGGCAAAGGCACATCAAGGCCCTTTTTCTCTCATAAATTCGAAAAATATGGGTACACAAAATGTACTTACATAATCTTCGCTTTTAAAGAATTTTCGCTTGCGCGAGGCTCCTTTGAGTGTGAGGCCGTGGGCGAGGGGCCGTTACACTACTGCCTGCTGGGCCCCTACAGTTTGCTGTCATCTGTAAGAGGCGCGCGTGCAAAACGACGCGCCGTCGACAACTCGGGCTCGGTCTGTTTTTTATATTTCTATGTAGACGACGGACGGAATATTGACTTGCCTATCCATCTTGTTGAGTCACAAGAAGAATTTTACAGCTTTGAACAGTCTCATGAACCAAGGTTGCCGACATAGCACAAAGAATCGCCAAACTTAAGTGGTAATGGGCAGGGCACATTGCTCGCAGAACGGATGGCCGTTGGGGCCAAAAGGTTCTGGAGTGGCGACCGCGTACCAGAAGACGCAGTGTTGGAAGGCCCCCTACAAGGTGGACCGATGACCTGGTGAAGGTTGCGGAAATCCGATGGATGCGAGACGCACAGGACCGTTCTTTGTGGCGACATTTGAGGGAGGCCTATGTCCAGCAGTGGACGTCTATCGGCTGAAATGATGATGATGATGATGATGAACTCTTTGGCCCGTATACAATTTATTTTCATATAAAAGTCCGAATCTGTAGTCTCGCACACTTTTTGTCTATAGGCAAGTTGAGAGATAGGCCTATATACAAAGTACAAAGTTTGAATAAAGTTACATTTCGATAAAAAAAAACCTGGCCAAATGCGAGTCGGGCTTGCGCATGAACGGTTCCGTACCGTCCGTAGCAAAAAAAGTCACGTTTGTTTCTGTGGAAGCGCCACAAAATATTTATTTTATTTTGTTTTTATTAAGTATTGTTGTTATAGCGGCAACAGGAATACATCATCTGAGAAAATTTTAACTGTCTAGCTATCACGGTTCATAAGATACAGTCTAGTGACAGACGGGCGGTGTCTATACACTTTGGGTACGGAACTCTAAAAAGGAATCAATTATCCCAACTATGCAATAAGCCTTCAGATTATTTTGAAATAAATTAGTGATGAAAGTGAGTAAGATGTTATGTGCAAATTAGTTTCTACTACTCGGTCTAGTTAGCATTGAAAGAAATTCTTTTTAATACAAAAAGTATTTATTCCGCATTTAATTTTTCTAATGTTCTTGGGAAGCCAATTCTTACAACGAAACCAGAGACTCAACCAGTCAACTTGAAGCCCTGCCACGAGCTCTTAATACGATTGATCAACAATGATGATTGAGTTATCTAAGATGTATAGCTCCATCCCTATTTCTCGCTCGCACGACTGACAATTTAACAGGTAAGGTAAGGGCCCCTAGTTTTGTATTTACATAAGTTTTTCTCGGTTTCCCGGAAAATGGTAAAAAATTAGTACCTCGGATTGTAACAGTTCCACTTTTCCCAAAAATTGGTTTCGTGCTAAATAGGTACCTACTAAATTAAATTCAACAGGATCGCCCTAAAGCCCTATAAGCCTTCCTCAAAAACCATTACATAGGTAACCTAGCTATATTTACCGATGTAAAAAAAAACACAAATGAAAAAGTTTCACAATATTTTTTTCAATACACTTACTCGAAAACCCGCTCTTATCTCACCGGTTTTAGGCACGCAATGGACTGTTTTCCGCACTAGTGCAGAAAAGCGCGCGTGTTCTCCCCGCCACAATGTTATTATAGGTATCGTATCAGGTTGGTCGCGCGTCGTCCCCCACGAGTCGTCCCTGTCAACATCCGTTTATTCAATTCGTAAATTAGATGTATTGGAAAAAGTCGTTTGATAGACGTACAAATATTTCACTGCAGCCCTCGGCTTCTTATCACACTAGCCTACGGCTCGTGCGAATTTCGCCTTAGTCGCAATGACAGACAGACACTTGTATCAAAATGTACTATACTTCTATTCTATATTCAAAAAGTATGGTTACTATTATTTATATGTAACTAATTATGTAGTTGTAATAAAAAAAGAAAAACAATGTTTTAATTTTATTGAGATAGTCGTTTGCATGCTGAACAAGTGCCTTGGTTCCTTGAAATAATTTTTCATGGCATAGAAAACAAAAACAATAACGAAATGAGTAATCTGCATTGAATAATAGATAAATTAAATATTATTAATGAACTTATATAGATGCACTTGCGCCGTTCCCTCGCGCGGGCGGCCGCCTCCTTTGCTAGCATTATTGCTTCGCAGAAGGAGGCTGCCATTCCTTCTCGCTCCGGACCATGGCCTGTATCAGGGTACCAATGTGTGACGTCCTACGAGGACACGGCGGTGCTCTACCCAAACGGGAGACACCTCTACCGTATGCTCCACCGTATCCGGGCGGTCCACACAATGGTGAGATCCGGGCGTTTCTTCCGCACCAATCCGGTGCAGGAACTTTCCGAACTTACCATGTCTGGTGATAACCTGCGTCATGCAGAAGGTGAGGACGCCGTGTTGTCTTTCCAGCCACTCTTCAAAGAGGGGACTTTCCGCCAAAATTTTGGCGTGCCCAGCACTGGCTTGCGACAATCCATGAGATCCCGCCGGAACTCTGTCCGCCATGTGCGCACTTGTGCACACAAGGAACCCAAAATTAACATCGTTTATTGTCAATAACATATTGTCAAAGACATTCAATATATACTACCAATAGACCGGACATAGCGAACAAAATCATGATCCGATACTTATTCCACGTTGGTCATAAGTCACTCAGTCTAGTATGACACACCTACACGTCAAGTCGTGTTTGTATCCGTTCTATGCACTAAAAGAAAATCATTTTCTAAGAAAATATGCCGAACTACGCATTACGCTATTGTAAATCTTGCTATGGTAAAATGACTGGACCTAACTTCGGTTTATTTTCGTAAATATTTTTGGTATTTACGAAACATTTAATTAGCATTCAATAATTTTTATAAATAGTTCCAGAACATTTTCAGATTTTGTGTTAACGCCATCTATTGCTGAAAAGCTTAACCTTTCCATTATCACACGCCGAGCCTCTACCACAAGCTTATAACGTGATAAATTTTTCGACCTCAATCGGTCTGTTAAAAGGATGGAGCTATATAGGGTGTATAGCTCTATCACTCTCTTTCGCTCGTACGACTAACATTTTAACATTATCATGGTAAGGCCCCTGGCCACCTACCGGGCGATAGTTAAATCATTATAAATTATGACAAATTTAATTCGCTTGTTTGCTATTCCAAGCCAGATGGCGTCACTGAGCCATAGGATGACAGTTTTTCTAAGACATTTTTTCTGATAGCCGCTCTATTGTATCTCTTTAAATCTCTTTGCATATTGTGAAAACTATGCAGTTACCTACTTTATTCTGCTATTGGGGAGCTCGTGGCCAATTAATAGGGTCGGTCTTCAACCTTAGCTAAACAACTTAGTTCCTAGGGTCGGTCCGTGGATGGGTGATCCTCTATTATCTACCTCCGTGTCCCAAAACGCACGTTAATTAATTAAGCATCTCGGTGTTCATTAATTTGTAGAGATTGAATTAAAAAGCTGTTTTTTTATACAAATAGTCACATCAAACTCAAAACATGCAACTCTAAAGTAGATTGGCCATAAATAACTAATATAATATATAGTAGGTTAATCTCTACCTGCCGACGCAAAAACTGCAAAGATTCAAAATACATATTTCATATTTTAAAAATGAAAGAAAAGTGCGTAAATATTTGAAAAATGCCGCTCAGTTGAACGTAGTGCTGTGTCCTTTTGTGACAGAATAGATCATTTTCGTAGTCGAGTTTTAGAAATGGGTAAAACAAAATTGTTAGTAGGTATGTATTATTTTTACAAAAAAAATGCAGGTAGGTATGATGTTAATTTCGGTAGAGTCTATCGAAAGTGCGACCTGTGAAAGTAGGGTCAAATAAAAAAATCTTGATGTGGTATTATTGTCATAGTAGGAGAAAAACATTTTGACACTTCAGTGTTTTTTTATTTACAACAATTATTGTATAATAGTGGTTTACGAACTATACTCTTACCTAGCTTTTGCCCGCAGCTTCGCCCGCGTACATAAAATATACCCTATGTCGCTCAGGTATAAATCAGCTGTCTATTGGTGAAAAATTTTAGCAATTGGACCAGTACTTTCAGAGATTACCTCCTAAAAAAAAACTTTACCTCTTTATAATATTCTGTGTAGATTAACATAACGTCTTTCGTCGCTGTGAAAGCAAGGAATTCTGATTGTTGGAAAAAGTGGAGGAAGGCCTTTGCCCAGCAGTGGGACAATACGAGCTAACTATGATAACTAATAAAATACAATAAAGAGTAAAGATTTTTTTATTGTTACAATCAATTATATTAGTCTGTCAAGAAAGAAAGTGCCGAGAAAATGTCAATAATGCACAAAATGTTAGTTATCCAAATTTATTTTATAGCTTTTTATAATAGCACGAATCGAAGGGCCAGGGTTTCTGGCTCAAAATCTGGTCCTAACCCGATTTTATAAAAATCCTTTAAAAAACCAATAAAATCTACTAATTCGACAAATCTAATAATTCAGTAATTGTTAGTTGTAATTAGCGTAGGGTTTTTAGTTTTATTTTTTTATTTTACTGTAATTAAGGTTATGTGGCAAACAACTAATTCGACTACAGATAATTACTTTCTGCTTGAGTAAAGTAGTTGACAGCCCTATCCAAGCGACATTTTTTGGCATACTCAATTTGACATTTGATTTTCTCGGAAATTATTACCGGCTATATTTATTTTCAATAAATATTACTTTTTAGTCCTACGAATGCTGTGTAAACTTTCATAAATATGGAAAACGATATATTGGACTCATTGAACGACTTGGGGTAAGAATTTGTTTTATAATTTTAGGTTATGACGTCCCCCTTATAAGGCCAATAGAATTAAGTTTATGTTGAAATAATTATTTCTCGGAAAAATTTGCTAGGTATTGATTATGTTTAGTATGAATAATATGTGTAATTTTCTTCGTATTGAGGACTTCTTATTAGCTAAAACGTGGTTTGCCTGAGTCTTCTGTAATAATCAATATGTTAGCTTTTTTAAACTTGTTGCGTTGGTGAAGTATTATTGAGTGCACCATTAGATTACTTACGACTCACGGATATAAAACTTAGCACTGCAATGTTGATGATTATACTAATTGTTTTGATTAATTTCAAGAATATTTTTTGATGCCAGCAAACAACAACATATGTCATTTAAAATTAGAATTGATTTCTTACAATATATTGTAATGAAAGCTTTGTAAAGTCCATCAATGGTAAATAAATTTAATAATTTAAGTACTCGCAATAATTGGAATGGAAAAGCTGGAGCTTTACATTTTTTTTCAAAGTTATGGTGTAAAGTTATGGGTTGGAGTGTAGCCTTAGGGGCGCTATGGCACGGGACTTAGATTTTTTTTTTTTTAGGTTAAAAATATTTTTGGGACTTAGGAAATTTCTCCTTACTTTTCACTTTGAGTATGTTAGGGGCAAACAGAAAATTTTCTGTCCCAAAAAATTTTTTTTTATCTAAAATTTTTTTTTCGTTTTCTACACGGCTCATGGTGCCTATAAGCGTATGGTACAAATACGAAAAAAAAATTTTTTTTCGAAAAAAGTCCCAAAAATCTTTTTAACCAAGAAAAATTTTTTTTTCCTTTTCTTTGCTTCTCATAGCACCCCTAAGGATATACTCCAACTCCTAAAAATCCGCCCCTAAGGCTACCCACTGACCAAGTTATGCAATGCAAGGACATAAATAAAAATAAATCATTTTCTTTATTCAAATTCAACTTGACTCCTACTATAATCATCATCATCCTGCTAAAGTTACTTTTAGCTTCATACAGCTTGTCTCCATGATATAAGTCCTCAAAGACTGATGCAAATGCAACATAAAAGGTTTTAAAAATTATTATGTAAGAAAATAATCAAATTCTGTTATTATGATAAACTTATAAATGCTGTCATATTTTTCTTCTATTGCACAATCTGAATTTTAAATCATCATCTTTCTGCATCTGTCCTATGTTATTGGGGATTGGCACAATTTTTTTTTCCTTAAATTCTGTGCGGTCACGCCACTACTTTTACTTCTTCTCTTTTCTTTTCTGTTTCTTTTAATAACTCTTCACACAATCCATCCATCTGAATTTTTAATGATTCAGAAAAATCATTCATTACACTAAAAGCTCTAGTCCAATTATAAAAAACTTTTTAATGATAAAAAATTACAATATCACTGAGTGCCTTAGTTTTATCTCGAAAAATAAACAGTTTCTGTGGCCATGGGAATAAAGCTCCGCAAAAGAATTAGCTGCCAATCCATATTTCAACAAGTCGCTTAGCAAAAATCTTAAAATTATAGATATGAAGGCCCCCTTACCGATGAGGCGGCCTTCTCAAAAGCCTTGGATGGCGGCGCCAAGTCCCTGGAGTTCACAAAACTTATTCACATACTGGCCGAAGAGCTCAAAAGCCTGTGCAACCTGGAGGAGACCGTTAACATGATGAATGATCCTGATGAGTCCAGTTCATTTCTGTTGGAACTCAGCTCGTTTTTGAAGGAACTCAAGTGTCCATACAAGAAGTTGGTTACAGGTAAGAAGTATACTCTTTAAAGGATATTTTTAGTAGCAACATCTATAGCGCCACAAAATGAATTGTGCATCATGCAATTAGAGTTTTCCGCACAATTTGAACATACAACAGCCCGAAATTGTCTATCGTGCTGTTGCCCAGACCAGACAAAACACGCATCTGGTTGGAGGATCCTCCCCTTTCAACGGAGGTTTGCGGGTCTTTTCTGCATGTTGTATTTTTTTTTTATACTTAATTCCTCTTCAGGCATTGCCATCAGAATACTAGCATGGCATTTTTTTTTTTAAATATCTATCTAGTCTTTCTTCAGTTGCTTTTTGTGTTCTAGGACTGCAATAACGTTTTCGAACAGTCTCATAGTGCCTGTAACCAAACATATGGCTAAAAAACTATATGACTGGCCTGTTGGTCTAGTGGTTTGGTTAGGTTGGCTGATTGCTAAGTTGGAGGTTGTGGGTTCGATTCTCACCCAGGAAAAATGTTTATGTGATGAGCACGATCATTTGTTCTGTGTCTAGGTTTAATTTACCTATATTATGTATGTATTTAAAATATAACTAGATGGCATTGTGTGATATTTGTGGAATATTATATTAAATATATTCTGTGGAATATATTATATTCTGAAAACCAAAATGTCTTTCCAGGTCACATGTCATCCCGTCTGCAAACTAAAGAGGATCGTTTGCTGCTGTTGGACTACTTAATATCAGAGCTGATGGCCGCACGGATGGTGAACATAGACTGCCCCAAAGAGAAGCAGGCTTCTGGGATGGAAATTGTTATGGTATGACATGATACAGGTCTACCTTATAAAGCAGAACTTTTTATGTCATAATATTATTTTGCAAAACAACAGATAGCATAAACTTCATTTCACAGAAAATCGTTTGGTATACACTCTTTTGTCATACATTCAAAACTCATAATTTTGTTAATCAGAATCATCTGAAAGGCATAAATTTCCATAATCCATAATGATAAAAAAGCAGAACCTGATCATCGCAGAAAATTCACATTTAGAATCGTCTTTTGGCATATATTTTATATTGATAGTCATTAGTTGTAGTGGAAGTAATATCAAATCGGTAAATTAAAGTTAATTACAAAACGCTGTTGGTTTATATAGGGTCGACGGAGTCGACTTAGAGTCCGGCTCGCACTTGCTCAGTTTTTTCTACTGTTTCTGAAACAGTTTTGGACAATCCAAAATGTTTTTATTTAACAGAGGCCTACATGAACACTTATAAAACGCCACATGTGCAGAAGCAATCATTGCCAAACAAGCGTGTCTTCAACATAGTCTTTAACCTTGTAATACGCTTTTTGATAAGGCCACGCTTGATATGGGTTTTGACCGTAAATTTGAGGAACACCACCCATAATTGGAGTAAGCTCGTATTGGGAATTGTGTTTGTCTCCTACCTAAACTGAAGCCATGATCATTTTCTCTCCACAGCAAGAGTCACCTACAGCCAAAGACCTGAAAGAGATCTTAATAGCGCTGAAGTTCAACAAACCGCCTCCCAACATCACACCGGAGATGCTGTTCTCCAAGCTAGAGGCTAAGCTCAAGGACACCATATCAAAAGAAGGTACGAGATATAGTGGGGCTATGGGATTTTTTAAACTAGCTACCTCAACCTAATTGGAGCCTATTATAAGACTAGTATCCTTTCATACCAGTACCAGACACTGCTTCAGAAAGCACGTAAAGCCGTTTGGTCCCGGTTGCCAATCGTACATCTTTAACGACTGTTAACTGACTGTTACGACTGTAACAGGTAGTCATACACCAGAAAGTCAAACCATCAGTCTATCCAAGGAGTATTGTGTTGTCCAGAAACTTGTTGAGGTCTGTTAGGCAGTCACTCCCTGTCATACACGGATATTCAGGTAGTGTTGCAACAGAACTCAGCTTCCGCTTCCGCTTCTGCAGAAGTTCCGCAAGCTTTTTCAGAATACAGCCAGGAGCGCGGGGTGGGGGGCGCGTGGAAGACTGGACACATCGTAAGAGACGCGGGGGGGGGGCGTACACAAACGTGTCGCAACGAGTTTCTTTATTATTTTTTTTTTTTGGTTCATTCTGCGCATCATCGCGCCTCTGACGTGATTACGACGTAAACATATAAAAAAAAAAGTTTGCTTTTTCTTCATAGTGTTAACACTTCCGCTTCCGTTTCCGCTTCCGTTAAGACACTTCCGTTGCATCACTATTCAGCAGTATTCGGTTAGACTGGAAGCCTTAGGGTCGGCTAGTTGGGAGGGAGGGGCTAGGGAGGTGAGATGACGAATATCAAACTAAGCTTTAGAGAATTTTAAGTAGTAGTTCCAAATTTTAGTCTTAAAGGAAATTTGACTTAGATTTTTTGACGTCAACAAATTCGATAAACTTGTCGTTTATACCATGTATGTACATCGAAGGACTGGATCAATTTGTCTGCTGCGGTCGTCCCGACCGCTTATAATTTGGATGTCTTCAAGGGTAGAGTGAATAGACTTTTAATAAAATAGAGCACCTCACCATCAACAATTTCATCACTGCTTATCATCAGGAGGGATCTCAGTCAAGCACTAATTGTATAATTAAAATAAAACTTGTTCAATGGACTTTCAATTATATCTTTTTCCCAGGTGACAAGCTAGTAGGCAAGCCGCTATACAACAAAGCACTAACAGAGAAAGATTGGAAGCAGCTGGAGAGTACATTCACAGAGATGTTTGAAGAGTACAGGCTCCGGAGGGAGATGCTTATCACGAGGCTTGAGTGTACTATACAGAGTTTTGAGGTAAGAATAATAATCATTATCATTTCAGCTGAAAGACGTCTTTTGCTGACCATAGATCTCCCCCAAGTGTCACAACAACGTCCGGTTCGTTGCGTTTCGCGTTCAGCTAATTTTCGTAACCTTTACCAGGTCTTTAGTTTACCTTGTGGAAAGCCATCCCATGTTGCCTCTTCCAGTACGCGGTCGCCACTCGTAGCAGTGCAGTATCCATAAACAAACATTAAATGCGAATAAAGGATTTGAATATTTTTGCAAAATATAGCAACAATAGCTGTTGCCAGGACCTTCACCTGTGTGATGGTAGAAATTACTCCCGGGATAAAAATTATCCTAACTACTATTCCAGGACATGCTGTTGGAGCGTGAGAACAAGTAACAAACATACACACTTACAAACTTTCGCCTGTGTGTGTGGTTTGCTATTTAAAGCAACCAAAAATGTTTAATAATATGCTTTTCCCATAAAAAGCACTTTAAAGCTAGAACTACATTAGATCGACGCACACGTGGACCACGCCTGATTTAAACGTAGAACCACGTCGCGTGGCGTGTATCTAGTGTAGCTCTACAAGTCTAGTTTCCTTATAAAATGTATGGAGATTGACGCGCCCAGATCGGCGTGTCTGGCACAAATGTGCGCAGTGTAGGTATAACTAATTATTTTTTATGGAATCTAGACTTGCACAACTACACTTGACACACGCCACGCGACGTCGTTCTACGTACAAATCAGGCGTGTTACACGTGTGCGTCGGTCTAATGTAGTTCTAGCTTTAATCTTACTTCCCATACTGGTCCGAAAAACGCATTTCTTCATCAAAATCTTTATTTGAATTATAGAATTCTTAATAATAATCTTAAATAATCTTTTTTTCCAACAGTGGTCGGACCGCCTAAAGACAAAGAAAGACTTAATCCAATCAACGTACCGTCCTAAACGCGAGAATCTCAAAGTGAAGCCGGAGATCAAGCTGTCCGACTTCCTCGCCGCACGTTCGGCGCTCCTATTGGTCGAGAAGACTTCCAGCGCGGCTGTCAGGAAGAACACTCAGACTGATGTCAACAAAGTTATTATTGGACGGGTTAGTACCAACATAAGGATTTATTCATTCAAATACACTGACCTATACTATATATAAGGTGTTAAAAAATTAACTTTAAGAATTTCGAGGGGACATTGTACTCCTCATTATGAACAACTTTTACTATGGGACCAAACTTGAAATCGCGAAAAAAAAAATCAGCTGTTCCCTACGTTTATGTTCGCATAACTCGTCAAAATGTATGGAGGATATATATAAGGATTCCGTTTTTTCCTTTTCCCTGAAAATAGCCTACAATCTATTCTCGGATTTTCCAAATATATATTTTTTTATTAATTAAAGTCATTCAAGTCGTTTCGGTGGAGTTCGATAACAAAACACTGTAACACGGAATTTTTATTTTTTAGATTTCCTAAAGCCTAGAGAAACGGTGAAAACGTCCATTTGCAGTTGGAATTTTTCAACAATGTAATAGGGTCATAAAAAGCATAAGATGTAGTAAAAATTATGATTTTCCAGGTTCCCGACCGAGGAGGTCGGCCCAACGAGCAACAGCCCCCGCCTCCCGAAATGCCCTCCTGGCAACAGAGAACTGCTGTGAGTATAATTTTTTTTTTCTTACTTTGTAACTCCATTCTATTCCCATTAAACTTTTATATTTAATTTAACCTTGGAAGTTCGCAACTACAGCAGTGTACTCTTTAAATTAAACAATTTTTAATGGGAAATGTATTATACTACGCGTTTTAAATAAGAATAGGATCGACTTAGCGCCATATTATGACGTCGTAGATGTCAAATAGAATCTGTAAGGTAGGGTGAGCTAAACAAAATATTTTTTAATTTTTTATGAATCCTGAATAAAAAAGTTTAATCTGGGGGGCACGGCAGTGCAAAATCGGTCGAGCGGTTCTTCATTTTTCACTTTATTAGGCGGTACGAAGTTCGCCGAGTCAACTAGTTTAATATAATTACTTTTGAGATATATTTTGTTTTCATGATTTGTCATAGACGTCCCTCTTCTTATTTGAAACGCATTGTATACTTTTTTTTTATCCTTCATACTACCTAGTTTTCCCAGAGGTGATAAATATATTATTTAGTAATATAAAAAAAATACATGCATATGTTTACATTTTACAATCACTGTGAACTATGAATCTGTTAAGGTGATTGCTACGGGTTGTTCGTGGCCATTTTCCCGCTAGATGGCGCTGAAGTCAAAATTTTCAGTTTTATTTTGTTTTGAGTGTAATTGAAACAATATTAAGTCATAGAAATAGTACAGCGTAAATCGGACATTCCACTTTATCGAAGTTAGTCAAATTATAGTCTCAAAACCCATCTGATTCGCCATTTTTCGAAATACTAATATCCAACTCTGCTTATAGTATCGTTTACACATACATAGACATGAACGACTACTTTAAAATCTAACAAAATTACCACTAGATGGCGTGCATTTAAAAGTTATAAGCCTGGTTTCTGTAGAAATTATAATTATGTCTAGGGGAGTACCTGTTATGATTATATTATAAAAATAAAAGGCGGTATTTCAGGTGTAAACTATTTAATTGACCTCTAATTTTGTGAATCAAATGAATGTCAAGAATGCATTATAAGACAGTTTTATTTTATTACCTTTTATTACATTATTTAAAATAACATATATTCCAACTAACAATTATTACAAGTAATTATAGAGACATAAATGCTTGATACATGACCATTTACTAAAAAACAATCTTTTTCAAAATTAATTACACACCAGTACAAGACAAACGCAAGAAACTCTATTTCATAAACAAGACAACAAATTTAAAACACAAATTAGAATAAGAGATTGCAACCAAGAAGGTGGAAAAATGTTTGATAATATCTAAGCATCCATAATCACATTTTTATTCTTGTAAAACTTAAACATAACTAACAAATCTGCTAAAGTATTGTTTTAATTGTAAAGGAAATAAAAAAGCAACAAAGTTCTTTTCATTCACTCTTTGTAAACATTGATAATGTAGATTCTAAACATACAATTAAAACAATCATTTGATCCTGAAGTTCTTGTCCGGAAAACCACCACTTAACAGCTGCTGCGAAAGAAAATGACTATACTTAGTATATTTTGTGTGTAAATTTTTATGTGGATGTTGAAGAACAATTTTCTACAAGAAAAAATTCATATAGATTGAAATTTATGGAAATTATGAAATAAATAAAAAAGAGTAATAATTTAGTGTACCTTTCATATCTATACATTTCACATTTTTTTGACCATCTTTCAAACTGATTTCTGGCAGAATACAGTATTTTAAAAAGTCTAATGGCTTTGGCATCATATTGCTGACAAATTCATTATCTCGACAAACTTCTATAACTGTCTAAGGTTCATTGACTGAAATAAAACATTTGAAGTAGCATTTATCCATGTTACTGACACGCATTCGTCCTTGAACCTGAAATAAATTTAATATTATAGTAAAAGTAATTATCATGCTAAAATATAGTGAACATGCAATAGAATTATAAATTTTATTAATTCTGCTAACCATTCTTCACACCATATTCTCAATTGTAGTTCATCAATATCAATTGGATCACTCGGTTCAGGTCCATAATTCTTGTCTGGTTTGTGTTTTTTTCTCTTCGAACAAAAAATTGTTTGAGTGTTGAAAAATCTTATCGTATTCTGCTCTGTTCCTTTCGCTCTATGTATTTTTTTAAATGTGTTCCTGGACTCTGTGTGGTCTGCTTTTTCCATGCAGTCTTATACCATTTGTGTCCAGTAGCAAGCGATAGCCCTGAAAATAAAATATAATTTTACTAGAAAATATGAAAAAAATAGATAGAAATTATATCTATGTTATGTACAATATAAGTATAAGGAAACAGTACTGATAAACATAACATTTCTTTTTGGTTCCAACTTCTGTTTGTTCTAATAGAAAAGTAAATGTTTATAGTATTTACCTGCCACATGAACACGTTGGTACGATCCCCCTTTACCTAGATTAATTCGTTTTCCTCAGCTGATTTTATTTATTACGCTCATAAAGTTTTCTGCCACATTTGTCGTCTCATTTGACAAAAGGCCTGCCTTCAAGGCAATTTTTTCATTGGTGGCATAAATCAGTGCCCACACTTCTGGAGCATCCTTTTTTTAGATCTTCTACGAAGTTTCCTTCCTTGTTTTCAGTTCCATTGACATTGCAATAATAGTCCTTGCAGTTCAGTCACCATATAATCGTTTGAATGCGCTTTTCACTCTTTTTGTCAATTTACGGACGCCTGAATATTCGTGGCGTTTGGTACGCTATCTTTCTCGCAGCATCAGACAGTAGGAACCAAGATGTAAACCTAAACTGAAATACACAAAAACAAATGATATACAAGACAATATGTTAGGTACTTTTATAAATTCGGAATTCGTTCGAAATGCAATCTCATGTCATGCAAAGTAATGTCCGTAGATAATACAGAATATTACAAATATTGACGTTCCAAATTACGTTCAAAATTAAATTCGCATTTTGAGAAAATTATAGCAGTAAAATTTTACTTACCCAAATAATTTTGATATAATATTGATTGACAATTAAGAAAATAATATCTAGTGGGGATAAATCCCTGCAGAACAACCATAAATAATAAATCATAATCCATAATTATATGTAACGCAATGCACATTATGACGCGATATAGTTTTACTTGGTACATACCAAGTAAAACTAATGTTTGTTTGTCCATCGATAACTATTTGTATTACTAATCTGAAAAAAGAATATGACAGGAAATATATATATTTAAAGCGACTTATAAATTTGATTTACATATGATAGATAATATATTATAAAGTAAAAAAAAAAAATATTTACTTGATATTAATTAAGTATAACTTAACGAATCAGTTAATAATATCGATTGGTGATTTCTATGAGAAGATTTTAGTTTGTAATAAATAGCCAGCTAAACTCACGGGCCGACTTGCTAATACCACTGAAAGATTGGTACCTACTTTTATTTTAAAATAAAATTGCGTCTATGCAACTTTTACTACAATACATTGCTATAATTACATTAAATTGGAATGAAATACATACAAGAAATATTTGTTCGAATCTATGAAAATGCATAAAATTCAAAACATACAAGAAATTCCGCGCGTAAAACCTATCACTGCACAAGCTAGCCTAGAGCTTCAAAATGTATTTTATTACAAGTCAACCGAATTATCGAATCGAACGAAGTTTGGCAACGGTTTTTCTTAGAAACATTACGGGTCAAAGGGTCAAGTAGGAAGGAACTAGGAAGTACGGCAACGTCGCGTTTTGTTTCTCGTAGGTTTCGTTTGACGAAATTGTTGCTAGTAACAATAATAATAACTAACGCTAACAATATTTGACAACAACAATGTTTTATGTTTTCGTTTATGATAGTTAGTTTTACGTTATTATAATGCTTTTTTTAATGGAAACCATTATTATAAATTTAGTAAAGATTTTTCAAATTTACAATATCGGTTGCACGCCATCTAACGTTAAGTATTATAATCTATCGCATTCATGGCGGCAAGCTTGGTTGTCAAATCGCACTCACACTAGTAAACAAAATGTCTAATTTTGCCCGGTTTTCTAGACTGTTTTACTCAATATATAAAGCAAATTATTTACCAAAAAGGTGCACGCGGAACTATTTCATTGTAGAAAAGTGATAAAGTGATTCGTTTTGAGCAAAAAGTGTCTATGTACGGAGTATATCCCGAACGAAAAATGTATGAACAGGCCAGCGGAACATTCACCTTAACCATAATAATTTGACAGGGTGGCGGCGGAGGCCGAGGCGGTGGCCGCGGGGGTGGCGGCGGCGGCGGCGGGTTCAACAACTCCAACAACAGTTCATTCAACAACTCCAACAGTTCCTTCAACAACTCTAACGACGCGAGAGGAGGCGGAGGACACGAAAGAGGCGGTGGAAGAGGGGGACGGGGTGGCAGAGGGGGGCGAGTGCAGGGGGCGTATAGCCAGGGGGGCGGAGATCATGGGAGGGGAAGCGACAATAATAGGGGTGGAGACCAGGGCAGGTAAGCAACAACTCTAGCAGTCCCAAAAATGTAGCGTGAAGTGAGAATCATGGCTGGAGCGGGAATCATAGCTGGGGCGGGAATCATTGCTGGGGCGAGAATCATAGCTGGGGCGGGAATCGTAGCTGGGGCGAGAATCATAGCTGGGGCGGGTATTATAGCTGGGGCGAGAATCATAGCTGGGGCGGGAATCGTAGCTGGGGCGAGAATCATAGCTGGGGCGGGTATCATAGCTTGGGCGAGAATCATAGCTGGGGCGGGAATCGTAGCTGGGGCGAGAATCATAGCTGGGGCGGGTATCATAGCTGGGGCGAGAATCATAGCTGGGGCGGGAATCGTAGCTGGGGCGAGAATCATAGCTGGGGCGGGTATCATAGCTGGGGCGAGAATCATAGCTGGGGCGGGAATCGTAGCTGGGGCGAGAATCATAGCTGGGGCGGGTATCATAGCTGGGGTGGGTATCATAGCTGGGGCGAGAATCATAGCTGGGGCGAAAATCATAGCTGGGGCGAGAATCATAGCTGGGGCGGATATCACAACTGGGTCGGGTGTCATAACTGGGGCGGGTGTCAAAACTGGGGTGGGTGTCATAACTGGGGCTGGTATCATTGCTGCAATGGGTAGTATAGAAGGAGTGGGATCATGACAGTTAATGAACAACTCTAACAATGTCTTCGACGACTCTAACGCAGGGCAGGGAGGACATGAGAGAGGGGTGGAAGTGGGGAGATGGGGTGGCAGAAGGGGGCAAGTACAGGGCGGGTATAGTCAGGGGGTGAAAATCATGGGAGAGAGAATGATCATACCAGTGATGGGAATCGAAACTGGTAAGAAGTAATTTTAATAGTTATTTCAAGAAAATGAACGCCGTGATGATGACCCAGCACGGTGTAGCTGGGGCGGGTATTATTTCTAGTGCAAGAACCACAGCTGGGGCGGAGATAATAACTGCAGTAGGTATCATATTTATCTCTCGAAATATCGCAATATTGCTGGAAAGAATGGCTCCATTGTTTATATTTCGTATCTTATTAGTAGCGGATTTTATTATTAGTGACTTTAAACCCCGAACAAGAGATTTTGGAGATAGGCGGAACAGAGAGTAAAGTCCCGCAAACCTCCGTTAAAAAGGGAAGATCCTCCGACCAGATGAGTATTGTGTCTGGTAATCGCGCGGAGAACTTTGATTGCGCGATGCAGGATTAGTTCTTATGTGACGCCATAGATGTCGCTACAAGATCAACAAATAGTCAACATCTAAACAAATAATTATTTATTTAAAATTTCGGTAACAATACAGTAACAGCTCACGCCAATGCTGTACTTCCGTATTTTCTATAAATTAATCATAATACCTTATACTTGAAAAAAAAAAATTATAAAAATTATTGCTATAATTTATTTATTGGCTGACACTGGATATTATAGGCATGCATTAAAATATCATGGCACAGTATTAAAATAGGCACCCTGTAACTGCAAATACATATAAAACGAGACGTTTACCGGACCAGCCACCCATTGCTCCTACTTAACCTTACTTATTTTATCGTTATTTTCCAGGCCCCATCAGAACCGAAATTATCAAACTTACGAGGTACCCCCGGGTGGTTACAATAACCAAGGACACCAGCCCTTCAACCAAGGTCACTCCCACGACCAAAACTACAATCAACATGGTCAGAACCAGAGTTATGGGGGGGGATATAATCAGGGGGGTTATGATAGCATGGGGAGCTTCAATCAGGGAGGATATCAGGGTGAGTATCATTCAATATTAGATTGGCCTGTTGGTGTAATTTGTCTATAATATGTATGTATTTAGCAATATTTAAGTAAGTTTATCAGTTGTCTAGTACCCATAACACAAGCTCTGCTTAGCTTGGGACTAGACGGCGCTGTGTGATATTTGTGTGAATATTATTATTATTATGAATATTATTATTATTATAATATTTTTGACGGCACAGTTAGCGAATTGGTTGAGCAATTAGCTGCTGTGCTTTATGAACAGATATTTTTATACCCAATAGCAGGGATGGCGAATCTTTACTGGAGGATGTGCTACTAAATACAAGAAGAAAAAAATAATTAAAAAACACGACTGCCATGTTTTTTTTTTTTACTGGGTGGCAAAATCCCCCGTTCTTGGGCGGAACGGGAGATAGTGTCAGACTTTTACTGACTAAAAACCCACTCCTGTTCCTTCGTTGCCTTCGTCCCAGGGCCCCGGGTTTCGCTTTCACACTACCCGTGGACGACTGCCATGGCAAAAAAAAATACTAAAAAGCAAAAAAGCAAGATGTTTGTTGAACTGTATAAATAAAATGAAAGTAGTCACTCATTCAACGGTACGGACTAAGCGTTTCGCTTCGTCGTTTATACCGCGTACATCGAAGGACTGGAACAATCTGCCTGCTGCGGTCTTTCCGTCCAACTATAATATAGGTATCTTCAAGGCTAGAGTGAATAGGCTCTTAATAAACTAGTGCGCCTGACCATCAATGATTGCATCTCCGCTTACCATCAGGTGGGATCGCAGTCAAGCACTGGTTTATATCAATTAAAAAAAAAAAAATTCACTCACTGACCAAACACGAAGTTTCGAAAACTACTTGATCTACAAAACAAAATTTTTCATCGCCGTCGAGGGACCAGTCTGTCTGTCTGAGTTACTTTTTTATATTAAAAAATAGTCCCCCGACTGATGCGCCGCCAAAGAATTTTAACTTAGTCATTTAATGGACAAAAAATAAACTGATGGTTAACTCTTAATTTACAACCCAATATTCGTATATCGTAATGTTTACAGTTTTTTATTATTTATTTAAATACATGAGAAAAGAGTGATAACTGCTATTACATATTACCTGGATGCTAAACATTTTACACTGGCGTGCTCGAATTATTTTGCCGCGTGCCATAGGTTCGCCATCCCTGTCCTATAGGTAGTTGTTCCGGGTCTGAATGTCTTCTGTGTGTGTTTACATATTTGTGAACAAACCCACGATACAGGGTAATTCTCGAGTGGGGCAATACTTTAACTAGACTACTAGACGCGCGGGCGTCCCAAATTTGACCCTTTCCTATTGTTATGCCGTGAAACTTGAACACGTCATATCTTCGATGATATCAACAGTAGCATCAAATAATTAAAACGCATTGCTGCACGAACCTTCTAGAATGGAAGTACGTACCCAGGCCTGGCGAGTTCTAGAAGAGTCCGACATAAAGTACCTACCACTATTATAATTAAATAAGGTTTAGTAGGTAGGTTAGGTACGTAGGTAGATAAGGGAACTTGTACTCCCGTAGTTGATAATAGAGTCGAAATTCGCGTGAAAGGAGAAAGGTACATGTCTGAAAAAAAAAATATCCCGCGATTCGACGACAATTTTCTGGAAACGTCGGTATCGAGGATGTTCCTGGCTTCGCATATAAATAAGAGCTCCCGACTGAAAGTGAGTCGGTTTTTTTTGCGACTGCAAAACGTGTGCGTTCGCTTGGGGTTTAATGAATTAAACGCAGAGTGATTATTGGCTTGGCCAGCGGGTAAGGTTCTATATCATGAAATGCATCCATTTCATGAAAAGGCTGGTCACGTCGTGAAGTGATAAATTCTAAGATCTGGCTACAACGTATATAAAGTCGATTATCGTGGTTTTCTCTACATATTTAGGTCGTTTATTATATAAAAAAAATTGGAGAAGTGTCACTTTGTTCCCAAATGAGTATTATTCAGATTTTAATATATTCATCCCTTTGGCAAAAACGTAGTTTTCTGATGAAAATAATTTTAAATCTCTTCTATATTTCTCTACTAGAGCTAATAAATATTTTAATAAATGCAAACAGATAGATAGATATAACATTTATTTGATGCATACATTAATAGCACTAATAAACAGACAATACACAAAACCACAATAAAATTACAAAACTAAGCGCATAAATTAACAAAATTTAAAAAATTCAAACAATCACAAACATCAATGTTACGATTACCTACATTAAACACATACTCATGGGTAGGTACTTCGTTTTGTGAGACAAACCAAAATAAGAAATACATCTATGACGTGCATATTCTCAATTTAAAAAAAAATGCTGCAAGCTTACTGATTACTCTTCTTCATAGGAGGCGGTGGTGGCGGCGGAGGTGGTGGCTACAAAAAGCCTTACCAAAACAACCAGCAAGGCTACCAACAGCCCCAGGGAGGCTACCAGTCCAACCAGGGAGGCTACCAGTCGCAGGCCGGCTACCAGTCCAGGGGCGGATACCAGAACGAACACGACGACAGGGACCGACGCGGCGGCCGAGGTGGATACAGGGGGAGACGTTGATAGCAATAAAAAAGCCTGTATGTAGCCTGTAATGCCATGATTATTACTAAAACTTTAGTCCCTTCAGCGAAACGCACAACGCAGCGGTAAGCGGTAACGCTAACATAATCATATAAAAAAACTTCAAGAATGGTTTTTTTTTCATCTCAGCATACTGTGCGGACGTTTGCATGAGCGGTGAGAAGAATTGTGTCCGGCACCGCGTACCGCAGCGTTGTACGTTCTGACCAAAAGACTTAGCTTTAGTTCCTAAACAAAGTGACAATCTATCAGCGAAAGCGACTGTCTAGAAGTGAAGATGTCAGCGATTGACTACGTGTTTGCAGAAACAGATCGTTCAAAAGAGTGACTTTGGCCCTGGAATGCAAAGGGCAACTAAAAGAACTCGGCTAGATTTTTGTCAGTAAACGTCTGACACTCCCTCTCGCCCACTCACTCTCAAAAAAAAAAAATTGCATTGGCTAAGTGATTTTTTTTTGTGGCGCTTGAGTGTTGCTTAATCCCATACTTTTTGACAATCGTCATCTTTGATAGAATGTAACTTTCTCTAGGACAGTGGTTCCTAAACTGTGGTCCCTAATAACTGTAAAAAGATGGACCCCGAAAGGCCTGTCAATTACAAACTTAACTACTAAAAAGGAACATTGATGCGAACTTAACCACGCGAGAAACTGTCTCCTTATTCCAAACGCAAAAAGCCAGGTATTTCTAACCTACCTACGGTGTTCGGCTGACCTTTCGAGCGTATTCTCTTAGTAAACTAAACAGTATCATGCGATATGTGACAGGTTACAATTACCCTTTTAACCTTGCGTAGGATTGGTCCAACGAGTGTTTTCATGTCCATTTAGGGCGGAATTCACCAATAAAACTAATCGTGTTTTAACGTTTGGCTCGCATAATCGCGTTTAACCGCTGTCACTAGTGTCACTTGTCTGCATTTTTCTTTTGTTGTATTATTACAAGTGATACTAGTGACAGCGGTTAAACGCGATTATGCGAGCCAAACGTTAAAACGCGATTAGTTTTATTGGTGAATTCGCCCTTAGACAGTCGTCTATTTGCAACAGGGTACTCCATCTCGTTTAGCTCTTCAAAAGTCATAGGTGATAGAAGAGCTGACGAGATGGTGTACTTGGTCGTGGATAGTGATGCAACGAAAGTGTCTTAACGGAAGCGATAACTGAAATAGATCTCAAAAATAAATCTTTGCGGATGCGGAAGCGGAAACCGAAGCGGAAATATTAATACTATGAAGATAAAGCACATTATTTTTTTTAAACAACGAGTTTTACTTCGTAATTACGTCATGAAGCGCGGTGATGCACAGAATGAACCAAAAATATAATAACAAAGAAACTCGTTGCGATACGTTTGTGTCCACAGTAAAAAAAAAACATTGGGAACCACTGTTCTAGAACCTAAAAATGCGGTACTTTAGGATAAAAGAAGATGGTTTTTGCATTGATATGGATTTTGATGTTATGTGAGGTTGTTCTGAGTAGAATTATGGCTAAGAATGTTCATAAAAAAAGTAAAAATAACAAAAAAAAAAACTTCCGCTTATATACAAAGAGATTTCATACAATTAATATGTAGTAAGCTAGATTTTCTTTACTCTTTAGCTTAATTAATTGTAATTTAACTAATTAATATTATACACTATAACTAAAGTGGCAGTGGGCAGGGCACATTGCTCGTAGAACGGATGGTCGACAGGGCCGAAAGGTTCTAGAGTGGCGGCCGCGCACCGGAAACCGTAGCGTTGGAAGGCCTCCCACAAGGTGGACCGACGACCTGGTGAGAGTCGCGGGAGTGCAGTGGATGCGAGACGCAGGTTCGGCCTATGTCCAACAGTGGACGTCTTTCGGCTGAAATGATGATGATGATGAGATTATACACTCGTAAAGAAAAGTGACTGAAGAAAACGATTCCTGGGCCTGCATGATGAATTACAGCCCAAACACTCCTAGAAAGGAGGCCTGACTCCCAGCAGTAGGAATATTTGAGCTGTAAAATGTTATTTTCTTCTGTAACTGTCTCAAAATATATCAATGCAAAAACCATCGCATACATAATATTATATCGCAAGCTTAATCAAAAAGAAACGTAACTCAAAAAAGCGGGTATTTGAAAATTGAACCTTATTAACTGAAATATATGTTTTCAGATTCAAATACCCTTTTTTTATGTTAATCCTAACCTCTTTATGTTAAGCATGCGAATTATGTCTAATACTGTTTCAAGAAAATTTATGTTAAATATATCAAATGGCGAGCGACCTATAGATTGATTAGCAAATACAAATAATGTGTTATTATATAAAGCAGATATTAATATATGTAATAGTTACAGCAGGTTGTAAAATTAGAGAGTGCATTAAAATAAGTGTTTAAATTGTGGTCAAAATAAGAATGGACTTGATTTTTTAAATATTTCATTTAACCCACTTACGTCGGTTTAATCCGACAAATATTTTCGTGTCCATTTCGTCACGGTCGTATGTTTACAACCAAATACTCTCATCTCGTTTAACCCTTCAATTCCCAGTGTCACTTGTATTGTAGGTTATAGAAGAGCTGACAAGATGGGGTATTGGTTTTGAATATACAACCTTGGCGAAATGGACAAAAAAATTATTAGTCGGATTTATCCGACGTAAGCTGTTAAAGTTTTAAATGAGGGTTGTACGTCCGCCCATCTAAATTCTACAGATCGATCTGACTTTTACCAAGTGGTCTGCGCTGGAGCGCTGTTCTGAGCGACTCGAGTGACCGTAAACATAGCTATTAACAATTTCTTGACGACATCATCGACGCCATCTTGCAATAATAGTTGTCATGCTTACATTCGATAATACTGCGACCGACCTGTCAAAATTGACATTTCACTTTATTTTTTTTTGGTATGTTTTTATCGAAATTGAATTGTTTAACTGGTTTAATTCAGCATTAAAGTTTATATTCTTACGGGCGGAATTCACCAATAAAAAGCTAATCGCGTTTTAACGTTTGGCTCGCTTAATCGCGTTTAGCCGCTGTCACTAGTGTCACTTGTAAAAATACAACAAAAGAAAAATACAGACAAGTGACACTAGTGACAGCGGCTAAACGCGATTATGCGAGCCAAACGTTAAAACGCGATTAGTTTTATTGGTGAATTCCGTTCTAAGTCGGAAAAGATTGGCTTTAGTCAACGGTTTGTCTAGATTGGACGTTCTAAGACCTGTCAAAATGCGTTTCGAATATTCATATCGCTATCAACGACATACATGAAATCGACAACTGAATCGGAATGCTGGTTGACACTGTGATCGCTGATACTATATTGTTGTGACTCGGAACACACTTAATTTTATAGCTAAAACATATCAAAATGGTGGATAGTCGGTCCTATTCTTATATTGATCGCATTTGTATTGTGGTGTGTCCTATATGTAACCGGTATCGGTAGAATTTATTATTATAAAGATTAATATCTTAATTGGTTTCTGTAAAGCATAGGATAATAGCGTAATTATGCACATAGAATTTGCAAAAGACAATGAATCTGCAACTTTACCGTCTTTCAGTATCTCTGATCTTCCATTGAAACTTCCACTCTTGTTCGTGATCTTAAAGGATAATTCGGTTGGTTTATATTTTGTATATCACTCACTCAAATGCAAGGCAAAGTATCGAAATAATTGCATTGATACTTATCGTAACAATAACAAAAATATTTTTTTTTTTGGACGTTTAAAGATTTTTTTTTAACATTACCCATGCTATATCATCATCCATGCGTTCGTCCTTAACAGCAGGACGAAAATATGCATCTTTAAGATGAGAGAAAAGCATTGGTAGCTACACTGGCTTTTTTTTATCCTTGATAGGTTCGCGCTTGACCGCTATCTCACCTGATGAAAAGCGACGATGAAGCGCGCTTACATAGAAGTAACCTATTCACTCTTGACTTAAAGATTCCAAGACTAGCCACATTGTATGAATCTGACAGCTGTCACCCGCACCATGCATAGCAATTGTACGCCGCGTTCCGCATTACGATATGAGCGCTGTTAGCGCGTCAACAAACCGCCTGATGTTTACGTTAATTCGGAACGACTGTTGGCGCGCTAACATCAAAAATATCGCAATTCTTAACGCGGGGGTAGTGTATTGTATGCTGTATCTTTTTCGGTTCTGAACTCCAGCCTTTTGAGCCAATGCAAAATTGTTTCTATTGGTTCGTTTTAGACCCGTTTTCGATATTCGTTAGATATCAACATATAATCAAAATCTAGGTTACTTCTAGGTAAGCGCGCTCCATCGTCGATAGCAACGTCGCTTTCCTTCAGGTGGGATAGCGGTCAAGCGCAAACCTATCAAGAATAAAAAAAATTAAACATTTCTGTTTTCAAAATAATATGAATCATCATTATGTTATTTGAATCTTGGATCGTCCTTTGTGATCACGAATTCCCGGCTTAAAAAAAGCTATAGAATGATAATAAAATAATAATAGAACAAAATGAGAATAATATATATTTTGTTTATGCAATAGAAATGTATCAGATGTAAGATTGTAGCTAGTTGTAACTTCGCGAAAAAGTAATGCAATTTAAACTTCATTATCAATTTAATATATCTTTAATTAGTAGTAACTCTTATAAATGTAGTTACCGTACCTACCTATAAACATTTTTAATCTACTATTTCAATATTTTACGTATAATGAGTAAATATTTTAATTTTTCGCGAAGTTATCTGATAAATAGCCTTAAAAATTAAACCGTTGTTATACTAATATACCTCGCCATTATATACTGCTTGAAATCAAGGCATTGGAATGTATAAAAAATGTCCCAAATGGTTTAGTGAAAATTACAAAATCAGATTGCAAATATTTTCTTTGTTTTACAATAAATTGATTATGTTATGTTAATATAAGTGAGGACAGTTTTTTTCTCCGACCATTTTTCGGTTAGTGTGGACAATCTTAACGAAGTCAAAATCTTGTACAGTACGGTCAAAATAATAGGCTACTCTCAACTTGGCGCTCCTAACTATCTTGCTTAAGCCCGGCACCCATTATCAGCATCGGCAAGGAATAGGATCCTTCGGCATCCCTATATAGAAGCGCACACAGTCGGAAACTATGGCTTGGCATACATGAAGTAATGCCGAAGGATCCTTTTCCTTGCCGATGCCGATAATGGGCGCAGGGCCTTACTCGACAAAATACACGATGCCTATTCGACATAATAATTATAATGATTCTTAAAAAGAATTACTGCGCAGCCAATCGTTCTAAATTCGGCCGTACTGAAAATGCGTTCGATTTTATAGCGCACAAGTGTTTGCGCAAACACCTGCTTCTGCTACAGGTGTACTATTTCTTTTACTCTTTTTTTCAAATTCCATGACGACCTAACACGACCGGAGAAATATCAGGTGTAGGAATAACATTTTCACGTGTTTTCCGAAGCACAGGTGTGTCGCAATACCAACTCCCAAACTCCGTGCTGCTATAAAGAAATTTTGAATGGAAAAACCCATTGACACTGGCAGAATCGAACCCAAATCCAGGATCCTACGCTACATCTACAAAAAAAAAAAAAACTGTCCTATTTTATCTCATCTTTTTGTAATTTGCTTATTGTATTAGCAAGCAATAAAATAATGTATGTTTTGGTCTAAGCGTTGGTCATTTGAATATATTTAGGTTTTTTTTTAAATATTGTAATGTTACAGTTTGGTACAAAAATAAATCTTCCTAATGTAATAATGTGAACGTTTTTGGATGTTTTTGTTGTACCATCACACATAATCTATTTAAATATCTAAAAATCAATTTCTGTTCGAAGGTATAGCTAAAACTCAATGGCTTAATTTGAGTAATTTTTTTTTGTCTGCATATAAATAAGTATTAATAAAAAGCCAACGTTGATAATTTTATAGGTTTGGGAACTTAGTACTAGATACAGAACTAATTTCACAGGAGTGAAACCACGAGACAGCTATTATTATTATATAGTCGCTATTATATCCGTATTGTTTCACTGTTGGGCAAAGACCTCCCTTCATTCTTTCCAACGATCAATTCTTATGCCCCGTTTACACGTGGGCCCGACCTCGGCCAATCGCCATTGTTTAAACGGGGTTTCCCCATTTACACAAATGCTAGGAATGGCGATTGGCCAAGGTTGGGCCCACGTGTAAACGCACCATGAAGGAAGCCATCCAGGTCGTCCCGCCATCTCCTTCGTGGTCTGCTGCGGTCGAGTCTGGAGACTATTCCTATGTTTTACGTGCCCACAGCTTGTACATGCGGCAGACATGTCCTCCCTAGTCCCATTTAGGTTATATAGTGACTTGTAAGCTCAATAATACTGACAAAGCGGAACATCGTGTATTGATCTTAAATGTCTGTGTCCGACGGGATCCATAAGCACTTGTTTAACTATTTTTAAGATTTATGTAACTCATGTGATATAGCAATAAATAATTGAATTGAATCTTATAAAGAGTATATTCTTGTACCAAACTGCAATCATGAATGTATTTAGATTTAGGAGTTTTTGTCTCTAATACATTTTCTTTTTCTAAATTCACATTTAATATGTATAATTCGATCTTCGGCACGTTCCATTGTAATGATTTTTGTATTTTTATTTAATTTTATACACGAGGCCTTTAAATTATAGCAATATATATGTAGCATTGACAACTACTAATAAGCAAATATATATTTTATTTATTATAATAATACAGATATCTGTAGTTAATTCTCTGATTTACATCTTTTCTTACTTAAAGAATAAATTATATAAATATTTTATGGTGATTTCATTTGAAAAAAAAAAACCCTTTTACATTTAATGACATTTAATAACTAGCCTCTGCCAGCGGTTTTGCCCTTAATTTATTTCAAGGTAATATACTCCTGGGTTAAAATATATCTTTTTATTTTAAGACAATTTTGTACATTTCCAGGACATGGTCATTCCGTGTGCCGAATTTCATCCAAATCCGTTTAGCCGTTTGAGTGTGAAGTAGTTACAAATATACAAACTTTCGCTTTTATAAGATTAGTGCCATAGAATATAGATATTCTATTCAGTGTTCCTTTTGACTGGGTACGTGTCTATATATACACACATCTAAAAACCCGCCTTGCAGAGATAGAACTACTTATACGAAAGAAAGAAAAAAAAAACATGGGAAATGATGCAATATTAAGACTTATTATTATATTTAGCCTATGCTGTCCCACTGCTGGGCAAGACTTCACTCCATTCCTTCCATTGTTCCCGGCGTTAACAGTTGGTCCAGAGCCAACTCTTACCAATTCCTAAGGAAGTAGGCGTGTGTAACTCTTTACTGAACCGACTCACTTTTCCGAAAGATTGGAACAGCAATAATGTTTTAAATGCATCATTTGGAACAATGCGAACACTGAAACACTCTTTACTTTAAGTGACATGCAGTCTTTTTAAAATTCAAATCAAAACGTAAATTTTAATGAACTGAAGTATAAACATCTGCTTTGAATTATTCTCAAATCAAAAGTCAATTAAATACAACTGTTGGTGTACTTATATGGCGCCACGTAACAGATCACGATTCATAACAGTCAGTGTCTGTGTTTGTATCTTTTGAGCACTTGTTCCAAATGGTCCCTTTGTATGTTGTGAGCCGATGTTCCCATGTTGTTGTTCAAATGTTCCGTTAGTATCTTTTGAGCCTATGTTCCAAATGATACAATCATTGTTTCGGAATATTTCAGTGATTCAGATGCAAACGTTCCAATCGCAAAGAATCTTCCCATCTTCTCGGTCTGCCGCACACCGTCCGTAGTGCGATTTCGGCTCAATTGGCATGCGGCAGACATGTCCAGCCCAGTATGTGTTTTGGAGCGCAGTATAGTGTTTTTTAACAGACTTCAAAAAAAGGAGGTTCTATGTTAGGCTAAAAGAATTTTTTTTAGGTATGTTCACCGATTTCCCGATCAATTGTGGACCGATTTTGAAAATTATTTTTTTGATTGAAATTTATGCTTCCAAGTTGGTCCCATAGAAATATTGTTATGTTCTGATCATGAACTTCGAAAATATGGAACGGAACTCCTCATAGGATTACAGCAGAACTGTCGTAAGAAGTAGAATTGCTTTGTTTATGCGTGTAGTCCATGACTGACTGAAAGAAGAGGGGGAGGGGATATATCATATCGATCTGATGATGAAGCTGGAAGGGTACCGGAACTCTGTAATAAATTAATGTAACCTAACCGTGTTTGGGATTATTAGAATTGTCATGCACTCTGGCTATAAGGTATTTAAGTTTGGCTCGTTTTCAGCGCGGGCCGTGGATCGCTTGTAGGTAGATCACTCTTTTAATAACGGAAAAAGAAAGATAATTCGCCATTTGCAGGCACAATCGCCAAATCTGTGGGTATCCGAGGTCGCGGCCACATGCATTGCAACCTGCCGTATTTTCTTCCGAACGACATTACTGTACTTCTCTAGCCTGCAGCCAAATTACTGTTTATCATTCACTAAAATTAACCAATTTAAGACGAAGTGCAAATATTTAGAATCATTTTACATGCCCATTAAAAATAAAACAATTAAAATCACATTGACTAATAATAACTTTAATTCTATAAAAAATATTTACATTCTCTTACATACATAATTACGTAATTTCCTACACAACATCATAAGGTTCTTGTCACGCTAACTTCATCTTTATACCCGTGTAAATACGATACATATTACAAGTCTTCTGTGCTCCACTTATACGCCTCTTCTTCCTGTGCCTTGCGCTTGCTCTGTTGCTCGAAGTACTTCTTCTCGTAGCCGTTGGAACGGTCGACTCCGTCCCAGCGGTAGCCGGGGCGTATGTTGAAGCGATTTGGCGGAAACTGTCCTTTGTACATTGGTTTTTCTGTTGGTATAAAACATCAAATATGATTATTATATGGACAACTAATATTATAAACAGGTAAATTTTGTAAAAGGTCTTCGGAAGTATTGATCTAATAACGAAAATCTTTAACCAATAAAAAGTTAGAGATGTTTTTGGCGGGATTTTTTCAAATGAAGTTCAGTGGCTATTTTAATTATTCACAAATTGATTCCTAATGGATATTGTTATGTGAAATTTGTGTAGTTTTGTATCTCAAGTGTCTTCGCAGCTGGACAATATGTAGAATCATTGAAAAAGGCGCGATTTCGGTAAAATGGAGCTAAGAATTATTATAGTGTTGTACCACAGCGAAGCTTACCGAGAAGGCTGACCCGATACATTTACTGCCAAAACATTGGAATTTGTTACATTCGTGTTCTAATGGAACTTAAAGTAACTAAAAACTTTTTAAACTTGGCACTAGCTAAATGCACAATCTATGCGAAGCCAAAAACAAAGCTAAAGGAGCTTCGAGTGTCGTAGGTTTGTAGCGACATCTATGACAAGGAACTAAAATTAAGAATCTTGTATCGCGGTATTTCAGAATATAATAGAATAGAAATAATTAAAGTATTTCTATTCGAGACAGACACAGCATAACGGTTACAAAAACAAAGCAAAAAAGAACAAAAGTACAGAATGCTCCGATTCGAATTAGAGTTCTCCGCGCAATTAGAACATATGCCACAGCCCGAAATCTACTATGTGGCCGTTGCCGGACCAGACACAACATCCGTCTGGTCGGTGGATCCTAAAGAAAAAAATACCCACCTTTTTCAGCTGTAATTTGGGTATGACTCTGACCATATTTGACTATCGCAAATGTTATTGGCAGTTTTCGTCATAAGATATCGGATTGAGGCGACACAAAATTTAGAAAACCAAAGGTACTAAGGAAGGCCGACCATAGCCTTTTTTGCACCGATTTAGTAGCGATACAATCACAAAATATGGCGACAAATGGGTCTAATACTTACGGCCACAACCACGATTCTACCTCACTACTATTGCGATACAAAAGCGTTGCAGTGTAGCGACATCTATAGCGTCACAAAAGAACTACGAAATCCTGCATCGAGCAATCACAGTAAAGTTCTCCGCGCGATTTGAACATATACAACAGTCCGAAATCATCTTTGGAGCAGTTGCCCAGATCAGACATAACACTTGTCTGGCGTCGGATGATCCTCCATTTTCAACGGTAGTATGTGAGACTTTACACTCTGTTCCACATACCTATAAAGCAGTATCCTGCCTGTTTGTACCATTGCAACTACCAAGCCGAGACACCTCTCTACCCTCCACATAGGGTGCGTTTCTACTGAAGTGGAGTGGAACGAAGAAGAGCAGTGAAAAGTGGCAACTGAATCGAAGCAAAGTTGTTGTGGGCCACCTCACTAAATACACGTTTTACAACCGTGATTGTCAAGTCTTGGCGAATTGAAACTAATTACTGTAGCGACATCTACGGCTTCACATAAGAACTAATCCTGCATCGCGCAATCAAAGTTTTCCGCGCGATTAGAACATATAGAACAGCCCGAAATCATCTACCGGGCAGTTGCCCACCAGACATAACACCCGTCTGGTTGGAGGATCCTCCCTTTTCAACAGAGGTTTGTGGGACTTTACACTCTGTTCCGTCTACCTCCAAATTACTAACCTGGCCCCAACTCGCCCCTCTCCCTCTTCCTATCTCTCATGTACTGCAACATCGGATCTCCCGCCCTCTCCACCTGTTTCAGATTATCTTCTAGGTCACGATCATCTCTAAGACGAGCCAGAGGTTTAGAAGATTCGTGCAGAAACTCCTGAACGCGAGCCTCTTGGTCTTCAAGCTGTTTTATACTGAAATCAAAGATAAAATATTAGAATTAGGCGAACAATTCTTTAAATTGATACTTTACATGACTATGTCACAGCAAAAAACATATAATTTGGCAAAAAATCCGCCATTTTATTAGGGTTCCATACCCGAAGGATAAAACGGGACCCTATTACTAAGACTTTACTGTCCTTCCGTCCGTCTGTCACCAGGCGTGTCTCATGAACAGTGATAGCTAGACAGTAGAAATTTTCAGGTGTTATATTTCTGTTGCCGCAAAATACTAAAAACAGAATACAATAAATATTTAAGTAGGGCTCCCATACTACAAATGTGCTTTTTTTGCCGTTTTTTGCTACGGACGGTATGGAACTCTTCGTGCGCGAGTTTAACTCGACTTGGCCGGTTTTTTAAATAATATTGACTTACCCAAACTTTTTTTTAATTTACTTTCCCTCTTCTAGAGAGGAGGCCTGAGTCCCAACAGTGGGAAATGATAAGGCCGACTATGCTATGCTATGACTTACCAAATGTCACTTTCACAACTAAGACGCATCTAGTTTAAACGGCAAAAAGTTGTTACAAGAAAAATACATTAAATAAACATAACCCTCCTGACGTATTCGCAAGTCGGGTAAACAATCATTTGAAGTTGTACCCTTTGGAAACATAGACTCTAGTGTCAATGGCTGATTAGTTGACCAAAATATGTGACTTACCCTTTAGTCCATTTCTTGTATTTCTCATCTAATTCCTTCTGTCGTTCAGCCTTTTCTTTTAGCTTTTGTTTTTCCTCTGAAGTTTCTCTTTTGTCTGAAAAAAGAAAATATTCATTAACATTATGTCCACTTAAAAGTTTAAAAAATATACAAGCTTTGGAAGGTACTTACTTTTCCTTGAAACAACTTGAGCATTTCTGCCAGAAACATCATCCGTCATCTTACTGAAAACCTCTTCTTCCCTTCTTCTGAAACTCTCATTTTCCTGTCTCAACTGTCGTGCGTCTTGTAATCCCGCCATTTTGCCTTCTAGCGTCTTCGCCATTTTTTTGTTCGAAGGCGGCGGACTATCGTTACCTCTGTTACTCCTATCTCTTTCTGAAGTCTCCCTTTCTCTGTCCCTCCTAGGAGGCGATTGGTCAGAGTCACTGTTGAATTTTCTTTTGTTATTTTCTGGAGGTTTTCTGCTCTTTCTCGGTGGAGAGACTGATTTGTCCCTCCTATTTTTTCTAGGTGGGGAGAGATCAGAATCTGATGAATATCTGGGTTTGCGAGAATTGTCTTGCCTCGGATTGCTCTGGTATCTCTCATGCCTATCTTTGTGACTCTGCCTTTGAGGAGAGTACCTCTGCTTTTTAGCTGGAGACAAGAACTCTGGTGATTCACCACGCCTCCTACTATCTCCTTTAGATTTTCTTGGAGGCGACACATCTGAATCGTAATTCTTCTTCGATTTTCTTGTTGGAGAATCATAACTTTTCTTCGATTTCCTAGGAGGTGACTGGTCTGAATCATAATTCTTTTTAGATTTTCTTGGTGGAGACGCATCTGAGTCGTCATTTTTGTTTTTACGTGGTGATGAGACTGTTCTTGGGGAATGTTCTGATTTCGAAGGCTGCAATGTAGCAGGGTCTTCAGGGGGAAAATCTCCCCATCGGCTAGGTTTGCGCACCCTTTCCCTAGGTTTTTCTGTTCTAGGAGGTTCATTATTGTCATTTCTTTTGTGTTTTTCTTTTACAGGAGATGTGTCATCACTCCTTCTTGGAGACTTATCACCATTTTTTCTCTTTGGTGATCTGTCACGATTCTTTCTTTTGGAAGGCCTGTCATCACTTTTCTGTTTATTATCACTTCTCCTTTTGGGGGATTTTTCATCTCTTTTAGTACTCTGCCTTTCATCAGGAGACCTATCGTTTCTTCTCTTAGGAGAACTGTCATAATTTTTTCTTTTATCATCAGTTCTATTTTTAGATCTGTCATCCCTTCTTTTAGCAGAATTATCGTTATTTCTTTTTGATCGGTCATCTTTTCTATCATCATTATTATTTTTAGGAGACCTAGCATCCTTCTTTCTGGGAGGGCTAAAGTCGCTATCACTGTCATGTTTTTTAGAAGGTTTGGAAGTATTTGTTGCATTATCGGTTTCCCGTTTCCTTGGTGGAGAGAAATCGGAATCATTTTTTTTTTCATCTTCCGAGTCACTGTACATTTTGCCAAATATAAGTTCATTCTCTTTCTCAGACTGTTTAATATCACTTTTTATTTCTTCGATTTCTAATTTACTGTTGAAGCCATCATCCTGTGAATATAATTTTGGTTATTTTCTACTTCTTGTTTTGTTCTAGTGAACAGCATATAATTCAATTTCCTGAAAGGTGAAATCAGTGTTTTTTTTAATGAAGTTGTTTCGGTATAATATCCTGTTTATGTTGGTCTTGTTTTTATATAAGGTGTTAAAAAATAAACTTTAAGAATTTCGAGGGGACGTTGTACTCCTCATTATGAACAACTTTTACTATGGGAGCAAACCTGAAATAGCGAAAAAAAAATCAGCTGCTCCAAACATTTTGACGAGTTATCGAGTTCTGGAACAGCAGATTTTTTTTTCGCGATTTCAGGTTTGGTCCCATAGTAAAAGTTATTCATAATGAGGAGTAAAATGTCCCTTCGAAATTCTTAAAATTAATTTTTTAACACCTTGTATAAATATGCTGCTATTGGTATCTATATTATAATAATTATTTAGATGAACAAACAGTTTATATATAAGATCAATAGACAAAATATTGTCTTACTTTATGTTTGTGTGAGTGCAGCTGTATTCATCAGTTTATTTCAATCATTAAATTGAATTATTTTTAGTGACTGACTATTTTTACTTATGCCATGCCAGTGATGATAGAATATAATGAGAAAAGAATGTTTTTTGTTGGTATTAACAAAGTTATATTTACTGATTAACTAATTAACAGCCAGTGGAAGTAACAAATTATTACACTGTCACCAAAAGAATGCTTTCCCGTAACCTGTAAGTTAATACAGGTACACAAGAAAACGAATACAAATTAATTCATTAAACCCCAAGTGAACGCCCGTGTTCACTCTCGCATCGTCTTTCTATTGTATCTCTAATTATGGTATTCGAAAGGTTAAATTTGAATCAATAGAATATAAATAGCCAACAGGTGGTATATCATCCAGTAACCCCCCTTCTACAAGGGTGGAGCAACCGGAAATGTGTTTTACTAACTAAAGCACATCTGTGTTCCTTCAGTTGCCTTTTGAGTTCCATGGTAACTTTTTCGAAGAATCCTACATAATATTAGGCCATTTGTTGAATTAAATTTGTTTTTTAATCTTTTAACGTCGGATATATCAGACAAGATTCTCACGTTTATTCCGCCAGGGTCGCACATCCACAACCAAACATTCTATCTCATCAGTTCTCCTGTCACCTATGGGGTTTAAAAAGCTAAACAAGATGGAGTACCTAGTCGTAAACACATGACCTTGGCAATTAGAACGCGAGAACACTCGCTGGACCAATGCAACGCAAAGGGTAATATTATAGCTATGACTAACCTGATTAATAATCTTCCATTTTGAACTAGAACTGAACTGCTCCGCTTTCTTCACTTCTTCAGGTCTGTCATCAATTATGCCAGCTATCTGTGGGGCATCTTCGCCCTGGTCGAACACATCCAGTTCATCACCATCCAGGGTACGAAGCTTTGATAGGTCAATATCATCATCGATTATTTTTAATCTAAAATAAAGGGTGAAAATATTCGTGAGTTATTTTATTTGGCTGTCTTGTTTGTGCTGGGAAAAAAGAATGAGAACATTATAGGTTAGGTACATCCATAACATTTGACATAACATATAATTTTTTTTTTTTTCTGACTGATTGACTTCTTGACATTTCAAAAGTGCCTGTAAATGGTTTATATGAAATAAAATGCTTTTTGATTTTGATATGTTTATTTTCTGTGAATTAACCAGAATCAGAATTTTATTTGTGAAACATAGGTTTACATGAAGGACATTCTGTGTGTTGTGGTTGGTAGGCAAGATAGCCAGTTTGTAAGGGCACTTATGGCAAATACATTGTTACAATTTGTAATTAAGTACTAAAATAGGATAAAGCTAGAACTACATTAGATCGACGTACACGTGAACCACGCCTGATTTGTACATAGAATGACGTTGCATTGCGTGTATCTAGTGTAGCTCTACAAGTCTAGTTTACATATGAAATTTATGGAGACCGACGCGTTCAGATACGTGCCACACGTGTGGGCAGTGTAGTTCTACCTTAAGAATATTGTCACTGTCCAAATAGGTCTTTGTTGTCTGCTGACAGAAATAAATTATTATTATTGTATAGCATTATTATGCAAAGTATATTGTAGTTTTTATGTTGCAAAATGTTGCTCCACAAATAGGAAACTTTGGTCCACACTAAAGTTTCTTGTGGAGCAACATTTTGCAACAAAAACTACTAGCACAATTACCATGCAATTTAAGCAGACACAGTGTTTCATTGGCATAATGCTAGTAAGCACAAGTTCTGGATATAGAATCCTCCCAAGTCCGGCAGTGTTTTTGATTTTCTGTTTATGGTTTTTTTCAATTGATTGGTGGACATGTGGGGGTCTTAAAGTCATAACTGGCAAAATTAGTGCTTCATATCTTATTCTACTTAATATAATAAAGCAAGCTTCTTCTAACTTGTTGACAACTAAAAATTTTTTTTTTATGTATTCATGCTGGGACAATATTACTACATTTTTATTAAATTGTTTAACCTTATGAGTAGCGTAATTAGAGACACAAGAGAAAGACAATGACAGAGCGAACGCCGGTGTTCACTCAGGGTTTAATAAACTAATTCATTAAACCCTAAGTGAACGCCGGCATTCAATTTCTCATTTTCTTTCTATTGCATCTCTGATTATGGTATTCGAGAGGCTAATGTTTTCATGTAAGTGACAATTGTGTCTTAACGGGAATAGATATTTTAACCTTTTGAATAGCATAATTAGAGACACAATAGAAAGACAATGACAGAGCATACGCCGGTGTTCGCTCGGGGTTTAATGAATTAAACCAAAAGCAGAAGAATTTTTTTGGTTGTTTAAAAGTGTTAATCTCTGGAACTACCAGTCAGATTACAAAAATCTTTCTGTATTGAATGAGGAATATATTAAGCTATTTAACATCACAATGTGGATACACAGCAGTAACCTAAGACGCAGGTAAAACCGACATTCCAGAGAGTTCCTTTGGCGGGAATCATAAAGATATCCTCTATATTGTATGCCTCTGATTGTACTTTCAGTCTACTTTTGCTAGCAAGGAAACACAGATCTCAGTCTCTCTAGTTTATATTAACGAAAAGTATGGCGTGTAATGATGTTAGTTATAACCAAAGTGTATATCGTGTTATATATTCAAACTAACCTATAATGTATGCAAAAAAGTAGTTTAAGAGGGAAACGATAATTCAAGTAAAATTAGGCAATAAACAAAAAAAAAACGATTTTGTTAGGTTCTGTTATGAAACTGTTTTTCTCGTGTTTAAAACTAAAATTACGTTAAACAATGTATTGTTTCAAATAACAGAAAAAATGTTTATCGTAAATTACTTTTACATACCCAGTGCCTTTGATGGCCTTCTTCTTCTTCTTCTTTTTGTCTCCTGATTTCCCAGCAAGATATTTTTGTAAATATGCTTTCTGATTTATACTTGTTGACATTTTACCTGTTTCGATGATTAAATTTAACTTTTATTCAATTGTAATAATCTTTACGACGGCAAAACCAGCCAAACACTGTTTGACGTTTTCTTGTAAAATTTTGATGGTTGCAGGATTTTTAGCATAGCTAACGAGTTTTTTTGTCTCTTTCTATCGTTTGTAGACAAATGAAATGGGTGATAAACCATGCTCAAAACTGCTTTTTATTACGTTTGACATTGTCAAGCACTAGTGAGGCTGCGTAATAAGGCTGAATAAGTACGGTTTTTTTTTTCTATAGATGAAGGAAACCTAGATTTACGATTAATTGTATTAATTGTTAAAACTGGAAAGTTGAAGCGAGCACTGGAGGCTAAGTTGTAAAAGGTCTATTACATTATTCGATATTCAGACAGTCTTTGTCAATGTCGCGTAGTGTAATAAGGGTTAGACCGGTCTTACTCCGAACAAAAAATAAGACAGTCTGTATATCGAGAGATGAATATCGCGTAGTGTAATAGGCCCTTTAAGTACCGACTTCACATGTTGATCAAATCTACACAAATGCAAAATAGTAAGTCCTTTATAACACCAGGGTGTATTTTGGAGCTCGTGGCGCAGTAATAATAATAATAATAATAAAACGTCTTAGTAAACATAAAACAAATTTTATTTATGGTAAAATTTATAAATTATGTGTCATTATCCGTTTGACGTCCGAAGTCCATTATGAGAGATCTGTTTCTTATCTTCTGGTGGCTTGCTTAGTAAAACGCAACAATGTGAACAATATTCCTATAATTGTATAAGAAAGAATATATGACACAGAAGAAATCAGCATTGCTTAGTTATCTATATTAAAACTCATATCGTTCTATTAATAAAATCGGCGTTTAACAGGACTGCATTGATATTTCGTAAAAGTATGTTACTGCACAAGTTATAAAGTAATCTTTAGTTTGAATATGTATATTAACGGGCTACGTAACAGTTACGTAATAAAATTGACGACGAGCAATGGGTGGCTCGCCGTCCGACCATCCGGTAACCGTCCAGACCGAGCCCAAGTCGTCGACGGCGCGTACTGTCCCACGCGCGCCTCAAGGAGATGTCAGCAAATCATAGGGGCCCAGCAGGGTCGAAGCCTACTAGGGCCACGGGTAGTGTGAAAAAGAAACCCGGGGTCCTGGGACGAAGGCAAAAAAGGAACGGGAGTGGGTTTTTAGTCAGTAAAAGTCTGGCACTATCTCCTGCTCCGCCCAAGAGCGGGATTTGTCATTAGATGATTTTCCCACCCAAAAAAAAGGTAGATAGTGTGTGTAACGTGTTCGCACTTATAGAGTTCTTTGGTACTTAAGAGTTGAACATAACAAACCTTTTTCAAATTCATATTATTTGTCATGCTCACTTAAATGTCTCACTGATGGTGGCGCGTGTGTTGGATCATTGGTTCCCTTCAAAATGGTTGAGCTGAATGGTGCTAATATTTGCGTCATGTCCGTGAACGGGTGCGGTCAGTTGAAACTGGTCATCTCTTAGCTGCTAGTTGCTATTTTAATATCTATTTTTAGTTTTTAATTTTACTTTATTTACATTGTTCGCACATGATAGTAGTGACATGTAACCGAGATATTTGTAATAAATAACATGATTGAAAAGAGTGTCCTTGGAGGTTCTTGCACATTCTTCTCTATAGAGGTCTACGCTTTTGAATGTGCAATTAGCATCATTTTTCTTTCTGACTGACTGACTTCTTGACATTTCAAAAGTGCCTGTAAATGGTTTATTTGGAATAAAATGCTTTGAATCTGAATCTTTCAATCATATTCATTTATTTGCATCTTCAATGTTGGTAAGTTCGTACAAATTTATTTTAACATTAAAAACACCAGATTTTTTTCATTATACATGTCATCATCATCATCATCATCATCTTCCTGCCCTTATCCCGTGTTATTTGGGGTCGGCGCAACACGTTTTTTTCTTCCACTCTGCCCTGTTACTCGTCATACTATCACTAACTTCCTTTTCTTTCATATCACTCTTCACACAATCCATCCATCTTTTCTTTGGCCTCCCTCTTCCTCTCCATCCATCCACATGTACATGTGGTTTCATTATGTGTGTTTCATTATACATGTAAAATATAATTATTCATTAAATTTGACATAAAATTGAAAATTTTAATAATACAATGCCAAATAAACTAGATATACAATATAAACAAAAAAAATAATTAAAAAAAATACAAATGTACACAGTAGGCAAAATAGCAATAACAGTAAAATAACAGGCAATAGTCGTATTTGTATAGCACAAATAAACGGTTGATTAATATATAATTGTCTAAAACAATTTATAAATTAAAAATCTTTGTGCTAATTTATTTGTCATTTAAAAATTCATTAAGTATAGCATATAGTAGCACTTTGTTATGAGAAATTGTTTTAATTTCCTAATAAATACATTTTTATTTTTTAGCTCTCTTATATTTTTTGGTAATTAATTATAATTTTTTATTGACATGACAAACCAGCCAGATAAATGCATTTTAAGTCGGGATGTAGGTTAATTCACCCTATTTTTGTGCTGAAAAGTATATCTGGTCTGTCTTTCTTCACGAGTTTTGTAAAATTCTGGGTGTTTGTGTTTTCGGACCAAATTGCATATCTCAAGAATATACAAGCAAATTACAGTATTTTTTGTTCTTGAAAGTGTGGTTTACAACTGTCTGTTTGATTTGTACTGTTGTATTAAACTGTATTTTTGATGATATATTCATTTAATATGTCATTGATAGGTTATTTAGGTAAATTAAAGAGGTCGTAAAAAAAATACTTTGAGAACCCGATGTCCAAAGCCTAAAATATTATAATGTAGGTTTTTAAGGGTTTGTTGTTATATTGATGCCTTTTGGTAATTGGGATTTTTAGGTTTGTGTGTGTACTACAAGTTTACCTATGAGTATATACAAAATGTAAATGGTATAATGCACACCCTGATACACAAAATTAAATATAATAATAATTTGATAAGTATAATAATAATTTAAGTACTGAAATTATACCTAAATAAGCTTAGCTGGTGTATTTTTTTTTAAGAAATTAGTCATCCTGATTGTAGTAACATAATATAGGTAGGCTTCGACGCACTACATTGCTAACATATCGGTATTCATATCTATGCACACACACACACACACAATTACGCTGGAGATGCAATAATGGTTTATCAAGAATTTATCAAAATATGTTTTTTTTAATTCTAAAATAATTCTTGATTATTATGCGATATTGTTTTTTTTTTAAATAGCTGGAATACGATACACGGATACAGTAGCCGATTCTGAATACACCACTTTTAGGATCTGTGATTACTATGTTGCTTGTTGTGTAGTCAAATGGCGCCTTATTTCACGTCAATGGTAATATGTAAAAGTAATTTGTCGACGTCAGTTTTGCTGGCGTAGTAATTAAGTTTTTGAGAGTTTTCATAGTTCAAGTGTTAATATTGGAGGTGTTGCTGTGTTATGATTATGAAGAAGGATTTAATTGTGATTTTTGTAAAATTTTCGTCTTGACAAAATCAACAAATAAAAAAAACAAAGATTTGCTGCAGCTATGCTCTTTATTAATAGTTTCTATGCTTTAACAAAAATAAGCAAACTTCCATATCATGTCCATCAGTGAGTAGCAAATGGTCGTGTATATCACATTTATTTAGATTTTCGAAGGTTTTATTTTTTTTGATCATCGTCACTTTCACGGAGATAGCGCGATTGTCTCTGAAAAAAAAAAAAAATTATAAAAATATTCGCCTCTAAGATTCTTGCCGCTCTTGATAATCAAGTCGTGAAAAGTTACATGTATTTTCATCAGCTTGTCAGTAAATATTATTAAAAAACACACAAACAGGAAAGTGTACGAAGAATAACAGCTTTGTAAGCTATGCCGTATAGATTTAAAGGAACACCAAGTTTGGTTAAAATGGTTTAGGATACTCACATTCCTATTCAGGTCTAAGGTATTGTAACTGAGGGGTAAGTACTAAAAAGAAACATAACAGTACAATATTAATTTGAGTGTTTGGATTGGTGCTTATTGATTCTCGACTTTTTTCAAAGTACAAGTTTCTCTGATTAATCTTAGTTGAGTGGCTTAGTCGCAGGCCTTCTTGAAAACAATAAACATTTCTTTAAGATCGTGTAGGTTTAATACAGCGTAATAAAAGCTGCGTTACCCTGAACGGGATGTGTAACCTTATAAAAGGTAATACCTACGAATTTAGCAAAAACACCATGGGCAGCACCATTTGACAAACTTTTGTGGATCGCGCCGCACATTGCGGCTACGCTGGGAAATTATCAAATAAACCCTCGCGCCCTGTTCGGAGCGAGAGGGAGTGTCAGACTATTACTGACTGAAACCTACCTGTATCCTTCATTTACCCTTTGCGTTCCAGGGCCACGGTAACTTTGCTGAACAATTCCGCAGCCCTGGGACTTCAGCTACGCTGTGACAAACTTCATAATGATTCATGACAACTCTGAAACGTGCGAGTTTGATAGGACGGACGTAGAGATATCTTCATACTTTTTTTTTTTGATAAATTAGACATTTATCTCAACTTACCGCCGAGTTTGGTCTGTATGCTGCCGATCGGTCACTCTAGACGAGGAAAAAATTACACTTTAATTTAGATGTACATATTAAATTAAGTTTACATAAATGAATGTAATAAATTGTAAACCTTAATGCCTTTGAAATCCTGTGAAGAAGTTATTAAATTAGCATTGTTTCGATATTCATTGCTCCATTCGTATACAAGACGTCTTGATTTAAATTCATACTCTATCAATAAATATCGAAAATATGCTATGCTAGAAGCTACCCACACCCAATAATCAAATTGAGGATTAGTTAGTAGTTTAATTTCAGTAGTAAATAAGAGGTATTAAATTACTTTATTAAGTTTTTACTTACAATATATTCGTTGTTTGGTTTACTGCCAGGCAATCATAAATAAACCGACACTGATAAATTTAAAATCCAAACATGACATGTACTTCACCAAAAGGGAATTGGACCATTGTAGGCCTAGAAGGAGTAAAACGGCTAGACGAGATGAAGAATAAAAATTCAATAGAACAAGAAATCAAAATGTAACACTGCAATGAAGATCAAAGTGTTTGAGTACAGAGAAGACATATTAGTCTTTTTCTGATAAAATTGCTGTTTGCTTTTCATTTATAAAACTCATTAGTGTTGTTATCATATAGGTACTTTGCTTTGACATATTACGAAGAATATGTGGAGTAGGACTCCTATCATCGACTGCCTGTTGGCGTCGATTTCCGGTTTTATCAGAAGTACGTGTACTGTACATGAAGTGACTGATGAACTTCACGACGGAACTGAATTGTATGTAAATCAGTTAAGAAAATTGGAACTGGCTTGGTCACTTTTATCAAACAAAAATCTTGGAAGATCATTGTTAAAAAAAACTGCGGTCCACTGGAATCCAGGCTCAAGAAACGTCAATGCAGCTGGTTTAGAGACAGAGTAGAGAGTGGGTTCGATACCTATGTCCCAACTAGGTATTCTACTTAAATTTGGCTGATCTGTTGGACTGCAAACTTAATCTAGCCATTTTAAAATTTGATCATCGATTCATGTTACCTCACTGTATTTTTGCAGGGTTTTCAGATATGGCGCGATCTAAATATAAACAAAATATTTAAATAATATACAGAAAAATGTTTTACGGGTCGTTGAATCTATCCTGTAGCTCATGATTTTGATAATTTGAAAATGTCTTCGTATTTTGATAAAAGCGATTTCTATTATAAATAGGTGGTCCAGTAACATGGTTTTGTCGAAGCTTGGCTCCATTTTTGTTACTTACGTATTTGAAGCTAAGGTCCTAGAATAAAAATATTGTTTGTTTTATTAATTTTAGTTGTTAATAGTGGTGTAATAATAATTCAAGGTAGGTTGAAATGTCAAGATGAAATGCTGGTGTCGGTACTAATCACTATTTTTGTTGTGTTAGTGCTATCTTTTATTTAAAAAAAACTTACGCCCAAATCGTGGACTCCTGCCGTTCGCTGAAAATTTACAATTATTTTGTTAAACATGATTAGTCTATTTCAAAATAATTACATACAAATATAAAATATGACGTACGCTTAAACCGGTTGGTGGAGTCTAGAAAAAAAAAAATAATTGAAAACGTGCGTTTTTAATTACGTTTCAATAACAATTAAAATTACATTCATTGGCAAATATTTAAAAAAGCGTTTCAATAAAATGCAATGCTTACGTAAGAAATTTTAAGAGTCTGCAAAAATAAAATTGATTTAATAGAATGAAAAATGCATCTGGTGGTATTATTTGACATTAGTGATACAAAATAAAAAATTATTTAATAAAAATTATACTCACGCCTTGACCTCCATATCTCTAAAGTGAACAATAAACAAGGTGTAATAGGTATTCTAAGTTTATAACAAAAATATATTTTATTAATAAAAATGTAAGACGAATTGACAGTGTGAAGAAAGCACAATGGTTTATGAAGTTATACAAACTGTGTGAAATTTAGTACAAAGTTTTCTCGAAATTATGCAGTAGGTTTTTAGATAGAAGTAAAAATTGGTACAGAAATAAAACAATCATAATAAGAAGAATAGAAAGAAGAAGAAAATATTTTATTTGCACCCCACACAAACACGTGCATTGTGACCAATTGAATACCAGGGTAAGAAAATAAGACATTAATTAAATAATAACATAATCGTTACTAACTGTTTGTAGTTCATCCACACTCTGGGCGAGGATGTCCAACTGTGAACTCTGTAATCCAAAAGTCTTTTTTCCATTTTATAACAACGTTTTTTACAAAAGTTACGGTTTTTTATATGCACTACAGCTTATTGAAAGATTTCAAGGGTAAATAATGGCCCACGTTGGCTCATTTTCAAAATACATTGAAAAATTGCTTTAGGAATTTATCGACGTCTTGTATACGAATGGAGCAATGTACATTGAAATAGGGTTTTATGAGCAGTGGGCCAGAAATAATAGTGTGCTCCTTATATTTTCATGGTGGCGTTTGTGCAAAATTTGAACATAACATGACGTTTACTAATCCAGCTGCGAAAATATATTGAGCATTCTGTAGAAATAAATATATTACTTATTTCCATATAGGAACATATATAGAGAAAGAAAGAGCATTCGAGGGTGGTTTAATAATATTTACCCTCAATGCATTTTCGTAATTTTCTTCATCATCATCTTCGCGATCGTTATTCCTCTGAAAATAACATTATTAAAGAAGTAACTTTTATATGAGTACATTCTTAAGTGACTTTTATATTATAATCTAAGCTGTGAAACTTACGTTGCTGTCACTCCTGTCGCGCCTGTCGTCCTGTGAATATTTAAGTAATACATTATCATTCGGGTTGTTTTTAAAGAATAGTTTTTTGAAAGTTAAAAATAAAAATACACAAATAAAGTTTTTAAGATTCAAAACCACCACCAAAGTGCACCCGTGAAACACGAAAACACAAAAAAATATTATATCTTTTTTATACCTATTAGTACTGCGAAATAGCACACACTTAACATTAAGAAAAACAATAATAATTTATTATTTGCAATTTTATAGCTTTGTAATACAAAAACTAAACTACTTAAAAAAAAAACTTTGAATACCACCAGATGTTGGCCTTTAAATTGCATAAAAAATAAAAATAATCGGACAGTCGAAAAGAAACAGAATTCAGAATTATTGTTTTTGTTGAGTTTTCAGTATTTAATTTATATCGAAACAATTGTTTACCAAATATCTACCAAAGTCCATCGTCAAAACTATGGAACAGCTCAAAGTAAAAGGGTCAAATTAGTCATCGCGAATAAATGCAATTATGGAAAGATAATTTTAATATTATTTTTTGAGTAATAAAATTAATTACATGAAAAAAAGAACTATCTACTATGAATGGTACTATTCTCTTTTTCTGACGCACTATTCCGAACAAATTAAGAACTTTTTCAAATATTATCACTGTGCAAAACACTTTTTCTAGCGTCTCTTATGGTTTAATTGATATTTTTATGGAACATTACTCTTATTAATTTGGTCTTTTGACAGCTCAGCAGGCTGCTGACTTTTTCAGATTAGCGCGTCAAAACATTGAAGCAGTTCAAAGTTACAAATAAGACTTACATCTCGTCTGTCATCGTCCCTCCTGTCACTGTCTCTTCTGTCACTGTCTCTTCTGTCGTCATATCTGTCCGAGCTGCGATCTCTCCTATCATCGTTGTACCTACTCGCCCTGTCCTGCTCTTGTCTTTCTCTCTTAGCCTGTCTAAGTCGTCTCGCTTGTCTCTCTCGCCTAGCTTGTCGAGCTCTTCTCGCTCTTCTATTGCTGTCACTTCGGTCGTCATCTCTTCTATCATCATCTGCTCTGTCATCGTCGTTTCTGTCATCATCTGCTCTGTCGTCTTCGGTTCTGTCATTATCTGCTCGGTCGTCATCATTTCGGTCTCCGTCGCGTCTGTCATCGTCTGCTCTATCGTCGTCTGCTCTATCATCGTCTGCTCTATCATCGTCTGCTCTATCATCATCGTTTCTGTCATCATCTGCTCGGTCATTTCGCCTGTCATTTGATCCATCTCGTCGATCTCGCCTGTCATAGTTGTTTCGGTTTGAGTTGCTCCTGTCGTTGTCGCGTCTGTCGTTGTTGTCATCATCGTCATCGTTTCTATCGTTGTTATATCGGTTTCGTGAGTTGCTTCGGTCACCGTCTCGTCTGTCGTTGTCATATCGGTCATTGTCATTTCGGTCGTTGTCATAGCGGTCGTTGTCATATCGGTCATTAGTATATCTATTGCGAGAGCTGCTTCTATCGCTGTCATCTCTTCGATCATTGTCAAGCCTGTCATCGTCGTTTCGATCATTGTTGTATCTGTTTCGTGTGTTACTTCTATCGGTATCTCTTCTGTCACTGTTCCTTCGGTCATTGTCATATCGGTCACTGTTGTAACTGTTACGAGAGCTGCTCCTGTCATAGTCTCTACGGTCGTCGTCGGTCCTATCGTTGTCATATCTATTTCTTCTGTCACTGTCGCTTCGGTCATTGTCTCGTCGGTCGTTGTCGGATCTATTCCGGCTTGCACGCCTAACTCTTCTGTCGTTATTAGATCTGCTACGAGCACTCTCTCTGTATCGCTGATTGCTGTCACGTCTGTCATTATCTCTTCTATCGTCATCCCTCCTGTCATCGTCCCTTCTGTCGTTATCCCTCCTGTCGTCGGCCCTTCTGTCATCGTCCCTCCTGTCATCTTCCCTTCTGTCATCGTCTCTCCTGTCACCCTCATATCTGTCACTATCAGCTCTGCTTCGGGCACTTGCTCTATTACATCTGTTGCATCTGGCACCAGGTTTTCTACGGTAGCTGTTGTCGTTTCTATTGCTGGCAGATCGAGAGTTGGATGACCGATCGTAATCCCTACGGTCACGTCCGTTTCGTTTTTCGCTTCTGTCATTACGATCCCTTCTGTCACTATCGCTGTTAGCATCGTTACGGTCACGTCTCTGTGGAATCATGTATACAAGTTTTATATTTTATGATATTTGTACCTGATAATAATTTAGTCGTTTTATGTGAGATTGATAGTTCAATTTTATTATTTTTGATAGACTAATTGCAAGTCTGTGGTTCTTTCATATATATCATCTACATTCTTATGTTCCAGTTTTTATTATAATACTGGCTAATTTAGACATTTTTAATCTTATCATTATTTTTTATTTTATTGTTGTAATTTATCTGTAAGATGTTATTTCTGAAAATGAACGAAAACTTTCGGTTCAAAGTCAGCGTACCATATTGAAGTCAAAGCTACACCAGAAGCAATGTGGATTTATATAGAGCACAAGAGTATAAAAGGAGGTGTAATACTCAGATTACCTCTCTTCTTGTCCGGCATAGACTCGGTTCCTTGCCGGGCACATCACGGGCGGGTAGCTTAAGAGTAAAACCGGATATCACACATGGACTCTCATATACTTAGTAATATGATTCTGAATGTAAGACGACTAACAAAAGGAGGGCTCGCCCTAGGTGGACATATAGAATGGCCAAGAGAGAAGTACTTATAACCAGCATTAATTTGTAGCCATATATAAGAACGCTCCATTTGAGCTCAGGATGTAAGGATCGCAGCAGATGGCTTTCTATAGTTTCTATTTACGAACCTAAGGGAAAAATGCGAGGGCTAATGCATGTATGGCTCAGTTAATCAGTAACATTCAAAAGGAATGATAGTTAATATATGATTATCAAATATTTTGTACAGTAGATTCCGTAAAAAAATCACTGAAAACTTAAGCCAAACTTAAACGAAACTATGGATTAACAGCTCATTTTCCCCAAATTTACCCTGTGAAATTCATATTCGGTAGACCACTTATGTGTTAAGATGTGTTAAAGAAATCGTTATTACTATAATTGTATTATACCATGTCGTCATCGTCGTCGTCATCGTCATCGTCGTCTCTGTCTTGTTGGTCCTGTGAAAAATAAATGATTTTAGTTTTTTATTTATTACTTGTGACATTGATATCAATTTTGGTTGACAGAATGGAAGGGAAAAGAAAAAGAAGTGTAAATAGTGACACCAAGTTACAAATGTCAGTGTGGAGGTCCTTCACAGGGTATACGTTACTTCCATTTTTGTCCGTCGTGCATAAACACTTGACCTTCCAGGATTTAAATAAGGCAAATTATAAAGCTTTACAGGTTGCTCAATATTATTCGGTCAAAATTTTATTTGAGTCTACTGACACGAAAAAGGAAAGAACATGGGAGATGAGTAGGAAGATGACGAATCATCATTTCTGAATTAGATTTTCCGAATTATTTATTAGATTTAGACAACGTTATTTGTAAAATATCTGTGAAGTAAGATAATTTAAATATTTAATAATTGAAACTTACAGCATCGTCTGTTCGATCTTCAACCAGCTGATAAAAGAAAATAAACAGTTGTTTTAATTGGTAAATAGTAAATTATGTTAATACTTTCAATACGAAGTTATGGACATAGAAAATTCTAGAGATACATACGTAAATAAAGACAGTTTATGTTATTGATATCTTTGTTTACTAAAATAAAGAAGTTAGCAATAAGAAATATGCTGAAGAAGTAAATACATTTGTAAGAATGTAAGATAAGCTTAAAAATCAAGTTGAACTAACTGACCAGGGTTTTGCGAAACTTGGCCTTCCAAAACATGAATCACGTCAATAAGATGATGATGTAATAGTCCAAGGTCAAGGAGAAATATTCGAAGTGGATATTTGATCTTCGGTTATTGAAGAGGTACCAGAAAAAGGACGCAATTATACGCTAAACGTATCAAGGAATATACAATAATGTGTCTATGAAACGTGATAGAGAGCTCCAACAAATAAGAAAAGCAATGATAAAGTTACTGAAAAAAAAAGAAATATCCAGGACATAAATCTGGCGATACGATGCAGAAGTGAAGATAAAAATTTTGTAGTAATAAAAATCATGTCTTTACATTTAAACTAAGCCTGTGTAGTCGTCGTCGATAGTCTTGTTGCTGTAAATAATACAATATGACTTAAAATCCGGGAACTACTCCTGATATTATAAATAAATAAAAGGTGATTTCACGTAAACCAGTGGAGTAGAAGACCAGAAGGATATCTTAGAGATATTATTAACATAAACTATTTGGGTTTCATTAGATAGAACCACAGCCTACATAATCAAGCAGGACTCGTCGAAATAAAAACATTTTGGGATTTGTCGTACCGAAATAAGAATTTATTTATTAATAGGAATCTATTTTCTTATTTTAGTGCATCAGGAAGTAGGTAAACTGCTGTTTTACTGGTTGTATTTCACCATTTGAAGTTAATATATTTTATTTATCTTATAACTAATACATTATTATGCTTAACTTAACCTAATTAAAACTAACTTACAAAATCCCAGTAGATAAGTTAAAAGTAAAGAATTTACAATAATATTAGAAATCTTACCTGGTCATCGGCATTTGACTGGCCCTGCTAAAATTATAAAAAAGTTTAGTTTAGCAATTAATTAACTTAAAAAAAAGAATAAAGTGATAATGGTGATAAAGTGGTAATTTTAAACAAGAACAAAAAAAAAATATTTTTTAAGCAAATACGATTTCATTCTTTGATTTTTTACAAAACATGGCGTGGAAATAAAAATCTTTTTTTTTTACTTACCGAAGCAGGTGCGGCTAGCACGACAGCGAAGCAAAGAGAAAAGAGGATTATCCACCTCATCTTTGCTATGAGCCCAACAAAACGCTATGGAAGAAACCTCCTCACGCAGTATTTATAAAAAACCGGTGAATACCGTAAATAATCGATATTAATGATTGCACGCTCCTCACTAATCGGGCATGAAATCTTAGCGCAATTGCGAACAGTATATTTCTTAGATTTTCGATTTTTAATTAGTTATTGTGTTATTAATAATTCAATTATTGGCTTATAAGGTTCTAATTATTATTTTTGTGTAAAGAAAATTCCTTTTTTTTTAAATTCCAGATTAGTGACACTAGGCGATTTTAAGCACGTCACTGAAAAGTACCTACTTAATATTATGTATGAAGTCTATCTCAGTTTAGGGGCTTGAACACTTCACAATTTAAAATGATAACTCGAAAACCATTTAGATCTACACGTCTTTTCACTAAAACCTAAACTTATCGAGTACCAAACACTTAGGTAACTTTACAAGTTAATTTATGATTTAATCAAATATTCCCGATAGTGTAAATTATGCATTTACACGCAAATAACTTAGATACTATTACATGTAATTGTGTTCATAAAATTATTGAAGCAGTGTGTAATTTGAAACTCATTATCACACTGTTTCTTGTGAGAGTAGGGTTGCCAATTCCCAACCATAATTTTTTTGACGGTGTGTTGAACAGAGTGTAAACTCCTGCAAACCTCCGCTGAGTAGGGAGGATCCTCCGACCAGACGGGAGTTTTGTCTGATTTGGGCAATTGCACGATAAATGACTTTGGACGTTTGATGTTCAAATCGTGCGGAGAACCGGAAGAACTCTAACGGCGCGATTCAGGATTTTGTAGTTTAGTTCCTATGTGACGCCATAGATGTCACTGCACTTTATAATAACGTTTAACTAACTTTATTTTTGGTAAATATTATATTATACTTTTGCATAATAATAAAGTAGGTAGGTATATAAAATACTCGGTTTTCAATCTTTACTGGGATGCGTAAAATGAAACACTAATAATTATGGATAATTAGGTACAAGAATAGGTAGATATTTAGGTACGTTATGTTTTAAAAATATCTTTATATAAAGAGTTTTTTCGCTAGTGTGAATATGTCAAATCAAAACAAAATAAAATTAAGTTGGAAATGAGCTGCTTATTTATTTAAATTGGAATTGGGACTATAAAAATAGCTTCCAAAAATATAAGGGTACCATTAGTGTTTTCTAGAAGTACACTAAAATATGTCTTTAAGAGAAGACACAAACAACTAGATAAAGTTTTGAAAAAATACTTTTTGTTTCTTTCAAATACTTTTTTATCTTTACTAAAAAAAAAATACGTTATTTTTTGTCAAAAAAAACGGTAACCCTATGTGAGAGAGACAGCGGTTACATTCATGAATGATCTTACGGTAGGTACCTACCAACATATTTATTTACGTGGTATGAGTTTTGGTTAATTAAGGCCTACGCAGACCGGGACGGCATGGTAAAGGATTTTGCCGCCAGTCAGTGCACATTAGCCTCTTAGATACTGCGGCATTCCAGCGTCTTGCCATGACATGCCACGACACGTCGAAATATGCCACGGCAGTTTCTACTGCCCGATACATATTACAATCATAAGTAGCGTTTGATAGAGTGTTGGTGGGCGCTGGCGTGTCCTACGGCATGCCGTCCCCTACCGCAGCGCGGCACGGCATCCTACCGCGGGAGCCCGTGACGCGTCTTTCAATGCCGTGCCATGATATCCCTTTCGACGTCACGGGATCATTTTAAAGCATAGGAATTTATGTCGTATTTCTATTTCGATATGGTTGAATGTCTTTTGGTAAAATTTTTAATCCTTTGCCATGCCGTCCCGGTCTGCGTACGCCTTTAGAAACCTTAGATTCATGTATTTTAAGGTTATTTGTATGTGGTCATTTGTATTAATTGAAGAGGTCATATATCAGCCGCATGTCGCAACGAAATGGGGCGAAGGCAACCACTGAGTGGGTCCTGAAAAACAGGAACTGGCGTCATGGTAGGCTTAGAAAGACATGGGGTGACGATTTGAAATTCTACTTAAATGATTGGCCAGATAATAGCTAGGGATAGAGAAAAGTGAAAGAATATAAGGAAGACCTTTGCCCTTTAGTGGAACATAACAGGCTCATTTATCTATACTTACCTACCTATAATACATTTGTAGAAGTTTTTGGTTGTGCGTAATAACGTAAAATGTACGAAATCGGTGTAGATAGGTAACTTTCATACAATAAAATTGTATGTAACTGGATATTTACTTAGGCTTTGTTTCATTGCAAACGGGTGACTATATCGAAAGATATAAGTACTACATTTATTGACTATTAAGCGGTACGAAGTTCTCTGGGGCAACTAGTAATGTAATAAATTATAATAATAATTTGTTCAACATCAAAGAAAATACGTACGAAAATAAATTATCAATGGTTTACAGCGTTAATTGTATTTAGTAAGCTGTCGTTCCAATCCTGTTACACAAAGTTAATTCCGCTAACAGCTTAAACAGAAGTTAGTTTTAAATAAAAAGTTTCAAGGGATTAACTCCACGGATAAAGTATCCGACTAGACAAGTATTTGACTAGGGATGTACCTAGGTAACGAAACCAAATACGGAACCGGAGTTTTCGAATTTGGTTTCTGGGAATCAGAGACGTAATCGGAATCGAAATCGGTGGCATTAAAAGCGAACAGCTGAAGAGTGGAACCTAGGGGTCTTTAAGTCAAGATTGAATAGGTTACTTCTAGGTAAGCGTGCTCCATCGTCGACCACATCATCGCTTGCCATCAGGTGAGATAGTGATCAAACGTGAGCCTATCAATAATAATAATAATAAAAAAATGGAATACAACTAAAGCTGATGTTTAAGATTGCTGACGGTGTTGGGTTGTATTAGAGAAACACTTTTAGTACACAAACACACTGTTTATTTTGCTAACTAATAGGCACTTCACAATATTATCATACGTCGATTATTTCCACTGTTCTTTAAATTATTGTGCAGAGCATGTATCCTGTATGGCTGTAGCAGAGAGAGAGCGAGAGAGATCGTAAGAAAGAGATGGATGTAAATATTATATAAATTAGTATGACAATATAAAACACGGATAAGTACCTATAAATGAAAAGCGTATTTATATATTTATTAATTTAATTAAGTTTCACCAACAGTTAGTACAGATAATATACAGATAGGAACATCTAAAAATAATTGTGTCTTAAATCTAACTGCATAAACAATTACAGGCAAACACCACATGCAAAATGCTCTTTATAATTATAGATTTAATTTTAAACTTAATGTACTTATATGTATTCTAGATAATTATATTAAATACTACTACTAATAAATGTATAACAAAAAATTAAACACATAAATTAAATCTAACTTAAAACTAAATTTAAGTAGTTTATTTAATTTTGTAATAATCACAAAAAACACAATAAACAAATTATCATTTTACAATTAAATTAAATGTCAAACGTCGTCGATCGTCGATCGTTCCCGGTGCAAAAGTACCCATAACACAGGGCCTCAAGTCTGCTATTACAATAGTGTCAGAATCATTGATTTCATAATTGTTGATTTTGACAAGTTTGGTAATCTACTAATATAATGGCGTCATTATGACTTTCCAATGGTCAACCACTGACACTCCATTGAAAGAAAAGGCATAGAATGGTAATCTCGTATATATTGACAAATGAATGTTTGACGTATGCGGTAATCTGCTAAAATTTTGACAGTTCCTTTGATCAGTGATCTACCATTAGAACGTCATAGTGTAGTCATTGCTTTTATTAAGCTTGATATTGTCATTCTACTATAACTCTATTACGAGACCATTGACCGATCAATGATCGATCATTATGAATTAGCCGATTACGAACATTTAGCAAAATGACAATGGGATTGTGTTGGAATGACGAATTTATAAAAATAGCAGACTTGGGCCCCTGGCCGCATAACCTCACTCTCACTACTAATTACAGTAATTACGTCTGACAAACACCGATATTGTCAGTCTGCGTGGACGTCTATCAGGTCGTTGTGTTTGTATAAGCTAGATGCTTTTAAAATTTTAGGTATATCGACACACTTTCACTTAGTAAACCATAGTTTTATTGAATTTCAATTTAGCCGATTCACTGTCTCTTAGGTTAAAGGTGTAATTTTTTTTTGTATGCCTATATCTTGTAGATTTAAATTTTCTGTTCACAAAACTATTCTTGTATTTGTGTATCGCTTGGATAAATAAACTATTTTATTATTATTTCTTTATTCGAATTATTCACATATCATTTACATTTTTAAATATTTTCAAAAAATAATAATTAAAAAAATATTAAAAAATATAATAAAATAGTAGTTCGCCGGTGTTGGGATCTCTCGCGCCGGACCTTGCCTCTCGCGCCGGGCCATGGCCTAGAACGAGGAGGAGTGGCAGGCGGTCGCCTCCTTCTGAGAAGAAGTAATGCTAGCAAAAGAGGCGGCCGATCGCGTGAGGCAAAGGTCCTCACGTCCCAACCGCCGCCGGGATTCCAATCCCGATTTCCGGCCACCGTAGGCGCGGGCTTGCGGACGGCGAACAATGTGTAGCTCGCCGTTCGATAACCGTCCGGACCGAGTCCAAGTCGTCGACGGCGCGTAGTGTTCCACGCTCGCCTCAAGGAGATGTCAGCAACCGTAGGGGCCCAGCAGGGTCACAGCCTTCTGGGGCCATGGGTGATGCGAAAGAGATCCCCGGAGCCCTGGAAAAATGGCAAAGAAGGAACAGGAGTGGGTTTTTAGTCAGTAAAAGTCTTTCACTATCTCCCGCCCCGCCCAAGATCGGGGGATGTCATTAGATGATTTTCCCACCCGAAAAATAAAGCCGGTGTTAGGAGCGAGGCTGGACCCTACCGGTGGTTAGGGCTCCAGAGACAGGAACCTAATTATTATTATGTGTTTGCACATGCAGTGTAACAATATTCCAAGGACAAAAAACAAAACAACAAGTGAAAGAGTAATCGACAGAAGGCAACCCGTTCCTTCTGTCTCCCCCTGGAAAGAGATTCCCTGCGTGACAGTCTTATCGGAGCTGAAATCGAAATCAAAGGTACACAATCAATTGGAAGTTCCGAACTTTCGGAATCGGAATCGAAACTCTGTGACATCTCTACTTTCGACGCTTTACAAATGAGTTTGTGTCTGTTTCATTACAATGGAGCATAGACAAGTGTTACTTTTTTACTAAGCTTACAGCATGTCTTGGATTTTTAACTTAGGAACTAAGTTTGCTCGGAAACTAATTAATAGTAAACGGTTAGTTAGTAAATCTAATTGTTAACCTAATTCGTTTAAAGCTATGTTTAAATGTCTAGTATAGCATAATCAGCCTTTTAATGTTCCCACAGCTGGGACTCAGGCCTCCTCTCTAGGAGAGGGAATGGGCCGTAATCCACCACACGGGCCCAGTGCGTGTTGGTGAATGTCACATGTCAGCAGTGGTGGCAGGTGGTCGAGAGGTAACGGCCCCGACTTACGGGGTGTAGGTCGCAGGTTCAAACCCAGCCAGGTGCATTACTTTGTGTAATTTATTTCATCACCAATGCTCTCAACTAGACCCAAAAACTCGAAGATGTGTGGCATTTATCAACCCGCACTGGACCCGCGTGGAGGGTTCGCCACTGTGTGGCCCACCCGGAGGACACGGTGGAGCACACGGTGGAGGTGTGCCCCGCCTGGGCAGAGCAACGCCGTGTCCTCGTGGGGGCAATCGGCGGCGGTGATCTCTCGCGCCGGGCCTTGGTTCAGGCCATGCTCCGGAGCGAGGAGGAGTGGCAGGCGGTCGCCTCCTTCTGCGAAGCAGTAATGCTAGCTAAGGAGGCGGCCGATCGCGTGAGGCAACGGACCTTACGCTCCAACCGCCGCCGGGATTCCGATCCCGATTTCCGGCCACCGTAGGCGCGGGCTTGCAGACGGCGAGCAATGGGTGGCTCGCCGTCTGACCGTCCGGTAACCGTCCGGACCGAGCCCAAGTCGTCGACGGCGCGTTTTGTTCCACGCGCGCCTCAAGGAGATGTCAGCAAATCGTAGGGGCCCAGCAGGGTCGAAGCCTACTGGGGCCACGGGTAGTGTGAAAGCGGAACCCGGGGCCCTGGGACGAAGGCAACGAAGGAACAGGAGTGGGTTTTTAGTCAGTAAGAGTCTGACACTATCTCCCGCTCCGCCCAAGAGCGGGGATGTCATTAGGATGATTTTCCCACCCAAAAAAAAAAAAAAACCCGCGTGGAGGGTTACGGCCCATTCCCCCTCCTAGAGAGAGCAGGCCTGAGTCACAGCAGTGGGAACATTAAAAGGCTGATTATGCTATGTTACAAATTAAATCAATTTATAAATCATTCTGCTATCATTCATTCTAAAACGGGCACAACTAAATTTTTTTCCAAATTGAGTTATAGACCTATTTGGAATGAGAAAAAAGTATCTAATTCCGAATTTATTGATGCATTTACCTCAATTTCGAATAAAAATTTAGTTGTGCCCTTTTTAATAACGACGGCACCATTGACTCTCTTCTACAAAGAATAGACCCTCTAGTATCAGTAGAGTGCAATAAATTGCACTATTGTCCCCTGACTCCTGAGCGAACAACAATACATATTTTTTTAATAGTGGAAAAGCTAACAGGCTTCATCATTGTTTGGGAGTTAAATAATGTACTCCGATGTTGTATGTAGGTTTATCTATTGAATAAACGTTTTACAGTAAACAATATTGTAAATTTGGGGCTAACCATAGCATAGCATAGTCGGCCTTATAATGTTCCCACTGCTGGGACTCAGGCCTCCTCTTTAGGAGAGGGAATGGGCCGTAATCCACCACGCGGGCCCAGTGCGGATTGGATTGGGGCTAACCAATTTAGATATATTTTATAAGTGAAAAAAAAGCTGGCCGGTGCGCGCCAGATTTGACAGTTAGCTCACTTGACGTTAATGACACTGACAGCTACACATTGACGAGCCGCGGCGCCAACATCATCATCATTTTAGCCGAAATTTGTCCACGGCTGGACATAGGCCTCCCACAAGTGTTGCCACATCGATCGATCTTGAGCGTCTCGTATATTTAGCAGAATTTTGCAATCTACACCGGGTCATTGGTCTTTGTGGGCCTTCCAACGTTACGTCTTCCGATACGCGGTCGCCTCTTTAGAACCTTTCGGACCTTCGACCATATGTTCTGCAAATAATGTGCTCCTGCCCACTGTCACTTAAAGTTTAGCTATTCTTCGGGCTACGTCTGTAACCTTGGTTCTCCTGCGGATATCTCCATTTCTATAATAATATAATTTTATTTCACACAAAAAAAACAGCATTTACATCATAAAACTATGAACATATAGGCTTAGACAAGGTCACAATTATATAGGTAGGTAACTCTGACTCCTAAACTAGGTGTGTGCCTGTAACTTAGGAGTCAGTGATTCTCCGTAACAAACAAAGCCATAACTATATTAAAAAGAGGACAATTCAAAACAGTAAGCAAGTGGTGGCTAAGAAAGCTGAAACTAATTTACTTAAAAAACAAATATAATAAGAAAACAAAACTATATGGTGAGTATGTATAAGTGTAAGTGTAGAGTGTGTGTAGGTGTATCCACCCAGGTGGATAACAAAGTCTGCTTAGGGGGTCGCAGTCGTGAGTCAGGTAAAAGTGAAAAGTTTGAGAGCAACGCTGCAAAAAAAGTATAACTATTCAGTAATGAAGCTGTATCTACCTGTTTGTACTGCAATACTTTTTTTCTGAACTTTGCTCTATTGTTGACAAGCAAATTGTGCACGTTTTGAAACATATTCGACTTAGACATCTAAACTCAAAAGTGGTCATAGGAGCGCTTCCTCGCGTTACCTACGTTGTTAGCTACGTTGTAGGTGGCTAGCCGTACGTCGGGTTGTCCTATGGTAGAGAGGTGATAAGGGGCTAGCCTGGGTCTGAACTTACGACTTACAAATCGTAAGTCAGGGCCGTTACCACTGGCCGTTACCACGTACCATTGGGCCAACAATGTTACGAAGTCCACTCAACGTAAAATCACGTAGTATTTATTCAACCATCAAAAAAAAGAAGAAAATTATAGCAAAGATCTAAAGATATTAAATCCTGTGAAGTGTTACGTAATAAGAACCCAATTTCGAACCTCTCATCCCTATTCTGAGAGCACTTGAAGATCTGACCCAATCATAATCGAGATTGATTGCCGAAAGATTAGTCGAAGTTGAAATGTCGCACATAGTTTGCCAATTACAGACTGAGTTCGGCCACTTATCGAGTTCAATTCGAGCATGTAATTTTCTCGAGATTGGGGTTCCAAAGTTGATTCTGAACGATTGGCTTTTGTGCTACGGGTCGCTTCGAATTCTTTATGGAGAAAATATTTTACGTATTATTTTAGAGAGACGGTTTCGGTTTGTGGTTAATGCACCTATGTACCTATCACATCACTCGGGAGTGAAAGCTTCGTAATAACATATTACAAAATTTAAAAGGAGGAAAAAAGAACTGGTCCTATTATAGTAGTTTGGTGATATTTTTGTAAAATGGTTTAATGCAATCCATGGTCTTCTACAAAAAAACTTGTTTTTACAAACAAATATTTCAAAAATAAAGTAAATAGTGAATAATAGCTTTCATTTCTTGATGATGATGATTTCGAAGCAGGTGTTCCTGGTTTTTTTTTGTAAAAACTTGTTAAAAACCTTTCAGCCCATCGACCATCTGTTCTGCGAGCAATGAAGGAACTTATATAATAATAAATTTATTTATAAAAGGATTGACTGTATCTAAACATTCTTGGGTTACACAACCACATGTTTAATTATACTAGTTAGTGGGTGCAGTACATATTGCTAAAAGACGTTTTGCGCCGACCACATTGGAGCACACGTCGGAGGTGTGCCCCACTTGGGCAGAGCAACGCCGTGTCCTCTTGAGGGCGATCGGCGGCGATCTCTCGCGCCGGACTTTGGTTCAGGCCCAGACAGACAGACGGACGGACCTATACGGACCTGATCCTATACGGGTACTGTTTTTCCCCTTGAGGTACGTAACCCTACAAAATAACGGTAACCTGTGTTTAAAAGATACAGTTGCGATTCCCTGTCATGGTTTGTTGGTTGACTTGTATCTAGAAATAAATTACACAAAGTAATGCGCCTGGTTGAGTTTGAACCCGCGACCTACAACTCGTAAGTCGGGGCCGTTACCACTCGGCCACCACTGCTCTCCCTACCTTAACCTACTCTTGCTAAGATAAAAATGTACGGTAACTCAACTCATCCATACTAATGATTTTTTTAGTCTTTATTTTTAATGTATTGAATGTTCTTTACCAAGGTTGACCGTTCGTTGTGGCGACTCTTGGGGGAGGCCTATGTCCAACAGTCGACGTATTTCGGCTGAAATGATGATGATGATTGAAGTGTTGCCATTTTAGGACGGTATGCAAAGCTTAGGTAGGGTATTCTAGCTTATCCTTATATTTCGCTTATGTTTTGGATGTTACACCTTTTTGTGTAGGAAATCATTAAATAAACAACTCCTGCTCTGGATACAGCAAGAGAGAGTATCAGACTTTTACTGACTAAAAACCGTCTGAATTCCTTCAGTTGTCCTTTGCGTCCTTAGCATTATGTAATAGCCAAAAGATGGTAAATAATATGTTATATAAAAGGGGCGTCCATAAATTACGTGAGGTGTTTTTTCGAATTTTCTTTCCTTCCCTCCGTCCCTGGTGAGATGACGTGAGATTTTATTCAACCCCCTCCCCCATCCCCAATCTCACGTGAGATTTTTTAAAATGTGGGTTTCTTTCGTAAACGCGTTGGATTGTTATAGTAAAAAGAAAAAAAAAATTGTTTCGTGGTTTTATTTACGACTAGTAATCAATATTGCTGAGAATTATAAGTGTAATAAAAATTTAACAATAGAATACTTAAATCGTAACTACTGTGATTAAAAAAAGAATATCTACTCTAATTCAGTCCATTATTTTCTTTCGAACGAATTAGTGAATGATCTTAATCGTATTACGATTACGCTTAAGATTAAATCTTAAGCATGTACAATCTGGATTAAATGGACCAAAGGGTATAATTTTTTTTTGTTTCAATCAGAAAAAAAATTGCGTGATATTTGCCGAGACCTCTCTTCAACATAAGATTAGATGAGATTTGATTGAACCCCCTCCTCCCCTTAAACATCTCACGGAATTTATGGACGCCCTCTAACTACAACTATTCAGCTATTAGTATGTTTTACGTCAGCCATTTTTTTTGTATAGTGACGTAAAAGTTCCGTTACTCCTTATCAGCAACATAAATTATTAATTACTTTCCAAATGAGAATGAAATTAAAAATACTGTATTTTAATATAATGGCGTTATAGGCAAGCGTGACCATGTTATAATTAATTAATTTCTATTCAATTAAAAGAACAAGGAATCGTTTAAGATGGCGTGTTCCAATAATTTGTTTTAATTTATTTTTGGAATTGCGCAGTGGGTTTTTCTTTGGGTTCTACACATTGTACTGAAAACACGCTCAATTCAGAGTGAAGAGGTCCACGAGTTCTCAACGCCGTCTATTTGACAACCTAAACTGAACTGTTAAAGGGTTGGAGCTATAAGGGATGTATAGCTCCATCGGTACTCGCAGCACAAACGCCTAAAAATTGACATTCCGGTGCGACTCCAGCATCTGTTGGACGATGTCCTCCACCTTTGTGAATATAATCATCATCATCATTTCAGCCGACAGACGTCCACTGCTGGACATAGGCCTCCCCCAAGTGCCGCCACAATGAACGGTCCTGTGCTTCTCGCATCCATCGTACTCCCGCAACCGTTACCAGGTAATCGGTCCACCTTGTAGGAGGCCTTCCAACGCTACGTCTTCCAGTACGTGGTCGCCATTCCAGAACCTTTCGGCCCCAACGGCCATCCGTTCTGCGAGCAATGTGCCCTGCCCATTGCCACTTAAGTTTGGCGATAAATAAAGTTTTGAGTTTAAGTGTTTGAGTTTGGTTTGTTTGGTGTTTGGTGTGAATATAATGGTCAGTCTCAAAGGAGATTAACCAGGTACGCAGCTAATAATTATAGTGCTCTTAAGCGTCTGCGCATACACAGGTGCACTCTCTTCTTCTTTACCTTTATAGTTCAATGAGACGGCAATCCGACACGACCGGGGAGAGATCAGACGGAGAATCAACGCTCTACGTGCTTTCCTAGGCACCTAACTTCCAAACTCCGGGTAGCTACAGACAGGCGACGTATTTGCATCGGAGAGACCTTGTCTTCCTGGTGTAATACTTCTGTCGGGGTACCTTAGGATGGCGTTTTATTTATTTATATATACTTAATTGCATACCAAGATTACAAATTGAAAATGTAACACAACAAAAAAACATACAATTGGCCTTATCGCACTCGGCGATTTCTTCCAGTCAACCCAGAATGCACAGAGACTGCCTGGACACAAAATACCCCCCTTATTATCCTTTTTATCTCCTTTACTTTTCGCTATTTTACTTACTCAATCTAATTTCATCCTACTACCTTTATGCAGACGATCTCTTGCAAATCTGTCTGAGAACCTAATATCCAGAAAATATCATGCGGAAACCGGCATGACTTAGAAACATAATTTTGAAGACATGTGACATCATCTATCATCTACCAACACGTACAGGTCCCGCGTCATGGATTAGGTGCGCCCATTCTCTTTCCTAGAGAGGAGACTTGAGTACTATATCGACGCCTTCCGCTACAAAGGGCGTAAAGATCATTTTGGCGAAATTGACTTTTTTATGGAGTCTTACTTAGTTTTTCACGCTCTTTCTATCTGTATATTTAAAATTGCGCTACGTTGAAAAAAAATGGTTTTTACTACTACCCAACATTTTCTTAACGTTAAACATCTCTTTTTCGAAAAACTAAGTCGTAAAACACATTTCTTTTACATTACGACAGCAAACTTGCTGTTTCTACAAACAAACATCATCATTATCATTTCAGCCGAAAGACGTCCACTGTTGGACATAGGCCTCCCCCAAATGCCGCCACAATGACCGGTCCTGTGCGTCTCGCATCCATCGGATTCCCGCGACCCTCACCAGGTCATTGGGCGACCTTGTGGGAGGCCTTCCAACGCTGCGTCTTCCGGTACGTGGTCGCCATTCCAGAACCTTTCGTCCCCATCGACCATCTGTTCTGCGAGCAATGTGCCCTGCCCACTGCCACTTAAGTTTGGCGATTCTTCGGACTATGTCCGTAACCTTGGTTCTCCTGCGGATATCCTCATTTCTGACGCGATCACGCAAGCATACAAATAGCATATACAAACAAACATATTTTCTTAAATACAAAACGAGGTACAACTTGCTTCACGGCACCTGTAACTTCCAATTTGATTGCAATTTATACTACCAATCTATCTATACTTATAATAAATCTGTAGAAGTGAAAATTCTGTACATTGAAAATATAAAAAAAATAAATGGCAAAGGGTGTTACTAGACCGACACCGAACCCAAAAAAGTGACTAAAAATTTTTTTTCCTATCTGTCTGTCTGTTTGTTGAGGCATCACGCAAAAAATACCGGTTCGATTACGATGAAACTTCTTTAATATCCTGGGCACCACACTGGGTACTTTTTATCCGGGAAAAGTATATACAATAAAAAACAAATTTAATTTTGCGGTTCGGTTTCTAGACCCGATTACTGTAGTAACCGTAAAAAATAAGTTTGTCGTAGGTTACGACGTTACTGCACACGACGAAGATAATAAATAATATTTCATAATTTCGTATCTCAAAAAACCTAATAAAACCATTTTCGACTTCTAAGCGGACGAAGTCGCGGGCAAAAGCTAGTTAATAATAAATATGTTTAGATTATTAGAACTGTTTATTTCATTTTTACTCAACTTTTTACCGTTTATATATTAAAATTACCAATTCAATTATATTCATCCTTACTAATAAAATTTCCTATATATTCATTGCATTAGTATTAATTTCAGGGTGTATATACATATTTTGGGAAAAAAACAAGACCTTTACAACTATATAAATTACCTTTCTACGTGCATAACCGGTTTTTACCGCAGACATTTGTTATCCAGCCATTTAATTAAGGGGTTTATATACATTTTTTTTCGTTTCCAGGGGTGTAACTCCATGCTTAATAACTGTAATTAAATGAGGCAAAAGAAAGCCAAAATTTAAGAACTTTCATCCTAGAACTCAATTTTATAAGTATAAAAATGAAAGAGATATTTGAGATAGTTTTTTTTTACTCTTTTGTTCATAGCCAAAACTATGGGTTTGCAGCTACGCCCTTTGTAGCGGAAAGCGTCGATATATAAAAAGGTACTCTGTGCTTGAGTCCCAGCTGATTATGCTTATTATGAGGGACTAGTTTGAACATGTACATTGCAGGTGTGGTTAGTAGGTACCTTAAGTAATTATGGCGGTAAGTCCCCTCTTTGAGGAGTGGCTAGAGCGGCAATACCTCCTCACCTTCCGCATGACGCAGGTCCTCACCGTACATGGCAAGTTCGGGAGTTTCCTGCATCGGATTCAGGCAGAAGAAACGCCAGCGACCTCTCGCGCCGGGCCTTGGTTCGGGCTATGGTCCGAAGGGAGGAGTAATGGCAGGCGGTGGCCTCCTTCTGCGAACGGAGGAGGCCGCACGCGTGAGGGAACGAATGTTCTCACGCCCTAGCCGCCGAGATTCTGACCCTGACTACCTGCCACGGTAGACGCGGGTGCGGACGTCGAGCAATGGGTAGCGTGCCGACCGGCCGTCCGGTAATTGATCGGACCGAGCCCAGTCGTCAACAGCGTAGTGATCCACGCGCTCCTCAAGGAGATGTCAGCAAACCGTAGGGGTCCAGCTAGCTAGGACCGCGGAGAATTTCTGAAAAAGAAACGCAAAGAGCTACTGAAGGACACAGGTGTGGTTTTAGTCAGTAAAAGTCTGACACGTCCTCCCGTTCCACCCACAGCACGAGAAGACATTAGATGATTTCCACGCTTAAAAATAAAAGGTACCTTAAGTAAGTATATAAGTTATAGGTAAGTTAATTTTTAGACTAGTTTCTGACAAAGGGTTCGCCCACTTGAAAGTAGAGAATTGACCCAAGGGAGTGTGTAGGTGTATCCTAGGATAAAAGTAACAAATGTGCAGACATAAAAACATTTTTAGATAAAATTTTTAGACAACTTTTAGATAAAGGGGACATGTCGGAATTGTTCGCGTTTGGTTGGTTGCCTGAACGGATGGAGTATGGTACGAGTACTTATCATGTTTTTACTGTCTTTCTCAATGAAGGATTATTATTTTTTAATATTTTCGTTTTTTTTTTTTTATTTTATCATACTGTAATTATATATATACAATATTATATACAAAAACACTTAACTAATTAAAACTATTATAAATAACTTATTAATAGTCTAAAACTAAAAAGTCACACGTCAATATACAACCCGCCCCTGATCGTTCCCGGTGCAAAAGTGCCCATAATACTGGCCGCATTACCTCGCTGGATAGCGATGGCCATCCTTTGCACCAAGAACGACCCGGACCGGGAGTCACCCGTTGCCTCCCCGAGCCTACGGCCTAAATCCCCCACAAAACACTTTGCCTCCGTACTCCAACTGCCCAGAGTCTCCACAGCAACAGGCACAAAATGGTAAAGCTGCACCAAGGAAGCGTACTTCAGCCTTTTTTTAAAGCAGGCGTCTTCAGCGGCGGCAGAAGCAGTGTGCATCGTGCGACTCAGGTGACTGGCGGCGACAGTGCTGACGCAAGTTGCGTCCCAGATCAGGCACTTCCCGTTCTTCCACGGCACCAGAGTCAGCCCATCCGGCCTCTTACCGTCAGACCTGCTAAGACCTGGAGGCTCAAGCACGCAGGGGATGTTTGCCGATATAAGGGCTCTCCGGACAATGTCGTTCAAGGCGTGATGACGCGGGAACCTCCCTGTGCAGCGCCGGCAGCTCAGTGCGTGATGGCCATTGGCCTCCACCAAAGAACCGCAGGTGCATATATGAGGCTCGCACACCTTACAGCCTAGGCGGAGAGCCACCGCCACACGCAAAGAGTCATTGTCGAGTAGAGTGCCCAAATGAGGCGAAGGAATCGCCTGTAACCACGCCCCGGACTCGGGTTGCGACACTGCTCGTAGTCTGGCCTTATCGACTCCCAATGCACCCTCTAACAATTGCTCTTGAAGCAGCTTTACCCCAATGTCATCCCACGCCCGCTGAACATGTTCTGATTCGGGGATTGTCGCACCCGAGTTGAGGGTGCGACAATATTTTTGTTAGTTAATCAAAAAGACTATCCATGAGAACACTGCTGACAAACTGTACTGGAGTTTGGCAGGAGATTTGTGAAAATGTTTATGTAAATTTTCTTGAATAAACCATTAAAAGAAAAAACATTGTCTACCCGTGGGCCAAATTTAATTTAAATTCGTTCTGCAGTATGAGCGTGAAGGAGTAACTAACTTACACACACATAAATACAAACATTCACCTAGTATAACGAGCTATACAAAAGTTCAAAGAAACATTGCTTCATAATGACTGTAAAGTCAGTTTTGTTATAAAAATCTCAGCTTTCTTAGACTTGTTTAAAGCAAGAAATAAACAATATTTTTCCATTAGCAGCTGTTCAACTTTCTTACTAGTTTACGAAACTTGTTGAAACTAGATTTATAATGGAAGAAAGGAGTAACTTATAGCGTTTCTTCGTTTGTTTTGTTTCATCTACACTAATATTATAAAGAGGAAAACTTTGTTTGTTTGTTTGTAATGAATAGGCTCAAAAACTACTGGACCGATTTTAAAAATTCTTTCACCATTCGAAAGCATCATTATCCACGAGTAACATAGGCTATATTTTATTTTAGAAAAAAATAGGGTTCCGTAAGCTATTTGAGTTTTTCGGACACAAGGTATAAAAAGTCAACCAGAAAAGTTACTTATTTTGCGTACGCTGCCTAAACTATAAAAGATAGAACCATAAAATGTTCTAATTAATTGTAGATCTTATAAATATCTACCAAAGTTTGTTAGGAGAAACCTACTTTCACGCGGGCGAAGCCGCTGGCAGAAGCTAGTTTAAAATATTGATGTTACGACGACCAGGTGGGAGTCGCAGGAGTGCGGTGGATGCGGAACGCACAGGATCGGCCGTTGTGGCGTCGCTTGGGCTATATCCAACAGTGGACGTCTTTCGGCTGAAATGGTGATGATGATTGGTGTTAAATATTTCTGCCCATTTGGAGTCTCACAAACGTTGCATGGTACCGCATTAGTCGTAAGAGAAAATGCTTAAAATGTCAGTTGAAATACGTAGCTTCATAAACAGTAGGTTTAAAATATCTTGACAGGCTCACGCTCCAGATAAGCGGCACGTCTAAGAGGGATCCACCGTAGGCGTGGGCTTGCGGACGACGAGCAATGGGTAGCTCACCTTCTGGCTATCCGGTAAGAGGTAGAGGCCCAGCAGGGCCGTAGCCTACTGGGGCCATGGGTAGACTTTCGAAAGGGAAACCCAGGGTCCTAGAACGCAAAGAAGGAACATAGTCATCATCATCATCATCATCATTTCAGCCGAAAGACGTCCACTGCTGGACATAAGCCTCCCCAAGATGCCGCCACAATGAACGGTCCTGTGCGTTTCGCATTCATCGGACTCCCGCAACCGTTACCAGATCATCGGTCCACCTTGTAGGAGGCCTTCCAACGCTAAGTCTTCCGGTACGTGGTCGCCATTCCAGAACCTATTCAGTAAAAGTCAGTAAAGTTTTAGTCAGTAAAAGTCTAACACGCCCTCTCGCTCCGCCTGAGAAGTAATTGGATGATTCCCCACCTTAAAAAAAATTAAGACTACTCGTAATGGCCATCCCAGCTATTCCCAATTGGAAAAGTATGACGAAATACGCAAAATAGTTGAAGAATACTGTGTGGTCTTAGTCAGAAAGATACTAACTCCTCTCCAGGGTGAAGAACATCCATGCGATAATAATAATCACAAAACATTCAGACCGCTGTGAAAATAATTACTGGCTTAACCTCGTTATTTCTGTTCGCTTGTTTGTTGGCAAACCGATGGAATCCGCGATCCGACCAGATCGTTTACACGAGGATAGATTGTCGCCTAGAATGGGCTGTTTTTGAAAGTACCGTCAAACGGGGTGAATAGGACTGCAGGGGTGAATAGGAACAAAACTTTGGCTAAGTTTTTTACATTGGTATGTATTTATATAATTGATTTCTATCAAAGTATCCGTTTTTATTACAATTAATGAACAAATAGGAGTACTTAAATGCTGGGAAAAATTGTTAATTAACGCGAAAATCCCCTTCAAACTTTTGTTCCTATTCACCCCTGAGGTCCTATGAAAGAAAGAAAATTTTAGACATTTTAGCATTGGTAAGATGGAACTGCACTTTCGACCCCTGACTGTACATAATTATATCCTTTCAAAAACTTTTCCTGTATCGTGGGTAAGTTCACAAACATGTAAACTCATACACAAGAATACGCAGACCTACAAAACAGGAAAATACTGTACTTTTATTACATTTTTTTTTATCACTGTATTTTTCTTTTCTGCGCCCAGAACCGAAACAACTATCTATAGACCAAATTTGTTCTGGGCTGGAATCGATCCGGTACACTGGGCCCGCGTGGTGGATTGCGGCCCATTCTGGGGAATGGGCCTCCTCTTTCGTGTTATCAAAATTAAAATACGTGATGGTGTGCTAGCCAGCGTCAGCCATACAAATACCTGTATAACTTTCATCACCTCTCAATGGGCGAGAATGTTGACTCGTGTAAATCTACCTTAAATGAAATATTTTCAATTTTGCATTCCGTATTTGCTCGTCGAGTTATCAGTATTTCACCGTATTGTGCCGTTCCATAAATTTTGTTATAATTACAGCAATTATTGGGGATTCAATTATCAAAATGTACGAACAGCTAATGTTTTATAATAATAACTAGCGACCCGCCCCGGCTTCGCACGGGTGCAATGCTGATACCACCGCAACCGCTATGTCCCTGTACTTTAAATGTGTAATATCTTCGAAAATATTTACTTAAATTACTTGCTGTAAAGGGACATATTGATCTATATTAAATGCTTAATATATTTAAGATACTTTATTGGATAAGGATTAATGCTGTGTTGCTTAAAATCGTTTCGTAAATAAGCAATTATTTCTCGTAAATAGTGAAGGATAAAAAATGGTTACTGTGGGTTATCCCTAAGAGATAGATATACCATCGCAAACTTTTTTTCTAGACCTTTTTAAGCTGTACAATACTGTAGTACATTATTTTGATCTATCTCGTAGGGTTCAGGCAGCGTTTGCAATATAAGCGCAAAAAAATGTGTTTATTTACGACATCACATTAGAAACCTCTAAAATTATCAGTATTCCTCTACTATATTATGCATGTATTATATACATAAACCTTCCTCTTGAATCATTCTATCTATTAAAGAAAACCGCATCAAATTCCGTTGCGTAGTTTTAAAGATTTAAGCATACATAGGGACAGACAGACACGAAAAGCGACTTTATTTTATACTATGTAGTGATAAGTATCAGTTCTGTTTTGTATGGGTTCTGATAAATGCACGTTATTTTGAAGTCTGAATGTAGCCGATTTGGGATATCATGAATTGTAAGAATACATTTACAAACAATGTCTTATTTGATTTTACCCCTTTCAGGTTGTAATTTTATAGTTGTCTTATCTAGTGTTGCAACAGAACTCTGCTTCCGCCTCTGCTTCTGCAGAAGTTCCGCAAACTTTCTCACTTTCGTTTCCGTTTCTGGTTCCGCAAACTTTATAACAGAACTCCTAACAGAAGAATATGACGAGGAGAGCGGGGGTGGGGGTCTCGTAGATGACTGGATACAACGGAAAAGGCGTGGATGGACGGTACACACACGTGTCGCAGCGACTTTTTTTGTTTATAATATTTAATATATTTTTTTTTTTGGTTTATTCTTCGCATCATCGCGCCTTGTAACGTTTAGCGTAAATCTTCTGTTGTTTTGTTTTTCTTATGTTTTTTGTTTATTTTGTTCTTACTTATCAGCTACCCCCAGAAGTGCAGCCAGTGAGCAAATATTTAGCGGAGCTGGTTTAATATATGAAGAACACCGAAACTGACTAAAAGGTGTAAAAGCGGCTAAATTACTTTTTTTTAAATATAATTTGCCTCTGTTTAATTTCGAGTACTGTAAGTACAAAATACAAATTTAATTAAAATATAAAAAAAAAAATTGTTATTTTTCTTCCTAGTATTAACAATTTCGCTTCCGGTTCCGCTTCCGCTAAGATTTACTATTTACATCTGTTTCCATTTCTGCTTCCGTCAAGACACTTCCGTTGCATCACTAGTCTTATCTTTGTCAATAATTTAGCATAGAACCAAAGAAGACTTTTTTATAAGTATTTTAAATACATACGTTAATTATATTTCTTTACTAGCTTCTGCCAACGGTTTCGCCTGCGTGAAATCAGGTTTCTCCATACAAACTTTGAACACCCTCTTTTAGTACTCGCCTACGTCATAAAATGAAGGCTTGTGCAAAATTGCACGCTCCAAGTCCCAGTAGTTTCGGCTTTGCGTTGAAATGTCAATCAGTTAGTTTCTCCTTTTATATATATAGACAAAAATTAAGAGCATTATTATAAATAAAATAAGATAAAACTACACAAACGAATATCTATAGATAGCATTAAAAAGAGAAAAAATTTGTATTGAAATGATGATGAACGTGCTTCTCTAATAAAAAATAAATAAATCAAGGAATAAAGCCAAAGACATTCAATATATACTACCAATAGACCGGACATAGCGAGCAAAATCGTGATCCGATACTTATTCCACGTTGGTCATAAGTCACTCAGTCTAGTATGACACACCTACACGTCAAGTCGTGTTTGTATCCGTTCTATGCACTAAAAGAAAATCATTTTCTGAGAAAATATGCCGTAAATCTTGCTATGGTAAAATGACTGGACTTAACTTCGGTTTATTTTCGTAAATATTTTTGGTATTTACGAAACATTTAATTAGAATTCAATAATTTTTATAAATAGTTCCAGAACATTTTCAGATTTTGTGTTAACGCCATCTATTGCTGAAAAGCTTAACCTTTCCATTATCACACACCGAGGCTCTACCACGAGCTTATAACGTGATAAATTTTTCGACCTCAATCGGTCTGTTAAAAGGATGGAGCTATATAGGGTGTATAGCTCTATCACTCTCTTTCGCTCGTACGACTAACATTTTAACATTATCATGGTAAGGCCCCTGGCCACCTACCGAGCGATAGTTAAATCATTATAAATTTTGACAAATTTAATTCGCTTGTTTGCTATTCCAAGCCAGATGGCGTCACTGAGCCATATGATGACAGTTTTTCTAAGACATTTTTTCTGATAGCCGCTCTATTGTATCTCTTTAAATCTCTTTGAATAAAGCAATCCATTCTGAGAGACTAATACAAGGCCGGACGTCGGAAAACAAGTCACAGTGACGTCGTATTTTGTTCAGGAAACGCTTAATGTCTTACTACGAGTGACGAATTAATAAGGGGGAAGATTTGGGGGAGGAAAAGTTGAACACAACTTACTCTGCTGTTAAATGAGCAGGATTGACTTTTTGATATGAGAGCCAATTTATACAGGGTCTCTTGTGTATTTTAAAATGCCCCGGGCATTGGGAGTCGCATTGCTATTGCTGGCTACAACTGTCGCGGGCTTGCAACGATGACCAATGGGTAGCTCGCCGTCCATCCGTCTAGTAAGAATCGAGCCCGAGTCGACACTGTGTAGTAATCTACGTGCGCCTTAAAAGTGATTTCTGCAACATCGTAGGGGCTCAGTAGAGACAATGCTAGGCCGTTGGAATTTTTAATGAGTTCTACAGTAGTCACAGGTGGGTTTTAGACAGTTAATGTTCGACAAGCCCTCTCGCACCACCCTAGAGCGGGAGAATTCATTTGATAATTTAATGTACATGTTTGTTATATCTTCACACTCAAATGGCTGAACCATTTTGTATTTAAATTTAGCACAAGGGTAGACCATATTCTGGAATAGCACAATAAAATACCTACTTAGGATAATTTACAACTTTCACTAAACCACTTGCAAAAGCTACGTAAAATAATATTATAAAACATATTTATTTTTACGACTTTGGTGCTCTAAAATACAAAGGATGTTGTGCTTTTAGAACTTGAACTGTGGCATAAAATAGCGCAAAATACTTCTCGGAAAGATAATAAAAGATACAAGTCAAATAATTACATAGAAAAGATGTACGGATGGTGTAGGAAGGTCGTAAGTACTACCGAAAAAAGATCTCTGATTGTATAAAATTAAATTCCACAAAATTAATTCTCATTACCATAAAACAAACCCTTATTCGGACGAAAATCAAATTACTTTTTAGCTCCAATAAAAAATAATTTATTCCATTTTCAAATTCTCGTACAAAATGCCAGCATTGACAGCTAACGTCAATTTTAATTATGAAACCGCCATATTTAAAAAATTGCGAGAACGTATATTTAAAAATTCAAAATAGGTACGAACGCAACGAAATCGTAGCGTGGCTCGCGTCGGCGTCGGGGGAACGATCGGCCGTTGCCTAGCAACTCGCAACCGTCTCCGGGCGATCGTATAGACCTAGTAAGGAAATAGAATGGAATAAGTGTGGAAAAAGTTTTTAAATTTATATTTATCTTCGGAATCTTTAGCATTGAGTACTTATTCAGATTTATTCGTAAGATATTTTCAGGAAAGCGTATATAGTTCCAAGCGTTATCTTGTTGTAATACTTAGTAACTAGGTTTTGTTACATCGGAAGTCGACTCCAATATAGCTGTGAAAAATTTTTTTTTTGATGGGGAAATCATCATTATTTGATGATTGCCTCAAAAAACTTTCTCGCTTGTTCCGGGTGGTACCCACCCGTGTTCAGTTGCCCTCTGCACATTATGTGTAAATTTTAACTCTCTACCTCTTACGTTTTATGAGATACAGGCCGCTGGTAGACGGACGGAAAGACAGACAGACTGACGGACAGCGGACGCTTATTAATAGGATCCCATTGGCAACCTTCAGGATCGCCAATAGCTACGAAAAGTCTAAATAAAATGTTTACATATAATTTAATAGTCCAAAAAATGCTCCAGGACTAAAATAAACATATAATAGCGCAGCATAATCAGCCTTTTTAATGTTCCCACTGCTGGGACTCAGGCCTCCTCTCTAGGAAAGGGAATGGGCCTTAATCCACCACGCGGGCCCAGTGCGGATTGGTAAATGTCACATGTTTTAGATATTTTGGGTCTAGGACATGCCGGTTTCTTCACGATGTTTTCTTTCACCGTTTTGAGAGCAGTGGTGATGAAATAAATTACACAAAGTAATGCGCCTGGCTGGGTTTGAACCCACGACCTACAACAACTCGTAAGTCGGGGCCTTATATGAACCTAGAGGGCTAACTACAAACTAAAATCAAACTACAGATCTACACAAAACAGATACATACCGCACCTAACACGTACTAATTGATTGATGTGCCCTAATTGGTTCGGGTTTGGAACACGCTGCAATGGCCACCGTCCCTACAGCGACAATAATGATGCTGCGGCTTTTGAATTACTGCTTTTAGGATTATCCTGTTGGGTAGTTATTTGGATATTTATTGATTTAAACTTCATGTACAGTACATAGGCAGACTTAATGCAACAAGGCATTCTCTACCAGTCAACCTTTGGGTTAAAAAAGACAACACTGTGGTAGGCTTGCACAATTAACAAATAACAGATACTTTAAACAGAAAAAATAAAATAAAAATTAAGTTATTTATAATAATAAAATACTATATATGCTAAAATTATAAACTAAATATAACTGCTATGAAAAATATCAAAACATTTAGAGAACTTAATAATAATTCTGACGAAGACCAAATTAAAGTTGAGGGGACTTCAAGTAGTAGTTCCTAATTGTACGCTTAAAGGTAAATTTAATTTTAGCTTTTTTGATGTCAAGGGGAAGCACATTCCAGAGTTTTATGGTGGAAACAGCGTATGAATTGGACATAAAGCCAGTACGGTGAGAAGAAATATGAAGAAACATGTTTTTGGATGCACGAAGGTATTTTTTTTTTTTTTTATTGTGTGGGAAAATCATCCTTATGATATCCCCGCTCTTGGGCTGAGCGGGAGATAGAGTCAGACTCTTACTGACTAAAAACCCACTCCTGTTCCTTCGTTACCTTCGTCCCAGGGCCCCGGGATCCGCTTTCACACTACCCGTGGCCCCAGTAGGTTAAGATTATGAGAACTGCCCAACACTTTAAAATTTTGTTTTAAATATGGACATGCAATTTGGTAGTGTTATCCCATTATAAATCTTTATATATATAATTTCTTCTGTACTTGTGTTTGTCACCAAACTCCTCCTAAATGGCTTGATCGATTTGGATGAAACTTTGTGTATGTTTATAAATATATACATAAACAGGGACCTACTCAAATGAATAGGTCCCTGGATGATTTCAAAATACAATTGAACCCGGCGACGGCGCGAACGTGTTCTCATTTTTTTTTTCTGACGAAAAGCTTTCGGACAAGACAACGTCTGTTGAGGCTAGTGTTTTATAAGTGTGAAGATCTGAATGTCAAATGTGTGTATGATTGTTCATCAATTACGCCTCAACCGTTGAACGAGTTCGGACAGGCGTACGGGTCAATCGGCGTACGGGGATGTCAGCAAATCGTAGGGGCCCAGCAGGGTCGAAGCCTACTGGGGCCACGGGTAGTGTGAAAGCGAAACCTGGGGCCTTGGGACGAAGGCAACGAAGGAACAGGAGTGGGTTTTTAGTCAGTAAAAGTCTGACACTATCTCCCGTTCCGCCCAAGAGCGGGGATGTCATAAGATGATTTTCCCAACCAATAAAAAAAATAAAAAAACAGGCGTACGGGTATATTAAGATTAGGACTGTTCATATTGGTAATTAGTAGTAGAGATAATTATGTTTGTCATGCTATTAATAGTCTAAGTTTGGACCGAATTGTGATGGCCACCTGCGTTACAGCTGTGATAATGATATGCCAGCTTTATGATATCAAAACTATTATCTAAGGTAGGGAGCAGTTATTCGAAATTCAAAAATTTGCGTTATGAAGTTTAACGTAAGGTACATTTACCCAAAACGCCAAAATATCCCTTACGGCACTTTAAAATAAGGGCAGCTTACAACGAAGGACCAGGAGTGGGTTTTTAGTCAGTAAAAGTCTGACACTATCTCCCGTTCCGCCCAAGAGCGGGGATGTCATAAGATGATTTTCCCAACCAAAAAAAAAATAAAACAGGCGTACGGGTATATTAAGATTAGGACTGTTCATATTGGTAAGTAGTACGTTCTAGAGATAATTATGTTTTTCATGCTATAAATACTCTGAGTTTGGACCGAACGGTGATGGCCACCTGCGCTATAGTTGTGATAATGATGTGCCAGCTTTATGATATCAAAACTATTATCTAAGGTAGGGAGCAGTTATTCGAAATTCAAAAATTAGCGTTATGAAGTTTAACGTAAGGTACATTTACCCAAAACGCCAAAATGTCCCTTACGGCAATTGAAAATAAGGGCAGCTTACCCAATATGCCAAAATGTACTTTACCTCAATTAGCATTGGGGTCATTTACACAAAATACCAAAATGTCCCTTATGTTAATTGTTGCTTTTAGTATTGGTTAGATTAATTGCTTTGGGATTATCTGTAGGCTGTGCCTAATTTGGGTATGATTTATCGATGTGACTGGCTTTTGCTAGCCATGTGATGAGGGTATCGAAAATACGGGTACGTACCTACTCCTTTCAAAAGTAGGTATATTATCCATGTTTTACCTGTGTTTTTTTTTCGTTGGGAAAATCAATAATGACATCCCCCGCTCTTGGGCGGAGCGGGAGATAGTGTCAGACTTTTACTGACTAAAAACCCACTCCTGTTCCTTCTTTGCCATCGTTCCAGGGCCCCGGAGTTCTCTTTCGCATCACCCATGGCCCCAGTAGGCTTCGACCCTGCTGGGCCCCTACGGTTTTGCTGACATCTGCTTGAGGCGCGCGTGGAACACTACGCGCCGTCGACAATTTGGGCTCGGTCCGGACGGTTACCGGACGGTCGGACGGTGAGCTACCCATTGCTTGCCGTCCGCAAGCCAGCGCCTACGGTGGCTGGCAATCGGGATCGGGATCCCGGCGGCTGAGGCGTGAGGGCCGACCTCTCGCGCGTGCGGCCGCCTCCTTTGCTAGCATTACTGCTTCGTAGAAGGAGGTGACCGCCTGCCACTTCCCCTCACATGTTTTACTTATGTGTTATGTTTCACTCAAATTATTTTATATGTTTTCGCGTGAATAAGAAACAAACATACAGACTTCCATCCCAAAAACAAATTTTAAAAATCCATTGGGTTTAAGTTCACAAAAGTTTATTTACCAGCTAACTGTAAATATTTTTGAAATGTAATTTGTATTGCGAGGATTTACCTATACACAAAAGAAATACATAGTATTGGATGATTATGAATGAATAATAATGAATTCTTAGTAAGAAACGTGGTCTTGTGTTAAGACTACGTCTGTCACAAAAACCCTACTCAAAGACCTTCCAAAAATAAAAAATGTACTACCTATATATTGCTTTTACCACAAAAAAACGAAATGGACCACAAAATGATTTTTTTCAGACACAAAAAGTAATAAATCCCTCTGTCTGTTTTCATTACTCTGTATTTGAGGCAGACACCACGTCGCCAGCGAACGAATTCTCCCCACCCACCCGCTACCATGTTACGTATGGAAACGTAGTGTCGTTTTGTATCGCTATAAATTCATCCATGTTAGCGTGGTAAAAACTATGGGTGAACGATTTTCACTTGATTTTTTCTTTAAGTAATCAATAGAACGTTGCTTCAGCAAGTTAAAAACATACGGGATCTAGGGGTAGTGCTTAGTAGCGATGTTTCTTTTGCCACACACATCGATAACATAATTAAAAAAGCCATGAAAATGGTTGGGTTTATTAACAGAGTTGGCAAAGAGTTTGATAGAGTCTCGACTTTAAAAATGTTATATAACACCTATGTACGCAGTCTTTTAGAATATGCGTCTCCTGTCTGGAACCCCACCTATAATATTTACACAGACCGAATTGAACGCGTTCAAAAGAAATTTACTAGGTGCTTGCGTTTTAAAGACCAAAAATGCCCATACAGAGCAAATTACGAAGAGCGACTGCGCTACTTCAAATTGGATACATTGAAGCGGCGAAGGGATTTGAGCGATTTGTTGATGCTTCATAAAACTGTTAACGGGACATGTTCAACACCAGATCTACTTAATAAAATCAACATAGACGTACCTCGTCATTCACACGTCCGGTCAAAGCGTACTATCAATACGTTTGCTACTAAACCTTGCCGCACAAACCTGGGTCATCATGCTCCCCTAAATAGAATGTTGTCTTCTTACAACAGAGCCTGTGCTATCGACAGCAGCGTCGATGTTTTCTTTGATAGCCTGCCAAAATTTAAAGCTAAAATTACTGAATTAAATAACCTGTGATCAGCCGCCTGGTTCTATGTCTTCTTGTTTTTTAATTTTTTAATTTTCAATTTTTATTTTATATTAAGAATGTAATGTAATAATATTTAAATTTCATAATACAATTGAATAATAATAATGTTTAATAATGTAATATAATCTATAATTGAAGTTATTGATAATGTTATTTTAATTTTTAATTTAATTTAATTTAATTTATTCCTAGTATATTGGTTTTTAATTTTAGTTCTTATATTGTAATGACCATTTCCAGTTGTAACCAATTATAATCATTAATTAATAAGACTTAATGTAAATGCTGTGCATACCTTTAAGTGACTTTTTTACACAGGATACCCTCGTAAATGTATTGTAGTTAATGTGTTGTAAATAAGTCGTTGGTATGCCTATATAAATAAATAAATAAATAAATAAATAAAAATGTGAGGATTTTTTTATTGATCAAGCTGCCATTAGTGAAGGGTTAACGATAGATAAATTAATTAGAAAATGTAGCAAACTTCAAAGGTAAAGTATAGTAATTCAATACCTATGAAAATAGTTCGATTCCCGAATTGAGTTACGAAGATTTTTCAGAATTTAAAAAAAGTGTTTTTTATCAGATTTTTTCCTATGTATGTGTTATGAGACCTTGCTTCACGCCAAATTTCAGTATTGTAGGTCAATGAGAACCCTATCCCTATCCTATGAATTTTGATTCCCTTGAGAGTGGTGAAAATGGCTGTTTTTTTTTTCGTTAACTCAGGCATTTGATTTTTTCACAGCTTCAAGGGACCACAGAATTGAGTATATGCTTTTAATTCCAACTCGATACCTCCACGCGTTCCCGAGATAAAGGGTCTTGATAGACAGGCGGACGGACAACAAAGTGATCCTATAAGGGTTCCGTTTTTTCCTTTTGAGCCGCATGACATTAGTATTTTATGATATGAAAATAATTTAAAAACACACAAAAATATTAATGAAAGAATTTTCAGAATCAGTTCAGTAGTTTCAGAGATTACAAGATGTATGTGTTTTAGTAATTAATTTCACCATCGTAGGCAGTCTCGCTGTATTTCTAAATAACTGTGATAATGGGATCTTGGGCTGGCAAACCATAATACAGGTTACTATGTAACCTAGCTAGGACGCCAGGACACCCTTCTTCTACATTTAAATTGGTCATTTATCTATTGTAAACTGTTAAGACTGTACCTCATTTTGTGAAAATAAATAAATAATAATAATAATTATTATTATAATTTGTATTTGTATATTTGTATTTGTAATCTCTGAAAATACTGAACTAATTCTGCGCACGCTTCACATACAAGCTTATATTTTTTACCTCTCTATAATGTTACTAAGTAAAGATTTAACAATCTCAATCATCATTAGATAGATTGTTATTTTTACCAGCAACATCCTTCACACAAAGAGTAAAAAAAATTGATATCAATCGCGTCGATCTCATGGTACCAGCTAGACAATACTATCATAATTTTATTTGCTCGCGTTTGGCCGTAGATGTGAACTTTCTCGTAATGTTGCTCCATGCAATGCGTTCTCTGACTTTTTAATGCTCTGTGTACTATGCGTTATGGACCATAGACATACATACTTATAGTTTATTGATGATATGACTGGCCTGTTGGTCTAGTGGTAAGTGGCCCTGACTGTTATGCCGGAGGTCGTGGGTTCGATTCCCACCCAGGATAAATGTTTGTGTGATGAGCACGATCATTTGTTCTGTGTCTGGGTGTAATTTATCTATAATATGTATGTATTTAGAAATATATAAGTATGTTTATCAGTTGTCTGATACTCATAACACAAGCTCTGCTTAGCTTGAGACTAGACGTCGTTGTGTGATAGTTGTGGAATATTATTATATTATTAGAAAATAACTAATGCCTCGAAGTATTTCATACAAACTGGCAAGTCTTTATTCTGGGAAATAAATAAATCGATTTAAATGAAACTTTATAGAATAGAATGAATAAACTTTATTGTACACCAAAATAGTAACAATTTCACAGAAGCTTAAATTTTTGGGTGAGAGCGGTGGTGGCCGAGTGGTAACGGCCCTGACATACGAGTTGTAAGTCGCGGGTTCAAACCCAGCCAGGCGCATTACTTTGTGTAATTTATTTCATCATCACTGCTCTCGAAACGGTGAAGGAAAACATCGTGAGGAAACCGGCACGTTCTAGAACCAAAAATTCGAAGACATGTGACATTCCCTCTCCTAGAGAGGAGGCCTGAGTTCCAACAGTGGGAACATTATAAGGCCGACTATGCTTAAATTTTTGAGTACAATGGCATGGCACGAGTCTAAAAAGTTAGTTACGAACATTTTCGAAAAAAAAAATCCGGAGAAATGACAGGTACGTACATCTAAGGAGCAGAATTCCCTGTCTGTGTGTCGGTGTTTTTGATAGCTACAACTTAAAGTTCGTCGAGTCAGAGTGAACAGGTTATTTTTAGGCAAGGGTGTTCCATCATCGGCCACACCATCAGGTGAGATAGTGGTCAAACGCGAGCCTATCAATAATAATTAAAAAAAAGGTTTCTCCTGCACCAAGATTAATTTAAATTGGTACATCTGTATATATATATATGTATGGAGAAACTGATTGATTGACATATCAACGCCCAGCCGAAACTACTGAGACTAGGAGCATAGAATTTTGCACAAGGTTTCCTTTTATGATGTAGGCGAGTACTAAGAGAGGATTTTCCGAAATTCGCCTCCTAAAGGGATGAAACGGGGGTCCAAAGTTTGTATGGAGAAAACTACTTTCACGCGGGCGAAGCCGCTGGCAAAAGCTAGTTTATTTATAAGAATAAGACTTTCCAGTTTGAGGAACCATCTCGAGGATAAAAGGCTCTAAAGGGTGATGATAATAACACCATCACCGTAGGCGTGGGCTTGGGTACGGTGAGCAATAGGCAGTTCGCCGCCCGGCCTTCCAGTAACCGTCCAAACCGAGTCCAAATCGTCGACTGCGTGTAGTGTTCCACGCGTGCCTTAAAGAGATGTCACAAAACCGTAGGGGCCCAGCAAAGGCAAGGCAAAGAAGGACCATGATTTTAGTCAATAAAAGTCTGTCAAGTCTTCTCGTCCGCCCTAGAACGGGAGAAGTCGTTGGATGATTTCAAAAAGGAGTTATCGTCATTTTATTCCTAAAAGATAAAGGTTATACAGTTTTGGTTTGAAATCGTATTTTCTTGTTAGTGAAGTGAAAGAAAAAGGCATATAAATTTATGGGGTGATAAAAATCAATGGCGGTTACTTTACTGTCTGCAGTCAGAGTTTAGCGAATTAATAACATGTTTTGTATGGATGGTGTTAAGAATCTAGAAACATGGCAGATGGAAACAGAGAAGCATGCTGAACATAATCAAAATAGTTTTCTTTTTCGGTGGTAAATCATCCAAAGACTTCTCCCACGCTTGGGCGGAGCGCGAGGTCGAGTAAGACTTCACTGACTGAAACCCACTCCTATGTTTCTTTTTTACTTTCGTTCCAGGGCTCCGGGGTACATTTTTGCAATACCCATGGCCCCAGTAGTTTTCGCCCCAACGTCATTTGTATGGGTGGGATTAAGAAACTAGAAATATGTCAAACAGAAATTGAGAGAAGCATGCTGAGTCTGTCTGGCTGCTAAGTGGATTGCACACACCTTGGATGTTAGCTTGAAATGACAGTCACTGATAACCAAAGAAGATACTGATTTATGGCGTAATCTTATCTACCACGTAACATATAATATACGAATGTAGCGTGAATGATCGCTAATGAGTACAGCCGTCTGTGAATGCTAATTGTGTACTGCTTTACAATATAATACGTGCTGAACTGCAATACGTGAGGGCCATGTACGACATATGCCTCGTACAGTACTGTGAAGTAAATAGATAGAATATGAATTATTTTAATCAGGAGACAAACAAAACTAGGCGATGATACTACAAGACAAGGAAAATAAAGTGGAAATGGTCAGCTCACAGTGGCAGGGAAGGTACATTGCTCGTAAAACAGATGGTCGATGGTGACGAAAGGTTCTGGAGTGACGACCACGTACCAGAAGATGTAGCGTTGGAAGGCCTCCCAAAAGGTAAACCACTAAAAACTCCCAAATGAACTGGTGAGGGTCGTGGGAATCCGATGGATGCGGGACGTATAGGACCGGTCGTCGTGGCGACATTTGGAGGAGGCCTTTGGCCAACAGTGGATGTCTTTCGGCCGAAATGATGATGATGAATGACATTCTCCACTTTAATTTACACTTTAATTTGTCTCTTAAGAGGGTCCTTTTTCACTCGCCTGTCGTCAACATCGAGCATGGTTTAAAAGATTGTTACTTCATCAAACGTAATACAACGCGATGTTTGACGAAAAGGCAATGCGAAAAAAGAGAGATAACGCCTGAAAACTGTGTTAGCATTTGGTAATTCCGTGATTTACTCGAATATTTTACAAAACTTGTTCCAAGAAATACGTGTTTTTTTTAAACAATTAAAAGTTTTTGAAAAAAATTGACGTCATTTAGAACTTTGATTACATTTGCAAGGTTGTTTTATTATTTACCTATTTGTTATGTTATTATTAGCTTTCCGCCTCGGCTTTGAAGATACGTATATACAAACTATCCTCGTTAATCGCAATTTCTATTTATTTAGTTTAAAGATGGAAGCGGAGAAACAGACAGAGGCATAGACTTTGGTTATTTTTTTACTATAGATCTATGTAGGGTTGCCAGGTCTTGAAACTGAATCCTGCCCAACCTAGGGGGTCCAGACGCCTCCTGCCGGAGGCTCTATGCAGGCATCGTTCGGTCCATGGCCCTTTATGGGGCGCCGGCGTGGCCGCCGTTGCTGTTTAAGCGACCGGCGGTCCAGCTGAACGCATGCCAGAGGGTCATGGCCATACGGATAGCGCGGGGATACCGAACGGTTTTTCGCAAAGCGGCGAGCCTCCTTGTTGGCCTGCCACCATGGGATCTGGAGGCAACAGTCCCTGCAATCATGCACGATTTGCGCGTGGAGATGCTACGCCGGGGCGAAACTCCGCTGCCACAACAAGTCGCAGCATGGCGGACAGAGTTCCGGCGGATCTCATGGTGAAATGGCGATAGCGAATATTGCAAACCAGCGCTGGTCACGCCATAATTATGGCGGTAAGTTCTGTCTTAGAGGCGTGGCTGGAAAGACCTCACGGCGTCCTCACCTTTTGCATGACGCAGGTTCTCACCGGACATGGTTACTTCGGGTGGTTCCTGCACCGAATTCGTGTGGAAGTGACTCCCGGGTGCCACCACTGTGTGGGCCACTCGGAGGACACGGTGGAGCATACGATAGAGGTGTGCTGCACGGCAGCGATCTCTCGCGCCGGGCCTTGGTACAAGCCATGGTCCGAAGCGAGGAGTGGCAGGCGGTCGCCTCCTTCTGCGAAGCAGTAATGCTAGCAAAGGAGGAGGCCGCACTTGATTTCCGACCACCGTAGGCGCGGGCTTGCGGACGGCGATCAATGGGTAGATCACCGTCCGACCGACTTGAGCTCAGTCCGGTAACCGTTCGGACCGAGCTCAAGTCGTTGACGGCGCGTACTGTTCCACGCACGCCTCAAGAAGACGTCAGCAAACCGTAGGGGCCCAGCAGGGTCGAAGGCTACTGGGGCCTTGGCCCCAGACCCAGTCCTCAGACCCTTGGGTCTGCTTCTGAAAAGAAGACTTGGCCCTGGTATGAAAGGCAACGAAGGAACAGGAGTGGGGTTTTAGTCAGTAAAAGTCTGACATGCCTTCGCGCCCCGCCCAAGAGCGACGGATGTCGTTGGATGATTTTCCAACTACCAAAAAAAACAAAAAATGAAAGGTCTTCAAACTGAAATGCCGGACAGACTAACCTATTTAGCCGGACATTTAGGCAAAAAGGCCAACTAATATCAACAAAATATATAAAATCTTTTTAAATTCTAGTGAAAAAACAATAAAATTAAGTGACATAATTGTTATACTAATTGTTCGCTCTGCTTGTGTTAGCGATACAAGGTAATGCAGAACTCAAATGACAATTAAAAAAAAATTGGTCAAATTTATAAAGTCTAACAAAAGCCGGACAGCCCGGACTCCGCCTAATTTGGCCGGACACGCATCTAAAAAGTCTGACCGTGTCCGTCTTTATCCGGACTAATGGCAACGCTTGATGGAAAGCGACGATGTGGTCGATGAAGTTATTTACGTATTGAACGTGTATTGTGGTTACGATACAGTTATTTATTTATTTATTTACAAGCACTTGTACAACGTTACAGAGGATGTACAAGGCGTTGTACAGTAGAAACTTACAAACTAAAAAAATACATTTAATAAAAACAATAATACCCTAATAACAAATCCACATTAAAGAAGAAAAAAAAAAACTAACTAACTAACATATAATTAAGAAATAAAAAGAAAAAACATATACTTTAGCAGGAGAACCGAGGTCACCGACATAGCACGAAGAATCGCCAAACTTAAGTGGCAATGGGCAGGGCACATTGCTCGCAGAACAGATGGCCGTTGGGGCCGAAAGGTTCTGGAATGGCGACCACGTACCGGAAGACGTAGCGTTGGAAGGCCTCCTACAAGGTGGACCGATGACCTGGTAACGGTTGCAGGAGAACGATGGATGCGAGACGCACAGGACCGTTCATTGTGGCGGCACTTGGGGGAGGCCTATGTCCAGCAGTGGACGTCTTTCGGCTGAAATGATGATGATGACATATACTTTATCCCTCAAAACAAAATATGATCAATGTTAACTTGTAATAGTTGCCTTTTATTTATTTCGACTAAAGCTGAGGATAACCAAGTCATCGTTCGGCCCCCGTCATCCCCTTCAAACCTGACTTATGTCGGGGTACCCTAAGTTCCCTTAACTAAGAAATAGAAGTCCTACGGCATCCACAATATGATAGACACGCATTCAAATTAACTGAACTGCATATAAATTCACACTAAATCTTGGTGTGAATTAAAATGCTCGCAACATACATGATAATATCACATATGTCTTATAAAGCGTAAAATTCAATTAAGTAATAAAGGGAAGTAGGTTATCCTCGCATTTGCCCGCGACGTGAGACGTGCGTAATTGAGATATCTACATAAATCGTACACCACATTTCCTTTCCAGTGTAAGGCGGTCTATACATTATCTAAATAAATAGATTAGTTGTTGTATATTCTATATGTATTAGTTTATTATTTTTAAGATTATTCTATGTATTTTGTCTATGGGTCTTAGTTGCTTGAAAAAAAAAAAAAAATATATGTGTGTACGGAAGCTTGAGAACGACTGAGCGAGCTGAATGAAAAGTGACACATGTCACTTTGACAGAATTTGGGCTGACGTTTTTGGGCACGAATCGAGTGGACATTTCACCCATACGCACAAAGCGTTTTGAGAACATATTTATTTTGCGTACAGCCAAGGAGTAGAATTCCTTGCCGGAGTCTATGTTTCCTGATAGCTACAACTTGGGGGTCTTTAAGTCAAGAGTGAATAGGTTACTTCTAGGCAAGCGTGCTCCATCGTCGACCACATCATCGCTTACCATCGGGTGAGATGGTGGTCAAACGCGAGCCTATCATTGATTAAAAAAATATATATATATTTCGACAATCTCAAGGGAGTCGAAATTCATAGGGTACTTCCCGTTGACCTAGAATCCAGAAATTTGGCATGAAGCAAGTTCTAGCACAAGTATAGGGAAAAATGTGAAAACTGTAAATTTGTAGTTACTTACGTCACAAAAAACTTTTTTTTTTGCGATTCGGAAAAATCTTCGTACTCAATTGAGGAATTGAACTGTTCTCATAGGTAACTTACGGACTTGCGCAATGAGGGTTCCCTAAACTCAGTACCCGAGTCCGACTCGCATTTGCCCGTTTTTTTATATTATTTTAGTGTTGGATAGCCCAATCATTGAGGATGGCTATAGGATATGTCAGCTCCTCACATTGTTAATTATAATAACAGAACATATGTAAAACCTAGAATAAGTTTATCATTGTGAGCACAAATAAAGAGATTTTTTTTTAATTATATTATTATCATATGTAACATTACGCTCGACCGGAGCAGTACCTAACCAAAGACGCGAATGAAATGAATGTCGCGGTGGACAGCTAGTTAGCTATAAAACACACTTCTAATTATTTTATTCTAGTTATTTTCGGTCGGTATTAGCAAGCTAAAGTGTTGGTGGTGAGCTTGGTTTCAGCAGGTACCTACTCTGAGAAGAAACACCAAACTAAAATCAGGGGTTTAAACAGCCAACGCAAATGAGTAGAGCGCTTTATCCAGCCTCCCGATCTCATCAACCTCGAGGACCTTCGATTACTGAGACGAAGGTACACAAAGATACCTATTAGCCTAAAGCGATCGTTTATGGCTTCGGGAGCGTAGACAGATCGAGTGTTAAGGTTTATTGGTGTTTTGGATGTGTTAGCAGGATTATGGCTATAATAGAACAATAGCTTCAGTTTGATTATCGACGAAGTCAAAATTATCTGTCCAAAAATTGTTAGGAAGTAATACTATAAATTGACACGTTGGTTTAGTTAGGTGTTTGTTTCCACAAATTAATTTGATGCAGTTGCAACTAAATATCCGCTTCGGATATTTTACGAAGCATGCGGAAACACGCATTTAAAATATAAGCACTTAAAAGTAATTTTATCGAAAAATGTCAGTTAGAAGGTATTGGCACTTCACCGTCGTTATGTTCTTGGTGATGAAGCAAAATGAATGTAGAGAATATTTCATCTGACACATCAACGCTCAGTCGAAACTACTGGGACTAGGAGCGTGAAATTTTGCGTAAAGTTTTCTTTTATGACTTACGCGAGCACTATGAGATGATTTTCCTGAATCAATCCCCCATGGGCATGAAACCTACTTTGACATGGCCGAAGCAGCTGGTAGAAGCTAGTGAATATATTATGTATAGGTAATGGTAATGGTAGGATGTGTAATGAAATCACTGTAATCATTAATAAATTTCGTTAGACCTACCTGAACTGCTCTAACACGGGGCATCCAACGTGGGAATTGCGAAGCGATCCGGTGCGGTTGACGCGAATTCAACGCCACACGGCGGTTCTATCGTACGTGCGTGCGAAGTGGAAGGTATAGGGTCTACGCGCGCGGTGATTAAAGTGGTAATCACCTTTCACGAAATTCACTTCGACGGCGGCTGAGGCGTAAGGATGTCCGTTCCCTCACTGTTGCGGCCATCGATCTCCTTCACTCGCATTACTGTTTTGCAAGGAGGCGACCGCTTCCCGTTCCCTCTTGCCCCGGACCATGGTCTGAACCAGGGCCGGACGCAAGAGGTCGCCACCGCCGATCGCGTCCACGAGGATTTGCGTTTATTACGTTACATTTATTTATTTATTAAAACTTCATACAACACAAAGGTACAAAGGCGGAGAGAATGCCTTAGGCATTCTCTACCAGTCAACCAAGGGTAGTGAAGAGACAACATGGCAGGTGCATAAAAAAAGAATAGATTAATAAGAAAACAAATGTATATATCAAATAAAAATACATACATATTTAATATAATATAAACCTACATTTATAAAAATATATATTATTTATAAGTTACATGTTGTTTATTTTATTTACAGCTTTTCAAGCGACAAGTTTATAACCGAGTTATTTATAATACATAAAATGATTTAAAAGAGTGTCCATGGAGTTTCTTACAAATTCTTTTCCATAGAGATCTACGCTTTGGAATGTGGAATTAGCATCATTTATATGATTGACTGACTTCTTGTGAATTCAAAAGTGCTTGTTTATTTGAAATATTTTGAAATAAAGGCCTAGATTTTTGATTCTTGAATTGAAGGGGAATGAAACTTTTGCCATACATAGCTTGCACGTTTTTTTTTTCTTTTCACCAATAGTGTAACCTAGGTAATATTTTAAAGGACTGTATGAGAAATCAATAGCAAAAATAATTATGTCTACCAACCGTAACCGAACGAAATTAGATACTATTTAATAGATCGCTATTGTTTTGTATTATACGTAAATTTTCGTAAATAAAAATACCCTTTGTTTGATATTTTACGTTTCCCATTGTTAAATATAATACACGGTTTCTCAAATGAGTTATTCTGCGTCTTTCACTTCCGCATTAATCGCCAGGTCTATGAGGTCGACTAGTGTTGCAAAGAACTCGAGTCCTCTCAAATCGCCTTAATTATAATATAAGAAAAATCGGTAACCCCTGACAAAAAATTACACAAATGCTTCTATAGGTATCTTTGTTCGGTTACGGTTTAAAGAACTAGTTCTTTTTGCTATTGATTCCTCGTATTGTCCTCTAACATCTAACCTAGATTTCATTTCCGGCGACAAGAAAAAAGTAAATCAAACAAATAAATCCCAGTAAGTACATTTTATTAGCTTACTGGGACCATGGGTTGGCTTCCGCAAAGGAAACTCAGGGTCCTGGAACGTTAGGCAAAGAAGAAACATAAGTGTGGTTATAGCCAGTAAAAGTCTAACACGCTCTCTCGCTCCGTCCTAGAGCGGAAGAACTAATTGGATGATTTCCCACCTTAAAAAAAGTGCGATATATTAGTTAGGAACTAAGTTATATAGTTTCGTTTCATTAGTCACGTAGATACCCCACCAGCCCGGCCATGCGTATCATTAGTCTGATTAGGGCATTATTCCGGTAGGGTTAGCAGCGTTTACAAAACATATCACTTTGATCCCAAGTACGTACTTGTGATTACCAAACCCAAAGTTTCCGATAACGAGTCCGATCGATTTTTTAACTTTGTGTAATGAAAATCTATGATAACAAAGGGGTTAAGCAACTCTTGCCCAGCCCCCCTAGCCAAGTTACGATCGTTTCATTTGCGTCGAACGCCTCGAGTAGGCCACGCGTCTGATTCCTTTGTTCTGATGTCATCTCAACGCTCAGTCATGTGGTCAGAATAAAGGAATCGGAGGCGTGGCCTACTCGAGGCGTTCGATGCAAACGAAACGATCGTAACATGGCTAGGGGGGCAGGTTAGTCTACGGATAGGTGGGTGATCATCTTAATACACTTACCGAGATTCTTTCGTGCCTCAGAAAGTACGTTAAGGTGTTGGTCCCAGGTGTTATTTGTAGTTCTTTAGAAGGGGAGCTCCTTGATAAGTAATAACAGTTCTACTTGTCGATGTTTTACGTGGAACAACTGTCTATCTGAACGTCGCAGGACGATAACCGCCGTAGGCGCGGGCTTATGGACGATGAGCATTAGGTAGCTCGCAGTTTGGCCGTCCAATAAAGAGTGAGCCCGATTTGTCGATGGCGCGTAGTGTTCCACGCGCGCCTCAAAGAGATGTCTGCAAACTGTAGGAGTCCAGCAGAGCCGATGCCTGCTAGGGCCATGGGGAAAAGTATGAAAAGGGTACTCGTAGTCCTAGAATGCAAAAGGCAATAGAAGGAACATACAATAGAATAGAATAAACTTTATTGTACCAACACCAAAATCTTAGTTTATGGACAGTGGTTTTGGGAGAGTGGGTTCGCCTCGGGTACGCGTCTGCTTATCAGACGTGACCATGATGGCGAACGTGTTATTGGGGACCCTACCCCACAAAAAAGGTCAAAGCTGTACACAACAAATCATGGACGCGCGTGTATGAGTACAATGGCGGTCTTATCGCTGACAGCGATATCTACCATGTATATGATCCTGTGTGGTTTTAGTCAGTAAAAGTTTCACGCCGTCTCGCTCTATCCTAAAACGTAAGAAGTCATTAGATGATTTCCAACCTTAAAAAACTGGGCAAGTGCGTATCGGATTCGCGCACTGAGGGTTCCGTACAAACTGACTTAAGGTATATAGTTCAATTTTCGAATGGAATCTTGGACATTTTTCCGAATCGCAGTAAAAGTATTTTTTTTTTGTGACTTAAAGACAAATTTACTGTTTTCAGATTTATTCCTGTACCTGTGCTATAAAACCTTGCTTTATGCCAAATTCCAGAATTCTGGGTCAACGGAAAGTACCCTATGAATTTTAATTCCCTTGAGAGTCTCGAAATATACGTTTTTTTGCGATATACACGGCCGTATCTTTTTTTTTTTCGTTAACTTAGGTATCTGACTTTTCCACAACTTCAAGGGACCGCTGATCTGAAGTACATGGTTTTAATTTCAACTCGATACCTCTACGCGTTCCTGAGATAAAGGGTCTTGACAGACAGACAGACGGACAACAAAGTGATCCTATAAAGGTTCCGTTTTTTTTAGGTGGGAAATCATCCATTGACATCTCCCGCTCGGGGTTCATTTTCGCTTAATTCATGGCCCAGTAAGTTTCGATCCTGCTGGGCCCCTACGACGCTCTATGTTTTGCTGACATCTCTTAGAGGCACGCGTGGAACACTACGCGTCGTCGACGACTTGGACTCGGTCCGGACGGTTACCGGACGGTCGGACGGCGACCCACCCATTGCTCGCCGTCCGTAAGCCCACGCCTACGGTGGCCGGAAATCGGGATCGGAATTCCTGCGGCTGGGGCGTGAGGGGCGTTCCTTCGCGTGTGCAGCTGCCTCCTTTGTTTCCTTTTGAGGTAACCTTAAAAAGGGCCAATTTTCAAAGTCAAACAATAAGTGACCAACCATTACATACCAAGACTTCGTGACTTGGACAGCACGCTATACCTTTGATACCGGCTGTCATATAAATTCGATACCGATAATCAGAAGCCAGAAAAATCTGACACTAGTCTTGTCAAGGGGTATGGTGTGTTACCCAGTGGGTTTTGGAGGTCAGAAAATTAGCCGCTTCATGTAAGATGGATCCGGTTGACTGGAAGCCAACTCGAAGCTGGAGGCAGCAAGAACGTTTGAAAAGGTTACTGTGACACTGAATCACAAAGGGCAACAGACTGAAGCCTGCACCTGTACTTTTGATCCTTTATTTTTTTTATATTAATATAAACCAGTGCTTGACTGCGATCCCACCTGATGGTATGCAGAGATGCAATCATTGATGGTGAGGCGCACTAGTTTATTAAGAGCCTATTCATTCTAGCCTTGAAGACACCTAAATTATAGTTGGACGGGAAGACCGCAGCAGGCAAATTGTTTAAAATCGTTGTGCTATATCTGTCCCGAATAAAATATTTCTATTATATTCTATTCTATTTTTGCTCTACCCAGTGCGACCTCAAAAGAAGGTAGTGTGACAGCAATTTGGGTCCTATATCTGGTGTGGGATAATGAGTTGGTTCTTTTGTTTACAACTATTACTACATCCCCGGCGTGTACTATTGAGCTAAAAGAAAAAAAAACTTTGCTTATTTGTTGTTAAAAAAAAGAGTTTTAAATGCTTTGATTTAATTATCTAAAACCATTTTTATTTAATACTATAAACTAGTGCTTGACTGCGATCCCACCTGATGGTAAGCAGTGATGCAATCGTTGATGGTGAGGTGCACTAGTTTATTAGGAGCCTATTCACTTAAGCCTTTAAGACACCTAAATTATAATCGGACGAGATGACCGCAGCAAGTAAATTTTTCCATTCCTTGATGAGATATACGCGGTATAAACGCATCTTCTCATTATTGCCTTTGTAATGAAACCGGTTTAGAACACGTCGGTTGGATGGTTTCAAATTCTGTAATGGACATAATACTATGTAGATAGTAACATACATATCTACCTATAGATTAATTTACAAGATCATGCATTTGAATCACACATTAAGGAATGCTAGTAATCATCATTTCAGCCGAAAGAAGTCCACTGTTGGACATAGGGCTCCCCCAAGCGACGCCACTACGACCGATCCTGTGCGTCTCCTGAGTTTCCTTGCGTGATCGCATAAAGAATGAAGATATCCGCAGGAGAACCAAGGTCGCCGACATAGCCCGAAGAATCGCCAAACTAAAGTGGCAGTGGGCAGGGCACATTTCTCGTACGCTAGTAATATGTGACCAAAATTGCTGGTATCTTTCATTTCAATTTAAAAGCTTCAAAGAAAATTGCTTACAGTTACTAAAGGGAACAATATTCCCCTGAAAACAGCGCAGAGAAGTAAGTAAACGAATAACATATAATACAACGATCTCCCACAACGCTTTTAGAGTGTAGTAAGGTCCCCAAAATATGGGGGGACGAAACCCAGACGTTTTCCGGCTTACCGAATATGAGCTATGCGAGGGTAGAAAGCATAAAATTGAGTATGCAGAAGGCTAACTCCAGACAATAAGCTAATACAGACGCACGCACAATATGTGGTCTACGTACAGTGATATCAAACAAATGCCGGTTGCGATGAAAATAAACTTAAGTCAGTTTTGCGGGCTATTTTAAAGTAATCACCATAAGAAGACAATATATTACAGAAGGTTGACTCCATTCAACGAATGAAAACAAAAGCATGCACGCTTCTATAAACTCCATTCGAAATAAAATGAGACAGGTAAGTAAAACCATTTTTATTATCCGTTCAACCGATTTGAAGAATCTGAATGAATCTGATTGCATGTACCTACCTTGTGGAGATGAGAATGTTGAGATGGATGTATGGAGTGACGAGAATAGATAAAGTGAGAAATTACCATAATGGAGGCAGTTTGAAAGTGGCACCAGTGACTGAAATCTTGAAAGGTAATAGTTTGTCTTGGTATTATGGTCGTGTGAAGGGAGAAGAGAAGAGATGAAACGTGTGTTAAGTTAAAAGAGTTATGATTGAAGTATGTAGATGGTTGGAGAGGGGGACGGAGGTCAAAGAAAAGTATGATAAATTATGCGAAAGAAAAGAGACTCAGTGATAGCGTGACGTCTGACAAGATAGAATGAAAGAAAAAAATGTGTTGTGCCGACTAAAAGTAAAATGTGACAAGGACACAAAGATGATGTATGGAGTTGACCTTCTGTATCCATATATGCTGTGGTAGAGTAGGAAGTGAAACTTCACATAAATGTTTGTCACAGGAAGGGGGGTCGATTTGTGTGCCGCAATTACTGACATCAAATGTAAAAGTAAATTGACGACAGTTACAAATATAAAATGGTATCTCTACTTGTATTTTGTTTTGAGAATGTGTGTTCTATCTTTGTTGTTATTGTTTTTTATCTCAGGATATTTTTATCTTTGCGAGCTTTAATTATAAATTTTCGCAACTTATTTTCAAGTATTTAGATTTTAATAAATATATATATATATATATTGTATATATAATGTTTATGTATAGTGTGCTGTATACATATCAGTTTAGTATATTTTTAGTTTTAAGTTAGATTTAATTTATGTTTAATTTTTTGTTTTTTGTTGTACATTTAAAGTTCTTCAAAATTTGTAAATTTTCTTTCTAAATCATATGGTTTGCTGTAAGAAAACCCAGTTGTGGGTTAAGCTCGCCTATGTACATCAACTGTCCTATTTTTATTGATCATATAAAATTGTGTGTACAATGAAGAATAATGCTTACCTGGGGATCTTTAAGTCAAGAGTGAATAGATTACTTGTGGGCAAGCGTGTTCCATCGTCGTTTTCCATCAGGTGAGATTGTGGTCAAGCGCGAACCTACCAAAAGTAAAAAAATAGACATAGAGCGTAGAGTAAAAGTGAAACTTACTAAATTACTGACAACCAAAATAAACAATTATTTGTATTCCCTACATACAATAATAATTGTTCCGGGTCTTTAAGTCTTGTATATGTGAGTATACATGTTCGCGAATCCAACTACGACACAAGAATTATTCCTAGAGTGGGGCAAACATATGAAACTTTTGAATTATTTCTACTTATATCCGATATATGAAAACATCCAACTTATGTGCTACAAATCGGTTTCATTAGAAAGGTATAATAAATATATAATATATAGGTAAATATATAATATAAAGATAGTATAATATAAACAATACTATAACTTGAGCAGTGGTGGCCGACTGGTAACGGCCCAGACTTACGAGTTATAGGTCGTGGGTTCAAACTCAGCCAGGCGCATTACTTTGTGTAATTTATTTCATCACCACTGCTCTCAAAACGGTGAAGGAAAACATCGTGAGGGAACCGGCATGTCCTAGAACCAAAAATTCGAACACACGTGACATCCACCAACCCGCACTGGGTTCGCGTGGTGGATTACGGCCCATTCCCTCTCCAAGAGAGGAGGCCTGCGTCCCAGCAGTGGGAACATTATAAGGCCGACTATGCTATGTTATGCTATAACTTGTTTTTGACATCTTAGCTTGAAGCACACGCTAGGTATCTGTCAGTAAATAATATGCCCTCTTAATGGTACTTTGAGAATCTTATCCCCGTACCCATAAAACTAAGCACTAAATGAGCAACGCAAGCATTCATAATAACTCCCTCAACCCTCTTTCAACCGGTTATAACTGGCCACGGTTTTGTAAGCAAACGACTTTGAAGTTAAATCTTTTAACCACAGAGTATGCAGGTACAGAAGGTCGACTTCATTTATTTATTTATTACTTTCGTCCCGCCCCGGCTTTGCACGGGTGCAATGCTGATACCACCGCAACCGCTATGTCCCTGGATTTTAAATCTGTTCTATCTTCGAACATTTTCATTTAAATTACATGCTGTAAAAGGCCATATTGATCTATATTAAATGCAGAATTTATTTAAGGTACTTAATTGGATAAGGATAAATGCTGTATTGCTTCGTAAATAAGTCATTATTTCTCGTAAAAAGAAAAGGATAAAAATTACTATTGTGGCCTAAGAGATATATATACCCTAAGAGATATATATACCATCGCGTACATTATTTTGATCTATCTCATAGGGGTAAGCCAGCTTTTGCAAAGTAAGCACAAAAAAATGTGTTTATTTACGACATCACATTAGAAGCCTTTAAAATTATCAGTGATTCTCTGCTTTATGCATGCATACCTACATATAAAGCTTCCTCTTGAATCACTCTATATATTAAAGAAGCCGCATTAAAATCCGTTGCGTATTTTTAAAGATCTAAGCATACATAGGGACAGACAGACAGCGGAAGCGACTTTGTTTTGTAGTATGTAGTGTTTTCGCCAGAACGACCAAATGCCAATTACACCGATTACATTAGATACAAATTACGCAAAGCACATTAAAGAAAATATAACACAGATATACAACTAGACCTCTCACTCAGTTTTTTCGTAAATCACTGGTCATTCAGTCAGTATCTCCTTCCAATCATTAGCGAACAGATCTAGTCCAGGACTGGATTCAAGGAGAGCGTTGAGTGCGATTAACATTCGCGGAATGGGTGACATACATCGCTCAACCGTATGGCAACGTGGCACCACGAACAACTTGGTAAATGCGAGTCAGACTTGCGAACGCAAATAAAAAAAATGTGACGTAACTACAAATTTACAGTTTTCAGATTTTTTTCTATACTTGTGCCATAAGACCTTGCTTCTTGCCACAATTCTGGATTCTAGATCAACGGGAAGTACCCTATGAATTTTGATTCCCTTGAAAGTGTCAAAATACACGTTTTTTGCGACATAAACGGTATCTTTTTATTCTTTAACTCAGTGATTTCATTTTTTCACAGCTTCAAGGGACCGCAGACTTGAGTATATGGTTTTAATTTCACTCGATACCTCTACGAATTCCTGAGATAATCAGCCATCTTTTAGCGGGCTTAGTCCATTCAGCCCACTTCTTTCCAAAAACAGATTAGGCCTCCCAGGTTTTTCAGTGCGTCGGTAAAGGAATTCAGGCATCCTAGAGTTCGTGTGAGTGTATCCGTGACAAGTGTGTAGTCAAGGAGCACATGCTCAATTGTCTCCTTCTTTCAAGCATACTCTGCATAGTGGACTGTCTTTGATGCCTGTTGTATAGAGGTGTTTATTCAGTATGCGGTGTGATGGTCCCCGCCACCAGACGCATGAAACTTTTGGTAAGGGTTTTACTGAGGTATGGTATACCCTTCTTGGCCTGGTTATATCCTGGTGTCGAGGACCACCAGCGTGCGTGTGCTTGATTTCGCTTGCTGTATAAAGTGGAGCTTTTGCAGTTTTTTGTGCGTTAACCCATCTCTTTATGGTTATGATATGAAGTTAAGTTAAGCTTAGCGTTGCAGTACTTCGGCTTGGTAAATAAGATTTGGTTTTACTTTGCGAAGATATTCTGCTGCGTTCGTAGTTTTTTTACATTTTTGGAATTGGATGGATTTGATTTCGTGTTAGTGTTTTTCGTGGTTGTTCTTTTAAATCGTTTGTGATATAGAAAAGTAAGATTGAAATAGAAAAAGGTTGGCACAGAATTGATTATTCGAAAGTGCCGAGGTCATTAATTTTTAAAAACTTAAAATTTGTTTATTTGTAGAAAAATAGTATTCTGTTTATTTTTTTCTTGTGGGAAAATCATCTAATGACATCCCCCGCTCTTGGGCAGAGCGGGAGATAGGTTTTGACTTTTACTGACTTTTTTTTTCTGCTTCTATGTGGATTAGAGATGTCACATGTAATGTCATTAACGTACTAAATAACACAGGTCGCCAATATAAGTTCACACTGCTGGGACTCAGGGGTCCTTTCTAAGAGAGGAAATGGGCCATAATCCGCCACGCGGGCCTATTGCGGGTTGGTGGATGTCACCTAGCGATGGGCCAACTGGCATTTTCGACAACTCGAGTTACTTGAGTTTGAATAATGGCTGACTCGAGTCGTAACTCGAGTCAATTTGACTCGGTGGGCTTGGCTTGACTTGACCCATCGGCCGAACCATCTCGATTGTTCGGCTGACTCGCGCGGGGCGTCAGACGACATGATTCATCATGTCGCTCTCTGCTGTATTTCTACCAAGTTAATAACCAAGTCAACTCGAGTTGACATATTTGTTGTTTGACTCAACTCACCCATCGCTAATGTCACTATGTCTTCGAATTTTAGCTTCTAGAACATGTCGGTTTCCTCGTATTGTGTTCTGGGTCGCTTACTGGACTAGATACCTAAGAAATATTCTTGACGTGCTTGCAATTGCAACTCGTGAGAAAATACAGACGGCATTACAGCTGTTCTCAATACAGTACGGGTCTCACGGTAGCAATTAATACACCAATGCGATGCTATTGTAGCGACATCTAGACGCCTCATAAGAAATAAAATTCAAAATCCTACATCACCGTATTAAAGTTCTTCGCGCGATTACAACAAATACAACAGTCCGAAATCGACCCTTGAGCAGTTGGCCGGAATAGACAAAACACTGTCGGAGGATCGTCCTCCCTTTTCAATGGAGGTTTGGCGGACTCTATGGCCTGTAAAATTTTCAAAAGACTTCTGTGAACCTACGTACCTATGTACTAATTGATTTGAAAAAAAATTGAATTGATTTGAATCACATGTAACAATAATGCTTAATAGTCTTTTGGCAGTAAGACATCTGTTTAAACAATTTTCAGTGGTTGCATTGAATTTATGGTTCCGTACATCAAAAGGAGAAAACGGAACTCTTATAGGAGCACTTTGTTGTCTGTCTGTCTGTCTGCCTGTCTGTCAAGACCCTTTATCTCGGGAACGCGTGGAGGTATCGAGTTGAAATTAAAACCATCGGGTCTGCATCCCTTGAAGCTGTGAAGAAAATCAAACTACTGAGTTAACGAAAAAAAAAAAAACGGCGGTTTATGTCGCAAAAAACGTATATTTCGACACTTTCAAGGGAATAAAAATTCATGGGGTACTTCCCGTTGATCTAGAATCCAGAAATTTCAAGTATAGGAAAATATCTGAAAACTGTAAATTTGTAGTTGCAACAACAAAAAAAATATTTTTTTTTCGATTTGGAAAAATCTTCGTAACTCAATTCGGGAATCGAACTGTTTTCATAGGTAAGTTTGTACCCTCAGTGCGTGAGTTCGACTCGCACTTGCCCGTTTTTTTTTAATTTATGTGCATATTTTTTTAGCCAAGGTCACATAAATAAGCACCATAGATCATTTCGTGATCGTGTTCAAAATTTCCAACCTGAAGAAATCTAAAAATACTTTAATTTGGTGCTCTAAGTTTAGACCTGATATTTAACTGTGCCTTTTGCGTCTTTTTGACCGTACGGGTTGTGAAAACACCATTATAAAATCAAAAGCTTAATATCATTATGACGTCGTTAAAATGGTGCAGCTCATGCTACAAAGCACAAACAGCTTACTAAGCAGCTTTTCAAGTTGTAACTCTAGAAGGCGGCGGAATTATATACAGCGTCATTTGTAGTTTGCAGCCCGTAACGGTGCTTATTCAACCAAGATGAGCGAGGTAGCGAGGCGGTGCGTGAGGATATGTTCTACGAAACGGGATGACTTCAGTCTCAGAGCAGGCTTAGCGCAGTTCTGATGGAGGAATGATAGCAGATTTTTTTTTAAAGATTTAAACCAGTGCTTAATTGTACCTGATGGTAAACAGTGATGCAATCGTTGATGGTGATTCGCAATAGTTTATTAAGAGCCTATTCCCTCTATCCTTGAAGACACCTAAATTGTAATCGGGCGGTAAGACCGCTGCTGGCAAATTGTTCCAATCCTTAGATGTGCGAGGCGAAAGCGCTTAGTCCAGGCCGTAGAGATGTTAACTACGTAAAGGTATGGTCCGATGGTAGAATGGTGATAGTGGAATCAATACATGCAATTCCTGCGATGTGTGTGAGAGATGTGGGCGAGGATATGTGCTATGTGTGTCTCACAGCTCAACAAAGTCCGCTACGCATACACGCACACTACGTCGCTATGCATTTTTGAATCTTGCAAGCTCCACGCATAACTTTGGTGGTGGAAACAGCTAGACATTTCCACAGCGCCGCTCACATACGCCTCGCCCAGCTACCTCGCGCATCTTCGATGAGCAAGCACCCTAACAGGCTGTAACAGGCTGAAACGAGCCATAACATGCTATAACAATAATTTAGGATCAGGCTGCGTTCTCACGGCGCGCAGTGGTGTAACTAGTCTTTTATACGCCCGGTGCGAGCTTCGATGAGTGCTCCTAATTTTTTTTTATTAATGTTACTCGGTTCGAACAATAAAAGGAAAAACATTGCGAGTTGGACTCGCGCACTGAGGATTCCGTACAAACTTACCTAAGAAAAACTTTACATGATCACATGACATTTTAACGTTACAAAGGTTTTTCCGAATCGCAAAAAAAGTTTTCTTTTGTGACGTAACTACAAATTTACAGTTTTGAGATTTTTTCCTAAATTTGTGCTATAAGATCTTGCTTCATGTCAAATTTTAGGATTCTAGGTCAACGGGAAGTACCCTTTGAATTTTGATTCCCTTGAATGTGTCGAAATAACGTTTTTTGCGACATAAACGGCCGTATCTTTTTTCTCTCTCTCAACTCGGAAGTTTGATTTTTTCACAGCTTCAAGAACTTGAGTATATATTTTTAATTTTAACTTGATACCTTCACGCATTCCCGAGCTAAAGGGTCTTGACAGACAGACAGTCAAATGGACAACAAAGTGATCTTATAAGGTTTCCGTTTTTTCCTTTTGAGGTACGAAACCCTCAAAATGACATATGATAGATACAATTTAAGTGAGACGTGATGAATTAAACACACCAACCATCACCGCTCACTATTACCTCTTGTGGGTACTGGAGCCTTGACTGAGCACCCACGGAATCAGCACTCCTGGTAGGCTGCGTCTACAATCGTATTAGATACATGACAAGTAATAAGTATTGAATACTATATGTGCTATTAACTATCAAAGTCAAAGTCAAAAGTTTTTTATTTCACATAGGCCTACATGGGCACTTATAAAACGTCAGAAGCTAGTGCAATCAAGCTTTGGGTTAGTGTATCAAGCTTTGGGTCATCAAAACTTGACCTTGGTTTGATAATTTCTTCGCCCCTCAAGGATCTGCGCCCTGTGCCTGGGCACCACCGGTATTGCCGTATTTGCGGCACTGATGGCGCGAATCTAGACTTTATTGTAAGTGTCTGGCAAATTGTATGTATTGCAGGGTTCTGGGAAAAAAATTGGTTTATTGGTTTTTTGAGATTAGTGTGTGGCTGGTATGTTGGAGTATTATTTGCAGTTACTTTTGGGTATTAGTTTTGTCTGGGTGTTGACTCAGTCTTCATCTACACTAATATGATAAATAGGAAAAGTTTGTTTTTTGTTTGTAGGAAGTAATCTCTGAAAGTACTGCCACCCTAGCCAAGTTACGATCGTTTCGTTTGCGTCGAACGCCTTGAGTAGGTAGTAGCCTTCTCGAGGCGTTCGACGCAAACGAAACGATCGTAATTTGGCTAGGGGGGCTAGTCGAATTCCGAAAATTTTTTATAGAAAGCCGGTTTATTTCTGAGTGACATAGGTTATATTTTATGAACGCGAGCGAAACCGCGGGCAAAATCTGTCAGGACAAACCCGGAAGTACGGTCAAGATCCCTACTAGCACCTTACTGGATTATCATCCTTCTCCAGAGCTTGTTTGCTTTTGCGAATCCCCACTCAAGCCAGCCAAAGAGGCAAGAGAGAGGTGGGAGCTCTGTTCCTCATCAGTGTTTATTACGGCCGGCCAATAAAGGCAAGCCGGAGATGAAGAACAAGAATTCTCCCGGGAGATCGGGTCCGTGGGGTCGCTAATACCCAACAGTTCGCCACAAAACTGCCCTGCGGATTGTATTTCTCTTAGTATGGCCCTTCACCCTAGGCATGTTGGAAATCTAAAGTTTATTGGAACGCGCAAGTCCCACCACGTCGTCAACGTAGAGATGGGGATATTCATTATCATCATCATCTTCCTGCCCTTATCTCATTTTGTGTGGGGTCGGCGCAATACGTTTTTTTCTTTCATGGGGTTATTATTATAAAAAAACAGCAAAACAATAAATCAAACTTTACCTCTTTATTTATTTATTTATAATAAGCACACCAACAGCACAGTCACTTACAATTCAAATAAACTTACATCTAAAATTGGCATTTCAGTAACCATGCAAATAACAGGTATGAATGACATTGACTAAATTAATATTAGTGACAAACAGAACAAAAAAGTGTGTCCAAAATATCTAAATCTAGAACACTACAAAGACAAAACACACCGAAATATAAAGACATACATTATTCGCACTGTTTATATAGGTAGCGTCTGTATGAAGCGAAACTCATGGAGAAGATATAGATAGGGTAATCCATCACGTTGGACCTTTATATACTCGTAATATTAGTGTAGATTTCTTTGTAGCATACCTGAGTTTAGAAGTTGCTGGTGTGACATCCCCATGCTTGGGAATCAGCGATCTCCCGCTCTGGGTGGAACGAGTCGTGTTAGATGGCCGTCCCATCGGTATATGAGAATAAAGGAAGAGGGAGTGCACCTGTGTCTGCGCACACGCTATTGCTAATTGGGCAGTGATGACATATGGCTCTGAAACGTGGTTACTCACAATGGGCCTCATCAGAAGGCTCAAAGCAGGGACCATTTTGGTTACCCATTGAAGGGGTTTTCGACAGGGTTTTTCTAAGCAGTTAATGAAAAACCCATAAGATATAGGTAACCCTTTTGAATGGCTTAAAGGACCATTTTGGTTATTTATAGAAAGGGTTTTCGATAAGGTTTTTCTAAGCAGTTAATCTAAAACCCATACGATGTAGGTAACCTTTTAAATGGCTTAATGGACCATTTTGGTTTAAACAAAAACCCATACGATATGGGTAACACTTTTGAACGGCTTAAATTAAGTCGTTGAAAAGGGTTCCTTACGTTTTCAACTCTTTTGAAAACGATAACAGCGTAACATTCCAATTCGGAGGAATGTAATATGATCTCTCGATGGTAGGCATACGTTGCAAAATGGCATAGCAAGCGTTAAGCATCAGCGGCGGCGCGGCGGCGGCGCCTTTGTGGTTACTTTCCGAGAGCCTTGCAAACAGGGATCTATGATCAATAATGCATGTAATATAAAGTTCTTTTTAGCATTGCTGGCCGAATATCGAAATGACTTATTATTATGATTTTTTCATGTCTGTACTTGTTTACTATTTTATTGTAATTTTTGTTGTTTGAGTTTTTGCTTCTGCGATTTTATTTTTATTATTTTGAACAATTAATATTGAAAACTGCCAAAAATGAAACGAGACGCTGTACATTGCTATTATTTATATGATGCATGACATCTAATAATACAAGTAAATGTACTTTATGTAGAAATTTCTTAAAGGTCAGGTTATGTTCTAATACCGCAGTCATGGGTGTCGATTTCATGGTTTTCGAGGATTTTAAATCCGATAGTGATGTCAAAATGGAAATCCAAGATGGTGGCTGGAAAAAAATTCATTTTTTTGTCATGGGTGTCGTTTTCGCGGTTTTCGAGAGTGTTGAAGCTGATAGTGCTGTCAAAATGTAAATCCAAGATGGCGGCTGCAACAAATTATCAACTTTTTCAATATGGGTGTCGTTTTCATGGTTTTCGAGGGTGTTAAATCCGATAGTGGTGTCAAAATGGAAATCCAAAATGGCGGCTGCCAAAAATTATCAACTTTTTCGTCATGGGTGTCGTTTTCGCGGTTTTCGAGAGTGTTGAAACCGATAGTTCTGTCAAAATGTATATCCAAGATGGCGGATGAAACAAATTATCAACTTTTTCATTATGGGTGTCATTTTCATGGTTTTCGAGGGTGTTGAATCCGATAGTGGTGTCAAAATGGAAATCCAAAATGGCGACTGCAAAAAATTATCAACTTTTTCGTCATGGGTGTCGTTTTCGCGGTTTTCGAGAGTGTTGAAACCGATAGTGCTGTCAAAATGTATATCCAAGATGGCGGATGCAACAAATTATCAACTTTTTCATTATGGGTGTCGTTTTCATGGTTTTCGAGGGTGTTAAATCCGATAGTGGTGTCAAAATGGAAATCCAAAATGGCGGCTGCAAAAAATTATCAACTTTTTCGTCATGGGTGTCGTTTTCGCGGTTTTCGAGAGTGTTGAAACCGATAGTGCTGTCAAAATGTATATCCAAGATGGCGGATGCAACAAATTATCAACTTTTTCATCATGGGTGTCGTTTTCATGATTTTCGAGGGTGTTAAATCCGATAGTGATGTCAAAATGGGAATCCAAGATGGCGGCTGCAAAAAATTATCAACTTTTTCGTCATGGGTGTCGTTTTCGCGGTTTTCGAGAGTGTTAAAAAGGAGTTAACAAAAAAACTTCTGAAATACTTCTGATTTTGCTTTTATGGCGGGCTGTGATATGGTCGTCTTTTGCTCAGGTTAACTGATGTCATAAGATTACGTATTTAAATTTTATTTGTAAACTAGTTATTTCTGTTCGATTGAATGATCACTACAAAACACATTTTTTTTTTCATAAAAATAAACAATATCAAAAACATTAAGTAACAGTGACAACCCTATTGCTTTAATGGAGTGTAGGTATTTATTTTATCAACTAGGCTTAGTTTCTATACTGTTCCATATTTATACTGTGCTAATACTTAGTTATCCTGACAACTTACTTAATTATTTGTTATTTATTTTATTTTAGCTATATGTTAATGCCTTCACTGTAAAGCCTTACAATAGTCAGGTACTTATGTTACGTAATTTATCAATCTAAACTCAAAAGAGCAATAAGGTTTTTTTATTTTTTCGGTGGGAAAATTATCTTATGACAAATCGCGCTCTTGGGCGGAGCCGGCGATAGTGTCAGACTTTTACTGACTAAAAACCCACTCCTGTTCCTTCGTTGCCTTTCGTACCAGGGCCGAATCGTCCTTTCAGAATCCTTCAATCCAGACCCTTGGCCCCAGTAGGCTTCGACCGTGCTGGTCCCTACAGTTACTGACATCTCCCTGAGACGCGTGTAGAAGAGTGCGCGCCGTCGACGACTTGAGCTCGGTCCGGACGGTTACCGGACGGTCGGACGGCGGGCTACCCATTGCTCGCCGTCCGCAAGCCTGCGCCTACGGTGGCCGGTAATCGGGATCGAAATCCCGGCGGCGGTTGGGGCGTAAGGACCGTTGCTTCACGCGATCGGCCGCCTCCTTTGCTAGCATTACTGCTACGCAGAAGGAGGCGACCGCCTGCCACTCCTCCTCGCTCCGGACCATGGCCTGTACTAAGGCCTGGCGTGAGAGATCGCCGCCGCCGATCGCCCCCACGAGGGCACGGCGTTATTCTTCCCAAACGGGGCATACCTCCACCGTGTACTCTACCGTGTCCTCCGGGTGGTCCACGCAATGGTGACACCCGGGCGTTTTTTCCGCACGAATCCGGTGAAGAAATCTCCCAAACTTACCATATCCGGTGAGGACCTGCGTCATGCGGAAGGTAAGGATGCCGTGTTGCCTTTCCAGCCACTCCTCAAAGAGAGGACTTACCGCCATAATTATGGCGTGCCCAGCACTGGGTTGCGATAATCGCTGTCGCCATTCCGCCATGAGATCCCGCCAGAACTCTTTCCGTCATGCCACGACTTGTTGTGGCAGCAGAGTTTCGCCCCAGCGTTACATCTCCTCGCGCAAATTGTGCATGCGTGCAAGGACTGTTGCCTCCAGATCCCATTGTGGCTGGCCAGCAAGGAGGCTCGCCACTTCGCGGGAAATCATGCGGTATCCCCGTACCATCCGTATGGCCATGACCCTCTGGCACGCGTTCAGCTGGGCCGCCGGTCGCTTTCGCAGTGTCGGCGCCCACACTGCCGCCCCATAAAGGGCCATGGACTGGACAATGCCTGCGTAGAGCCACCGGAAGGAGGCGTCTGGATCCCCGAGGTTGTGCAGGAGCCGCTTGAGGGCAGCCCCAATCCGATTCAGTTTGGGAACCAGACGTCGGAAGTGCTCTTCGAAATTCCACCGGCTATCGAGGACGAGTCCCAGGTACTTCAATGTCGACCCGACGCCGATATGAATTCCTCCTACCGTTAGTTGGGAACGCTGAGGCGGCGCGTTCCGAGGGCCGTGAAAACACATGGCCTCGGACTTGTGCAGCGCCACCTCGAGTCCCAACTGCTGGATCCTATCAACGACTGTCGCAACCTCGCGTGTCGCTAATTCAACCGCCGCCTGGTACGACTCTCCCTGCGCGAGGACCAGTGTGTCGTCTGCGTAGCAGACCACGCTGACCCCGTTAGGGAGGTTGCCGCGCAGCACGTGGTTGTACCCGATGTTCACAAGGGCGGTCCTAGTACCGATCCCTGCGGAACACCGCACGACATCTCTCGCCCTTTCCGCTCTCCCTGGTGACCAGGGTAGATGATTTACCTATCCGACAGGTAGGCCTCGATCACACGACAGAGGTAGTCGGGCACCCGGCGATACCGGAGTGCCCTCCTGCGCTACTCCAGGGCAGGGAGTTGAAGGCATTGGCGATGTCCAAAGACACCACCACGACACACCTGCCCTGGGACACCGCCTGCCCCGTCGTGAGCATGATGGCGTCCACCGTGGAGCGCCCCCTGCGAAAGCCGAACTAGCCGTCCGCAAGGTTCGGCCCCGTTCGTACGTAGTGCGACGAGGCGGTCTGCAAATACTCTTTCAAAGAGCTTGCCCACCTCGTCGAGCAGCACAATGGGCCGATACGCGGACGGAGAGTCCACTGGGCGCCCCGGCTTCGCGATAAGGACCAGTTTCCCCGTCTTTCAGCGAAGTGGGAACGGGCCCCTCTCCATACATGCGCTGAAGAGCTCTCTTAATCGAGACCCGAGAGCCTCCATGGCCAGGACCCAGGCTTTCTCAGGCAAGCCGTCGGGTCCTGGGACGGTATTCTTGGCACTCAGCCTTCGTACCGCCACACTCAACTCTACCTCGGTCACCTCTGGAGCATTGTCGTCGTCGTCGCCATCGTGATTCGCGTTAGACACCGCTGGTGGCGGAGCCATGAGCGGGGAGAGTGTTCCCCTCGCGCAGGGAACAGAGTGTTCACCACACCCTCCACAATCTGGGGCCGGAGACTCTGCGTGAGTGGTGGAGTCCCACGGGGCTCAGTTCAGAGTCCCCAGCCAGACGTTGCGGGCCTCTAACTTGGCCCGCTTTATTTCTGCTCGGAGGGTGCTCTTCGCCACTCTGTACCCTTCGTACAGCTCCGCCTCTCTGGCCTCCGCATCCGGCGGGCGGATGCGGCGACTGCAGTGTTTGGCGTACCGGCGCCGCGCGGCATTGCACGCATTGCACAGTGCCGCAATTTCCGGCGACCACCAGTATACCTGGCGCCGGGCAAGTCCTGGCCGGACTCGAGGCATTGCCACATCGCAAATTTGCGACATAACCTCCCGGAACCACTCTGCCTCGATGTCGATGTCGACAGGCCTGTCTGGTGCTTGCACCTAGGCCTGTACTATTGCGGCTTCCAGGAGCTCACGGTCTAGCTGTTTCAGCGCCCAACGCGGACCACACGGGGTCTGTTGGACCGGCGCGGTCGAGGTCTGGGCGGAGATGTCAAACCGGATGTTCTGGTGGTCTGAGTATGTCTCCACTCCCTCCATGACGCGTCAGTCGACGACACCCGGTGTCAGAGCAGGGCTGGCAAACGATATGTCCACCACTGCATCTGCACACATGTGGGGACAGAACCCCGGTTTAGGACGATCAGGCCTGTCTCTAGAGCCCAGTCTTCCACCATTCGACCCCACTGGTTCGTGTACCGGGAGCCCCAAGCCAAGTTCTTGGCATTGAAATCCCCGCAAACGACCACGGGAACTATACTAACGGGGAGCGATAGCACCGCAGAGGTCTGGGCTCCAGTAGTTTTATCTGCGCGGAGATCCAGCCTACTAGGAGCCGTCGGCCTTCCCTAGTGATGGTCTTGGCCGCCGGCACGGGACAGCTTACCGTCACGGCTCGCATGCCCGTGCTGTCAGCGTGGATGGTGCCCGCCCGAAGCTGTTCGGCAGTGCAGCCTCCCGCCTTGACGATTGCGGCCACTACCTCGTCCTCCTTGACGGAGTCATCCAAGCCAATGATGGACATATCAATGCACTTGGTGGGCCTGGACACTCGGGCCTCTTCCGCGTCCAGGGTCGCCCTTATCCTTGCGGCCAAGGCATCCGCGGCAGGGCCACTGGCCGCACCAGGAACCTCGAGCATTCGGGCCCCGGTTACGGTGCCCCTCATGCGGAAGCCCCCAGAGGCTCCGAGCTCGCCAAGGTAGCAATAGGTAGGTAGGTATATGGTAGACTTATAAATAAGAAAGTTCTATAATGTAGCTATGAATTCGAAACGAACATTCAGATAATGGTTTTTAGTAGGTAAGTAGTAGTAATTTAGTTAAGGGGTGGCCAGACGGTTGTAAACCGACGTTCCAACCGAGGTGACCTTATTAGTTCAATTCGTGTAAACAGCAGTTTTGTAATCCATGACCTTCAAAGCCCTTGGTCAGAAGACGCGTTTTCCCAACCACCAAACGTGTTGGCGCGTGGTTTACATCCATGTCGTCGCAACACAAACCAAACATATAAACCAAGGTCACCTTGGTTGGAACGCTAGTTTGCAACCGTCTGGTCATCCCTTAAATTGGCAAGTAGGTAGGTTATAGATACTCCGTACAATGCGCAACAATTTACGTAGGTATGGTAATATACCTTCACTTGATTATTGACTGATTGATCATTTGTGATTTGTGTCACAGATAGAATATTGGTCACTAAACGTAAAAATTGTTCATTCAATTGACTACAATAACACTGCCAAAACAGGTCACACAAGACAACAATTGTCGCAAATACGGGAGTTCAAGACACACACCTTAATATGAGAGTATCTAAAATCTAAATATTATAGGTAACACGTGTTTCGTCTACAAATCTGCAATGTCTAGTGAAATAAAGTCAGTACGCAAGCGATAGTGTGTTCATCCAGCACCTACTTAGCACAAGGTTATTGAATAACCATAATAATATGATAACCCGAAAAAACCCTTAAATATAGGTTATCTTTATGTAAGGGTAACCCTCTCACTGGGTTTCAAATATAGAACCCATTCAATGGGTTATCATAATGTTGATGTAACCCTTTCACTGGGTTTTAAGTATAGAACCCATTCAATGGGTTATCCATATTGAAGAGATAACCCTTTTAATGGGTTCAAGCCTAAAACCCATTCATGGAGTTACATCATGATAAAGGTAACCTCATAAAAGGCTTACCCTTTCAAAGACTTAACTCTTAATCGGGGTTGTACGGTCCCTGGCTCAAAGTCACCCAACGGGCAATGAAAAGGGCTATGCTTGGAGTTTTCTTGCGTGATCGAATCAGGAATGAAGATATCCGCAGGAGAACCAAGGTTGCCGACATACCACGGAGAATCGCCAAACTAAAGTGGCTGGCTGAACAGATGGCCATTGGGGCCGAAAAGCTCTGACCACGAAAGTGGCGACCAGGTACTGGAAGACGAAGCGTTGGAAGGCCTCCCACATTGTGGACCGAGGATCTGGTAAAGGTTGCAGGAATCCGATGGATGCGAGACGCACAGGACCAGTCATTATGGCGACACTTGGGGGAAGCCTATGTCCAACAGTAGACGTCTTGCGGCTGAAATGATGATGATGATGATTCTCTACTGCTCCGCAGCGTGCTCCAATGTTTCCTTCGAATCGCCTTTTTCTATCAAGTGAGAAAGAAAGAAAGAAAAGAAAACACGTTTATTTGGCACACAGTGAGATGAGTCGACCATGAACCTATCGCTGATAAAAAAGGGGATAGCGGTCATAATCGAGCTTATAAAAATACAAGATGGAGTCTTAGTCAGCTGTAATAAATTCTAGACTCCGAAGCATGAAAACATCTGCAAGCCTTCTCACGAACAAGTAATAATTTTCTGAATCTAATAAATGTTTTATTTACTTGCAAATGAGACTACAGTCGACTATTGCTCCATTTATTTTCATACAAGCTTTTTATAGCGGCTTCGCCCGCGTGAAACTTGAAGATTATTACACGGGGACATATTCGATCTACCTAGTCTTTTCCCAACTATATCGGAGTCAGGCTCCAGTCTAACCAGATGCAGCGCCTATTTCCACAACCCAGTGACTGAGTACTCACAACCTCAACGCGATACCTCTTGGAAACACTTTCGTCAGATTCCAGGTTTCTGCCAGATAGCTATGAATGATAGCCAGAATCAAAGGCGTAGCGTGATATCCGAGGTGCGAGGGAGTAAGTATATAATGGATGATGTTCTCTCATGCACGGACTGACCTCGGCTTAACGTTGTCTCTGAAACACAGGGGAGTATGTAATGTCTCTCTGGCTGGTCCCTCATCAATGGACTTCGGAAAGCGTCGCTTAATCTCGAATCCTATGTTCCACCCATATTTGTTGTTTTTTTTTTTTATTTTGTGTTGGGAGTTCATTCAATGTCTTCTCTGGCTTAAGGGTGAAGCGCGCGGCCGTGTCAGACTTTTTATTGACTGTAACCATTCCTGTGTCTTTCAGTTGCCCTTTGCATTCTAGGACTAAAGATTTCCTTTTCAAAAATACCTGAGGACCTAGCGGGCATCGGCCCTGCTGGGGTCCTACGGTTTGCTGACATCTCTTTGAGGAGCCCGTATTCTGTCCTTATAGTATTGGTGGACGTGTATTAAGTCGTAAAGAAGTAACAAACAGATAGACAGACAGAGTTACATTGTTTTAATATGGTATTAATAATTATATTATTATAGAAGCATTAGCTTCTGCCTACGACTTCGCCCGCCCCAATTTTTCGAAGGGAACCTAATCCTGGGATGAATAGATGCATTACAAGGTCACCTTTTTGCCTCGGGAATACGTTCCCTCGGGATAATTTTCGATTTTGACGCAGGCGAAACCACTGGCAGAATCTAGTTAAGTAGGATGAGACTACAATTTACTGTTCATTGTTTCTTTTATTTTTATTTTCGCTAGTCTGGCTGGAAATAGGATTATGTTGTTAATACCAGCTGCTATCTGTGTTGGCAGAGGTTGGAAGTCATGTTTTTTTTAGGTTTTGTCGAAAACCGTGTTTTGAATAAGTGGGGTTTGAGTTATAAGGATCATTTCTGTAGTTACTTTTTTATGATGGGGTAAGTAAAATCATCAAAAAATCTCTTTACTCTGTAGAAAGAAGAGAAAGAAAGAAAGAAAAAGAGTTTATTTACGACAAACATGGTACATACATCTGTAGGTGGAAAGAGAGGGAGTGTCAGACTTTAACTAACTAAAACTCCCAGCAGGAACGCTGGGAGTTTTGATGCCCTTTTTTTTAAATTTATAAAATAGTCTTCTGTTTATATATTCTGTGTATTAATTGTAATATAAATTGTAAAATATTATTACAATAAATTTTCCTAACATCTCTTTGAGGCGCACGTGGAACGCAACACGCCGTCGATCTGGGCTTGTTCTTTACCAAATGGCCGGACTGCGAGCTACCTATGGTTCGCCGTCAGTGCAGGGCGTAGTTAACTACTATTTTGCAATAAGATTACTAATTACGTTTAAAAATAGTTAACTAAATGTAGTTATGATTACATGTAACTTAAAATATTATTATTGTTATAACATATTTATTATTAATTTTGAACAATTCGTAGCTCTAGTAGGTATTAGCCCTGACTAGCCCGGTCAAATTTGCTGAAATCTCTTTAAAGCACGCGTGCAACACAACGCGCTATCAACTCGGTTTGGTCCTTGCCAAACGACCGGACGGCGATCTACCCAAGACTCGTCATCTGCAAGATCACCTTTTAAACTGTTGTCTATATTGTACAAAGAAAGTCACAAACGTATTTCCTATCTCCAAAACGGAAATCTTTGAAACTGTCGTCCATCGTACAAAGAAAGTCATGTTTACCATCTGCAATACGGAAAGGGACCCTAAATTTCCAGTAGTAAGAGCTCGAGGGTGTACCTTCATCAATTACTTGTCAAACCTGCGGTGTCCGCATCTTCAGTCAGCGCGGAATTTATCTCGGAAGTAATTTGTCATTTTTAGATCTTATTTTTGCTGAAGGAGCTATTTTTTTTAGGTTCTGAAATGATTTGAGGACGCTATTTTGGGCTGAAATATTAGAAAAAAAAATGGTTATAAGAGACAAAGCTATTTTATATTTGTTTTATTATTGATACGCGTTTGCTTACTATCTCATCTGTCCCTCTAGCCGAGTTACGATCGTTTCGTTTGCGTCGAACGCCTCTAGTAGGCCACGCCTCCAATTCCTTTGTTCTGACCACGTGAATATGCGTTGATATGACGTCAGAACAAAAATTCGGAGGCCTGACTTACTCGAGGCGTTCGACGCAAACGAAACGATTGTAACTTGGCTAGGGGGGCTGATGGCAAGTGATGATGCTTGCTTACAAGTAGGTAACTTACAGTACATTACGGTCTTTATTACATTTAAACTTTACTAGCTGTAAGTATTAGGGTTGGCTGCCAATCCTTACTATAAACTACTTAGAGAACAACGGCGAACTCCCAAAGAAAATTTTCTTGACATATTTTGTTAGCGTCCAGTGACGAAAAACTATTTATATTCGTAGAAATATTTAAAGTTCAGATAAGCCAAAAGTCGCGAAGGCAAGTCAGTAAATAAAAATTTTTTTGCGAGACTGACTGCTTGATTTGATAAAACTTAGTAAATTATTTCGTCGGTATCTTTTTTTTATTTTTATTTTTATTAATGCTAGGCTCGCGTTTGACCACCTTAACTGATGGTAAGCGATGATGTGGTCGACGATGGAACACGCTTGCCTAGAAGTAATCTATTCACTCTTGACATAAAGACCCTTAAGTTTTAGCTATCAGGAATGCAGGTATCTATCATGGTGACATAATTTAGACACTAGGTAATTTCATAAATGATTTCCTCGCCCATGCTCTTTATCCATAGATTTGACATATTTCATTTTACATTATAAAAGACTGACAGAATGACGTCTATTTGACCAGCTAGTCCATAGATAATAATAAGCAAAGAGATTTGTATTTAATGAATAAACTCAAAAACTACTGGATCAAAAAAGATTTTCAGTAGAATGCTTTATTATCAGAGGTCGGAATTAGGTAGAGTTATTTAAGTACTTATATCGATTTCATACAGCGAAAGAATAAAGTGGATATATCTCAAATCCCGAGATTAATTTTCAAGAGCAGATTTTTTTATGACACTATCATAAATATAGCAGAAAAAATATCTTCCTGCATTAATGACGAGGAGGAAGAGTTTAAATTTGTTAACCTCACCTCAGTTGACGTAGAGAGATATCTTTTAATAAAAAATACTAATAAAAATTGTACGTTAATTATCTTTGTTTTATTTGTCTTATTATTATTTATTTGTAATATTGTTGGCTACACGGGATTTTTCATAAGAAATCCCGGGAATATCCATATAAATATCAACATTTCAATGCAAGTACATGAATAACTCTACTTAATTCCAACCTCTGTTTATTAGTGATTGATCACTGAGTGACATAGCCATGTATTTGTTAAATTCAAGCGAAGCCTCTTGGAGAAGATAGTGTATAATAATCCTCGGAATCGGCATAAAGTCCACTTCCACAGACGCCCATTTTTTGCTTACAATTTTGCATAAGTTTTTTAATGTTTTTAATGTTTATGTTAAACTAAGTTTTAAGCTTGTGAAAACTACAAAGTGCAGCTAGTTTGTGAATTAACGTAAGGGGAAGGCGCACAGGTCTGTAACACAGTTTATACTAGTACAGACACAGACGTTCACTCTGTCTCAATTAATGCATAGCGTTGTATACTGGCTTTGTGAAAATAAATGATTATTATTATGTATGGAGTAACCTACTTTCATGCGGGCGAAGCTACTAGCAGAAGCTAGTCACAAATAAATCGCTAAAATATCGCGAAAAATCTTAACAAAATACGCGGCCAAATACAATAAATACAGGCGCTCCTGATTTCAGTGAAACTGTACTCACGACTTTGACATAGCGGGCGGGGTTAGCAAACACTCACCCTTGAGAGGGTTCCAGCAAATGTCATTACATTACTGTTAGAGGACCAAGGTACTTGAATATTGAGCTATGTTCTATGTTATGTGGAAGGACTATTGATGTCTTTCTCGGAAGTTAAAAAGTGATATTGTTCGCCTACATTTTGGCTTTCAATCATTATTTAGACATTGTTCGACTTTTATCATAGCATAGCATAGCATAGTCGGCCTTATAATGTTCCCACTGTTGGGACTCAGGCCTCCTCTCTAGGAGAGGGAATGAGCCTTAATCCACCACGCGGGCCCAGTGCGTGTTGGTGGATGTCACATATCTTCGAATTTTTTGGTTCTAGGACATGCCGGTTTTCTCATGATGTTTTCCTTCACCGTTTTGAGAGCTGTGATGATGAAATAAATCACACAAACTAATGCGCCTGGCTGGGTTTGAACCCGCGACCTACAACTCGTAAGTCGGGGCCGTTACCAATCGCCCACAATTGCTCTCTCTTCTCTTCTGCTTGACCTTTATCACACTGATATTATAAAGAAGAAAGTTTGTGAATGTTGCTTGTATGATCGTTGTTTTATCAAGCTGGAACGGCTGAACGAAAATACTTGAGATAACCATTATTTATTTATTTATTTATTTAAACTTCATGTACAGTGGTGGTACATAGGCGGACTTAATGCCACAAAGCATTCTCTACCAGTCAACCATTGGGTTAAAAAGACAACACTGTGGTAGGTGTGGTATAACCATGTCTTTTTACATTTCAAGGAGTCATCATCATCATTTCAGCCGAAAGACATCCACTGCTGGACATAGACCTCCCCTAAATGTCGCCACAATGAACGGTATTTTAATTTTAGTAGTTTAAATTTTAGTAATATAAGAATTAAATTTGTTAATTTGTGTGATTAATTAGTATTTAGATATATGTTGTACTCATTGTCTTACAAACAATTTTAAATTTGTAACACGTGGATGACGTAGTTAGTTATGCACTTATATACCTAGATTATAAGCTTTTGTTAATTATATGAAGTTTGAATTGTTAGTTTTCCCTAATAAATAAAATAAAATGAAATGAAATAAAACTATCACACAACGTCGTAAACGACGAAAACGAAGAGCTTGTGTTATGAGTACTAGATAACTGATAAACATACTTATATATTCCTAAATACATACATATTATAGATAAATTACACCCAGACACAGAACAAATGATCGTACTAGTATTACTCGTATTACTAGTATTTAACAATATATATGGAGCAAATGACAACAAAAACCATTCACAAAACTAAAAACCTTGAAGTCTTAACAAAAGCTAATCAATTATTTAACTTACCAACGTTTGACCACTAGTTTTTAACTTGTCTCCGTGTCAAGAAACGTCCAAACATACTTGAAGTTCAAGGGCGGTCAAGGTCTCTTTCGGGGCGTTTCAGATATAAATACTTTTAAAGTAAACATAATTATATGAAACACGTGAAAACTAGGTAATAATAATAATATATTTATTTGCATAAAACATGGTATAAAATGGTGTTAAATACTAAACGGCACAAACATGTTTAGCTAGGTTATGACAAAGCATGCAAATTTATTTTTTAAAGTTAGGCAAGTAGGTAAGTAGACATCAACAATGAACAATTAAAAACATTAAAACTTTTTATCTATAAATTCTTTTAAACTATAAAAATTATATTCAAGTAACCATTTATAAAATTTTGTTTTAGGTAGGATCTAATCAAGATATATATGGCAACGTAACAATTTGTTTGAAGAATCCGACTCGGCAGTGTTCGGAAAGCTGCGCGGTATTTTCTCATTCAACATACCACAGTGTTTTAAGATAAAAGTCTATGACCAGTGCGTTGATGATGCTTATGAAATGTGGTTGTTCACAATGGAAGTCATCAGAATATATAAAAAACTATGGAAAGGTTTATGATCGAAGTTTCCTTACCTGATCGATTCAGGAATGGAGATATCCGCAGGAAAACCAATATAGCCCGAATAATCGCCAAACTTAAGTGGTAATGGGCAGGGCAGATTGCTCGCACAACATACGGTCGAAAGGCTTTGAAGTGGCAACCGCGTAGGAAGACGCAGCGTTGGAAAGGCTCGGTTCCTGGCCATGCAATCTATGAGGTTCATACGCCTCCTGGTGGAAGCTGTACGCGGAAATCGTGCGGTCCATGGCCCTTTACGGGGCACCGGTATGGGGAGTAGTTGATGGCACTTAATGTTTCTCGTGCGCCTCAAAGAGATGTCAGCAAAACCGTAGAGGCAGCTCCACTAGGTAGAGCCACGGGGAAATTCTGAAAAAGAAACTTGAGGTTCTATAACGCAAAGAGCAACTGGACACAGTTGTTGTTTTTCTCAGTAAAAGTATGACAAGCCAACTCAAAAAACAAAGTTATATTTTGTAGCAAAAACTAAATAAGATCTAAACCTGATATTGCTTGATTGGTGTTGCAAAGCCACAACGTGAAAAATGAAATCTCAACCAATAGTTAAAATAAAAATAGTAGATACTTAACTAATTAGTAAATATGCTAAACCGTTCGTCTATTTGTCCATTGTTTTGATTAAAAGGGTGTGAGCCTGGAGATCTGTCATACAGGTCTCGAACCTAGTTCAGACTCCAGCTCTCACAAAGGTTTTTAGCCTTCAGGCAAAATTTGTAAAATAAACTTGTTACAATGTACCTTTATGAGAGAAATAAATGATATTTATTATTATTATTTTATTATTATTGGTCTGGTTTTTAAGACAATCGAGAGTAAAATATACAGTAAATATACAGAAACCTTTAAAATTTACTGTA